>CM014732.1:73454121-76355246 GCA_004329165.1 Spatholobus suberectus | reverse complement strand
TCTCTTTGAATTAAAAATATTAAGTCCCATTTTTTTTGTCTTCTCTTTTCTGTTCTCCCAATTAAATGACGATAATTCAACTAAGAGTGCTATAATATAGAGAAAAGTTATTACTAATTAAGGGAGAGATTTTTATCTTTTTCAAAATTGTCCGCACTTGATCAAGTTAAAAAAAAATAAAAATTAGACAATTGCATAAGAGAAGATGAAGTTACCATAGAGAGAATGGATCCTCTCGTTCAATTATCATATCATGTGAAAATTTGTGTTGATCTTTCTCTCTATGGAAATTAAATTGGTAAAATCATATTAAAATTAAAATTTTATACATTTAAGAGGAGAAACAGACACAATTTTCACATTATTATGTAAAAATTCATCATTAGAGGACTCATTCCCTACTATAGGCAAACATTGGCTCCATTGTGATATCAACGAGAAAAAGGAAAAGGATTTACATTTTATTTATTCCCAAGATATTTTTGGAATCTGAATTCAACTATTCTCAATTACTTCCAATGATATTTATGTTTGTCTCCTTCACTTAAATTAAACACACTTCTGCACCTCATTAAAAAAAAAAAAAAAACCTAAAAAGAAAGTGTGATCTTAAAGTATGAAATTGGGGTGATTTTGGTGTTGCAAATTGGAGTAGAACACCCAAGGGAACATTCAAGGCCATTTTGTGAACTCTAACACTTTCAATAAAATGTCAAATCCAGTGGGAATCTGTGACACAAATAGCAGTATGTTTAACGTATTCAACGCAATGTGAAGACTTCTGGCTGTTTCACTACCTCTCTGCATTGATGGTACCAAGGCTGCTGCAAGTGCCCACAACACTGTAATACCTGGTGACAAAATTTGCCTAACAATCATTTTCCATACCAACATGAACCAGAGAGCTGCATGTTTGAAAATTAAAATATACAAGATTACCTTCTAGAGATACTTATATCATATTTCCCTCCATTTTTATTTTAAAATATGCATATTCAAATACAAATGTGTTTTATATTTAAATCTATTTTAATGCATATAAGTTTTATAGAGATTTTTTTTTCTTGTAGTTATTTTCAACATAATTAATAGTTAATTACGAACATCTATTACAAATTTTAGATTAAATTACACTAAGATTTTGAAGATTTCCACAATTTCCCCCCCAATATCCCTTCCTTTCTTATTCTTACACTAATCTCTTAATTTTTTGAAATACTTTACATTGACATTCTGTATATATTATACTTATAACCCTTAAAAAAGTAGATGATGTGTGATCATGTGTAATCTCAAAAAACTTCGGAAATTTGATTTGCCCTAAATGTTATATTATAACCTTACAAAATGAAATTAAGATTTAAACGAAACTTCAAAGTCAATATAAAAAAATTATCAAAAAAAAAGTCAATATAAAAAATATTTAAAATTTCATTTTACCTTCTAAAATACTAAAATTAATAATAAAACATTCATAATTAGTTATTGGTGACCTTGAAAGTTATAAAAAAGATAAAATATCATTAAAAAATACATCCTTAATTATTTCATCACTGTTAAAGATTCATTTATATCAAAACGGAGTATAATTCATATTCATTTCTTAGGTGAAAAAATTGGTATATTTTGAAATAAAAAAAGGAGAGAAGTGTAATTTAATCATCTCAGAGAATAATTTACTCAATGCATAATTGATCGTTCATCATTCTGTTGAAAAAGCTAACAAAATTGCCAAACTCTTCCAATTCATTTTTTTAAATCCTTACCCTCTTAATTTATTTTCGTCACCAAATGCAAATTTAAAACTTTTACCTGCTCCTGCGAATAGATGTGGACCTGGAAATAGCTTTCCTGACCTAATCCAAGTGTTCAGTCCTCCACCAACAGCCTCAAGCACCCCAAACCCTAGAAGTATGGATCCTGCATTATAGTGCCTATCCCTGTAAGAGCCTTTGAGAAGCTCTTTCCTCTCCTGAATTTCAGAAGCCAATAATTAGGCATTCATCAGAATTCAGCAATCCATGGATTATATTGACTCCAATTTCAATCTAACTCTCAGTAATCAACGAAACAATCCCACACATCTTAAAGCTTGTACCAAAATTAAAAGGAAAAAAGCATACATGGGGCAAGTTTTTCAGCTAATGATATAACATAAACCAGGGTCCTGATCATAATTTGGAAAATCAATTTCATTATATCAAAGCATAGGTTATTTTCAGACAATATGTCAATTGCCATAATGAAATTTTCAGGATATATAACAATGGCAACAAAAGCAAGAATACTTACCTCAGTAAGTTGCTGAATTTTGAGTTCAACTTGTGATGGTGGCACTTCTAGTGCTTTGCCTTCTGGGGTGACTGGGGTAGGTTTCACTTGTTTCTTGAGCTCATTAATCTCATTCTGAATAGTCCTAACTCGCCGCCACTGCCACCCCAAATATCCTGCCCACAAGGTATACAAGAACAAAGAAACCATCACAATGGGGTGTATAAGAGCAAATGTTCTGCCCTCCAATATCCCAAACTCCCCATCAACAGCAAGAGCAACATCCTGTGTCAACAATAATTATGTCACAAAGTAAGAGAAATTAAACCTTTAAAGAGTAACAAAAGTGACTAAGCATGATGGGATCATAGTGTGTAAAAACAACTAGGGGCAGATCCTTGCCTTTTGTTCTAACAAGAAGGGGAGTGTGATTGCTGTGAGGGAAAGAGAGGCAGTTTTGAGAACATTGCTAGATTGATCCAAGAATTTGTGTGTGTTGGGAATGGGAGGATTTTTTGAAACATTCAACCTTGAAGAGATGTGGGAAGCGGATGATTGAGTTTTGGGGTTGGTTTGTAGCGTGGCTTGTGAGGATGAATTGAAAGAGTCATGAGACTGAGGGAGGAAGCCATCAGCATCATAGGAAGGAAGAGTGAGGCAATAGACAAAAGCAGGATCTGGGGGTGAAAAAATCCAACAGTGGAAAACAATAAAGAAGATAAGGAACATAGGATTGAGATTTGAGGGTGAGATTTGGGATTACACTCCATTGACTAAGCTTGCAAGGCATGTGACACATTGACATGGTCCCCATTCATCATGCCGTATAATTCACGACAAAAATAAAAAATACACGTGCAGAATAAATAGGTGAGAAATAAAATAGAAGTTAAAGTTGTTTGGTGACTTTTTAACCAAAGTAGTAAAAAAATATATATTTACTAAAATAATAATAAAAAAAAACTATTTACCGATCTGGGTTGTTTTAAAAAGAGACGAAAACATATATATACGAGACACATACGTTTAAATAATTTTTTTATTATTATAATAGGAAGCGTCAACTCAGTTGGCGTCTCGCGCTCAATAATTTTTTTACTAGCATAGTTGGCACCTCGCGTTTAAATAAATTTTTTTTTACTATAACAAGAGTCAATTGGAGCCTCGCGTTCAATAATTTTTTTTTTACTATAATAGGCGCCTCATGTTTAAATAAATATATTTTTTTTTGCCAACATAGTTTAAATTTTTTACGCTTTGTCGCATACTAATGCACGATCCCCTACACCACTATAAAATAATTTTTTACTATTATTTTGTTTAGTTTTATTAACTATTTTTTTATTTTGATAGTGTAATATATTATTATAGATTTTATGTGATTATCTGTTACGAAATTTACGTCATCATTCAACTCTAGACATTGAATTGGATCGTGCATTAGTATGCGACGAAGCGTAAAAAAATTTAAAAATTTAAACTGCGTTGGCTAAAAAAATATATATTTATATAAACACAAGTTGCCAACTAAGTTGGCACCTCCTATTATACTTAAAAAAAAATTATTGAACGTGAGGCACCAATTAAGTTGGCACCTCCTGTTATAGTAAAAAAAAAGTTGGCGCCTCTTGTTATATTAAAAAAAATTATTAAATGCGAGGCGCCAACTCACTTGACACCTCCTGTTAACATACGATGCGCCTCGTGTATGTATGTTTCCACCCCCTTTTCTAAAACAACCCAAATTGGTAAATTGTTTTTTTTATTATTTTACTAAATAGTTTTTTTTTTTTACTACTGTGGTTAAAAAGCCTTGTTTGTTTAAAGAAAAATAAAAGAGAAATAAAGAGAAAGTTAACTTTTTGAGATTATTTTTCATTTTAATTATTATTATTATTATTAAAAATTATTTATTTTTATTTTTAATATTATTTTTATTTTTATTTTTATTACATAAAACAGAACAGCAAAATCGATTTACATGCAAGTAAATCGATTTACAAAACAACAAAAGAGAGCAACCAGCGGGGACGGTTTGCACAGTAAATTCCATGTTTTATTTAAAGGTGAGTCCCACATTTTTTTTTTAAATTTCTTCACACTTCCATTCTACCAAACAACCAACTTTTTCTTATTTTCACTCTCTTCCTTTTTCTTCCCCTTTATTTCTTCTCTGCAAAACAACTCCGTAAGGAGAAAAGAAAGGGCTAGAGATAATTAGAAACTGGAAAGGTCAATTCTACAGTTTACAATACAACATCGTTATTTTTTAGATAATGATAGATATACATGAGATAAAAAAATGAAAAAAAAGAGAGAAAAATAAAAGATGTAAGAGATGATATGTCATAATAAAAGAAATTAAAATAATAAAGTGAAAGAAAGATAAAAATGTTATACTTTAATTATTGAAGAAAATTATGAATTTATACTATTTATATATATATGAGAGACTACACTGTTTTATTACAAAAATTAACTAACTCTAGGCACCCAGTTACAAAAACTTAGAAAATCAAGGATCTAATTACAAATTTTTTTAGTTTAGGGACCTAATTAATAATTCCCAAAAAGTTCAAGGACCTAAGGATGTATTAACTTTTTTTTAATCCAAGGTATCCCTCAGTCGGGAACTAAGGACTAATATCTACATACATATGCACAAATCTGGAGATCAAACCCTTGATTATATGCTTAAGAGATAAAGTTATCTGTCAATTATACCATACTATATTGGTAGAGACCATATCGTTAAAGCTATCAAAACGGCTCAACCCAGCGGGCCAAAGTGTGAAAAGCAGGCTTGGCGGGGCTAGCCTGAATTCGTTATGGACCGTATTTTTGTTGACCTGACCTAGTCATAAAGGCCCATCGAGTCCAACCAAAATGGCCGTAGTTTTTTTCTTAAATTTATATATATTTTACAAAAAAACATAAAAAATAATGTCGGGCCTATTTTTTATAGGCCCAGCCTAGCCCATTTGGTAAGGGCAAATTGCCCGATTTATTTTTTTTTTTGCCAAAATTTTAATGGCCTAGCCCATTGGGCCACTGGGCCAAGTCAATTTTGGCAGCTCTACATATCATTTTAAAATACATAACTTTATAACGCTAATTATTAGCATTAATTTAAAAAAGAAATTATTTATAACTCGAAGGCAGATCTGATACTATTTTAAAATTTAAATAAAAATATGCATGATATAAACTTTTAAAAATAATTGTTAGAGCTTAATAACTCCCTTAGAATTTTTAATAAAATCTGACACGAATAATAAGGGATAAAAGAAAGAAAGAAAGAAAGAACTGCGTTCTTTCAAGAGTTTGATTGCTATATACCGTTAGTGTAAAAAGTTTTATACTGCCAACTAATAAAAAAATCACCGTTTAAAGTAATTATTGTAAAAGTCAACAAACTTACGATATACGGTAGTTTGTAATTGAATGACAGTGTAAAAGTCAAAATATCACCTTTTAAAGTAATTGATTTACACTGTCAGTGTATGACCTATTTTCTCTTCTATTAATGAGACTGAAAAAGAACTAAGTTCCCGAAAGTTGTTTTTATATATGTTTGATTAGTTTATTTAAAAATATTTTTAATTTTGTGAAGGAACTTAAAAGAAATAATTAGATTCTATAATTTAATCATTTTCAAACAACACTAAGAATTGAGATCAAGTATCCTTTGTGAATGATTTAATCGGTAAAATTATTTCTTTAGTTGTCATTTTCCTGAGGAACTAATTTAAGATAAACCTCTGCCGATGATCGTATGGTTCGTGTTTTTAAGCCTGATGGTTAGGCCGGCTAGGTTCCAAATGAAGTAACCCACATGGTTTTGGGGCTTTTCAATGTTTGTTAGGCCTTATAGGCTTCTTCCATATAAAGGAGGCTTTTGCTATTTACACTCCCCTGTTTCTTTGTTCACTAAGTGCATTCTCATCCCTTTTTTTTTATGTTTTTGTTACCAATAATATCCTTTTAAGCCTTATTTTATATCCCCATATTTATTATTTTTTAAATCATATCCTATTTTTACACCCTATTTTTATTATTCTTTAAACCTTAATTTTGAACCCTCATTTTCACCCTATATTCATCATTCTTTAAACCCTAATTATGTAATACCATATTTTTCATCAAATTGATACATGCATTTTTCATCAAATTTCTACGTAATATTGTACATTTTCTCCTATGTGGCACTGTTTTTCAAGGTACGTCTAATGTCAACTTCATCTATTATAGTTTTAATTTACAAAAACATGCATTCATTAATTTATCAACATTTGTCTCTCAACGTTCGGTTTATGAGCGTTTAGTAAGACAATTATCATCTTATGCCTCTCTCAACGTTTGCATCCTTTTAATTTTACTTTTAACTTTGTGTTGACGAAAAGCGAAAGTGTGCATTCAGTAATCGCACTTGAATTCATTTTTTGTTATTATTTCTAAAAATACTCTCCGAAATAACATTTTCTAATTCTGGAAAGTGTTTTTTGGGACTATGATTTTTCAAAAAAGACATAATTCCAAAAATTGCTTTCCAAAATAACATCTTCCAATTTTGGAAAGTGATTTCTAAAACTATGTTTTTTCAAAAAAAATATATAGTTTCAAAATTACTTTCCAAAATAAAGACAAAAGATATTTAAGTAAAATTTATACCAAAAAAAGGAGAAAAAAGTGTACTTAATAATTAGTGGGTATAAATAACAAAAGCCTATAAAGGATATCAATAAGTTCAGTACAAACCTTGCCATCTACTAAGCCCAAAGCCGAACAATATAGCGCAAAAACTTCCCCCCAAAAAAATTCAGAACTGGAGTAAATCTTTGTTATTTTTATAATTATTTTTTAATACACTTTTAACTTTCGACTGAAATTAACATATTAGAAATTATAAAATTTTATGCATCACACTTTTTATTTAATTAATATCACTCATAATTATGTAGTTTTTAATAAATTTTAACTAATTCTAAAGATTGTATTAAAAAGAGTGCATTGCTGGCACACTTCATAGTTTTCATTATTATTACTTTTGATTTGACATTTTTTTATTTTTTAATCTAAAGAATTAAACACGAAAAAATTAATCATGGATATTAAGTGTCGTAATTTTAATAATAATAAAAAAATGCTATCAAGATATCTGATTCCTATAAAATAATGGGATACATTTTAGAAGATAAAATATACTTATAATTATTAATTAAAAAGTAAAATTTGAGAATTATAATAAAATCAAGTATATGTATAACTTTCAATGGACCTTTTTTTATTTTGGAATTAATGACCATGCATGCCATATAACATCACTTTCTCTCGTCCCCCCCACCCCACAAAAGAAAGAAAGAAAGAAAAAAACAACAAGAAGAAACGTCAAATTATTATTTAAAAAACTTAACTTACTTTAAAAAAATATTATTTCTCTAAAAATATGATGAAACAAATTTGTGTTGATTATTTGTTTTTAGATCGGCAGAGCTCGTTTATCATAACGTCCAAAACTTAGTAATGGTGTTCCTTTAAGTTTTGTTGCATTAATTATTCATCTCATTTTTTTGTCACGATAAAAAATTGTAATGATTTGGCAAAATTCTCTTTATTATATTTTTGTCTAACAAAAATTGAATTGATAGTATAGATAATGTGAGTTGCAATAATAATATGATACATTATATTATGTTGACAATTGATATAAAGTATAATGCATTATTTAGTGAAGACTTACAATATTTACACTAACATTTTGTGGATATCCATGGTGTGCTCAAAAGCTTTGGAAAGCGTTCTTCGCAAGCATCCTATTAATTCTAAGACTGTAGTTGGACCGAAACACCATATTCAATAATTCTAAGAATCTCACTTTTCATCTTGAATGTTTTCTGAGAAGATAAAGCAGAGAAACTAATTCAAAAATTGATAATCAAACACCCTATTGATTTGCAATTATTTTTTTTTTGGAAGGGTTAAATCAACCAATGTGCCTCTATCGCAAGCTAAACCGTGGCTTTCCACCACCTAGACACGCAATTATTAGAACCAACGAATGAGCTTTTGACAACATTACCCTATATCTCTGGCCTATCACCATTCACCACTAAAGTGGGTATGAAACTACTGCTTAAACTTTCTCTCACTTTACAATCTATCCTATCAAGTGTTGATTACTTCACTAACCTTATCAAGTTGTTCCAAGACTAGTAATATACTTGCTAAGCGACGTTATCGAGCACGTTACATTTTGTTCTCGTCGTGATCTTGTTTATCGATAGGGTAAGCACAAACACACAGATGCATGTTCATTGTTGCAGGATTACCCGTCAAATTAATCTGATGTTTACCACTTTAATTATATATCTATCTATTTAATTACGTCACGGTCACGGCTATGCAAAACACTGGACGCCAACATTCTTGTATTTAGTTTGTATTGTCTAGTTGCATGTGTTTCCACCTAATTAGCAGATAACATTGTTAATACTTTATATACATTTTCAAACACTGCAAATGTTAAAGTCCTCCACTGCAAGAATAATAATATTTTTTATTTAGCAAAGCTGATTTTTCTCAACCAATCAATTTCTGAATAGATAAAACTTAGATATAGTACGTTAGGGTCTATTAGTGTTGTTTTTCAGTTGGAATTAAAAATTTATCTTGATAATCTATGAAATCTTTTAATACATGTTTTTATTACGTGAATTAGCAGATTGAATCTTTAATTCTGATTAAAGAACAGTATCAATAGTATCTAAAGTATTGTATTTAAGTTTTATTCTTTTTGAATATTGCTTGCAGCCTTGTTTTCAGAATGTCGTAGGCTAACACGTTGCTGATCCCTGCATGCATTGATTGCTTCATTAAGTTTGCGAACTTTTCTGGCCCTCTGGTTCTCACCAGTTCCCTTTCATGTCTCTTTCTGCGTAAGGTTAAAGCTGGTCCTGACAGTATTTCAAATTTGAACAAAATCTCTTTGTAGTTGATGCGAAAATCCATCACATATGATCCTGAAGACATTAAATACTAATAATGACGATGATAAAAGAAGAACAAGGAACACGATTGGAAGTACGTAGCATTGCCAATATTACTCAATAGTTAATAGAAATGCATGTTTCATGCATGCCCTCGATCAGCACTGCAAAAATAGATACTATAATATAAAGAGTGAAAGACAAATAAATGGATCTTATTGAGCAGATGTAAATACAAGTTAATAATTGTTGTGCAGGCTCAACCAATTTGCCACGGTTAGCAGCTTTTGGAGGCTCCACCAAATCCTTAGTTAGAATGACATGCATTTGTCGCATCTACTGCTGATTTCATTTGCAGAGTCACATGTGTCAACCAAACCAAGAAGCTACGACCCAAAACGTTTTTATTTAAAATTAAAAAAAATCTAGAAAATCTAAAATCCTAAATTCGGCTTTTTAACCAAAATAGTAAAAAAAAACTATTTACTAAAATAAAATAAAAAAAACAATTTACCGATCTGAGTTGTTTTAGAAAAGGGGTCAGATACATATATACATGTATATTGTAACAGGAGGCGTCAACTGAGTTAGCGCCTCACGTTTAATAATTTTTTTATATATAACAGGAGTTGGTGCCTTGCGTTAAATAATATATATATATATATATATATATATATATATATATATATATATATATATATATATATATATATATATATATATAACAAGAGACGCCAACTGGGTTGGCATCTTGCGTTTAAATAACTTTTTTTATATAACAAGAGGCACTTCACGTTTTAATAATTTTTTTTTACTGCACCACCTCGTGTTTAATAAAAAAAAATTCGCATTAAATAATTTTTTTTATATAACAGGAGGCTCGCGTTTAATTTTTCGTTATTATTATAACAGGAGGCACTCACGTTTAATAAATTTTTTTTAGTGCGCCAACTCAGTTAGCACCTCACTTTTAATAATTTTTTATTATTATACCAGGAGGCACCAACTCATGAATAGTGTCATGAGAAGTATTATTAAACATTGAAACGTACGTGAATAGTATGGTGCAATGGATCGTGCATTAGTATGCAACGAAGTATAAAAAATTTAAACTGCAATGGCTAGAAAAATATTTATTTATTTAAACGCAAGACGCCTATTATATAAAAAAATTTATTTAAACGTAAAGTTAGCACCTCCTGTTATATATATAAAAAAAAATATTTGACGCGAGGCACCAACTATTATAGCAAAAACAAATTTATTTAAATGCAAGGCGCTCCCATTATATATATAAAAAAATAAATTATTAAATGCGAGGTACTAACTCAGTTAGTGCCTCCTATTACTGTTTTTTTAAAACAATTCATATCGGTAAATTGTTTTTTTAATTATTATTTTAGTAAATTGTTTTTTTTTTTTTACCACTGTGATTAAAAAGTCCCTAAATTCACATGTTGTACGGAACAGAAGGCAGATACAATATACCAGGTTGTATTTTATTTGCTGTTGTGAAACAGTTAATAAGGACAAAAGCAAAGGGATAAACAGTTCAAAAAGCATATGGCATGATACCTTGGCAATATGCTTAATTAATTAAGTTCCGTCAAGTAGACCATTCTTCTATTCTTACAATCAAAGCGATGATAGCGATGCTTGTGGCCTGCATGCTTACGTATAAAACCGGGGGCAGTTTTTGCTCTTTTTCATTTTTTTTTAATAAATATGTTCTTCATTTTGGATTTTGACCATAAGTTTCTTCTATTTGGAATTTCAATATTTCTCATCATTTAGAAAGATTCCTTTGCTTGACTGATAAAAACAAACATAAAATAATGAGACCCAGAAGGTCTATTAAGACTAGTTTAAAATATTTTACTTACATAAGAAGCCTCTCAAGGCTGAACGAGCAACAAAATGGTAGTTAGAAAGAAACTCACCACAGCACATGCAATTGGAGAACTAATATTATGCTCCTTTATAATTGTCCACAATTTCTTCAGCTCTTCAGTTATTGCATGGGTTAAATTATGAATGAAAACAAATAAAGCCAAAAAGGTGAGATGTAAGTGGACCAAAATAAATAAATAAATAGGGTACCCATTAAAAAAGGGGTGGGGGAGCTTGTTTGTATTCGGTTCATGAAAATGTTTTTACTTTATCTTTTATTTATAATTATAAAAACATTTCCTTATTTTGACTTATTTTTTATTTTTCAAAATTTATAAAAAAAGATTGTGAAATACACTAGAAATAATGAAATAACAAACATGTTGTTTTCACCATTTCATGTACAAATTTTTAAAAATAAGAACGCAGTTGATCAAAAAAAAAAAAAAAAGAAACGCAATACATGAGATATTTTAGTAATGAAATCAGAAAAATATTTTCACAAACAAAGGCACCCTTACTTATTTTAAACAATATATTTTTTTCTTTTTTTTTTATAACCACGACTACTTACAAGTAAATAAGAAAAATTTATTTAAAAAGATAAAAATAGAAATAGGCATATTATTTTGCAAATTAATACTTCAAATATAAAAGTGAAAATATTTTTTTTTCATATCATCAATGTTTTTAAAACTAGATCAATAATTGAACCAATGAATATATTGGTTCATGGTTCATTAGTTTAACTTTAATTAAATTAGAGTTGCATGGGTAACAATTAACTATATATTTTTAATATATTAAATAATAAGCTAATGTTAAGGAAAATTTTAAATTAGGATAAAATGATTATATATACATGTCCTATAAGATAAAAGAAAAATCATAATAAATAGCTAAATAGCAATTAATATGTATATTTTATATATGAATATTTATTTGTTTTAAAAGTACATTATATTAGATCGATTTTTTTAAATTATAAAAGTAATTTATAACAAACAGTTCAAATCGTTTTTTGTTCTTAGCTCTTAATTAATTTTTACCAGCTTTTACTGATATATTCAATCTACTTTTGATTGGTTTTTGTTTCACCAATTTTGGCTATGTTTGGATAACTATTAAAAAAATACTTTTGCGAATTTCAATGCACAAAACCGAATTCTAATGCTTAAAATGAAGAAGGAAAAAATTGTTGTTTTAGGAGCAAAAATACTTTTGAGCTCTCGTAATTAAAATCCAAACATACACTTTCTAGGTTATTCGGATTGGTGAGATGGATTCTTGTTTCAACTAATTGAACTGGTTGATTCAATTTTCAACAATATGTCGCTAATATCGAATATTGGAAATGGGCTCTTCTATGTAGCTAACACTTTAGAGGGTAAGTGCACAAATTTTAACCCTTTATAATAATAAATGGTTCAAATTAATACAACTCAATTAAAATTGCCACATCAAATTTTTATCTTTAACAAAATAAAAATTATTGAGTTAAAATAGAAAACAAATTATTCTTGCCCACTTCACGTACTCATCTCCATGGTTCTATGAAAGAAACAGTCCCCAATAGCCACAATTTGCAAAAGAAACAATTCCTAGCATTGTTTTTCAAATAATACTTATCATCCATCAACTTTCTTTCCATCCCACTTTCACCCCATCTCTCTCTCTCTCTTCTTTTTTTATCACATCACTCATCATATCTATTACTTTTTCTTTCTACCTTTTCTCCTTTCTTCCTATTTCTCTCTTATTTCCATCCCAATCCACTTCATTTTGGGGTGGACGAATATTGGTGCTCTTGTTTTTCTCACTCTCAAAATATAGGTTTATTGTAAAATTTCCAAATAAGGCTTTTTCATAGACATCTTTTGATTTGTGAGAAAAACAAGCCTTAAGGGCCGGTGATGCAAATTGTAGCTATTGGGGACTGTTTCTTTTGGGAATCATGGAGTTGAGTACGTGAAGCAGGTGGGAATAATTTGATTTCTATTTTAATTCAATAATCTTTATTTTGTTAAAAATAAAATTTTGATATGACAATTTTAATTGAAGTGTATTAATTTGGGCCATTTATTATTATGAAGGATTAGGATTTGTGCACTTTATTTTCTAAAGTGCAAACTACATTTTAGAAGAGTCCATTCTAAAATGCTGAAATATATTATTAATACATCAAATGTAAATACATCAAAAAAAATTATTCATAAATACATCAAAATTTTAGTGTAGACCTTCAAAATTTATACTAATAGTTTAATTTTTGTTAAGTAATGACTATTCTAGCAAAGATAATCCTAATATTTGACAATTTTTATTTGTCTACAAATGACAACATTTTTCTAGTATAAAGCTCTGAAACAACAATTTTAAAAGACGTAATTGAAGACGAAAAGGATGCAGCTTCTCTGAAAATGTATGTCTTAACTCAATTCGAAGTTTGTCGTAAATTCTATTCTCCCGTATTCTTCGGGAAATATAATTTGACGAGAGTATGACAGAATGCGATGGGAGACGCACACCTCTTTAACACAAATCTCCTACTTGCATAGTAGCACTATAGGATTTGAGGCTTAGCGTGTAGTTGGTATACTATGTTGGTGAGTGAGAAAGCTGATAGCGCTTTCACAAGTGACGTGGAGGACCAATGCAAATGAAAAATTATTAGGTAGTATTAAACTAATATAGTTCTTATTAATTTTTTTATGTCATATAATTAAGTGTTTTTAATTTTTTTCATAAATTATAAAATTCAAATGTATTATGTAAACATTGTTTGAAATTATAAACACTTGATGATCCGAAACTATCTAATAATTTTTCAATGCAAACGGACTTGGTTTAACATGTCCAGCTCCCTTCGTTAGTTTTTTATATATCCTTCCTTACTAAGTATGAAAAGCCGTCTTAAATTACTTCTGTCATAACTTGAACCACTGAATAATCGCTTCGTTCAGTAGTAATTAACAAGACTTTTTCTAACACTTAATTAATTAGACTATGTTTAGTCCATCACATAGTAAACGACCAATAGTTATACCGACTGTATTTTACTAAGTTTAGAAGAATAATTATGTACAGTTGGACCCGAGCATAAATTTTATTAAACGCACTGTTAAAGTTTGGGGAGTGCAGACAAGATGTAAATCAACCTTCCTTTCAGAATTTATGCCAAAACATAAAAGTTAAAACAGACAAGAATAATAGAATATTAATTATCTTTTTATCTTTTTATCACATATTTTAAAAAGTATCTTTTTGAATTTTGAAAAAATGGCTAATTAATTAAAATCAAGATATATTTCTTAAATAAGCATATGTTAAAGGCAGAGAAAAATTATTAAATTAGAAACAAAGTAAATTGAAAAAAGTAGCTAGCCATCGACTAATCAATGGAATTTGATGTCATCATTAGAAAAACAAATAAAAGATGATAAATTTTACAGTGGACCAGTAATGTAGGTGGTTCACCGTGGGCAAATGTTTGACAACCATAGGATCTATTATATTAATAATGTGGGGTATAGATTAGTTATGGGTTACCTGCTGTATTATTAATTATTATTTCTTATTTTTAAACTAGCAAATTATTTTTACGAATTTGCCCTTAGTTTCCCTTCTCCCCAACGATGAATTGTCTTTGCCATGGTTCAGATTGAAGATGCAAGCGATGAGAACGTGCTCCAAATTAGGGCAGATGCGGTGATGGATTCAATTTCGTGATATTTGAATCCCTCCGTGAACGAGGTTGTCAAGAGATTGAGACGGTAGAGCAATGCGGCAGAGACAAGGTTCATCGCCAACATGGCGAGAGGTCCTCTGGCCAGTGGTAGAACAACAAGAGGTCGAGCAAGGTGAGCGATCGACACTGCGAGAACAGCGTAGCGAAGTTGAATCTTGGCTATGACGTCGGTGAGCGCTGGTGCCACCGCTTGAACTTGGCACGACTAAGCTCCGACTAAGGGGGAGGAGGAGGAAGTGTAGTGTGGTCGGGCCAAGTCGTCGTTGTGGACGACGTCTCTATTGTTAAGAACCAATGCGACAAGATATGCACTCTCGCCATCAAGTGCGACAGCATGCGCAACATTCTCCTAAGAAAAGCCCTTGTCTTCCTAGAAACTGCACTGAAGAAGAAATTCAACCACCAAAATGCCTCATCATTGACTACTTCGATGTCGTCGCCAGCATCTTCACAACGATGCTCTTTGCAACCAAAGACCTATATTTTTAAAAGGGTACAAATGGCATTCTATATTTTTTTTAAAAATTGTTTGACAAAAAAAAATAACATGAAGAAATTGCAATAGGTTATAACCTAACATGGTCCACGATGGACCAATTGAACTCATCGACCATCGTAGAACTTGTCATAAAAGATATATAATCTTTTAAGTAGAATTTCGGTTTCGAATTTTGTGGATAAAAAATGTGGTTAGAAAAAAAAAAGACTTCATTAAAAATGATCTACTAAGTTCTCTAACAGAAGCTAGTCATTAATAAAATTGATAAATACTTTACACAAATAACATGATAACTCGAAAGTCTTTCTTATAAGGGCAAAAAGAGACCAAGGGAAGGAAACAGAAAGTTGATGATGTTAACATAAACAAAAGGAAGCCTTTGAGAAATTTTCAAATAAGTGTCCTAAGAGTGTGTCGTCCCCGCATTAAACTTGGGGAGTTCAAACTTACACAAAAACAAGTTTAAAATGAGTAAACTTTGAATTTCAATTTATTCTTTTGAAGGTAGGGGTGGGCACAAGTCAAGTTGGCTCAGAGTTAGAAGATATTTAGAACCAAATCTATCAATGTTAATCAGTTTAGGTTGGATCAGTTTTTTCAAAAAAAAAAAAATTGGCAACCTAAACCAAATTGGGTCATTAGATCACCTAATAAGATAATGAAAAAAAAAACATGAAAAAATAAAGGAAAATTTGAAAAATGTAATTGAATGAAAGAAAACTAATGAATAATATCAAAAGTTAGAATTATAGAATTATACAACATAAAAATTATAGAATTTCACAACATAAAATTATAGAATCATAAAATTGCACAAGATAAAAAATTAATTTTTTCTAAAATAATATGGGTTTAGATTGGTTCGGGTTTTACATGCTCAAATCCAAACCCAAACCAATGTTGTTAGGTTTGTAATTTTAAAATCTAAACTAAACCAATGATCTGAATCAGCCCAAATTTTTCTCTTCAATTTTGTTCAGGTTGATCGGGTCATCAGGTTGAATTAGACCCATGTCCACCCTTAGAATTTGGCAAGTATTGTCATTAGGATCTTGATATATTATACATCTAGAGCAAAACAATAGATAAGGTTTGTTAAGTATAAGTATTTTAAAATGTAAATATATATTCTATAAAAAAAATAGACATGTAATTTCATTGAAAAAATGATATGTTTCATTACATTAGGCAAATAATATAATTTTAACAAAACTCAAAAAGATATATCATATTTTTTATTCAATTTACTCTTATATCATCATCTATAGTCAACAAAATATTGTTTTTACTCATAAATTTGTTATTTATTGCCTACAAAATGAAATACATAAATTGTCATAAAAAGTGGTTTCTTCAAACATTTTGAGATGGAAAAATCACTAATGATAACATGAACATTAGGAGATAGAAGGATACACTCTTTTATAAATTATATTTTCTTTTATCTTATATTGCTACTTATTTTTCTTTAACATACAAAGATTCGATAGGATAACTAGAGTTCTTATAACAACGATGAACAATCATTAAACTTTTTACTATGTAACTCACTATAGCTAAATGATTAGCAAGATGAAAAATTAAAAATACTACTAAGTTGAGAGTTTAAAAGCATTGAAGTTTGAAACTTTCACTACAAATTGTTCCTATTGAGAAGTTAAGAAAATGAATGATCAAAGAAATTAATTAATTGAAAAGTTTTTTTCCCCTTCTCAAAGTTGTCCAAATTTTTTTGGGGGTCCACTTCAGGTTTAAGCCTTAGGTAGAGCTGTCAATTCGAACTAGTCTAACCCATTCAAGATGGCTTATCATGGGCCAACATATTTTCAAGCTGGGATAGGGCTAAACCAATTTAATAGTGGGTTGAAATTTTCCTAGCCAACCCAACCCAATCCTTAGAGTCCCGAGACATATGGGTTGGTGATAAACCTTCAATTATTATGATTGGCATAGGAAATTTGGGTTCGTATTGTTGAGTTGAACTTATCTTTATAAACATTTTTGACCCATTTTTCTCTATTTTTGTGCAGGGATGAAAAGAATAGCATTTTGAAAGAAATGGCTAAGTTTGAAGAAGGATTTGCTATTATCAGAGATGCACGATCGTGCTTCCATTCCATAGTTATGCTTACGAGAAGATACATTGTCATGCTTCACTATGCATAATCGTGCTTAGTTGACAGGACTCTGCTTACGAGAAAAAGTACAGCCTAAGCATGGCCATGCTTCAGAAGTCATGCACAGTCATGCTTCCATCAGACCCAATGAAGATATCCTACAAAGTCAAAACAAACTTTTCACTCTACTCCTTCTAACTCTTTTGGGTTTTGACTAAGAAAGAACTCCCTAGAGCTTTAGAAGGCTCCCATTGGACCCCAGTAGACAGAGATTGAGGATCAACCTTTTAGCTAAGGTTTTTCTTTGATTTCTAATGATTATTATTGTAATGGATTGTTTATCTGTTGTTATAGAGAACTAATCCTTAGGTTAGGATTGTGATGTAGCCATGCTTGAGATGATTGAAACCCCATTGTAATTGTTAATTTTATTTCCCTTCTTCCTTCAATTGAATTGCCTTAGTATTCTTAATACATTGTTTAGAACTAATCACGCCTTGCATGTTTTTAATCAGTTAATTAACCGGTGACCTACGATAATTAATTGGTAGATCTCTAGGGTAATTGGATTTGGGACATTGAATAATCAAACTACAAAATGAACTCTCAATCGAATTCGTTTACCCTTTTGCTCAAATTTCTTTCTTGAATTAAACCACTATATGACCAACCAAGGGTTTAATACAGGAAAGAGTTTTTATAACCCATGACCAAAGGTTGTGAAAGAACTTGGTAGAAGGAAATTGACAATTGAATTGGAAAATAAGATTACATTTTAATTAGGGGGGGGGGGGGGGGGGAGGGGAGTTGAAGGCATAGGTGAACCCATGATACTAAGTTTTTATCTCACTAAAATTTAATTTTACTTTAAGCAATCTTCTTTTAATTCTTGCATTCAAACCCTTTGTAATTTGAACAACCTAGACAACATAGAAATTTCTCCAAAAGGTATTCCACATCAGTCCCTTAGGTACGATATCTGGACTCAGTCTATTATTACTACTACGATAGGGTACGCTTGTCCTTAAGCTTACTCTAGACACATAAGTCGACGCATCGGCCACTCATTTTTTAAAATACAAAAAATAAAAATTAACAAAAATAAATTAAATTTTATATAACAAGTTAATAAACTATTTTTTAATCATTATAAACTAAAATAAAAAAGTATGAGTTATCATTTGTACTATAAAATAACAAAACATAATATATAATAATAGAAATAAAATAAAGTGTATCAATTGTAACAATAAACACGTACCAGAAATCAAAAACAAAACTCAATATGCATAGAATATTAACCTTAAAATAGACATTAACAACACATGTAGTATTAAATTTATCATTTATGATTTACCACTTATAAAAAATTAAAGGGTAAAATATGTTTTTGTCCCTCTAAAAATTTTTAAATTTGATTTTAGTCTCTCAAAAAATTTTTGTCCAATTTTGGTCCCTTTGATTTGAAAATGCATCACTTTTAGTATTCAAAGTAACATTTAATAGCGGTTATAAAGCGTTATCTAAACTATTTTGAAGACCAAAATGGTGTATTTTTTAATTAGAGGGACTAAAATAAAACGAAATTTTTTGGAAGGATTAAAATCGAATTTGGGAAATTTTAGAAGGACCAAAAACATATTTTATCCAAAATTAAATTAAAAAAATCATGCCAATGGGCTGGCCCAGCCTAACATGGGTTAGCTCGCTTTAGGCCAATAAAAATTATGGACAAGTCAAACCGAGGTCAAAAATAAGCCTGAGCCAAAATTTCAACCCAACCTATGCGTCGGCCTAATTGGGTCAACCCATCAAATTGGACCCATTTTGACACACTAAACCCTAGGTGTCGCCCCTCCAACCTACGCCCCGAGTCGACCATGGCTATCACTTTATTCCTTAAATTTAATGAAATGAAAAAATAGTCTCTGAATATGTAATTTGTTATTCAAGTTAGTCCATCTATTAAGTCTTTTCTATTAACTTTAATGGAGCATCCTACACAACATGTTCATATAGTCCACGTGGCATGTACGTACAATCTACGTGTACAAGGACTATCTTGAAAAGTTTAATGCTAGAAGTAAAAAGTCTTAAACCCTTCAATTTAGTCCTTGAATTTGACACTAATTGTCATATTAATTAGTCCCCTAATTTAGCATTTGTTGTCATACTAGTCCTTGAATATGATAAAGTTAAAAGATAGCCCTTGAATTTGTATTTCTTCCTTCACATTAGTCCAAATATTAACCCATGTTCATTATCTTTAATGAAGTGTCATAGTTAGTGTATCAATGGTTATTTTCCTAATTTGTTTTCTAAGTGATTTAAAATAATTATAAGAGAAATTTAAATTTAATTTCATAAAAATGTAATAAATGAATATTCAGTTTTTTTATGTGAGTTTCCATAAAGGATTCTACCAAAACCGAAATTATTTGTGTAAAATGACAATGTAGGAGTACATTGCAAAAGTGACCAAAACAGTAAAAAAATGCTTGGGACTAATTATAATTAATTTCTATTAGTTTCAATTAAGTCTTTGGAGTTTGTTTTGTTTTGTTGAGCATCGTTGATTTAAAATAGAGATATTTTAACCCAATTCCTTGTAGTGTTCAAGTTTGGAATTTTTGGGAGATGAGAAAGTTTCTCTAAGCTAATCCATTTTATTCCTAGATATCTCTAATTATTTTAGGAAGGAAATTATTAATTGAATTTTGAGTTATTTTGGACCCCCAAAGGGATTATGAGGTATTTTGAAGAGTTTAAATAGTGTTGGAGGGGTTCTAGCTAAGGGTGAGCAAATATTCAACATCCGAAATGTACCCTTACTAACCAAATAAATTAAAAGGTTTTCGAACGGATTTAAACGGATTTTTGGATTATAGGAATGCAAGAAATATTATGATGGGTTATCACAAGAGGTTCAATTTTAGAAAATAGATTTCGTCAGAAATTAAACCGACCGAGTGTATAATTTATTGAACTGATACATATTATAAGAGCTTGTGTCTTATTATTCCTTTCTCATCTCACTCTCTTGCTTTAACTTCGTTTCATGTATTATATTATTAGTTTATTACTCATTCTCTGCTTACGTGACATCAAGAGCACTCCACCTGACTATTCACTTTCACTTTCTAGGAGATAGGAATTACACCCTTGCAGCTTTTACAATTTTGCTCACAAAAGTATTTTAAACCCCCTCCAATATACCAAAGCAAAATAAAGAAACCTATGCCGTCCACCATCATTATCATTCATCACCACCCTACGACTATCTCCATAGATTCATTATCTCACACACTATTCATATTTTTTCCTCTTGCGTTAGAGTGAAAAAGAAACGAGGGGTGCCACGTGAGGCTTTTGAACATGAACGGTTACCACCGAAGGTGTAAGGTGTGTAAGATAAGGAATTAGTGTGGCTTTTTGGTTTATGTTATCTGTTATTTTGTTCTCTCCCCTAAACTATCAATGAATTTTTTTTTCTTATATATGTTTTTGCTTCCCCACAAGACAAGTGAGGTCCACGATTGGAGCCATAACTCATGGGTGATGGTTAAAGTTAAGTCAGTGAGGTTTTGATGGTCTATGTTGACAATGGCTATGGAGATCAGTCCACCCACTACAACCAACCCAAATAACCCAGCATATCCACCCAACCCAAACCTGACATACTGAGACCTCAAATGGTCAAGATCGATTTGGATTATTGATGCATCGATTTAGAATGGATCAAGTCTATTCGGACCAAATTTGACCGGTGCCCACCCTTAGTTCTACCAAAAGCCCACTCATTTTCCCTCATTCTCTCTAAGCTCCATTTGGTTCAAGTTTGGGTTACTTTTAAGACCAAGCTCGCGTCCTCTTCATGGAGGCTTAGCTTTCTTGTGTTGGTGAGTTCTCTTTCTCACTTCCCACCTTCTCATCATCTTTTTGAGTTGACCCATAATGGGTTTTCTTGCAAAACCTGAGTTTGGGTATGTTTTTGGTCCATGATTTTCGTGGGTTTTTGGTGTAGTAGTGTAGTTGTGAGAAAAACTTTCTCTTTAGTTCAAAGGTTTCTCCTTTCTCTTCTCTCCATAGAAGACCTAACTTGAAACTACAAGATGTAAGGGAAGATTGCATTCTTTTCTATGTTCTCAATTGATTTATGTTGTGTAGGAATGATTGTTGAGTGTTAACGTTGATAACGATGTTGTCTTGAATAAGTATTTGAAATTTGAGTTCAAATGGATGATCCTTGAATGTCAAAGTTTGATTTAGTGTTAGGAGTTGTTTTATGGATGTGTTTTGATGTTGAAAATGCTTTGTTGATGATTGATGTTGTTATTAAAATATCCAAAACAATTGGCATGGTTTTGGTTGTGAAAAAAGTTGAGAATTTGGTTGAAAAACCATGTTTTTCTGCTATTTGTCATAAAACTTTTGGTAATAATTGGTTACGGGAGTTTGTAATCGATTATATATGTTACAAGGGTTACCCTAGAGGAAAGACATTCAATAATAATCTATTACGATGACATGTAATCAATTACCATATTAGTAAATGATTTCTAATGTGTTTTTAACTGGTTTTAATTAATTATATCGCATCATAATTGATTGCAACAATGTTGTAATCTATTACGACAATATTGTAATTTGTTATAACAATAATATAATCTGTTACAAAAAAAAAGAATTATTTCTTATAAAATATTTTTTTCCTTGAGGCATGAAAAAGGAATATCAAATGTGTTTGTGAACTTACGACTTAAGAAAGGATTTTCTTTGAAAGTTGATGTTGAATGCTGAAGGATAAATCCTTATTTAGGATGGATGGTTGCTTGAATAGGACCTTCATCTATTGTTAGGATAAATTCATTGATGAAATCCCTTCAAAGTGGAGATTACTTAGATAAGGTGTCTACTTGTTGGTTACATAGGTGATGAATAGAGCCTATGCAATGTCTTTTGAACTGATAAACAAATGGACTAAACTTTGATAAATTGAATTTTGTTGAAGTGTATATGCATTCATGCATGAGTCTATAACTGTCACTGTGAACGAGTACGCACACAAGTTGGGGTCTTGGTGGGACCTCATAGCTAGTGTGGAAAGGGATAGTGGAGGTGGCTTAAATATGACCTTGGGGGTAAATAGACAGGCAAATCCCACATGTATGTCAAGGTGATGCAAACCTTGTGTCGTGGGAAGTCATTACCCACGTATATCTTTCTAGACAAGCCATTATACCTCTTTTATGAATTAGTTATGGTGTTTCCCAATGGTTTGAAGCGTATGCCTATTATGGATCCAAGTCATTGTTATCAGACTTAGATTGATCATTGACTTGATTAAGGTACTAGATTACTAGGTCAATGGTCGAACCAATGAGTCATTGATCGAACAGCATAAACCAATTATATATATATTCACAAAGTATATGAGTAATTACATTAGCAAGGTAGCATGATATTTTTTGCATACCTCTCAGACCAAGGTTCAAACTTAGTGGAAACCTATTTTCACAGTATTATAGTTTGTTTTTGTCATAATGGTGTTCTATCTTTAGTTAAGAGTTTTGCATGTTTTTTAAAATTATATTTAATTGTCAATACAAGCCCCGTATCTACAAGCCCAATAAGCCCATTTACCAAGCCCTAAACCCCTTAGAATATTGAATCCCTTCTCTTCGTTGGATGAGTCATCACACCCGCACAAATTTCCTTCTTCTTTAAAGCCTTATTTTTCTCCTCTTTCTTCTTCATTTCTTCTTCTTTTTCTCTCGCTTCTCTTTTCTTGTTTCTTGTTCCTTGTTCCTTCTTCTCTTTTGCTTCTTTTTCTTCTTTTTTGTCTATGAGTTTGTTGGGAGATGAATAAAACTATTTTTAGTGGTTCACTAATGAGCCGAGTCACCAAGTTGTGCCAGTTCAATCCAGTTTACAATCAGTTTAATGATGTCAGCACCAGTTCAGAAGCAGATCCAATCTGATAACTTAATTGGACCGATCAAGGTTCGATTTTTGGTTGAACCAATCGGACTGACCAATTTGGTCCGAGTTTAATAACATTGATTCGAGTGGTTATGTTGGTGTATACTATGTTAAGGTCTGTATTGGTCCCTGGGTTGGTGCAAAATCTCCCTGAAGTTGAGTTTGCATGCATAACATGATTGTCAGTTTATTGTATGCATTTCATTTGATTATTGGTGTGAAAAGAATGAACACATGAACGTGTTGATTGATTGTTGAAATATCTTATTTTTGTCGTTATGATTTTGGAGTGCATCCATATTGTTTACGTAATATATTGATTTAAGTGAGCTTACCCTTGCACTTCTTGTTTGACTGTGATGATTGCATCAATGACACTGAAGAAGATGATGAGGCTTTGGCGGTTCAAGCCACTCACAACTGATTTAGAGTTGTCATATGAGGTGGAGGGGTATAACTAACTAGATTGAGTTACACCTATGGACCTTGTGTTAAGGAGTCATCTTATTTTTGGTTTCTCTTGAGATGTATAGTTGTGGCTAACTAGGGAGTGCGTTTTGCATCCCCTTTCCTTTTTGATGTATATGTATTTGGTGATGAAACACTAATTTTGATTACACACCCACCTCATCTTTTTGAAATACTTTGGTATTGGTTTTCATTTAAGAGTTCTAATGTCATGAGGCATATTACTTATTCCATTGTCTATATTTACGTACTGTGATGTGATTTAGTTAAGATTAATAAGGTTAATACTTATTTAGATGATGAGATACATTTACACGTGTTTTTCATAAATAAATTAATAAAAGAGTTTTCATCTAAAATTGAAATCTTCCCACATTGTATTAGTTGTTTGGTGTCATATAGTGACAACAAGTCATTATAGTTGGTACCTTAAGTGCCTTCGTGACACACATGTAGAATGACCTTCGTGTCCTAGTCAGTTAGGACTAGGGTTTTGCACCTTCATATCCATTGTATTTCCACTTTATGTTACTTATGACTACTATTTTCGTCTTTAAGGACTTAAAAAACTTTGATACTCAAGGAATTTTCCCAACTAGAATAACAAACCATTTTTAAAACTCACCTTGTAAGCTTTCAAGATCAAGTTCCACTTTATATCCAATATTTTCTCCAACCTAAGATCTAACTCGAACCACAAAGAGTAGAATCGCATGGTGGAGTCCCTCGACATTCGCTAGATGGAGATCATTATCATGCTCTAGAATAACGAGGAACACAATCCTATGACATGACAATGGTTGTCCATTTTGTCTTTATATATCTCATTCTTTTGATTAAACATTTCATCTTCATATAATGGACAAAGGTTGTCCATTATACACTATATTGTCACTAAATGAACAAGTTTTTTTTTCTTCATATGACTCTGACCATATCATTAGCTTATTACTTTTAATTTCACAGACTTACAACATTCAAGATTTAATGAGATTACTATAATGCCCCACTAACGTTACATAAGACTAACTAACGGTAAATGCGAAATACTTATTTTTTAAATAAAATTTAATTAATTTGATTATAAAAATATAGGTAAATTTTTTGCAATGTGAAAAATAATGAAACATCATACATGAATAGTTTAAAATAAATAAAGTAAATTGATTTCAACTAAAATTCCTGAATAACCTCATGTATAAAAAAAAGTAAACAATATAACGCTACACAAGATGTTACATCCCATTGTTAAAGTAAATAACAATACCAAATCATAAAATGTTTCAAAATGACCTCATATATGTCCTGGTAAAAGGTGTTCCAATAAATCAATCAAAATACATCATAAAAAGGGAAGGGCATAACCTACAACAACAAAATCCCCCACCTAGCCATAGACATATAGTCCTAACGCTACTACTGGAAAGCTTTAGATAGATCTTCCTCCTCCAAGCTGATGATGTGTAGGGTTGGACAATGGTGGAGTCCTTTACATATCCTCGATAGGCCCAAAGTGTAACACCCTGTGTTTTCCTAATTCATGATTAAGTGTTTTAATAATTGAAAATTGGAAATTAGATATGTAATCTAGTTAATTAAAAGAAATAAATAAGTTGTTGTTATGTATGGATTGTTGTGTGTGATGATGGTTGCGTGTTGTTTGTTTGAAATACCGGTTTGAATTTAAGAAGTTTGAGATATGTGCTTGAGCCAATTTGGATGTGTTGTGAGCGTGATTTTGTGCTTTTGAAGAAAAACAGTTGAATTAGACCAATTAGGGGTTGTGAGGAGTGGTTTGATGAGATATGATCCTCAGATAGCCCAAAGTCCATGTGAGAACTCCGAGAGATTGAGATATATATAAGAGGGAGAGTTTTCTTTCTCATTTCTCCCTTTCTCTTTCTCTTTCTCTTTCCCTTCTCTTCTCTTCATCTCTCTCTATCTCTCTAAGATTTCTTGAGTTTGTGAAGGTGTAAAGGAGTTGTAAGCTTAGTTTAGCACTTGTGGTGAGAGAAGGAATAAATCTGTGGAAGATTTGGCTCATGACACCAAATCCTCAAAGAACCTAAATTCAAATTCGGGGACTTTTAGAGGTAAGGGAAGCTTACTCTTGGTTAATTTTATGGTTGTAGATGTTGATATGTCAATTTAATGCTTTGGAATTGGTTGATTTTTGTGAATAATTGTGTATATGTGGTTCTTGAAAAAAAAAAATAAGGGTTTAGAAAGGGGGTTTTGAGATTTATGGATAAAATTATTATGTAATCGATTAGAAAGGTATTAGAAGTGGTTAAAATTATTTTGTGATATTTGTTGTTGATTGATTTGGTCAAAAATGGGTGTTGGTAATTGATTTGTGAAGAAAACGATCGAAAATTGCACCAAGTGATAGATAGCTCGCTCAGTGATAAATAGCTCGCTCAGTGACAGAAATGTTCGCTTAGTGGCAAATTTTGAGGTAGCTGGAAGTCTGTCACTCGCTTAGCGACAAAATTCTCGCTCAGTGAGAGAGTACCAGGATTTTCTTTACTTTATAAGTATTATTGTTGTTGGTTGATGATTTTATTGACTTCTATGGATATCAAATGTATATTTTAAGATAATTGGATGTTCAAATGCTTTTTTAAACTAGCTTTTTGGTTATTCTTTATTATTATTGGAGATTTGTTTGATAAGTTGTAAGTGTCTCGCTGAGCGAAACATATGTTCGCTGAGCGATAATTCTACCTGAGACTTGGCTGCTCTCTGAAATTAAGTTTGCTAAGCGAGACTTATATTCATTGCGAGAACCTTCGAAAGGGAGAGTATGCTCTTTGTATGAAAGGTGCTCGCTAAGCGAGCATATGGATCACTGAGCGAGTGTGTAATTTTGTTTTATTGTGTGAAAATTTGTATGGAAGTGGTAGTTAGGTGGAAGGTTGCCTAAGTAGGAACCACCACTAGTTGTAGAGTGTTATAATGATGAGATACCTTATCTGTTAACCATGCAAGAGGCTAGATTGGGCCTGCATGGGGTTGATGGTGATTGTGGACCATAGATGGTGCTAAGTAGGCCACATGGTGTGATGATGTGATATACATACACACACACATATATATTGATGAATGATTGTGGTTAAGTTGATTGTTATGGTGATACATGCATTTACATGCATATGTTGTTGGCTGAGGTTGTGTAGGCCTTAAGCCGTGTGTGGGTAGGCATGTAAGGTGGATAGTGACTAAAGTTGAAACTTAGATGGGCCTCCAACCTAGTGCCTGGATAAGAAGTGAGGTCTGAAAGCTGGGCCTAGGGGATGAGTGGATGGGTAATCCTGTAGGGAGCCAAGGTAGTGCAGGCCTTGTGTCACAGTATACCACCACCCACATTGACTTATCCTGACAACCATGAGCTTATCCACTGATTAGAGTTTTGGCAATCCATGAATGGTGTTTAGAAGGCCATGGTAGGGGATAAGATCTGGCTAATCGCCCAGAATGTAGAAATCTCTCGAGAGTCATGTCATTCATACATTGACATATGGGGTTGACAGCATGATGTGTTGTTGTGTTGTATTGTATGTAGACCCATTTCTTTGATGATTTGGATTCCATCTTGGTATGTTGATGGTGTGAGAATATGAATTGTATATATTATGTTGGTTTTTGTTTCGTAAGCTTACCCTTGCCTTGTTATTATTGTTGGTTAGATGTCTTATTGTTGTGTTGTTGTGACTATGATGATCACGTCAATTTGGTGTGGGACTAGAGGGTGAAGCTTTTGCAAATCCGGCTTCCCACAGTTGAGGCATGGAGGTCTCCATGGTGATGGTAGAAGGCCTCTTTCTGGGTGGAGCTCTCATGGAAGCTTCTTTCTTTGTGTTTTTGATGTATATGTTGTATAGCTGACCAGCTATATGGAGTTTTGTATTGTGCTTCTCCCTTGTTGTTGTATATACATAGGCCTATATAGTATTATCTCATATCTTGTATATATTAGAGTAACATGTGGATTGATTATTATTAAGTACCTTTATATATATATATATATATATATATATATATATGGGTTTGTTTGTAGTACTATGGGGACAAAGGGTCGTTACATAAAGCTCCACGATCAAGTTCAGGGAAGGAGAAGTTGTAAAAGCGTCAACAGTGACATACGTGAATGCGACTTTGCCAGTGTAATAGACTTATTGACTATCAAAGTCAATTTGCCACACTCCATTTCTCCCTAATAATGATCCAACAAACATAATGAATGAAGTTTCCATGCGCAAACGCAAATGTCACAATCATTGCACACACACATATCAACAAACAGAAGGCAAGCTTACTAGATAATATATGAAAGTACATGTATAATGGCGTATTTTAAATAGATAATGTAATCTCAACAGATAATAATAATATTAACAACAACAACAACAATGATAACAATAACAACAATAACAATCAACCAATATGCATTTTAAGCAGCGTAGCACATCATATCATAGAAATAATTCAAAACAACTTATGCTCATGAAGCAATGCAACATGCCTAACAGTAATGCATGCGGTAGTTTTGACTCCATGGAATTTCTAATTATCGAGTGATCAGCTAGTAATGTTCCCTACCATGGTATAATATCAACACTGACCATTAGGTCAAAATGACATGTGCCAAAAAAACATTTGGTGGATAACCAGATCTAATTATGGAGCAATTATGGCTTCATCAAGATATATGTACGGGGTAGTTGCCACCATGACATGGGATTTGCAAAGGTCTTAGCATCATATGGATTCATGCATTTATATATCCTCAAGGTCCTACAATGAGCAACCTTTACTAGTCTTGTTGCACTTGTCCCAGACTAAGTGCATGCTTGTTTACAAAAATGTAAACTCATACCCATGAATGCATCACAATGGAACCACAAATATTTAATTTTAACAAGATAATATTTAAATTGTTTCATAAGAATTAAATTTAAAAATAAATAAACTTATGTATTTTTTATTTCTTATGTAAATTATTCAATACTTTTCTTATGTAATTTATTTAAATTTTATTATCCCTAGTTCAATCTAAATGATTTATATGAATAAGATGCAAAAAAATATTTATACAAATAATAACATTTATAAATGATTTAGGTTAAATGCATAATTTAATCCCTACACTCGTTACAAATTCTTAGTTTGGTCCCTATACGTAAAAACTTTTTTAATTGGTCCTTATATATATCGCGGATTCTTAATTTGGTCCCTGTCATCATGATGCCATTTACACATTCTTAATTTAGTCCTTATACATGTAGCGCATTCTTAATTTAGTTCCTATACCTGCAGTGTATTCTTAATTTGGTCCATGTACGTGCAACGCATTCTTAATTTGTTTCCTATATAGAGACCAAATTAAAAATACGCTAAACGTATATAGACCAAATTAAGAATTTATAAACAGCAAGGACTAAATTGAGAATCCATGACACGTACAAAGATCAATTTAATAAGTTTTTTTGTATAAGGATTAAATTGAGAATCCACAACCCGTGTATTTACCAATAATTTATTATAACATTTTCTTGTACATAAGATAAATTTTAAAAATTAATTTAATCAAATTATATGTTTGGATAAGTTTAGTTGTAAAGTATTTATCATAACTTTTAAAATTATAAAATATGTTGGTGTGATTATTAATATTTTTTATGTAGTGTTCACAAATTTTCATTCTTTCTACTTTGGATTTTTTTTACGGTTTTTACTAAAATATTTTTCTAAATATTACAACAATAATATTCTAAAACAATCTTTTAATTAGTTCGTTGACTACTTTTTTTATTTTAAAAGTATACTAAGAATATTTTTTAGTATTTTGAATTCTTAAATTTAATTATTTATCATATTTAATAACAAAATGTTTCAAAATTTTATATAAATGTATCGAGTGGACTAATAAGAGTATTATGATCTTTTTTACATTGGAGTAAACCGTCATTTTGGTTCCTGAAAGTGTAACACACTATCACATTAGTCTCTAAAATTAAGAAAATTATAAATAAGTTCATGAAATTTCTAATTGTTTCATTCAAGTTCTTAAACTTAACTACTTATTGTCATTCTGGACTCTAAATATATGTTAATATTACCACTTAAGTCACATTTTTTTTTTGAATTTTGGATTAATGTGATTGACTTATTTGAAATTTTCTTAATTTCATGGACTAATGTGACAGTGATATATACTTTCAAGGACTAAAACTCTGGTTTACTCTTTACATTATTAAAACTTTGAGTAAATCTTCATTTTAGTCATTGAATTTCTGAGACGTTGTCATAATAGTCCCTAGATTTAGAAAAATGTCAAATAAATTCCTGAAATTAAAATTTGTTAGTCACAATAGTCCTTATCGTTAACTCCTTTATTGACTATAATGATAGTAAGTTATAAAATTTAGGGACTATAATAATAGTAAGTTGTACATATCAAGGACTAACATGACAATAATTTTAACTTCAAGTATTTATTTGACTTTCAGGAACTATTATGACAACATCTCACAAATTCAAAGACTAAAATTAGAGTTACTCTTAAAACTTTTCTCCTAATTCAAGTTGGGGTTCCTTTCTCTTTGGGAGAATAATTTTACAAAAAACAAGAATTAAAAACATTCTTAGAAGTTTCCACTTGATTTTTTTTTTAAATTGCATTCTAAATATGATCGCTTGATTTAACAATTTTTTTATTTTCAAATTATTTCTTGTTTTTGAAGTTTATACAAAAATAAAATAAAAAATTAATAAAAATGGTTTTTCACTTTTTATTATATAAACTTTTAATAACAAAAGATAAAATAAAAATAAATAATGAAATAAAAAATATTTTCTCAATTCAAACTACCCTTAACATTCTCAATTCTAAATTCTTGAAAAACTAAACTTTATTTCCCTTACCAAACTCTTTCGAATTTGACATTTTGAAGGTAGCAAATTATATTAGAGCTCGATATACAAGACAGTCCGATCTATATGAGCCCGCAAATAAATGAATCAGACTAGGTTGATCTACGAAATAAACAGATTTATGAAATAGATGATTTGCATTTGCTTCTACGTTAATTCACTGGTTGACAAGTTAGTTCATGAACCCAAAATAAAAATATTTAAATAATATAAAAAAGATAAAAAATTGAAAAAAATAAAAAAAACAACTAAAAAATAGTAATTTTTAATTATTAAATAATGGCAGAATCTAAAAAAAAAAAAAAAACCTTTTCCGTCATTTAAATATTTAAGAAAAGTTTTTTTTTTTTTGTAAATAATCAATTTATTCTTTTAAAATTATAAGAGAAAGTGGGCTATGTACGTTACATTATCATCTAATTACAAACCATTATTTTTTATAAGTTTGTTAACTTTTATAATAACTACCTTAAAAATTATATCAACAATAATTTCTAATTAGTTGATAGTGTAAAATTTTTTATATTGACAGTACATGATCATTAATATCAAATTATAATATGTGAATTAAACAGATTAATCTACAGACCAAACTCATTTAACTCTTAACTAGTATTTTAGCTTGTGCAACGCACAGGATAAGTTTTTATTTTATATAACTAAATTTATAATAAATAAATAATTTGGAATATATAAATTATATTATAATTAAAATTCAAAATAAATAAATATTTTGTTCATACAAATTTTATTTTAAATATATGATAAATAATTTATATTGTTATATAATGTTATTTTTAACTATTGATAATTTTTTTTTAAAATATTGAAATTCAATTTAGAAATAAAAGTGAAAATGATGGATTAAAACAAATTAGAAGTTAAGAGAAACCTTTAAAAATATTCTAGTTAAAAAAATAACTAAAAAAGCTCTCGTTAAAAAATAGTCTTTAAAATATTTTTATTCAAAATAGTTATTATATATATATAAATACCCACACACAGGATTCATGTACACTCATGCTGAAATGGACTAAATAATACCGAAATCTAACCCACACGAACTGTAATGATAAATTCACCAACCAAACCTGATATACAGATTATACCAAATTAGATTAAATATGTTTTTTATCTTCCAAAAATATGATAAAATTAGTTTTAATTCAAAAAAAATTAAATAAAGTTTTTTCAAATATTAAAAATACTCTAATTAGATATCTGTGCTAAATACTATTTAACTTTTTTATTGAATGATAACCACGTTAGCTTTCAAGTAAAATATTTTATTACTTGAAATACCTAGTAATAATATTTAATAAAAAATCATGTAATTACTATTGTTTGAGTTTAAAAAAATCTGTGATTTAAAGTTAAATATATAATGATTTTATTTTAAAAAATGTTATTAATATGACTTAGACATACCAGTTGATATAGATGACTACATCAACAAATTAATAGTAATTGTGATGTTGATGTGATCATCATTTAACAGAAAAGTTAATTAGAATTTAACACTAGAATCCAATTAAAATATTTTTTAATATTTAAAAAACTTTATTCAAATTTTTAAAAAAAACTAAATTTAATTCTGTCATATTTTTTGAAAATCAAAAATATATTTAAACTTTAATACTATCATTCATCAAGGACGCAATAAATGAGAAGATTCCTCCGATTCTTTGGGTAGATGCTTTACGAATGGACAACACATAATTCAATGGCATCACATTCAGCGGGTTAAAGAAGAAGTACTGAAGTAGGACACGAAGGTAAGGGGCCTGCTCTCAGATTTGGACCACGGATACGGATATTATGAAAGTTAATTTTATATTCTCGGTGGTATAAACTATGGAGTTTCGGAAAACTTATATGAGAAAATAGACTATATATCAATAATATAAAGTAATTTTATACTATTATTTACTCATAACTTATCATATATGGTAAGTTGTTAATTTTGATAATAATTATTTAAAAATTACACTAAAAGTGATTTTTGATTAGTTGACAATGTAAAAATTTTTACACTGACAGTATATAATAATTAAACTCAAATTTTATTCTCTCAAATTTGAGATAAGTTTGTTTGTGATTTTTTAAATTTAAAATTAATCTTTTTAGTCTTTTAATTTAAAAAAAATGCTTTAGTCTCTCTGTCCAAACATCATCTATCCAAACATTGTTAAAATAAATATTTTGAAAAGAAAACATATATGTAGTAAGGTGTTTGATAATAAGAATACAAAATCAAGGTAAGTTACTATGTAAGTAACTTGTAATTCGTTAGTCACGTAAGTGAAATCTCTAACGACATTTGGACAAAGAGATTAAAACAAGTTTTTTTTTTTTTCAAATCACAAGACTAAGAAATTCAATTTTAAATTTTGAAGACTAAAAATAAATGTCTCGAATTTGAAGGACTAAAAATATATTTAAGCCCTTGAAAAATATTTAGGGTCGATTTGAATACATTTTTTCATAAATATTTATAGCAAAAAAATAAGAAAATAAAATAAAATAAGTTTTTCCAAAAATTAAAATTAGTTTATGCATAAGTTAATTTGTAAAAAAAAATTCATATTAATTTTTTCAAAAGTTTATTTTTAACTTATACATAAATTTATTTTAGCTTATAGAAAAACTTATTCTTTTTTTATTTTATTTTTTTTCTTCTATAAATACTTATGAAGAAGTTTATCTAAAGAAATTCTTAATATATATCTACTTTCTTTTCTATATCACTTTTACTGTTTTTCTTTTTATCTTTCTAATTTTTATTAAAGCATTTATTATATCTATTATTTTTTCTCTCTTCCTTTATTTTTCCTCTCTATCTCTCGTCTTTCCACCAAAAAATAGAATGTATATTTTTCATTCTCAGGAATTTTTGAACAAGTTTCGAGGACATATTTTGTACTCAACTCTTATAAATATACATTATTTTTTTATTTCAATTTTTTTCATTTTCTTTTTATTTCTTTCTTTTTGATCATTATATCACTTATTATATATATTATCTTTTTATTTTATTTTATTTTTTCTCTTCCTTCCTTCCAAATGTGCTACAAAATATGATGGACATTACATTTATCCTTTTGTACTTATTGCAATTGGAACGTGACGTATATGTTACTGTTGGTCAAGTTTAATATTTTTAGATGTCCCTACTACCAATATCTTGGTACATCGATGCTGGGAAACGCAGGTGCGAGAGAGTTTATCAAACGATCAATATAGGCGAGCTAAGACAGTTTTCCTCTCGGGTAATTTAAAATGAACACTGAATAAAGGTGAAAATTAAAAAATAAAAGAGACAACAGAGCTGAATTTTAATATGGAAAACCTTTCAATGTGAAAAAGAAAAATTATGAGACCTAGTCCAAAAAAGATTAAGGTTAGTCCACAATGGACCATAATTTTTAACCGTTAAACTAATCTTATTATTATGGGCCATTTCACACCAGATTATTCCTCTCCCAACCCACTCCTAGCGACCCTTGCCACAGACCACCGTTTGTCGTTACTAGAGGCAATTTTTGGCGACAATGTTTCAATTTTTTCTTCTTCTTTTGCTTGCCACCTCCATCCTCTATTTTAGTCTTTATTAAAATACTTTGCCTACCTTCATTTCTCCTTGTCCTTGGTTCCTCTCCAAAATCAAAAGAAGGGTACATCTAAGATGAGAAGCCTAGACACTACAAATGACATCTTTCGTCTTCTCAACAACTACGAATTCTCCAAAATCAAAGTACCTATTGGTGTGGTCGAAGCAGCGACATGATGATGACTTCAATGTAATGAGCAAGGAGCACGTGGAGGAGGTGGTGCTAGTGCATGTGTTGAGCTAAAACCATAGAAGGGCCTCAAAAGGAGGTAGTAAGAGGGAATTGAAGAAAAGGTCGTCGTGGAGCAACATGGGAGACCTTGTGATGGTGAATGATGAGAAGAGTGAAGAAGCAAGAAGAAGAATTATTCTTGCTCCTAAGAAGTATTAATAAAGTTTTGACGGTTTAGCCTCTTGATAAGTGTAAAGTTGTATTGTGTATTTATATGTGTGTGTGTGGTTGTGTGTCATGTATGATTGATCCTTGTCTTTGATGATTTGATAGTGATGAGCTCTAAATTTAAGACTTAAAGGATTAACAAGTGATAACATGTTTTCATAAGTCTAAAATTGCATTCAAGAAGAAATAAATGGTTAAAACTTTATTTTAATTTGATAAATAGCTATATGTTAAAGCTTTTGAAGAATTCAATCTTGTGTTTAAAATCAATTTAATCAGTTAAATTAGTTTCGTAATCGATTATTTTCGTTAAAATGCGCATTAGAAAGCTGGAATCAATATGTTTTAACTAGTTATGAATTTATGTAATCAGTTACGCAATTATGTAATTAGTTATGTTTTGCTGTAACCAGTTACATTTTAAAAGGTTGATTTGTCTCTACATGAAAATAACTAGTTACAAAGCTATGCAACCAGTTATTTTAAGTGAAATGAAATAGAACCTATGTACAAATAACTAGTTACAAAGGAAAATAACTAGTTATTTCCATTCTAAGTTCCATTTCCAAATTCTTAAGAACAAAATAACTGATTGCAAGACAAAATAACTAGTTATTCTAGCAAACTCTCTATAAATTGCGAACCTTATTGGATCTTTACACATGACTTCCAATCTCTAAACTTTTGTAAAAGTTTTTCTAGAGAGAAAACACATTTTTCTTCATCACTACAACAAGTTTTTCATCAAATCAAGAGCTTATACATGGATGATCATTGTAGATAAAGAGAAGTTATCTTTTGGGTAGATATGTCTTGTACTTCATTATTTTTCATTCATTGCGAATTAAGGTGATATCTAACCCTCACTCTTTGCATAATTTTCGTTCTTGAGAAGGGTTTTCTCAAGTCTCTCTTGTGATAGTGTTCCACAAGAAGTTGTTTAAGATCTCTTGATAGGTTTTCAAGAATCTTGGTTTTAGGTTGTGTTTGTATGTAATTCTTTTGTTTGTGCAGTGTGTTTGTAAACAATTGAATTGCATAGTGATAATTCCAATCGATTTGATTAGACACTGAATGTAGATCACAGTGGTGGTGATCGAATCAGTATAAATCTTGTGTGTGTTTTTCTTTCCTCTACCCTTTATCAAATATATTGAATCTTGATCTCTTTATTAATTGCATATAAATTCATGAGGATCTTGTTCATGGTTGCATGGTAAAATCAAATTGATTCAAAGTTTTTCGAAAATCTAGTTCTTCATTTGTAAAAAGGTTTTGGGGATTCTTAAAAAGTTTTAAAGATCCAATTCACCCCCTCTCTTGAATCCAGTCCTTTTATTCAACAAAGGTGTGTTTAGCTTGCTCGATTTGATGAAGGTCGGGACGAAGGTTTTAGGGAACAGTGGGTTGGGTTCAGTGTACAAAGTCGCAATGGTGGGTTGTTTGTGGTTGTTAAGTGAATACACAAGATGAATAAAGTGAGTAGAGACATCTTTGATGTGGAGATGAGATGCTTTGGAAGACTCAGAAACTGTAACATTTTGATGCCCTTGGCTTACCATTATCGTAGGAAAGAAAAGTTGTTTGTCACATATACATGCCCAAAGGAAGCCGAGAGGGTCAATTTGAAAACCTAGATGGCCCAAATGCCGTCGTAGGGAGGGAAGTATGTTGGGTATTCCCGAAGGTCTCACACGACAAGGTGAAGGTGGAGGAGAGGATGGAGGTGGCAAGGAAAGAAAAAAAAAACCAAAACGCTGCCTCTGGCAACAACAAACGGTGGTCGACGGCAAGGGTTACAGTTAAAAATTATGGTTCACAGTGGACAACCTATCAAGGTGGTCCACCCTATCCTTTGTTTCAAAAAAAAAATAAATCTATTGTATATCAAAATAAGAGTACAAAATTGTATTTTCAAATGATACCTATTGTTAGATGTATTTCCTTTTAACCATTTTTTTTTCCTTTTCTTTCTTTCAAATATTACAATGTTCTCTTTTTTAAAAGCTAATGTCAAATTCTATTTGTTTTTATTTATAAAAGGTAATGAATAGTTTGCACTTACCGAAACAAATACTTGATTTTCCTAAAATTTCATATCTATACCTCTTTAAAAAATAGTCAACTTTGATTTTAACAAAAATTGCTTAAGAAATTCTAATTGTGGATGAAACCTAGATAGTTGAAATTTTGGAGAGTACTCATGGTTGTAATGTTCGTAGAGAACTCAACTTGCAAAGTATATCTGCGAATAGAGGTACAAAATAAGGAATAAAAAAAAAAACCAACACAATTGAATTTTAATGTGGAAAGCCTTTTAATACAAGGGAAAAACAACTAAAAGAAATTACTATTATATAATATAATAACATTATAGAGTTGCATTTTTCAGATTATACTAATCGTTAGAGATATCTCTTTTTAATTATCTTTTTTTTCCCCCTTTCTTTCAAAGATTATGAGTATTTTTCTCTTTTTTAAGAGGCTTGTTTATTAGTTTCAAAATTGTAATTTTTTTATTTATAAATGAAAAGATAGTGAATAGTTTGCATATATGAAAACAAATACTTGATTTTCCAAATTTTGTCTCTATACCTATTTAAGAAATAATTAATCAATTTGATTTAAACAAAACTGCTTCAGTAATTCTAATTATGAGTGAAACCTAGATAGTTGAAAATTGTGGAGAGTACTCATGTTTGCGACTTCCTGGAGAGCTCAACTCGCCACTCTTGATTGAAATAAAGTTGTGTGTTTGAAAAACAAAGAATGGAGAAAAGTAACATTGATCAAAGCACACTTTAAAGCTTCATCTAAGGCATATTATAATGAGAATATTGATCAAAGCACTCTAATTTACAGTTATCAACATTTTAAAAAAAAATATTGTTTTCATCATGATTCTACATATTGTACATTATAATGAGAATCATGCTTAACATTATTCTAAATAAAGACAATTTTTATAGATTAAAACAACTTGGATTTTCTATCAAAAAATGTTCGGGTAATATGATATTGATCAAAGTATCTTTGAATAAGTCTTATTAAAGAAAATTATTTTCTGCATGACTATCCTAACATATTTTTTATCTTTAATTTTTTACAATTTTCAAAAGAAGAGGAAATAGTATTAAGAATATAAAGGAAAAAAAAAAGAGGAAATCAGTAAAATATATCGTTCAAAAGTGTTATAAGATGTCTCCCTTCAACTGAAAATAAAGATAAAATAGTTATAAGAATTCAACAATCATCTTTCTTTGAACTAGTTTTTAATTCCTTTATATTTGTAATAAAGTGAATAAATTATAATAATTTTAATAATTATTCTATTAAAATCTTAATATACGATAAGTTATTCCTTTTCTTTCATTCATTACGAAGTAAAAACATATGAATTACTTTTAATAACCATATGGTCGAGTTTATTTTTGATGAGTTAGCGAGTTTATTTATTTAAGTTTATAGAATATTTAAGAATTAATTCAATTTTGTAATATTTTAAAGCTTTGTTATATATGAAATAGAATAGTCATTTCATTGTTACCATAGTTGAAATTTATATAATTGACTTACTATGGTTGACTTTTTGGTTCAACACTTATATATTAAGAAAAGAATAATAATTATAATTGTTTTTTATCATAACCGATCAATATTAAAATACATAATTTATGTAATTTTTTAAAAAGTTATGCAACTTTTAAAGTGATTATATAATTTTAAAAAAAAGTAATTTTAAATATTCATACATTATTGTGGGATCAAGTTTTTATCATTTTTATATATAAATAACTTTCTCACCAGATACATCTTCCTCTATGTATATTTGATTGACTACTTGACTTAATATTTCCATATTTACAAAAGAATAATAATCATAATTATTTTTAAATTTAATTTGAATTGATTATTAATAAGTACTAAATTGGTTAATCACGTGGCAGCACATGATTTACACGGCTAATTAATGAATCAGAATTTTAGTTTCCATGTCAACCAAATAAAACTAATTAATTTTTTAAAATTAAAAAAATTGTCATGGTTCTTTCACCTAATTCCGTGTTGAAAGGGAAATTAACAAAGCAGATTACGTGACACAATGTGTTATATATTAATCCCCACCCCGAAATGGAAATCCAAGATTTCGTTCAAGGAGAATAATAAACACGTAGACGTTGAATTGAACAGAACACACTAGCTGCAAACAAAGACGAAGGAGGAGGAACAAGCAATAAGAGAGTCCATCCATTGTCCTCAAAACCACACACAAACACAACACAATACCTCCTTCTTCTTCTTTCTCCACATCTTCACACGTTCCACTCCCCCAAAATGCAAACATGATTATATTTATTCACACCCCAAAACCCCAAACTTCGTGAAACACTAGACACACACAATAACAATAACGAACACCCGGTTGCGCAGATTGGGTCTTCGAATCTTCGATCATTGTCGTCATGACCCGTTACAACTCCATATTCCTCGTTATCCTCAGTGTCGTCGTTGTTTTCGTGATTCGGTGGTTGCTGTTCAAAACGGGATTGATACACGCTTTCAAAAAACTCTTCAGAAGGGTCCAAGATTGGTGCCACGTGTACCAGTTCCTCAGAGTCCCCGAATTCAACGAAAGCATGCAGCGGAATCAGCTTTACCGCAAAGTTTCCCTCTATTTGCATTCCCTTCCCTCCATCGAAGACGCCGACTTCACTAACCTCATTTCCGGTAGTGGTAACAACCAAAACGACATCGTTTTGCGCCTCGACCCGAACCAAACCATCGAGGACCCTTTCCTCGGGGCCACACTCTTCTGGTTCAACCAAAAAACCGAACCGAACCGGATTTCCTCCTTCGTTCTCAAAATCAGAAAAACCGATAAACGCCGAATCCTCCGCCCGTACCTCCGCCACATCAACGCCGTCGCCGACGAGTTGGAGCACCAAGGGAAGCGCCATTTGCGGCTGTTCATGAACGCCGCCGTCTCCGACGGCGGCGGCGGAACACGGTGGAGATCCGTTCCATTCACTCATCCGGCGACGTTCGAGACCATGGCGATGGAGAAGGATCTCAAGAACAAAATCAGATCGGATCTCGAATCCTTCCTCAGGGCGAAGCAGTATTACCGGAAACTCGGCCGCGCGTGGAGACGGAGCTTCCTCCTGTACGGTCCCTCCGGCACCGGAAAATCGAGCTTCGTCGCCGCGATGGCGAACTTCCTCCGCTACGACGTGTACGACGTGGATGTCTCGAAAGTTCGCGGCGATTCGGATCTGAAGTTCCTCCTAATGGAAACGACGGCAAAGTCGATCGTCGTGGTGGAGGATCTGGACCGGTTCCTGGAACCGGAATCGGAGTCGGCGGTGACGGCGTCGGGGATCCAGAACTTCATGGACGGGATTCTGAGCGCGTGCTGCGGCGAGGAGAGGGTGATGGTGTTCACGATGAACAGCAAGGAGTGCGTGGACCCGAACCTGCTGCGTCCGGGTCGGGTCGACGTGCACATCCACTTTCCGGTGTGCGATTTCTCGGCGTTCAAGACGCTGGCGAGTAGCTACCTCGGCGTGAGGGAGCACAAGCTGTTCGCGCAGGTGGAGGAGATTTTCCGGCACGGCGTCAGCCTCAGCCCCGCGGAGATCGGCGAGTTGATGATCGCGAATCGGAACTCGCCGAGTCGGGCCATCAAGTCGGTGATCGGGGCGCTGAAATCGGACGGTGATGGGAGAGGGTTGGGTGACGTGATCGGACGGCAGATAGGGGGTGATGACGTGGACAAAGCGACCGAAGGGGCGCTTTGTAGTGGGGACGGGTTTTCTACGGTTAAGGATTTGCGGAAGTTTTATGGTTTCTTCAAATTGCGGAACGCCAGAAGAACTTCTCAACAGTCCAACTCCTTGGCCCATGACAGATGATGACGATAGATAAAATTGAAAAATAAGAAAGAAAGAAAAATCTGTTTTGAAATTTTGTCAATTGAGGGAAAGTTTTTTTTTTTTAATAAAAAACAAATTAGTCTCCGACCTTGCAAGGCAAAGTTGGTAAATAGTTAGGCTCTTTAAGTATGTTTATTCCTGGTTATGTATATAGAAAGGACTTTATTAAAAAAGGCAAAACTCATATTTTAATGTTTTGAAAGAAATTAGTGTTCGACAAAAGGATATTCTTGGTGAAAATCAGAAAAAAAAAAAGAAGCTAATGCATTTATTGGCAGGATACTCCCAATTAAAAAGTGTTAGTGATTTGCGGTGGGATGGTTTTAGATAGAATGTAATTATTGATAGAACTATAAGTAAAAACTTTATTAATGCAAAAGAAAACTACCACGTAAAGTTTCGTTTTCCAGTTTTGATGAATGGCGAGTCAATTGTATAGATTTCACAATGGGAAAAAAAAAATCAAATGTTTTGTGTTGTGTTATTTTTTTCTTCTTTCTCATTATTTATATTGATCGAGAAGCTATGCTAGACAAGGAAGAAAATTTCGAGTTATCATATTCTTCCACATTAACTGAGAAATTGACTAAGAATCACGTTTATTACTTTTGATAATTTCAAATGGTTGTTTCAGTTTCAATTTCAATTTCACTATCAACTCCTGTTAATTAAATGTTTATTTGTTATTATTTTTTGAGTTCACATTTTAATTTTGAAACTTTCGACAGTCAAAAGTCTTGTATCTGATTAATACACTACGGAAAAAATCAAATAAAAATTAATAAATATCTATACAAAGCAATGAGTAGTGATTCAAGAGTCAACCTGCAAATGAAAAAAGTACATTTAAAAATGTTGAAAATAATTTTATTTTTATTATATGCTATCACTTTAAATAATATTTTTACTTTCCACACCTTCACCCTATTCATTTAAGAATGTTAGTAATTTCTGAATTATTTTAATGCTATATGTCAATGGCTTTAGAATTTAGACTTCGCTCATCATTTTATAAGCTAGAACTAGAACTACAAAGTGCATTTTGTTAGCAGCTATGTATATCAAAATTACATTTAGGTGGTTTGGCTTCACTCTTTTTTTTTTTTTTAACTTAAAGGGTATTTAATGCTTAGGTTAAAATAATTCTTTAAAAAATTGAGCAAAGTTATTTGACAATAATTTGTAGCTTAAAATTTTTCTTTCACAATCCATGTCACCCAGGAAAAGACCATACAACAAGGGGCAATATAAATATGAAGACGTTGTCACAAATATTCTAACAGTATGTTTGGTTTGGCGGTATATTTAGTAAAATCGATTCAGTTTTTTACATTAACAACCAAATAACACTTTGTCACTTTAACATTTTCATGTTCTTTACATGTGGTGTGTGGTTTCAACATGAAATCAAACACACGCTAACAGTATACCTAATGGTATAATTATGGTGGAGTTGCCTAACTCAATTTTTGTAGGTTTTACAATGTTACATGAGATTTAAAAATTTCAAGAAGCTTTTTTTTTTTTTAAATGATATAATCCTTAAGAACTTAAAATGAGTTCTACAATTGTCTCACAATTAATTAAGAACTGTTGCTTGTATATAAGCAACTTTCTTATATAAAAATTGCAATGTAAATTACTCTAATTATGAAATTATATAAGAACTGGTTCTTAAATTGAAGAACCCTCCATAAGCAAGTCATGTTAGAGATACTCTAATGTCAACAAACATTGTCATTAGCATGGATTTAGCATCACAAATGGTTTCGTGCCTCAACTTAGATTCTTTGCTACCTTTGCAGCAGAAATCTCAATCATTGATCACATTCTCTCTCTTTTTTAACTACTATTATAATTAATCAATGGTTCAGATTTTGTAGCATAGTTGCTGCAGAGAAATTCAGCCATAGCAGATTTTAGTTATTTGTGCCTTCGTGGTGATCGGTTGATGGTTATTATTGTTGGTTGTGGATTGGCTTGGAAAGTTTTGGGGAAGGTGTAGCCTAGATTCAACTATAATTTTGGGGGACAAGGCAATGACAGAGTGGGGTTGACCATCAGTGGAGACCAAAATAGTAGCCATGGACTAGATGGAGAAAGAGATAGTAAAGGACACCCATGGGGAGGGAGGAGAGCCAAAAGGTTGCGTGGGACAAGGAAATGTCATGCTTCACATAGAGGATGTTTCCAGCAGAAAAGGCGCAAAAGTAAAAGTCAAAAGTTCAATTTTAGTGAGCTTGAGAATAATATCAAATTCATAAAATTTAAAGTAATTTAATTTGAACTTTTACATTTTAGCTTAGATTGATTTTTTTTTTTGTTTTTTGTATTTTTCAAGTGACATTACTTTATTTTTTTAATCAGTAAACAAATAAAATTAAAAGCAAAATTCTGAATCAATATATGAATTTCTTTTATAATTATGCTTTTATTTAAGGTACAATATTTATCAAACAAAAAGTCAAATAAATAATAAACAAAAAAAGAACTTATTCAAAGAATTAAATCTGACCATCAATTATAACTTAATCTAAATTATAAATTAAATGGGGGAAAGAGAGGCACTTTTTTTAAAAAAATAGAAATAAAATAAAATAGAGAGCATAGTGGGTAGTTTAAAAAGTAGTTAAAGAGTAAAATAGTAGTTAATTTAAAAAGTAATTAAAAAATATAATAATTCAATAAAAAGTGAAAACCAAAATAGAAATTCTCTTTATTATAATCATAGATAAGGCATAATAATTTTAAGTTTATTCAAGAATAGGATAAAAAAAGCTTATATACATTTAAAATATTTGTAGTTTGATTTTAATTATAAAAACCAAAAATTAAATTGAATTGAATAAAACAATGTGATTTTTGATTTTTTTTAATTAACAATTTGTTTGATTTTTATTATTTTATTGGTTTGGCAATTTGTATAGTTTTTTAACAACCTTAACTTGGATTAGCTTTTTCAAAAGATACTTTTTTTTTCTTTTTTCTTTCATTAAAAATATGTAAACTTTTTTATTTTAGAGTTTTTTTAAATAGTGTTCAACCTAATTTCCTTTTTTAAAATAAAATTAAAATAAGTTGTATTAAACACTATCTTATATAATTCAATTTTGAATAAATTACACTGACATCCACTGAGTTTTTTTCAAATTACAAACAATACCTCTCATTTTTTTATTTCTACACTAACCTCTTTAATTGTTTGAAAAACATTACACCAACACTTGTTATACATTACACTAATCTCCCTTAATTGTTTAAAAACATTACATTGTATACTCCTATAAGAGAGGTCGTTGTAAATGTTAAAAAAATAGAGAAATTATGTGCAATTTGAAAAAAAATTAGGAGATATCAGTATAATTTACTTTATAATTGTTTGTCACATCTTGGGTAGGTATATAGCTTTAAAGCATGTTTCAAAAAATAAAAATTATAAACTAATTTAATATATATAAATGAAATCATTTATTTGGAAAGTATAATTATAATTATTTATTTTTTACATAAAAAATATTCAAATAATGATTGTACTTATGTTATATGATTTGTTTTTAATTTCGATTATTAAATTAACACATTTACTTTTATTGATTTCTTTATTTAACATATTATGAAATAAAATAAATTTAATCATCCTTAATATGTTCAAAATATAAAAACTATTTTTCAAGTCAATTAATTATTATACATGTAAAAATATGATTTATTTTTAAATAAAAAATGTCTTTTATGCCTGAATTTTTAAATCAGAATCTTGTAAGGTTATTTAATAATGTCATCATGTAGGTGAATTGCACATTGATATTGTCAGCTGTTAATTAAATTTAAATAATTTTTACGTGTGTTCTTTTTCTTTCCCTGAAAATGTTATGGTGTATTAGATGGGACGGAAAGAAATAGGTAAGAAATAAAGTAAATGAAAATAGAGAAGAGAGAAATAGATAAATAGTAATAGGAGAGAAATAGATAAATAGTAATAGGTAAGAAATATGATAAAAATAAAAGTGTTTGGGTTAAGAGAAATAGGTGAAAAATAAAAAAATGAATAAAAATTAAATTTTAATCATGTTTTGGGGGTGATAGTCAATTATGGATGCTAATAGTCGACTATGAATGTTGATAATCGATTATTTTTTTTGTGGTAGTTTTAAACCACCACAAAATGTTAAAAATCGCAACAAAATGTCAATTTATAGGAATTTAACCGCCACAAAATGTTAAAACCACCGTCTCCCATTGTTCATTTCCACTCATTTCAACGGAAAAATAAAAAGGTGTGGTTCCACACAACCAAACACACTCCTTTTTTTTCCCCTACTATTTCTTTTCCCTCACCCTTATTTCCCTGCCATTTCGATGCCCCCAAACGGAGGGTTAATTTATCACATGGTATATTGGTATACTCTTAATTTTACGTAAACAAACTATAGTTAATAAAATCAAAATGGCTTGAAAAATATTGCGACACAATATTAATTCAATTTATGACCTTATTATTTTATTTTATTTTATTTTTTTCAATGAATTTGAGACTTGTACTTCGTATAGTGTTGGTAGATTTTACTTATTTTTGGTTTGTCATAAGTCTCTTTTTTTGAAGGCAATTTTTTACGAGTAGGGATGTACAAAAATCCAACTGATCCAAACCGCTCCAAAACCAAACCGATCCAAATTTAAAAACTGATCCATTTTAAAAAAAAACCAAACTGAATCGCTTTTTAAAAAACAGTTTGGTTACCCAATCCATTTTTCATGAAACGGATCGGTTTAGTCTAGTTCGATTCTTTGAAAAACCAATCCATATATGAGTATAAAATGGATAACCAAACTGAACCGATCTAATCCGAATCCAAAAAACCAAACCATTTTAAAAGAAATTCAGACCGAACCACTTTTTAAAAAACGGTTCGGTTAACCAAATCATTTTTTACAAAGCGGATCAATTCGGTTCGAATCAGTTTTTTGAGGGGTCCATTTTTTGCACACCCCTATTTAGGAGACATGATCAAACATTAAATATAAACATTTTTTTTAATAGGAATTCAAATCTTAGTTCATCACATTGTAAAAGACTAATATCTTTGGCTAGACCATATAATTTTTCTTATTACATCTTAAAAAAGCAGATTATTTCTAATTAAATAATACAATGCATATAAATGTTATCTTTGATCGAGGGAACAAAAAGGGAAAATGGATTGACATGAAAGAAAATTATTTAGTACGTTTTTATTTTTACTATAAGATATGATAGCAGACACGAGATATATTATAATAATTAACTATTGACTTGTATGATTGGTGTGTTTATTATATTAATATTTTTATAGTTCATAGATAAGCGGGAAATGTTTTAAGTAACTGCAACTTTGCAAGAGATTATCTTTCCTTGTAGACATGTGTATCAAGTACCATTGAATATCACACGTGGATGCTTCACATTCAGCGGCATTTTATAATTAGTGCTTTAAAAAATTCTAACTTTTTAAAATAAAATTACTAAACAATCAAATTTAGATGAACTACTATTTTTTTTACCAAAAAAATTGTTGTGGAAATGATGCACAATGAGACATTTTGCAATGATACACCAAAGTCCACCCGTTATTACTGACATAAATTTACCAAGTGTATTAAATGAGTTTTATATCATTTTAATAGATTAAAAATAGGTTGGTGGAAAATTATTGATTTTTTTTGGTTCATCACAATTATCCTCTTACGGAGGGACATTATTGGATACAAAACGTGAGCATCTCTCTCAATAGAGATTCAAACATTGGTTCACCACGTTATAAAAGATTAGCTCTTCTGTTAGACCCATACCACATTGATGACTTTCTTCTATTTGGATGGAAAGAAAAGGGCAAAGAAATCTTAATGATGATAGATTTTAATGATACGATAATACACATTTATAACATGTTCATAACATACAATAATAATCATAAATAATTAGAAAACATATATATGAAGAGAATGTGGAATCCATGCTTGTTATCTTAATTGGAATCACCGAATCACAAACAATAGAATAAGGAAAAGCTCTTCTTTGTTTGGCAACTAGGGTTTCTCACATAATTTTGTGTCTCACAAAACTATTTAATGGAACAATAGTTTTATAGCCACCAAACAAAAGTAGAGACCCCTCATTTGGGCATCAAGTTAGTGCTTAATCCATCATAAATACGTTCATTTCATAAGCCCAAATAACTAATATTCATTAATTAAAAGACCATAAATTTTATTTTTAATATTGATATTAATAATATAAAACACTAGAAGAAATGTGTGTTTTAGAGTTGTTAACGTCAGCCATGACATTAACACTACTAGCTTCAGCCTAATTGATGCTACGTGGACGCAACCATTCGAATTTCATTTTGTTTCAATTTTTAATATTAAATTAAACAATGTTGAAAGTAGCGACTAAAAGTTCATGCTAATCAAGATATTTAAGTTAGTGTTAATAAGGTCGACACTAACTTTAACAGTATAATAAAGTGCATGTCAAATGGTAATGAAACTTGTAGTTACAATTGGCTGGGCTCATGCTTATTAATATTTTTAAAAAAAATATAATTTGTATTATTAGTTTTAATTTGAATGCCAAAAAGAAAACTAGTTATCTTCAGCCATAACATCAACCAAGCCCACGCTAATTAATAATTTTGAAAAAAATAACTTTTACTGCTAGTTTTTCATTTGGGTGCGAAAACAAAAATCCTCCCCTGCTTCTTCTGCTTCTTCTCCCAATCTCTCTTCTCTAGCTCACTCTCTTCCTCTCCCCCAATCTATACATTACTCTCCTATTTCTATTGGTTATAGGTTTTAGGAGGGAAAGGCTGTGAAGACAAAGACAATTGTAGTGACGTTAGCGATTGCATGTTCTTCTTCAACTCCTACCCCAATCTTTGACAACACCTCGCTGTCAATGAATAGTGTCAGTTCTATGACAACACCTACCTCCTCCAGCATTAGCACTCGAGACTTGAGGTTGAAGAAGAAGAAGAAAAGCACAACACAAAAATAGAGTGTAGTGGTAGAGATAAAAGGAAAAAGGGTAGCAACAGAAAGAGAGAGCAAGAGTAAAAGAAAAAAAAAGGAATAAGAGAAAGTAAGGGGAAAGAAGATGACAATAAAGCAATAGTGAAGACACCACAACTACGACGGAGCCAAATTGCCAATAATGGTAGTATTTTTTTTTTGTCCTTTCTTATTAGTGTCAGCCAAGCTGACCTTATTAAACATCAACCTTTATTGGCTGACGCAAATAGCGTCGACCTTTTATTAAGTTAGCACTAACTAAGCAGACATAATTACTTAAAAAAATTGTGTACATTTATCTTATTTTTAATTATTCAATTATTATATAACAGTCTATATTTATTGTTGTTAAGAGTTCTCATAATCATAATTAATAGTGGAAAGTTGTAAATGTTGAATACTATTATGATATATATGCTGCAAATGGTTCAAGAGTCACATATATCTAATTTATTTCTTCTCCTTCTCATAATCATAATTAATAGTGGAAAGTTGTAAATGTTGAATATTGTTATGATATATATGTTGCAAATGGTTCAAGAGTCACATATATCTAATTTATTTATTCTCTTTCTTTTTTCTTCATTTCAAGCAGCGGTCCCCTGCCAAGTACCAAGCATCTTTTGGAAGGGAAAAAAAAGTTGAGTTACATTGTCAAACATATAGTATCTAGGTTTGAATCATGTTTTATTTGTTTGATTTGATGGTGGCCTCTTTATTCCTCCACTAAACTTAATGATCAAAGTTTAGACATTGAATAGAATATAATATAAATTTTGAAGTGGTTAAAAATAGAGATTTCAAGCTGTGTGTGATTATAATGATAACCTACATTGTTCAAACATATAGAACAAAAAATCATAACTAAGTTAAAGTAGGCATTTCTAATAGTAAAATTATGGGAATTTAACAACAACGAAATATCAGAAAGAAACAATAGCTCAATTATAGAATCCAACCAAAGAAAGAAGTTTACTCTCATAGTGTTTGATTGGAGGAGAATAAAAGGAAAGATTTTTTTTTTTAATTTTATCTCATTTAGTTTAAAAATTTAGAGAAACAAAAATAAAAGAGTTTAAATTCTTCTCGTTCAATATTAAAGGATTTTTAACATATTAAAAAAATTAACATGTATTGATTAAATTATCTTAAAATCCTATTTCAACTATCATTTTCTTTTTAAATAATTTTCAATTGAATATACAATCTAAAATGTAAATCAACATATCATTAGTAAATTAATGATTTATTTCTATATTTCTAGGCCAAACAAAGATAAGCATAAATTATAGGTCTAAATCAAGCATAAACACTATACAATATAAACCTATTTATCCATAGATCACATAGTTATATTAGTATGAAGTGGCAAGTTAGATAGGAGTCCAGGCAATAAAAAATTCTAGGCTTCAATATATAACAACCTTAATTTGCTTAGCTTTTAGCCTTGTAATTTGAGATGTATATAAAATCCCACTATAGGCCACCTTTGCTTTAAGCTTTAAAGTCCCCTCCAAACCTAGTACCTACATATATATAACAAGGTTATTTCTATAGGAATGGACCAAAAGAATAGACATATTACTACTGAAAGGCTGCTTATTCTACTGTCATTCCAAACAGAAAGAACACAACTTGTATAATGTATTTTGTATAGTTAAGTTACTACATAAGATGAATTCAATGTACGAACATCATCTAAAAAGATAGTGTAGATGATGATCCCAACTCCTCTAACGAAAAATGTTTCTTATTGTTTCGTTCAGTGAAAGAAAATTCTTCCAATTTCCCATATGCACTTGTACTACAATGTTAGCAAGATTATAGTGAAATTCTTTTGTAATGCTATCTTTTTTCAAAAGTATTTAAAATTTAATGATCTTTCATATCTTCAGTTTTTGGACCCTAAAAACAAGTCTTATCCATTAGCCAACACAAGCAAAGTTGATAATCATTATTGATTCATAACAGTCTAAATTATTAATTTAGAAGTACTGGATATTAACAAGCAAAATAAGTTAAATCATAAATCTAAAAGGAAGATGCTAGAGTAATTAGTAAGCAAGACGATAAGTACCTGGCCAAAACTAAGTGAAATACTATCAAGGCATATACTTTATATTCATAATACTTAATTTGTTTTTAAGAACCTAATGGACTACTAAAATATCATTCAACACAAAGTCATTTCTCTTGTAGATTATCAAAGTCAATATACACTCTAAAATTTTCAACTGCTTAAGAAATTCCTTTATACATACTCTAATATTGCTACAGAAACAACATACAAAGAACATATAACTCAGTTTCAATTTCTATAAAAAATAATGTAGCTAAGAGAGTCATATTCAACAATGATACCAACAGTTCAATAAACAACAAATACCCACACACAGCTCAAAAAATATGGTTGGAACATAGCAAAGTATAAGATAACATAATCAATGGGCCACTCAACTTTTTTGGAGAAAAAAAGGAAAGTATAACAATGAAAGCTAGATAGGTTCATTCATCTACAGCATGCGATTGAGGTTCGATTCTTGCAACACATGATGCGATTCAAGCACCAAAATGATTCACATATCAAAATTACTGAGAAGACTAAACAAAATCAAAATCAGTTAAGTGACAAAAAGGAAAAGACCTTCTAGGGACACCGATGTAGATTCACAAATGGATTACAAAAACAAATCTTCATCTTCAATTTTATATGAAGAGCAGTAGCTAAACAAGCTTGAAGAAATGCTTCAAAAATGGCTTACTGATACGTGCATTTTATAACTCATTTAGTATAGTTATTTTCACTAGATAGCAGTGCATTTTATTACGATTTAGGATTAGTTAGGTATCTAATTGCATGATTTTCCCTTGTTGTACCATGTTATACCTTTTTCTTTGTTTGTCGTTGTTTTTAGGAAAATCTTGTAGGTTTCTTAGGCTTGGAAAGCAAAAATACTTACGATTGGAAGTCCTTAAGATGATTTGAGTACCTTTGAGCACCTGGAAGTCCTTTTGGAAGGCAATGGAGTCATCTCAAAGCATTTGGAAAGCAAAATCTTGGAGAAAAAGCCTGAGAGACCTCACCATCATTTGCTGGCGCCACCACTTGGTGGTGCCTTTCCCTGATGCTGAATATGGACTTATGTGTTTGCCACCACGTGGTGGCGAGCTCCCTGGAGCAAAAAAATAACTGTTGTGCGTCTACCACTGTCTGGTGGCGCTTATCACTGCGCGGTGGGCGGAGCTACTTGAAGGATTTCGCAAGTTTTTAGGTTTTTTTTTTTTTTGAGGATTAGCTTAGGACCAATTGTAATTGAGATATAAATAGACATTTCTTAGGGATTTTATCTTTTATCTTGGGAACTCTATTCTAAGCACAGAGAATTAGGGGAATTGCTCTTCTTCTTCTTCTTCTTCAATCTTCGAGTTAATTTTATGTTTCCTTTATTTTCTTTTTGGCGTTCTCTCATGACTATGTGTGAGTAGAACCCTATCTTTTTAGGATTGGGCGTAGCCCTATGATTGTGTTAATGAATTAATTTTTGTTTGTCTATGTGCGATCTTGTTCCCCTTTGATTCTTTTTTTTGTTGGTTTATTTATGCGAAACAAACTAGCTGGCGTTTTTCATAACCATAGGGATTTGGGGAAGTGCTGAGAGGTAAACCCAAACATCGGACCCATAGGAAAGGAACTTAGGTTTAGACCACGAAAGTAGGTTAAAGCCTTCAAGGAATAATTAAATTAACAAAGAACTTAATGGGTCTAATTGAACACCGTCATCACGATAGTAGGTGGTAAATTTGGTTAGATACCCTTTCGTATCTTGAAAGAAAACGAAGGATACCTTAAGTTAATTCACCTTCATTGAGAACAAGCGAAACACATAGGTAGCGAGATTAAGACATTAAGCAATCATAGTGTGAAACCCGAATCCTAAAAGTCTTCCTATTTGAATTACAGTTTTATTTAATTTCTAAATTGCATATTCTTTCAATTGCTCTTCCTTAAATTTTCCTGATCAAAATTCTTTTTGTTTAATTTTATTTATTTAGCGATAATCACTGAACATTAAGTCCCTGTGGAGACGATCTTTTATTATTACTTGATGACAATCGTGCACTTGTGGTTTTTCCACACCACTTACCGTTCTTCCTTATCAGCTTCATGATCTTTACGGAGGTAATGGAGCTTCACAACCTTTACGAATGAAATGGACTATTCAGGCAACAAAGTATGAAGGGAATAGAGGTATGCAACTTGTGACTACTACAGATATTAGGGTTCTTCTGTTATGTTTAGATGGGCTTAATTGAAATTAATTAAATTTAGTTATAATTATTATATATTATTAATATATATCATAAAGGATTAAATAGCAATTTCATAAAATTTCAAAAGAAAGACTGATGTGGCATCATTAAATGAGGTGTCATTCATTTATTTGGCCAACTAGACAAGGGTTCCAAAACCCTACAAAACGCAAAGGTTTTGGAGAGCGACCCTTAAAAATGGCCTGGGATAAACATGGAAGGCTTGCGATTCCCGAAAGCACACAATTACACCAATTTGAGTAATGCAGGACAATTGGTTGTGAGAATTGACAATTCAATTTCTTGCTTTTTCAAGAACAAAGACAGAGTAGCCAAGAGGAGCATATGTGATCTCCTGTGACAGAGAACCAAAGATTCAATTTCTTGTTGCTTCAAGAACAAAAATAGAGTAGTAGTGAATGGAAGCGTACGTGGGTTGTAGAAGTGATCTTCATATCTTCACCCAAGAGAACGTAGACAACTACGTGCAACACCGTTTTCTTTTTTTCTATTTTGATGTTATATTTTTATTTTGTAAAAATTAAATCTAAGCGGCAATTTTAAATCTGAACTGTTAATACAATTAAGGGTTAAGATAACTGCACTTTATTCTTTATAGTGAGAGCCTATTCCGTAAAATAAACCTAAAAAATGTTAGCAATACATTTTTTAACATACTTTTTTGAACTCATTTTCTTTTATTGGTTAAAATTTATTGATAAATACAAAATTTTGTGAGTTTCATATCTTATTTAATAATTCTTTCTCATAATTTTATAATTTTCAATAAATTTTAATAAATAAAAAAAAGTGTTCTCGAAAAAGTATTAAAAAGAGTATTTTACTATCACTCCTCAATAAATATTAATCATGTGAATTGCATAGGTTAAAATACTAATTTTAGTTATATATTAGTATTTTGTAACTTCATGTGTGTATCAATGCTAATCTGGCGAACTAGAAAGGAAATTTAGGATTAAAAAAGTTATTCACACGCAATCTATTCAAGCCGTAATAATATATTTAAATGCGACATTATTGCCGCTGTGCGCAACTTGATGAAGTAACTCAACAAACCTTTAATTCATATATAACACCAACAGTATTCCATTTATAAGCAGAGATTGATGATTCAAATACATATTTATATAAGACTGACCAAACACAAAGCAACCATAGCTTAAACCCTCAACAAATCCTAGAACATTTGAATTTGCAAAGGCGAGCCATGACCACCTTATTCTAAAACTCCAAGCCGAGTTGATTGAGCCAAACACAACACATACTTCTTATTATTAGGTGTGGACTGTTGATACATATATTGCTGCTATCTCTGCTTCAAGCTTACATCTTCACCTCACTTGCAGTTGCATGGGTCGCAAGTGCAGGTTGACCCACACTTGCAGCCACCGTTCTCAGCTGCAACACCCATTTCAGCATCATCGAATTGGGCCTTCACGGGACCAACACCCAAAACTAGAGTCTCTGTGGTTGTATTCTCGCAACTGCGGCACAAGAAAAATCAACAAACATAAGGTTCATGAAAACAAGTGGGAAAATAAAAAGATGTGCACAAAAAACAAAAGTGGCTACTCTTTCAGACACCCGTGACAGGAAAATTTTCCCGGAAAGCCAATTTTAGTGAGATGATATAAGAAAATCCATGCAGAACAAATGAAAAACGGAAAATACCATTTTTTGGATAATGTAAAGAAGAACATACCAAAATATAGTAATTAAAATGAGTTTTGTTTTTATGAATGATTTTTGAGGTAATTATATAAAAGTAAACTAACTTATCATATATATTAATATAAAAATTTGTTAATATACACTTATTTACTTTTTTAGTTGAAATAAGTTATCAAACTATACTATTAATATATTTTAAGATAATACTAATTGTATCTTGTTAACGGATTTTTTAACTAAAAAATAAATAAGTGTACGTTAGTGAACCTTGCAAATATTTATTAACATATACACACTTATTTTTTAACTAAACTATGTTAACAAATTACATAATTAATAAATTACACCATTAATACATTTTAAAATAATTTTTAATTATAATTTGTTAACATATTCCACTAAAAATTAAATGGATTAATATTAACAAATTTCATTAATATATGATTGAATTAGGCTATTGCTATATGAAATATTTTCTCAATTAAAAATACGCGGAAGATTTTCCTCACGCACACAAAATAGACACCGGAAGCAAACAGTCTCAAAGAAAGCAGAGTTCTACCCTCTTAAATACCGATGTTGAAAGAAGAATAAAGCATCTAATTTCATAAATTTCCACCAAAAGGGGTACCCACAGAGCCAATCAAAATACCCAGAAATTTTTTTTCTCGGAAAGAGAAACGATTGTAAAAAAAAGCAGATCGTGAAAGAAAGGAAAACCCTACCCATGAAAACCCATGTAAGGAGGAAAATAAACATCCAATTTCATAAAATCCAGTCAAAACGGTACTCAAAAATCCAATCAAAGGAGAGATCAAAGACACTGTGTAAGCAAAAGTAAGCTTCAGATAAAACAGCAAATCATAATCCTTAGAAACCCGTACAGTAAGAAAAATAAAGTAACAAGATTCCCACAACTCGATCAAAAGGGTATCCCAAAAACTAATCAAAACATTCCATGAGAACAAAAAAAAAACGAAAATCCCATTACTGAGAAAGCAATAATAGAATTAATTTTAATAAAATCAATTATAAAAAACTAAACATAATTAAATTTCATATTTAAATTAATTTCAATCACATATTTATATTAAAACACAAGTTAAAAAAAATTAATTTTAAGTTAATCAAGTAGAAAAAAGAGCCAAAAAAGCGAATCCATACCTGCAGCCGCTGCTACACTGGCAGCTACTTCCGCACCCACAGCCACTGCCACAGCTAGACATTCTCAATATCTAAGAATGGAATTACAAACACTAATGCAGAACAAAAAACGATTATTGTTAATTGTTAACTTACTACTCTCACCAGAATGATTTTCAAGGAGAAGCGTAACCTGAATTTATAGAGTTGATGGGAGTGTGTGTGAAATCTTGAACGTCCACGTGTCACAATCCTGTGCCATTATTGGCATAACCTATACTACGACTTGTTCCACGTCGACGTCGTTTTCATCACTCGTTTTTCTAATTTCTGTGGTGTACGATAACGATAATTACATTTCATACTCTTCGAAGAAAACGTAACCATGATATTTCGGTTCGTTTTATTCAAAGTTTGATATTTTAATTTTATACAATGACTGAATTCAATTCGTAATTCCCTCGTATATTTATCACATCTAGGTCTTACTTTTTAATAATAATATGTAAATAATTAAATTTCTCTTTATGAAAACTGTGGACGTCAAAATGAAATTGAAAAATGAATGGATGCGACATAAAGTATGTAATTAATTTTTTGACATTGAGAGGATTTCTAGAGTCTTCTGAGACTGAGACATTAATAGTATCCAAAAGTTTAATTGTTATTTTTCTTCTTCGCCCATCCAAGTAGTTGTATCTTCAGCAAGTATAATACAAAACAGCAAATTGAACAAATAGATATTTCATATTTGTGTTTTACATTTTTCATAAGGTTGATGTTATTTGACATTCATATATATTTATATCATTGTTATATTTTTAATTGAGAAAATAAAAATAAAAAAGTGTTTTTAAATGGATATTATTTTAATTTATCATAAAAATGTTATAAGAATAATGCAAAAAAAAAATCACAAAAACTCGTAAATAAAATAGGATAATATTTAAATAAATTATTATTTCCATAATTGCAAGCATAAAATGTATATGCGGATTTTCACTCAAATGCACAAAATTTCATTTTTTTTAATAATTTTCCGTTTAAATAATTAAAAAATATCAGGCCAATTTTTGATGTTTGAATATTAATTTTAAGTAGATAATACCACTATGTGATATACTAATGGTTAAGCGTTTAATTTATCTCTATTTATATGTTTTTTATTTGACGAAAATTAAATTATTGATATAGGCAATATAAATTTATATCAACAATATAATATATTATGTCAATATATATATATATATATATATATATATATTATTGTGAATACATCATATTGTTAGTATAACTATTAATATAAATTCATAATATTTATACATGTAATATAATTTTTCTTAAAATTTGCTAAATTACACTTTTGGGCCCTTATAATTCTCATTCCGTGATTTTGGTCTACCTATTTTTAATGCCACGATTTTAGTCCCCCTATTTTTTATTCTGCTATTTTAGTTTTCTAATTTTTAAAAATCTTCAATTTTAGATTCTCACTATTTTTATTTTCATGAATTTAATCCCCAAATTTTAAAATTTTGCAATTTTAGTCTAACTATTAAATGTTCATTCGTTGACCGTTAATGTCTCAACGTTGACTATGACATGACATTAGTTTGTTAAATATTATTTGTCATGTATTCAGTCTAATGCCACATCATAGTTAACGTTGAGGCATTAATGGTTAACAGTTGAACATTTAATGGTAGGACGAAAATTACGAGTTTTTAAAATTTGGGAGACTAAAATCACTGAAATTAAGAATAGGAGAACTAAAATTGTGGATTTTTTAAAAATTAGAGGACTAAAATAGTAGAATTAAAAATAAGAGGACTAAAATTGCATATTTTTAAAAAGTGAAGGATTAAATTGCAAAATTAGAAATAGGGGGACCAAAATCGTGAATTGAAAATTATAGGGGGACAAAAAGTGTAATTTAGCCAAAAAATTTATATCAATGAAAAGTATACAACATTTTTTTTTGGTAATATACATTGTTTGCTATCCTTTGTCCTCTGTTTGGTAAAGATGATTTTGTATGGAAATGGAGGAGAGAAGATGGAAATAGGTGAGTGGAAATAAGTTTTGTTGTTTAATGAAGATGAATTTGTGAGGAAAGAAGTTAAAAAGGTGGTGGGACCCATGGAGAAATATTTCGTTGCTCTGATGTGTAACATTCCTTATAAATAGGTTATTTACAATATTACTAATATATATATATATATATGAATAATATTCTTTTATGTTATTTTTATGAGTGCTCTGCATAATATAAGACCTTGTTTTGTTTTAAGACATAATAGTGGACCAAGGTTATAAAAAAAGGGGGGAAATCATTAAGGCCCAATAAGGGTTTTAACCCTACATAAGACCAATCACTTTTGAAAGCTAATAATGAGTGCTTCTTATCCATTTTTCTTCCCATATCACTCTTGATTTGGAGTTATGGTGATTGGATTAGTGGATTTTGGGTTCTTTAAACCTATAATAGAAAATTGGAGTTTTTTGGGGTGATTTGAATGATTTACGAGTTATTATGATGGATTTGAAGATTATATAAGGTGTAAAAGTATTTATGAGTCCATTATGTTGCTTTGAGATGGTTGTATAGCTTTTAATGGTCAAGGAATTGCAAAATTGTAATTCTTGTACCTAATACGCATCGAGGATGTCGTTGGGTGCTAGTATTACGGCACTGAGTGCCAACCAACCAGAAACCACTCTGGGTTTCTAGTAGTTTGTTGTCGGGTGCCAGTATTATAGTGCTGGGCGACAGGGTTGGCACTGAGCGACAAAAATGCTGTGCTGAGCGCCAAACCCCTAGAACAAAAATGTTAGTTTTAATAAATGTTTTAATATATGTGCATTATTTTTCAATATAATAAATGATTTCATGAGATTAGGTTTTATGTAATGTCATGTACGAAAAATCTCCCTTGGGTTCAAAAGAGTAAGGAACAAAGGTTGGTCAAAAGTGTTAAATTGAACAAGCTCCTTGGATCGGAGAGGGATATAAATACGAGGCGTACTATATCTAAGCAGTAATAATAGAAAACCATGCATAATACTGAGGTGTCCTCTTTGGGTGAATTGGTGGGTTCCGTCACTTCCTATTCTTCAAAGGTTAGTGGCTAAACCCCTCGGACCGGAGGGGTATATAAATAAGAGGTTGCGGCATAAGAACAAGGAGGACGCTCCTTGAAATTTTGAACTCAATATTTTGCCATAGAACAAAAAATAGTAAATTTAAAAGTTAAGTATGCAATAGAATGTAATGAAAAGTGTATGTTTGAGGAAAGTAATTGATGTTTATTATGATTTATGTATGTATGAGTTCCATTAACTATATTGCATATGTTTTAGCACTCACTGAGACTTTATCTCATCAATTTAGTGTTTATGTTCCAGATTGACAAGTAAGGACAGCTAAAGCTTGACCTTAAAGACATCATGTTTTGAAATTGATATGCTGAAAGGATATAGTTTATATATCTTGAAGAATATTGAATTAGGAATGGAATCTTTTGTGTAATTATTCTCTAATGTGAAGATTCCCTCTTTTTGTTATTTGTAATTATGCTATATTAGAGCCTTACGTAGACTTTGTACAACAAATGTACTAGTAATGACATCACAAATGTCATATTCTTATACTCAATTATTGATATTATCTGTACTCTAATTATTAAAAATGTACATCTTAAGGTATTATCATTAGGGTGTTACATTTTGGTATTAGAGTAGTTCAATCCTTTGGATTGTGGATAATGTATGCTAGTTTGAGTAGTTCTTTAGTCTTGTCATGAATTTTGCCTTACTTGATTATGATATATTAAGCTTAATCAGCTCAATATATAGTGTAATATAAGTAGAGAAAATGGCAGGAGGAGGGAGACCATCTAGAAATCCTCGTACTCTTGGGCTATCAGCCATGGAAATGATGGCTAATGTTATAAGAGAACAAATTGTTGCAACTAACAATCTTATCAACCAGATGTTAAGGGGATCTCCAAGAGGTTCCATTGATAACCCTAACGCTACAATTGGGGTCCAAAATATCAGATTCTTTGAGTTCTGCAAAAACCTTCCTCCATCTTTCAAAGGGGAATATGACCCCTTAGCTGCAGAATCTTGGCTCCGTGAAATGGAGAAGATATTTGGAGTGGTGCTATGCATGGAGGAACAGAAGGTTATTTATGCTACGATCATGTTGAAAGACGAGGTGGAAAATCGGTGGAGATGAGCCAAATAAAGTTTGGTAAACTTGGAAACTCTTATTGTTTGGAATAATTTCAAGGTTATCTTTTGGAAAAATACTTTCCCCAAACTATCCGAAATTAGAAGGAGGCAGAGTTCCTTCAGTTACAGCAAGGTGCCATGACGGTTGGCCAATATGTGGCTAAATTTGAAGAATTGGCCAGATTCTCTCAATATCTCCAACATCAACCTACTGAAGTATAGAAGTCAATCAAATTCAAACAAGGCCTGAAACCAAAAATTCAGAATGTGGCTAGGGCTTTGGAGATCAGGGACTACTCTACTTTGGTCAACAAATGTTTGATTGTGGAGAAGAATTTAGGCAAGCTAGAGGTTGAATGACAACAAAACTTTAAGAGAAAGAAGGAAGATAAAGATTTTATTTCTAATGAAAGGTTTAAGAGGGGAGGTTTCAAAGGGAAGAAAATGGTGAACCCTGGAAAACCCAAGATGGGAGGATGTCCCAAATGCAGGAAGTCTCACAATGGGGTGTGTTTGTTTGGCTAGAATGTCTGTTTTAAGTGCCAACAATTGGGGCACTAAGCTAGTGATTGCCTACAACTGAAGAAGGGAGGAGTCTCTGACTAGACACCCCAAACCAAAGGGATGGTCTACACCTTGAGTAAAGATAAAGTAAAAAGGGTTGACAATTTGATCTACGGTATCTATTTCTTAAACCAAGAACCCTTGAGTGTTTTGTATGACTCGGGGGCAACCCATTCTTTTATTTCTTATGATTGTGCTTGTCGTTTAAAACTGTCTATTACATCTATGCCTGTTTTGTTAAGTGTATCTACTTTTGCTAAAGATTCCATCACTACTTCTAGTATATGTATAGATTGTCCCCTTGTCATTCAAAATAGACTTTTTCTTGTAAACTTAATCTGTTTACTTTAATTAGATTAGATGTTATTCTTGGAATGGATTGGCTTTCTGCCAACCAAGTTGTTTTAAATTGTTTTGATTGTTCTATAGAATTTCCTTCTAATGTTTCTTTTACACCAAAGTCGAATTTTCCCCTTTTCTCTAATGTTTCACAAATCTTCCAAAATATAGTGGAAGGGGGTCAAACTTTTCTTTTGTTACTTTCCTCAAAAGCAAATGTTAAGTTAGAACTTGCATTTATCCCAATTGTTAGAGAGTTTGAGGATGTGTTTCCTAATGAGGTTACCACCCTAGTTCCGGAAAGGGAGGTTGAGTTCTCTATAGAGTTGATTCCCGGGGTAGGACCAATTTTTATAGCACCTTATAGAATGTCACCCCTATAACTCAGTGTACTGAAAATCCAATTAGAAGACCTAATATCACATCAATTCATTCGGCCTAGGGTTTCTCCCTGGGGAGCTCCTGTACTTCTGGTAAAGAAGAAAGATGGGAGTATAAAATTGTGTGTAGACTATAGACAACTTAATCCAGTGATAGTTAAGAACAAATACCTATTCCCTAGGATAGATGAATTGTTGGATCAGCTTAGAGAGACCACGGTTTTCTCGAAAATTGACCTTTGGTTGAGATACCACCAAATTCGGATTAAGCTACAAGATATTTCTAAAACAGGTTTTAGAACTTGTTATGGGCATTATGAGTATTTGGTTATGCCGTTTGAACTAACCAATGCTCCTGCAGTGTTTATGAATTATATGAATAGGATCTTTAGACCTTTCCTAGATAAATTTGTGGTAGTTTTCATAGATGACATATTAGTGTATTTCCGTACCTTAGAGGAGCATGAGGAACATCTTAGGACAATGCTGCAAGTCCTTAGGGAGAAGAGGTTGTTTGCAAAACCTGGAAAATGTGAATTTTGGTTGAAAGAGGTGAAATTTTTAGGGCATGTGATATCCTAGGAAGGAATGGTTATAGATCCTAGTAAGGTTGAGGTAGTGTTGAGTTGAGAGAGACCAAAAACCATAACCCAAATTAGGAGTTTCTTGGGATTAGCAGGTTATTATAGGAAGTTTATTAAGGGATTTTCTCAACTAGTTTTTCCTTTGACTAGATTGACAAGGAAGGGACAACCTTTTGTGTGGAATGATAAATGTGAGAAGAGTTTCCAGGAACTTAAAGAAAGGTTAACTTCCACCCCAGTATTAGTTATCCCTGACCTTTTACAGAATTTTGAGGTATACAGTGAGGCCTCAAATAAAGGATTAGGATGTGTCTTGATGCAGGATAGAAGGGTAGTGGCTTATGCTTCTAGACAATTGAGGCCACACGAGGAGAATTATCCAACTCATGACCTTGAACTAGCAGCTACAGTTTTTACTCTCAAATTGTGGAGACACTATTTATATGGTGTCTAGTTTGTAGTGCATAGTGACCATAAGAGTTTAAGGTATCTTTTTGACCAAAAAGAACTTAATATGAGACAGAGACGGTGGATGGAGTTCTTAAAGGACTATGGCTTCGAATTGAAGTACCATCCAAGCAAAGCTAATGTGGTGGTTGATGCCTTGAGTAGGAAATCTTTGCATATGTTTTCTATGATGGTGCATAATATGTAGTTGGTAGAAGAGTTTAGGAATATTAGTCTAGATGTGAACTTACACGATCACAGCATGATATTATATAGGATTGAGATTTCCTGTGAGTTGATAGATCAGATTAGAGAAGCTCAAAAAGGAGATGTAGAAATGCAAGCTCAAAAAAACCATCTTAGATTCTCTAAAGCTGAAGATGGAACCATCCTTTTCCAAGGAAGAGTGTGTGTCCCTAAGGATGGTAGATTGAGAGATCAAATTCTAAAGCAAGCCCATAGGAGTGGATTCTCGGTGCATCTTGGAACTACAAAGATGTACCAAGATCTTAAGGGGATGTTTTGGTGGTTAGGCATAAAGAGGGAGATAGCTGAATTTGTGGCTAAATGTCTAATTTGTCAACAAGTTAAGATTGAACATCAAAGACTGTCTGACTTGTTGCAACCTTTAGAAATTTCAGAATGGAAATGGGAGACTGTTTCCATGGATTTTGTGTCTACCTAGAACCTAAACGGGATATAATACCATTTGGGTGATAATGGATAGACTCACTAAGTTTGCCCATTTTTTACCCACTAAAGCCACTTTCTCATTGGAAAAATTGGCCAAACTTTATCTTCAAGAGATGAGATTGCATGGTATGCCTATTAGTATAGTTTCAGACAGAGATCCTAAGTTTACTTCTAAATTCTAGAAGGCACTCCACCAAGCCTTAGGTACCAAATTGAGTTTTAGTACCGCTTACCACCCTCAGTCAGATGGTCAAAGTGAGAGGACTATACAAACCTTAGAGGATATGCTTAGGGCTTGTGTTTTAGAGGAACAGGGTAGTTAGGATAAATATATATCTTTAATAGAGTTTTCTTATAACAATAGTTTTCACTCTAGTATTGGTATGGCACCCTATGAAGCATTGTATGGCTAAAAATGTAGAACACCTTTATGTTGGTATGAAGTAAGTGAGAAAAGCCTTTTTAGGCCAGACCTAGTTCAAGAAACCTTTCAAAAGATCCAAATGATTAAGGATAAGTTGCAAGTGGCTCAAAGTAGGCAAAAGAGCTATGCCAATCAAAGAAGGAAACCTTTAGAATTTGAGAAAGGTGACCATGTATTCTTGAAATTATCCCCTACCATTGGCTTTGGAAGAGCCATTTGTAACACCCGTTTTCTTAATATGTGATTCAGTTTTGTGTTGATTAAATGAATTGTTATTATGTATAGTAAGTGGTATGTGGTGATAATTGTGTATGGTATGTTTGAAATTTTGGTTTAAATTTAGGAAACTTAAGATATGTGCTTGAGCCAATGTGGGTGTGTGGTGAGTATGGTTTTTTGATTTGAGAGAAAAACAGTTAAGTTAGATCAATGATGGGATATGGGAAGTGGTTTGGTGAGATTTGGGCCTTAGTTGGCCAAAAGTCCATGTGAAAGCTTCGAGAGGTCTAATATAAAAGGAAGAGAAAAGGGAGAGTTCCTCATTTCTGTCATTCTCTTTCTCTCTCATCTCCTCATTCTCTCTCTATCGCTCTCTAAGATTTTTGAGTTTGTGAGGTTGTAAAAAGAGTTGTGAGCTTAGTTTAACACTTGTGGTGAGAGGAGGAACAAATCTGTGGAAGATTTGGCTCAAGACACTGAATCCTCAAAGAACCTAGATTTAAATTCAGAGACTTTTAGAGGTAAGGGAAGCTTACTAATGCTTGATTTTGTGTTTGTGGTTGTTGATTTGTTGATTAAATGCTTTGGAATCGATTCATTTTGGTGAAAATCTTGTGTATGTAAGTTTTGACACAAAATGGGTTTAGAAAAGGAAATTTGAGATTTGTGGATTAAATTGTTATATAATCGGTTAGAAAGGTATTAAAAGTGATTAAAACTGTTTTGAGATGCTTGTTGTTGATTGATTTGGTCAAAAATGGATGTTGGTGTTAGATTTACGAAGAAAGTGAGTGAAAATCGCACCTAGCAATTTATAGCTCGCTCAGCGACGGATTTTTTAGTTGCTGGAAGTCTGTCATTCGCTCAGCTATGGAATGTTCGTTTAGCGATGGATTTTGCGATGGATCACTCACTCAATGACAGAAATGCTCGTTGAGCAAGAGAAAAACAAAGTTTTTTCTTCTTTTTTATTATTTTTGTTGGTTGTTGGTGACTTTATTGATTCCTATGAATGTCAAATATATATTTTAAGTTAATTGGATGTTCAAATGGTTTTCTAAACTAGTTTTTGGGTTTTTCTTTATTATTGTTGTTGAGGATTTGGTTGATAAGTTATGAGTGTCTCGTTGAGCAAAACATATGTTTGCTGAGCGAGAATTCTACCTGAAACTTGACTGTTCTCTGGATTTGAGTTTGTTGAGCGAGACTTATACTCGCTGAGCGAGGACCTTCGAAAGGGAGAGTGTGCTTTTTATATGAAAGGTACTCGTTGAGCGAGCATATGGATCGTTGAGCGAAGGTGTAATTTTGTTTTGTTGAATGAGAATTATCAAAAGGTATGTGTTGCTTGGACAATGTCTTACTTATTGACCATGCAAGAGGCTGATTTAGGTGTGCATGGGGTTGATTTGGAGTTGATGGTAATTGTTGGACCACAGGTGGTGCTAAGTAGGCCATGTGGTGATATGTTGATGCATATATATATGATATGATAATTGTTGTGGTTGAGTTGATTATTGTGGTGATACATATATTTGAATGCATATATTGTTGGCTGAGGTTGTGTGGGCCTCAAGCTATTGTGGTGTGATGGTGTGATATATACATATGGTTATTGATGAATGATAGTGGTTGAGTTGTTGTTGTGGCTCATGCATATGTTGTTGGCTGAGGTTGTGTGGGCCTCATGTTGTGTGCGGGTAGGCATCCAAATTGGATGGTGACCAAAGTTAATACTCAATTGGGCCTCTCGGATGGTGACCAATGTTAATACTCAGTTGGGCCTCCAAATCGGATGGTGACCAGAGTTAATACTTAGTTGGGCCTCCAAATCTAGGGCCTCCAGAATGTAGTAAAAAGAGTTGTGTCATTCATGCATTGACATGTAGGGATTGAAAGTATGATATGTTGTGTTGTAATGTATGTTGATGATTTAATAATACGGATTGTATATATTGGTTTCCAAATCAGTATGTTGATGATTTGATGATATGGATTGAATATTATATGCTTGTTTTTGTTTCGTAAGCTTACCCTTGCCTTGTTGTTTATTTTGTTGTTGTTGCCTTGTTGTCGATTGTTGTTATGTGCTGCTGTGATTGTGATGATCACATCGTTTGGCGTGGGAGCAGAGGATGAAGCTTCAATAGACCCAGCTTCTCACAGTTGATGCTTGGAGGTCTTAGTGGAGATGGTAGAAGACCCGTTATGGGTTCAGTTTTCGAGAAGCTTTTTTGATTCTTTTCTTTTATGGTTGATGTATATGTCGTATAGTTGACTAGCTATAGGGAGTTTTCTTTTGTATCCCTCTCCCTTGATATTGTATAACTTGGCCTGTATATTATATTGTTTCAAATATTATATATATATATATATATATATATATATATATATATACTTTATGGTATGGATAAGATTATAATAGCATGTTGATTATTTATTTTTGAACATCTTAGTAACGTATGATGTAGTAAATGACACTGTAGTGACAAAGGGTTGTTACACTAAAAAGTTAAATCCTCGTTTCATGGGTCCTTTTCAAATCCTCCAAGAAGTTGGACTTGTTGCTTATAGAATTGCATTACCTCCATCCTTGTCAAATCTACATGATGTACTCCATATTTTTCAGCTTAGAAAGTATGTGAATGATCCTTTTCATGTCATTTGGACTGAGTTAGTACAATTGAAACCTGATCTCACTTTTAAATCTAAACTGAGTCGAATTGTCAACCGTAGTGTAAAAACCCTCAAGAACAAGACCATTCCCTTGGTAAAGGTTGTTTAGGAAGGATTTACTTTTGAAAAGACCACTTGGGAGAAGGAGGATGAGATGAGATCGGTACATCCACAACTTTTTGAACCATGTATGTTTTTTTTTAACAATTTTGAAGGACGAAAATGTTTGCATGGAAGGTAGAAATGTAACATCCCTCAAAAATAGGTTATTTACAATATTACTAATATATATATATATATATATATATATATAAGAAAAACATTCTTTTATGTTATTTTTATGAGTGCTTTGCAAAATATAAGACCTTGTTTTCTTTTAAGACATAATAATGGACTAAGGTTATAAAAAAGGGGGAAAACCATTAAGGCCCAATAAGGCCATTTAGGCCCAACAAGGGTTTTAACCCTTATAAGACCACTCACACACACATACCCTCACTTCACACACAAGAGAGAAAGAAGAGAGAGAAGGAGGGGGAAGTAGTGACATACAACCATCCAATCACTTCTAGAAGCTAATAGTGAGTGCTTCTTATCCATTTTCCTTCCCTTATCTCCCTTATATGTTCAATGATAATAGGGTTGGTTGTATGACAAAACAACGAAATTATTTTAAAAAAATGTAACTTTTTAACTCGGTTGTGCATCAACTAATTTAAAAAGTTCGATTATTGCTGAAACTGATTTAAAAAGTACACTTTTTAAATCGGTTTTAACAATAACTAATTTAATTGTAGCAACAACCAATTTAAAAAGTGATACTTTTCAAATCGGTTCCCCTCTGAACCAAGTTAAAAAGTCTTTTTTAAATCGGTTCAACTTACAATTTAAAATGATAATACTTTCTATATCGCCTGTATCTAAATCGGTTATAAAATTAATTTAAAAAGCCTTTTTTAACCGATTTAAAAAGTGTTTTATGTAGTAATGAAATGGTGAAAATCACGTTAAAGTTATAAAACATGTAGGCCATTAAAACTTAGAAGTGATCTTTTTTATGTAATTTATAGATTAAATTAATATGTAGGTGCCTATAGTTTTATAGAGTTTTTAATTAAATCTCTTCAATTGAAAATATTTTAAAAAATTGTAATTAAATCCCTACATGCTAACGGTGTTATAACTCCGTTAATTTATATTTAATTTACTTGCACTTTTAATCTCCCAACTTTTATGTTATTTATAATCAAGTTTGAGTATAGGTGGTATGCAAAAATGGAAAATAAATTAATAAAGGTGTTTAAGGTGGGACTTTAACCCCCAACCTTGAAGTCCACCAAACAATACTAAAAGCACTAAACTAATGACTTTATTTGATATATAATAAAAATTATACTATATATAACTTAAACGAGAGACTAAAATTGCACATATATTTACTATTACTAAATTAAATAATATTAACATTAAATAAATTAATAATATTAAAATTAATATTAATAATATAAATTATTATATATTTGTAAGATATTAATAATATTAAATTCATATTAATAAATATACAGTAATAATATTAAAATTAATAGTAATAAATATAAATTAATAATATATATTAAAGACTAAAATCACACATATGTTTACTAGTAGTAAATAAATAATATAATATTATAAAACAAAATAGATAATAACTTATACTTTTTAATATTATATATCTCAATTATAACTTAATCACTCTATTTTAAATAATTATTTTTATAAAATTGTGTTGTTTTAATTTTTTATTTTTTCTCTACATATTTTATTAACTAAAATAAGATATTATTATCAATGAAATAATTTTTTGTACATATTTCACTAAAAAAGCATATACATATATATGTATGTATATATATGTATGTATAATATCATATATTTCTAATTAGGGATGACAAAATGTACCTAGACCCTATGGGTACCCGCAAAAATATCCACAAATGGGTAAGGTAAATACTTACTTATTGAGGATGGAGGTGGATATTTACTTGTAATTTTTAATGGGGATGGGTGCAGGTACAAGTATTATAGTACCTAACCTGCCCCATGTAACCCCATTGTTCTCTTAATGTGTGATATAGTGGTTTAATAATTGAAAGTGAAAATTGAATTTAGTTTTGTAATTAAGATGTAATAAATATATTGTAGATGTGTGGTTGTTGTTTTATGTGGTGTTGCTTGGAAACTTCGGTTTGAATAATGGAATTTAAGAAAAAGTTGTTTAAGCCAAATGCCTCTATTGGTGATATCTTAGTTGGTTTAGTGAGGAAATAATGGTGCTCAGCTAGTTTTGAGCCTCAGAGTGTCCGGAGGTGGGAGTTGGGCCTTGGCGGGCCAAAGCCTTTTTGGCCCAAATCCTCTATAAAAAGAAGATGACCTTTTCTCCCTCTCACTTTGTTTTCTTTTCACGTTTCTTCCTCCTAGTCTCTCTAAGCTCTCTCTAGTTCACTCTTCCGTCTATTTCCTCAACTCCAACAAGTAGAATTGTGGTGGTTCTTCTTCTTGAAGGTTCTCCTTAAAGTTTGGCTTAAGAGTTCAAGTTCTATTTCTCTCCTCTTCCATTAATTAGAATTTTGGAGTCTCCAAGAGGTAATGGAAGCTTACTATTGGTTGATTTTGTGTTAGTGGTTACTGATATGTTGATTTCATGCTTTTGAAGCAGTTGAATTTTTATGAATGCTATCATGTAGTTTGTTCTTAGTAAAAATGGGTTTTGAAAGGGGTTTTTGAAATTATTGATGATTAGTGGATGAAATTATTATGTAATCGGTTAGAAAGATATTAGAAGTACCTAGAATTGTTTTGTGATGTCTGATGTTGATTGATTTTTTCAAAAATGACTTTGGTCATCCCTTTACAAACAACAAAAATCGCACTCGTCGCCCAGCGACGGAAATTGTCACTAATATGTCGCCAACCAACGGATTTAAGTGCTTAGTGATGGATCTGGTGCCCAGCAACGGAATTGGCACCTAGCATGAGAATTGCAAGATTTTCTTTGTTTTACAGTGCTGAGCATGGATCCAACAAAGTTTGGGTCTAAGAAAAAGATGAAACAATGTTGATTCCGAAGATTTAACGCTAAGTACAACACTTTAAAATATTGGGGAATTGTTCTAGTTTTAAATGAATAATATATTTACTAAGTATGCTTGATTTTTTAAGGTGATTGTTGTTGTTGGTTGATGATGTTGTTAACTCTTAAGGATGTCAAAAATTTATATTTCAAGATAAGTTGGAAGTTCAAATGTTTTTTTTTATATGGGTTTTGATTCTTATTATGGTGATTTGTTTGATATGTTGTTGAAGTAGAAGGTTGCTTAGATAGGACCTCCACAGGTTATTGTTTTGATTTCAAAAATTGATGTTGATGTTGGAAATGTTGTTGAAGTGGAAGGTTGCTTAGATAGGACCTTCACTTGTTGTTTAGAGGATTTGTTGATGAAATTCTACAGAGGTATAGACTGCTTAGATAGGGCCTTACCTAGTAGCCATGCTAAGTGTTGAATTGAGTCGACATGGTGTTGTTGTGTTGTTATGGTTATGTGTGATGCTTTATTGAGCTCACTGGGTGTGTTGCATGAAATTGTTGTTTATGATTGATTATGATTTGTTGATGATGATATTAGTGTTGTTGGTGTTGTACATGCATCGCATGTATATGTTGGCGGCTGAGGTAGCTAACGATGGACCTCATGCCGTGGTGCGAGTAGGCACGTAAGTTGGTTGGTTGAAAGGAGCTGAGGCTCAGACGGACCTCCAACCTAGTGCTTGATAAGATGTGGGGCAGCTGTCGATGGGCCTTTGGGGATAATTGGATTGGCGATTTCGCAGGGAGCCAAGGTAGTGCAAACCTTGAGTCGCAGTGAGCCACCACCTACATACAATTATCTTGACAAATCACATAATCTTATTCGTTGATCAGAGTTGGCAATCCCTGAATGGTGTATGGTACCTATTGTTGTTGATGCCACTGTAGGGGATGAGACCTAGCTGATCGCTCGGTTGTTGAAAATCTCTCGAGAGTAGTGTTTTCATGCATTGGCATGGTGATTGATATCACTAATGTAGAATGTGACCATATAGTATGGAGTTTTATTTGAATTTTATATGTAAATGAAGTTTTCTTCTATAGTTAATGTTGTTGGTGGTGGTAAAAATGTTGCTGTTGTTACCTGGTTGTTGATGTTGCTATTGTTGTTGTGGTGGTTGTGTTGTTGTTGGTGGTGGTGGTAGTGTTGTCGTTGTTGCTACAGTATTCCATACAATCCTATACATTCATAAAATATTCAATATTAAGTAATCAACAAGCTATATAAATATATGTATAAGATGTTACAATATACAATATACAAGCCCAAAATATCAAAACCACGGGAGATACAAAAAAAACAAAACTCCCTATAACTGGTCAACTATACAATACAAAAAAAAAAAACCAAAAGGATCTCTTCAAAAGATCCATCCACAAGGGCCTTCAAACGCTAACTGAAACCCTCAACCCTCAAATGTGGGAAGTCAAATCTGCTGAAGCCTCTCCCTTTGCTCCAACGTCAAAATGACGTGATCATCACAATCATAGCAACACACATAACCATACCAGCAACAACAACAACTATGACAACACAAAACAAAACAGTAAAACAAGGGTAAACTTACGTAATAAATAAACATATCTAATAGACAAGGTTTATTTCATAAAACCCTCCACGTACAACAAACATGAAATCAAAATCACAAAAGAATGAGTTTCCACAAAATCACTATATACATACCATACTTTCAACATCAACATGTCAATGCATGAATGACACAACTCTCAAGAGATTTACTACATTTTGGGTGATCAGCCAGGTCTTATCCCCTACCATGGCCTCCCAAGCACCATTCAGGAATTGTCAAAACTCTGATAAATGAATAAGCTTATGGTTGTCAGGATAAGTGAATGTGGATGGTAGTATATCGCAACACAAGGCCTGCATTGCCTTGGTCCCTTGCGGGATTACCCATTCACTCATCCCCTAGGCCTATCTTTCTGACCCCACTTCTTATCTAGGCACTAGGCTGGAGGCCCGGCTGAGCTGCAGCTCCATTCACCCCCAACTTCCATGCCTGCCCTCATATGGCATGAGGCTCATACAACCTCAGCCAACAATATATGTATACCAATGCAAGAGTCACCACAATAACTCAAACACAATCATTCATCAATATCTGCACATATATGTATGTATATATATATATATATATATATCAACATAACACCACGTGTGGTCCAACAGTCACTACCAACTCCATGTAGGCCCAAATCCAGCCCTATGCATAGTCAACAAATAACTAGTGGAAGTTCTATTTAAGCAACCTTCCACCCAACTACCATTTTCCAATAGTTTATCAAACAAATCCACAAAAATAATAAAGAAAACCAAGAGCCAAGTTTAGATTAGTAACAACAACCTTACAACTCAACAACATTACAAGCCATTAATAATATCACTCACAAGCATTAATTTATAACAACACAAATATTCTCAAAGTCAAGCATACCATAAGAATTCATCTTTTTTTTTAAATCTAAACATTTTATTTTCCTTTAATTTAGAGCATAGAGCATGCGCAAGGATTGAAAAGCTCTTATGATGACTCGTGATGATGGTGTCAAGTTTGGTTAGAGCTTGAATTGACAAGTGTTGTAGCGATGAACCAAGAAGATTGAATATTTGCAGTTAGCAGAGTTCAAGGACAGCCTGTGAAATACCCCTCAGCCCGTGAACGAATCTGCCAGTACACCAGAGTCAAGACAGCAAGGTTCATGGGTAGCTCGTGAACAACCCTTTTGCCCATGACTTGTCACCTTTAAAGCTTCTAAATTTGAAAGTTGGAGAAATGAGGATGTGAGAGAAAAAGACTCTTGAGCTAATATTCCAAGAAATCTACCCTCCGCAACTCAAAAACACGAAATTAGGGTTAAGAAACCTTTGACACCCCTAACTAACTCGAGAAATCTATAGAGAAATAGAGAGAGATGAAGAGAAAAGAGAAGGGATGAGAGAGAAAGTGAAGAGGGAGAAAGAAAATGAGGGAAATCTCCCTCCTCTTCCTTTATATATTCGACCTCCCTAGAGCTCTCACACGGACTTTGGGATATTTGAGGATCATGACTCATCAAACCACTCCCCATAACTTATAATGGGTCTAGCTTAACTGTTTTCTCTTAAAAGCCCAAAATCACTATCATAATATATCCAGATTGGCTTAAGCATATATCTCAAATTCCCTAAAATCAAACTCAAATTTCAAACAGACAACACCAAACCATCATCACATACAACAAACCATATAGAGCAACAATTCATTTATTTCTTTTAATCACCTAGATTACATATCTAAGTTCCACTTTTAGTTATTAAAACACTTAATCAAGCATTAGGAAAACAAGGTGTTACAGTGGTGGTAGTGTTGATGTTGTTGTTGTTATTGTTATCTCGATGTTGTTGTTGTTGGTGGTGGTGGTGGTAGTGTTACCATTGTTGCTGTGGTTACTTGGTAGTTATTGTTGATGTTGATGTTGTTGTTGGGTTGTGTGTTGGTAGAGGGGGCAGTGTTGTTGTTGTTACCTGGTTGTTGTGGCTGTTGTTATTGTTGAGGTTGTGTTGTGAGTGGTGGAGGTATTTTTGATGTAACTGTTGTTACTTCTTGTTGTTATGGTTGGTGGTGGTGGTGGTGGTAGAGGTGTTGCTAATGTTGTTGTTGTTAAAAATTGTTGTTGTAATGGGTGTACTGTTGTTGTTGTTATTAATTTGTTTGACTGTGGATATATGATTAAGATATTTTCCTATTATTTTTTCATTATGCTATATGTTTATTGTTTCAAGTAAGCTTACCCTTGCGTTGTTTGCACGTGTGGTTCATGCTTGTGATGATCACATCATTGGCGTGGGAGCAAATGTGAGATTTTGGTAGATTTATCTTCTCTCAATCTATGATGATGCTTCGCTCTAGCAAGTGGCAAGATGTAACAAGCTTGGAGAAATTATTCCTTTATTTTCTTCTTTTGAGGAATTGACATTCCTTTATTGTTGTTTATTTCTTTTAACATGATGTATAGTGTGACTAGCTATAGGGAGGGGTGTTTTATACCCTTTTTCTGTTGATGTAAATATATTAATAATGTTGGTAGATGTATTTCTTTTGATTCCTTAATGTATACATCGGTGTAGTTGCCTCAGTTGAAATGGATAGATTCTATAGATGATGGTTATATATCTAGAAGTTCTCTATGGGATAGTTTTCTTTATGATTTTCTAGAAAGAAAAAGGGGCGAAAAATAAAGGCACAATTTTGTAATACTTAATCCAATATCTTTATTAAAATGAGCCTCCTAAGAGAAAAGTAGTAACGTTGTTATGTAGCGGCAGTGGGTCGTTACATTTGTGGTATCAAAGCTGGTTGTGTCTTTTGTGAATGAACTTGTGGGAATAGGTTTGTTGTGTCTTCTGTTGTGTGTGCTTACAATTGAGATTTGTTGTGGATTCCCTCCCAAAGACCATGGTTATAGCTTACTGGGTTTCCTATTTTGTCTTGGATCCCTAACTAATGGTTAGGAAAAATGTTGTTGGGGTTGACTAATCTAGTAGAAGTGGCTACAATGTGATCTTGAGAATGGCCAACTCAAAATCAGCACTAAAGGGGGAAGACAATGTTGTGTGTTGGATTCATGGATTGAGTTGATTCTTGGTTTTCCTTTGTTTGTTCACTGATTGTTGGATGAAGTGTTGATTTAACCATATAAGTGTATGTTGACTAAATGCTCGTTATGTTTTTTGTGAAGCCACTCCCATATGGGAATGAGTATTGATGATGATTTGTAGTTATGCTATTTGTCTTACGGAACCCAAATTGGTTTGCACCATTAGAGGTTCATGGTGAGACGTAAGAATATATGTTTGGCGGGAAGATAACCACTGACGTAGCTCAAGTTCTTTATGACCTGGTTATGACTGTGGCCCAACAGGCTATAATGAGAAATTAGTTAACCACTATGATCTCCAGGCGAACATCTTTGGGTAACCAACAGGTTCTAGAGACATTGGTGACTCTTGGTTTTCACTACCAGACTGTTGAGGCGATGCCATTACGACGTGTTCGTGATGTTCCTACATCGACCCTTGCTTATGGATCGACAAAGGGAGGAGAGAGGCAATGCATATTTCCTGCACGTGAGGTCTATCTCTCAAGTCTGAGAAATAATAGGTACTTGATGCGACTGGTACAATAGTCCAGAGGAATTGTCAACGTTGACGATGCCCAAAACAAGTTCCCACTGTTGTGTCAAAGGAACGGTGGATACCCCAATGAAGGAAATCCATAAGAGTCTTGTGAGATGTTTTAAATTGCAAAGGACCGCATTATGTCTCCAGTTGTCCTTTTAAGAAGGATTTTTGTTTCATATATAAGAAAGGAATGAAACCAAGACCCCTCATGTTGAGAACCCAACCTTGATGGAGTGTGATAAAACTAATAATCCTTAGATTTGTATTATAACTTAGGCCAGATCACCTTTTGCTTAGTCGATGATGTGTTGTGAATCTTGTCCATGTATTCTTTATTCATATTTTCCTTAGTATCTTTATTATCCTCCGTGATGTGTAAAAAAATTCTCTTTTGAAGTTAAAAATGATATTTTCCTATCTTATTTAAGGTACTTGTATTGTGAAGGTTATTATTATTATGACTAGTTTCTTATTTTGTATTATTTGTTTCCTTTCTATAATAATAACTTGTTTGCAAAATTGACTTATTCTTTATTGAGAGTAAATATGTTTTCTTTAATTGCTATTATTTCTTTTGTATTGTACAAACTTCTCTCTTATGAAGAAAAATGTTGTTTTCAAAATTAACTTTGTCTAGTTTATTCCATGAGAATTTATTGCGCACATAATGGTCTCCTTATTTCCTTTTATCTATGAAAATTTTCTTTTGAAGTTAGTTAGTACCTTGTTTGGTTTGATATTTATCTTGGGATTTTGTTAATGATTTTCTTATTCCAAAAGAAGTTTTATTGATTCTCTTTGGTTTGGAATATATATATGTTGAAAGGATTAATCAATTGTTTGTTTACATTTAAGATTTCTTATCTGTGATTTTACCAGGAAGCTAATTTCCAGTTGATCCCTTCATCTTGAAAGAAAATCTTTTGTTTGTAAGCTTGATGGCCAACATGTTATTTTGAGTGGGTAGGCTATCCTTTTATTATGCATGTCCTGGTTGTAAAGTTTTGTCGACCCTTTTTATTTGGATCGAAACACCTTAACACTTCTCTAAGAGGTTTGTAGCATGTGTGGTCAAAGTTTTGGGTGACAATAAAGAACTCAAAACACCCTTAGAATAGAACTAGGACCTATCTTATTTGGAGACAAAACAAAATCAAGTGTATCCTTAGAATAACCCAGCCTTAGTGATGTCATTAGAAGTGAAGACTTAAGGAAAAAGTTGTACTTTTCAAAATCCTTTAAGAAATAGTAGCAGAGTTATACCTTAGTAAGATTTCCCACGAGTACTAGTTTCGTTCAGGGATAGAGATAAAATTTAGAGAAATGTAGGGGATTTTGGCATAAAAAGATGAGTTGAGAAAATGAGGATTAGATTTTCAAGTGAAATCTTGTCACGTGAAAGAATTCGATGGGGACTAGAGTAGAAAGGTGGTGGGATCTAGAAATAAGTCTTATTTCATTCTCCAAGTATGACCTAAATCTTTTCCCTTTAGGAAAATGCTCAGTATTCTCAATAGGAAATTGTTTATGGTTCTTTCCAAAGTCTATCTTTTGCTCATTATTATTACTATTTATTGTGGTGTAATGCAAATAGTTGATTATCTTTATATATATCGAGAACATGTAGAACTTTGAGTTATCTCTACACATTTGAAGAGTAACTTCTTTCTTAAAAACATATTTGACTATTTTAAGTTTAAAAGAGTGTTTTCTATCAATGCCATGATTATTTTATTTCATGTAATTCAAAGGAAAAGTTGTCCTAAAATCTTTGATTTTATCAAGAAAAACCCTTACAATACAAATTTAGAGGAGAGGTTTGTTAGTAACACCCTATCTGGAAGGGCTAAGGTAAAAAGGTGGAATAAGCCACTCAGAAAAAAAAAAAGACTTGATTTTATGCAACAAGAAGTGTAGAATGACTAAAGACCCAGGAAAGATAAAAGTGAAATGTAGATATGGTGTGTAGAATCTGTTGTGACAAGTGAAATTTCGAGGACAAAATTTTTTCTTGTTAGGGAGGATTATGACCCTAGTGTTCTCCTAATGTGTGATATAGTGGTTTAATAATTGAACGTGGAAATTAAATTTAGTTTTGTAATTAAGATGCAATAAATAAATTGTAGATGTGTGGTTGTTGTTTTATGTGGTGTTTTGCTTGGAAACTTCGGTTCAAATAGTGGAATTTGTAACACCATGTTTTTCTAATGTATGATTTAGTGGTAATAACTAAAAGTGAAAATATAATACGTGATGTTGGTGATTAAAACGAATAAATAAGTTATTGTTGTATTAGTGTTGTTTTGTGTTGGTTGTTTTGGAATTCCTATTTGAATTTAGGGAATTGAGGAAAATGTTGTTCTTGAGCCAAAGTGAGTATGTTGTTGGTGATCATATCGGTTGTTGAGAGATATACAGTTGAGTTGGGCCAGTTACGAGTAGTGGGAAATGGTTAGATAGACCATGGGGCTTTAGGGGGCCCGGAGTCTACGTGAGGCCTAGGGAGAGCTTTAAGACATAAAAGCCCTTTTTCTCCCTCATTTTCACCATTCTCTCATTTTCTGTCATCTCTTACTCTCAAACTCTCTCATTCTCTCCATCTCGCTAAAACCCACCAAGAGTAGAAGAAAACTCAAGCCTTGATTCCTTGTCATTGTGCAGAGAAGAGTGGATTTCTCGGAGAGTTGGCTCAAGAGTTCGTTTTCTCTCATCTTCCTCTTTCCCCAAAATTCAGATTTGGAAGCTACAAGAGGTAAGGGAAGCTTACATTAGTTGCATACTTGTTGTATGAATGTGGTAGTATGTATATATTGTCGTGGATTGGACTGAAACGTGTGATTTGGCTGAGTTTTGGTTGAAATGTGTTGGAAATGGGTTTCCTCTGAATTTCAATAATTTCTGTTGAACTGTTGTATGGATTGTTGTATGTGTTTAGAATGTTGTTGTGTGATCTTGTATGGTTACATTCGAACCTTATGGAGTCAATTTGGGGTATAAATGAATAGAAAGTTTGGATTTTGTTGGGGTTTTTCGAAAAGAGTTTCTGGTTCTATCTTTTGTTAGTCGTTGAGCAACTGTTGTTCTCGCTGAGCAAGAATGCCCTAGAGTGGTATGAGGCTCTCGGGTTGGGAAATCGTTGAGTGACTGTTTGTGTCGCTGAACGAGTGTTCTTGAGTTATAGGGAGTGACTGAAGGAGATAGGAGACTGGCTGAGTGATGGCCAATTCGCAGAGCGAGTGATCATGGGAATTTTGAAAATTTTCCAAAATGTGGCTCACTTAGCGAATATGGACATTCCTGAATGCCTGGAACGAATTCACTAAGCGAACACTGAGCTCGCTCAACGAATTGGGAGCCTAGAAAGTAGTGCTTTCTATTGCTAGTGAGTCCCTGGGTGAACAACAAATTCGTTGAGTGAGGAATGCGTGTGCAGATTCTGGCTGTTCTCTAGAATGGCCATTTGCTAAGCGAGTAGGTGACTCGTTGAGCAAAACTCATGGTCACTGAGCAAATATCCTTCGCAGGGGAAGGTGGTCCTCTGTAAGGAAGGTCTTCAATAAGCGAGCATGTGGGTCGTTGAGTGAATGTAGTGTTTTGTTGTTGATCATTGTTGAAAGCATAGTTGTGTGAATCATGGTTGAGAATGACTCCTAGTGTGAGCCTAAGGTTGAGAATACGGGAGGAGTGACAGGTTGCTTGGATAGGACCTCCACTTGTTATCAATGTTGTCATTTGAGTTTTACCAATTAGATGTGGGCTACTTGGATAGGGCCTTAGAGTGGCAGGTTGCTTGGATAAGACCTCCACTAGTTGTGAATGAATTGTTGAGTGAGATTTGTCACGAGATATGGGCTGCTTGGATAAGGCCTTACCTGTTGATTATGCTTGAGGTTGGAATTGGGCCTGCATGGTGTTGGTAGTGGTTGTGGACCACATGTGGTGCTGGTCGAGGCCACATGGTGTTGTGTTGCTACACAAATACATGTTGTTTTATTGTGGTTGAGTGGTTGTGGTGTTGTCATACATGCATTTCATGCATATGTTGTTGGCTGAGGCTGTGCGATGGGCTTCATGTCGTTGTGCGAGTAGGCACGTAAGTTGGATGGTTGACAAGAGTTGTGGCTCAGATGGGCCTCCAACCTAGTGCCTAGATAAGATAAGGGGTGTTAAAGATGGGTCTTCGGGGAAGAGTGAATGGGTGATTCCGTAGAGGGCCAAGGCAGTGCAAGCCTTGTGTCGCTATGAGCCACCACCCACATACACTTATCCCAACACACCACTACGCTTATTCGCAGATTAGAGTTTTGGCAATCCTTGAATGGTACTTGGATAGGCCATGGTAGGGGGTGAGATCTGGTTGATCGCCTAGAATGTTGTGAAATCTTTCAAGAGTCGTGTCATCATGCATTAACATAATTGTGGTGGATTGGTTGTGATAGGGAGTTCTAGATTAAGAACTCTCCGCCATATGAATGAATGTTATATATGTATGTATGTATGTATATATGTATGAGTACGAATATTGATGGTTTCAAAATTTGTATGCTATGACGGCTGTTTTAGTAAGCTTATCCTTGCCTTGTTTTGTTGTTATTAGAAGTTGTGTTGTTATTAGAAGTTGTGTTGTTATTGTTGTGCTTGTGTGCCTGTGATGATCACGTCTTATAGTGTGGGAGCAGATGGCGATGCTTCGGTGGACCAGGCTTCTCAAAGCTGAGGATGGAGCTGCGAGCTAGAGATGTTTAGTTGGAAGAGTCGAGCTTTTGTTCTTTTGTTATGTGTTTGGTTTCATTCTTTTGATGGGGTTGTATAGTGTGACCAGCCATAGAGAGTGTGTTTTGTATCCTTCTCCCCTGGTGATTTATATTGTTTTGATATGGCCTGGTGTTATTTCCCCCTTTTGTTTGCTGTTGACAGTTGTTCAAATATGATCTATGACAGTAGGAAGGATGGATGAATCTTTCAGCTCGTGTATGATTTACATTTATATGTCATGATTTTATTTACATGATATGCTGGTAATTGTAGGATTATGAGGGTTGTTTAGTAGCGACAGTTGGGTCATTACATTTTGGTATCAAAGCTGGTCGTGTCTTTTGGTTGGCCTATGGGAAATAAATATGGTATGCTTTGTTGTGTGTCTCTGATGTGATGGTATACGATGTTTGTTTCCATTGTGTTGATATGGTGTGGATCCTTCCATGAGAGAAGTGATCATGTTTGAATAGCTTTTGAGGTGTTGTTGTCGTGGTTGGTTTTGTAGGATTTCAATGAAAGGATCTAACCCACCACCACCTCCAGTTGACTTTTCCTAGATCGTTAGGGCTATGGAGGCAATGGTTGCTACTATGGCTCAACAACAAAATATTATGGTCCAGCAACAGACTACCATGGCCCAGTAGCATTTGGCTGCTATGGCTCAGTTGGAGTTATCTCGAGTCGCTGCTGAGGTTGCTAGTGTTGTTGTGCCTTTCGAGTTCCAAGGGCTAGCTGAGTTTTGGAAGAATGATACTTCCCAGTTCAAGGGCGAGTCGAATTTGGATGTGGCTGATGTGTGGATGCGGGAGATAAAGAAAATCTTCAGGGCGATGGCTTGTCTGGATGATTAGAAAGTCACCTATGCGGCTTATATGTTAGTTGGTGAGGTGGAGTTTTGGTGGCAAGGGGCCTAACAACTGATGGAGGCCTGGGCTAAGGCTGTCACTTGGGCTAGTTTTTGAGAGCGTTTTCTAGAGAAGTACTTTCAGCAAGCGTGAGGCATGCAAAAGAGATGGAGTTCTTTAGGCTATACCAAGGGAATATGACGATGAGTGAGTATGCAGGCAAGTTTGAATACTCAGCTCGGTTCTACTCACAGGCGACCACGGAGGAGTGGAGATGCCACAAGTTTGAGAAAGGCTTGAGGCATGAGCTGAAGAGGATGATAGTTCCCATGACTATCAGGGAGTTCCCCACACTGGTGAGGAAGTCCAAGATAGTGGAGCGGTTGGAGTTTAACACCCGAGTGGTGAAAACTCAGTAGTAGATCATCTGGATTCAGGAGAGAAGGACATTAGAGGAAGCCCTACAACAAACTGTAAGGTTAACAACAGTCCTCTAGACCCCAACAGTTTGGAGCTTTGGGTTCTCAGAGCCGTTTGTCGGTCACGCCTCAGACTAGACCGTCGGAGGTCCGTTGTTTCAGGTGTGGTGGACCACACTACCTTAGTCAGTGCCCTCTGAAGGGTAATGTGTGCTACAAGTGTCAGCAGCTTAGACATATGGCTAGAGATTGTATAGCCTCGGTGAAGGCAGAGTCTACCATGAACGCTACTAGAGCTACGAGACCCACGGCAGTTGGTTGTGCTTTTGCTATGAGTGGAGCGCCGAAGCCTCTCGTTCTGATGATCTGATACAAGGCAAGTGTGAGATAGTTGGTAATCTCTTATTTGTACTATTTGATTTAGGTGCCACGCATTTTTTCATTTCCTTTGAGTGTGTGGAAAATTTGAAATTGCCTACTTGTCCGTTGTCTTTTGATTTGCTTATTTCCACATCGACCACTACTCCTGTGGTAACTTTGATTGTTTGTGCTAACTGCCAGGTTATTGTTAGTGGGCACAGTTACAGAGTCAATTTGATTTTCCTTCCGTTGTTCGACTTAGATGTGATCTTAGGGATGGATTGGTTATCTTCCAACCATCCTGATTGATTGTGCCAGAAAGACCTTGATCTTCCCTAATTTTGAAGATTTTGGATTTGTCACTGCCAGTCAAGCCTAGACTTCTTTGTAAGAAGGAGCTTAAGGGTACATGATCTTGTCATTCTTGGAAGTCAAGAGTAGCTTGGACTTGAACTCAGTGTTAATGGTATGAGAGTTTCCAGAGGTTTTCCCTAAGGAAGTGCCTGGTATACCTCCACAACAAGAAGTGGAGTTTGCAATGGGTTTAGCTCTGGGAGCGACATCAATGTCGATGGCTCCTTATAGAATGGCACCAGCGGAGTTGGCTGAGTTGAAGAAGCAAGTAGAAGAGCTATTAGAGAAGAAGATGATCAGACCAAGTGTGTAACACCTTGTTTTCTTTCTAGTGCATGATTCAGTGTTTTAATAAATAAAAAGTGGAAATTTGATATGTAATCTAGGTGATTAAAAGAAATAAATGAATTGTTGTTATGTATGGTATGTAGTATGTGGTGACAGTGATGTGTTGTTTGTTTGAAATTCAGGTTTAAATTTAAAACATTTGAAATATATGCTTGAGCCAATTTGGATATGTTGTGAGATTGATTTTTGGGCTTTTAAGAGAAAATAGTTAAGTTAAACCATTTTTGAGATAAGAGGAGTAGCTTGGTGAGACTTGGGCCTCAGTTGGCCAAAAGTCCGTGTTATAGATCCAAGAGGTTGAAGTATAAAAAGAGGAAGGGAGGAGACTTTCTCTCATTTTCTCCCATTCTCATTCTCTCTCTACTTTCTTTCTCTTCAATTTTCTCTCTCAACCTCTCTCTAAAAATTTGAAGTTACTAAGGGTGTTAAAAGGAGTCCCAAGCCTAGTCCAGTATTGTTGCGAGAGGAAGACCAATCTGTAGGAGGTTTTGGCTTAAGACACCAAATTTCTCGATAACCTAAATTTAGATTCAGGAACTTTTAGAGGTAAAGGAAGCTTACCAATCAATTGTTTTGTGTTAGTAATTGGTGATATGTTGATTTCTTGCTTTGTAATCGGTTGAATCTCTGTAGACGTTGCCATATTTGGTGGTTTTGGATGAAAATGGGTTTTTGGGGGAAAATCTGAAATTTTGGATGAGAAACTATGATTTGAGTTGAAATGTTGAATTTTTTGTATAATCTGATGTGTATGAACTTGGTTGAGATGGATTGATGTTGTTGGAACTCTATTGATTCGAAAATCTAGGTTATTTGGTTGAAAAGCTTAAGTTTTTTTTGCAAAAATTACATTTTTCTTTAAAATTCGTCGCAGATAATCGATTATGGGGATCACATAATCGATTGCCTGGAGTTCCAGTAGTTTTTTTCCATTATTTTGTTTCGGGAATAATCGATTATGGACTCTGATAATCGATTATCTAGGCTTCAGTCAAAATTTTCCTGAAATTGGTTCTGGAATAATCGATTATAAGAATCCATAATCGATTATCCCTGCCTGAAAACAAATTTTGGTGCATTTTTACTAAACTAATATAATCTGTTACTACAGTACTTAATCTATTATTTCAGAATTAAATGTACTATTTTAGATTTAAAAATTTCTGTTTCAAATTGTGAAATATTATGAATATACACATATAAAAAGTGTATTATACATTTTTAAGAGTTCTATTTTGGAATGATGGAAAGTGGTCTAGTTTAGATAGGATTTCTCTGAATTAAAGAAATTGAATTATTTTGAAGGGTTTTGTGAAGCTCAAGATTTGCCAATCTTTCAAATAGTTTTCAAATTATAGTTGATTGTTGGATTGGGTGTGAAGTGAAAGGTTACTTAGATAAGACCTCCACTTGTTGTGTATGATATTGTTGTATGAAATTTTTCATGAGGTAGACTGCTTGGATAGGGCCTGACCTGTTGACTATGCTTGAGGCTGGAATAGGCCTGCATGGTGTTGATAATAGTTGTTGGATCACAAGTGATACTGAGTAGACCACGTGGTGTTATGATGCTGTTATTGTGTTGCCACACACACACACACACACACACACACACACACATATAGTTGTTGTGCTATTGTGGCTTATGCATACATGCATATGTTGTTGGCTGAGGTAGTATGGGCCTCATGCCGTATGTGGGTAAGCATGGAAGTTGGGGGTGAACGAAGCTGCGGCTCAAACGGGCCTCCAACTTAGTGCCTGGATAAGAAGTGGGGTCTGAAAGCTAGGCATAGGGAATGAGTGGATGGGCAATCCTGTAGTGAGGCCAAGGTAGTGCAAGCCTTGTGTTGCTGTATACCACCACCCACATACACTTATCCTGACAACCATAAGCCTATCCAACTGATCAGAGTTTTGACAATCCCTGAATGGTGCTAGATGGCCATGGTAAGAGATAAGACCTGGCTTTTCGCCTGAAATGTAGTAATCTCTCAAGAGTCATGTCATTAATACATTGACATTTTAGGGTTGAAGGCATGATGTGTTGTGCTGTATGTATGTAAACTCATTCTCTAATGAATTGGATTCCAAATTTGTTTGTTGATGAAATTATTATTATTGTTACTTGATGTCGTTGTTACTGGTGGTAGTATTGCTGTTGTTACTTGGTTATTGTGGTTGTTTGTAATTGTTATGATGGGTGATGGTGGTGATAGAGGTGTTGTTAATATCGTTACTTTTGTTGTGTTAATGGTTGTTGTTATAATGGTTGTACTGTTGTTATTATTATTATTTTGTTTGACTTTGGATATATGATTAAGAAATTTTCCTATTACCTTTCCTTTATACTATATGTTTTATTGTTTTAAGTGAGCTTACCTTGTGTTATTTGCACATGTAGTTCGTTCCTGTGATAATCATGTTTGTGGCGTGGGAGCAAATGTTGAGTTTTTGGCAGGTTTAGCTTCTTTTACTTGGTGATGGAGCTTCGCCTCAGTCAGTGGCGAAATTGAACAAGTATAGAGAATCATCTTTTTGTTCTTTTCCTTAAAGGAATTGATATTCCTTATTGTTGTTTATTTCTTTTAAAATGATGTATAAAGTGACCAACTGTAGGGAGTTTTGTATTTGTGTTTTCCCTTGGTATTGCATATCAATGGGTCTGTATACAGTATTTCTTTCATATCTTATATATGTTAAAGTAACTTGTGGATTGATTTTGATTAAGTGTGTATATATATATACATATATAACGGGGTTTGTTTATAGTACTGTAACGACAGAGGGTCGTTACAAAGTGTTTCTCCTTGGGGAATGCTGGTGTTGTTGGTGAAGAAGAAGGATGGTAGTTCACGACTATGTGTAGATTATCAGCAGTTGAACTAGATCACCATCAAGAACAAGTATCTGTTGCCAATAATTGATGATCTGATGAATCAGTTGAGAGGAGCTAAAGTGTTTTCAAAGATAGACTTGAGGTTTGGATATCATCATATACGGGTAAAGGACGAAGACGTACCGAAGACTGCTTTCAGGACTCAGTATGGGCATTATGAACATATGGTGATGCCGTTTGGAGTGACCAATGCCTCTGCTATATTCATGGACTACATGAATAGAATCTTTCGTCCTTTCTTGGACAAGTTTGTCGTTGTATTTATCGATGAAATTCTAGTCTATTCTCGTTTGTGTGAAGAGCATAAAGAGCACTTGAGGATAGTGTTGGGGGTTTTGAAGGAAAGACAGTTGTATGCCAAGCTGTCTAAGTGTAAGTTCTGGTTGGATGAGGTGAAGTTCTTAGGGCATGTGATATCGGCTGGTGGAATCGCAATAGACCTTGAGAAAGTGGAGACCGTGTTACAATGGGACCGTCCGAAGATTGGTACGGAGATTAGAGGTTTTGTTGGGTTAGCCAGGTATTACCGGAGGTTTATAGAAGGTTTCTCGAAGATAGTTGTACCATTGACCCAACTCACCTGAAAAGATCAACCTTTTGCATGGACCGAAGCTTATGAAGAGAGTTTCCAAGAGTTGAAACAGAGGTTGACAACTTTGCCAGTCTTAAGTGTTGCCTGATCCTAGTGAGCCTTTCGAGGTTTACTGTGATGCTTCTCATCAAGGATTAAGGTGTGTGTTGATACAGCACAGGAAAGTTGTTGCTTACACATCAAGACAATTAAAGAATCATGAAAGGAATGATCCTACCCATGATGTGGAGTTGGCCACTGTAGTGTTTGCCTTGAAGATATGGAGACATTATCTGTATGAGGCGTGGTTTGATGTGTTCAGTGATCACAAGAGCTTGAAGTATTTGTTTGATCAAAAAGAGCTGAACATGAGGCAAAAACAATGGCTGGAACTCTTGAAAGATTATGATTTTCAATTGATGTACCATCGTGGTAAGGCGAATGTTGTGGCTGATGCTTTGAGTTGGAAGACAATGCATATGTAGGCTTTAATGGTGAAGGAGTTGGAGTTAGTGGAGAAGTTCAAAGACCTAAACTTGTATGTGGAGATGTCGCTTGATCGTGTCTGTTGCGATATGATCACGGTGGCCAGTGGTTTTCTTGAAATGGTAAAAAAAAACAGTTGCTAGATCCTAGTCTCTGTAAGATTAAGGAGTTATTGAGTACAGAGAAGGTAGCAGAGTTCAGTTTGGGTGCAGACGGTATTTTGAGGTTCAAAGATAGAATATCTATACTGTAAGACCCCGAGTTGAGGAAGGTTGTCTTGGATGAAGGTCGCAAGAGCAAGTTAAGTTTACATCTGGGTACTACCAAGATGTATCAAGACCTGAAGAGGATGTTTTGGTGGCCTGGTATGAAGAAGGATGTAGCAAAGCATGTTGTAGCATGTTTGACCTGTCAGAAGGCAAAGGTAAAACACCAGAGGCCCAGTGGTTTGTTGCAAACGATGGAGATACCAAAATAGAAGTGGGATAGCATCACTATGGATTTTGTAGTGAGCTTGCCTAGAACAACGGGAGGGGTTGATGCTATTTGGGTCATTGTTGATAGGCTGACGAAGTGTGCTCATTTCTTGCCTGTTAATATCAAGTATTTGTTGGAAAAGTTGACGCAATTGTACATCAAAGAGATACTGAGGTTGCATGGAGTGCCTTCCAGTATTATCTCTGATAAGGATTTGAGGTTTACATCGAGGTTTTGGCAAAGTTTGTATCAAGCATTGAGTACCAAGTTGAGGCTCAGTTCTGCATATCACCCACAAACGGATGGCCAGTCGGAGAAGACAATCCAGTACTTGGAGGACCTTTTGCGAGCTTGTGTGTTGGATCACCTTGGAAGTTGGGATAAGGTTCTACCTTTGGCGAAATTCACGTACAACAATAGTTTCCATGCGAGCATTGGTATAGCACCATTTGAAGCTTTGTACGGTAGAAGGTGTAAGACACCTTTGTGTTGGTATCAAGGTGGAGAAAGTATGCTTGTGGGACCAGAATTGGTACAACAAACAATAGAGAAAGTGAAGAAGATTTAGGAGAACATGAAAGTTGCTCAGAGGTGCCAGAAGTCTTATGCTGATAAGCGTTGAAGGCTGCTTGAGTTTAAAGAGGGCGACCATGTTTTCTTGAGAGTCACGCCTGTAACGGGAGTAGGCAAGGTAATCAAATCTAGGAATCTTACTCCTAAGTTTATTGCTTACTAGATAGCTTTACCACATTTCTTGTTCAACATCCATAATGTCTTCCATGTATCCCAGTTGAGAAAGTATGTTTATGACCCTACACACATCATTGAGCATGATTTTGTACAAATATGAGAGAACTTGACGTATGCAACACCACTTACGAGGATTATAGATCGGAGAAGGAAATAGCTTAAAGGCAAGGATATCCAGTTGGTCAGAGTTGTGTGGAATGATGTGACTGGAGAATCCACATGGAAGGTTGAAGAGAAGATGAAGGAGCAGTATCCGAATCTTTTCCTAGGTAAAAGGATTTTCGGGGACGAAAATTTTCTTGTTGGGGAGGATTGTAACACCGTGTTTTTTTAATGTATGATTTAGTGGTTTAATAACTAAAAGTGGAAATATAATATGTGATGTTGGTGATTAAAACAAATAAATAAGTTGTTGTTATATGAGTGTTGCTTTGTGTTGATTGTTTTGGAATACTTGTCTAAATTTAGGGAACTAAGGAAAATTTTGTCCTTGAGCCAAAGTGAGTATGTTGTTGGTGATCATATGGGTTGTTGAGAGATATACAATTGGGTTGGGCTAGTTGTGAGTAGTGAGAAATGGTTAGATGGGCCGTGGGGCTTTAGTGGGCCCGGAGCCTACGTAAGGCCTAGGGAGAGCTTTAAGACACAAAAGCCCTTTTTTCTCCCTCATTTTCACCATTCTCCTACTTTCTCTCATCTCTTACTCTCAAACTTTCTCATACTCTCCATCCTACTAAAACCCACCAAGATTGTAGAAGAAAACTCAAGCCTTGATTCTTTGCCATTGTGCTGAGAAGAATGGATTTCTCGAAGAGTCGGCTCTAGAGTTCGTTTTCTCTCATCTTCCTCTTTCCCCAAAATTCAGATTTGGAAGCTATAAGAGGTAAGGGAAGCTTACATTAGTTGAATACTTGTTGTATGAATGTGGTAGTATGTATATGTTGTCGTGGATTGGACTGAAATGTGTGATTTGGCTGAGTTTTGGTTGAAATGTGTTGGAAATGGGTTTCCTCTGAATTTCAATAATTTCTATTGAACTGCAATATGGAATGTAGTATGTGTTTAGTATGTTGTTGTGTGATGTTGTATGGTTACATCCGACCCTCGTGGAGTCAATTTGGGGTATAAATGAATAGAAAGTTTGGATTTTGTTGGGGTTTTTCGAAAAGAGTTTTTGGTTCTATCTTTTGTTAGTTGTTGAGCAACTGTTGTTCTCGCTGAGCGAGAATGCCCTAGAGTGGTATGAGGCTCTCGGGTTAGGAAATCGCTTAGCAACTGTTTGTGTCGTTGAGCGAGTATTCTTAAGTTGTAGGGAGTGACTGAAGGAGAGAGGAGACCCGCTAAGCGATGGCTAATTCGCTAAGTGTAACATCCCGGGTGCTGACGAAGGTAGGGAGTGATCGTTGGGGCAAAAGAAATGAGGCACGGACAAGGAGAGGCTCTTGGCAGGCTTCTAGTGGGAGGGGTACATAAATGAATCGAATACACACCCGAATGAGAGGGATCCAAAGGCTGTGCAGGTATAGGACTGTACAGTTGAGGATAGCTTAAATGAATTAATAAGTGCTACCTATATCAACAAGATGCATATACTTTTCGATAGCCGATCACTTAAGAACTCTATAGTTAAGCATGCTTGACTTGGAGCAATTCTGGAATGGGTGACCTCCTAGGAAATTTTCCAAGAAGCGTGTGAGTGAGGACAAAGCATGCTGAAAAGTCTTGTCTTAGTTTGTGGGGACAGTCACTCATCCTGAAAGCGGCAGGTGTTACACTAAGCGAGTGATCATGAGAATTCTGGAAAATTTCCAGAATGTGGCTCGCTAAGCGAACACGACGTTCGCTGAGCGAATGTGGACATTCCAAAATGCCTAGAACGAATTCGCTAAGCGAACACTAAGCTCGCTGAGCGAATTGGGAGCCTAGAGAGTAGTGCTTTCTGTTGCCAGTGAGTCGCTGGGTGAGCAACAGATTCGCTGAGTGAGGAGTGTGTGTGCAGATTCTGGCTGTTCTCTGGAATGGCCATTTGGTGAGTGAGTAGGTGACTCATTGAGCGAAATGTAGTCGAGGGAATTTGGAGAAAGTCCCTATAACGAATTCGTTGAGTGACTCCAGTTGTCACTGAGCGAGTGACTCTGATTCGCTGAGCGAAACTCATGGTTGCTTAACGAAAATCTTTCGCAGGGGAAGTTGGTCCTCAGTAATGAAGGTCTTCGTTGAGCGAGCATATGGGTCGCTGAGCAAATGTAGTGTTCTATTGTTGATCATTGCTGAAAGTATAGTTGTGTGAATCATGGTTGAGAAGGACTCCTAGTGTGAGTCTAAGGTTGAGAATGTGGAAGGGGTGGCAGGTTGCTTGAATAGGATCTCCACTTGTCGTAAGTGTTGTCATTTAGGTTTTACCCATTGAATGTGGGCTACTTGGATAGGGCCTTGGAGTGGCAAGTTGCTTAGATAGGACCTCCACTAGTTGTGAATGAGTTGTTGAGTGAGATTTCTTACGAGGTATGGGCTACTTAGATAGGGCCTTACCTATTGACTATGCTTGAGGCTGGAATTGGGCTTACATGGTGTTGGTAGTGGTTGTGGACCACGTGTGGTGCTGGTCGGGAACACGTGGTGTTGTGTTGCTACACAAATATATGTTGTTTTATTATGGTTAAGTGGTTGTGGTGTTGTGATACATGCATTTCATGCATATATTGTTGGTAGAGGCTCTGTGATGGGCCTTATGTCGTTGTGCGAGCAGGCACGTAGTTGGATGGTTGATAAGAGTTGTGGCTCAAATAGACCTCTAACATAGTGCCTGGATAAGATATGGGGTCTTAGAGATGGGCCTGTGGGGATGAGTGGATGGGCAATTCTGCATAGAGCCAAGGCAGTGCAGGACTTATGTCGCGGTGAACCACCACCCATATACACTTATCCTGACACATCACTAAGCTTATCCGTGGATCAGAGTTTTAGCAATCCCTGAATGGTGCTTGGATAGGCTATGGTAGGGGGTAAGACCTGGTTGATCGGCCGGAATGTTGTGAAATCTCTTGAGAGTGGTGTTATCATGCATTGACATAGTTGTGGCGAATTGGTTGTGATGGGGAGTTTTGGACTAAGAACTCTTCATCATATGAATGAATGTTATATATGTATGTATGTATGAGTATGAATATTGATGGTTTCAGAATTCATATGTTATAAATGTTGTTTTAGTAAGCTTACCCTTGCCTTGTTTTGTTGTTATTAGATGTCGTGTTGTTGTTGTTGTGCTGGTGTGCCTATGATGATCATGTCTTACAGTGTGGGAGTAGATGGCGATGCTTTGGTGGACTCAGCTTCTTAGAGTTGAGGATGGAGCTACGAGCTAGAGATGTTTAGCTGGAGGAGCTAAGCTTTTGTTCTTTTGTTATGTATTTGGTTTCATTCTTTTGATGGGGTTGTATAGTATGACCAACCATAGGGAGTGTGTTTTGTATCACGCTCCCCCGGTGATGTATATTGTTTTGATATAGCCTGGTGTTATTTCTCCTCTTTCGTTTACTGTTGACAGTTGTACAGATATGATGTATGTTAGTAGGAAAGATGGATGGATCTCTCAACTCGTGTATGATTTACATTTATATGTCATGATTTTATTTACATGATGTGCCGATAATTGTAGGATTAGTAGGGTTGTTTAGTAGCGACAGTTGGGTCGTTACAAAATTTGAGAAAAAGTAGTTTGGGCCAAATGCCTCTATTAGTGATATGTTAGTTGGTTTAGTAAGGAAATAGTGGTGCTCAGCCAGTTTTGAGCCTCGGAGTGTCCGGAGACGGGAGTTGGGCCTTGGTCGGCCAAAGCCCTTTTTGGCCCAAATCCTCTATAAAAAAAGGGTGACCTTCCTCTCTCCCTTACTTTGTTTTCTTTTCACGTTTCTTCCTCCCAACCTCTCTAAGCTCTCTCTAGCTCACTCTTCCGTTTATTTCCTCAACTCCAACAAGTAGAATCGTGGTGGTTCTTCTTCTTGAAGGTTCTCCTCAAAGTTTGGGTCAAGAGTTCATGTTCTATTTCTCCCCTCTTCCATTAATTAGAATTTTGGAGTCTCCAAGAGGTAAGGGAAGCTTACTATTGGTTGATTTTGTGTTAATAGTTGCTGATATGTTGATTTCATGTTTTGGAAATGGTTGAATTTTTATGAATGTTGTCATGTAGTTTGTTCTTGGTAAAAGTGGGTTTTGAAAGGGGTTTTTGAAAATTGTTGATGATTGGTGGATGAAATTATTATGTAATCGGTTAGAAAGATATTAGAAGTACCTAGAATTGTTTTTTTTTGTAATGTCCGGTGTTGATTGATTTTGTGAAAAATGACTTTGGTCATCTCTTTGCGAACAACAAAAATCGCACTCGTCGCCCAACAATAGAATTTTGGCACCCAGCGACAAAAATTGTCACTCAGTAATGGATGCTGAAAACTCCTTAGAAGTATGTCACCTAGCGACGGATTCTGGCGCTCAACGACGGAATTGGCACCTAGCGCGAGAATTGCAGGATTTTCTTTATTTTATGGTGCTGAGCATGGATCCAACAAAGTTTGGGTCCAAGAAAAAGATGAAACGGCATTGATTCCTAAGATTTAATGCTAAGTACAGAACTTTAAAATATTGGGGAATTGTTCTAGTTTTAAAGGAAGAATATATTCATTAAGTATGCTTGATTTTCTAAGGTGATTGTTATTGTTGGTTGATGATGTTATTGACTCCTAAGGATGTCAAAAATTTATATTTCAAGATAAGTTGGAAGTTCAAATGTTTATTTTTATATGGGTTTTGATTCTTATTATGGTGATTTGTTTCATGTGTTGTTGAAGTGGAAGGTTGCTTAGATAGAACCTCCACAGGTTGTTGTTTTGATTTCAAAAATTGATGTTGATGTAAGAGATGTTTTTGAAGTGGAAGGTTTATTAGATAGGACTTCCACTTGTTGTTCAGAGGATTTGTTGATGAAATTCTATAGAGGTATAGGTTGCTCAGATAGGGTCTTACCTAGTAGCCATGCTAGGTGTATGGTGTTATTGTGGTTATGTGTGATGCTTTATTGAGCTCACTAGGTGTGTTGGATGAAATTGTTGTTTATGATTGATTATGATTTGTTGATGATGATATTAGTGTTGTGGTGTTGTACATGCATCGCATGCATGTGTTGGCGGCTGAGGTAGCTGACGATGGACCTCATGCCGTGGTGCGGGCAGGCACGTAAGTTGGTTAGTTGATAAGAGCTGAGGCTCAGACAGACCTCTAACCTAGTGCTAGATAAGACGTTGGGCAACTGTCGATGGGCCTTTAGGGATAATTGGATGGGTGATTCTACAGGGGGCCAAGGTAACGCAAACCTTGAGTCGTGGTGAGCCACCACCCATATACAATTATCCTGACAAACCACATAATCTTATCCATTGATCAGAGTTGGCAATCCCTGAATGGTGTATGGTACCTATTATTGTTGATGCCACGGTAAGGGATGAGACCTGGCTGATTGCTCGGTTGTTGAAAATCTCTCGAGAGTAGTGTTTTCATGCTTTGGCATGGTGATTGATATTACTAATGTAGAATGTGACCATATAGTATGGAATTTTATTTGAATTTTATATGTAAATGATGTTTTCTTCTATAGTTAATATTGTTGGTGGTGGTAAAAATGTTGTTGTTACCTGGTTGTTGATGTTGTTATCGTTGTTGTTGTGGTTGTGTTATTGTTGGTGGTGGTGGTAGTGTTGATGTTGTTGTTGTTATTGTTATCTCTATGTTGTTGTTGTTGTTGGTGGTGGTGGTGGTAGTATTGTTGTTGTTGCTGTGGTTATTTGGTAGTTGTTGTTGTTGTTATTGTTGTAGTTGTTGTTACGTTGTGTGTTGGTAGAGGGGGCAGTATTGTTGTTGTTACCTGGTTGTTGTGGTTGTTGTTATTTTTGAGGTTGTGTTGTTAGTGTTGGGGGTGTTGCTGATGTAACTGTTGTTACTTTTTGTTGTTATGCTTGGTGGTGGTGGTGGTAGAGGTGTCGTTAATATTGTTGTTGTTGTTGTTAAAAGTTGTTGCTGTAATGGTTGTACTATTGTTGTTATTATTACTTTGTTTGACTGTGGATATATGATTAAGAGATTTTCCTACTATTTTTTCTATATACTATATGTTTATTGTTTCAAGTAAGCTTACCCTTGCGTTGTTTGCACGTGTGGTTCGTGCCTGTGATGATCATGTCATTAGCGTGGGAGCAGATGTGAGATTTTGGCAGACCTATCTTCTCTCAGTCTATGATGATGCTTCACTCTAGCTAGTGGCAAGATGTAACAAGCTTGGAGAAATTATTCGTTTAATTTCTTCTTTTGAGGAATTGATATTCCTTTATTGTTGTTTGTTTCTTTTAACATGATGTATAGTGTGACCAGCTATAGGGGGAGTGTTTTATATCCTTTTCCTGTTGATGTAAATATATTAATAATGTTGGTATACGTATTTCTTTTGATTCCTTGATGTATATATCAGTGTAGTTGGCTCGGTTGAAATGGATAGACTCCATAAATGATGGTTATATACGTGATTTGGAAGTTCTTTGTGGGATAGTTTTCTTTATAATTTTCTAGAAAAAAAAAGGGGGCACAAAACAAAAGCACAGTTTTGTAATACTTAATCCAATATCTTTATTAAAATGAGTCTCCTAAGAGAAAAGTAGTAATGTTGTCATGTAGCGGCTGTGGGTCGTTACACCCCTTACCCGTACTTATTATATATATAATAATTTAATTGAAATATCTTATATATATATATATATATATATATATATTAATTATTAATTTAATTACTAAAACGTAGTATTGATTATTGAAGACATGAATTAATTATGTGCTTAATAAATTAATTATTTGTGCTTAATAGCTGTCCATATGTGCAATTAATGAACCTCCATGCAACTAATTGTCCATATGCTAATTGTCCATAATATGCAACTATTTAGTATAGGCAATATAATTATAAGATAATTAGTTTCAATGTATTATTTTTTAGTAATTCTTGAAGAATACTAATACATGATGTCCAACTTTCTAATGATTACGTTAAATGATTAGAATATTACATTTAAGAATCACATTAGATGATTATGTTTCTAATGTTATGTGGTTATGACTTATGCTTGCTTGAATGATTTAAGGTTATGTTTGGATGCTTTTAATTTATGTTTGGATGATTTAATGTTATGTTTAGATGCTTTTACTAATATGTTTGAATGATTTAAGGTTATGTTTGTAACTTCTTGTTTTTCCTAATGCATGATTAAGTGTTTTCATAACTAAAATGTGGAAAGTTGATATGTAATTTAGGTGATTAAAAGAAATAAATGAATTGTTGTTTTGTATGGTTTGTTGTATGTGATGATGGTTGTGTGTTGTTTGTTTGAAATTCGGGTTTGAATTTAGGAAACTTAAGATATGTGCTTGAGTCAATAAGGGTATGTTGTGAGTGTGATTTTGGATTTTTTTGAGAAAAAATAATTGAGTTAGACCAGTTAGGGGTTATGGGGAATGGTTTGATGATGTATGATCCTCAAATAGCCCAAATCCCGTGTGTGAGCTCCGTGAGGTATATAAAGGGGGAGGAGACTTTCTTTCTCATTTCTCCCTTTCTCTTTCTCTCTCCTCTCTTTATTTTCTCTCAACATCTCTCTAAAATCTCTTAAGTGCTTAGGGTAGTTAAGAGAATTTCCAAGCTCAGTTCAGTGTTGTGGTGAGAGGAAGATCAATCTGTGGAAGGTTTTGGCTCAAGACACCGAACTTCTCAAGACCCTAAATTCAAATCAAGGAACTTTTAAAGGTAAGGAAAGGTTACTTTGGTTGTAACTTGGCTGATTGATTGTTGCCAAATGTGATTCTTGTATTGACTTGAGTTAAAAACTAGTTGGAATGGATTTATGTGGAATTTTGTGCTAAAATGGGTTTTATGTTGAAATTGAATGATTTGTTGGTGTGGATTGTTTGGTTTGAAAATCTTTGCTTAATATACTGATTCTGGATGTATTGTGGACTTGTCGGACTTTGTTTGTGCTGGATTATAGTAAGAAAGAGAGAAAATATGGGATTTTAGGATTTTGTTCGAAGGGAGTCGCTCAATGACTAGGGTCCTCACTGAGCGAGAGTGCCCTAGAGCTGGAGAAAAGTTGTTGGGTTGAAGGTTCACTAAGCGACCACCATTGTCACTGAGTGAGTGTTCTTGGGATGGGATGAATGAGTGAAGAAATAAGGAGATTCGCTAAGTGAAAATCACTTCGCTGAGTGAGTGATTAAGTGAAATTCTAGAAATTTTTTAGAATGTAGTTCGCTGAGCGAGCCAAACACTCTCTTGGTGAAGGATGAGTGTTACAGAGAGTGCTAAAGTGGTTCGCTGAGCATGTCCTGTCTTCGATGAGCAAATTTGAGCCCTAAAGGTTGTGGCTCTCAGTTGTAAGTGTCTCACTAAGCAACACTTATGTTCACTGAACGAGAATGATGCCTAAGACTTAGCTGCTCTCTGGAGTCGCTATTTGTTGAGCAACACTTATGAGTTCGTTGAGCGAAGGGTGAGGAGTAGAGCTGGATTCGCTGAGCAACCCTCGTTGTTGCTGAGCGAGAAGCAGGGAACAGAGGAGATTATCTCTGGAGTTGAGTTTGCTAAGCAAAACTTATACTCGCTGAGCGAGAGCCTTTGAGAGGAAAGTGTACTCTCTGTATAGAAGGTACTCACTGAGCGAGCATATGGATCGCTGAGCGAGCGTGTAATTCTGTTTTGTTGTGTAAGAATTTTCAAAAAGTATGTGTTGACCATGCAAGAGACCGATTTGGGCGTACATGGGATTGATTTGGGTTGATGGTGATTGTTGGACCACAGGTGGTGCCAAGTAGGCCGCATGGTGATATGTTGATGCACATATGCATGATATGGTGATTATTGTGGTTGAGTTGATGGTTGTAGTGATATGTTGATACATATATACATGATATGATGATTGTTGTGGTTGAGTTGATGGTTGTGGTGATATGTTGATATATACATATATATACACACACACACATATATACACACACACACACACACACACACACACACATATATGTATATATATGTGTGTATATATATATGTGTATATATATGTGTATATATGTGTATATATACATATATATACACATATATATATACACACATATATATACATATATGTGTGTGTGTGTGTGTGTGTGTGTGTGTGTATACATATATATGTATATACACACACACACATATATATGTATATATATATACATATATATATATATGTATATATATGGATATTGATGAATGATTTTGATTGAATTAATTGTTGTGGTGATACATGCATTAGCATGCATATGTGATTGGCTGAGCTTGTGTGGGCCTTAAGCTGTGTATGGGTAGGCATGTAAAGTGGATGGTGACCAGAGTTGGTACTCAGTTAGGCCTCCAACCTAGTGCCTGGATAAGAAGTAGAGTCTTAAAGCTGGACCTAGGGGATAAGTGGATGGGTAATCCCACAGGGGGCCAAGGCAGTGCAGGCCTTGTGTCGTGTTATACCACCACCCACATACACTTATCCTGACAACCATAAGCTTATCCAACTGATTAGAGTTTTAGCAATCCTTGAATGGTGCTAGATGGCCATGGTAGGGGATAAGACTTGACTGATCGCCCGGAATGTATAAAATCTCTTAAGAGTCATGTCATTCATACATTGACATATGGGGTTAATAGCATAGTGTGTGATGCTGTGTGTGCTATACTCTAATGTATGTAAACCCATTTCTTAACAATTTGGATTCCATCTTGGTATGTTGATGGTGTGAGAATATGAATTGTATATATTATGTTGGTTTTTGTGTCGTAAGCTTGCCCTTGCCTTGTTTTGCTGTTGGTTGAATGTCTCGTTGCTGTTGTTGTGTTGCTGTGACTGTGATGATCACGTCAGTTTGGCGTGGGAGCAGAGGGTGAAGCTTCTACAGATTCAGCTTCCCACAGTTAAGGCATGGAGGTCTCCATGGTGATGGTAGAAGGCCTTTTTGGGTAGAGCTCTCATGGAAGCTCTTTTCTTTTTGGTTTGATGTATATGTTGTATAGTTAACCAGTTATGGGGAGTTTAGTTTTTGTGTTTCTCCCTTGGTGTTGTATATATTAAATGGGCCTGTATACAGTATTATTTTGTGACGACCCTCTGTCGCCACAGTACTACAAACAACCCCTGTATATATATATGTACATAATCAATCCAACAAGTTCGTCTTTATAATATATAAGGTATGAAAGAATGACTATATACAGGCCCATTTATATACAATACCAAGGAAAACACAAAATAGAACTCTCTATAGCTGGTCACTTTATATATCATCTTAAAAGAAATAAACAACGATAAGGAATATCAATTCCTTTAAGGAAAAGAACAAAAAAATGATTCCTTATACTTGTTCAATCTCGCCACTGACTGAAATGAAGCTTCATCACCAACTAAATGAAGCTAAACCTGCCAAAAACTCAACATCTGCTCCCATGCCAAAGACATAATCATCAGAGGCACGAACCACATGAGCAAACAATGCAAGGGTAAGCTTACTTAAAATAATAACGATAACACTAGTACAACCATCACAACAACAACCTTTAACGCAAAAACAGCAACGATATTAACAACACCTCTATTATTACCATCACCAATCATAATAATTACAAACAGCCATAATAATCAAGTAACAACAACAATACTACCCCCGCTACCAACACATAACACAACCATAATAACAATTACAAAGTAATCATAGCAACAACGACAACACTACTATTACTACCACCAGCAACAACCACATCGGGTAACAATAATAACAATTTCATCAATATACAAATTTGGAATCCCATTTCATCAGAGAATGAGTTTACATACGTACAACACAACACATCATGCCTTTAACCCCAAAATGTTAATGTATAAATGATACGACTCTCAAGAAATTTCTACATTTCAGGTGATCAGTCAAGTTTTATCCCCTACCATGGCCATACACCATTTAAGGATTGCCAAAACTCTGATTAGTTGGATAAGCTTACGGTTGTTAGGATAAGTGAATGTGGATAGTGGTATACCGTGACACAAGGCTTGCACTGCCTTGGCCCCCTGTGGGATTTACCCATCCACTCATCCCTTAGGCCTAGTTTTCAGACCCCACTTCTCATCCAAGCACTAGGTTGGAGGCTCGTCTGAGCCACAGCTCTATTCATCCCCAACTTCCATGCCTACCCGCATACGGCATGAGGTCCATACTACCTCAGCCAACAACATATGCATGTATACATGAGCCACAATACCACAACCAAACAAATTATATATATGTATCAACACAACAACAGCATCACGCTACCACGTGGTTTACTCAGCACAACCTGTGGTCCAACAACGATTATCAACACCATGCAGGCCCATTCTAGCCTCCAACATAGTCAATAATATTATACACCACAAGTGGAGGTCCTATCTAAGCAACCTTCGTGTATATACAAAATACTTCACGTTTCGAAATGAAAACTGTGAAATCTTATATGGTACATTCAGTTCTGAAATAACACATTATATACTGTAGTAATAGATTATATCCATTTAGTAAAATGCACCAGATTTCGTTTTTCAGCAGAGATAATCGATTATGGGCTTCCATAATCGATTATTTTCAAACCAAAATGCATTAGATTTCATTTTTCAATAGAGATAATTAATTATGGACTTCCATAATCGATTATTTCCGAACCAAAACTAGAATAAATTTTTCTGAAACCTAGATAATCGATTATCGAAGGCCATAATCGATTATTTTCGAAACAAAATTACGAAAACAGTTTCTGAAGCTCCAGATAATCGATTATGTGATCCCCATAATCGATTATCTACAACGATTATTTGAAAAAAATGCGATTTTCTACAAGGAAACTCAAACTTTTTAGCCTAATAACTCAAATTTTCGAATCAATGGTATTCCAACAACATTAATCCACCTCAACCAAGTTCATACACATCAAATTGCACAACAAATTCAACATTTCATCACAAAATCATCAATTTCTCATTCAAATCTCAAAATTTCCCCCAAAACCCATTTTCAACCAAAACCAACGAAAATGACAACATCCACAAAGATTCAACTGACTACAAAGCAAGAAATCAACATACCAATAGTTATTAACACAAAACAACAGATTTGTAAGCTTCCTTTACCTCTAAAAGTTTCTGAATCTGAATTTAGGTTCCTTGAGAATCTGTTGGTCTTGAGCCAAATCTAGCTAAGATTGTTCCTTTCCTTACCACAATTGCTAAATCAAGTTCAAACCTCGTTTACACTCCCACAAACTCAATAATTTCTAGAGAGAGGTAGAGAGAAAATGAAGAGAAGAGAAAGAAAGAAAAAGGGAAATGAGGAAAGAACCCCCTTCCCTTTCCTTATATATATGACTCCCCCAACACTCTTACACGGACTTTTGGCCAACTGAGGCCCAAACCTCACCAAACCACTTCCCTTATCTCAAAACTGGCTTACTCAACTGTTTTTCTCTCAAAACTCAACATCACACTCACAGCATACCCACATTGGCTCAAGCACATATCTCAAGTTTCTTAAATTCAAACCGGTATTTCAAACAAGCAACACCAAACCATCACTACATACAATATACCCTGCATAACAATAATTCATTTATTTCTTTTAATCACCTAAAGTATATATTAATTTTCACTTTTAGTTATTAAACCACTAAATCATATATAAAGAAAATCACAGCGTTACATATTTCATATCTTGTATATGTTTAGAGTAAAATGTGGATTGATTATTATTAAGTATCTTTATATATATATATAGGGGTTTGTTTGTAGTACTGTAACGACAAAAGGTCATTACAATGTTTGGATGATATAAGAGTGAATTTTTGATTTAGTTGAAGTAATTTTTTAATTAATATTTGTTATTAATTTATTAACTTTACAGACAAGTAAAGTGCAGGTAGGGGATGCGAGTATAGGTATATAGGTACCCAGCAAATACGAGGATAAGAATTAAAGTTGTTACCCTCACGAGTATAGAAACGGGTACGGGTATTTTTTTCAAACGTGGATATGGGGACGGATACTATAGTACCCTACCCAGACCTTACATATTGTCATCCCTATTTCCAATTAACCTTCTTTTGATATATTTATATCATATCTAATATATTCAAATTTTTCTAGAAGAACTCTAAGGGTGAGGATTCAAACTTCACTCATGCTGACAAATATATGTTATTAATTTATATTTATTAATATTAATTTTAATGTTATTAATTTATATGATGTTAATATTATTTAATTTAGTAGTGGTAAATATATATGCAATTCTATTTAAGTCATATATAATATAAATTTCATTTGTATATTAAATAAAGTCATTAGTCTCGTGATTTAAGTGTTATTGGTGGACTTCAAAGGTGGGAGTTTGATCCCACCTTCAACACTTTTATTAATTATTTTCTCATTTTTGCATACCACCTACACTTAGATTTGATTGTAAATAAGAGAAAAGTTAGAAGACTAAAAACACAATTAAGTTAAATATAAATTAACAGAGTTATAATACCATTAGTGTGTAGGGATTCAATTACAAACTTTTTAAACTATAAGGACTTTTTTAAAGTATTTTTAACTATAGGGACTTAATTAAAAATCCTATAAACTATAGGGACCTTCGGATTAATTTAACGGTTAAAACTATTGTCCATTATATATTATTTAGAATTAAGTATTATTGTCATTTAATTTAAAGGAAAGGTTTGATATAGGACCAAAAATCACAAAACAAATGTCAAAGGTCATAATAAAATGTTCTACTAACATATATTTTTGTAAATATAAATGATATAAGACATGTGTGAATATACAATTACTTGAATATATATCAATAATTATTATTATTTACATATAAATATTTAAATATTTTTATACATATTTGCTAACATATATTTTATAAAATTAAAATATAATTTAGAAATATGTTAAAAAATATAATAATATATAAAATTTATAAATTGTAAACTTAACACCTGTACAAGGTACATGTTATTAAACTAGTTTCATCATATACCATTGAGTTTAAATTTATTATATATTATAAAAGAAGGTTTTATAACATGGAAAGATGCTACATATCAACACCACATTCATTCTTTTCCCACCTACATTCTTTAGATTTTTTTTTGTTCTTTTGATTCATATAAATACATTATACATTATTATATTTAATTATAGTAATTAGGATTATTATAATTAAAGCATTTATAATCCATTATATATTTTACTTAAATTCATCAATTAAATAATTAAATATTAAATTGATTTTGATTTTATATAATAAGAAAATTAATTTTTCAAATTTTATTGAATGTTATTTATAATCATAGTAATTATGATAATTATGGTAATATTTTTTATTGTGATAATTAAAAAATTTATAATAATATATAATATTTTTTTTCATTTTATTCATTGATTATTCCAACACAATCATTAAATTACCATTTTTTATTACAAATAAAAAACGGATTGCTCTACAAATTATAATACGAGATAATATATTACTATCATGTTTGTAAAAAAAAATGATTATCATTTTATTTTTTTTGTGATTTTGATCAATCAATAAATCTTATATGAATTTTGATTTATTATTATTATTATTATTATTATTATTATATATATTATAAAAACATATTGATTTAGGTTTTTAATTTACTTTTTAACATATTTGTCACTGAAGAGAAATATTATAATTTCTTTTTTAAAAATGTAATCAATTATTATACATAAGTTCCTGCAAGGTTTGTTTTTATTTCATAATACAAATATATAACTAGTAATTTAAATAATTAAACAATGTTTATATATACGTGTGTGTGAATGGTAATTTCACATTATTTACCTTTTCACCTTCTATTTGGGCATACTTTTCCTTTTTTGATACGCATCCTTTCCTCTTATCTTTCATATTTTGATTGATCTTATATTTTCTGCTCATTATCTCTTCACATGGACTCTTCAATTTTTTATTATCAAATCAACTTCTTTGCTTCCGCTATGTTTTGATATGTTTTTTTTTTCTTCAAATTAGTTTCTTTTGTTAAAGTTAGTTCTTTCATTAGTAATTCTTATGTCCACGCAATTGTAATTCCTCTGCTATTTTTTTTAAAAGATAAAAACATATTAATAATAGTAATTTGCATTTTTAGTTATTTCTTTTATCTTATGAAAATGTCAAATAAAATTTTTGCTATTTTTTTAATCAAAATATTCAACAAAATATTTTATTACTTTTTTTTATTTGAATATTAGATTACTAATATTACTAACATTACTAATGTGTTTAGATCACCAATTACTTTATTTAGAGCAATAACATTAGAATTTTTATGGTTTACAGTAATTACGAATGAAAATATTATATTTATTAATATTTCTCTTATCCTTCTTGTATTACTTAAAGTAAAAGGTATTAGGAAATTCTTCTCTTCCAAAAAGTCTACCAAAACTGAAAAATCCCACTCAAAATTAGGAACAATACTATAATTTGATTTTTAGGTAGAAAGTTTCAAAAATTAAATTTCAAAATAAGCAGAAAATATTAACATTTAATAATTAAAGGTAAGTAATTCTAATTTAAAATATTGAAATCACACTAAATTAAGGATATAATTAAATGGAAACAAATTTAAAAGATATGCAAGGGAATTTTTTATGATTTTCGTAATACTTACCTTTAATATAAAATTCATATTCTTATTGTTATAAAATGCAGATAAGACCCAAAAAAATTAAATATTTACAAAATAAATAGTGGATTACAATATATCAATGTATAATCAGATACATTTACATGGTGTATACATTTTTAAAAGATATCAATGTAAAATTGACCACTAAATAAAGATATTTACAAAATTATATTTAGATGGTACATAAAAATAATAAAAAAATATAATTAAAATATCATTATATATTGTGTAAAAGATATAATTATTTTTAATATTTTTTATTAGAATATTCAATCAAATATTTTATTACTTTTTTTTTATCAAAATATTAGATTAGATAAGATATTGGAAATAATAGATTAGATAAAATATTAGTAATATTATATTAGATAAAATATTGGTAACATTTTAGTAATATGTTTTATCTTTTAAAAAAAGATAATTCACAATTTTAATTACTTTTTTTTTTCTATGAAAATGTTAGATAAATTTTTTCATATTTTTTATTAGAATATTAAATCAAATATTTTATTTCTTTTTTTTTTAATATTAGATTAAATAATATATAAGTAATATTAGATTACATAAAATATTAGTAATATTAGATTAGATAAAATATTAGTATCATTTTAGTAATATCTTTTTATATTTTCTTATCTTTTTCTTAAATATCTTTTTACATTTTATATATTTTTTTAGTTAAAGTAATCTTTCTTTTATTAATTACTTAAACAAATTAATATTTCATTAAATAATTATGGGTGATTGGAATTTTATATTTTCTTATCTTCTTTTTACATATGTTTTTATATTTTATATATTTTATTAGTTAATGTAGTCTTTCTTTTATTAATTACTTAAACAAATTAATATTTTATTAAAGTAATTTTTTTTAATGTGCATCAGAATATTAATGAAGTATTTCATTACTTTTTTTTATCAAAATATTAGATTGCCTTTTTCTTATCTTCTTCTTACATATCTTTTTATATTTTATATATTTTATTAGTTAAAGTAATCCTTCTTTTATTAATTACTTAAACAAATTAATAATTTATTAAATAAATATGGGTGATCAGAATTTTATATTCTCTTTTTATATTTTCTTTTCTTCTTCTTACATATGTTTTTATATTTTATATATTTTATTAATTAAAGTAATCTTTCTTTTATTAATTACTTAAACAAATTAATATTTTATTATAGTAATCTTTCTTTTTACGTGCATCAAAATATTAAATAAAATTTTTTATTTCTTTTTTTATCAGAATATTAGATTAGATAAGTTGTTAGAAATATTAGATTAGGTAAAATATTAGTAATATTAGATTAGATAGAATATTGGTAACATTTAGTAATATGTTTTATCTTTTAAAAAACTATTGGTAACAATTTAGTAATATGTTTTTATTTTTTATACTTATGAATATGGTGGCATTTGATAGATTCAAAATTATAGTTACTGTTAATTTCTTTACTGTATTTTTTTTTAATTTCCATCTAATATCTTTTTCCAAATTTGGTAACATCTAATGATGCATTTTTTGTTTTTTAATATTCTATTTTTATTTATTTATTTTCCTTCTGATAGTAGTAGTATATACTTATTATGTTTTAAATTTTTCATATTTATATTTTTTAAATTAATACAAATTATTTTAACCTTATCCACATTTTGCCCGTACATTGCACGGGTACACACAGTAGTTATTTATATATTTTCTTATAAGTTTTACTTTTGTATATTTTTAGAAGGAGAAACTAATTAAATTTTGCATAGGATATTGAGACTACTCTTTATCATGAATGTTTTTACAAGCTCGAAACTCTAATATTATTAAAATTTCATTATATACCATTGAGTTTAAATTTAAATATAAATAAAGCGATTTATATGAGTGATTATCTATAACTTTTTGTCTTGGGGCAAACGGTGACTAAATTGTAACCAAAAAAAAAAATGGTGACTAAATTGCAAGTTAGACTTTGGTTCAATCATGGGAATATTGAATTGAATGTGTATTATGAAAAAAATTCTTTTTGAGAATGTGTACTCTGAAATAAATAAGAAAAAAAAATAGAGATGATATTTTATGTATAGAGACAAAGTTTGATGAAATAAGCTTTTGTCAACACACAAAATTTTACATCATTGTTATCGAGATTCAACCAAAGATTATCCTTATCACTATTTTTATACCACCTACGCTCTTTTGTTAAGTGTCATTTAAAGTTTTTACACCACCTACATTTTTTGTTAAGTGTCATTTAAAGTTTTTATACACAACTAAAAAATACAATAAATTTTCTTGTTTTCCACAAAATAGTTTTGAAGTTTCCTATTATACTATTTCTCATTTTTACTCCATAATAAATGCATACTAGTCATAAATGTGTAAATTAATTAAAAATTGGGTGAGAAGTAAAGGTATAATTGACAAAAAAATAATTAATGTTATCTTGAACTTTGAAAATGACAGATAAATAGAAACAAAAATTTTCTAAAAAATTGACAATTAAAAAGAATGGAAACTGTACAAAGACAATTTAATATTCATACTGTCACTATAATTGTAATTAAATAAACCCGTAGCTTCATAAATGTTAAAAGATAACATCTCAATATAAAATTATTATAATATATATCTCACCTTTATCAATATAGTGTGACATAGTTGATAAATAATTTTATCTTTTAAGTATGTGATCAGCAATTTAATCCCTAGGTCCACGTATGAAAAACATATTTGTTGGGAGAGATCAGATCCTTAAATATATTTAAGTATCTTGAAAAACTAGTCCTTGCTTTCAGCTGGGAATACCCTTGATTCAACAATCAAACTCACCCTCATGAAGTAGATAACTTCTAAAATAAAACAACTGTTAAAATAAATGATAAAGAAGTTTAATTCAAGTAACTAAGAGTTGAAACACCATTTTCTTTTAACTAAAAGTATCTTTAACTGATAATTAAATATTTTAAGATATAAAAAATATTAAAATAAATTTTATCTTTGTCAGCAACGTTTTTCGTAGAGACACACAATACTTGTCAAACTTTAGTGGACGAAAAGTCTTTGTCATAGTACTGTAAAAAAAAAACAAAAGTCCTTGTCACAGTCAGACGGTTACATGCCGCTTTGCTTTCTTTAGCACGGTTCATGTTTTGAGCCAACCTTTAATTAATTATGCCTTAATTTTGTAAGTATTGGAATTGGAGTTTAATGGATATATATTGATAATATTCAACCAATTAAAAATCAGTTTTGTTTTGATTTTTAAGATTATTATTATCAAAATTAACAAACTTATTATATATGATGGTTTGTTATTGTTAAAAGTATAAAAAAAAATTACACTATCAATGCATATCTTTTTCTCTCTTGGAATTAGTGCTTGAGGAATGCTTGAAACACTTTTTCAAACACTCTTTTTCTAATGTTCTTTATTATTGACCAAAATTTATTAAAAATCATAAATTTTAGTATGTTCCACTTTTAAATAAAGAGAGAGACTCATTAAATGAGAAATAAGACCTACCAAAATTTGTGATTTTCAATAAATTTCAACTAATAGTACAAAAAGTGTTAGAAAGAGAGTGTTTGAGAGAGCGTTACTAACATTTTTCTTAGTGTTTTCATAACATCATAACAATTGAGCTTTTATTATTTTAAGAATAGTTCTAAATTTTTTGAGAATATTTTTTATTAACTTTTTCATTCATTAAATTGAGAAAGTTTTGAATTATTTTTTTTAAGATATTAAATACATTTATTTTTTATTTAATATTTTTTATAAATTAATAAGAGAATATAACATTAATCTTATTCTAATGATTAACCCTTATTTTAATGATTAAGCAATTAAAAATTTTCTCTTCTTTTCTTTAATTTATCTATTTTGAAAAGAGCGTATATATGTAAATTATAATTAATATTCTCATTTATATTAAAATTACTTTTATCTTCTTAATATGATCATATTTACTATTATTTTTCTCTCGTTTGTGGTAAGTGTGTGGAATATTTAAGAATTAACTATAAATAAATTGAAAAATATAGTAATTAAGATTGTCTTAAATTTTAAATAGTCAAATGAATGAAAATGAACTTTTCCTCTAAAAGTGGATAGATAAAAAAAATATTAAAATGCATGACACTTAATGTATTAGTAACAATATTATATATTATCTTTTTAATTAAAATTTGATGTAATTGTACTTTTGGTCCTTTAATATCACAATTGTGCAATTTTAATCTTATTTCATTAAATAATTAATGGATTTTGTTGACTTGACATTAACGGATTATGTAGAGATCCAACAATATTCAGCATAACACTAACATGTTGATATGTCACTAACATGGCAGGTGACATGGCGTGCGAAAATTAGAGAAGAAATTTACAAAATATTAGTGATAGGTTTTGCTCCCTTATCTCTTCACTTTAACAACAACACTAGTACCACTAAGCCAACGTGTTGGTTTGAAATCTAAATGATATATATATATATATATATATATATATATATATATATATATATATATATATATATATATATATATATATATAAACTTAAATAGGAAGAAAAATTGCACATATATTTATTACTACCAAATAAACAATATAAAATTATAAAACTAAAAAAATAATAACTTATACTTTTTAATACTACTAGTACCATTGCTCCTACGGTGCACGGGCAAAATATGGGTAAGGTTAAAATAATTTGTATTAATTTAAAAAATATAAATATGAAAATTTTAAAACATAATAAGTATATACTCATATCAGAAGGAAAATAAATAAATAAAAATAGAATATTAAAAAAATAAAAATACATCATTAAATGTCACCATATTGGGAAAAATATATTAGAAGGAAATTAAAAAATAAAAACAATACATTAAAGCAATTAATAGCAATTATAATTCTGAATTTGTCAAATGTCACCATATTCATAAGTATAAAAATAGTAAAAGTGCATCATTAGATGCATAAAGTCATGATTCAAAAAGTACCAAAATATCATAATGCTCAATGCATGGTAAGATGGTAATCATAGCTTCAAAAAAGATCCAAAAAAGGCATCAGAAAAATGACTACTATTATACTATCTTAAAAATAGAAATCAACAACCATACCAATATTTTAATTGATCCGTACATAAAGACTTCAGGATCATCATTAAACCAAAAATGGACAATGTCATTGACTGCCAAGTTGTTTGCTCTTATCAACTCATACCACCCAAATTTAATATAATGCTCACTTTTTCTTCTATCACCACCCCTAAGCTCACAATCAAATGTTTGGTCTCCTTCATGTTGAACAAAAACTTTCTTCTATTTTTTAGTAATAAAATTCTTCATAATTCTTGATGGGGTCACCTACAACAATATAATCATGATTAATATTTAAATACAAACACAGAAAGATTTGAATATATTTTCAAATATAATTATTGATTTACCCACCAATGTCTGCCCTTTTTTAACATCAGCATGAGATAGGGGTCTATCCCACCTCTTATTAACTATATCATTAACAATGTCCTACCGATGATTTGGTACACCTTCAATTTAGTCATCATGAACTGCATTGTTAACAATTTGCTACTAATCATCAGGTACACCATGAATTTGATCATCTTCTTCAACAATGTTGTCATCCTCATTGTCATTATCTGAACCATTGTCATTTGAAACAATTGGATAATAAATTTCAGTTTTGTCAAGAGAAAAAAGCTTCATCTCAAAAATATTATCACCTAAATGATGCAACCAACACTGATGTATTATCTTTAGTTGATAAAACTCAGCCATTTTCAACACACCAGAAGTGAAAACAACAGTATGGGGCTTAATTTCAAATAATTGAAGACAAAACTTATTTCCAATTGGATCCTCCAAATATGCATCCCCAGCTGTAACACCCATACTTTTGCCTATTAAACTGTTTTCTTAATTATTTTGTATTCATTTTTGAAAAATCCGATAGGAATCTAAAAAATTTGATTCCTATAGTTATGTTTGTATTGGTAAGTAATACTTAGTTTAGACTATTTTAATAATTTCTAGGGAACAGAGCACGACAATTGGTAAAATGACATTTCGTCAAATAGCAAAATTAATAGAAAAAAATAGTTAGAAGTGTTTAAATTTTTTTTAAGTCATTAATAAACTTAGAACAATTAATAATAATTTTAGAAAATTTTCAGGAATTTATTGAAATAGTTTTTGTGAAATGACAAAATAAAATACCTTTAGTTGGTTGCAGGAACCAACTAAAGACTTTTTGACCTCAAAATATTTTGAAAATTTTATATGAAATATATTTCATTATAAAAATTTTATTTTGAAAGAAAAATAGTGAAAAATATAACAAACCTATTTCAATTTTTTTCAACTATTTTTCTAATATCTAACGATTTAATTCAGAAAAATCAGAATTTTTTTTCAAAATTCTGATTTTTAATAATTTTTGCAAGTTGGAGCCCAAAAAAATTAAAAAATCACGATTTTGCTCTTATTTCTCAACATTAAGGGTTGATATGAGAAAAAGATTCAATTGACATTAAAACATCAATTTGAGCTTGGAATCATGTCATATGATTAAAATATAATTTTGGCAATTGGGTGTCTATTTGGAATTCCTATGTAAAATGACCAAAATGCCCTTGGGTGTCTATTAAGCCTAGCTAGTATTGGTTTAACATTCAAAAATGGTGAAAATGATAATCCCAGTTTATTTATAGGTTAAATATTTATTTTTAAAATTTTCATAAAATTTTTGGTATTTATTAAATTAAAATGGATTTATTATGAATTTTCTAGCTCAAACATACAATATATGTACATATATATATATATATGTACATATATATATATATATGTACATATATATATATATGTACATATATATATATATATATATATATATATATAATTTGAAATAAATTAATAAAAATTAAAACTAATTATTAAAAACTTATTTTTGATGAAAAATAATGTATTTGTCCAGTTTTACATTAAATTGCATTTTTTTGATATTAAAAGTTATTTTTTTCAAGTTTAGGCGATTTTATCGATACTAGTTAATTTAACTACAGATAAAATTTACACTGATAATTTGGGACAGCACATAGGGACACGTCCAACCCCTAGTTCAATTGATTCACCACTCTAACTTGGTATATGTGTCCCTAAAACTAAATTAAAATTAAATAAAAATGAGAATTTTTACATAATGCATGACATAATCACATGGCACCTAAGCTCATTCTTTTCTCTATAAATAGCCCATTCTTGGATAGCATTTTCATCACCCCTCCCTCTCACAAGCTAGCCGAAATATTAGAGAGCTTCTTTCTCTAGAAAAAAAATTCTTTTACTTTGTTTTTATGCTAAAATTTTACTATTTTTCATCAACTAGTAAAGTTCTCTTCCTAAGAGCTTTACACCAACAATTTCATCCTCTTCATCAACCACCTTAAGGTAATAGGGGGAGTGGGTTGGTTAAAAATTATTGTCACTTTGCACATTGGTGGGAAAGGTTTTTCCCTTAAACCTTTCAATATATAAATTTACCATGTTATAATGTTTTTATGCTAGAATTTAATTTTTATTAAGTTGTTATATTGCTCAAATTTTTATAATTAAAATGCTCTTATTAAGTTGTTACTCTACTTAAATTTAGACAATTAAAATGTATTTCATTAGGTAGTTATTCTGCTCAAAATTAGTTATTATTTTGTTATTTTGCCAATATTTTAGTAATAAATATTTAATTATTAATTTGTTATTATGCTAAAATTTTAGTAATAAAATTTTGATTATTAAGTCATTATTCTACTAAAATTTTGACAACTAAATTGTGATTACCAAATAGTTATTCTACTAAAATTTTGGTAAATAGTTATACTGCCAAAATTTTAATGATTGTTAAATTATTGTCATGTAATTTCTACAATATAAGGTAGAAATGTTAATTGTACTGGTGCTCAAATTAAATGAGACCAAGGAAACCACTGTTTGAGAAGTGAGAATTTGATAAATTAGTGAGTACTGTAAAGTAAGTGACATGTAGTGGCATGACACTTTGCTAAGGAAGTTACAGTTTGATATCTGAGGAATGAAAGGCAAGGCCTACTTGCGGAGGTCTTGGGGATAGACATCAAGTGGTGAAAGTTTCAATAGCCAGGGTAGCACCTTCGAGCCAGGATATTCACTTGACTAAGCTCGATAACTCCGACAACTGCTCAGCATTCTAGGATTAATTTGAGAGTATACCTTTATAAATGGATATCGTGACTATTATTTTCCTCAATAATGATGAGGACTGTACTATGTGATGATGTTGATGAGGTATATGTACTCTTAGTTATGTCTTAGGTTTTGTTGAGAACTATTACTCACCAATGGAGAGTATGGATCCATACCTAGTTGAAGGCAGTCTAGTATAGTATAACTTAGAATGAATCCTAGGTTCCCTTTTATCAGCTTTGTTTTATCTTTGTTTTATGATAGACTTCTTACCATACATGTAAAAGTGGTTTTAGAACAAAACACTTCATTCCATTATTTTTCTTCTTTGTATGATTGATCGTGATTTTAAAGATGACAGTAACGCCCAATGATGCTAAGGACGAGTCAGAGGATGCTTTGACGGGCAAGGATCTATAGACTTAGTTATAGTATTTTTTTTACTAGGGATAAGGTAGATTGACACTGCTTTGTATAGGAACTATTTGATGTATATATTGGGTTAGATAGTGTCTATCTTTTGATGAATTTTAGTTTTTATGTATTTTATGATTGTCATGTATTATCAAACCATGATATACAACTTTACGACATATATGTATATATAGTCTTTCTCTTTTATTTTTTTTATTACCATTTCCAAATTCTGTTGCGTTTGAAATTTTTTTATTATAAAAGAGAAAAAACTTTACATGCATTTTAATTTACTTAGACTTAATAATTAAACTAATATAAATTGTATTTAATATGAAATGGTGTTACACCAGCATACACAAATTCTATCCAAAAAAAAATTATAAGTAGTGCCCAATTGCATATTATCTTGTAGATAAGTTTAAATTGATTGGTGAGCACACTGGTATAAGATGAACCTTATAATAAAAATTGAAAAAATATAAAAAATATTTTACAAACAAAAAAAAAAGACCTCATTAGGATTTGATGTTGCCTTTGAAGTCCTATAAAAGTCTTTTGAAAATTTTGGTGTAGAAGCATTGCTAAAAACATATAGATTTGGGTATTCTATTTCTTCATACTTAACTGTGTCGAAAATCTTGATGTGAAACATATTATCTCCCATGTAGTGCATTATAATGAAGCTGTTTTGCATCCAACAGATAAAACTAGGCCATCTTTACCGCACCATATCTAAAATGGGGTTTGTCAATGTTGTCAAAAACGTGAAGGGTCAATACATTTCCATTTGGATCCATTTTGTAGGATAAGAGGCCATCTTCGCAATAATTATAAAAACCATGTCCAATAATTATAAAATCCTAGTTATTAAATAAACATAATTAAAAAAAATCTAGTACAGTTGGACATACACCTTAAGAGGGCATTACCTGTACTATGCCTATTTTACTAGGACATGGAAACTTCAAATATAAACACGTCAGAGATCAAGTGGAAACTAAAACATAAATCTACTACATGAACTCAATATAGAACTTAGGCACAAGGTGTTGTACATCATATAAAAGAAAGATACAATAACATAAACTAAACTCCCATGTGTCGCAAGGTACAAAACTCGAAAATTCTTCTCTGTAAACAACTCTAAGGTCCTTCACTTGGATGTCCATCTGCTTAACCTGAAAGAGATATAAGTTGAAGGGAGTGAGACAAAACGTCTTAGTGAGTGCTATAGGAACTCTAGGGACAAATTGGCTCTTCTATTTTAGAAATTCTCTTTTTATGCTCTGTTGGTCTACTTTTTACTAAAACCTCTAATCTTTATCTTTTGTACTCATTCCCTTCATCGTTCCTAACTCTGGATTTAATACTTTTTAATGGACCTAACCTTGGGTCAATTGACCCATACTACTCCTACACATTGGACAACCATCTTTTCTTCATTAGGATGAGAACTTAACTCTTTGTATTCCTTTCCTAAACATTTCACTGCCTATGACATAAAGTGAGGACTGACCTTTCCTTTCTCGATCTTTCTCTTCACTTGCCCTTTTGGGACTTATACATGAACTTTCCTTTGGACAAACCACTCATATACCCATTGGGTAGCAGCTTTCATAAACTACGTCCTCACTAAGCACATAGGTTCCCTTGATTTGGCTTAACTTAACTCACTATAACTAAGCATACATATCCACATATACTCAATAGGGTCATCAAACATGCCTCACATAGGCATTTGCATCATATGTCTTATAGTTTCCTCTTGATCTCATACTTATATCTCGCTCCGACCCGAGCGACCTATGGTCTTGTACTTATATACCGCTCTGACTTGAGCAGTCTATGGTCTCGTATTTATATCTTACTCTGACCTAAGTAGCTATGGTCTCGTACTTATATACCACTTTGACCTAAGCGGTCTTTGGTCTTGTATTTATATCTTACTCCGACTCGAGTAGCTTATAGTCTCGTACTTATATATCGCTTTGACCCAAGTGGTCTATGGTCTCGTATTTATATCCTGCTCCAACCCAAGTAGCTTATGATCTCGTATTTGTATCCTATTTCGACCCAAGCAGTTGGATCCCCTTCCGTTGTCAACGTGGTTTCCTAAACTTTTCTTCTAATGTCTTACATGTTTCCTTATATGGGGGTTCATCGTTGTACACACACATCACAACATAATTCACAATCATAGGAATAATACTACAACTACACAATCATCCATACAAACATAGCAATACACTAAACAATGTCACACATACAAGGAAAATAATTAAGGAAAGCATTAGACAATACAACTTCTTCCTTGGAGCTAGAACAACTTTTTGCTGTCTAGAAGGCCTCACTTAGTGAGGGCCTTTGGTCACTAAGCGCCACTCCACTCTACTGCCAGACTAACTCTCTAGTAGCGCTCTCACTCAGCGAGCCTAAGTTCTCGCTCAACAAATCCTAATGTTGCTTTTTGGAATTCCATTTTCACTTAGCGAGTACTTACCTCACTCATCAAGAGGCTATTGGATTATAAACCCAGAAACTCATACTTATTGCTTAATGAGTCTTCCACTCATTAAGCGAGCACTCATCTGAACCAAAAAATTCATACTTCATTGAGTGAGCCTAGTGCTCGCTTAGCGAGATCTGGGATTCTATAGGTTGCATCCTTTGTGAATATGCATTCCCATGGCCATACTTGGTACCCAAAAGTCCAAAGCATACCAAATCATTCCTAGACATTTACATAATCTTTCTAACTGAACAAAATACTCACTAAACCCTTCAATCATAAAAATATTTCAAAATCCCACAAATCTACTTCCTAGGGTTTAAGGGGGAAAAGGGGGGAAAACATATAATCAAAGGGGTTAGCAAAGACAAGGAGAAAGCACTCATATCTAGGGGTTGTTTGTGTTTGAGCTCTAAGTTAGTTCTTTGGTCTTCTCCTGTTCCTCTTCTTTTCCTTTTTTTTTCTTTCTTTTCTCCCTTTTCCTTTCTTGTCTTATATAGTCGTGTGTGTATGTGGAGGGAGGGTGGGCTCTAGTGGACCTCAAAGGCCCGTTTAGGGTCCTATTATCTTATTCTTGTAAATCCTAGAATAAGGATAACTACTATTAATACCTATGGGCATTATTAACCATTACTTATATTCTTATTTTTATTGTCTAAAATTGGAGATGTCATATTTCTTCCCTCCTCAAAAGATTTTCGTCTTTGAAAATTGAATCCTAACTACATCCTTAAAACCTCGATCTTATCTTCCCCTCAAGCTTTGGTTGATTGTATCCTTAGGGTTTAATCTAATTAAGACCATTCCCATCCTAGGGCATCGTCTCTTATCTTAACCTTTTCCTAAAAAATTTTATTCCTAGGATTATAATGGGTTCTTTAAGATCCAAGGCTAATTAGGCTGGTAACTATCCTTATAAAACGTCTCATATCCCCTCATAGAAGTAGGGTTCTCCTCAATTATCATCTACAAGCATCTAGTTTCCTTCACTGATCCATCCAAGGTTTTTATTCTCTAGGTGTTCACTCATAAGCAACCCAGTTCCATGATGTCTTAGGATTACTAAAACTTCATATCCATTTTACCTCTTTTAATCTCGTTGGGTTCATCTCACTACTAACTTTCAGACTATGCTTGACCTTGAAAGGCTTTAAGATTCTTCCTTAACTTCACTCAAGGGGAAAAATCCCACTCCTACGGTTCATTTAAGGCGATATTCCAACTTAGAGTCTCACTTTTTCATGGTTGCGACATCTCCTCAGTCCTTAATCACCAAAATTATCTCCTTCAAGCTAATCACCCATCAATAGTCTTTCTACTTCTCACATCCTATCTTAGGTCTTAGCTTTCCTATTTTAAACTCCAAATGAGTCCTTGGTCCTTTCTTAAGTCTATTTAGGAAGATTTCATTCTTAAAGCTCTAATGGATTCTTTAAACTCTTATGATGAAACTGACTCTTCAACTATCTTGATAGGTTTGTTCTATCTGTTAAACATTTATGACAATTCCTTTCTACCTTTTCAAACCTAATCCTTAAACACGATCTTTGAGTCTAAGATGGTCTTTTGGTCTAGGTGTCTATTCGTAGGGGTGCATAGCATTAGGAGATTCACTCCCATTAATTCCTATTAGAAGCGACATCCTATATAAGGTAATCTCATTCCATCATCATCTAGTCCACCTCTTGGTTTTTGGTCTCTATAGATTTCGACCTTACTCTCTATAGAAGTACTACTAGGGTCTCTTCATAGTAGTGCCCGCTACTAAATTGGATTATTTAGGGTAATACTTTCCTTTATAAAGTCTAGGTCACTTGGCAACCTAGGTTGCTACCTTTGCATCCTATGCCCACTACGTTTTATTCCTTCACTACCCTTATGGTCTTAAGGCTAAGGTTTTTAACTTATTCCTTTTTTGAGTTGGAGCCCAAAGAAATTAGAAAATAAGGATTTTGCCCTTATTTCTCAACATTAAGGGCTGACATGAGAAAAAGATTCGATTGATATTAAAATATCAATTTGAGCTTGAAATCATGTCATATATATTAAAATATAATTTTGAAAATTTTCTAGAATTCTTATATAAAATAATCAAAATGCCCTTAAGTATCCAATAAGTTTAATTAGTATTGATTTGACATGCAAAAATGGTAAAAATGATAATCTTACTTCATCTCAAGTTAAAATATTTAATTTTAGAATTTTCATAAAAATTTGGAGATTTATTGAATTAAAATAGATTTATTATAAATTTTCTAGCTCAAAAATACAAAATAAATATATCAAAATTCGAAATAAATTAATAAAAATTAAAATTAATTATTAGAAACTTATTTTTGATGAAAAATAATGTATATGTCCAATTTTACATTAAAATGCATTAATTTGATATTAAAAGTTAATTTAGTCAAGTTTTGACAATTTTATCGCTACCAATTACAGATAAATTTTACACTAAGGAGTTTAAGAATAGCTCATGCAACATGTCCCCAACCCTAAAAAGGGTGATTCACCACCTATTTAGGTTATGTGTCCCTAAAATCCAATTAAAAAATAAATAAAAACTAGATTTATTGCAGAAGCAATGATGTCACTTAAGGGACACCTAAGCCCCCTCCATTCTCTATAAATAGCCATGGTTTCGGATAGTTTTTCATCACCTCTTCCTCTCTTAAGCCGGCTGAAAATATTAGAGAGCTTCTCTTTCTAGAATTTTTTTTTTTACTTTGTTTTTATGCTAAGATTTTATTAGTTTTTCATAAACTAGTAAAGTTTTCTTCCTAGGAGCTTTGCACCAACAAGTCCATCCTCTTCATCAATTACCTTTGAGGTAATGGGGAGAGTGAGGTTGGTTATAAATTATTGTCATTTTGCACGTTAGTATGAAGGGTTTTCTATTAAACCCGTTTAGGCATAAGCTTTATTATTATTATTATCATTGCATTGTTATAATGTTTGATGTTCAACTTTAATTTTGGCTAAGTTGTTACTCTACTTAAATTTAGATTATTAAATTATAATTGCTAAGTTGTTATTCTGTCTAATTTTATTTTGCTCAAATTTAGTTATTATTTAGTTATTAAATTATTATTTTTCTAAAATTTTAGTAATAATATTTTGATTATTAAGTTATTATTCTGCTAAAATTTTGGTAATTAAATTGTGATTACCAAATTATTGTTCTGCTAAATTTTGGAAAGTAGTTATATTGCTAATATTTTGATGATTGCTAAATTATTATCATGTAATTTCTATAATATAAAGCAGAAATGTTATTAGTGCTTAAATTAAATGAGACCAAGGAAACATCTGTTTGAGAAATGAGAATTTGATAAGTTAGTAAATAATGTAAAACAAGTGATATGCAGTGGCATGGCACCCTGCTAGGGAAGTTACAGTTTGGTGTACTGAAGAATGAACGATAGGGACCCACCTGTGGAGGTCTTAGGAGTAGGCATTGAGTGGTGAAGGTCTTAATGACCAGGGTAGCATCCTCGAGTCGGAATATTCGCCTGACCAAGTTTGATAACCCTAACAACTACCCAGCATTACAAGATTTGTATAAGAGTATACCTCTATAAATGGATGTCCTGACTGTTATTTGTTCCTCATTAATGGTGAGGACTATACCATGTGATGATGTTAAAGAAGTATATGTACTCCCAGTCACTTTTCAGTTCTATTGAGAATTATTACTCACCAATGAGGAGTATGGATCCATACCTAGTCAAATGTAGTCTAATATAGTATAACTTAGAATGAACCCTAGGTTTCCTTCTATTGTCAGCTGTGCTTTATCTTTGTTTTATGATAGACTTCCTATCATACATGTAAAAGTGATTTTAGAACAAAACACCTCACTTCATTATTTTTCTTCTTTGTATGATTGATCACGATTATTAAAGATGATAGTAACGCCAAGTGATGTTGAGAACGAGTCAGATGATACTTTGATGGGCGAGGATATTTAGACCTAGTTTATAGTATTTTGTTTTTGATAAAAGATAGGGTAGATTGACACTGTTATGTATAGGACCTTTTTGATGTATATATTGGGTTAGGTAGTATTGATCTTTTGATGTACTTTTGGTCTTTCTGTATTCTATGACTGTTTGTATTATCAAATCATGATGTACAATTTAACGACACACACACACAAAAACATATATATATATATATATATATATATATATATATATATATATACATTTTTATCTTTCATCTTTTATTACTATTTCTAAATTTTGTTAAGTTTGAAATTTTGCTATTATAAAAGAGAAAAAATTTTACCTACATTTTCATTTACTTAAACTTAGTAACTAAATTAATACGAATTATATTTAATAAAAATGAGTGTCACACTTAGACTATATTTTCAATATGTTTCTAATATTTAGCATTTTAAGTTTGGTTGTTGACATTATTTTGAACTTTTAACATTTTCAATTATTAAGATGGAGCAAAAAAGTTAAAAGAGAGAATTTTATAAATAAAAAAAATCTTATTGTGATATAAAATTAATATTTGTTAGTAAATATTTCTAATTTTAACCCATTTTATATCCAAGAAATATGCATTGTTTCATTTTTATACAATAATCTCTTTATTAATTTAAAATTATTTATTTGAATTTTAAAACAAATAAAAATAGATTTTGTCACGTAGGTAGATGTCACGTGACAACATTTCATTCATTTTTTTTCATGGAAATGTAAATGATTTATTTATTTAGTTAGTTCATAAAAATACATAATTATAGTAAGTATAATTAGTGTGATTTTGAAGATTTGAGCTTTCAACTTAACTATACAAGTATATATTTTGATTCAAATTAATTAATAACACTGGTATATATTTTAATTCAAATTTATAACTAATTCAAATTAAAAATCTTGTAAGATTTATGTTGATTTCACGAAATAAATATATAATTAGTAATTATATATATATATATATATATAGGTAAGAATCATGTTACTTAAAGAGTAACTCTTAGCAGAGTTAATTACTCTACTCAATAATTCTAGATATATATTAAATTTTAATGATTCAACTATTAAATTAAAAGACTTTATTGTGTAGATTAAGTCTATAAATTTTTATAAAGTTTGAAAACTATTTAATAAATTTTAGTCATTTTCTTATGATAGAAACATAATTTTCAAAGAAAAAAACAAATAATTATAAAATGTAATATAAAATATTTTTTATTATTAATATTTCTTATCAAAATTATGTATATATCTAAGTTATATACAAATTCAAATATATTTATAAAGGTAATATTTTTTTTAAAACAAACATTTGTATAAATTAAAATGATATAAGACAAATGATATATATGTATGTGTGTGTGTGTGTGTATTCATACCTATGTTAATATATTTTTTAAATATTTGTATACATATTTACTAATACATACTTATATATAAGTTGAAAATGATTAAAAAATACATTAAAAAATCATAATAATATAAAAAAATTAAATTGTAAACCCAATCTCCCGTGCAGGGCACTGGTTATTACCCTAGTAAGAAATAAATATGGAGCATTGTGACGAGAAATGCTAGTAACATATTTTTTAACATATCCTTTTGAATACATATTTTATTATTAGTTAAAATTTGTTAGATATCACAAAATTTGTAGATCTCACTTCTTATTTAATGAGTTTCATTTATGATTTTCTTTCACTTATGACTTTCTAGTTTCTAATAAATTTTAACTAATAATAAAAAACGTGTCTGAAAGAGTGTATTAGAGAGTGTACTGTTAGCATTTCTCTTACCACAATTTCACGAGAGTTAGGTAAGATGTTTCCATTAAGTTGAAGGGATAAGCAGTGAAGACAACTTTAAAATTATTTATAAAGTTAAAAGGACTAAAACAAATAAAAATATTAGAAGATTAAGTCGAAACAATAAGACTTACAAGATGAAAAATATAATTTTGCCAAATACTATTAACATTTTATAACTAAAATACTTTGCAAACACTTTTTAAAATAATAAAATTTAAAAAAATAAGGAATGTTACCTACTGTCCCATACAATATTTAACACCATGATTCCGTGAACCTGTTCAATGAGGTAACCATCAACTGCACTACACATGAGATCTATGTATACTAATTACGATTTGATTGCTACTTATACAACAACCATCCTATTCTTCATTCGATAGAAGTGGACCAAACCCACACTAGAACTTCTGAAGTTGTTTCTTTATGAAGAAAGTTATCAAGCCATCTACAAGAATCTTCGGAAGCATTAATAATGCTGATATAGCACATTAGGTTTGGTAATGAAAGAAAAATAGAAACCTTGAACAAGTGCCATTGTAAACCGACTAGTAAGATGTATTTAAAAAGGGCTTGAGTGCTTAAACAATGGTGAGTAGCCTTAGATTTAGAGTGTGACAAAGCGATATAAAAAGTGTTAATACTAATGGAGAACTTCAATACAAAACAATTGTTTCGTCCCAAATTACCTTTTAACTATCCTATTTTGCACCAATCAAACACAATTGATACATCAATTTCAACATTACTCATTTATTTGATAGAATGTAAAACTAGTTTAAACATGATAAAGTGATAAACATTACTGCCTAATTCGTTATTTTCATTGCAAGAAAATCAAATTTAAAACATGACTACCAAGAGTTAATGTGAAGTTTTTGAAAGTTTAGCAACAAACATGGTTTAGGGCTTGTTTGGATGAACTTTTCTAAAAGAACTTATAAAAAAAGAGCTTATTTATAAGCTCTATTACGAAAAGATCTTTTTAAATAAGTCAATATTGTGTTTGGATAATACATTCTTAAGTGTTTATTCAAAATGATAATTATTTAAAAAGCTAAAAATTCTAGCTTCACCATAAGCTCTACTAAGAGCTTTTACTTTTCCAAAAGATGAAAAAAATGTACATCCAAACACCACTTTTTATATAACGAAGTGCTTATTCTAAAAGATAAACTCTCAAAAGATCTTTTAATATGCATAATGTATTCCATTAACCCATTTTTTTGTTTTCTAGAAACAATCCATGATAAAAATGGTTTCTCTTCACTTCGAAAGAAAAAGAGGCCAGAAGGAATATCATCAAGTAGCAGTGCCAATCTCACAGCTGCTTCAGCACCTTCATCAGGTGTTAGAAAACCAGCATTGGAGTTTATATCTGTTTTCACATAGCCAGGACAAACAGCATTGATGCAGAATGATGGGTACTTCTTGGCCAGAATCCTTGTGTAGGCATTCAGAGCAGCTTTTGAGACACTATATGCAGGCACAGCAAGAGGCCAGCCTTTGGTTTCTAGTGAACCCTCTTTAGAATCCTTTAGAAATTCATTCAAAAATGTCATCAATCTTTTCTTCTGTAAGGTTCTCAACATCACTCACTACTTCTTTAAACCATCCATTTGGTATATTCTGCAAAAAGGGAAAAAAAAAAAAGTACATGAGAACAAGCATCACCTTCAATTGCACTTATAGACATTAAATCAATTAACTGAATCATTTTAGATGTCATACGTAACTGGTTGCAAACACAATGTACACAAACAACATAAATATTTTCAAAAGCTAAGTTTCCAATTGAGCTACCAAAGTGAGTGGCAAAAGTTACTAGTAAGTAGTATCAATGTATCTCACATACCTCCAGCCTTCCCATGGATGAGGAAACATTGACAATTTTTGGGGAGCTTGAAACCTGGAGAAGGGGAATAAGTGCTTTGGTCAATTCCTTGGCTCCATGGTAGTTTGTTTTAAGACCTGCTTCAGTTAATTCATAGCTTTCAGTTACTATTTTACTCCAATCAACACGGCCAGCATTTTCCTGCAACCAAAAAATTAAACAATAAACTTGATTTCTTTTAAATGAGTTGAAAAGGGAAACATCAATAAGTGCAAGGCATGACGCGAAATTTAGTTGTTGATTCAAGTTATGTACATTTTGTCAGTCTCTTTCTTTATAGAGGGGAAAAATAATTCACCAAAGTAAGATATTTGCACTTGCTACACGAAGCAATAGCATTAGGCATCAGCATCAGTTAAAAATTATGTATGATGCTATGAAAGGAAAAGCACCAGAAGTGAACCGTCATCGATCAATATATTCACGTTCATTCAATCTTCACATTTCACAGGAAATGTTATTCTATTTGTTCTTTTTTATGTCCTAGTGCTTTAATTCAACTTTCTTGTTTGGCATTGGTTAACAATAGTTAACACTAGTACACGATGCAGGATGCAGCTAACAAGTACTCTAAATTCAATTTCCAATACTAGAAATTATTCTCTAATTAATTTTAAATTAAACTGCCGCAACTTTTGGGGGAAACACATGAATGGGAAATTAAATCATACCATAATACCAGCAGCAGCCAAAGCCTCACCGTCCACATGTGCTCCAGGAATTCCAGCATTGTTTACCTACACAAAATTCCAAGTTTCAAATATTTCTAGTCATTTAGTGTGGCTACGTGCTGAATCAAGTATACATCAGAACTACAACCAGTTTATGCTGATTATATCACGTGTGAAAGCTAAGAAAGAACATATTACTTTAAATAAATTGATTGCAACATCAGATTGATCAGCAGTTTTAATCCTTGAAAAAGAACCTGTTTTGGTACAAGCCAGAACAGGGATGGTAATGGAAAGATGAAATATACAGCCAAGTTACCATAGTAGGAGAATTGTAAGTGCATTTAATTTTCAAAATAATAAGGATGGTGCAGAAGAGATATGTGCTGATGCCATACAAAAGAGAGGAATATTTTCAATATTCTCTGATACCCTCTTTTCAACACGTTATTATTAGTTAAAATTTATTGAAAATCACAAAATTACAAGTAAAATTCAATAGGCAAAGAAGAGACTCACAACATTCCAAGATCTCAAAAAATCAAATGACTAATAAAGAATGTGTTAGACATTATCATCAAAATTTGAATTTGTTCTCTCCATTTTTTTAAAAAATTTGATCCTCACTATTTTAATTGTGTAATTTTAGTTCATCAGTTAACTTAACATCTAATATTTAATCGACTTTGCAGTATAATAGAGTGTCACGTCAGTATGAATGTACTGACATGACAATACAATAGAATGTTACCTCAATATTTTCATTAAATATTATATATCAAATTAATGAATGAATCAAAATTGCGCAACTAAAAATAGTGGAGAATCTAATTTACAAAACAAAATAGAGAGACCATATTCAAATTTTGACCACAATAAAGAAATTAAAAATACAATTAAACTTAATATTTATAATAACAAAATAATATACATTATTTATATTTTCCCTTTTCTCTTAATATGAACTACACAATATGTGGTATCTAGACCCATAAACCCAACTAATACTCCTTTACACTGGATCGACTCACTAAAAAGTAAAGTGTTCTCAAATATTATGACTCATATCTAAGAAGATTTGATCCCACCTTTTCTTCAACCGAACAAGGAGACTCCCCTCCCCTCCCCGCCACCCCCCTCTCTTCTCACTATCTTTCTTTGAATCACGCATTTTTTCTTTTCAGCTCTCGATACCTTTGTTGATATGCAGGGGCTACGGGAGAAGACCAATTTCAATTTTTTTTTCTCTAAATGTAATTTAACAGTACTATAGGCAAATGAAGATAGATACAACTGGAAGGCCGTTCAGCATCTTCAATTTGATCTTGACATGTGCCCAATTACTTTAATTTTTCTGCAGCAATCAAGTCACAACATTTATTTCAATTACAAAAGCAAGCAATAGCAGATCGACAACTATACTCTGCGTCAGACCTTCATCAATGGAAAATTTAAAAGAAAACCATAGAAGTCATAGTGAAATGGAAACAAATCAAACCCAACCAAACTCTACCTATCTAGCACATATTCTGCCACCCATGATTATTGCCCCTCCCAGACCCCAGGTATGGAAGTATATGATAAGTTTTAAAATTAACAAATTTAATCAGTTACCACTCATCACAATATAATTCAGATCTATTATGCCGGTATTGAATCTATCCTCTCCTTTTTAAAATTAGGCATTCAGCATGACTTGACGTAATTACTTGAGATATTATTGAATTCAACGGTATTCAATTAAGCAAGTCAAGCCAGTCTGGGCTATTAATTACAGTGTCTTTCGGCATGGACATAAAAGAAGATGATTAATTAAAACTTGTGAAGAATCCTTGTATATGAGATTTTAAGGGACATGCAAGTTGAGCAACTTACATCATTTTGTCTATGAAAGTGGAAACACACAGGGTTGAGCAAGTTATAAAAATTTGACTAATCGTTGGTATAATTATGAATGAAAATGACCAAAAAAAAAAAGGACGTTGAAACTAAGACAGCTTTGGAGCTAGGATATTTTGTTTAGGGAATTAATTCTGTTGCAGTTTTGTCTTGCTAACCAACTGTCATAATTGATTTCCTAAGTGACCACGTTTATATAAAGTGTGTTTCTCAAAATAAATGTTATTTTTTAGTAGCTTATTTAACTAAGTTATTTGACTAGTTCACAAGTTTATTAATTTGAATAAAATAGAACTATTTAATAAATGGACTTATTTCACTAACTTGCAGTATTTTTTAAATGTCATTACATGTAGCATGATTTTATAATTATTATTTTTTTCATTTTGATCTTTACTATCTTATTAGAATTCTTCTATTACTTTTCTTATATTCAAAAACCTTTAAAAATTTCCTGTACCTTTTATTTCTTTCACTTTCATCAAGTATTATATTTGTTGTAATATGAAATCATCAAAATTATAATATAAATTCATTTATATGATCTCATTTCATTTAATAAAAATATTTAAAAATGAGAATGAAATTAAAAAATTATTGTCCTAATTTTAAAGATGATATTATTTGAAATAAATTAGAATATAAAAATAACAATTATTTGAAAATGTACATAATTACCATATTTCAAATTATAACTAAGTAATTAAATATACACGAAAGAGTTTGATGGGTTGGGCCGTCAGAATATCATAAATCCATATATATACACGAAATCGCACAAGTTTAATGGTAAGGTGTTGGGCCGCGGATGGGAAGTGCGCAAGTGGCCCATTACAGTTGAAACATTGTCCACTAATTTTTTAATTCATCCTTTATCGTTTTACAATGATAACTAGTTTAAAACATAGAGAGGTAATTTCTTTTTGCTGAAAATTAAAAGACAATCATTATAAAGGTAAAAACTCCCAATCGATATCCATAAATTAATTGTAGAACTTCATGGACAGGGGAGAGTGGGGCATGGCTCTCTCAATTTGAAAATCCTTTTGAAATGTATATAAGAAAGACATATTGGAACCCAAATTTAATGTAGAGATTGCACGACTATAGTTCTGGGTATATGTATAGTTAGTATGTGATTTGTGCTTAATTAAGAATTTAAAAACAATGAGAAGATAAAAGACGGGTAGGTAAGTGAAAACAGAGTACACTTACTGTTTTAAATTTTAATGAACAATTTAAAATTAGGGTAAATGGTACAAATTAATTTAGGCCTAACGGAATTACGAAAATTGAAGTGCCTCTATGTATAGTATAAGGGCAACCTCTCTCTAACTTAGAGAGAGTAAATGTACACAAATTTCTTCTTGCAAAAAAATTGAATAACTATTAGATCGTGAAACACAACTTTACCATTACTTCAAGGCCCATCTTTTGTCTGTATACAAGAATGTGGAGAAGGGAGGCTAGTTGGGCTATAACCCCCTCCGACTGATTGACCAAAATAAGTTACTTTTACAAAGTATTTATTAATTTAGAGTTGTTTTGAAACATAATATTAAAGTGGGATCGTCAATCATAGAAAATACTAGACAAACTAAAATATTTAGTGACATGTCAGATTTTTTTTAAAAATAAAATGTCACATGTTGTCCACCTGAGATACTTCAATGGCAGTAACGTATTCAATGATATAGGTATCAGACTAGATTCAGACTACGGAACCAAAGGCACAGGTGCAGGTGTAACATGCAACTAGCAGTAGCATTTTGCATGGATGCTGGTCTGATAGTTTTAAAAAGAAAAGGCGTTTTCCATAAACACTAAAATACTGTGACATAGCCATATTTAAAGAGAAAAGGAATTCGTGTTTAATCACAATTACAAAATAAGTTTAATATCTTTGAACCCATATCCAGTAAATATTTATAAATCTATACTCAAATTTATATTTTGTATTTTAGTTAAATAAAAATGTGATATCCTTTTAATATGTTTTTTATAAATTAATAAAATAAAAATATTTTTTAATATTAAAATAATTATAAAAATAATAAAATATAATATTTATATAATTAAAAATATATAAAAAATTAAATTATAGCCACGAATATAACAAATTATTTAATGAGTAAATTTTATTTATCATTAATAATTTTAATAAAGATTTATTAGGTCTAAGTTCAATTATTTAAATATGCACACTCAGGAAATAGTAACATTTGCCGTAGACTGTAACTTGCTACTGGCAGTAGCATTTTCTAAGCTTGTCCCATTAATCTCAACGCGCAGGTGTAGCAGATTGAAACATCCCATCCTTAATGGCCCCGTGGCTCTGCGCACACTGTAAAAAACTAGTGGTAAAAGTGTTTTCCTGGTACACGTGTTAATTACTGAATCCACCTATTGTCCATGTGCGATATCTTGGTGAGAGTAGTGTCATCTGAAAATGTCATTACTATTAGAGTATCCTACGTGAATGACATGTGATATTGCATTTAAAAAATTAAAAAACCTTGATGCAACACCAAATACTTCAGTTTGATTAGTTTTTTTAATCGTTGACCACCTACTTTATTATTATGTTTCAAAATAGTTCCAAATTAATAAATATTTTGTAAAAGTGACCTATATCAGTCAATTAGTCAGCCCCCTCCCAATTTTTTTTGAAAAAATTATTAATTATATGAGTTCTAAATAAAGTATTTTTTGTTAACTTTTAATTTGACCCCAAGTATTGTATAGATTTTCTAGTGTTACTTCTTTACGACTCTTTCGTTTCTTATGCAGTTATCATTACATTTATTTTAAAAAAATTAATTTAAGTTCTGACTTTTTTTAATTTTTCATTAACATCAAATTAGTCTCTATAGTTAAAAACCTTTCCTTATATCCTAAATCTATCAAACGCCGATTACATTAGTATTTGATGAGGTACTAACATGACTGAATTTTTGTTTACAATTGTAGTACTAATGTAACCCACTTTATAATAGTTAAAGGATCTAAGAATAGAGGTTTCAAATACAAGGACTAATCTGAAGTCAGTGGAAAAATTAAAGGATTAAATTGACTATTTAGTAAATGGTTATGAGCTATAGAACTGAATATTATATATACAACAAATTTTAAATGAGTTCGTTAAAAATTGTTAAAAGCATATATGATCGATTACACTTGAGAAACTTGTTAATGATTTTTAAAAACAAAATGTGTTAAATAAAGTTTTTTTTTTTTTAACTTTTCAATATGTTAAATGTGATACATTTCATTATTTTTTTTTACTTTTTAATAACTACTTTTAAGACACTTTGTTTAACGCAATCCTAAACTAATTCAGGTTTAATGACAGCTCAATTCCTATTATTGATAATGTGCAATTTTAGTTTTTAATATATTTTTTAGCGAATTTAATTTCTCAACGTTTTAAATTATTATAGCTAAATTCCTTCATCATTTTCCTTTAATTTTAAATTCTTAATTTTTTTATTCAAAATCTTCATGAAATGAATCGATTAAATTGGAATAAACTCTTATTTTAGTCATTGAATTTGTGAGGCGTTATCATAATAGTTTTTTAAATTAGAAAAATATCAAATAAATTTATAAAATTAAAATTACTTTCATTTTAGTCCCTAAAATATACACCTTATTATTATCATAGTCCTTAAATTTTATAACTTACTATTATTATAGTCTATAATAGATCTAACGGCAGAGATTGATTGGACTGACAAATTTCAATTTCAGAGATTTATTTGACATTTTTTCTAATTTCAGAGACTATTTTCACACCCTAATCTAAAATCCTACTAAACCATTCAAGTTTTTATCAAATTTTCACTAACTTTTTAACTTTTAAAATTATTTCATACCTCAAATCAATTATAAATCCCCAACTTATTTGACCAAAAACATATTTTTGGGATTTTAAGTAGAAAAAGATTGATGAGAGGATCAAATTTAAAAAAATTTTAAAATAGAGAGACTTGATTTGTTCCCAAAAAAATAAAATAAAATTGAGAGGCTAAAATAGCACACAAACTAAATTAGAGAGATCAAATGGATAATTAAGACATTAATTTATATATTAAGCATTCAAACACTTATGTTTTGAATTTTTTTCCTCTTGATTTAAAGTATACAACTAAGAATCTTTTTTGATACAGCAAAACAATTTTTTATAGAGGGCAAAACTTACACAATTTTAATGGAGATTTTTTTTTTTTGAATGTCAATTTTAATGGAGAAGTTACATTTTAGGTGAATGTTCTAAATAAATACCAGAAGTTTGTTTATAATTGAGCGAATGTTCCAAATGGCTAACAGTATACTTTTTTAGTAAATGTTGTAAATGTACCATAACTGTAACAAGTCATAATCATAAATGAAACAGGATAACTATTACTCTTCAACTCTTAGTATGGAAAGCAATACCAGATGAAATCAATTTAGCCTTCCTCACCCACCATTAAGCATACGCATGTATATACTTTTCACTCAATTCTTTTTTTCCAAACTTGAAAACAAATACACAAACTTAGATCTTAATTCCAATATTAACAAGAGCACGAAGACAATTTCTTCATCTCACTAATTTCCAATTCAGGACCTGAGATTATATCAACCTTTGTTCCTTTGAGTGAGGTAATATGGTTGTCACCATTCTCCTTCCCATGATCACATTCCAATGCCTTTTTAGACACTACCCTATTGATCTCTTCTAGCAATTTGAGAAATGCACTCTCCACATTGTCACCACTGAGAGCTGAAGTCTCAGAGAAGAAGAGGCCTTGGTCCTCTGCAAACTCCACTGCATCTTCAGTTGGCACCACTCTTAGGTCCACAAGGTCAGCTTTGTTCCCAACTAACATGATCACAATGGAGCTATCTGCGTGTGCACGCAGTTCCTCAACCCACCTAGCAACATGATCAAACGATTGCCTTTTTGTTATGTCGTAGACCAACATGGCCCCCAATGCACCTCTGTAGTATGCACTTGTTACGGCCCTGTACCTATACCAGCAACAAAATTTACAGGTATATAATATGTTAAATTTGTGAGAATTTATCTGCACCAAAATGATCAAGTATTATCCGTATAGTTTACCAATAAGTTGTTTTATTTTAAAAATATGTACTTTTTGTTTGGGTGACAAGCGTGAATAAAGAAGTCTTACATTGGATAAGAATGAATAGACAAGTTAAGTAACATAATTAAAATGAAGCACAAATTTAATGCTTTAAAATTTTGAGTTAGATGTGGTATCAAGTTTATTTATGACCTGTTCACGGATATCTCCTAGGTGTTTTACTCCCTCATTCATCATATTCCATAACATTTTCCTTTATCATTAATGCACACAGTTTGCAATTTTGAATTCATTGGATTCCAGTGAACTTTTTCAGAGCTGGGTATGGTCCATATGTAGAATATGACAATGTGAATGGGCTTAGACGTAAGAAGCATTACATTCTCCCAAAACTGTTAACTGTCTCAATACAACCCATTATATAGAACATTAATGTGACTTATGGAACCTAATCAAGGAAAATGAAATACCTATAAAACAAAAGTCAAGATCATGTGCTTCTTGGCCATTTATGTTTCTTAAGTCAAATTGGTATCACATTGAATAATCAATAACATAATAACTTTGAATCAGTACCATCATTGAAACTCAATGTCTGTCCACACTTGAGTTCAAAGGAAGGACAAGAAAAGTAGACAAAGAATCAAACATAAGCATGAATGAGAGAGAGAGAATGTGATGAACCTTTCTTGGCCAGCAGTATCCCAGATCTGGGCTTTGATGACTTTTCCATTAATAGTGACAGTCCTACTCTGGAATTCAACCCCAATGGTGGACTTTGAGTCAAAGCAGAACTCATTCCTTGCAAACCTTGAGAGTATTTGAGTCTTGCCAACTGCTGAGTCCCCTATCACCACCACCTTAAACACATAATCTATTTTCTCCTGCACATCATAATCCATTTTCTCATGTCCATTCTCCTGCCTCTTCTCAGCCTCAGCCCCATTCATTTCCTGGTTCATTTTCTTCTCAAGACAAGAGCTTGACAAAGAATAGGTCAATATGGTCCTGCTTTTTTACTTGCCGAAACTAGGCTCTAAAACCTTGGTCTTATTCTTCCCCAGCAAATTAAAATACAACTTGGACACTAAGTATAAACTATTGGTCTTGGAGGTGAGTAGAAGAAGAAAAAGAACAGTGAACTGGTTTTAAAATGATGAACCGGACAAAATCAATGTTGAAGCACTAGTGGAAGAAGTATAGGCGAGGAAATGGGGTCCATTCTGTGTCTCACTTTTAATATTATGCGACACTATTATTGGACTTTATTGCCGTGATGCCTTATGCTGCTGATACATCATGGGAAGTAATTTAGCATATGGTTTTAGCTGAAAAGGAAAACAAAAATATAAATTAATCAAAAATTAACTAAAAAGCTATGGTGGTATGCCTCAGGTTAAGGAAACCTGGAATCATGATTTTTTGAATGTTTAAAGTGTCTACTATTTCAGATCACTTTGGTCCTAATTTAAGGCGCAATCCAAGGAAACATGACCCTTCTTTCCACGATTTTTTCCCTTTTTTCATTTGCTCTTTTGCATTCTTCTAATATAATAGATTTGTGTCTTGCAAATGGCCCTCTAAGATTGTGATGATTGAATGGTTTCTTAAAATAGTTTGTTTGTTTGCATCAGAAGAAGAAAAGGAGGGTGGCCTTGAACGTTGGGGAATCCCCTAGTGTGTTGCTTAGCTGTTTTGATTATTATCATGGTGAATCCCCTAGTGTTGATACAAGGAAGAATCAATAGGGGAAAAATCTCCAAAATTCAAGATGAAATGTAACAAGCCTAACTTTTTCATATTCCTAATTATTTAATTGAAATATATAAAATGCCAACAAAATAAATGAAAGATGTATTTTTATTATTAAAAAGGTTTAATTATTCATTTGATCCCTAAACTTGTATCATTTTTATGTTTTGATCCCTATACTTAGAAACTATTTGTTTTAGTCTTTATACATGCACTTTTGATATTATTTTGGTCTCTATTGCCAAAGTGTCCTAACTTTGTTAGCTAAAACCACTATAAAATGAAAATTGGCAATGTAAAATCGTCACAAATTTTTTGACAATTATTCAATTACCACAAATTAGTCTCATCATATAAAAAACACATAAAATTTATAGCGGTTTAATAATTGCTAGAAAATTTGTGGTGGTTTTACATTGTCAATTTTTATTTTGTGGCGATTTTAGCTAACGAAGTTGAGACACACTTGACAGTAGGACTAAAACGATATCAAAAGTATACGTATAGGGACTAAAATAGGTAATTTCTAGGTATAGGAACAAAATGTAAGAATAATGCAAGTATAAGGATTAGATGAGTAATTAAACCTATTAAAAAAAGGTGACTCTTAGGTAATGTATCTTAGATGCTAAGAGCATTAAATCGCTTAAATCTTTTATAAGGATGCTAAAAGACTTGTATCTAGGAGTGGAAATAGGTCAAGTCAGACTTTGGTAGGCCTAAGTCTGGCCTTTATTAAAAAGATAAAACATGAATCTGACCTATTTTACCTGTCGTAGGCCTTTTTTGAAGGCCTAACTTGCATAAAAGTCTAGCCTGACCTGAAAGCTTGTTTAAAAACCTATTTTGTAATAAGGATTCTAAAAAGGCCTATTGGCCTAAATAAGCTTATCAACCTAAATAAACCTATTAGTAATTATACAATTTTTATACTATTATGTGTAATATATATATATATATATATATATATGGTATAACATAATAATATAATATAATATATGCATATAAATAGGTTGACTTATCAGGTTTAATAGTTTTTTTTAAGGCTTGAGGCTTGACTTTTTTATTTAAACAGACTTTTTAAAAAGCCTAAGTCTAGCATTTTTAATAAATGAGTTAGGACAAACTAATTCTTACACAAGCCAAGCTGTGGGCCACTAATAGGCCACCTAACTTATTTTCGCCCTTATTTATATCCTTAATTTTTGACTTGGTATATAAATGGGTTGTATGCATTGGCAAAGCCACGTTCATTTGAAGGGAGCATTGGCTCCCCCCATTTTTGTAAATTTTAAAAATTTACAAGTTTTAATTAACCCACAAGACAAAAGATGACTGGGCGAAAGAATGTATGATTATTTACATTGAGAAAGATATATTTAAATTGACAAAAGGTTTATTGTTCAAAGATTTTAACACATAGGCTAATTATTAAATTCAAATGACAATTGTCAATTATTGTTCATAGTTATATGTTACAACGTTCTTAATGAATTTACGTCAAAAGATTTTGTAATTATTAGTACTCTCCCTGACATTCGGGGCTTGGCTACCGACAAATACGTTCCTCTCATGCAATTTCCTTTAAATAAGGTTAGTAATTAATCAGAAAAATTCTAATTGTATCTTAATTGTATTTTTATTTTTGAGATTACTAAGTACTAACTATATTGGTAGTGATTTATTTACATAATTTGTTGTAATAATTAGCTTTCTAGTTACTATAATTAAGACAATGATTTAACCTTTCTTAATTACTGTAATACGGTAAATAGAAAAACCTAAATCATTGCTTTAATAACAGTAATTAGAAAAGCCTAAATTATTTCTCCTAATTAATAAAAAAGCTAATGATTACATCATACAATTAGTGATTTTGAAAATAAAGATACAATAAAATAAATAAAAGCATTTTCCTTGTTAGTAACATATTTGAGTTGGACAAATTTCTTGGATTTCTTCATAGTAATGCCATTGTTTCATAATAAAGGTTATTTATGTATGTATATATATAGTATTGTTATTTTTTAACATTTATTGACTGCTTTTAAATTATTCAGACGTGTTATCTAAAATCTATAATATCTGAATTTTTGCATCATATGCTTCACTAACTGGTCGGCGCAAATGAAATAGCGTTAAACAAAAAATAATTCAAACACAAAAAACAAAAAGCAAATAGAAAAGAAAACTACTAGCAAAGAAAATCGTAAGGAAGGCTCTGACACGTGACAATGACACTTGCTCTATTTGTTCCATGGGGATCAAGATCGTCCGCAGTTATGAAAGGAAAACTCCATCAATCTGGTCCTTTGATTTAATTTATTAAATAATAAATTTATCTTTTGAAACTTAATTTAATAAATTTCAAGGGTAGGATTCAGAACTGCATATCCTGTAGTTCATTGTGAAAGTGCAGGGGATCCTATTCCGTTCCAGGGTATTATTATGACCGAAGAAAATTCTGTAGTTTGTACGTGTAGCAGGAGCATGGCCTACACTTTTGTTCCAGCCACACAAGAAAGATTCTTAATTATTTTTGCCCCCCTTTTTCCTTTGGCTCCTGGCAGTGGTCATGGTCTTTTTTTCTTTTTTTTTATTAGACCATGAGATATTTAGGATTTATTTTTTGCACTCAACTAATCTCTCATCACACCGGGTCGGGTCCTTTGGGGGTAAAGTAATACTTTCGGTTGTGACTCCATACTCAAGTCAACAAGTCCTAGACCTTGGTTAAGGAATTCAAACGTCGAAGTAGTCATGGTCTATAAACATTCATTGCGGTGACGTACTTACCAATTACTAGCATAGCTTAACTAATAATTTCTTCCACCGACAGAGCTGATGTTACATTAATAATAACATCATTGAGCATGATGAATTCTTAGTGCTATGCAACCGCGGCTACATTTCACGTACGGCATTAACCACAATGAATGCACAACGACGACAAATACATCTACATGTGTGTTGAAGAGAAACAATTTAATAATAAGAGAAAGAACGACAGCAAAGAAGGGATGTTAGCACAATAATTAAACAGTTCATTGGAAACTCGTTTGATTGGAGAAGAGTCACTGAATTTATGTACGGCTATACGTACCATTTTGTTGTTAGTGGTTATAGTGGTTGCTGACCTCTTGGCATCACTGAAATAGTGTGAAAAGAAAAAAATTGGAAAGTGAGAAATAAGTATATATGTTTGGTAGTATAGAAATAAGAAAGAGAGAGAAAAAAAAATGTGTGGGCTTTGTTACTGTTCATTTTGCGCAAAAAAAGAGAAAAAATAGTGTAAAAATAAGGAGTGGGCATGTAGGTTGACAAAAATGCCCTCAAAAGTGTCTTTGTTCATGCATGATAGTCGACTATTTAGTTATAATAATCAACTATCATCACCTATAGCAAATAATTTTTGCGATAGTAGACTATTCGGAATAGATAATAAATTATTTTGAGTCATATTTCGCCACTGTCCAACTACGATGGCCTATTATTGGAGTCTCATTTACTCCAGACAACATTAATCTAATTTCTTTTCTCTCTTTCCGCTCAAACCAAACAACTATATAATATTATTTTTACTTTATTTCACCTCTATTTCTATACAACCAAACAACTCATATTTTCACTCTATTTCTTATCTATTTTTCTCTTCTCTATTTCTCTCTACTCTATTTCTTTTCATGTTACCAAACAGAGGGTTAGGACATGTGCAACGGAAAAAAAACAAAAAAATTGCTAAACTACTTAAGCAGTGGTACTTATTTGCTGCAATTAAGCACCGGTGCTTAATTTTTATGTGGGCCCCTCAGTATACTTTTGTCAAATAATAATTATAAAATAATTAGTAGTAATTAATGTTGATAAAATATAAGAATATTTATGGTTATTGTGGAACCCATTTAATAAATTGTTTGGAGGTACTAGGTTGAAAGAATTGAGTACTTAAGTTAAAAAAAAGTAAAAATGAGTGATATATATAAGTAGAACCCAATAAAAAAAGTTGGGTTGGAGATGCTCTTAGAGCATATGTATATTTAGTTTTTATGGCATCTTTAAAATCTTTACTTGTGTATTCCCTCTTGTGATGGAGAAATTATTACATTATCTAAGACTATTATGTGATTATGGTCCGATCAATTTATACATGATGTATCAAATTCGATTATACGTCAAGTGGAGAATGACTGGAATTGTAATAGTCTAAGGCCATATACTAATAATTTCTTCTTGCAGCTTGGAAGTCAAGACGGTTTATGCATTTGATAGTAAATGAGATTTTTTATTTTATTTTATATATGTAAATGAGATTGTTCTGAAAGTGACTGTGAGGCAATGTAATAATCTTTCCCCCGGAGGAACCCAAGGTATATATGATGGAGATTTTTATATCAAAAAAATAAAATATGATGGAGCTTTAGTGCTTTCCTTAACAAAGTAATCGTTTTTGCCTTTGTGTTGTACTCTTTTGCTACCACCTTCGATGAATTTATCTGGGACTCAAATAAATTTTCAAAATAATATCATCTCGAAATATCTCATCGATCAATGGTGCAAAATTATCTTATGTTACGCATCATTTAACATGACTACATCAAACATTTTAAAGATGCAGCATGAAACCACGTCTAGCCAACATATTCATACCACCTTTGGGAAGATGAGTACATCAAATATCAACTCAAAGGAGAAAGAGGTCATGTACGGCTAAATTTCTGTTTAATCAAACAGGTCCCATGATAGGTTATTCGTGTTACTTTACAAAGTAATAGTTTTTACCTTCTTAGTGCAGTACAAAGTTGTAACTCTTCTATAATCACAATTTTAATTAATTTCTTATTTGGAATTTAATTAAAGTTTCAGAATAAATATTATCTACACATAATTTTTTTTTTTTCACATACTTCACAAACATCTTTATCAATGATGCAAAATTTTCTGTGAGCTACATATTACACAAGACTACAATTGCTCTTTTCCATATTCTGTGGATTACAAAGCCAGATAGTTGCTGAATATCTATTCAATCAACATTTGTGAATTCTGATGCTGTAAGGTAACGATCATAGTACGATGAGTCCAATTTGGAAAGAGAGCAAAAGAAAAATAATTCAATCGTGCCATAATAGCTTTTGCATTCTTCCATGAGTTTCATCTGAATCTGATGAAGGGGACCACATTTATTAAATGCCATTTGAAGTAGTCAGTCAGTAGTCACTTGGGTTCTCACGTTTTACCAACCAAATCAATGAGACTTTAGTGGACCAAAACCTATCCTCCCATATATGCTTAAAATCTCTTGAGCCCCACACTCCTTATTCTCTCTTCTCATGGATACTCTGTCGAGTTGTGTTTGATTCCAACCCTCAAATTGCATTTCAATATCCAATTTAATCCCCAATCAAGCATTTTTCTCTTCTTATTAGATAGAATGTGCTGTCTTTAACAAGTTCTATTCTTCGGAGAGCCAATTAAGTATTCTAACCATCTAGACTACAATGGTTTGATGTTTATGATGATAATAAATGTGCTTTATAACTACAAATCTTATAGTACAAGATTAGCCCACAAAGACCAGGAGAAACAGTCCAAAATGAGGACTTCCACATCCATATTATCATAAATAAATAACTACATTCTATGAAATTCCACCAAGGTTCTGGCACTATAGAGCTTGCTTTCTATCTTCATGCTTCCAACTTCTTCAACCATCACTATCTTTTGTCATTGAGATATGGATGGTAACATCTCTACCTGTTTGTGATTGTCCTTGTTTCTTATCACGATAATGTTGGGTTTGCTGCTTGCATGCATCCTGTAAGTAATGGAACTTGCAATTGCTCTTTGAGTTCTTGTATGTTTGGATTAGTTGCTAACATCAAATTTCAAACTGGAGTGAGCAAACTAAATTTAATTTGTATATATAATATCTTCTGCAAAATTATAACCGGGTTGTATTTGGACATAATTTTGGATATTAAATAATAATTCAAGTAGTTGTCTAATACTCGAATCTGTTTCTTTCCTTTGTCAATAACTTACTGCATCTTAATATATATCTTGACTTGATGCAACGGTCATGAATCATGATCACCTTCTGTGTCCGCCACATGCAACAACTCTTAATTGTATTCATTTTCTGAAAGCTTATCAAGTCATATGCTTGATATTTTCAACCTGTGCACATTCCTTGTTCAATGTGGCAGAAGAAAAAGGCATTACATTACATTAGTACTCGTGGGAAGGAACAACCGCAGAGATACTCATGTTATCTTAATTCAACCTAATTCTCGTGTGATGTTTCAGAACCAACGTTATATTGGCCATCTTTATGTATGTTTTATTTTGATATTTTTATTGGACCGATTATATGTACAAGTTGGAGAAATTTAAGAGCATCTTGATATATGTTCTTATATGTAGGGGTGTTCATAGGTTGGTTTGATTCGGATTTAGGAGGAAAAAAAATTTGAACTAGTCATTTTTCATTGGTTCAAATTTCTCTATTTTTTTTCACTCAACCTGAACCAAACCAACCCGATCAAGAATGAATTGGTTCGGTTCGAGTCTATTGGGTCCATCTTATAAAAAATTACAAAATTTTGTTTTTGAAAAAAAATAAAAAAATTCATGGTTTTTAACAAAAATTAACAATAATTTTGTCATTAAAAGAGTTTAAACAACATATTTTGCAGTAATTAGCTTACACCAACTAAGTAATAATAAAAAAATAGGAAAAATAAGAATGAAAAATAGGAAAAATAATAAGTTAGATCACCTCTTCAATTCGGTTCGGGTTTCATTGGGTTTATAAGTCCAAACCCGATGTCCGAACCAATCATTCTCGGGTTTCATTAGTTCGGTTCAGGTTGGACCCATTTGATTTGAAAAATCCAAACCAATTTAATTGGTTCGGTTTGGATTGTCGAGTTGATCGGATCAATTCGAACTTATCAACACCCCCTACTTCTATGGTTGTGTATGAATACAAGTAACAAGTGGGACCTGCTCGCTCTTGAATTAATTAAGTATAAATCATATCATATGACATGGAATTGGCAACTGAATCTGATGGCTTCAATAAATAGCGTCTCTCTCTAATAAGCAACTTCAGCATTTCAGAATATGGCTTAACTATCAAGAAGCCTATTTGAATTTTTCATTACTGCAATATTTCATTCTGATTCAATCTTATTTTTAATTTTACTCCTCTTGTATGTAAAAATATGATAGAAAGATAACACCCTGTTCAACCGATAGCATCAAAATGCATACAATGTGAAGGATGACCTTATTTTATGTTAACAATAACTTATAAATCAAATTTACTAAGAGAATTTGTTGGGAGAGGGGTATTTTTTGCCTGAAATTCAAACAGAGCAAAACATGCATTAATACATTTATTATGTGTCTGTTTGATCTTTTGCAATTATAAAAATAATTAGACAACACGTGATGCAAAAATCCTCCAATATATTCCAGTAGTCTTAAAGCCTGTTTATTTCAAGTCCAAATCCCGATAGCATAAAGGAAAATGCAATTCTACGGTAAAAAATTGTTTTTGATTTTTTTTTTTTTTCAAAATCAATTTTTGCGAGAAGCGAAAGTTTGTAAATTTTTTTGTTGAAAAGAATTGATTTTGGTTCTGGGACTTATAAAGTTTATGTTTGGAAAAAATAGCTTAAGAGTTATTTAATAATTAAAAAATTATTTTTTAATGGAAAGTTGGTTTTTTTTTTTAACATATTTTAATTGAAAGTTGTTACCTAATATAAATTAATCTTAATTGCAATTTTACTCCCTAATTTACAAAATTTTGTGAATTTTGTCCCTAAAAATTTTCTTCCTGCATTTTAACTCGTAATGTTAGTTGACCACATTTGTCCCTAGTCATCTTTTATTTTTGGGAATATGATGGTGGAAATTTTTATTCTCATGTTTGTTAGAAGGTTATGAAAAGAGATTTTTAGGTATCTTTTATTTCTAAAAAAGCTACATTCATGTTATAAGCAGTTTTTATTCCCATGATAAGGAGGTAGGAAAGTGAGATTGCCATGAGAATATGAGAAGTTATTTTCTATCACATTTGTAACTTCCATTTTCACTTATTTTTATTTAAATTATTTTGAATTTTAAAAAGTATTTCTAGAAATATTAAAATGTAACTAATCACCTTTTTAAATATGAGTTTAATGGTCATGCACTGTTAATGTAAAAAGTTTTACACTGTCATCTAATCAGAAATCACCATTAATATGACTTTTAAAGTATTTATTATAAAAGTCAATAACCTTACAATAAATAGTGATTCGTGATTGGATGACATTGTAAAACTACTTTACATTGTCAGTGCATGACCTTTTTTCTCTTTAAATATATCCAAGAATAATATTCCTAGTTATACTATTCTTGGAAATGTGATTCCTGGACATGTAAAATGCTACCTAGAAACAAATGCCTACTTAGACAAGGATAAAAGTGTTGAAAGTGGGATCTAAGATCTTGACCACTTCCTTCCCCATTAACATCAAGACTACTAAACCATTTAGCCTTTTTACTTTATAAATAAAAGGTTTAGTTATATTTTTTCCTTCCAAAGTTTCACAATCTTACAAATTTTTTCTTCAAACAATTTTTTCACAAATTTTGTCCTACAATTTATAAAATAGAAGTTTTGGATAAAGTATGGTGTCCAATTCACTTATGTGATTGACATTAAAGATCCCCTTATTCAAGATTTTCATGGTGTTCTAGTTTGATCAAGTCTAGTGAATGTGATTGTAATTTTGATCATTTGCACAAGTTTGAATAATATAAGTCAAACTCAAAAAGTTAAACTAAAATTATTTAGTATTTTTTATAAAATTTTAAATTAAAATTGATTGTAATTAAAACATATATAAATAAATTTATATAATTTATAAATTTGTATTATTAAAATAAAAATATTTAATAAATAAATTTATCATCTTAACTTTTAATATTTTTTCATACAATAAATATAAACATACACTTGGGAGACTAAAACTGGAATCAATAAATATAGTAATGATATATAATATATTTTATATATAAATCAAAGAAGTTAAATGGCATAGTGATTTTGATGACAATGGAAAAGAAAGTGGTTAAGGGTTTAAACCCTACTTCCATCACTTTTAGCCTTTTCTAAAGATTTAATTGCACTTTAGGGACAAAATACCTGAAATTTTGAAAGTAAATGGGTTAAGGAGGATAGTTTCGGATGCTTGAAACAATTTTTTTCAACTAATTGTGGGAATAATGTGTAAAATGCACATTGAAATAAGAGAAGAGAGAAAATATTACGAATATCTAATTGAGAAAATCAAAAGAGTAAGAGTTTTACTCTTCAAGAGTTCTGTATTCTAATTTATAATATAAGAATATATTTTTTATTTTATAAAAAAAATATCTTTTTAATTAAATATAATTTTATATTTTTTATTTAATTTTAAACATTAATCTTTTGTTAAATGATTAAAATTTTATTTAAAAATAAAATAAATATTATAATAGTCAAAATAAATAGTATAATATTAAAAGAGAAGATAAATTAAATATTTTATTAAAATATTGATAGTAAAATGAAAAAAATTAATCATAAGTTATAAGCTATCTATAAATTATAAGCTCAATGCAATTTCAAATAGAGTTTAATGGTCATGCATTGTCAGTGTAAAAAATTTTACACTGTCAACCAATTAGAATTTACCGTTAGTATGACTTCTAAAATATTTATTATAAAAGTCAACAAACTTATAATAAATGGTAATTTATGATTGGATGACAATGTAAAACTATTTTACACTATCAGTGCATAGCCTGTTTTATCTTTCAAATAATGTTGGAAAAACTTTATAAACTATTGAAATAACTAAAATAAGCTTGTCTACTGAACACGTCAATTTTGATTAAACAAATTTATAAATTAATCAAATAATAATAAGTTTACTGAAATGACTCATGAAACATACTCAAAACATATTTATATTTACACTTTAAAAGTCATTTTTACTTTATCATTTAAATAAAACTAAATATTCTCAGCTCAATTTTAAAATATCATTTTTAAGCACAAATCATTTTTTTCATTTCTTTTAAAATTTATTCTTTTAGCGTTAGTTGTTCTCTATGAAGATTTACTTATATGATTATTACATTCGAGACTTAAATTCTAATTGCTATGATTGTTACATTCGAATTGCACTAGAAATTTAGTTTTCTAGTAAAAAAGGAGTGTCTCCACACATGATGTTGACTTTATGAGAAATAATATATGAACATTCACGTAGATTGACGAATAGTCGTCTGTGAATAATATATGAACATTTTTGTACATTTATTGGAGGGTCTGAAAATGCCTCATAGCCTCTGAATAGTCCTCCTAGAAGCTAAACCAATTTGTGCAACCTATTTCTTACAACAAACACCGAACCAGTGGAGTACTCTCGTTGATCTTTGGTCAGAACTACAATGGTGGACGTGCTGTCAATGATAGCGATGTAAGAGACGATCCACAATTCCCCCACCAACCATGTTAATGTGATCGTTTATTCATTTTTTCCTCGATGTTTCTGGGGTTTCATTTTATGTCCTCGTTGTGTACTTGTATTAGAGCAAAAAGTCTTAGCCCCTAAAGTGTCTTGAATTCAATACATTTCTTCTTTGAACATATAAAAAGCCCCCACACGGGATAATTTCAGTTCGAGTTCAAAGGGAAAAAAATCAAACTAATTAAAATTAATTGATTTAATTTAATTTGATTTTGAAAACATATTAAAAAAATCCGAATAAAATCAACTCACACACAAATGGCTTGATTTGGTTGGAGTTTATTTTTTAACTTTACGCATTATACAAGATTCATTTTTATATAATTAAAATTTATAATAAATGAATATCTTTAAATATATAAATTATATTTTAGATTTAAAATAAATAATTTAAATTGTGATTATAGTGTTATTTTTAATTATTAATAATTTCTTTTAAAAAACTAATAAAATTTGATTTAGAAACAAATAATTTAAATTGTGACAATAATGTTATTTTTAATTATTAATAATTTATTTTAAAAAACTATTAAAATTTGAGTTAGGAACAAATAATTTAAATTGTGATAATAATGTTATTTTTAATTATTAATAATTTATTTTAAAAACTATTAAAATTTGTTTTAGAAACAAAGATCATAGAGGATTGATTGAAATGGATAGGCAATTAAGAAGATGAAGTATATAGATAAAAATAAAATGAGGATAATTTGAGATGATTGAGAGAATTTTTATTTTTTTTTTCATTATGAGGAATGCTAGCAACATTTTCTAATACCCTCTTTCTAACACTTTTTCTACTATTGGCTGAAGTTTATTAAAAATAAAAAATTTTAGTAGATTTCACCCCTAAATCAGTACAGAGACTCATTAAATAAGAAACGAGATCCACCAAAAATTGTAATTTCAAATAAATTATAGCCAATAATAAAGAGTGTTAAAAAGTGTGTGTGTGTGTGTGTGTGTGTGTGTGTGTGCGTGTGTTTTCTTCAACAAAAGTGATTTTAGATATTTTCTTAACCCCTTATTTATTTCAATCTATTATTTTCATATTTATCTCTAAATTAAAGTTTAATATTTTTTTTAAAAAGTTATCAATGGTTAGAAATAACATTGTATCAGAATATAACTTATTTATCATAATTTAAAATATAATTTCTATGTTTAAAAATATTTATTTATTAAAAATTTTAATTATATTATAATTTATATATTCAAAAGTATTTATTTATTATAAATTTTAGTTATATAAAATAAATATTAATTTTGTGCATTGTACAGGCTAAAATACTAAGAGATGTGCTATTCATACAATAATTCGTATAACAATTTATACAATATTATTTTTTATGTCTATCTCTCTCTATCACAACATTTATTACATTCCACTATTCTATCTTCTTACTCTCTTTCTCTCTATTAGTTGTACAATTTGTTGTATAATTTGTTATACAAATAACATTTCTCAAATACTAGTATACATGCATACAAATAGAAGATAGGTAGAGAAATAGATAGATAAAGAGATAGATAGAGAGAAAGGGGGGGGGGGGGGAGAGAGAAAATAAAATAACTATTAAGCAAGTGTTCTCTTGCAATTCATGACCTTGCATCTTTTTTTTGCACTCACAATTAATTATTTCTCTCAACAACTAGTTATTAAAATACTTAAACACAACATTGACTTTTAACAAAAATATTTTGTGAGAAAAAAGTGGTAGAATGAAGAGACACCCCTAATATACTATTGAGTAGGGCGCTAATAACGTCCTAAATCTGCTACTAATGAATTAGTGACCTATTAGAGAATTATTGCATAGGTGTAAACTGCAAACAATTTTATTTAGTTACAATTACTTAACTACTCTTTAAACGTGGCCCATGGTGAGCCTAATGATGTAGTGAGCCTAACGATACAACAGACTTGAAGTCAGAACATTGACACTAGAATGAGGGTCTAGGCCACACACTTGAGCCATAAGGCCCTCTGGCCCCTTAGCCTTGACTGAGGGTTATTATTTGATACACTGATGTTGGTTCTTGAGCAATTAGGAAGTCTCAAAATCCTTCACACAACTAGACCAAAAAACAAAAAAACAGCAAACGAGCACAGCAAGACACACAACTTGCAACGCATAAACAAAAAAATGAAGCAAAGAAATAAAATGCAACAGGCACAATTTCACAAGAATACGTTGCAGCAGTTATGCAGAAAAAAAACTGCAAAATTGCAGCAATTATGTGCAGCAAAAACACAACTACAGAGATGCACAAATTCAGCAGCAAAAATAGCAATTATGCAGAAACGTAAATCCACAAAATTATCAAGAAAAGAGAAGAGAAGAAAGTGTACACAAGATTTACATGGCTCGGTCAATGTGACCTACATCCATGGGAGAGAGCAGCTCCACTATGAGAATCAAGAATACAGATTTGGATACAATAGAGGAACCCTTGGTTTTTCCCTTCCTATGTCCAAGATGAACAACAACAAAGAACCCAAGCTTTCCCTCTTTTCCCAAACCCTTGATCTCACCGTTTTTTTTCTTCGTTCTTGTTTTTTTTCTTTACTGTTTCAGGTGCTAATGAGAAAAGAAAGTCACAAGTCTTCTCACGTTTCCCCCTTCTATACTCACATTCTGATTACAAGGCAATAAAACCCCCTTCAACTAATAGCCCAAACACAAGAGAAAGGCCCAAAAATAGATTAGGCCCAAAACTAAAATTGGAGGCATCCGCTCACAAATCTCCACCTTGACTCCAAAACAGAAAATATGATCAAGCCAAACACCAAGCTCTCCCACAATGGAACTATGCTTCAAAGAAACTGATCAAGTCCAAGTGGTGTTTGAACTTTGACCTAGGAAGTGACTTAGTGAGCATATTCGTTGGATTGTCTTTTGAAGCAATCTTTTCAATCTGAACTTCTTTAAATGCTACCACATCTATAATGAAGTGAAGACATATATTAATGTGTTTGGTCCTCTCATGGTACACTTGATGATTTGCCAAATGTATGGCACTTTGGCTATCACAATGGACCGTCACACAACTTTGCGTAATTCCCAATTCACTAATCATCCCTTTTAGCCAAATAGCTTCCTTGACACTTTCCGCAAAAGCAATATACTCAGCTTGAGTTGTAGATAGAGCTACCATAGGTTGTAGGCATGCTTTCCAACAAATAGAGGTCTTGAACAAAGTGAACACATACCCAAATAAAGATTTTCTAGTATCCACATTCCCCGCATAATTCGCATCAACATACCCCATAATAGCATCTCCATCTTGAGCTGTCTTCTTGTACCTCTAACCAGAATTTAAAGAACAATTCAAATACCTCAACATCCACTTCAAAGCCTCCCAATGAGCTTGACCCGAATTTGCCATAAACTGACTAACAATGCTAACCGCATGAGCCAAATCCGGCCTACTACAAACCATACCATACATGATGCTTCCTACTCCACTAGCATAAGGAATAGAATTCATCTTGCTCCTTTCCTCTTCGGTGCTAGGAGCTTGTGTGATAAAGAGCTTCGTGTGATGTCCTAAAGGTGTGCTAACTGGCTTAGATTGATGCATCCTAAACCATTCCACCACCTTCTTCAAGTAACCATGTTGAGACAAGAACAATTCTCCCCTCTTTCGATTTCTAACAATATCCATCCCAAGTGTTCTCTTCACAATGCCAAGATCTTTCATCTCAAATTTTGAATTTAACTTCTCTTTGAGCTTACCAATCTTGTAACATCCCAGATGCTGACGAGGGCGGGGAGTGATCGCCGATGCAAAAGAGATGAGGCACGAACAAGAAGTGGCTCCTGGCAGGCTTACAGCGAGAGGGGTACATGAATGAATCAAATACACACCTGAATGAGAGGGATCCAGAGGCTGTGCAGGTAATGGACTGTACAGTTGAGGATAGCTTAAAGGAATTAATAAGTGCTACCTATACCAACAAGATGTATCTACTTTTCGGTAGCCCATCACTTAAGAACTCCATAGTTTAGCGTGCTTGACTTGGAGTAATTTAAGGATAGGTGACATACTGGAAAGTTTCCCAAGAAGCGTGTGAGTGAGGACAAAACAAGCTGAAAAGTATTGTGTTGGTTTGTGGGGACAGTTACTCATCCTGAAAGCGGCCAAGCGTTACAAATCTCATCCTTGCTGGAACTAGCTATAAGTATATCATCCACGTATAGAAGCAAGAAAAGAACACACTCCTTTCCTTTTCTTAAAATGTAAGTGCAGCTATCATAATTACTCCTCAAAAATCCTAATCTCAAGAGAAACTCATCAAATTTCTTGTACCACTGACGTGGACTTTGTTTCAAGCCATAAAAAGATTTTCTCAAAAGGCATACCTTAGACTTATCCTTCATAAACCTTTCCGGTTGTTGCATGTAGATAGTCTCCTTGAGATCCCCATGTAGGAAAGCTGTCTTGACATCCAATTGTTCCAACTCCAAATCATATTGATTCACAATTGACATCAAAATCATTATAGAACAATGTTTTACCATAGGTGAAAAGATTTCATTGTAATCAATCCCTTCCACTTGGGTAAAACCCTTTACCATAAGCCTTGCCTTATACCTTGCCTTCTCCACACCCAGAACACCTTCCTTTTTCTTGACGATCCACTTGCATCCAACGACCCTCTGATTTTCAGGTATATTCATAAGCTTCCAAGTTTGATTTTTATCCAAGGACTCCATTTCTTCATCTACCACTTGCAACCAATTCTAACTTTCCTTACTCTCCATAGCCTCTCTGAAACTCCTCGGCTCTAAGTCTTGAATCTCTTCAGCCACATTAAGAGCATAGCAAATAAGATTAGCATACTCAAATCTCTTAGGAGGTACAATGTTCCTCCCAGTCCTATCCTTGGTCAACTGATAGTCTATTACTGCTGGTGGTTGTTGATCAACAACATCTGTTGGTGGAGGACTATCATCTCTAGCAGCACATGTCAGAGACTCCACCTCAAACTGAGCTTTCTCCTTTACCGTTTCTGAGTTGCTTTCTTCCAAGCTTTTGCACATCATCCCCATTCTGGTCTCATCAAATGTGACATCCCTGCTTATGAAGCATCTTGACTTTATAGGATCCAACTTCCACAACTTGTAACCCTTCACACCATCTGGATAACCAATGAAGACACACCTCACATCTCGAGCATCAAGTTTGTCTTTCTTGACATGAGCAAAAGCTAAAGCACTGAAAACCCTCAAATCAGAGTAGTTTGTTGGTTTACCACTCCACACTTCCATAGGTGTCTTGAAGTCTATAGCTGAAGATGGACATCTGTTAATAAAAGAAACTACAGTATTAGCAGCTTCACCCTAAAAAATCTTAGACAGTCCTGCACTCAAAAGCATACACCTCACTCGCTTTAGAATAGTCTTATTCATCCTCTTGGCTAGGCCATTCTGTTAAGGAGTTCGTGTCACAGTCTTGTGCCTTTTGATTCCCTATTTCCTACAAAACTCATTAAATTGCTCTGAAATAAACTCCAGGCCATTGCCAATCTTTAAAACTTTCAGTTTAGTTTCCAATTGATTTTCTAAAAGAGTGTGCTATTCCTTAAATTTTTGAAACGTTTTAGATTTATCTTTCAAAACATAAATCCACACTCTTCTAGAAAAATCATCAATTATGGTGAGAAAATAGGAACCCCCTCCAAGAGTCTTCACCCTTGAAGGACCCCAAAGATTCAAGTGAACATACTCAAAGGGTCTACTAGAAACATGCATACCAGTTCCAAATTTAATTCTATGTGATTTACCTAATATGCAATGATCATAGAATTCTAGTTTATCCAATTTATCACCATTCAACAAGTTTTGTTTTTCTAATTCCACTAAACCTCTTTCATTAACATGCCCTAGTCTTAAATGCCATAACTTGGTTTTATCATGCGGAGTTTGGCTAGCCATAGATGCATGAGCAATAATAGTAGAACCATTAAGAATGTACAAACCATTTCTCTTAGTTCCCTTAGCAACTATTAAGGCACCATTAGAAATCTTAATCATACCATGTTATATTCTAGTAGAATAACCTAAAATATCAAACATGCTTATAGACAAAAGATTTCTCTTAAGTTCAGGAACATACCTCACTTCTTGCAATAGAATTTCACGGTTATCAAACATTTTCAACCGAATAGTACCCATACCTTGCACCTTGCATGATTTATTGTTGCCTAAAAGCACCACTCCACCTTCTTTGAGCTCTAACGTCTCAAAGTACTCCTTCATAGGACACATGTGATATGTACATTCGAAATTCATAACCCAATTCCTTTGTGTTTCTGAGGTTGATGCCACCAACACACCCGCACTTTCATAACCATCCGAAGCAACTGCAACATCCAATGAGTCCACATAGCTTTTAGACTCCTTGCCTCCTTTGTCGAGGCAATCCTTCTTGAAATGACTCGTTCTATGACAATGAAAACACTTGAACTTTGATTTTGTGTTGCTCTTCGATTTTGATCTAGACTTCTTCCCCTTTGGCCTTCTCTTCTTGCTCCTCCCCCTTGAGATATTCAAGCCTTCACCATTATCCTCGGTTTTCAACTCTTGTTGCTTTGAAAGCTCTTTAGTCCGAATTGAGGTTTGAACCTCATCCAAGGTAACAGTTTGATCCTTGCCATATAGAATAGCATCCTTGAAATGCTCAAAGGATTTTGGTAGAGAGTTGAGTAGGAGCAAAGCTTTGTCCTCATCATCAAGCTTCACGTCAATGTTCTCCAAGTCATCAAGTATCTTATTGAAATCCGCTAATTGCTCCATTATAGATTTTGACTCCACCATCTTGAATGAGTAGAGTTGTTGCTTCAAACATAGTCTATTAGCCAAAGACTTTGTCATGTAGAGAGACTCCAACTTAATCCACGTTACAGCAGCAGTCTTCTCTCTTGCAACCTCCCTTAATGCCTTATCACCAAGACACAAAATTATCGCACTCTTGCCTTGTCAATCATATCATTCTTCTCCTTTTGAGAAAGAGTGGGAGACATTTTTGCCTCTCCCTTCAATGCTTCTGCACATCTTTGTTGTACCAAGATTGCCTCCATCTTGATCCTCCATAACCCAAAATCATTATTTCCGGAGAATTTCTCAATGTCATATTTGATACCCATGTTGCAAAACCTAAATTCCTTCCTAATTCCCACAAACGGCACCACTTGTTGGTTCTTTAGCAATTAGGAAATCTCAAAATCTTGCACACAACTGGACCAAAAAGAAAATAGCAAATGAGCACAGCAAGACACGCAACTTGCAACGCATAAAACAGAAAAACAAAGCAAAGTAATAAAATGCAATAGGCACAATTTCACAAGAATACGTTGTAGCAGTTATGCAGAAAAAAAAACAACAAGATTGCAGCAATTATGTGTAGTAAAAACACAACTACAGAGATGCACAAATTCAGCAGCAAAAACAGTGATTATGCAGAAACGTAAATCCACAAAATTATCAAGAAAAGAGAAGAGAAGAAAATGCACAAGATTTACGTGGTTCGGTCAATGTGACCTACATCTACGAGAGAGAGCAGCTCCACTATGAGAATCAAGAATACAAATTTGGATACGACAAAGGAACCCTTGGTTCTTCCCTTCCTATGTCCAAGATGAACAACAACAAAGAACCCAAGCTTGCCCTCTTTTCCCAAAACCTTGATCTCACCGTTTTTTTTCTTCGTTCTTGTTTTTCTTCTTTGTTGTTTCAGGTTCTAATGAGAAAAGAGAGTCACAAGTCTTCTCATGTTGCCCCCCTCTATACTCACATTCTGATTACAAGGCAATAAAACCCCCTCAAACTAATAGCCCAAACACAAGAGAAAGGCCCAAAAATAGATTAGGCCTAAAACTAAAAAATTGGAGGCATCTGCTCACAACTGAAAAAGTCTCGCATTACTTAGGAATCAAGGTCAAAGATAGTTTATAAATACATTTGTTCCTTAACTATTGATATTTCTTTTAAAGACAAAACCATAACGGCTTTCATGAAAGGCAAAGCGAATAATACCTCAAATGCAATAAATCTAACAATGTAGTGTACTTGAGGTTGAAACAAACATTAAAAAAATAATCTCAGAAGAAAATCATCTACCAAACAAGATTTTAATCACTTCAAAAAAAAAAAAACTAGATTCATAATTATTAAACATGTTAAAACTTGCTCTCCCAATGAAACCTAAGACGAGTGTCTTGGTCGCCTTACACACTCTCCATATCCCCTGCTTTATGTATTGTACATATACTTGTATCTATTCGCTTGGATAGCTTCAAATACTGGTGATTGCACTACACTTCACCAGAGACCAGGCTTGAAATAAAAGTTACTGAAAATCTCAAAGTCAATTGTGTTTAAATATTTGTACAAAAATCTAATATATATAACCTGAGTTTTTTTTTTTTTGGGTAATGAGTAGAAAGTAATATAAAAATTTTAGTAGGTAAAATATATTTGAAAAATCTGTACACACGATTTATTTATTTTAAATGGATATATAGATTTGAATAATTTATATGCAATTATTTTTTAAAGAAAATTTATGTATAATTGTGGTATTTTTGTTTCAGGGCTATCGATATCCAAACACTATTGGATTATAACCATAAGAAATGTGATTACTTTTTTAGTTTTGAGTTTCACTTTTTTTCCTTTGTTGGATAAAGAATTTTCAAAGTTTTCTCATATTTTCATAGAAATGTATCTTACTTATTCTGTGTGCGAATAGTCCTTTAATTTGCTCCATTAGTCTTGCGCTCTTACAGTTGATGATCGCGAATCGGTGAATGGTAGAGATATGAAATTACAAAGACACATTGATGCTTAATTAAACAAAGGAGTTAGTAAATGTATACGATTATGGACATTAGATGATGATATGGTGTATGTCCCCTTATATAGTGTAGTGTTATGGTGAAATAAGGAAAGTCATATATCTTAGTGAATAAAGGAAATTATCGTGACTCAAATCCTCTAACGATCCTAGAGTAGTAAGGTTAAGTTTGTTGGGCCGAAAACCTTGTAGATGTAAGATGTAGTGTAACGGTCTAGAATAGTTATTATATTATTTAACGAGTGTTAAAATATATTACATATTAAATTTATAAGTCTTTTATAAGTCTTATACCTGTTTGGTGATGAGAGGTTTGAGTAATATGCATCAAATTATAGGTTTTAACTTAGTACGACCATTGTACACTAAAAAAAAATTATAAGTCTTATTAATGTACAAATATTTTTCAATTAAAAAATTAACAAATATTTTAACGTTATTTGGTTAAAGACTATGAAATATAACTTATAAAATATTAAATGCTTTTAATTATTTTAAAAATAAATATTAAATAACTTTTACATTTTTATATAATAAATACTTTTTAATGATTTTTTATTTTCTTAATCAATGTCACAATGACATTTGTTAATATTTGTCTATATATATTTTCTAATTTAAAATTATCTTAATTTTTCTGCTTAAACTAAACTCAAAATATAGTGGAGATTATATATTGAGCGAGAGAGAAGATATCAATCAAAAATTGATATCTTCTCTCTCGCTCAATATATAATCTCGCTTAATTTTTGCATTCACTTTTATATAATTAATAAATGTATTTTCATCGATAGTTTATCAAGATTATTTATGTTAAATTTTATAAAAGGTAAAATTGATGAAAAATAATTAAATTATTTTTTGTACATATTTTAAAAATATATATTATATTAATTTTGATGTAAATTAATGAATTTTCAAATAATTTTGGATTAATCTAAAAATTTGTAGGTAAGATCTATAAAATATAACTTTTAATACAATAGTAAAATTTAAAAGAAAATTATTTAATAAAGAAATATTAAATAGTGTAAAAGTGAATATAACTCACACAAGTAAAAATCAGTTCGTTCTCTCATGTGTGTGCGATAACATATAAATTAAATTTAAAACTACATTAAATTTTATAAACAATTTATTTTATATAGACTTTAAGTTGAATGGTTAGATTGATGAAATTTACTCATGATAAAAAGCTATTAAAGGTATCATTTTACAAAATGTACTTAGTGTCAATCCATCAGACCTTAGTGTGTGTGTGTAGTGAGAGAAACTTTTTTATTATATAAAAGTGAGAAAAGTAAATATTAATCATTAGATTTTATTATAAAAGGTTAAGATTAAAACAATTAAGTCAAGTGTATTTGTTAAAAAGTCACATGACTTTTTTGAGTTGTCACATGACATTAACACTTTGTTTGTTTGAAGTGAAATGAAAAAAGAGGGAAATAGAAAGGATGGAAGGGAGGTGGAAATAAATCACTATCACTATTTGTTTAGAACTAAAATTAGAGATGAGATGATGAAATTTTTGTGGGACTCAGGTGAAATGAATTCCTTCATCAACAGGCATGAAATGGAAGTGAATAGTAGACAAAAAGCGAGCATTTACATTTTTAGCTGTGCTTACACATTTTTCATGAGAAGTCTTGTGACATTGCAAAGCTAGCCTGTGCTTCCACTGAAACTTCAACCACCTAATCCTCATCAAAATTTAGTCATAACTAATATTTTAACTTGTACATTATACAGAATAAATATTTATTTTACATAACTTAAATTTATAATAATAATTATAAATACTTCTGAATATATAAACTATATTATAATTAAAATTAGTAATAAATAAATATTTTTAAACATATAAATTGTATTTTAAATTAATCTATAATAAATAATTATTGTAATACAATGTTAATTTTTAATTATTAATAATTTATTTTAAAAAAAAATTAATTTAATTTAGAATTAAAAATATTGAAAATGATAGATTAAAAGAGATAAAGGGTTAAAAAAATTCTTAAAAACGCTTTTGTTGAAAAATGACAACTAAAAATATTCTCGTTAAAAAATAACAGCTAAAATACTCTCATTCAATATAACTATTCTAATTTATATAGAGAGGATTTTCCTACAACGTTTCGAAATTTATAAGCAATTAAAGAAACCAAGTTTTGGTGTTTTACGTCAACACCCACAGTTCCCAATAACAAAACTGAGTTTCAACATAATTTTACTTCAACACCACCCACGACCACAACACCCATAGCAATTGGAACCTGCCATTTCAACTGCCTCCCGTCCACATTTTTGAGAGATCCATACCATAAGCATGCTTGGGTCCCTGAGTTCACAACACACGAATATATTTTATCATAATATTAAAAGGGTAAAATTGTCCTTCCAAAAATTTATCCAATTTCTTTTCTTTCACTCTTCAATCTATCCAAACAACTAAAAAAAAAATTATTTCTTTCCTTTCTTTTTAATTCCATCAATCCAAACAATATATATTTTTCTTTAAAATTCATTTTTATTTCTATTTCTTTCCTTCTTATTTCAACTTCTATCCAAACAAACCATAAATATTAACCATCTATGTGTAGTTATTTGACCAAGATTTACTCCTCTTACTCTTATATAAAAATGGTTCTCTCACTAGATATGTCCTACATGTATGTATGTATAGGAAACACATTCGGTGAAAGACAAGAGTGTGAAACAAATAATTTTAACTGTGTAATTCAAAAAGATGTTAGAGAGAGAGATCTTGAACACTAAAGGCCTATAAAATGGAACTGCTCTTGGTCATGAATACCATGATGGTGCCGAATAGCGAGCAAGCAAAGGTGGGACAAAAGCACTTCGATATTCATGTGAACTAGCAGAATAATAATATATGAAAAGAGAGTCTACTTAATAATGTAAGAGATGTCTTCTTTTGGGATTCAAAAGTGTGGGTGAGTTGCAGCCCTAGTATGCCCATTAGATAAATTCAGCATGCCGTGATTCCCTTAACTGCTAAATAGTATGCAATTTCATGATATATATAGTATGAACATGGTGACTTAAATCCTCTATTTTGAGGCTATGAAATACCGTAAGATACGGACTAGGTGACTTTAGAGTTTAGTAGATCTCGTATGGCTCCTCAACCCAACAAGGAATTTGGTATATACAAAACTACTCCAAGTTAACTTTCATCAAATTGGATCTTTCAGAATACACACACATCTCTCTCTCTATTTATGTTATGCTTTCTCGCCATGCAAATAACAAATGAGTGGTTGCATATTCATTTGTTCGTAGAAGCTCTCTCTCTCTCTCTCTCGCTATTTATGTTATGCTTTCTTGCCATGCAAATAACAAATGAGTTGTTGCATTTTCATTTGTTTGTAGAAGCAAAGAGCAAATAGGGCTAATTTTCCACGCAATTGTATAAAATGACATTTCTAGATGTCTATTTTATATATGTTCTTGGAATTATTATTTATTTTTTTTAGCACAAGGAAAAGCAATATACCTTTTTTTTGCCTAGTATTTTTGCCATCTTATTAAACCAACTCCTTACACAATTACGTAAGTAGGATTTCATTTGAATTTCTTAGACCTTAAAAATTATTTAAAATTTAAATTTTAAAATAAAAATGATTTAAAGTTAAAGTTATTTGATAATTATATATTTTTTAAATTCAAATCTTATTTTTTAGTTATCTTTTAAAATGATTTGTTCTTGAATCTTGAGATTTAAAATAAAAAAGTAAAGTACAAGTAAAAAAAATTCAAAAATTATCCTTTTTAAAAACTTTTTTTAAAATTTTATGTATTAAAAAATTATTTTCTTAAAATTCTGTTTAATTCATTTTTATTTTTTTAAAAAAATTATTTTCTAAGAATCCTATTTGAGTCAAATTCTCAATTTAAAAGGAAAAAATCTACATGGGTGAGGAGCTTTTTTGGCCCCTCACCTTAGAATTCACCCAATCTCAGATGAAAAAAATCTATAGTCATTGCCCTAACAAGTTACAAACGCCTTTGCCAAGACAGAAAGGCACACAATCAACTGTGGAAGTACATTGTTTTATTCGTTACGTGGTCCGGTCAGTAAATAGAAACTTTTCACTGATCATAACAAAGTTGTATACTCTTGTTTGAACTTTCAAACAAACTTTACACTGCTCTTTAGTAGAGGGATGAACTAGAACTTTTCACATATGGTTGATTTTACTTGGTAAAATTTGGCCTATTATTGTTTTGGGAGATGTGTTTATAACTGGCTATTACAAGTAATGTAATGGTTTTAACATATATTTTAGTTCTTTACATATTTTTTTTATTTGTAGGTGTATTTATTATCAATTTTGTTATATGGTCTTCTATTTATTTCTAGTTGGTTGGATCGTATGTATCATATTCTTTTCAACCAATTCAACCCAAGCCATTTTGATTAGTCGTGTTACCTAATTGTGTCTGTATATATATATTTTTTCATTTAAAAGTATTTTTTTATTTACTACGCAGAATTGATATATTGCTAATAACACAAATTAAATTAAAATAACCTAAACCTAAAAATTATAACTTTCAAATTTATGTCAAGAAAGCTTTTGACCAGGAATTTTGACATGTATTTATGAAAATGCTGATCCCTACAATGTACCTGGCCACCACAAAATTCTGGAAAAGGGGATAAATATATCAATATTGGTCTTACAAGCGGGTGCCTTTTTTTTTTTGGTCAACATATCATTAATTAAGCGGGTGCCTAACTTGAAGAATTTCGCTAAAATATACATTTGGTTACTCATAAGTTTAGAAAGTTTAATTTTGATTCCTTAAAATGTGTCTATTAAATTAAATTGGGTCTTCTGTCAATTTCTGCACTAACAATATTAATTTTAATTAATGTGGCAAATATTCATCTAATATAACATTTCTCATAATTTGTCATATATCACTAAATTAACTAAGTTAATGAGGTAAATAGGTGAAAGAACTAACTTAAGGCCCGTTTGGAGTGGTTGCAAGGTTTGGCTAAAATAGTTTCGAAACTATTCTCTTTATATAAATTAGAATAATGATATTAAATAAGAGCGTTTTTACTTGTTATTCTTTAACAAGAGTGTTTTTAGAAAATTTTTAACCTTTTATTTTTTTCAATCTATCATTTTTAATACCTTTAGTTCTAAGTTGAATTTTAGTATTTTTTTTAAAAAAATAATAATTAAAAATTAACATTGTATTACAATGATTATTTATTATAAATTTAAGTTATATAAAATAAATATTTATTCTATACAATGCACAAGATAAAATATTAGTTTTTAATACATTTTCTAAACAGATTTACACCTTATGTCAAATCCATGAAAATTGATTTCTTGTTTTGAGTTGTAAAACTATGTCACTGACAATGTTAAGACCATGTTTACTATTATTATAAAAGTTATTATTATTACTATTAAATTATTATTATTATTATTATTAAAATTACTATTATTATTATAATTGTTCTTCTTCTTCTTATTATTCAAATTACTATTATTATGATTAAAATTATTATCATTAAAACTATTATTATTATTACTACTAAAATTATTATTATGAAAATAAATATTATTATTTTTAAAATTAATTTTATTTTTTTATCGTTTATGTAATTTTTGCTTAATAAGAATTTTTTAAAAATCGTAATTTGTGAAAGAGCTGTTTTTATCAATAACTTTTTAAAGAAAAATTATAAGATTGACAATAACTTTTTAAAACTGAAAATTTAAAACTAAAAACTGAAAACTTGTTTTAGTTTTCAAAAATTTTAAAACTTAAAACTAAAAGCCACCTTAAACGGAGTCTTAGAAAACACTTTAAAGAATAAAAGTAAAACTTTTTAAATTTACGAGATTAAACTGAAACAAAAATAAAATAAAATGATGGATTAGAAATACATTTTAACCTAAAAAATAAAACTCATTATTCATATTATGGACCTGAAATATGACAGTAATATAGAAGTTTTCAGCACTGATTTTATATTATTATATCCGACAGATAATGTTTCAAAGGCTCATTCATCATGGTCAATTTTTTTCGAAAACCATGTTATACGCGTATTATATTTATATTTACGCATACATGAAATAATGGTAAACCTTGTGCAGCTGAGTATCTGGTCAAAGCCAGGAAGGGAATGGGATGGAAAAGTCCTATAGACTTAGACAAGGAGACGTCTTCTTGGGATAGAAGAGAAAACATGGATGGATACCATACAACACAACATCTTTCAATACAAGCTCTTTCAAATTGGAATCTCAGCCTGTGTGCTAGGATCTAGTTTCTCAGGGAAAGTTAGTTGCCTTTGCTGAAACGGGGTCTCTCAATTTTCGTGGCTCCCTCAGGTATTTGTTGACTTTGACTCTTCCCTTGTTGCTTGTTCAAGAAATCAGAATATACATGTCAATGGGGTCACCCCACTTTTTTAGATTTCATAACATCTCGTTTACCTTGAGTTTTTGGTATCAGATACTTAGTTCACCTGCAAGTACTAAGTAACTCCTGGCTTTTTGTGATTGATATTGTTGCCTAACAAAAAGGGTAGGTAGGTGGGAAGGGGATACAATTCCATGGTGGGGGGGAGGGGGGCAACTTGCTTTTTTGGGAGATGGATTTGTCCTTTTGGCTTGGGGACTGAGAAAATGTTAATGGAGAAAGATAACTGAAAGAGTGGCATTATTTGGCATCCCAGAAGTTCATGGAAAAGAAGGGGTGTCAATTAGTCAACTAGTCAAGTCAACTTATAACTTTGCCCTTCTTGGACCTAGTTCATCAAAATTCATAATGGCATAAGCATTTTTCTCTGTCATAGAATATTGCAGATTGGAGACGATGAATGTAGTCAAAGCAATTTTAGGTTCTTGACTCATTTTTGCTGATGCCAGGTCCAGAATCTGTTGATTGTGCTGAAGAAAACATAAAAATGAAAAAGTGACTTGTTTTTTATCAGCTCAAGAGATTGTCAGTATTTGTTCAAAATTTAGTGTGATTTCTTTATCCATAATATCATCACAAACCAATGGAGACATTAAATGCACACTAATTTATGATAAGAATTTATTGAGTAAGCAGTTTAATTAGTCCTGAAAGATCATATTAGCCCCTGGATGATGAAAATTAAATTCTTGGTCCCTGAATATGTTTTTAAGTGTTAAATTAGTAAGGTGTATTCCGTTGTTCAAATAAGCTTCTAGGATTCGTGACAAAGGGACTAATTTAACTGAAAAAAATGCACATTCAAGAACCATAAACATAATTTCCCTTGTTCAAGAACTAATTTGACTGACACTATATCTTTTCGGGACTAAAGACTAATTTGACTGTTTACTCATAATTTATTATTAGTTCAATGTAGAAGTAATTGGTAAATGAATCTGATAAACTCTTTTTTTTTTTTTAAATATATTGATATCAGATTTAGGCATTTGGATTGAATTGGAATGAGTATGGAAGTGTTTCCATTAGTTTTGGGAACTTTCTGCTACCCTTCTGCCAACATTAGTGACAGTGTTCTTGTTTCATGGGAAGAGAAAGGGTCTTATTTCTTTGCCTAAGTTGTGTTGCACGATGATGGTTCTAGATGTGGTCTCGTCTGGTCCTACCGCAACAGCCATTTCTCAAACTGTGGATGTCATTGCTGAGTTCCTAGTTAATGCTAAAGATGTCCTTGTGAAGAAGGATAGTTTTCAGGAACTTGCTGCTTACATGGAACGAATTAAGCCTATCTTAGAAGAATTGAGGAGAGGAAAAGTCAGTGATTCTGAGACATTCAATCAAGCCATTGAGATCATGAATAAAGAAATTAAAGATGCAAAGCAACTGGCTCTAGAATGCAGCAAGAAGAGCAAGGTTTATCTACTAATGAGCTGCAGGTCCATTGTTAAGAGCTTAGAAAATCACACAAAACAGTTGAGCAGGGCACTTAGTCTTCTTCCTTTAGCCACAATAGGTCTTTCTTCAGGAATAATTGAAGAAATTGAAAAGCTACGTGACAATATGCAGACAGCTGGATTTAAGGCAGCTCTAGCTGAAGAAGAGATTTTAGAGAAAATTGAGTCAGGGATAAGGGAAAACAATGTTGATCGTTCCTACGCCAATAATTTGCTAATGCTCATTGCTGAGGCTGTTGGGATTAGGAATGAGAGGTCAACAATAAAGATGGAACTTGAAGAGTTTAAGAGTGAGATTGAAAATGCACGCGTTAGGAAGGACTTAGCTGAAGCTATGCAAATGGATCAAATCATTGCTTTGTTGGAAAGGGCTGATGCAGCTTCATCACCTAAGGACAAGGAACAAAAGTACTTTGCCAAACGCCAATCGTTGGGTAGTCAAATCTTGGAGCCTTTGCAGTCATTTTATTGCCCCATCACCCAGGATGTTATGGTGGATCCTGTAGAAATTTCATCAGGGCAGACATTTGAGAGAAGTGCCATAGAGAAGTGGTTTGCAGAAGGAAATAAATTGTGCCCCATGACCTTGATTCCTTTAGACACATCAATTTTGAGACCTAACAAAAAATTGAAACAATCCATACAAGAGTGGAAGGATAGAAATATAATGATTACAATTGCTACGTTGAAAGAAAAAATCCAGTCTGGAAATGATGAAGAAGTGCTGCATGATCTGCAAACTCTTCAGAATTTGTGTGAAGAAAAAGACCAACACAGGGAATGGATTATACTGGAGAATTACATACCAACTCTCATCCAAATTCTATCCAGGAACCGTGATATAAGGAAATGTTCTCTTGTCATCCTTGGCATGCTGGCAAAGGATAATGAAGAAGCTAAGGTACTTAAATTGATACGCTCCTTTTTTATATTTTAACTGGGTGCATAGCAAATTTGCTACATTCAATATTTGACTTTCTAAAGACATATTGATCAATGACAGCCATAGCTTTAGATAAAATAAATGTATTCTAGACATTTTGGCTAGAAGTGATTCTACCTTCAATAAAATGAACGTATAACTGACTTTCCCTATAAGTCTAGAAACCAAACATGGCCAAAAGAGAATCTGGAGAAGAAATTCAAAGTTAATGTGAATATGTGATGCAGTCTATCTGACAGTCAAGGACCAATTGGTTAGGACCTTTCTCATCCATTCTGCACCACTATTAGACATTAGAAAACACTACCAAAATAATGAGCTTGTGAATCAAAAATAATTTTCAACACAATTTTATCTAGAATTTTGATCATGTTGGACTCCTTAGCCATTTCTCTTCTTTTAACTAACTTTCCTCCTTGTTTTCTTCTCAAGTTCAACTTATTTCATTTTATATGTCTACGAGATTGATGGTTGAATCTCCTTTTTAAATGTTGCTTTACATCATATTGAACTACATGCGATTTCGTAATGGTCATTCAGCCATGCTATTGAACTTTCTTTGCTGCAGGAAAGAATTTCAACTGTTGACCATGCAATTGAATCGATTGTCCGGTCTCTTGGACGTCGTCCAGAGGAAAGGAAGTTAGCAGTGGCATTACTGCTTGAATTATCCAAATATGATTTGGCCCGAGAACACATTGGAAAAGTTCAAGGTTGCATACTACTCTTGGTGACTATGTCTAGTGGAGATGACAATCAAGCTGCTAGAGATGCAACGGAGCTCTTGGAGAATCTTTCATACGCCGATCAGAATGTTATACAGATGGCAAAAGCAAATTATTTCAAGCATTTATTGCAGCGTCTCTCCACAGGTTTATTCTTTAACCTACATAAGTGGAGTCAGTGTACTAGTATTCAATTGCAAATTCTTTTTCCCCTCTTCTTTTTCTTTTAAAAGATATGCATGTAATATAAGAGATCGGAATCACAAATATTTTTTATCTTGTGCAACTAGTAGTGCAATAAATTATGTTATGTTTTTCGTTAATAAGTTTCTAAGAACTGAAAAAATTTCAGTTAAGGACACTACTTCAATCAATCTGAATGTTGGCTACAAAAGACAAGGGTGATTGTTTGAGAACAAGCCTTTACCATAATTTGTTTCTCCCTCTTTCTATGCAGGACCAGATGATGTAAAGATGACTATGGCCACTAATTTAGCAGAAATGGAGTTAACTGACCACAATAGGGAGTCCTTGTTTGATGGTGGTGTACTGGTTCCTCTTCTTCACATGTTTTCACATAATGATCTTCATGTGAAAACAGTTGCTATTAAAGCTCTTAGGAATTTATCCAGCTCAAAGAAAAATGGACAGGAAATGATAAGACAGGGGGCTGCACAACCACTACTTAACCTCCTTTTCAATCAAAGCATACAAACCGCAAGTTTGTGGGAAGATGTAGCAGCCATAATTATGCAACTTGCTGCATCAGCTATCTCTCAGGATGCTCAAACACCTGTTTTATTACTAGATTCTGATGATGATGTTTTTCATCTCTTCAATTTAGTTAGTGTCAGTGTCACACAGCCTGTTGTGCAACAAAACATTATCCAGACCTTTTATGCCTTGTGTCAAACACCCTCAGCATCATATATCAGAACCAAACTAAAAGAGGTATGAATCTTACTCAAGCTACTTCATTTACAACAGCTAGAAATGTTTTTCTGTTGAATCACTACACTAGTGCACTAAATAGGCAAATCACTCAACATGGTCAATGCCAACACATACAGAAAAGAGCTAGGCACACCATTTAAGTTCTAAAAGGTCCATCTTACTGTCTAAGTGTCTATCCTGATAATCATGTTTAAGACAAAGAATTTGCAAATATCTTCCAATTAGCTAGGAACAAAAACTTGATACTATCAATAGACCAAGTCTTTCTGTCAAATGAAATTCCTGCCTGTTTAAGATTTGCAAGGCATGAAATTGTTGATTACTTAGACATCATGCATCTTGGTGTAACTTTCTATTAACTAAGAGCAAAGGCAACACTGGGTAGATTCTAGCCGTATGAATATTGCATGCTTTGTCGAGCAAGCATCCAGGAAGCAGCTGCTTTCAGAGTTGTTTTGTAGGCACTCTATTAAGTTTAGAAATTCGTCACATTTGGCTTAGATATGATATAAACAAACTTGTTCTCATATTTCCTTAATTGCCTGAATTTTCATTCTTTAATATTAATATGCCTTGAGAGGGTGAGCCTTGGTGCAACGGTAAAGTTGCACATTGGTGACCGGTTGGTCATGGGCTCGAATCCAGAAACAGCCTCTTCGCATATGCAAAGGGAAGGCTGCGTACAATTACCCTCCCCCATACCTTAGCAAAGCCAGAAGCCCCTGGCACCGGGGCACGTTAGTTTAATATTAATATGCCTCGACTGATGTCTGATAATTGATGGCGTCATAACTTGCTAGTCTTCTGAAACTTACCTACTGCCTAGCATAGTAAAATTATAAGGTTTAACTTCTGACTTCAGATGAGCAGTAAACCACCCGAACCAAATTTGCAGTAAAACATTAATCCTCTCCACCCCCCAAACACACACACACGCGCCCAAAGCAGTAAAACAGTTATCAGTTGAATTGTTTTTCATCCCACTGCTCTTCCCATGCTTATGTCATTGTTCTTTTGGGCTTTCGTGTAGTTTCTAATGAAGATGTGTTTGAGGTGTTGAGACTAATTTTCCAGTATAAGCTATGCCAATATAACACATACATAGTTATACCTTATGCCTTGTACCAAAATTAATACATACATATATATATATATATACCTTATGACTATGCCAAATTGACAATATATGGTGGATGAGGACCAAAATTTCCAGTGTTTGGCTTTAAGTTCAATTACTGTTCTTCTGTCACTCCTTCACTTCACTTGTCCTTATCTAAAATGTTGAAAGTATTTTCCAGTTTTTGTTGCATGGTAATATACCATAATTGAATTAGTCTGCTTATTTATGAACAGTGCTCAGCTGTTCCAAAATTGATTCAACTGTGTGAGAATGAAAACCCAAACCTACGGGCAAGTGCTGTAAAGTTGTTTTCTTGCTTGGTAGAGAGTTGTGATGAAGCCATTATACAGGAGAATGTGGATCAGAAGTGCATTAATAATTTACTCCGGATCATAAAATCTTCATCTGATGAAGAGGAGATACTTTCTGCTATGGGAATAATATGCTATCTTCCAGAAATTGACCAGATAACTCAATGGCTTCTGGATGCTGGTGCACTGCCAATCATTAAAAGTTATGTCCAAGATGGGAAAGACAGAGATCATCAAAAGAGTGACTTAGTAGAGAATGCCATTGGTGCCCTATGTCGTTTCACAGTTCCAACAAACTTGGAATGGCAAAAAAGTGTAGCTGAAACTGGGATCATAACTGTTTTAGTGCAGTTGCTTGAGAATGGAACCCCCTTGACAAAACAACGTGTGGCACAGTCTCTTGCTCAGTTTTCCAAAAGTTCATTTAGGCTGAGCAGGCCGATACCGAAGCGCAAAGGACTATGGTGCTTCTCAGCTCCTGCTGATATTGGCTGCATGGTTCATGGAGGAATATGCTCAGTCAAATCATCATTTTGCCTTTTGGAGGCTAATGCAGTGGGACCACTCACAAAGACTCTTGGGGAATCTGATCCTGGCGTTTGTGAGGCTTCTTTGGATGCTCTATTAACATTAATAGAAGGTGAAAGACTGCAGAGTGGTAGTAAAGTGCTTTCAGAAGCAAATGCCATACCACTAATAATAAGATATCTTGGTTCCCCCTCACCAGGGTTGCAGGAGAAGTCTCTACATGCTTTGGAAAGGATTTTTCGGCTAGTCGAGTTCAAACAGATGTATGGAGCCTCAGCTCAAATGCCTCTAGTTGACTTAACTCAGCGGGGTAATGGTAATATTAGATCCATGTCAGCTAGAATATTGGCACATTTGAACGTGCTTCATGATCAGTCTTCATATTTCTGAAGAAAAATGTTGGTTCAAGTTTGCGCACTGAGGATCTAAGCTAACCATGTGGAATAACCTCCTCTTGACGCATTCACTGTGCATGACATCAACTACATGCTTGGACAGGAAATGGAACCTTTGCTTCTTTAACCGAGATAACTGCTTTCCTCAGTGCACCAACATGTTTTTTCACCTACCAGGAGAACCCCACATGGTGTTCCTCAATCTTGTAACCATTTGACCAAAAAGGTTTGCAAGTGTGCACTTGGCTAGTTCTCATGGAGCTCTTGAACCATTGTGGATCAATGTCCAGTTGGGGCTGTTAGTGTGTCAAGGGAGCAGCACCATTGGACATGTTATTTGAGGCCTATATTAAACGTCTCAAATAATAGCTTGTACATTTGAAGATTGATTGTTTGTTGTTATTGCTTGGTGTAAAAGGAGTACAAAAAATCCCTTTCTGGAATAATTGTATTCTTTGCTATTCGAACTCATTGTGATTCTTCTTATATAGTGAAAAGGTAGCGAGACATTTGATGAGGAGCATGGCAGTCATCTCTTTGTTATGATGTTGAATTAACTATAACTGCCACCATAATATTTATTTATGCAGAAATGTGTTGGCACAGGAAGTCTAATTATCATGTGTATCATATTTATTAGAACAAAACTTACAGTTCTATAAGTGTTGTTGGTGTTATTTTTTAATTAGAATTGAAGTTTTTATTTTGATAATCTGCATTGATGTTTAATGGAATTCTTTATTATGCAGATTGTTGAGATGAAACTTCAATTCTGATTAAAGAACAACACTCATAAAATTGCATCTAAGTTTTGTCCTAATATTTATTTGAGGAGTGCTAACAAATATTCTTTAATACACTCCTTTAATACATTATTTATTATTGGTTAAGTTTTTTTGGAAAACTATAAAATCATGATTCAGAAGTGAAACTTCAATATCATACTATTAGAGGAACAATGCAATTGCGGAGCAAGTAAAAGCAAAGCACGAGTCGAGAAGTATAATTACACATAAATTCGGAGCGGTTATTTTGATGCACACATGTTTTTATATTATTATAGGCTACCATGTGTTGTTGTTGTTGTCATTATTGGCCTTTAACTTTTAAAAGTTTTTTAAATGGTCTGGAACTTAATTTTATAAATAAAAAAGTCTAACTTGTTTAATAAATAAACTTAACTTGATCAGTGCAAGTTGTGCATCGTTGATGAGTGGTTTGACTTTTAGGATGATGATAAATTCTATATTTATAATAGTACCATTCCGTTATTGTCTAATTCTAAGTCATAAACTTTAATTAAAAAATATAGCATTTAAATAAAATTGTTATTAAGATTCATTTTAATAATTTAAAGACAACACCAGAGTATAACTGATTTTTCCTGTTAAATTGAAATTTGAGTTATGCGATCATTGTAGCATTGGAACAGGGAAAAGGCCTTTTCTTTTTTTTTTCTTGTATATGATGATCATATTGAGATTAAAACCTAAGACTTCATGTATATTACCTCAACTCTCCTTAGGCCAACCGTAGAAGTACGGTGCGTTTCGTTTAGATTTTGATACAATTACTTTTAAAAATATTAATATTCAAAGAATTAATTTTGAAAAATTGAAGTTAAAAAAATATAGTTAAATTTAATGTTTTAAAATTTAATTATATTTCAGTCTTGAAGCATATTTGTTTTTAAAGCGCAAATGTAGATATATTTTATGTATATTTTAATTTTGTCGGAGACAACTTTAAATTTAACAGTTATAATTAATTCCATTTAAAAAAGAATCTGAACTTTCTCAAAATCAATTTTAACCCTCTTTTTATTTTTCTTATAAAAATATTAATAGGCACCACACTTGTCATTAGCCAAACAAGTTAATTCTTTTGTAATCCAACCAAACTGTCTCAAGAAGTGACATTACCTGAGACAACATCTTACGTTTTCAACTTTTGAGGAACCCAAACTCAAAAATTTTGTGATGTAATGAGGCAAGTGAAGCAAATCCATGGTTACACTCTAAGAAATGGCATAGACCACACCAAAATCCTCATTGAGAAGCTACTTGAAATCCCCAACCTTCACTATGCACACATGGTGTTGCACCATTCCCCAAAGCCAACCCTTTTCCTCTACAACAAGCTCATTCAAGCCTACTCCTCCCATGCCCAAAACCAATGCTTCTCCCTCTACTCCCAAATGCGCCTTCATGGCTTCCCACCAAACCAACACACTTTCAACTTCCTCTTCTCTGCATGCACCTCCCTCTCTTCCCCTTCCCTTGGCCAAATGCTCCATACCCATTTCATCAAATCAGGCTTTGAACCTGACCTCTTTGCAGCCACTGCTTTGCTTGATATGTATGCCAAAGTGGGTACTTTGGAGCTGGCACGCCAACTGTTTGATGAAATGCCTGTGAGAGGGGTACCTACATGGAATGCTATGATGGCTGGATGTGCAAGATTTGGTGATATCGAGGGAGCATTGGAACTGTTTAAGTTTATGCCTTCCAGGAATGTGGTGTCATGGACCACCATGATATCTGGTTACTCGCAGAACAAACAGTATGGGGAGGCTTTGGGCCTGTTCCTGAGGATGGAGCAGGAGAAAGACGTAATGCCCAATGAAGTAACCTTGGCAAGCATTTTGCCAGCTTGTGCAAATCTTGGAGCACTGGAGATTGGGCAGAGGGTTGAAGCATACGCAAGGAAGAATGGGTTCTTTAAGAATTTATATGTAAGCAATGCTGTGTTGGAGATGTATGCAAACTGTGGTAAGATTGATGTTGCTTGGCGGGTGTTCAATGAGATCGGCAGGTTGAGAAACTTGTGCTCTTGGAATTCAATGATCATGGGTTTTGCTGTCCATGGACAATGTTGCAAGGCCCTTGAGCTTTATGATCAAATGCTGGTAAGCATTTTGGTTGGCCTTGTTCTTAATTTCCTCTAGTTAAATTATTCAATTGGTCCCTATATTTGTATCTATTTTAAGTTTTAGTCCCTATATGAGAAAACTGTAAGTTTTAGTCCTTACACATGCATAAAAGTTAAGTTTTGGTCCCTATCAATAATACCAGGGAAACTTTCTGGCATATAAAACCGCTACAAAAATTTTCTGCCAGTGATAAACTGCTACAAAAAACTATATAAGGACTAAAACTTATTATTTTTCTCGTATGGGGGCTAAAACTTAAAATGAGAACAACTATAGGGATTAAGTAAATAGTTTAACCATTTCCTTCACAGATGTCATAATAAACCCTTTTAAGGCAGTGATTTTGAACCTTGAGAAGTTGTAAATGATGCCAACTATGTGTGTCGGTGCCACTAATCCTGCCAGGGAGAAGGAACTTCACCTGATGATGTGACATTTGTGGGGCTCCTCTTGGCATGCACTCATGGAGGCATGGTTGAAGAGGGCAGGCATATCTTCAAGTCAATGACCACATCCTTCCATATTATTCCCAAACTAGAACACTATGGATGCATGGTTGATCTCCTAGGCCGTGCTGGGCAATTGAGAGAAGCTTATGAGGTAATACAAAGTATGCCCATGAAACCAGACTCAGTAATATGGGGGGCTCTATTGGGAGCTTGCAGCTTCCATGGTAATGTTGAGCTGGCTGAGATTGCAGCTGTGTCTCTATTTGTGCTTGAGCCTTGGAATCCAGGAAACTATGTCATTCTTTCCAACATTTATGCATCAGCTGGGCAATGGAATGGAGTTGCAAAGCTCAGGAAAGTGATGAAGGGCAGCCAGATTACAAAGTCAGCTGGACATAGTTTCATTGAAGAGGGAGGTCAACTGCATAAGTTCATTGTGGAAGATAGTTCACATCCTAAAAGCAACGAAATTTTTGCCTTGCTTGATGGAGTTTATGAAATGATAAAGCTGAATAGAAGTGCATTTGAATGTCATTTCGATCTTGATTTGAGGACCTAATCATAGGGAGTACGATTCATAGTGGATACCCCAAAATTGCAACCGTGAAATTTCCCTCCATTCCCATTTTGGCCAAGCAAATGTTTTGGCATATGATCAGTTTTCAATACTCACAAATGCAAATGGAAAAAATATATATAAAATAAGAATAAATTATCAAATTAGTCCTTAAAATTACAATTAATAGTTATTTTAGTTCCTAAAATCATGAAAAAAGAAAATTTAGTCCTTAAAATTAGCAACTATTAGTCATTTTAGTCTCAGACTATAAATACTATCAGTAATTTTGATTCTTTATATCAGTCAATTTAGTCAATAACTTTTTTGTGTATCGATCCATCTCTAATACTAGGACCAAATCAACTTATAATTAGTAAATTTAGGGGCCAAATTGATAATGGTAGTCAAATTCAAGAACTAAATTAATTGATTTTGTAAAGTTAGAATCTAAATTAACCAATACTGCCAATTTTAAAACTAAATTGATTCACAATTGTAAAAGTCAACGACTAAGTTTGCTTTTTTATAATAATGGAATTAAATTGACTGAATCTTATAAAATTATAGAGATTAATTTAATATATTACTCAATAAAATATCCATTTTTGTCCAAGCCTATCAAGCTTCATGAAATATATTCTGTGAAAGGGTTCAAAGCCAGATTCATAATTCGAAAAAACTAACGTAATTTTTTTGTTTCTTTCTGCAAGATAACTATCTTTTGAATAAAATGAAATCGTTCAATAATCAATATCATTATTATCAAGATTTTACTATGAACTTCACCAATGGCCGAATGTCACTTCTTTTTGGTTGGCATCGTGACGGGGGCCGGCTGAGAAAAGTCGCCACGAGTATTTAAAAAAAAAATTGTAGAAAGCCTTTTTTTCAACTTGCATGTCCCTAACGACAAAAAAAAATACATTTTCCTCAATACGTCACTTGCAGGTATTATGTTAAAAGCCTAAAACTCTTTTATATATATTTGAAGTTTTGTACACCAAAACATAAATGGAATTGCCTTTTTTTTTATTCCTTTGACTCAGCATTTAGATCTTTCTCAAAGGAAAAAAAAAAAAAAAAAAGAGTAATTGAACAAAATGTTCATATCATAAAAAGTGACAAATTTCTTGCCATAAATTAATGAACTGTAATTTTCCTAAAGGCTAAAGAAAAAAATATATCAAAGAATTTGGCTTGATACTTCCATTTATCATCCTATCTCCCTCTTGTATGTATTGCTTTCTATAGTGGCCATGTACCTGAGACTTCATGCTTCTTTCTCCTTAGTCAACAGCGTTCTTTGAGTCCTCACCACAAATTTTAGAATCTCATCAATAAGAATAACAGGTGCTGATATTAAAAGGACCATAAACCACTCATTCAAACTAAGTGGAACAACACCAAACATTTCTGCAAGGAATGGGGTGTAGAGTATGAGGCAATGGAGTCCTAATGATATTGACATGGCTACCAAAAGCCAAGGGTTCCTCCAAGGTGGTACCTTCCTCAAGCTATTCTCTTCTGAGAGGGCATTCAAAGAGTTGAACATCTCAATTGCCACCAAGACCGAGAGAGAGAGAGTCATGGCCTTTACTTTGCCAACTGTGAAATAGTCACAAGGATTTGAAAATGTGATCAAGCGACCCCCTCCAACCTCAAATGGAGCAACAGTAAAATTAGACCATGAGGGACACTCCCCCCAGTTGCGAAGCTGGGACAATTCTATGATTGTGTGACCATCACTCACAAGATTGATGCCAAGAAAAGATGCTCGAGTGTACCACAAGACAAAAATGCTAACTGTTGCAAGTCCCACATAGGAACCAATTACCTGCCATGAGCATTAGTTTGGTTACCATGTGATAAACACAAAGTTTTAATTAGATTAATGAATTTATGAATGGACAAAAACTTAGATGCAAATCTTTAGATGCTTTTGGTATTGTTCTTTGAACACAATTGGAGCTTTAACTCAATAATCTGTGTAGTAAAAGTTTGCATTAAAGGTTCGAAACTCAAATTCTGATTCGAGAACAATACCAAAAAGCACCTAAGGAATTGCATTTAAGTTTTGTACTGAATGAGAATAGACTTGAGCATAGACATGCAAAGTTATGCATTAAATTGAAGAGACTTTGGTTAAACTCACCAGATAACGGAAAAGAACCCAAGAACTTATTAGAGCATCATCACTTCTGCGAGGCGGCTTCTGCATGATATCAACATCAGCAGGATTAAAACCAAGAGCTGTAGCAGGTGGACCATCAGTGACCAAATTCACCCACAGAAGTTGCACTGGTATCATGCATTCTGGGATCCCCAAAGCAGCAGTCAAGAATATGGATATTACTTCCCCAACATTGGATGATATCATGTACCTGAAGAAGATTGAGTAAATTTGAAGGACTGGTGTAGATAAATCAAATTCAAAATGAAATAAAATACCTGATGAATGACTTCATGTTATTATAAATAGAGCGACCCTCAGCAACAGCTGAAACTATGGTACTAAAATTGTCATCTGCAAGCACCATATCTGAAGCTTCTTTTGCAACCTGTAGTGTTTAGTAGACAAGGTTATTGAACTTTCAATCAGAATGCTAGTAAGTCCAAGTAGACACATCTCAAGTCTCAACTTATTTTTAGTCAATATACGGTTCTAAGAAATAAAAATACACATCTTAAGTTTATGACAATACCAACATAAATACAATGCCACAAGGGAATAAAAGAAGAAAGAAATGGAAGGGTTATGATATGACATTGACATAACACAAAGTTGCACCCCACTAAAGCAAAAGTTATGTTACCTCTGTCCCAGTTATGCCCATAGCAATCCCTATGTCGGCAAGCTTAAGTGCAGGTGCATCGTTCACACCATCTCCAGTCATTGCAACAATCTCTCCCATTTCCTTCAGTAGTCTAACAATTTCTTGCTTGTGTCTAGGTTCCGCTCGAGAGAAAACCTTGCCTCCAGGCCTCAACAATATTTTAACTTGTTCTGAATGAGAAAGAGATATGAATTCCTTACCTGTCAAACTTTGCCCTGTGAGATCCTCATCTTTGGAGAACAATTTGATTTCCCTACAAATAGCCTCTGCTGTTGACTTATTATCTCCAGTTATTACCATAACTCTAATGCCAGCTTCCCTACAATCCTCAATTGCTTTGTGAACTTCCTCGCGAGGAGGGTCCTGATCAAGACAATAATGAACTAAATGAATGTCCTCAGAAAGTTGCATGACAAAAGAGTGATCATAAACTTATGGCACAAACTTACCCTTAAGCCAACAATGCCAACAAAAACTAGATCACTTTCAATGGATGAGTAGTATGTTGGATCAAGCAATTTCTTGTGAGCAGGATGAGTGTCAGCATAATAGTCTGAAAATTCTCCTAAGTCATCGTTATATGCGAAACCCAAGCAACGCAATCCCTTTGAACTCATCTCCTGGAGTCTTTGAAGAAGTAGTTCCCTGCATTGATCATCTATTGGAACCAGGGATCCATCAGCAAGTTGCACATGTGAACTACGCTCCAGTAAACTCTCAACAGCACCCTGTGATTCAACTACTTTAGAACTTAAAAAGCAGCACAAGATGAAACCAGGCATAGAAAGAGGTCCCAGTTTGTGAATAGGGAATGTCAAAACAACTCTCAATTTACTCAAGGAGACATTTTACCATTAATGCCAGATAAAGATAATCTTTCTACCTATTGAAACATACCCCACAAGTTAAGAATTAGTGAGACACAAATCAAAAGCCATAATGTTAGTGAAAAATGTGAGTTCAAGAATTGGACAAAAAAAAAAAAAACAATAATAACATCACGCAAAGAAAGTAGTGATCTATAAAAAAATGTGACACGAGAGACAAGAAAGTCACTGTCAAAATTTGAATCATAAGAATCCAATAATCAGGCTGAGCATCACAAACCCCTTTTGGCCCCTTTCTGCTCAACTTGGAAATATAGTGAAACCACGTCACCTTGCCATTTCTACTTGTTGTAGTAAATTTCACTTGCCATTTCTATTTATTTTAATAAATTTCACTGAAAGAAAATTAGAAAACATGCTAAAATCCTGAAAGGTCCTATATAATATCATGTAGCTATGCAGCATAATTTCATTTTTTTTTTCAAATGATAATAAATGGTTTATAAAAGATCCAATTATAAATATGTATTTTCCAACTTCCTGTATTTAATAATACGCTTGAGTTCAAACAACCGTTGATCATTTCTTTTCTGATAAAAGCCAAAGTGGTGGATAAAGCATCAAATCAAGTCACCTTGACAAGAAGCCGATTTTGACCATTTGGTTCACGAACAATAACACTCATCGACTTCCGAATGCGATCAAACTCCAACGTAGCTACCCTTTTGGATCTTTTATTCCACCACTCACAACAGCCTGTGCATCAAAAATTAAATAGCACTTTATTATTCCTAGCACCATAGCACTTTGACAATTTATTCACCTTCCATAAAGTTAAGTCCATTTGCTAACCTAACTTCACCACAGCGTTGCCATCCATCATGTTGTTTGCAGCAAGTGGTGCATTATCACGAATTTTGTTCCTTGACTTCACCTCTGGAACTCCCATCTTTTCCACCAAAACTTTGAGAGCAGCTTCAGTAGGCAAACCTGTGGCTCTAAAAAGGCGACCATCGAAGTAAATCCCGGCGTCATTACAAACGGCACATATTTCAGCCATGACTTGCAAATTAGCATCCATGTTATAGCACCCCCAATCAACAATTCCCCCATCCTTGGGATCATAAGTTGTTCCTTCAACACTAATGAGTCTAGAAGCAGTGGTTTTCCCTCCCAAAGTAAAGAACTCTGTCACAGCCATCTGATTTGTTGTCAAAGTACCAGTTTTGTCTGAACATATCACAGTAGTACATCCCAAAGTTTCCACACTTGGGAGCTTTCTCACAATTGCATTCTTTTGAGCCATTTTCCGCGTACCGAGTGCTAAACAGGTTGTGATTACAGCAGGGAGTCCTTCGGGGATTGCAGCAACAGCAAGAGCAACAGCAATTTTGAAATAGTAGGTACACTTTTGGAATGAAAATTGGATGTTTGAGGGCCATCCGTCCACAACATCCCAAGAAATGAAATTCTTGTAGTTGATAACCCAAACAATGAGACAAACTAGCCCAATTGCAGTGGTAAGTCTGCCACCAAACTCATCCAGCTTCTTCTTCAAAGGGGTATCACTCTCCTCCTGAGAAGCCTCATGTATTTGCATCTGTATCTTCCCAATTTCAGTATCCATTCCTGTGGTGATAACAATACAAACACAACTCCCATTGACAACAGTGGTGCCTGCAAACACCATGTTTTCTTTAGCCTGCAACTCACAATCATCCAAGAAAACAGGATTGGTCCCCTTGAGAACTGGCATTGCTTCTCCAGTTAAAGAACTTTGCTCAACCCTCAATGTTGAGGTTTTCAAAGCTGCAACTCTCATGTCAGCAGGGACTTTATCTCCAACATGCAATTCCACAATATCACCAGGAACAAGCTCTCTTGCAGGCAAATCAGGCACAAAATGGCCATCCCTTAACACTTTTCCAGACTCACATTGCAACTCTTTGAGAGCTTCAAGAGCCTTCCCAGCATTGCTCTCTTGCCAAACCCCAACAATGGCATTGAGGACTAAAATCAAAACGATCACAAGTGGCTCCACATAAGCCTCAAATCCAGATTCACCTGAGTCACTTCCGTGAAAGTAAGCCAGAAGAAATGATATGAAGGCTGCCATCAAAAGTATCTTCACCAGCATGTCATCAAATTGCTCCAATACTAGTTCCCACAAGGGCTTCCCTTTCTCCTTTGCAAGCTCATTCCAACCATACTTCTCGCGCCGCTTCTGAACCTCATAGGTACTCAGACCCTTGTCCAGTTTTACACCATACTCTTTCAAGCACTGTTCAACGGACCATGACCATGCAGGGAATGGTTTTTCCTCCATTGGAACCTTCATATGCTTGTCCAAATTCACCACTGAAAATTATATATTAAAAAAAATGTAACATGCCGTTAAAAACTTAAAATTCACATACAATAAAGCACTCCCTAAACAGATCATGAACACTAGGAAGTAATCTCAACCATGTTAACTTGGACAAAGTCACAAGAGAAAAATGTTTTATTTTAAAAAAAAAAAAAAAAAAAAACATTTCCTGTTTTTCAGGATGAAGTAACCGCAGAAGACAAATTAATAGGACATTATGGTACATCAAAAACATTTTATGAGAACATCAAATTAAGACAAATTGCATGCCTTAGCCCTCACACACAGACACAGCATAAAGTGCATGGTGAAGCAAGATATTTGGTTAAGTAACATACATGGAAAAAGCAAAATTTGTACCATTAGAAGAAGCAGACAACGTTGAATTCTGTTAGCTTGGAAACCAAGCAAAGCTAAGGCCTGGAATTTTCCAAAGATGCTGTGGGGGGAAATCCTCTCGTCCAAGAAATAGAAGTTGTGAAGACTGAGGACTAGTCACTCGTCAATTAGTCTTGTCTTTGAACACCTTTAGATAAATTGTCTTGTGTTGTGCTGTTGTGGGGTTAGGAAACTTTCATCTCTGAAAGAGAATTTTAGAATCTGATGCCTTTAAAATTCTTCTTCTTTCCAGTATAATTTATAACCAGTGCTCAAGTCCAGCCAGTTACTTTAGAATTTTCTAAAGGGGCGTGAGTTGGAATGAACTGCACACCCCCACTTTCTGCTTTTGACTTTGCTTATATTATATTTATTAACTGTAACGTTACATATTTTGAAACTTGTTTATGTGTTTTTATTGTGTGACTATATTATTTATACGAATTATTTATTGGCTTTGTCAGTTACTAGTATCTGCTGAAAAATCTAGTTAACTATTTTTAGTGGAATTTCTCTTTTCAATTATATTTTTTTTATTTACAAAACTCAAATCTAAGATTATGCTTAAAGAATCTAAACCCAGTGCCACTCGTTTATGTGTTTAATTTCATATAATAAAACTTTGCTTTAAATACATTTATACATGGATGTGATATTTCGTAGAATACTAGCGAACGGCTTTGTTGCTTACTGATTCGTCAAAGATATAATAAACGAGAAAGTAATTAAAAATGAAGTTTATATTAATAATTAAAAGATCAGCCAACAAAACTATCGTTAAAAAATTGAAAAAAACAATAATGTGAAGGTAAGAAAAGTGTGGCAGAAGGTTGGTGAACGCGGCGGTGTCTGCAGGTAGTGACTAGTGAGAAGCCAAAAAACAAGTCCACAACATTACCGATCTGAAATGGTATCTGTTGTTTTGTAGTTCTAATTTGGCGATTGACTTTTAAAATTTATAATTTAAGGTGACGTGTTAAAAAGGAGTTTTTGTTAGAGCCAATTATATTACAATGAGATCCCTTAAAATGAAAAAAGTATTTAATAGACTTTTTTTAGGGTGAAATAGGATATATCCCAATTGAAAACTAAGTACTACTAATCTTTCGAGATACTAAAATTTATTTAAAAGTTTGACTTCTAACATATGATTTTTTATATACACAGGTCTAGAAATCAAATCTCTAACCACATGCTTAAAGGACAAAATTATTTGTCAAACATATCATATCTCATGTTGGTAATAGACTAAAAACATTTATAACAACTTTGACCAATAATATATTAAATAATTTTAAGAATTTAATTAGAATATACTAATAATATAATTTATATTGTCATTTAATCATAGATTGTTATATATGGTAAGATTGTAAAATTGTTGACTTTAGTAATAATTATTTTAAAAATCATAGAATTATTTCTAATTAATTGAGAATGTAAAATTTTTCATGATATTGAAATTTATTTAAGGAATTGACTTCTAACATTTTTTTTTTAATTTTTATACACACAGATCTAAAATTCAAATATCTAACCACATGTTTAAAATGCAAGATTATTTGTCCAACATATCATATTATGTTGGTAATAGACTAAAAACATTTATAACAACTTTGACCAATAATATATTAAATAATTTTAAGAATTTAATTAGAATGTACTAACAGTATAATTTATATTGTCATTTAATCATAGATTGCTAAGTATGGTAAGATTGTAAGATTGTTGACTTTAGTAATAATTATTTTAAAAATCATATTTAGAATTATTTCTAATTAATTGAGGATGTAAAATTTTGACAATATGTAAAAATTAAACTCTCCCTCTATATTATTTAACTCTTGCCTTCAGCATGTAGCATTGGTCCACTCTGCAAACATATTTTGCTGGGTTCGAATATTTTTCTTAACGTGGTAAACTAATGTTCAAATTTTTGCTGGGAGAAATGTTCACATTTAGTGTTTGATCGTGTCTCGAACAGAATTCTCCAAAGGAGGAGACTTCTGAGAGAATAAATAAATAAATAAACTCATTTAATCATATGAAATTAAATTAATGACAAATTCATCATCCTGGCAATTAGGAACGTAGCTTGAAACTTGAATAGAAGCTCTTTTATATGTAATATGATTATCTCTTATACTTTAAAGACACGGGTGCTGGCCTGTTAGGACAAGTGTTAATGTCATAATTATGACATGTTGCGCTATTGTAATTATAATTAGCAATAGCTTTATACGCAACCGAAGTTGATGGGAGGAAAAGCTAACCCAAAGTAGTACTACGTTTTATACGGCAAAGGACTTCGATTTGCATATTATCATTCTAATTCAAAATACCCAGACAGGGTCCTTCATTTATTAAACCTCAACGAGACCTAATAATACCCACTTCTTTTTCTTCACTTTCTCTTCTTTTAACCTAACCCTTCTTTTTTTTTCCATTGAATATGTTTGAGTCATACCAAATCCAGAGAGTGAGACATATTTAATGTCGTGTATTAACTTTCTAACCCGCGGAAGCTTCCAAGCAACTTCCTCTTTCCTTTTCTATCCATGATGTTTATCTCGTGCTCTGTGCTCCCGATTTTTACGAGGCTGGACCCACCACACTGCTCCGTCAAGTTGTATTCTTAACGTTTCAAATTGAAATATCTTTTATTTAACTTTTATCTGGATAAGCAAAACGCATAAGCCGCAATGTCATCTTTCAAAAAAATCTTAAATCTTGTATCACCGCTAAGCACATAGGCTAAACAATTAGGGAAGTGTTTGTTATATAAAGCAGGTTTTGTTGGGAAAAGAGATCAAAAGGAAGAGTAAAAAGAATGATGTTTGTTATGGCTAAATAATAATAATAAATTGGATAAGTTTTATTGACCTAAAAATTGTATGTTCGGCAAATTTTATTCTTATGATATATGTGAATGAGAGGAAAGAAAATAGAGAAGAAAGAAAACACAAATAATAATGTATTCTTTTTTATTTGATTAAAGAGAAAATTGAAAGAAAAAGAATAGAAAAGTTGATTTCTAAAAACAATTTTTTTTATCTTTCACTTTCTCTTTAATTCAAAATTTTCTCTCCTCCCTTATTTTCCTTCCATCTTACCAAAAGAAATTCTTATTCTTTAATCAATATTCTAAATGTCTATATCCTAGAACAAGAAAATGCAAGCCCTACAATCTAAATATTATCAAGGATTTATGGGTGTGGATAAATACATAGATTCATATCAATTGATTGAGAATTATTGCATAATCTCTAGGTAATCAATCACGTACTAAAGGGGTTTGTGATCTTCTTCAACTAAAACATCTTAGTTCCTCAATGAGACCATCAGTGGCAGCAACCATTGTAAATTCATTTGCATATACCACCACCACTCATGGTGAATTTATATGAATAAAGTATGTAGTTTATGATTGTTGATGGAAAAATCAATGGTTGAAATTTTATAAAATACAAGATCATGGATAACAAACATGAACATATAAGAATTAATTACTCTCTTCATTTTCTCACCAGTAGTTACTAATTACACTAAACACTTACTCTCTAAAGTAAACCCCATCATGTAAAGGATCTAGATCTCACTGATGGTCAATGGGTTCTCTCATCCAAACAAGAATAGGCTCTTCTATCATATAGATCTTGAGGAACCACCAATTTCTTAGTCATGTTCTCTAATATCTCTCCCCCCAAGAGTTGTTGTTGCTTTAACCCAAAAAATTTAGCCTTGAAAGTTAACATCACTCACTAATCACTATCCCAATTCCTTCAGTCCTCTCACTAAGCACTATCTCAATTGGAATTGTTCCTCTAATACTCCTAGTTGCATTCTCCAAGTAGTGGCTTCAACAGTGGCTACTTCAAACTTAGCACCTTCACAATTTATCATTGCAGAATATACCATTTTTAATTTTTTTTTTATTATCCAAACTTAATTGTTAAAAAATTTATAATTAAGCCAAAACCTTTTATTCATGACTTTATATGTTTTATATTTTTGTATTTTTAAATTTATTTTATCACCTAGTTTTATTTGTTTAAAAAGTTAATCAAGCTAACTAGAAAAAGATAATTTTTGTTTGTATTTTTTTTAGAATTTTGTTTTTTATTTTTTGAATTGTTAATAACTTTTTGGATCATTTATTATTATTTTAATTTTTTTGTGTTTTTCATTTTTAAATTTTTATGTTTTATCACTTAATTCTTTTTATTACAAAAGCTTCAAGTCAAGGAGAAATACTTTTACTCATTTTTTTTATTCTTTTTATATTTTATATTATTTTGTATTTTATTTTCTTTCTTTTTTTAATGTGGGGGTCTAGGCCCAAAACCAAATATTACAATGAAATTAAACGAGGAGTAAAGACTTCTAAAACTTTTACTACAATCGTACAAGTCACTTGAGTCGAACCGTCGAAGGCTGCTCAAAATATTTATATTGAAAAAAGTGCAACCAGAGTTAGCTAAGACATCAACACTTCGATTTGCTTCTCTGTAGACATACTCCCCGTGCATGATCCTCTACTAATAGTTTTCTAAACACTCTTAAATCTTCTTTCAAATATTCTTAATTCTTCTCCAATGTTATCCTTAAAAAAATTCTAAAGCAATCTCTTATCATTGATCATTTTTTTTTTGTTTTTAGAAAAAGCATTATAATTTTCCTTTGTTATTGAACTTTTCGAATTAAATTTTTTTAATCATATCCCGCAGTTTATCCTTCTATCACTTTTATTTCCTTTTGTTTCTATTTTTTTATTTTTTTATTTTTACTTAGCTGTTTTCAAAATTGTATTTTTAAAATGTATCAGTTAAAATTAGATCATCGCTTCTTTTATTATACATCTTTGTATAAAAGAAATGTATTTGTTATTAATTTAATCTAAAATGCATTATAACCTTAAAAATTAAATGAATTAAGAATACATACATATTTATTTGTTTTAAAAAATATCTTTTAAAACATTACATATATTTAAAAATTGTCATAAATATTTTGAATATCATAATTAACATACAAAAGCACACAGCTTATAAAATACAACATATTATTAAAATAATGAATTCTATGAGAAACTTGGATGCATCATGCAAGGTAGGGCAGCGTGAAACATATGGGCCACAAATCTTGAGCTTAGGAGATGGGCCGACAAAGGGCAAGAACCACCCACAAGCTACGTTGCTTTGTGCACTACTCTTTTTTTTTTAATTGTTATTCTAAAATTACCCTTATTTAATTTTTTTTTGTTTCTTTTAAAAAAATTAATTTCAAAATATACTAATCTCTCTTCTAAAATTGTAATTAACAACAGTTAAAAAAATACTTTAAAAAAGTGGTACATCCAAAAGTTGGTTAATTGACCAAATTAAGTCACTTTTAGAAACTATTTATTGATTTGAGATTGTTTTGAAACATAACACCAAAGTGGGGTGGTCAAAAGTGGAAAAGACTAATCAATTGGAATATTCGGTGCCACATTAGCTTTTTATTTTTTATTTTTTATTTTTAGACAAAAATGTCATGTGTCTGCCACGTGGGACACCCCAATGACAGTAGTGTTAGGGTATCCCACGTGGTAGATACATGGCATTTTTTGGTGGACACGTGTACAAAATGCCTTTGATAATAGTGTTTTCACTTTTAATTTTATTTTTGAATTAATGACAAAATCAAAACTGAGTGGACAACACAATATAAAAAATGCTAATCCAAATAGTGTTTTGGCACATTGGAAAATGCTAGAAACAATAGCTTTTTCTTTTTGCTGTGAGCAATCCTATAGCAACAGTTGGCAGACTCCCGTTTTGGTACCAATTACAATGGAACATTATATATATAATTTTTTGACTAACTTTCATGTTACAACGAATTGTTTGACTAACTTCCACTGTGTGTTAAGCTTTCGACTGTATGGAAATTCCTCAAATTTAAACTGGACATATCACTATCTCTAGAATCAAATTAAAGGAACTATAATTGATTCATTAATTTATATATATTTATTATATACATATATAAATTATTACAAATTATTTTACACACACACACACATATAATTATTTAGTAATTATTATAAAAGTTTATAATTTTTATATATTATTAAATTATTTGTTATATATATATATATATATATATATATATATATATATATATATATATATGTATGTATGTATGAAAGAGCAAAGATCACACAAGAAGGGGGGTTGAATTATTCGTTTTTGAAAAACTTTTTCGCTTAAGCAAAACGAGTTCGTAAAAACAATTTGAGAGAAAGGATAAAAGAGAACAAGAACACAGGTTTTATACTGATTCACTCAAACTTGAGCTATGTTCAGCCCCTTCACCCAGAAGATATTCTCTAACTAACCTTAGGTTACACAAGTATTTTTTCACTACCTCTTCAGGCCTTACAATGCAATCAACCCAGATTGCTTAACCACCCAAGTATTCTTGCTCACTAAGCCTCTTTAGGCTTTCACAACAAAACAATTGTTTACAACGAAATTCAACTCATAGAGTGAGGATGTAAAACATTAAGCACAAGACAGAGCTATTTCAGAAAATATTCAAAGATCGTCCAATGGACATAAGAAAGCAGTTTGTTCTTTTTGATTATGTCTCACAGTCAACGTCACTATCTATCACTCATTTTCATTCTTCTATCTTGATATATATAAAGTCTTCATAACAAAAGAGCTATTGAAGATGATTTAGCTTTAGTCTTCAAGAAAGAAGCACATGTATCGAGCTTTCAGACAAGTCAGAAAAGGTAACTTTTTAGCTTGCACGAAAATGGAAAGTGCAGGACTGTGTTGGCGATCTGCTTTTTTGAACATTCTTCATTTGGCTTGGCAGCTTTATAAGTTGACTTCATTTTTCTAAATAGCTGCGCTTATGCACCAAAAAGTATCTGTCTTTCATTTAATGCTTGAAATGTTTAAACGTTAAATCTCTTAAAATGGTAAGGCATTAGTCTTCGAGATATATATGAAAGACGTATAGATTGGATGAGTATTTAAAATACTTAGTCGTTTAAGAGCTTCCGTTTGGATAAGTCTAGTACAAGCGTCTAAGCTTAAGACACTTACTCTTGGGGTTGTCATATATGAGTATATTAGATGCTCGTTAAGACAGGCGTGTTGGACGCCATGGTTTTGGACGCTATAAGTTCGTTAACTTTAAACAGAAACTTAAACTTTAATAAGTTTGTTATCTTCAAAATTTTGAGGGACTAGACGCTTCATACGTCTTTGGTTCCAACAATCTTCCCCTTTTTGATGATGACAAATCTTATTAATTTTTAAGTTTTGCGGATATATATCAATAAAAAAATGCATATATAAACAGGTTTTGGGTTTTGATAGACTTACTCTACTCCCCCTGAGTCTGATATGTCAAAACTTTGCATAATTTGAGACAGATAACATATTAGTCCAGATAAACATTCAGGCATCAAAGCATAGAATGTTAATGCATGAATGTCATGTAATGCAAAAGTTTTAACAAACGAAGATTAGAGCATCAGGGCAAATAGAGATCAATACATCAGAGCGATTAATCAGAACAATCAATCAATCAGAACAATCAAGACATCAGAGTAAACAAAAAAAACTTAAGAACAGAGATCATACAAAAAACTTATACTTTATTTCTCCTCCTTTGTCATTATCAAAAAACAAATAGACAAAAGAAGAAAAAAATCATCACTGTCACTTGGGCGCTGAGGGAGGTGGAGGTGGAGGTGGAGATGGAGATGGTTGCGGGGTTCGGAGGAGTTCTTGTTGGTTCTGTAGAATTTGTTGAAGAAGGGTCATAATGGGTTGAAGTTGGTTGGTGACGTATTGTTGGACGGCGGGGTCAACAGTTGAAATGGATGAAGGGGCAGCAGTGGAGATGGGAAGGCTTGCAGAGTTTTAGGAACCAGGAGTTGGTGGTGGTGGAGGTGTTTGTGAGGGTGGTTAAGAAGGGATTGGTGGTTGAACTGTAGTGGGTGGAGGTAGTGCTTCTAAGAGCTTTAGGTTAGGAATTTGGAGTTGGTATGGACGCGGGGTTGCCTATGGGTATGGCGGTTTGAAGGATTTTGGGTGTGTGAGAGCAGCAATAAGAGTGTAGAGAATGGACGTCTCTGTACCCAAAAGCGAACACTCGTCAGTTGGATGGACGCAGGCGGTGGATGTATCAGATAAATAAAAGACATGAGCTGGACGCTGTGTACTTATAAGTCTCCACTGTTGTAGTTTTAGCCTTGTCATCTGGTGAGAGTCCACTGTCGAACGCTTCTTGCTCACAGGTGAACATGTGTTGGTGCCAGAAGCGTTTAGCCTCCTCCTCGTCCATCACTTGCGTTAGACGGTTAGCCCTGTACTAGTCTGGAGTAATGCTTAGATGCTGTTGAAACTCCACTCTGGACAGTAGGGGCAAGGAAGGGGTCTTAGTCAAAATCTTCACCTTTTTGCTGTTTACATCCAGGGTTGGAAGCCTTAAGCAAATGCAGTCAGGTTGGATGCGGACGGTTATGGATGATTTGATGTGTTAAGTAGGAGAGATGAATAACTGATTCTTCAAAGTTGCAGAGCTCTTCACAGAGTTGCAAAACATATGTTCGAATGGCGTGGGGAAGAATCAATCTTCTTTAGGGTCCAACGGCCTGAACTTCAAGTCTGCTGGCCTTATGTGGACGGTCCACTTGGACGCTCGATTTCACCTTTGTTTCACAGCTTGTTCAGTCTCATCAACCGAAGGTACTCTATGCTGAAGTACTCCAGGAGGGTATGCATTAAAGTGCCAAGCTCGCACTAGTGTTGGATATCTTCTTTAGATGAATCGCTTGAGCGACAGGTGTTCAATGGATCCAGGAGTTAGAGCCAAGTAAGCTTCCGATGGCTGATGGATATAGTCGTCCATATATTTCTCAGGAAAAATCGACGAGTAGTCAAAGCCGAAGTCTGGCTCAGGCAAACGCTCTAGACGCAAAATGATTGCATTGTTGTTGACCAGATTTTGCTTATTGCCTTCAACAAACAATAAAGGCCATAGTTTCTTAGTTTTCTCTAGGTTTTCTTATCGGGTAGAGGGTGTGTTTAGGACTGATAGAGGATGAAGAAGGTTGTTTAGGGGCTTGATGGAAAGGTGTGGTTTGGTGAGTTTGATAGTAGGAATGGTGCAAGTATAACCATCATCACCAGGCAATAACATGTCTGGTTCAGGTGCGATTTGTGTTTGTGCTTGTGTTTAGCCTTATGTTTGGTCAAGGGGAATGGGTTGCTTAGCAGGCTCAATGATCAATGATCCAACAAAAACATCTTCAAAATCAGTAGCAACAGCAGGGGCAGATATCTTACTTTTCTTTGATTTTGTCATTGTTGGTTGTGATTTTGCTGGTCATTTGGATGAAGGAGTGGGTTGGACGGCTAAGGCTTATAGTTGGGGCAGAACTGCATCAATGGCAGTCTTTTGTTTCTTCAGAAGAACTCTGATGGGCTCATCGTCCTCATCATCAGATTCAACTATCAGCTGGAATCTTCTTTTGGTAGAAGCAGTTGCGGGTGTAGTTGCAGTTGGTGGAGGAGCAGGTGCAATTGGAAGAGAACCAACAACTAGAGGAGCAGGCAAAGTAAGAGGTTGTTGCGTCTTAGACCTTGTTGCTCAGGACAACCTTACTCTAGATGGTTGCCTCTTGGTGGACGGTCTGGTAGCTGCAATAGGATGGACGAATAGAGCTTCGTCATCCATAAGCTCAATTGGTTGGAAAGCTTATTGGGCAGCTTGTTGTTCAATCGGTTAAGGTGTTTCTCGGTTGAGGTGCTTCCTCAACTGGTTCTTCCTTGATGTCCATCATCTTATCAGACCTTTCCAGAGGCGCCAACACAAATCCAGCTTTCATCTGGGCTATGTTGTTACAACCAAAAAACACTTGGGTGAACCTATGACTACCACCCTGTATCCTAATCACAGTTTGCTCACTAACAGGCAGAACAAAGAAAGCATGATATACTTTCTACAGCCAAAATATTCTGTTCAGTAGTGCAACATAGGTAATCTGGTCATGTTCTCATCATCCCTTCATGGTCCTCATGATGTTGATCAATATGAGGTGAGGAAGGTTGAACTGTTATCTTGTGATCATGTGGAACAGAGCGAACTAGTGCAGAAAGGTTACGCTGTCCTTGGACCCAGCTTTGTGTAGTATACCCTTGTTCAAGAACTACTGGTATACTTTGCCTTCCTTCATCAGCTTGCTATACTCAACGAGTCCTTCACTTTTTGGTCCCATCAAAGTTGCATCTACAATTTCATGTCCTCCAAAATTGTTCTCCCATCCATTTCTAATACATGATCCAGCTCGTTCGCAGCCAATGGCTTGCGCTATACTCCCAAGGTCTAGAGTGACCATTACTCCCAAAAAAGTACCCACTATGTTTGTTTGAGAGAACTCTGCAAATTTCCAGAAGCGTCTGATGAACTCTGAGTAGATAATCTTATTTAGGTGGAAGTAGTTGAGAATTCCACAGCGCATCAGGTTATCCTTGACCTTGACACCCATGTTTTCGAGAGCCTCAATGTCGAAGCGGCTTTCTATCAGGACAATAGCATCGTCCAGGCTTGCCACACGAGTCACAGCCTTCATGGCATTGTTAGTTTTCTCCATCACCATGGTTGAAGATTTGAGAGTTAGGGTTCGAGAGCTTTTGGGAAAATGAGAGAGAGTTTCAGAGAGAAAGTAAAAGTTAGGTAAATGTTTGGTTTGCAGATGTTATAGTGTATAGGAAGTAACTGATGGGTTTTCTATTTTGGCAATTTTTTGAATTTTGAAGAGAGATAATGCGCATTAAATGCTGGTTAGGTGCACATGTTTCACGAGGGCAATTTTTGGTACATAAGTGACTCAAACAAGAATAAAGCATTTATTTCAAATCATTATCAGTGAAAACATGATTATGTACGAATGAAGATTTATATGCACATAAATATGAATCGATATGGAATGCAAACAGTGATGCTAATGGACGCATGCACGATGGACGGTGTAATGATAATGGACGCTTTATGTCTTTGGACGCTACCTGTCATTGGACGGTCAAGGCACATAAAAGAAAACTATTCCTTTATAAATTCCATACCAAGATGGTCTCGATTATGGATGAGTTTATTTTTAGGAAGTAGTTTTATAAATATGTCTGCTAATTGATTTTCAATGTTAATGAACTAAATATCAATAACCCCTTTTTGAATATAATCTTTTATAAAGTGATGTTTTATTTCAATGTGCTTTGCTCTATAATGCAATATAGGATTTTTAGATAAATTTGTAGCAACAGTATTATCACAGAGGATAGGAATTTTACTCTCATAGATACTGTAGTCCTCTAGTTGATGCTTGATCCACAGAATTTGTGAACAACAAGACGCTATTGATATGTACTCTGCTTCTGTTGTGGATAGGGCAATCGTCCTTTGTCTTTTGCTTGTCCAAGAGAAAATATTTTCACCAATGAGGTGACATCTTCCACTGGTGATTTTTTGATCTATTCTGTCTCCAGCATAGTCAGCATCACAGAATCCAACTAACCTATATTCTTTATTCGACTTAAAGCATAAACCAAGGTTAGTGGTTCTTTTTAAGTATCTAAATATTCTTTTTAATGCAGTGAGATGTGTTTCTCTAGGATTAGATTGAAAACGAGCATATATACATACACTAAACATGATATCAGGTCTAGACGCTGTAAGATATAGTAAAGATCCAATCATACCTCTGTATGTGGTTTCGTCTACCTTTTTGCATGTGTCGTCCAGTCTAAGTATTGAAGACGGATACATTGGTGTGCTCATTTCTTTGGCATTGTCCATTGTGTATTTCTTGAGTAGCTTTTTTGCATACTTTGTTTGATGTATGTATATGTCATTGTTAGTTTGTTTTACTTGTAATCCCAGGAAGAATTTCAATTCTCCTATCATGCTCATCTTAAATTCTACTGTCATAAGCTTAGAGAAATCCTTGTACAGAGCATTATTAGTAGCACCAAATATGATATCGTTCACATATATTTGTGCAATAATAAAATGTGAATGGACGTTTTTGTGAAAAGAGTAGTGTCTACTTTTCCTTTTGTGGAACCATTTTCTAAAAGAAAAAAGCTTAATTTTTCATATCAAGCTCTTGGAGCTTGCTTAAGTCCATATAAGGCTTTCTTTAGTTTAAAAGCATGTTTAGGAAAAGTGTCACACTTAAACCTAAGAGGTTGTTTCACATAAACTTCTTCATTTATTATACCATTAAGGAATGCACTTTTTACATCCATTTGATAAAGCTTCATATTACTCTGAGCAGCAAATGAAAGTAAGATACGAATAGCTCATAGTCTAACTATAGGTGCAAAAGTTTCAGTGAAATCTTTACCTTTTTGTTGAGAATAGCCTTGAGCTACAAGTCTAGCTTTGTTTCTTATTACTTTACCTGATTCGTCCAACTAAAACACCCGCTTTGTTCTTATTATGAAATTATCTTTAGGTGCAGGAACTAGCTTCCACACGTCGTTTCTTTCGAACTGACTTAGTTCTTCCTTCATGGCAATGATCCAGCCTTCATCCAGGAGAGCTTCATCTATTGTCTTTAGTTCCAATTAGGAAATCAAGGTAGTTTGAGCTTGCTCCTTGAAGGTTGATTTTATTTTGACATGATCACGTACATTTCCAAGAATTTGATCTTCTAGATGATATGTCTTCATTTGCCATTGTCGTCCAATGGGTTCTTTTTCTTCTTCCTTTGGATCGTCCAACTGGATTCTGGACGTTGGTTGCTTGGAATTGTCCAACTTCATATCTACGAAGGATTCTTCTAGCTTTGATAGTTCTTTATTAGGCTTATTGTCATTAAACTTTACATGAATGACTTCTTCAACCGTTAAGGTTCAAGAGTTGTAAGCTCTATATGCCTTCTATGTTTTAGAATACCCTAACAATATTCCATCATCACACTTAGAATCAAATTTTCCAATATTGCCCTTAGTGTTTAAAATGAAACATTGACACCCAAAAGGATGAAAATATGATATGTTGGGTTTTCGTCCTTTCCACAATTTATAGGGAGTCTTTTTCAAAATAGGTCTAGTATATATTCTATTTTGTAAATAACATGCTGTATTTACAGTTTCAGTTCATAAGTGTTTAGGAGTAAAGTTATCATTAAGCATGGTTCTAGCCATTTCTTGTAATGACCTATTCTTTCTCTCTACCACACCATTTTGTTGAGGTGTACGTGGTATAGAGAAGTTGTGGAGAATTTCGTTCTCTTCACAGAACCCTTGAAAACTTTCGTTTTCGAATTCTCCTACATGATCACTTCTGATTGAGGATATGCAAACACCTTTTTCATTTTGAATTCTTTTGCAAAATATAGAAAATACTTTGTAAGACTCATCCTTCTATTTTAGGAACATAACCCATGTCCATCTAGTATAGTCATCTATTACAATTAACCCATATCGTTTTCCACTAAGAGAGGCTGTTCTAGTAGGTCCAAACAAATCAATATATAAAAGCTCAAGTGGTCTAGTAGTGGAAACAATATTTTTTGAATCAAAAAAACTTTTCACTTCTTTCCCTTTTTGACATGCATCATAGAGAACATTAATTTGTATACAAGATTTAGAAGTCCTCTTACAAGGTTATGCTTGTTTAGCTTTGAGATTAATCTCAAACTTGCATGTCTAAGTTCCTTATGCCAAATCCATTGATTCTCGTTGATGGATACTAGAAATGACACATTTTGATTTCTAAGGTCATTTAGGTCAATCTTATATAGATTGCTTTGCCTCTTCGCAAAAAATAATATAGATCCATCTAAGTTTCTGACTGTACATTCATCTTTGTCAAAGAAGACACTGTGTCTACTGTCACATAATTGACTTATGCTCAGCAAATTGTGTCTAAGTCCTTCAACATATAAACATTTTCAATAGAAGGGAAGGGGTGCTTATAGATTTTACCTATGCCCGTAATCTTACCCTTCTGATTTCCTCTAAAGGTGACCCATCTATCATTCTTTGGTTGGAGGCTCTAGAACATAAACTTTTCTCCTGTCATGTGTCGTGAGCAACCACTGTCCAGGTACTATGATTGGAGTTTCCTTTCTGTTGTTAAGCAGATATGCAATAGGAATGATCATAAACTTAGGTACCCAAATGGACTTGGATCCTTTCTTGTTAGTTCTGAAGGCATTAGATGCCTTCGTGACTGGACGATGAAAGCACCATGATGATTCGTGACCGATTTTTCCACAATATTTACAATGAGCAATAGCTTTAGATGTTCCAGAGATTTCCTTTTCAACAAAGCTAAGTCCAGACTTGTCATGTGGACTTTGTTTATAAGATAGAATTTTATTTAAAATTTTACTCCCATTGACAAATTTAGATAGACTTTCTTTTAGGTGGTTTACTTCCTTTTGAAGTTCTATGGCTTCATTAGGAGGTATCACTTCAGGAACTTCTTTTGCCTTTAATTTTTCATTTTCTCTCAAAGCATTTTCATAATTTTCTTTGAGTAAATTGTATTCTTTTGTCATTTTGGAAAATTTCTTTTTCAAATCTTTGTATCCTACTAAGAGAGTTGAAGAATTAGAGAGCAATTCATTATATGCTTCTTGAAGGAAAATTATATCATTGAAATTTACCTCTTCGTCTTGCTTATCTTCTGAGCTTTCTGAACTGTTCTCTGCCATGAGACATAGATTTGCTTCTTCCTCTTCTTTTTTTTCCGACGATGATGGGTCCATGTCCTTCCAAGTAGCCATGAGTCCTTTCTTCTTCTTTTTGAAGAAGGTTTTCTTTTTCTCCTTTTGCAGGGTTGGACATTCAACTTTGACGTGTCTAGGCTTCTTATATTCAAAGCAGACTGATGGACTCTTCTCCTTGGGTTTCTTGCTATACTTCTTTGTGAAGTTTCTGGCTCTGGACCCTCATTTCTTTCTCCACATGGCTTGTATCTTTCTTGATATGAAGGATATCTCGTCCTCATTAGAGTTATCTTCTTTGGACGCTTCCTCAGAAGATTCTTCCACGTTCAGGGCTTTGGACGATAATCCCTTTGTTGGACGTTAGACGCTTAAGGTGATGGACTTTCTTTTTTGTCCTTCATCCTGTTTTAGCTTCAACTTGTGAACCTTGAGAGTTCCAAGTAGCTTTTCCTTGGAGAGTGTTGTTAGATCCTTGGATGCTTTCAACGTTGTAACCTGTGGTCTCCATTGTCTAGGTAAACTTCTTAAATTTTTTTCAATGTGATCATAGTTATCATAAGTTTTGCCTAGTGATCTCAGGTTATTTATGATAGTATGAAATCTTCCAAACATAAGTTCAATAGTTTCATTTCCTTCCATAGAAAAAACTCATATTGTCTAACAAGTAGACTTAGTTTGGATCTTTTTACCTGTGAAGTACCCTCATAAGCAAGAGCCAGGGTATCCTACATCTTTTTAGCACTTTTCAAACTATGTACTTTTTCATATTCTGATTAAGATAAGGCACACATAATAGCATTTCGAGCTTTTGAATTAAGTAGGTACTATTGTTTGTGTGCTTCTATCCACTGACCTCTAGGTAACTCGGTTTCGTTTTGGTCCAGAGGCAGATAGTCACCAGTTTCCACCACGTCCCATATGTCAATGTGGCATGCGTCAAAGAATGCTATCATTCTTTGTTTCTAGTAGTCATAGTTTTGACCTTTAAAGAGCGGTGGTCTGTTTACGGCTTGTCCTTCGTTATCCATGAATGCTTAGGATCTTTTTATCCCTGCATTGTTAGATGCTCAACCCCAAGAGGCTGAGCTTTGATACCAATTGAAAGAGCAAAGATCGCACAAGAAGGGGGTTGAATTGTGCGTTTTTGAAAAACTTTTTCACTTAAGCAAAATGAGTTTGTAAAAACAATTTGAGAGAAAGGATAAGAGAGAACAAGAGCACAAAGCTTTTATATTGGTTCACTCAAACTTGAGCTACGTCTAGTCCCTTCACCCAGAAGGTATTTTCTAACCAACCTTAGGTTATACAAGTATTCTTTCACTACCTCTTCAGGCCTTACAAGACAATCAACCCAGATTGCTTAACCACCCAAGTATTCTTTCTCACTAAGCCTCTTCAAGCTTTCACAACAAAACAGGTTTTTACAACGAAATTCAACTCATAGAGTGGGAATGTAAAAGATTAAGCACAATACAGAGCTATTTCAAAAAATATTCAAAGATCGTCTAGTGGACGTAAAAGAGTAGTTTGTTCTTTTTGATTATGTCTCACAATCAGCGTCTCTATCTGTTACTCATTTTCATTCTTCTATATTGATATATATAAAGTCTTCATAATAAAAGAACTGTTGAAGAGGATTCAGCTTCAGTCTTCAAGAAAAAAGTGCATGTATCGAGCTTTTAGACAAGTTAGAAAAGGTAACTTTTTAGCTTGCACCAAAATGGAAAGTGCAGGACTACGTTAGCGATTTGTTTTTTTGAACATTCTTCATTTGGCTTGGCAGCTTGATAAGTTGACTTCATTTTTCTAAATAGCTGCGCTTATGCACCAAAAAGTACCTATCTTTCATTTAATGCTTGAAATGTTTGAACGTTAGATCTCTTAAAATGGTAAGGCATTAGTTTTCGAGATATATATGAAAGACGTATAGATTGGATGAGTATTTAAAATACTTAGTCGTTTAAGAGCTTACGTTTGGATGAGTCTAGACAAGCGTCTAAGCTGAAGACACTTACTCTTGGACGGTCGTCATATATGAGTATATTGGACGCTTGTTAAGACTAGCGCGTTGGACGCCACGGTTTTGGACGTTGTAAGTTCGTTAACTTTAAACAGAAACTTAAACTTTAATAAGTTTGTTATCTTCAAAATTTCGAGGAACTAGACGCTTCATATGTCTTTGGTTCCAACAATATAATATTTTGTATAATTATTATAAGAAGTTAATAATTTTAATTATAATTAAATTTAAAACTAAATGTGGTACTTTATAATTTAAAAGAAATTGTCAATGGTTAAAAATAATCTTGTATCACAATTTAAATTATTTCTTATAAATTTAAAATATAATTTATACATTTAAAAGTATTTATTTATTATCAATTTTAAATATAATATAATTTATCTATTTAGAAATACTTATTTATTATAAATTTTAATTATATAAAAAGAAAACACTAATGTTATTAGTGTTTTCCAGTGTGCCAAAACGCTATTTGTATTAGCAATTTTTATATTATGTTGTCCACTTAGTTCTAGTTTTGTCTGTAATTAAAAAAATAAAAATTAAAAATTAAAACGCTATTACCAATAGCATCTTGTACACGTGTCTACCGAAAAATGCTATGTGTCTACTACTACTAAAGTATTCTACGTGGCGACACGTGGCATTTTTTTTTTCTGAAAATTAAAAATAAAAAAATAAAAAAGGTGACGTGGCATCAAATACCCTTGTTTGACTAGCGTTTTCCACCTTTGACCGCCCCACTTTGGTGTTATGTTTTAAAATAGCCCCAAATCGATAAATAGTTTCTAAAAGTGACCCAAATTGGTTAATCAGCTTCCAAAAGTTCTATCAATACCCTCCATAATCGATTAATTGATCTATGTAAATCACTTTTACAAAGTATTTACTAAACCGGGAATGTTTTGAAATATAATACCAAAGTGGGGCGGTCAACAATGAAAAACACTATTTAAACTGGGGTATTTAGTGTCATGTCAACTTTTTTATTTTTTAAAACGATCAATAGTAGAAAATGCTAGTCAAACTGAAGTATTCAGTATTATGTTAGCTTTTTTTTATTTTTTAAAAAAATTTAGCCGAAAATGCCACGTGTCGTCCATGTGGGATATTCTAGTGACAGTAGCGTTTTTAGAAGATCTACTGCCACGGGGTATCCCACGTGGACAACACATGACATTCGTAGTTGACACATGTGCAAAATGTTATCACCAATAATGTTTCCAATTTTTTTAAAAAAACTGACGAAACCTGAAGTGATTAGACGTGTACAAAGTACAAAACATTATCACTAATAGCATTTTCATTTTAAAAAAAAAAAACTGACAAAACACTATCACCCTTGACGAGTCATGGTGAACGCATGCATGTTGGCTCGGGACACACATACACTTTCTTTGTTGTGTCTTTCTATTCTTTTTCTTTAGCTTCCATGGCAAATTATGCCTAGATTAGTAAATACTTTGTAATTTTTTTTAGCTTCCATGGCTCGAGGCACACATATAGTTTTTTTTTTTTAATTTTAAATGAAAACATTATTAGTGATAGTGTTTTGTACATTGTGTGCATCCAATCACTTCAGGTTTCAAAAGATTTTTTTTTTTAAATTGAAAACACAATTAATGATAGTGTTTTGTATATTGCATGTCCAATCACTTTAAGTTTCGCTAGTTTTTTTTAAAAAATAAAATTAAAAACACTATTAGTGATAATGTTTTGTACATTCTACGCATCCAATTACTTTAAGTTTTGTCTGTTTTTAAAAATAAATAAAATTGAAAACGCTATTGGTGATAGCATTTTATACACGTGTAAACTACGAATGCCATGTGCTATCCACGTGAGATACCCTAGTGTCAGTTTTGAAAATGCTACTGCTATTAAGGTATTCCATGTGGGTAACACGTGAAATTTTTGACTAAATTTTTTAAAATAATAATAATAATAATAAAAGTTAATATGACATTACATATTCCAGTTTGACTAACATTTTTCACCGTTGATCGCTTTAAAAAAAAAAAAAAAGCTGACATGATATTGAATATCTCAATTTTACCAACATTTTCTACCATTGATTGCCCCACTTTGATATCATATTTCAAAACAATCTCAATTAGTAAATACTTTGTAAAAGTGAGCTACTTTTGTCAATCATTCCTCCTCAATCTTGTCCAAAATAAAGGCCATAGACCAAAAAATAAAATAAAATCCCAAATAAACGTCGAAATTAGTGTTTTTCATTTTGGGCTCATTTGGGGACTGGATTAAACCCACCTCACCCGGCCACCCTATATTTAAAATTCTCACTCTCCCATTCTTCTGGGAACCCAAAAAATTCCAAAGCCTTTTTTTTCAGGTACGCTTTCTCTTTCTCTCTCCCTTACTTCAACAACCACTTTAGGGTTTCTGGGCAAAGAAATTTTCTGCGATTCTCCTCCTCAATTTTGTGAAACATCCAAGTGGGGTTAGTGATAAAGGGGTGTTAGGGTTAGGCATTGTGGGTTTATGCCTTTTTCTTCGTCTCTTGTTTGTTGGGTTAGATTTTTGGGGTGCTAGGGTTTCTTGGCTTGATTTTTGGTTGTGCCGTGTGAAGTAGATTTGAGTTTGAAAGCGATTTGAGGGAAGAAGATGAGGCCGGTTTTTGCTGGGAACTTGGAGTACGATACTCGTCAATCAGAGCTTGAACGCTTGTTCTCCAAGTATGGCAGGATTGACCGCGTGGACATGAAATCTGGTAAAACCCTTGTGTTTGTGTCTTCTTATATGCAATCAGAATATTTTAATGGGATTTTATTTGTTTAATTTATTTTATTAGTTTCCCTTGCCTGGTGATGAAGTCTGAATTTTTTTTTAATTTTTTTTTTTAAGTTTTTGTGTAAGAAACCGTACCTTGTCATCCCGTTTTGAATTTTTGTTCCTTTGTTTTTATTTGAGATGTTGAATGATCAATTGTCAAACCGGTTTCACGGTTCCCATATGGTGTGTCATTCAGTGATTGTGTGAAGTTAGTGTATCACTTAGGGCTGGTTTGGGTAAATAGGTTAATTAAGCACTTGTTGAATAAGTGCTTATCATATAAGTGTTTAAGTTGTTTTTGTTATGGAAGAAAAAATAAGGTTAATCAGTTATCATATAGGTTGTAAGCTGTTTTCATAAGATATCCTGGAGAGCGTGTTGAAATAAGCTAGAAACAGCTTATGGAGAGGTTATAAGCTATTTTCATAAGTTTTGCTAAACACTTACACTAGTGCTTCTGTCATAAGATAGCTTCAAATAAGTTGTTCCAAACACACCCTTATAAGTAAACAGTATTTTGTAGTTGAATAAGAATGATGTTCATCTAAAAGCTACTGATATTGGGATGGACATATTTTGGAATTTGGATATGGACATATGGTTGCTTTTGTGGCTGGAATGTCTAGTTCCTATATCCTGGTGGGAAATAAATGGAAGCCACAATTGCAATGCCTTTGGAAAGAAAATCCTCTGGTTTTTAAGTGTTTCTTTTGGCGCAGGAACTTCTACTAAGGGAAAATATGCTGAGCTTCTGTCTTGGCTTGCCAACCTCTCTGCAAAAATTTTTTTGGAAGGAAACCTTCCTGCTTGTCTGCTCTCCTTCTACCCACCGATCTGCATTTTCTCATCTGATCATTCGTCACTCACTTACCTCATCACCCAACATTGACATTTCCACCAGAATGTTCTTAGTGGGATCGTCATTCAATTTATTAAGCCATGCCTAGCTTCACTGAAAATAGGGGATCAATGAAATTCTGTCAAGTCATGCCCTTTATTTCTGAAATCACTTGTGCTGTCTGAATGGAGAAGCATGCTTGGCAATCTCAGATCTGAATTTTGGATTTAAACCTTTAATTGCAATCATGATTTTGTTCCTCATTCAACGCCTCTACAGCTTCATGTGCATCAGCCCTCACTTATATTCAGGTGTTGTATTCCTTTGTTCTTGACAGGGAAAATGATTTCCTGATTTGGCTGATGTACTTCTGGTGAGGGATAACATGCTGATGTCTTTCATAATCATTTATGCCTCTAATACTAGTTACGTTGCAGGTTTTGCTTTTGTCTATTATGAGGATGAGCGTGATGCAGAAGAAGCAATTCGTGCACTTGACAATATTCCATTTGGTCATGAAAAGCGAAGGCTGTCTGTGGAGTGGGCTAGGGTATGATAGTATTTTCATGATCATGTTTTAGTTTTATTTAATTATTGATGAGATCATGAAAGTATAACAGTGTCCTACTTGAGTTTAATAAGAGCTTTCTTGTTTTCCTTTTTGGCAGGGTGAACGTGGACGTCATCGTGATGGATCAAAGGCAAACCAGAGGCCAACAAAAACCCTGTTTGTGATTAACTTTGACCCAATCCGTACTAGAGTTCGTGATATAGAAAAACACTTTGAACCTTATGGGAATGTTCTTCATGTTCGAATTCGGCGGAACTTTGCATTTGTGCAGTTTGAAACACAAGAAGATGCTACCAAAGCTTTAGAGTGTACAAATATGAGGTAAATTGTGAGACTATATTGTCTTATGGTAAAATTCTTTATGGTTTTTTATTTTGCTATATACAAATAATGAATTTCTGGTTTCATTACACTTGTAGTAAGATCCTGGACAGGGTGGTGTCTGTGGAGTATGCTCTGAGGGATGATGGTGAGAGGGGTGATAATTATGACAGTCCTAGAAGAGGGGGTTATGAGAGATCGCCCAGTCCAGTTTATCACAGGCGACCAAGTCCTGACTATGGTCGTCCACGCAGCCCTGCCTATGATAGGTATAATGGTGGACCAGACAGGCGGAGGAGTCCTGATTATGGCAGGCACAGAAGTCCTGATTATGGCAGGCGTAGGAGTCCTGATTATGGCAGGCACAGGAGTCCTGATTATGGGAAGCCCAAGAGTCCTGAATATGGTAGATATCGCAGGTATTGTATCATAGTCAATTTAATTCACTCCTGCAACTGTTCTCCCCCCTCTTTTTGGAGCTTATTTATTCTGTTATTTATTGACAGCCGTTCACCTGTGCAAAGGTCAAGAACTTAAGTGATGACTGGTTTTGGGGTAAGAAACAAGGCTCCAGTGGCACTTACTTTCTAGTTGTTAGAATAGCGAGTCGTACATTATGTAGTAAACGGTACTTCTCAGTGTAATGTGGTTTGCGCTTTTGCTGTTTAGCAGTCAGTGCCATTGTTCTTAATAGGACCTAAATATGAGACCCTGTTTAGTGTCGAATTATTGATGCATATTTTTGCAATGACATCATGCTTTGCCACATCTGAATTTATATTTTTTTCGTGCCCTAGTGCCGACACTATTGTGATTGAATCGCTCATACCAGTTAATTTGTAATCATAAGTAGGATTGAAACATGTCCATCAGGAATGGTTAGATATCAACTGTGCTCTGAAGAGATATATTATTTGTTGGCTGCTTGAGCAGTGGTTCAGCGGCAATGCATCTTTACTACCCCTCCTTTTTCAACCATATGTTTGGTTTCTCAAATATACACGCACTCAGCCTCAAATCTGTAAAAAGTAATTAAAAATTTAATGATAAAACTAGGTGTATAAATTTACACTTGCACACTTATTACATGGGGATTAGAATAGACCATCTAGCTTGTACGTTATTTACTAAAAAAATTGATCAAGGCTTATTGAAAACTTTGTTAAAAAATTAGGCTTTAGGCCATTTTAAAAAATCTCTCAGGACTAATTGACATGCATAAGTAAATATAAATAATTTCTTATTATTATTTGTTAGATTATTTAAAAGCTTCGGTCTATTAATTTAGGTTTATTAGTTTAGGTTTTAGGTTAAATTGAGTTTTTCAAAAGACTAGGTAAGGTCGGAAAAAGGTATATATTAGGCAAATAAGCTAAAATAGTTTAAGTTTAGGCATTAGATTTAGAGAAAGAGAATAGGACAGGTCTATTTAACAAGTTAGTAGATAATATTTCAGTTTTATTATAACTATTTTTAATGGTTCAAAACTTCAAATTGTAAGTCCTTTTCTCATGTAGTTTGTGCTAATTGATTTACTTTAAAATTATCTTCATGAGATAATGAGAAACGTACAACCCCTTATTTGTTGTTTACATCATATGCACTGCCAATTCTCTCTGGGTAAATCTTGGCTTAGAAAATTGCCCCAAACGTTGTTGGCTAGGCTACGGAGTTTTCAAATGATAGAATTTGAGGATTTGCATGAGATAGGAAGAGTGAATTCTATTGTGTGATTGTTCACTTCATACAAGGGGATCTGAAGAGAGAAACAGAAATACGGTACCCTTAAAATTTAGCGGTGCTTTTTTCAAAATGTGTTCATTTCCTCTATTTACATGACAAAGTTAAGTAAAAAATACACAGGGATCCATTTACCAGGAAAGGATGTGTCCCCTCAAAAAATTGTTTTTGCTCTAGTTCATAATGGGTGCGTCATGTATAAATACTGCCATTGAGTCTTTTTCTATGGTTTCTGTGGTATGTCCTGAGCTTAAAGTAGATAACCCTACCTTCCGTTTGTACATTTTTTGTGCTGACAAAAATAATTATAATTATTGCATATAGGATTGTCCTTGGTTATCCGTGACTTGTGTTGTGTGAAATATTTCTTGTGATTCCATGTTTTCCTACCAATAGCTCAAGATATAATTTTAACGGTTGGGTTGCTTTGCCTTTGTGAGATGGAATTTCTTGTAGTGCATGTGCAACTCTGTATTTTGGCATGTTTTATGCTTGCAGATTTTTGTTATGAATCCAGTCTGAAAGCAAAGTCCATCCCCCCAAAAAAATAGTTTATATTATTTAAGTGCTATTTGATTTGAAAAAAAATCTTTTTGTTTTTTACGATTTGCTGTCACTAATAACTTCAAAATGTTATTATGTTTTTATTTTATTTGTAAATATTTGCATAAAAATTATAAAATATATAAAAATTATTATTTTGTGTAAATCTTTGGAAAAAACACAGTAAAATTAAGATAATATATTTTTTTTAACTTTTAGTAAAAACAAATTAAAAAAAGTTTTATTTTAAAGTAAGCACGTTTAAAGTTTTTATTTATTTATTTGCTTAACATGCGATATAATAAAGTTTTATCGGAAGGCACGGATGATAATGAAATTGTATACCGCTCGACAAATGTTAAAAAAGAGCAATGTTACACAGAAAATTTTCGCCCAATTCAGCCAAAAATTATGAGGATTTAAGGGTGACACTTGGAAATGTCAAAGTAGTTGAGACTACTTATATATCTTGGAATAAATAACAATGTTAATTCATTCCGGTATTAGAATTTTAGTTGTTTAGTATTTTCTTAAAAATATTTGATAGTTGGCAATAACATCGTTCTGTTATCAGTAATTACCATCATCCATGAGTAAGTCTTGTTATATTTACTTTGTCTAAAGCATCTCTTATGCAGGTTTTTAATTTGAATTCTTAACTCTATTTCAGTGGGTCTTTTGTAGTCACATAAAATTTAAGAACACACTAATTTTCACTTCAATTCTGAGAGTCAATTTAAGTTTTTAACTTATTTTTAGTGTGTCTCATTTTATCTAACAGCTCACAAAAACTCCTATTTTGACTTAAAAAAAAAAAAATCCTTTTTTTAATGTTTAAGCAATTTTGGTTATAATTGTTTATATAAGCAATGTCTATAAGAACTATATAAAAACTCATTTTATCTCACAGCTCACAAAAACTCCTATTTTGACTTAAAAAAAATAAACAAAAATCCTTTTTTTAATGTTTAAGCAATTTTGGTTATAATTGTTTATATAAGCAATGTCTATAAGAACTATATAAAAACTCATTTGCTCCAATGCTATTTTAAGAATCAACTTAAGCAATTTCACTAGAGTTGTTCTTAATAACTTTTTAAAGAACTTAAATTTCATCAATTTATTTTGTAGAATTTAAAATATTTTTTAAATAAATCAAATTTACAAAATTTTGCACAATTTTAAAATTATTTATTATTTTATTAAATAACTTTATTTTGACATACAATATTTTTAAATGTGAATAAATGTTAGTTATAAAAATACATATTCATAAATATTTATTTTATCTAATATTTGGTTTATATAATTATCAAGATAATAATACATAATAATACATGATTTAACGGTTATATTTGTCAAATTTGCATTCTATAAAAAGTGATTTAAGTAGAGTCAGAGGAAATGGATCAATGAATTTGACTTAATTTTTTAAAGTGAGGAAAATGACATTAGGAGATAAAATGCACTTATAACCATTGATTAAACATTCAACAATTGAGATTATAATTAATTTCAAAATTTATTATACATGTATTTGATTTTTATTGTAATCTCAACCGTTGATTTTTACTTAATGAATATATTTCCTTCATGCCTATCACTAATAATAATAATAATAATGGGCCATGATCCGTTGACACTAGGTATTAAAGTTAGTCAAATTATACTTTCATTAACTTTTTGTAGAATGTAAATTTAATCAATCCAACCGTTGAATTATGTGATATTATCTTTATGATCATGTATATCAAATTTTACATAATTTAGACTTTTCTAGATATGTCATCTAATATTGAATATTTATATATTTTTTAATTTTATATTATACGTTAAAATAAAGTGATGTGATCAACTATTAAATAATTTTGAAATTGTGAAAAATTTTGTATAGTTAATCTAATTAATAAGAACATCAAATTTAACGGTTAAATTAATTAAATTGTATTTTACAAAAAGTTGTTAAATGTGTAATTTAAATAACTTTAATACCTGATGTTAATGGATCCTGACCCTAATAATAATAGTGATAGTGATGAACATAGTGATGATGATAATAAGAATATTTGCTGTTAATAACGAAAACTATCTTTGAAGCAAAACAAAATTGATATGAAACAAAATAACAAAAACCATCCATCATTCTTTTGACTTTTATCCTTTCATACTTAACCACCGAATCATGAATTTGAGTTGGCATTTGCTCATCTCAATTAACGGAATTTGTGGCTGAAAGTTAACGCAACTACGTGCTCTTTAACTCTGATGTCGGAATCTTCTACTTAAAATTATGAAAGTTATTTCTTCCGGCTTGGCTTTCATTGACTTTTGGGTTTAGGAAAAAGACCGAAAAAATTATTAGGTAATTTAAAACTATTACATATTCATAATCTCAATTAATTTTTACTTGACATACTCAAATTTTTTAATTTATGAGAGAGAATTAGTAATACTTAACTATGTATTATATAAAAATTAATAGGGGCTATGAGAGTCCCTACCACCTAACAATTTTTCAAAAGACTGACTGAATCATTTCACTGATAACTATATTGATTGGCTGTTATATGTCTGATGAAGATGAAACCATCAAATGAAATTAATATTCATTAGTGAGGTAAAAATACAGAAAAACAGCGTACTTATTCGGCTCTTGTAGTTGTACGTTCATATTCATCCATGTTCAGTGGAGAAATTCATTTCATTAATAATCGAACACCCTTTAGGACACAGATGAGTTTCATCAATTGTACCAACTTAAAACTGATAAGGTTAAAAATATATATATCATAACTTACAATTGATTGCATAAAGGGCAATATCTCTAAGTTGAGGACTTCCTAAGCTCTTCATCAATTGCCTTCTCCAGCCATGCCTCAGCATCTTCCATCATTCCAGGGCTAAGCCTCACCATCAGAATGCAAAATTCAGTTTCATTTAGCTTGCCATCCCCATCAAGATCACCTTGTCTAACCATGGCCTCTGCATCCTCCTTGCTCATGCCTTCCATGCCCAGAAGAGCTGAGTTTGTCCTTAGACTCTCGCTTGTGATCAAACCCATTTCTGGGTCTGCTAGAAGCTTGAACCCCCCACACAGTTCAGACACAAAGGACTCCACATCAAGCTTCTCTGCCATCACTGGCAGCAAGTCCTCGAACTCTCTTTCCATGCTGTTTTCCTTCTTGTTGTGGTGGTTGCTTTCCATTCTAATAGCACCCTTCCTTTTTCTTCTAGTTGTGAACGTTGGAAAGAAAGGTGGAAGGGGAAAGTGACTTTGGAAGACTTTATATTATATTGGAATGAAGACTGAATGAGAATTCGTTAGGACAATGGCCTTTTATAGACATGTAAAATTTCTTTGCCTTTTGGAATAACTATCTTGGTAAACGGGAAATTATTGTATGGTTTAGAGCTACTGCATGTTCATGGTCTCGACTAATTTTTACATGATATGTAGTCGAATTTTTCAGTTTACAAAAAAAAAATTAATAAAATTTGACGGTTAGAAATTGCTCGCGACCATGTACATGTAGTCTCAATCAATCTCTACCTGACATATAGTTGAGTTTTTTGATTTACAAAAAAGAGTTAATAAAACTCAGTTACATGTCACGTAAAAATTGGCCAGAACCTTAAACATATGGTGATCCCAAATCATACAATAATTTCTCATTAAATAGTGGTCCCAAACTATACAAGAATTTTTCCTTGCTAGCATTTTGGTACTTCATGGTTTCAAATTGGCCGGTTTGTGTTTGTGATCTCAACCGTGTGTTATGGAAGTTGTATTCTTGATTGGCTTTGCCCATTGATTTGTTTTTCTGACTAAAGTAATCAATCAAGTACTAATATGAGACTAACCAATTTGTTTGGAAGCTATTATGACTAAAGGTCTTCCTAACAAGTGTTTTCTCCGACGTGTAACTTACTTTAATTCCCTATGTGTAGTAGCTCACTTGTCATCGCAACTTGTTTTATGTTATACCACTTTTATGCATAGGTACACAAAATACACATTGGGGCAGGTTCTATATATAAAATAACAATACGGCAAAGTTTTTATTAAGAAAGAGTAATGATGTGCACAAAAGAAAGTGAAGTCGTTGTGATGAGGTTCACGAGAGAAAATTTTGTGGCTCAACCAATACTTAAGTAGGATTGGGGAGGTGGGAATTGTACTAAGTCAAGAACTTCAGGAATATGTAGAAAACGGTATTGCTGTCACAAGTAGATGTATTCCTGTGCCATTGACTTTTTATTTTCATTTTTCATTTTTAAGAGTTTAATATATATCCACCTATTTAGGATGGTTTCTAGGAAGTTGCCTTTGGTGGGAACAAGGGGATATTCTAGTTAAGACGTAATCTTCAGTGGCAGGAACTGTTCCAGAGTTTGGCTTCCATGAAGCTTCCTCTTCTCCTTATATCCATCAAACTTTGGTATTCTGTCGTGTTCTCAATCAATCATATATATGACAAGTGCCATAATAATTTGTTTGTTGTTAAACCAGACCGAGAGGGCAACCTGTCCACATGGGGCATCATTCTCAATCACATTTTTTTTTATTTTTTTTTCTTTTCTGAAATAGCAAATCATATCACAACATCTAGTTTTAACTTGGTTTATTTTATGCTTTTATTTTTTTACATCATTCTTTTTATTTGACAGATTGAACCAATGCACTTGTGTGTGTGTGTGTGAATTGACAAATGAAAACTAATCCTTTTTAAGATATATATATCACCGAAGTAGATTTTATTTTTAATAACAATTTTTTTACATGGTCAGAAATTAAACTCTAATCAATATATTCAAGGTATTCAATTATCTATTAACTATGCTGAGCTTAGCTTATTTTAAATTTGAAACATGGATAATGGGTACTTAGAAAAAAAAAAATTAGAGATGTAAAAAATATAAGGCTTAATTGCACTTTTGATTTCTTAGGTATTGTAACTGTGTGATTTTAATCTCTCAGGTTTTAATTGAGCGAATTGGGTATTTTAAGTATTGCAATTTTGTGATTTTGATTTTTTCGTTAGTCTTTTGTTAATCATTTAATAGATTTAATTTGCTAATGTGGCATTGAATGATGACGTGACAGCTGATATGCTACTTGACACATGCTGATATGGTTTAATTATACTTTTGATCCTCCAAGTAGTAATTGTACAATTTTGGTCCCCTTAGGTTTCAAGTGTACGAATTGGGTCCTTCGGTATGGCAATTGTGCGATTTTTAATATTAAATCAATAATATATAATAATATTAAAGCTGATATTATTAAATGTATTCATAAATTAATATTACTAAATAAAAATTAATATTAATATAGAAGACATTATAAATTTAAACTAATTTATATTTATTAATTAATATTTATGATATCTAATAATATATTTAATATTATTAATATCTAATAGATATATACCAATTTATATTTATTAATATTAATTTTAATATCATTAGTATATATTAATTAGTTTATTATTAGTAATATATACTTATCAATGTTAATTTTAATATTATTAATATCCAATAAATATATATTAATGTATATTTATTAATTTATGTTTATTAATATTAATTTTAACATTATTAGTATATATTTATCAATTTATATTTACTAATATTGGGGACAATATTGAAGACAATCACGGGATTCCTTGGGACAATTACGAGACTCATATTATAAATAGTTATGATAAAGTCTTTGTTTTAATACTTTGATATGATGTTTTGTCGTATGAAGAATAATTTTTTTTATTATATTGCATAGTATTTGTATCAAAATTATCATGCACTTGATAATTAAAATCGAAATTATTGTAAATATTTTATAAACATATCTCTAAAACAAAAAAAAAAAATGAATAAAATTAAAAAAATACCAAAACATTTGATACTATCTTATCTTTTGCATATATATTTACTACTATTAAATAAATAATATTAATATTATATATACTAATAATATTAAATTGATATTAACAAATTAATATTAATAAATACAAATTAATAAATATATACCAATAATATTAAAATTAATATTAAAAAATATAAATTAATATATATTAATTGGATATTAATAATATTAAAATTAACATTAATAAATATATACTATTAATAATTAATGAGAATGTCTAATAATAATAAATTAATAAATATATACAAATAATGTTAAAATTGGAACATGGAGGGACTAAAATAGTACAATTGCAATACCAGAGAGATCAAAAGTACAATTAAATCACATCAACATATGTGTTAGGCAACACGTCGGCTGCCACATCCTCATTCAGTGTCACATCAACAAATTTTGTTAAATATTTTATAGAAGATTGACAGAATGATCAAAATCACAAATTTGTGATAGTTGAAGGACTCAATTCGTGCAATTAAAATTTAGGAACCAAAATCATACAATAATAATACCTGATATCGGGAGACCAAAAGTATAATTAAGTAAAAAAAAAATCTCTATTATTAATAACGAGTGTGATAAAGATAAAAGGAAAAACATGACCTTTTATTTTGGTTTGAACTTTGACTTTTCACACATTACGCCAAGTTGGCATCAGCTAAGGATCAAATCAGAAGCATTATTCTCGTGCTTAAATTCAAGAGTTCATGTGCTTCAGTTAGCATGATTGTATTCTATACTTGCGTCTTCGTCAATCATTCAGTAAACACGAATAAATTCGGAAGTAGCCTATAACAACTTGAGCAAAATTTAAAAAACCAACATTTCCCCCTTTTTGTTTTCATATATGGAAATAGAATACCATCCCAGTCATCAATGACAACACCATTTGAAAAACTTGTCAATTTTTTTATAAATAGAAATATCTGTAAGATATTTTTTTATATACAATTTTAACATACCTTATTATTGAGTGACATTCATGAGAGATTGATTAAACAGGAAATAGGATCCATATATAATAAGGCTCCAATTTCACTCAATTAAAAACAACGCTAGTTGTTAGACATTAGAAAGTGTATGGGGGAATTGTTTATGTTTATTGTTCATATTGGAATAGTATGCATGGGAGTATAAGCTTTAATCTTAATGAGACTATTATACACACAAAAAAATGATTGTCTCATACAAAAACAATATTTATGAGAAAAAAAATTAAAGTGTATAAATATTCTTCTTACTAACATCATTATATAAAAAAAAAAAAAAAAAAACAAGATAAGAAATGGATGGCTAGAATTTAATAGATGTTAGAACCTACAACATTTTCACACTATGTTTTTAATGAGGGACAAAGTTTTGTCGATGAGAATTGTATTTTTGACCGTTGGTAATTGGTAAGTGTGACACCATTGAATAAGAGAAAAAGAGTCAACATTAACAAATATGTAGCATAACTTGTTTGTATTTTTAAATTAAAAAAACAATCCATTAATTCGGATTATAATGGATGGATTAAAAATAATCCATTAATTCATTTATATCCATTAAAAAAAATCCAATTCATCCATGACCTATAACTCCCTAAGGGGGTATTATAATAACTAAGTGTAGATTTCTAAGAACGGAAAAACTTTAAAACATACAAAAAAACATGCAGAAGCTACTCATAAATATAATTAGGTTTTATACAAGAATAATACAACAAAATCACATACATGCTTAGTACAATTCATCGATCACTTAAAGGTGTCGTACAAAACATAACTAGAAATATAAGGAAACAATTTAAACTATGCTATGTTTTCTTGCATGTGACTCTAAGTTCCATCTGCACACGTCTTTACTTGTATCCTGAAAAAGGAAAAACTAAAAGGAGTGAGACATAATGTCTCAGTGAGTGCTTTAAGGACTCTATCGCTGGATTGGACTCTTTTACTCGAACAACCTTCATCACTTATCTCTCATAGCTTTAGCCTCACTAGGTCTCTCATAATTCTCCATGCCTATGGTCGGATCTACACCTTTCAATTGTCAATACTTTCTGTTAATTCCTCTCTCATTCTCACAACTATTATACTAACTTATTATCTCCTTCTCAACCTAAGAACCCATCCTTATTACTCATACTTTCTTTCCTTTTGATATTTAAAGTTGTCCTTTAGGGGTCTAAGGCTACAGATACTCCAGAATATACTTTTGACATTGCTTTAACACTTATCTTAATACTCTCAATTTATTCCCTCTTACTTGTCTCATACCTTATTACACCGGGTAGGAATTCACCTTTTCTTTTTCTTATTCACAACTATTAGTACCCAACTAGAACCCTTATAACACTATCCGAGGGTTTATCCCTTCGTATGTCCTTAAGGAAGCAAGAGACATTCCTAATTACAAACATACGTTCTTATTTCATATTCTTCACCTAAAAACTAGACACACATCTCTTCCTTTATCAAATAGGAACAACATACTCGCATAATATGATAACATACTCATAACCTTGACACTTCATCAATTTACATCACAAGATACAATCACACTTCTCACATATATACACATTACATCAATCACTTGTGAACAAGGCACATAGATTTCACATAATTACAACATAGCACACTTCAACATATCACATTACAATATGATGCATATGCATGCCATGGTCCTAAATATCTACTCATGCACATGTGGTACCAACTTAAACTTTTTGGAAAGTAGACTAGGAGTACATGCATGGCCATAGGAAGCATTATCGGTATTCATGCCTTTGGGTTTTGCACTCTCAACTAGCACAATATCTTTCGGTGACTAGTCAAGGTTACCTAATTTTGCCAATATGCTTCGGCTTTATGGGATCAACATGGGCTATTGGAGTTTTCCAATTGGATACTACCCCCAAGGTTAAGGTTAGACAACCCATCACAACTTTCACCAACCAGATTTCTATATACTTTCCTTTATCACATAGCTCAAATGTTATGATGCATGATTATATAAACAATACTCATGGCTTTACTTAAATATTTCACACTAAGGATCCCACCTTTCATAGGTTGGGTTCCTCTTCACTACGGAATATCCATTACTTTACACATACCATGGCATGGGATCATACATAAGCATATCAGGTAGTTCATGCCATAGAAATTCATAAGTTCTTATCACAAAGTATTTAACATAAGTCAACAGCAAGCACGCTTCTCAAGGCAAGTAACAATCACAATATTCAAATCCAACAAGGCATCCAAGCATTAACAATCATACAAAGAATAAGCATAGAAGGCAACGACATAAGCTTACAATCCTTTACTTTTAATTAGGACATCAGCTTTGGTGTCTCAGAGGGTCACGCTTAGCGTCAGCCCTTTGACGCTTAACACCACTTCATTTTACTTCCAAATTAACTCCTTAGTAGGTCCACACTTAGCGCCAAAAGACTGGTGCTTAATGCCACTTATGCAAGGAATTCATAGGTATGCTCACCCTTAGCGCCAAAATTCTAGCACTTAGCGCTAAACCTCCAGAGGACCAGGGCTAGCTCTTTGCCCCTTTCACGTTAAGCGTCAACGCGATAATCATAAATTCGCAAGGGATACGATTCTGCACGTTCCAAGGTTGTTCATGGCCCCCAAACACTCCAAGACACATCAATCACTCCCTAAACACTTCTAAACACTTAATCTACTCTATAAACTCCTTAATCATACAACATCTCTCCAAAACCATCAAATCCCTAACTTAGGCACAAAGGGGGAAAATGTAAACAAATATACAAACTACAACCTAAAGGGTAAGGGAGGACATAAGGGAAAGCACTCACCTGTAGGGACATGCAGAGTTGAGTTCTGGGGCTTGGGTTTTCTGGTTTCTTCTCCTCATCTTTCTCTTCATCTTCATCTTCTTCTTTTTTCTTCTCATTCTCTCTAGCTTCTCTTTTCTTCTATTTTCTGACGACTAAACCTAACTCTCTTTTTGTTCCCTCCTTATCAAACATGGGTGGGTATGTGGCTTAGTAGACTTAAGTCCCCTATTGGGCCTTAGATATTCTTTTGGGTTCTATTATCTTATTCCTATTAATTTCTAACACTAGTGTATCAATAACAACAACAACAACAACAATATATAATAATAAATAAGTAATACAATAGTAACAATAACTCTTAAAGCATCGTTTATCCAATAACACGTTGATAGAGTCCTAAAAGGCTTCCTTATGGTTTATTTCTAGTACTTAAAATTTGTGGTGTTATATGATCCATTTAATAAAATCCATCCATTAACAGTTTTTTATGGATAAATATCCAATTTGTCCATAAAATTATTTTTAAAAATTAAAAAAATATGACTATTTAAAAAACTTTTTTTCTTATTTTTCCACAAAAATATTTTCAATTTGGGTTCCACCAGGGAAATTTCAACTTAGATTGCCTCGAGCATCTTTTGCTCGACCTTGACCAAAGCATCTTTAGCTTGGCCTCGACTAGAGCATCTTTAGCTCAACCTTGTTTAGAGTAATTTCACAACCTTAGCCAAAGCATTTTCAACTCGGCCTTGGTTGAAGTATCTTCGACTCGGCTTTAGCATAGGGATTTCGTCTCGACCTTGACCGAAGCATCTTAAACTTAGCAGTGGCTAGAGTAATTTCACCTCGATGTCAACCACAACATCTTCGACTCAGCCTTGGATGGAGCATCTTCAGCTTGGTCTCAGCGAGAGCATTTTCATTTCAGCCTCGATTGGAGCATTTTCGACTTGGCCTCGACAGTGAACACCCCTATTAATGAAAAATAAGTGTAAAATTTTTAATGAATTTAAGAAAAATTTAAATGTAAAAAAAATATGTTGGATTGATTTGATCTATTAAGTATTAATTAGATGATCCATTGAATTTGAAAATAAAAGAGAATGGATTGTTATCCATCCATATCATTATATGATCCATTTAATCCAATGTAGGTCCTTTTTTTTTATTTTAAAAACTGGATGGATTGGATTGAATTTTACATGAATGTAGTGAATGGATCATAGATAACTAAATTATTTTGTCACCCTTACTTGAAGCATTAAGGCAAGAAAAACATTTTGAATCTTTATCAAATGTATGAAGTGGTTGTGGAACATTTATTTTGTTGTATTGTCATTTTATCCATTGGATAGACCACTTTTTAAAGATATAGTGTACTTGTATTAGCTTCTCTCCCCTATTTTCATATACACATACTATTGCTTTTATAATACTTCCTTTGGTCTTTCTTCTTTAGTGTTTAGATACACAATTCAATATGTACTATCTTCATATTTGTCTCAAGTTTAATTTCAAAAGAGGTAGCACACGTACTTTAGGAACAATGCTACTTTAGACAATCTTTAAGTGATCCTTAAATGACTACATCATATAAAACTTCAAACTGTAGTCTTGAAATCATTACTAGCTTCAAATATCAAATTATAAGCATTAATTAGCTATTTGGGGTTTTGATCTAACTCAACCCTAAAAGCTAGTTAAAGAGGTAACAGTTGCCTTTTACTTATATACTCTATTTTAGCCATGTTACTAATCGATGTGGAATTTGGATTTTTGCCAATGCACCACCTCACGCCTAGGGCTTGATGTGTGGATAATATGGTAGGTGGCCTGTTAATGGATCTAGGATAGACTTTGATACCATCTTACAATTTGGATTTGAGCCTAACTCAACCCCACAAAACTGACTTGTAAGGTGAAGGTTGCCACTCCACTTATAAACACTATGTTGGCCTTATCATTAGTCGATGTGAGATTTCCAATACACCCCATTCACATTGAGGACTAGACATTTCGACTGTGAAGTTTGCAAAATTGGATATTTACAGGTGGTCTGATAAAAGCATGATAGCGGGTGGCTCGATAGACCCAACAACAATTTTTAGGATAGGCTCTGATACCATTTTAAAATTTTGGATTTGAGCCTAACTCAATCCCACAAAATCGACTTGTAAAGTGAGGGTTGCCTCCTACTTATATACTATATTTTAGCCATATCACTAGTCGATATGGGATCTCCAACACAAACCCCTCACATTAAGGACTAGACATTTCGAGCATGAAGTTTGCAGGACTGAACATCTACGAGTGGTCCAATAACGGCTGATAGCAGGTGGCCTGATAGGCCCAACAATAATTGCTAGGATAGGCTCTGATACCATATTAAAATGTGGGTTTGGGGTCTAACTCAACCCCACAAAATCGGCTTTTAAGGTGAGGGTTATCTTCCACTTATATATTATATTTAGCCATATCACTAGTTGATGTGGAATTTAAATTTTTTTAATAAATGTTGCCATAAAAAATGTTGAAGCCATTAGACAATTATATTCCTAACAATTATAATTTCCATCCTCCAAGATGTTTTGGTGCTTGATGAGAAATAAAGCAAAATATGTTACCACAAAAAATAACATTGATGACTAAATTGAATAGAAAAAAAGTTAAAGGACCTAACTAAAATGCTAAATTAAACTTAGAGGATGAAAATTATTATTTTGCCTAAATTCTATAACTTTGAAGAAAATATCCAATCTTTTCATGTTGTCTCAATTTTTATGAACCTAGATTTTTTTTTCTTTCCAAACTCTTCCAACTACATATTTTGTTTGATCATCTTTTTGTTAGAATTTTTCTATAAATTCTTGTGAGCTGCAATCTATTGTGACTTTTTGTTTTTTCAAAAATGGGCTAATATCATGATCCATTGGTTAATACTTAAGCCCACTAATAATGTGATTAATTAGTAATGGACTTTGGACACCTAATACTGATCTATGTAGAAAACAGTGTAGGTCTAACTACTAGGCCTATAATGGAAAGTGCCTAAGGTTAATAAATAGTGTGACCAAATCCTCTTTATCGTCACAACATACAATTGCTCTTTACAGTTTGTCCCATTGAAAACTTAGTATTTTTTGAGCGTGTGATCAGGCGAAGGAAGGCTTGAGTTCTTGGTTTCAAGGATTCACACAACACAGACAATTCTTGGCACATTTGATTATATCTTCAACAAGTAAGTAATCTAATTGGTGTTTTAAATTCATATAAAATGTGTTATTCTTGATATGTTTTTTCTACACTTTCACAATATCTTTTAATCATGAATATTTATCAAAATAATAACATTTATCATTTTAGGGTAATTTTGGCAATTCATTCCAAGACAAGTTCTTTTGTGGATCACCTCTTGATATGGTTTATGGTGGTCCACATTTTTTTAACTGTTTTAACTATTTTTTACCTTTTTATTTTATTTTCTCATGTAAATTTTTTACATATGAAATGACATTACTGACCATCGTAAAACAATAGTACTTACGACAAATCCCTAAATTAGAATCCACAATGAGTTATCGTAGGAAAAGGCAGAGGCACACCAAAAATCCACGGTGATGTACATTACGACATGTGATGGCAAATATGAATAGATGAGATGGAAGAAACGTTTATTCGAATGAATAGTCACAAATTTGATAGAGATATGAGTTGTTGTTCTGTTGTGATATAACATTATTTGAATAATGTTTCTCTAGGAGGTGCACTATGGTCACTAGTTTCACATTGAAAAAAATGTCATTTCCATTAGTGTGTATGAAGTCCACACTACTATACAAAGGTGGAAAATTGAGTTCCTGCACTTTTGGGGATATTGGTTTAATCTTTGTTCTAGTATTTTTTATGATAGCAAAACACTTCAACATTCCCAAATCTTAACTTCTACAAACACACACACACACACACAAAATCATACATAGAAATGTCCACAAAGAAACATCATCGTTTGTGTTATTGTATACAAATTTCAACACACATCACCTAAAATTTTTTCAATTGATGAAAAGGGAAAGGCATAGTGCAATGCAAAAACAGCCTCAAACCTAGTCGAACTGACTTTCAACCTTCAACAACCCACAAACGACTTTGCAATGCAAAAATAACCTCAAACCTAATCGAATTGGCTTTCATCTTCAACAACCCACCAACGACTTCTACCGAAAAAATAGAGTCATCGAACCTTTAAGGAAAGATGCATTTGATAATTGGAATAATTATTAACTAAAACTGGGCAACCTCGTAAAATATAGAGAAGCTGTAAAAAGTAACTTCATTTCTTTTTAACCCTGTCATAAAAATCGAGGTAATGAATCTGGGCCTTCCAATACTATAACATTATATCCAACGGTGATAACACAGTGGTCCACCCTAAACCACATTTACAAAAGGTTCACCATAGCAGAAGTCTCATTCCAAATCATATCTTACAAATGTAAATTTTATACATGATTTTTAATTTAGTGTGTTTTTTTGTCAGATCAAATCTTATGTGGTCAAAACTACCTTAAAATGATAAGTTATTATTTGTTATATTATTTTGATAAATAATTATTTTTTTAATATTAGTTTGGATAAAATTTCATGATAAAATATTTATTTTGATAAATATTATTATTTTGATAGTTTTTTTATTTTTGATAAAAATATTATCCAAAAATATTATTTTGGACAATATTTTTATATTATTTGACCATCCTCCATCTCCATTTTTATTATTAAGTGTCTATGTGGGTATTTAAAGATACTTATAAATATTTTAAGAATTTAAAAATCATAAAAAGAAGAGAAAAAAATAACATCATATAATTTAATGCAACATCAAATTATATTAAAATTATATAATATAATTTTTATCATTATGTGTTTATTTACTTAAAAATTCATTATAAAATAATAAAAAATAAATTTTATCTCATCTTTTTTAGGGTAATTTTATCTCATTTTAAAATGACAAAAACTAATAATGTTTTAAATAAAAAAAATTATAAATATATATAGAGGTGTACATGGGACAGGTAATATAATCTCCATCTATGAAAAATGCTACAACACACTCTTTTGAGCATACTTTTTATTATTAGTTGAAATTTATTAGAAATTATAAAATTTTGTGAGTTTTACTTCTTATTTAATGAGTCTCACTCAGAATTTTGTAATTTTTAATAAATTTTAACTAATAATAAAAAATGACTATGTTTTCCATTCCTAATCCTCATAAAGATTAAGCCAATCATTGATGGAAGAAAGAAAAAAGAAAGAAAGAAATAGGGATGGATTATGTGTATATTTGAGTGCTATATTAGAAATAATATTAATCATTATTTTATCAATTATGTCTTTTCTTCCACTTCTTAAAATTATTTTACACATTTCTCATGAAACTAAAGAAAGAGAATAAAAAAGAATAAATGAGATGGATAAATGTATGTATAACAGATAAAACGAGAACAATATAATGATATTTCTTAATTTTAGTGTCAAAATCTTAAAAAAAAAACAGATAAAAGAAATGGAGATAATAAAAATAAAGAGTGTGTTGGAACAAATGACAAATTTCAATTCATTCTACCATTCCTCAACTTATAAGCGGGGTGCAATGTCTGTATTTTCAATGCAATGGTATCATGGACAACCAAGAGTGCGATTTATCAAAGAAAATTCCCAAAATCAGGTATTGAATCGTTAATTTAAACATGTCATGATGAATACAATTCTATATATTCTTACTAGCTAAATATAAAAAATATTGAATATTTTTTATGCTTCAAAGATGATAAATCTACATTTTATGTAGATTTATAGAGCAAATTCATATGATTTTTTGCATTAGCTCATGGGAAATTTGTGAGAAAATAGACTATTAATGAAGGATTTCATGTGATGTACATTTTTAAGCTTTCTATTTAACTTTGCATGAATTGCCTTAATTTTGTTGGATTTTGTGAAGGGAAGTCAGATGTGCAGAGAAAGAAAATACAGTTCACAAGCATGAAGGAATATTATGCTAGTAAAAGAGGACTTAAAAGAAGCAAGGACCAAAATGAAGATTGAAAAAGAGACCCACAAGCACAAGTACGAGCCAAAAAGGAGATTAGAAATGTAAAACGTAGTATACGAAGTTGTAACCGCCCAACGAGCTTAGTAGGCTGCTCGGCGGGCTTTGCTTTAGTGGCACCTCACTCGGTGGTGTATCCTGCCCGTTGGGTTAGCACGTTCAGCTGGCAATGAAGTCGCTTGGCGTTAGCACAGAGTCTAGTTTTCGAAAAAAGCCGCCCGACAGGTTTCCAACTCTCGCTAGGCGGGTCCAATGTCCAAATTCTAGTTTTATTTTAATTCTTAATAGGCCTGGGTTGTGCGAGAACTACCGCTCGGCACCAATATGTTCCACATTTCTATTTTGCGAGCTTAGTTTATTTTACAGCCCATTTAGCCCAAACTCACTTAAAAAGGAGAAAATACACATTTGGGGGGCATTCTTTGACTCATCTAACGACCGAAAGAGAGGAAGAGTTTGAAGATTTATCTCCAACTTTGGATCTTAAAGAATTGGTGTTTGATTCTAAAGATTCATAACTTTCTTTTTATCTTCTTTTTCTTTTTCTTTTGTGTTTAGCTTATAAGTTTCTAAACCCCTTTGGGGTTAGGTTAGGATGAATCTTGATTTGAAATTAATGTAATTGATTTCTTTTCTAAATCCTTCTTTTGTTTTTGTTAATTTGGTTGTTGAATTGGCGCTTAATACTTTTCCATGATTGACACTCATTAAGAAATCGTTTAGTAATATAAATCTTGCAATTGGGAAATTGGGATTTAGATCGTTCCAATTCAATAACCATATAACTCTTAAGCCTAAGGATAGGAATAGATTGTATGTTTTCATGCGAATTTCCTTCTTTTGCTCGCCTAAGAGATTAGGGTTCAATGTTGGGATTAAAGGGTTTATTGCCTAAGGAATTAGGGTTAAACTAAGTTAGAGAAATTAAAGGTAAATTACTTAACAAGAAGGGGTTTGGGAAAGAAAGAGGTTATTTTAAGGGAGAATCAAGGGAATTCTGATATCTAACCGTTTTTATTCATTAATTTTCTAAAAAACTTTAAATTGTGTTTTTTGTCCTTTATTTTTATTACTAATAAAAAAATACAAAGTACTTTAATTCATCTTTTACTTCTTAAATTCACGAGTAATTATTTGGTTGCATTGTTATTAAACCACAATTTCTGTAAAGATGATAACTCTTACTTTTCTCTTTATTACTTGTACGACTAGTACACTTGCCATGATTTTAACAAAAGACATTAAATATATTATTTTTTTATAAAGAAAAAAAGATTTATAAAAGATATAATTTCACTGGTATAATAATAGTAAGAACGTGCCAAAAAAACCAAAACACTAATTATTGATTAAAAATTTACAATAGATATAAAACATACAGCGTAAACTAAGTAGACAAGGCATCACAGCAAAGAGGGCAGATATTTTTCTGGAAGACAGATATGGGCTTTCTTGACTCGTTTGAGAAGAACTTCGTCACTTAAATCTATTAAATTAATCCACTCTTGTGCAAAAGCAATAGATAAATATTGCAATCCTAGCAATGCTAAGCTCTATTAGCGGAACGTAGTTCTTGTTTGTTGGATCAGCTTTAGACTATTCACCATCAATATTATTAAACAATTTCGGAAAACTATTAGGAGCATGTTCATGTATGTTGGCATAATTAATAGTATTTCCGAACATCAACATGTTTGCTGTCTTGTTAAAAACTTCGACAGATTGAGTTGGCTCTCAGGTTTTGGTTTATATTATAATATTTTTGGATACATGTAATAATGACTTAATGATCAAAGTCTAAGGTGGAGTTTCCAAAAAAGAACCCTTTAGACTTTGGATTTTTCATCAGCATAAAACATATACCTGTACGTGTAGGCACAACCAAGCTGCTTATTAGGAAGAAAAGTGGCAAGAGAAATAACTAAATAAATAAAAGTGACGGATATTGGAGAACGTTGAGAAGAATAAGTTAAGCAGTGTGGAAAGTGAATCAAAGCTATAAAGATAGTTTGTGCAAAAGAAGGTGGAGGAAGAGTAGATGAAACTTTAATACAAATCATTACGGTTAAACATATTGGTTCTTATAAATTTTTAATATTAATTTTGATCTTTATACTTTAAAGGTATTGTTTTACATCTTTATAATTTCAAGCTAAAATATAGTCGTCCTATCGACATAATAATTTTTAGGACTTTTGAAATTATAGAGATTCAAAATCAAATTTTTAAAGAATAAAGACTAAAACTAAAATTTAAAAAAAAATATAGGAATTAACAATATAATGAAACCAAATCATTAAAATAGATTTAGTGAAGGATTTTCAAAATAATGAAAAAAAAGAGAATACAAATATGACACTAGGGGATTAGGTGATGGATTGACCGCTAACTAGTGGCTGGGGTGTTAGGTATTTGGCAATTGGACGATGGCTAAGCCACTGGACTAATAGTGTTTGGATATACATTATTGATGTAAAATTTCATGTCAAATTGTAGATTTACGTGGAAGCTACAATTCACATCTTCTCGGTTGATGCGAAAATACACGTCCAACACACATGACCAAACACAATAAATGATAGCTTTCTTCTCTAGAGTGCCTAGCAATTAAATTGATCGTTGACATAAGAATTATGTAGAAATGGAGATGATTGGATTCCAATGGTTATGTGCGTGTTTGTTTTTGCATTAAAAACAATAGTTAAACAATAATCTATTGATTTCATGTTGTCACATTTAGGTGCTTTAAAAAATACATCAACTACAAAACAAATACACTTTATGTCTCTTTGTGAGTTTGTGGCATTCAAATCTTCTTATAAGATATGTTTTCTCATGAAAGTACATGTCTATTCATTAAAGTATGCAAATATGAAATGTATTCTTTTATGAAACAAGGAGCGCTAACAACATAATCTCTACCACATTTTCTGTTATTGATTAAAATTTATTGAAAACTACAAAATCATGAGTGAGACTCATTAAATATATGAAGTGAAACCTACAAAAATTATGTGATTTTCAATAAATTTCAATCAATGATAGAGAATGTGTTGCTAGCATTTCTTGAAATGAAATTATGTGTCTCTTTTAAAGGTTGTTTATCCTTACCAAATAGTACAAGTTAATATCTAAAAAGGTCCACTTTGGTTGTAACACCACTACCTTCGTCTATAACTATTTTTCTAAATACTTGTGATTTTATTTCTAAAAAATCAAGAAGGAATCTCAAAATTTTGTTCTCTATTGTTATGTTCAAAATTTTGAAAAATACTTAGTTGTGATGTTTAATAATTTTTCTAAGCCAAAGCTCAGGGAAAAAAATGACTATTACGTTCTGATTTCTCGACATAAAGAGCTAACATGTGCAAAAGGTTAGAACGACAATAAAATGTTATTTTGACCTTAGAGACATGTTATATATATTAAATATAATTTTAAAAATTTTCTGAAAACTTTCTAAAATTCTTGTAAAAAATAACCAACATGTCCCTAGTTGTCTATTATGTCAAACTAGTATTGGTTTGACATTTAGAAATAATAGAAATGACATTTTCAATACATTTTTAGGTAATAAGTTTAATTTTATAATCTCTATAAAAATTTTGGGATTTATTGACTTAAATTGATTTAATATGAATTGTTAATTCAAAAATGCTAGTTAATTAATTAAAAATTCAAAAAAAATTATAAAAAATTAATTTTTATTTTTGAAAATTAATTGTTAATATAAAATAATATGTGTATCAAGTCTTACATAAAAATTCATTAATTTGAACTGATAAAATTAAAATTAAACGCAAAGACCTAAAAAAACCTTTGCAAGGCAATGTAGAAACCTTTGCATTGCCAGGGACTAAAATGACCTTGCATATTTATCACATGGGTGATGTCATATCACTTAGGGGACACCTCACTACCCTTTTCTTCTATAAATTGGCATCACTTGGACAACATTTTCTCATTCTCTCCTTTTCCTATTTGCTGGTTGAAGATATCACACTCCCTCCTTACATCACAAAATTTTTTTAAAAGCTTCCATCATCCACCACTAACAAAGCTTCACCAAGGAAGCTTTCATCACCAAGCTAGGAAACCATCATCTTCATCATTCCTCCTCATCTTTGTCCACTTGAGAGGTAATAGGGGGAGTGAAGTGGGTTCTTTATGTTGTTGCTTTCACATAGATGTTGGGTGGGTTTTCTTCCAAAACCCATTAGTCTTTTAATCTTAAAGCCTATACATATATTGTTGTTGTGATTGTGTTGCTAGCTGAAGTTCTAGATCTGACACTCGTAGTTATTTTGCTTATAACTTGAGTTGTAGTTATTATTTTTGAGTGCTTATTTTTTTTGTATGAAATTAGACAAAATTTTCTTCATAATGGACTCAAGAATCACCTGAAAAATTTAAGAAACAAAAAAAGTCATGCTTGTTGAAAATTAAGGTTGCTGTTTCAAAACACAAAACTAGCAGTGTACGCTTTTTCATGATTTTGAAACTTCTAGTTGGTTATTTGGTAAATCTACTTAAACAACTAAAAACTAGACTTCTAAAGCTTTCCAGTGATATATGATATGTTTATTTTTATGGTCATTTACTATTTTTTAACAATTTTCAAAAACTATTAGTCATACATCGATTTTGGCCAAAATCATTTTATAAAACTGTCATTTTTAGACAATACTATAAATCGTATAAAGCTTTGTTTTTAATGATCTTGGTTAATTTATAAAGATTATTGAATGTAATTTTGAGAAAAATTTTACTTTGACGCTAAATATTCTAAGAAAACCAAGAAAAAACTAAAAATAGTTTGTTAGTCATCTAGTGGTTTTGTTTGATCTTACTAGCTTGTAATTTTTGTATCTTGTTTTCCAAATTTTTGTTTAATGTGATCTTGGATGTTTTAGAAAATAGACAATTATCTTTCTAATAAGCAATGGGATCACGTTTTATGAAAATCTTTTAGCTGTTCAAACTTGAGGATTAAACTGAGCCACTGAATTTGGAAAAAAGAAAGAAAGTTTGTTTGCTATTTTAAACAAAGTTTTTAACCTCTTTCATTAAAATTATTGTTGGTTCAAACTAGTTTCTAAATTTCATCTAAATTATTTCTCTAAAAATGATTAATCAATGTGTTAATAAAATGTTAGTAACCACTAATTTTAAATCCTATTCTAAGTACCTAAATTTTAGTTTTGGTAAATCATAAGCTTAAAATAATTCTAATGGATAATCAACATCTTAAAATAAAGTCTAAAATTTTAATACCTATAAGTACGCAATTCATTTTTTTAAGTTCTAAAATTAATTAAATTTAAGTTTTAAATTTTTAATTAATTAGTTTAATCTTTTATTAAGTACCTAGGACCTATAATTTAAAATTAAAATTGTTAATTAATCATCGCAAGTATCTTGGTTTTGATAAAGTATCCATCCTTGAAATTCTAAGCAACTTTAGCCTTTAAATTAGGTACTTAAGATAGTTAGTTAAATAATTCACTAACCTTTTCTTAAATTTTAATAAAATTATCTTTAGAAGTTTCTTGTTATTTAAATTGCAAGTCTTTTAATTACTCAATTATAATTGTGTAGATATCTTATTTGAATATATAGCTCTAATATGTTATACTGTGAGTTGAATAGAGATTTAGTCTTTGCAATGTGAAGTAGAGACATTAAAGAGAGAATGTACTAGTGCTCAGATATGTTGAGACCAAGGAAAATCTCTACTGAAAAATGAGAATGATGAGTGATGAGATATTAGTTAGTTAACTAATGTGATGCGGGGAACATGCAATGGCATGATACCCTGCATGGGAAGTCACAGTTTGGTACACCGAGGAATGAAAGGCAAGGATTCACTTGTAGATGTCTTGGGAGTAAGGTATCAAGTGGTGAAGGTCCTAATGGTCAGGGTAGTGCCCTTCAGTTGGGATATTAGCTTGATAAGCTTAATAACCTTGACAACTGCTCAGTATTCCAGGATTGGTGCGAGAGTATACCTCTGAATGGAAGGTGAATGTCCTAATTATTATGTTCCTCGATGATGATGGGGATTATACCAGGTTGATGATATTGAGAGAGGTATATGTACTCCCAGTTGCTTCCCGATTTTGTTAAGAACTATTACTCATCGATGATAAGTATGGATCCATACAAGAGTCAAGGGTAGTCTACCATAACTTAGTTAAAACCCTAGGTTCCCCTCTTTATTATTGTCAACTGTGTTTCATTTGTGCTTGACAATAGGATTCCTTATCATTTATGTGAAAGTGATTTTAAGAACAAAATCACCTCACTCCTTTATCTTTTTCTCTATGTATGTTATTTATGGACGAATACACGAAGATGACAGTGATGCCTAATAATCAGGCCCCGATGCTACACCAAATGATCTAGAGACTACTCTAATAGATGAGGAGTGGGAATCTTACTTTCTTTTGGATTATATATGGGATGAGATAGATTATATAAACACTGTTCTAATGTAGGACCCTTTTTGCTATACTTAGTGGAGTAGGTAGTGTCTCTTGATACGTATTTCGAATTTTCCCTATATCCCATTGGCTTTCTTTGTATTTCTATCTTAGTAATCATGATGTACATTATTGACGCATATATGATAGACTTTGTTCCTTTTATCTTTTACTCCCATTTTCAAATTCTATTTTACTTATTTTTTTTATTTTAAAAGTTTCGAAAAGACAATCAAACATAAAACAAAAGGAAAAAAATTTTACTCGAATTTTCATTAACTTAAAATCAATAACTGACTAAGTAATTAAATAAGTATAGGTTATGTTCAATGTGAACGGGTGTCACATTGATTACATATTTAGACACGAAAATTATATAATTTTTGCACTCTAAATCACTTTCTTTCTCCTCTTATGCGCAAAGAGAATAAAGGAAACTCTTATTATGTAAAATACCATATATGATTGATTGCCTTGATTGTGAGTGTACAAATCAAGTCAATAGAACTTTATTGTATCTCGAAGGAGATTCACTATTACACCTTTTGCATCCAACTTACATGGTTATTGGTGAGCACAAATTGAACCCAAAACTAATCGTACATTTGGTAGGGTGAAAAGAAAATGAGGAAGAAGAAAAAAAATTAGAAAAATCAAAGGAAATTTTTTTGTTGAAATTTTGTTTTTAAAAGTCAATTTTTGTTTTCCTTTTTTTTCTATTAGTGCACACACATGTCTTAGAGTCCTATATTATCTTATCTGTTTCAAAATCATCACTACCTACGAATCTTACTTTAAATGACTTCATTAAAAATTTGGTGTTTGATAGAGTTCAATATTATAGTTCAAAAATAATTTGATGAGGATCAAAAAATTGAATATTCAAAGCAGGTGTTTTTAATTGTGTATATGTTGAATTGGCTTACCATATTATTGAAGATGAAAATGATTATAGAGATATTAATCATTTTTCTTTTTTCTTTTTTTTTCTACTGAGGCAAAAAATGTTTTTTTTTTCTTTTTAAAGTTTATGCCTTTGAATTGGGTAACCATATTGAAGATAAGAAGATTATAGAGATACTAATAAAATATTTTGCTTTCTGCTATTTTTTTCTACTATTATCTAGCTTTGTGTATGAGATTTTTGCTTGACCTAAAAACAAAATCAATGTTTGCTTCAAATAAGTGTTGCGGAGTTTTTTTTATTTAATATTTTTTTATAAGTTTAATTTCTATACACTGTCAAGTTTTATATTGTCAATCAATTAAAAATCATGGTAAATATGACTTTTATGGTAGTTATTGTAAAAGTTAACAAACTTATAATAGATGCCAATTTGTGATTGAATAACAGTATAAAAACTTTTTACATTGTAAGTGCATGAATTTTTTTACTCTTTTTTGTATAAAATATTATAATGCTTTGCAAAAAAATTTGTAAGAAAATATAACATTATTCATACAATAACGGGAAGAACGTGCCAATTGCCAAATAGAATCAAAACACCGATTATTTATTAAAAAATTAATTATAATAGATATTTAAAAGACTTAATTGCACTTTTTGCCCTTAGAATTTCACAATTTCGCAAATTTTGTCCCTCCAATTTATTTATTTTTTGCAAATTTTGTCCTAACATAGAAAAAGCGCCACAATTAAGACATTTTGTGACAATTTTTCCTTTAAACAGCTATAATTAAGATAATTTTGTGGCGATTTTTTCTATAATTGTGACGAATTTTCTATTAGGGGGCAAAATTCAAAATATTTTGTAAATTGGGAAACAAAATTCGAGAAAAAAAATTTTGGTGACAAAATTCATGAAATTGTAAAACTTTGGAGGCAAAAAAATGTAATTAAACCTATTTAAAACATATAGCATAAACTAAGATATATGGTAGACATGTCGTTACAACATGGTGGAAGTATATGTTTCTGAAACTCAGACACATTGGTTTTCTTGACTCATTCGAGAAGAACTTCATCACTTAAATCCATTAGATTATTCCACTCTTGTGCAAAAGCAACAGATAAATATCGCAATCATTGGAAATGTTGAGCTTTATTAGCTGAACAAAGTTCTTGTCTGGTGGATCAACTTTCTCTATTAGTATATAACTTCGGAAAACTATAAGGAATTTGTTCATGTATGTTGGCATAATTAACAGCATTTTCAAACATCAACATGTTTGCTGTCTTGTTAAAAACTTCAACAGATTGAGTTGGCTCTAACGTTTAGGTTCATATTATAATATGTTTTATACATTTAATAATTAATGACTTAATGATCAAAGTCTAGGGTGGAGTTTCAAAAACCCCTCAGACTTGGTGGATTTTTCATTAGTGTGAAAGGTATCTGTGCAGACACAACCAAGCTGCTTAGGGTGTGTATGGTAAAACTAGCTTATAAGCTATAAGCTAGGATTTGAAAAGCTAAAAAATTATAAGCTAGTTGATTAAATTGAAAGTGTTTGGTAAAATTAGCTGATAAGTTAGTTAATAAATATAAAATGACATAAAAGAACATATCTAATTATTTAATTTCTAAATTGAAGAAAAAAAGGGTAAAAAAGATTCAAATAAATTAGTGAGAATAAAAAATAAAAAAAATTAGTAGCTTATAAACTAGCTTATTTTCATAATCTAATTGAAGTAACTTATAAAAATAAGCTAAAAATTATTAAAATAAGTTTGTGTACCAAACAAGTTTATTTTGGTCAAACTAACTTAAAACTAGTCAATGTAACTTATTAACTACTAGAGTGACTTACCAAACATTCTCTTATGATGCAGAAAAGTGGCAAAAGGAATAAATAAATTATATAATAAACAAGAGGAGAATGTTGAGATTGGAGAAGAATAACTGAACCAGTGTGAAAAGTGAATCAATGGAAAGCTAGTTTGTGTAAAAAAGGGTGGAGGAAGGAATAGATGAAACTTTAATAAAAATTAGAGTAAATTACACTTGCATCCCTTCAATTTTTTCAAAAATACACTTGATACCCCTTCGTTTGGATGCCTTATAGTAAACTCCTTAAAACTCTGTGGAATGTTATAGCTTTCCCCTGGTTGTTTGATGCCGTTAAAGATCTTAGAGGATGGGGATCATGTGATCTTCACGTGATTTTTAATGAATTTTTTTTTCCAATATTAACCTCATCTTCTTCCTTATTGAGCACACTGTTTCTCCTCGGTTGAAGCACTGTTCTTGTGTTTCATTTGCTGTATGAGGGTGCAAAACAGAAGTCGTTGAAGCACTTTTCATATCTAAATCAAGTTTTTCTTGTATCGATAAGTGTGATCAAATCAATGTTATTAATCTTGCATATTTTTCAAATAAGAAACATGAGGTTGATACACCCGATTTTAACCTTGTTCTATTTTATTTGATTAGGTAGTTATGCTTCGGCAAGTGAATGTGTTATTAATCTTGCATATTGTTCAGCTATTGCAACAAAACCTGCAACACAGTGATCACAAATTTCAGAAAATCAGTTTTTGTCGGTCATCATATATGTAAATCAGTTTCACAATGATAAAAAATTAAAGACAATCAGTTTCACATTCCGCAGCTTTAATGTGCCTAACACAGGTTTCACATCAGACAAATAACAGGTTTATTTTAATTGAAATGTAGTTGTATATCAATTTTTAGGTGCATAAAACAGGCTTTAGATGCATAACACAGGTTTCACATCAGACAAATAACAAGTTTATTCTAATTGAAGTGTAGTTGCATATCAATTTTTAGTTGCATGACTGGTTTTAGGTGCATAACACAGGTTCCAGGTGCACATTAGGTTTTAGGATTATATTAGGTTTATTGTAACCGAACTCTAGGTGCATATCAGCTCTAGGTGCATATGAAGGTTTTATGTGCATAACAGGTTTCAGCTGTAGGTGCATACAAGTTTTAGGTTCATTTATTTAGATGCCTAAACCAGTTTCCTTGAGTGCACACTTGGTTTTAGTTGCAAAACTGGTTTTAAGTGCATAACTTAGGTACAAGCATTCAGGTTAATATACTAAACACAATGCATATCAGACAGTAGCAGCAGGTCCAGTGCACAGGGTACTAGCATTCAGGTTAACACATTGCACAAAGTGCATATCAGACAGTAGCAAAAAAATAGGTCCAGTGCATTACAGATTAGGAAAAAAATTCAGACAGTAGCAGAAAACATAGAGTTGCAAACAGAAATAAGTTCTGTAAACCAATCAGAAATCAGTTCAGCAAAAATCATTGCAAACAGTAGCGATTTTAGGTTCCTTAAAATTTATGTGTTATGTGAAACAAGGATGCTTTGGCTTGCTTAAAACTGTTTTTATAATTTGGACATGTTGAACGTGTTGTACCCTTAGTCCTCTATAGAGTTATTTTCTTATTTATGGCAAGAAATTCACATTTGCTAGCTAGTCTTGTGAGATTAACCTGGCACCACCTTGTGAAACTACCTCGGGGATTGCAATAGGTGAATTCTACTTTGATGAGAACACGGGTGGGTTAAATTATAACGTTTTTGGGTTTGTAGATCAATTTTTGTTGGAAAACACTGAGAAGTTAGGTGAAAATTTAAGAAATTAGAAAACAAGCTGCTGAAACTTTTGGACAGCAATTAAAATTGATTGAAAGCTTATCAGCTGGGTTTGGGGTTAGCGACAAAGCTCCAATTCATTTGGGTTTGGGTTCAAGTAATAGGGGGATATAATTTTGTCATTTCACCTTAAGTTGAAAACGTTATTAACTGTTGTTAGTTTAAGGGGTCAAAAGTAATGCGTCAAAACAAAGAGGTATTGGGTGTATTTTTTAAAATACTAAGAGAGTGCGTGTGTAATTTATTCTAAAAATTATTACGGTTAAATGTATTTTTAATTTTTCTAATTTTGATTTTGATTTTTATAAAGCATTTTGTTTTACATCTTTATAATTTCAAATTAAAATATAGTCGTAACGACAAATCAATTTTAATAGCTTTGAAATTATCAATTTTAATAGTTTTGAAATTATAGAGATTCAAAATCAAACTTTTAAAGAATAAGGACTAAAATTAAGATGAAAGAAAGTTATAGAAATTGAAAATATAAACCAAATCATTAAAGCAGATCTTACTTTAAATGGATTTATTGGAAATTTGGTGTGTGACAGGGTTCAACATTAATTTGATGAGAATCGAAAAATAGAATATTCAAAGTATGTGCTTTTATTATAAAAAAAATAAAAGCATATGCTTTCAATTGTGTATACCGTTGAATTGGCTTACCATATTATTGAAGATGGAGATGGTTATAGAGGTATTAATCAATTTTCTCTTTTCTTCTTTTTTATACTATCATTTATTGATGAGGCAAAATATGTATTTTCTATAGTGTATGCTATTGAGTTAACCATGACTAAATTACTATTTTAGTCCTTTAAATTGTAGTGTAATATCAATTTAGTCCTTACAATTATTAAAATGTGAAAATAATTCCTAAAATTGTAAATTGTCAATCAAATTAGACCTTTTGTTATGCCCAGTTAATTAATGGTATCGAAGATACTACATGATACGTTAAGTGCCATGGTGGCTTCCGTGTGGCAAGGACTAAAATGTTAGTTGAGATTCACGGCTTCTACATGGACCGAGAGTAAAACTAGTTGAAATACAATTGATTCACTTGCTTTTCCCCATTTAGTTATTTGTCTTCTTCCTTTTCCCTTACACTTCTCCATCTTCATCACTATGCAATCCATAAACGACCAAGGCTTTTACCTTTTCTAGACAAGTGTCTTAATTTCCATCTGTTCCAAAATAGACATAGATCTTCTCCAATTCAACAACTGAAGAGTTTCCGGTTTACAAATTCCAGCATTCATATATATATTTTTTATACTTTATATATTAAATTTATTAAATATTATAAAATTAACTAAGGGCTGAGATTTCATGCAATTTTGAAAAAACTGCACACGATCTTTTTCTATTCCAAAACAGGTTGGTCTACCTAATGCAGGGAGGTTAGGCAATTGATGCCTCTGTTGGTAAACATTGAGCCAAGCCTAACAAGTAACATTTCAAGATTCTGGTATAGAATCCAAATTATTTTTTATTTTTTTATTTGATACATGAAAGGTATGTTAAACTAAATAGATATACAATTGTTGTAATTGATGCTAATGATCATTCTTTTAATTTGATAATAAGTGTTTAATTCGTTCAATAATATTTCATATAACTTTAAAATTATGCCAGCAATTCCATATCACACATCCACATTTGGTAGTTAATAGATTTATTAATAATATTCTCCTACTCAAGGTCCAGTGAAGATCAATTAGTTTCATATCTTGCCAAGAATAGAATAAGAACTTCACTGTTGCATAAAGTTCCAAACCAGAGGCACCGGCTGCACAAAAAGCTATAACTCTTTTATTAGGAAACTCTCCCACTAAAAAGTCACAATATCACACAAATAACTAACAATAATGTAACATTTTTAGATATTAGATTTTCCATATTCAGTTTATTATAATCCTAATTCTTAAAAGTTAAAACTTATTTACCAAGCTTTCTGGCACTTCTAGTACAGTACAATTTATATATATGTGGGCCATGAATTGGAATTACCAAGCTGAGGCTTTGGCGAGGAAAAAGGAAAGTAAGCACCTCAATGTCTTCATTCACATGCAAAATCCTTGGTTGTTCTTGAGTTGCAGAAAAATGAAGATAGAGAAACATAGCAAAGAACGAAGAAGAGGAAGAATTGAATGGAGAAAAGTGGATGAATCAATTGTATTTCACCTCTTATTTTAGTTTATGTCTACATGGAAACCATGGATTTCAGCTATCATTTTAGTATCTCCCACATAGAAGTCACTGTGACACTTAACCTTACACCTCAACGTCTTTGACGTCGTTAATTAGCTGTGAGTAACAGAAGGACTACTTTAATGAACACTTTACAATTTTAAGGATTATTTAACATTTTAATAATTTTAGGAACTAAAATAACATTACATTATAATTTCGAAATTTAAAATGATGATTCACTCGCTAACCATACTGAAGATGAAGATGATCATAGAGATACTAATCAAATGTTTTTATTTCCTTTAATTTGTTCCTACTATTATCTAGTTTTGCGTGTTTGCTTCAAATAAATGCTGCATGAGTTCTGCATACCCCACAATTGGACACTAGTCTGAAGTGAACTGTTGAAAGAACTAACTCTGACAACTTCTGTCTTATTCAACTATTGACTTGTCATGCAAAAGCCTCAGTTAGACAGCAATTTGTCAGTGTAAATAACCACCATTTTTTTTTTTGCAAGCACCTAACAGCTTAAATTTTGAATTAGTACAATCCGACACAGCAAAAGACGTGCCATGCATATTCAATTTTCTTTACCCTTGAAAGGACCAGAAATCAATTTCATGCATGACAATGAACAGATTACAAATATCACATATTTTGACAGTACATCCTGTTATCCATGTGGGGGCACAAAAATATCTACGTGTGGGTTCTATTTGCATAATTGGGAGCTACAATGTGTCAACTTTTCCAACAGTTGAAATTTCAGTTTTACAAGCTGGCAAAGAAAGTTTCTACTTCTTGCAAAAATAGAGGCATGATTAAATCAGATGATATTCAGGTAAACAGATTAATCAAGTATTTATTTAATAGTATTTCATGCAAACGTTTTTATTAAGTAAGCTTTTATTTATTAAGAAATTATTCATACACTTCTTTGTAAAATCTATTAAAATAAATTTTAAAAAAATATGATAAAAGTTATAAATTACAGTGACACTGGGTTTGAGTTCCTTAAGCATGTGGTCAGGGATTTGAATCTTAACTAGTGTGTAGGAAAAAAAAACTTGTTGGGAGGGGATAACCCACCTATGAGTGCCAACAAATCTCCGAAAGAGATTAAAAATCTGTGTGATTGACCGGGGTATTTCTTTGCAATCATCATATGCACCAAAAAAAATACTTTTATAGATTCCTAAATAGTCATTTTGGCTATGATAAAGTGCAAAAACAAGAGGCTTTTGCTAGTCGCCAAGCTTTATGTACCAGGACTAGTAAATGGTCTATGTAGTTTTCTTGAAAAGAATCTTTTGTACAACATGAAAAAGGACCATTTAAGTGTTCACATTTAGGGAGAAATCATTTAACAACTTATTTCATTTAGAAAAAATTCAGAGTGATTAAAATCATCTTTTGAAATTTGAACAAATTCAATTTCTTTCCCCACTAATCTTTGCAAGAAATTCACAATCAACCTATGAACAATTGAGATCAGATGGCTTGGATCTAAAATCTATTTACTATCCATTGCCCTTGACTATCTTGAACTTCTCTAGTACACACTTCCCTTCTTTGTACTTTTGTGATTCCTCGTAAGCTTTAAGATATTTCCAACCAAGTTCTTCTCCACAATCAGAGCAATACACATCAGCCACTGTGTGAAGACCAGTGATAAGCTGCCTATCCTCTTTAGGACCCAAAATAATGTTCATCGCATGAGAGAATAAAAAAGCTCTGCCCTTGCTTGCCTGTTACACATAACTTCTGAAAATCCTTGATTAAAAGGGAACTTGAAACATCTTCATCATCCATCCTTTTATCCAGTTTTTGCACCAAATTAATTCATACAAACAGCAGAAAAAAAAAACTATGAACTATAGATAGATAGATAGATAGAAAGCTGTGGTATAGGCAAGTTTGAAGGAAAATTATAACATAATTTGAAGTGATTCCCTCTAGATCAGATCAATTTCAGGCCTTGTTTGAAAGGTTTTTGACATGATTTATATTGGGTATATGAATTTGAATCTTGTTTTTTATGATCCTATTCTGAAGCCAAAAGATAGGTTCAAATGGATGATCCATTTCAATCTAGAAATCTAGCATAAAGATGGAGAAAATGCTGAAAATGCAAGAGAAAAGTTCACCTGGAAATCTTTGGAAACAATGTCATCATGGAAAGCAACAAGGTTTTGGCAATTAAAGCAGCAGTATGCCCGTGATCCCATCAACTCCGCCATTGATGAATTTGCCTGGCACTGCCACCACAGCTCCTTCTCATAAATAAAAGTGTAAAAGGAAAGGTTGGTCAAAGACTCAATTATAAAAAAGTGACCAAACACTAGAAGCCCATCTTAACATATCAAAATGTGATAATGGTTATGATTTGTCAAATGGATATCAAACAGTGTCTAAGGCTGAATGAAGTGCAAGATACGTGCCCAACCAAACTATGTGACGTCAATCATAGAGAAATAATAATTTGAAGAAAAGAATATGTCTAAGAGGGTGATTGAGTAACACAGATTCTAAAGGAGTTTGATAAGAATATTGTTTAAATAAAAGGTGTTGATTATGACGGGATAACAAAAGTACTACAATAGTTTGGTGAGAAAGTGATGCAATTCTTTAACAAATATTTTGTGTAGCTTGCAAAACTAGGTATTCCTTTTATAAGAACAGGAGCAAACACATACAACAAAATGTATAACTAGAATCAATAGAAAGGAAGATTCGACTGAAAATGTCACATATTGATTATGGAGTCTTGTGTTTCCGTTCATCATCTTCTACATTAAAGTAAAACTTACCTTTGCCCTTTTGGTTTTTGATGTGTATGCTTGTCGGTTTATGCATTAGTAATGCTTAACGCTAGGTATCTCTCTCTCTCTCTCTCTCTCTCTCTCTATATATATATATATATATTATTTTTTTTAATAAAATAATTGCAGCAGTGGGAGCGGGTGTGAGAGAGGAGAGGGAGGGGTTGAGCTTTGGTAGCAAATCCCAACAAATTGGCCCTTTATATCTCCGGGGAGGTTTTATAAGATATAAATTCTAAATAATACCTTTTATCAAAAAAAAAAAAAAATCTAAATAATACCATAATCGAAAAAAAAATCTAAATAATACCAAATGTATTCTTTTAGTTATATTGGTTTTGGAGGTGTTAATTAAGTGCAAATACTTAGCATTAAATCTCGCTTCACCAATGAGAGAGGGGTCAGAGAACGAAAAAGATTATCCCCTATTGTGTGCTTCACACGGTCACATTAATTCATTAATATACATAAAAAATCCTTACAGTTCATACAAATTTTGATTTTCTTTGTCTTGCTTTTTGATAAGTTTGGTTTGGATCTTGATAATGCACATTTTGAGTCTTAATCACGACCAACCACTTCTTCCATTTAGTTTGACTATTAAGTAGAATTTCACTTTTCATAATGAATCTGAAATGGTACTCATACATACTTTCCTAATTTGCACCTTCACCTACTACTTTCCTTTTATGGGTAAAGATGAATAGCTGTTTCCACACTTGGATTTTAAAAATCAGGAGTTTTTTTTTAAAATAAAATAAAATTATATTAGTTGGTTAAAGCTTAAATGTAATCCAAGAGAATTGGATTCAAATTATCATTAAATTTGGTTAACTGGAGTTGAAGAAATGTTCGCTTTCTTTTATACAAAAAATAAGCACTTAAATGTAATTATATTTGGTCGAGCTTATTTCGAGGAGGAAAGTTTAATGACTTGTAACAATAAGGGCTTGCAAAGCTGTAATGATGAACATTGAACAATATACTAAAATAGCAAAGGGTCTCCATCAGAATGTGTCTTCTAGAACTATAATTTTTCTTAAGACATTCTCCTACATTATGCTCATGAGAGATTGAGAAATATCCCCAAAGCATGAAAAAAATTGGTGTAGGGTAAAGACATTCGCTTCCACTAAAAAGAGCCACATCCAATATACAAATTACAGTTAAGATCACAAACTTTACAATGAAACAATTTCGACAAGGGCAAAAAGAGGTCAATCAACAAGCCCAAAATCAAAGAACAGCCAATTTCTTCTTGGCCATCCATCTCCTTTTGGTGGCTTCCAATGCCTCCAACTTCATTTTCTTAAGTTCATCAATCCAATGCTGATAGTGTGACTCAATTACATCAAGTTCAAACTGTAGCTCAAGATCAATGTCCTCTTCTGCTGAAGACACATAAGAACAACTACTTGTCGGGCTCCCAACATTAGTAGATGTTCCAAGAACGGACCCCAGCTCAACTCCTTCCCCAACACAATAATTTGCATCACCAACCTCAAGTTCAGAGATGGACCTACTTGAGCATTTAAAACTTACATCAACATTGGAATCATGACAATTGTCATTTTTCGTAGAAGTGTTTTCAACGACTATTTCAGAAGCTCTAGATCCTTGTGAATATCGATCTTCCAAGTTAACCAAACTAGGGGACAAATTACAATCACCCTCAAAAGTAGCATTATCAACATTTTTGGAAAATTCGCTCTTCTCAGCCACCACAAAATCTTCTTTGGGAGTTGTATTAAACCCAGAGAAGCCATCCTGACCAATAACCAATTGAGAGTGAATACTAGTTAGGACAGAACCCCATGGCCATGCCATTAAGGTTTGACTATCTACACTTGTACCACAAAGACTTAATTCTCCATCTGAGCGATGATCGGGTGAAATCTTCCACCAAGGGAGAAGTTTCATTATCAAGTAATCAATAAGCTCAGCTATGAAAGCTACATCATGATCTGCCAGCTCCAAATGCTCAACCATCTCTGTGGCCACAGAGACTGCAGTATCTGTATCAAGGTAAAAGAGAAAATGTATATTCCTTACTCGACCTGCAAGTAACATTACAATTTCAGTATCAATTCTATTTCAAGGCACAGGAAAGCATGTCAAAAACTAATTCAAATGTTCTTCTCTACTCCTTCCCTATCCCCCTCAAAACAAAAATAGCAAAAGGTGAAGACAAAGGAAAGACCAAATACTCACCACATGTATCAGCAATACGCAAGGTCAATGATACTGAGTTATCATCATTTTTAGCCCCTTTCAACCTAAACTCGTTGTTCTTATTTGTCCTCTGGACTTCAAAAACAGGATAAGGTGGAGTTCCCTGGTTGCTTTCAGAACAGTTACTTATAGAAAATTGTTTGTACTCAGCATCAATGTCCATGGATTGAGAACCAGACTTGGATGAATGTATAGCTCTTGGTGGTTTGCTAGGTGATTGTAAAGGATAAAGGATTGGATCCTTTGGATTCTCAATTTGTAGAAATGGGTCTTTAAGAAGCTCCTCTGCCGACAATCTCTCAGATGCTGGAACCAGACATTTCTCAATAAACTCCTTAATTTGGGGGTCACTCACCTTATTAAGGGAAGCAGGTTTGATGCCCTGCAATGACATGCATCACAATATAGCATAGATATGAGTTAAATTGTTCATATTATGAGCATGCAATTATAATTGATAAGGATATGCCAATAGTTGTTTTACTTACTGAGGTAACTTTCTTAAAGATTTGAGCTGGATTTTTGCATTCACTATAGGGATACTCAAGAGTAACCATCTCTAATATGCACATCCCAAAAGAATAGATGTCAACAAGTTCAGTGTATGCCTCTTCATATAGTTCTGGAGCCATAAACTCAGGAGTCCCTTTTAAAATAGAGAAACGGCAAACAAAAGCATAGTTCAGTGCCATATGGGACCAGTATGATAAAAACATCACATATTCACATTTAAGGAAAGTAATATGTTACCAATAACACTTTGGGCAGTTGGTTGTTGCATGACAACTGCTAAACCAAGGTCTCCTATCTTAACTTCACCTTGGTTTCCATTCACAAAGATGTTGTCACATTTCAAGTCTCTGTGAATAATGGGTGGCTTGTGACTGTGAAGATATACTAAGCCTTGAAGAATCTGCCTGGCCCAACCTTTTATAGCTTTCATTTCAACATATTTATGCTTCTTACGATATCTGTTAGCCAAAGGTGTACAATAATTTCATATGTGCACATTGCAACCAAATAACACAAAGGTAAGGGGGGAAATCAAGAGAACCTACTGCCTTAAATTTCCTGATGTGAAGAGTTCAGTAATCATGTTAACAGTATTCTGCTTATCATCAATCCAGGAATTATAGAACTTAATGATATTTTCATGTTTCAAAGACTTCAATAGATTAACTTCAGAATACAATTTTGCAAGATCATCTACTGAATGCAAGAGGCCATCAATCTTAACTTGGTTCCAAGCAACTTCTATTCCATCAACTTCATCAAAGCCCCTATAACTGCAAAAGAGAAAAAGATTAAATAGCATGCTTTAACGAGTAAAAACTGCCAAAACACTCCTAAACGTTATTGAAGACTAAATTTCTTGAAGAAACAATTCTTAGCAAGTAAAATTCTGAATCAAACTAAACTAGAAGATTAGGAAGAAAATATAACGAAATAGAGATAATGAGAAAAAAGAAATTTAAAAAAAATAGGAAAAAAATAGATTAGGCATCAGAATCTTACACGGTTTTGAAGGCACCCCTGCCCAAGATTTCATTGTACTGAAACAAAAACAAGAGAAAAAAAAATCAAATTAATGAAAAATATAAAGAACAAGTGAACCATAGAATCATTGAAAAGAAGTAAACAATTCGCCTTGGAAGATGTGGGCATATTTAGTAGTGCCCCTAGCGGTGCTTTACAGGAAGGAAATATTTCATATTGAGGATTATCTGTAGCATTGAATTTTAAGCATGAGAAAAGTTTTACACTTCTGCATTAAAAATGATAATCACTAACACACCTGCTTTATAAAGTAAAAATGAAACTTAGTTTGTGAATCTGTCTTTCACAGCTGTATCAAGGTAATTCATTACAAATACAGCAGCCTAAACCAAAAAAAAAAAAAGTCAAATAAAAAATAAGCAATTTATAACTTTTTTTTCCCTAATGATAACAACACTTTCAAGCCCGACAAAAAGCGTCCCTAATTCAAAATGAATGAGATGATGCATTTTGGCAAAAAATACACCATCTCTAACATCACATAATTTTTTCAACTTATATACTATAGATAATCCTCCATCAAGTCATCAAGTTTGTAATCCACAAGTTACGCAAGAAAAACATGGTTAATCAATATAAAATTACTTTTTGTTTGAAAGCCAGCATATGTGCAGCCATGATAATTCAATGTAGCAATGATTCCAAATGTGCCTACTCCTCTATCTTAACTAGCACATTTTCACCACCAACCCAAGTAATTAAAACATATCCACCACCCCAAGCCATATAAAACACACACCACCCCAATTCACACACGTTGATTAAACTTTGGAAGAACCACCAAAGTTGACCAAAAAAAAACCCAAAAACAGATAAATGAAGAATGCAAAAATTAAGGTTCTTATGTGACTCAAGCCATAATACCCTTATGTACCGTCCGGTTGGATCTTTCTCCTCAAAGTCATCCTCAAAATCATGAGGCTCCCTTGTCTTGAACACATTTCTCACAGGAGGCAATGCCAACACATCACCACAATTCATTCTGGTGGCTGAAACAACACAAATTGTTTCTTTTTCTATTTATTTATTTATATTATTTGGATGGGGCTTAGTTTGTGATTGGAATGGAGAAAGGTTGGGATTGAACGAAGGAGGAATCGAATGCCGATCGTAGTCTGAATCGACATTCGATGACAATGGTTGGAGGCAATGAACCTAAATCCAAAACCCAACCTTCCATGTCATAGCAAAAATTCATTCTCAAACGAAACCCAACACCACCACCTTCCTCTCAAAGTCCATTCTTTCCACCGACCCAGGTACCAAAACCTTCCAAAGGTTCAAAGTTTACCAGATGGGTCTCCCATTATCCAATCTTCTGAGGAAAATAATCAAAAGGGGAAAATGGGGAATGGTGGTTGGTGGGGAAGAGAGAGAAAATGAGGAAACAATGGATGCAAAAGAGAAGGGGGAACAGACAGGTGGATGGTAAATCAGAGTGCTAATTTTGTTAAGAAATTTGCGTTTGGCAAGGAAGAATATGGGGTTTGACTTTTGAGGTCAATTAGGGAAGTTGGGAACCAACTAATAGAAAGAAACTTGAATATATATGAATGTGGAGATGAGAATTAGATGAGTTTTATATCTTTCGGTTGATGGAAAAGGAGATCACAGATGGATTTTTATTATTGTTATTTTTTTAAAAAAATAAATTCTCAATTAAAAGTTAAGGACTGATTTCTTAAGACATGAAATTTATTTAAGAGATTAATATCTCTTAATATATATTTTTTTCATACACATAAGTTTGGAGATAGAATGTCTAATCACATTTTATTACTGTTAGATTAAAATAAGATAGAAGGGTTTAAAAAAAGAAAAAGAAAAAGGAAGGATAAGAAAAGAAACACCCAACAAAAAGAAAAGGATAAGATAGAAGGGGTTTAATGAAATGCCATGGAATTTTTTTAGAAATATTATTCTCACTCATTTTTTTACATTATTTATTTCATCTCACTTTTTTTTCTCTTCTTATTTTATTTTAGAGTGTTGTAAGAAAATATTATTAAAATATCATTATTCTTTCTTTTCATTCTATTAAGGAAAATGATAATAAGTGATTTTAAAATATTGGTTATGAAATTAAAAAAAAAAATTTAAAAATTGTTATCCATGCAGTACTCATTCTCTTATCTATAATCTGTAACAATATATAAAGGATATATATATATATCTTCTACTTTGTTTTCTAAATTTTTTGGACCATTATATCCTTAATAATACTACAAATGTAATAATTAACCCTCGTTTGTCTCCACTATTTTTTGGAATCCTTTGCCTCTCACTTATACTCCAAGTAAGTTAGTTTCTACTCCATCTATAGACTTTTTTTTACATGTTTCTTCTTCTTTGTGTTTTTTTTCATACCGTAATGATTATAGGGTTTTTTTTTTACTAAATACTTTTATTTACAGAATACTTTTATCCCATTGGAGCTTCATAAAAGAAAAAAAGGCGAAGGAAAAAACCTGATGCTTTGATCTAAATGGAGACAATAGAGAAATAGTAAGGTAGGCACAGAGAAAAACCTATTGCATTTTATAGACCATTTTTTAAGTGTTTCTTTTTCTATATGTTTTTTTTTTATAACTTAATGATTATTGGAATTTTTTTTCTTACTAGAATACTTTTATCTCATTGGAGCTTCAAAAAAGAAAGAAAAAGAAAGCAAAGAGAAAAACCTGATGCTTTTATTTCTATTGTTTACTTTTTTCTGTTCGCTTAATTTTTTCCCAGACACACTCTCTTTTTTAATTCTCAATCTCAGCTAGTTTATAATAATATATAAAGGGACATCTTTTATTTAAGTCTCCATTTTTTAGACCATTTTACCCTTAATAATAATATAGATGTAACAATTAACCTTCTTTTGTCTTCATTAATTTTTGAAAAAAAAAATTCACGTTTTTAAAGATCAATAACATACCTCCTTGTCTCAATTGTTATAAGATTAATTGATTTATGTTAATTGCTTGATTGGATAAAGAAGTAATTGTATTACAATTGAAATTGGTGACATTTATTAAAGAAAAAGGTTTATTATTGTGTAATTATGTGTAACATTATTAAAAGTTAATTACAAATTAATTTTTTCCTTTTTGATTTCTATTTGTCAATTTTGTAATATTTAAGGCCCGTTTGGTGGTCATGATAGGATAGGATAGGATATGATATGACAGTAGGATAAAAATAGGATAAGATAAGAGCAAAATAATTATAATCTTATCTAATATTTGTTGGACACCAGATAACAAACTAGATAATGATAAGATAAAATATAAAACATGTTCAAATGATAAAATTACTATTTTGTTAAATTATATATAATTTTCTAGAAAGCAACTTTTAATTTAATTTTTATTTTATGAAAAAATATAATTTTTAACTAAAGTATACAGTATTTTTTTATTTGTCTAATTACTTTTCTTAAAATTATAAAAAATATATAAAATTTTAGAAATTATAATTATTATTCAAATATTTTTCTTTAAAATATTTAATATTAATTAATTAATTTTTTAATATTTAAATTAATAATATACGTTAAATTTATATACAAAATTATTATAAATATATATATAATAAAAAATATATAATAAATATAATATAGAGTTATATATATTAATTTCTATAATCTTCCTTTATATTTTATATATTTTGTTATTATACATACATACATATAGATATATAGATTATATATTATATAGATAGATATATTATATCTATCATCATATATTATATATAAATCCTATATATGTTTTTCGCAATAATATTATATCTGTTTATATATAATTATATATAATATTTATTATAATATAACTATTTATCTACATGTATATATAATTATTTGTAATTATATATATACAAATATTATATAATAAAAACTATTATATATATATGCAAATATATTATTATATATATTCAAATATATTATTATATATATAATTATATACAATATTTGTTATAATATTTAACATATTAGATAATATATAGAGAGAGAAAAAAAAAAGAGTTTATCCTATCATGTTGCTTCCTAACCCAACTCTTCGATCAAAATAAAAAATATACTACAACAATAAGATATGATAAGAGATAAGATAGTGTAATCATATCTAGTTGGCCCAACAAATGATGGATTGCAATAAAATATAATGCTTATCTTATCATATCCTAACTACTAAACGGACTCTTAAAGTGTTGTTGCTGTATGGTTTCTTTGAAACATATATATATATATATATTTGTATGAGTTTTGCAATATTTAGAATGCCAAAGTCCATTTTATTCAGGAAAGGGAAGACGACAAATAATAGAACCATAATTTCTAGTCTTTTAATTGTTCTGGCAGATATCCACCGGTTATACTAAGATGGTTAAAAGGTAAGTCTTTTGGTAGCTAAAATGGTATAAAACTAATAGACATAATAAGGATAATAAAGATGGTAGCTAAAACACTATTTTTTATTTTATTTTAATTTCCTTTTACGGGGCATGTAATTGAGTGGACAGGAAACATTACTCATAGTCTTTGAAAAGAACTTCCATGTAAGAATAATGCAATTTTACTTACTTTCTGCATTTAAATGGGTGTTGTTTACATGTGCAATTGCTGTTGTTTTTTATTCCTTTCTGGCCTACCCTCTCGATCTTTGAAAAAACATTTTAGTTTTTTATAATCGTTCTTGAAGGTAGTATATCAAAAGATATGAACAATGTAATAGCACACATGCTTATGAAAAGCATCCACTCATCGATGGCAAGGTTAAGGTCAAAGACTTTGTATTGCATTGTAATTGTGCATTTGCCTACTCTAAGAGATTTAAAGTATAGTTACAGTAGTTAATTACAAAATGTTGAGATTTAAATAACAGTTTTGCTATACATTATTTTTAGGGTAATAATTAACAAATAACAAATAGATATTTTTATGCCACAACCTCATCTCTGAAAATGCTTCCCTTCCCTTTGCCATCTTCTCTGCAAATGCTTCATTCCAAGGGAAGCTAACCCTTTATAATAATAGTTTAAAGTGAACAAATAAAAAATAATTTAATTAAAAGACATTATAATCTTAATTTATTAAATAATTACAAAGTTAAATTCTTCAAAAAATAGTCTTTAAAAGAAAGTTTGGGTTTGGGAGTTGGTAGCCTTTCAAATGATATACAGTGATAAATTTAAATTTATATCATATTGCATCAAAATAACTTATTACATTCTTCAGTAAAAGACATTATAATTTTAACTTATAACTTATTAAATTGTTAAATAATATAATATGTTTTTAAACACATAAGTATTTATTCACTTATAAAGATTTATTTAGTATAAGAACATAAAAAGCCAGAAGAATTGATTCTAGTTAAAACGATACATAAAAGTTAAAGTTGTTTTAGTTAAATTTAATTTTAATCATTATTTTTAAATGTATAACTAAACATGCCTCTCAAATGTTTGATATATTAGCTAATTACATCGAACTATCAAAGATATGAAAAATATATGTTAGCACTTTCGTTACAATGAAATCAAAAGAATTACCAAGCATCTAGAATTCAAATCTGTATATAAGTGAGGTCATTCCCCAGTGATTATATAATCACCAGTTTTATAATGCGAATCAAAACTCATAACACAATTTTAATTTGATCCAAAATTTTTATAATCAGCAAGTGTTTTAGAGGACTTCCTAACTTACCACATTCCGACATGCCAATCTCTTGGCTCCAACCTCTATGACTAACGTCATCCACCCGACCAACTCATCCAAGTCCCAAAAGGCGGTTTCTTTTCGCCATGCGTGGTCCTCAACATCTTGACACCAACTTACTCATGTTAGTCATTGACGTAGGCTTCATGCACTCCACGTGACCCCTAACAGATTCTCACGTTAGCCATGTATGCCCTAACTAACTACTGACTTTTCCTACCTGAAATCTCACTATATAAGTCAAGTTCAGTGATCGGGTATGTATTTTTTTTCTTCACTTCCTCTTCTCTCTTATCTAGACTGACTTGAGGGTCAGAGTCCCTATAGGTGGTCACCACCAGAGACTCTCCTCCGTCATGCGCTTCATCATGAAGTCTACAACATCGTCGTTTGAAATTGCTTGTTGCTCAGTTCGCACTCCTCTGCGATTTCACCATGGAACAACAAGAAAAGAAAGTTGTTTATGGAATCATCATCATGTTAAGTTGTTAACCAAAAAATTTCTCCCAAAGGATTGTTTCTCACTTAACCATGCATTATAAAAAGGAATTTATGACTTCAGTTGTGGTACCTCAAACTGCAGATTAAAACCTCAAAAAAGGTTAAATTAACACAAAAACTATGCACTAATAATAGAATAAAAACTTTGATATGTATATCCATCAAAGTACACGGAAGGTAAAGAACATGAAAAATTATTAAAAAAATAAAACAAATACAAGGTTGCTTGCATTTCTTCACTTACAACTTAACTTTTAGTGTACACATTTCTTGAGTCATTTTACCCTTCAACTGTTAATGCTATGTAATTGCACACACTTTAATTCCATATTCCTTTTTAAAGTAGTGTTATGTTATCAATTAAATACTCTCATTTTTCTCATCTTATCAGGAAAAAAAAATGTGAAGAGACATGCACGTATTGACCAAAAAATAAATTCATAAATTAAAACTAACATTCACGTCAATGAACAATAGGAGACGTTTTTATAATATATCAAATTTAATGTCTTATAAATGAAAAAGATTTTTTTATAATATTGCCTAAAATAAACTTAGTTAAAAGAAAATAAATAAGAATTTAATACAAATAAATCAAATGTCTTTATATATAAAATGCATGTTGTCTTAAATAAAGATACACATTATGATTTGTCTGAAATAAACTTATTTAATATAAAATAATTGACTATTTTATCAATAAACTATTTTACATGACTTAATTTATAAAAAATGACAGTTTTGAGTATTTAAAAAAGAGTATTAAAAAAGGATATTATTTGTTAAGAATGTAATAAATTTAAAGAAATATACAAAAAAATTCAACGTAAAATATTAATTATTTGTTAAGAATGTGATAAAATTAAACGAAGAGAAACAATATGAAATACAGTGACACAATATATTAAATTTATTTTTTAATAATTTTTATCTTTAAACAATTTAATATGTTTAATTTAATATGAGAGTCTCAAAAAGAATAGTGGATGTAGTGGGTAGTTTAGACGATAATTAAAGGGTAAAGTAATAGGTATTTAGAGAGTAATCAAAGGGTAAAATAATCTAATAAAAAGTAGAGATCAAAGAGGGAATTCCTTTAACTATACTTATAGACATATAAATAATAATTTTTTATTTTTTAATAATTTTTTTCTTTGAACAATTTGATATGGTTAATTTAATATGAGAGTCTGGGTAGTTTAAAAAGTAGTTAAAGAGTAAAATAGTCAGTAGTTTAGAAAGTAATTAAAGGATAAATTAATCTAATAAAAAATGGAGACCAAAGACATCTTGTCTTTATTATAGTAACAGATATCCTAAGGTAATGATTCATTTATTATTTATTTTGAACATAGCTTAAGTCTAATCAAATTGTTGATTGTTAGTCAACTACACATCTCAACATGGGTGGCTCTACTTGTACTAGAGTTTTAGTTGATGTATGACCTTTCATCTTGACTTTACTTTAGCATCTTACCTATACTTTTGACACCATCATGGACCTTACATGTTACTACGACCTGCTACAAAGTGGGCAACCTAGCAACTACTGATGCTTAGCATAGTAGGTGAGTAATTTATACAAGATTGTCCATTGAATATGCCATCTATATTTGCCTATATATATACACCACTAGACTTGCTCGATAAGTATGTTTTCTCTTCATATAAATATTGTTACTCTACTAGTTTTTCACTTGAGCATCAAAGTTTTTGTAGGTAGCCACTATCACCACACATCATCGTGATGTGTAGACCACAACCATCTGAAACGTCCTTAACTAACATTAAAGACTATTCACGTGACTGGTGTAAGCATAGAATCAAACATTATTTAATTTAATTTTTGTTTTTAGATGGCTATATATTTTCTACTCCCTCCAAATTTGTATAAAGACATACATTTTTAGGGCCTTATCACTTTGTACAACAAACTAGAAATGCGAATATGAAAAATAAATAAACATGTTAAACGATACAAATGATTTTTTTATAAAATGAATTATAAATGGGTCAAGATTCGTTTATAGCAGGTGTCAAAGTTAATCAAATTATACTTTCAATAACATTTTATAAAATGTAAATTTAACTTATCTAACCATTAAATTTGATGTTCTTATTAATTAGATTAAGTATACAAATTTTCATATAATTTCAAAATTGGTTAATAGCTCAACATATCACTTTATTTTAACATATAATACAATATTAAAATATATATAAATATTCATTATTAGATAACATATATAAAAAGGTCTAAATTATATGAAATTTGATATACATGATCATGAAAATAATATTATATAATTCAACGGTTGGATTAGTTAAATTTGCATTCTGTAAAAAGTTATTAAAGGTGACATTTGACTAATTTTGACATCTAGTTTTAACGAATCTTGACCCATATATATATCATTTTATTACCTAATTACAATTGACCTCACCTTATATTTTATAACAATCATGATTGGAAAAAATTGAAAACAAATGAACAATTGATAAAAAATTTTAATTTTTTCTATTTATAATGGATCAGGATCCGTTGACAAAGTTAGTTAAATTATACTTTCAATAACATTTAACAGAATGCAAATTTAACCAGTCTAACTATTAAATTATGTAGTATTATTTTCATGATTATGTATATCAAATTTTACATAATTTAGACTTTTCTCGATATATTATTTAACAATGAATATTTATATATATTTTATATCATATTATATGTTAAAATAAAGTAATAGGAACTATACCAAAAAAATAGCTCTACCAAATTTGGTTGCATATATGTACATATTGGATCAAATAACATATACATAGCCCATGTAATATGTAGATATATCTTATGTGTTTGTGACAAAGAGCAGAGGTGTCGTGGTGTAGTTGGTTATCACGTCAGTCTAACACACTGAAGGTCTCCGGTTCGAGTCCGGGCGACGCCAAATTTTTTTTGTTTTATTTTAGATTACTTTCTTTCACTGGTCTTGCCATTCCTACACTTCATTCACTCTGATTGTCTCCTCTCATATTTTGATATAAAGTTTGATTTTGGTGTGTGCATTATATATACTTTATAAACATGTGGTTGTCCTGTGCTTTCCATAGCTTTAGTTAGTTCAGATGACCTTCCTTCTGCTTTGTACTCGTTGCCTTTTTTTGAGGTGGATTTGGAAAGATGAATCCACTAGGATTAAAAAGACTCATACAAAGTGGCATTCAGCGCATTTGGAGGTGCTGTTGTGAACCAATTACATTTATGAATTGTTTTTGCCAAGAGATGGGGAGGTTTATCACTGTGACGAGAAACATGACAATGAACTCCTGAAGCGTGCCACTTGTGCCATCTGTGAAAGGTGCACTCGCTGAAAGGGAAGGTCCATTCATTTCTGCCTTTTTCTAATGGTCCCTCCAGCATGTGAAAAAGAAAAGCTGCCTTAGTCCTTGCTTACAGTCGTGCAAATGTTATGTTTTGATTTTTTAGTTTGTATTTTGAAGGCAAAGACCTTCAACAACTATAATTGGCTCTTCTCGGTGCTTATGTTTAGAAAGTACAAGCTGATGTAGGATGATAGTTTTTAGTATCAGCCTCTTTTGCAAAGCTTGCCACTCTTTTTTTTCAAGTCCATATTGGCAACAATGGCATAATTCTTTATTGTTTAAATATGTGTCTAGAAATTTTGGTGCTTTATAGGCAAAATTATTAGAGTAACTTAATATAAATTATTAATCTTTATATTATTTTCCTAGTATTTTGATGTCATTTATTAAAATTTCATAATCAAGTAATTCTAACCGTTCACTCTCAATAAAATAACTTAACTAACTTATTTAATGTGTGTTTGGCACTATGGTTCAAGCTTTGAACAGTGGATCCACATCCAATCTGAAGTAAATATACATAGCTTTTACATTTTTACATAAATCTGACGTGAAATTTGAAAAATACGCACGTTCAATATGTGAATCCATACACACAATTAATCTATCTTGTAACATTATTGGTCTATGATATGATTTTAGTAATTTTAATTTTGGAAATCTTTTTCATAGTAGCAACTGTTAAGTGTAACAATAATATTTATAAGCAAGACATACATTTGAAAAATAATATAATCATTTTATATAATTTAATATTTTTATTAGAGTATTAACTTCTTTTATTAACATTCTTTTAATACTTTCAATTCTAAAATAAATTCATAATATTTACTAAATCTTAAAAATCTTTTTTCCACTTGCTGGACCTTTATATACATTGAGAGTGTGTTTGGTTTCACAGTATGAATAATGAGAATTGATTTTGATTGAAGTCAAACTTGATTTTATAAAAATATAGATGTTTGGTTATTGCTAGGTGAAATTGATTTTGCCTCAAAACCATGACTTGACTAGAAGTGATAAAAAGTAGCTTTGGTGTTGAATTGAAAAATTTACACTATATTTTATAGCAAACTTGCTTTCAAGATAAAAATATTCAAAGATAAATCACTTCACTTAAAAATCAATTTTAACTAAAATCAATTTTACAAAATTAATTTCATTCAAAATTTATTTTGCAAAAGCTCATCCAAATACACACCAAGTCTCTATAATAGTAGCAAAATTACTAATGACTAATGGGTGGATGAAGGTTGGGCTTAAGACAATCGCCTTAGTTGTCTTCCTATATTGAGACCCTATATTTGAGGATGAATCTACATTGTCGCATTGGGGGCAGATGCCCCCAGCATCCACAAATTTATATATATGAGTATGAGTATGAGTATTACTCTCACTAATTAAAATTTAAGCATCTGTCACTATCTATATTGCTATGTTGAAAATCTTGTACTACTACTGCATAGCTTCGGTAATTATGATATGTTATAGAACAACTGCGAGCACTTTGCCTTGTATAACAGAAATGGTCTGGTTATATATAGTCACCAAGAAGGGATGGGATGTGATCAATCTACTTGTGTCATTAGGGCTCAGTTGGCTGAAATGTTTCCTTATCCCCTTTTAATGCCTAGTAAAGTTCGGTGTGACTAACTGACATAGACGTTAGAATTGATGTATCAAGGAGGTAGTTGAGAATTTGGCTTTGAACATGGAATGGACACGTCCTAGTTGAGAATTTGGCAGATGTGATCAAGGGCACATGTACTCCTACTGCTTTGTTTCGGTAATTATGTTATAGAACAATTGTGAGTACTTGCCTTTATATAGCAGAAGTGGTCTAGTTATATATAGTGACCAAAAAGGGATGGGAAGTGATCAAACTACTTGAGTTGTTGGGGTTAGGGGTGAGTAAGGAACGGGTTTATATTTGTCCCTACTCGGCCTGAAATTTTGAACAGGTCATTTTTTCAAATCTAAACCTGACCCGATCAAGACTCGAAAGATATGAGACAAGATCGGATTAATCCGACTTTTTAACACAATATATCAATCTTAACATTATGTATAGTTAAATTGTAAAATAAAATAAATATAAAACTTAAATTAAGGTACATTTTATAATATCTATTTTAAAATAAATAATATCATTATAAATATAATATCATGTTATGCAAAATCTTATCTATTAAATTAAAAAAGTTTTATTATTAATACACAATTGTTCAAAAAACTTATACTTTCAAAGAAAATATAAGACACCAAACCAAGTTGGGACGACCAAAAATATAACTCAAACCCGTCCTTAAAATACACTGGATCTAATTTTAAAATCCGAACCCACCAAAATCAATTCTAGACTGGGCCTAGCCGGATTTGCGGGTCGGGTCAGGTCATGCTCACCCCTAATTGGGACTCAGTTGAAATGTTTCCTTATCCACTTTTTAATGCCTAGTACAGTTGGTTGTGGCTAACTGACGTTGATGTGATAAAGGGGGCAGTTGAGAATTTGGCTTTGAACATAGGATGGACATGTCCTAGTTAATGAGGAGGTATGGCTGAAGACGAAGCTTCAAACAGATACATTACCAGTAGTCGTTTTGATGTGCACATAAAACTGCCGCGTGTCTAATTGATTGGTTGATATCACTAGTGGATGGCTGGTCGATGTTGTTCATCGTGTCTAATTTATTTTGCTATGATTGGTATTTAATTCGTTATTCAAGGTGGGCATCCGATGAATTGTATTGCCTCGGAAAATGACAATGCTTCGTGTAACGACTGATCTCCCTGCAAGGTTACGTTTGGATGGAGAAACTCCAAGGATAAAATTCTCTTTAAACTTATTTGTATTTACATCTATACTCCGTACTTTATTCTATTTTCTTTTCATCTTTATTTCCAGTCAAATTACAGCGAAAACTATCTTTGGAGTTGAACTGGTGAAGTGGAAATAGTTAAATTGGGATTTATGAACCAATTTTATTTTATATTTTTAGTTGTGGTATATTTTCCCCCTTACTAATTGCTACTATTATTTACCGAGTAACATCCTCAAAAATTAAAAAAAATTAAAATGGTAATATAAATTTTAGACGAATCAACGAGCTTGTATTTGTATATATGATTGGTTAAACAATCGATTAATAAATAAAAAAAGAAGATTATATATATTTTAAGTTCATATAAAACGAGAAAATTTTGATTTAGGTCTTTGTAATCTTTTTTATTTTTATCTCTCAAAAATTTAAAATCGTTGTTTTTTGTCTCTATTGTCATGTAATACTCATTAATTTCTTATGTATTTAACAGAAGGTCAAATGATCATCGTAGGTAATATTTACTAGTGTTTGTAGTATCATGTGAATATGTGACACATCTAAATTTTTTTTTCTAGATTTTTAAAATGAATGTTAAAGACAAAAAACAATACTTTTAGATCTTGAAAGTATGAAAGCCAAAGAAATTTTGTTAACAAGGATCAAAACCAAAATTTGCTCATCTTACATAACCAAAAATAATAATTTCAAAATTTAAAGGGATCAAAATTGAGGGAAAAATTTTATATGAACCAAAATCAAAATTTATTTATTTTATTGGGACTAATTTACACCTTAAAAAAAATCAGAATTTAACAGAAATTATGGTGGGTATTTCAATTTAGTTTTCGTGTGAGTAGGGAATCGCATCATTTACAATTTTTGTTATTTGTTTTTTGATGTCATGACTCATGTTATCCATTTTTCAAACAGAGACATCCCTAAAAAAAGTTAAAAAAAATAACTGCATCTAACAACCTTCAGGTAAAACCCCAAACGACGTCGTTCTGGCGCACCACGAATATGTATATAAGTTGGGCTTATTCTAAGATATTTCCCCCATTGTTAATTAGTACAACCATCATTATTTACCGAGTAAAAATCAATTTTAGCTTTCATTTTCATTTTTCCTCCGCACACCAGCCATCCTTGATATTTTAATCAGAGAGAGAGAGAGAGAGAAGGTCGTGTTTCTGGGTTTTGTTGGAACCATCAAACCCCATCATCGAACCAATTTAAAAGGTCGCAGCTTTTGCATCCGGGATCGCGTAATTGGGGTTTTGCGTGAAAAGGGTATGCGCGGTTTCTCTTCGATGGCGAATCTGTACGTGAAGGCGGTGCCACCGGCGGATCTGAACAGGAACACGGAGTGGTTCACGTACCCCGGCGTCTGGACCACCTACATCCTCATCCTCTTCTTTTCCTGGATCCTCGTCCTCTCCGTCTTCGGTTGTTCCCCCGGCATCGCATGGACCATCGTTAACCTCGCCCATTTTGCCGTATCTTTCTTTTTCTTCCTATCTTTTATTTATTTAATTCTTGTCTTCTTTTTTTTTTTTTACATGAAATTGAATTTTGGGCGTTTGATTTGTTGCCTGATTTGTCCCTTAAGGCTTTTTAGGGTATGCGTGTGTTGTGTTGGTTGAATCTTGGAGTTTAATTGGCCTTGGAAGATGAGAGACTGAATGTGATCTTATCTTGGAAGGAAGGAGTTTAGTTGTGCTTGACCTGGAGAGAATTGGGTTATTAATTTACGGTGTCATTCGTGGTTATTTAGTATGGGAGTTACTAAATGGTTTTAATAATATTCAGAACCATTGAGAGTGAGAGGAGGAGGAGGCGGGGGGCGGGAGTTATCTATTATAATTCATAAGGCATATATAAGTCAGAGGTATATCTGTCATCTTGCAAGATCACTATCTGGAATTGAAACTTGAAGTGAACAGTATTCCTATGTGATTTGCTATTTTTTTAACTTAGTTTTCTCTTGTCAAGGATGGAGAGTGGCTCCAATTCCTAGTTTATGTTACCAGCAATTTATTATGTCTCCTCTATAGTCTTGTTCATGTTATCTCATGGATTTGAAGTTAGTTACTCTGCAATAATCTTGTTCTTATTCTCCTGTGGCTAGGAAGTTAGGTTATTTGGAATGTGGAATGAGGATGGGAATGTGATACATTACTCAAAGAACGCTCTGGGGAAGTCATATAAGTTTGTTAAAAATCTATGTATTAACCAATATATAATCTAATAAAAAGTGAAGATTATCCAATTAATCTTTGGCATTAGTATTTGAGTTTTTCCATTTATTACTCACATTTACTTCTTCAATTTTTCTTTAAAACAGAGCTGATAGTAAAGCTGAAGAGAACAATTAGTTATTAGAATATTACACAATTGGCTTCTCATCATGGCCACGCCATATTCTAAACTTTCTGTAGTAAATATTTACTATATCAGAGATATATCCTTTCCACAGCCTCACCTCCTCTGCAAGATGCATAAGCGCAGTTTGGTCTTTACTTGTCTTAGTCTCTTCCTAAACCATTCTTTACCTCTCTTAGTTTAGAAAGACATCGATGCAGTTAGAGATTTTGCTTGGAATTGGAAATGCCTAAGGTCTCCTGTGGGTCTCTTAATCTCTTTGCTTGCCGATGATTGTGATGATGAGCATCTGCCTTTGCTCCAAATCGCTGGCCATAAACCCATTTGTCATATTTGTGAACAGTTGGCCATCTACATTCTGGATGTTCCTTGGAGGACTTTTTTTGATTTTTTGAGAAGGTGGAGTGCCACTATTTCTGAAGTTGCTAAAAGAAGGTGAATGGGATTCTGCAAAATGCCACAGAACAGGAGTCCTTCAGATCTTGATTCAATTAATTGCTGTGAATCTTGAACTAGATTTGTTTTTATATTACTGTACTTTCACAGTTTCCATCTTCCTTGCAATATTCAAAATTTTCGCTCTTGCTTTTCCTCTGTTTGACTTTGAAAGCATGCCGGTTCAAGTTTCATGGTGCCTTTTTAAGGTGTGGCCATTCCTAAAAAGTATAGTATTAGTTTATTTGATAGTGCTTTGATGCTTTCGCATAGAACCTAATATCTCTTATCATCAAGTATTTGTCTAAGAGTAAGGTTTGGAATGATCTGTCATTTTTTTTCATCTTCTTTCTTTTGTCTTTTGGGATGGGGGTAATGTCTCTGAATCAAACAGATTAACATAAAACTTAGGCAACCCATTTTTGCTCATTTATTACTTTGTGAGCTGATGGGTAGGACATTTCCTTTTTTCTTCTTTTCTTTTTTTCAATCAAAATGAATGATTGGATCAGATTAGATTTATAAATTGATTTTTTGTTTGTAAATTATTGTTAATGAATGTTATAATAATTTGATTTTTCTACATGGCTTAATTGATTATGTTATGTCCATCAGGTAACATATCACTTTTTCCACTGGAAGAAAGGAACTCCATTTGCTGAAGACCAGGGGATCTACAATAGATTGACTTGGTGGGAGCAGGTAGACAATGGAAAGCAGCTTACTCGCAACAGGAAGTTTCTAACAGTTGTACCTTTGGTGCTGTAAGTTCTCTAATTTGCATGCCACCATTTTTTTATGCAATGGTATGCTATATGCTTCTGGTGATGTCATAGGTCTATGAACGTGTTTGTGTGTGTGTACCCTTTTTATTAAGGTATCGTCTACACTGATGTGGGCAAGTGTATGTGTCATGCTTGGTAGTGTTACCTTTTATACTCTTTTGGTTCTTAGCTTCTTGTGGTGCTAGAACATGCTAAAAAATTTTATGCTTCTGTGGAAACCACAAATCACAACTTATCCATGCCAATAGTGCCAAATAGTGGTGTTATTGCACATGCTACATACATTGAATAGCATCACAGCTTGAAGTAACGGCTGTTGAGGCTGCTGTAGTGGACAAAATTGCAGAAAATCACAGCCGTAGCAAGTGTTATTGGAGTGTGTTGCAAAAACCTATTTTAACTATGAAACAGCATCATTTAGGGCTGTATTATCGGGGGTCAGTTCTGGATTTTGCCCCACCTTTGAATCAGAACTGAAACCCTTCTTTCTCAGTCACTTGCATGCACTCTATTATGTAGTAGCACCCACTTTTCTCCTTTCCAACAAACTCCCACCCTTCTCCAACAACATTTCTGGCATTTCTCAGCATTTTCTGGCCAGCTGTGACAGTTTTTAGCCTTCTCTAACCTCTGCAGCCTCTGTTTTCCATAGTTTTGGGTCATCCCTGATCTCTGTGACCATTTTCTGGTGAACCTGTCACTGTTTCTTGCCAACCATGACCTTTGCTGCCTTGTTCTGTTCTGTCTCTGCTTTGTTCTCTCTAAAACAGGTCTTTCATCCCACTGTCTTGTTATCTATTCTCAGTCTTACCCTTTAATTTTTTTTATTCTAATTGGTTAGAATGACAGCCATCCCACTATCCTGCTATAGCATTTTCAGGGTCAGCCACTCCCCACTGTTTTTTGGGGATTGACAACTATGATCCAATTTAATGGATTTTTTTGTTTTCAAAACGTGTTTTTTTGGGGTCCTGTATTGACTATTGATTGAATTATACTCTGCCTTTTCTCATTATGTGTGAGCATGTGTGCTCATTCCCTTCTGCGTATAAGAACATGTCACTTAGCTGTGATGTAGCTTAATAAGTTGCATGCATTTGGAATTATGGTTGTTTGTTTAGAAGTTCGCGATACTTGAAGGGTTATATCTGTATGCTTCATAACAATTGTATTATCATAATTCCACAAGCAATTACTAGAAAACAGGAATCTGTTTTAAGAAAAAGGAAATATAAGAAAAGACAAGGCAAAGTAAAATGACTACATATGAAAATTTCTGCACAGCTCTACACCATTCAATTATGATCTGTAGTAACTGGCATTCTTGAACTTCATCTGTCATTGGATTGTGTGTGAAATCAAGATTTGTCTCCCACTGCTCTTGAATGATATTTGTTTCAGGGAGAGTAAGGATTTTATTAGCTATTTGGAATGAAAGTGTAAACCTTGTAACTATGGTGCAAAGAAGCCAAATCATATAGTTCTAATATATATTTCATTCATATTATAAGATATTATCTAGCAAGGGTTGTAAATCAATTGGGTAGCTAATGCTAAACGTTGTTTCAATAGATAGGTTGTAAATGATACACAGTGAGAAAGTGATAACTGATAACAAGGTTTCTATAAGGACAATTTCCATGTTGTTACTATTTACATGGGCTGCAGGTGTGGGGAACTTTTAAAGTGGTTTGAAGTTAGTATCTGATGCTCTCTGTGTGTGCCTATTATTATGACCTAGAAATTGGCTGTTATGAATGTCCAAGAGCTATATTGGAAGTGTAGCATAGAGATATTGGGTGGAAATATGATTTAAGTAGCCCAAGAGACTTTTCAAATGGGTAGTAACATTTGCTAAAAGAATTATATAAAGCAAATAAAAGTTAGCTTAAGATGTGGAGGTTTCTATTCTTCATGGTGTTCGGGGTTTGACTTGATCTATTATCTACCTTGATTTTTCGGTGAAACCATTTTGCTTTGTAACTGAAATTTTGAGGGTTTACATAGCTTAGTTTTTCCAGAGAATTGTTTTGATAGTAGAAATATTGTTTGATCTAAAAATAATTTGGCTCCTCTGAAATAAGGGGTGCATTTTAGAGAGATAAGTGCGGAATTACAGCTATTTATTGGAAAATCAACCAAATGAGTTTTAACATGATTCATTACATATGTGCATGTATTTATCACAGTATCAATAATTTGTTTTCCAATCATGTTATAACTCTGCACTTTACTCTCTAAAGGGCCCTTCACTTTAGAGGAACCAAATCTAAAATGAAAAACAAAAAATTACATGAGAGGATAAGAAATCCTCCTTAACAAAGGCACAGAAGAGAAACAAAGAAAAGAAATTTAAACAAGTTAAAACAAAACCCTCTCAAAGAGACAGTGTAGTAAGCACCAGAGAGGCCAAAAAGATGATCATGTACAATAGCAGACTTTTTTGCCTGAAGATATTCTTGAAAATTACAGCATTTTGCACGCCACATACTCCAGTGAACAGTGTATATAGAAACATTGCTGTAGTGACTTTCCTTCTTAGTGCTACCAAAATCCATGAAGTTGATCATAATTGATCCCGATCAAGTGCGTATTTTCCAAGAATTAATCATTTCCAATCATGCACTAAAAGGGTACACCCATCTTGTTTTTCAACAAACAATAATTCCAAAAGCAGGAGTTACTGTTTATGGAAATGATTTGGGCTTCAGCAAGAGGATTGTATGTCTGCAGCTTTGCCATGATTCAGATTCTTATGGAAACTGTCTCAAATTTTAAGGAAAATTTTACTGCACAGGTGTAAAATTCGCAGTGTTGTGCTTCTAATGTTGGGTTATAGAGTCAACAAGAGCATTAGCTTAGGGTTGCAACGATGAGGATGTTATGGTGGATAAGTAGAAAAACTAGACAAGATCGGATCATGAATGAATGTGTCATAGAAAGAAAGTACGGTAACACCTATTGAGGAAAATGTGGTAGAATCTCACCTAAGGTGGTTTTGACCATGTGAGAAAAACGACCACCAGGTGAGAGATAGGAGACCAAGAAAAGTGGGGCTAACGTCTATTGAGGAAAATTATATTAGAATTTCACTTAAGGTAGATCTAAATGGACTTTTTGAGGATTTAGTTCATGACATAACACAATGGTTTTGTTTAATCCATGTAGCTGACTCTACTTAGTGGGAAAGGGCTGGGGTTGTTGTTGTTGTAACTTGTAAGGGTGTCTAACTTGAGACCTTATGTAAAACTAAACTCACCAACTAGTAAGAGTTCACATACTTATAAAAAATATTTAATAACATATATGAATAACCAAACATAATTAAATAACAAACTCATAATTAATATTAAAATTTATGAACTTTTGACAAAATAAAGCTTTATTCAACTCCTCAATCTGACAACTAATCTTGTAATTGTATCTTGAAAATGAAGCACCACAATACTTGATATTTTGAAGAAATTATCTATATTTTGATGGGTAGAGAAGTGTCCCTTTTTTAATGACCTAGTTAGAATTTTAAAAGTCAATAGTTATTTACTGTTTTGTTTTGTATTTTTGGTCATTGTCAGGTACTTGATAGCCTCACACACAACAGACTATCAGAATCCAATGCTCTTCTTCAACACTGTTGCAGTGATTGTGCTGGTTGTTGCAAAGTTCCCCCACATGCACAAGGTCAGGATATTTGGAATCAATGCTGATAAGTGAAATGTTGCTGTGTCCGTGAAACAACTTGGTTACCTGCTCAAGAGCCTCTGGTCCTTTTGTTCTGGAAAAGGTCACACCTTTGTATAGAAGGCAGAACTGGAAGGATACTCAAGTAATGTTTTGTTGCCAACTGCTTTTTAAGCTGCTTCTAAAGTATTATTAAACAAATAAATATGTTGAGTTATTTCTGTACAGTAGAGAAGTATATGTATCGCATTATTTTGAATGATAACTTTTTTACCTTTAAACTTGGCTTTTTTACCTTTCTCTCTCCATTCTCTATCTCTTTTAAGCATTGTCATATTATACGTGAATGATAACCTCATTGGAGACACCTCCTCTCGTAACACAAGATGCAGTAGTTTAAATTTTGGTTGTTAATTTCTTTGAACCAAATTTAGTATTTTCAATAATTTTTAAGAATTTTGCTTTAGTAGTTTTATTATCATGGTATCTCATGCTAAGCTAGTGTTAGCTTTTTCTTTAACTGTGTTTCTCTTATACCATATATCTTTCAAAAGCATATTTGAATTTTGCAAATAAATCTTATGAATCCCAACTATTATATACTCAACTACTTTTTGTTTTAATCATGTTGCATAAAACCTTTATTATGTGCATGAACTTTGCTGACCTTGACAGTGGAGTTTAAAGGATGACGGAGAGTATTTTTGAAAGAAAAATTCATTAAGAATCATGTGAGCAGCACATGTTCACTTTTTATAAATGTTTTGGACGGCATCTAACGGTCAAGGGGTCAGTGTTATATTTCACATGCTTTTAAGAGGTTTTTAGTAGTGTGTCAAAATAGAGGGGTATCAGGCATATCTTCAAAAAAATCAAGGAGGTATGGGTGTAATTTATTCTAAATTTTATTGGTATAACTTTTTCTTTTGGAAGTAAAAGTCTTTCTTTACCATTAACATAAATTAAATACTTACCTTAGACGTCACCTGAAATTTGAAAGTCAAATGGTGAAAATAGGCAAGAAAGAGGAAAGTGAAGACTTTGCGGTGTGAGAGATGAGTTGAATGGAGTTGGAAACTAGAAGTCACAATACGTCTGAAACTTGAGCATGTTTTCATTTTTAAGTAGCCATATCATCTTAATTTATATATTTACTATGAGTAGAGTTCCTTTTTTTAGCAACTTTTTTTATATATTAACAAGTTAATATTACTTTTGTTATGAAAAGTAATAGTGTAATACAAATAATAGTCGAAGTTTTAGTACATGTTTGGTTTGGTGGTGAAATTATAGTGAATCATGTTCATCCTAGTTAAACTTGGTGTGGCTCAAATTTAGGATGTTTAGTTGTCAAAACAAAATTATTTTCAATTGAGGAAAACTAAGTTGGGGGCAAAGTCGGAACTGACAATGTATTTTGGGCCAAATGTGTCAGATTCTGCTTGAATAGAGCAAGAAATCCTGATAGCTGTTCTGGTCTCATACTAGCCGCAAGACCATTGTTGTTATATTCCCTTTTTCTTCCCTCCTTGATTCAATTTTATCCTCTTAATTTTTTAAGGATTAACTTGATCCACCTCTTTATTTTTTTAGGAAATAAAATAATGTCTTGTTCGAGATTTCATGCCAGTTGGTCTTCTATAATGCATTTATTGTGTCAAGTCATGTTTTGGTTAATGTTTGGTTACAAAAGTCAATGTAGGAACCAATTTATTTGTCAGTCTTTTATTCAGATTTTTTTTTTCAGATATAATATTTGTCAATCTTTTAAGGACGTATTTGATAATTTAACCCTTATGAATTAGTTTGATCAACCTTTTATCTGTTAGACTAAAATATCATTTTTACTTGATGTTTGTTGTTAGAGTGAGGCTATTTTTGTCTATTTATAATCCTCACTAATAAATTGTAATTGTAATTTTTGTTATTACCCTCATTTAAAACACTTTATTAAATTCTAATTAAATGTATTAATTAATGGGATTAATAACAACCCCATTTGCTTATTCACGCTTCTTATTAACTACATATAATTATACTTTCTTAAACTAATCTAATTTAATACTTTGCACTAAATAGTTTCTTAAATATTTTTTCAAATGTAGTAAAATACTTCAATAAATTGACATTCCTGTGATTAAAACATTCCAAACTCTGAATAATATTTTTTATCCAAAATATAAATAGACATTCGAGATTAGTTCTCTCAACAGGAATTTTTTGCATACACAAGACTTAAACATTTATTACTTAAACCAAACTACCCATTAATATACTAAGTTTAAATTACCATTATCTTCAATTTATAAAATAGTAGGTAAAAATAAGTTTATTTTATATTATGTTGAAATTTAATATTTATTTAAATAAAGTCAATAAGTATTAAATTAATTCTCTCTTGAATATCCATTAAATTTATATTTTTTTATATTTTAATTGTATCTATAAATTACTTCTATATTGTATGACATACCTAATAGTTTGAGTAAAATATTTGTTAAAAAATTATTTTTTTTAACAAATATGTTAACACAATTTTTCCGCAACTATAAATGTATATCAGTTTTAGTTATATACTACTATTATATAAGTAACTAAAATCATATGAGGGTCAATGAAGAAGGTCTCCATTGTTAACTCTACTCAATTAAAGAAATTTTTCGTTTTTTTTTTAAATTTTTTCTGAAAGCAAGGGATTCTTTCATAGTCAAAAGCCACAAGACTAATATTTTGAGAAAACAGAGTACCATTTAAGGAGTTGTCCCTCTTCCTATAAATGCTGCTCTATTCATATAGCCAAAAATTGAACCCCTAACATATGTTTAAAGGGTTCAAGCTACTAGCCACTTGTGTCACACCTTGTAGGTGAAATTTTTTAGTTTACTTCATTATTTTAGTTAATACTCAATTTTCTTTAATCAATATTAAATGTAATAGATATTTAAAAAATATTATTAAAATAATATTTGATTAACTAAACTAGTTTTTAATATTTTGTAAAATTAAAAGACTTGTATTTTTTATATTTTAATTTATATTTTTATTATCAGTAGAATATTTTCTCTTAAGTATTTTTAAGTCTATATTCTACTTTTACTTTTCACGTGTAATTTGTATATATATATATATATATATATATATATATATATATTTGCTAGTTAATATTGATCAATTACTTTCATTTTTGTTTCCTTCCCTTACAATTTCACTTAAATGTTGATTTCTTTAACAGTATTCACTTTAACTAATTAAATATTAGCTTAAATACGTGTTTAATCTTTATAGCGGGTTTTACTTTTGGTTTTTGTTAAGCTTTTTTCTTTATTTTTTATTTCTCTAAAATAAAATCACTCTTTTTAGTTTTTATATAATGAACGAATTTTGATTTTGATCTATGTAGAATATTTTTTTTTGATTTTCATCTCTCTAAAATCTAAAATCACTATTTATATATAACCCCTAACATTTGTTGTACGGTAGGCAAATAGAATTCATTTTAGGGATCTAGAAAAATCTTGGAAGGGTCAAATGGCTAACAAGGTACCATAGATATTACTGGGTGTCACTTAGGTTGGCCTTTAGTTAAACACACAAGCAATTGACAAGTATCATGTAACAGTAGGGACCAAAAACAATGATTTATGATTTTTGAGGGATGAAAACTTTTTTTTTTGCAAGAACTGTAATCAAAACTCACTCATTTTACAGGAATTAAAAATATATTTAAATCTTAAATGTTTATATTTGTTTTTGAATGCTTGTTCTAGTTTTGTTTACTTCATTTAAGATTATGTTAACGACTACTTAAAAAGTATTCGTTAAGAATTAATAAATAATTTTTTCTTAAAAATGACAGTAAAAATGTAATATTGGTAATGTTAAATATTACACTTTCTTATACTTACAAGGATTGGTCTCTAGTTGGGAATTTAGTTAATATGTATGAAATCTATGTTTTTGATATTTTGATTACTTCGATGTGTATATGTCTTCCGGATAAAAAAAAGAAGTCATTTCATTATTTTTCATTCTTAATAAAGTTAAGAAAAAAATTGTTTTTTAATTTATGTTTTACTCCCTTTTTACCCCATAAAGATATTGAATAGAATGAACTATTTTTTTTTCCATTGAAATTTAGAAATTGGACGTTTAAATGTCCTTCAAAAACAAGTAAATAGACCCGAAACATATAAAATGTAGTTACTACTATTGTAGGACTGGCTATTACTACAAAAATTGGTGAATACAACCAATTAGCATTAAGAATCTCGTCCTTCGACCAAAAACAAACAAAAGGTGGAATACCACAAAGAGAAAGCGTACCCACTAAAAAAGAAGTTTTTGTAATTGGTACATGTTTTGTCAAATGCCCATAAGAGCCATATTTTGACTTCTAGCAGGAGAATATCCAACAACAGCTTTCATTGAATGAATAATGGATCCAGATCCTAAAAACAACAATGCCTTAGAATAAGCATGGGTAATCAAATGAAATAAAGTAGCTCGATAAGATCCCATACCTAGAGCTACATCATATAATCCAATTGAGACATTGTGGAATAGGCCAAAATTTTCTTAATATCTTTTTGAGCAATAGCTAAAGTAGCTCTTAGTACTACTGTTATTATACCTATAAAAGCTATTCCATTCATTATTGCAGGCAGAACTATGAAAAGAGGAAGAAGCTGAGCTACAAGAAAAATTCCCGCTGTTACATAGTAGCAACATGTATAAGGGAGGAAATAGGTGTAGGCCATTCCATAGCATCTAGTAGCCACACATGAAGAGGAAATTGGCAGATTTAGTGACTAAGCCACAAAATAGAAAGAGGGCAAACAAAGTAACCGAAAAATATTAACTTCATTTTTATAAATCAAGTTATTTATTATTTGAAACAAATCCCAAAATTTCAAACTATCCATTATCCAATAAAGACCTAAAATTCCCAATAATAAACCAAAATCCCCTACATGATTAGTTACAAATGCTTTTGACAAGCATTTGCCACAATAGGACATGTGAACCAAAAGCCTAATAATAAATAAGAACATATTCCAACCAGTTCCCAAAAAACATAAATTCGTATCAAATTCGAACTAGTAACTAATCCCAACATTAAAATTTTAAAAAGAGTCATATAAGCAAAAAATCTCAAATATCCTTGATCATGAGACATATAATTATCACTATAAATAAGAACCAGAATGCCAACAATAGTAGTTAATATTGACATAATAGAAGTAAGTGAATCGATCAAATACCCAAACTCTAAAGAAATTACACGAAAAATCAAATTATGAAAAGAACAAATGAGAATTTTATGTGATTTGTCATAGTATTCAAATAAAAAATGAAAGTAGACAAGTCAAAAAGGAAAGGAGATGCTCGAATAAAAATAATTCCCTTTCAAGTTCTTATTTTTTTAGAGGGCAGGACAATGTGAATGTTTTATTATGTTCATCAACACGTTAAAAAGATTATATGATATATCCGCTGTGGAAGTAGGTCAACATTTCTGTTGGCAAATAGGGAGTTTCCAAGTATTTATTACTTCTTGGGTTATAATTGCTAACTTATTAGTTTCAACCATTCTAGTTATTATAAATTTGCAAACCATTCCCACTTTCGGTCAAAATTTCTTTGAATATGTTCTTGGTTCAAAATTTTTATTGCTGTCATTGTACATCAAAAATATATTACACTTTCTTATAAAATTCTTACTTTTAATTTTTTAGCTAGCGCCTTTAACGTACAGATAAGCACTCTCCTCTATTTTAACGAGTTAACTGGAACGCAAACTCCCTCCATTTATTTGTTGTATGTATTACATTTTCTTTTTGCTATACTCACACTTAATTATATGATAATATAACTACAGAGCTAATATTGGGAATAGCACAAGAATTGACATTTAAACTGAAACTACAAATGAAAGTGGATGAACGATAAGAGTATATAATTGATAAATAGTGATATACTTAATTATTTTTTTAATAAAAATTATTTAAATGAGGTTAATATGTTCAGGGTTCAATAACTAAAGAGTATAAATATAAAAATTGTAATTTATTTATTATTATTTATACATATCATTTACCTAATTTTATTTTCACTAATCATATTCTAAATGGGAGACCACAATTTTTTTTTTGTTAAAAAAAAAAGTACCATTGTCATCACAATTTTTTTTTATTTTCAGTCTTAAATAATCTTTATGGATATTTAAAATTTTAATTTTACTTTCTACTTTTACATAATATTTAGTATTACTTTATTAAAGTGCCTAATAAATAAATTTTAAAATAATAATAGATAATTAAGTCATAAATAAACTAAATGAGGAGTCAAGTCTAAATTTCATATATTTTCAAAACTTTAAATTAAATTTATTTAAATAAATGTGAAACTACTGATAAAAAAAGTAAATAATAAATGTGACACTTAAGTAATCTCTTTCTTTTTTTCATAAGTTAAAGCAAAACTTTAAATCTTTCGTGGAGCTCCATTTATTTACATCCCTAACCCCACCCTTTAATCGGTTATATTTTCAAATTTTCATGCAAAAATTACTCATCACGGAATGATTTTGAGGAGCTTTTTTTTACCTGAGTTTAATAGGTATGCACTATTAGTATAAAAGTGATTACACCGTTAACCAATAAGAAATCATCTTTGACTTAATTTTTAAAGTAGTTATTATGAAAGTATAAAAGTTAATAGGTATGCACTATTATCAACTAATAGATATGCATTATTAGTACAAAAGTTAACAAACTTACTACACATAGTAATTTGTAATTAGATGACAGTGTAAAAAATCTTTATACTGCCATTGCATATATTGTTTACAAGATTTGTTACGGTACCCTTGTAAATCTAAGGATTTTGGTACAGTTAGTTTTTAGACCAACAGTTATAGAAGTTCTTAGTATCCCTACTAAATAGAAAAATAGATGATTTGATTTCATTAAATGGAAACTTATTGGTCTAAAAGCTACCTATGCTAAAAACCCTAGATTTACGAGGGTACCATAGAATTTCTCTTTATTTATTTTATGACATATTTATATATATCAAAAAAGGTTTTATAGAGTTTTTGGAGTATTAATTGATGACAGTAGGATTTTTAAGGCATTAATTAGCAACATTAGGGTTTCTAGGGCATTAATTGAAGACATTAGGGTTTCGTATTTTATATTAAAATTTCCCTATTATTGACTAAGAGAGAGAGAGAATTTCAAATTCCATCGATCTATTATTTTATAAACTCAAATTGATTTTCGGATATTATATTCAAATTCCTCTATTATTGAATGATTTTATTCAATCAATAATTTCATATTAAATTATTCCTGTAAATAAATTTTTAGTACAAATTCCATATTAATTTATTTTAGTAAAGATAAGAAGATATTTTATTTTAAAAAAGAATCAGATTTTGAAATAATCAATTTGACTGAATTTGAATAAATTAATAAATAATCAATAAATTGACTGTGAGATAGAGATAATTTCAGTACAAAATTGAAAGATATAATACAAAATTTTAGTACAAAATTGAATGATATAATAAATAAACAATCACATTATTAGCAAAGTAGAATTAAATAAATAAATTTGAATCAAATTTGAATAAATAAATAAATTATCGATAAATTGATTGAGAGTGAGATAATTTCAGTACAAAATTGAATGATATAATACAAAATTTTAGTACAAAATTGAATGATATAATAAATAGATGTCCACATTATTAGTTGAGTAGAATTGAATAAATAGATTTGAATAAATAAATAAATTATCAATAAATTGGCTGAGAGAGAGAGATAATTTTAGTACAAAATTGAATGATATAATAAATAAGCTTCTACATTATTAGCTAAGTAGAATTGTTTCAATTTGAAAAAATGAATTTGAATCAATTTGGATAAATAACTGAGAGAGAGATAATTTTAGTACAAAATTGAATGATATAGTACAAAGTTTTAATACAAAATTGAATGATCTAATAAATAAATGTCCACATTATTAGATAAATAGAATTGTTTCAATTTGAAAGAATCAATTTGAATGAATTTGAATACATAAATAAATAATCAATAAATTGACTGAGAGAGAGAGAGAGATAATTTCAGTACAAAATTTGAATACAAAATTGAATGATATAATACAAAATTTTAGTATAAAATTGGATTATATAATAAATAAACGTCCACATTATTAGTTAAGTAGAATTAAATAAATAAATAATCAATAAATTGACTAAGAGAGAGAGATAATTTTAGTACATAATTTTTAGCAATTCCAACATATAAGTAATAAATGCACCGTTCCCACCCATTTAAAATGAAAAAAATAAATAAATCTAAGGCATTTCTTTTTTCTTCTACCTCTTTTCTGCACTTTTTTTTTTCAAAGAAAGAAAATAATCTTGACCTCTACCTCTAGAGCAATCAATTTGTCTCCTTCCCTATTACACGAGAAAAAGTCACTATTTTTTTTATTATTAGCATTGTGTACCTCTAAAAATTGTTTTAGAATTGCATATTTATGTTCATTTTTTATTCTAAAATAAATGTTTTTTCTCGTTTTGGAGCCACTGTTTCACCTAATAAAAAGTGAAGGATAGTTACGGCTAGAAATTTATTTACTCTATCTTTGTTTTTGTATGTGAATTGGAAACAACGGTAAATACAACCATGTTTGTGTTAGAAATCAGAACATGTAACAATTGGGTTTAACGGTTTATTAATTATATATAATTTTATTTGATTGCAATGTTTAGTGAAGCTTATGTGGTCATGTTGGTCACAAAATTTGAACTTAATACTCATTGTAAGTTTGATCTCTAAATTGTATTTTTTTTTCAATATTTTGATGCATTACATTTTTTTAATTTGTCATTTTTAAAATTTCTTTTGTTAATTTGATACAATTGTTTATATTTATATCCATGTGTTTTTTAAAGTAATATGATAAGATTCCTTTAACATTGTTTACATGTTCCATATTTTTATTCTTAATTTCCATTGGTCTTCAAATATATACACTATAACTTACATGAGCAATAAACTTTCTTTAGTGTGCATGCAAGTTCCAAATGCCAATTAATAAACTCTACAAAGAGGTTTGCAAAAGTATTAGTGCTAAGAATAATGTAGTCATTCTATTAAAAAAAGTATTTCATGCACCTATACATTTGAAACAATCAAGAACAAAAGTATAAATTATGCAAGTTTGATTATTATAGAAAATGAATTCTTTCTTTCTTTTTTTCAACCACAATTTAGCTTATCGTATATTTTAAACAAAAAATATGCATGTTATTGATCATAGTATATTTGAGCCATTTGCAGGCTAAGATTAGTAAATTTCTTGGCAACCAAGAGTCTTTATTACACATTCATAATCTTTAAAGGCTTATCTTCAATATCTTAGCTTTCTATTTTCATGCCCATTTTTGTCATATTTAGAATGTCTATTATGATCTAATAGCTAGATTAATATAATGATTTAACATGAAACAATGATTTTTTTTGATATTTTGGTGTTAAATAGTTAAACATCCAATCTGAAAAGACATCCTTAACAAAGTAAATGTTAAATAATACAGGTTGATGTACTTTTCGCCCCACCCACCCCTAATTAAGAATTTCAATTTTATTAATTTTAATTGTTTAAAAATTATTATAAATACTTTCTTCAATTTTTTTGAGTACTTTTTTGAGATTTTAAACTTTTAAAAATTAAGAATAATTGAGATAAATTAATTAAATTCAAATATACTAATTTTAATTATTAAAATATTATTATAATTTTTTTTTGAAGTTTTAAACTTTTATAAATACTTTCTTGAAACCAAAAATAGTTGAGATTAAATAATTAAATTCAAGTATACAAATTTTAATTATTTAAAAACTGTTATAAATGCTTTCTTAAAATTTTAAATTTTTTAAAAAAATGTGATAAATGTCTTCCTTAAATTATGAACAGTTAGGGTTAAAATTTATTAATTTTAAATATTTCAAATTTGTCATAAGTGCTTTCCTTAAAATTTTAAAGTTTTAAAAAATGTTATAAATATTTTACTGAAACTTGAAACATTTGAGATCGAATAATTAAATTTAAATTTACTAATTCTAATTATTTTAGAAGTTGTTATAAATGTTTCCCTAGAATTTTAAATTTGTAAAAATGTTATAAATATTTGTTGAAACTAATAATATTTGAAGGTTAAATTAGTAATTTTAAATTGATTAATTTTAATTATTTAAAAATATTATAAATGCTTTCTTGAAATTTAAAATTTTAAAACATGTTATAGATACTTTCATTCTTTAAAGGAGAAATAGCGTAGGATTTCTTAAGTGGAAAAATATTTGTAGCATCATGAAAAAACTTAAAATTCAAATTTATAGTGGTAATGGAAAATAAACACATTAAGTTATCTTCTATTTGTTCTTATTAATTAATGAATAAGTTCATATTTAATTGATATGTTATTCTTCTATCATAATATAGTAAATTAATTTCTTTCTTGCAAAAATTTTAATTTATTTAAAATCTTTTTTCATCAAAATAAGAAATTAACAAAAATTCTCAATATACTTTTTTATACAAATAAAAAAAATCTTATAATTCTCTTGTGCATCGCACGCGCTTTAGTTTAAATGATTTTAGTGAAGACTTTTAGGCCGTTTAATTGTTATTTTAATACATGTTGAGTTTTTAATTAATTATATTTAACGGACTGTATTTGTGCTATAAACTGTCTTATACTTTTATAAACTGTCATGAGTTTCAAGATCGGTTATCAATCGTGGAGAAAAAACATTTTGATTTTCAAAGATGAATTTATATCCTGAGGAGAAGAAAAAGGGAATAATTAAGAGCTTGGCGTAAGGAGAAGGCCAACACATGAGGAAAGGTATTTTGTCCCCCAATCGAGCTCACTCAAAGTGAAAAATACAACAGAACAAGATAAAAATAAAATAAAATTAGTAATTAATGAATCGTCCACATGTGAAGCCAATCCATTGACCTGGCCAGTGGAAGAAATAGTTTCCACTTGCCCCAAGGGAATGTTTGAGGGCCCCACTAAAATACCGAACGAAGTTGTGCTTTTGAGAATTTTCTTAGTCCTTGCAAATACTATAATTAACAGCAGGTGGATGGTTGACACTGGACACTCATGTAATCGAAGTCTACAAATTAAATTAAACTGCAAGTGGATGACAATTATATAATTAGGTTAGTATATTTAGTTGGGGCAGGTAATCCAATTTTCAAGATTTGTCTAATTAAATATACGGTCTTACTATTATAGTAATACGTGTAATTAACTATTTATTTTATTAATTCTAGGTTGCATTAAAAGTGGGTGTGACATTAATACCTGATTCAGCTAAAACACTGAGATCATAGAACACTCCCTTGTCCTTCCTTTTCAGTTTTCTTTTACTATAATTCCTCCGAATAATTCCACCAAAGTGCTTTCATAGTTGGAAGAATCTCAGATGTGATAATGTAGACAACAAAGCTGACAACCCACTAATTTTTGCACAGACAGAGATAGAAAGAGTAGCTGGAAAGAGCACAAAGCAACTCAACCAAATTTATAATTATGGTTACACTTACAAACTTGGAACACCTAAGTCTCTCTCTTTCTCTCCTTCATCACCCCAAAAGTCCTTTGAACCAAACTTTTGAAAATTCATACGCACAAATGAAGGCCATCCATCTGCTTCTCATAGAAGAACTCATGAATACAGGAATTGCATGTGCCATGGACAAAAACAGGCCCAATATTCACCTCTTCTTCTATGTCTATATATATAAAAATTAAAAACAACCGAGATGAGATGTAATACAGTCCTTACGTTCTCTCAAATAAACAAAGGCGGTGTGTACAAAACAACGTAATTAACCATGTGTGTCCTATTGTTAGTTCTGAACAACTTCAGGCAAATGATATCCATATTGTGGAAAGATAAAAATAGGGAAGATATATAATATATATAATGTTATTAATGCATGTTCTCTTAATTTTCCTTTGTCCTCCCATTTTCTTTCTTTTTCTTTTCTTACCATGTCCCTTCACCAATCATTCCACTCCAATATCCAGTTGAGTTCCCTTGTTCTTTATTGTGTTCCACTTCAGTTCCTGCAGTAGAAAGCTGCTTGACATCTCCAAAAGGGAACAAAACTCTGCCACTACCCCTCTCCTGGACCTGATCATATGATCTATTCCCCATCCCATCAACTGAAGAAAAGCTAAGGCTTGGTTTAACTTCTTGCATGGGAAACCCTGATGGGTAAAGGGCATTGTTATTTGTTGAGTTTGGCATCAAGGAAGAAGGAGCATAAGGGTTCAAACCCCTAGATGCCATGCTGGACCTTAGTAGCTCTAGAGCTGAAAGAGAAGTTGGAGGAGCAGAACAAGAAGAAGAGGTTTGGTGATGATGAGTGGTGTCACAGTTCTGCATCTCAACATAAGGGGACATGCCATGATGGTACTTGTCCATAGCTGGGAAAGCCAGGTTGAGATCTTGGCCTCCATGCATTATTTTAGGGTTTTGGGAAGAGATAGCTGAGACTGAGACTGAGAGGCTTGGTGGGTTTAGGTCTGGAACCTTTGATGATGATGATGAAGATGTGGCTGCTGCTGAAGTGACCTTCTTGTTCTTTCTTGAACCACCTCCAACTGGAACGTTTCTCAGAGACCCTCCTTCTGTCCAATACCTTCTACAAGTTTTGCAGAAGTATCTGGGTTGTGTGAGGCTGTAGTTGTTGTAATAACAGAACTTTGTGTTGGTTGAATTGCACCTTGGACAATTCAGTTGCTCTTGTGGCCTTGCTTTCTTCTCTAAAACTGGCCTTGCACATGAATTGGGATCCATCCCCTCCATGACTCTCACAAGTCCAATGTCCTGAGAAACCCCAAAAGAGAGAGAGAGAGAGAGGACACCTATAGTTATAAGTGTTCAAAAGTGACAAGAATCCATACCTCACAAAAAATCTCAAGATAGGTATAGCTGGTGATTTTAAGTTTACATAAAAGATTTTTTAAGATAGTTAATTAGCAACAAAATCAAAGCAAGGTAGCAAGACTTCCTACTCAGACAATTATAAAGTTAAAAAAAAAATGTAAAGGAATAGATAATAATAACTAATAATATCTTTTTATTTTGTGTTCTTTAACAAATGATCACACACGAACAAAAAGGTAAAGGAAAAGGAAAAGAAATGCTTTTGTATTTAGGATTTGATCAAAAACTTGCTTTGGTAGAAAAAGAAAGAAGATGGAATGTCAATATGTGAACCTTGAAGTTACCATGAAGATCGTCTCCTTGATATATATATATAGCTAGAAAATGAATTAAATCAAAGATACAAACAACTCTTAAATCTAGTGGAAGTTGATATTTTGTGTCAGCTTTTGAACAACCCCAAAACCCAGAATAAATAACTCAGAATTGTGCTTCAAAGAAAAGACATGAGAAAAATCCACACCACCTTTGGCCACTGCAGTAGCTATAGCCATGAAATTCAAAGAAAAGAAAGAGAAAAGCAACGGATGATTTGAGAGAGAGAGAGAGAGAGAGAGTTCACCTTGTTTGTCTGCAGCTGCTCCTTAGTGCTAGAAAGAATGTTTTGGTTCGTTTGTGGGGTGGCTTTATGCGTAGGCTTACTTTATGAATGCTACAAAGGAAAAAGGAGAAAGCGAGAAGAGAGAAGAGAAGTGTCTGGTTTGACCACACTATCAATATCTCTTCACTAATGATCGATGTTTTAGCCTTTAGGACTCACTTTAGTTTTAATGACTATAATGCTAGCTATTTTTTTATATATTAAATGTAATTTTAAATGAGTAAATAGTATATGTATTGAGAGTCTTAAATATTTTTTACATAGTCATCCATTTATAGATAATATGATAAATTTATTAATTTTTATAATAATTATCTTAAAAATAATATTAATACTGATTTTTGATTGGTTAAAAGTGTAATTTTACACTAATAATGCATAGACATTAAATTCAATTTGAATTGGTTTCTTTTGATATTTTTTTTTTCTTTTTTGTGGTGGAATAATGAGTATGTACTGGTGGGTTTCATCTTTTCGAACGATGTAGACTCTTATTGGTGGTTCAAATTGTCAAACCTTCTTTTTCTCTAATCAAGTACCTTTCTTTATTTTTGGCCAGAATCAAGGACCATTTTCTTAATCTTAAGCAGTGATTTTTATTCAGTTATCACTTATCGGAAATATAGGTTTCGGTTGTTTGAATTGATCGTGCCTTGCTTAAATTAATTTGTCAGAGATCTTCTGCAATAAACTTCGCTGTGTTTTCTGCAGTTACACCATATATAGGGTTTGCTATCAAATTAATCAAGCACATTCAAGTCTCTTCAATTCTAGGGTGATTTTGAAAAGGAAAAAAAAAAAAAAAAACACTGGTGCTGATGCTATCCATTGTAAACATGAATATCACCGATAAGATGACATGTCAAACCTGGCTAAGCAGCTAAAGTGTGTTCAAACCGTGACTTGTATTCATGCTTGATATAGGTATTTTTTTATTAATTATTGTCTGGTTTAATTTTATATCTAAATGTAATTCTGGATATTTATTTTGCAGAAATAAAACATTTTGGTATTACGAGTTTACTATTCCCTTTAAGCATATATAAGATGAAAGTATATTGATATTATTTCTTCTCGATCACAAGTGTTTTCATAATGAGTATAAGCCAATAATTATTGCATTTATGCAAACGTCATTTTAGATGAATATAAGAGCTATATATTTGCCACAAGTTTCTTTCCTATATAATATATATTATTCCAATTTTAAAGTTGGGGTCCGCTTGGACCATTGGTCTGTGCTAAAACATGATGGTTGTTTTCAACTTTTCACGAGTCACCCAGGTTTCAGCCTGCACTAGGCACGTTTTTTTTTTTTTTCCCTTCAATTATACCAAACCTTGGTCACTGCTTGTTTGGAACATACTGAATATAGGTAAATATATTTTTAGTTCTTATATATATATATATATATAAAATTTTAATTTTTATATTTTAAAAGATTAATTTTGAGTTTTTATAGCTTTAAAATTAATAAGAATTAATTCCTGTTGTCATACACACATTTGTTTTTGATTCATGTACTAAAAATCAATTCATGGTTCTGTGAAATTATAGAAATTCAATCAAACTTTTTAAAGTATAGAACTAAAACTAAAATTGAGAAAATTATAAGACTGAAAATGTATTTAATCCTTCAACTTATCTACGTAGAGATAACAACTATAAGATTAAAGAAATTTAAAATAGTATTCTCAAAATATAACTGAGGCTCACGTGTCTAACGTATTCTTCCAATTGAAGCTTAGTTCAAATAGTGTAAGTAAATTTCCATCGTTTAATATAAAATGAATTAGATACATGCAATAAGTTTAAATCATATGAAAAGTTATTTTATAAATTTTCAGTTTTACTAAAAATTTAGTTTGGAATATATAGTGATAGTACATACTTGTTGGAGAACTATATAAAGTTTCTGATTGGCAAATAAAGACAAGCAAAATTATATATAAGTACAGAGGGGCTGAGTTTAATTGGTCCAATGTTTTTAGATAATACACCTCCGATGCTTGAGACAGATTTAGTCCAGTTCGTACTCACTCTGTATTGGGTCTGTGCGAAAATTCTAACACAATGTTGCATTAAGAGGCAAGTCGGATTTGGGGGCATCACTAGATTAAACATTTAATCAATTTTTGTTAGTTGAAATAAGACTCAATCCCTCTATGCTTATATATATTTTTATTTGTCTTTATTTATCCGATATGAGACTTTATAGTTCTCCAACAATAATTGTCAAAATTGTTATATAGAAGCTTGTTCAACTTTGGTTATGGATTGTTCCAGTTGAAACACAGCACTCATTTAAATCAAGCAAATTAATTTAAAACTCAATATTGAATTAGTATTCTTAAGTTTTAAGTTTCCAACTTGATTAATCAAATCCTAAGTCCAGCTTTGCGATAAGCGGCCATTTTTTATTTTTTTTTTGGCATTTTAGAGGTCAGTCGAATTCATGCTCATCAATGATGAAGAGGGGATATATAACTATAAGTGACGATGTTTTGTGAAAGGCTACTACTTCTTCTTGTAGTTAAGATCACGTGACTTGTCAACTTATTCATTGTAAGTGTCAAAATTATTCATAACTTAGATAAATTGCTATATAACAAGTATATATTGCTCTTTGTTTAATGAATACATTGATACTTGATATTTGTAAATAAATAAGTTTACCAATCATTGTCAACTAAATTTTCTACTTAACCAAAAAATAGGTTTGCTTTTATTAATATATATAGTCTTTATTAACAAATTAATTAGTAATGTAGACATTATGGATCCACGTATGATCAATGATGCATCCATAATTTGCATCAATTTCTCGTACTAACGAATAATATAAACATGTAATTACTAATGAATAATTTTTGTTGATATAAGAAATTAGAGTAAATATTAATTATAAGTACATCATACCATTAGCTTGGACACATAATGTTTATATAAACAAATTTATTTTTGTTATATAAAGATTATATTAATTGATAGGGACAAATCTAATCTAAAAACTACTATTTTTCCTGTTATATATATATGTGTGTGTGTGTGTGTGCTTGTTTGTAATAGTTTTCGGGGAAATAATTGTTTATTTTTTTAAAAAAATATCAAAAAGTTTACATGATCAGTAATTATTATTTTTAAATAAATTAAACCAAGCACGCAGTTAAACGTATAATATAATGCTCTTTTTTTTTTTTTTTCAATTATGGAGTCAGTCTACAAAGTAATTAATATGAAAGTCTACGTGTTGTTAACGTACGTTCATGTTAAAAAAAATATATAATTTGTTATTATTTACTAAATTATTTTAATTACCTAAAAATATTTAAATAATATTTTTTCATTGCATTTCTGATAGCAAGTATTAATTGATAAAATCCTACTAATTGATCCCTTTTATATTACATGTTTAGAGTGCATGTCAATGAATCTTGTTCTAGACATGGCCTCAACCTGACCATATCAGCTTGAGACTAGTCAAATTAATTTGGTCTTTAACCCAACCATCTATTTGTCTTAATTAATACCAACATTTTAGATCAGACTTCAAACATTGTTGACATTTGACCTACACCACAATCTCAAACTACTCGAGTACATTTCTAACACATACATGGCCGTTGCGTGGACATGAACCACTCACCTACCGTTAATTCTCGATATCATCTTACTAACAACACTTGACGTACATAAGAGAATCACTTAACACTCCATCTCTCAGACTCCTTTATATATACCAACACCTCTCCATTCTTAGATACTTCTCTCTGTACATTAGCACAATTACTCTACCAGTTCGTAATTTAGATATTAGAGGTTTTGCAAGTGACCACCATCTTTGCACACTATTTCAACAGATGGACAATGGGCAACCTAAACACCACCAACCAACCTCTATTAGGACCACGTCATCATCACCAAAGAAGAACAAATTTGATCTAGATTTGAAGTAAAGAGTTTTAAAACATGTGAGAAATGTATGACTTGTTCTTGATCAACATTCACATTAATGTATTAGCTTGTTACCTATTTTTTTTAATGGTAAATTTTTTAATTGTGTTCTACTTATATTGGGTTGAGACTTATAAAAAAGGTTAAACAAAAAAAATAGAAGCATCCATTGTCTAATGGATAGGACAGTCTTCCAAACCTTAGGTATATGTTCAAATCATATTGGACACAACTTGTTTGCATATATATATATATATGCAAACAATTTGTGTCTAGGATTTATACCTTGTCCTTCTTTTTTTTTAATTCTATTTCTATTTGAATTCATTTTATTAATTATATTCAAATGAAATAAAAATATTAAAAGATACTATTATAAAAATTTGAAAGTTAAATTATAAAGTTATTAAATGATTAATTAATTTTTTCTACTTGTTCCTGGAGTAAAATGAGTTCCATCTATTCCTGAATCGCTTCCTTCAAAAGGGCTTCTCTCTTTTTCAAATAAAAGAAAAGACAATTGCCACGTGACAAATTAATTTATCACAAATGAATTTTGCTCTTCTAAAGTAAGTGAATAAGGGTAAAATAAATAATCTACATATGAGAAACTTAACCGTTAATATTTCGAGACAATCATAATTTATTCTGCATATATATGTAATATCACTGTTAATTTTTTTTTATCAACAATTAAAATTATTTATTTTATCCTCTAAAATAATTAGTTACTCACTTTAGAAGTCGAATCCACCGCAAACAGTAAATAAAATGGATACCTACAAATGCATAAACTCGTATTAAATAGAGCTACCATTTATCTTAACTCGTATGTAGGTACCAATATCTGTTAGCTAGGTTTCAGTGGAAAGAATTTAAATTTCTTAAATTTATAGTCTTAAGTTGACTCGATATTTTATATGTACGCAAAAGTACTTTTGAGAGAACTATATAATTTAACAATATAATCATACCTTTAAACACTATTATTCTCTTATCTATTAGATAAGAAGATACTCTTAAAAAGTTGCATATAAACCATTTTTTCAACTCTAATTATAGATGAAGTTAAATGCATTTAAACCAAAATTTTATGATATTAATGGACTAATTTGATACGTTTCACCAATAATTATTTGATTGTTTGATATACAATTAAGAGTTCAATAATTATGCACTGTCAGAATAAAACTGTTTTACATTATAGTCAATTAAAATTTTTTATTTTGGCATATCAAATCATATTTTTTTTAATTGAATTAAAAATAATTAAACCCTAAAAACCTAAAAAATAAGGGCTGGGTTTTGAGATAGAAAAGTGAGGCAGAGGAGCTTGGCTAGAAAAAATAAAAGGTATGAGTTTTGAGATGGGGGAATGAGACAGAGAAGGGTGATCGAAAAAATTGAGGGGTTGGAATTTTGGGATGGGGGAGTAGGATGAAGGAGACTAGTTAAAAAAATGGGAGGTTGGAGTTTATGGGGGTGTTGAGGTTGGAGATAGGGAAGTGGGTTGGAGGAGGATGGACGAAAAAATGGGCGATTTGAGTTTTGAGATGGGAGAATAGAGCAGAGGTTGGAGGAGGATGAACGAAAAATGGGCGATTTGAGTTTTGACATGGGAGAGTAAAGCAGAGGAAGGTTGTTAGAAAAAAAATGAAGGGTTGCATTTTTGAAACTAAGGAGTGGCGTGGAGGATGGCAGCCAAAAAAATTAGGGTTTTACATTTTGAGATGGGAGAATAAAGCGGAAGAAAGCGATTGAAAAAAATGAGGGGCTAGTTAACTTTTTCAAAAAAAATTGATTTAAAATAAATTTTTTAATGATTAATCTGATGTGGCTAAATGACAATGCATATCCTATTTTTTCTATAATTAAACTAAATTATGTAGTAAGTTGTTTATGTATACAGTATACATACACATCCATGCTCCACCCACGGACTAACCAAAAAAATGCAAACTACATATGCAATTTGAGTATAGTTTTGTTTGAATAAACTTTTCAATAAATATTTATAAAAAATAAAAAATAAGAAAGTAAAATGAATTTAAATTTAGCTAGCGGATTCAAAATTATATTTTGGATATGAATAGGTTATGGTAGGCCAAGACAAGTTTATATAGCTTATGTACTTAACTAGTTAGAAGAAAAATAAGTGACATGTTAACTATCATTATGAAAAATACCAATAATTAATTAAGTGTTAAATTTTTCTCTGTTGATTAATAAAAAAAAAATTGTCAATAAAGATAATACAACTTTATACGATCAGAATGATTCTTCATACTAATATATAATTCTGTTAATTAATATAAAAAAATGAAATATACTATTAATCTATCATATGTTAGGATAAATTTACAGTGTCTATATAGTAGATTTTAATAATTTAATCTTTATTACATAAAGACTATATGAATGAAGACAATCTAAATGTCTAACATTTTTTTTATTTTAAGGACATTTTTTTAATATATAACATTTTTTGTAATGGATAATTAACTCAATTAATAAGATCAAATAGCATCGAAGAAAATAATTTGATTTTTATTAGTACTTCTTTGTAAATGTGTTATCCATATGTACTACCGTAAACTTTTGTTAAAATTTAAAATTTGTATCATGTCTTGATCTTGAAACGAGTCAAATCTCCTCCTATAAACTTTTTACTAAAAAAAGATGGGGAAGAAAAAACAAGTGATATGTTATTCTTTCGTCTTTTTGGTCAATAATACTAATAACTGTGTCCTAAACTCTGATACAACATTGCTTTATGTGCTATGATTGTGTTTCTTTCTAATCCATGGAAATGACATTACTATAAAAAGGACAATGATAATAGCAAAACATAAAGAGAAAGGATGATGGAAGATGTTTTTAATATTATTTATTTATTTTTTTGTTTTTGAAAAACAGTGAGATCAATAGCCGACACAAAGACGACAAAAGAGGCTAAAGTGGACCGAAATAATGCTAGATGGACAGAAGAAAAAAGAAAATTGTTTTTTTCAATTAATTAATTTTATACTGCAACATTAATTAAGACTTATTTTAATTAATTTAATTAGAATGTATTATAAGTGTAAATATTTTTACATTTTCATCTAATCATATATATAATATATAAGAATGTTAACTTTAGTAATAATTTTTTTAAAAGTCATATTTAGAATTATTTTTAATTAATTGTTTGGTAGTATAAAATTTTTTACACTAATAATGTATGAAATTAAATTTATTTTTAGTTATTAATTATTTTTTCTTTTTTGCAATTTGAGCTTATAGATCTATGATGAAAAATACTTAAGAATTTAGTTAAAATACATTGATATATAGTACATTTTTTTTATATTATCATCTAATTATAGATTGTCATATAATTAAAAATTATTGACCGTTATAATAATTATTTTAAAAATTATATTTAAGATGATTTTTAACTAATTAATAGTATAATCTTTACACAGAAATATATCAAAAAATAAACTCAATACTTAATAAGATGATAAAAGGAAAATTTTTTACTTATCTTAGTATTTTTACATCATCAAAATGAATTTGTTCATCTGAACTTGCCTGCGAAAAGTGAATGTTCCATCTCTCTCTCTCTCTCTCACCGACTCACTCACTTATTTTTATTTTTTGTGAAAAAGAAATTAAAAAAAAAACTCTTATTTTTATATCAGTGACATTTGATCATCGAAAAGTTATTCTTACAACTTCGAACGTTCATATATTTTTGTCTTCATGCCATTGGATTGTATTTAATAAATTTGTGTAAGCCTGTATATAAGGTCCTGTTATTTTTTGTATAAATTTATTATCATGATCATTTTCATTATTGATAGTGCGAGATGTTTTCTATATGCTTCATGTTAGATTAATTCTATGTATCTAAATAATATATTTTACTTTTAAAATTATCAAAATAGTATAGTTTAAAAATTTTACATGCAGGATGTAAGCTGACATTGTGAAAGTCGATTTAGGTTTTGAGAAACCAATTTCTAGCAATTTTTTGCAGCCAAAAAATTTGTGGCATTTAAAAATTGTTAGAAAAGTGTAAAAACTACTAGAATGGTGTGTCTACCAAATGGTGTTTAGCACATGTCGTTTGTTGATATTGATATGATAGTTAGTGTTGATAATATACCATGTTAGTAGACATTTATGGTTGATCACTCAAATGATAAAAATCTCCATAGAATCAAGTTTGTCACATGCATTGGTTATCAGACACATTGCATTGATTTGTGTGCAATGCTACTATATGTTGTTATGTGATGATCTGTGTTGTAGGCTGCTATTATATTTTACTGATGTTAATATTTGCTTCTATTTTCTTATGCATGCTTGAAGTATGTCATTTTGCACATACTTTTGTGTTATCTTTATTTATAAGCTTACCTTTTCTATTTGTGTTTGTATGATGATCATGATGTTCGTGTCGCAAGAGTAGAGGTGGCATTGAGAGATTTGTTCATGATCCCATCTATGTGAAGTCTACATCGTCGGTCTGCCATCTACATCTTTGATTTTGCAAAAGATCCTTTGGAAGCCTCATAGTTTAGAGTTAGAGTCTAGTGAGGCGACATAGAAATTTATATTCGGTTGCATTTTGTTTTGGTTTTTCTCAGTTGCAAAATAATTCATCTTTATACTTATTGGGTTTGTGTTGTAAAGTATGATGCTAACTATTGAATTCCTGATTATGGCTTTACAACATTTCAGATACGGTGTGCCATTTAAATTATAATGCACGGATGATTTATTCAATGCTTTTATCTTGTTTATGCATTAAGATTGTATTTAGTAATTATGTTGTAGTTATTTAATTTGGTTGAGTCGATTATTATGTGTAATTATCTTATTTTTTGTAACACAAAAAATTATACACATTTTCATAATCAAGTTTAAATAACCTTTCCTAAAATTGAGCTATTTTTCACATTTATTGTTAGTTAGTCCAATGTGATGTCATAAGATGTTATAGCCACCATAGAGGGATGGGTTTCACCGCTACACTATGGTCACTAGGCCGTGGAAACAAGAACCTCGATTTCTTGCAAATTTTTCATGAATTTTTGCATCTATTTACATAAAATACAATTTCAAACTAAAATTCTATTATTTATAAAACTATACTAAATTTTTACTATTTATGTGAGATTTTTCATTATTTTGAGTATTTAATTTGCAAAATTGGTTCAATGAATCTTCATTAAGTGAAAATTCATCACAACTCCAAACTTAAATACTTGTTTGTCCTCAAGCGAAAAAAACAAAAGAAAATAAGGAATTTTGGGGAATTAAATATGCTCTTTGAAAAATGTTGGATTCAATTCTATAATTGAGTAGTTGGATAATAAGCTAGCAAAGCATCAAGTATCATTTCTATCATGAAATCACTATAAATCACAAAAATAGCGAAATGCTAAATTCTAGGTTTAACTTTCTTGCAATGTATGATTATTCTCACTTTCTTCATTGGATTAAGTGTTTGCGCTTTTCTTGGTGTTTAAGGTCATTTAATGCTCTATCATCATCAACATACACTTCCTTATCATATGTTTGATAAATCTCTAAGCTTGTAATAAAACTAAAATTGCTTGTGATAATCAAAAGGACTTATTCCTCGGTTGTAATGTGATCAAGGTATGTATAGGATTTATTTTGGGAAACTAGGCTTAACATAATTACATAATTGAAATTCAAAAAATATTTTTAGAAAAGCCTTTGTTGTTTCCAAACAAGTTTTTTTGTTTGCAAGGAATTATCCACACAAAATTTCTAAATTTTCATAATGATGTTTTCTTTCTTCCTTATGTTTGCCATTTCTTTTTCTGCCTTTTCTTTTTGTTATTTTTGCTTGTTTTTAAATTTCTCTTTTACTTTTTCTAATTTTTCTATTTTTTGTTTACTTTTTCTCCCCCCCTTTCATTCTTTTCTTCGACAAATAATTCCTTTTTCAAGAAAATTGAAAGCGAGTGCGTAAAAAAATTGAAAAAATTGAAAATTTTGCAAAATGCACTCCCGACATCAAACTTAGAATTTGTGCTTGCCCCCAAGCACATGAACAACCCTAAATTTAAGTTTGAAAACCATGTTGATTAAAACCAAAATTAAAAAATTAAAAGTAGATAATGAGCATAAATAGTAAAAACAAGGGATCAAAGTGAGATCGACTGATCCTAAGTTGATTCCAATTCATTGCTTGTGAAGAGAGTAAGTTGTGGTACACTTGAAGGTTGTTCTCACTATTTAGCTTTGCTCACGTGCAGTGTTGTATGAGCATTAGTTGTGATACACAATGAGTAGAATAATGAAACAATTTAGTGAATAAAATAAAAAGGCAAAAATGAAATCATCACCCTTACATATACAAAGACTAAAGAAACCAATAGTATAAAATGTTGTAAACAAAAGAAATGAGTCCATAATCCCCAAACAGAATGGTAACACGAAGTGGTATCCCAAAGGAATCGAAATTCAAGTTAAGTATGGAGTCTTTAAAAGAAACATGACATGTGCCAATCAAATGTGCACCATTAATCAACAAAGTCAACCGTATGCACAACTAAGGTGCGAGCTACATAGATCGAGATGGGTCTTCACCATGGAGAGTATCGCTATCTTCTTCAATCTTTCTTGTTTGCTCCTCTGTATGCAATTATCAACTTTGTTGACAAAAATGTTAGATGAAGTGTTCACTGAAGATGAAAGCAAAAAATATATTAGTCATCACAACCCTTCTCCTTTTTTATGCATAGTATTTATAGTATAGCACGCCACCTAAGCATTGTAGATGTTAGGAATGACATACCTTGAATTACTCAAAGTGGTGAAAAGAAATATTGAATGAAAGTTGTAGGGTATGCTCACGTAAGAGACACAAGGAGATGAGAAAATGTTTGAAAGAAAGACTTTTGACCTCCACTACTTATTGCTTAGCAATGGGGTGCCATCGTGGGGCAAGGCTAAACCTGAGAACAGGGTTTCTCTTATCACCTAGTGATCGGGTGCCATTGCAAGGCGGTGTGGGTTGGATTTGTAAATTGTATTTTTTAATTTATTGTTTGTTTGTTTTGTTTTTGTTTTTTGGAATTAATGATATGGATAAAAAGCTTAAGGACCAAAATATAACTATTGCTCCTGGGAAAACATTGCCTACTGAAAGGGCCAATGGAGGTGTTTAAGGAGCACAAAGCTACTTTACAAGAGAAGGTGTTCTACTTAGGTAAACAAGTATATTGTTTCAATTCTAAAATAAAGTTCTTTATAGGAAAACAAAGATCCAAATGGTTGGAGTCCTTTATAGTTAAAGAAATTGTAGCCAAAAGGAAGGAAGAAATATAACATTTTGGTCTCAAGGAAGTGTCTCAAAGTCAAAAGAAACAAATTAAAACCTTGCCATGAAGGAGCAATAGAGAGGTTGAATGCTCGATCCTCTCATTCTAAATGAATCTTAAGCTACATTGGACCGTCAGGTTTAGCATGCTAAACAAGCACTTCATGAAAGGCAACCTATTTTAGGTAAGTTTTGTCTATTTTTTTAGCACTATAGAAATAGAATCACATTTACGTGTAGTAAAGAACGTACAGATACTTCAAAATTACATAAGAAAAAATATAAAAAAATCAAAATTAAAAAAACTTATGCTAGGGTGCCCGACGTTAATTTTTGACGCCTAAGCACCTATTTTGGTTGGGTTAAAAATAATAAATTTAAAAATTTTAGCAATCAAAATTACAATTTTTAGTTGTTAAAAACTGTCACAAACCAATAAAAATAAAAATAAATAAAATTTAAAATAATTTTTTTAAATATTAATATATAAAAAATAAGTAAATAAATTAAAAAATATTTTGAAAAATATTTCTTACTTTACTTTTCACTTTTTTACTATCTTTTTCTCCCATTAGCATCTTCATCTTCTACTATCTCCAATAACAATATATTTTCTTCTCACGTATTCTCGTTTTTTCTTTTTTCTCTTCCCTTTTAGAATAATTTTCATTCATTTTTGTTTTTATTTTTCATCCTATTGTTAGGTATCTTAGAACTTATTGCAAATAATTGGTAGTGGGAGGATGAATCTTCTATTCCTAATACTACTTGATGGTGTGGTAGAGTACTTCTTTGTTTTACTATGTAGTGTATGTGACTCTTATGCTCAATTCCACTCACTACAAAAAATAAAAATAAATAAAACGAACATGTACAAAATGGCATTTTTTTTTTCGCAAAAAATGACAGTTATAATTGCCATTTTATACATGAATGATGGTTTCCTTAAATGTCATAGATACTTCCGCCATTCGGTATAAACAACGGTTTATCATAAATTGCCATTACAACTACCATTTTATACATTTATAAAATGATAGTTTTAAAACTGTCATAATTTTCTAATAAAATGATTTTTTGGAGAAATAAATTGGTGGTTTAAAATAGCCATAATTTGCATATAGCAAAAAAAAAAAAAAAAAAGCCCACCATAATTTGGTTAATTTGAAATCAAATCTATTTTCAAATGTTTAATAAATATCATAATTATTTCGTATTATTCATTAAATTTATACTTGTTAAAAAGATGAAGATATAAATATAACAACTTGGAAATTAGAATTTGCAAAAAGAAATCCTTCATTCAATAATTAAACTTGTAATGTAATAAGTGGTACAAGTACTCCAACAACTCCACAATTACATAAGTGTTTGATAAATAGATCATAAACAATTTACAACTACTATCTTATGTTGTCTTAATATCAAACCTAGTCTATTACAAGATTTTGTATTCCATGATAGAGTCTTGTGTGGCTAAACTTGAGAAATTGGATATCTACTTCTTTGACTTGCTTGACAGAGACTGAGTATATACAGCTCCTTGGGTGTCAGAATATAGGGCAGAGAAAGAGATTAGGGTTTTCATTCTCCATTCTCTACTTTCATAGTCAACATCAAGACATCACGGGTCTTGCTTTCTCTTTTTCCCCAGAAATTGTAAAGGTACAAGAAGCACGTTTAAGGTGGAAGTTCACATTTCTTCAAGCACCTATATAGTTCTTTTACTCTTCCTCTTTATTTTTTTTTCAATGTCCAACTAAGTCTTTTTTGTTGGGGTTAAGGAAATTTCTATGTAATTAATGGATTTTTTTTATTTGGTAATTTTTAATAAAATTTTGTTTTTCTTATTGTTGTGTTTGTGCTCTCTAATCTTTGTACTTCTTAAGATTTGGTCACCCTTAGGACGATTTTAAATCTATTTTGTAAACGAGAATTAACCTCATAGATGTGCTCTTACACATAAGCCTAGCAATTTTTTAGGTTAAGAATAGTTAGTAGATGCTCACCATCATTAGGGATTTCAAGTCTTAAAGTTTATCTCAATTTAATTTCACTTAAGGAATTAGGGTTTTTAATTAAAGAAAAAGATTGAATTGCTGAAGGAATTAGGCTTTAAATAAACTAGAATATTTGGGAGACAAAACAATTGAATTAAAAACTGAAATTAGAAATTATAGGTTAAATAGACTAAACCACAATTCTAGTGTCTCCCTTATTTAATTTCAATCAATTTTCTTGCACTAAATTAGAAAACTCAAAAATTAAATCTTTATTATTTTATTTTAATATAAATTCTTGTTTATACATACATACAAGTATGTGTATATTAGCAAATCCTTATATATATATATATATATATATATATATATATATAGGGAACATATCTAGTGAGAGGGCCTTTTTTATGTGTGAGGGAGAGGAATAAAGCTGAACCATTAGATCTTATCATGAATAGTTAAGATTAAAACCCACAAGTCATGTGAGATTTTTAAAAAGTCACATGACTTTTTTAAGTAGTCACATGACATTAAATCCTGACCATCACATGACTTTTTTAAATGGTTATATGATTATATATATGTATGTTTGTGTGTATGTATGTATGCATGTATATGTATATCACAATAGGCATTATTATATGAAATTAATTAGAATTTACTGAAATTATAAAAGTTTTTTTTACAGTCATTTGACTATTTTTTTTTGTGTACAATGGTGGCACTGAAGTTAGAACCTATGACCTGATACATATTACTCAAACTTTCAACCACTAGGTCGACCTAATGGATTCTATCCAACTATTAATTGTCATATATGTTACTATTGTTAACTTTTATAATAATTATTTTAAAGGTCATATTTAATGTGATTTTTAATTTTGGTTGAATTGGCTTAATTACATTTTGTGTCACCCAAATTTTATCATTTTGCAGATTTTGTTACTATATTTTTTTTCCTCTTGCATTTTGCTGCCATATTTTTGAAATCTTGCAAATTTTGCTCAATCATCAATTTTTTATTAAATATAAATTCTCAAAATTGGGCAAAATTTGCAAGATTTAAAAAATAAAGTGGCAAAATGTGAGAGAAAAAATACAGTGGCAAAATCTGCAAAATAATAAAACTTGGGTGGCACAAAGTGTAATTAAGCCAAAAATATTTTATTATAATAGCCAATTTCAATATGTTTTAATTTTATAATGTACTAATTGTCTAATAGAATGGATCACATTTATACTATAGCATATATATATATATATATATATATATATATGTTATATAAAAATAATATTATATTACTTATTGTGAAAAAAAAATTATATTATTACCTACATAAAGCATTTTGTTATAGTTGTTTTCTTTTTTATTTAGAGAAAGTAATAGTGTTATTATCTTATTATTTTATTTATAACCAATCTATTATTGTTATTATTATAATATTTGCAAGAATTTAGAACACATATTCTTGACTAATTATTTTATTAAAGCATCCAAATATAGTTTATTTTCTTAAATTATATATAAAAATAAATTTGTTATTATAATCAATAAATTTTTCCTTTAATTTTTTTTAGATAATCTATGACTATAATAAAGAAGATACCTTCTTTTGGTCTCTATTTTTTATTGAGCTACTATACCTGTAATTACTCTCTAGTTATCTATTACTTTATCCTTTATTATTCTTTAAGATATCCATTACACCCCTCTCACTTTAATAAATAAAGAAAGGCACATAGTGCCTCTCTTTCCCCTAGTTGTTTATAAGATATATTCATGAAAGAAAACTAATAAAAGATAGACAATGATTCAAAATTCAAATTCCAAAATTAAAATATGTCATTTTTCACATATTAAGTTATTCTTATCATGTCTTTAAATCATGGGATCCTTCATACTTAGAGGGAGAGCTTTGCTATTTATAGTGATTCTACTTAGCTCGAATAGGTTTGTCTCTATGGAAGATACTTGTGATCTTTACAAAATAAAAATAAAAATCACAGGATCCTTCAAAAGGATATTAGTATTATCAGTTGTTTTCTTAAAAAACAAAAAGAATAAATTTCTTGCTAATGCTAACTACTATTTTATTTCCATTACACACATAAATATTTGGAAAATATTTATCAATAAATTCTTAATGTCTAACTTGAATAATATATTAATAAATTTATACCAATATAGTATATTATGTTAGACAAATAAACATGTTCTTTAAATATTTGGTAAGAGATTCGATCCTTATGTTCGTGTGTATAGAAAAAATATTGTTGAAAAAGGTCAACCTCTTAAATAAATCTTTATACCTCAAGAAATAAGTTCCTGACTTTCGGCCAAAGGATATCTCGGACAAAAAAAAAGATATATAATTTATTTCATCCACATCTCCAGAAGAATTTCTTATTTTTATAAACAATCCTAATCATTAATTTCCTTTCATTTGAATAGTTAAAATTGCCCTTATCAAATCTTTATTCTTTTAGTTTTTAACCGGCAATCTCTTATGTGTTTTAACTTATCAAAATTATATTTGTAAACTAAAAAATTAATTTATTAAAATTATTTTTGTAAACAAAAAAAATTCAAAAGATATCTAATATTTTTACATACTCTACCGTTTTACATATTCAGGCAACACATGGGACATTACTATATGTAAGGTTTGTCCTTATGTTAATTATCTATATTGTATATAAAAGGAATTTCAAATAATATTATCACCCAACTTTTAACTTTTTGTTTTTGAATTTTGATTTTATCATTTAGTAATAATTGACATTTTTTAATTATATCGTCAATACTTACTAAATTATCATATTTATTATTTTTTATCTCTTTTTAAATTACTTCTTAAAATTTATCTAATTTTTTTATTTTTACTATATTATCTATTACATTTATTGGTCTTAAAGCACGTGTAATTAAATCCACATCGATATACCAGTAGTTGGTTTGAATGAAACTAGGTTCAGATCCCTTAAGCAATCTCTCGGGTTTAAGTCTTGAAAAATGAAAAAAAAAGGTGATTGGGAGAGACTATCCTACTAAAGGTGGTCAATCAGGTTTTTTGGCGAAGATTAGTTATTAGCAAAACCAATAAATACTTCATACCAATGTCATGATAATCCCAAAAAAATTGCATCGATATATATTCCTTTCACTTTCACCTAAAATTGGCATCTTTTGGTCTTAACGCACATGTAATTAATTATACTCGTCTGAGCAAGTGAGGGCTTCTAGGACGAGTATGTATTTTGTTTTCATGTTCTTTTATTTATTTATTGGTGCATCAATTCACATTTGCCATCATAATGGCAAGACATGGCTGCACCTGTTTATAGAAACGTTTCATTAATCATGGGAAATAAATCTTATGCATAACAGGTTGCATATTGAATATACCACATTGCCAATGATTTCATATTTGAAATTAGAGGCTCTCGGCTAAAGAGGGCCAAATAAAAAAAAGAAAACAGTTTGTAAACTTCCTGTTTATAATCTGATTGATCAAACATACTACTTGGGCTTTGCAGCTTTGGGATTGAGGTTAATTCATATTGTGAATAGACTTTCTACTTTAGCTAGCTACTTCGCACATCCTCTCCGACTAGTTTTCTTGCTCATTTTCTACTCCTTTTATGGTGTTCAATTTCCTTCTGCTGATGATTACTTGAGCATAAAAATAAAAGAAGTGCTTATATCTCGACCTAACCTGTGATTTAGTTTTGAATAATTCTTTATCCTCCTTTTTGTTTCTCTTATAAATCTTCCTAATTAATAAATAGAGTAAATATTAATTTTTTTATATTTTTAAGACATTATAAGTGCATTTAATTTTTTTAATACTTTTTTAATTAGTACATTGGAAAATTTGTAGGAAGATAAGTAAGAAGATATAGCATTACTGGTTAAATTTTGAAAAACTACCTCCTCATCTTTCCATGCTTCCTCAAATTCTTTTTCTTTTTGTAGCATTCTTGTCACTTTTTTGAGTTTTTCTCTCTAGTCCTGGATTCTTGCATTATTTTTTTTCGTAATTCTTTTTAAACTTAGTACCAATTAATTGATTCTAAGTTTCATTTCTTTAAAGGGATTAATTAAAGAGTTATAGTTGGCCACTTGAAAGCTGATGGTTAAAAATATGATAGGATGTATATATGTGTATAATAAATTATAAAACTGTTTAAATTTGTTTTCTTTTCATCGATATATATAATTTTTCACTTTAAAGATAATTTATTACTTTAAAAGTGTAAAATTCATTAATTTTAATTGATTAGTTAAAAGAAACCTCCAAGAAAAAAAAATAGTAAAAGATTAATTTTAACTAAACAATACCTCAACTCACACAACAATCCAAGAACAAGTGAGTACAAGTCAAATGAGTAATGAAAAAAATAAACTCCAACTCTATCCGGTCGAAATACTCAATCTTTTAGCTGCTTATAATTTTAAATTTTTATTTATTTTATATTTTTCTCTTAAGAAAGAAAAAGGACTACAGAGAAAACAAAGCTTAGAAGCCCATTAATAAAACCTGCAAGGAAAACTTAATTAGCCCAATCCTCTTAGAGACCTAAGATCTGTTACTTCTAAAATAGAAGAGAGCCCACTCTCCAAATATTTGCACCAAATCAAGAACTACCAGACCGTCCCCAGCTGAATAGCTCAGTAGATAAGTATAATTAGTGCTTAAGGAATGAGCAATATTTTGTGTGTGATATGTGGTGAAGCAGTGCAAAGTGGAGAAAGATGGCATATATGTACGTGAAGGCAGTGGTGGGAGTAGTGCACAGTGAAAGCACCAAAATGAAGTGGGAAACCTATGCACTTTGTTGCCGCAATGTTTGTGTACCTGAATTAGTGTGTTAAGTAGTGGAGAAGAGAACAACAATCCTTGTCTATGCTGCAGGGGCTGTCGTGCCGTGCAGTGCAGTGCATTGTATGAGGGAGTGGAGAGTGTGATAATTAATGTGCAAAGCATTCTGCTTCAGAAAGGAGAGATGGTCAGAGGCCATGCTGTGTAGGACAAAAATACCTGAATATGTAAGTCAGAAGAGAACAGAATAATCAACAATGTCAATAGATACCTATAAATTGATAAGATTCGTGTTGTGTTGTTGATATATGTCCAGTGAATGTGCCGGACGAGTACGTAAGATGGACGAACCGAAACTAATGGTTGATTATAATTTATAACAATTTTAACATTTTAGTATATATTAAAAAAGACAATGTATATATAGAGAGAGAAGGAAGATCAAGTTATTTCAAGAATAACTCTTGTAAAGTTACTCTCTTTAATAACTCTTTTCAATAATTTTTTGTATAAATTAAATTAAAAGTTCTTATATATTGAGTAGATCAAGTTTATAAATTTTTATAAAATTTTAAAATTATTTGATATTTTATTGAATAAATTTAATTTAACATATAATATACTTTCAAAAAATAAATAAATGTTAGCAATAAAATTACATAACTACAAAGATTTGATTTATCTAAAATTTAATATGGATGATTGTTGAGTTAATATTAAAACATTCAACAGTTGAATTAATAAAATTTAATTTGTATATAGAATTATTGAAAGAAGTAACATTACTAAGAATTACTCTTAAAGTAATTAGATTCCTTAATATATATTGTTTTTTAGTTGAAATACGTTAACAAGTTATAATTATAATATATCTTAAAATACACATACAGTGTAACTTGCTAATATAATTCAACTAAAAAATATGTGTGTGTATGTTAGCAAATGCTTGTAAGGTTTGCTAATGTACATACACTTTTTTTAGTTGGAGTACGTTACAAAGTTATAATTACAATATATTTTAAAATACACCTACGGTGTAGCTTACTAACATACCCTAACTAAAAAAATAAGTGTGTGTACTTTAACAAATGCTTGTGGAGTTTGTTAACGTACACACACTTGTTTTCCAGTTGGAATACGTTAGTAAGCTACACCGTAAGTGTATTTTATAACACATTGTAATTATAGCTTGCTAACATACTCTAATTAAAAAATAAGTGCATGTATGTTAGCAAACCACACAAACATTTGTTAACGTACACACTTAACACACACACACATTAAAAATTGAATAAACATTCCGATTGATATTTCTTTCTTATCCATTTTAAATACATTTTTTTGTAATTTATTTCAAATCCTACATATCATTGAGTCATTTTTTTTTCTTACTTAAATTTACATTTTCTATAATCGATTGATAATAATGTATGTATCAATACTATTTACTCTTTTAATTGTATTTTCGTTTTGTTATAGTTTTACCAATCACACTTCTTTGAAATTACCATATATTAGCTCACCTAACATTTACAAGAAAATCAATTCACTTTATGTGACTGAAAATGACACACATGTACTTAGATTAACACAAATTTTAAGGAGAAATTAGTCGAGATAACATTCCGTTGATAAATTCGCATTTCTTTGTGCTTATTAGGGAAAAAATTGTCTAAAATTTCATATTGCAATCGTTGAATTAGTTTCCACCCATTTTTCTTATTTTGTCAATTGATTGATAGGATTGTGGTATGCAAAAATTAGTAATAAAATGCATTTTCAAAATATTTTAGTCCTTAAATATGTTTTTCAATTATTGAATCTTCAACGCAATCGTACCAAAACTTCAAGTTTTTAGAAGAATTTGGCTATTTTCATAGGGTAGCCATATCAAAATTTGGCATGATTATGAGTAAAGTTAGGCATGGTTATGCCTCTACTTGACATGACTATGCTAGTTATTTTTACATATTTCAGGATTTAGCCCATTTCAGGAATTTGAGGTCCATTCTTGACATAGGATACTATCTATTGTTCAACAACAACTTGCATTCCATCATCTATTACTATCTTGATGGGTCTTGTCTCTTTTTAGATTTCTTTCTTAGAGTTCATGAATAAGAGAATTTAAAGGTTGCACACAAAATGTGAGGAAAACCTCTCTTAAAGATTTGAAGACTATTCCTCATTCTTGTTTTTTTTTTCCTCTTATTTCTCTTGCACTTACTTTCAATTGCTTGGAAAAAATAAAGGTTTAAAGAATATGGTAATCATGATATAATAATATTTTTAAAGAATATAATATCTTGCTTGGAATATTAATAATAATATTTTTAACACATTTTAAATAAAGTTTTATTATTTGATAACTTTTATTAAATGTAATAAAGATTTAAGTTCAATTATATAATCAAATTTACATAAAGTTTATCTCACAATTAAAAATTAAAAATGTGATAAAAAAATTATCACTAGTATTTGTTGTTATTTATTACCAGAATGGGATGGACACAGGTCCAAATCAAACTAATTACCTGACCAACTCGAATCAAATTGAAGAAAAAATTTGGGTAAGTTTAGACCACCAGTTTGATTCTAATTTTAAACAAATTCGATAATATCAATTTGGATATCGAATTTGGGCACATGAAATTCAAACAAACCCAAACCAACTAGAACCTATACTATTGTAGAAATTTTAAATATTTTATGTTATATAATTCTATAATTATATAATTTTTATGTCGTATAATTTTATAATTTTGAATTTTGAGACGATTAATTAATTTTCCTTTATTTTATTATGATTTTCTTTTTTTATATTTTTCTATTGTTTTTATTTTTTTAATATTTTATTAATAGACTCAATCACTCAACCCAAACCAATCCTCAGATTAGTTTAGTCGGGATTGACAAAAAAAAATTAAAAAAATCTAAACCAATTAACATTCATCAGATTAAATCTACATATACCATAAAATCAACCCAGCACCTATGACCACCCATACCACAAACCAATAATGATGCATGCAAAGGCCTACAAATCACGAATTCCAACCCACCTGCCATTTCCTTGTGTGTGTTTGATTTGTAGTTCTCACAACTTTCAAGGCACTCAAACGGAGAATAGTATGTGTCTTGGTAAATTGGTTCAAACTGGAGTTTGAGCATTTTCAATGGGTAATAAACAAAACACAATACTTATCTTTCTGCCTTGTTTTACATCATTTCAAATTTTCAATCTTCATTTTTTACAATGTATATAATAGCTTATCAAATAGTGGTGTGGATCTCGTGTATCCCATTATTCAAAATTACTCCATTAAATAATATTTATTATTAATATTTTATTCTATGCAATATGCATGGTGGAGGATAAATGTGTTTTAGTATAATTAAAATTTATTATAAATAAAAAAATTTAAATATATAAATAATATTATAATTAAAATTTATAATAAATAACTTAAATTGTGTTATACAATTATTTTTAACTACTGATAATTTTTTTAAAAAATCATTGAAATTTAATTTAGAGGTAGAAATAAAGAAATAAATTCAATGGGATATGCAATTAAAAAGATTAAATTTAAAGACAAGGATAAAAGAATGATAGTTTGATATAATTGAAAGAGAATTTTTTTGGCTAATTGTGAGAGTAATGTGTAAAATGTACATCTAAAAGAAATAAGAGAGGGAATATTAAATATTTTTAATTGAGAGATTGGAGAGAGTAAAAATAATTTCTCTCTCTAAATAATGTATTCTTTTTTTGGTAACTACCATAATTAGGATCTTTGACTTTCCGGTGAGACCCTAGAGTATCCTCACAAGTTTCAATTCTTTGGATCGACTATGAGACTAATCCTCAATCTAAGACTTAATCATACTTAAAGGTCTTTGTCCCTCCTCAAGATGTATTTTGCGGGAATTGAAATGAGGTCCTTTCTTACAAGCTTAGCATGTGTTGCCAAGTGAATAACACCTATTGAGTCTAAATTATGTATTTTAAGTTATAATAAGAGTGGATTAAAATTTTATCAAACTTAAAATTAAGAATGTTTATGAATTAAAATCAATTAGTTTTGAATAGAAAAGTCATTTGATTTATATTAGTCCTATTAGTTTTCTCACTTTATTCAATCGTTTTTTTTTTTAAATTAAATTTGAATTGATTTAATCAAATGTAAAGCAATTTAATTTGAATTAATTTGCCTTCCGATTTTTTTTATTTTTGTTTTCTTTTATGCTTTTTATAAAGTAATAACTTGTAATAAATCTTGAAATTTACGATAAATATAATAAAAACTTGTTTAAAAAGAACCTATATAATGTCATGATCAGTATTATGTCCCAAGTTCACTTGGTGGTGATCTTGATGTGTTCTATTTTATGACTTTGGTAAGGATGTTTTTATTTTTATACTTATCTATTTTACATATTAATTATTTATTAAAACTTACTATTTAATAAAAAATTACAAAATTATATAACAAATTAAAGAAAACATGAGATACAATAATAAACTTCAAGCTGATTTAAAACCATAAGTTGTAATCTAAAAATAAGATCGATCATTTAAAAGAAAAAGAAAACTAATATGTTAATTTCACAAATGTATACTTAATTATATAAGCACAATGATTCTAAAATTTCATACTAGAATTACACGCACATTTAGTTTAATTTTTTTTATTAACAAAAGAATTTTACTGATAAAACTAAAAGTATAAAACAAAGGCCTTTGAGAGAATCACAAGTTGTGGCGCCCACAAAAGACCCGTCTAAATGGATACAAAATTCTGCAGAAGTAGAATACACAACCAAACAAAAAGGCCTTATATAAGGCACCATAACAAAAGGCCTAATATCACCTATGACAATCCACGTAGCAGGGCATCTATGTCTCCACACATTTAGTTTAAACTGAATTGAGTATGCTTTTAAAATTAAATTTGAAATTTGAAATTCAATAAAAAATAATGTTTTATATTTAATTTTTATTCAATTATTTCTAATTTACTTTAAATTAAATCAGTTAACATCCTTACTTTAAAGAAATTTTACATGGTGTTTGACAGAAAAGAAAGAAATATAATAAATGAAAATAAGTAGTAGAGAAATAGAGGAGAGAAATAAATAAGAAATAGAGTGAAAATATGAGTTGTTTGGCAGTAAAGAAATAAAGTAAAATACAATGAAAATAATATTATAAGGTTGTTTGGTTTAAATGGAAAGAGAGAAAAAAAATTAGATTAAAGTTAAAAATACTATTTTACCCTTACTAATATTTGATCAACATCTATTTTCTAAAACTGATAATCGATTATGTATCTATAATAGTCAATTATTATAAGCCTTGAAAGAAATCAATAGTAGACTACTATCCACACATAATAATTGGCTAGCACCATGCTTGTTCAAACTGGAAGAAATCAATAGTAGACTATCCATAGTCTAATAGTAGACTATTCACCATGAGATAACAGGTATTTTTGTAAAGCTAACGGCGTGTCCAATTTCTTTGCTATTTCACACCATATTTGCAAAGAAATTCCTACCCGTGGGATCTACTTCTTTTAAATTTCTCACCTCTTCATTTTAACTTAACCAAACAACCCAAAATATTTCCCACTTATCCACTTTCATCCTGTCCTTCATATTTCCTACCCATTTCTAAACTGCCAAACAGACCATTAAGGTTAGTGATGCTTACAATTTAAAAACAGCTTGGAGTAGATCTATCTGGATCCTTCTTCAAATTAAATAACAATCACATAAGACGAAAATAGTAATAAAAAAACGATAAAATAGTTAGTGGAATCCCTTGTTCTTGGATTCTAGCATAAGAGACACACTGATATTGGAGAAACCAGTGATAAAAATAGAGTACCGATCATACGGACAAAGGGAAAAAATAAATTAAAACAGCTCACGAGCTGCCACTGCCATAGCCATAGGACCACACGGGATACTAAGAGTTATTGATATATCACACACAGATACATCATTAAAAAATCAAAGACCGGTGCAATCAAGAAATATTATGCCTTCGCAAATAAGTTGTTTGGATATATGTGCATCAAGACCATCAAGCGCAAGGATCAACTAGTGTGAAATTGTTTTAGTTTAATCAATGTTTTCAAATTTGAGTTCTATGTATACAGCAGTGTTAAATACTCAAAATCAGAGGAAAAACTTTATTGTTCATAATAACTTTATCCAGCTCGAACAGAAGTGCATATCATAAAAGATATATGTAATCTGTTAAAAAAATATAAAAAATCTATGTCCAACAAGACAATGCAGCTTCTAGTACTGATGTGGCGCTGCATGTCTTGGTATATCATTTTATTTTTTGTTTTTTTGTTTACGGTATATCATGTATAGTACAGGTGCAATATAAACGGAGGTTTATTTATGCTACCTGTGAATAAGCGTAAATGACCCTGAATGGCACAAATTTTAACAATGCTAAACTTATGTTATTTCATACATTCTAGTTAACTTTTTACATTCCTTTTTCGGTGTAAAGAGATCTAGTATAGACTATTAATAGTTAAGGGTTAAATATATATATATATATATATAGAGGGTGGGGATTAAGTTACTTCAGGAGTAACTCTTGGTAGAGTTACTCCACTCATTAACTCTTGATATGTGTTAAAATTCAATAATCCAACCGTTAAATATCTTAATATTATATCAATGATCATGCACATCAAATTTTAGGTAAATCGGACATTTGTAGCTAATTAATTTTATAGTTGACATTTACTTATAATTTAGAAAAGTATATTATCCGTCAATTTGAATCTATTTAATGAAATATTAAATAGTTTTCAAACTTTATAAAATTTGTAGACTTAATCTACTGATTATAATCTTTTAATTCAACGGTTGGATTGTTAAAATTTAATATATACCAAGAGTTATTAAGTGGAGTAACTCTACCAAAAGTTATTCTTGGAGTAACTTGATCCCCACTCATATATATATATATATATATATATATATATATATATATATATATATATATATATATATATATATTAATAATTTTATATAAAATGTGAATTTTGTCAACCCAACCATTGAATTGTAACTTTATATTACCATGATCGTTTGTGTCAAATTTTGTCAAAATTGAAAAATAATAAGGTGATCAAATATTCATATTTTAGTTTATTTTGAAAAATATATATTACATCGATTTTGATTTATATAAATAAAATATCTAATATTTTTGGATTTGTATAAAATTTTGTTTATATGATCTATGTGAAAGGAACTTTCAATCTAAAGGTGAGTTTTAAGAAGACATTATTTAATTGAAAGTTATTGAACAGTGTAATAGTTGATAAAAGTTACACCGGTGTAATTTGATCCCTCCCAATATATATATTCTCGTATGTGTAAGTTTCATGAGAGGAACAAGTCTGGGTGTAAACATGTCAAGCCGAGCCAAACACTTGAAATTTAGACTTGACTTGTGAAAAAAATAAGTTGTTTAAGGTTGACTCATTTTAAACGAGCTTGATTGAAAGCTTGAGCTTGAATTGTTTAACAAAAATAAAACTTGAGTTAGGCTTGTTTATCTCGTGTATAACTTAATTATTTTTGCTTTTATGAAAATTTTTCTTTAACTTTATCATTTTAGTATTTAATGAATATTTTAATATTAGATGATAATCTACAAATAGAAATATGTGCTCAACATGTGGTGTGTGAAATTCAAACAAAACTATTACATTTTCATAATCTATTAAATAAAAAATTTACTACGAAAAAGAAAATTCAAATTAATTTTAACCCTCTCACAAAAATTAAAAATATTTTCATGATGAATACATAAATAACAAAGGTTAGTAAAATTCTCATCATCAATTTAAATAAATGAGTTATTCACGAACTATTAATGTCGAGCTTGTAAAGCTTGAACTTGACTCATTTAAATAATCGAGTTCAATCTCAAGCTTGAGTGTGTTTATTTAATTAAACAAATGAGCTTGAATAATTCATGAATAGCTCAACTCATTTACACCTTTAGGAACAAGTATGAATACCGGTTAATTGGTGGACCATTGCCTGGAACGTGCAGAAACAGAGGAGGTTTCATGGGAGAAGGGGATGAACTCACGTTAGGAAGTGCCGGGGTGGAGAGATCTAGAGTGACGTGGTTTGGAGAATCCGTTTTAAATTTAAAACACAAAAATGATTGTGGTGGATACTTTTTTACTCTAAATAACACTTGGTGAGAAAAAAGAAAAGAAAAGTGTAAATATGATAGATAACATGATGTGATAAGAAAAAAGAAATAGAAAGAAATAATAAGTATTAAGGAAGTGTTTAGAATAAAGAAATATCCACCAATCATTACTCTTTAATGTAAATCTTAACCATTAATCTTTAGTGTGATTATGTAGTTTTCTCACTTTTTACAATATTAATCAAGTCTTCTCACTTGATATGTGCATGTATGTTTGTATAATATAATTATGATAATCATATATATATATATATATATATATATATATGAAACTTAATACATATCAAGAGTTATTAAATAGAGTAACTCTTCCAATAATTACTCTTGGAGTAACTTGATCCTCACCCATATATATATATATATATATATATATATATATATATATATATATATATATATATATATAATTTTGGATAAATTAAATATTTATACTTTATGTAAATATTAGATGTAATAAGGAAGAAACAAGCAGAAAAGAAGCGAAAATGAATGAAAAATATATAAGTTATTTGGATTAGGAGAAAAAAGAAGGAAAATAAATAAAATATATTAAATTTTCTCCCCACGGTTAGATAGAAAAAAATATGTAATTATATTAAAGGATATTTGGTCTTAATTTGTTGTTGTAGATATCAAAAGGATAGAAATGATAGAGAAGAGGGAGATACTTTAATTTGCTTACTGAAGCTAGTGACTAAATATGAAGATTAAAATTAAAATAATTGACAAAACTCGACGTAATTAGTAAATAACTAGATACCTAGCTATATTTCCGTAAGTGAATATTTCGGTTTTTTTTCAAGTATAACAGAAAATGAGAAAATTATTACGACAAGAATTATTTAAATTTTCAGTACTCATTTTAAATATCAAAACAAAGTCCATTTTCTAAAACTCTATTTTGTTTTTGTAAATCTAGCTAACAAATCAATTTAAATAACTTTTATCAAAGTTAAATTGAAATATTTCTATGAAAGGTTAATTAATATAGCTTGTTAATTTGTAGCTTAACTATATTTTACAATTTAATAAGCTGAAAATTTTAGCTTATTAGGATTTACTTGACTCACTTCCAATCTTATTTAAACATAATACTTGTTTTTAATTTAAAATCTTAGAATTTTGTAGGGTTCATGACCCTATTAATCTAGCACTCTTCTTGGTTTAAAAAAAAATGGCAAGAGAAAAAAAAAGTATAAAAGGAAAGTAATTAGAAAATAAAGAAATTTCTAGATTACTTGATACGAGAGAAATATAGAAAAAAGAAAGTAACTTTTTTCTTAAATAGATAATTACACTACACCTAAAAGGGGTAATAGATAACTACTCAAACAATACTTCTTCAATGAAGCACTATCTAAGTATAAGCACTCAGACAATACTTTCTCAAAAGAGTATTGTCTTAATATAAGCACTTATACAACGCTTTTTCAAAGAAGCGTTTATCTTACTACATGCACTCAAACAACATTCCTTCTTTGAGTAATCTTTTTAAAATGAATTTCTCTAGTTCATTTTTTTTTCAAACCTGTTTTGAAGACTCTGATGTCTTAAGAGATGTGTATGTTATGCCAAAAAAGTCAATAGATGGCGCTTAATTTTCACTTAGATAACACTTTCTAACTGTTATCTATGCTCCCATTATTTAAACTCATATAGCATTTCAAAAGTGTTGTCTGAGTATTTATACTCAGATAACACTTCCTCAAGAAAGCATTGTCTTAGTACAAGTTCTTAGATAACGCTTTCTCAAGAAAGAGTTGTTTGAGTAACTTTTTTTAAACAAATTTCTCTAGCTTATTCATTTCTTTTCAAACCTATTATGAACACCTTGGAGTCCCAAGAGATATGTCCACTGCACCAAAAAAGGCGATAAATAGTGCTTATTTTTCACTTAGATAGCGCTTTCTAAATGCTATATATGGTTTTACTACCGAAACTCAAATACGCTTCAAAAATGTTGTCTAAGTACAAGCACTCAGACAATGCTTTCTTAAGGAAGCATTGTCTAAGTGCTTGTATTCAAACAGCATGTCCTCAAGAAAATGTTGTCATAGTATAGGCTCTTAAATAGCACTTCCTTAAGGAAGCATTATCTTAGTACAAGTACTTAGACAACACTCCCTCTAGGAAGCGATGTATGGGTGCTTATATTCAAACAACACTTCCTCAAGAAATTGTTGTCTTGGTACAAGCACTTAAACAACCCTCCTTCAAGAAAGTATTGTTTAAGTGTTTTCATTCAAATAGCACTTCTTCAAGAAAGTGTTGTCAAAGTACAATCACACAGACAACGCTTCTTCAAGGAAGTGTTGTCTTAATACAAGCACTTAGACAACATTCCCTTTCTCAAGGAAGTGTTGTCCGAGTGCTTGTATTTAGACAACACTTCCTTAAGAAAGTGTTGTCTTAGTACAAGTACTTTGACAACACTCCCTCAAAGAAGTGTTGTCTAAATACAATACTTGGACATCACTTCTTTAAGGAAGTGTTGTCTTAGTACAAGCACTCAAACAACACTTCCTCAAATAAGTGTTGTCTTAGTACAAGTACTTGGACAACACTCCCTCAAGGAAGTGTTGTCTGAGTGCTTGCATTCAGATAACATTTCCTCAAGAAAGTGTTGTCTTAGAGAAGCACTCATACATCACTTTCTCAAGGTAGTGTTGTCTTAGTACAAGCACTTAGACAACACTCCTTTAAAGAAGTGTTGTCTAAGAAATTTTTCTAAACAAATATCTCTAGTTCATTCGCTTAAAAAAAATACAACGCTCCCTTGGGGAGCACTATTTGAGTGCATGTACTAAGACAACACTTCCTTAAGGTAGCATTGTCTTAGTGCTTGTACTAAGATAGCAATTTTTTAAGGAAATGTTGTTAAAGTGATTATATTAAGACAACACTTCCTTAAGACAGCATTTTCTTGAGAAATTATTGTTTGAGTGGCACTTTCTAAGTGCTTGTACTCAAATAGTGCTATCAAAAACGTTGTCTGAGTTTAGATAGTGGGAAGTGCTATCTATGTGAAAAATAAGTGCTATTTATTACTTTTTTCAGCGTAGTAGACACAGTTCTTGGGACACCAAAGTCTTCATAATAGGTTTGAAAAAAATGAATGAACCAAAGAAATTAGTTTAAAAATATTACTTAGAAAGGAAGAGCTGTTTGAATGCTTATACTAAGACAAAACTTTCTTGAGGAAGTATTGTTTAAGTACAAGCACTTAGACAGTGCTTCCTTGAGGGAGTGTTGTCTAAGTGCTTATACTAAAATAATGCTTTCAAAGTGTTGTTTGAGTGCATGTACTCATGCAACACTTTCGAAACGCTATCTGAGTTTAGATAGTAGGAGCATAGATAGCGCTTTTGGTAAAAAAAAAAAAAAAAAAGGAGTTATCTAGTGTCTTTTTTGGTGTAATGTTATATGGTTAAAGGATATAAGTATTATAATATAATATTAATATTTCTCTTTTATTTTAGTTTATTATTTTTAATATATTTTATCAAATACATAAAAGCTAGCAACACCTAAACTAAACACTACTTAGCACAAGTAAACAAAAAAAAAAAACTATAGCATTTGTTGTAGAGTACAACTATTATAATTAATAGAGTTTAATATTAATATTATAGATTTTTAGTCTCCTATGTTTTCTGAATCAAATGTGATATAGTCCACATATAGGATGAATTTTTTCTATTTTGTAGTAATCAAATTAAAAATAAAATTACTTTTCAGTTTCCTCGTTTCAAATACTTTTGTTTCTAGTTTCAAGTTGGCATCGAAGCGTTCTCTTTTTGCACTTGAAACTTTTCGCCTTCATTGTGGAGAGCTATGGATTGCCTTCATTGCATCCGCCCGATTTGGACCCGCCTTCATTGCCTCCATGGCAACTGTTCATGTTAATGTTCATCGTCATTCATCTAAATGGCCAAAGACAAATATATTATTCAACCCTTGGTCGTACTATCCTTAAGGGAGGCAAGTGACTAAACCATATTGAAGGGATAGCTCCCAATAATGCTAACTTGGGACGACGAAGACTTTCTTATAATTTCATGGTTATGGCATTAGGAAATTAGTCGTAATTGCATGTTTTTCTCTACAGGTAATGAAATTTTGGAGAATTTGCAACAAGTTTACTCCATGAAATAAGATATGTTTGCTTGTTACAAGTTAGAAATTAAAATATTCAGCATTAAATAGAGGACTTTTTTACTGACTAACTATTAGGGAATTATGAATGGCTTATGGATTGAATTGGATCAATATAAGAACTTGAAGATGAAGTGCATTGAGGACTTAGCCACACTAACACAGTTTATTGAGAAAACAAGGATGCTTCTAGAAAATGTTTTAGTGTAGTTCTAACCATTCTTCTTCTGATGCAACAACTATGCTACTTCTGAACAATACAAATGTGTTCTTCAAGGTTCTTGTTCAATTTGCATCTTTTAATACAACTTCTAATCACATGTAGCTTCTACTTTTGCTACCCTTTAATTATCCTTTGTTCGAATTCCATCTCTGATCATGTTTCTGATCATATACAACTTACTGATCTTTCTACACTTTGATCTTCTAATCATGTTTCTGATCATATACCACTTGCTGATCTTTCTACACTTTGATCTTCTAAAGACTTGTTTAGTATGATATGCTTTTGGAAGTTGTCCTTCTGATGGTTCTTGCATACTTAGGTAAAGTGCTTCTTAAACTTGATTCATGCTCTTGATGATTTGTTCCGTGTATGATGACAAGTTTTGTACTTTTACTTACATTCTCAAAGCAAATTATTAGTAACTTAAGTTTAGAATATTTATATTACTTCTTGATATTTTGTTATTATTAAAACTTCATCTTAGAAAAGGTTTCATCTCAACAATCTCCCTTTTTTTATTATGACAAACTCTCATGAACAAATTTAAAGTTTTCTGACTTAGGAACAAAAAAATTTCATAAATAAAATTTTCAAAACAAAAAATAATATTTATTTTCAAAATAAATATTTTCATAATAAATAATATTTTTAAGATAATAATATTTTAAAAAAAATATTTTCAAGATAAAAATGTTAGTTAGTAAATCAATTTTTGAAGTCATTATTAACTGTATCAATATGTTTATAAATATGATAAATGTAATTTATTTTGTAAATTAAATATTTAACACTTTTCATTCTAATGTTCTTAATGATCATAATATTAATTATAATATATATATATATATATATATATATATATATATATATATATATATATATATATATATATATATATGTATAATATTTTCAAGGTAAGAAATGTTAATTGGTAAATTAATTTTTAAAATTCATTATTAAATAAATCAATATTTTTATAAGCATGAGAAATGTAATTTATTTTTGTAAATTAAATATTTAATACTTTTCATTCTAATGTTTTTAATGAAGATGCAAGAAGAGAATCATGTTTGCCACCAAGAAGTATTATTAGAGTTTTGGTGATTTAGCCTATTGATGAATGCAAAGTGTATTGTGTGTTTATATATGTGTGTGTTTGTCTGTCATACATGATTGACCCTTATCCTTGATGGTTTGATGATGATGAGCTTTAAATTTAAGACTTAATTGATTAAGAAAGTGATAACATGTTTTCATGAATCTAAAATTGAATTTAAGATGCAATCTATGTTTAAATATGGTTTAAGTTTGATAAAAGTTCAAGGTTTTGTGTTAAAGTTTTTTTTAAATTATTCAATTTTATGTTTGGAGCAATTTAATCTATTATTTTGGTTATGTTATTTGTTATTCTCGTAAAGTTGTTATGTTTGCAAATAATCTGTTATTTGGTTGTATAATCAATTATTTTAGGGGCCTAGAAGTTGGTCTTGCGCAAATAATCAATTATTTAGTAAAATAACTAATTATTTTGTTCTTGACTCATTTCCAGAATTACAAAAAACAAAATAACTGATTACAAAAATAGAATAATTGATTATTTCATATTTTCTTTATAAATTACAAACCAAATTGCCTTCTTTCACATGACTTTGAATCTCTAAACTTTTGAAAGAGCTTTTCAAGAAAGAAAACACATTAATCATCATCTTTACAAATTATTTTACATCAAATCAAAAGCTCTACATGGATCATCATCTTGGATAAAGATAAGTCATCAAAATGGGTAGAATTGTTCTGTACTTCAGTGTTTACATTTGCCACAAATTGAGGTGATACCTAACCCTAACCTTTATGTAATCTTTCATTTCTTGAGAAGGGTTTTCTCAAGGTTTTCTTGTGGCGGGTTTCCACAAGGTTTGTTTCAAGGTGTCTTGGTAGGTTTTCAAGAACCTTGGTTTTTGGGTTTTGTTGTTTGTGATTCTTGTGTTTATTTGTAAATAATTGAATTACATAGTGATATTCTCAATTGGTTTGATTGGAAACTAAATGTAAATCACAATAGTGGTGATCAAACTAGTATAAATTTGGGTAGTCCTTTTCTTCTTTCTACCCTTCCTCACAGACATAGGTTCTTGATAACTCTTTTTACATGCATATCAAATTCATGATTATCTTGTTCATGTTGGCATAATAAAAATGTGTAAACTATTCTAATTCTACAACATTTATATCACCAAACTACTTTCAAGAATCATGCTTGCCCCCAATTGAATTACATAGTGGTATTCCTTATCGGTTTGACTGAAAACTAGATGTAAATCATAGTGGTGGTGATTAAACCAGTATAAATTTGTGTGTCCTCTTTTTCTCTCTACCTTTCCTCACATATACATAGGTTCTTGATTACTCTTTTTACATGCATATCAAACTCATGATTATCTTGTTAAAAACTTGTAAAGTACTCTAATTCTATAACATTTATATCTTCAAATCAAATTGATTCAAGGTTTTTGGAAAATCAAAGTGTTTCATCCTTGGAAAAGGTTTGGGATTCTTGAAAAGTTTTACTGATTCAATTTACTTCCCCTCTTGGATCCAGTTTTTTTGCTTAACATTTAATGATCATAATATTAATTATAATATATATATATATATATATATATATATATATATATATATATATATATATATATATATATATATAATTATTAACTAAAATGTTAACCCTTTTCAGGTTAGAACTTTTAATTTAGTACTCCAATTATATAGTTTTCCTTAATTTTCCATTGTAAATTTTTGTGACACCAAGTAAACTTATTAAATAGTATAAAATACAAAAACTTATTGTTTAATATGTTATATTATTATTTGATATCACAAATATTTAAATAATAAAATTGATGTCAAGTTAATTAATATCAAAATAATAGAAAAATGCACATATGTGTAATGTATGGGTACTAAATCTATTTGGTAAATTATTTATTAGATAAGGGCAATGTCGTTTGTAAAAATCTTGATCATTACAATATGTTTGGATATTCAAAAATGGGTTAAATGAAATAGTATAAAATGAAATAAAATTTTTGTACTATTGTTTAGATAGTTTTTAGAGGAATGGAGTAAATTTTTCATTGCATTGTACAAAAAAGTGAATAGACTGGTATGAAATTAGTAAATAATAAATGGGTTTCATCTCATACTTTCTAAATTGAGTATAAAGAAAAAGAGTTTAATAAATATGCACTTATCAGTTTAAAAATTTTGATACTATTAACCAATTAGAAATCATTTTATTAGGTTATGTTTTATTTCATATCATTTTAAATAATTTAAACAATAACAACTAATATTCATTTTAATTTGTTCGATTCTATATCTCTTTTTGTTAAAGTCAACATCTTTCAAAAGCTTTAATTCCTTAAGCTTCTTAAAGATGCTCTATTTTCTTGAAATATTAATATTTTAATTTTATATAATAATTACTGCATAATAAAAGAAAAAAAAACATTGAATAGCATTTAACCTTTTTTATATTGAAAGTAAACTAGCAAAGTACAGGTATAACAAGTGTGTATAGGATTCATTAACATCACGTGTGAAACTTTGCAAAAATTTGTTATTTTTTATTAAAAGTAATTTTTACCAATGTAATTATTGTATGATGTGGTATTATCTTAATAATAATATATACCAATTTTTTTGTAATTCAAATATTTTTTTAATACGTTATCTAATAGTATATATTTATTTATATCTTAAATAACATATTGCTCATTAAAATAAATCGGTGCAAGAAAGCATAAATTAATTTTTGAATTGTATAAAATTTTAAAAACTTGATTTATTTTACAATAACTTTAAATATAATAGTAGAATTGACAAACTTTACTTTTAATAAAAAATTATTAAATATATTATTTAACACACTTGACACTTAATGCTAATGATCCTATCCTTGTATATACATACACTAGTCATTCTACCCGGCAGTGCCTGGGTATATTTTTCTTTTCATTTGGAAAAAAAATATATGGAAATCAATATTAATCAATTAAATCTATTTAAGCCCTATACTGTTTTTTTATATTAATGATATATAACATTTTATATACTAATTCTTTATATAAAATTTAAATAATTAAAATAACTGAAAAATATTTATTTTATACAATTTTAAAAAATTAAAAATAAGATTATTAAGCCCATATACGGCTACAATTACACATATTATAATATATTATTCTTTTCTCTTTTTTTGAGAAGAATATATTATTCTTTTCTTTAAAATATATAATCTTATTGAAATTAAAATATTTATTATAATTCTCAACTTAATTACTATTATTTTTTTCATGTATTATACTATCATATAACATCTATATGTAATAAGCTATTTTATTTTATGTATTGTATGAGTTATTTTAAGTTATACATATTATTTAACTCAATTATTTGGAAAAATAAAAGTAATAATTTTGTTTTAAACAATATTTTTAACTAATATTTAATTTCAATAATTTGATTTTATTTTAACTATTTTTTATGCTTTAAATTATTTACATATTGTTTATAAAGTTAAAATATTATGAAAACAACATATTATTTTTTGGAAATATCATTGTAAAATAATTGAATTATTTTATTATTTCATATTTTAAAATTACAACATTTAAATCTAAGTGTAATAATAAATAAATATAATATAATATATTTAATCATTTTAACATCTAATAGTAATAGGAAAGTCATTTAAAATTCTATATTATTTACAATATTTAAATTTATATTTTTTTATACTCAATATTTAAAGCATATGAAAAATTTTCATATTCATCATTATGTTGAGAGTGAATATATCACATATAAATATTTTATAATTAATTTAAATAATTTCTCATTAAATATAAGGCTATTTTTTGTCATTAATATATTAATAATAATATATACTTCATGGTTTTAATATTTATATAATACTGCATTGGTAAACTCATTTAAAATTGTATGAATATTTATATTATACACAATTAATATAACACTGAGGTCTATAATAATTTTTACTATATAACACAATATATAATATTTTTAATAATTGAAATGACCACCACTTAAAAAATTGATCCACTGATTTTATCACAAAATTAGTAAATTGGTCAAGTAGTTGATGAAGATAACAAATAAAATTAGATTAATAGAGGATTAGTGAAAAAAGGGTTTAGTCAGTGAAAATTTTAATTTATTTTAAATTTAACTGAAAAACTTTTAAACCAATAAAAACTTAATAGTTACACAGGTCTAAATATAAAATTTTATCTATAAATTGTCATTATTTATTTTCTTATCATTAACTTATACTAATTTTTATCTTACGACACATATACTTTAATTGTTTATATTAATTTAAAATTTAACGTGCTTATTTTTCATAATTTTATATTATTTATTAATTAATGTATCATATATTATAAAAAATATAAGCTTAGTTATAATATAATTAGATTTGGACCAACGAATTATAAACTAATGTTACCTGATTCAATTTTAAAAATATTAATTTTAACACTACCATTGACCATTTGACCACAAGCATTGAGGTGGGAAAAAAACTCATTTTTTAATTTACCTTTAAATGTTTTATTTAGCATAACATAATCGTTTATCCCTTATGACAAATTCATGTGTTGTTTTCCATTTTCATAACTCATTCAACCACTCTTGAATTTGTTGTATGTCACATGAAATGATACTATTCTTAATTAAGCTAGTAAATAAAATTACACCTTCAGCATATCGTTTTTTTTTTTTTTTTTTAAAGCAAAGAAGGATTTTATTAATGAAATGGGCCCACACTTCACAGCACAAGAATTGTCCAAAAGTGGACCAGATAGCATGTTTACAAAATATTCCTTTAAAACCGAAAAGCATGCCAAAGGGAATGAATCCCGCACCACATAACCAATCCTAAACGCATTAGAAGTTACTCTGCACACACAATAAATCAAATGCTTCCAAGGCATTAGTGATTCACCATTCCTCCACCACGTGTTGTATAATGTACCCACAATAGCAATGCTCAAAATAATCCGCTCCAGTAAGGTTGGCTTCGTGGCATATTGCTTTGTGACAAATTACTCCAAGGAATTAAGTGTTTCGTGGCATATTAACCCCGAAGGGATTATAACATAACATAGTCCGGAATCCTTGTACATGGTGAATAACCAAATTTCAATTGAAGTGAAATTTTTTAGATAAATCAATGTAATTTAGAAGGATTCGATAAAAGGACATCAATTCAAATCCTGAATTTTTAAATTGAGAGAGATATTGAGAGAAATCAAGAATTCTCGCTATTTCTTAGATTCATGGACTCAATTCAATTCAGTGGGATTTTTCATTTATATTGCTATATCGGGAATTATTTTACGTATTGCTTGACGTAAACCAGATAGTGAATTTGTTTCTATCTTTTGTTGAATCTTTTTCATAACTCGATAGATAATTAGATAAGTCAATAATTTTTTCCATGTTTCAGAATACGGTTAACTAATGTGTATTGGAACTCAACATGACCAATACCAGAATTACCGTGCCATTACCAAAATTAACACCAAACCCCATGTCATCCACTACACCTGTTTTGTACCACTAACTCCCACCTGCCCCACTTACCTAAAGGACTTACCTAAAGGCCAATTCTCAAACTCAATGTTCGTTCTTCTGCAGAAACTTTGCAGCACCAACCCAGCCACCCCTGCATCAACATATCGTCTGTTAGCGATATCCCATCAGATTTTGAAATGACTGTCCCATCTTTACGAATATAACAATCATAAATTTATATTATCAAAATAAGTGTGAAAGATTTACAAAATATTAACTTATAATTAACGTCATAAACAGAAGTAACAATTTTGTAGCCAATTGATAAAAAGCAGTAAAGCTCAATAATATTCTTTTGGTGCAGACTCAATATTCAACAAGTGCAGACTAAATAAAAAAATGGTAGAGCTCTTGAACGTGAATTTATATATATCAAAATATCTTGAAACAAAATAAGGAGAAATACTATTTGCCGGTTTAGTAATACTATTTCAACTGTAGGGAATGATTTTTTTTTTATGGAGTATAGCAGGCTGCTTCTTCCCAACGCACCCATAATAATAGCATGTGATGAATTTCCCTCCCTGTGTGTTTCACCGTATTCAGAATCTAATAAATCTTAAATCAGAAGTATTTCATCATGTTTTGCTTGAACTTTACCCTAGCCTCCCCTTTCCCATACTATTATCATAATCGGCTAACCAAACCAAAGTAAAACATTATTTATAAAAACAACGAATTCAGTTAAACACAGTACTGAATGGTTACAGTTAAATCAAATAATGGTAAGAATGTTTCAATTTTCAATAGATAATTTGTTGCACCAATGAATATTCAAAAACTTATTTGAGAAGCAATGCAAAATGAACAAAATAGCATTACCGACCAATGTAGCCTATATTATTTGCCAAACATACATCACTTACTGCACAATAGAACTAAATGACTGAAAATTAAATCTCCAAATCTTTGAAAGCAATAAGCACACTACAAAATTTAATGTATAAAAATATATAGTCATTATGCAGTGGGTTCTTTCGAATATGCTCCAAGATCAGCACGTTCCTGGGGCTTCTTAAGACCAGGAAATACCATCTTTGTCCCTGGAATATACTACACAAAAGCATAACACAACACGTAGATCAGTGACATATTGTAGTGGTGGAAAAAGATTTCTCAATGTCACCATGCAATTCAACACAGAAGAAAACATTAAATCCTATAATGAAAATTATGTAGGGTGTACTTGATTACTATTTACTATTTATTCAGACACCTCTCACGGACACAACATTCCCTTCACGGTTATTCACCCACAAAATCACAAAAGAACACACACGCACTTGATTCACGCAGATTCACATACCCACTCTCATTCTCACAGCACACAGCTAGGAAGCACATCCCACTCTCCTTTCCTTATTAAAACAGAAATGGACCCAATCTTTGAGCCTCCATAAGCATATAAGCTCCCCTCCAACATCTCTTCATTCCTCTCTCACATTATCTTTCACTCCACACGTTTTGTGCACACACAAAACCCCAACATAGCATCTTTCCCACACCACATTCACGAACCTGCCGAGAACACTCTCTCATTTCACTCTTCATCATCTCAAGTTCACCTTCGCTGACTCAGACTTCAACACAAGATCACTGCACTTCTTCCGTTGAAATAAAATATGAATAACATAACAAAAAATACAAATTGATGATATATTCACCTTTGTGAACAAACCTTCTATGTTTTTTCTATGATAACAAGCCTTAAAAAAAGGCATGAGACATTATTTTTTTAATGTTTTATATTATATTTTAAGCTAACTTAAATAACAAGTTAAAAAATGACTATTTTTTTAATAATAGTAATGTGTATCCGTTCATATGGAGGTTTCGGCTTAAGTATCTAAGGTGTGTAGAGGTGTCAGTTTAAGTATTTAAGCCAACAAAAAACATTTTTTTTAATTGGACACCTAATTAGAAGTGTCCAACCATGTGTCGAACAAGTGTCAAGGAGTGTCGGTATCGAAAACGTATCTAACATTGCGATACTTTGAACAAGAGAAGTGTTGGTGTTTTATAGCTTTTCATTAATTTTTGAAATACTTGTGAACACAGGTTTTCTTAATTCAATGCATTCTTCTCTGTACATACCACTTCTCATACCTGACACCAAGTCTATTATCAATTTATTACTTGTTTTAATTATTTGTCATTTATCATGTTAAATGTGGAATTGAAACTATTCCTTTTGCTATACTGTTTTAATATGTCCATAAAATGCTAAAAACAAGGTTGACAACAAAACAAAATAAAAAACATAAGAAATAATAATAATAAAGTCTTAAAACGTAAACATCGTTGACATTTGTCATGCCACTATTATAATGATTATCTGCATCTGTCTTTACAAAATAATTGTTGCATTAATTAGCTTTTTTTTTTTTAATTCGCGATTTATCTATTCTAGTTGTTCTCCTGCTTGCTAAATACAAAAAACAAAAAAATAAGATTATGAAATCCTTAATTAATAATAAAAAAGAATTATAAATAATAATAATTAAAAACTAAGGTTTAGTAATAACTATTTTGAATGCACTTCTTATTTGAGTATTACAAAAGCCTTAGAAGGTATTATAATAATCATTTTTGATGCACTTCTTATTTGTTTATCATGAAAACCCTTTTAAATAATTTTTTTAAAAAAAATTAAATAAACATATAATTAATTAAAAGTCTCTTAAGTCAAAATATTTATAAATTAAAACAAATATATAAATAAAAATTATAACTAAATAAGGTTTAGTAATAGTCATTCTGGATGCACTTCCTATTTAGATATTATGAAAGCCTTAAAGGGTATAATGATAATTATTTTGGATGCACTTCTTGTTTGATTACTATGAAACTATTTAAATAATAAATTCCAAAAAAGATTAAAATATATATGAATTAATAAATAGTTGCTTCAACAAAATTTATAAAAATTAAAAATAAACATTTGAATAAATTAAGTAAAAATAAAGGTTTAGTAATAACTATTTTGGATGCACTTCCTGTTTGAGTATCACAAAAGCCTTAAAATGTGTAATGATAATTATTTTGGATGCACTTTCTGTTTGATTATCGTGAAATCCTTTAAAATAAAATTAAAAATTAAAAAAAATCAACAAAACAATTTCCTATCAAAAAAACTAAGTGGGTCTGATTTTTCATTGCACCAGGAGATAGTAGGAGCAAGCGACCACTCTTGTCGATCTCAAAAACAATAAAATTAAAGATAAAATAAAAATCTTTTTTATAATAAATAAAATCCTTTTAAAAAAAATATAATAAATATGTTTTCAAATAAACATCCAAAAATATTTCTAGTTTTCTTTTAAGGGGTAAAATAAATAATTTTAAAGCTATCTTATTTTTGCACATTTAATTAGAGGTAATCGTCTTTATGACAGATGTTGTAGGGTGCTAACACTTTTCCTACGCGTAATCGACTCCCAAACTTAAATTTGGTTTCAAAGACTATTTTCATTTTTTTAAGGATTTTTCTAATGTTTTCCCTAATAAACATTGGTGGCGACTTCCTGTTTTTAAACTTATTTTTTGTCGTCATGCCTCGATCTCGATTGCGGCAAATGGCGACTCTATTGGAACTAAAGAAATTGAAGCGTCTAGTCCCTCAAAGTTTTGAAGATAACAAACTTACTAAAGTTTAAGTCTCTATTTAAACTTAACGAATTTACAGTGTCCAAACATATGGCGTCCAACGCGCCAGTCTTAACAAGCGTCTAATAGACTTGCATATGAAGATCGTCCAAGAGTAAGTCTCCTTTCATGGACTGCGTCTTAAGCTCAGACGCTAGTATTAGACTCGTCCAAACATAAGTTATTTAAACAACTAAGTTCTTAAATACTCGTCCAGTCTATACGTCTTTTATATATGCAAACTTCGAGACTAGTGCCTTACCTTTTTAAGATCTAACGTTAAATATTTCAAGCATTAAATGGTAGAAAGAAATATTCTAGTGCAAAAGTGCAGTGATACAGAAAAAGGAAGTCAACTTATCAAACTGCCAAGCCAAAAGAAGAATGTTCAGAAAAACAAACCGCTAACACAGTCCTGCACCTTCCGTTTTGGTGCAAGCTCAAAAAGTTACCTTTTCTAACCTATCTGAAAGCTTGATACATGCGCCTCTTTCTTGAAGACTGAAGCTAAGTCATCCTCAACGGCTCTTTTTTGCTTAAGACTATATATATATATGTATGTATGTATGTATGTATGTATGTATGTATGTATGCCAAGAAAGAAGAAGAAGCACAATCTTTTATATCCTCACTTTGTGAGTTGATCTTCTTTGTAATCAATTGTATTTGTTGTGAAGGCCTGGAGAGGCTTAGTGAAAAAGAATACTTGGCTTGTTAAGCAATCTAGGGTGATTGCGTTGTAAAGCCTGAAAAGGCCGTGAAAAATACTTGTGTAACCTAAGGTTGGTTAGTGAATACCTTCTGGGTGAAGGGACTGGACGTAGCTCAAGGATTGAGTGAACCAATATAAAATCTTAGTGTTCTTATTCTTCCTTATCCTTTTCGCACAAAACATTTTTGAACTCGTTTTTAGGAGAAAAGTTTTTAAAACGCACAATTCAACCCCCTCCCCCCCCCTTTCTCATGTGATCTCTTGCTCTTTCAGACTCCACTGGGGACATTTAGAGAGTCAAGCCTAACATGGTTAAATGTGCAAATTAATAAATTTTCTTTATTTATTTCATCCACTATTTTGTTTGTTTGTTTGTTTGATTATCTATTTGTTTATTAATCTTGTTTTTGTTTGATTGTTTATTTATATGTTGTAATCATTAGTTGGTGTAAATTTGTTTGTTTGAATTAAACCCTAGGGTAGATGACATATGTTTCTATTGTATATATATGTGTTGTTGGTCTTGCAGGTGGGTAGTTTTGTTTAGGATTAGCTCCTTCACACATTACACTTACACTTTCACATACCTATGAGTGAGGACCTATACTCAGACCTGAGTACAACTTGGGGAGTGAGAGGCAATTAATGGTAGCCATTTTGCATGCACTTCCTGTTTGGTTATCATGAAAGCCTCATCTAAAGCGTGACTCTTTTGTAAATGCCCACATTTTAGATACACTTCCTGTTTGTGGTCACATTCCGGAATGAGTATTGAGCTCTAGAGACCAAAAGACCTATAGAAATAGAATGACAACTTACTTGTGAGGCTCAAATATTAGAAAAACTAATTAGACTAGTCATTCTTAGGTCTACCCGTTTAGGACACTTAGGGACATCTTTGTTCACCCCTTTCATGTATCCTTGTTCTCTTTGATTTCATTTTGCTTTAGGCATACATTCTACATTCAAAAACATGCTTCATGTATCTTTATTTGCAAAAAAAGAAAAGAAGAAGAGAAAGAAAGAAAAATGAGAAAAAGAATATGATTATGTTTGCATTCACATCATGCATCACATTCACTTGTAGCTTTTCTCTTTCATGTACTACATCTTATCTCACATCATCATTCACAACAAAATAAGTTATCTTTTTAACTTGCTTAGCATATAAAAAATGAAAGAACAAAGAGAATGAATAAAGAAAAGTCTTCTTTTCGATATGCATCTTAAAAAAATAAAAATCTTTCATACATGCATCTTAAAACAAAAAAAAAAATTGCGTTTTGATTTCCATATACAAACATTGGCACTGCATTTCATTGTCTAGATTTCGCATCTGTTGTTGTTCTCAAAAAAATAAAACAAAATGCAAAAAATATTTCATTCCATGCATCCACTTTCATTTTATCCGAGCTAATTCATTAGCATTCATCACTAAAAAAATATTAAAAAAATGTTCATGCATAACATTTAATTGCATCTTTGCATCTCATGATTCATGCATAATATTTAAAATGTTTGTCTTGCATCCTTGCATAAAAAATAGCTTCTTCTTTTTTTTAAGAAAGAGTTCCTAGCATATCATTCATGCATTGAACAAAATTTAGTGATATCATCATCTTTTGTTTTTCAAAATAAACAAATAAAAATTTTGTCTAAGTTATGTTGGGATTTTCATTTCACATAAACATTTCATAGCAATTAATAGTTTCATTTACTTAATTTTTCATGACATGCACGCATGTAAGAATTAAAAAAAATGAGCATTGTTTAAGTTAAATAATCATTTCATTAGGCATATTCGTTCCTATAATAATTTTTTTCTTGGGACATATGTAACCATCATTTCTTGCACATCATTTTGCATGTACATTTCTATTATTTTCATCCTTTTTAATGAAATGTATTTGTTTCTCTTTACACACACACTACATAGAGAAACATCTCATCATCTTAGATTGCTCTTATATGAGTTCATTTAAATGATTATTTTAAAAAAAAATACCAAAAAATAGAAAAGAGAAAATAAAAACCCAAAAATAATTTGCATTTTTTTTACATGATTTTCTCATTTCCTAATGTCATTAAAAGGCATCCAAAAAAATAATTCTTTCTCATTCTCAAAAAAAAGAATTCATTTTGTTTTTTGGGTGGATGTGATTTTCTCATTTTTCAGTGCATTGTTGCAAAAAAAAAGTCCTTAAAAAATAATTTTTTCTTGCAAGATTCATGATTAAAAGGTCAAAAAAAAATTTAAAGCATTTGTCCTACAGATAGTTCATCGAAAAACAAAAATAGATTTTATTTTGCATGCATCATATCAAAATGTCAAAAAACAAAAAGTATCTATGGCATTGTCTTCTCATGTCTAACATGTTAGTTCATGTTATCTAAATCATATTTCATCGTTAAGTATGCATATTAGTCATCATTTTATGCATTTTGAGACATATTGCATTTCATCCATGCGTTTCAGCATAAAATAAAATATATCTCATTAAATAAAATGAAAAAAGAAGAAAGCTTTTAGATTGATTGTTTTTCCTTGAAAAGTAAAAATTCAAGTCACAAATTCATGCAATCTTAACATGCATAGGAGATAAAAAATTCAAGTTAAAAAAAAAAGAGGAAAAATAAGGAAAATAAGGGATTGATCACAACCTATTTTCAACTTTGAGAAGCCTTTCTGCAATTAAGAGTCCTTGGTATCCTAAAGACCTAACCTGTTAATTTGAGTGATTGACATGATTTGCCATAGAAAACTCTCATAAATGTGAATTTTGGATTAATGTTGACTTTATTTGAAGAATTTATTTAATAAACTTGCATGACATGTTGACTTCCAGCACCCTGGTCTCCACACTTTGTCTTAGTCCTCTTCTAACTCTATTTCTTGTTCAAATCTCATCAAAGAAGGTTGTTCCCATAATGACACTTCTGAATGATTCCTAATCACAACATTTTGTAAAATTAACAATTTCAGGATTCCACATTAGGCAAATTTATCATCTTCTAGGTATTTACCTATCTAGCTAATTCCCCAAGTTTGCTTGAGGCAAGTCTTTTAAGCATAAAAAACAAAAAGACCAAAAAAAAACCAAAAACAATAATAAAAAAGTCTATTAGGCTAAAAACCTGTAAAGACAGTCTAAGCAAAAGTTAAAATACAAACAAAAAGTAAAAAGAGCAGCAGGTGTTAAATTCACCAAATTTTGTCTTCATATTAAATTTTTGAAAATAAAGCAATCAGAATTTAAAGTGTAGTACGACCATTTTTTTCTCTATCCCAAGAAACAAATATAAATCATCCCTTACCACCTGATTTGAGCATAAAAATGAGAAATTCTTTCAAATTACCTTAAACAAGGATCATCCTGTACTAAGGTGTAATGTAGTGTTTGCATGAAATCTAGTTAACTTGTTATCTCATCAAAAGCAATGGAAAAGGAAACAAAAAAAATGAAGAAAGAAGTAGAAAAGAACTAAAAAGTAATGGTTTAGACACAAAGAAAAAGAAGAAAAAAGGAGATTGACAAAAAGCAAAAAAAGAATGGCAAAATAAAGTACTAGATGTGGCACTATGCTAAAGATCCTTGTTATGAATAAACCTTCAAATACTTATTTGAGCCTTCACAGTCTTCCTTTCATACCTATTTCACCCATTAGCCATATTACAAGCCCAACAAAGTCCATACTCAAAGATTGACTGCTCTTGTTTTCTTAAAGTTTAGTCCTAAGATAAAATAAATTATTTCATTTATTATTCTCAACATGTTTGCTCAAAGAAAAGAAGAAGAAGAAAAGAAAAAGAAAGAAGAGAAAAATCAATGCTCGTAAGGCTTGCACATCCAAGACTTCTGCATGTTAATGACTATTAACAGTTATGCTTATTCAAAAGAGAAAAAAGGGATCTAGACTGAGGCAATTCATATGTCATTATATCCTTATCCTTCTTATATTTTGTCCTCTAATTCCACCCCTCAAGTCTAACTAGGGGCAATCCACGTGTCATCTATATTTCCTTAAGTTTAAACTGAGGCAATCTCTTCCATCTATGTTTCGTCCTATGATTCCACCTTGCTAATCTAAATAGGGCGTTTCAGCCTGTGTTTTATTCCGTCCTCAGTCCATCCTTTAATCATATTCCTTCAAGTCTAAACTAGGACAATCCTTTCTATCTTTGTCCCCTCCTTTGACCATACTCTTTAAGTGTAAATTGGGGCAATTACTTCACCTATCAGTCTATCCTTACTTGGGGTAATCGCTTAATTCTCATTCCATTCTTATTCCTCATTTCATCACAAAATGGGGCAACACATACCTCTTTTCTATGCTGGGCAAACTCAAGTTTCTTAGACTGGGACAATCATTTGATCCACTTTCCAACCCTCATCAAATGTCTCATGTTTTCTTTTTGAAATTGAAAATCCCTTTGGCATAGTCATGCATATTGATTAAATAATGCTTCAATAAAAAAGATAACAAGAATATGGTCCCTCAATTATCATGTTAGACTAAAAGGCGCAGTGAGCTTCAAGTTAAGTCTAATCAAAGGATAAAAGCTACATATTCAATCTCTATCTCTTCAGTCAAAGTAAGAAAACCCACACAGTGAGAGGAAATTGAAGAAAAAAAAAGTTTGCATGAATTTGTTTTCAAACATCAAAGCTTTTGAAGAAAAACAATCAATTTAAAGCATCTTTCTCTAAAAAAAAAGTGAAAAGGAAGAAAAATAATGAACCTTTTGCTAGTGGCATTTGATCACATTGTCACATCATCACAATTTTGCATCATTTGTCTCATTGTCTATGCATCCCACACCATCATAATTTAAGCATCACATGTCATATAACATATATGTATCACATCAAGATTTTGCATCATTTGTTGCATTGTCTATGCATTATATCATCTATTAACATTCATTATAACAACTATCCTCCATCCAAATTGTCAATTGCATTCATAAGCATCCCAAGCCCATTTTTTCTACTCTCATATGCTTTAGTCCTACATATTAGGCATCACATAACAATATTCAGCATATTAATCTTTGATTGTATATTTACATTCCTGCATCAAAGTCCAGTACCTGTCCAACATTTGCATTTAAGTCTGGTACCCGTCTTGACCCCAGTTGTGACAAGATCAATAACATATGAATAGAAACCATTATCACAACTTCAAGTGAGAAAACAACAAAGAGAGAAATACACTAAAGAGCATATTCTTGCAAATACCTTGTAATATGACATAAATTGCAAAAAGAAGTAAGTCGTAGAGGAAAAAGCCAAGTGAACTCATGTTAAAACCTGCAACCAAAAAACCTAAGGGCAAGAATTTATAATTGAGAAGAGTTGATTTAGATCAATAACATATGGACCAAAAACCTTGTCACAACTTCTGTTAAGATCAAGTCTACACAATACTAGCACAGATAAAAGATGAAAAGAAAGGGTTTCACAATGCCCACCTTGTTCTCATTCTCGATGATAACTCTAGTCAAATTCAATGTTGTCACCAAAAACTTCCATCACATGTAAATGACGTGGGCCACTTGCCATCGCACAACATAACCACCTTCTACAGTAGTCAATACAACACTTTCTCCATGATCCTCCACAGGTTGTCCTCCTCCATGGCCAGTGCCCACCACCATACAAAGCGGCATCTCATCAATCCCAAGATCCATAAGCTTCACCACCTTAGAGTTCCTGAAATTGGCAATGCACCTTTTCACTCTCCTTGAATCCCTAATTTCTATTGAATTTTATGCAAGTGGGATATAAAAGTATGGAAGACAAATTCAACTTTATATTTCACCTTTACAATACTAACATTACACTACTACCTAAATCTGACACTAACACTGTTAACTTAGACCTGACAATACCCAATTAAAGATATAAGCTTTACAGATGAATAAGGTGTGCAAAATTTGTCAGAGGCATAACTTGCATACTACCGTATATACCTTTTAGGTCTCCTAAGAAATTAGAGAAAGATATTATGGATAGGGTTATGAACAAAGGGCCAAAGCCAGCATAACAAAAACAAAAATAAAGCCCAACAAACAATCAACAAAAAGCCCAAGAAGAATAAAGGGCAAAAAGAAAATAACACTGTTAATTGAACAATAAAAAGACAAGTGCTAGCCTCTTCTCAGATATAGTGTTATAGATAGGACTCAAGCTATCGTGGACCATTATATCAAGTGGTTTAGGGTAGTCCATCATCTGTTGACCTTTAGATTTATTATTAAAATATTTAATGGCTAGGATGAATTACTTGCTACCTACAGCTCCAGTTATTATTTTTTGAATTTTCTTTTTAAGTTTAAATGTTGTTTACAACTTTGCCCTTCTTTGTTGAAGTCAGAATACCAAACACGCATAACTTTCTTCCTCTTCAACAAGAAGTTCATGTGGTGCTCTAGAGACGCCGTGGCTTTGGCCGTAAATGTCAACGCCTTCATCCGCACCCTTCTCCACGAGCTCGACACCGTTCGCACCAAGGTTGACACCACCGTTGTGGCTACAAAGGACAATGACAGTCCAAGCTCGACACTGTTCGCAGTTGTGGCCACAAGGAAAATTGCTCCCTCATCGAACCAACGCCTTCATCTACAACCTCCTCCACGAGCTTGACACTATCTGCATCAAGATTGTCGCTCTCACCGTGGCTGTGAGGAGAACCGCTCCAAGCTTGAGTCTCACATCATTGACCTCCAATCTGCCCTTGATCACAGCCACTACGAAATCGTCGAGGTGTAATCATAGAACCCCCAAATAGAATTGCAATTAGTTCAAATAGTTCCAAACAAAGCGAAATCATCGAGGCATAATCACAGAAACCCCAATTGCTTGTTGTGATTTGAAGTTTTTTTAGGTTGAAAAGGCACTACCTCTCTTCTCCGGCACGACCAAAGGGAGTGATTCTTCGGCACGACGCTGTGGCTCTACCCTTATCATTGATGTTGTTGTGATTTCATGTTTGTTTTTTGGTTTTTTGGTTTTTGCCTGCACTTCTCAATCCTCTAGGAGAGGAACGAATGCGAGGTGCCAAAAGTGGAGATTCACTCAGATGATGTAGAGCTAGTGGGCCATTGACGTTGCCTTTCTCCTCCGGCGCGATGGGGTTACCAAAGGGAGTGGTGGTGGCGTTGCCTTTCTCCGATAAGAGTACTGTTATCTTATAAAGGACAGATATGCCAATTCATATTTTAAAAAAAAAAAAAAAATTTGGACAAAAAAATTTAAAAAAAAAAACCTGTAATGCCGGGTAATCAAAAGTGGTTCACTGTGAACTACTTGAACAAATGGTCCACGAGAGAATCCGCCGATTATAAAGTTTACAAAAAGAGAATCGTTGTTATTTTAGGTAGCAGAGAAGAGACATAGCTAGTTACGAAATGAATCTTTTAAATATTTTCTCAACCATATTTTTTAGTCGTAGTTATAAACCTGTACCAAAATATCTAATTTTTCCATGTGGGAAAATTGTACATAGAACCATTATCTGTACTCAGTAGGAGTGTTGCCGGTCAAGATTGTTAAGGCAAAGCAATTACTACCGAAGCTTCATGAAACAAACATTAATATATGTCAGAGCCACATTGGTGAATTGAATTCAGAAGCATCAGTTTGAATTCAATCTAACTCCGTTGTTCTTTAAATTTCTCAATGGAAAGATGGAAGAGTCCGAGCAAGCTATGTGGAGGGCTATGTCAATTGCTTTGGAAGGTAAAAGGAAAAAAATTCCCTGGTCGGTAACAAGTTACAAGTACTTGCATGACGTTTGATGTGAAAATAATACCATTCCAGGATGAACATAGAATAGGGCTAGCCTAATTAATTAGTCAGTGTCAAATAATTCGGCATAACACATTAGGCCCTGTTTGCGGAAGACAAGAGAAGAGGAGAGTAAATTTTCAAATTTTTAAATATTTTTATGGTTTGGTTCAATGGAAATGATAAGGAGATTTTTAAAATTTTTTTTTTTTTTATTTCTCTCAAACTAAACAACCTTAATTTTTACTATATTTCTCACCTATTTGTTTTTTCTTCTTTTCTCATTTCTTTCTTCTTTTTTTTTTCTCTACCAAACACACCCTTATTGTGGAATAGATGAATTATAAGAATTAAACTGTTCTTCATAGATAAATTTGTTTCAGAATCGGCTTTCCAAAAAAAAAGTATAATATAAAATTTTTATGAGAAATATTATTGATATTTTTTCGTAATGCATTTTTTATTATTTGTTAATTTTTTTTCAAAATTATAAAACTACGAGGAAAATTCATTAAATAAGTAGAGAGACCTACAAAATCATATTTTGGCTTTGATATGTTTTAAGTCTCTACAATTATAATTTTGTCTGGTTTTAGTCCTTACAAAAAAAATTGTTAGTTTTTGATCCCTAACATTTTTTTAGTCTTCTTTTTTAGTCCTTACCATTAACTTTAGTTAATTTAGTGTTGATATGACTTACAAAATAAATAATATTAATTAACATAATTAAGGTAATGAAGAATATTTTAACTTAAAATAATTAGATTATTTTTAGGTGTATAATTTAATTAAGTAATGTATTTATTATTTTATATAAATAAGGTAATTACATATAATTTACTTTTATAATTTATTTTTAATTTTTAATATATTATAAACAGTGACTTTTATTGCTTTTAATATTGTTCTTATTTTTCAATTTATTAATTTACTTTTAATATTGTACTTTTTTAAAAAAATTATAATTTACTTAGACGTTTATAAGTTATTTTTAATATATTACTTGTGTCTTGGAAGACAAAATCACTGCTTGTAATATATTAAAAAAATAAATTATAGGCTTAAATATATTTTAAGTCCTTGCAAATTAATATAATTCTGTTTGATTTTAGTCCTTGCAAAAATTTTTGTTATTTTTAGATTTCTGACAATTTTTTAGTGTTTTTTTAGTCTTTATCATTAACTATGGTTAATTTAGTGCTAATATAGCTAATAAAATAAAAAATATTAATTAAGATAATTAAAGTAATAAATAGTGTTTTAAATTTAGATGATTTACTTTTATAATTAAGGTAATTACATATAATTTATTTTTATTTATTATAAGCGGTGATTTTTATTGCTTTTAATATTGTTCTTACTTTTCAATTCACTAATTTATTTTTAACATTGTAATTTTTTAAAATATATATAATTTACTTAGACGCTTATAATTTACTTTTAATATATTATTTTTTATGTTATTTTTACATTTAATTCATTAATTTTGACTGATTGTAATATAATTTAAGCTTAAATATGTTTTAAGTACCTGCAACTATAACTTTGTTTAGTTTTAGTCCTTGCAAAAAATTTTGTTATTTTTAAATCTCTGACATTTTCTTAATGTTCTTTTTTAGTCCTTATCATTAACTATAATTAATTTAGTGTTGACATGGCTAGCAAAATAAAGAACATTAATTAAGATAATTAAGGTGATGAAAAATATTTTAAATTAAGATAATTAAATTATTTTTAGGTGTGTAATTCCATTAAGTAATGTATTTATTATTTTAAATAAGTAACATAATTACACATAATTTATTTTTAATTTTTAATATATTATGAACAGTATTTTTTTTATTGCTTTTAATATTGTTCTTATTTTTCAATTCACTAATTTATTTTTAACATTGTATTTTTAAAAAAATTATAATTTACTTAGACACTTATAATTTTCTTCTAATATATTACTTTGATTTTTTTATATTTCAATTCATTAATTTTGACTAATTGTAATATAATTTATTTTTTTAATATATCACAAGCAATAATTTTATCTCTAAAGATAAAAGTAATATATTAAAAGTAAATTATAAGTGTCTAAGTCAATTATAATTTTTTTTTTAAAACGCACAATATTAAAAGTAAATTAGTGAATTGAAAAGTAAGAACAATATTAAAAGCAATAAAAATTACTGTTTATAATATATTAAAAATTTAAAAATAAATTATAAAATTAAATTATATGTAATTATCTTATTTAAATAAAATAATAAATACATTATTTAATTGAATTATACACCTAAAAATAATCTAATTATATCCTAATTTAAAATATTTTTTATTATCTTAATTATTTCAATTAATATTCTTTATTTTGTTAGTCATGTCAATACTAAATTAACTAGAGTTAATGGTAATGACTAAAAAAGAACACTAAGAAACTGTCAGGTCTAAAACTAACAAAAAATTTTGTAAGAACCAAAACTAAACAGAGTTATATTTGCAAGGATTTAAAATAAATTTAATCCTTGTTTTTATAATCTACTAACTCTACTAACTATTTGTTTTATTGTTACTAACCATTTACATTTTTGTTGTTAATTATTTACGTTTCTATCGCTAACTATTTACTTTTCCTCATCTAACGCTTTATTATTCTTGCAAATTTTTATTTTCTGTTATTTATTATTTTTATTCATATATTTAATGTTTCTAACCTCTCTTATTTGATTGCCAAAATTTCTTTCAACTTATATTGTCATTTCTTTAAGTTTTTTTGCCCTTAATTTCTCTGTTTTCTGTCCTAAACTTGTGTGTAAACTTGTGGTTATATTTTTGTTTTATTTGTCTTATATGATATTTGTCCTCACTCCCTTTTTTGTTTTTATATTTTGTGGATTTTATTGCATGTTAAATAGATGGAAGAACTCTCTCCGTTATTTGAGAAGGATTCAAATCATGTCTCAGGAAAGATAGAAATACCCTATATACAATCCTTAGGTGATGAACGTGCGAGGAGACTTTCATAAAATAGTTGAATCACTTTCTTGGAAATTAGTGTTGAGGATGTACATTTAATGGAATGAAGTTTAAAGTAAATATACAATCATCAAATAGACAAATCATATATCTTGAAGTGATGGATCTCTCTCTAGGAGTTGTGAACATGTATGATGGAAACGTTTAATGCAATATAACTGTAGGTTATTGAGTAAAGCTATTCTTCCTCTTTATTCTTTAGTTTGAGTTAGAACAATATAGAAAAAAAAAAAAACTACGAGAAATTTAGACATATAAAATGAGTGTTATGCCTAGATCATAGGTTGGGGACAATGGCCTAGTGCCTAAGGCTAGGTGGGGCCTAAAACAATATCACATGGAGATTATTATGGTTGTGTTTGTTTTCAAGGTATCAAAAAGGATTTCTAGGAAAGTGAACTTAGGGAGATATCACATTTCCATGTTTGGTACAAATTTTGAATAAATATTCCCAAGAATTGTTGATTCTCAGGAATATAAAATGTTCATGTTTCTCTTGCTTCTTATTCTCATGGTGAATGGTAGGTATCTTATATTCTCATGGGAATGGAAGTTGTGTTTTTTAATATCTACTTATCCCAACTCCATTTTTCCACTCTATTTTTTAATTTTTTAATTAAATAAATTTTAATTTTTTTCTAAATTACTAAATGCTAACCAAACATGTTCATAAGAATAATATTCTTGAGCATAATATTTCAGGTAATGTGATTCCTGAGAATACAATATTATACCTTAAAACAAATACCCTAAAGGTTCATGTTACATATTATTTTTCTTGCTAGTCAATCTAACTATTTCCAATAAAGCAACTAGAATTTTCATAAAATTAAATTAGGCATTCATAAAACTCATAAACAGAGCATTAACTTATGATGTAGAACGTTTGCAAAATAGCTCTACCATCCATAAAATAGTACAGTATTTTCCATAGTTACTTTTATTCATAGTTAGAGTGCCACAACTGTTGATCTAACGAAAATGTGATAAAGTAAGGGTTAGTCAAGTATTTAGTTAATGGCCTAGGTACACACACTCTCATACAATAGAGAGGAATGCACATACACACACAGAGAGATCTAGTGAGAGAGAGAGGCATGCAAGTTGACTTACATTTAGAATTTGTGGTGATTCACATAGGATGTAAATTTGTGAATGTGAAATTTTAGCAAGAACATTTTCAAACGAGGAAGCTATTGAATGATCAGAATAAGTTTCAGAATGTTCAAAGAAATTATTTTTTTTATGATAATTTGTGTGTTTTGTTTTGTAGTTGATAGACAACAATTTTACAAATAGAAAAATATTTCGTCAATGATAGAGTAGATTGACCAAAAATTAGGGGTGGTAAAGCGAGCCAATCCAACCCGTTTTGGCCTACCCCGCCACCAGATGGCCAAAAACAAGCTAGGGCTGGCTGACCTGCATATTAAGGGTGGGCTGAAAGTTATGGCCCAGCGTTTAGGGGTGGGTTGGCCACCGACCTACTAGTATTTAAAAAAAAAGAATTTAAGTTTAATAAAAAATTCAATACAATTATAATTTTTGATTGATTAATTAAAAGATTATATATGTTTTAATGTTAACTTTTTGAAAATAGAAATATACGTCCAAGTATACTGAGTGTATTTAATTCTTAATATTAGTTGCTAATTTAGTCATCTTCTTCTTCTTATTTTTAACTAGCAAGGGATCAAGGAGCAAATAGCAAGTTTGTGACACCCTTTACTCCAAAGATAATTATTAAGTAGGTATTATGGAAATATAATATACTTTTCATTTGTGAAACAAAATGGTAATTTAAAATCTTTCTCTTCATATGGTAAAGGACATTACATGCATAAGTCACGTCAACTTAAACTCCATAAAATACCTTACTAATTAATAAAAAGATATTGGCCCACAATTGGCCTTACAAGTCTTTGGAATAAAATCAATTAAAGAAGAAAAACCATTAATCTAAAGTTCAAAAGCTAAAGGCATAAAACAGTAAGTAACCAAGCCTTGATGTCATATCCTATCAGAGCATACCAAACCCAAGCAACAATAAAATAAACTGTAACAAGGCCAATGCCTCTACTCTAAGATTCCTCCTCAGGGTCCTGCTGGACATCACCTGTGTATCATAGACATAGACAGAGAAACACCAGAAAACAAGGAAGTGAGATACATCTCACATCATGCTCAAAGTATGACAATGGAAACAGATAAAATACACAACAGATGCAAATTTAGGATAACATTAATTTGCAAAGATTAAAAACACACAAACATATGTAATGCAATGCCACTTAACTTCTACTTCTTATGCACATGTGGTATCAATCTAAGTTTATCTCGAAAGTAGACTAGGACTAAGTGCACCGCCACAAAAAACATCATCGATACAGATGCCTTCGACTTTCGTACCCTCAACTAGTATGATATTCTCTAGTGACTAGTCAAGGTTAGCCAGCTTTGCTAGTACGATCCAACTCCATGGGATTACCATAAGCCATTGGAGTTTCTATACTAGGTACCCCTCCCAAAGCTAGGGTTAGACAACTCATCTCGGCCTTCACCAGCCGAATTCCTATGTACTTTCTTTCTCCACATGACTCAATATCATGATGTATGGTCACACACAATGCTCATAGTATTTCATAGGTTTTTATCATAGAACATTAACACAAATTCATATCATGCTCAGTTTTCTCAAGCTAAGTAATAATCACAGCAGATAAATTCAACAAGGTATCCAAGCAATAGTAGTCATACAAGAAATAGGCATAGAAGGTCAATGACATCATCTTTAATGTCTCAATGGGTCACACTTAGCATCTCTTCACTTTACTTCCAGACCCATTCTCTGGTAGGTCCGCGCTTAGCGCCAAAAGACTGGCGCTTAGCACCACTCATATAGGAAATTCACTGTCATACTCACGCTTAGCACCAGCTTTCTGGTACTTGGCCTCATCACGCTCAGCGTCAAGGTTCTGGTGCTTAGCACCAAACCTTTAGAGGACTAGGGGTTACTCCTTGCCTTTCTCACACTCAGCACCAACTCTAGTGCTTAGCACCAAGGTTTTAGCGCTCAGCACCAAACCTCCAGGGGACTCTTTGTCTCTCCTACGCTCAAAGCCAAAATTTTGGCATCTAATGCCAATTGAAAATTTTGCAAATCATGAAGGTACATACCACGTGCAACCCACGATTTTCCTTAGCTTTCAAGCACTCCAAAATAGATTAATTAATTCCTAATCACTCTTATTACCTTTCTTATTGACCAATCTATTCTATAAACTCATCCCTTACTCACAATTCTCTCAAAACCCATTAAATCCCTAATCTAGGTCCAAAGGGGAAGAAAAAACAGTCATAACAATCAACATACACAATTAATCATGAAATTACTATAAAACGCATAAATGATTAGGGAAAATCACATTCCCTTTTACACATAATTCACAAATAATTGGGGTCTAGGGCCAACCCCTCTACTTATGACCAAAGCTATACTCATGAGCAAGATAATCCACTCCCCCCTTACCTCAAAAGAGACAACCTCCGACAAGAGGATGCAAATGGTGCAGGCATATCTTCCTACAACTCCTCACTTCTTGATTGCAGCGGCTCCGACGACACAGTATCTCCAAAGAGGCACAAGAGAGAATGAGGAAAAGGGTTAAGTTTTCAAAAAAAAACTAAAGAACTCTTAAAGCTAACTTTAGGCTCGTGAAAAATAAGCCTAACACAAGGGTCTTAAAACTTTTTAAAACACTTTAATTACAAAACCCCATTTTAAAGGCCTAATATCTCTTTTTCTCAAAATACCATTTTATTAAAGCAAAGCAAAACAGAAAATAATAATAATATTAATAATAATACATATTAATTAGAAGAAAAACATTGGGGTGTTACAAAGTTGCTTTACTTTTGATGTTTACACTTCTTTAAATCTTAGATATTATCAAGCTTAAAAAAATATTTTTTTAAAAAAAATAATGTGGCCCGGTGGGCCAACCCAATCCAATCCACCAAGTTGGCAGGTAGTCTAACTCATTTTGCCATCCCTAATAAAAATTTGATACATTTTTTTGAGATTTGTTAGAGCTATGTTATTCATGGTTTGTTTTGATTAGAATTAAAATAGAAAGGAAAGAAATATGAATAATAGAAACATAACGAAAATGATATTTTGCTTGAATGGATAAAAAATAAGAATGAAGGAGGTGGAGAAATTTTTCTCCGTTTGTTTAGATGAGGGAAAAAAAGTAAAGAAATAAATAAATTATAAGAAGAATATTTTATACTAATTAAAAATTTTAATTTTAATTTTATTATATTTTTCTTAACACATAACTATTTTTTTTAAAAATATGTTATGAAAATTATTAATTTCTTTAAGAAATTAAAACAAAAAATTGAAAAAAAGAGAGACCATTCCCCCTCATTTCCTGTCAATTTGGGGGAGAAGGATTTTCTAATAGATCAGGAGAAAATAACTTTCTTTCTTTCCATCTTTTTTAAACAAATAGTGAAAAAATTAATATTTCTATCTTATCTCCTCTTTGCTATTTTCTTCTGCTTTATTTCATTCCAAATAAATAAAAATTTAATAAACATATTATTTTAAATATAACTATGCGTCTATGTTTTTAAGAAAATATATATTTACATTTTATAATAATCATATATATGGTTCTTTGTTTATTCTTCCATCCTGACCCATAAACTATGAGGAGTGACCCTATTTGGATACAGTCTCAATCACAGTCAACCAATTGAAATTAATTTAAAAATAATTTTATTAAATTCTAAGCCAACTGAATGCTTACATTATGTGTGGAAAGACATTTTTTATTGGCTTGAGTGGAAACTTATGCTTTGTTTGGTACATGGTAAATAGAGGGGAAGAAGGGGAGAGAGGAAGGAAGAGAAGAGAAGTTGTGAAACGGAGCTTGTTTGTTTCGATGGAAGTGCAGGGAAATTTTTGAAAAAATAAGCAGGTCCCACATGATAAAATTTCCTCAACAAAATGAGGTGATTTGCGGGGAAGTGCCAATGGTCCATGAGTTTTCAAAACTATCACGAGATGTAAATCAGTTTTGTGTTTTGCATGTAAATCAATTTTTTAGTCATGCTAAATCGATTTTAAAAAAATTATCACCAGATGGTAAATCGATTGTGTTTTATGCTTTGGTAAATCGGTTTTGTGTTTTAGTAAATTGATTTCAATTAAAAAAAAAAAAAAAACTACCATGAAATGCTCTCTGAAGGCTCCACAAAATCGATTTATGTAGTGGCAAAATTGATTTTCATACAATCAATTTCAGAATGTATGCTCTCTAGACCCAACAAAACCCATTTTGTTGGAGGGCAAATCAACTATGCTTGTTGTATTTCTTCTTTTGTGTTTTCTAAGGTCCAATTTAATCGATTTAATTGAACCCAAAATTAATTACACCAAAAAAAAAAATATGAAAACATATATTTAAGTTATAAGGGTAAAATGGTATTTTATTAATAACCTAATTTTTTTCTTTTATTTTTTTTTAAACCAAATAACTCTACAAATTTATTTTCACTCTATTTGTGTTAATTTCTCTTAAACTAAACAACTTATATTTTATCTTATTTTTTATCTATTTCTTTTTCTTACTTTTCTCACGTACCAACTTCTTTTTCCTCCATTTCCCCGATACTGAACACAACGTTAATACTGCAGGCCTTCAACGGTTGGACCATCATAAAGTATTCGACGTCATAATGTACGTAAATTGTCGTCTTCATTAACTTATGAGTTATGACTAGATCAAATGCTTAAAATTAGGCGTGTTATGGGTCAGTTTGGGTTAGGTTTGGTCAAATTTAATACCCAAACCGATCAAAATAAATTAAGTTGGGTTAAATTGAGTTTGTATAATTTTTTTATCAAACTTGAACCAAACCAAACCAATCAATAACGGATTGATTTGGGTTGAGTTCATGGATATCTATTTTTATTTAATAACATATTAAATACATTTTTATAAAAAAAAGAATTATAAAAACTAAATTATATTTTTTAAAAATAAAAAATCATAATAAACGTTACATTGTTCACTAAGCCAAGGTCCAATAGCACATCTGTTGTTTTCATTAGATTGACTTGGTGATCGATATACATATATCTATGTTTATATGTTACAATTAAAAAGAGTCAATTCAATATTGAAACACTCATTATTCACAATTTTTTAAACTAAAAATATATATAAATAATAAATTTAATAATTATTCATGTCAACAGGTTGGGTTCACAAATTTAAAAATCATAACCCGTTACCCAATCCGTACATGAACAGGTTTGAACAGGTTGGATTGAGTGTTGTCTGAACATCCAAAAAATTCAAATCGAAGTATTTGGATTAGTTTAAGTTCATGGTACCTGTGCCTATGAACCCTCCTACTTAAAATGTAGTATCTAAGAAAATCTTATTTCTTTCTGTCTTTTTTTGACATAATAAAATCTTATTTCATAAGTAACTACAAATCGTGTTGAGAATATCGAAGATTATTTAAAATTGAAGTCAATTACATCTGGCACCTACTTCAAACAGCAAAACATTAGTAATCCTAAACGTCGATCGCAACTTAAGCAGTATATATAATGATAACGACAACGAAAATATATATACTTTTTCAAAACTGTAGAATAAGGGCTATGAAGAATGGGGAATAAAAAAATTGATACCCAGTCAAGGTGTATATACCCCCATCGAATAGGTTAGAAATAAAAAAGAAAAAAGTGAAATGAAAAATATGGTGATTGTTGATGACTGATGTGATAATAAAAAAAATATAGAGATTGAAATTAAAGAAATAAAAGGAATGAGTATATAAATATTAAAATTGGAAAATAAAAGTTTTTTTTCTCTCTCTCTTTTACCTAATATGTATATATTCTAATATTTTTTAGACGATCCAACAATACAAATACTTAATTAATAATCTCATTTTTATATATCTTTTTTTATTATTGTATCATATCATAAATTTATTAAGATCAACTTCTTGAATAAATCTTAGTATCTTAGAGATTAGGCTCTTACTTCTAGCTATGAAATATCTCAAGTTTACTAAAAAAAAAAAACCATAAATCACTTCTTTTTTTTAATTTACTACTACTATTATTATTATTATTATTATTATTTCTTTATCTGACTAGATGTAAACATTCAATGGATTGTCCGGTGAATATCCAAATAATATTACTCTTCCTTTTTTTGTTTAACCGATTAAATAATATTACTCTATTCTAAGAAATGTTAAAAGATCATTATCTTTTTTTTTATATGCAATATAAAGTGTAGGTGAGGCGACTGATGACACTATCAAGTCAAATCTGCAACTGTATAATTAATTAAGTTCAAATGAGCCACCTATTTTGATTGTCAAACAGAATGACAGGGCAAAATATATCGATTTTGTTGCTCGAAGTCGTACAGCGATATGGTCAAATATTTTGTGAAATTATTTAGGTGCTTTTACACTAATATAAATCTCTTACATGTCATTAAATAAAAAATTATAAAATACTCCTTAACGTATTTTTTAAAATATTTTATTATTAGATAAAAATTATATTAAACCTATTAACCAACCTGTTGTTAGTTCAAATAGTACTGGATTTAAATTTTTTAAACAAGGTCTTAAGTTTGAATTTTGTTGATAGAAAAAACGTAATTAAAAAAAAGACCTCACTACACAATGAATTTCACATCAAGTGCAGGAAAAAGAGTTTAATAGGTATATATTATTAATGTAAAAAAGTTTATATTATTAAGCAAAAAAAGTATTTTTAATATGAACTTTAAGGTAATTATTATAAAAATAAATAAATTTGTACAATTTATAATTAGATGACAATATAAAAGATTTTTATACTATTTGTATATATATTATTTATTTTAAAAAAATGTTAGATAAGATATTATTGACCTATCTTTGTTAAATATATATTACTTATATATTTACCCAAAAATGTATATCATTTTATTCATGTTAGAATATAATGGTACTGCAAAAAAGAAAATCAAGTAGCACCAATTTCTTATATTTTATTAGTTCTGCTGAAAACAATCGACCACAGGAATTAACATTTACACCTCCCTATATTAATGCAAACCATGACTCTCTTTTTTTTTTCTTTGTTTTCGGGAGGCAGGCATGTACGTTATAAAATTTAATTAAAATATACTCACAATATAAAGATTTTTAATGTTATTATCCAATTTCCAAATCAAACAAGATTTATATGTAACTACTGCTAATTTTAGAGAAAATCAATATAATTATTCTTCAACAATATAATTTCTTTTACTAGTGTGCAATTAACAAAAAATTTCTTTTCAGATAAAAAAAATTGTGCACAATTAATGACATTAAATATTAGCTGTGAAATCCAATTTTCATATATTAAAAAAATATAATTTTCAAGTTAAATAATTATCGCAAAAAAAAGTTAAATAATTGAAGAATTGATACTTTATTGGGTCAACTGAGGAAATATCAAGAAATATCCTCTCTCTTTTTTTCCTTTTCCATAAATTTCACCAATGAATAATAGTACGTATATATACCCGGGTACATAAGGATAATTAATTTTATATAACGAATTCTTATACATATTTTTTATAATCACATGAGATAAAAAAGAGAGAGAGAGAAACGTTAGACAAGATAAATGTTAATAAAAAAATATTATTTAAATATTATAAAATTCATCATGTAAACAGTATATAATTCGTACATAAAAGCGGTTCAGCATCGAAGAAACATGATTTTTTTTTTAAGTTTAATACATTCGTTGATGTCTAAACTTTTTAGAATTTAATTATATCCTTAAACTAAAAAAATTATAATTAGATTTTTTATCTTTTAAATTTTTGTAATTAAATTCTCAGAGTTAGTTTGTGACAGCTTACCCAATTACAAAAAATTTAAAAGATCAAGGATTTAATTATGAATTTTTTTAATTTAAGGACCTAATTAAAATTTTCTAAAAAATTCAGACACCTACAGATATATTAAACCTTCTTTTAAAGAATCAGACATAAATAATCTTTCAATTTTCTCTCAATTGTACATATTACACAATACACAATAAAATGCTACAGAGTACAGACGGCAATTAAAACAAATACCGAAAGTCATTCAATGTTATTGATAGTTTGATACTGAGAAAATTCTTCACTCATTCAATTGCTACAACTCGGTTTAGAAGAAATTCATTACATGAATCTACAACTACATGTATAATAAAAATTAAAGTTTTTTTTAAAATATTTTGTTAAGAATAAAAGTATAAATTAAAATATATAAATATGACATTTAAAATTTTTTAACTTTAAAAATTTTAAAATAATTTTGTTTAATAAAATATTGTTTTAATATAATTATCAAACTTTATTATATTTAATATTAGTGGAAAATTGTTAAAAATTTTGATAAAATAATTAAATAAAATGAAAATATATTAATTTGATTAAATAAAAAAATTATGAAACATGTGCTACAAAATAAAAGAAAACATTTAGTTACATAAATTTTAAGGGTGAAATTTTCGGTACTAAACAAAGGATGAAATTTTAAATTTATAATATAAGAGTCAATGACTTTCTCAACTTGGATAGTACGCAGTTAAAGTTAATTAAAAATTAAAAACTCTTTTCAAGCGGGGTTTTTTGTTAAAAAAATGAGTAATTTATTTATATATCTATTCTCTCTTCTATTTTTTTTTTTTCATTACATCATTTGTTATATGTATATATTGTTTTCTCTCTTTCTATCTTTTTTTTTTTATTTCTCTCGTCTCTCCACTCTAATCCACCCCAAAATGAGGTAGACATTGATAATTTTAAAAAAAAAAATATTATTTCTCAATGCATATATATTAAGATCTTCATTCAATAATTCAAAATAACTGAATCGGTAAAAGAAAAGGACGCTCTCTAACGATAATATCGAAATAATAAAATACTTATGCGTCCACTATTTCTGAGTGAAAGGAATATTGAACCTATCCAAATGTATTGTTAACTAAATGTAGATGGAAATAAAATGTTTTTATTAGCCATACAAGTAAGTGTAATTATCATAGACATGGTGATACGATCGGACCGGCAACCACAGCAAGGAATTCCCTTCTTCCTTTCACTAGGGATGGTGATAGACAATGGACATGATAAGCACCCGCAAAAATTATTTATAAAAAATAGGATAATTACTTATTTAATGGGTAGAAGTATGACTATCAAGGCTAATCCTGGCATTTTACGAGTCTTAGACAAAACAATAGATAAGAATCCTTTATGTACAAGTATTCTAAAATTAAGCCATATATTATTTCATAAAAAAAATAGATACGTAATTATAAATGGTGTGTTTTATTATATATAAAATATTTTTTCTATTCATAAAATTGTCACCTATCTTCTACAAAACAAAATACACAAAGTCTCTTAATTCATTATCATCAAATGACTTTAACTTCTTTGAATCAAATAATAATTCAAAAATCCTTTCAAATGTATTTAATTGCTCTCAATTTATGAATTTGGAAAAATGGTTGAGGTCAAATGCGAATAGGTGTTTAATTTTTTTGTGTGGAAATTGAATTTTTGTTAGCTTTAATGAGTTAAAATTTAAGAATTGAAGGGATTTCCAGAGAGAGAGAGAGAGTGCGAGAAAGAGAAGAATAAGTTGAAACATCATTGTTGTTCCAACTTGAAGTCTACTAGCATCATTAGGGTCACTACATTTGAGGTATTGTCTAATTCGGCACTCGTGAGCCTCACGGTTTTGTCCTTAAAAAACGCCTTAGTTGGTTAAGGGAAAATGGTGTTTATAAACTACCCTAACAATGCAGTCAAGGCCAAGGGGCTAGAGGTGTTCCAATCTCAAGTCTGTTAGCATCGTTAGGGCCATCGCATCCGAGGTATGGTTCACTTTAGCACTTGTGGGCCTCATAGTTTTGTCCTTAAAAGACACCTCAATGGTTAAGAGATGAAAGTGTTTATAAACTATCATTGGCCTCGATTCCTAAGCAATGTGGGACTATTTTGATGTGCCAGAGCAAGAACAATTCCTAAAAATACTTTCGTTGAATAATAACTTATAAAAATATTCTCATTCAATATAAGGATTCAAATTTATAATATAAGAGTAGATATCTTATATATTTCCTTTATCTTAAATCTATTCTTATATTATAAATCTGAATCTTTTTTTTTTTATAAAAATAAATCTAAATCTTTATTCTTGAATGAGAGTGGCCTTTGAAGATATTGTTGAATAAGAATATTTTTAGAAGTTATTTTTGAAAAGAGTGTTTGTAGGAGTTATTGTCACTTTTATTGAGTCACATGTCTTATCATAATCCTATATATTGAGCATTTAGTTTTATTTTTTAAATTTTTACCCTTTTTAAATATATTTCTTAATTTTTATTTTCTTAACCATTTATCTTTTTAATATATCATTTTCCTCTTTATTTTTAAATTAAATTTCAATAAATTTTAAAAGAAATTGTCAATAATTAAAAATAACATTGTATTACAATATAAATTAGTTATCGTAAATTCAAAATATAATTTATACATTCAAAAATATTTATTTATTACGAGTTTTAATTATAATATAATTTATATATTCAAAAATAATTATTTATTATAAATTTAATTATGTAAAAATAAATATTTATTTCGTGCACTCACTAAAATACCAATTATAAATTAGAGCAAATTACATTGACGCCCCTTAAGATTTTTGAGATTGCGCATAACTCTTCTATTTTTTTAACGTTTACAATAACCTCCCTTATAAGGATATATGATATAATATTTTTCAAACAATCAAGGGGGTTAATGTAATGTATAAAGAATTTCAGTGTAATGTTGATTAAATAATTAAGGAGGTTAGTGTAGGAGTTAAAAAAGGAGTATTGGGCGAAATTTGATAAAACCACGGGTGTCAGTGTAATTCACTCTATAAATTAGAATATACTACTTGGAAAGTGAGTTTGCCACTCACTCCACTCTCTCGAGGAAATGAATTTCATGCATTCACGCATTAATGAATTTGGACCGTTCAATGAAGACCGGATGATTTTAAGTTGAATTTACTGAGATGATATATGAACCATCCGATCTTCATCAGACAATTCTAATTGATCGATTGCGTGAATGTGTGTTTTCCCTGATTGCAAAGAATTTGGATCCCTCTTTTAATTAAAATTCTTAATATTCTTTCCCATCTATCCTATGGATATTTGTATTTCACACGTTATCTCTGCCACTATTTAATTTCTTTTCTCAAACTACTCTTTTTTTTCTTGTATACTAATATTTTTTATATAATTAAATTAATAATAAATAAACATTTTTGAATACATAAATTATATTATAATTAGAATTCATGATAAATACGTTGATAAATTATATGAATACATAAATACTAACATTACGTTGGTCCAAGTAAAACTGAGCTCAGATCTCTTAATTAAGGTCTTGGGTTCGAGGCTTTGTGAGTGAAAAAAATAGTCGGAGAGAGGAGACCCTACTAAAGATGACTAGTGAAGTTTTTCGACAAAGATTAGTTATTGGCAAAGCCAGTGAATACTATGCACTTATAAAATGGTTACAATTTTTTTTTCATGATAAATAAATATCTTTAAACATATAAATTATATTTTGGATTTACCATGAATAATTTAAATTGTGATATAAAGTTATTTTTAACTATTAATAATTTCTTTTTTAAAAAGCTATTGAAATTTAATTTAGAGATAAAGATAAAAGAGGGTAGATTGAAAGAAATAGGCACTTGAGATAATTAAGAGAAAATGTTTTTGGCTAAGTATAAGGGATAGTGTGTGTAATATACCGCCAAATAAGAGAAGAGAGGATATTAATAATGTCTAATTGAGAGAGTGGAAAAAGTGAGAGACTCATTATTTGAGTTGTGGATTCTAATTTATAATATAAGAGTAAATTTTATCTTCTTAATTGCTAATTCCATTTAATCTATTATTTTTCATCCTTATCTCTACGAGTGTCAAAATGGGTCAAGCCTGATGGACTGGCCCATTAGCATAATGCATGGGTTGGGTTGGTTGTGAAAATTCAAGCAAGAACTTATTTTGACCCGACCAAGCCTGACTTGAATTTTTACTAATCCAAATTGTGCTAACCCATGATGGGCTGAACCAGCTCAAGGGCCCAAATTTGTCATTATTTACTTTTTTATAATTGATAAAATCACAAATGATAAATTTAATACTACATGTGTTGTTAATGTTTATTTCAAGATTAATATTTTATGTACATTGAATTTTATTTTTAATTTCTAACACTTGTTTATTGTTACCATTGATACATTCTATTTTATTTTTATTATTGTGTTTGGAATTTGCTATTTCATAGTACAAATGACAACCTATATTTTTTATTTTAGTTTGTTGCTATTAAAAATTATTTTATTAACTTGTTATATAAAAGTTGATTTGTTTTGATATTTTTATTTTATATTTTTAAAAAGTGAGTAGTCCATATATTAGCTCGTTTGGTATAGCCCACCAAAGGTTGGGCTAAACTAGCAAAATTCCAATTGTTGGCTCGTGATAGACCAATTCAAATGAGTTCTACCTTATCTCTAAATTGAATTTTAATAATTTTTTTAAAAAAAATAATATTTAAAAATAATTCATAAGTAGGACTTTATCTTATAAGTTATGTATTAAAATCACTAGCGTAGGGGGGTATTTTACATCGATTATTTTGGGCTTTTTACATCTATTGTTGAAATGATGTTGATCCCACCGATATAGCATAGGGGACTTTTTTATATCGAGCATTAAACCGATGTGAAAAGGTCTTTTTACATTGGTTGTATTCGATACCAGTGTAGTTTTTACATCAGTTATAACTATAACCGATGCAAAAGGTACTAACCTTTTACATTGATTATGGTAACAACTAATGTAAAAAGTAGTTTCTTTTTAATATTTAGTCTGTTTGCGAATGTTCAAACCTGTAAATTACAAACACACAATACAGGCAAACAAGCAATTCATGAGACTATATCATTGATTACCAAAATTCACAACAAAACATATATATGTTAATATAACCTTAGTGAACCTAACTACACTTTAAACAATGCTAAACTACCCAAAACAATTATAAATACCAAAATTGACAATATATATATATATATATATATATATATATATATATATATATATATATATATGCACTAAACTAACTTTGTGAACCTAACTACAACAAATTCTACAATAAATTACAACTATTACCAATTTGTACGAAGAAGCATGCCCAACTCCAGGATGTGATCAATATCCTTTTTAGCCAACGGTTCTAGATCAATGAATAGCAGCAAGTTGAGATAACATAAAAGTAGATCATTGACTATAAAAATCATAAATAATCTAACTTGTTAAAAACTATATTACCTAATCAAGTAGCAATGTTCTTCCATATCCCTTCATGATGATCATCAAGAGTGGTGTGTATGTCGTTCACTTCATTTTCCTCATTGAAAGTAGGCATGTGTAATGAAAAAGAAGGATTCTCAAAAATATCAAGAGTTGAATCTTTATTTTCATGACTACCATGCATGCATCTTCTTTGGAGAACCACTGGCCACCTTTTGTTAAAAGAATCATTCACATAAAATACTTATTTTGCTTGGAATGCCATGATAAAAGGCTTATCTGTATAAGCTACCTTGTTAAGGTCCACCAAGGCAAATCCTAGTTCATCAATTTTTACACTACTGTTACTATCAATCCACTTAAATTTAAATACAGGCACTCTAAATTTAGTATAATCTACCTCCTAGATGTCTTCAATGACTCCAAAGTAACAAATGGATGCCATAATAGGATTTTTATCTTTTGACTAAAGAAATACGTAGACTCAGCCACAACTATAACCCCAATGTTTTGCATGGTACTTTTCTCGTCCTGCCACTTTGTATAGAAGGAATACTTATTGATATCGTATCCAGTCCAATAGAAGACATTAAAGTTAGACCCATCTACTAGCCATTTTAATGTATCAGAAGCATTATCATCATTCACAATTTGTTCTTTAATTCACTGTAGGAAAGTCTTGTTATGCTCATTCAACAACCATTTCATTCGAGAGTTATTTTTCTTCAAAATGCTTTTGTGAGTAGATAAGTAATGTTGAACCTCATCAATGTTATTCAATATATACAAATGTTCTTGAAGCACTTCCTCTCGACCTATGCTCTTAATAGTTATACATCATGTACCCTTACCAGCATTTCTTCTCGCATGACGGGACTTGGGAACACTATAGCTTCCGCTTTTGACATGTACTCTGGACAAAACTTAATAGCTTCCTCTGCAATGTCCCTTTCAATAATAGATGCTTCAGGATGGTGTGGATTCTTCACATACCCTTTTAAGATCTTCACGTATCGCTTAACTAAGTGCATCCATTGTAAAAAAAAACTGGACCATACAATCTAATCTCCCTCACTAGATGAACAATTAAGTGAATCATGATGTCAGAAAATGAGGGAGAAAAATACATTTCTAATTGGCACAAGATAATAGCACCCTCATTTTCCAACTCATCCAACTTTCGATGGTCGATCACTTTGCTACATATAGCATTGAAGAATAAGTATGGCCTAATTATGGCATGTCTAACATTTTTAGAGAAGATGTCACAAATAGCCACAAGTATTAGTTGTTATTCAAGACATGACAATCATAAGACTTTAAGCCAAGTAATTTGAGATCTTTCATCAAGACAAACCTCTTAATATTTAAAGAATAACCTTGTGGCACTTTAACACCCCATAGACACTCACAAAAACTTGTCTTCTCCTTTTTTTTTGACAACGGATGACATGCTTGGGGCAAATATGTCCACTTACCATGAGACTGTGGAGCTAACTGGTTTCACATACCTATCGCAATCAGATATAGATAAGCATTCACACCATCCTTCGTCTTGCCCTGAATGTTGAGAAGCATTCCAATTACACTATCACACACATTTTTCTTCACATGTATCACACCAATATAGTGTCTCACATCAAGTACGCTTCGGTACGACAGATCAAAGAACACCGACCTTTTCTTCCATACGTTTTTCTTTGTAGGTTGCTTTCGGGTCTTTCCAAACATAACATTTAAATCCTTTACCCCTTCATAAACATACTCTCTAGTTAAGGCTGTTGGAGTAATTTCATTCTCTTAATATCCATTAAAAGCTTTCTTCAATCGACGACACGAGTGATTAGGTCTAAGTAATCTTTGATGTCCATGGTAAACAATCATCTTCCATATTGTAGTTGATGGCAGCATGTGGCCATGTTTGCTATGCTTGTTTGCTAGCCATTCTATATAGCTATTCTTATTTTTTGTTAATTAACCAACAAATTAGATAATCCAATCAAAATTTCTACAAAAAATTCAACAGAGTTTCCTTTATTTTCTAGTACTTTCGTATATTTACATGTATTCAATCAATCACAATACCACACGTAAACCTATCCAGCGATCTAATCAATAACCAAGAACATCACACAAGCTCAACTAAGCTCTATATGACCAATCATGTAAACACATCACGATCATAATCTTTAATGGTCATACAATTCAAATATCCTTCAATCAGTTACTCACACACCATGTTCAAACCAAAAAAAAAAAATAACAAATGGAAAAAAAAATTGAAATTGATGGGCATTTTGGGGGGTTCGAGATTACCAAGAACCAGCACCCAAAGGCTTTAACAACAAAACTAGAACTTGAACACTAAAAAAGGAAACCCATAGTCTATTCGAAACCATCACGAAAGTCAAAAACCATGAGTTTGGGTCAGAACCAAAACAAGTCATGCATCCAGTATTTACCAACAAGAGAAATAATGAGAGTTTGGAAAGAAAATGACTTACTTTTGGCGGCTATAGCGAGTTCTAGTGGTGGCATCAATGGCAGCTGGGGTTAGGGACGAATGTCTCGTGCGTGTCAATAACTGAGTTGCGACTTAGGAACGAGAGTGTTTCGCATTAGGGTTGGGGTTGCAATTTAGGGAAGAACGAGGAGAACCACATTGTCAGCAATGTTGCAAGAGTTATGGAGGTTCGAGGGTTTGGAGGAATTGCTTTTGTAGGTCAAAAATGTTTCAAAAATGAGGGGAAAATAGACCTCAAATTGCAGAGGCATTAATATAAAAAGCTTTTTTGCATCGGTTATTAAACATCAGTTGAAAAATTAAACTGATGTAAAAAAGCATCGTTTTACATTGTGTTTAATGTAACTGATATGAAAAACCTTTTTAACATCAGTTATACTATAATCGATGTAAAATCATTTCCAAGTATTTACAAAAATGTCACCACCTCATTTTTTACGTTTTTTGCACTAATGAATATTTATCAATTAATATTAATGAATGAAAGTGTGTGAATCTATAATGTGTAAATTGGTTTAGAGTATCTATTGTCAAATTAGATCATCCAACCGAAAACCAAATACCAAACCAATTTATTCGACCCTAAAAATTGAATTTACAAAAAATCAGTGTCAAACTATATAAATTGGACATAATAGGCGGCAAATCTCGAACAAACCGATTCAATATTTTTAGTTATTTGATAAAATTTCTTTTTTTTTTAATATTTTTTTGGGTTACCATGTTATTGATACGAAGCCAATTCCTAAGTTGATTTTGTGGTTTGTTAATATCTTCTCAAATCACCAAAGCACAGGTTTGAACACAGCACCAAATCAAAAAAATGTCATTTATGCAAAATATTTATCGGTTTTGTGGATGATTAATTTTCACCAAAAAACCCTAACTGACTACTTTTTAGTAAGATTTTTTCTCTTAACCACGTTTTTTTCATCTTAGTCAAAATCTTGGCCTCATAATTTTTTTTTTATCTAAAAGACTAAAATTCTCATCTAAAACGACATTTATAATATTTAAAAATGAAATATAATTTTCAATATTATGAAATTATAAAAGATAAGTTATTTTTTATTTAATATCATTATATTAAAAATTAAAATAATATTATTTAATTGTTGTCAATTTTATCATGAATCCATCATGATTAGATTATTGAACTTTAAATGAATGCTTTTACTCGTTCAATATCCAAGTTGGTTTAGAACTGATGTGAACTCTGGATAGACATGCATGTTGATTGTTTGCAAAAGTCAGAGTCCTGGCCATTCATCTCGATCGTTGAGCAACGGGATTACTCCTTCAACTTGCATGCTAGTATCCTGATTGCGGTTACTTAGCAATACTTGGGACGTGAGATTGATTTTTCGAGAAATTGAGAATAGTTGTGCTGATTTTTTGTAATACATGGATCTGATGTATTACTAATACCATTTGGTTAGTTGGTTTAACTAGTTACCTAGTCAATGATTAGTTGAATATTTGTGATTATTTACATCACTAGTTAGTTAATTTCTACAAGTTACTTACCATTTTCCCTTTCTCCTCTAGTTACTTCCCTTGTAATTTTCTCTAACTTCAATTTGTCAAGTCTTTCAACATTACTAAGATATTAACCTTCAGGCACCCCCTGGAATGAGCAGCTTATTACTTAAAAAAAATTTAGGCAAACACCATGGCCAGGCGCGTACTGATTGAGATTTTCTTGCTTTCTTACATTTTTCTATAGAAATTAATCTAGGCAATAGAGATGGTCAAAAAGCATCGAGCTCGTGGTTGAAAATATAGACTTAATCAGAATGTATAGTCTACTTGCTGATGTGTTGTATTTGTCTCGTTTTTATTTTAATATCTTCAATGTGTTAAGTTTCAAAATTGGTGAACTTCTTTCTAACAAGGCAGTGGGCGTAATATTTCGCTTAATTTCAAAGTGACGTATTCCAATTTCCAAATATATATATATTGGATTTTGGAATATATATATTCTTTTACTTAATTACTTTATATAGATTCTTGCGTGAAATTCAACAACCTCCACCAGTGCTTACTCCTTCTACCATTCTTCTGCATGCTTTTGTTTTTTGTTTTTTTTTTCTTAACATTTTGTTGCTTTAACATGATTGTTTTTATACTTATACTATTTATATGGGATTTTCTATAAAGGATATATATAATTAAAGGTATATTTACATTGACATGTAAATAAGATACTTAAATTGCTAACAGAGTTTTAATTCTTATTAGTCTTGTGTGAGAAAAATGATTTTAAAAAGGGTAAAATTTAATCATTACATTTTAAAAAAAGAGTTAATAGTTCATGTATTGACAATATAAAATAAAAATAAAAATTAAACTATCTTCTAATTACAAATTGTCATGTGTAATAAATTTATTAACTTTTATAATATCAACCTTAGAAGTCACTCTTATCATAAGTTCTGATTGGTTAACAGTGTAAAACTTTTTATATAGAAATTAACTCTTAAAGAAATTAGTCTCTAATTCTTGATTTATAAATAAATAAAAAACTTTAACCCAACATTAAATGAATATTTTCTTTCTTACTTTAATTTACATATTTATCATTTTAAAGGTACAAATCCCTTTATAGGAGCTTTATTAGTGGCCTGTGGTCACACTTAATTTGAGTTTCTGTGTTTTTTAAATTATTTATTTATAAGCAAAATTTATATGTAGTGACACAAATTTCAACTCATATATAATGCATTTCTCAAATTGTATAGGCAAGTTAGTTAATTGAAATTAATCTCTACTTGATTAAAAGAATAATTATTAAGTGATATTACAGAGACAGCGTATTTATTTAAATCATTTGAGAATGAAAACATGTTGAGATTTTAAATTATTTATTTATAAGCAAAATTTATCTGAACACGAATTCCATCTCATATATAATGCATTTCTCAAATTGTGCAGGCATGTTAAATTAAGTAACTTTGTGATTAATTGAAATTAATCTCTACTTGATTAAAAGTATAATTAATAAGTGATCTTACAGAGACAGTGTATTTATTTAAATCATTTGAGAATGAAGACATGTTGAGATTTTAAATTATTTATATGCAAAATTTATATGTAGTAACGCGAATTTCAACTCATATATAATGCATTTCTCAAATTGTACAGGCAAGCTAAATTAAGTAACTTCATGATTAATTGAAATTAATCTCCACTTGATTAAAAGTATAATTAAAAAGTGATCTTAAAGAGACAGTGTATTTATTTAAATCATTTGAGAACGAAGACACGTGTTGAGATTATTTAGATCAAGTTGTATTAAGAAAGGACAAAGGACAAATTGCCATGTTTTAATTTGTTGTTATTAGATCGACCACATTGGTCCTAAGTGCATAAGGTTAAATATAAGAGGAATTATTTAGTAATTTTGTTAAGCGAAATTTGAATTTTCGTTATTTGAAATTTGATTTTGTTATTTCATAATAATTGATATATTTTTTAATTATATTATTATTATTATTTTAATTCTCAAGATTATTAACTCTTTCTCATATGGACAAAATTGAGGTGCAATTCCTTTAGTATTTTTTGTGTTGATATTTTATTAAAATCATTAGTAATCAACATCAAATTTAATTACATAGATTATTCCAATTTTGATTAGTAATGACACTAAAAGCGGTAAAAAGAACTTTATTTAAGTTTTATCTTTGTATTTTTCTTAAATTTTATCTTTTTTTTATCACATTACTCATTATATTTATTACTTTTCCTTTTTTTCCTTCGTATCTTTCTTTCTATTTCAAAATATATACACTTTAAAAAACATGAAGAAAATATTTTTGAAAAATTTATGTATAATTACATTTTTCTTTAACAATCAATCATTAATAATTATATTTATTTTTTTATAAAATAACAGTAAATTAATATTTAAATTATTAAATAAATACTTTAAGAATTTAATAAGATATTTGTCTTACATTAAAAAAAATATTAGTTACATAAAAAATATAAATATTTCTATTTTTATTTTCATTAAATATATAAATTACATATATTAGTTTTTTTAATAGCAATACGTTTCAAAAAAATTATCAAGTTAGACAATAAAATATTAAAATGTATATATACATGTAATGAATGCTTAAAAAATATCATAAGATTAATATAACTTTTTTGTTGCACTACAATATTTATAAATTTTATTACCTTTCTTATTCTTACAAATTTTAATTAAAAATATTCAAATAATGTTTATTTAATTTAATTTTTGAATTTTTAATTAAAGTAATATATTTTAATTTATATGAAATTTTTTATAAATATAAAAAATAATATATTGAATAGAAATCTTTATGGTATATGTATAATGAGACAAATTTTTAAATATTAAATATTTAATGAAAAGTATTTTTTAAATAAAACAAATAAAAATATGAAAAATTTAAAATTAAAATTTAATTAAACTATATACTCATAAATATTTATTTATAAAAGTTAAAATTTAACTATACATGCATTATATATATATATATATATATAGGGTTAGGATTCATTGACATCAGGTGTCAAAGTTAGTCAAATTACACATTCAATAACTTTTTATATAACGCAAATTTAACCAATCCAACCATTGAATTGTGTGATATTATCTTCATGATCATATATATCAAATTTCACATCATTTGGACTTTTTTAGATATGTTATCTAACATCGAATATTTACATATATTTAAATATCATATTGTACGTTAAAATAAAGTAATGCGATGAATTACTAAATAATTTTAGAATTGTATGAAATTTTGTATACTTAATCTAATTAATAAGAACATCAAATTCAACAGTTGGATTGGTTAAATTTGCACTCTACAAAAAGTTATTGAAGGTGTAATTTGACTAACTTTAACACTTGTCAACGGATCCTGACCCATATATATATTATGGTTTTATATATCACAATAATTAACCAATATAGTGTCACCCAATTATACATAGTCATGTCCTTTAAGCATGTGATCGAAAGCTTAATCTTTAGATCTATATATATGGAAGAGCATCTGTTTGGATATATCAACCATTTAAATAAATCTCAGTACCTTAATGGATTAGTCTCTGTATATTACACTTAAGAGATACTTTGGATTCAACAAAAAAAATACAATAATTAAATATAGAAAAAGATAGAAATATTTATTTGATATTCAGGTATAATATAATCAATCTAATTAATACATATTTTTATAAATTTGTATATATGGAGGAGCATATGTTTGGATATCCCAACCATTTAAAGGACATTAAATAAAATATTTAAGTATTTTTAATTATCTAAAAAATAAATATTAAATAATTTTATTCTAAACATAATAAATGTTTTTAATAAAAATTATATTTTTTCCTTAATATATACACGTAATGCATAGGATAAAAAATTATTAACAAACTATATTTATGATAGAAATAAAAATTATTTGAATTTTATTTATAATGGAAATTTAAATATTATGGTATAAATTTTTATATTAAAATATAATGCCAAATATTTATTTCAAAGTAATTAAAAAATATAAATTTTTATTAATTTAGTCTAATTATTAATATTCTTACACTTTTCCTTGATAACTTATATCTATTTTTTATTATAAATATGTTTTTATCTTATAATTTATTAAATTTTATAATAATGTCCTTTTTATGTTATATTCATATTTTATATTTCTTTTAATTAAGGAACCCCAAAAAACTGTCCTGTTTCATTTCTAGTTGTTTTTAATTTAATTACGGAACACCAAAAGTTTCATTTTTAATTTTATAATAATGTCCTTTTTATTTTATATTTCATATTTCATATTTCTAGTTGTTCTGCCAATGTGACACACGTGTCTTTTTAATAATATTTTTATAAAATCTACCAAAAAGTTCAGTGATATTTCTTCACTTATTGCTAGTGACAAATCTAGAAATTTTATGTTGTGGGAGCAATACTCATATATATAAAATAGTATTTTAGTTTATATATTACATATAATAAAATTTTATTTTTATATAGTTAAAATTTTAAAAGAAAGAAATAATTTTTAATGTATAAATTATTTTATAATTAAAATTTATAATAAATAACCATATATAAATATAAATTAAATTTTAGATTTATAATAAATACTGTATATTATAATATAAGATTAGTTTTAATTATTGATAATTTTTTTAAAAAAAATTATTGAAATTAAATTTAGATATAGATATAAATATAGAAGAGGATAAATTAAAAGAGATAAACAGTGAAAGAATTTATATATACAAATAAAGATAAAAGAATTGTAGTTAGAAATGATGGATAAGAAAATTTTTCAATTAGTTACAGAATAATGTGTGAAATATACATTAAAAGAAGAGGGAAAAAATAATAGAATGTCTAATTAAGAGAATGAAGAGAATGAGACTAAAAATAAATTTAAGGGGACAATATTTATATTATAATTTATTTTATTTTATTATATTTAAATTATAAGAACAATTTATAATTATACATATATGTTATAGAAAAATTTAGAAGTTTGTGGAGGGAATTGCCCCACACCAATATACGTGATCCGTCCCTGCTTTTCGCTGCTGCCGGGGAGAGACAGAGAGAGCAGCCTGATGCCGTCAGAGAGGGAAAGCAGGAGAGCAGCCAGAGATGCAGCCGGAGAGAGAAGGAAAATAAAAAACTTGTTTTGCTTGTTTTGATCTGTCTGTATTAGTATTTTTTTTGACATTAGGGTCATGATTAGTTTAATAATAAAATTTTGGCTTTTAATTTAAATAAATAGGTTAAATTAAAAATTCACCACTATATATATATATATATATATATGGGATTTGTTAACATACACATATTTGATTTATAGTTAGAGTACATTAGTAATTTATAATTAAGAATTATTTTAAAATACACCAACGGTGTAGTCTACTTATTCTAACTAAAAAACAAATGGATGTAAATTAATAAATGCTTGTGAGATTTGCTAACGTACACTAATTTATTTTTTAGTTAGAGTACATTAGCAAATCCCTATATATATATATATATATATATATATATTTCATTTTACTTTTATATAAAAAAATACATTTTGATCTTTACATAAAAAATAGGCTAAAATACATTTTTAATTTCTTATCTTATTTTTTTAATTTTAGTTTGGTCTCCTAAATTTAAAAAGTTTTAATTTGGTCATTTACAATGTCTATGTTAGACTAAGTTAGCTTTTCTGTTACTTTATCACATTAAATTAGTTAACTTGGTGACACATGACAAACTACGAAAAATGCTCACATCATATGGATATTTGTCACATTAGTTAAAATTAACACTGTTAGTGTAATACAAAAGGACTAATTTGCTCCAATAGAAGTACTTTATAATACTGAAGTACTTTATAATACTAAAGTAAAACTTTTTAAATTTAATGAATCATACTGAAACCAAAAATTAAATTAAAGGATCAAAAAGTGTATTTTAGCCCAAAAAATATTTTTAAAGTAGTTCTTGTCATATTTAGAAATTGAAAGTGTTAGGCATTTTTTCAGTAAAGACCCAAATAAAATAAAAAAAAAGGGTGTGTTTAATGTGGAATCAAAATGTAATTTATATATATACACACACACACATATATTAGGACCAAAATAAACTGTAAAACTTCTTCGTATAGAATTTGGAATGAAAAATATTATCAAATATAGAGACTAAATTTAACATAATTATAACATTGATAAAATGACAGGGATTAATTTTTAAAATTTTTTTATATAGAGATCAGAATGTAAATTTTTTATATATAGAAAGTAACATGAAAAATAATGTTAATGTAGGAATCAGAGTTTTAATTTAGCCATTAACTGATGTTTGATATAAGAAATATTTTAACATTTTTGTGGTATACAATGGCGACAATAAGATTAGAACTTAAAATTTTGTGTATATTACTCAAATCCCCCACCATTAGGCCAAAAATATTTTAACATTTTTAAGAAAGTGATATAAGAATAAAATTTTGTTATGTCTAATAGAAGAAAATAAAAATATTTTCTGGACGTAAAAGATTTTTGAAAATATTAATTTATTAATAAATGAGAAAAAAATTCTTATCTTTCCAAGTGAAATAATAATCTTGATAACCAACCAAGCTAAGGATCTAAAATGCTGTTTATTATAGCAAAATTACTCAAGAGTAACATTAAAACCAATTAACCATTAGTAGTTGATTTTTTCTGGTTGACTCTTTATTATTACATGTGAATTATTTAGATTTAAATTTTCATTCATAAACGATCTTAATTGATTTGTAACAAGGATAATGTCTTCTTACCTTAAACCTTTTATTTATAAAAATAAAATAAAATTACAATCAATAAGGACATCCGATAACCATTTTGTTATTTAATATACAAATATTGACTAAATAACTATTATATGGAGACAGATACGAGAAATGTGAATAGACAATAGCAGCCACTGTTGGCTTTCAACTTGTCCTCGTCCATAGCATGATATTTATTAAAATAATAATAAAAAAATGATACAGCTCAACTATTATATAAATGGAAGAAGGTGTTGGGATCTTTAGGTGCTCGGCTTCAGTGCTTCCTATAGAGATAGAGGACCCTTCTCTCTCTTCTATAGTTTGAGAGTACCCAAAAATGGGAAGGGCTCCCTGTTGTTCTAAAGTTGGGTTGCACAAAGGTCCATGGACTCCCAAAGAAGATGCATTGCTTACCAAGTATATCCAAGCTCATGGAGAAGGCCAATGGAAATCACTCCCAAAAAAAGCTGGTAATTAAGGATTAAGATTCTAACTTGCTTATCCATCTCTCAATTTGATGTCTCATGCTCTTCTTTTCATTTTTTCTTTGATGGGGTGTGGTTTCTTTTCCATTTTTTTATTATAAGCTAATATGTCTTGATTTATAAAATAGTACGAGATAATTCTGCTTGAGTCAGATTGAAATAAATATTAATTCATAACTTTGCTTGAATATGCAGGGCTTCTTAGATGTGGAAAAAGTTGTAGATTGAGATGGATGAACTATCTGAGACCAGACATAAAGAGAGGGAACATAACTCCAGAAGAAGATGATCTTATAATCAGAATGCATTCACTTTTGGGAAATAGATGGTCCCTCATAGCAGGAAGGTTACCAGGAAGAACAGACAACGAGATAAAGAATTATTGGAATACCCATCTAAGCAAAAAGCTGAAAAATCAAGGAACAGATGACACTAACACACACAACACGTTAGAGAACCCCCAACAAGAGCCTGCCTGTGGCAACAAAAAGAAGAAGAACGGTGGCAAAAAGAAGAATAAGCAGAAGAACAAAGGCACAAATAATGCTGAGCCACCAAAGACCCAAGTTTACCTACCAAAACCCATTAGAGTTAATGCTTTGTATTTACCAAGAACGGATAGTGGCACCTTCACCTTTGATTCCAATTCAGCTAGTGCATCAACAAGCCAAGAAAAGGAGGAAAGTCCCATGACAAAAGAATCAAACGTGGTTTGTGGAATTGGTAATGAGGGAGAAAGTGATGGTTTTGGCTTCTTCAATGTGGACCATGACTTAGTCAACGGATCAGATAATATTGAATGCCAGTCTTATTTTCCTACGGATCATGGCACCCTACAGAAACTATATGAAGAATATTTCCAGCTCTTGAACATGGAGAATAGCCCATTCGAAATGAGTTCTTTTGAGGAATCTTTATTGGAGTGAAAGAATAATGCAAGGATCTTGATCACTCACCCTTGTTACTTTTTATATTTGTATAATCTCTATCCTCTGATCAAATCTAATCTCATCTTGTTTTTTGTACATTTAATAATTCTGCCACTTGTGTATGATGCACCGCAAAAACATTTGTCATTCACTGACTAAAAAAACTAGTCCTTAGGATTATTACTTCAATTGATATAATCCTTTTTTAATGGTAATTGAAGGTATCATAAATTTATATTAACCTAAGATGTATAACAATATAAACTACCATTTTGAATCAATAAAATTGTATGCTTGTATATTATATCATTTAATTAATATAAATTTATAATATTTGTACTAACATTTTAAAATAAGGTGAATTCTAAAGTAAGGGATCAAAAAAGTCTCTCACTAATGTATAATTAAAAATAACTATTAGATATATTATTAAAATAAATGGACATCTAAGATGGAGTACAGTTATTTTTCATTTGTCAATTGTCTATTTATTTTACTGATATATCTAACAGTTATTTTTAATTTTACATGGGTGAAAAAAATTTTTAGTCTCTCATCTTAGAACTCACCTTAAAATAAAAGTTAATTTGATGTCAAATTGTTAATAAATTATAATTTCTTTCATAGTGAAGTATGGTAATGTACGCTCATTATTCCAAGCTCCCATACCCCCAGACCCCAAAAAGAACTGTTGTGAGCAAGAGTGGGGAAAAAAATCCACTGAGCATGGAATAGAGATCTCATCCCTTTTAACTTTCTAGGAAAGTGAATATAAAAGAGAAATGTTTGAACCTTGCTTCTCACGTGCTTACCTTTTTTTTTTTTTGGTCTTTTTCCCAGTTTATGGATGTACAAATCCAGAGTAGTTGATATTATTGTTTTAAAAACCAGATGGGATAGGCAGTTTGACTGCTCTGATCGGGAATAGGATTTAGTAACCTGTTTGTCAACTCAAAAAAATAGTCTCATTTCAAAATTAATAAAGAACCAGTCAAACTGATTTAAAAATGGCGAAAACCATTACAAAATCTGTGCAAATATTGGAATTTTCAAGATTTTTTTTATTTTTTAACTTATTTTAAAAAAATTAAGATAAATAAAAACATAAATTTAAGGATTATACATAGGCATAGATATATTTTGCCAATTATTATTAATTTTTTATCTTATAAAACATATAGTTTAGTTATTTATATTAATTTACAATTTTTATATCTTAATTTCTAATAATTTTACATTATTTTATTACTTAAAATATTATATAATATTAAAAATATAAATTTATTTACTACCAATTTGACTATAGTTGAACAATGATTGAACTAATAAACTATGAACTAGTATTTTTATCGTTTCAATTATCAATCTGATTTTTAAAACATTGGTTGCTATTCAATAATATACCGGTTTATTTTAAGAGTCTAATTGTCACACATTATTAGTAAAAAAAAAAAATTATACTATTAACTAATTAAAATTATTTTAAAAATTACTTTTAAGGAATTTATTATAAACGAACTTATCATATATAATGATTTGTGATGAGATGATGTTATAAAAAATATTTACATTATCAATATATTTTAATGAATATTATTTGTTGAAAATAAACTATGTTTTAAATTAAATTGAAAGTTAAAAATAAGTGGCTATTCAACCAATTGTAATGACATAATAAATATTTCCAAAATAAATTATATTTATAAATGATTCAATTAAATAAGGACATAGTGACATAGGTCATTTAAAACAGAATTGTTAATGTTTTTACCTAACTAAATTTAGGTTTTGTTTGGGGTGTTTTTATTTTAAGTTTTTACAATTTTAAAATCAAAACTAGTTTTCAATTTTTAATTTGTAGTTTTAAATTTTTGTTTTGTTTTTAGTTTTAAAAATTTGTTGTCAATCTTATAATTTTTCTTTAAAAAATTTACTAAAAAAATGTGAGGCTCAATGCATGAGGTTGCGATGAGAGGATTAGAAGTGAGAGCATAACAGAAAAGAAATCAATATTATAATTGTATTTGAAATGGTACTTGATTGGTGGAGAGGCTAAGACTAGGAGATAAGGATTGGAAAAGTGCAAGTGCATTACTCTTGAGCTTGACAAAAGCTAGAGTTGGAGAAATGGTTGGTGGAGACAACAGAGGCAATGGGGTTAGTGTGAATGGAGGAGTAATGAGAAGGGAAGTAGCAGGTGATGACAAAAACGAAGGGGGAGAAGCAAGAGTGTAGTTGTAGGTACAAGGGATGTAGGTGGTGGAGACTGAAAAGGTGAAGGCGAAGACTAAAGGTGACAAAATAGGCTACCCAACCTACTATGGGTTGGCTTGATATGGGTCATAGGCTATAGTAGGTCAGGCCAAAAAGTTCAAATTCAATTCGGGCTTCTAATATAAAGAAAGTTCAGTTAAAGCACGATTTTATATGCTTTTGCTAGCTAAGCCTAGATCAGGCTATGATCGGATCGAGTTAGAAAGGCCTAGATTTAATTTGCATTCAAAATTTAAAGCCCAAGTCCTACATTTTATGGGGTAGGTTTAGGGATGGCTAATCAAGGGTTCGATGCGAGTCGCAGGCTATAGTGTGCCAAGTCAAAATGTCAGTCTAAATTCGAGCATCTAAAATAATGCTTAAGCCCAGTTTTGTACAAAGTTTTTGCAAGCTAAGCCTAGATTGAGTCATGACCGAATTGATCTAAAAAGACCCATATTTATTTAGTGTTCAAAGTTTAAAGTCCAAGCCCGACATTTTATCGGATGAATTCAAGTTAGGTTAGTTATAAGCTTGATACAGGTTGCAGGTTATAAAAAAATTACAAAATTGAAGAGGATTTAGGAATTTAGGAATGATGCTGCTACATGGGGATTTAGGAATTTAGAAACTTGAAGAGAAAAAAAAAATTAACAAACAAAAAAACATAATTTTATGAAAAAAATAAAAAATACAAAAAATTGTGATAAAAGTTAAAAGTTGTTACACAAAAAAATACTGTGTTAATTATTAATAAAGATTTAATGGTATTAGAAGGAAAGCTTTCGAACTCAAAGAACTTATATTTACCTCACACTAAAAAGGCAAGTAGAGACTCGAACTTGTGACTTGGCAAATGTGAGACCTTATCTTACTCTATTCAACCAACTCCTTGAGGTTATTTAATGGTATTAATTTATGAATATTTAGTAATATTTTTTAAAATTAATTATAAGAACTTTGTTGTAAGCTTTGAATGAGACTTAATTATAAATTTAGTGAAACTACAAGAATATACAAGTTAATTTAGCCAAGAAAAAAATTGTTTTTGACTTAATCATCAAACATATATTTTATATTTAGTTTAGAATCATAAGGATAAACGAACTTGTCTTTGAATGGATTTCGGCCGAAAGTGAAACCTTCTTTGTTGACTAGTCAGAGAATAAATGAGAATCAACACTAATATCCCAGAATCTTGTTCTATATATCCGCCAAGAATGGCTAAAGTGACCAGAAAACGTTGATGGGTAACATCCAGGTATATGTTATATAAACTAAAGAATGCTTCTTAACAACTTGTCTGCCCCTAGCTTTAGTGTGACTTTTAGGATGGTTATTATCAAATTCAACAAACTTACCATACATGATGAGTTGTGATTGGATGATAATGTAAAACTACTTTACACTGCCAGTACATAACCTATTTTTTATTTTATTTTTTTTGCTATTTAGCATTTGGATTTGCAATATAAGCAGTATAAACACAATTTTTAAATTAATTCCCCCTAGCCCACTCTGCTTTTCAAAAAAAAAAGAAGAGAAAATAGGTTATGCACTGACAATGTAAAGCAATTTTACACCGTCATCTAATCACAACCTACCATGAATAGTAAGTTTGTTGACTTTGATAATAACCACCCTAAAAGTCACACTAAAACTGGTTTTCGATTAGTTGACGGTATAAATTTTTTTACACTGACAATGTATAACAATTAAACTCAAAAAAAATAAAAAATAATGTTATTTCCACAATAATGTCTATAAGAAGAGAAGACGACAGAGATATGAAATAAGAGAAGTGATACGATGAAATGAAAGTGATAAAGAGAAAAAAGTGTCATGAAAAAGTGCTATAGAAATTGTGAGTTATTATAAGAACAATTTTATTTGGGACGGTTTTCGTCGCATGTTAGTTAAAATTTTCATCCTAAAAACGTGTGACGGAATTTGTGACAATTTTTTTTTCACAATTTTGTTCGTTGTAAATATTTTGAGATGGAATTTTAACACTGTTGCAATTTGGAGCGAAAAGTGGAATGAAATGTAATTAATTTATTTTATATTTTATTTTTTAGAAAAATTAGGGACAAAATTTGCAATAACAATTATAAAATTTGTTTTTATTTTTATTATTTAAAAAAATTGGACAAATTTATGTAATAGTTTTCGTCACAAATTCAAGACAGAAATGATAAAACTTTTCCATCACAAATATGTGACAAATTAATAAAATTTTCCATTACAATTTGTGACGAAATTAATACAAATATTCTGTCCAAAATTTAGTATATTTGAAACGAATTTTTTTGCACTAAATTCTATTGGAAGTATGTTTTATTTTTTTTCATTTTGTTTGTATCATAATAATCTCCTAATAAGCATAATAAAATCATAAAGTAGATAATTACTAATAATTCATATATATTTAAATTTCACTAAATCAATCCGTATGCAACTAAATAGTATTTGTTCAAATTATAAATAAAATTGTTTGATCATTGTAAACATAGCTTAAGTTATCTCCACATAATCTAGAATACATAAGTTTCACCATTACAATCAACAAAAAAATACGATCTAATAACTTAGGCTACACTCATTGCAAAAATCATCAAATTTGATCATCACTATGAGTGTCACTTGTAGCATTACATCCAGTTGTAGCATCACCCATATAGATCATCTCTATCTAAATTCATTGCATCCAAGACAATGTTCACATATTTAGCAAATAAAGCCATAATTTTGTTTTGTTGAGTAAGGACACTATTTATGTGGTCAATGGTGTGTTGTTCCTCTACAATCTTCTCAACAACAACACTCATACCAGTGTAATTAACTTATTGTGAGTTGAAAGAGTTGAGGCAGTAGCACACATCCTTCCATATAAACTAAAACCATATATTCTACCCTTAGCATTTCTTCCCCCAAATCATGAGGGGCATCATAATCAATCGACTTTGGTTGACTACAATTCCTACTATTAGTAGAGTCAAAAGATTGTGACTAAGACTCAATTTGCGAACATAGATTTACAAAGTTTTCCTAGAAACAAAAAGAGAGAGAATTACTCAAAATTAAATTAATTAGTACAATTTAATTATATAACAGTTACATTATAAATGCATTAGTACTCATATGTGCATCACTTGAAAGTTATTAAAAAAGGCTCTAGAAAATTATTTATATTGAATTTATTAATTTGTATGCAGTATTTTTTTAAAATAAATTATAAATGATCATAATTGATAAAAATATTAATGTTTGTTGTTCTAAGTGGTAAGGATTTTTATTTTTTTTGAAAAGTGAAGTCTTGATTTCAAGTTTTGTGTTGTATATGAAAATTAGTGTAAAAGAATTTTATCTCCTATAAAGTGAGTTCATCTAACTTAATTATTTTAAATTAATTAGAATCTAAAGTAGTTTTCAGATATCGAGGATTTAAGACCAAAAAATGGATACTTATGAAAAAAAAATAAGAATTTGGTCTCTTGAATTTTTTGAGCCAATTAAATGTCTTTATTTTCAAAATTAAATCAATTTAGTCTTGTCATCAATTTATTTTTACCTAAAACCTTCAAATTATTATTTTTCATTCAAATATATAAGGATCTATGATTAATTCGAAATATGAAATAATTTAAAAAATTTAGAAGTTAATGAATTTTAAAGGATGGAAGATTATGGTTTGAAGAGAGGAAATTTCAGTCTTTTCTTTCGGGTGAAATTTAATGTTTTGGTTGGTAAATTTTAAGTTAAAACAAGGTTTAAAATAACTAAATCGTTTCTATGAAGGGTTTTAAACGTTTCCCTTTCTCGGTATTGATGGGTTGCTCCAAGTTACATCTTTTAGTCAACCATATGAGAACTAAACAACTATAAACATATACCCTCAAAATTTTTTAAAAAAAATTAAAAAAACTATAAACATATAACTCACTAGGGTCCGTCTAGTAGTGAAGAGTTGAGATAATATACATAAGATCTTAGGTTCTAACCTTATTGTCGTCATTGTACACCAAAAACATATATATATATATATATGTGTGTGTGTGTGTGTGTGTGTGTGTGTGTGTGTTGCACAATTAACTGGCTGCATCTAGTCATTCATCTTGACTGTTGATTTAAAAAATATATATATATCCAACAATCTCTATTAAAGTAATCCACCATGCATGTACCACTTTTGCCTTGGTCCATGTTATGTGCCGTCTACAAATTAAAACAAACGATTTTATATTCTTATCTTAACGAAAGAAGAGTGTAATGTATATTATATACCTTGAATGCAGACCAAGTGTGGACTGCGTGGGGTTGAAAATCTGTTCAATAAGCAGACAAAAGTAGGTACAGTACTTTATGTTTAAAAATTATATTTACTAATTAAACATGACGATTGACTGTGCCACGTTCCAATCGTATATAACAGTTACGTCGCTACATGAAAATATATTCTTGACGTTTTACATTTCATTAACTACAATTAGTTTATTTTCAATAATTACTGTTCATGGTTAAGTTATAAAATCTGTCACAATAAATTAAGCACACGGTAGTATACTATTATGCAGACACGTAAAAATTAAAATTATTAGTCGGCTACATATTTACGTTTGAGTTTTACCACACGCCTAAGTCAAATTAAAATTAGTACTCGACTACATTATTTGAAGTTTTGGATTTTATTATACACTATCGTCAAAGTAGCTTTCTTTTTTCAAACTCCAGTCTGTAAATTGATTGTGTCCTCGAATAAGTGGTAAATACACAAAAGAATACATTATTCGCATTATGATGACGAGTTATCATTTAATATCAGCCTAAGTCATGACCAGTTATGTCACTAAGTAAGAATCTTACTTAGAATTAATCTGTCATTCGTGGAAAAAAAATTGTCTCCCAACCTTTTTTTCCTGTGTAAATCTTTCAAGTATAAAGAATGCAATAGGTTCAATAAATAACAGTTTATTGAACTATTTTTTGTAGTGTTAAAGTGAAATACGGATACCGTTTGCTTATTTGACAGGCGATCCCATTATAATAAAGCCCTGTAGAAAGAACATGGGACACATTTTTCTGGTGATCACAAGAGAACTAAGACAATAATACACACAAATACATAAAATTAATAAATTAGAATTATAAAGGAGTTTAATTGACATGCATTATCAGTGTAAAAACTTTGACATAATCAACCAAACAAAAATTATCCTTGATATGACTTTTAAAGTATTATAAAAATTAATAAACCTATTATACATAATAATTTATGATTGAATTAAGTTGAATGACAATATGTTTGTGCATATATTATTTATTTATTATAAAATATTTAAACTAAAGAGAAGAAATCTACTTATACCATTTTGTACACCTATTTTGACCTTGAAATTATCAATAATTTTATATAAAGTTTAATTTTTATCGATTCAACAATTGAATTATAATTATATATTATTTAGATTTATTGTATCAAATCTTGTAAAAATTGAATAAATTAATAATAACATGATAAAATGATTCACATTTTCATATATTTTAAAAATATACACTTTGTTAATTATATATGATGTATATAAAATTATAAATAAAGTATTAAATAGTTTTAGATTGATTTAAATTTTTGAAAATATAATTTATATTATAATAACTTTTAAATCAACTATGAGTTTTAAGATAAAGTTTTCTAATAAAAAGTTTATGAATAATACGTAAGTAAATATAACTCACCCGCTTAAACTAAATCCCTCCCCAAATTAAAGTGTTGTTAAATATAATATTTTTACAAATCGCATTAAAAGAACTTCATTCATGGAATAATTATATTGGTTTAATGAGATTTACTTGCTTCTGTGCTAATTAAAGCTATAATGCATGCAATGCAAGAAGCCGGCTCCGTTGTTTCTTCCCTTCTCTAGTTTTATGTGTCGTCTAAAGTAATGAAATATAGATTAATAAATGCTATATTAATATTTTTATTTATGCTAAAAATATTTTATTTTTTTATTATATCTTTATCTCTTTTATTAATTGATATTTCTATTATTTATTTTTCCAACATATCCTCCACCGGTATAATTAATGTTAGAACAAATTACATTGACACTTCTTGAGATTTCGTCAAATTTTGTTCAATACTCCTTTTTTTTTATTCTTATACTAACCACTCTAAATTGTTTGATGAACATTATATTGACACCTCTTATATCTTATATTAACCCCCTTGATTATTTGAAAAAACTCTATAAGAAAGTTTATTGTAAGTGTTAAAAAAATATGAGTTATGTGTAATCTTGAAAATTTTCAGAAAGTGTTAATGTAATTTACTCTTAATGTTATTTTAGAATTAAAAAATTATAATTAAGAGTATACATAATTAAGATAAGCATATAATTGAAAAATAATATATAACGAGTGTGTTTAAGTAAACAACTTAATTAAATATTTATTGAATAAGTACTTATGTGAACACTCATGTAAACAACATTTTTATATAAATTGTAAATTATTTCCATAAGTTATCTTATAGAACTTATTTCAAGTTAAAAACAATTTATGAATTTATTATAAATTAACTCTCTCAAACACTTATATAAGTACTTATATTATATGACACATTTAAATAACTTCTTCCAAACGCATCCAACGAGTTGAAAGTAGTATTAATTGATATTTCTATTATTTATTACAAACTTAAAAAATACAATACTATGTAAAAAAAAATCGAAAACTACAAATAAAAACCAGACAGAAAGTAGTGTTTAATTACTTTTTTTTTTTGGTAATCAGTATTTAATTACTTTATTTCATAAGTTCTTTATCACCCGCGTATAAAAGTCCTCCATCCGTAAATATTGACCAAACCAAATGAAACAAACAGGTGTATAGCTTTGAAATTTGATTTTGTCTTTGAATTGTACATAGTTTCGTTTTTTTCTTTCCAATTATCAAGACGGATTGACGCATTCAGACACATAGAAGTTAAATTATAGAATGATACATAAATTTTTACTTTTGATTTTGCTAGATAATAGTATTTTAGTCTGTGCATACAGAATAAATGTTTATTTTATATAACTAAAATTTATAATAAATAAATACTTCTAAACATATAATTAATAGTATTTTAACTTGTGCATTGCACGGAATAAATATTTATTTTATATAACTTAAATTTATAATAAATAAATACTTTTGAATATATAAATTATATTCTAATTAAAATTTGTAATAAATAAATGTTTTTGAACATGTAGATTATATTTTAAATTTATAATAAACAATTATTATAATACAATGTTAATTTTTAATGATTGATATTTTATTTTAAAAAATATTAAAATTCAATTTAGAACTAAATATATTGAAAATGATAGATTGAAAGAGATAAGAGGTTAAAAAATTTCTAAAAACACTCTTATTGAAGAATGATAGTTAAAAATGCTCTCCTCAAAGAATAACAGCTAAAAGCACTCTCATTTAAGATAACTGTTCTCATTTAATATATAGGGTTGATATTATAATTAAAATTTGTAATAAATAAATATTTTAGAACATATAAATTATATTTTGGATATATGATAAATACTTTATATTGTAATACAATATTATTTTTAAGGCTTAAATACATTTTTGGCCCTTTATCTTTTTAGAAAAAAATTAGTCTTTTATTTTTTAAAAGTGTCAATTTGGTCCTTTATCTTTTTAAAATGCTCTATTTTGGTCCTTTTGTCAATTTAAAACTAACACCGTTAGTATTTTATGTTTAAAATAATTAATTTTAGACATAGTGACAATTTTTAACTGTCACTATTCGCAGAACTCTTAAGAACCCTAAACTTCTATGAATTGAATTACTCACAATTGGAGCAACTTTTTAAAAAATTGATTGAGGGCTTTTTAGTATCTTTTAAAGGCAATCAAAAGCCCTCAAAGTTTGCAATAAATTATTTCTTGTATCGAGAAAATTTTACAAGTATTGATCGTGTGTTTTTAAAATTTAATAAATAAAATTAACTTAGTGGTAATTACAAACCACCACTATGTTAAAATTAATTGTTTTAGTTTTAATTATTTTTTTGGTCCCTACAGTTGCGTAAACTTTACCTTTTGGTCTCTATAGTTAAAAATAATATGTTTTAATCCCTATACATATACTTTCGATATTAGTTTGGTCCCTGCCATTTTAAACCAACACAAATTGAATAAAAAATGCCAGAAAACGTCAATTTGTAGCGGTTTTACACTGCCAATTTTCATTTTGTGACAGTTTTATTTCACGGAGTTATGACACACTTGACGGTAGGATCAAACCAATATCGAAAGTGCATGTATAGGAACTAAAATGAATTATTTTTAACTATAGGAACTAAATGGTAAAGTTTGTGCTACTATAGGGACCAAAAAGGTAATTAAACCATTATTTTAAAACTCATGTTATTCTTCTTCTTCGTCTTTCCCCTTTTTCTTTGATAAATCAATCTCAAAAATGAAAACGCTCAAAATCAATTTAACAAATTCAACCCCAACATCAATCTCAAAAACTATTTTTCAAATAAAAAATAAGAACAAATCACAGTGGTTGCTGCATAGATCACATCCTTCCATCACCATTAAGCCAATAAAGAAACCCACTACGAAGTTGCCACCATATGCGACCACCGTGAAGGGAACGGTTTGCCAATGAAAGATTTGGGAACAAAGGGAAGACGAAGAGAGAGAAGTGAGGAAGAGGGATGATGAAAAGAGAGAAAGGAGGAAGAGGAAAGCCAAAGAGAGAGAAAGGAGGAAGAGAGGGGAGGGAGGAAAAGGAAAGAAAAAGAGAAAGCATTTTGTAGCAATTTTTTTTAAAATTTGACTTTTCCACTATCAAAGTTAACGTTGCTGATGAAAAGGACCAAAATGGAGTATTTAAAAAAGATAAAGGACCAAATTGAAGCTTTTAAGAAATAAATGACCAAAACAAATTTTCTTAAAAAGATAAAGGGCCAAAAGTGTATTTAAACCTATTTTTAATTATTGATAATTTTTTAAAAAAATATTAAAATTCAAGTTAAAACTAAAAATATTGAAAATAATAGATTGAAATAGATAAGAAGTTAAGAAAAATTCCTAAAAAACGCTCTTGTTGAAGAATTACAGCTGAAACGCTCTCAGAGGGATATCATATGTATGTTAGGAGTGTATTTGAATTTCGAAGATATATATATATATATATATATATTCGAAATTGGTTTTCAATATTCAGTTACAGGTTATTAAATCGTTCAGTTGATATTAAAAGTATAAAAGGACATGTAAGATGCATATTGAATTTTGAAGATAATATATATATATTTGAAATTAATTTTTGATATTCAGTTACAGCTTGTTAAATTGTTCAGTTGATATTAAAAGTATAAAAGGATATACCACATATATGTTAGGAGAGTGAAGTCCACCTCTTCATGAAAAGAGAATATTCAAATAAAAGTGAATGTGAGAGAGAATGGAGATCGCAGAGGTATGAAAAAGCAGACAGTTTTACATGTTTATATATATATATATAGGGATTTTAATAAGTCTCTTTTAATAATAAACATTTATTTCAATAAACATTTTATAAGTATCTTTCATTAAACATTTATTTTAATAAATGCAACCTTTGTTACATCATCCCTCAAATTAAGGTTGAATAAAGAAAGGTGGAGAGGACTTGTACACGTGAACTTTGAAGGAGTCTTCATGACCTAAGTGAGCAAAGTGGTTCATGCACCAGTAAGCTTTCTCGGAAGGTGTAAGAGAACACTACTATTGTCCACTCAAGACGTAGCAGGGAGTTGATCTCGTGGACTATCTTAAAACAATGATGAGTAGTTGAACATTGCTTCTTCACCAGATTCAAAGCAACTTTAGAGACCATTTTTATGAACAGCTTCAGGATATAGATAAGGATGTGGCTACCTTGAGGCCATGAAGAAGGTCGCATAGTAACCTTGACTGATGAACAGTCTCCAATATTAACTGAGAAGGCTTTCATGCATGAGGAACCGCATCGTTCTTGCGAATCACACGTCCACAAGCTGTTTGGACAAATGGGATGCCCACAAACCCATCAATGTATAGTTTGCCATATCTTTAGGGGGAGGAAATTGCCATCCAATCAGGGCCTCCTAATGGATGATAAAAATATGGTAAATATAAATAAAAATAAATGTATTGAAATAGACAAAATCTGTAACAAAATTTCTGGATGGTCATACAAATTTATCAACAAATAGGGGTGAGCATGACCCAACCCAACCCGTGAACCTGGCCCAGCTCGAAGTTGATATGACGGATTTGGATTTTAAAATTAAACCTGGTGTATTTTAAGGATAGGTTCAGGTTATGCTTCAAGTCATCCCAACCCGGTTTTGTGTCCTATATTTTCATAAAAAGTATAAGTTTTTTGAACAATTGCGTATTAATAATAAAAAATTTTAATTTAATAGATAAGATTTTGTATAACATGATATTATATTTATAATGATATTATTTATTTTAAAATGGATATTATAAAATGTACCTTAATTTAAGTTTTATACTTATTTTATTTTACAATTTAACTATACATAATGTTAAGATTGATATATTGTGTTAGAAAGTTGGGTTGACCCAGTCTTGTCCCATATCTTTTGGGTCTTAATCGGGTCGAGTTCAGGTTTGAAAAAATGACCCATTCAAAATTTCGGGTCGGGTAAGGATAAATATAAACTCGTCCCAACCCGTCCCTTGCTCACCCCTATCAACAAATTAGAAAATATGGAGAGAAAAAGTAAATTAGAGAATTATCATATTCATTCTAGAAATGAGAAACATTTATGTAGTGATTTGACTAAACACGCATCATTGATTAATTATCATCCATTTAATGGACAGAATATGATATGATAGAATTTGATAGATATATAAGAGCATATAAGAACATAATAGGATAAGAATAAGATAAGCTTTAATCCTATCTAATATGTAGTGCACACTAGATAACATTATTGTGTTATCTTGTCCTGTATTGGACTCAGACCAACGACAATGGTGGTGGTAATGGTTGTAGCAATAGTGGTGGTGGTGATAGTAACAGCAATAATGGTGGCAGCGATAATGATGGTAGTAGTGATGGCAAAAGTGATAGTGGAGACAATGGTGATGGCGGCAACAGCAGTAAGGGTGGTGGTGGTGAAAAGGATGGAGAGAGGGAGAGAGACTATCCTATCTTGTGCTTTCTAACCTAGCTCTTCCTCAGCATAAGAAATACACTACACTAACAAGATAGGATATGCAGTAGGATAAGCAAATTATATTATATTGATGTACCAAACAACAAATTAAAACAGGATAAATAGTTATCTTATCTTATCTTATTATATCTTGACTACCAAACGCGCTCTTAGTATATCAATGTCTATAAATGTTAATTTATTATATTTTTCAATGAATAGATGTTTTCACAACTCTAGATAGGTGTCATCAACTAAATTAGTTAGTAACTCTATATGAAAAATAGAATGCTCTTATGTCAAGTTACCTAGTTTGAGCGTCATTTTCAACTCCAAGTTCATTTCATCTATGTTCCACATTGAATCTACTTAGAATTTCTTCATGAAAAGTGTATGTTGCCACAATAGAATCACCGGAGTCCAAATTATAACCTAAATAAGAAAAAAAGGTTAAAATGCATTAAAATTCAAAAATTAATCAAGAATTGTATTAAAGCCCAATAAAATCTAAGAACATAAAACTTAGCTAAAATATTAATATTAGGTATAATAAACATTCAATAAAGTTAAGTACAAAACTATAATAAGTGTCTCAAAATTATCGATCACTAATTCAATAATCAAAATTTTTGGAAAACTAATATAATAATACATAATATTTAAAAAAAATTAAAAAAATTACCTATTAGTTGTTGACAAAATTGAAATAAAATTAGCATCGAAATATCAAGTTAAAGTTGGAGCAAGTTAAATCTAATTACCCAATTTACCTTGTGAACATTCTTATTGAGGGAAGAGCACATTCTTTTAAACATATTTTTATTTTTGCATGCAAATATTTACATGTTTTATTAACTAATTTAGATTCACGTGTAATTTAAGGAAATTCGTGTAAAATTTATTTAACAATAAAAAAATATCTAAACAATACTCCTAATCTTTTTATAGGACCAAATTAACTAATTCAAAAACACTAAAAATTAGTTAATTTAGTTAGTAGCTATAACTTTGTCCTAAATGTACATGTTTTTTCAAAATTACCCTTTAATATTAATGAGATATACTCTTATTCTTCCTTCAAATGTTTTTATTGACTTAAATTCTTTTATTCTTTCTCATCAATAATATATTTATTGTTTTGATTTTTATTGGCTATGTATGTGAAGGGGCAAAGTAAGGTTTTCAAAACTCTCTCCATACAAGACAAAGTTAGATTCCCAAAAGGCCTAAAACATTAATGTATCCCATCTATTATTTATTGAACACAAAAAAATGACTCATAATTAAGGATATTTTGTAAAAAAAAATAAAATTAATGCAAGAGACATTTTAAATTAGTTCTTATAAAAAAGGACTAGAGGGAGTATGCTACTACTATTTAAAAGGAAAAAACTTAAGTACAGTTCGTTGGGTGTTTTTAGTGTTGTTTTTCTAATTAAAATTAGAGTTTCACATTGGTAATCTACATTGATCTTTAATGCATGCAGATTACCTATGTAAAACTCTAATTTTGATTAGAGAACAGCATTAAAAGCACTTAAGCAACTACACCTAAGTTTCATCCTATTTAAAAATATCATACACAATAAAAATTTAAATATATTAAAATTAGTTTCACTTTTTTTATAACATTTTCTTTTGGTTTAAGAGAAAATTGCAATAGTGATTGTAGGGGTGAGCGTGGGCCAAGTTTATTTTTGTCCTTACCGATTCGAAATTTTGATTGGGTCAATTATGTGAATCCAAAGTCGACTTGATAATATATGAGACAAGACTATGTCAACTCAATTTATTCACGTAATATATCAATCTTAATATTTTATATATTTAAATCATTGAATAAAAAAAGTATAAAACTAAAATCAAGGTACAGATTACATTAATTACAAAATAAATAATATCATTATAAATATAATATTATGTTAGAGAAATACTAGTAACACACTCTCTAATAAACTCTTTTTTAAATACAATCCTTAGTATTAACTAAAATTTATTGACAATCACAAATTTGTATTCCTTATTTAATTAGTCACACTATTATTTTGTAATTTGCAATGAATTTTAACCAATGATAAAGAGTGTGTTAGAAAGAGCGTCTTAGAGAGAGTCTAGTACTTCTTATCATGTTATACAAAATATTATCTTTTAAATAAAAACATTTTATTATTAATAAATGACTAAAATATATTTTTAATCCCTCAAATTTGTAGCTAATTTATTTTTGGTCTCCCAAATTTAAAAGTGATTATTTGGTCTTCCTAATTTGAAAATAGCCCACTTTTGGTCCTTAAGGTTTTTTTTTTTTGTGATCATTTTAGTCCTCCTAATGAGGACAAAAAATAAGCTATTTTCAAATTAGGAAAACGGAAATAATCATTTTTAAATTTTGGGGACAAAAGCAATTAGGCACAAATTTGAGAAACTAAAAATATATTTAAGCCTTAATATACAATTGTTCAAAAAATTACACTTATTAAAAGAATATAGGATATCAAGCTAGGTTGAGACAACCTGAACACATCCTCAAAGTAAATCAAGCCTTTTTTAAAACCAAACCCATCAAAATTAACATTGGGTCAGGTTGGGTTAGTAGGACGGCAGATTTTACACACTCACAAGTGATTGAGTTTTTTCTTTTTTTTAAAAAAAAAATCTATTCTCTTTAAAAGAAGAACTAAGATAAATATATTTTCTAAAAAAAAATTAAAAATTAAAAACTTTAATTTTTATGTAAGAAAAAGAGAAAAGTAATTTTTTGAAAAATAAATAAAGAAGCCTTTATAAAAGAAAGTTGGTTTCTCTTTGGGTCTCTCTCTTATTGTTCCTCTATTTCTCTCCCTCCTCTCTCTCTCCTTGCTTTCTTCTCACTCTTTCCCTCTTCTCTCTTTGCTCACTATCTCTTTTCTCTCTCCCCTCTCTCTCATTGCTTTCTATTCTCTCTCAAGTCATTTTTAAGTTAAAAAATAAAAACTATCAAATAATTTCTATTTTATTTTTAAATCTATTATTTTAAGCTTTAATTTTAAAATAGTTTTTAAGTAAAAAAAATCTTTCAAATATAGTCTAATAATAAATCTTATAGGAGAAGAGACAGAGAAAGTAAAGAAATATAAAAAGAGTAAAATATATTTTGAAAAATTAAACTCACGTCCTCACAATTTATACCTTGTAATTTAATTAATTAAATTGATTTGGGGGAATAATTTTTTTTTCAAGCGATCCAATCCTTCAGCCTAAAAACTTTTTCACCACTATGTATAGTGTGAAACACATACTTAGCATAAGTGCTCCCAAATAACATTTGATATGCGGATAAATCAAAAATAAAAATAAAAATCAGTTCCGCACTTTTAAAACCCATACTTACTATATTTTATTTTTAAAATACATTAAACCCAGAGTATAATCTATATATTATATGTTTTGTCTTGTTATAACACATACCAATCTCTACATGAGTGCTAATTTGCATTGCCCATAAAATAAAGAACGAATTTCTTAGCAAAGACGGCCAGCACGTGGCATGCAATTGCTACAAAGGCGTTTTAAAAAAAAATTATTCTTTAAAAAATATTTGGACAGAAAATTTAAAAGGAATTTAAAATATATGAAAATTTACTTTAAAAAGAAATTAATTTTTATATTTTCAAAATATTTTATTTAAACATAACAATTTAAATTCCTAGTATTTTAAATTCTTTGCTCGAATAAAAAAATTATTTTTCATTATATGTAACATTTTTTTAAAATATTTATTTAAAAATTAAGATTTCAATATGATTTTTTATCAAAAATAAATATTAGCTAATTTTCAAATAATATAAATTTAAAAAAAATTGTAAAATTAACTAATTGATTATTCCAGTTTTATAGATAATCAATAACATCAAATCAAATGTTAAGTACTTGATGTTGTTTTATGAGTTTAATATAATTTATAATTATGAAAATATCATTTAACATGACATAAAAATAAAATAATACTTTGTCATTAATAAAAATGTAAATTTTTATCTTGTTACTAAAAAATATATATTTGTTAATGGATAAGGATAAAGAGGTGTGGAAGAGGAGAGAGAGAAAGGGATAGAAGGGGAGAAGGTGAGAAAGGAAAAAAGGGAGGTGAATAAGGGAAGGGAGAAAAGGAGAGGAAAAGTTACAAAAGAGAGAGAAAGGGAGAGGGAGAGAGAGATGTGGAGAAGAGAGGAAGGAGAAGGAACGAGATAAGAGGTGCAAAAAAGAGAGAGAAGGAGAGAGAAAGAAAAGGAGAGATATGTGCAAAAAAGAGAAAGAGAGGGAGACAAAGAAAGAGATGTGCGAAAGAGAAGGGGGAAAAAGAGGTGTGGAAGAAAGATAGAGAAGAAAGAGGGAGAGAGAGGGAGGTGTGTGGACGTGGAAGATCAAGAAGGGAAGAGAGTGAGAGAAAAAGATGAGCAAAAGAAAAAGGACAAAAAAAAGAGAGATGGAAGGACAAAGAGAGAGGGAGAGAGAGATGCACTAGAGATAAAGTTTTGTTTGGTAGAAAAGAGAGAAATAGATAGGAAAAAAATAGGTAAGAAATAAGTTAGGAGGTAAGAAATAAATAAAAAATAATTTAAAATTTTAAGTTGTTTGGTAGGAGAAAAATAAATGAGAAATAAGACAGAGAGATAGGTGAATGGTGGTAGGTGAGAAATAAAGTAAAAATAAGTAGTGGAATCCATAAAAATTTAAAAATTTCATCTCTATTTCATCTATACCAAACAAAAGAAATTTTCAAAAATTTAAAATTTTTTTCACCTCTCCCTCCCTCTCCTTCAAAACAAACACAGCAAAAGTGTGTATTGAAGTTTTAAAATGAGAGAGTCTACCAAAAGGAAAAGGAGAAAATAATATATACTATAAAGAGTTTTTATATTATCAATTAATCAAAAATTAACATGTATGATAATTTTATTGACTTCTAAAATAGTTATTATAAAAGTCATTCGTAGTATGATTTTAAATTGGTTAACAGTGTAAAAAAAAATTTACACTATCAGTGCACAAATTTTAAATTCAAAGAAAAAATATTTTTATTTTAGATATTATTTAAAATCATTTCATTTTACTTGAATTTTTTGCTATAAAAATCTAATCATTTAAAAAAAAATTCATATTTAATATTTAAATAAGTCATTTTAATATATGATTCTTTAAATTTATTTTAAAATTCAATTTCTCTTTCCAACATTCCAACCACGCCGTTAATTATTAAGTCCATAAATTTGAATCCTACCGTATGCAAGACAAAATTGGTTGGTGGGGGTCAAGTCAACTAATTAAAGGGTTCGTTTGTTGTTAATGACCGCCAGCACGTGGTATACAATTAACTACATATATAAATTAGAATCCAGCACAATTAGGGCAAACTTATTGGACCAAAATTAAAAAGAAAAAAAAAGGTCATAGACGGACCCAGATTAATATCAATCCTTTTTTATTTTTTTGGTGAGAGATTAATATCAATCCTATCATGCATATGACAAAATATTTTCATTTGAAAAAAAGAATTGAACATATCGATGTATAATGCAATCAAATTTGACCATACTAGAGTCAGGATATGGCACAAACAACATTTAAAGTTGGTGGATAAATAACTTAATTAAAATTTTAATTAATAAGAATTTATTATATAATTTATTGTAATAAATTTAATTAAAAACTATATTGAAATACGTTAAGAAATTTATAAGAATGACAAGTCATTTATAAGTTTAACTATCATGTAAGTATTTATTATGTATAAGTTATTTCTATAATCCAAGGGAAAATTAAATTATTTTTATATAAGTTTTAAGTTATTTTGACCAGTTATTTTGGACAATTTACTGAAATAAATGAAAAATAATTTATGGACATATCATAAATTATTTTTATAAGCTTTTCCAAACACTAACACAAATATTTATGCAATAATATAAATTTAAATAAGTTATAAATAAATTCTTCCCTAAATGCACCCTTAAAGTTATATTTAAATATATAACGATAAATAAAATAAACAAAATAAAACATAATAAACTAAAGTAAAATAAAATGAAATAAATTATCATTTATCATTTGAATTCTTTTATAATGAAATACAATATAGTAGTTATTTCATCTCGTATTCTTAAATTAAAGGGAAAAAAAGAGACATCAAATGAAATTAAATAAAATACTTTTCATCTGATTTTGCGTCAATATACCATCTTATTAATTTTAAAAAACAGAAATTACGAATTTCATCTAATATTATTTTATTTTATGTCATTCTTTTACTATGATGAAATAAACTGTTTTCGAAACATCTAATAAGGATGTAGTACCCGTTTAATTTTGTAAAATTAATTTTAATAGAATTTATTTTTAACTAACAAATATAAATAAAATGTACTGTAAGTATAAAATAATCTGAATTAGTATATATCTACATTAAAATGCATATCTTTTTTTATGAAAAATGATTCTTGTATACTATTTGGGTGTTAAAATAAAGATAACTTAAAGTCTGTCTAGTAGGAATGAAATGGAGAAGAAATAAGGATGAGATAATAAAAATAAAAGAGAGATAAAAAATGGTGTATGTTTGATAGAAAAGAAATAAATAAGAAGAGAAATAAAAAAGATGTAGGATCATACCTCTTTATTTCTCTTCAAAAATGAGAAGAAATATGTTTCTTCCTTATCTTTTTTCTATTTTTTTTTTTTTAAACCAAACTCTCCTATTTTCATTTTATTTATTACCTATTTTTATTCAATCTGTTTTTCTTTTTTCTATTTCTATTCACCATATTTTTCACTTTTTTTTTTCTTTTGTACTAAACAATCAAGTTTCTTGATTACGGAAGAAAGAACGAACAGTACTGATACGTGCTAAATGAGTCTACGTCCATGTGGGGTTAAGCTGCATGATTTTCTAAATGTGCGTGCGACAGCGACTTTGGACCATTTGAATGACGACTAACTGTCTTTCTAAGCCAACAGAACTATATCAACTATTCATTATTGTGGTGTGCTGGAACGGATCCAAACAATGATTTAAGGGGAAGATTAAAATAAATAAAATTTGATCTAAAAAATGCAGATATAATATAATATAAAATACAAATATGATTCGATACAAATATAGAAATATAATAAATTTTAAAAATAATAAAACACAACATTTTTTTGGTGGGATCCTAAAACACAAATACACAATATTATTATAATATGACATATAAAATTAATCAAACATACATAGCAGAAATTTAAATTATAATAGAAAGTTTATATTTAAAAAAGTATGAATAATTATAAATGTAATAAAATGGTATAATTTATCGATCATTATGATATTCTAATTTATATCAATATAATAGTTTAAAAATAAACAATTACAAGATATAATTAAAATATTTGTCTGCATAATATTCAACATGAATACATGTTTAATATAAATATAATGACACAACTAGTATTTAAAAGTTTATTATACTTTCTTAACTTTTACATATATAAATATATTAATAATTAAAAATTATGTTTTAAAATATAAAAAACTCTATATAATTTTTAAGAAATAAGAAGGAAGGACATCCGTCTCTTGTGACATGCTTCAAATGAATCAAATCAGATGGCTTCAGCACTATGACAAATCTTTGTTATTCCGTGGTGCTGGATATTTCCATCGAGCAGGGATAAAAATTGTGTTGCTAAAATAAACCAAAAGTATTTTAATTCAGTGTTTCAATAGTGTAAAAAAAACACGTTTTTTAATTGACTATTTTTATTTTCTAGATTAATTTAGGGTAAATGTAGAATCAATCGATATAAAAAGTAAGTATTTTCTAAATCAATTATGGTTAGAACCAATTTCTTTAAAAAAATTCTAAATCAATTCTTTTCACAATTGATTCAAAAAGTGATTTTAGTTATAAACAATTTAGAAAGTCAATTTTTTTTTTTAAAATGCTGAAATAGACAAGTTGTCTTGTATAGAACCAACAGATTCATATTCAATAGTCAATAGTCAAACATTACAATTAATATAGACATTACAATCAACCAGTATAAATCATCATTATATACATACATACACACACACACACACACACACACACATATATATATGCACATACATACATATATACATATATGTATGTGTGTGTGTGTGTATATGTATATATATATATATATATATATATATATATATGTTAACGTACACATACTTGTTTTTCAGTTAGAATATGTTAACAAGCTACACCATAGGTGTATTTTAAGATACATTGTATTTATAGCTTGCTAATGTACTCTAACTAAAAAATAAGTGTGTATACGTTAGCAAACCCCACAAGCATTTGCTAACGTACACACACATACTTTTTAGTTAGAGTACATTAGCAAGCTACACCGTGAGTATATTTTAAGTTACATTATAGTTATAACTTGATAACATACTCCAACTAAAAAATAAATGTGTGTACGTTAACAAACCCCATATATATAAATATATATATATATATATATATATATATATATATGTATGTATATATAATTTTGATAATTCATTACTTTGTCTCTCTCTATGTGTGTGTGTGTTTCAATAGAACAAGACAAGTGATATTTCAAATGAACAAATCACTTAAAGCGTCTATTAATCTCAAAAAGCATCATTGCACTGTATGCAAGTATTCGAAAATAGAAAATGAAGTTTGATCCTTTCAAAAGTAGAATATAAAAACAACATCCAAAAACATCTAATCTCTAATACAGACCGTTAGAAGATCAAAGCGAAGCAACATCAGAAGATGTATTGATCATGAGTTGCAACCTTGATAGAAGTTGCAAAAGCAATCTCAAGAATGTTCCAAAAGCATAAAAGATGTTCTGCTTAATGAAGATTGCTTAGAAATGTGTTCATAATCACTCTCCAAGGATATTATCTACATACATGGCTTGTACTAATGCAAAAAAGACAAAAGCAATGAATGAAGATTGATTAGAATGCATTGCAAGCCTCTAGAAGCAAAATACAAGTGTTCTACAGAAGTTTAATACTTCTAGAAGAAGAAATCCTGGCAAAAGTCAGTTGATGTTAGAGATTTATCTAAAGAGAATCCCAAAACTCCTCAGGCTACCATCCTTGGATTATGTCCAAGAAGAAAAGATTTTTAGAAGGAAGGAATTAAACCCATAAGAAGAAAGAATCCAAAAGCAAAGGTAGTCAAAGCTTCAGTAAAAAAGTTGCTACATTGAAAGTGACAACTCAAGTAGTTTCTAAACAAATTTGACTGGCCTTTTAATGACTAGTTTAAAGATTGAAACTTTATATAAAGTTTACTTAAGATACAACCCACACACATAAAAATAGAGCCTAGCCTTGGGCACCTAAAGCACACCACACCGTGCTTCAATTGCCCCTGCACACTAGCTTTAAACTAGCTAACACCATGAAGCACCATCTATTACACAAGAAGCTCAACCATGAGGCTGCTAAAGCAAAAAGGTATTTTGAATAATAAAAAATACAAAAAAAGAAGACACGTTTAGCAATTAGAAAATATGTTTAGCAATTGTCTTTATTTTATGAGTTTAATAGATATATATTGTTAGTATAAAAGATTTTACATGGTCAATTAATTAAAAATCAGATTTTACACTCTTACTATTTATAGTGGTTTGTAATTAGATAACAATATAAAAAAAAAACAATATACTATCAATGCATATCCTTTTTTCTCTTATTTTATTCCTATAATTGTTTTTACATTCTGGACTCTCTAATTTGGGGCCAAGCTCTTGTCCATTGTGTAGCCAATTCCATTTTTCCTGTTCTTCTAGTGTTATACAGATTTCCTAGCATAATTGGGCTCAGTCCATGTGATTTTTTTTTAGTTTTAGATTGGTGGGCTCGGTTAGTATTGGTCTCAGTGTTTTGTGCTTGCGTTTGGGCTAATTTATTAGCTTATTGTTAACAAGATTGTAGGAATTTGTCCTTAAATATTTAAGAGTTGCGTTTTTTCTTTCTTCTAGTTAATAAAAAATAACGAGTGTAAAATTAAAAAAATCTGAATTGACGTGTAATTTACTATTTTAATTAAAAAAAGACTATGTGTGTATTTAAATTTATGTTTCACTTTAGTAGAAAAAAAATAACTATAAAAGAAATAATGAAATTATAGTAAAGTAAATTTTTGTTCGTTAAAATAAAATCATTTAGTAATTGGAAAATTAACAAAAGAGAGAGATAGAGAGAGCCATGTTTTGGGTTTGACACCCGTCTACTGGAATGATAAAAAAGGAAGAGCAGAAGTTAGGCTTAATTAAAGAAAGGGAAAATTTTTGATTGTTGAATATATTATTGAATATTTAAGGAAAGAAACAAATAAAAAAGAAAGAAAAGTAAAATGGGATTTGTCTATGAATAATCAGCAAAAATAAATGAAAAATATTTCAAAGACTTTACACATCTAAATTCAAAATTCAAGTTAAAATGTATTTCATGGTCATTTAGTATTATACTATTAGAGCAACAATATGTTTTTTAAGGATGATAGGTTTTGGGTAATTGAGCGAGTCATGGGTTAGCTAGGTGTTAGTTGGATTGGGTTATATTAATAAGTGATGAGTTATTGGGTTTGATGGATGGATTAAAGGGTTGGATCACATTTGGAATGTTATATGATGGAGGTTGAGGTGTTTTTGACTAAGAGGATGAGTTGGGTAGGAAATGGGTCTTGAGTTATTTGATCTAGTCTGTTAATTGTTAAGGTTAAATTAATTTGCAAGTCCTGGAACTATTAGAAAAATTTTAATTAAGTCCCTAAATTATAAAATTTGTAATTGGGTCTTGATTTTGTAAAAATTTTGTAATTGGGTCCTTGATGTTAATTTATAACAGTTTTAAATATTTCAGCAACTCAATTAAAAAAAATATATAAGATCAAAGACTTACTTACAAAAAATTTTAAGTTGGAGACCTAATTAAAAATTCTCAAACAGTTCATGGACCTATGGATTAATTTAACTAATTGGCAATTGTTATTTTGCACTCCCCCTTCTTACTTACACACTTCCTCTTTTCTTTTTTTCTTTTTTTGAATTTTTTTCCCAAACTACCGTTATCTCTTTTTCCCTCCCATATAACCTGCTCTATCCATTTTTCTTCCAAGAAAAAACACACCTCCCATACCCCACCTTCAATACCAAGATCACATTCAGGTGTTCTTTATTTTCACCAAGAATGACGATTTTATCCATGTCTAGATTCACATTTAAAGAACATTTTCACTAAAAAAATTAAAAAAAACACAACACATTTAAGTCAAGGCCTATTTGTTTGTTTCAGTTGAATAGAACAAACCAAAACAACAAATTCATAATTATAGAATTTCACATCTACTACATACGTTATTTGTGATGCCTAAAATCTAGACATCTTTATACACCTTCCAATATTTTATTAGCCAAACGTTAATCTTCCACCTTCGAGTCATCACAAACTTGCTTCCTCTTGCCGATGTGGTCGCATTCCTCCTTTTTGAGTCGTTGATGAGAAAAATGAGCACAAATTGGTTCTTCTGGGTTTTGTCACGGTGCGGTTATTTGAAAGGGTTATAGGGGAGGGAGAAGGAAAGAGGGTAGTTTGGAAAAAATTTAAAAAAAATGTAAAAGAGAGTGTATAATATAAGTAAAAAAGGAAAGTACAAATAGCAACTGCCTTGTTATCTTAAGAGAAAAATAGACTGTTAATCAAATTGGGGTTTTCAATACAAGCCTGAATGCTAGAAAAGTATGAAAGACCTGGCAGATTTTTTTTTTTCTTGTTATTTGTAAAAGTTTTGGCTTATGAGTTTGCCATGATAAATACAAGTAAGACAAAACTTAGTGACATACTCTTTGATACTCCGTTCTTAATATTATCATTTTTCATTAGAAGAAATACATATAAGGCTAGCTCAAGGATAAGGCTACTAAAGTTGAAGTTTTAAGTCTACTAGAAAAAAATTATTTACTATTAGTTTTTATAAAGCAAAAAAGTCACATATGTTAGCAAAAAGGTTTAATGTACAACTTTCTCATTTAAAGTAAAAGACTCTCTCTCAAAATTTGCTTTAGATCTTACTCGTTGTTGGGTCAACCTTGAATGCATAGATTTAACGTGGAAAATTCTTAACGAGAAAAAAACCACTAGCAAAGGAGAAACAAATTCACCATATCAAAAATTGTTATAAGAAAGATACAAAGAGAGTGATTGTAGTGTTTAACAGACTATTTAGGGATTGTTTTTGCTATTTACACCCCCTAGTTACTAAGTACACCCTTCCTCCTTATTTTGGTATATGATTTTACTTAAATACTCTTCGTCTTTATTTTGGAAAGTAATTTTTAAAACTATATTTTTTTGTTTGAAAAATCATAGTTCTGGAAATTACTTTCCGAAATTGGAAGATGTTGTTTCGAAAAGCTATTTCTAGAACTATGTCTTTTTTGAAAAAACATGGTCTCAGAAACTTTCCAAAATTGGAAGATGTTATTTCAAAAAGTGATTTCCAAAAATAATAATAGAAAATGAATTCGAGCGCAATTACTGAACATACGCTTTCACCTTTCATCAACACAAAATTAAAAGTAAAATTGAAAGGATACAAACGTTCAGAGAAGCATAGGCTAATAATTGTCTTACCAAACACACATAAACTGAACGTTGAGAAGAAAAGGTTGATAAATTAATGAACACATGCTTTTGTAAAGTGAAACGTATAATAGATGAAGTTGACGTTAGACATACCTTGAAAAATAGTGCCACATAGAGGAAAACGTACAATATCACGTAGAAATTTGATGAAAAGCACACATATCAATTTGATGGAAAACGTGGTGTTACGTAATTGGGGTTTAAAAAATAATGAATACGATGTGAAGATGGGGATTCAATATTAGGGTTTAAAGAATAATAAACATGAGGGTATAAAAATAAGGCTTAAAAAGATATATTTGGTAATAAAAAATATAAAAAAAGGATAAAGGTGCACTTAATGAACAAAGAGTGTAAATAGAAAAAGCCTCAAAGAATCCACCAATACTATTATATTAGTGCATATAAAACCCTAAACCAAAAGTATAATGGTCTTTACTACGGGCTCCACCCTTGCACCCCTAAATGATATCAGCGATGGGCTTTAATCTTAGGTCTATCAACTAGGGACTTCCATTACCACCACAAACCCTAAAAAATTCTCAAAATATATCTTTACCAAATTGGCACATAAGTTTCAAGCCGTGCTAAAAATTTGGATCACCAACTCTAACAATATTAAATTGACATATGAATGCGGCGAAGACATCATTTCATTTTAATTTTTTATAATATGCTTTGTGAATTAGCATCATTCCTTTAATTGTCACATGTTACATTTCACTGAAAGATTTTAGGTTTAATTATGTTTTTAATTCTCATATATGTGTGTGTATAAAATTTTGCTTCCTCAATTTTTTCGAGTTATTTAATTTTCTTTATTTTTAAAATTATGTAAATATGGTCCCTTCATCAATTTTCTTTTACTTAAGACCATCAAATTCTCATTTTTATATCCAAATATTTGTGGGAATTTAGTGATTTTTTTATAAAAAATTGGAGGATTTCATAATATGTGAGATTAGATTTAAATAGAAAAAATTAGAGATTTCTTTTCTTTTGATCGAATTTTAATATTTTGGTGGGAGAATTTTTAGTAAAAAAAGTTTAAAAATAATTTATTCAACTCTATTTATAAATATTTTAAATGTAAAATGAAATTTTGAACATTGAAAATAGGAAAAAATCGATGACTACTTAAAAAAATAGATAAATTTAATTAACTTAAAAAAATTAGAGACAATAATTGCACATAGACGAAATTATAACCACCAAAACTACAATCAAACTAAAATTTTATTTTACTTGATTTCATAGATCATTTTTGGAACTTAATTGAATTTTTTTTATCATTTGTACAATAGCAATACCAAGGTTACAATATAGGATCTTGTACAAACTATCCAAACTCCTTACCAAATGGAATGCCAATTCATCAATTTTATTTTTCTACATTTACTACATTAGAAAGTGGAACTTTCCTTTAAAAGGTGACGCTGGCTAGCATGCGATAGCGACACAAGTCACGCACCGTGCATGAGTGTTTTTTTATCATCAGATGTACGACACTAATTTTGTGCGGTTGGGATTGAGTTCCATTTAGCCGGTTAATAGGTGATGTTCATGTCATTTTAATAAAATGAAAATGCAAACGTGGAATAATTTTACTGTGTTTCAAAAATTCTGCCGACACTAACTTTACTCGAATTGCCCATCCCTCTTTCCCACCTACATCTTCCTCCTCCTCGCGTCCACCCACCCCTTTCCCCCCTCCGACCACTCGCAAGTGCATACGCACAAGTAGCACGCCTTTCAGTTTCGCGCGGGGCCCCATTACTTCGAGGCCAGGTCCGTCGATGTTGTCAACATATGGTCCGCCTTTCGCAACTACTATGAGGCCTTCAACCCCACTTTGAGGCTCCTGGCACTGGATTGCAGTCTCCAAGGCTCGTCGATGAGCGACGGTGGGGACGGGGAGCTGTTGGGACCAGACTCTCCACTTGTAGGGGTATGGCTGTGTATACCCTCCCTAGATATAACATCTACTCTCCACAATGTATGATGAATAATCATTGCCATTTCTACAATTTGCGGGGTATTGCACTTGGGAATCTGATGGGAGATTCTTGGCTAAGACCTCATAAACAATATAGGGACTATTATACAGCACTTCATTTGAGGAATAGCTGGGAAAGCTTCTACTTATACTTTGAAAATGCTTTCAATGTAGCTTTTGACGAAAGGTATAAGAAGCAATCCAATTGGGCCATCACTGATGAGGTATTGCGGGAAAATATATGCAAGCATTTGGCGGAAGGCATTGTACCCACCTATAGGGCCTATGTGAACAACTACAGCTTGTCAATCGAAAACGATGCTAAACCTGAAAGCCAAGGGAGTTGAGAAACTCGAAAGGGCTCAACCCGGGAGGTACAGTGAGGACCGGGGAATGAACAACGACTAAATTGTCAACAGCGGCGGCGAAGTCCGCCATCAGGGAGGCCATGGCGCCAGCGAGGAGTGATGAGAAGGAGCAGTAGTCGCCGGCGGCATCGGAGTCGAAGAACTTGGAGACGAGGGTCATGGGGCCGAGACTGGTAAGGCCTCAGCAGAGGGACACAGAGGGAGTGGATTGTAGGGCGCAAAGTCAGCGCCACAGCGAAGACGGCATTGGGAGTGGACATGGATGGTGGTTGGGAATAATGGGAAGAAAAATGGATAATGAAAACCACCGAAATGAATCAAATGATGGGTTCCATTGGTTGTGGATGATGAACAAAGTAAAGTAGAAGAAGGTAAGCAGAAGAAAGAGGTCCAGTGGTCGGAGATTGGTTCGATCAAAACAGCGACCATTTTTTGTTATATGGGTACATTACTTTTCTAACAGCTACACTGTTCTAGGCATCCACCTCCACTTCATTTAAATTAAAAATTAATATCACAAATACCACAACAACAGGTTAACCCTTCTAAATCGTGGCCACTCAATTTAAAATCACTAAATCGGCCAATTGTAAAAGCCTTTCCCACCGTGGGGGACATCATTGAGTCTTGCACGCTAGCCAGCGTCTTAAAAGGTTTCAAACAAGTTTTCAAACATACCCTCAAAAGTTAAGTAAAATAGAATGTTTCACCAAAATATTAAAACTACATTTTACTTGATTTCTGAGTGTATATTTGGAACTCAATTGAGTTTAACAAGATGTCATTCCTTCTACATTTACTACTTTGAAAAGTAAGAATTTCCATGTAAAAGTTTCAAATGAGTTTTCAAACACACCTTTAGAAGTTAAGTAAAATAGCATTTTCTATTTCATTTTCATCTCATTTTTCTTCTTATATCTCTTGTCATTTTTCATTATATCATTTAGGGATAATGCATTCGACGATCCTTCATCTATTTTGGATTTTTTTAAATACGTCCCTAAACTATAACAATTTATAATTGAGTTCTTAATCTTTTTCAATTTTTGTAATCAGGTCCTTGGGGTTAAAGGTCTATTTACAAACCATTAACTGTGACAGAATATTCTTTATTCCCTCTTAACCCCAGGGACCTAATTACAAAAATTGGAAAGATTAAAGACTTAATTACAAATTTTATAGTTTTTGGACCTATTTAAAAAAATCCAAAAAGTTCAGGGACCTATGAATGTATTATCCTTAAATGAAACTTAGTAATAGGACACATGTCCTGTAATTTGGTACCCTATAAATTTATTTCAAAGGTTCTTCTTTGTTGTAAAACTTAAAAGAATCATTGGGTCACCCTATACAATAACGTATATATATAACAAATTATATAGGAAAGATTAACTGACATTCAAGAACGGAGTTGTGTTTCTAGTAGAGTTGTCAAAATAAGCCGCTCAACCTAGACTGGTTCGACCGGCCAAAGTTTGAAAAGCGAGATTGGGTCAGGCTGATTTTCATATAGGGCATAGATTTTTTAGCCTATTTGGCCCAAATGGTTGAGCTAAATTAACCCATCATATTTTTTTGCATAAATATATATATTTTTTATAAGAAAAATAAAAAAAAAATACAAGGCCAAATAGGCTTGGTAATTTGTGGGTCAACATTTTCACAACTCGCCCTGCCTTGTTTGGCCCATTGAGCCAAGCCAAATTAACCCTGTTCTTCCTCAAAGTAAAGAGCCTAGCCCAGCCTAGCTTGGCCCACTAGGCCATCGAGCAGGCCAATTTTAACAGCTTTAATTTTTGAAAAGGATTATAACTTTCCTATTTTTTTTATTTTTCTAAATGTAATTATTTTAAAAAAATATTATTCCTTTCATTTTAAAATAAAAAAAAATTTAAAACATAAAATTTTCATATTAAATAAATTTTAAGTTTTTTAATTAGGTCCCTAATTTTTTTCAATTTTTGTAATTAGGTCCTATAACACCCTTACTTTAGCTTTGTAATTGTTTTCTAATATTTATAGATTTATTCCTGAAAAATTGAAAAAGGAATCTCAATTTTTTTCTCACCATTGTATTCAAAATTTCAAGAACTATTTAATCGTAATTTTTAATAATTTTTTTCGAGCCAGAACCTAGAGAAATAAAAAAATGACGATTACGTTTAGATTTCTCAATATAAAGGACTGACATGATAAAAAGACTCAATTGATAATAAAATATCAATTTGAGCTTGGAATCATATCATATGTATTAAAATATAATTTTGAAAATTTTAAGAAAATTTTCTGAAGTTCCTATATAAAATGACCAAAATGTCCCTAATGGTCTGCTAAGCCAAAAAGTATTGGTTTGACATTCAAAAATGGTGAAAATGATCAGCTCGGTTCATTTTTAAGTAAAATATTTAATTTTAAAATTTTCATAAAAAATTATTATTTATTGAATTAAAATAGATTTAATATCAATTTTTAACTCAAAAATACAAAATAAACAAATAAAATTCAAAAAAACAATAAAAAATTAATTTAATTATTAAAAATTAATTTTTGATAGAAAATAACGTGTATGTCAAGTTTGACATTAAAATGTATTAATTTGATGTTAAAAACTAATTTACTAAAGTTTAGGTAATTTTATCAGTTCTGATTGATTCAACTGCAGAGAAAATGAAACATTAATACCTTGGACACTGTTAAGATCATGGCAAGTGTACCAATCGTATAAGTAATAAAGGAAAAAGTAAGAGTTATCGTCTCCACAGGGATTGTGGTCTAATAACAATGCAACCAAATAATTACTCGTGAATTTAAGAATTAAAAGATGAATTAGAAGATTTTGTATTTTTTTAATTAATAAAAATAAAGAACAAAGAACACAATTTAAAGTTGTTTAGAAAATTAATGAGTAAAAATGGTTAGGTTTTGGAATCCCTGGTAATATTCCTCCAATGTAATTTCTTCCCTTCTAAACTTGTTCCTATAAAGCAATTTACCTTCAATTTCTCTAAATTAGTTCAACCATAATTTCTTAAGCGGTAAACCCTTTGTTCTTAATTTCACACCCTAATCCCTTAAGCGAACAAACTTAGTCACAAGCATTACAAGCAAGAAATTCAAGCGAAGGCACAACCTCTCTTCCGATGCCTAAGTTCAAACATTATATGGTTGTTAAAATGGAAGGATTCACACCCCAATTTCCCAATTGTAAGGTTTGAATTACAAATCAATTTTTAATGGGTGTCACATATAGAAAAAGCATTAAACATAAAATTAACAATTGAATTGCATTAATAATCAAAATGTTTAGAAGAAAAAACAAATTACAAAGGATTCCAATCATAGTTTATCCTAACCTAATCTCAAAGGGGTTTAGAAACTCATAGAGAAACTCAACACACAGAGAAAATAAAAAAAGATAGAAATTAAGTCATGAATCTTGAGAATCAAACCACAATTCTTCGATATCCAAAGCCGGAGATGAATCTACAAGCTCTTTCTTGCTTCCAATCCTTAGATGAGTCATTGAATGTACCCAAATATATGTTTTCTCCTTTTTATAGTGAGTTTGGGCTAAATGGGCCGTAAAACAAGCTAGGTGCGCAAAACAGAAAGTCTGGAACACGTTGATGCCAGGCGTAGGCCAAGTTGGCGTCGAGCGCCACCTCTTTGGAAATCTATTAGCGTGTTGGTGTCGGGCGTGCACCACTTTCTTCGGAAGCCCTATTTCAGTTAGGCGCCGGGCGTGACTCTGAATGGCGCCGAGCACCGGTTTTTGTATCTTTTGCAGTTAAAAAATTCCATTGTTCTCCACCTAAAAATCATCCTCTTCTCTTGCTCATTTTTTCTTGTCTTTATCAAAATCAAAAGAAACACATAAAAATCATGTAATTTTTAAATAAAAACTACAAAACCATTTATTCCTTGAAATGTCCTATTATTGGGTTAATTTCTCATAACTTTCTATTAAGCAAGTGTAAATATAATGTAAAATAGCTCTATAAATCTACATCAACTGTAGATTTATCAAACACCTCAGTTAGACACGTCCCCAACCTAGCCTAGCTGACTCACTACCCTATTTTTGTTTATATGTCAATCTAAATAAATCAAAAAGAAAATAAAAGTGAATTTTTACATCATCCATATGATGCTATTAAGGGACACCTAATCCACCTTCCTTCTTTATAAATAGGCTACTTAGAGATTATATTTCTCATCCTTCTCCTCACCCAAAGTTGGTTGAAACTCCCTCCTAACACCATCCTCTCCATAAAAATTTTTTAGTCTCCATTCCTCTCTAACTAGGCTTCATCAAAGGAACTTCCAAGGAGACCATCACTACCATTCTTCCTTCTGCTCTTCATCAAACATCCTTGAGGTAATAGGAGGAGTGGGGTGGGTTCTTATGTAATTGATTTTACATAGATGTTGGGTGGGTTTTATCCCAAAACCCATTAGTCTTTTAATCTTAAAGCTTATATGTATGTGGTTGATGTAATTGTGTTGTTGGCTAAAATTCTAGATCTGACACTCATAGTTAATTTGCTTATATCTTGAGTTATATTTATTATTTTTGAGTGTTTTTTTATATGAAACTAAACAAAATTTTCTTCATAATGGACTCAAGAATCACCTGAAAAGGTTAAGAAATGAAAAAGATATGCTTGTTAAAAGTTGATGTTGCCGTTTGAAAACATGAAACTGGTAGTGTATGCTTTTTTGTGATTCTTAAACTTTTGGTTGGTTATTTAGTAAACGTATTTAAATGACTATAACCTTGACTTCTTAATCTTTCTAGTGATATAAACATGCCTATATTTATGGTCGTTTACTATTTTTAACAAATTTTGGAAACTATTGGTCATGCATTGATTTTGGTAGAAATTGTTTTTTGGAACTACCATCTTTCAAAAATCACTATAAATTGTATAAAGCTTTGTTTTGAATGATCTTAATCAATTTGAAAAGCTTATTGAATATAATTTTGAGAAAAAATCACTTTGTTGTTAAATGTTCTAAGACAAATGAGAAAAGGCTAAAAACAATTTGCTAGTCATCAAGTGGTTTTGTTTGACTTCATTGGCTTGTTATTTTTGTATCTTTTTTTATAGATTTTTGTTTAATGTGATCTTGTATGTTTTAGAAAACAAACAAAATTATCTTTCTAACAAGCTATGGATCACATTTTATAAATATCATTTAGTTATTCAAACTTGAGAATCAAACCGAGCCACTGAATTTGGAAAAAAAGAAAGAAATTCTGTTTGTGATTTTAAACAAAGTTTTCCACCTCTTTCATTAAAAATTTTATTGACTTCAAATTAGTTTTTAAATTTTACCTAAAGTATTTCCCTAAAAGTGATTAATTAAAGTTTTAGTAAAATTTTAGTAACCATAAATAAAGTCTAGTAGAAATTCAAATTTAACTTGGGTAAATCATAAGCTTAGAATGATTCCTCTAAGTATATAATTTGGTTTTTTATTTCTTTATTAAGTACCTAAGATTCTAAGTTAAACTAAATTAGAATTTTATTGACTAATTACTTAAGTAATTTGAGTTTCTAGACAATTAAGTATTAAGTTTTAAGATTTCACTAAATAAGATTAAAAGTTTAATTAGGTACTTAAGGTTTTGAATAAAATGTATTAGTAAATTACTAATGTGATTAATTGTTTTCTTTGATGCATGAATTATAAATTATGAATTGTTCAATTATAATTGTGTAGATATTTTGTACAAGTATGTAGACCTTAATTTGTTATATTGTGAAATAAATAGAAACTAAGTCTCTGCAATGAGAAGCAGAGACATTAAAGAGAAAATAAACTGGTGCTCAAATAAGCTGAGACCAGGGAGAATCTCTGCTCAAAGTTAAAAGTGATAAGTGAAGAAATGATAAGTTAGTGAGTAATGTGATGTGAAGGACAAGTATTGGCATGATATAATGCATGGGAAGCCATAGCTTGGTATGCCAAGAAATGAAAGGCATGGACCTATTTGCGGAAGTCTTGGAGATAAGGTATCGAGCAGTGAAGGTTCCAATGGTTAGGATAGCACCTTTGATGCAGGATTTTTGCCTGACCAAGCTTAATAACCCTGACAACAGCTCAGCATTCCAGGATTGGCGTGAGTATACCTCTATATGGAAATGGATATCCTGAGTTGTTACTCTATTCCTTAATGATGATGAGAACTATACCATGTGATGTTGTGAAAGAGGTATATATACTCCCAATCACTTTCCGGTTCTGTTGAGAACTATTACTCATAAATAGGAAGTATGGATCCATACAGAGTCAAGGATAGTATAACTTAGACAAGACCCTAGATTCCCTTATTTTATTATTGTTAGTTGTGAAATATCTATGTTTAATGGTAAGATACCCTACCATTTATGTGAAAGTAATTTTAAGAACAAAATCACCCCACTCCTCTATCTTTCTCTCTGTGTATGTTGTTTATGGGCTAATACGCGAAAATGGCGGTGATGCCCAGTGATCACTCCCCGATGCTATACCAGATGATCTAGAGACTACTCCAACAGATGAAAATTAGGGATCCTATTTTTTTTAGATTATATATGGGATAGGATAGATTATATAGACACTACTCTGATGTAAGACCCTTTTTGTTGTACTTAGTAGGGTAGGTAGTATCACTTAATATGTATTTCAAATTTTTCCTATATTCCATTGACTTTCTTTATATTTCTATCTTAGTAATAATCATGTACATTATTAACACATATATGATATAGACTTTGTTCCTTTTATCTTTTACTCCCATTTCCAAAGTCTGTTTTATTTGTGAATTTTCTATTTTAAAAGTTTAGAAAAGACAATTGAGCGTAAAACAAAATCCAAAAATTGTACTCGCATTTTCATCAAGTCAAACTTAATAACTAATTAATTAATTAAATAAGTAAAGGTTGTGTTCAAAGTGAACGAGTGTCATAGGTTCCTAGGTGTAAGTTAACGGTTTGTAAATGGACCATTAACACTAGGAACCTGATAACAAAAATTAGAAAAAATTAGGGACTCAATTATAAATTTTTATAGTTTAGGGACCTATTTAAAAAAACTCAAAAAGTTCAGAGACTTGCAAATATATTATCCCTATCATTTATTATATCCTTCACTTTTCCTTTCTCTCTTTTCTTTATCTCTTCATTTCTTTCACCCTTACCAAAAAATAGAATGTATATTCAACATTTCCCTTTCAAATAATAATACATGATATTTTAAAAAAAAAATTATCAGGCATGAGTAAATCCCGTGCATCTTTTCCTATGAATTTTTTTTATCAAGTTACCAAAAAAAAAAATCATTATTAAAATTAGGAAAAAGACAAGCACTGCCATACTTATATGTCCGTATTTTTTATTTTTTTTTATAAAATATTAATTAATGGTGTATATGCAATATTTAAAATAGTACGTGATTTTATTAGTAATGTAAAAATATAATTTTTATTTATTGAGAAGAAATAATTGATATTTAGTGAAAATAATGGAGTCATTTGAATTAAAGGATAAAAAGGTCTGAAAAAATACGTACACTAAAGAGATATGAGTAAATAGTGTATGTACTAATAATGAAAAAAAAATTGTAATATCATCTAATTACAAATTTATGGTAGGTTTATTGACTTCTTAAAAGTCATATTTACTGTGATTTTTAATTTGTCGATAATGAAAAAGTTTTTATACTAACAATAAATAGAAATTGAGAAAATAACCCACTAGGATCAACCTGGAGGTGGAGAGTTGGGTAGTATGCACAGAATCTTGAGTTCAAATCTTATTGTTGCCATTGTACACAAAAAATAAAAATTGCAAAAATAGTCTATGTACTAATTAAAAATTGTGCCATGTGCTACTCAAGAAAATAAAAAGTTTTACATGGTCATATAATTAAAAATTGCGTCATGTATAATAAGTTTATTAATTTCTTCAAAAACTATTTAAAAGTTATATCTATCATATTTTTTATTGGTTAATAGTATAAAAATTTACAGGTTAAATTACAATTTTGGTCTCTTATCTTTTTAGTAAAATTTGTTTTTGTTCTTTATCTTTTGAAAGATTTATTTTGGTCTTTTATTTTTTAAATGTAGCTCAAAATTGTCTTTCCATCAATCTTAAACTAACATCATTAATGTTAAAAATAAGATAGTGACAGTTTTTATCATAGTGATAGTTTTTAACTGCCAATAATAATAATTTATATCATTATAGAAAAAAATAGTGCCAAATCTAAATACAATTCAACACTGCTATAACCAGTCAAAATTCAACATCAATACAAATCAAAGAATAGAGGGAGAGACGGGGGAAAATAAAAAAAAATGAAAGGGGAATGCGGAGTTGTTGAACGATCTCGCATCACCGTTGTTGGCAGAGTTGCTGCCACAGAAGTTTGGACCGAGCTGCAGAGAGATGTAGAACAGCCGTTCGCGGTGGTTGTGGTGGCCGTGCCACTCGGCGACAAAGTCAGACTTCTATGAGAGACGTAGGGTGAAACTAAGGCTGAGCACTTCCTGCTTTAGCCATTACAACTTCGTCTTCTAACAATAATAATCCTCCATCTTCCTTGTCGATCCTAGCTTCGTCCTTGAAAAGAAACATCAATTCGAAATCGAAATCCCAGCTTCACTTTTTAAGGCTTAGTTGAATGCACTCCCAATTCTTAGCGACCAAAGGGGGAGGGTTCTTCTCTGTATCCAGATCAATCGATTACTTTGGAAATAGCGAGATTTTGTGCGAAGAAACCACAATGATGAGAGAGAAAGAGGTTGGGAGGGAGAAGAGGGCGACAGAAGAGATAGAGGAGGGGGGAGATGAACAGGGGGAAGAGAGGAAGAGGAAAGAAAAGAGAAAGAGAGAGAGATTTCTTTGTAGCGGTTTTTAACTGCTATTATTTTAAAATTATTAACAGCATTAGTTTTAGATTGACAAAAGGACAAGTTTGAGCCACGTTAAAAATATAAAGGAGCAAAATGAAACTTTTAAAAGATAGAGGAACAAAATAGATTTTACTAAAAAGATAATGGACTAAAATAGTAATTTAACCAAATTTACACTATAAGTGCATAAAAATTAAACTCAATTATATATCACTTTTATTATATCAAGTGCATAAAAATCACTTTTATTATAGTTATAAATTATAGGCTTAAATATGATTTTCGTCCCTATACTTTAGTGCTTTTTTATTTTTCGCCCCTGTAATTTTTTTTCAAATTTGTCCCTATAAATTAAAAATTTTTCATTTTTAGTCCTTGTCGTCCAACTTTGTTACAAAAAACGTTAAATTGCTTACGTTAGCAATGACGTCATGATGATGTTATCATGTGACACGTCAACACAAACGACACATCATCATTGCTACGTTAACAAAAAGTGACACATCATCATTACTGTAGAGGGACTAAAAAAAACATTTAAAGGGCTAAAAATGAAAAAAAAAATTATAGGAACAAAAAATGAAAAAAAAATACATTGACTAAAAAAAGAAAAAAGGACATATTTGCAAGCACAAAAAAAATTAACCAATCATTTGCTACATCTTCCAAATATTTTTGACTATTTCCACAATCCTTAGCTATAAATTAACCAATCCTATGGTTCTATGTATTGTCTATTTTCATTTACTCTAGCAACCTTCACACCATATGCTACATGGCATAACTCATCAACGAAATTACCAGACAAGCACATGATAATCAATTAAAGCAAGTTCTCTTATGTTGAGAATTATACTTCAAAAATAGACAAAAAAAATCCCATACATTGCTTTCCTTTTCCATACTTGAAACTACCAAAAAAAGCACTTATATTTCATAGTAGCCACAATTCATATTTTATTTTTTTTTAAAAAAAAAAAGCACTAGCACAATAATTATTTATGGCATTCAAACTTTAGACAAATCCAAAGAAGCTGATCAAAATCAAAAGTTTAAGCAGAAGGGGAAGCAGAGAAGACTAAAAAGAACACATGTAGGAATGGTAATAAGACATCTTCGTATGATAAATCATAAAACTAAGACACAACTTGAATTAACCAAAATTGATTCCATAAAGGAAAGATAAAACTCAATTAATATATACCAACAGTAGGTATACAGAAGCCACAAATCAAATGAAACAATTGAGAGTAACCAGATTGATTAAGAGAAGTAGAAAACTTAAAAGAGACAGAACAAATTGTCGAACTGAATTTGCCCATCTGTGTTAGGCTAATGCAAGCACAACAACATCCTCAGCCTACAAATAAAAAAATTATAAAAATAATGATAAGAACTAAAATTTACTATAGAAAAGTGTATAGACGAGACCAAATCCTTAAAATCAAAGGTAGCCCTCTCTACATAACACAAGTAGCAACACACAAAACTAAAAAGTGCACTTGATACACTTTAGTAATCCTCTGTTGTCAAACCATTTAAATAATTATGTCGATCATAATAATGGGTCCAGCCAACCACATTTCATATATATGTATCATTTTCTTATTCAATTGGATATTTGGATTGATGATGATGAGTCAGTCGTGTTGCAGTTATGTTTTTATTATATCATTGGATCAGATTGGCATATGGGCATGGGATTAGCCAAACAATTTTGATTATATGGTAGTATTTTTATCTTGGAATACCTAACTCTTTGACTGTAGTGTTTTTATCATTAAGATTTTTATTTTATATTAAGTATAAATTAAATTTATGTATTATATTTAAGGCTTAATTTTTTTTTTCTTATAAATATGTCTTTTTTTTTCTTTTAGTCAATGTAATTTTTTTCATTTTTTGTCCCTATAATTTTTTTTAATTTTTGGTTCCTATAAATATTTTTTTTCATTTTTAATCCCTTTATAGCAACAATAATGTGGCACTATTATTGACATGACACTGACACTTTTTGTTGACATGTCATTTGTGCTGATGTGCACATGATGTCATCATGACATCATTTATCGACATGTCGCGTGCTGACGTTAACAATTTAATGTTTTTGTAACAAAATTGGACGATGAAAACTAAAATTGACAAGTTTTGAACTTATAGAGATGATTTTGAAAAAAAAAAATTAAGGGGGCCAAAAATGAAAAAAATAATAAAATACAAAAACAAAAATCATATTTAAGTTGTAGGTTGATAGTGTAAAAAATTTCTATAATGCATAACTATTAAACTTATAAAAGGATGGAAGTGACGTAAAAAAACAAAAAATGCTAGTCTGAGAAAAAAATATCCCAAAGCATCGGAATCGGAAAATGGGGAGCGTAGCATGGAAGCAGCTTCTTCTGAACGCTTTGGAATCCAACGGTCACCTCAAACACTCTTCTTTCATGCAGCTCGTATGGCAATGACCCTATCTTTTTATTTTTATAATTTATTCATTGATCCTTTTATTTGTGTTTCGGGCAGGCAACCATAGGAACCAACGGAACACCTTCGAACCGCACTGTCGTTTTCAGGTTGTCCCTCGCTCCCTCCCTCGCTTTTTTAGGTTTTGTGGAAAATTGACGACATGGGATGTTCTTCATTTTCAGAGGATTCCAAGACAACACTGATAACATCCAAATTAACACTGATGCCCGCACTCGCAAGGTTCTTCTTATTTTCGATCAACTTTTCAAATTTATGTAATTACACTGATACTGGCAATTGGACTATGGCTAATAATATGCATTTTATTTAATTTATTAGCTTATATGAGTTTTTTTAAGAAAAAAATTATTATGTTATCTATTGGCCTTTTTTTTTTTTTTAATATTAGGAATCAATTAGTCGCATTCTGCACACGTTTTAAGGTCAAATCTGTTATGAGACTAATTATCAATTCCATTAAAATCAATTCTACCCTACTTTAAAACATAGAGGCACATAGTTGTTGACATGTTTGAAATTTTCATTGAAAAGTTACTTAATTAGAAGTCTCTGTTGTCTTATTCATAGTACAGATTGAAGAGCTCAAGCTTTGCTCCTCTGCTGAGGTAATTATTTCATGAGGTACTTTTTTCAATAAAATATGTATAAGGAGCGTAGATTTTGAGACTAAGTTTAGTTCTTTTGGTTAGATATGTTGGTATTTCACAGATTCCTGGGAGCAATTTCGGATAAATGGGGATGTAGATATCATTGATGGTTCAAATCCTGACCCGCTAAAACTTCAGGTTTGATTGGAGATTTTCAGTTATGATAGAAATTGCATGCTTTGATGTTTTTATTTCCTATGTCATCTGTCCATTGGATCAAGTGTGGTTTGCACATTCTGTATTTCTGTATAGCTGTTGCCTGAGTTTTTGTGCAAAGTTGTGATATGGGGAAAAAAAAAAAAAGTTCAGCCAAAGCAGTTGTGCTGTTTACAGCCATTTGCTTCTTTCACTGACTGAAAGAAGTGCAATGCAAACCCTGTGATAGATGATAATGTGTTGTGCTTTATACTAAAGGAGATAAGTATATCAACCTCTTCTGTAAAAGCAATTTGAACTATCTCTAGTGATTTAAGGATGAGTTGAGCTGAAGAAAACTAGATAAAGGAAGATTAAATTAAAATGGTGAATTGAACGTAGCATATGACCAACTACTTCTGATTTTCCTCAGAAATATATTAGGCATATTTATATATGAGAAATCTCATATAATTAACAGACTTAGTAACTCTAGCAGACCTTCTCCATGACCAAAACTGCTTAAAGCTACTTAGCAGTTGTAGCTTGTAGGGCACCCTTATGGACTAGATGACACATTTGATACCAAAGTGGGACTGGGGGTTTTACTCTATATGTATAAGCATGCACCCTGCAAAATCAAGAAACCTTTATCCTCCCTCATCAAATCAGGGAAAGTAAAACAAAACTCTTACGCTTTGTTTAGTTTGGTTGTCAGTTTTATGTTTTGAAATTTTTAAAACTAAACTAATATTCAATTTTATAATTCCAGTTTCAATTTTCAAATTTTAATAACAATTTTTAAATTCAAACCTTGCAAATCACTCCCACTTCCTCATTCACTCACCTCTCTCACACCCATTTCATTCATTCCCCAACTAGTCAACTATTGCAGCAGTTGGGGGGCAGCAATAGTGATGGTGATGGTGATGGTGTGGTTGCACACTGGCAGTAGTATGCATGATTTTCGGAAGAGATGGTAAAAGTGAATAATTTGTTTTTACAACCAAAAACTAAAAACCAAAACAACTTTTTTTTTTTTTTTTTAAAGATTGAGCTAAAAGCATTTCAAAATTGAGTTAAAAACCAATTTAGCTTCACTTTAGCCAAACACATTTGTTTTGAAATTTACATTTGAAAACAAAAACTGTAAACCCACGACTACCTTGAACTTGCCCTTAAAGGAGCTGGTTTTGGTTTACATCATTCCAACAAAAATATTATTGCAGGTTACATAATGACTCTTTCTTATTTTTAATCTTCCCCTCGGTTTATCAATTCATAATGCAGCAAAGAGAAAAATCCTGGTTTGCCAGTTCTTTGAGATCAAGGTCACAATATTTGTGCCCCAGCCCTGGACTTCCCTGTCTAAATGAGCAAGCACAGCCAGAAATATCATTAGATCCTTCCACAGGTCCAGTTGATGCTTTTTGTCTACTGATCCTAGAACCAAATCGGGTAGTGATATCTCTCATAGTCTAACATAAATATATGCCTGTTTGCATCTACACATTCACTGTGGTTTCAACCATTTACAGGTTGATTACTTGAATCTGAAGAGCAACCAGAGGATAGCATTCAAATCAAGTGTGAGTGCTGCAGCAAAGAAAAGCTGGATTGTGGAGAGGGTCAACCCATAAATCTGTTCTCTGTCAGTGTCATGTTCAGATTTCACTGCAAACAATAAACTGCATGTTATGAAAGTATAAGAAAGAGGATTGACTGGGAATGTGTTAGTCAGATATTGATTTTAGAATGGTCACTAGATTAGTTTTCATGCTACCCCTTGAGGGTTGCACTTGTTTGATATAGACCTAGTAAGATTGGATGTGATTTAGTCTCGTGTATAGCAACTTATCGATGTGGACACCTCACTGGGAATTAGTATAGAGGTGGAACCTTGGAGAGAACTGGAGTCACTATTTATCACTTTGATTTCAATTAATATCAATTTATTTTTGTTTATTTCAGAATTCTGATGGATTGGCAGATATAAATCAAACTAAGAGAATGAAATTTGCATTTGTGTAGTGCATGTTTAGTTCAACTTATTTTAGAAAAATAATTGCTTATTTTTGCTAGCTTTCTAAGAGAGCTTTTGAAAAATAAGTGATTATTTCTCCAAATTTAATCTTTACCAAACATGGTACTAGTCATTTTGCTTCTTTACATCCATAATTTTTTGCTTTGAAAAGAAATACCAATGCTACATTTTACTGTTACAAACTTGGAGCTAAAGAACGCATGAACGGGAAAAAGGTCTCAAGATCATCTGTTAGTTCTATTTGTTATGATCCGCTGGTAGTCTCAACATTGTGGCAGGTCTGGTGGAGGATGTGGTAAGGATTCCATGTCTCCTTTTCCATTGTTCACTATAAATACCATTCCTAGTCCCCATGACTGGTGTATATCAATGTGGCAGTGCATATACCACACCCCTGCAAAAAAGTTTCATGTTATTGATAGTAAGAAATTAATAATTCAATTGACAAATATAGAGAGAGAGAGAGATCAATAATTCCTTGCTGCTTCAATAAAACAACATAGAAAAGAAATACAGCATTAAGGTTTATACCTGGATTATCAGCAACAAAGCGAATTGCTGCCCATCCACCCACTGGAACTCCAATTGTGTTCATGTATGGAGGATCCACCAAATTAAACTGTGTAGTTAGTGGGTTATAGTTGCCTGTGCCATAACCTACGACATAAAAGCTGTGGCCATGGAAGTGCATTGGGTGGTTTTCAATGTTGACTGTACCTGTGTCCTGCAGAATGAGTTGCACCCTGGTACCATATTTAAGGACCTTTGTTCTCGTCCCATTCAATGACTGCGTGTCATTTGGAATGTTATTAGGGGCGCCATTAACAAAATCATAGAACTTGGGTGGGGTGTCAGGAAAATCTTCAGTATATGATCCTTTTATCTTCTTATAATATGCTTCCAGGATTGAAATATTGGGATGAACGAAACTGATATTGTTCATTGAAGCTGCCAGCACCCCATTGTTCACGGCTTGGCAGTTTTGCTTTGGTGTCTTTGAATGACACTTTTGAACATTCAATCCAATGGTGATGAATAGATTTTTATCAATTTCTGTGAGAACATTGACTTGATTTAGGCTCCTTAATCCGTCCATGATTGTCTTAACAGCCAGTTTATCATCAAGTTTAGGCAATTTAGCTGGTAAATATAAGCTATCAGATGCAGCGCCTATATAGTTGAAGCAGGCTATTGCTGAAACGTTTTGATATTTGACAATCCTGCCAGACTTGTAAGGTGCTACAGCCATGGAGTATTTTCCTACTGGTTGATCAGCAGAGACTAGAACATTCAGTGTTTGACCTGGTCCAATCATCACTGTGTCTGTGATGAATGGCTTCGTGTATTCAGCATCAGCTTCCACGATTGTTAATTTGTGATTAGCAATTGCAAAGAAGTTCTCAGTGTTCAAACCCGCATTAATCAATCTCAACAGATAAGTCCTCCCCGGAATCACATCAATTTTGTAGACATCTGAAATGATGAGGAAATAAACGTATATAAGAAAAGGGAATGCAGAAAATTCAAATTAGAATAGTATTGATTTGTGATTGACTGGTTTAGGAGACCAAGGCTTATGTAACCTCGTGGATATTGCCATGATGTCAACGAGTGTTAGTGAAAGATGGCCTTCATCCACCACTTAATCTAGATTTTTTCTATATATTAGCTTAGTCTAATTGAAACATCTTTTAAAAATAACGACCCCAACCAACAGACAATTTTAAGCTATCCCAATAAATGTAAATCACCATTATCACAATTACTTTGTTAATTGTTATCTTCTGTTATCTCAAATACCATTAGTGGAGCAGTTGTAATTGGGTCCTGGATGACCGTTAATGGTATATGCATCTGCTGTAGGAGGAGCTCCTCCACTTGCGAGAGTGGCATGCTCAATTTGTTGGAGATCCTGCAGCCAATACTCCCCTGCCATAATTCAAATCAACCCACAAACAATAGCATTATATGGAGAACTTACAACTACGTAATACTTTGAATTCAAAACCAAAGGGAGGTGCCAAGTTACCTAGTATGATTATGTGCTCTTGATAGGGAAACTTAAATGGGTAAGGTACCCCGGCCTTTGGATAAACAACCATGGCACCATAAACCGTTCCTCTTAACCAAGAAACATGAGCATGCCAGAAGAAGGTGCCCTTCTGCTTCACCACTGAAAAATTATAGGTGAAACTCTGGCCTGATTGAATTGGACACTGTGTAATAAAGGATGGCCCATCATACCAGCATGATAGCCTTTGCCGCACACCATGCCTAAAATTTAAAATTCAAGTCTGTCAGCTATAGTTATATCGTTAACTAAATGAACTGTTTTATGTATGAGTTTGACATTGGGATTACCAGTGAATTGTAACATTGAAAGGTGTCTTATTGGTCACTTTTACTATGATTCTATCATCTTCTTGGGCGTAAACAACAGGTCCTGGATACATACCATTAATTGTGACAATGTCTTTGGAGTTGCAAAGTTTGGTAACTCTTTTAGTTTGAACCTGTACAGTAACCATTAAGAGCATCAACATATAGAGAAAAAGGCATTCGAGAGCATTGCATTCCACTGGAAAGTAAAATGCTGTGTCATAATGTGCACTTTAAGAGTAAAGTATACCTTGAAATCATAGAACCTTTTTGATTCTCCCTTGGTACTTCCATGTGCTATAAGCTTCACATTGTAGATAGAAGATATCATACTCAACCACAGCATAAACAAGGTGATTAAGTTGGCCATTTTCAGGGGGAGTGAGTAGAAGTGGAGGCTTGAGGTAGAATGGAAGGGAAGCCCTTTTAAAAGAGTGAGACTCTCTTTGGAGGATTTATTTTATTAGAGGAAAGTCTTAAAAAGGCTATGCAGGTTCTATTCTATTTGTCAGCTTTCATGATTCCTCTAGCGTGAATTTGTGATAATAAGGTGTTGGGAAGTGATTATTCAACATGACCACAATGGTAGGGAAGGCTTCAGCACACCCTTTTATCCCACTTCTCTGTTTTTATCCATTTCCTTCTTTTACTGTCAAACATTTTCTGTTACAAATCATACCATTGACTGAGAATAGAGGGCACACATGCCTCTAAATATGTCCTATATTAAACCCCACCACAATCAGCCACCTCCCTTTCCATTCTACTAATTTTTCATAAATATGAATGCTTTATTACTTTTTATTATAGAGTAACATGTTCTAATCAAGTTGTTTCTTACTATTGAAAACCACATGGTAGAAACTCAAACTACAAAGCAGCATTCAGCTATCACTAGTAATTCAATAAGAAGTCATCAACAACAACTAATCATATTCCATTATTTGGGATCCACTATATGAATTAACTGATGTTATTGGGTGCTATCGAAAACCAAATTACTTTCCAGTAAAATAATTTAGAACATTGTCTTTTTATTGGTTTCTCCTAATATGTTTTTAGATATTCTTTTAATATAGTCCCTAGCGGTTTTCTTTCCACTTGATCGGATCAACTTATTGACTTTATCTTATTAAATTTACCGCTAACGTTGCTGTAAATTGATTATTACCCTAGAAACAAAGCACCCACATTTTTAAGAGTTGAATAAATAAAGCGTTGAAAAGACAGAGATTTAGACAACTCAAAACATTCATTTTCACTTTGTATTTGGGGGAGAAGGTGGGTTACTTTGTTTTGCTTTTATTAGACATCTTCCTCTTCTCAATGATAAGCAAAGTTGATGCACGCCTTCACATCCCTAGACCACCATTATTGGAGTAAATTATAGCACAAGCTACGTTACATTTTATAAATATCTGTTTTTAGCTAAAGCATTCCAAACATCTTTCTGGTTGATTTGCTTTAACAGGGTACGTTTCCATTGGTCATCACGCCTGCAATACATGTGTTTTGCATGGTATCTTTTCCAAACAATTCATTTGGAAAGAAAAGATTTCAATGTAATTGATTATACATTCTTCATGCAACTTACTACATATTCATCCAATTAAACTACGTACTGATCATATCAAATGTACTTAAATAAATCAAAGTGTACCAAAACAATATCAAATGTACTTAATTAGCCTAACTAATGACCTCAATAATTGGCAACGTAACTACATGTTATCCGTTAGTTTTCTCGGTAATATAAATTGCTTTTAACCCCTATTTATAATTAATAAACTAGGAGGATTATTAGGTACACATTCTTTTTTCTTTTTTTTTTTTCGGTTCCCGGAACACATTCTTTAAACATGCTCATGTTTGAATAGAACTTTGTAAGTTCTACAAAATGATGTGGGTGTCACCCATTGTTTAGTAGATTGATGCCGAAAGTGAAACCCAACCTCTCCTCCCGGAGAAACCCGTCCCACTCTGCCCTCTTGTTTTGTGCAATCTCATATTTTTTATTTAAATATCTATCAAACACATTTTTTTATCAAATAATACATAATAATGAACCATTAGAACCTTAAGAAAATAAAAAAATAAAACTAAAACATATTATTGGTATAAATGTGTAAGCTATATTTTATAATTTAATTATGGTGAGTTTTAAGTTGAGGGGCCAAAAAACCATTCACCTATGTGGGTTTAAAAATAACCTATTAGATATATTGTTAAAATAAATGGATGACTACGATGAAATATAATTACCTTTCATCTTAGCTGTCCATTTATTTTAATAATATATCTAACAATTATTTTTAATGTCACATGGGTGGGGGGCTTTTTTGGTCTCTCATCTTAAAATTCACCTTTAATTATTGTTGGAAAAGTTACCTATATTTCTAAACTTACCTTTATCGTTTACATATTAGAGAAAATCCAACCCCCACCCCCAAATCCTTTATCATATTTACTTGTTTGTATTTCTTTGGTAAGAGACTACATGTATAAGCAACAAAACTTTTCCTTTAAATATTTAACGCAGTTGTATATTTAGATTCGAATTCAAGATTACTGATTAAGCTAGAATAACTCAGTGCCAATTGATATATGCATTCCATGATAAACTCTAATCAAATAGAAGGTAAATAAAAAAGAAAGACGAAATTGTTTAAGGAGGAATTTGAATTTGAACCCACAATCCTATTCCTTAAAAGAATGTATTACAGCAATTTCTTTTTAAGTAGTGCTGCACACTTAAAATACACGTAAACTATAATTTGCCCACCTTTCAATTCCGTCACTTCATGTGTTATAATGTTAGTATACCAAATCAAATCACCCTTGAGCTGAAACTATGATGACCCGGGTCTAGAAGGTGCCAAAAAATGCCATTTTTTGAGAGGCATAATTTGAAGGTTAAAAATAGGGTTAAATATGTTTTTGGTTTTTCAAAAATATAACATAATTGGTATTAGTCTTTAGAAATTTTTTCCTTAAATAAAGTCCTTTAAATATTAAAAATACCCTAATTAAATCTTTATGCTAAACTCTGTTTAATTTTTTTGTTAAATAATGGTCACATCAGCATTACAATTACCATTAATTTGCTGATGTAGCCGTTCATGTCAACTGCTATGTTCAGGTCAGATTAGTAACATACTTTTTAAATAAAATTATTACATGTTTAATCCTAAAACAAAAGCAATTAAACGATTTTTTATTAAAAATTATCGCTGAACACTTTAAGTAATAAAATACTTTACTTAGAAGCTGATGTGACCATTATTTAACAAAAAAGTTAAACAGGATTTAGCACAGGCCAGGATCTAACTAAAATATTTTTAATATTTGAGAGACTTTATTTAAAAAAAAATTTGAAAGATTAAAATCAATTCTATCATATCTTTAAAAGACAAAAAAACATATTTAACCCCTAAAAATATATACATACGCTAACTAGGCAGGCCAAGATTAGATGATTGTGTCTCATCTCATGCATGCCATGATACACATAGTAACTTCTGAAACACGCTTCCTGCCAGCGTGTGGTGTTGTCAGTGCCCACACACACTGCCTAATATAAATTGATCCTCCCATAAACAATAGTGGTTGGATTCCCTCCCTTATCTTCATGCACCTTCTCACGTCAACATTTTATGTTGGCTCCTTTTCTCATTCCCCATTTAAGCTAAGTTTTTTTGCCCTTTATCTTTAGATCAAATACCAAGTATAACTATTGTATTCAATATGTAGCAAGTTTCTTCAATAACTTCGCTAAACGCACGCGTATCAAATTAACATTCAAGTCACTTGCTCCTCGTTATGATGATCCTTTATAGAATGACTTCATTAGTAGCTGCATGATCCAAAATTTCAAACTTAGTTGCTTATAGAGTGTCAACCTTTTTGCTTCCCTTTGATTTTTTACTACTTTTCTGAATATATAGAAGGATGCTTTGCGCAAAAACTATTAATACGACCCTGCATACTTTCTGAAATCACTATTCTGAATGTACAACAGCTGAATATGTTCATAGACTTTGAGGCACAATGATACCATGCGCTTGAAATGATATCTTATTCAATGCTTTTCTGTTAGCTTATGGAGTTACATCTAGGTATATGTGCAGGAATATTAAATAATTAGAAACTGTGCTCAAATATATAAAATGAGGAAACGGTCACATTATTTATGAGTTTAATAGTTATATATTATCAATGTAAAAAGTTTTATACGGTTAACTAATCAGAAATCATCGTGGTATGACTTTTAAGATAATTATTATAAAAGTTAACAAACTTATCATACATGGTGGGTTGTGATTGGATAACAGTATAAAATTACTTTACACCATTAATGCATAACCTATTTTCTCATTATTTATATTAGCTAGGTGTATATTTTGGTCTAATTTCAATTTATTGATTAGAAAGTGTTTCTTTGCAAAGGCAAATATGCATACTGAAAATCTTTAAAATTAAAAAATAATATAGACATAATTAAGTAAAAAAATAAATATAATTTTAAAAAAAGATAAATTAATAATAACAATTGATCTAGGTGAGGATCATCTGGTGCTCCAAGTTGCAAGGTTGAGGGATACAATTTTGATGGAGGTCTAATTGATGCCTCTAGAAAATGGCAAGCGTCGAAAAAAAAACACTTTAACGCTTAATTTAGAAAGTAATTTAGTAGATTAACAGTAAGGAGTCATACCTTGGATAAGGGATTAGTCTATGCTATTTATAATGATTTGGTTGTATTGGGCTGATGGAATTTAGTCAATTGATGTCATCAACTCAACTATCTTATATAATCCTTTTATCATCCTTGTAATCACGACTAACCAAACGAGGATATGGCAAGATTAGGATGCAGTCCCTTACATAATTGGGGTGCTATTGTCATATTCAATTTAGATGTAACTTAGTTAATTGTGACATCCTCTTACTTTAGGTGAGGGTCACGAGTGTTGAAAAAAGAAATATTAATAATAGTAGAACATTTACTTAATAGTGAAATATTTATTTAAACTTGATTCATGTGTTTTAAGGTTTATAGTATTTTTCCTATGCATGCATCTTGCATTTAATACCTTATATATAGTTTCCAAAAGTAATATATTAAAGTATGTCCATTGTACCAAAAAGTGCCTTATGCATCTATAAAATACCCATGCACTAATCCATTTGCAATCAAGCCAATAAATCCAAACCAAGTGAGTTTTTTAGATTGTATGTTCTCCCTTCTTTTTCTATATATCTCCCTTATTTCCTTCAAAAGTGATATCAAGAACTTGGTTGTTTTGAATATGTCTAATTCCATTGTTTCAATACCTAAACTCACAAAAGAAAATCATGATCAATGGTGTATGCTTATGAAGGTGATTCTTAGCTCTCAAGATGCATTGAAGATAGTAGAACAAAAATATGAACTGGAAAATAAGAGTTTTGAATCAACAACAAAGGAACACGTTAGAAAAGAATTGTAGATTGGATCAACATGCTCTTAGCATCATTCATTAGACATTGGCTGATGAAATGTTTGAGAAAGTGTCGAAGTGCAACAAAAAAAGGAAGCTTGGGTGATTCTTCAAAAGGCCCATAGAGGAGTTGATAAGGTGAAGAAGGTGCATCCTTAAATATTGAGAGGAGAATTTGAATCCTTACACATGAAGGAAATTGAACCCATTCATGACTATTTCACAAAAGTCTTGGCCAACTACCAATCAAATGAGGAGATATGGCGAGAATTTGGAAGATGTTTATGCATGTCATGGTGAAAATTATTCGTGCACATGACCTTGTTTTCGTGGATATTGAACAAAAAATGAACTAAAGTCACCGTGATATTTGCGCCCCAAAGTCAGGAAATCTGCTCCCTTGCGGGGTTAAGGTCTTGAAGCGCTTTGACCCAGCAAGAGACTTGCCACCCGAACCCACGTTCAATGACTCTGGTCCATATCAAACGTTTATTAATTTTTGAAGAAAACATACTAAGAGATTTAACTACACCATTCTAATTTAAAATATAAGAGAAAATCGATATAATTGTGCAGAGTTATGAATACAAAACAGTTTTAAATCTGTATGATAAAAAATGCAATCACGAGATTGAGGATTTGCTTATATTACTATGGTAGGTTAGTTTTGGACGTAGTTAGGAATTCAGTTGTTTGTGTTTTCTAATTCAAGTCAAAGTAAAGGTTAATTTGCTTATTTCAGTGGGTCAATTATAAAAAAATGGTGAAAAAAAATATTTTGAATACAATAACATTTATATAAGTTTATCAATTATGTATTCTCATTTTTCATCTGGACTTTATTTTTGTGTCTAAATGCCTTTTCTTTCATTTCAGCTTTCCAATTTTCTTACTTTACCTAAATAATGACAGTAAGCGCACTATCCTGCCATTTGGTTGGATCAATTAAAGTTAGAATAAAACGTAATTAATTTCCCAACAGTGTGTCCTTAGATCTGTTCTTTCAGTACAATGATAACTATGAAGCTTTGAACCCTTAAGTGCGCTTGCAAGTTGCAATGTAAAAATCTAAAGAATGACTGTTTAACAGTGTGTTTTTGATATATTTCCTAAATGCAAAAGCGAACCCTTAAATTAGGATTTTTCAAATTAACGTCTTACCATATTACTGCTTTAAATATTTCTGTTATGGAATTAATTAATTTTCAATAATATAAAATATTTATTAAACATATCTTTTTATATCATTATTTTATGAAGACAAAAAATGTAATAATCTTTTAAATTTTGAAGAAAAAATTTAGTAAAAAAACTATTAATGTAATGATATGTTACTATAGTAATATATATATATATATATATATATATATATATATATATGAAATTTTTTATTTCATATTTTTTTTGGTAACCATATTATAGGTGCGAAGTATTCACAGATTTTGTAGATGACTAATTTCTGCCAGAGAAACTTTTTTTGAACAATCAATAAGTCTTATAATGATCTTGTTGAAATATAAAGCAACTACATTTTAAATAGGGAAAAAGTAGCAATGAGGCTCTAAAATAGGTATTCCAAGATACTTGCCAAAACCACAAAAAGCAATCTATTCTTGTAGCTTCATACCCAACAAATGATGACCTTTCAAAGGTTTACTAATGCATCACATTTTATACCATGTTTGCATAGCATTATAGTTAGGATATGTTGCATATTTATGCCTTCTTTGGTCCTACTTCTAGTCATTTTTGTTGTTTTTCCTTTTTGTTGGACTTGTCACGATTTTGGTCATGTTTTGGTTTCAGGAGCAGATTTTCTTTTGATTTAGATCATGGAGCGTGTGCAAGGATTAATGGCAAGCTTTTATGTTGAGTCTCGATAATTGCATCAAGTTGGGTTGGAGCTTGAATTGAAAAAAGTTGGAGCAAAAAGCTAAGAAGATGAATCTTTTCTTCATAGGCAACAAGGATCACAGGCAGCCCGTGAAACACATTATTGCTTATGAACGAACCTGTTAGGCATACCAGAGTCAAGACAGCAAGGATGACAAGCAACTCGTTATTACCTTTAGCCTGTGAACCAATTTGTCGGATGCATGAGAGTCAAAACAGCGAGGATCACAAGCAGCCCTTGATCAACCTTTTTGCCCGTGACCTGTCACCTGCGAACTATTTTAAGTATTTTTGCATTTTTATTTTGTTTGGGCTTAGACTTCCATTAGCCAAAGGTTTTAAATAGACCTTTTAGGATTAGTTTAGGCAATTGAACCTTGCATTCTTAACGGCTGAGGGCAAGAGCTTGGGATTGCGATATTCTCCTCTTTCTTTTTTCTGGTTTAAATGTTTCTCTTTTCTACTTGTTTGTTTTCTATGGCTATGTGTGAGTAGTCATCTTTATTCTAGGATTGGGCATAGCCCTATGAACATTTAATGAAGTAATTTCTTTTATCCTTGTGTAATGCTTATTCTACTCTTGATTTCTTCTCTATCGATTTTCTTTATGCGAAATGAATTGGCCACATTTTACATAATCTTAAGGATTTGGGGAAGTACTAAAAGGTGAACTTGAATATCGGAACTATAGGGACGAAACCTAGGTTTAAACCATGAAAGTAGGTGAACCCTTTGGGGATCAATTGGACTGACAAAAGCTCTTTGGGTTTAATTAAACACAACCACCATGAAAATAGGTGGCTAATTTGATTAGACACCCTTTCATATCTTGATAAGGAATGAAGGGTACCTTAAGTTAATTCACCCTGAAGAAGAACAAGTAGGAACACAAGGTAAGGGAATTAATTTATTAAGCGTCATAGCGTGAACCCCAATCCTAAAAGTTTTCTTTTATTGAATTAACACCAATTTTATTTACTTGCTCAATTGAATTTCTAATTATTTGTTTTCAAAACCTAAATTCTCAATTTAATTTCCTTTATTTAATTTATATTAGATTGCGATAATTACAAAGTCAAACACGCAGTCCTTGTGCAAAGAACGATAACTTATTACTAGGATGATACCGTACACTTGAGGTAAAGTATCATTTACGTAGTGGAAGTAGCTCCCTTCTTCCTTGGTACAGCTTTAGTACCTTATCTGAAGCCACTCTTGAATTGGCGAGGCACGTTATGCAAGTACCTCATTCTACCTATTCCGGTGGTCTTTTTGCGAATTGCCTTCACCCTCTGGTTATATTTCCTCTTGCATGTAGTAAGGAAAGCGTAGGTGGCGCACCGACTCTTCTAAAGGTGGAAGTTGTGGTAGCCACACCTCATACAGAGAGTTTGGGTCTTGTTCCTCCTTTTACTGAAGCTCCATGTTCCCTTCCCCATTGAAGCATATGAAAAACCCTAATGCTGCAGCGAAGGAGCTATGTGGCTAAAGAAAAAAAGAGTCTCCCCTGAAGATGAAAAATCTCTGGCTGGTCACTTTTAGTTGGTTCTCCCCTCAAGGGAAAAAAAAAGAAAAAAATGAAGAAAAAAAAAGTTAAAAAGTAAATTGTTCTACCATTGGATTTCTCAATCTTTAAAGAGAAACGACAACTTGAAGATGAATCATACATAAAAATCAATTTTGACTGCAATTGGATAGAAAAGATATAGGTTCTCTTTAATTATAAAGACAAAGATGTTCTTATTTATGCCACATCTCATTCCTTGCTTACAATTATTTATTCTTTTTTCACTTTCTATATGATCAAATAAAAGGAAAGAAAATTTTTGGGCCTATTTGTTTCCTATTTTTGAAAATTGTTTTTTGATTTTAAAAATAAAAAACTTGTTTGATAAGAGTAGTTTTTAAAGTTGTTTTCAAAACTAATAACCTTTTTTAATTTTTTAAAACTAAAAAATTAGAGCATGTCTAAATTGTTTTGGTTTTCTATTTCAATTTTTTATTATTATGTTCTTTCTTGTACTTGTACATCTTCTTCGCCCAATTTTACTCTCTAAAAACCAATTGTAAAATTTGTCTTATAAAATAGTTATTAAAGATTAAAAAAAATGCAATCAAACATGCCTATATTTTATTTTTCTTTCATTTTCCATCTTATTAAACAATATAATCATCTCACCTTTTACTTTTTTTTCATTTCTTTCCCTCATTTTCCCTTCCTAAACCAAACTTAGTCTTAGAGACGTTTTTTTTTTTTGGTGGAATAGTCTTAGAGACTTAGTCAAGTGCAAATATGCCTTCATAGGAAGGAAGAACTTTCATTGATGAGTGTTGAAACTAAAAAATTTAATCAACCAAGGCTACCATGGACCACCTTTACATGTAGCCTATGATGGACCACTTTTATTTACTGTTGGATATATCTAATCCATATGGTTATACAGTGCACCCTCTACACCGGATCCCTTCCCTAACTCCCTCCTTCTAGTAGCCACCTGTGTCGCCGGTGTTGGCACCCTCACTAGCAACATCCCTCTAACAACCACCGGTGACACCGATGCCAACATCGAAACCATTGCCCATCGTTGTAGGCACCGTTGTTGCTCACTCTTTCCTTCATCAATCCCTAGTTGCTCCACTCTCCCTCAATCCTTCCTTCATTAATGGTTGCAACCCTTTTCCAAATCCTTTCAAACTCCTTCCAAATGCAACTTGCGATCAGCAGCAATGCACAAAAGAAAAAAAAGACTTTGGTTCCGGGGTGAAGGCCAGTAGAGTGAAATTGACAGCACAGCTTAGCCTCGCAGTGGTTGTGGGTTTGTACGACAACAAAGGGAATGTGGCTTGCGAGACGTGGTTCAATGAGTCACGGTCTGCACGACGGAGGATGAAGCGCAATTTGAGCGAGGGTTCGCATGTGTAGGTTTTAATTCTTGCACATTTCGAGGGCAAGATAGGGTCCAGGAGGTGTGGTTCACAATGGGTTTCAACTCATGGCTTGGCTTTGACATGTGTTTGCCGTTACAGGGTTTGATTTGGTGGCAGGTTTCAGTTTTGGTGTTGCAGTTTTAGGTGGGCGGCCTTTGGTTGCGAGTTGGGGGTTTTCGATGTTGATAATGGATTATTCTAGGGTTTTAATTCAAGTTCAGAGATGGTGGCTTGGTGGGTGTGAAAATGCTTCACGTTCTATTTTGATGCTGGAGTTTGGCTTGTGCTTATGGGTTCTGGTGTGGTGGCTTTCAAGGGCTTGGGAGGTCAGTTCTGGTGTGGAGTGGTTACTGGTGACCGTTGAGGAAGGACATTGCTGGTGAAGACAGTAAAGCCAGCGTTGCCAGTGGCCGGAGTTGTCGGAGACGTTGCCGATAAGGGCACTAGCATTAACGACGCCAGTGGTTGTCAAAAAAAGGGAGTTGGGGGAGGGATTTGGTGTGGAGGGTGTGTCATATAATTGTAAAGATTAGATAAATTCAATGATAAATAAAGGTGGTCTACCATAGACCACATGTAAAGATGGTCCACAGTAGCCATCATCATTTTAATCTTATTATCTTTATAAAATATTTTGAGTGTAATTATAAGTAGGAACAAATTCATGGAAACTTGTACAATTTACTTCCCTTGTCAGGTTAAAACCCAATGGGTAAAAAAGGTGGGGTGGGGGGTTTAAATTGCAATTGAGATTGAAGAAAATAAAAGGTAAAAAAATATACAAGGAGGATGAAGTAAATTCAATTATGAAACAACTTTAGTTTAAGGCACAATCTTAGCATTGATTCTTAAGATTGATCATAGATTCAGATATATATCCTTTTTCTTTTGATAAATTAGTTATAGTTGTTAACAAGCTTCAACAACCAAGTTTTTCTTACTTTCTCAATAACAAAGAGAAGCTCATTGATTATTTCCCTTATCAATAGACAATCCTAAACAAACTCTTAAGATTTAATCTACTAATAACATTAAAATTTAGAGAGACTTAATTTTAGCTAACAAACACACAAACTTGGTTTATTTAAACTAAATTATATACTAATATAGACAAAATAAATAAATTATTACGTATCCTAATTGGCTATATAGTATTGTCCTAATTGGCTAGAAACTATTTCTATCGAATAAGGCCTTCAAATATGTAGAATTTTCAAGAAGATCCCAAATATAATAAAATAAAAAGGTTCCCAAAGGAGATGCAAAATACAATATAATAAAAGGACTAAATTATCCTAACTAATTTCTAGATATTTCCATAGGCGTGGTGGATTCCACAGAAGGACATGGCAGCTTAATTTTGGCTTTCTATGTTCTTCTCTCATTCAATTTCAATGGATTTTCATCTTTTTATAAAAAAAAATAATAGAACAATAACATAAACCAAAAAGATTTAATTATGCAAATTACTTGAAAAATATACCTAAATGGGTTGAAAATATGCATAAAAGACATAAGAAATTATGATGAAATTGAAATTGATCATCCATTCAAAGAATTCATGCTCTAGTAAATTTTAATGAATGCCTAGATTATAATTTTTACACCTCTAACGGTAGTTTGAAAATTAAAAATAAAATTTCGTTCACAAATATGTTTGACAAAATTATAATTGAGATATTGTAAACATGATTTGAAACCTTAAATTATAGTTTAAGTAGAAGTGTCTCATCAAACCAAGTTTTTCCAACTATAATACAAACACACCTACCGTTCAAACTACATGAAGGAATGGTGTGTATCACGTCTGACAAAATGTCAAACAAACATAGGTCGGGTCTTTGAAAATATTTTTGATTTGGTACGGTAAACTGATCTAATATAATTTGAATCAATTTATCGTATGGTTAAATTCGTTGGACGCAACTAACTGATAACAATATTTTTGACGAGATGAACTGAAGTGATGTTCTCCCAAATATAAATTCATTTAACAATATTTTCCATACAATTTTGCTACCACTTATCCATTTTGATTGAGATTTCACTTGAACAGCAGCTTGGTTTAAGGCAAATTTAAAGGCTTAAGCACGTAAATCTTAGGGAAAAAATATACGTTGTGGAAGAAACTTTAAAGAATATAATTTAAGGTTATATTTGGAAAGTTTTGTGAATAAAAATTTATAGAAAAAATGAAAAAGTAAAATTAATTAAGTTTTTTCCATAAGTTAAAATTAGCTTATGTATAATAAGTTAAAATTAGCTTTTAGAAGAAATTAAATGAAAAAATTTCTATAGATTAACTTAAACATAAACTAATTTTAATATATGGAAGAAATTTATTCTATTTTATCTTATTTTTTTCCCTATGCTTATTGGAAAGGTTATCCAATTAGGACCTAATGTCATTAAACAATAGTCTGAAATATGAATAAACCACTATAAGCACATCAAAGGCGGGCCAATTGATAAAGGACTATTTTTATATGCCTGAATTAATACTTCTCCGTGGAGATTTCAAAGGAAGACAAAGTTGGACCCGTTCAAAAAAAAAGCAGCAGTTTCATGAGTAGCTTGTTTTGTTGCACTCAGACACAAAATACTGTAACAAACCACTGTAACCTCCTCTCCCCAACGTATCTTTCCAGAAAAATGAATAATTAAATAACCATTCAACAAGTATAGCAAGATAGTCTAGTCTGAAGCGATCCCAATAGAGAGAACTTTGTCCCCCTCTTAAGCTGTCAAACATAACCATGGGATGCATTCCTCTTAAGCTGTCAAGACCAAGGAAACTTCAAGTTTCAAAAGGAAATGCTTGGAAGGAGAAGTGTGCAAGGCTATACATAATCAAGCGCTGTGTTTTGATGCTAATTTGCTGGAGGAGGCAGGGAAATAAGTGATTGATTCCTCCTGTAATGACTTCTAATTTGGTAAGTGTACACATTGTCTTGACACACTTCAGAGAATTTATCAAGAAACTTGATGTAATTAAATGCCAAGTTTAGTTTCAAAATGTCCATATAGATATTTTACTGGGGTGTTTAACTAAATTTGCACTTGTTCTTTTTTCATTCTGCTGAGATGGGACTTCCTAGTTTCGCAAGTACCACCATAATCATGCACGTCTTCAATTAAAAGCAGCATAATCTCCCTCAATAATAATACAATGCAAATCACCATACGTGTACTAATTAATATCTGATAATAATAGAAAAAAGTAAAAAATAAAAAAATGAACGAACTACTAGAAAGTGCCAGAGTAATTAAGGAAAGAAAGAGTCTATGACTACGACTATTATAAAATAAACTATCAGCATTTGATCACCAATTCTTGCTGAAAGATTGTGCTGTGTTATTTAGGAAACATTCACTAGTGAACAAGGAACCACAAATGTTGTCAAACGTTGAAACTGATACAGTTGGCCTGCCATTGTCAAGAAGTGAAACACGGTCATCATTTCAATGCTATGCCTAAAACTTAATCATTGCTTTTCTCTGAATCTATCCTTTATTATGCTAAATCCTCTGGACTCTGTTCTATCTTCAATGTTTAAACTTTAAAGCTCTCCGTGTATTTCGTTTGCCTTACAAGTTGTAAGTTGTCAGGAAACTGAAAAAGACTTCAAATAGTCAATTCACCTGCATTGCTACTTTTGTTTTTTGTTTCACAGTGTGGAAAGAAATAGAATAAGATTTCAACTCAAAACAGAACTCCTTGACCCCATAACGAGGAAAAAACCTCACTACACAAAAGATTTCAAAGCATTACTTTCTAAGACATGCTTAAATTCGACATCCACTTCCAATTATAATATGTGAAAGTTTGTTTTTTTCATTGGAGATTTTCTGAAAAAAATCGTCATATTATTTTCAAAGTACGAGTACCTATGAAAGAGATTCAATCCATCATAATAATAACATGCTTATGAGAGTATCGTTTATATGAAAATCATAAAACAGGGATTTATTCCCTTGACTCGTATATCTTCAAAAACGAAGCAGAAAATCTCATCCCCAATCAAATTCCACGGCAATTACAGACGATCAAGTTAAATATAGCACTTTATGCAAATTAATTATTTGTCCAGCTCAGATTGGAGAATGATATCAAATATCTTATCAAAGCACAAAACAAGCTCTTCCACTCCTTATTAATCCCAATCAGATCCCCAAGGAACTTATTTTGACAAAGAGGGAACTAGGAAACATCTGCAAACACTCCTTTCCCTTTCTTTTTTTCTCAACATCGTTTTTTTGTGTCAACATCTTAAGGTTTTAATTTTATTTTTTTTAAAATAATTTTCGTACACTAAGTATAAACATCTTTATACTAAAATGAATTCTAATTAAATTCAGAAAAAATAAAAAATGTAAACTAATCAAGATGCAACTATGTAACCACTAGACTAAATGTAAATATATCAAAATGCTGCGTCTTATCTAATTCGAGCAAAATTACCTTCTATTAACGTGTGGTCTGTACCAAAGAAAAACTAAATAGTTTACATGAAGCCATGATCCCTAAAATAAAAGAAACAAAATAATTAAGTAACTATTTATGGCGAAATTCCATATATTAATGAGATGAAAGGTAATTCAGGATCCATACATTCCACAAAACATAAAAAGAAAAGAGTAATTTCCTTTTCTTTTTTTCTTTTTTTTTTTGGTCTTTCATAACAAGATGAACAAGTAAAGTAACTAAGACACAGGAAGCATAAAATTAAGAGTGAACGCTGGGGTTGGAGGGAAGAGGAGTTTTGGGTTGAAAGAGCATGAGAGGACGATCATCGTCGTTGTTGCTGTTGTGGTGGGGATCATCATCATCATCATCGTTGTCGGTGATGCTGAGGTTGATGCAAGAGCAACGCTCCAAGGAAGCAAAGAAAGCAGACGCCACGTTGGAGCCAACCCAGGTGGCCACTCGGTCCAGTTTGTCGCACGACATGAACCCACAATTGTTGTTGTTGTTGTGGCTGCTGTTGACGTTGTCCATTTTCGTTGATCCCTACTTAAACTCTGTTTGTGGAGAGATAGATAGATATATGGAGAGATGAAGACCGCAGAAATAATAGAATACAAGAGAGTGATGCTTTTTTCTTCTTTCTCTCTTTTTCTCTTTTTTTTTTTTTTTAAATAATTCAATTTCTGTCTCTTACGTTTATCGGATTTCAGGCCTCAAATTCAGTGTCACTAGTTATTACATTTGCCTTCATTTTGAATGCCAGAAAAGAAAACGAACAAATTTGAAATTTGAATATAAGAAAAGTTAAAGACAAAAATAAATAAAATTTTCTTTTTAAAGTTTTTCTTTTACATCTTTTATTTTCTTTCTTCTCATTTAAATAAACTTTTAGTATATTGTAGCAAATAAATAGTTTTTATTAAGATTAAAGTAAAAATATTTAAATTTTAAATTTTGACAGTCGTATTAAATCTTTACTTTTATATATATTTAAGTAAAATAGTAAAAAATAACGCTTCCTCATTCAAAATGAGGGCATAATTGATAGTATTATTTAATTTTTCTTTTTTTATTATTTAATTAATTTGAAATTTGATTTGTTAATATAATGGGTAATAAAGATACTCATATTAATGGTGTTGAGTGTGCAATTCATACCTCAATTTGCAATTTTTCATATCCTACTTAAAAATTGAATTTGTATTTTCTTAAATTGTACATAATTATTTTTTGTCAAACCAAAGGAGATTTATCTTTGACACCCATTCAAATTAAATATAATTCGTATTAATTTAGTTATGAAGTTTAAGTAAATGAAAATGTGAATATAAAATTTTTCTGTTTTTATAATAGAAAAATTCTGATCTTAACAGAATTTGAAAATGGTAGTAAAGGATAAAAGATAAGACTGTGTGTGTGTGTGTGTGTGTGTGTGTGTGTATATATATATATCGTGATTTGGTAATACATAACAATCATAAAATACAAAAAGACTAAAAATACATCAAAAAGATCTTATACAAAGCAATGTCAATCTGCCTTAGTCCTCATACAAAAAGAAAAATACTATAATATAGGTCTTCAAATCCTTATCCTGTTGAAGTATCCTCTGACTCATATTCAGTATCACAGAGCGTTAACGTTGTCTTCAGTAATTATGATCAATCATACATAGAAGAAAAATAATAGAGTAAGGTGTTTTATTCTAAAATCACTTTTACATATATGGTAGGAAGGCTACCATAAAAACAAAGATAAAACATAGATGACAATAGAAGGGAACCTAGGGTTCATTCTAAGTCATATTATACTAGACTGCCTTTGATTAGGTATGGATCCATACTCTCCATTGGTGAGTAATATTCCTGTACAGAACTAGGAAGTGACTGAGAGTACAGATACCTCCTTAACATCATCATATGGTACGATCCTCATCATTAATGAGGAACAAATAATAGTCAGGATGTCTATTTATAGAGGTATACTCTCATACTAATCTTGGAATGCTGGATAGTTGTCGAGGTTATCAAGCTTGGTCAGGCAAATATCCCAACTAGAGGGCACTACCCTGGCCATTGGGACCTTCACCAGTCGATGTCTACCCCCAAAGACTTCCACAAGTGGGTATTTGTTGTTCATTCCTCAGCGTACCAAACTGTAACTTTCCTAGCAGGGTGTCATGTCACTGCATGTTACTTACTTTACATTATTGACTAATCTATCAAATTTTCACTTCTTAAACAGAGGTTTCTCTGGTCTCATTTAATTTAAGCACCAATAACATTTCTGTCTTATATTGCAAAAATTACATGATAATATAAGACAGAATAACAATTTGGTAATCACAATTTAATTACCAAAATTTTAACAGAATAATGACTTAATAATCAAAATATTATTACTAAAATTTTGGAAAAATAAAAATTTAATAACTAAATAATAACTAAATTTGAGCAGAATAACTACTTAATAAAAGCATTTTAATTATAAAATTAGATAGGATAACAACTTAGTAAATACATTTAATAGTCTAAATTTGAGAAGAGTAAGAACTTAGCAATTATAATTTAATAACCTAAATTTGAGTAGAGTAACAACTTAGCAAAAATTAAAGTTGAACATCAAACATTATAACAATGTAATGATAATAGTATTAAAGCTTATGCCTAAATGGGGTTTAGGGGAAAACCTTTCCTACCAATATGCAAAGTGACAATAATTTAGAACCAACCACACTCCCCCATTACCTTTAAGGTGGTTGGTGAATATGATGAAATTATTAGTGCAAAGCTTCTAGGAAGAGAAATTTTACTAATTAAAAACTAGTAAAATTTTAACATAAAAATAAAGTACGAAAAATTTTAGAGAGAAAGAAACTCTCTAAATGGATTTTTGGCCCCCTAGGTTTAGGACGTTCTATATAGGTTGTCATCAAGCTCCTCAGTGTAAATTTTATCTGTAATTGATTAACCAGTACCAATAAAATCGCATAAACTTGAAAAATTAGCTTTTAATTTTAAAATAATGCATTTTAATGTGAACTGGACAAATACATTATTTTTCATCAAAAATAAATTTCTAATAATTTATTTTTATTTTTATTAATTTATTTCGAATCATATGTATTTATTTTATTTTTTAAAGCTATAAAATTCATAAAATTTGACCTATAAATAGACTAGAATCACCATTTTCACCATTTCAAGGTGTCAAACCAATACTAGCTAGGCTTAACAGACATCGAGGGACATTCTGATTATTTTACACTGAAATTCCTGAAATTTCTTAAAAAATTTCAAAATTATATTTCAATATATATGGCATGATTATAAGCTCAAATTAACATTTTAATGTCAATTGAATCTTTTTTCCATCTAGTCCTTAATGTTGAGAAATAAAGACAAAATTGTCATTTTTTAATTTCTTCTGACCCCATCTCGAAAAAATTATTAAAAATCACGATTAGACAGCCTTGACATTCTGAATTTAACCGTGGGAAACAAAATTTTAAAATTTCTTTCCAATTTTTCAGAATTAAATCGTCAAATATTAGAAAAAATAGTTGAAAATTGAAACAAGAGTGTTACATTTTTCACTACTTTTCTTTCAAAATAAAATTTTTACAATTAAAATATACTTTGTATAAAATTCTCAAAATATTTTGAGGTCAAAAAGTCTCTGGTTGGTTCCCGCAGTCAATTAGGAATATTTTTGTCATTTCACAAAAATTATCTTAATAAATTCTCAAAAAAATTATAAAATTATTATTAATTATTCTAAGTATATTGATGACTTAAAAATAATTTATAAACACTTCTAACTATTTTTGTCTATTAATTTTGTTATCTAGGTTTTTAGGAACAAAACTGTCATTTTACAAATTTTCTGAGCTCCATTTTCCAAAAATTATTAACAATCTAAACTAAGTACTATTAGCTAATACAAACAAAACTGTAAGGATCAAATTTTTAAGATTTGCACCCAGTTCTCCATAAATAAATACAGAATAACTAGAAAAATAGTTCAATAGACAAAAGTAGGGGTGCTACATATCTTATATTACTTATTAGGGTTAATTATGTTTTTTGCTCCCTAAACTTTTTGCGACAATCACTTTTAGTTCCTAAATAAATTTTTGCATATTTTTAGTCTCTTGATTGGAGGTGTAAGCGGGTCAAAATCAACCTGCGAACTTGACTAATCCCGACCCAATCCAACTACATTTTAACAGGTTGCGTTGGGTCACAGGTTGAAGCTTTCCCAACCTAATGAACCCGACCCAACCTCTTATTTAATTAATAAAAAAATAAAATATTACTTCACATTTCACTTAAGTTATCAAATTCTGATTAGATTTAGGGATTTGGGATTCACTCATTCACATTCACTCGTTGAGTTTGAAATACGAAAGGAACCCTAGCCACATCGCAACCTTGGTTGACCTCATCACTGTCGACGTTCCTGGACTTGTTGCTGTCAACGTTTGTCAACCTTGTTGCTGTCCCAATTTGTCAACCTTGTCGTCGCCATTCATTCCCTTTCCTTTCGATTTCCCCCAACAATACGAGCCTTTTATTTCCATTTTAGTAAGTCTTCCTTCCATTTTTATTTTAGTTCATGTTAGTACAAGCCTACCATTTTCCATTTTGTGTTTCCCTTTCTCAACTCTCAATCTCTTTTGCCTTGATTTTGGAAGTTGCAAGTGTGTGCATCATCTTAATAGTTATTACTTTTTTTTAGTATCATGTTAAGTTTTTTTTTTTTAGTGCGTGTATCTCCAACATTAACAAACTAGCTTGCTCAATTATTAAGTTGTTACTAAAGTTAACTTAAAACTAGAATCTTTTCTTTTTTGGCTTGATATTTGTTTATGGTTTACATTGGTCTATTTCAGAAAACCTACATTCTAATTTTTCCTAGAATAAATGTGTGATTGGTGTGGTAATACATGAAATAATTTGCCTTATATTTTCTAAATGCATTTTATCATAATTTCCTATTTTCTCTATTTTTTTTTTCTAAATTGTTTCAAATTTCAAAAATTATGTTAATATTTCATTTATGTAACTTGATTCCCCAACCTAACCAATTCGATTTAAGGTCGAGTTGGGTTGGGTTAGGTCACTTCAAAAAAGAAGAAAAAACTCAAACCCGACTCAATGCAACCAAATTAAATTTAATTAGGTTGGGTCTTAAATGAGGTCAAACCCAGCCCAACCCAAGGCACTTACATTCCTACCCTTAACTTTTATTTGTCAATGTTTTTAGTCCCTATCGTCAAGTATCATCGTTAAATGATGACGTGACAACCATATCATCAACCATGTGGCTTGTCATATGAACTGCTAGTCTAACGTGACAACTACATGTAAAAGTTTTAGTCCCTCATCTTTTCACGAAATTTACTTTTAGTCCCTCAATAATTTTTGATTCATCTTAGTCCCTCATCTTTTCACGAAATTCACTTGTAGTCCCTCAACAATTTTTTGACTGAGATTAGTCTTTCAACTATTGTTTGTCATTATTTTTAGTTCCTTTCGTCAAGTATTATCGTTAAGTGATGATGTGGCAGTCACATGGCGGTGACTTCCACGTGGACTACTAATCTTACGTGGCAATCATGTGGTAAAACATTGTTGGTTCAAGACATTTTTTGGCGATTCTAAGGTGCTACAAATTTTTTGGTAGTATAAAACTGTTAGAAAAAGGGTTCGTGAGAATGAGATTGAAAAAAAAAATGAAAAAAAAAGGTAGAAGCATAACTTACGAACCTTTCCAAACCTTAATTTTTAAACTCTTCCAAACCCCAATCCCCAACCTTACTCCTCAAACAAATATTAAATCCTTCTATTTCAATCTCGTTTCTACGAACCCTTTTGCTCCACGAGCAACACCATGCATAAAGTGTAGTCACAAGTTGGCAGTGGTGGTAAGAGAGTGAATAAAGGAGGAAGGGGGAGAACGATTGCACAAGAAAAGGAGAGTGAAAGAGAAAACGAGATGGGGTTTTGGTGGTGGATGCTGGACGATTATGGTGGTGTTTTGGTGCCTAGGGTTTTGATTCATGGGGTTCTCTATTGTTAGGATTCTCTAGTTTTGGTGATTGAGATTTTGCTAATTGCATCTCATTATTTTTTATTATTTTTTTAATTTTCAAACTTCTCTTTTGGCAGTTTTACATCACCAAAAAATTTGTATAGCACCTTAGAATTGCCAGAAAATGTCTTAACTAGCAACCAATTTACCACGTGACTATCACGTAAGGCTAGTAGTCCACATGGCAAGTCAAGTGGCTGTCAACGTGGCTTAACAGTGATACTTGACAAGAGGGACTAAAAACAATGCAAACAATAGTTAAGAGGCAAAGATCAATCAAAAACTTGTTGAGGACTAAAAGTGAATTCTATAAAAAGATGAGAGACTAAAATCGATCAAAAAAATGTTGAGGGACTATAAGTGAATTTCATGAAAAAATAAAGGACTAAAAATAAAATTTACCAAAACATTTTACATGTAGCTGCTACGTTAGACTAGTAGTCCATATGGCTAATGACATGACTGCCACCTCATCATTTAATGGTGATGTTTGACAGTTGGAACTAAAAATATTGACGAACAAAAGTTGAAGGACTAAAAACATGCAAGAAATTGTTTAGAGACTAAAAGTGAATATCGCAAAAAGTTTAGGGACCAAAAACATAATTAACCCTGCTTATTATCATAACAATAATTTTAGGGAAAATGTGTTTTTAGTCCCTATATTTTTGGTCAAATATGGTCAAGGTCCTTGTATTTTCATATCGATGAATTTGGTCCTCTGACTTAAAAAAAAAACATGTGGATTTAGTCTCTTCTCTCTAAGAATTCATCATTTTTTTTTTAAAACTAAGAGGGACTAAATTCGCATGTTTTTTAAAGTTTGAGGACCAAATTCATCTACATGAAAGTATATAGACCTTGACCACGTTTGATAGAAAGTATAGGGACTAAAAACATATTTTTTTCATAATTTTATTTCATCCAAAAATATGTTCTTTTTTATGTACTTTTTATCAATTTAATTCATAATAACAAATTAATAAACAATAAATTATATTTTGATTAAAATCAAATTAAATTCTAATAATGTCAACAAAACATTACAGTCAAATTATAAATCTTATAAAAATAAAGTAAAAAAATAATTAATAAATTAAAATTAAAAATAAATTATGAAAAATATAAAAATTATCTATTGTTTACATATGTCTCTGATAAAAATAATTATTTATTTCCTTATATATTTGATTTTTTTTTTTACTTTTGCTTTGGAAATAACCTCATCAATTTTTTATCAAAAAAAATCTCATCAATTTAAATTAAAGTGGCAATTATCACTTTTCATAATTTTAGCAATTGTCTAGTTCCATAGCTATTTGTTTCCATATGTTTAGCAATTCAAATTTGATTCCCTTTTTTGAAACCGATTAATTGTTTGATGTCAATTTCTTATACTAAAATTAAATGGCTAATTGATAAGTGCTATACATGCTTATCTTTTTGGTGCAATTTTATTTCAAATTTTGTTGACTCAGGACCTTGTTTGAACCACTTTTATACTAAATTCATAAATAATTAGACGTAGGTTTAGCACTTTAGAGCTTTAGGAATTTTACTAATTTTTGGATGTTTTTATGCAAGTTAAGCAGAATGAAAGACCTTTGGAGGAGAAATTTTGCTGGCAATGCCCAAACCTTGAGAAGTAGGCAAAGAGTCAGACGTGAATGTTCATCTTGTCATGCTAAGCACTGCTGGACTAGTGCTTAGCACCATCCTACCAAAGAGTACCCTTTTTTGTTTTACCTCTCCATGCTAAGCAACACTTTTGGCGCTTAGCGCCAGGCTACCGAAGAAGGTTCCTTATTTGTGCTTCTTATCACGCTTAGCATGAAAATATCTGCGCTTAGCGCTAAGTTGTTGATGTGTCACTTTATCAAAAAAAGACAAAAATATTTACACTTTAAGTGACAAAGACTACAAACACTTTTTGAGAGTTGGATTATGTGTAGCAGTTGGAAGAGCTTCTCCATGGCTTCCTCACCAAGTTTCTTCATTCCTTCATCAATTTCTCTTCTTTGCATATCTATGTGTAGCTAATTTCACCTTTGTTGGGGTTTAATGTAATTAAGATGACTTTCATATAATTTTTTTTGAGTTATTTATTCAGTTATAGTTCCAAGCTAATGTCTCTCTTCTACTCTGAATGCTTGTTTTGGTTTGATCACTCTTAACTTGTTCTCTCTACCTTGAATCTTGTTGGTATATGATATTTGAAGCTTTGAACTGAAAAAGACATCTAACGTATCTTATATATAGGAATAGAGTAAGATGTGTTAGACATATTTAATCCTCTATTCTTAAGGCGAGTTATTTGGTTAAGTTATGCAAGGAATTGGTAGTTTAGTCAAGGAACTTAGATTCTATCTTCTAAGGAATTAGGGTTAGAAAGATTTTGTAGGATAATGGTAACTTGATAACTAAATGCTAAATAAGTAACCCTTGTGATACATGATAGGAAGGCTTAATGAAGTTAAACCTCAACTATCTTCATTTATTCGTTCTAAATCAGTTTCTGCATATTAAGTATTCGAGAAAATACCAAAAAGATCTTTAAGTCAATTTGTTCTTTGTACGCTTGTCTATTTTAGCTATTGCATTTTACATTGCAATCAAATTTAACCTTCGTTTATGATAGTTTAGGATAGTGGAATCTGTGTTTATTGCCAAAGTATTACATCAGTCCCTTAGGAGATGATACTCAAACTCATCATTTTACTACTTGCACGAATTGGTATACTTGCCAAGGAGTTAACAAGTTTTCTGACGCTATTGTCGGGACTTACATCTCAATATCTAGGCAATTACACTTGTTTACTATCTTAAGCTTAATTATTTTATTCTTTTTTTTTTAATTTCTGCTTTCATTAATTTATTTTCCTCAAGTTGTAACTTGTTTGTGCTAGTCTTGTGTGGTTCTTGTGTATGCGAGATCCCATTCAAACGAGAAGCAAAACATCACCTGATCAACTTATATTTGATCTGGAGATGGAAAAGACAGCTAGAAGGACCAATAGTAGCACAAGGAAGCGAAAGCTACTAGCTAGACAAGCAAGCCAGGGGACAAGTTCCTCAAATTTTCACTCTCCTCTAACTACAATACTTGAGGAAGTAGAGATGGCGAACAACGAACAACAACCATAACCACGACAAACACTTGGAGATTATGTTGCTCTACATGGCCCAAGGCATTTCAAACTTGATTGATATAAATATTGGATAGGAGTGAGTCAACTGAATTTTAACAATTATTCAATTTATTTTTTAGCAATTAATCAACTTATTTTTAGAAATTTTCTTGCTAATGGAATATAACTCTAACAATCAACAAATATTTCTATTCACATTATGCTTCCTTCTAATGTATTTTCAAATTTGAATTTATATCAATATAATAGCAAACATAATTTTGTTATGATTTAATAACAAACATATGGTACATTTGATATATATTAAGATTCAATACAAAGAGAATAATATAGTATAAATACTTAAATTATAGAACATGTTTTTATCTTGTGCATTGTTTGGTGTACAATGGACAACACAAGTAAAATAATATAAAATTTACTACAAAATAATGTGATAGTGACGGCAATGATATCGACGAGGTGGTGGTGGAGGCGATAGTCATGGTGGTGGCGATAGTGTCGAGATGGTGGTAGCGATAGCGACAGTGATGGTGATAATGGTTATGATTACTTTTTGAATACTTGGGGCAAAAAGTTATCACAAGGTATATCAAGTAACAAAAAATTGAACTTTTGTCTTGTCAATCTTTATTTGATTTGTATTGTGCCATGATATTTTTCAAAATCAAACGTGAAACAATTATATTTGTGTTATCTAATACCATACTTTTAATAAATCAAACAGACTCGTAATCTCACAATAAATAAGGTAACAGGCAAACAATGGAGAAGATAGTTAACCTATCCTAAATATTCACATATTTTGATGAAAAGTTATTTATTTAGTTAATTATTATATTATAAATTTAAGTCCTCATTTGTTAGAATAAGGTTATCTAATGTCTTTTTGTCTTGAGTTAGAGTCCTATGTTAAATACTTAAAGGGAGAACTTTGCTGTTTATAATAATTCTATCTAACTTGAACATAATTACCTTTCGTAAAAGATACTTGTGGCTTATAAAAAAAAAAAAAAAGATGATCTAATGTCTTTTTATACTCTTCTTCCTATATATTCACACTAGCAAATTGCACGGTTGTTTTTAAATTTAAGTAAAATTTATAAAAAAAATAAATTGAAGAGAATAATAGATATTTTTACGGTTGATAATGAATATTCTATTTTATTATATATGAATAAATCAAAGATGTAAGATTTTTAAAATTAAGAAGAAATTATATAAATAAATTAGTTGAATCAAAATATATTAATTTTATTGATATAGTATGCTAAAATTTAAATTTTAAAAAACAAATTCAAATCAGGACTCACTAAAGTTACAATAATATTAAAATTTAATTCATCTATAAATCCAAATATATCTTTAATTTAATATAGTGTATCAAAATTTAAAATATAAACTAAATATAAATTAAAAATAAAATTAAGTAATTACACCATTTGAAAGAAATAAAAGATTTATTCATATATTATAAATTAGAATAAGAGTGATAATATGCTTTTGCATTCGTCCAACTCATATAAGTAACACCTTAAAATTTGAATAAGTTACACCAATTTCATTTGATACTTTTGGTTACCAAAGTGTAACCAATTCAATGTGATTGAGACTTCAGACAAGTGTAAACTTGCCTGTGATTTTCACAAAGTTTGTTAGACAGGGTTGCTAGTTGAACAAGTGAATGGAGGATTTTCAAGTGGGTTTAAATGCCACTTTCAAAACATAACAGTCATCTATATAAATTATATGGGCCACTAGCGACACTGTGGTTATTCGATCAATTTATGTTACCTAATATTCTTTTGTTAAATTTAATTAATGCAGTATAGTTTCACAATTTTATTTATGAAAAATGGAAAATCTTTATATGATAGTGTCATTTAGTTATACAGTGACAAATGAAAAAAAAAAACGTGTAAATACTTTTTTTTAATGTTTAGCAGTAAATTATCAAATTAATTTCTAGAATTTATACTTTAGTCTCTAAGAAAAATTAATTTGATATGAATTTTATAAATATAATGTTTTACTCGTGCATATAATTAATTGAATTCAGGATCTGAGTTATAAGTAAAAATCAATTTTAAGTACTAAGGTATTGGGTAACTCAATTGTAACATTTCTTGCTTTTTGGTTGGTTTGATTACGATGAGAAGATGGGAAGAGAAGGAAAGATTTATCTTGTTTAAAATATAAATCAAACTTAAATTAAAATTAAGTAATTACACCATCTGAAAGAAATAAAAAATTGTTTATATATTACAAATAAAATATATAACTTGGAGAATCAAACTATATTTTTTCATTCATCCAACTCATATAAGTAAACACCCTAAAGTTTGAATAAAATACACCAAACTCATTTGACATTTGCTTCAACGTGAGAGACTTCGAACAAGAATAAAGTTGTTGTGGAAACACACAAACAACACCACAAATATAGAAAATAACATAAAAACACCAATTTATTTAATGTGGTTCGACACCTCTTGCTTGCGTCCATGAAAACATCTCAATTTTATTTATCTCAAATAAACAACCCCATTACAAGTTTTTTGGACAAACTTGAAAAATCCTTCCTTCACATGATCACCATCTCTCTTAGGGTGGTGACCTCCTCTATAGGCAGGTGGTTTTTTTCATCTTAAGAACCCCTATTTATACAACTTGCATCCTAATATTAAAGGAGAAAACAAATCCCTAAAATAAAAACAATATATTTTAAATCTAAACAAAATCCTAGAGATTTAAAATTGGAAATTTGAATTGTTTCCCAACAATTCTTCCCTCAATTAAAATTTTCCAACTTCCTCTTTTAATTCTCGTCGTCATGGATGCTCCCCGCAATCATCTACAATCTTGCTGCTTTGTGTGTTTCTGCCACACTCCATGAGTATTGGATGGTGACACTTCTTGCATTGTCGTTAGCTACCAAGACACGTCGCTTGACTTTCCCATTGCCAAGAAGACTTTCGACACAAAAATTTGCACCGTCGTTAGCTACCAAGACATGTCGCTTGACTTCCCATTGCCAAGAAGACTTTCATACAAGGATCTCACATGGATCCACCATCAGCTTTATCAAGCTTCAATACTCTTCCTCACAGGTCACCAGACTGCACAACCATCAGCTCTGATACCATTGTTGGAAAAACACACAAACAACACCACAAATATAGAAAATAATAGAAGAACACCAATTTATTTTACGTGGTTAGGCACCTCTTACCTACGTCCACGAAAACATCTCAATTTTATTCATTGCAAATAAACAATCTCATTACAAGTTTTTTGGACAAACTTGAAAAACCCACCCTTCACATGACCACCTTCTCTCTTAAGGTGGTGACCCCCACTACAGGTTGAGTGATTCTTCTCATCTCAAAAACCCCTAGTTATACAATTTGCATCCTAATATTAAAAGAGAAAACAAATCCTTAAAATAAAAACAATATATTTTAAATCTAAACCAAATCCTAAAGATTTAAAATTAGAAATTTGAATTGTTTTTCAACACTTGCAATTTTCACAAAGTTTGTTATAGGGGTTGGTTGAAGAGTAAATGGAAGCTTTTCAAGTGGGCTTGAATGCCACTTTCAAAACATACTAGTCTTCTATATAAATTACATGGGCCATTGGCTACACTTTGGTTGTTCGATTACTATTACCTAATATTCTTTTGTTAAATTTAATTAATGCAGATAGTTTCATAATTTTAATTATGAAAAGTGGAAAATCTTTATATGATAGTGTCATTTAGTTATACAGTGACAAATGAAAAAAGTGTAAATAATTTTTTAGAAAATGTTTAACAATAAATTATCAAATTATCTTTTTTTTGTATGTACAATAATGGCAACAAGGTTTGAACCTAAAACCTTATGCAAATTACTTAAACCATGTATTACTAGGCCGACCTTAATAGGTTAATTAATTTCTAGAATTTATACTTTAGTTTTTAAGAAAAATTAAATTGATGTGAATTTTATAAATATAATGTTTTACTCATGTACACAATTAATTAAATTCAGGATCTGAATTAGAAGTAAAAAATCAATTTTAAGTTCTAAGTTATTGGGTAACTTAATTGTAACATTTGTTCCTTTTTGTTTGGTTTGATTAAGATGAGAAGATGGGAAGAGATGGAAAGATTTATCTTGTTTAATTTACGAAAAAGATGAGAAAAATTATAAAGAATATATTGTTATATTCTTATAAATATTAATGAAAGAAATGAGAGATAAAACAAAATTTTAAAATAATTTAGTCAGTTTGGTTCAAATTTTATTTGTAATATTAAAAAATAGACAGTGGGCCTAAAAGTAAAAGTCCTATGTAGTGGACCCACCTCTTGAAGCTTTCAGGACTGGAACTCAGAAATCAGAAGAAACGTAGACCATAAGAATTTTGCAACTGTTGGAAAGCTTAATTTCTTCTAAGATCTTTACTTTTCATATGTTAGATTACATATTAAATACATAGAATAAAAATGTCAAGTAATAAATACAAATTATATCTCAAGCAATTAAACTTGCATGATAATCAAAGTCCTCAACGACTAAAACTCTACACACGAACAACAAATTGCCATAATAGTTTTTCTACAACGAAGACTCAATCATGAATTATTTCTGTCTTCTCTACTGTTTGTCCTGAGTCCATTTACGACAACATTTTTGTTTATCCTAATGATCTTAAGTTTAAAAAACAAACTTCACTGCCAAGCATTCATATTCCGTAATACCTCTGAAATATCGTGGTTAAAATTTGATAAGTTGAACAATATTTATGTTATTATAATTCATAACTCATTAACTCTAGTAAATCTTCACTACTTTGATGTTTGAGAATATAAGCATTTTTCATTTTAATTCTTAATTTTATAAAACATTCACTTTACTTCTTGATTTAAAAAATGTTTCAAAATGTCATTTACTTTAATAATCTTTTACAATTTTTTTTTGTTATCATTAAGGATTAAAGTGAATAATATTTTGTAAATTTTATTAAGAAAATAATTAAAGTTAAAGTTTTATAAGTCAAGAATTAAAATGAATAACTGGACAAAGGTAATCATTTACTTCTCATAACTCCTTTTTATGTTCATTTAGATATATTAGTTACGAATAACTGTCCACACGACATATTACGTTTATTAACAAAAAAAAAAAAAAGACTCAAACAATTTTATATTTATTTTGTTTGTGTATGTATTAATTAATATTAGGTTAAATTGATCTATAAATATCTGTAATTATTGAAATTTTAAATAAATTTTTATAGTATATTTTTTTGTTTGGATTACATGATTCTCAAAGGCATCTTTAAATTCAGATAGATTTAATCATTTATGGTATGTTTAAATGATAAGAAAAAAATGTGAATACAGATATATATTCCATAAGAGTTTAATCACTATACACTGTGAATGTAAAAACTTTTACACTATCAATTAATCAGAAATTACTATTTAAGGTAGTTATTATAAAAGTCAACAAACTTTACCATACATGATGATTTGTGATTAGATGACAGTGTAAAACTGTTTTACACTATCAGTGCATAGCCCATTTTCTCATTTCATAATTAAAAAATAAATAGCTTTTAGGAATAAAATTTTTAGGGCCTGTTTGGGGTGGTTACGAGCTTTTGGTTTTTGGTTTTGAAATGCAATTTTTAAAACAAAACGCATTTAGCTAACATAGTTTCGAAACCATTGTTTCTGTATATAAATTAAAATAACTATCTTGAATGAAAAAAACGCTATTCTTCAACAAGAGCATTTTTAGCTATCATTCTTTAATAAGAGAGTTTTTAGAAATTTTTTAACCTCTTATCTCTTTCAATCTAACATTCTCCATATCTTTAGTTCTAAATTGAATTTTAATATTTTTTTAAAATTATCAATAATTAAAAATTAACATTGTATTACAATAATTGTTTATTATAAATTTAAGTTATATAAAATAAATATTTATTCTATGCAATACACAAGATAAAATACTAGTTTTTAGTACATTTTCAAAACAGATTTAAGCCTAATGTCAAGACAATGAAAATTAGTTTTTTGTTTCTTGTTGAGTTGTAAAACTATGTCACTAACAATGTAAAGACCACGTAAACTATTATTATGAAATTATTATGATTAAAATTACTATTATTACTATAATTGTTTTTTTGATTATTATTTAGATTACTATTGTTATGATTAAAATTATTATGATTAAAACTATTATTATTATGATTAAAATTATTATTATTGTTGTTATTGTTAATATTATTATTTTTAAAATTATTTTTATTTTTTATCACTATTGTTTATGTAATTTTTGTTTAATAAGAACTTAAAAAAATACATAATTTGCGAAAGAATTGTTGTTATCAATAACTTTTTAAAGAATAATTATAAAATTGATAATAACTCTTTAAAATTGAAATTGAAAACTTAAAACTAAAAATTGAAAACTTGTTTTGATTTTTAAAAATTTTAAAACTTAAAACTAAAAATCACCCCAAATGGGGCCTTAATTTTTAATTTTGTTTTTTTAATTTTAATTTCAAAATTTTCCCTATTTCTTCAACTTCTTTCCTCTAAACCATAGAAATTATTAAGATTGTTTATTTCTCCACTTGTGAAAAGTTTGGTGCGAAAAATATAGTATGGATGGCACACTAAATTTTCTCCGAAAAATTGAATCAAGATAATCTATTAATCTCTCATGAAAGACAGGAAAAAGGAAAGAAGAGATGTCGTAAGATGATTTAAAAAAAAAAAGCTTGAAAAAATAGATAAAATTAGGGTTTTATTTTTATATAACGTTTGCTAGTTTGCTATTTTTAAAATGAAATATACTAATATATATTTACTTATTTTTTAAAATAAATATTTTAGTAACTTACATCTTAATTATATTCTTGAAAAAATTACAATTATATCTTGTTAATGTATTTTTAAAAAAAAATATGTTAATAAATATGAATGTAAATATATATTTATTTATTTATTTTCCAGAAAATTATGCTAATATCGTTACATTTTTATTGTATTTTAAAAAATAAAATATAATTTATTAAATACTCCTTTTAAAAATTAAATTAATATATATTAATAAATTTCTTTTAAACCACTTTAAATTTATGTATTTATTGTTTAATTTCTAATAATGTATTTTTTTTTACATAACGTTCTCTCTTAAATGATGATTTATTTTAAAATAAATTAACACTCAATATATTAATTATTTTTACTAGGGGAAAGAGAGGCACTCAATTTTTAAAAAATAAAAAACTTAATTGCACTTTTGGTTCCCTAAGTATCACAATTGTGTAACTTTAGTCTCCTAAGTTCCAAATGCGCAAATTAGGTTATCCAAATATTGCAATTGTGCAATTTGGTCCTTCCGTTTCGTTAAATATCTAACGGATTTTGCTGACATGATACTGACAGATGACATAGCAGATGATGTAGTCATAATGGATGATATGACAGCTGACATGAAGATGACATGACCTTTAACGTAGATTCTAACATGACATGATGTGTGGCATGCAAAAATGAAAGTTAAAACAATTAAATTGGCCTTAATTGGATTCAAACACGCTATCTTAAGTTCCAATAAAGACCTTTAACACCAAGTTTCTTTAGTATATCAATGAAAAATATGATATATGTAACTTAAATGGAGATCAAAGTTGTATATATATTTATTACTACTAAATAAATAAATTTATACTTATTATTATTATTATTTATTATTATTATTATTATTAAATTAATACTACTATTATCATTAATAATATTTTTATATTATCAATGCATTAGTAGATAAATTAATAATTTAATAAATATAAATTATTTAAAATATGACATAAGCGGTGAAGAAATATCTTAATAAAATAATAATCTTAGAAAAATATATTAATATTATTAGTATTAATTTGAGGCTATTGAGATCCATGATGATGTTAAGCATCTAATTTGTATATTTTAATTACTAAAATTTATATTTATATCATATATTTTAAACTAACCTAATAATTTATATCGAATATTCATATATTTATATCATATTTTAAATCATTTATATTTATTAAATTATTAATTTATCTAATAATACATTAATTATATATAATTATTAATAATAATATATATAATAAATATAAATTTATTTATTTAGTTGTAATAAATATAAATGTAATTTTAGTCTCCATTTAAGTTACATATATTACATTTTACATTTACATATTAAAGAAATTTATTAGTTTAGTGGGTAAAGGTTGTTATTGAAACTTGGTGAAGGGTTCAAATCTTACCAAGGTCATTTTGATAATTTTGTCTTTCATTTTCGCATGACACATCATCATGCACATCATCATCATGTTAGTTGCAACGTTATCGATCAGGGGCACATCATCTGTTAATGCCACATCAGCAAAATCCATTAAATATTTAACAAAAATTGAACGAAAGACCAAAATTACACAACTTTGATACTTGGGGACTCAATTTGTGCAATTAAAACTTGAAGAACCAAAATTGTACAATTGTGATACATGCGGAAACTAAAAGTGCAATTAAGCCAAAATTAAAATAAAATAAAAGAGAGAGAATGTGTAGTGGATAATTTAAAAGGTAGTTAAATGGTAAAAGTAATGGATAATTTAGAAAGTAATTAAAGGATATAGTAGTTTAATAAAAAGTGAAAACCAAAAGAAAATGTCTTTTTTATTATAGTTATAGATTAATATTTTAATCCATATAATACGGATATATTTATATTTAACTAATATTTTCAAATAACCAAGAAAAGAATAAATATCGAAGATGATATACTTTAAAATTTAAATAAAAATATTTAAAGAATAAGTAAACTTTTCAATTTATTAATTATTTAATTATTATAATTTAAAATAAAAAAGTCATGAAAACAAATCAAACTTTTACAATGCTAAGAATTTTTTTAATTACTTTAATATATTTTAAACAAATAAAAATGATGTAAATAATATTAGATAATGATAAATTTTAATTTTCATATTGATAAAAAAATGTTTTTAATTTATTAATAATTTTGTTATAATTTTATAATGTAATTTTTTTAAGTTAAAATTAAATTAAAATAAAAAAATTAACTATCGATCATGTGAATCAAACGAGAGATTGCTTCAAGTTAAACAATAATCTCGAGTTTAAGTCTTAAGTATATAATTACGTTAAGGAAATAATTAGTGATCCTATCTGGCTGGAACAGGTTATAGATAGTCTTAAACCCAAAAATTTAAATTATATACTCTAATTATTTAATTAAGTGAAAAAAGTCGGTCATAACTCCAAATTATGTGCTTTGTATATAGTAAATTGTTGTATTGTGGGCTTGTAGCACTGTTCCTGACCTGCACCCGGCATAAAGAAGACATTGCCGTGTAAGCAATAAGCAATTCCCATAACCAAAGCAAAACAGAATTATAAACTTCACAGCTTCTCTTCTCTGTTTTCAACCACTTCTGCAATCATCATGGACTTTATCTCTCTGTTCTTCCCCTTTTTCCTCGTGAAGCTTGTCCTCAAATTAAAGTATCCCAATTCCCCGATCATGATACGTTTCTTCCAAGCAACCTTCCGCCACTACCACCCCTAATCCATTCCATTCCATTCCACTCCACTCCACACTCTCACCTTTTCCCCTTTCTCTCTCTATTTATTCCTTCCCAAATTACACAACAACCCCAACAATTCCCCTTTCTCTTTCCGAAATCCCTAAATTGAAGCCATGAAACTTTCGTCGTTTCGTTTCCCCCCACCCCAGAACCCGAAACCCCGAAATTAACCACTGGGCATTCAAAAGTTTCGGTTTTGAGTTCTGGGCATTCAATCTTTCCCCATGCCACCCCAAACGCAGCCCTTCGGCGTTTTCCTCGCCGGCGGCGGCGGAGACCCACTGCCGGCGGCGAGGCGAACCGTGAAGAAAACGCTAATAGTGGAAGACTCCTCCCTGGACAACCCGGATCTGGGCCCGTTTCTTCTGAAGATGGCCCGAGAAACCATAGCGTTGGGTGAGAGCCCGGTAAAGGCCCTGGACTTCGCCATTCGGGCCTCCAAGTCGTTCGAGCGGTGTACGGGCCCGGGCCTCGAGCTTGCCACGTGTCTCCACGTGGTTGCCGCGATCTACAGCAGTTTGGGGCGGTTGGACGAGGCGGTTGAGGCCTTGGAGCGGTCCATTTTGTTGTTGGAAGGCGAAAACGGGTCGGGCCATGCCATGGCCCAATTTTCCGGGTACATGCAACTTGGGGACACTTATTCCATGATTGGACAGTTGGATAGGTCCATTGCGTGTTACGAGTCGGGTTTGAAGATCCAAATGGATGTTCTGGGTGAGTCCGACCCGAGAGTTGCGGAGACTTGTAGGTAAACTAACTCTATCACCTTATCCTTCTTCATCTGATTGCTATTACTGTGGCCCACATTTATAATAATATAATATAATATAATAATATGTCAAAGCAATGCGTTTTTCGTAAATAATTCTCCGTGCGAATGCCACGTAAAATAGTGTCCTCTTTTAATATTGATAAAGGAAAAATAAAGAAGATATAAATGGTGGTTGACTTTGTAAGAAAATAAAAAACCATGCTTTTGAATTTATTGACTTTGTCCATTGATTTTTTTATTTTGTTGATAATGGTTTTTCGCCCTTTTCTTTTTTGGTTTTGGTACTCTACAGCTACGTGTTTATTTGTTAATTAATTATGTATTTGAAGTTGATTCTGGATTAAGGTTCATTGGACCGTGCGTCCATGGGATTAAAAACTATTCAATTGTAGGTAGGCGGCTAGCTTACTTTGTTGTTCATTTTTTTTTTTAATTCTTAAGGAAACTAACTGATTTCATATTATTGCTCGTGTTTAAAAATTTAAGGAACGGTTGTTAAAATGAATAATTATTTTAAAGGTAGTTTTTCTCCCTTAATTTTAAAGGAAACCGATGCTTAAATGAGAGAGGAACACTTAAGAATATATAAAGTGGAGAGTACAAGTTCGAATGCTATAAAATAGCAAAAACTTGGACTAAGTCCTCAATTTCTTTATAAAACCATGAGTGTTGGTTATATTAGCGCATGTCTGGTGTACATTATTTTTATTGAAATAATCATTTATTTTCTAAAAGCTTTCTCTGATAAAAATAAACATTATTTTTTTAAAATAAGGTGATTTAAATTAATTTTTAAGAAGAACTAATTGCTAATGTAATCAACATTAGTGTATCTGGATCTGGCCATCTGCTGTCAAATTTCATAGAGAAAAATTTAGAGTTTACTGGCAAATCATTTGTACAAATGGGGCCTTAACATTGGAAAAAAAGGGCAGTGTGTTTTAGCCTTTTTATCCTATGCCTATCACATTTGAAATGACACGTGCATCACCGCCCACTTTGTATAATTTATAATATCAATCACTGATGACGTGCTGGACCCGGTATAGATAAACATATAGTTGTTGGCCACGCAATGGCTTTGGAATCTCTATGAATTATGTCGGTTTCAGAATCTAAAGCATTAAATTATAAGGAAGTACTATAGAATAGGGTGACCTTCTTGGAGCACCAAACTTGCGCTGTGTTTGTTAGAAAAAAAAATAAAAAGAAAAAAAAGAAGTGAGAAAAGAAGAAAGGAGAAATAGGCAAAAAATAAAGTGAAATTTAAAGTTATTTGATTGAAGAAAAATAAAAGAGAAATAAAGAAAAAATTAATTTTTTTAGATTATTTTTTATTTTATTGTTATTATTATTAATATTTATTTTTATTACTAATATTGTTTTTATTTTTTATTATTGTTTTTGTTAATATTATTATTATTATATAAGACAGGGGGATATACAAGAAAGGAGGGAGGGGGGGTTAGATATTCGATTAAGAAGGGGGTAGATAATTGATTGTAGGAGAAGGGATAATCGATTAAGAGGAAGGGATAATCAATTATGTTGCAAAAGCAATCAATTCTTGGAAGTGAAAATCATTTTTTAGTATTAATGATAATCGATTATCAACAAAAATAATTGATTGTTTTTGCAAGCAATGCTTATTTTTGTGCATTTCTTCTCATTTTTGCGAAGAAGTTTTCAGACGTGGATCCCACACATTTTTCAAATATTTCTTTGACATTTCGACACTACCAAACGAGAGAAGTTCGTACACTTCTCTTCTCTTCCGCGCGCTTTCCTTCTTTTCTTCGCTATCTCTGCGCTACCAAACACAGTGTTAATGTCTCAACTCTCACCACTTACAACACCATTCCAAATGACCTACACTTGAATTAGGACCACAAAATAGAACAGAATGAGAAAACATCTCCCAGATCCCAGCTATTTCTGTTTTTTGGTTTTTAAACGATTGTTTTGGAAACAATTTTCAAAACTTAATAGATTTTGGATGAAAAATTGATTGTTGAGCGGCATGGAATTATTTTAGAAAACAGTTTTTAAAACAAAAAATGAGAAGAAAATCAAATTGACCCTTATTCTCTCACCATCTAACAAAATGCTCTCTCTCTTGTTTTCTTTTCTTTGTGGCATGTACAAAAAGCTCCTTCCTTTTGTACTTGAAGAAGCAGCAGAAAAATGCTGCATCCTTAAACATGTAATCGCAGCCATCTTTTGAGCAACTGGTTAATAAAGTGAATGAATAGCTTTAGAATCACAAGAGGAAGTATAACCAAGGAGAATGTTTGAATACAAATTGTTTAATCTTCTTTTCTTACTCCGTTGGGACGAAATAAATTGGACTGCTGCACTGAGAATAATGATTTCACTTAAGAGAGTGAGCTTTACTGTAAATAACTCAATTTTGTGATGATTTAACACTCAGTTGATAGCACATTAAATTAGTCCACTTGTCAGAGTCTCTACAACTTTTAAAAATTAAAAATACAGTGTCTAAGGTGAAACCCTTGTCATGTTATCTATTTTCTATGTGAAATTTTTGGAAATAGTGTGTTCTTTCTGTCCTGTGATGGACACAAGAGAATAGAGAAATTGGCAATACAGTTGATTTGCTAGCTATTCTTTATGTTTATATATTGTTGATATCATGTCTGGTTAACAGGATTAGGACACTTATATGAGATGGTACTGAAAATTTCCCTAAACAATTGCTTTCCATGAAGGGCAGGTACCTAGCTGAAGCTCATGTTCAAGCCATGCAATTTGACCAGGCAGAGAACTTCTGCAAGAAGACCCTCGAAATTCATAGGGAGCATTGCTCACCTGCTTCCCTTACCGAAGCAGCCGACAGGCGTCTAATGGCCCTTATATGTGAGGCAAAGGGAGATTATGAACCAGCACTTGAGCACCTTGTCCTAGCTAGCATGTCGATGATCGCGAATGCACAAGACAATGAGGTTGCAGCTATTGATGTTAGCATTGGAGATATTTACTTGTCACTTTGTCGTTTTGACGAGGCTGTTTTCGCCTATCAGAAAGCACTAACAGTGTTCAAATCCACTAAAGGTGAAAGCCACAGTTCCGTGGCATTAGTGTACATTCGCCTCGCTGACCTTTACTACAGGACAGGAAAATTAAGAGAGTCAAAATCCTATTGTGAAAATGCCTTGAGAATATACAGTAAGTCTGTGGCTGGAACAACCGCCGGGGAGATTGCGAGTGGATTGACTGAAATCTCTGCCATCTACGAAGCTCTAAATGAGCCGGAGGATGCGCTGAAGCTGTTGCAGAAAGCAGTGAAATTGTTGGAGGATATCCCTGGAAAATATAGGACAGTAGCAGGAATTGAAGCTCAAATGGGAGTGATGTTCTACATGGTTGGGAGGTATATGGATGCTTGGAAATCTTTTGAGAATGCTATCACCAAGCTGAGAGCAAGTGGGGAGAAGAAATCTGCCTTTTTTGGAGTTGTATTGAACCAGATGGGGCTAGCATGTGTGCAACTGTATAAAATAGGGGATGCTGCCAAACATTTTGAAGAAGCAAGAGAGATATTGGAGAGAGAGTGTGGAACATATCATTCGGACACTCTTGGGGTGTATAGCAATCTTGCAGCAACTTATGATGCCATGGGGAGGTAAACATCTTTTTGTTTGTTTATATCGTTATGGGCCAGTTTGTTAGAGATTTAAAAAAAAGTGATTTTGATGTAAAATAATCTAATGATTATATTGTTTAGAGATTTTAAAAGAAGTAGAAGCTAATTTATGTTTGTCTATAAATAAAAAAAGGGCAGTTGATTTTATGAGAAGTTATTTTAAATAGCTTCCGATTTTAATCATATTTCATATTCTTTTCAGCTTTTGATTATTTTGAAAAGCTAAAAAAATGCATAAAAAGCTTTTAAAAGTGATTATTATTTAAAAAAAAAACAAGAAAGTGGTTCTTTTATGAAAGAAGTTATAACACACAGGCCCTATATGTGTGCCTAGCTCAATGTGACTTTGTTTGGTTTTTCCTCTCTTTGCTGCCTTGCAAATACTTGGACCATCATCTTGTTGGACCATAGAAATTTCATCATTATCACGCATTGTGCTTGAGAGAATTCTTTCGTGGCATGGCATGTGAAATGAGTGTTCCCTCTTAAGTAATTTGACTTAAAAATGAATTTTGACAATCGTGCATATCTTCTTGTAGGCTCATTGACCAAAGTGGTGTACTTTTAAAAACTATTTACCAATTTGGAGTTGTTTTGAAACATATTACCGAAATAGAGTGGTCAACGGTGAAAAATGCTAGTCAAACTAGCGTTTTTCATTCTACGTTAGTATTTTTAATTATTTTTTAAAATTTAATTGCAAAAAATGTCAAGTGGGGCTGTCACATAGGATATGCTAGTAGTATTAGCGTATTCCGCGCGGCACCCAACGTGGCAAAAAAGAGACGAAAGATGACAGACACGTGTACAAAATGTTATTAGAAATAGCGTTTTTCGTTTATTTTATTTTTTAAAATGGAAAAAAATAAGTATTTAAATTTTTATTATTAAAATTTAGAAAACGCTATTTCTAATAGCATTTTCGGTTTAATTTATTTTTTGAAAACGAAAAAAAAAGTATTTAATTTTTAATTAATACAATGTACAAAATGCTATTAGAAATAGCCTTTCCAATTTTAATTATCTTTTTTAGTTGATTTATTTTTTTAAAATGAAGAAAAAGTATTTACTTTTAATTAATAAAATGTACAAAACCCTATTAGAAATAGCATTTCCAATTTTTAATTTTTTTTTCAGTTAATTTTTTTTTAAAACCAAAAAAAGTATTTAATTTTTAATTAATAAAATGTACAAAATGCTATTTCTAAAAACGTTTTCAGTTTTTAATTTTTTTTTAGTCTATTAATTTTTAAAATGGAAAAAAAAGTATTTAATTTATAATTATTAAAATATAGAAAATGCTATATTTTTAATTTTTATTAAAATATAGAAAACACGATTATTAATAGTGTTTTCTATATTATTTTATTTTAAAAATATTAATTATTAAAAGTATTAATAGCGTTTTCAGTCTATTTATTTTTAAAACAGAAAAAATGTATAAAAAAATAATATAAATATAAAAAATTGTGTTTTCTTAATTTAAAAAAAAAACTATTATGTTTTTAATTTTTAAATTCAAAAAATTAAAAATGAGCCGTGATTTCTCAAATATTATTAAGTATTTCAATTTTTAATTATATAAAAAATTCAAAACGCTATTAAAAGTATCATTTTCAATACTATTTTATATTTTTAATAGTATTTAATTATTTAAATACTAAATATTTTAAAAATCTTAATATTTAAAAAATGCTAAATAATAGCGCTTTCAATATTTTAATAATTAAAATATTTTAATAATAAAAATCATATCTATAAAAAATGCTATTAATAATAACGTTTTCAGTTTTAATAATTAAAATATTTTTAAATATTTTAATACAAAACGGTATTATTATAAATATTTTAAAATATTTTAATAATTACAATATTTTAATAAAGACTATATATATAGAAAACGCTATTATTAATAGCGTTTTCAGTTTTAATAATTAAAATATTTTTAAATATGTTAATACAAAATGATATTATTTTAAAATATTTTAATAATTATAATATTTTAATAAAAATTAAAAATATTGAAAACGTTATCATTAATAGCATTTTCCATATATTTAATTTTTATGAAAATATTTAAATAAAAATTAATAATTTTTATATTTTAATAATTAAATTTTTTTAATAAAAATTAAACTGAAAACACTATTAGAAATAGTGTTTTCTACATTTTGATAATTAAAATTTTAAATATTTCTTTTTTTTTTTGTTTTAAAAAAAATTGAAAACACTACTAATAATAGCGTTTTGTACATATGTCCGTTACCTTCTTTCGCTTTTTTGTCATGTCAGGTGCCACGCAGGATACGCTAGTAGTACTAGCATTTTTAGAAAACGCTAGTACTACTAGTGTATCCTATGTGGCACCCAGCATGGCATTTTTCGCATTTAAATTAAAAATGTTGATGTGAAATAGAAAACAGTAGTTTGACTAGTATTTTCCATCGTTGACCACCCTATTTCAATAATATGTTTTAAAACAACCCCAAATTGTTAAATAGTTTTTAAAAGTATACCAGTTTGGTCAATGAGCCCTTCTTGTATCTTCGGAGAGGAACCAGTATAGGACTTTTTGTGATCCATGATGAAGTATTGAATTTATTGGCATTAAGATTTAATGATGTGATGAATGATGATTGTTTCTTGGTGGATGAATTTTTTTTTTAATTATTATTATTGTGTACAGAGTTGAAGATGCCATTGAGATATTGGAATACATACTAAAGATGAGAGAAGAAAAACTCGGAACTGCAAATCCAGATGTTGATGATGAAAAGAAACGGCTATTTGAGCTTTTGAAAGAAACAGGAAGAGTTCGGAATAGAAAGGGAAAAAAATCACTTGAAAACCTTATAGATTCCAATTCCTTAAAGATGAAGAAGGAAGGAAAAAAGAGATGGGCTGCTTTTGGTTTGAGAACTTAAAAGAAGTCTTGTTCTTTTCTATTTTAACGAAAGAAAGACCCTCCCTTATATATATTAAGAGTAACGATAGTTTCGCATAATTTTTAGTCACGTAATAATTTAATTTTGATTTAAAAAAGGAGAAGGAGAAGAAAGGAAATGAGTGCTGGTGTTTAATATTTTGAGAATTCTGTGAATGAAAATCATGTAAAAGTGATATATATATATATCTATATATAACTCAACTTTGTTTTTATTCTTGCAGATTTTATTTTCTATATACTTTTCTCGACAATGCTGTTAACATTAGTTCCTACGTCAGTTAATAACCCGTTGCTTATGCACATTATTTTTTTTTGGCACACGTACCCTTTGGTCAGCAGAAGGAACGAAGCAAATCGTGTAACATTGATGGTGTATCAAGAAATAAAATCGTGTAACTTTGATCAGTTCTTAAAGTTGGCAGAGTCATTGAGTCAGGGATCATTAATTTAATTAATGAATTATATGTGTGTGTATGTAATAAATGTAATATAAAAATACTAATATTAATTAAAGTATTGCAATCAACAAGTGCATGTAGTGTAATTATCGTCTTTAGTTTACCTAATCAATAGGTCTCAAATTTAATCTTCAACTTTAACGTTTATATTAAATTTTCAAAACCGATTAGTTACCTCTTATCCGACCAATTTATCAGGTCGCCGACTCACTCAGTCTGAAATAAAGACTAAATATTTTTTGTTATTTTTTGTCCACGGGCAGGAGTTAGGGGATACTAGACCAAGAAATTAATATTGATATTTTAGTGTTTTAAAACTATTAATGTTTTAGAAACTTAAGATGTAATTTTTTTTTCCAACTATACTCTTATTTAAAATGAAGAGAATTAATGCTGTGTTAATAACATTTGAGTTTTACTGTACAAGATTAGTGCATTGGAAAAGAGGATTAAAATAGTTGGGAAAAGGCATAAAAACCTCTAATGTAATTTATGATTTGTAGTTGGAGGGGGGAATTAAATAGGAGTATTTTAGTCTAAATATATACCATCAAATAATTATTTCTTAATTTGTGTGCATTAACCTTAAATACCAATAGATATGAAAAGGAGTGAATAACATATTTCAATTGCTCGTGCCTTAGATGATTAGGGATAATTGAAGACAAAAGGCCTATTCATATTTTTTAAAACTTTGTTTAATTACTACTAATGATGTAGTTCTTGGTTTTACTACAATATACAGTTGCTTCTTAATTTTCAATTGCAACAATTTAGTGAGAACATAAGAAGTAAGGGTGAAAACAAGTTGAAGTTGACTAGACATACTAAGATTTGTACCTCACTTGTTTATTAAATTTATTTGGATTGGTTTAATGGAATAACTGGACTAATCAAAAGTAGAAAGGTTCAGTTTTGGTGATAAGTTGGAAACCAAGTAATTAGTCAAGTGTAAAAGTTTAAAATAGTTAATGAAAAAAGAGATCATCGTCTATGTGAACAATGTCTGGTTCTAACAAGTGATCGATTTTCATTCTTTCTTTTCATGTTCTATGATCATTAAGTGGATCGACTAGATTAGTTTTGATTTTCCTGACCCAATAGACCTGTCCAGTTTGGTTCTTGTTCATGCTGGGGAACGTGACCTACTGGAGTTTCTCCCTGGATTGAGGTCTCCTCATTGGTAGGCCCTCTCTTCATTTGTTATCGTGAACCTTGGGAAGGGGACAACCCTTCCCTTATTTATACTGGGTGTTCCCTAATTGTTGGTCACCACTTGTTTAACCCTAATTTGCACACCGCATTCGCGTGTCCCCAACATGGCAGGGTGCGGTGTGTATCTCTAATGTGTCAAAACATGGCACGCATCCTGTTACCTTAGCGCCACCCATTCTAACATGTTAGTGCGCAATTCAGGCCCTAACATGTCTGCTGCATATATTATTGTTTGCCCTTGTTGGGTGTCAGAAATGTCATAGGATTTTTAGAAGCTTCTAGGATCTTCTATCCACATTATGTGATGTGGATCCTCATAAGTGATGGTCAGTGGCAACTGCCTTGGTCGTCCTTGAGCTTTCTCAATTAAGGGGGCGAATGTGATGGTTAGTCCTTCGGTTAATGGAGTGTTATGCGGGAACTAAGAGATGGGGTCGATTATCAAGGTCAGCCTCCTCGTTTGAATAGTCCATAGCCCTCTAAGCGTCAAGCCTAAAAGGTGTGGGTCCAAGCGCCAGGCTTAAAAGGCGTGGGCGCTTCAATGAGTCGGTTTCTCAACTAGGCGGTTTGTGAGTTGGCCTCCTTATCTGGACGATCTAGTTCTAAAAATTATGTTTGACACTAAGCACATGTTCGGGACAGATTATTTTTAGAGTTTTTTTAAAGTAAAAAAGTTGTTTGCAAAATAAATTGTGTGTTTAGGATAATAGTTGAAATTTGTAAAAAGCTTTTTTTTTTTTTGAAAAATAAGTTGTTTTCTTGTATTTGGAAATTTGAAACCTATGGTTATTTTTCAACAATTTTTTTCCTAAAAAACATTATTCCCAAATTACTCCCAACTTTTCCAACAACTTTTTTTTCTCTTTCACCTTCATACATACTCTTTTTTGTTATTTACTATGTAAAATCAGCTTTTTTTGTTGTATCCAAACGAAATTAATTATCTTAAAATCGCTTTTCAGCAAACTTACTCAAACAAAAACTGATTTTGATTATAATCAATTATTAAAACAATTTAATTTTTGCAATTATTCCAAACACACCCTAAGAGAGTAACAACCCACTGTCGCTACTACACCATTTCACTGTACTCTACCAACTCATACAACCATAAATATATAAACACACACACACACACACACACACATATATATATATATATAACGCATGTATACATGTCATGAGAGATCCATCCATCTCTCTTATAGCCAACATACATGTCTATACAATTGATAAAGAACAAATGAACCAGGGGGATAACTTTAAAGCCAACATAAATAAAATATACATCAACAAGAGGAAAGGGGTACAAAGCATACTCCCTATGGCTGGTCACACTATACACCCCATCAAAAGAAATGAAACAACAAACACCAAAAAGCAAATGTGTGACTCCTCGCGTCACACTATCTCTTACTAGCAGCTCCACTTTCAGCTCTAAGTAGCCAGATCCACTTAAGTCTCGCCATTTGCTCTCAAGCCAAAGGACATGATCATTATAGTCACACCAACACGACAACAGCAACAGAGCAATCACAACAGAACAAGGCAAGGGTGAGCTTACTAAACTAACAACATAACATATTATTAAGGAAATCATCAACAGTTCCCAACAATCACTCACATGTATACTGACATATAATCATATAGTAAGGAGTTCACAACTTAGAACCCCATAATACAACAAATTCACCACTACTATGTCAATGCATGATGACACGACCCTCGAGAGGTTTTCCACACTTGAACAACCAACACAAACATGTTCCTTAACATAGTGCCCTCCATTGCTATTGGGAAACATCGTAGCTTTGATCAATGGATAGAATCAAGTGGTTAATCAATATAGATATACGTGGGTAGTGGCTCACCACAACACAAGGCTTGCAACAACCTTGGCCCCCTATGGAATTGTCCGTCTACCTATCCCCCAAGTCCTAGGTGCATTGACCTCCACTGACCCCTCCGACACTAGGTTGGAGGTCCGTCTGAGCCTCAACGTTGTCAACTAACCAACTTACGTGCCTGTTCACAACGTAGTCACCACTGTGGACTCATGCATGAATGCGGTGCAACACTATTCATCATCAATCCAACATCAACAATTCAATAAAGTTTAGCAACAACACTAGGTGGGCTCACATAACAACACGCATGGCCCGACAACTACTATCAATCCCATGCAGGCCCAAATCCAACCTCATGCATGGTCAACAGGCAAGGCCTTATCTAAGCAGCCCATATCTTATGAGTAAAACTCAGAACAACAACATTTTCAATGAGTGAAGGTCTTATCCAAGCAACCTTCCACCACTCCTATGCTCCCAACAATTCTCATATTAGACTCACGCTAAGAGTCCTTCTAACCACGTTTTACCTAATTAAGATTTTAATTAAAAACAACATCAGACTACCTTGCTTGCTCAGCAATCCATATGCTCGTTCAATGAAGATCTCCCTTACGGAGGGCTTACTTTCTCCCGCTAAGGTTCTCGCTCAACAACCATAAGTCTCGCTCGGTGAACCTCCTAACTCCAGAGTCTTTCGCTTAGCGACAACTGGGCTCACTCAACGAATTCGTTCCAGGGACTTTCTTCATTTTCTCTAAACAGCAGTTCGCTCAGCGAGTCACCTACTCGCTCAGCGACTAGCCACTCTAGAGAACAGCTAAAACCTACACACGCCTCTCGCTCAGCAAACACGTTGCTCACTCAGCAAAATACTTGCAACAGAGAGCAACAACTTTTTAAGGCCTTAAACCACTCAGTAAGCCTAGTGCTCGCTCAGCGAATCGTTCCTAGGCATTTTGGAATGCCCATACTCGCGCAATGAGCCTCTTACTCTCTCAACAAATGATCTTTTGGAATCTATATTTTCATGAACACTCACTCAGTGAGCTGAACTTCGCTCAGCGAACCTCCTCTTTCTCCTCAACCATCACTACAACTTAAGAACATTCGCTTAGCGACGCGAAGGGTCGCTTAGCAAACTACAACTCAACAACCTCACTTCACTCCCAGGGGCATTCTCGCTCAACAAGAGCCCTAGTCACTCAACGACTACCAGATGACAGAGCCAGCAACTCTCATTGCAAAACCTAAAAATCCAAACTTTCCTGTAACCCATACTCCAAATCAACCCTACAAGGTCGAATACAACCACACAACACGCAAAACGGATATTACAACTAATACAACATTTCAATCGAAAACAATCACGAAATCAATAAACCTATTTTCAACAGCATTTCAACTTAACTTAGTCAAATCACGTTTTCTAGCTCAATCCATGACAACATATGCAGACTACCACACTCATACAACAAGCATTCAACACATGTAAGCTTCCCTTACCTTTTGGAGCTTCCAAAATTGAATATAAGGAAAGAGGAGAATGTGAGAGATGTGAACTTTTGACCTAAATCTTCAGGGAAAGTAATGCTCCTCGCCAAAAGGAATAAGGTGGTTTAGGAATCTTGTCTCTCACTTGGTGGTTTTGAGAGAGCTTGAGAGATTGAGAGAGGGTCTTGGGTGGTCCAACTAAAATGAGAGGGAAAGGAGTTTTTGGGTGACTTAAAGCTCTCTCGGCCTCAATCGGGCTTTGGGCTCACTAAGGCCCATGGTCCATCTAACCACTCCTCAAGACCCAAAATTGGCTCAACACTGCTATTTACTCAACAACCTAGTCAAACACCACCAACATCTATATTTGGCTCAAGTCCATTTTCTCAAGTTCCCTAAATTCAGATTGAAATTCCAAGACAAAAACAACACAACACTAATTTATTTATTCATCTTATTTATGAAGATCACATATTAAATTTCCACTTTTGGTTATTAAGTCACTAAATCACACATTAAGAAAACACGGTGTTACAAAGAGACTATGCTTTAATTTGTTAATTTAACATATGAAGTGAAAGCAACTTGCATCAATCTTAGGCTGATAGTTTGTAATAATACCTTGATCGATGTCAAAGTTTAAAGATGCAAGTATAATGAATAGAATGCTTATGCAAATTGCTTAACAGCCAGGATTTATTTATTCAGTTTCTTGCATACTTCTTTATTTGTTCAAAATTAGCTGATATATGATAGACCTACTAAAGGAAAAATAAAAAAGAGAAAAATAGAATTGTATGTCTTTATTTTCTCTAGCATTCATGAAGCTAGGTTTTAGATATTAGTTTTATTGATTGATTGATAAAAAAAAAAACCATAAATTTGCTAAAACACTGTATGCTATTATACAAAGGTCAATTACAACCTAGCACACTACCTTAAGAAAGAAACAAATATAGGCATATGGGTTTCTAAATAGTCTTCAAACTCTTCAAATGTCCTATTTGAGTTATTAGAATGACAATATATTTTGTGTGAATTTATTACACGGATTTTTCTTATTCTAAAAATGCTTATTATTTATTTCTCGCCATATATGCACATTAAGCATAATGAAAAACTAGATAAGGATTGCACTCCACACCCTTGAACCATTTTGAAAAAAAAAAATCCTTAATAGGTTTAGCATACCCAATGAATTTTAAACACAAAATAATAATGAACTATTCTGAACCAAATTTTGAACTATTCCTTGATAAACAATGAATGTGAAAAAGACCACTAGACAGTTTTGAAGCTTTAAACACAAATTTAATAATGTTAACAACAATATCATATACAAGAGTACATATATATATATATATATATATACACACACACATATATATATATACACACACACATACACACACACACACACACACACACACACACACACACATATCTATATACATATACACATATATATGTAAAGGAAACTTTAAGAAAACTCAACCATCGATTGAAATATGAACATTATAATAGCCGTCAAATCTAATCAAATTTAATGAACATAATTATGTTTAATGAAGAATTTAATTGCTTCCATTAAAGCTATTATTATACAATTTTAATAGTTTTATATTAATATGATATATTTCAAAACTAGAAGACGATAAAAAAAGTTAGATATAAAACTAAAAGATGATTAAAAAAGTTAGATATGTGAATACTAAAATAATAACATTTTTTGTAAAACATAATAATAAATATGTAGTTAAATTTAAAATAATTTACAATATTTTAATTTAATTAATAATTAAGGTTATAAATTAAAAAATAAATTAATGTGTATATACATAAGTCTATTTTATTTTTTTAATTTGTTACTTTAAAATATTTTTTGAACAATAATAATTAAAAATAATGATTTTATAGACTTGAATCTGCTCATGAATATGATATTTAATGCTATTAAACATTATTTAATGCTATATTTATAAAATTAAAAATTTATTATGAAATAAAAAGCAATTATTTCTAAATTTAATATAAATATATTTACTTAAATTTTTTTTATATACATTATTATTTAAAAAATTAGTTTATAAAATATTATTTAAAAGAAAAAAATGTGAATTTATATAATAATAATAATAATAATAATAATAATAATTTGTCTCTTAATTTCTATTTTTAACTATTATTTTAAATAAATTATTATGAATTATTATAAATTTACTAAATATCTAAAAAAATCCTCTTTAATTATTATTATTTGTGATTGATTATTATTGTTCAAGCTTTTCATATATGTTTTTATATTTTTCTTTTTAATATTATATTATTATAAATAATGTATATATTTGTAGTCATTCTCATTTTGAGCAATAAAAAATCAATAATTTGGCTTTTACTTTATATCTTTAACTCACAATATACTTTTTTTTTTGGTTTAACAAGACATAAAAGGAAGCATATTATTGTTACAACATTACTTCTTATTCATTAATTTCTCTTCTTTATTATACTTTTTATGTAATTCACTTAACACAATGCAATAAATTTTATATAGTTTTTTTCGTACATAATGAATTTTATATAATTAAATTATCCCATTAATTATTTTTATTTTTTTACTTAATTTGATTGCCTAATTAAATTTTTATATATATTATTTATATAGTTTATTATTTATTCCAATGCTTATTAATTGTTTCAAATAAATTATGATATAAAAAATTAATTATTTTCATAAAATAAATTAATTATAGAATAATCTCTCTCTCTAAGGTTTACTTTTGATAAAGAATTAAATTGATTACATTAATGATAATTATTACCCTATTAATAATTAAAAGTTAATAATAATAATAATAATAAATAGAATCTTTTTAAATTCGTAAGGGTCAATTTTAACACTATATTTTTTTATTTTTATAAATTGAAATAATAATAATAATAATAATAATAATAATAATAATAATAATAATAATAATATAATGGTAGTAATAGTAGTAGTAGGTGTACTTAATTGTATTTCATAATTTTTCCCTCACATATATATAACATTTTGAAAAATGATAATTAAATTGATGCAAAACTCTCACATGTATTTTTTTAGGTAAATTATGTTAAATAATATATTAAATTGATCAATTAAATAGTACATAATTTACAACATTGATTAATTTTAATATATAATTAATATACAAATAAGAAAATAATAATAATAATTAAATATAATACTAGGTTTCTTTCACAACGGTCAATTATAAGTTATTATGATTTTTTATTCATATAAATTTAGACACTAAAAAATAATAAATACCCATTATATGTCATAAATGTAAAACAATTGTAGAATATGCAATAATAGTGTAGTTATTATTATTAATGACATTGTCATTTTGAATTCACTTAGAATGAGGGAAAAAATATAACAATATAAAAAGTAATATGTAATAATATTAAAAAAAATTAGTAACACACAAATAATTCTTATAGATAAATAATCCTTATAATAGTTAAATTATAAGATATAAAGTCTAAAACATATAAAAATCCTAATAGATAAATAATTTCAAAAAATAGCAAATAGTGAAATTCAAATTAAATGACAAAGAACAACAACAACAATAATAAACAAATCTCATTACACTATTTAGGAGTGTTCAATTTATCTCACATTTAAGTTAAACAACTCAAAGTTTTAACAATATCACATAACTAAAATTTATATCTTCTAAAGAATTAAAAATATCATTTTAAAATAATTAACAAATATATATTTAAACAAATCATACTGTTTCAACAAATTTAAAATCAATTTTAATTTTTATAATAAATATATTTAATATTATTAATTATATACACACAAAAATCAAGCACGTTTTAATATAATATCCACAATAACAAAAATAAACACTCAAATTTAAATACTTATAGCTTCATCTGTATTATGTTTATTTTCACTTTGAATTTATTCATTTCATATTAGTATTACAACACTATCATTACTTGAATATAGAACAAATCATAATAAATTTTAATAGGCTTAATATTTTTAAACACAACATCTGTTTAATTAAAAATATAATTAATTATCTTTCTCAATTTTAAAGTAATTATACTTAATTTACTATTAAATATTTTAAAAATGATAATTTTATTTATTTACATATATTTTAAAAATAATAATAAATATAAATATAAAAAAATATATAATGTAGTTGCACGGATTTAAAATCTAGTGAATGGTATTAGAATGTGTAATGTGTTCATGCCTTCCAAATCTATGTGACGAGATAAATTCGCTTTCTACATTTTCCTGAATTCAAACAGAAGCTTTATTATTACAGTCAAAAGCTTTATTATTGCGCAAAAGAATATAATTTTTTATTTTTTATTTTTTCACTCATGTATACATGTCATTATCTCTTTGGTCAAACTTTTAAAACTGAATGAAAACTTGTAACTTAACCATTTTGCTAGAAGTTTCTTGAGAATTATGATCATTAAGTTAAACCGCCCCTCCACCCCGCCCCAGGTAACTTTTCATTTCAATAACAAAATATACTACATTGAGTTTTTCAAAAAAAGTGATAATTGAGAATCAGTGGTATTGTTTAATTCTTTTGAGCAACTTTTATTAGATTTGGTTTACTTTACCATGCAACACTTTCGTCCTATTATGTGCAGGTTTGGGCCGTACTATAACCTGGTGGATTCTTGCTTCTTCAATTGAGTGTGCAAAATCAGAGTCTTGTTTACTCAATGCCACAACATTGAAGGCCACTTTCACACATAGCAATTTTGTTTAGAAAAGAAGAAAACAATAACTGGTTTTGAGTTTCTGTTCAATAACTGCAACTACAGCGTACTTTTCACACTCATGCTTCATCACGGCTTGATCATCTGCTGGAAGCAAAAGCTCAGCAAGGGGTTCAGGTAACCTTTAATGGGAAACCTGTCAGTCATACCCTTTGCAATGGTGTTACCAATTTTACTGCATAAACTGTTGTTTAACTTGAGAATTCTAACAAGTAAGAACAATCTGATTACATCAAATTGTGTTTTGTTCTTTGATGCATCGTTACTGGTGAGTATGGAACAAGTCAATTTCCGATTACTGTTTTTATAACACGTTGCAAGTCCCACGTCGGAGGTTTTATAAACTGAAGAGCGGGGTGCTGCCCATAAATAAACACAGCATATACATTAAATTCTGTTCTGTCCTGTTGGGGTGAAATGCGACTTAATTTGGACTATTGGAATTAGGAAAACCAAGCCAGAGGCTTTAACTTAAAGCCTTTAAGAACTTATAGTGGGAGTTGGGTCAGCAGACTGTAAACCATAAGAAGCGTATTGACATATAACTTGTGGGGGGGGGGGAGGAAAGACAGAGATCAAGGTAACCACTAACCACATCAGGTTGTAAGTCCCACATCGAAGGTTTTATGAACTGAAGAGTAGGGAGCTGCCTATAAATAAACCATAGCAACTAATTTAAACCTTAACCTGTCCTGTCAGGGGGTGAAAGGCGACTCGCCAATGATCGTTTAGAGACGACGAGTCGTGCCAACACCTGTTATTTCGAACACACTAAACGACGGGTGAGTCCTGCCCTACATTGGTTAGGACTTTCCCGTCAATTTTTGGAAGCCTTCCCTTTATAGGAAGGCTCATAACCAAGTCAAAATTTCAATTAATATTATGCTCCTATTATATCATGTTTGGAGCAGTAATATTTGAGAAAGGATCATCTTTTTAGTTTAAAATTAAACATAGTAAAGAGAGAAAAAATAAATTATACAATAAATTTCATATTTAAGAAAAAAAATTAAAATATAATAAATAATGTAATAAAATGATATTATATACATCATGATCTTGTCTCTAATATTTTCATTTCAAATGATTTTTTTATAAAAAAATTGTTTGAGAAATAATAGGTGTGTAATTTGCAAAAGTTTTTTTTTTTTTTAAAATTCAACTGTTATCATGCATCGAACTTTGTGATGATGGTGTTCAATTATTGGATTTAAAACAAATAAATTATTTGATTGAAATAAATAAATAGAATTCTCTTCACTTAAATTGTGGCATTAATTACCTCCAGTAAGATTGGGGATGGTAAAGCGAACTAATCTGGCAATTCGCTTAAAGCAGGGATTAGCAGGTTGACCTACAGAAGAACAAAAGAATGGGTTGGTGGGTTAAGAAATGATGAGTTGACCTGTTATAAAGATAAAAAGAAATAGCAAAAATATTAAAAATAATATTAATTTATTTTTTTAATATATCACTTATTTTATTTTATATACATATACATATTATCTTTTTTTTAACTACACAAAATATAAATTGACTTATTTATACCTTAAATATTAGTGGGTTAGGTGGGTTAGTTCAACAGGCTAATTTGTCCCACCTTCAACCCACGTGGGTTGACAAGTTAGGCAGGTAGGTGGGTTAAATCACCCAACCTATCCAACCATGTTTAACAGGTTTGGCGGGTTAACCTAGTGCATTCAACTCGCTTTACTACCTCTAAGTGAGACATCATAATTAAATAAAACCCTCCATTTTTGAATTTGATGAGCTAATATTATGGCTAAATTAAAAATTATGTTTAAAAGAAATGATTTGACCAGTTTTAATGACTTTTATTTAAAATTAAGACAATTAATTGAATGTTAAAAAAGAAACAAATATTATTAATACAAATAAATAACTATATATCTTTTATATAATCTATTATGTAAAAGTTCATTTTTTTGTTGTATCCAAATAAAATTAATTATCTTAAAATTATTTTTTAACAAACTTATCTAAGTAAAAACTAATTTTGATTATAATCAAATAAAATGATAATTAATTATTGAAATAATCTAATTTTTCCAAATATCCTAAACACAAAGTTGCTTAATTTACTAAATTTCTTAAGAACTATTTTTTCGAAATTACTATTAAGATTATTTCATTTTTTCTACTTAATTATTTTTTATCTAATTAATTATTTTTTCTGATTCTTACCTTATCTTATAATTTACATGAATTTAAGTTATTAATTTATAATATTCATTGCTTATTGAATATAAAAATTATACAATAATTAAGAATATTTTAGTCAAAAAATAATTGATGTAAGAGACAATTTGAAAAGAATTTAATAAATAGGGACAAACAAATTTCTCAAGCCTTATATATAGAGATGAAAGTAGTAATTTAAAGTATAGGAGTAATTTGTGATAAAAGTCATCAAACTTATTATATCTAGTGAGAAAAGTGTTAGCAACTCTTTTAAACACATTTTTTTTAACACTCTTATTAGTTAAAATTTATTAAAAATTATAAAATCACTAATTGAATATATTAAATAGAGTGAGATCCACACATTTGTGTGATTTTCAACAAATTTCAACATATAAGAGTGTATTAGAAAGACTAAAATATGTTAACATTTCTTTTTCTTTATTTTTTGGTGTTGCATATTATTGCAAAGAAGTATTCGGTTATTGGTAAGATTTTTTTAACATTTTTTTTTATATGATCACTAAGATTTTTAATCTCCTCCTGCGATCTACTAACACTCATAGGTAGACTGTCTTCTCCTAACAATATTTTTTCCATATACATTAGCCAATATTCGAACAAAGTACCATTCTAACCGACCACTTATTGATAATATGTTAACATTTATCTACGAAGTAATTTCCGATTTGTTATGAGATAAAAAGGTAAAAATCATGCACTATATGTAGTATTTATTCTTTAAAATAACAAATTTAAACAAATACACGAAAAAGTATAACCGAAATAAAAAACTACTACGACAGACGGACACGGATGCATGCTGTTGTTCTTCTTCCTCTGATCAGGGAAAGAGAAAGAGAGGAACAATGACGGAGACAGAAACAGAAGCAGAGACATCAACCCGAAACGGGAAGATGAACCCCGCGGATCACCTTCCCCTCCGCCTCCTCAGATCCGACACAGTCCCACCCGCCCCCACCTTCTCCGAATCCACCGTCGATTTCCTCCCTCACTTGGCCTGGCTACTCCTGGATCGCCTACGCTGCTTCTTCCCTCCTCGTCATCTCCCACTTCCCTTCCCCTCTCTCTCCTCACCAAACCCGCATCGGCCCCATTTTCCGCCAGTCCTTCCAACTCTCCGCCGCCGATCCCGTCGCCGCCGTCGCCTGGTCCCCCCGCTCCCCTCCTCCGGCGACCTCGCCGCCGCCGCCGATAACTGCATCTGGATTTTCCGCCACGACGGCGACGACAGCTCTAAAGGTAACTAACTCACACTTCCAATCTCTTTTAGCTTTAATTGCTGAATTTTAATATGTTTCGGATATATTCCGTGCTTTAATAGCTCAATTTTAATATGTTTGTGTGAGACATTTGATGTGAAGTAAACTGAAGTAACAGTTGAATGCTAAACTTGTACCGAGGGGAGAGGGAGGATGGTTCTTGAGTCATAACTCATAAAATTTAGCATGTGTAATTAATTCACATGTTTATAACTATTATGTTTCACTGGTTTATGAAAATGAAAGAAAGTTAGGTTCTATTATCCGGCACTCATGTTTGTGCTTAGGGGTAAAAAATCATAAAACATGCATATTCTCGCAGCTACTAGACTTGGGCTATGTTTGAATAAACTTTATAAGTACTTATAGGAGAAGAAGATAAGAAGGTAAAACGAATTGAGGTTATCACATGAGCTAAAATCAACTTATGCACTTGACTTTTATAGAAGCTCTTTTCATTTAACTTCTCTAAAAGCTAAGGTGTATAAGTTGATTTTAGTTTATGGAGAAGCTCAATGTATTTTACTTTCTTATTTTCTTCTCTTATGAGTGCTTATGGAGAAGTTCATCCAAATAGGACCTTAGTGAGTTTCGACTTTTGAGAACTGGTTCAATAATATTTTTCCAAAAGGGAAGATTTCTGTGACTATTCTAAGATTGCCTTCTTTATAAGTTTCAGTTTTGAGCTAACTCAACTACTTGTAGTTTACATGATTTTTAAAGTCTTTCGTATTGTTTGGAGTAAAAGCCTATTAAAACAGGACCTCAAGGTATTGTATAGTCTGTCCACCTTTAGAAGAGTTTATCATAAAATGGGGTCAATGTCTATTATGGAGGGGTTTAGATATACAAAGAGATTGGTGAACTTTGATTACTTGTTTTGCTTTTCTTGTTTGATGAATCTTTTTTTTTTTTTAATTATTATTATTATTATTTCTCTTTGGAGGATCTCTTATTGTCTGTTCTTGCACTTCTTTCTTTCCTGTTTCTAATATATTTATTCTTTTCAGAGAAAAAGAGAAAAGTTTACAATAGGATGAGCCATCTCTTTTATTAGCTCTATATATTAAAAACACAATCTTGTCACTCATATTCAGGTTCTTTTTGTTGGAGCCAGAATGCAGTGTTTGTACAACATACAAAAGTGACAAACATCAGATGGACAGGATCAGGAGATGGAATAATTTCTGTTGGAATGGAGGTGGTTTTCTGGAAAAGGAGTAACAAATGTTGGGAAGTTGCTTGGAAGTTTAAAGCAGATCAACCCCAAACTCTTGTTTGTGCAACTTGGTCTATTGAGGGCCCTTCAGCAACTGCAGCACATCCTGGTAAAGAACACATTGAAGGGACCTTAACCAATGAGGAAAGCAAATGTGTGTTTGTATGTCAAAGCAATGGATTATCTGAATATTCAAAAGCCAAACTGTGTCATCCTCTACCTGTTGTAATGATTCAATGGAGACCATCAAGAGGAAAGCTATCAAATAGATATGGTAAGTGTTCAGTAAGGCATGTATTATTGACGCGCTGCTTAGATGGGACTGCAAGGTTATGGAGTGAAATTGATAATGGAAAGGCCAGGAGAGCTGAGAAGGACACCAATGATCAGAAGAACATGGGATGCTCCTATTGTGTTGTTGCTGTTATTGAGATTAATCAGTCCTTAAATGGAATTCTTGGTTCAGATATATTTGTGACATGGGGGGCAGAAATTGAGGGAATATTTAGAACTGGTGAAGAGGCCAAACAAGTTTTTTCCAAAGAAGGATTTGAGCAGGATGTTAGAAATTGTGACTGGTTAGTTGGATTTGGTCCTGGGATGTTGCTTAGCTTTTGGGCTGTCCACTGTCTTGATGATGTTTCCCCATTGAGATTCCCCCGAGTTACGTTATGGAAGAGACATGAACTCCAGAGCCACGACATAGCAAATGTTTATAAGTTTAACTCATCTGATTTTAAGAACGCATTATTTCTTCATAAGGTCATCATATTGAGAAATGGCCTGTCTGGTCCACCGATTATATGCTCTCCACTTCAGCTATTACCTTGTAATTCCTTGGTTTGGTCATTTTTCCGTATTGAAACAACAAATGATGCTGTGGAAGACTCCATTGATAGTGGTAACACAGATAACATCTCCTCCCGTTTGACTGGTGGGGTTTTAAACTTAGATGGTCATAGTGGGAAAATATTAAAGGTTTCAATTCATCCTTATACATGCGAAGTTCAATTTGCTGCTTCTCTGGATTCTAATGGACTGCTTCTTTTTGGTCACTTTCTAACGTTTCAAACTGCATTTTGGGATGTCCAACTTTGGTTCCTACTATGGAACTCTATGGTAAGCTTGCAACTCAAGGCTCATGCTCTTTGTACACAAGCTTGACATGGGCACCTTCAGTACTTGATGACAAACTGGTTTTTTTTATGGGGCATACCCGGGGGATTGATTGCTTCATTGTCAACATTTGTCGAACTGAAGAAGAAAAAATAGAATGTCACTACTTATGCACTATTCCTTTCAGCGGTCATGGTCCTTATGAGGATGGCCCTTTTGATATCTTTACAATTCCTTTGAACTCCACTTGTAACAAAACTTTTCGTAATAATAAACTTATGCTATTGGCAATATGGATGGAGAGATTTCAGGCCCTATCATGGGAAGTTAACTTGCACTCATTTGACATGTCAACAAACTGTTGTGAATGCAATTTTGATGTTAAAAGCGTTGATGACCGCAGTGTTTGGGCATTTGAAAGTACATTTTCTAATAAAAAATATTGCATTACTGTAAATCCATGTTCATGTGAGTTTCCAAGTTCCAATGATCTGGTTACTAGTTTCGCAGTGGCTGATCCAGGTACTCTGAGCCATAGACAAGAGTTTGGCTTTGCAAATGATCTTTGTAGTAGTTGTCCTACATATATCATGGCCACAGGCTCCTCTGATGGCATCTTGAAACTCTGGAAAAGTAAACCTGGCAACTCATTTACCCAGCACTTGCCATGGGAGCTTGTGGGTTCGATTTTTGCACATGATGGTCCCATCAAGGGTATATGTTTCACTGATTGTGGTGAGAAGATTGCTACATTCTGCTACAAAAGCAATTCGAATGCTATCAATACCATCCATATATGGGATGCTGTACCACTAATCAGTGCAGGGACTTTTATTTTGGAGGATAAAATAAAGCCTGAAAGTGATGTTATTGCTCTGAAGTGGTTAACTTTAGGAACTGGGGAGTTATTGCTTGGAGTTTGTTTGCAAAATGAAATGCAAGTATATGCTCCCAAGCGTTATGTCGGTACAATTTTGTCAAACTCTGTAAATTTTCAAAACTGAGTATATGGGTTTGCATTGCATATGCTTACACTTCCATTCCAATTTATGATTTCTTATGGGGACCCAGAGCTGCTGCAGTGGTGATTCATGGAAATTATTTTAGTATATTTAGTCATTGGTCGTTCCACGTGGATAAAAAGCAAGGGAATACTTTTGGTAATTGTGAGGATGAAATATATGAAGACCTACTTTCTGCAGTTTTTACTGAATACGACGTTGGTCCTTTAAGAGAACAGTCGATTGGAGACAGTTGTGCAGATTGTGATTCTGTGCGGTCCATCAAAATTAATATGAAGGACAATAACCTTTCCAGTAGCTTGTTTCTGGCCAAGGAACAATTAAAATCTGAACTTCTTACCAAGGTTGGTTTATGGAGCATCTTAGAAGTAGCTGAGTTAATTAGTGGATCATTGCCTACTTATCACCCTGATGTACTACTTACTAATATCAGTTCAGGTAATGGTTGAGTAAATTGTTTTCTTTAAGTATGACTGATGATTCAACTAATTTACTCAAGCGTGTAATGGGAATGATAACACGTGTTTTCATGTTTTTTTTTTTATTTATAATGTTTTCAGGAAACTGGAAACGTGCTTATGTAGCTGTGAGGCATCTTGTTGAATGCCTGACTTCTAATTATGATCCTAAAAAGAGACACATCTCCAAAAGAATTGGTCTTCCAAATATTGCATTGTCATATTATCTAGAAGGCTGTATATCAAAAGGTTCCCAAAATAAGGGATTCCAATGGAGTGGGGATGCTGCTTCAATGACATCAATTTCACAGGCTCAGAGTACCTTGTTCCAGTTTCCATATCATTCAGGTTCCAGTGCTGAAAATGGAAGCATTTCCTCCTCAACAAAATCTGAGCTTAATGGCTTTATTGAATCTCTTGAGAAATTGGCTGATGTACCACTTTTGATTGACACAGAGAAGACACAGATTCTTGCAATTATAGATCTGCTTAGTGAAGTTAGTAGTGCACACTCATCTTCTGCATATCAGAGTCTTGATGAACCTGGGCGAAGGTATTCATGAACTTATTTAATATTTTTATGGTTTCCTCATTCCTGTTACATTTACTTTGACCTTTTCCTTTTATCTATTTTTTTCTGTTTGATAAATCATAAGTAAAAATTATTGGAAGATACCAATGAAGTTATCCCCAATCAAACTCAATGTAAACAAAAAGGATATCCTGCAATGGACCAGGATAAATGACAAATTAGAAGATATTATATCAATAAAATCCATGATGGAAATTTGGTAATAGAGAACAAAATACAAGATCAAGTATATGAGGTCTTGAATTGAAGACTTTCCTCTGAATCTCTGCAATAGAACTTGAACAGTCTTGAAATATTATCCACTTGGCTTAATTACACACAGGTGGCAAGTGAATGTATATAAGAGACATACAATTGGCAAACTACCCCAGCTTACTTTTTGAGACATTTATAGCTTGGTTATTTCATATTACTTTGTATTTTTGTTATTGCATTTGAACATCAATGGCAAAGCACCTGAGGTCACCTTGTTCCAGGATATCTTTTAGTATGATCACTTTGTTAAAATCATGCTCTATTGCATATACATGAGAATTATTAAATTATAAGGTCATGAGCTATCGTGGAATTAATATGCTGGCACATGGGATTTATTTTAAGGGACTGATTTGGGTCTGGGGAGATTCTTAACTATTTTATTTTTGACAAGGAGATTCGTTACTATTCAGAGGGTATGTTGGCTATATTAAGTGTTTGCCACTCTTAACTTATGTCATGAGAAAGGCTAATATAATATTCATGCTAAAAAAGTGTAAAAGAAAAAAGGGTTGACCAAATAGTTAGTTTCTGTTTTTTCTATTAGGCTAGTACTGAGAGTTGGAAACTTTTTAATTTAATTTATACATTGTCAGGAATTTTCAGAAATTATCTTTCCATCAACATGCCATGCTTATGGAATCATCTAATTTATCTTGTTGACTATGTATCCTCTGCCACTTCATGAACTATGCATTCTGTTAATATTCTTACCTTGGAGATTCAATAACCTACTAATGATATTGTTCACGTCAATATTCTTTGAATAAAATATAAATGGTTATGGAGCTGCAAAATTATGGAGTGCCTCTGCAGATGATAATTATGAAATATGGACTTAGATGATGAATTATATATCTGAAGAACATGTGGCGGTGGTGATGGGATCTGATGTGTATATGGTTGCTTTTTGGTAGTTGGTACATGAGTGATCTGATTTCTAAACTTTTCTTTGTAGGTTTTGGGTTGCACTAAGGTTTCGGCAACTGCTTTTTCTCCGAAAGTTTGCTAGAGCTGCATCTTTCAAAGAGTTGCTTGTTAACTCAAGGTTGTTTGTATGGGCTTACCACTCTGATTGCCTAGATAATTTATTTGGTTCTGTCATACCCAATGAACCATCATGGCAAGAAATGCGTGCTTTGGGTATGGGCTTTTGGTATGCTAATATACCTCAATTGCGTGCAAGGGTAATGCTTAGTCCTTTTCTTTTTTCCATTCTTCTCTGTGTTCTATATGGGGAAACAAGCATGAAACAAAATCTTGGAAATTGAAACCTTATGTTTCCAGCATGCAAGCTGCTATATCTCATAAGAATTTACATTTCTTACTGGTATTATGGGGTTTTTAGCTGATATCAAATTTTGAAAGAAATATAGAATAGTTATACTTCAATGCATCACTGACAGCAATTTCTTTCATTCCACAATGTATAATTGCTTGGTAATTTAGTTTGCCTGCTAATTTAAACAGTTCCTTCTTGTTTCATGCATTCCTTACTTTTTCGTGATGAAGATTTCAGTATAGAGTTAAGATTTACATACAACCTGGCATGGTTTAAAATTTTCCCCTGAATTTCTTAACACGGAAGAATGAATTCAACATTTTTGAAGAAGCATTAATAAAAGTTTAAATAGATCAAAAGACATAAAGATAGTGTTTAGCTGACTATTGATAGTTTGACGTCTTGGATTGTATTATTAGCCTAAAGAATGAGCTTGATCATGTAGAAATCTATTTTCAAATAATTAATGCTTATGGAGAAATCTTATTCCTATTGTATTGAAATGTTGAATACCTGCGTAAACTGTTTCCAAAAGGGACTACTCTGGTCCTAAAGTTTTTTCTCCCAAGGCAACAATTCCTTGATGAGTTGGTGGTTGTGCTTATACTTGGTGACCCAAACATTTCTTGTAACCAATATATGTTACCTTGATGAGTTGTCAAAACATTTATTGGTTGTTGGTTATACTTGGTAAATTCCCTTAAATCTATTGTGAGAACCAATTAATGTTTCACAACTCATCAAGGATATTGAGACCCAAGAGGAATTGAGGATAAAAACAAAGATCCCGTAGCAAAGTCTGTTTTGAAAAGCTTCCCTTTTTGTTCTTTTGTAACCATTGTCTCCATGAAATTTTTATGTTTTGTAGCTCACTAATCAAACTAATGAAAGTTGTTCAACTTTATCTCGAAGATAGCCTTTTCTCCTTGATTTCAAAATCTTTGTCCTACCTTTGTTATAGACTTCTTTGACAAATTCAATTTGGATTTTTATATTTTCCTCCTTCTAAAAAGTAAAACTATTTGGGAGCCTATTTTTGCCTGTTGAACCAGATGTTAATAATTACATACTTTTGTTATGTACTTTGATGGAGAATATTTTAGTGTCCTTTTACATTTATATGCTTTGTTGGGAGTTGGGACCCTGGGAAGTAGTTGTGGTGTATATAAAGTATCAACTATTGTGATGCTTTAAAGTTCTGTTTATCAGGGTGAAAATATCCAGTCTCTTGTGCTCATTTCTTTTACTCTCTCAATATCTGCTGATTGCATGATGTTGCAAGAAAAACTGGGATTTCTCATCTCATTGTTTATTACTCTTTTTTCAATTCAAACAGATTTAATACTTCCTTTGTTCCTCTTGCTCTAGATGGAGAAATTGGCAAGAGCTCAGTATTTGAGGAACAAAAATCCTAAGGATTGTGCTTTGCTGTACATTGCACTGAATAGAATTCAAGTTTTGGCTAGCCTTTTCAAAATCAGTAAGGATGAGAAGGATAAGCCTCTAGTGGGCTTTCTTTCACGCAATTTTCAGGTAAATTATCTTACAAATCTGCAAGAAGAGTGGTTTTTAATGCCTCCTTGTTCATCAATGCCAATAAAGGACTTAGTGACTTGCATTAGACTGATAGAGTTATGTAGATTTTAATTTTTAATTGTGGTTTTAACTTGGATTGTATAAGTATTGAATTCCTTGTCCTACATGCATTTGTTTTTATCATATTTATGGTATTAAGTCCTTGATCCAACCATAATAATTTTACTACAGGACGAGAAAAATAAAGCTGCTGCTTTAAAAAATGCTTATGTCTTACTGGGAAAGCATCAACTGGAATTAGCAATTGCTTTCTTTTTGCTTGGAGGTGATCATTCTTCTGCTATAAATATTTGCGCTAAGAATCTTGGGGATGAACAGCTTGCCCTAGTCATTTGTCGTCTTGTTGAGGGCCATGGTGGGCCATTGGAGCATCACCTAATTACAAAGTACATACTTCCATCTGCAATTGATAAAGGAGACTACTGGCTTGCAAGCATTCTGGAGGTGCCCAAAATACTTGCATTCATTTATCCCTAAAGGCTTTCTGTTATACTCTGCTTTTATGGCTTGTTTGGTACATGTTCCTATATCATGTATAACTAGCTCTCCTTGATTTGTACTGTGAAACAAGTGATTACTATCAATCTTTTTATAAAATGCAAGATTTTTGTTGAATTATTTCATAAATAAGATACAAAATCTCTTAGTGTCCAAATGTGCAGAAGATAAACATGTTACAGGTATAAAGCGTTAAGTTCCTGATGATGAAAAGTGGAAGATTTTATGGACCTGATTATGGTAGCATATGTCTAGATGACATTATTTGAATTTGGTTCTAGCTAGATATTATGCTTATAGAGACTAGGGAAGTCTACATTCATGAATATGGATTCTGATAGAATAAGCTTGCCAGGGCGGATTAGATTGATCTCATTTTGTTTATGTGATCTACTGACAACAGCTACTAGTGTTTCTTATTATCATGACGTGTATATTTTTCTTTCACGGCCCCACGGCCCCAAGAAGGAGCAGGACTGAAATTGGGCTGGTCTGATCTAATTAATATTTTTTCCTTTCTCAGCCCAGAGAAGGGCCATGGCTGAAATTGGGCCAGTCTGATTACTTTTGGTCAGGCTGGCCTGATCTATTTTATGTAACCCTGAGATTGATGTGCCCAAAATACTCACATTCAATTTATCCATAGTGACATTTTGTTATATTCTGCTTGTAGTGGCTTGCTTCATACATGATCCTGACTCTAACTAAATGTCCTTGATTTGCAGTGGGAAATGGGTAATTACTATCAATCTTTTTATAGAATGCTAGAGTTTTCCGTAAACCCTTTGCCTCAGGAGTCCACTGTCATGTCCAATTGTGGTCCTTTTCTGGACCCTACTGTTGGTTTTTATTGCCAAATGTTAGCAACAAAGAATAGCATGCGGAATGTTGTGGGGGAGCAAAATTCTGCAATCCTTTTAAGATGGGCAACTTTGATGACAGTTACTGCCCTAAAAAGATGTGGTAATCCTGTAAGTTTATTTTACATATTATGCAATTAATCAATTATAAATTGAGTTTTGTATTTGTACATAAAATCAAGCTTGCTTGAACTACAAGCCTGTCTAATGAATTCAAGTAATGTCAAAACTTCAACCATTAATTGAATAATGTCTTAAGCTCTGTTTATATTGGGCTGTTTGATATGAAAACTGAGTAGTGTGTACTGAGCCACTTTTGTCTTCATGTGAGGAATACTTACTGTGCCTTTCATAGCTTTATATGCAGGTGTGGTAACTGGTAAATGATTTTCTACTATTGAAGGTGGAGAAGTTAGCGTCTTATTGTGACTAAAATGTTTATTGGACTATCCTTCAGAAATTCTTTTTGCAGTATTTTTCTTAGGCCTTTTCATGTAAATGTGTCCACCTGTCCTTGTCAATCTAGGAAGATTTTGTGGTGATGATTTTTATGCCTGTCTAAGTACCCATCTAAATTAATGAAAAGCATTTTGAGAAATTTTAAACAATTCTATGATCCTAATTTTTTAAACTGGTGTTGTTATTCATTAAGTTAAATTTTCTTTGCGGCAGCTTTAGATAATTGCTACTGCTGTCTATGACTGAAGTATTGGGTGCATGCAGAGATATTGGACATGTGTCAGTCCAATGTCCATATGTGACATATATATCTGTGTGTGTACTCTACCTATGTTTCTGGTCAGTAATTATGCATAATGTTTTCTTGTTTCAAGCTTGAGGCGTTGGAGTATTTTTCATCTTCACTGAGCATGCTTGGGACTGCAGATCAAGAGAGTGAATTAGGTGACAGTCATGATGTGCTGTCCAGTACTCTTAAGCCTTTGCCAAGAAAATGCTCTAACTGGTTGTCTGCTAATGTGTCTGTGCATCTGGAGTTCCATATTAAATTGAATTTGGCACTTTGCTACTTATCAAAATTGATAAGAGAGCATCCAAGCTGGCCTGACTCTTTTGCAGAATATAGTGGAGAAGCTTCTCATTCTGATGAGTTCATGATGCAATATGAGAAATCAGTTGAAAGTTTTAAACAAAAGTTATACACAGGGCTTGCTCTATTTGAACAGAGGTTTTTATTGGCTCCACACTGTATAATCAGTATGGTATGCTTTTCTATTCCGATCTCCCTCCCCCCCCCCCCCCCTTTTGTATACGAGTGTTACCATTCAACAATATACTTCCGTGATCACTCTTTAATTTCCCTTTTGTGCAGATTTTACTCTTACTTTGCCATCATGGATCATTGTACATTGTATATGATATGACAGATGGATGCACACAAGGAGAACTGTCTCAAAAGAATAGCAATATATTTGATGATTTCAATTTATATTACTCTCGGATTAAACCCCTCTTTAAGACTGCAGAAGAAGTCTCCTTTTTATATTCAAGATTTTTTTGTGCCTGCAGTATGGAATATTCTCAACAAAGTTCATCTATTGAGGGTAAACCTAAGTTTTTGGGTGCTATGCAGTGCCGCTTTGAAGGTGTTTTGGTTTCATTGTCATATTTAAGAGCAATTTTGAGGATCCAGTTGAGTTCTATTAGCAAAGATCTCATCGAAACACATCTTGGTATCCTGGATTTTTATGAGTATTATTTACATTTTTCATTAGCTTGGCTTCAAAGAAACTTGAAAGCCCTTTTGTATATGGTGGAACCATTCTTGGTTGCACGATCTAGTGGCCGTAATCCTTATGACGTTGATATGGTGAATCTGAAGAAGCTTATCCCAAAAATTGGACAATTGTTGGCTCAAACTTCTTTCATACCTAATATACAAAACCTTCAACTATCCGAACGTGCAGAAGATAAACTAGTTGCAAATATAAAGCATTCAATTCCTGATGATGAAAGATGGAAGATTTTAGGGACCTGCTTGTGGCAGCATATGTCTAGATTCATGATATCTAATTTGAATCCGGTTCTTGCCAAACTTGAAGATGGTAATTTGTCTGGTCCTTTCCACAGAAAATATACTTATGGGGAGGCTTATCTCATAAATATGGATTCTGAAAGCATCAGCTTGCCAGAGAAGATTCAGTTAGTCTCGTTGAGCCTATGTGATCTACTGATGACAACAGTTACTCACATTTCTTCTTATCATGTTAAACAACATGCCGAATTTCTGTGGCAGAAAGTAGAGAATGGTTTGAATGTGACAACTCTTGAATGGTTAAAACAAAAATCAGAATTCAGTCAGAACCAAAACCTGGACATTTTGGAACTGGGGAACAGGAAAGATAGCTATTCAGTTCATCAGTCATTGTGGGATCACTGTGCGGATCCCAAATTGATATCTGATTGCTTTGTTCAGGAAAAACTCAATTGGCCAAATGATTTGGATCATATGCATACTAAAGGATGGAATGACCTGTCTATAATTATGACAGGACTGCATAAAACTGATGATACATGTGGTGATGACTGTAAACTTAGCACTAGATCTTCTAATCATGAAGTTGGAACTCCTGTTAAAGGAATGTCTCTAAGTGGTCATGCTTCTGCAAGATCAAACCAGAAAGATATAACTAATACAAACTTTGCACTTTTCCAGAGTTCGAGAGAAATGTATAAGAGAAATGGAGAACTTTTGGAGGTGATTTTCCCTTCTATTTAATCATTTTCATGTGACCACATATATGTATATATAAGAATGACATTGTTGCTATATTTGAGCAGGCATTGTGTATAAACTCTACTGACCAACGGGAAGCTGCAGTTGCTAGCAACCGGAAGGTTTGGCTCTTAATTGATGTTATTATGATGTTTTGGATGCTTGGATGTTGAACTTTTCATTGGCATGCCTGTATGTTTTACGCAGAAAGATTGTATAATTTGTTTGCACATGGGGTCTTTTGGTATGGTTTCAATTCAATCTTTTTCTCTAGCTTTTTTGTTCCTTAGGCTTAGGGTTCTGTGTTCAAATTATTTGTTATGGATGGGCATTGAGATGGAGCCAAGAATTGAATTCAGTAGCAGAAGAGAAGTATAATGAATTGATAATCCTGGATTTTTTAATTAAAAATATAGTTTAGATTAAAGTATGAAAATTTAATTATGAATAACACTTTTTTTAACTATTTGTAAATATTAACATAATGTTAAAAAGTTTGAAGGTAAGTGTTATGAACCTTCGTGTAGGATCGAGTCATAGCCCTAGGCATGGAAAAATCCTTCTTGCGACCTATGGTGAAAGTGTTATCCTAATTGATAAAATAAAAAGTAAAGAGATCCTTAATTAATAGGATCATAACTAACAATTATCCTAATTGATAACATAAAAAATAAAGAAATCCCTAATTAGTAGGATCATATCTATTAGAGATCCCACATCGACTAGTGATATGGCTAAAATATAGTCTATAAGTGGGGGGCAACCCTCACCTTACAAGCCAGTTTTGTGGGGTTGAGTTAGGCCCAAACCCAAAATATAAAATAGTATTAGAGCCAATCCTAGATTTATTAACTGGTTAGCTACCATATTATGCACGCACCAGGCTTAATAGCTCTGGGCGTGAGGGGGTGTATTGAGAAAAACCCAAGTTTCACATCAACTAGTGATATAGCCAAAATAAAGTATATAAATGGGGGACAACCCTCACATCTTGAGTAGCTTTTAGGGTTGAGTGAGGCCTAAACCCATATTGTAAGAATATTTATAAATTATCCTAATTAATAAAATAAAAAATAAAGAGATTCCTAATTAATAGAATCATAACTAACTATTATCCTAATAAAAAATGATAATGCTAAGGATCTAAAACCAGGATTCTGATATACAGATCATATCAAGATTAGGGGAATATAAAGAAACCAAATCAACTGAAATAATTCAATGTTTAAATAAAGAGATATGGTAATCCTAATTTATGGTCTACAATTCATTTCAGTAAGCAATAGAGTTCATATATACTAACTCACATATAATATTCATTCATAACTATTATTGAGAGGATATTGAAGGTAAGCAATAAAGTTCATATATACTAACATACATAAAGGAGATACAGAACATCTATGTATGTATCTTCAAAAGTTTGTTTCATGCCTTATCTTCCTTTACTAAATTTTATAGGTTTGACACACTTCTTTTGCGAAAATGTCATCTTATTCTCTTTCATGAATCATTTCTTTATAAAAATAGTATGGTGGTTAAGTTGTTTGTTTCATATTCACTCTATTCTTCTCCATATAATCAAGAGTTGACAGAGTGGCCTATAATCATAAGCCATTTACAGTTTATATTTAGGTTAAAAATAGATAGGATAGGAAAGATGATAACTAGGGTGAAACACAGCTGGCATTGTAACTTGGGACTAAACTGTCTGAAAAGGGAAAGGAGACCAAAAAAGAAAATAGAATCCATGTTACGCATATACCTATGAAGATATTCAGAATATCATGAGGAAATTGTTGTCTCTGGACTCTCCTGAACTGTGCCATTATTAAGTATTCCCAATGTTTAACATGTGGCTGTGATCCACATAAGCATGGATATGGGGTTTGAAGAAGGTAATATGGGAAATATTCCAACATTCGTGTTCAACTTAATTTCCCTTTTTTGGTCCAATGATGGTCAATGGACCAATGTATTATACTATTATGTAAGTAAAATATGGATATGGTATTTTATGCAGATGGTAATGGTTATTTATTACGTGTGTTTATCGTTACTATTGTTTGAAATGACAATTATTTTGCATTTGCAATTATACTTAGTCCTCCTTTTAGATGGCTTTATTTTAAACTTCATTGCATTTAAACTGATTCTTTAGAAAACTCAATCATCCAACATCTGAATATACAAAAAAGTATATAAATGTCTTTGTTTGTTAATTCAGGGTATAATGTTCTTTCATCTAGAAGATGAGATTCCTTTTAGTAGCAAATCAGATAATCTTTTGTGGGCCAAGGCTGATTGGCCTCATAATGGATGGGCAGGTTCAGAATCCACCCCTGCTCCAACATGTGTTTCTTCTGGTGTTGGCCTTGGGAGCAAGAAAGGGGCACACCTTGGGCTGGATGGAGCAACTGTTGGTGTGGGCTCTTCAGCTTGGCCAAGCAATGACTTGACAGGTGGTGGAGTATTAGGAATGCTAGGTTATGCTGGTATTGGTGCCTCTGGATTAGGTTGGGAAATTCAACAAGATTTTGAAGATTTTGTTGATCCACCTGCCACTTTGGAGAACATAAGTACCAGGGCTTTGTCTAGTCATCCAATGAGGCCTTTCTTCTTGGTTGGTTCTAGCAATACACACATTTACTTGTGGGAGGTAAGGAAATGTCAAGTTGCTATTCATACATGATAGATGTGACTGCACCTGCTTGTATTTAAACAACTATAGAGACAACCCCCTCCCCCCATCTTAAGGTTTCTTCCTTTTTTTAGGTGGCCAACTGTCCAATTGTTTCTCTTAAGTTTGCATGTTTACTGTTCAAGCTTCATGCACAATTTCGCATACAATTCTTGTCACTAGAGAGGAGGATGTCATTTGAACCAATGGTTTGTTATATTTTGTTCTTTTGAATATGACACCCTTGTTCAATTATTTGAGTTTAAAACTGAAGATCTATCATCCTATGTAGACTTTTTTCATTATTTGATTATTTTGCAAGATGTTATAGGTTCAAATTCCTGTGCTGTTATTGTAACACCCCCCCTCCCCCCCCAAAAAAAAATAAAATCGTATATAATATCTGGATTAGTGTAGTTAATTAATTGCATGTGGTCAATATTTCAAGCTTATGGCTAATAAGGAGCATTATAAATACAGTTCAATAAAGACAAAGCTACTGCTACTTATGGAGTGCTGCCTGCTGCCAATGTCCCACCCCCTTATGCCCTTGCATCAATTTCAGCTTTACAGTTTGACCACTTTGGACACCGTTTTGCCAGTGCTGCAGTTAGATGGAACTGTCTGCACATGGCAGCTGGAGGTTGGAGGAAGGAGCAATGTTCGTCCAACAGAATCATCTCTCTGCTTTAATGGTCATGCATCGTATGTACTTTTTCTTTCTCAACTTCTAGTTGCAATTGTTGAGATATTGATAGATATTATCAGATATTAGAGATATTATTCAGATTTCATTGTATCCCTTGATTATTTCCTAGTTTCCTTAGATAAGCTCACTCTAATCCCTAAACCTTAGGGATCTCTTACATAATTCATGTATATAAATATTATACAGTATGTGATGTAAATATAATACAATTATTCATTCTCTCAAGTGCAATTTTAGTCACCCTTGACTTTAAGCTGTTTCTGGGGGATAACTGTTGGTTCAGAATATGCATCAACCAAATTACTATAACCTTTTAAAGAGAGTTATTTTGTCATTCTATGGTCTGCAGTACAAACAGAAATTGTCTTTCTAAATTTGCTTTACCTATGGGGGCTTTTTACCACTTTTGTTACTCTATGTGGTGGTTCTAGTTATGTTGACCACCCAGAAATGAAGGACAAGGTTAGATTTGACATCATGTCATTAGAAGTTAGAACTGGCTTAAAAATAAAACTGCATCCATAATCATTTGATTCATGTTTAGGATGGGGTTTGTTGAAAGGAAGAAAATGAGAATATATTGAGTAAATTCGTGTGTTTGAATTACACCACAGAGCTAGGTTTATATAGGCTTATTACAATAAATGCATATAATTAAAAGAGATTTTGTTCCTCTAAATCAAATATGGGTTTCTTATAAACTAAATATGAGTTGCCTATAAACCGCTATATAATAAATACAGAATATATGATTTTGATTTTCAACACTCCCTCTCAAGCTAAAACTTACTAAGCTTTTAGCTTTTTACACAAAAACAATACATTCTCCCTTGAATAAAACATATAAAAACATAAAAACTAATATCCACGAAAATAGTGGTTGGACCAAAAAACAATTCTCGGGAAAAAAACGGTTCTTGATTAGATCAAACCCCAAGGTCAACAACTACTTCACGGATAGAGATGAGGCTAGTGCATTTGGGACAAAGGGCCAATGCTAGTGCATCTAGGAAAAAGACGGGGCCAATACATCTGGGACAAAGACAGAGCCAGTGCATCTGGGACAAAGACTGGGGCTAGTGCATCTCGCAAAACATATCCCAAGAGAGCCAAACAACCATGTTGAGGTGGTGAGCAGAGGCATTATGAATGAACAAAAAAATATAAATCTACCCAAAATATTTAAACTTGAAAGAGAGGAAACCTTCATAAATAGCGAGAGTTGCCCAAGGTTGAACATTGGGCTAAACGGAGACTAGCACAAGGTGTCGCCGAAAAAGTCAGCGGTGGCTGACGGGAAAGTCAACAAAAGAGTCATTGTCACTTGTCGGAAAGTCAGGCGGCAGGCGGCAGGTGGCGGGCCTCTCAGGTTCTAGATACTATGTTGAAAGGGAGAAAATGAGAAAATATATTTAGTGAATTCGTGTGTTTGAATTACACCACAGAGCTAGGTTTATATAGGTTTATTACAATAAATGCATATAATTAAAGGAGATTTTGTGCCTCTAAATCAGATATGAGTTTCTTATAAACTAAATATGAATTGCCTATAAACCGGTATATAATAAATACAGAATATATGATTTTGATTTTCAACAAGGTTCAACAAGTTTGAGTTTTATATTTTGTTGGTATGTTTATTTGTTATTTTTTTTCCTTAATAAAGATGTTGTTTTGCTCTTATTTAAATGCAAATCTATCCTACGCTTGATTTCAGGGATGTCACATATTTTTCTTCAAGTGGATCAATAATAGCTGTGGCTGGATATAGCTCTAATGGTGTTAATGTGGTCATATGGGATACTTTAGCTCCACCCACTACTTCTCGAGCTTCCATTTTATGTCATGAAGGTCTTTCTCTAAATTAGGTTTATTAATGAATGTTATATATGTTATGTATTATAAACATGTTTAACTTACTCCCAAAAGCTAGCTTAAGGGGGTGGATTGGCCAAGTCTTATAACAAGTATTATAGCCATATTCTTACCAATGTGGGGCATCTTAACACACCCTTCATGCCTAGGATTAAACATTTGAAGCATGAAGTTTACTGGACTGGATATGTGTGAGTGGCCTCACATCAAGACTGGATGGGCTCTAACTCTAATACTATATTAGACATGGACTAGGTCTAACTCACTTCTAAAAACTAACTAATAGGGGGAGGATTGTCCAAGTCTTATCAGGAGTATTGTAGCCTTATTTTTAACTAATTTAGTACATCTTAACTCCCTTTATGCCCAAGACTAGACATCAGAAGCGTGAAGTTAGTAGAATTAGACATTTGCCAGTGGCCCAACATTAAAACTGGATAAACTCTGATACTATATTAGAAATAGATTGGCTTAACTCACTCCCAAAAGCAAGCTCAAGTGGAGAAAATTGCCCAAGTCTTTTATTCTGGTCATATTCTTAAACAATGTGGGACATCTTAACATTATGAACTAACTATTCCAAAAGGATAAGCTATTAGATGAAGATACATGAATGGTTTGATATTTTTATAACTTCTCTAATATGCCTCACACTAGACCCCTTGAGCTTGACATGTAGATAATGTATAGGCCCACCTAACTTGTGTGTAATTTCAAATTTTTTATTTTGAAAAGTGGTGGGGGCAAGAGTTGAACTCTAGACCATTTGGTTGTAGAGACTCTGATGCTATGTCATGAATCAACTATTTCTAAAGCTTAAGTAGTTAGGTGAAGGTACATAAATGGTTTTATATTTTTATAACATCTCTAACATGTCAAGATCTGACTATCCTAAAAACCTAAACAATTGGGTAAAGGAATATGAATGATTTTATATCTAACATGTTCCCTCACACGAGTCCTTTGGACATGAAGCATAGACATTGTACAGGCCCACCCATCCTTGTGCTAAAATTTAACCTTTATTTAGAACAGAGGCCACAAGTATCAAACTCTAGAGTCTAGACCACTAGGTCATCAAATTGAAGTTTTAATACCGTGTACTGAAACAATTATGCCGAAAGCTTAAGCTACTGGGTAAAAAACATGAATGGTTTTATATCTAACAATACGTAATATAATCAATTCATTGAATTTTCATGTATCCATGTAGAATTGAGTGAAATTGGGAAGGAGTTGCAAATTATTGCATAATTAACTTTTATTCATGGTACTAGGATTGGGGGTTTGCATCTTGTCTGTAAAATCTGAAACTTCTAGTGCTGAAATGTTCCTTAAGCAAAAGTTTGGATGGACTATAGCCCATAGTTTAGATTTGAACAAGCATACTGACTTTTTACTATTGTATATTTTTCTGTGATGGGTGAATTATGTTCTAAGGTTTTTGTCCTGTGTCATTTATGAAGATTGGGCCATGTCTTCTCACATTGACAACTTTACCTCTTGTTTTTTTGAAGGTGGTGCACACACTGTGTCTGTTTTTGATAATCATGTGGGAAGTGGTTCTGTATCCCCCCTTATTGTGACTGGTGGTAAAGGTGGTGATGTTGGAATTCATGACTTCCGCTATATAGCTACTGGAAAGGCTAAAAGACACAGGCGTGCTGATAACATTGGGCAAAGCTCTACCTCATCTTTGACTCGTGACAAGGACCAGAATGTAGATGGGATGCTTTGGTACATTCCAAAAGCTCACTCAGGTGAAGAATGTTTATTTGCACTCGTAGTAATGGTTTATTCTTTTTCTAATGATTTCTGCTTAAACTTTGTGATGTAGGGAGTGTCACAAAAGTAGTTACCATCCCAAATACCAGCTTGTTTTTAACTGGAAGCACAGATGGAGATGTCAAACTCTGGGATGCCCAGAGGACAAAGTTAATACATCACTGGTCAAAGATACATGAAAAGCACACCTTTCTGCAGCCAAGCTCTCGTGGATTTAGTGGTGTTGTTCGGGTAAAATTTTCATAATTTTGTATTAAATTCTTGAGTAAATTATATTGACATCTTTTGAGATTTTTTGAAATTGCACATAGTCTTTTATGTTTTTTAACATTTACAATAACTTCCCTTATAAGAATATACAATGTAATGTTTTTCAAACAATCAAGGAAGATTAATGTAATGTATAAGGGGTGTCAAAGTAATATTTATCAAACAATTAAGGGGGGTTAGACGGTTAGTGTAGCAGTAAAAAAGTGAGGGATATTGGGTGAAATTTGATGAAATCACAGAGGATGTCAGTGTAATTTACTCTAAACTCTTGTGTTTCTTAATGTGTTTAACACCAAATTCATCTATTTTAGACATTTCCCACCATTGCCAGTGCCTGCTGGCTGTGAAAATCATAGCTGCTTGAGAGCTGATGCAGTGGGGTGTGTCAAACTCAATGACCTTTACTTAACAAAAAATAGTCTCTAACTAAATGAATTGTGCCAATGGTGTTTTTTAAAGTTCAAACAAATAGGTATTGTCCATCAGAGACAAAACAGTTAACACACTAACACTGTTACCTTAAATTGTCACAGGCTGCTGTTACAGATATACAAGTTGTTTCCCATGGTTTTCTCACATGCGGTGGGGATGGAACTGTAAAGCTGGTACGGCTGGACAGTCACCTGCATGGGCATGGAATTGAGTTATGATGCTTCTGAGATCCTTTGTGTTGATGACAAACTCTACTTTGCTGCAGATGCTTCATGACAGTAGTCATCATCGGTGAGAGGTCTTTATCATTTTCTGCATTGCTGACTTCTTCAACAACATGCATAAAAATGTGAACATTGCTGAAGCCGCCATCCGTTTTGAAAAGGATTCTTCATTGGTATCTTCAGATATCCAAAAAATCTGTAACTTGGGCAAGCCATACATCCCGAAACATAAACATCCTATGCTAGTGAACCTCATTGCTTCTTTGAACAGATTGCATGGGTTCATTTTGATTCGAGTATTCTTTCTGCATGGAACAAAACTTTAGTCAGTGGCCGGCATATAATTGTATTATGAATACTTATTGAGGCTGGCAACAATTTTGAGAGAAAACTAGTCTTTGTTCTTGGTGTATATTATCTGTTTGAATTTGTTGAGGCATGTGAGTATAGTATATACCCATACGAGGAAGGAGGTCCTGTTTGGGCTATTTTTCTATTAGATCCTCTAGTGAGCTTTGTTTTGTTAAACATTTGTAGTCATACCTTGCAGCTTGTATATATAAAGAAACTGTGTATTAAGTAGGGCAAATGCTACGGTGGACAAGGGAAAGAAGTGGTTTATGGTGGACAAATTTGTATTTACTGTTAGATATATTATTAGAATACTATGTGGTTCAAATCCATTAACTACTACCGGTTGTATCTGTTAAAATTATTTTTAATTTTTGTTAAAAGATAAATGTATTTTACATTCTTGTCCCTTACTAGAAAATAAATTACCTCTTCAATGGAGGAGCGCCAGTTCTTGTCAAAAAAACGGATCTCCGGTGTCAAAGGAGCAGGTGGGAGCGGAGAGGTTGAGATTGTCGAAGAAGCAGAAACCTCTATTATTGTCATCCACCACATCCTTCTATCTTTTTTCTCTTCTTTCATTTTCATCTTAAAATCTAAATTTTCGAAAACCAAAACAATTGGATTACAACAAAATGAGTATCAACAGGATAATAAAAACAAAGTAACAATATCTTGCCTATATAGTGAACATCAAACAGCAACAACTGGAAGATAAAGAAACCAAAAGTGAAAACAAATTACAAGCCTTAACTCTTTCATGCCTCTTCTATTTCAAGATCCTAATGTATATTTACAAACAAGATCTCATTAATTTACCAAATGCATGTTCGTATTTTATTTTTCTTCTTTAGATTTTGGGAGTACTCTTCTGACAAGAAATTTACAAGTTCAGTGATTTCATCGGTGTCGAGGCTACGACAGAGTGTGTCTAGCATGACCTCTAAGCTCCCATTTTTTTGTTAGCGTTTCTAGAAGCTACAGTGGCACTGGAGGTTGGGTGACCAAGATGAAGTGGCGACAAGGAGAGAGAATACGAGGAAGAAAGAAGCCTATGCAGGCACAGTTAGAAGAAGTAGAAATCAGTGAAGATGCAGGATCTGTCGCAGACGGTGACAACGATGGCAAATCACATGATGAAGATAACGACAGCAAAGGAGAAGAGACGAACCAGAATTTCTGAAGAACCAGAACACTATTATTTATATCGTTTTCTAAAACCTTTCTACACAAAATCATTAAATCTATTAAATTATTTTTAAAGATAACAAAACACAATTTACTCATTTCTCATATTTTGTATTTGTCTTTTTCAATATTTACACCATTTTAACACCTCATTTGTTCGAGGCTAGTTTTCATATGGCACTTGTATTTCATTGAGGGTGGCTCCATAGATTACTATGACGTGACCACAGAGAAGAATAAAAAGAGTTCTCAAAGAGAGAGGAGGTAGGGTATAAAAATTGAGTTTGATTTTGAGGGTAAAACTGAAAAACTCACCTCATTACAAAAAGGGCATTATGGTCATTCCAAATTTTTTTTTGATAAAAAAGGTGTCATGAAAAATAAAACGGACAGTCATAGGTCAAAAATCCTTGACCACTGTAGACCATATGTTTCATTGGACCACCATATAATTCGTCATTAAGTAGAACTTGAGGAAAGTTATAATATACTACGGTTCTTAACTTTTGGGAGGCAAAAGCTTTTTCTTTTTCCAAGTGCAACAGTAATCAAAGATGAGAAACATACTACCATGTGTGTCTACAAATTTTTTTTGGGTCTAAAATGGGCACCTTGTTAACTCACACAATTAAGATTAGTACTAAAGATTAGCCTTGATTTCTGAGATGATTTTTTTTTATTTCAATTGAAGAGTGGTATAGGTTATTACACTTAAATTTTGTCCTTAAATTTTTTCTTTGCATTACTTAAACGTGTAGGCATGACAAAGATGGTAAACAAATATCACAATTGCTAGTTTTGTGCTTACATTTGAAGTGAAGTGAAGTTCGTGATACCCCCTGCTTTGGTTGTGTGCATTAGCACAAGGGATGAAAAAGCTTCAATTCTAGGTCTTTAGATTAGTTTGCGATGTAAGTAACTAACAAACTCTTTAAGTATAAGAGTTTGCAAAGACAACACAAAATGATGAATGGCAGGAGGATAATTATTATTATATTTTAGAAGAACTTGTGCTCCGGTATAAATAACAATGATACAAGTCTTTTACTAGTAGTTTGATTTTAAAAAAAAATATACATAATCATTTTTATACGACTTTCAGAATTATTTTTAATTTGACAACTAATAAAGTAAAGTATAATTTAATAATTGAGTCATGACCAAACATTGACTATGACATTTACATAATCATAAACGATAAAACAATAAAAGATCACACATAATGATAATAATTGCATTACAAACCTCTTATAATAAAGTTTATTATAAACCATTTTTAGTTAATTAGTCATATATATTATCAATGCCATACACTCATAATTAGATATAAATAACCCAAATGTTCAATACACATGGAGTCACATACTATTATTATCAAACGTTCAAAATATTATAATGCTATAAATCAATATAAGTATATTAAAGGTACAATTCGTTTTGATTCAGTTTAATTTTAAGAATAGGAACCAAAAATAAACCACAATAAAATTAAAAATGCATTTTTTTTGTTATCGGTTTGATAGACTTTCAATTTTTTGGGACCCATTTGATGGTTTAAAACTATTTGGTTCGATTTATGTGGAAAGATTTGTAAAAGAATACTTGAAAAATGAAGATTAGATATATCATTGTATCTGTCAATCATCTTAGTGAAAATTTTAGCAGTAATATGTATTGGACATTATCCTGAGTTGTAAAGTGAACCAATATAAATATTGTGACTAACTTTTCTGTATATTGTTTTCTAAAAGCTTTCTAAACAAAATATTAAATCTATCAAATTATTTTTAAGGATAGCAAAACACAATTTACTCCTTTCTCATATTTTGTATTTGTCTTTTTCAATATTTACAAGAAATAAACCCAAGATTTACTTAAGAAAACCAATTTTTTTTTCGTACATTAAGAAAACCAAATTTAAGTCCATTTAGGTAAAAAAAAATATTAATGTCTTTTTCCCTCTTTGAAAAGTATTTTTTTTTTTAATTTCGCTCTTATATAACAAATATGAGTTATTACTTTTTGGCTTAATTACATTTTTAGTCCCTCAAATGTAGGTCAAGCTTGTTTTTGGTTTCTCAAATTTAAAAGTAATTTTTTTAGTCTCTTAAATTTGAAAGTAATCCACTCTTGACTAAAAAGATCACAAAATAGGAACCAAAAATGGGTCATTTCCAAATTAAGAGAACTAAAAAAATCACTTTTAAATTTGAGGGACCAAAATCAAATTTGGCTCAAATTTAAGAGATGAAAAAGATATTTAACCTTTATTTTTAAAGTAAGATAACTTCTTGAATATTCTCATTTTCATATAGTCATGTATCATCCTTATTCATGATGCATGTTTTTTTTTAAATTTATATGTCAAGTCCATTTTTTTTTTGTGTATAATGGTCGCACTGAAATTAAAACCTATGACTTTATGCATATTATCTTAATCCCCCACCACTAGGCTGACTCTAGTGGGTTGTCCATTTTTTTTTCTTTTTAATTAATTATTTAATCAAAGATGTTTACTTTATTTAATTTTATAATTATTACTTAATTTTCTTCTATTAACATAGGTATAATGAAATATTTAAAATTTGATATTAAAACAATATTTTATCAATTAAATTAATTCTTAAAATTAAAAAAAAAGTAAACATATATATTTTATATTTCAACTTTTTTTTATTACTATCAAAAGAATTTTTCTGTGGTTTAAACCAGTATTTTTAAATTTTACTTTATATTTTCACATATTTATAGAAATCCAAGATAATTAATATATCATAGATGTAATTTAATCCCTGTAAATATGATAAGATATATCCACATCAAATAAACATTTGCGCTTTCCTGACTCAAACACGTTGCAGCATAATTCCACCCAATTTTTATTTTTTTTTATATTTATGGATAAAGTTTATTAAAAATTAAAAATATGGGAAAATAATTTTATTTATTAGTAAGTATTGTTTGATTTTTAATTTTTAATACTTGTCAAAAAAACTTAACGGACTGTAAAAACAAAAATTACTTTCAAAATTTGGCTGCTGTTAGATTCACCTACCAACCTTGAATAATGAATACTCTTCTTTTCTTCACTTGGCAACCAAAAAGTGAAACGTGGATCACAATCATGCTACACAACCTAATTGCATGCACCATTTCACGTCAACCCATTGTAATTTGTGAATACTATAACTCCATCCACAATAAAACTATGGGAAAGCCCCCTGTTTGGTTATGAAATTTGAGTTGACACAAGGTACAAATGCGATTGAAATGCAGCCCACGGCATGTTAGTTGTGATATGGATGTCTCTTTCACTGTACAAGACATGGATGTAACACCCAGTGAAGAATTAGTTTTGAGTAAATATATTTAAATTAGTCTTTAAAATTATAAGACGTTTTTATTTTTTAATTTAAATTTTTTGTTGGTTCTTAATTTTATAAAACGATATTTATTTTATTTTATTTATTTTTGTGTAAAATGACAGTAGAAATAAAACAAAAAAAAGGAGAAAATGAATAATTTTATGTAAAGCCAAAATCTAATAGAGTTTTTAAAATTTTAGAGATTAAAATATCCTACTTGCATAATCTCAAAGACTAATTTAAGATTTTATCCAATTTATTTTAAAAAATAAAGTGAAGAGTTATTACTTATTTATTAAAGAAATCAACGATTAAAATTATAATTACATGCATATATATAATAAATTATATAATTATTTAAATTTCAATTATTAATTATAATTTCTTTCGAATCCTTTACCTTAAGAAAACTAGATCCAAAACACAGACTTGTAACATTGTTTGATTCTTTGTAATTATTCTTTTAAAGTTACATATACTAGCACTATTATTCATCTAAAATATTATGATACTAATCTTAAAAAAAATTGTCAGTAATTAGTCTTTTAAATCTTTGAAGAATATATATGATATTTTAAATCTTTGAAGAACTACTTGGTAATAAAATTTTGAATTAATTATTCTTTTAATTTATGTACTTTAAATTGTAATTTTGATCTCTCGATCCTTTAAATATGAATTACAAGTTATATTAAACTTAAATTCATATATTTAAGTTTAATATAAAATTGAAGTTTCATATATGGATTAAAAGTTTAGTCTTTAAACCATATATTCAAGTTTAGTCTTATATTTAAGTTTAATCTAAATTTTTTAATCGTCATCCCTGCTTGATGAATGGGTCTTATAGTCCAATTTCCTTGTTTGCACTCAAGGATCAATCCCTATTTAATCTGAGGTAAGTTTCACTCTCCTTTCTTATCTTTGAGGTGATTGCTTATAAACTTCGTGACTATATCCCATTTCCTTAATCACTGAGTGTTCATTTAAAGGCATACATACAAAGTTTGTTTACGGGGTTTTTTTTTTTCTTCCTAAAATTACAGGTATTTTTTATTGGAGCTGGAGGCTGCTCAAACTGTGTAGGACTATGATGAACGGTAAAGTTTTTTTTTTTAGTATTTAACACAACTGTATATTTAGATTCAAATTCAAGAATATTGATTAAACTAGAACAACCTTACACCAATTGATTCACGTGTTCGGTAATAAGTTTACGAGTTTATAAAGAGAAAACAAATTAATAAAAGTTATGAAATCTTATTGGCAGAAATGGACTATGAAACTTACTTAACAGGATAAATAGCAAAAACGTAAAGTATACAATATCGTGCATCTGCATCGATAGCCATTAGTTAAGTTTTTTTTTGAAAAAAAGCCACATAAGTTTTTTTATTATATCCTAATGAATTTCAATTTCAATTGAGTTGAGTTTAAATTTATTAAAATATAATTACGTTAAAAAATTAAAAAGAGTGTTTTATTGCATAATAATCTTGCCCAATTCGATTTAAATTAAACAGAGTGATCCTAAAAAATGTGACAGTTTGAATGTACAAATGGAATTAGCACCTTGGTAATCAGGACACACCGTCACACACGAAATTTATGAGAATCTTTGGAAGAAACTCTTGTATAAGTTCCATGTAATAATGATAGTGTCTTATCTTTTGAGAATTTGGTGGATCAGCGATCAGCCGTCCAAATCTAGTTGACGTGCCACATGTCAGACTGAAATTGTTCTGATATTATGATGTTGGTTTGATCCTTGAAAACCCTGAAACCACCGATTCTCGTAGTCTTTTTTTTCCAGTGGACCCCACCAATTAACAAAGAGCGCGAAGCAAGAACAGATATGCCAGAAACGACGCCGTAATATCCGTTCAAAACAGAAAAATTTATTAAAGTAATTCTGACTACCAGTGCATGATTTTCATTAATTACATGTAATAAGTGTTTTTAATTTTTTTTCATAAATTATAAAAATTGAATATATATTATATAAATTTTAGCTGAAATTATGAATACTTAGTAGTTTTGAATTCCTTAATAATTTATTCCAAAACAGAACTTCGGTTGTCCCTGCTTGTGGAAACCGACAACATAGAATGATAACCAAAAAAACAACGTTAGCAGTCACGAAAGCCATCATCACCTCTCATAAAAACTACCATCTTATTCTTCTTCATTGCTCCTCACTCTTTCTGATTCTTTATGATCTCAATCTGATTCTCTCTTCTTTTCTTTCAATCTCTAATTTCCTGTCACCTTCATCCACCCAATCTTCAATTCCAAGCCTCAAATTGTTCAGTACACTACTACCCATCAAGAGCTTTTGCGATTGCTAAATGTTATGTGCTCCATGACCCCTTTGAAAATCGTGTGTGATCTGGTGAGTGTGTGAAGAAAATCCAAAACTCTGTAAATTTGATTATGTGAAAATTGAGAACCTTTTTTGTTTTTATTTTTCTTTGCATTGGATGTGTGCATATTGCAGTAAAACTACTATATGTTTCTATTTCTTTTCATACCGGATGTGGGGAGTAGCATTCCAATCTTCTTCATCTAATGTTTTTATTTTTTTCTTTTAATTTATTATCATTTTGAATGAATAATATATACACTCATGCAGTCACAAACTGTCTTATATGGTATATTTATTGACTTAAGGATAATTTCTGATTGGTTTATAGCATAAAAACTTTTAGATTCGCAGTGCATGCCTATTAAAGAAATTATGATTTTGGATGTTTAACTGCCAACATTTTTGTTTTGCATAGAAATTATGAATAGGTGAAGTGATGGCCACAGCAGAAGTAAGGGCTGTGTGGCAGAGAGCTGTTAACCGTTGCTTTGTCCAAGAAGACGCAAAAAGAGCCCCCAAGTTGGCTTGTTGTCAATCTTCATGCACAACATCAAAATTGGTTGATGCTGGACCAGCCAGTGCTGCTGATGAATCTGATTATGCTGCTGTTAATGTCACCCATTTTAACCAGAAATCTTCATTTTCTAATGTAACTCCTGACTCAAGATGGTGGTTGCAATTGCAACCTAACTACGAGCTTCAAAAAGGCTTAACATACGAACAGTTAAATGCATTAGAGGATGAAGTTGAAAATTTGAAAGTTAGTAATGAAAATAAAACATGTAAAGGAGATGCTAGTCACTTTGGTGATGAGAACAACGACTATGTTTCTTACATGAGACATGAGACAATGGATATGATGGCTAAACATGAGACAATGGAGATTGATTCTGTTGGCTGTTCAGTGTCCAAGTCCAAGCAAACAAATGATTTCTCCTTGGATTCTGATTATTCTTGGATTGGAAGTGAGAAGGCACAACCATGGTGGAGAACTACAGATAGAGATGAGTTAGCTTGCTTTGTTTCGCGCAAATCACTCGACCATATAGAGAATTGTGACCTTCCACCTCCACAGAAGTATCTCAGAGGACATCCATGTTCTGATATCAGTGATATCAAAATAAGAACATCATCTTTTGACTGGGAAGCCAAATCCAGTGCCTTTTCCAATTTCAATGTCCAAGCAAAGGGAAGTGTAGAATCAGAATTGATGCATAGGAAGCTGGGGCCTTCAACCAATGAAGGGCATGTACATTTTGATTGTGACAAATATTCAAGGTATTCTCTTCCTATTTGTTGCACTAGCACCTTATGTAGCTATAATTTACTCCCAAAATATTTTTAATCAAACAAGTTACAAATTGGTAAATGGTGTGTTGTAGGTAATTGGTTCATCTCATTGTTTTTCCCAGGTCTCATGATGCTTATCTTCGGGTGTAAGTGTAATGTATAGGAGATGTCAGTAGTAATGTATTTCAAACAATTAAAGAGAGTGTAATAGTAAAAAAAAAGGTATCAAAGGAAATTTGACAAAATCTCATACGGTATCAGTGTAATTTACTTTTAATTTTCTTTGTTTCTGTGGTTGAGTGAATAGAACTGGTTTAAATTATGTAGATTTTATGAGTTTGACTTGGGGCATGGGATTTGGTTATCTAATCAATTTGCTTGGACTTGCAATTTTGTTGCAGTTATCGCACCATCCATGGGAGTGTCATAGAACAAGTTTTTGAGGGAAACCCCAGCAAAGCTCAACTTATGGTAGCATTGTGTCATTCTCAAACACGTGCGAGGGAAGCAGAGGAGGTAGCAAAACAGGCTTATGCCGAAAAAGAGCACATTATTGCACTCTTTTTCATACAGGCTTCACAACTTTTTGCCTATAAGCAATGGTTTCAACTGTTGCAGCTGGAAGCTCTTAACACTCAAGTTAAGAATAAGGATCAGCCAATCTCTACTCTCTTCCCTGTGGCTCTTCCATGGATAGGTAGTCAACCGGGCAAGAGAAAACTAAAATTTGGCAATGCCGAAAAAGAAATGCTTGGAAAGCCAAAAAGTGACATTGCAACATATGCTGTTGTGTTTGCTTTAGGATTGAGTCTTGCTGGGGCTGGCTTGCTCTTAGGATGGACTGTTGGTTGGATGTTACCTCGTCCATAGTTTTGTAGGATGTAGAGCAAAGTCTTGCTTTGCATGAAGATTGGTAAACAAAGGAATTTATTTAAATTAGAGAAAGAAGCTCAATTTGTTTCATCAAATGTGTATGTAGATTTGTTAGTCCATAATGTACATTCTGCATCGTATTTGTGGGATGTATACTAATAGTTATGTACATAAATATCTGTATTTCTTTGAAAATTTTCAAATATCCTCTAGGGAATTGATCTAAACCGGAGAAAGGAGGATGTACATTCTGCATTGTAGCGTTAGGCCTAGTCTAAATCAGGGCAAGTTTTTTTTTCCCCCCTCAATTTTTTAGTTCAACTTACACATTTTGTTGGGTTATTTGAGCTAATTGGTGGGGTTTAATCCATTTCCTCATTCCTACTCATACTGACAGATTTAGAAATTTTAAGCTGTGGGGGTTGTATATATAAATTTGTGCAAATAATATTCATTATGGATTAACTTTTTTTTACTGTATTTTAAATTATGAGGGCAATTTGTAATTATATGTGTATATTATATTACAAAATTAAAAATCTTGTGGGGGTAGTTGTCTCCAAACATGACAGCGTAGATTGTGCCTGCCTACTGGTGCAATTGTGTTTTCAGCCATTAGATGTTCTTAAATTTTTTAAAATAATAATAAAAGAGTTCAAAATTTATATGCATTGTTCATTGAAAATAATTTTACATAAATATCTAATAAAATTTTATCCTATTATCACATCATACTAATTACGCTAATAAGCTGATGTGATAAGTGATCAAATCTTACTAGATATCTCTTTAAAGATGCTTTAGGTTGACCGTATAAAAATTAAATTCATAATAAAACATGATTTGTTGAGTGAAAACCATGATGGAGGAAATCAAGGGTATATAGGCTCGAGTATTCCACAGCATTTCCCTGAAAACTATTTCTGTGACCAATAGCTGCATTACGAAACATTTGGAAGTAGAAAACTCTGAATTATTCTTGGACTGATGGCTAGGCTGTTGAATTTGCGTATAATTGCTGTATGTCAAGTGTTTTAGGTATGCAATGAATAACACATGATACTAATATTAAATTGCCTTATTTTCACAAAGTCAATAATATAGACAGTCAACAAAAAAAATAGGCATTCAAATTTCAAAGTATGTTATATCTTCCGTCGAGTTGTGGGGGTTGAATAATGACTACACCTGATCTGTTGAAATAACTTGTGCATGGTGACAATATTTCTTCGAGAATGAATTGAAACCATTGATTTGATTTCATGGTCCATTCTTTTAAATTCCATTAGGTCGAAAATCGTCTTCATAAAAAGCCAAAATAAATAAATGCTGTATAAATTTGGAAGGCCGGAAGCTACTTCAGGCTTCCAAAAAGGTCTGAAATGAACTTATGTTAAAAGATACTGCATACAATTTAGTCCTAAAATGAAATAATTTGTGTTCGTTTTGATTCTTGAAAGTGCACATTTATATGGTCTCTAAAAGTGTTAAATTACTAACAAGTTTATTATATCAAGTTTTTCCCTTATAAACAATTTTATTTGATAAAGAACCAATTTACATAGATGAAAACATTTATGAACACCACCAAGTGACACTTGGACGGATAAAATTATATTTTTTTTAAAGTAAAAAAGATAAATTGCAAAATTAAGCTTTTAATTAAATCGTTTACATGTTGATCACATTTTTCCAAATAGTTAAAATAAGTTCTTGAATAGGACAATAAAGAAACTGACAAAAATTATAAGTGTTTGTTTGGTACTTAGAATTTAGTATAGAATTGGAATTTAAAATTGAAATTAGTCCCATTGATTTAAAATTTTATATTTGGAAATCTTTTTAAAACCATCATTATAATTTTATGACAATTTCATGGAATTATAAATTAATTAGCTTATGCGTGCCATTTTTAATTTCTAACCAACACATTGAAAATTGTCAATTCCTCACCCATATATTACACACAAATGCTTTGCTTATTTCAACTCTAGTTGCAATTATTGTTGCCTCCATTAGTGGATCATTTATTGTTTTCAAACCTGACTTGACCTATCTATCCTATTTTAGAGGTTTCAAAACATGCTTAAAACAATTAGCTAACCCAATCAAATTATTATTTTAAAATAATAATATTATTATATTTAAACCATTTAATAATTAGTATATAAAATAATTTTTAATAAGAAATTTATAATTAATTTTATTTTCAAACTTTAGATCATATATCCACAAAAGAATTGAAATTGAATTTAACATTTTAATTCTACATCTAATTCCTTGTACAACTCAAATATAACAGCTACAATTCCAATACTATTAGAATTGGAAATTAAATTGAAATTCTAAAATATAATTATAATTTTATCACCTAAACATATCACAACAACAAAAGTCTTATCCCACTTAGTAAGGTTGACTACATAGAGTACACAACACCACTGATTTGGTTAAAAGATCAAATCCTCGAAAATATTATTCACCATAAAGTTTCTCTTAACAACTTCTTTCAATGTTCTTTTTGGTCTCTCTCTTTACCTATGATATTATAGTCTGTCCCAAACCTGGATAAAAAAAGAGAATTGCATTAAGCCCTCAACAGTGAATGTAAAACTCATCAATATACTAAACATAAATCACTCACCTAATGAAAAATAATTATTGATTTATGCGTTTTCCTATTCGTTCCATCCCATCTTTTTTATTTGGATTTTTCCTTCCTTAGTAAGGGTAGAGGTTTCTTTTTAAAAAAAAAAAAAAAAGGTTTTTTGAGGGCAATGATTCAACAAGGGTAGGGTGGCACCGTCCTCAGAGGCTATGAGGATGAAGTGTGAGGATTTACTAGATATCGCAACTGGCAGATTCCATTAAGATACCATATAATGAAGGTTGGAAAATTTATACATCTTGTCCTATGACAATAATACATAAAGTTTGAGCAGCAATGAACCAATCCAACGTGTTACAGTGGTATAGCAATAGATGAAACAAGTTATGAATGCCACCTGTGACTCTGATTTCATGAATACAAGAGAAAGATAAATGGAGTAAAAACAGTACATATGACAGTGAATGGTATCCAAGATAATCGATTTTGACCTGACCATGGCACCTGACCAAAGGTCCCAAAAGACTAAGGCCACCCACACCCATATTTCTTCAGTTTTCTACTCCTCCATGAAACCACCCGCTTCAACCCCTCATACATCGTTGTCTGCAAATATCAAAATCCGTGCTAGATTAGGGACCATGTTAACTTTATCGATAGAATCTCACATAGGAAAAAAACAGACAATTTTATGAGACACAAATCAAATCCTTTATGGTACCCTCCACCCCAAGTTACAACTTCGGTCAAGTGGGGTGAGTACTGAGTACCCTCAATTTTCAGATTTCTATTTGCCCCCATTGAGGAAAATCACTAGCTCTAAGCATCATTGTTATTATTATTACTATTCCAACTGCATATTACTGTTTGCTGTATCAATGATAACACAAAGATAGATTAGATCACCATCTTGGATATACTAAACTAGATCCTTTAATATGAGCCAAAAAGAATTTTATATACAGTTTCCTCCACTAAAAAATAGTAACTACAGTTCACTGAAATCCCTCATTCTTACAATCCTATTCTTGACATCAAAACCACCAGAACCCAGATATAAATTGCTACAAAGCTACATGCTTTATACATTATAACACAAGTTTTAGTGACGTACAATTTCAAGCACTGAGAAAAATCTCCAAGCACAAGCCAATTAAAGCAGAGAAAACAAGGCATAAACTGCGTTAAAAGTTAAAAACTTACCCAGACACTAGACTTGGCATGGAAAGGGTTAGAAAAGCTCCCAGAACGGTTCCTCTTTCTCATACTCCTCACCTTCTTGTGAGTGCCTAGAATGGTGCCAACATCATCAGGATCCCTGTCAATAGAAGATGGAAAGACATGACTACCCCCACTGGCTTCTCTTTTGACCTTGAAGGACTTCTCCCTCCAAGAACCAAACCTCCCTTTCTCCTTGATCCCCACTCCATGGTTGAGAACCATGGTCCCAAGCTGCTCTCTTTCAGAACCAAAAGAACCATAGCAGTCTTCACTCATCCTGAAAGATGGGGAGTGGCAACTGTTGGTGGCCACATAGGGGTAGGGGCCCTCCAAGACTGTGGTGGGTGAGGGTAGTTTGTTATTGTTGTTGTTGAGGTTGGCATCAATTAGCAACCTTGGAGGCAGTTCCAAGCACTTGGGGGTGGGGTTGGAGAAGCTCACAAGGGCAGTGCAAGGCCTTGGCTTCCCTGGCTCTTCTTCCCAATCAAATGGGACTGAAGCTGAGGTGAAAAGTGGAGGAGTTTTCATCCCTGATCTCTCTGGAGAATGCATTGTTGGAGGGTTCAACAAGGGTAACCTTGGTATGTTACACTGATCTGCCTCAACATGTTCTTCACAACCACCCATCACTACTCTTTCTCTCTCTTTCTCTACTCTACACACACCCTTTGTGTGTTAGAAACTTACAACTAAAAGTGTTGGCTTTTGACTATGCTTTTGATGACAAAAAGAAGAAAAGACAATATTACAATGTTAAGAGATCAAGGGAGGCTCCTTAGCCGAAAAGGTTGGCTCTTTCGGTCACATTGGCCTTTCTCTGAGGCAAATTAAGATCCCAAAGGGGTCATATCCCTACTACGTGTACTTTGTGAAATAATGTGCAGTAGAGTGGGGACTACAATTTCTTCACACGTTAACGTTTGCGGGATAATGAAAATGAATTCCTTCGATTCAAATTCTTTTTTACTGCGTAATTATTTCATCATTGTATTACTTTGACAAAGTCGCCGAGCGGTTTGATTATCAAATCAAATCAATTTGTTGGTGTCAAACTAGAAATTTGAGCATTTGTTGAATAGCTTACGTGGACGAGACTAGGACTTTGGAAAAAACAATACGTGGACGTGATTTATGTGTGAAAATGCATTTGGTACAGAAATAAAAACCAGCCGAATCTGAACGAGTAAGGGTTGTAAAATTGATTTTTAAAAGAATTTGGTTTTATAAAATTAATTTTGAAGAGAAGTGATTTACATTTGAATATTTTCATTCTAAAAATAAGTTAGTAGATAGTAAAAAAATAAAATCATTCAATGTAAAAATTATTTAAAGTTGTTTCAATTTAAAATCAATTTTTGACTCATAATTAATTTCTCAACGTAGAACTAAACATATGAACATTTTCTTAAAATTATGTTAGCTGATATTTCAACATAATTTTGTAAAATTAAACATAAATCTAAACACACATGTAGTCTTTTTTAGTCTCCCACAACTATCTTCTTCCGAAGGCAATTCTACATGAGGTGTGTCAAGAGACTAGTGATATGTTTGGTTTAAGAAAAAAAGTACAAAGAAAGAAAGTAAAAGAAAAGAATGGGGGGAGGGGAGGAAAAATTGTAGAAATTATGTTTGGTAGGAGAAAAAATAAAAGCAAGAAAAGATAATATTTTTTATTTCTTTTGTTTGGTTGTATAGAAAGCGAAAAAAAATTATATATAAAATAACATAAATATCTTAAATAAAAACGAAATATAGTCTAAATAAAGATATTTTGGTCATTTACACAAAAAACAACTCATTCCCTCTATCTTTTGCCCAAATTTGAATTGAACATAAAATTCAGTGGGGCTCATAATATAAGTTCCCTTCCTTTCTCTGTCTACGATTACCAAACGAAGGAACAAATGCAAATATAGGCCTTTTTTGCTACTCTTCATTCTTTCCTCCGTCAATCAATGGAAACAAACAATTTGTAAATGTGGGTAACTCTTTCAATGGTGATTTGAACCTTAATTCATAATGTTATAAGAGACTAATCTTTTTGCTAAGCCTAACCTCTGTTGGTTTGTTTAGACATAGAAAAATGATACAAAATAAAATAAAAAAGAAAATTGATTAGTTTTCTTTTTTAATTTGAGTGAGAAGAAAAATAAAAATGTAATTATATTAAGTAGTTTTTATGTTTTAATATAATAATAAGTAGACAGATGCATAAATTTGTTTTTCTTTTCTCATTTTCTCCCCCATTAAAAAGAAATCATTTTTGTGAATCCCCCGCTATCTTTTCTTCTCACCTTTCCATTTTCCCTCTGTAACCAATGGTTAAAATTTGTAATTTCTCTTCCCACTTTTCTCCACTCATTTTCATTCCAACCAAACATCCTACCGGCTCAAATATATGCATCACTCCATTTTTGGTCTTGACTCATTACCGTATTGTGACAAAAATATAAAATAACGTGTATAAATGGCGTTATTTATATAGAATTTTTATTTATTTTCTACGCTTTCATGCATACCTTGGCTCTATTTAACGATTCCTTGGTGCATGATGCATCACTTGACACATCAGATGATCCAGATTTGTTTTATACGAGTTACACGTATGTAATGGATTTGGACTCTAACCCTTTCGCATACACAAACATAAGGCAGGTCGTTTGTCTTGTTGGACCAAGCCATATACACTTTGGACGCAAATTGTGATGGAAAATTTAGTGGCGTGAACAGACTTGGACTATTATGGGCTTCATTGGTATCTACACATTCACATGCCCCTCAAAACGAGTCGTTCCTATTTGCCACCAAATTCCATTAGATTTCCTTCGCAATAGGCAAACTTGAAAAATACATAACGAGAGTATTGCTCAAATATCAGAATCTTCTACTCAAATTTCTACGTATGGCTACATTTTTAACTTTTGTTTTCTATTTCATTTTTTCTTTCAGCGGACTGAATTTAAAACAATATAGTTTATCCAATTCACACCACTTGAAGAATTCTTAACTTGATCTCGTTGTCAAACTTCAATTGTTATATGTTGGTTTGAATTAGAAGATTTTCATTATAAGACGTGTTAATATTGGAGGTGGATATACGAGCTAATTACATCTGTTTAATTTAGTATGTAATTATATGCATTTAAATAGATTGGATCGGATTGATCCAATAAACTAAACAGGTCTCTTTTGTGCGATTTGTGTCTAGTCCACTTAATTTACAGGCTAATGGTCTAGTTTGTAAGTTAAATAAAAAAAAATAAAAAATGGTTGAAAATATGAAAAATTATTAAAAGAAAATGATAAAAATTGAAAAAAAAATTGAAACAGAAAATGTCAAAAATTAATGAAGAATATAACAAATATACATGGATTGTTCAAATAATAAAATCTAAAAGAACTTCATCTATATCACTCAAACATCAAATAAAGCACAAAAAACTTAATAACTTTAAACAATAAACGATTGAGAGTGAGAAAACCCCAAGTGTAAATTTTTGATATTTTGATAAAACATTAAACAATAATTAATATATGAAATATAACAATTGCTTTGCCGGTTGGTCTAGTAACCAATGGACCCCGCCTAGATTAGCCAAATAAGTTTGTATTTAAATGGATCAGCATATTATCTAGTCCTAACTCACTTGATTCGTGGGTTAAATGGACCATCTGCAAGTCCAAGTTCATATACTAAGCTCTAATTACTATGTTTGCATTTGTTTTCTAGTTAGCACACATTCAATTACACGTTGAGGCTAATCCATGAGTCTCTTATCATTGAATTCAATTAGTGTTTAAGGTTGATGAACATTAAAACAAACACACCCTATGCCTATCAATCATGGTACCTTTGTGGTGGTCATTGAGAAACATTTTGCTAATAGTATAATTATTAAACATTAATTGATTCTCTTTATCTAGAATTTGGTGAAGGTAAAAAGAAAAGAGAAAAAAAGGAAATAAAAGGAAAAATAATACCTAATCTTCAAATCATATAATGCCTCTCTTGTTACACCACAAAGTCTCAATTAATTTGTTTTATTTCTCAATATATGAAAATACTATAGTATTTCACCCCGTGCAACACACGGGATATAAAAAATCTCTATCTCTCTCTCTCTCTCTCTTTATATATATACTAGTATGTGTACTTGTGAGTCACATGCCGATATATGTACTTTGATATGTGTAAAAAAATTATAATTGTAGTTATAAATTATAACTATAAGGAAATTACAAACAATGAGAATTAATATATTTTTCAAAGTATGTGATTTGAAAATATTGTTTGAAATTCTTATTTAAAGTTATCTCCTTAGAAGTGAAGGTGTTGGGATATGACTTCATATAAAGTTCATAGGTTGTTCTTCAATTGGTACATATTTTATTGAGGACAACTTTCTAATGAATGAAAAGTTATTTAAATAATTAAATTAAAGTCATGTCAAAACTTTATCATTCTTGCACAATTATATTTAATACAATTAGAATATGTATAGAACAATATAATTAGAATAACATAAGGAAAAAATATTAGACAAACAAGTAATTCATTGGGGTAGAATTTAAATTTTAACAAATCACAAAAAAAAAAAAAAACTTTGGTGTTTGTCCTCAAAATACTGAAATATTGTTTTAACCATATAATTGTTTAAAGTTCAAATTTACCATAACCTTAAACTTAGAAATTTTACAACCTATATCTAATTAATGCTTACAAAAGTATTTCAAGATCATGAATAATGTAAAATGAACATCTTCAAGCTATAGTTGCCTATTCTTAACAAAGTCATATTGACCAGTGGCAAGAAAGCGTTCATTTGTCATATGTTATATAGGTTTTGTTATATGCTATAATATTTATTTATTTCTTGTATGTTATAATTAATACTTACAAAAAGGACCTCAGGATAATCAAGAAATGAAAAATGAAGAACATCTTTTGATCTCAATTTCTTCGCCTTTACAAACTTATATCAGCTGGCAACAATATAGCTTGTGCTATCCCTTTTATTGCCTCCCTTAAGTATGCATTCATACATTGGCCCTTCATCATCTTCTAGAAAAGTTTTTATTTATTTATTAAAAACATTAGTTATCTTTTATTTTTTTAATTTTAATTTTAATTTTTGGTTATTCTTTTAACTTTGTTTTTTAATTCTATCATATTTTTAATTATTTTCTAATTCTTTTTTACTATGTTTTTCAATATATATATATATATATATATATATATATATATATATATATATTAAATGAGAACAAATACCTTGAATGAGAGTATTTTTAGTTGTTATTTTTTAACTAGAGCATTTTTAGCTGTCATTCTTCAATGAGAGTATTTTTAGAGATTTTTTAATAGTAAATATGTAATCATGCAACTCATTAATATTTTCTCAACTTTTCTCTTTAATTCTATTTTTTAGATTCTTTTCATCATTCTAATTAGTGGTTGATGGAGTAGTTGTCTCTCTCTTATACTCTACATTTATTGGAATTGTTTTGAATTTGAATTTTTTTTACTTTTCTATACACCTTTTCAAATCACATTTAATTTATTTTTGCAACAATTTTCGATGCTTTCTCTGTTCGTACTTTTTCTATCTCTTAACGTATCATTTCTCTTTTCACGTCTTCTTCATTTGTCTTCTTTATTTCTTCATACTCTTTCTCTGCTCAGACTCCTAACACTGTCTCCAATACTTTTTGAATTTCTTCTTTCTTCATTTCTCCATACATTTATTTTTATTCTTTTACACAATTTGATATAAGATTTTCATCACTGTATTACATGATTACATGTTAGTCATGTTAATTAAATTAGATTGTATTTTCATGAAAAATCTTCTATCCAATTATGTTGACCCATGTGTCACATGGGCCACGTTTACATGCCTTTGTTGTGAATATATAAGATGTGTTTATAAGTATTGTTATAAAAAATTTTGAGGGATTAATTTGTTTAAAATATAAAAAGAACTAATTTTTAGAAAAATAAATTTTAAAATTCATTAGGTAAAAAATATAAAATTGTGATAGTAATAAAAAGGTTTCTTAAAGTGTGAATTAGGAAAATAAATGCTTCACCCACACGTTCATCTATAAAATGTGACTATAAAATTATTACATCATGCCAATTAATTTTATCAGCATATTTGTACATTTTCTGATATTATTGATAGAAAGAGGAACTTTAAACATGGATTAGAAAATTTTCTTCATATGCTTAAAATCATTGGCTTATTGACATGTGGACAGAAGAATTTATCATGATGCATTCAGTTACTATTTTAAATGGAGATATATAGGAGGTATATTTAATTAAGCTAATATACATTACATAGTCAAATAGCACTACTAAGAACTATCACCATTGATATGCTTAAAAATGTTTGACATACTATAATCATCATTGACATTCAAAAAGGCATAAATATACTCTTCATTTATGGAGTATTTTTGGTTGATACATGTTGGAACCAAAGACGTTGAAGCGTACAGACCCTCAAATTTTGAAGATAACAAACTTATTAAAGTGTAAGTCTCTATTTTTAAACTAACGGATTTACAGCGTCCAATCTCAAACAAGCATCCAAAAGACTTATTTATGATGACCATCCAAGTGTAAGTCTCATTTATGGACTTAATGTTTTAAACTTTAAATAACCACACTAGACGTGTCCAGACATACGCTACTAAGCGGCTAAGTTTTTTTTTCATCCAATCTATGTGTCCTTCTTTTATATATCGAGATTAATGCCTTACCATTTTAAGATCTAATGTTCAAATTTTTTTCAAGCATTAAATGGTAGACAGAAACTTTTTAGTGCAAAAGCACAGCAAGACAGAAACAGCAAGTCAACTCTTCGAGCTGCCAAACCAAATGAAGAATGTTCAGAAAAGCAGACCTCCCACACAAAGCTGCTCTTTCTGTTTTAGTGCAAGTTCAAAAGTTGTATTTTTTGATATGACTGAAAGCTCGATATGCACACCTTTCTCTTAAAGAATTGAAGTTAAGTCTTCTTCAACGGCTTTTTCCTCACTAAAGACTATATATATCGAGAAAGAAAAAGAAGTAAAATAGTAGTGAAGAACGACGAATCAAGCACGAACATAAAAACATTGATTGTTTTCTTACGCGTCCACTGGACGATAGTTTATAAATCTTTGATACATTACTGTATTGTGCTTAATCTTCTATATCTTCACTTGGTGAGTTGAATCTGTTTATAAACAACTGTTTTGTTGTGAAAGTCTGGAGAGACTTAGTGAAAAAGAATACTTGGTTGGTAAAGTAATCTAAGGTGATTGCATTGTAAAGCTAGAAGAGGCCATGAAGAATACTTGTAACCAAGGTTGGTTAGTGGATACCTTCTTGGTGAAGGGACTGGATGTAGCTCAAGGATGAGTGAACCAATATAAAATTCTTTGTGAGATTGTCTTCTCTATCCCTTAACTTAAAATCTTTTTCGAACTTGTTTTTATATTGAAAAGTTTTAAGAAATGCACAATTCAACCCCCCTTCTTGTGTGCCACTTGCTATTTCAATACAATCTACTTGAAGCTTTCAGAAGAGTCTTTTTTATGATAGGTTAAAATTAGACATTAAAGTTACTTTAAAACTCATCATTACGACTCTCTAAACAACCCAAAAGCATACTTATAGTTGTACTTATGAAGGGAGGTTTTTTGCACTTGCCTAAAGTGGTTTATATGCACCAATTTGGGTAATTTGGTTTAGTGCAAAAGTTCTATTTGGTGAATATGCTAGTTTTTGCATATGTTCGATTGGTCCATTCTTAGTTATTTTTTAGTTATTCAATTGCTACATTTTTACCCAAATGAAGTCCAAATAGATTACAAAAATGCCAATTTACCTATAGACCACCCGCGTTAGATTATATTTTAAAACAATATGTTTATTGACAGATGATATTAGCTAATACCTAATGTGCTTCAATCAACCATAGATACAATAAACTCATACATACTAATAGTATAGGCATTGCTCAATCTATATGTTTAAATAAATAGAAATAGGGAATGATATTTGACTTAAAAGTACCATTAAAAGTAACATTCACATTAGATAAAAAATAAAGATAATTCAAATGAAAATTAACTTAGAGAAACAAATCTCTTTAATTCTTTTGTCTAAACTCAAAATGAAACAAAGCCAAAATTAAAAACAACTTAATGGGATCGAATCAAATATCATTCTTTCTCAATTTTAATTACTTTCATGATCTTGTTGCTGGAACTCTTTAGAGTCAAAATCTTCAACATCAACATGTGATAGCCTCTTTGATGGAGTAATATCAATTGTTTCAACTTGAGTAGAAACAACTTCCAAATCATTCTTCAATTGTATAACTTGAGCTGTTTCAGGCTCTAGAGAAAAAGCTTCCAAACCATCTAACTTCATGTCAATTTTTTCAACAAAATCATTCTTCTCCTTGTCTCCCTTTTGTTATTGGAACTGCTTGTAGTTTCATCTTCTACTTGAAAATCTAAATGAATCTTCAATGAGGTAATTTGAATTGTCTCACCTCCAAGGAAAACAACTTCCGTACCACCTAATAAATTCAAGTCCTTTCAATAGGAATATGACAAAATTCATTCATAAGATCCACACAATGTATTCATGCAACAAATAAGTGCACCTAGTTCAATTATAAATCGAATTAAAGTTAGTTTTAGACCAAATGATTTTGAAAAATAGATAACAAAAGAATGTCATAAAATTTAAGATACCTTCATTGTCTTCAAGTTAATAAATTTATTAATCAGAATAGGATCATCAGACACTCACTTTACTCGAAAGGAAGGCTTAAAGCTAGAGTTGGCAACATTTTTAACTTCAACTTTGAAAAGCAAATTCTTATTAACCAAAGAAAGAATTTTATTAGGAATTGTAGTACCCTTAGATGTTTGCAACATAGAAAAACATAAAAATTAAGAAAGAATGAACACCACCTTATCTGTTGTGCCAACCATTTCTTGATAACTTTTCTTTAGTAAATAAGTTGCATCACAATCAAATAACATGAATGTAGCACTATCAATTTCATTAATCCATGTATAGATGATTGTCGTACAGGTTGCACATTAGTTGAAAACTAAAAATTGAGTTTGTAATCATGCCTAGTGATCCTGTAATCTCCACCATTTGAGTCTATCCCAAAATCACTCATAACATAAACTTTCCCTTTCCTTAATAGACTTTCAAATTTATAATTCAATGTCTATCTACTGAAGCATGAATGTTGACCCCTACCAAGAAAAGTATTCAATTAACCAAACTCATAATTTGTAGATATTGAAACAAAGAAAATGTAACCAAACAATTATCTAAAAACGAATCTCTTCATCCGTCAGTACCATCTCTAACAAAAATAGAGGCTTTGATCCATTGAAACTGAGAACTGATTATCTTTACTTTGATGGTCCAATTTTCCTTTCAGGGTTATAGCAAATTTAAAATCATATACACTAGCCATTGTAGAAATCACAGAAAGAGGAAATAGCAGGATATTTGATGAGGAAGGAATGAACTTATGAATGAGAGTGACGGCTGATTTATGAATTTAAATTACTAAAATAAAATTAATGAATTTGAAAAGCAAAATGATAGATTGCAAACTTGATACAAAAATAATGAGAGAGAGAAAGAATGTAGAGTGTTTTGGATATCTAGTGAGATGGAAAAAGGCTATAAATAAAAAATAGAAAAGTGTATGATTGTAACTAAAGGAGTTGTGCATTTTTTTATGTAAATATATTTATTTTATATATATAATAATTTGTCAAATCAGATCCTTTTTCATGAAATTTACTTTCACTTTTCATGAAAATCATATTTATGAAAAAGCTATAACAAACAACTAATTATGTTAGAATATATATCAGTCATAATTACTATAATTAATATAATTATGTATTTTTATTAATAAGAAATAAAAATATTTTAATGACATTTAATAATTACATTAATAAAAAATAAATTATAAATTATATATAATAAATACAAATAATTACCTTAATTATATATATTTAAAAAATACATTAATTATATCAATAAACAAATTTCGAAAACTTTTAATAATTACATTAACTACTTCAAATACAAAGGAGAAATTTAAGTTTCTTAAAATCGATAATGTTAAGTGTCGCAATAAGAGAAGACTAAGAAAGAGAATTGTAAGCAGAGAATTCCACATCTGTTAGATTTGAATTTGAAAAAGTTATCTTACACACACACACACACACACACACACACACACACATATCTAGGCAATTAAAATAATTAGCTACTATAAAGAATTAAATTCAATAAGAAGAAATAACATAATATCATATGTTTCTATCATATATAGTATTTATTCTGATTTCCTATTTTTTTTCATGTCTTAATTGTTCATAAATTATGTGACAAATAGGATGAGATTTTATGTAAAACTGCTCCACACGTGGAGCTTTCCTTTTTTATATTATTTAACAATTATCAGGACCAATCTTTGTTCACTTATACTATTGAATAACTTTTAGTAAAATATAAACTTGACTAGGATAACAATTAAATTAATCATACATGCTATTATCTTGGTAATGACATACAAGGAAACACACATAAATATAAATAAAAAAATATTTATTTAGTCAAAACATAAAATTTGTTTACTTAAAATAATATTAAACAACTTTTTATAAAATATGTAATTATTTTGATAATTATACGCATTGAGTTTTATATAAATATTCATAGTATCTAATTTAATAGTGTAAACATCAACTTCTACTTCGAAAATCACATTATTATATTATATGATGATAAAATAAAATATATGAATTTGTTAACTTTCTTATTTATACCAGTTCTAAAAACTGATTTACTTTATAAAACATTTAAATTTAATAAATAGGTTAATGAAATTTAATATTCATAGAAAAAGATTTAATAGTTTAATTGCTTGAAATTTTTGTCTATTTTTTATTTTTATATATCCACTTTTATATTATAAAATAGTTTAGGATTTATGGTTTTTGTATTAAATATCTCACTTTTATTTATATTTATATTTTTCAAAACATTATTCCCTAAATTTAGTTAATTCCATCTATTTTTAAATTATAAATCTAATATTTAATTTTGAAATAAAAACATTTTTATATTATAACAATGTGACATCTCTTGTATTGAATTAAATTATGGACCGGTGCGATGCATGAGGAATTAGCATTTGGTTATTATTCTAATTGATATACAGTATAAAATATTTGTAACGTAAATGTATCCTTCATTAATATGTAAATTTAATGGTAGTCAGATATCAAGTTTATTTTGAATTGTTTCCTTAAAAAAATTGATTTATGTTTAACGTATTGTTGTGCAGTTACTATTTTTACCATATATAACATTTATTCTAATTCTCTAATTTTTGTGTCTTAATTATTCATAAATTGTGTGTCATAATTATTCATAAATTAATTTGTATACAAATGAATAAGAGGTCGACACGTACGCAAAAAAAAAGAGAGGAAAACGCTCTAGTGTTGCTAAATGGATGAGATTCATATGAAATTACTCCAAAGGTTGACTCCTTTTTTAGATTATTTTTCGCTTGTATAGATTATAGATGATTCTACTAATTAGATACACGGAAATTTCAAAAACCCTAATTACGGTGATTATAAAAAAAAATGCCTCGCTTGATGCACAAATAGACTGATTATTAGCTCTTCAATAGTTAATATAAATAAATGTATTAAATATTTATTTTTGCTTCATTGATTTCAGTGCCTGATTTCTTTGCTTATTTTGCCGCGTGTATACTATTAATTAAAATCAACTATTTTTTTTTTCACACCTTACATAAGTGTCCGACTTGGTAAAAATAAAAATAAATCAAACATCTCTTATGCATGTGCAAAGCACCAGCAAAGAATGAGATTCAATAACGTAATGATGGAACAATGAAATGAGAAAAGATGGCAGTCAATTATTTAGATCTCTGCTTCTGTATCGTACATACATCGCTTTTGGGCACGATTTTATTTTACTTGCGTATAGATGCATGCATGTAAATCTCGAGAATATAAAGAAAAATAACGAAAACAAATTACACATAAATTGTTCAAGAATGATATTGAAGCCATTAACTTTGATCAAACAAATACGTAGCGGACACTATGAAGAAAATATAACCACGTATAGTGGTAGTGGGCCTCCTACGGCCTAATTATAAAGAAATTTGGATTGCAAGAAAATAAAGGGAAATACGTCCACAGATAGTTACTTTCTAATTATTGCACTTAATCAGTTCCTTTTACTACTACACAACCCTGAGCTAGCTTGCTTTCAGTGCCTGCTTTCTTTGCTTATTTTGAAAATTTTCTTTATTGTTTATCGGTAAGAACAAAGAATCTTGTTGGTAGCAACCTTTGCCTCCACTTTTTGGGCAACTCATTACAAGGTAGAAGAAATATCAAACCCTCTCATTCCAGCAAACAATTTCCTATCACCCCTTTGTCTCTGTGTCGGCAACCTCAGCGTAGGTTTTTATGTTAGACGAAGACTCAGCATTCCACTATTGCTATGTATCCTATCCACTTGCAAAATTACTTGCCCTCACCTGATTTTTTTAGGTGTGTCTATAATGGCGGCAATAAAGTTAGAATCTAAAACCTTATATATATTGTCCAAACTCTTCCACTACTAGGCCAATCCAAGCAAGTTTCTGAATATTTAACATACACAATTAAAAAATTTGAGACACAAAATTCAGAAGAATTAAAATGGCAATGACATTTAAAAACCATACCACAAGGATTGGAGTTTAGATGCGCGCAATTGAGTTAATATTTGATTTATCTTTTTGAATTTCTCTTTTTCTTTTAGAAGTAAAAGTTTTTCTAATTAACTTTTATAGAATCTTAATATTTTAGACATTTGTTTACAATTTTTTTATTTTTAAGTTTTTTTTTAAATTGTGTTTATTTCTATTTCTGTTTAAATAAGAGAGAGAGAGAGAGAGAGAGAGAGACTAAGAGGATAGATCAAACACTGCCCAAAACAAAGTGAGAATAGAGAGAAAGCCAAAGCTGATAGCAATGCCCCAAATTTAAATGGAAAATGTTGGTTGGGCATTATCTTGCTGGTCATTCCTTCAGTGTCCTTTGTAAAAAATTGGTTTTGGTGCCCCCTGTGCATTAGACCAATCAAAAGTGGACATTTGTGCCTCCTTGCCACATTAGTTATATGTCCTAATTGTTCTATATTATGCTTATCCCTCTTCAAGGACTTAACTACAATTTTTAAATTCTTATTTTTTTCAGTTTTGTTTTAAAACTTGAATTTGATTAAAAATTTGAAATTCCTAAATTGAAAGCACAAAGACTGCTTCTTCGTGGATTTGCGACTTGAAAACCCCTGCCCCTTCTTCCTATTCCATGCGGCCCCTTTCCTCCTGCATTTGTGACTTCGAAAAATGCTTAACCCACTAAGCCTTCTTCTTCCTGTAATTGCGAGTTCGAAAAACGCTTAATCTTTGGCACGATCCCTACTTTTCTCACGAACCTCACGAGTCTCATGCACTTGGACCTCCGCAACAACCACATCTCCGCGCCCATTCCGAGGAGCTTCGGCAGGCTTTGAATGCTGAGCCAGGCTTGGGTAAGCGGAAACCTATTTAGCAGGCCCATCTCGGGCTCGGTTTCGCAGATTTACCATCTTAGGAATTTCAAATTTTTAATCAAATTTAAGTTTTAAAACAAAACTAAAAATAATAAGAATTTAAAAATTGCAATTAAGTCTGTGAAGGGGGATAAGCGTAATATAGAACAATTAGGACATATGATTGATGTGGCAAGGAGGCATAAATGTCCACTTTTGATTGGTCTAATGCACAAGGGGCACCAAAACCAATTTTTTACAAAGGACACAGAAGGAATCGCCTATTTTGCTATCCCATGTCTCTCAAATATATTAAGTGACAAAATTAAAGTAAATTTGTAACAAAATTCTAAGAGAAAATAGGTTGTGCACTAACAATGTAAAGTAGTTTTACACTATCATTCAATCACAACCTACCATATATGGTAAGTTTGTTAACTTTAATAATAACTGTTCTGGGATCGACCTAGGCTCTTAAGTCGATGATGCTTTTTCCAAGCATCATCGGCTTGGGATCAACTGTTCTGGAGGTTACTCGGACACTCAGCCTTAAGTCAACCAGCTTGCTGCCTACCTCGGCTAGCACAGCAACATATACCCCAGATGGTAATCCCTTGCCATCCTGGTCCGATTTTATGCCTATCCTGGTACGACATGGAAAGCGTCTAGCGACAAGGAAAGCATGTAATGAAGCACTCAAATGCACACGACCACGTGACACCTAACTCTAACGAAATTTTCCTCAAAAACACTTTATATAAAGGACTCCATACTCGTCAGATACACATGCTCTCTCATAACTCACTCATACTTGCACCTTTACTAACTTAAGCATCGAAATCTTTGCAAGTACCACCACCAGAGACTTTATCAACCACCGTGGAAACTTGCCAGAGATCCTTTCTCGTGCTCACCATACAACATAACCATCCTAAAAGTCATACTAAAGTTGATTTTCAATTAGTTAATAGTGTAAAAGTTTTTATACCAACAATACATAAGAATTAACCTCAAATTCTAATGCAACTAGTTATAATTAAATGGTGATAACAATGCAAAGTGATATGTACAAAGTCATGCACAAATAGCATTACTCAACTTAAATAATTCGTCAATTTTAATTTTTTAATTTATTTATTTATCCACCGAACCTAACAACACATTGACCATGTTGCCATAACAAAAGCAACACGGCAATACAGAGACCCAAAATCTGAACATTAGCAATGCAGAACAATGAATCACGAAACCCGACGGCCAGTAGCAAGCATACACAGCACACAGTTTTATTTAATTTTGCTAATAAAAGTTAAAAACCACACCAAAATATTTGTAGCCATCCAACGTGCATTTTGATACCAAGGTCAATCATTGTTTGAAAGTTTCGTATCCCAAAGACACCTAAAATTGTCTGCTCCTGTCATGTCATGTCACCATCTGTCTCACAGAAGGACCCCTCTGCCTGAACGCACATGAGCAATGTTTCACTGTTTATATTCAAACTCTACATCTCTTCCCATTACCTTAAACCACAGAATTAAGTACAGGTCAGAGAAACTACCCAATTCAACAACTTGCATGATTTGATTAGTTATAAACCACTTCTTTCTTTTTTTTTGCAATTAACATATATGTAAAGGAAACTCTTTACACTTTATAACCAACTTGTTACTGTTACATAATTCATGACCCCCTATTAGTCAAAAGATCACTTAATTCTCGTCACAATAACTACCACAAAAAAATGGTAGTCATTATCAGCGTGAAAGACTACCATTTGCCAAAACCAAACTCCAAATTATTTCCTTATATTTTATTAGCACTCAACCCAAAACTAACAAATTTAGCAAAACACGATAACATATATATGTAGAACAAACCGACACATCACAGACAAACAATCCATTAGAGCTGGGAAAAGCATACTTGTTTACATGCTGATGGCACTGTAGGAAAAAAAAGTATTCACAGATATAAGTACCTAAAATCCAACTGCACTACCTATTGTTTTCATATTATATAGTAAGTCCACTTAAACTAGTCCAGTGATTAATCTGCAGTTGCTGTGAAAGTTCCATAAAATTAAGCAACCCATGCCATCAGATACCTCTCCCCTCCCAAACCCAAAAAAAGTCAACAAGCTAAGTTATCTAAGGCATATGAGACTGTTGAGTCTCATCCCTATTCTGTGAATCTGGACTCAACAGGGTCTCTTCAACCTCTGACGAAGAAGTAGGTAGCTTGCAGCATTTCATCTTCTTCAAGTCCTCCCTTGAACAAATGAAAATCCTCTTCACCATGTTGCAGAACTCCCTGCATAGCACATGAAAAAAAAAAAAAAAAACTAGTGCTACATTAAAACAAGTAATTGAAAGAGGGGTGTCAACAAAGTTTATGTTACTCACGGCCATGGATCATCACCCACAAGCATCGTGTCATTTTCATCATCTGTGAAAGTAACTGCCCATTTGTTTTGTGAACGCAGCTCTCCTCTGATGTCAAACAATTTCTCAAGCTCGTCTATGAGATCATCATAGCCACTCAACGTGGTCAAGTCAAATGCACGACCAACAGTAATTCCTTGCATTCGCACCTTCACAAAAATATTAAAATTAGCATATCCTCAAATATATGATCGAAATTAAGCCCCTAGAAACCATTATAAATTAAGAATAAATAATGCATACACTAATGGTGTAAAAGTTTTTTATACGTCATATATGATAAATTTGTTGACTTTTATAATAATTATCTTAAAAATCATACTTACCATGATTATGATTTCTAATTGGTTAATAATATAAAACATTTTATATTGACAATGTATAGAAATTAAGCTCATAAATTAATTTAAAAATCAAAGAGAGATTTGAAGGAAAAATTGGAAAGAGAATGTGACACTCTTGACTCCTACCTACCTACCATTAACTTTATTTCTTAATAGATGATCAATTTCCTACCCTTTTACATTATTTGACTTTCCTCCTAAATATGAAAGGAATCTTGGATTATTTCACTCAAGGCTGACAATGTACCTTAGTCCGCGTCCTCATGGATGGTACAGTGGCCTGCTTGTTCTGCCACTCATTTGGTGATGCCTCAGAAATAATTTGCTTCTGCCCCTTGTTGGACAGTGAATAGTTGGGAGTCTGAACCCTCTCAGTTTCACATGCAGCTGCAGGAATAGATTCTTTGGGACCACTAGTAGGAACAATACTTAAGCCATCAAGGGAATTAATAACATTGCTAGAATTGTTAGTCAAATTAACTCCAAATAACCAGCAATCAGGGGAATTCTCAGTCTTTTTCCCATCTTCCACTCGGTCACATGTGGGGCCATCACTTGATCTAGATGGAACATTAGGATAACCAGAGATAGATGATCGTGCCAAAACGCCATTGTTGTTACTGGGATCGGAAAAAAGGTTAGAAGTGACATTCAAGTGTGGTGAAGAAGGCCAAACTCCTTCTACCCGGACTCTAGAGCTGCTGCTAGAGTTAGCATTAATAGGATTGCTATTAATAATAACGTCTTTCTGCCTCAGAGAACATGAAACCTGATTTTCCTTGCTTTGGACTTCAGCAGTAGCAGCACCTAATTGACTAAGCTCATGAGACTGGGAAGAACCATGATACCAGAGACCTGAAGCAGCTGAATTGAAAATATCAAAGTAATATCTAGGTCCAGTTAATGTCATACAATAAACAACTCATTAAAGAGAACGTAGTACAAGTCTCCTACCAGAAGATGAAACATCAGCAGGCCTAGACCTTTTGCCCTTCACTGCTGGTTGAGTCACATTCAAAGCAGCAGAAGCTACAAAAGGCTCTATCTCCCAGCAAGAAACTCTATCTGGCCTTGGAATTGTTGCTGGTTCATCCCATTGAACCTATGTGACAAAAAATTATAAATGCTCAAATGGGGAGCATACAATTTATTAAGAATAAAAAACGAATGGTTTAGAATGAATCTTAACCTTCAACGACCGCCACTGAGAATTTGACCATCCTGGAGACACATCCCCAACTCCAACAATAGTACCAGAAAACCTGACCAAATAATTGCACGGTAATTAAATATCAACTTGCAGGGAAGGTGACATTTTGACCACAATAACTGTTATACGGATACCTTCTCTCAGGTGAGTCATCTCCCTCAAATCTCATCTTGAATCGCATGCCAACTGAAAATTTATTGTTGACTGCCTCCAGATATTTGTTCAAACCAACAATAAACTGGCTAGTCCTGAATGGATCAAAAGACATGTTTAAGGGCAAAGTTGCACAACTTGTTAGATTATAAGCTAGTGACATCTACAAAATAATTTAAATTTTTTACAAACCTTGGCTTGTAATAAACCAGAAACATGGTACGAGTCATAACAGCATGGGAAGCAGTGGCAAGCACTCCAAGGTGCATGCTCTGGCTTGATATCACAGATGAAGGCATAGGACTCTGCTGCCGTGCCAAACGCCTAACACCAACTCTCAATTGTCCATGCTCTCCCCTGCAACAATCAACCTCAGTGGCAGGCCCAAAATCAAAAGCAGGAAATTATACACAGCATCAAAATTCGAATTTCAATACCTTAGAAACACAAAAGCATCTCCAGCAACCAGTCTTTTAGATGCAACAAATGTACTCCAGCCAGTTGTAAGCAAGTGCCTCCTTGGTTGACCTTATATCACATTAGTTAAAGGGATAAGCAAGTCTAGCATCCCTCGTTTGATGCAAATCACAATATTCATTCATTCCAGAATTTGAACATGCAACTAAAGTAATAAAATAAAATAAAAAAAGCTCCTCATATCAAAACCAAATTACCCCTATATATGTGCTTAAACTTCCACTCAAATCCATGAAGATCCTTTGCTGCCAACTCCTGAGTTGGGATTGCTTGATTCATGTCCTATAATATATAAATAGAAAGCATTTAAAATTCAGGAAAATTTGATATCTTCTTTTTTAAATTGTCAAACATCTACATTCACTCATTCAGTATCGGCTTAAGGAAACTCAAAGAGCTACATACCAATGAAGGCAGGCACTCAGTAGCATGCTTCCGCAAAACCGAAAATCCTCCATGTGTGCTTGTATCAGAGGCAGTTAACATCTTGCAAAATGAGTGAAACTTCTGTTTTGGGGCCTCAGAAACACTTGGATCAGGATTTGTAGGCTCAGTTTGCTGTATAAACCACACACATACCCCCCCCCAAAAAAAAAGATTATTTCAAAAAACTGTTAAGCTTATAAGTTTTAACCCGTGTTTCTCAACTTAAAATCTATTTCTTTGGTATGAGGCATTTTTTTTTTTTTTTTTTTTCAATAGCTGAGAAAATCATAAAGCAAAATGAGACAGATAGACCAATAATGATGGGAAACTCTATTCAGAAAATGTGACTCTCAACAACAAAACAGATCGACAAGACTAAACCATAAAAAGGATAGGAGACACATATATTCTCACATCTGATTCTGGAAGCAAAGCAATACAAGCATAAACCTCATCAGTGTCTTGTTCCGCCTACAAAAAATTAACAAGATTCCACCATAAACACACGTGAACCGTCATTCCAACAACAAAAGTAACGAACAAGGAAAAACAACAGCAACAGGAACAAAACAACAGTACCAACAACTGAATGTTCACAACACGGCAAAAAATCTTGGCCGGGAGATTGAAATGGGGAATTTCCTGGTTCAATTCTTGATCCGTAGATGCTTGCAACTGCAAACAAAAAAGAAAAAAGAAAACAACCCCAGAAGGCCTTAAAGTTTCGTATGCAAGCAAGTACAACAAACATGAAAACAACCACAACCCAAAAACGGCAACAAAATTAAAATTAAAAACCAAAAACAAAGAAAAGAAGAAGCATGCACATACTTGTTCCATGTGACCCTGGGGGAAGTAGAAAACTCTGTCCCCAGTGCGAGGAACATCCACCAACGGCCCTGCACACAAATTCCATAGCTCGCTATACAGATCATCATCCTTCAAACCTGCCACAACACAAACAAGTAAGAACAAGAACACAAGCTCAATGCCTCTGCATGGTCTCTGAGAAAGTTAACAACTTTTCTCCACCCCACTTTCCCCCGTCCTCACACGGGAAAAGGGCCACTCACTCACCCCTCAAATTTCATTCTTAAAATTTAAAAACAAACAAAAACATGAGCAATTGCTTAAAAAACACAGGCATTTCCTTTTTGTGTGTCAACTTTCTCAGTGACCAAACAAGGAAATCCAACACGAAATTCCAACCATTGATTGACCTTTTTCCGGTTGAGAACTACCAATCCCGGGGCCCCTCGGATTACACTCCAGATGTGCCATTCAAAGAAACACCAAACCAAAACCACAAAACAGAAAGACAAAACCAACACAACTGAAAGCTCCTTCACACACAGGCTACCCCAAGAGAGAGAAAGCACCGACCAGACACGACAGTTAAGTGTGAGTTACAAACTACAAAGTGCTTTTGTAACCACCAACAGCAACAACAACTCCCCCGAATTTCACACACGCATAACTGAATATTATGTTACATGGAGTGGCTGCTTCAAGTTTCGGTTACAGAAAGCATGCTGTGGTGGCTTCTCTTGCTATTTATTTTTTCTTTCTCTTTTTGGTTTTGCTTTGTTTCTTTGTCTTCTTGGAGTTGTGGTGACCAAGAATCAAGGGGCACTTTTTCCCTTCACTTTGAAGCTCCAAAACCGCTTTTCGAAAAGCTTGTGAGTTTCTGAAAGCCGTTGCCGTTCTGCGCCTTTCTCTTCCTTTTGATGCTGTCGTTGTCGTTGATTGTTTCCCCCAAAAGACCTGAATCCACGTTACCAACTTGCCAACGTTGCTTCCTCATTTCATAATGCACTCTTCAGTGCTCGCTCTCTCTCTCTCTCTCTCATGTTCTCTCTTTCTGAGTTTAAGTTGAGCACTCATTTCCCTTTACACTTCTATAGACTCATGTCCTCTAGTCTATAGATTCAGCTTAGCCTACTGCAACTTATTCTCCCAAACTCATTGGTCACTCTTTAAACACACTTTATTTTTTATTATTAAAAATTACAACCTCTGATGTTTAATGTCTCATTAAGAGTACGTTTGCTAGAAAAAAGAAAAATAGGTAAAAAATAAAATGAATAGAAATAAAAATAAATAAATAAAGGAAAAAATAGTATAAAAATAAAAATATTTGGTTTAAAAAATAGATAAAATATAAAGAAGAAATAAATACATGAATAAAAATAAGTGAAAATAAAATAAAAATAATTAATACAACTCACCAATTTTTTAAACTTTTCATGTATCAAGCTATGGAAATTTTCAAAATTTATTGTATTTTTTTGCTCTTCGTGTTATTTCTTAGCCACCAAACAAAGGGTAATAATAAGGCTTACTTGCGCTATGGCGCAAAAAATAATTTTAAAATGATTAATAACCGCATTTAACTTTTGATTAAACTTGTGGGTATATGTTTGACTCTGCTCTGATTTTGATGGAGAAAATATGCTTTAATTGGGTTCAAGTTTGGGAATTTAACTCTCCACCCATTTTTTTTTATAATATGTTCAATAATTGCCCTCATTCGCCTCGTTTTATTTTTTTATAATTTTTTTGTTACATATATATATATATATATATATATATATATATATATGAGTTTAATGTTCATACATTGTCAGTGTAAAAAGTTTTACACTGACAACTAATCAGAAATTATCGTTGATATGACTTTTAAAGTATTTATTATAAAAGTCAACAAACTTACAATAAATGATAGTTTGTGATTGGATGATAATGTAAAATTACTTTACACTGTCAGTGCATAGTCTATTTTCTCTCTCTCTCTCTCTCTCTCTCTCTCTATATATATATATATATATATAGAGAGAGAGAGAGAAATTTGTTAACGTACACATATTTATTTTTTAATTGGAATACGTTAGCAAATACTTGTAAAGTTTGTTAACGTACACATACTTATTTTTTAGTTAGAATACGTTAACAAGCTATAACTATAATTTAATAATTATTTTAATAATTATAAAAAATTATTAAAAATATAAATTAATTATTTTAATAGTTAAATAATTTACATTATAACAATAATTAAATAACAAACTTATAATAATATATTTAACTAAAAATATAATTTAAGTCTTAAATTTTTTATTTTTAAGTTCTTTGTTATTTATTAATTTTAATTTATTATTTGAATTAAAATGTAATCAATAACTTAATATATAATTTATTTAAAAATATATAACTCAATTAAAATTATAAAAAAAATATGTAAGGGGTTTCCCGTGCATTTATCCGAACCCAATAAAACCTGACGGGAATGGAAATGGGGTTTAAAAAATGTAAATCCATCACTTTTATATTTGAATTCGCCCCATTTTTTGTGGAAAAATGAATAGGATAAGCAAAACACATCCCTGATTCATCCCGTTGTCATGTCTATTTTAAAGAATCTTTTTTTATTTTTCTCTTTAGTATTTTTTACAGACAAGCCTATCCTAACGTAATCGACTAAAGTTAATTGTCATAAAGGAAAACTAATGAGTAAACTTCCACATTCAATTTTAAAATTTAAGCATAGATACTTCAGTTTTTAAAAGTATAAAATTTATATTATAATTCTTAGAAATTACAGTGTAGATTGCATTAATATTTTTGAAAAGATTAATTTTTGAGTATTTAAAAGTTAAGAATTTAACTAAAAAATATTTATAGTGTAATTTTTTTTTACATTATCATACAATTATAAATTATCATATAATTAAAATTAATGAACTTTTGTAATAATTATTTTAAAATTATATTTATTATGATTTTTAATTACTTGACGGTATAAAAATTAAATTCAAAAGTTAATATGATTAGTATTTTTTTATAAATTAATACGAGCATTTTATATTGTCGTATTTTAAAGTATCTTACCTTGAAATTGAAATTTTTAAAGACGAATTTGAAATTTCATTTACTCAACATTCAAAATTCTCTTCCAATAGAATGGGTCAATCTAGATGAGTTTTTCTTTCACTTACTTTGATCAACTTTCCATGTTTTTTAAAACCATAATTTAAAAAAAATGTATATTAACGTTGAATCAATGTTAGTAAAACAAATTGTTTGACACTAAATGGATGAATCTAGGAAGCTTGGGAGTTGAGATGCATTTGCCTTGCCCCGATACATCCACAGTGATCCGCGAAATGCTGACATCCACCGTCACGAGTATCTAGAAAAGCATCCGCATTCTAAGGTTTTCATAAAATGATATCCACTTTTGACACAACAAAAATTATTTCACGAGTTTCCGTTTTTATAAAAAAAAAATAATTATTTCACCAGTTTTATAAAAAAAAAATAATTATTTCACAAGAAAAGAAAATATTTAAAGTTTAATGACTATGCATTGTCAGTATAAAAAATTTTACACCATTAATCAATCAGAAACTATAATTAGTATGACTTTTAAAACAATTATGATAAAAATTAACAAACTTACCATATGTGGTAATTTGTGATTGGATGACGGTGTAAAACTATTTTACACTGTTAATACATAGTCTATTTTCTTAAATATTTAACATTCATATTTTTATTTTGATAGAATAAGTAAACTATCATGAGTTTTTCTTTCATGTGCTTTTATGAACTTTCAATGCTTTTAATGCAATAGTTTTGCATTGAATGCTAGTAAAACCATTTTTCCTCTTAGCACTAAAAATATGTAAATGTAGGAAGCTGGGAGACATTTGCTATGACACCACCTCAAATGATTTATACAATTTTGACCTCCAGCATCGTAAGTATTTACATTGCCTCTTGGAGCATGAGAAAGGTTTTTTTTTATCAACTAATATTTACCCATGTTGGGACAAACAAAACTTAATTACAGGAAAAGAAAATTACCATTCACGTTTTACATCAAAAAAAAAAAAAAACTTATGTTGTTTAGTCATACATTTTTTTAATTAAAAATTAAAATAATGTTTTTATAATATATATCCAAACTTATTATAGTATATTACATGAATACCTAGAGTTCATAGCATAATAGCCCATGCAAATGTAAAATCCACCGTCACAAGTATTTGAAACCAAGGTGTGGTTATGTGTTCAGATAAATTCATAGATTTGACCAACCCAATCAAGCTTAAGACAAAATAATAATAATAATAATAATTATAGTAGTAATAATTTGGTTTGAATATCTAGTTCACATGGAGGAAAAAGAAGAATGAACCTCCGTCAACGTCGACTTGGGGCACGGGTCAAAGATTTTCAAACTTACAAAACGGACCGAACATACTCTGTAATGTAAAAACACAATTGAGAAACAAGAATTAGAGAAATTAAAAAAAAAGAAAAAAACCCAATCCTATCTTCACATCCTGGTGGTCGAGATCCACCCTAACCTCACATCACAATTGTACCCAACTTAAGCCATCTCTGACATTGTCCTCTGTCAATACTGTCATAGTGTCATGTGTCATCATACCATTATTAATCAGTCGCATCCTCCTCGTGATCGTGCCCAAGCAAATTAAGCCACCATGTTAGAGTCACTCTCTTAATATAATGCAGACCCTTTTTGCTATTGACAACTATTTTTATTTTTTTGATATAACTATTTCTTTGTATTATTGATGACTATTTCTTTGTATTACACTTTTATTAATATTGAATTATTTTAAAAAAAAATAAAAAATTAAAGTTTATTAAAAATTAGTACATTTATTAAAAAAATAATACATTTAAGATAAACTGGTCACTTTCCTTGAAAATATCTTATTTATTGCTATCAAAAATATATTTATCTCAATAAATGTACGAAATGGAAATAACAGTCTATTACAATAAAGCAATAACAAGAAGTTTATGTTTTCTTCGTGTACAATGGTTAAAACTTATGACCTCATGTAAGTTATCACAACTCTACACCATTAGGCTGATCTTAGTGGGTTAACAAGAAGTTTATGTTAGAGTCAGAGAAAAAATTTTCAAGGAAAAAAAACAAAGGTTTATTTTAAAAAATTATAAGTTAAAAAATATTAAGATCTCAAAACAAATTAGTTAAAAAATACATTAACTATCCGACATAAATGTAAAACAATATTATTCATGCCACGGCAAAAACTTAGTCAAATTGGGCATCTTCCTTTTAACAAAAATAAGACAACCATATTTTTTAATTATTTTTTAAAACTTCTAACATGAAAATATTAAATTTTGAGAAAATAAAGAGAAAATACCTATTTCAGACATTGAAAAAAAAAATACTCAACACAATTTAGTTCTTAAAAAAAAATTACTAATAGTTCATCAAGATTATAAATGTAGGACATTTTAATCCTTTCATTCATTAGATAAAAGGATCAAAGTGTTCTATATTTACAATCTTAAGAGACTAAATGATTAATGTTATTTAGGGATCAAAGTGTCTCTTATATTGTTTTAGGGACTAATTTAGGTTTTAACCCAATTATACTGAATGCAAGAAAACTAAAATTTGTTATATATATATAGGGAGCGACTCTGGTAAGAACACTTGGTTAATATGAGAATGTGAGAACAACTAATTACAACTCTCAGATAAAAATTAACCGTCAGGATTACAATTCCAATTAAAATTGGCACATGACCTCTAATTCTCTAATTCACGTTGCGACTCCCCATTCTTTCATTCCATCTCCGTCACACCCACCTCTCGTTTTCTCCCTGGGTCGTTGTTTTACTCCATCGCATCCTCTTCTCTAATAGAACATGCAACATCCCTTCACGTGCTTACTCCCAATTTGCACTACCTTTCTCATTCTTGCTCTCTTCACATGACCTATCTAATTATGGTTCTCTTCCTCCGTCACGTGACCTCTTTAATTCAGCGCATTCAAGTATTTACAACAACCAAATCTAGGTATTTACAATGAAATGTAGCAACCTCTTTTGAAACAGAATGTGTAATTCAGCCACTCTGTTGTAGCTTTTTTCTAATCTTGATCGTTATTAAGAACCTATTTTTGACGTGCTTGTTATTCTGAGTCCTGCAACGTTCCAAATATTTGTTGTGATTAAGTGATTGTTCCTTTATAATCGTGATCATCACGTGATTATTACTTTTCTCTTACTTACAATTCACCTTAGCTTTCTCTTATTAAACCAAAATTATATCAAGGTATATAATGATTTAGAAGATAATCTTACTCCTAGTTCAGCCACTTCAAAGTTATTCAAGATATCTCAAGAAACTATTCTTTATCCTTGTTCTCATCACAAGATACTCAAGAACCTGTGGATTTGCTTGTTTTCTGAACATTGTGTTGGTAAATTTAGTCCAACAGTGAGATACACTTCTTTGCTAGCCATTCATAACCAAGAAATTATCAAAATTGCCTTAGGTTTGTTACCAACCATCACTAATACCGTAGGTAACAATAAATTGCCTAGATTGGAGTTTTTTTTCACTTTAATTGAATGTTTAACCAGAATTGAATGTTATAATTTAGCACCTATTAAATACAAAAACCAAGACCATAAATTTGACGTCCATGCACTATACCCTTACAGGTCTTATTTCTTAGAATTTGAAGCTTAGCCCTTTGCATTTTTCTATATGTTATTATCATGTTATTGATAATTTCGTTACTTCTATGGAAAACAATATGACAAGGTTTGTATTTCCTCATTTTTATTAGTTTATTTCAATTCTCAATGTTTAATTCTTACATGTTAATTTTGATATATGTTTGATTTCCTTTCCTCATTAAAGTTTAGGTCATAATCTTGATGGTGAACTTGGACTTAGCAGTACACAAGATGCTTTCATGCTACAAGTAAATGTGATGAGGTTTGTATTTCCTTATTTTAATTAATTTATTTCAATTCTTAATGGTGTGTTTTTACATCTTAATTCTGATATTTATATTCTTTTTCCTCTCTTTATTGAAGCTTGAGTTATAATCATGACGATGGACTTAACCTTGGTACCACAAAAGGCATTCCCATGACATAAGTAAATGAACTTTTTACATTGACCATTGAGTGTAGTTTTTTTTTTATTTGTTACTTGTTGTAGGTGATTGGAATATTTTTATAATATATTGTGTTTTGTTATAGGTAAATGAATGGGTACCATATTGTGATGAAAAAATTAAAGCATCAGGTAGGGCAGCTATTTGATACATTAGAAGATGGTGAAAAGTTTTACAAATCATATGCACACAATGTTGGATTTAGTGTGCGCTTATCATTCAAAAGTAAAAACAAAGAGGGAATGAAGTGTTGGAAGTATTTTGTTTGCTCAAAAGAAGGTTATAAACCAGTTAAAGGAAAAAGAGAAGAACAAAGTAGATCAATGGTTAAGTCGAGAAGAAGGAGTCTCACAAGAGAAGGATGTAATACGAAGGTTGGTTTCAAATTATTAGAGGAAGACAAATATGAGCTCACCACATTTCATGAAAGTCATACGCATGCACTTGCTTCACCTAGAAAAAGGCAATTTCTTAGATCAGCAAGAAAGATGAATCCTATTCATAGGCGTTTATTATATGCATATAATAGAGCAAATATCGGACCCTCAAAAACATATCACTTACTAAAAGAACAACTTGGAGGTTATCAAAATGTTGGGTGCACACAAAATGATCTCCAAAATTGTTTGAGAGATTTGAAGATATTGATTAAAGATTCTGATGCATATGTGTTTATTGATAACTTTAAGAGGAAGCAAGAAGCAAATTCTTCATTTTACTATACATATGAGGTAGATGATGAAGGTCGACTAAAACATGTTTTTTGGGTAGATGGTATTAGTAGAAAAAATTATTCTTTGTTTGGGAACGTGATTTCATTCGATACTACATATGAAACAAATAAGTATTCAATGATTTTTGCACCATTTATTGGAGTAAACCACCATAGACAGTGTGTTACTTTTGGAGCTGCCTTCTTAGCTAATGAGAAAGCCAATTCATTTATTTGGTTGTTTGAAAAAAAATTGGAAGCAATAGGGGGACATAAACTAAATCTTATAGTAACAGATCGAGATCCTGCAATGAAAATTGAGATAGAGAAATTTTTTATTCTTCTTCACATAGATTTTGCATGTGGCACATTATGAAAAAGGTTTCTGAAAAGGTAGGTGTTTCTCTAAATGCCAATAATGAGTTCAATGATAGTTTTAAATCATGTGTTTGGAGTTTAGAGACACTAGATGAATTCGAAGCAGCATAGAAATCCATCATGATTAAGTTTGATTTGCAAAAGAATGATTGGCTCTCTCATATGTATGACATTAGAAGTATGTGGATCCCAGCTTACTCAAAAACATAGTTTTAGGTGGGATATTGAGAACAACATCTATATCAGAAAGTGAAAATTCATTTTATAGTAATTTTTTGAATTCTAATGTTAGTTTGGTCGAATTTTGGATGAGGTTCTGCAATAGAAGCACAGAGACATAAAGAGTTACTTGCTGATAATGATTCACTACATTCTTTACCAATACTAAAGTTAGATCGTGATTTAGAGAAGCATGGAAGAGATGTTTATACTAGTGAGAATTTTTACATATTTCAAAAATAGTTATGGATTGCATGTGTAGATTGTGGAGTTGAAAATAAGAAAGAAAAAGATGGAATGGAAATAATACATATAGTTGATAATAGTGAAGTCAATAGTAAATTATGTGAAGTGGTTTATAATGCTTCTGATCATAGTGCAGATTGTTCAAGCCAAATGTTTCAATCTCAAGGCATACCTTGTAGACATATACTTTGTATTCTAAATGGGAAAGGTTTAAATGAAATACCTACTAATTACATTGTGAATCGATGGACCAAGTTGGCTACTAGTAAGCCTATTTCTGATGTTGACGGCAAGGTCTTGGAAGGGCGTTCTAAATCAAAAAATGTGAGTCAACTTACATTAGATGCATGGGATCACTTATTTGCTTGTATGCACGAGGCTGGACAATCTAAGGAAAAATTACTTCTTTTGATTTATGGAGTTATTGACATTAAAAAGCAATTAATTGAATTTAAAGGTGATTTTATGCAAAACAAGACAAAAGAATTAGAGACTTTCATTGGGTGCAATCTTCCTAAAGAAGTGGAAATTCATCCACCGCAGATTTCAAAGACAAAAGGAAGTGGCAAAGAAATTAAAGGAGGAAAAGAGAAGGCCACTGAACAACAACAAAAAGAATAAGGCTTTGTAAAGCATGTGGCCAATATGCATATCATGGCAGTCGTAATTGTCACACAAAATAATCTCCCTAATCTGGGTAAGAAATCTACTGCTCATGTACATAATTGATACTTATAATTTTTGTAATGTGTATTCATTTTAAAGGTTTACTTAATCACATATTTATTATATTTTGATTTGTATGTACGGAAATGAGGAACATGCATGAGCTCCATGAAGAACCACCTAGTTGGAATTCTAGCTTTGAAGGGATGAATTTTGTTTTCTATTAGTTGGAATTATTTATTTACAAATGACTAATTTAGTTTGTTTTACAAATAGTTCAGTTTATAACATATTATAGTCTTTTCAATTTTAATATAGATTTAGTTTGATTTTCTTTTTCCTGTATTTTCAATATTTACATAATTTAGTTTATACATCTCAAAATAGAATTAAAAAGTTTATTGTTTTTGAACTCAGAAGATTCTTCATCCCTGTTCTTTTTAGAATTCATACTACATTTATTTTTAGCATGAAGTAAATGGCAAAAGAAAAAGAAGGCAATATATACAGGCTGCAATAAATTATGTGAAGGTGCTTTATTCATCAAATATAAGTTGAGACAATATACATAGATCATGTACAATAATAATAGGCTACAGTACAATACAAGTTGGGGTACAAGTCTAAGCTATAATTTTGTATCCATCCTATACAATTTTGTGTCCATCCTCTATTCATCTATTTGCTGAGAATATAAGTAATGTAGACTTCAGTAAAGATTTCTTTTTTGTTGTATGAGTCTTTTTTTGTAATCTAGTGTAGACTTTATTAAATAGGCCATAGTATTTTCTACTGACTCTATGAACTCATCTTTATTAGTTATTTTCATCTTCAGCTCCTCCACCTGTTCCTTCAGTTCCTCCACCTGCTGTAACAAGTCTTAGGACATTAACACCTGTGGATGCTAACATTTTTTGTATCTATTGCTCAACAAGGGATAAATTTGAAGCAGGGCTAAGCTAGTCAGTTCTATTCATAAAAGTTAGTTTCCATATTTGCTTGTATGAGAAGGAGTAATTTTATCAATACAACTATAATAAACAGGCATACACATAAACCAAATCCTACATTTTTATTTTATACCCTTGCCAGACCCACAATGACAGAGGCCTTGATGTGTTGAGCTACCTTTTATCATTAACAGAAAAACTGATTACGCACCACCCACCATTTTCCAAAAGACTGATACAAGTTAAGCACAAAAGCTAAAGTGCAATATAAAAGAATGATATTTCACCCAAAAAAAAAAAAGAATTGATTATTGGAGATACTGGTCATGCTTCCACTACCATTTAAACCCTTTTTCCCCACCAAATTGCCACATAAAGTGAAAAACTGAAAATAGGTTTATATCCATAATCCATTTATTTAATGCAATCTAATAACCAAGTCAGAGTTTGGCATAAATTTGGTTAAAAGATCCACTATTATCTTGTCTGGATGAGTATGGCCCAAGGAATACATCAAAGAGTGTAACTAAGGTATTTTGCATTGGAGTTAATGGCTAAACAGTTCGAGAATTAATTCGGGAGTGAATTCTAATTTACATTTGAGCTTCCTTGCTTTGGTTTATTCATTTCAAGCAATTAGAAGTAGATATAAAATAATGAAAACAATTGGGGAAATTGAAGTAACACATTATCAATGGGTCTTCTATTAATTATCCCACAAATAAGATACAGTGGAAGGTTCAACCATGTGCAACTCTGGTCCATCCCTGTCATAACCTAGTATGACACCGCATCCAAAAGGTCTGCAACACCATTGCACGAATTGGTGCATCTAAACTAACAATTGGTGAAAATTTCTAGCTACTTCCTTTTTTCGTATGGAAAATACAGCTAAATGAAAATAACTTATAATTACATTGACTTCAAAATCAAAACAAGGTTAAATTATTCACAATGTTTTAATTAGTCCATTAATTAGCTGATCAAAGAGTATTCAGTCAGTAAAGACAACAAATGAAAATGCACGTTTAGATAAATAAAAGGGATGGAGGAAGGAGGCATTTTCAGATGTATATGTTTCAATTGAATGAAAGGATTATTTTGAAAAAACTGATCCATAAACCAAAAACTTACATCTAAAACATACTTACGCAACATTCCATGATTCTAGGTTGAGAATCCTTAAATATGATGAGGATTAATAATCCCAGCTCCAACGTACTCAATATAACCAAATTGAAAAATGTACCAAATAAGATTCAATTACACAATCCAAAGCTTAAAAATGAACCTCATCTCGTGAAGTCAAACCTTAGAAGCATACAATAATAATAAGTTTACAACATATTTGAATGGAATGGATGCATGACAATGCAGCAAGTTGATTTCATTACCTCTGTGTTGCTACATTTCATTATGGAACATCCAACGAAAGCCCAATATTTCTACAATTTCTAACATAAATAAAAGAAATGATTTTTTTTAATTTAAAAAAGGAGAAAAAGTGAGGATAATTCAATTTGGTTGTTGTAAATACCTGAATGCGCTGAATTAGAGAGGTCACGCGACGGAGGAAGAGAACCAGAATTAGAAAGGTCATGTGAAGAGAATGAGAATGAAAAAGGTAGTGCAAATTGGGAGTAAGCACGTGAAGGGATGTTGCGCGTTCTATTAGAGAAGAAGATGCGATGGAGTAAAATAGAAACCCAGGGAGAGAACGAGAGGTGGGCATGACGAAGATGGAATGAAAGAATGGGGAGTCGCAACTTGAATTAGAGAAATATATATATATATATGTATATATAATGATGTCACTGCAATTGCACAATTGTGTTAGGGGATAATAAAGATATTGTCTCCATAGAAACTGTATTGTCAATTATTTAATACTCATAATTTTTTTTAATCTGAATACTCATAATTTAATTATTTAAACATAGTCAAATGAATTAAAGAAAGATATATAGAAAGACATAGAGAAAGAGTTGACAAAACCAATAGTTAAATGGATCAATATAAAAACAATAACTTCTAGAAATTAATTTCACCGCAATAAGCATTGATAAATCCATAAAGATTACCCTCTTGCCAAATCTTAATTTATTTTGAAGGTGAGTTATCCTTAAGTGATTATTGTTCCCTTTAAGAATACAATAACATGTTTAATTGTTAATTCTTACTCTATCAAAGTAAACACAATATTAAGAACTATGACAATCTAGTATTTTTTAATAGACCTAACTTATTTTCATGATTTAGAGTCTCGTGTTCAATTTACATTTTTCAGTGTTAAAATTCACCTTGTGATTCTTTCCTTGACACACATTATCATACAAATAAGAGGTCTAACAAATTCAAAAAAAAAATTAAGAATTTCAAATTTGAATCAAAATTATCAAACATTAATAAAGAGGTCACTAAATAATCAAAGCATCATTGCCAATTTTAAGTTGGGTTACTCTCAATCTCTAGAATAAGATAATTAATTAGTCATGTTCAAAATATATATAATTCGCAAATACAATCTCAAACAACAAATTCATCAAAAATAATTATAAAAGGAAAAGAAAGAAAGAAAGAAAAAAAACTCTAGCATCTATTGTAAGATTTTGTATTTTTTCTAATGATTTCTTTGGGCATTTTTTTTTCAATTTTTGGCTCCTAACATTTGTTGTACCTTAAAGGTTCATCTCATTCTTTTCCTTAAATAGGTAGGGCTTTTAAAGCCCTCTTTTCGACCACATTAATTCAAGTTTAAAAAAAAAAAGAAATATATAAGTTTAGTAAAAACCACAATTGTGGAAATTACCATTGGCACCCAATGGAATCTTCTGGACAACAATTTACCAAATCTTTTAGCACAAAATTGAAAAACAATAATGGGTAGATAATGGACCTCTCTTGGAGGTCTCATTCTAACAATTTTGAGTTTCAAGACTAACCATGATTTTCATCCACCACTTCACCTACATGCAAAATGTTAAGTAGATTCAATAAGTGTATCGTCATACAAGTAATAAAGTGATAAATAGGGATGGTGTTTCCAATAAGGAATGCTTCGCAATCAAAAACTCCCACAACTTGTTACTATTTAAACTAATTAATGTAATTGATGAAACAAGAAACTTAAAGTAACAAGGCCAATTGTAACTAATTGAATTTATTATTTTTAAATTAAGTGATGAATAGTAAATGGAAGCAACTAAGGTTTGAATCCCTCCTTTTACCTTCTAAGTAAACAAGTCCAATCCAACATAAGTTCATTCTTGAATATTAAAGTTTGAATTAGTTAAATTAGACTAAGTTTAATTCTTTGAATTGAAACCTCTTTAATTAAACTTAGGGTTCTAATCCATTAGATACATTAGGATCTAATCAAGCATTAAACGTAGAAATTCACAAGAACATTTGCTTATGAAGTCTTATCCATATAATCATCACAAACTAGGCAATCAATTTCCTGTCCAACCATATTCATAATTTCTCAATCATAAACACAACTTAATACCAATGCGATATTGGCCAATTAGAGAACACATTAAGCACAAAAAAAGATTGCTCAAATTAGAAAAAAAAAATGGACATGTTCAATTACAAAGAATTCCAATAAAATTCATCTACCTAGTCTAAAGGAGTTTAGCAAAACAAGGAGAAAATAAGAAAAAATAGAGAAATATATGAGAAAAGGTGATAATGGGTACATTAAAGCTTCGAATTTCTTTCCTGATAAATTTGTAGTATATGTAGATTTATGAAGCTTTTAGACATGTTTTGATGCATTAACTTACTAGGAATACTGTTAAAATATAACTCAGTTGTATACATTTTCATGTAATTCATGCTTCAAGATTGTTGAATGAAAAGAAGTATGAATAAACTAATTTTCTTGGGTTTTAATGTAGGTAAATTGAGCAAGAATGAAGGAAACTTTGACTTACACCAGCTAGCACATATTGTGTGCCTAATTCACACAAAAGAGGTGCCTAGTGCTTGGATTTTGAAGTTCTCGACCAAACATTATTTCTTGTGCACCAAATTTAAATGCCCAGTGCACAACCTTTTTCGCTCCTAGTTAGAATCAATATTTTGTGTGCCTAATGTGTAAATTCAGGCATCTAACATACAAATTTAGGCACTCAAGACATAAACTTAGGTGCCCAACACATTAATTAAGGGCATTTAGTGCCTAACCATTCGAAGCTCTTGGCTAGAGTATGTTTTTGATGCATTTAGCACTCGTTTACCGCGCCCAATGCATCATTTGGACCAAGTCATGATTTTAGGAGTCTAAACACCTATAAATATGATAAAAGAAAGACCTTTGAGTGTTTATTGGGCTATTTATTGAAGTGATAGGTATGAAGGCTCTAGGAAATGCTTTCTACCATTAAAGATTCAAGGTATTTGAAACAATCTTAAAGATTCAATGGTTTTATCTTCATTTATTTTTCTTAGATTTGTTTTTCTATATCTCTTTATGAGTTTCTAAATTTTTTAGAGTTAGGTTAAGCTGAATTTTAATTTGAATCTTTTGTAATTGAATTTTTTTTTCTTCTAAATTTTATCTCTTTTCATGTGATTAAAGTCTCTAAGTCTATGTTTAGTATGTTCTTTTGATTGATCACCTTTGTAATGAATTGAGACTTGGATTTACAACTGCAAAATTGAAATTTGAGTTTGCCTTGACCTATTGGCCATATAACTCTTATGCTTAAGAATAGGGTTTAAATGTATGCATTTGTTGCAATTTTATGAAATTAAGGTTTAAATATGTTTTAGGTCCCTATAATATACCCCTTTTTTTTTGTTTAGTCATTGTAAATTATTTTTTTTAAATGGTCCTTGAAAAAATTATATTTTTTATTTTGGTTCTTGTAGTTTTGGTCCCTATAATATTTTGTTCTTTTTGAGTTAGTCTCTTTGAAAAAAAATGATAGGAACCAAAAACAAATTATTCACAGATTATAAGGACAAAAAAATAGTATATTACAAGGACTAAAACAAAATAACAATGACCAAAATAAAAAAAGAGAATTTTACAGAGACCATTTTAAAAAAATAATTTTATGAGGACTAAAACCAAAAAAATGATATATTATAGGAATCAAAAATATATTTAAGTCTTTAATGTTTGTTTCTAATTACATGCCTAAGGAATTAGGGTTCGTAATTGGTAATGAGGGAATGGCTCACTAAGGAATTGTGTTCAAACCAATTTAGTGAAATTGGATGTCAATTGCATGATTAGAAAGAGTTTAGGATTGAATGAAATTACATTAAGGGATAATAGAAAGGATTCTAAGCCTACTTGTTGTTGCCTATTGATTTATTCACTTAGCCTATAATTGCATTTGGTTTCTTTAACATTTATTAAACATAAAACCAAAATTTACTTAATTCTTACTTGATTTGTTACTTGTCTTATTCAAAAGAGTAATTGATTAATTGCGTTAATTATTAAACCATAATTCTCGTGGAGACAATACTTTTACTTTATTACTTGTATGATCAGTATACTTGTCGTGTCTCCAAAATTTCCCAAGGTGCATATCCTAAATGGATGGAAAAAAATGAATGAGAAATTTCATACTAAATGTCTTAACCACTTTCTTTGTCTTAAAATCGCACTTTTTTAAGGTTAAGATACTACTCACAACATTTCTAGCACTTTAAGCAATACTAACAACTTTTCACGTTAGCCCTTAAATGTTGGATCACTTACTGAAATCTGGATTACAATACTTTAGTAGTCCAGTGGTGTTTTCGGCTTTGATCACTAGGTTGCTCTCTATTTTGTAGTGCTTGGAGCAATGCTTTTCTTCATTATACCATTTACAAAGTTAACAATTCTTGAGCTATTTCTTTGTCATCCAAAGCTTTGCTCAGTCTCTTTTTTCTCTCTCTCTTTTGTTTGTTTTCCTTGTAAGTATAAACAAAAACTAGGGTAAAATCTAGTATTTACATGGATCTATGAGTTTAATGAACTTTCTATCTTTTTCTTACAATTTTTTATTCTTTATTTATTAATTTTGTGTTTATTTCTTTCAAATTCTCTATCAAAGTAATGTATATGTAATGGTGGGTTCAAGCTTGATAAACAATTTTTTTTTTGCATTTTCTTAATGTTGGGCGCCAAGTTAATATGATGACCAAAATCACACAATTTTAAAAAAATGGACCAAAATCGAGCAATTAAAAATCGAGACTCACGTCAACACCTTGTATCAACACTCCAACTCTATGATAGCATGCCTGTCAAATATAAAATGTCAAGTTAACAAATAAACTAAAATTGTACAATTTAAAATTATAAGAACAAAAATAGAAACAATTAAAAATATGTGGACCAAAATTGCTAATTAAGGCACTATAATTTGAAGATCAAAAGTGCAACTAAGTCTAAAAAGGAAAAAAAAAAGTTACTCCTTAATCAAAATTCTTTGAGTCTTTTGCAAGAAAGGAATGTAAAGATTATTTTGATCATAAAAAATGTTTTTTTTGGAAAAACAAAAATAGAGTAAAATATACTATTTTTTTTGGCTTAATTACACTTTTGATCACTTAGGTATCGCAATTGTGCAATTTTGGTCTCCCAAGTTCCAATTATGCGAACTTGGTCCCCTAAGTATTGCAATTGTGCAATTTTGGTCTCCCAAATTTCAATTGCATGAATTAAGTCCCCTAAGTATTGCAATTACATGAATTGGGTCTCCCAAGTATTGCAATTTAATGAATTTCACTAACGTAAAACTTACTCTGACATTTTTTTGAGTACAAGATGGAGGGTTTAATTCTTATCTCCTACATTTTGACCATTTTTCTCCTATTTTCACATGTCACATCATCGACACATCAGCATTTACATCAGTCACCACGTCTCTGCCATGTTAGCCATCAACACCACATCATCTGCCATGTCAAATGTCAGTGTCACGTTAGAAAAAATTATTAAATATTTAACAGAAGGCTGACAGAGAGACCAAAATTGCACAATTGCAATACTTAAGAGACCTAATTCATACAATTAAAACTTGGAGGACTAAAATTGCACAATTACGATACTTAGGAAACTCAATTCGTGCAATTGAAACTTGGGAGACCAAAATTGCACAATTGTGATACCTATAAGACCAAAAGTAAAATTAAGTCTATTTTTTTATCTTTCAAGAGAGGGGGATGATTATTTTAATAAAAGAGGGGAAGACAATATAAGGCTCACATCTTTTAGGAGAGGAGAATGTAAAAGATATTTTGGTAATAAAAAATTTTCTAACTAATATTAATGGTATTTTGATGAAAAATTTAAAAAAGAAATAAGGTACAAGATATTTTAGCCCATTAGAGAAAGAAAATGTATATTTTAATATAAAATAGAAGGCAATGTAATGCTCACACATGTGAAAAAAGGATTGAAATTTACTCTATTAAAATAAGGAAAGAAAGTGAAATGAATGAAAATAGAAGAAAAAAAAAAGTAGAAAGTGAAATATTTTTTTTAGGTTGTTTGGTAGAGGAAAAAATAAAAAGAAAGAAAGATAAAATTTTTTCCTTTTTTTTTAATTGTGTAGAAAGTTAAAAGAAAAAAGTGTATAAAATAACATAAATATCCTAAATAAAGAATGGTATATGATATAAATAAAATTATTTTTGTCTTTGTATATAAAAAAACTTTTTTCCTTTCCTTTTCCATCCAATTTTGGACAAAACACTAAGGTATCATTTGGTATACTAGAAAAGTGGAGGTAGGGTTAGTGATGGAAAGAAAACATGAAAAAAATCCATTCTTTCCTCTATTTGGAAGGGCATCTAGCATGAATGAAAAAAAGAATAATTGTGGGTCTTAGATAAATTTTCTTTCTTCTCAATTTGGAGAGAAAAGAGTAAAAGAAGGGTCATGTGAGTAGAAGACAAAAATATCCTTATTTATTATGCATTTTTTTATTTGAGATATTTGTTTCATTTTATATACATTTTTTTTTCTCTCTCACTTTTTACATAACCAAACAACCTAAAAAATCATCTCATTTATGGACCAGTGACAAATGTGATACATCATGGACCACTTGCAGTGATAGGTTGTAGCCTTTTCTTCCTTTTTTTTTTAATTTTACAATTACCTATTTATCCTTTATTAAAACAATGTTTATGTCCCTTTTTTTTTCTTTCAAATTAGATGAAGGCCAGAAAGAAGCATTTGTGTCCCCGAAAAATAACAATTATATGAAACTGTGATTCTTGCAAGTTGATAGGGTCACAAAATCTTCTCTGTGGTTGTGGCTAGTCTCAGGTGGAAACCCAATTTTGTTTGTGGCTCCGATTTCACAAGTGTACAAAATGGATGTAAGCTTCTTTAGTTGGGTTTCTTTTTAGTTTGTTCCGAGTGGAGCAGGGGATCATAGAAATATATATAATTAACTAATGATTGGTGTTTGATTATGATAGGAATGGAAGAGAAATAGACATACACCAATGTTTAGGAACTGGGATTTCGTGAATAAGTTGCAATCACTCAGTATTTCGAGTCTGCCACACAGGTTCATGTGGTCTGTTACAATTCTTCCTCCATCGAAATTGCTTATTGTCACTATAACAAACTTCATCCCCTCCAAAATCATAACAAATAGGTCCCCTTAATTTCATCCTCAAATTCATGCATGTGTGGAATTGAAAATAGTACATCGTTGAGCACAATTGAGCAGGTGAAGGCGGCGAGGTCTTGCGGCATAAAGAGAAAGCCATTAGTGGCAACACCAGCGAAGATAGAGTTAATGGAACGAAGAGGCATTTGTTTTGTTTTTGTATGGTCAAGGATTTGGTGGCATTAGTGATGGCTGCTTCTGGTGTGGTTAGGGTTCTAAACATATCAAAATTGCCGTCGACTGAACCACCTTCAAAACATGATACCATTTTAAAATTGGGATTAACAATCAAACTGGTTACTAGAATAAAGAGAAAATTGTTTTGTTTATGTACTATGAGTGATTTGGTGGCATTGATGGTGGCTAATTTTGGTGCGGCTGGGGTTCCAAACAGATTGAAATTGTCCTTGGAACCACCTTCAAAACATGATACCATTTTGGACACAAGGATAAGAGTGTCACTGGCACAAGGATAAGACTGACATTTCTTTTTTAGTAAAGGCCAAAAATGTAAATTACATTTATCTTATAAAAAATTTTAAAACATTTTTAACTGCTACAAGCAATAAAATTAATTCATTTGGACCATTTAATATTATAATAATATATCTAAGGGTGGTTACAAACTTGACCACCATAAACCACATCCTTCACTTGTTCACCGGAGATTTTGTCCTCATTTTTTACTCTTTTTCTTTCCTTTATTTTTCTTTTCTTTCATTTTCTTTCGTTCACCTTTCCTTCATAAACCAAATATATCTTATATGCATTTTTCATTTCCATCCTCTATCAGGCCACTCTAAATAATAAAAGAATCGAAGAATGAGGTATTTTCCATTTCTCCCCATTTGTTCCTTCCACTCTCCTTTGCATCAAACAGAGCATTAAGGAGAAGAATGCATAATTTAAAATAGGTAAAATATGTTTTATGTCCCTTAAGATTTGGTTAAAGTTGAAATTAGTCCTTACATTTAAAAACAATGATTTTAATCCTCGTATTTTTAAAATGTGGTAGATTTCATCTCTAATCATAAACTTTATCTTGACCTTACACGAAACTAAATCCACCCCATTTAAAAAAATATACAAGGACTAAAACCACAATTTTTAAAATCTAAAATCAATTTTGACCATAACTCAAGGGACTTAAAACACTTTAAATTGTGATGGATTTCGTCCATAATTCTATACTTTATTTTTACCTAACAAGAGATTAAATTCTCTATATTTGAAAAAATATATATATAAGAACCAAAATCAAAAATTTTAAAATATAAAAACTAAAATCAATTTTCACCAAAACAAACATATTTTACCTTTAAAAATCAAAAAGAGTATTACTCTTTCTATTTTTTTCTCATTGGCTTTGACGTATCACGAGAACATTACAACAATTGTTCTGAATAGGTAAACTGCAATTGTCAGATAACGGCTACGAGCATCAAATAGGCGTAATCATCACATTAGAACAAACTAATGGCGTTATTAGAAACATAAATGTGACCATTCTACGGTAATGGGGTTTTCAATACTTCCATTATTTTTTACGCCTTTAAACATCGCTTCCTCCTTTTGGTTGTTACTTTATCTATCTTCACCAGGGCAAGCAAATCTCATAACTAGATAAAATTCAACAGCCATTTCGTAGGACGAAGGCTACGGTGGACCATTTTTACCTACTGTTAAATTCATCTCATTCACACAATCATGTGGTGCATCCTCTACACCAAATTTCTTTTTCTTTTTTATTTTTGTGCACCAACTTTTTTCTCTCTTTTCCTTTACCATCTCCCTCTTCCTCCTTGTAATTCTAGTCATTTAAAAATGTTGTCATATGTTTATAGTTTTTTTTTTAAAGGTTAAGATCATTGCATATAATTTTTATGGTAGGATCCAAAATGCTAGGTGCACATTTAAAAAAAAAAAAAAAACCTCTTATAGGATGTAATAAAATTGGAATATAAATTTATTTTAAAATACAAAATAATGATAAATAAATGATAAAAATTTTATAAATATGAATTGCTATATGGCTATGCACAAGCATATTATACAATAAATGCATTTCATTCTCCTTTATGATATGTTTAGATGGAAAGAAAAAGAATACATATCTATTATATATACAATTGAAAATAACCTCAAAAAGAAAACTAACCACGTGTCAATCTCTGGAGTAATTCTACACAAAATTTCATCCATTTGGCAACACCAGACTATTTCTCTCATTTTTTTGCTTACATGTCAACCTCATGTTTATTTGCATACAAAATAATTTATGGATAATTATGACACAAATTATAAATCAATTTTTTTAAGGAAACATTATAAAATCAAGATGAAAATTAATATAAATTGTAACTGCCCATTTTTTAAAATCAATATAAATCGACATTATAGCAATAAATATTACATAAATATTAAGGACATATTGCCCATTATATAAATATTATATAAATCAACATTAATATATAGGAATATTTTAAGGAATAATAAATAAATATTATGTACAAGATAAGATTTTGTTGCGTTTTTTAGATTTTTATTGTAAAGATAATTGAAACGATGGTTTTTGCCTTAATTTCTCTTTTTATGAAATTTTAATTTCAAATAATAACAATAATAATTATATAATTATAAAGGAAAATTTGAATGAGAAAATAAAAGCACCAAACACATATGTTTCCAAAGTGCCAATTACTACAAATTGACAATTCCAATAGGTTAACTATTTAATGCACCATTTCATATCCCACTCAACATACTTTTTTTATGACCTACATTCTCATTAACATATGTAGCACTATGGAGTTTTTTTCCCTCCCCTCCAACCTTCATTCTACAGTCTCTTTTTCAAAGAAGGAGAAACATCGTGAAAAATCAAAAGGTATAGCATGTGGTTTGAAAATCCCTTTCTTATAGGTAAGTAAAGGTACTACTTAATAAACATTGTTTATTAACCATTTTTAGTCATTTTTTCCTTGAAAGTTGGTACATTTTTTTTTAATTTTTTCCTTTTACCTTTCTTCCATTGAAACCAACTTATTTCTTTACACTACTTATTTTTTCTTTCTTCCACTAAAAATTTGTACAAATTTACTAATTGATTTTTATTTTTTTTTGCAATCATGATTTGAGTATCAAGAGCATGCTCTTTGAGAAGGAAGGTCAACATTTGTTCTACATTTTATTCATATTTATGTTCTATATTTATATGATTCTTAATTTCTAATTATCTCTAATTTTGTAGACACGATTTCTCCTAATAATAAATTAAGGAAGGATAGTATTTGATTATTAGAGAACAATGACTTCATGATGAGTGAAACAATGAGTCTACCCTTCTGATTTTCTACTAATTTACTTTTCTTTATGTACATATATCATATGTTATTGTATTATAGCTGATGAAATTGTTTTTTATCATCTATTATTGCAAATTTCAGGTAAGTTGTCGTTGAATGGACATTGCTAATAAATCCTATTGGAACAAAACAATCATTGTTGAGGAAGTTATAACTCAAAATATCATGAAGCTACGAGATAAAGTTAGAGTCTCAACCAAGAGCTTCATGAAATGGAAGCGAATAGATAAATTTTATGGATACATTTGTAAGGAAAAAAGTTTTCTATAAATTCCTCTTCAATATGTATTTCATAAGGATATAGTACATAAAAAAGATCTATGATAAAAATTATAATTTTTGTACCTTTCTCTAATTTATTATTGTATTAATTTCAATAGGAATATATTTTTTCTACATAATTCTCACCAAAATTCATTGAAGGTTTTTTTATCTAAGCAAATTTTATTTTTTTAACCTAATTAATTTAGATTCATTACATGATAACATATTAAAATCAATTCATGTGTTTGTTTCTATCTTTTCTATATAAATTAAATTTGGGCTCCAAATTGTTTTAATGTTGTTAATTGTTTTTTATTTCATTCTTACAATTATTAAATATAAATTTTTATATTTATTTTTTCAATTTAAATCCATTAATAATTTGATTTAGATATTAGTTGTATTGTAATTATTTTTTTAAAATAAAATAGATAGTTTTATCCATGTAGTACTTGAAAAAATAAAAGTCAATTAAAGATAAATGATAATAAACATAGAAGAGATAATATTACATATTATTAAAATAATGTTAAATATCTTAAAGAATTAATAGAATGAAATATAAATTATCTATTTAAGATTAATATATTATATTTAATAATTTTAACATCAAATAGTTATAATTATTCATTTATTCATATTAGACAAGTTATAAATCATATATGAATGGTTAATATTAAGAAGTTAGTTTTATATAGGGATCTTTCTTTGTTGAAGTTTACATTTAATGGTTAAAGTTTGTACATATAACTCGCATATAAAAAGGTTTACTCATTTGATACATAAATCTTAATTTCTAAATAAAATTTTTTGGATGAGTTTGAATTTTAAATTGTCAAGTGTTAATTCTACCGTTAAACATTTCTATCAACAACAAGCAATTACATGCTAATCAATGACATTGATTTTTTTTGAAATTTAATATCTAATTGATCCACAATATTTTCTGTAGTAAATAAGATAAATTAAAAATTAAAATAGAATTTGGCATTGAGGGTGAGGGTAATTCTTTGTAGGCCTACTAATTGTGTTTCCATGCTAATTTAATATTTAAAAACTTAATAATTTTTAAATAAATCATTACTTATTATTTTATTTATTATTTTCTCATCTAACTAATTTATTAAAGACTTTTTTTATTACAGTGATAAAATCCATGTGCATTGCGTGGTGATATCATTACTATTGATATTTTTATTATTAATATTTTTATGAATAAAAAATAAAATAGATGACTAATTTATGGGGTTGATGAGAATTTGTGGTAATTGATGGGTGTGATTGTTAATTGTTTTTTTATGTACACATATCTTATAAATATAAAGTAGGTAATTATTTGATGATTTATTTATGTTCCTTAATATAAGAAAAGAAGTTAGTTGTCAAATAACTTTTAATTTAATTATAATGAAAAATATTAATTTGTTATTTTTTTTTAATTTTTATTTTACATATAAATTGTCTTTCAAAATAATAGAAAATATTTCTCACACATATAATTTATTCATGCATTATAACATATCAAATTTAACACCAATGAATATGATATATGATATAAATTATACTAACATCTAATCATGTAAATGTCTATTCTTAAATTTATATTGTCTCATTCATTCACTTAATTTTGATTTCAATAATTTTAAATTTATAAAAAATTAGTCATTTTTTATAATAAGTATTAAAATAAATATATTTAAAAATTTATATATTAATAAAAGATATACCTACCTTGCAAATTTTTAATATTAAATATTAATTAAAAAATAATCAAACACTACTTTCCCGTGCATTGCACGGGTTTGCATACTAGTAATGATACATTTCTTTTATTTGATTGACAAGGAATTCAAGTAAAAAGAAAAGAAGTTAATTTTTAAAAATAAAATTTTAAAATTTTATTTTTTCTTAATTTTCAATTTAAATTTTAAACTTTTCTACTTCCCCTCATTTTTTTTTAACCCTATCAACAATATAGTTAAACATTGTTTGAAATATTTGAGCACGAGATGGGAAAAAAAAAAGTGAAAAGAAAATACAAATTCTAAGAAAAGTTGTTCGCTTGAAATAATAAAAACAACACGGGGGGAAATATAACTTATGAGTCTTGCGACAAAGGTTTTCTTCATCTCAACACTGCCTAAAAAATCAGGTTGACAGTATAAAAATTATAAAATGATATGCATATTCTCTTTTTGATTATTTTTCATTATATTAGTAGGGTTTAAATATTATTTAGCATGATTGTATTATTATTTTTTTCTCATTTTTTTCTCAAATCAGATAACATAACTTTTTATCATTTTTTCTTTATTTTCTCTTTTCTTTTTTTTTTATGTTTTTTTCTCACGTCCTCTCCTTATTCCATCAATTCTTAATTATTACGGAAAAAAATATAGATGAGAAATAAACATTGGAATGTGATGCAAAGGTGGAGAAAAAACATAGATAAAGATAGGCGAGTTGAGAAAGCGATTGTTTATCAATTATCAGCATAACCTTACCAATCCCGTTCATTTGCTGCAGTGGTCCCAGTTACAATAAGATAAAAGAGAGTCAACCGTTAAAAAAAAGTAGTAGAGAGAGAAAACATCTTTGTAACATTAATATAAGAAATAATTATGTTGTTTACAACAATAAAGAAAAAACTTAAATCTTATAAACATGTTTACTTGTTCAGTTTTAAAACAGAAAAAAAAAAGTTATAAATATTATATTGATGTCATTACCAGTCACTTCTTTTTTTCTTCATGCCTTTACGGGATTTCCATTTCTTTTCTTCTAGTCTTCTGGTAATCGCTAATCAACCCACATTGCCTTTTCTTATGTGGCCCAGGCTATATTTGGTTTAGGATAGAAAGTAAGAAAAAAAAAAGTAAAAGAAAAGAAAAAATTAGAAAATTAGATGTTTTTAAGTTGTTTGGTAGGAAAGAAAATGAAAGGAAAAAAATTAAAGATTTTTTTCCTTATTTGATTGGATATAAAGTGAAAAGAAAAAAATTGTATATATAAAATGATATGAATATCTTTTATAAAGAAAATAAGTATAAGAAAATAAAAGTAATTTAGTCTTTATACACTTACAATCATTCTCTCCTTTCCTTTTTCGTCTTGAATGAATTGTTATTTTGTGTAAGCTCTATGTAAAGGGCTCCTCTCCTCCTCTTTTTTAAGCAAACCAAACGAAGAGAAATTTTTAAAATTTTAATTTTTCCATGCGCTGGTCTTCCATTGCTCCAAAATCCGATCCATATAGAACCAAATGTATCATTAGTGTAAAACTAAATCTGTACCAGAAGCATTTTCCCAATAAATTGCTCTTCCCTCATCATGCATATTTAATTGTGCTAATTATCATTTATTTATATGATAATTTTAAAACAAATTAAAACACAAAATAAAAAATAGGTTAAACACATAATTTAGTCCCTATACGTGTCTAAGATTCACAATTTAGTCTCTATACATTAAAACTTATTAAATCGGTCCCTATATGTACAAATGTTACCAATTTGATCTTTACCGTCATGATGTTATTTATGCATTCTTAATTTGGTTTTTATATATATAGTGCATTCTTAATTTGGTCCGTTACTGATTTGGTCCTTCTATAATGATATCGTTTATGCATTCTTAATTTTATAATTAAGTTATTCATATATTATTTTCATTAAAACTTATAAGAATAAAATTAAAATATAATAATTTTTATAATTAAGTTATAATAATAATAATTTTTTATGATATTATACCTTTTTCTCTATTTAAGATCAATAGATGTAATAAAATATGCATTTTTCTAATTTATTAAGAATTATTGTACTTTTAATTTCTATTAATTTTAAAAATTATAGAAAGAAATAAAATTTTAAAGGTTAGAAGTACGAAAAATCAAAAATGATATAAATGAAGGAAACAAAGAATTATTTAAAAATATAAAATTTGAAAGATTAGAGATATAGAAAGTCAAGAATGATACAAATAAAAAATATAAAATAACAAAAAATAAATACATTTAAAAAAATAAAATGAAAAGTTAGGAAAAAAACGGGAGACATGTAATTAATATAGTAGCTTTTACAATATCTATAGATAGATAATTAAGTAGAGAAACAAATAATAAATTGATATAGATAAATAGATAGATGTTTGAGTTGAACAAAGAAAACAACTTTACCACCTAGCACGTGTGCAGGGTTATTTCAGTTTAATTAATGGTCTCAAGTTTGAATTTTTAGTATGTAGTTGTATTAAATATTTGGAAGAAAAACTTTATCATACATAGCAATCCTACATAACTCAAACATAATTGTCTTTCATGAATGATACTTGTGTTTTCTAACAAAAAAAAGAAAAGAAAAGAGAAAGAAAACAACTTTAAAAAGAAATGTTTCAGATATACACATGAAATTTATAAAAAACCTTGTAACAATGAATTAATTATTAATGAGATATATTACATGTACAACAACACTTTTTGTGTCTATCTCTCTCCACCATCATAAGATGTAAAAATAATTTGCAAGAGAGAGATAGACAAAAAAAATATTATTGTACAAATAATATTTCTCATTATTAATTAACATGTTTCCAGGCAAATAACAGAACCATACCATTATTAGGCGTAAGATATTAGGTGTAGAAATAATAAAACTACTCTCTGAAATCTCCCATGGGAATATATAATTGAAGGAGGAATAGTGCTTAGAAATCTTACAGAAGAATTTAATTAAGATGAATTGATATATAAAGTATTTTCACATTGTCATTTAATGATAAATTATTATGTATAGTAAAATTATAATAATTACTTTCAAAAATTAGATCTGAGATTATTTCTAATTAATAATATAAAAAATTTATATTATCAATGAATGATAATATAACCCTTTTAAGTGAATATAGTGACTCTTCTATGATTATATTAGGAATGATGTGTCAAACTCACCGTTTTAGTTTTACAATAAATCTTTTGGGTGTGGCTTTGTCTTGTTATTGGAGATTCTTCTGGGGGTTGGTAAAATCTGTAGTTTTCGGCTTCTGTTTGATTCACCAAGGGAAAATTATTCGTCTTCTAGATTCCTTTAGCCTGTTGTGCACAAATTTTACCCGTGGCCAATTATATGTTTGGCCATATGTAATGTCATCAAGGATCCATATTTTTTTTCCCCCAAGGAAAAATTCATAATATATCGTACAAATAAGAGGAGGAGAGATGATAAAGGAATGAAATAAGGAGGGAACGTATTATAAGAAATTAAACTCACAAATTCATGATTATAATTTTAAGATTTAGATCAAATTGGTTGAATTAGGAACCGGTCAAGTTATCAATCTGAACAATCCAAAAAACAGTGAAACAAAAAATTGGTCAAAAACAAATTGAAACGATAAAAAAAAATAAAAATAGTCAAAATTAGTTAAGAACTAGGACAGAAAATTTATTTGAATTGGTTCTTTTATATATATATATATATATATATATATATATATATATTGTTTTTTCAATTTTTAAAAACCATTTATTCTAACATATTTTTAAAATAAATAAAAACTCATATATAAAATCTATTTATAAAGTATTATTAATATATTAAAAATATATATTTAATTATTAGCAAATTGACTTTTTTTTATAACCATATTATAAGTACGAAATATCTACCGGCTTTGTCAATGACTAATCTTTACCAAAACACCTGGTTGACCATCTTTAGTGGGTCTCCCCTCCTAAAGGTGACAAATCGACTTATCTAATCACACTTAAATCAATAAATTGTAGATCAATACATTCATCAATTCAATTCTCAATTTAATTTTAAAAATATAACGCATCATTCGTGTCTTAGAACTTGGCTAACTTAATTGAAGAAATTCAGGAATCAAATTTATGTGACTTAGACTCTTCTTTGAATTCATCAATTCAATTCTCAAATTGATTTTAAAAATATAACGCATCATTCATGTCTTAGAACTTGGCTAACTTAATTGAAGAAATTCAGGAATCAAATTTATGTGACTTAGACTCTTCTTTGAAACGGTTTTCTATTTTCAAAAGTTAAAAAAAAATAAAAATCCTATCAGTTTTTAACTAAGTAATGTTAATGATTTCCCGCGTCAAGTAGATTCATAATTCCAATTTCCACATGCCATTTATTGCACGAAACCAAGAACCACAAGTCAACAAATCATATATAAGCACTTTTAATTTTTTTAATTTAAGATACCTGTATGCTGTTTTCACTACAATGTTGAAAGAAAGATGACAGACAAAAAGTATATGCGTTTCCGTAAACAATTTAGTTAAGTGTTTATTTAATAAATTTTTATAACATAAGAATTCATGTGATAAATTTGTCTATAAAATTTATTAAAATAAGTAAAAAAAATTATTTTGATAAGTTATATTATAAGCTTATTAAAACAAGTTAAAAAATTCATATAAGTCATAAATTATTTTCATAAATTCAAATAAACTCCTCACAAACTCTTTCAAACCCGTCCGATTGAAGTTCTTTTTTTTTTTTATAAAAAAAACAATTAACTTGGACAAAGAACCTTCTTTTACTTTAACATAACTATTTCCTTTCCTTTATGCTTTGTTTGGATTAGGAGTGAAATAAAGAGGAAAAAAATAGAAAAGAAAGAAATAAAAATAATAGAAAAAGAGAAGAAATAGAATATAAAAGATATGTTATTTGGATAGATAAAAATAGGAAGAAAGTGGAAGAATTTGTCTTTACTTGTTTGGACGAGTAGAAAAGAGAGTTAAAAAAAATAAATGAATTATATAAAAATATTGTTTATAATAGTTAAAAAATGCAATTTTTTAGTATGATATTTTTTCTTAACATAAAATTATTTATTATTTTTTTAAAATATCATAAGTTTTTTAAAAAAATACATAAAAAAAGAGAGATCATTTTCCTTCCATTTTATTCTAATTTGGAGAGGAAATGTTTTTTGGTGAGTTTTGTAGAAATAACTTTCTTCCTTCATATTTATCCTCTCAAACAAACAATAAAAATTTAGTATTTCTATCTTAGGCAAAAAGTATTTCTCCTTATTTTTTACTTAGGCAAAAAGCAACGTTGAAACCAGTTATGGAACTGATTTTATTTAACATTATAGCAATTCAAATTAATTATGTATGTTCCTTTTATATATTGGTTTTAAAAAAAGCAATAATGAAGAAATGTCTATCACTCCAACAGAGGATACTTGTGGTTAAAAGAAAGAAAAAAAAAAAACCTAGTCAAATATGCAGTAGTATTATGCCATGAGAAACGTATAGAGAGAAGAGATATCTATGGCACAAAACGATCATGCAACTGTCAAAGGGATCGTGGATAGCAAAATATTAATAAAAATTTCTCATTGATGATCATATCCTCTTAACTCTTACCGCTACTTGGTAGCACCTTTTATCTCGTGGAATATATGTTCTGTTAGCTATAATCTTCAAACTTTACGCAAAGTAGATGCCATGCTTAACTTGCATCCATTACCAATATATATTACTCTTTCACACTACAGTTCATATAATATTATTAGAAAATGTGTCAGCTGATTATAATAAACCTTTTCAATTCTTTCTTAATTTTAAACTAGGTATCAAATCTTACGTACTAGCATATGAAAATGGAAGAATATATTAGAAATAAAAAAGTTATCAATTCATAAGAAGATTGTCCTTATTAATTATTATAAACATTATCTTTGCGGGGTTAAAAAAAGAAAAAACCTCAGTATAGTTCGCATGTTTGTGCTACAGATATCATCGTATCTTCGCATAAAGACACATATAGAAACATGTATATACATCTATGCGATATATGTGGTCAACTATTAATAAGAAATAGATTAGAGAATCAACGAGAAAATTCATATTCGAGATTGGACTCTTCATTATTTTTATAATGGTAAAATAATAAAAAAGATAGATTACTTTTTTCTATTGTAATGACGCGTAAATGCAACTGCACGCGTATAATTTGTGCCTTCGCATTTGACCAAAGGAAAGAATTAAAAGTCCTCATCAAAGTTGATTAGTTTTTAACTTACTAAGGTTAGCCTAGTAGTGGGGGGTTTAAATAGTATGCATAAGGTCATAGGTTCTAATTTGAGTGTAACCATTGTACACACAAAAAAAATAATTAATTAGTTTTTGAATCATATGAGTTTTTGGCTTCAATGGAGTCCTCATAAGTCATAACTATCGGGAGAGAAATTAACAGGACTGCCGTCTGCATATTAGATTGCACATTCCTTTTACAGGTTGCATGTTTTTAGCATTTTGAAATTATTTGTGTCCGATTTATGCTTTTTCTTGATCTCTCGTCAATTTAAAAATAATGTCATTAAAAATATCTGTCTTTTAAAGAATAATAATCTTTCTTTTGATTTGTTAGTTTTTTGCTGAAATACTATTTTTTTTAAATGGGAGGAATGGACGCACGACATGAGGGAACGAATTGAATGAGAAATCAAACACACGGTTAGTCATTCATAGATGTTAATTAAAAAAAAAGTTATTTTATGGAAAATGTTCTAAGGTCCAACATAATTTAAGTAGATAGATATAAGGAAGATGTACCAAAAAGATCGATATAAGGAAGAGAAAGATAAAAATTTAGAAAGAAAGAATAAATAAAAAAATGTGATAAGTGATATGATGGAAAAAAAAAAAAGATAAAAAAAATTGATTTAAATGCACTGACATACACTTATTCAATCACAAATTGATATTATAGTAAATTTTGTTAATTTTTATAATAATTATTTTAAAAGTTATCTAATATGATTTTTGATTGGTTGTTTGTGTAGAATTTTTTATATTTATAAATGCATAAAAATTAAATTAAAAAAATAAAATAGAAAAAAAATGAAAAAAAGTAAATATATAAATATAATTACTTTTGTTTAAATATTGATTATGAAGGCTAGTGAGGATCATTACTTTATTAGCATTCAATGATTATGAATCAATCCTAAAAGAAAGAGTAAATCACTTTGTTGGTTCATGAAATTGTGAAGCATTATCACTTTAGTCCTTAGAATTAATGAATTTTTTTTTAAAAAAAAGTCCCTAAAACTATAGTTCGTCACTCATGTGAGTCCAGGTGTTAAGTGGCCTATATTTTCTTTAATGAAAGTGACTACGTGGCATGTTGAGTGCGACTTGGCACACTTATGTGACACGTGGACAATCTAGTTAGCAGGGACTAAAATAAAAGTGAATTGCATCTTGGTATTTATGGTAGTAAACCACCATTTAGGTCACTAAAATTGTAACACGATGTCACTTTAGTGCCTATAATTAATGAAATTAAAAAAAAAACTCAATTTAGTCACTTCCATTCTCTTCTGTTCAAAGCAAAATTGGGTCTCATGGGCATGCAAACATTGACTTAGCTTCCTCTTACCACTAACCATAGTTACCCAATTCCTCACATTGTTCCTTCTCATCAACCTACTACGCCCTTAGAGAAGACACGAGTTTTATGGGCTCATTAGACCGTGAGACGTTGGGTTTGGAGAAGGAAGACAAGAATAGCCATTTTAAGCGCTTGTTAAGATGTCTGACATAATACTAGCACAAATGAAAGAATGCATAGAAGAGAGAAGAAAGTTGAGGAGAAAAGCCAAATAGTAACTAAATATGATGTTTGAGAACAAAGACATTGCTACATACTATTTTACATGGAAGACTTTTTCCCAAACCATATTAGTAAATTTAAAGTAAAAATAGTAACATTTGGTATTTCACCAAAATGCTAGTCAAGAAAAAAATTAGAAACTTTAACATTTATTTGGGGTTTAATAAAATATAACTCAACCCAACTAACTTCTTACTAACCAAATCTAATCTAGGCCCATGAGTTTTACACTCTCCTTTTTCATCTTCCCCCACCTTCCTTTTTTTTTTTTTTTAAATTTCTATTCTACCTTTCTCTTCACACTTCCTCCCTTTCCCCCAACTCTCCAAACATCCACTCACTCCCACCCCCTGACCCCTAACTCCAATTTATAATCATAAAAGAAATATTCACAAGGCATTGTTAATGGTAGCTAATATTGAGATTGTCAATTACCTAGGTTGTTCATGTGGAAATAATGACATATAAGTGCTATTTATTTCTTCGTTATCGTTGGTATATTAATTGCTTCGTTACCGTTGGCATATTAATTGCTTTGATTAGCCATTAGTTCATACCTATCAGTTTTGTTTTTGTGTTAAAAGCTATTTAACATTTTTCCAACGGTCTAATTTCTTAAGTACTATATAAAGGAGTAGCAACAATAGTTTTGAGAGTAAGAGAGCAATTCTCTACTTCTCAACCTTTCTCTCTTTCTTTCTTCTCCTTTGTATTCTTTTGAGCATTGTTCGTGAGGCTCCAACATGTTTTGGCCTCGAGTGCACAGGTTCAAACACGCTATTGTGTAAACCTTAGGGAACAAACCGAATTTTGGGTTGCACCGGAGGTCCACCGGAATTTGCTTTTAGGGCAGTGGCTATTGCCACAACACAGTATTTCTTTTCCTCTTTTTACTTTTTAACAATATTTCCAACAATCTGAAAGCAAACTATTTTGACTATCCATAATGGAGCCAACTACAAGGAATGGTTATGAAGGCTGCTCATCATCTTCAAGCAACTCGAGGTTGGCTACGTTTCAAAGATGCAACAACAGCTCCTTTTTAGAGAAGCAATGGTGCTATGGAGATCGTAATCAAGGTAACCAAAAAAATATGGAAAATACAACAACAGTATGTCGTCATCCTTTTAATCATATGCCAAATAATTTTTTTCAATCTTTTTGTGTTAAGCAAACCTGCAAAATCTATTTGGAAAAATTAATTTATTATTTTAATATATAGTGGTGTTTTAATTAAGTTGTACCTATTAGGAACAATCTTGTCTTGATGCCAGAATTATTTTGTACATTATCAAAAGTGTGTTACATATGTGTGTAAATAATGTATGAAGTGAAAGTATAAAGTGCTAATATTAAAGGGTGTTCAATTATTAAAAAAAAAAGGAAAAAGAAAGAAAGTTATGAAAGAATAGGACACAAGGATACGATGAATGTCATGATAATTAATTCTGGTATGCCTAACTATATGTGGGGGAAGCTATTTTAATTGCATGCTATATATTGATCAAGATCTTGCTACTATAGGTGCTTTAATAGCTTAGGCTGCAATCCATAACTTGGTTATATACCAAATAGATGTAAAGACCTTTTTCAAAGTGAAGGTTTGAAAGATGAAATTTACATGAAGCAATTAGATGGTTTCATTGTGTTGAAACAAAAACACAAAGTATGTAAGCTTAGAAAATTTTTATGGCTTAAAACATACACCAAAGCAATGGAATGAAAAAAAAAAATTAATAACACATTGGTAAATTATGGGTTTGTAGTAAACACTTGTCTTATGTGTATGTAAAAATGGTATATTCAAATTGTTTTATTATATGTTTATATGTTGATAATATGTTGATATGTGGAACCTCTTCGAAAGGGGTAATTGAAATTAAAGAGTTTTTAAGCTTTAATTTTGAGATGAATGACTTAGGAGAAACTGATGTGATTTTGGGTATTGAACATGGTTTCTCTCTACGTCAAGCTCATTATGCTGAAAAAAAAAATATAAAAAAAAATCAATAGTTTTGATGTTGTACTTGCTAGAACATCATTCGATCGTAGTATTCATATTAAGAAAAAATAGTAGAATCTATGTGTCTCAGTCTCAGTATGCAAAAATAATTAGTAATGCCATGTATCTTACAAATTATATTAGATTCGACATTACATATGTTGTAAGCCGATTGAGTAGATACAATAATAATCCTAATAATGATCACTGGAATACTTTATGTCTTCTAAAGTATTGAAAGGGTACTGTGGATTGGGATTTACGTTTCAATAACTCTATCAGCTATCTTAGAAGTGTTTTGTGACTCAAAATGGATTTCAGACAATGATGAGACAAATTCTACTATGGGTTTAGAAGCAGAGTGGTTGAAAAGTCTAATAACTAATATACCACTGTGGGTGAGAACTACACCTCCTATATATCTCAATTGTGATTCACAGGCTGCAATTGGTGTGGCTAATAACAATGGTGCCTATAATGGTTAGAGAAGGCACACACATATAAGATAAAGTGTTGTTAGAAACATAATTAAAATGGTGATATCTCACTTGAGTATGTGAAAAGTGAGAAAAATCTTGTAGATCCTTTTACAAAAAGATTACCCAAGAAAATTGTCTTGGATATGTCGAGGGGGATGGACTTAAAGCCATGAGTGGAGGAAAGTATGGTGGACACCCAAATAGTGGTCAAACGAAGCCATATGAATACTCCTATGCACTACACTTCTCATCCCTATGACATGTGGTAGCGCTTATTGTGAGGTTGAGCTATGAGCTCTTAATAGATACATAGCCCTTAATATGGGTGATGCTATAGAGACGCACTTGATGTATCTACCTACGTGAGTGTGAAGGCATAGGCCACCTTCCATGAAAGACTTAGACAGCCTTTCTAGAGCACTCATGAGCAACCCAAGGTGCATATATATAAAGGCCTAAATTATTGTGAAAAAAATTTAATCGTGGAGCCATCACGATTTTAAAGGTAAAAGTGTCTGTTGTGAGGGTCTTATCTTAAGTCCATGAAGTTTGAGAGTAATTCACTTCTTGGACATAAGGTGTTGCCTCACTTCACTACATGTTAATTCAATCCTTAGGACATTAACACTTAAGCACAAAAACCTTTTCTTGCCCAGATTTTTTCTCTCTCTTTCACTTATCTGTCATTAGTGGGGGATTGTGGAAATAATGACATGTAAGTACTATTTATTTCTTCGTTACCGTTGGTATATTAATTGCTTCATTACTGTTGGCATATTAATTGCTTTGATTAGCCATTAGTTTATACCTATCGGTTTTGTTTTTGTGTTAAAAGCTATTTAACATTTTTCCAATGGTCTGATTTCTTAAGCACTATATAAAGGGGTAGCAACAAGAGTTTTGAGAGTAAGAGAGCAATTCTCTACTTCTCAATCTTTCTCTCTTTCTTTCTTCTCCTTTGTATTCTTCTAGGCATTGTTCGTGAGGCTCCAACGTGTTTTGGCCTCGAGTGCACGGGTTCAAACACGCTATTGTGTAAACCTTGGGGAGCAAACTAGATTTTGGGTTGCACCGGAGGTCCACCGAAATTTTCTTTCAGGGCAGTGGCTATTGCCACGACACAGTATTTCTTTTCCTCTTTTTATTTTTTAACAATATTTCCAACAGTGCATCCAACACTTGGCTATACATTTGGGGCGTTTGTCAATGGCATTCTTCACCATTGCAACCTTCCAAATGTTGAATTTTCTAAAAAGAAAGCTCTTTTAAATACAAAAGATTATGATGATGAGTTCAATAGCTATGGCTCCCTAGCGTGTTCTTGTAAAGGATTACATTCTAGATTGTCTATGGCATCAATTCACTTAGGGATTGTACATAGATTAGACAAAGGCACAAGTGGGTTAATTGTTGTTGCAAAGTGTTTCTTGATTTTTCTCAAAAAACCTTATCATTAGTGCCTAACTTTAATAAAGAATGGAAATTGTTTTTCATACTTCAAAATATTGACATTTGGTATTGTACCTGTTATTTGTATGTTTTGATATCAAGATGAGCATTCACATATGAAGTTGTTAGAGCAATTCAAGCTACGTACCATCAAAAGGGTCTAGGTTAGTCTTACTATTGGGGTACCCACTCCAGTTGTTGGGCATGTTAAGGTTTAAGTTGGTTGTGATTTTAATAACCAAATTTGTATAACTATTGTAACTAAATCAGTTAATCCTAGAAAGGGGTGAAGGGGTACTTGGAGAATGGGTGGAGGGGGTGTGAAGAGATGGTAGATTAGAGATTTTAAAAATACAAAAAAAGGAGGGTGGAAAGATAAAAAAAAAAAAAAAAAAGGGTGTAAAAATCATTGGCCTCTAATCTAATACTAACCTACTCACTTAATCGACTTACTCTAACTCACCTAATTATTTAATTTAATTCTCAATTAAATATTTTAATGCACCAAAACAAAAATCCTAGATATTTACTAAACAACCTTTTGACTTTTAAGCTTACAAATTTTATTTTAATTCAGACATACATTTGTAACTTATTTAAATCCACGATATTTTCCAAAACCAATTAATTATAAGTTCTTTTCATTATTTGGGGATAGTTAAAATGTGATTTCACAAATAATTGCAAAGTCAATTATTAAAATATTAATCAAAATTGTAACAAGTAAATAAAATATTAATTTATTTATTTTTATAAATAAAGAAGATAGAAAAAAGATGATGTCACAAATAACACTTAAAAATATTAATAAGCGTTTTAAAATACTAATTTTAATAAAATAGTCTTTTTAATATTATTCTTTAATTTTTTTTACTAAAATTTTAATTGGTATACCATGTAAGTTTATTAAAATTCATATTTTTTTTCTAAATTTAAATAAATAAGAGTTCTACCAAATTCTTATTTTATTAAAAAAAATGTATTTTCAAAAACAGTTATAAACACCAACAATACCAATAGTTATTAAAATATTGATCTTATATTTTTTTGTATTAGAAAAACTAAAAAAAAGAGAAGATGTTACATCTCTTCCTCTAAAAGAAAAAAATGTTATCTATTTCAATTATAGACTTTGCTACTAGGGGTAGAAATAGGCTAGGCCACTTGTTAAGAGTCTATGGCTTGGCCTACATAAGGCCTCACTTGGCTTGCCTCGTTTATTAAAAAGGCCACGCTTAGGCTTTTTTATAAAAACATATTAGGTAAAAAGGTCAAGCTTTATGCCTTAAAAAAAGCCTATTAAGCATAACAAGTTGGCCTATTTATATACATATATAATAAAATATTATTATATTATATATTATGTTATATTATATATACATAATTATATATAATACATATATTACATATAATAATATAAAAAATGTGTAATTACTAATAGTTTTTTTTTAGGTCAATAGTCCTTTTCAGGCCAACAAGCCTACTTATGCCAATAAGCTTACCAACCTTTTATAGGTCTTATAGGAAAATAGACTTTTAAGCAAACTTACAGGCTAAATTAGGCTTTTATGCAAGCCAAACCCAGGCCTTTAAAAAATACCTTGTCGCAACTGGGGTCACAGCGAAACGGCGAAAATGGGGTTTTAAACATAGGGAGTCGCCACCAATATTTATTAAGGGCAAACATTGGATAAACCTAAAAAGAAAAAATGGTCTACAAAATCAGATTTTGGATTCGGAAGTCAATTACGTGTAGGGAAGGTGTTAGCACCCTATAACGTCCGTCATAAAGACAATTACCTATAATCGATTAAGCAAATTTTCAATGACTTTTAAAATATTTAACTCATCCTAGAAATAATTGCAAAAAAGAATTTTACTTACTATAAAAAAGATTTTTATTTTGTCTTAAATTTTATTATTTTTGAGATCGATAGGAGTGGGCCCCTACTCCTACATATCTCCTAGTGCAATAGAGAATCAGACTCACGTAGTTCTTTTATAGAAAATATTTGTGTGTTGTTATTTTTTAATTTTGTTTATTAAATTTTAGGATTTCTAAACCGTTACGGCTTATATGTCCTAAAAATAGAATCAACAGAGGTGTACACCCAAGTCAATCCATTGAAGCAAATTAATTTTAGTTTAACATTTTAATTTTAGAGAGGAGTTTAAAGACATTAAGTTGTCACAACTTGTGTCCTAAAACCTTAGGATTAAAAAGATGTCACATCCAATTAATCCTTTCTCTAAAAAAAATTAAATATAAAATATTTCTAATTTGAAAAGGACATACAAAGAATAAAATTTAACAAAATAACAATGACAAAAAAAAGGAAATAAAACATATATATAAAAAAGATAAGATAGGCAAATTTACCTCAAGATACAATTTGTGGTGAATACAAAACAATCCACCACAAGCTTCTAGTAAAAGCTCCAAGAGAAAAAAAATAAAAGAGATAATAAAAAAAATTAAACTTTCATAGGCTCCATGCTTTGCATTAAGCCCATAATTAATGGATTTTTGGCCTCCACCCATTGCTTGGTAGGCACCTCTTTATATAGGGGAAGGAAAAGATTCATGAGTCTAGATTGTCCAATGTGAGACTTCTAAGTGAAGGGAAGGAATATGAGACTTGAGTTTTTTTATGATTAAATGCCTCACTTTGGGGTTGATTTTCATCAAGATAGAAGTTGATTTTGGTTTTTGAGGTAGAGATATGAGTTGTAGATCTTTTTACAAGCTTTTCAATGATGCAAAAAACACCTCAAACGAACAAGTATAACTCAAGATACTATGTTATCTTTTCATGGTATTCATCATAAAAAAAAGCTTTTTTTCCTTCAAAAGTTTTCTTATTTCTTTTTTTCTTGTCTTTTATATTTTATTTTTATTTACCTGGACAAAATTGGGTGTTCACAGACCTATTAGAGGTAAATAGGTTAGGCTCATGCTTTATCTTTTTAATAAAGGCCAAGCTTCAGCCTACCAAAACTTGGCCTGGCCTCCTTCCACCCCTATTTTCTACAAGCATCGACAAAATATCTTGGTTTTCCAATGAATCAAATCTCATAAGTTTGATCATATATATGCTTAATTTACATCTTTGACTTCTTGGAAAGGGCGAATACTAAACAAACCAGGGAGAGTTACTTTAGCTTAATCTATTCTTTCATCTCTATCTTTATATTTGATGTAAATACATTTGTTCCCTAGATGGGTGTGTACAAAATTGAACTCCATCATTAATAAAATTTTTTTGGAAAGGCACACGTGTTGTGGAACACATTTGGTGAGTTGAAAAAAAAACACAAATGTATAGGTGGTCTTAGGGTATGAAAAATGAGACTAAACAATGTGGATCTTTTGGGAAATTAGTTTGGTGTTTTCAATGTAATGATGATAAACTCTAGCTCTAAGTTCTTCCTAGCAAGTATTACACCAATTCCAAGTTCTCTAACTTTTAACCTTAATAACAATAACACCTCTCATGTGAGGAGATCCATTTGTAAAGTGATTGATATTCTCAAAATGGTTTCACTTTTTGCTTAGGCAATGGGTTAACCAACTTTAGGTTTGATAATTGGGCTCACTCAAAGTCTTTTTGTGCCAAGGCTCCATATGTTCATATTCATGACATTAATATTTGGCTAATCAAAAGACATTATAAAAGATGGTTCCTAGAATTACTCATTATTCACCATGCCTATCCCAGAAGATGTGAGAAATTTGCTTTATAACTACCTGCCTTTGCTTCATGAAGGGTCATCGAATATAATATTATTAAACTCAACTCGACCTAGCTAATTGGACTAAAAATCTAGCCTATAATTGGTCAATTTAGTTATTTAATCAGTTATGGTTTTAACTCAATGTTTATGTCATTAAATTAACCCTGAATCAGATTAAACTAGTGCAATTGCTTGAATTTGACTGCATGCAAACCAATCAACTACTTTGAATTTTGATCTCACCTACATTTCACATTCCCTAAGGTTGAATTTTGTTTTCCAACTTGTCTTTGCATTCCAAGTTTCACACATTCTCACACCTATAACAACATCAATGTCTCACTTTCTCTCTCTCATCTATAAGGTTGCACTTTCACTACAACACATACATTTTACACACAATCACATATGCACTACTCTCACACAAAAGCAAAGTGAAAATACACAAAACAACACCCAATTGGATTTGAACCTTAAACTTTCTCTCCTACAAGTGTTTAGATTACCATTGAGACACATTTAGATTTTTATTTTTTTTTTGTGTAGCTAAGATATGCTTTTGGTCCCTTATCTTTTTATTAAAATTCATGTTGGTCTTTTATCTTTTATAAGATTCATTTTGGTCATTTAACTCTCAAATTTGAGTCAATGTTTTCCTTTTGAAACAGTGACCGTTTTTGATTTTAGGGCACGATTTTGAATCTTATTTTGACCAATTTAAGACGTGAAACTTGTTCCATTACATTCACTTACATGAAAATTATATAACCCAATGATAATTGGCATTTATGCATACCTTTTTGGTGTACATTTATACAATTATTTCTCCTTTTCTTTAACTTAAGGCCTTAATTGACCCTAAAATTTAGCAAATGTAAGTAAATTGGATCAATAGATATACTTGGTGAAATTTGGACATTTTACTATTGATCTTTCAACATTTTTTTGCAAGATTTCAAGAAAAGGGCTTGGAGTTGTTCGAAGGAAAATTCCTGAGCTGGGAATAATCTTCACTAAGTTAAAAGGGGTTCCTGCTGCAAGAACTCGCTGAGTGAACAGGATGTTCACTCAATGAAAACTTGAATTCCAAAGAGAAAACTTTTTTGAACTTGAAGGATTTGCTTAGTGAAACTAGCTTTCGCTTAGCGAAAACTGTGCCCTAAATCTAGAATTCGAAGCATTCACTCAGCGAACAACCACTTTTGTTGAGCGAATCAAAGATAAATCAATTAATGAAGGCATGAATGTTGGCATTTAAGTGACAAGACTTAAGATAGAAAAGGGCTCTCTCATTCACTTATTTAAGATACATCTCTCTGAACCCTAAGAGCATTGGAAGCTAGCTAGAAAGCTTGCCATGAACCTCCAATCCACATTCTTCATCTCTCTATTTTTTTGGATGCTTCTCTTCATTATGAGTAGCTAGATTTACTATAGCTAGGGTTTAATGTAACTAAACCTACTCTCATGTATACCTTTTAAGTTATTTATTGAAGTTTATGTTTTATTCATATGTGTCCCTACTTTTATGCTTAATGCTTATATGGTTTGATCTCCCATGACTTATTTTATTGTTTTGTATGTTGTTGGAAAACACTTTCTTTTCAAAGAACTAAAGTGAGCACCTAATGAACTTTGTGTCTGGGAATGGTACATGGTTTATTAGCCATCTCTTAACCTTTTTTCTTAAAGCAAGTTGTTTGGGTAAACTAATCAAGGGATTGTTGGTTTAATCAAATGACTTAGAACTATTCTGCTAAGGGATTAGGGTTTAGATTATTTTATAGGTTGATGGTAATGATTAGAACATAAACTCAATGGGTAATCTTTTGGTTGCTTGAGAGGACGATTTAATGTAATAAAACCCCAACATTTTCTTTGTTTAACCTCTATTTTCACATTATAAATGTTTGTAAAAAAATTCCTTTAAAAATCTTTAACTTGTTTATGTGAACATTTCTTTTTATAACATTAATCGTGAAAGAACTTAGTATTGCATAAGTCCGTTGGGAGACGATACTCATACTTATCACTATCTACTTGTACGAATTGGTACGATTGTCAATGGATTAACACCCAACTAATGTTCACCAAAAATGGCCATAAACATGATAAAAATCATGTGAAAAAGTGAGTTCTACAAGCAACCAAAAAATTGAAAAATCTAATATCCAATTCTTTTTGGTTGCTCATGTGAGTCGCTTTTCACACAATTTTTACCATGTTTATGGTCCTTTTTGATTCAAACATTAATTGAATTTTATAATTTTCATATAGGTAAATCTAATGGAACAAGTTTCACATCTTGAACTGGTCAAAAAGGATTCAAAATCATGTCCCAAAATTAAAAACAATCACTATTTTAGAAGGATAACATTAACTCAAATTTGAGAGTTAAATGACCAAAATGAATTTTAGTAAGAAGATAAGGGATCCAGTGACTCACCAATCCAACTAATAACCTATTAACCTAGTAGCTAGCCTTTATCAAGTCAATAATTGATTTAGTTCTGATAACATGGGTTGGATATCTTTATTTGGTCCCATGATTATAGTGGATTGTATACTACTAAATCAAGGTATAAGTGACTTGCATTTATATCTTTACTCATCATGATACAACACTCAACTTCAAGTGTAAGATCCCTCATTGTATTCATCTCTTTTGTGGTTAGTATGGCATAATTCTCTTCTAGTTAACTCAATTCTCCATCCAGGTGCCACAATAGCATTAGCTTGCTGCCCTTGATGTGATGCTTCTAATGAAACAATGCTTTATTGCCTTAAGGATTGCCCTACCTTGGTTGCTATTTAGACAAATTTCCATTTGGTTAATCCAAACTTTCTCAATATTGCTAATACACATTTGTGTATTGGGAGCATAACTCACCTACATGATGGCCTATTCTTAGTTGCTATTTGGATGGTTTGAAAATTTAAGTGCATTTTGGTGTTTCATAATGAGGCTTTTAACCAAGACTATGGAATTCACTCTGTGCTTGCTTTTAGCCTATTAAATTAATCATGTGTCTTACACCCTTTGTAGACCATTGTGTACTCCTTGTTTGGTTTTCTGAACTTCCCCTGATCATGATTTTGTAGCTCTTAATGTTGAAGGAAGCCCCTTTAATGAACCTAAACAAGTATGGATAAGTGGTATTGTTCAAGGTAGACTAAGTTAGTGGTTATTTGGCTTTGTAGAATACATTGGTCAACAAGAGATTTCTTGTACTAAACTTGTGGCTATTTACACATACTTGCACTCTATGTGAGATTTAGGATACAAGAAGGTTATCACCTATTATGATTTCACCCACGCTATTTCACTAACTAACCACTCAACCACCTTCCATAAGTACGAGGTTCTCATGAGGAAATTTTAAAATCTCCATCTAGATTGGGTAGTCTATTTTGTCTATAATTTTAGAGAAGGAATTTTTTGTGCTAACTTCCTAGCCAAGAAGGGTGTGTCTCGTGAGTTGGACTTAGTTGGCAGGACCTCTCCTTCGCCAAACATTTTCCTTATTCTTCAAACTGATGCTATAAGAGTTCAATTTTTTTGCAATTAAATTGTTTCTTTTTATCATTTCTTTTTCTTTATTTAATCACATGCCCAAAAAAAAAAAATACTCATTCTCATTTTTGCACTATACATCTTCACATTTTATTTACAAATTTCATAGGAGTAGTTTTTAGTAGGCATTTAGTCTTTTTTTTCTGTTTTTTTTTTTTCATTGTATTAAAAAGAAAATATTGCCTTATACTCACCTCCTTATACCTTTTAGAGAAAATAATATATATACTGACAATGTAAATATTTTTTTACACTGTTATTCAATTACAAATTGTTATATATAGTAAATTTGTTAACTTTTGTAATAACTATCTTAAAACTCACTAATAATAATTTTTAATTGATTGATAGTATAAAACTTTTACACTAACAACGCATATCTATTAAACTCCATTTTTTATATTAATCAATTTTGGAGAACAGGAAAAGGAGAAAGAAAAGAGGATAAAAAGTGTGGCTGATTTGAATATTTTTTCAAATAATGACAAGTGTACAGGGGCAGTGTGTGAATTTAAGTGTAGGAATACTAACATTTTTAAAAAATAAAGTTGAATGAGACAACATATATATTATCTTATCCAATTTTATTCTACTCAGCAATGGGACCATACGGGAATGTTTGTGAACCTCTCTGTAAATCATTTAACTGTTAAATCGAATTTATCTTTTTTGAAGAATGATGATTATTTAAAATTCAAAAGCTAGTTAAAAAAAAAACCTATCACAGTTAACTATTTTGTTTGGATAAGATTTTTCCTTATTTATTTAAAAATCAATACAAAATTCATATGAATTTACAAATGAGTTTTAAATTAAGCAGTGTTGAACCATCTTTTTAAATTTGACACATATTTCCTAATTGATTGGAATCGCGTGCGCTTTTTGTTTTTGATATAGCGTGCGCTTTTTACACAACGAGAAGTTGACGGTCATAAATTAGTCACATATTTTTTAAGTATTTGTAAAATGCTACTACACATGCAACAAATTATTGTTATTATTATTATACTTTGACTAATAACAATACTGAAACAGGTTATTTTAACCTAAACTTCGTAGGATGCCTCAAAGAATAATCTTAAATGCATAGTGACCCTCTTCTGGGCACAATGCATTTTGACATTTTCATCAATGTGCACTCAAGAAAGTCCTTCTCCCTATGACTGACGAAATTTGTCAATAATTAAACCCTGGTTCCACAATGTTTGATATAATAATAGCATAGGGACAAAACCTTGGCTAGAGGACAGACCAATAACATTGGAGTACTTATACTGTGGGGGGGAATTGTAATGGCATTGGTTGGACAAAGCCAAACCTTCCACTCCTTCATTAATGCCTTCGGCGCAATGACATGCCAAGTGGAGTTTAATCATGTAAACTCTTTCCATTAATTATTAGGACACCACCATTAGGAATGCTATTATTGCCAACAATTGTGCAATTTTTTTTCATTCAGATACGGAATGACTTTTGCCCCCTCTTAAGAGCTACGCTTTTTATTTTTTATTTTAATACATGTGTTTTTTTCTTTTGACCCTTTTAATAAAAATGTATAAATAGCATGCCAAATCAATAAATAGCAAAAGCTGCATTAACCATATCATATAATTCCATTCAGCTGATCTGTAGATTCCATTTAGATTAGGGATCAGATCCCTCCATTAATCAAAGAACAGCGATTGGATTATTTGGTAACAATTTCTTTGAATATTGCTAATTTTGTCCTCCTGACTTGACCTGACCTAAGTGATTCTATTCCCCATAGTTAATTTTTAATTTTTGGCACAAGGCTAGTATCTTGGGGGAATCTTCTGTATTCTTCCGACCATTAATTTGGATTGGGCTGTGAAATAGACCCTTTTTTTCTTCTCTCTTGTCTCTATGGCTCAAATGGGGGGAGAGAGAGAGAAAGTTGACCTCATTTTTCTGTTTCCACACACTGCTTGCCTTTAGCTAGGGACATAAATACAGTTTTGGTGGGGCAAGTGATTTGAATGCACACCCCATGTGTAGACCAATTTAGTTTGTGTTCCTTTGCTTCCTCTAACCGTACACATCACACATGATGAAGCACGACATAGGCACATTAATTCTCAGGTTTGGTCAATTTCTTTTTAACGTTGGCTTATTTTATTATCATGATTATTTTTTGTGGTAATTGAGGTTTGGTTCACCTGGCTTTTGGTGCGTTTGATGTCGGAATTCATGTTAAAAACATGTGAAGACAATCATGGGCAATTGGGTTAATATGAGCACTCCTCCCATACTCCATGGGTGGGTGGGTTAGCACCATGGGTTATTAATTTTAAGAATGAATGTGTGGGGCCCATTTCCTCCTTTTCACTTCCTCTTTGTATAACTTTCTAAAGCACACATTTTATTATATTTTCAGCTGAAAGAAAGGCAAGGATGTTTGAATATTTGTCGTCTTTCGAGTAAGAATGTGGATTTTATATTGAATAAGACTTGAAACGTCATTGACTTTTCCAGAGAATTAGATGCTTAAACGTGGGTTTGCTTTTCAAATAGTCATTTCCATTTTTTTAACATAAAAGTTAGGGAATAAAATTACTTGTCTCGTACCAATTAGATATTTTAGATTTAAATTTAAATCATGCTACTGTTGTAAGTAAAAAATCAATCAGCTAATTCACTTCATGTATGGAAAGTTTTACCTTTTTTCTTTTCTTTTTTTTTGAACTGAAAGTATCCCTCAATTGACAAACAGAAACCAATCCTGCTGAGACATTAAAATTATTAAAGTGAGTTTTATTTTTTTTAATAAAGTCTTTTTTATATATACAGTCACGAATCAAACTTTAATTAGTATGTTTAAGAAACTTAACTAGAAATGTTCTTCTTCTTTTTTTTGGTGTAGTAACTAGAAATGTTCATTAGTTGATAATGAATTACAATTTTTTTTTATTCTGTGGTATTCACAATGTACTTAAATTGATATTTATATGTAACTACATATTATTAATAGTTTATGACTAGGGATCCAAGAGGCGCGGACGTACGCTAACATAAATATAGATAGGATAATACAATAATACAACAAAATTTGATTCGCTTACATAAAGTTATTATAGTTTATTCCGTCGTGTTAGATACGAACCATTCTTTGAAGTATATATATACATTACATTCTTCAAACTTCAAAGTTAGGAAACTTCATTCATTCATGAAAAAGGGTACATTCTTCACAGCCAGATATCTTTAAATTTCATATGTACTTCAAATAATTTGTAAAACATACATAATAAAATTGTAAAGCAAATTATTGATATTACTATAAAAGCCAAATGATTTGTATGCATAGTTATCTTAAAAATAAAAGGAAATAATTATAGTTACGTATAAGTAAAATAAAAATGGAATTGACACTGAACTTCTTTTTTTTTTTTTTTTGAATTAATAAAGACCTAGAGCCAATTAAAAGCCTCTAAGAAACGAAATACAAGCTAAATCTGCTGTCAAAGTTTTACAAATGAAGTCTGGAACTACATAAAAAATATGACTATCAGAAGACAAATGCAACCCATGCTTAGCTAATATATCTGCCACCTGGTTAGCTTCCCTCAACACATGCATCCACTTGACACTTCTCTGAAAATTATTAACCATATGAATATCTTGACTAAATTATAACACATGTAAAATGCAACACCCTTTAAACAAAAGACTAACAGTAACTTCAGAATTTTTACATACTTTACTATTGCGCAATCCTCTCTCCTGAAGACCATAAAAAATACCACATAACTCTGCCTCAAGGACGGAGCAAACACCTAGCTTTGCAGAAAACTGCCACAAGAAGACAGGCCCCCGAGTTTGAAACTGACCCATCACTATTATGAGTTTGAAACTGACCCATCACTATTAAGAGCCACCTCCCCACAATTTGGTGGAATCCACCGAATTACTTGTCAGCGACCTATTTGTGTGTCATGACGATAATATACAACATTTAAAGTCGGAAGTTTTTCACAAACATGCAATAAATTATAAATTTAATGTTTAGGTGTATTAAAAGCTAGTGTTTGTCATGATATAAATTATAGTTTTCTAATTTAATTATTAATCATAATATATTTATATCTATTTATGTATCTATTTATATATAATAAAAAAATATTCGGCAAAAAAAATGTATGATAAAAGAATTTCTTATTAAAGTTGTCAAATGTTTTTTGTATTTTTTTATTTATAACTTCATTTAATTTTATTTTATTAAATTTTTATTCACACGTGTATGCGTTTCATGACTCTCTTTTTTTGTTTGTAGCCTTTCAAATTTTATTTTATTTTTTGTTAATTTACTAAATTAAAAAATTTTATAACATGAAAAAATCAAAGAGAAATTTGGACATTATATGTAAAAGATTAAAAGATAATATAATTTTCAAATAAATGAAAAAAATAATAATAAATACTACATGAATATATATTTTATATTTAATATTAATATATAATTTAATAATGATTTTATAATTTATTAAAAATTAAGGTACTTTAATTAATATTTATTTAAAAATTAAAAAATAACAACAAAAAGTTTTAAAATTATGATTTAAAAGGTAGAAACATGAAAAAGTAAAGAAATATATAAATGAAATAAATGAATAGTTAATAAATGAAAGTAAATTAAATAATTAATTGAAAGAATTTTAAAAAATTAAAAATTAAAAAATGGCATGTGATAATAGAAGAACTTTAATATTATATATAGATAGATATAGATAAATGAGAAATATAGTGTCTATTTAAATACATCATTGTCCTTTTGTACAATATGATGAAAGAGTTCAAATTATGATGAATAAGCATGTTATTATACAGATAGATATAGATAGATGAGAAATTGAGAATGATGATGCCTATTTAAATATATCATTGTGATTTTGTTCAATAAGATGAAAGAGTTTAAATGAAAATGCATAAGCTATTAAGCATGTTAATTTTATAATTTGTTATTTTCATCTATGATAATTTTAAATTTTTCTTATTTTAGGTAATTATTTTATTTTAATTTGGATTTTTATTTAGAATTCGGATGTGCATCTACAGTGGACAAAAATAGTCCTTTTTAATTTTTATGTTTTTTTTTTTTATCTTTTGCAAATTTTAACTCTTTTCAATGGAGATTGATTTCATGCATAGTTTACGAGCAAATTGAATGGGTTAGTTCTGTTCATCGAAACGGCCCAGGCCATCGAACTTTAGTCTAGAAAATTATGGCCGAAAGGCCCACCTCATATTATAGATTGAACCTATCTTATCTTTAAAGAGTTTCGGGGTTTTTATTTTACAGAATGATATTGTATTTTCAGGAATCATATTTTTAGATATATTGTATCCATGAATGTTATTTCTAGGAACATTTAAACGGATGTTTGGCTAGATTTCAACATTCCTAGGAATATTGTTAAAATTTAAAATAAATGAAAAAAAAAAAAAAAACAAGAGTTGAAATGGAAATTATAATTGAGTTAGAAAATAACTTCCTCCATTTCTATGGGAATATAATTTTCTCACCCTTCACCATGGGAATAGAAATGACTTAAATCATGATATAACTACTTTCCTAGGAATAAACAATACCCGAAAAATATTTTTTTAAAGCTCATAATAAACATGAGAATACTATATTCTCAAGTTCACATTCCTGGGAATGAGTTTTTAGTCCATGAAACAAACGCACTCTTAATGTTTGTTTGGTTTAGTTTTTTTTTAGAAATGATTGTTTTTTTTTTTTTGAAAGGGTTTTTAAAAAAAGTTTAATGAGTATGTACTGTCAGCATAAAAGTTATTACACTGTCAACCAATTAAAAATTATGTTTGATATGACTTTTAAAGTATTATTATCAAAGTCAACAAACTTACCATACATGATAGTTTGTAATTGAATAATAGTGTAAAAAAAATTTACATTGTCGGTGTATATAGTATTTTCTCTTTTAGGCCCCGTTTAGAAGAGCTTATTAATAGCTTATTTGGATTTATCTTATGTTATAAATGCTTATGAAAGTATTTAGGAGTGCTTATAAAAATATCTTATAACTAATTCATAAGATGTTTTGAGCTTATTTTCATAAGTTCTCTAATATAACTTATACAAATAACTTATGCAAATCTTGTAAAAAGACCCACCTTCGAATCCTGTCAAGACCAAAATAGAGAGATTGGTTTTTTTTTTCTTTCTCCAAATTAAACATTTTATTTTTCCGTTTCTTCATCCAAATTAATATAAATATTAAATTTTACCCAAAACAAATTATAATTATTCGTTGCTAGTAAAAAAAATTTGTATGTTTCCATTTTTTCAATAAAAAAATAATTTAATTGAATAAATTAATATTTTTATATGTTGCTAGTATTATTTTTTTTTATGTTTCTTTCTGCAATGGTGTAAAGTGGTTGAATTTTTATAATGATTTACTATTTTTATATATTTATTTTTATTTATACATGTGAATGGTGAATTTTTTAAACTTATTTTATGATGTCATGATATATATGATTTTAATTTTAACACCTTAATTTATATTTTAATCATGTTTTGATTATTACATGTTTTAATTTGTAAAATTATTAATAGGTGTATGGTGAATTTTTTTTGTGTGTGTGTGTCACAAGTTTTTGAAATTTATGATACTTAAATTTTATTTTATTTTTAAATTAAAAATAGGTAAATAGTGGCTATTGATTTTTATTTTTAATATATTTGTGATATGTGTAGTGTTAGTATATTAATTTTGTATTTAGTTTTTAAATTTTTAATTTATTTTTAATCATGATTTATTTTTTTTAATTTTAAAAATGAGACAATATCTTATAAGTGCTTATATAGTAATGTATCCAAGCACTTTAAATTGTGTAAGCACTTATCAATGTGTATGTCCAAACACAAATAGCTTATTGAATTTGAAGAACTTATAACATAAACTCTCATATAATAAGAACTTATTAAAAAAAAATAATTAGGCTGTTTTCTTCAAATGGGCCTTTAATTGTTTTTAAACATGCTCTTAAAGGTTAAGGCCAACTTATTAAATTAAAATAAAAAATTAAATTACATTTTCATTCTTTTATTATAATTAATGTACAATTTTATTTGCCTAATAACTTTTTTCTTAAATTTAGTCCTTAATTTTAAATTGTTACAATCTATTAATTTCCTTTACTTAAACACTCAAATATTTATTTTAAACTAAATAATTGTGAATTTAGGACGAATTTGAAACATGAAATAATTTGAAAGATTGAGCACCCAAAATTTTAGTAGAAATTCGATGGAACTTCAAAAAAAAATTATAAGAAGTGAAATTAGGGTTTCAAAGAAGGGAAAATTTTGAGGTTTTTTTTATTATTATTATTTTGGATAAGTTAGACATTTTGATTGAAGAGTTTCAAGCAAAAGAAGATTTAAAATGAGTTAGTGTGCTTGTAGAGATTTCGAATAAAAGATAAGGACTCGGAAGATTTTAAATAGAGGGATGTTGATAAAAGGACAATATCATAACAAATACAAAAATTGAGAGATAAATTTTAGACAAAAAATGGTTAGAGTACCGAAATGTATTAAGTTAAAAAAAAATAAAAAATAGCCCATTTGTTGAATAGGTCCTACACATCACATGGTTTTGCCGACTAAATTTTAGCAAAAAGAACATATGTTTAATGTGGACACATTAATGCAGAATTAATTTTCAATAAATTTCCTATTAATGCAGATTTCGAATTAGCTTTTCTAATAAAAACAGGCTGCGTTTCTATGCTGCTCCTTTTATGTAGATAAATTGACATCAAGTACTGTCAGTTTTAAGTTTTACTACTTCCATTTCTTTTTAAATATAGTTTAAGATTTTTATATATAAACCAAAAAATGTAATAAATTTTCTTGTTTTTGTAAAATAGTTTTGAAATTTTCTATTGTATTCTTTCTCATTTCTATTTCACAATAAATGTATAGTAGTTGTAAATATGTAAATTAATTAAAAATTAGGTGAAAAGTGAGGGCATAATTGACAAAAAAGCAATTAATTTTATCTTGAACTTTGTAAAAAAATTTCTAAAAAATTAAGAAGTAAAAAGGAACGGAGAGAGTAAGTTTTAACTTTTAAGAGAGCACATAAACTGATATGAAATACAAGAATTAGCATCTCAATTAACTATTAAGGCAGCTGGAGCATCTTGATTTTAGTAGCCTGGAAAAGCAAATATAAGATGTATTACTATATGGTCAACTACTTGCTTGACTATCTCGCAAATAAAATAGTGGAGTTTGGTTATTTTTCAAGCTCTAGGATTGTGGGAGGGAGAAATTATTATATAGTCCGGAACCGACTAATTTTTACTTAACATGTAGTTGAGTTTTATTAATTTTTTTCTCTTAAATTGACAAAACTCGACTATATCACGTTAAAATTAGTCTAAATCAGGGACACGTGATAGTCCTAGATCATATAATAATTTCTTTATAGGAGCAGTGGGACTTGAGAATTGAAGCCAATTAGTTTGTTTCCATCCAAAATACCTATATAAATATGAGAAATGTTATTTATACAACTCATACAACAAATTATACAATTAAGAGAGAGAAAAAAGAGAAATACGAGATATAATAAATGATACAATAGAGAAAGATAGATACAGAAAATATTATTATATGAATATCACAAATTCTAAAAATATTGGTGTAAATGAGCAAATTGAATTTATGGCATTGGTACAAAACGATAAATGAAGCATGTTTTTATTTCATTCAAAGGAAAAAAGGTAAGAAGCTCGATTAACAAAACTTAGATGTCCAAAACAAAAATTGTCAAATGACAAAACAGACAAACCTTATTAATTAGCCTATCATCAATTACATCTCTATAGTTTTTTAAAGAGATCAATAAATGCTTCGATTGCACTTTACTCTGACTGCATATAATAGAAAAACAAATGGTTATCATCAACCCACAAAATGTGTATGTATATCCAAATAGTAGTGTGACAGGTAATAGAAACCAGAATCCTTAACCTGATTAGCATTGACTTTTTTAATTCCAACAAAACTTAAACATGCTTCAGAATCTTCAACAGAGTGAGATATAGACAAGCCAAAATATGCATATTTTCTTCATATCGATTGCTAAACATCTTTGTTCTATCATTAGAATCATGTAATTTGTTTTAATTTACATGATTACCAATCAAAACATGCTACATGCATATATGTGACAGCTAAGATACCTTGCTTGCTATGCTCTCAAAATTCTAAATATCATGAAGAACTACAAACAAGCAGAAGCAGAAAGATGCAAGTTCTACAGTTGAAACACAATCTGCAGAAAGACAAGGTTGGATGTGCCAAACCATGTGCAAGAATAAGAAAATTATCCAAATTTCTAAAGGTAACATGGAATACCAAACAGCAAGCCAAAGTAGCCGAGTGGAGGTCTCAACAATATACTAACGAGTTATTAGAATTAGTTAATCACCCCTATATAACATGCCAAATGCCGATTACGATGGAAAATAATCAATTCACACTCACAAATATTCTAATATGAGATTCATAAAAGAATTTAATGCAATAGAAACATTAGAAGAGGACGAACATTAGATGGATCACAGCATTTTAAGAAAAAAACTGCAACAATGCAGTGTGAACTCACAAACCAGAATGCAAACTTTACTTGCTTACACCATAAAAGGAAGTCGATTCTTAAAAGAAGTCAAAATCTGATAACACCAAAAGACTGAACATGCATTTAAAAAGAAAGCTCTAGGTCACAATAAGTATACAATTTCCAGCACATTGACCCTAAAGAGAATCAAGCAGTTTCCAAAAATCTCATTAAACATCCTTCTACATAAATATTTAATGAAACAAAAATCTAAATCATTTAATCTTCAAGCCGTGTTCTTACAAGAGCATAGTATATAATGTAAATTACTTTGCAATCATGGAACCAACTAAGTTAACTGCAAAGATAAAATATAATATAATATAGATCAATCTGAGAACAAGAGCTTAGTACAGAGCACATATTGAGAAAAGTCAGATACTCAGCAACAAGAGCTGTTCTTAGTATCTTTAAACTCTGAAGCAATGTCGAGGCCTACAGAACGCACAAGTGATTATGTTATCCCAAAAATTATTTTGGTGTCAAGTCAACATGTGCAAATACAAACCGAGGAATCCACCAATCCACCTTGCATTTATTATGCATGCAAAATCCCAGAAGTGTTCACGAGGAATAATAGGCCACAAATATTCTTTACCTTTTTATCTTCAACTCATGGTAGGAGGCAACTTCCCCATTGGTTGGTCTTTGTGCTGAAGAAGCTATGATGCACAGTTAAAGCTTGTATGTATGTAGTCTCATTACAAATAAGCAAATTCTTCATTTTTTTCAATTGGAGTCGGATAAAGTTATAGTGATAAGTAGGAAAAGAAAAACGCAAGTTTGTGCGTGTGTGAAAAATGCAGTTTCCATTTCTTCTTCACGAACTACTACTACCTCCACAAGCAAAATCAGTGCTTCCTCATACGTCTCATAGTGCTCATTACAATCACTGCTCTCCACGAAATCATATCATTTTGTTCTTCCAAAAAGGACAATCCCTGTTTGGATAAACTTTTCAGTTTATAAGAGATGAAAATAAGAAGAAAAAATAAATTAAGTTTCTCTAAATTCAAAGTAACTACGCATAAGCTAATTTGTATAAACTTTCATTTTAACTTCTTCAAAAGCTAATTTTAACTTATGTTGTTATACATAAGCTAATTTTTGTTTATAAAAAAAATTAATTCATTTTTTTTTTCTTTTCTTATTTTGTTTTCATATAAGTAGTTATGAAGAAGTTTACCCAAACTAGCTAATATCATTTTGGAAGCAACGAATTTTCTTCCTAGCATTTCAGCTTCCTTCACTTCACCTACTCACCCATCTCAACATAACCAACCAAAATGGTGATCCAACTTCCAAGAAACACGGGACTTTCCCAAAACACCGTACGCGCATTCTTATGTTCGCAACAAACAACATATACATCGACGATAACGAACGTGTTCTGAACATGGAATAAAAAACCGTCTTTCAGAACATGATCGTGCATTTTTATTTTTATTTTAAAGGAAATGATCGTGCATGTTGTTGTACTGTGTAACAGTGTGAAAAATGTAACATTATTTTTAATTTATACGAAATATTTTCATAATTATCTAATGAACAATGATAATATATAACTTTTATGAACCAGGTCTCTACAACTTGTATAAATAAAGTTAATAAAATTCTTTTTCTTTACAATTAAAAAACTTTACATTCATTATAAATTATAATTTTTAAGGGTAGTGGCTAGGATAGGATAACTATCTTATCCTGTTGTAATCTATTGTTTGATACACTAATAAGATATGATTTTTTTTTATCCTATTGCCTCTTATATCTTATTGGTGTAATGTATTTCTTATTCTAAAGAAAAAATTGAATTATATCACAACATGATAAGATAATCTCTCTCTTTCTCCTTCACACCCTCTCACACCATCATCCCTCTCACCATCATCATCATGCACTACTGTCATATTTTATCTTATCCTATTATATCTTAACTACAAAACGAATTCTAAAATTTTTTATCTACTTGTCCTTTAAAATTTCAGTGAGGTTAAAAGAAAAATATTGTACAATACATATATTGATACTACAATATTTAATTTTAATTGTAAAATTTAAAATAACAAATTGGAGTCATTGGATTTGTTTTGATCAACAATAAATTAAGGGTATAAAAAATTAATAATTAATACATCTAAAAGTAAACCCATGTTTCTTATAATTAAGACAAAAAAAATACTCATTTATTTCTTTTATAAAAAGAAAGGAGAGAGTAACATATACATTATATCCCTAATTCTCGTTATGAGTTGAACGATAACCGAATTTCGATTTATTATTTATTTGTATGAGTTGCTTTCATTGATTAATTACATTTTTAATTATACATTCACCAGCTGTTAATATGAATTGAAGGATTTATTTCAATAGTGAGGGTAAGAAAAACTGAAAGCATGTTTACTTTTCTCGCGATCTTACAAAATCATCTCATTGTTTCAGAAAAATTATAATATTCAATCTAAAATTAAGGCTGTAATCAGTTTTACCACCACTTCTGTCATTTGAAATGCGACGAATTGAAGCGGAACCATTATGCCTTGTTGTAAAATTTACTTTAGTATGCAAGTTTACAGAAAAAATGACCGCACCGCAGGTATCCATTACAATTTGCTTACAGACATGCTGCAACAGCCGAAACAGCAGGAAAATGGGAATGGGAAGCATGAAAAAATTTACACCAAGATCCCAACAGACCAAATCGCACTTCAAAACACATGCTTACAGCATTCAAAATGGGACTAACAGGAAATCCAGTTCAGCATCGTGTAAATCATAGCACTAGCAAAAATGGATGATGATAACAGCCGCTAAAACCTTTGTTTCAATGCAAGAAGTACCTTGAGCTAGCTCATAAATGTTGCAGAAGGCTGAGGACCCAGACAGTAAATACCCCATCGTATTCCAGCATACAATCCTGAGAAGCATGATGAATACCTTATTAGATAAATTCACTCGTTTGTCTCATTAATCATGATCAGACAAGACCTAGTTTAGATAAACTTCTCAACAAGCTCTTACAAAAGGAAAAAAACACAGAAATAAAATGAATCTAACTTCTTTCATAATCTATATACCTTAACTTTTTTAGAGCATAAATTAGATTTTAACGTATGAGAAAAGTTTTTGATTCAGTTTACCTCCCTATTTATTTTCCTAAAAGTGTTAAATGGAGAATTTATCTAAATCGGGTCAAAAAGTATAACAAAATTACAAAAATACAAGTCAGCAGCACACAGCACCAGAGAAAACATATTTCCTGACATTCTGATATCAACAGAATACTCCTCAAGCTAAGAGACTGATTTGAGAAAATGTTTCTGTTTTCATTTTCAAATTTCACTTTTAATTACAAAAATGTCACCTTGTTTCCTATACAAAACTTTGAAACAAAACAAAATGAAAATAAGGTAACATTTTCGTAATTAATAGTAAAAATAAAAAATAAAAAAAATATTTTCTAAAAATCAAACAGTCCTAAAACTTTTCATAAGCAAATCTCATGAACAACTAATTGATGGGAGAAAACAACTTTTTCATCCGGTGAAGAAATAAAAAGATTGATTGAGCATACGGTTAAACAAAAAATGAATGAGAAAGCACAGAAAACAAATCAAATACAAAACATAGAGCTTGCTCGTGTGTTTTAGGTAACAAAATACAGCTGCCTTGGAGATTGAGGAGTCGACTAACCACAATAATTGCATACTATGGAAGTCAATGATGGGCATATTACAGAGAATACAGGGCTACTGCAATAAGGTCCACGTTCCAATATTTCATTCTGACATCTATCAAAATTTGTCCGCAAGTGATTTTTGTTAATCTCCAATCAAGTAACAGAATTTTTACAGCAACATGGTAATTAGTGTTCCAGCTAGCCAAGAGAGAGAAAAGTACTAACTAAGAGTGATCCACCCCCTCCCCCCAACCATAGCTTTCAGAGTTACATATACCCCATTCTACAGCATACCTATTCTAACAAATTTTGATCCCTCACAAGGCAGCATAACAAATATGCTAATGATAAAAAGAAATTTTGTACAAACTGTCCTTGCATGCTTGTTACCAATGAAAATGGGTAAAAATTACAAACAGTAAAAAAAAGCAAAATTCCACTCTAAAAAGGGTCAAGCATACATAAAGCTAGATTGGTATTTAGTCCAAAAGAACTCGAATGAATACAGAATAATAACAAATATAAGAGGAGAAAGTAACTCCAGCAGCAACTTACTCAAACTAATGGAAGATTATAGGTGTTGCAAAGCTGAAGCAATGCTGCTTGATTGGCAGGATCAACATTTTCACTGATGACCTTCGGGTACCTCCCAGGGGAAAGTGCGGAAAGTCGGGATAATGATGCCACAAAAAACTCCCTGGGATCTCTTATATCTTTAAGTGGATCTTCTTCTTTCTTTCCAGCATTGTAAAGAAGAACAAAGGTGGTGGTATAACCGGCATTTTCTGCTATATCTGGCATGTCAGGTTCCTCCTCAACTCTATCCTCTTCTGGTCGGGAAAGGAGTGTCACGATGCTGTCCACCATCTTACCCCAGGACACAGAAGCAGCAGGATCCAAAAGAACTGGAGATTCACAGATGAGTCTGGTTGAAGCCACTGCAGTCAACTTGAGCTCTATGGCTCCTGTAATCAGCTTAAGATTAGGAATCCAGAACTGATTCAAAATCACAATGAATATATCAGGCTGGACACTGTTCATAGTGTCAACAACAATTGCAGAACCGTGCTTAATCAGGAAGAGTGACATAAATATCAAGAGAGATTTGATGAGCTTTACAGTCCGCCTTTTCTGGAGCTCTCTAAAAAGAGCAGCCCAAACGTGAGAAATATAAGGTTTAATAGCATTATACTCAAGGCTTTCAATGACAGTGTTAAGCACATAAAATCCTTGTTCAGATGTGCTTGAAGATTGAATTAGTGTGTCAAATATGCCAAGCACTTTGGTCAGTCTATCCCCTTGGCTGATCTCATTCGGTGCCTTTTGAAGGAAAGCTTGGAGAAGACGAACAAGGGCAGGAACATTTGAGGATCTTTTCCATGATTCAGGTGACAATAGAATCTCAAATATCTGCATGTAGATTGGTGGGATGGGTGGCCTGTTTAACTCAACAAGCTGAGCAAGCAACTGAAAGGTGTATGGGAAAAACTCAGTCACATCATTGGACAATATTATTTCAAGCCTAGGAAAGAGACTTGCTTCAAAAATAGATACAAGAGACGAGTCCCTCTCACAAGCCCGCCTCACAAGAATGGCTACTGACTCAAAGAGATAGTGATTGAAGATGGGATTTTTTGGATTTTTGCAAACTTCAGCAAGAAGAGACCCCAACCCTTCAATGCAAACTCGCGCAACATCAACAGATATATCCACAACAGCAAGAACCCTCATAATACATTTCATTACATATTGATTCTCCTCAGACTCTGGGAGCTTAAAGGCACTGAAAAGATTGTTCATCAGCATTGCGAAAATTGGATTGATATCTGCTGAAGTATACCGTGCTCCACCCCCCTCATCCTTCACCAACAGGAGTTTTTCAATACAGCTTGCAGCATACGAATGAACAACATTCGACTCCGCAGTAAGGAAACGAACCAAATCTGGAAAAAACTTCAATGCTACATGCTTTGATATTTGAGTCCGGAACATAGTAAAAAATTTGAGTGCACCTGCCTTAAGCATAGGATACCCATTCACATCCGAACTCTGCAGCTCAGGGACAATCACAGACTCAAAAAAGCTCTGAACATCAACAAGTTCCGTGGAGACAACACTAGCCCCAGCCTTCTTGGTTGCAAGAGAGACCACCAAGTATATAGCACAATCCTTGTCCTTCCAATTCACCCCAGGGTTCGCAGCAAATGAACTCAACAAACTCTGTATCTGCGCCGAAACAATGCTTTTCACAGCATCCCCATAATGCGTCGCAATACCCTTGAGCAACTCACAAGCAATCCTCCTCCTAGTATCAAGATCACTCCCCTCCATATCCCTCCTAATAAACTCAATATAATTCATCTCAAAAAGCTCCTCATCGTCATCCCTCAACCTCACATTCGGAATCACAATACACTGGCAAATCTGCGGTATCACCCCATCGCTGGCAAACAGAGTATGGTGAACACTAGTACTAACCGTCGTCAAAAACTTAATCGCGGTAATCGCAAGCCGATCACGGCTAGACAACTGCGACACATTCCCAAGCAAAGTCCACACAGCAAGCGCGAAATCATTCAAGAACCCCTGAAACTCCTCCTCATTCTTCTCCATGTAAAGATTAATATTCTCGCAAACCGCGGCCCGAAGCTCGTCCACAACCGCAACACCATCAGCCCCACTGCTCTCAAGAGCAGGGTAACTAGTAGTAAGATACTTCCTAAACTCACCCATCCACTCTTTCATATGATCCTCAAAAAACTCCGGAAGCTCCTGAAAATTCAGCGAGTAAAAAATCCTACAGCACAGCCTCTGCGACTCGAAGAGCTGCCGCAGGGTTGACGCTGGCACACCGCCGGCGTCGATCAACGACGCCGTTTTGAGGAAAACCTCCAGCAGAGGCGCGGCGAAATTGTCGAGACAGTACTTTAAATCAAGTAATAAGTCTTTGGTTTTATACTGAAACCTAAATTTCTTAAAAATTGAATTAGCGGTGCCGAGAATACCGTTAATGGAAGCGTAATCGGAGGATTGGGAGGCCTTTTGGAGGTTCGCGACGAGTTCGGGAAGCAGAGAGGGCCACGATTTGGGGAAATCGTGGTGACCGATTAGGGCTAGGGCTTCGCTGAGCTGCGACTGGATTTTGGGCGTGGCGGAGAGCATGAGCGGGACGATTAGGGTTTTGATCTGGTCCTTCTCGGGGTCGGGGACGGGGGCGTCGTCGGAGGCCCACCGGAGGCGGAGGTGGTTCTTGAAGTTGACGGCGGCGGCCTGGCGGATCTGATCGTCGATGGAGGGCTCCGCGACGAGGCGGAGGACGGCGAGGGCGTAGTTCGGGCGGGCGGCGGCCTCGGCGAGGGAGGACTCGGCGTGGCGGCGGGGCTCCGGCGAGGGGGAGAGCGTGCGGAGGAAGCATTCGGAGAGAAATTGGAGAGTCTGGGGGTTCCACTCCATGGTGGCAGCTAGGGTTTATGCGTTGGGGTTTTGGGGTTTGGGAACGAAGGGCATGAATAAATAAATAAAAGAATGAAAAGAGTGAAAGGGGAAATGGAGGGATTTTGATGGTTTATCTGTTTTTGATGAGTGCCGCCGGGATGACGTATATTATTTAACTCTTTTTTGAACATTAATCGTGTTAAATGAATAATCTGGCGATTCTTATTTTAAATTGGTGTAAAAAAATATATATTGCATATTTTATAATGGATAGGTAAGTTACACTGTAAATCAACTAAAAATGATTTTTAGTATAACTTTTAAATAGTTATTATCAAAATTAACAAATTTATCATATATGATTGTTTATAATTAAATGACAGTATAAAAAAAATTTACACTCCATATCCTATTTTTTCATATTTATAAATAATAATAGAGTTTAATTGTTATGTACTGTTTATGTAAAAACTTTTAATGTGACTTTTAAGGTGATTATTATCAAAGCCAACTGACTTACCATACATGGTGAGTTGTGATTGAATGACAGTATAAAACTGTTTTACATTGTCAATGTATAACCTATTTTTGCATAATAATAACATTATATATATACGTCATATATGGAATTTTATTTATCTTAAATCATTTTTAAGAGTATAATTTTTTTTTAAAATAAGAAAAAAATCATTTTTTAAAACTAATTTATATTGATTCACTGATATTGGTTCTTACTTAATTTTGACTAATTTTTCACAGTTTTTTGTTGTACTAATATTCTAGATTCTTCAAACAAATAATTTAACTTATTTATTGTTCAACCTGGTTGAATCAACAAATCTGGTCTAATTTTTAATATTATGATTCTTATCAATAGGGGTATTTGTAATGCCTGACTTACGTCACTTAAAACTAATGATAAACATAGAAAAATTCAATTTTAATAAAACTTATTTAATTTAATTATAAAAATGCGAGTAGATTTTTTGTGACATAGAAATAAGAAACGTCATATAATGCAAATCATAATAAAATGAAGTTAAATAATTTCAAGTATATATAAATACTGAATTATCATCATGCATAATGGAAATGAATGATGTACTCATTATAAGACACCACATCTCATTGTCGAACAAATAACAATACCAAATACTAATGTATTTCAAAAAGCCTTATAACATGTCATACTAAAAAGAGTGCCAAGATGGAATCAAAATACATCATAAAGGGGGAGGGGCCACAATCATACTACAAAATCCCCTATACTAGCCATAGACATCTAACCTTAAATACTATTGTTGGGAGGCCTTAAACAGATCTTTCTCCTCTAAGTTAGTGATACATATGCTAGAGTAACGTAAGGGTTCGCCATAAATAGATGAAGAAACAAGATGATCTCAAGGCATGTAATAAGGAGCCCTCCATATTTCCTTCATCACAGCCACAGTTCCACAAATAGGTTGATGGACATCGATACAGTGGGAACAACAGTAGAGATATACATGAACATAAAGTTGCCCATATAACGAACTTGTTGACTTTTAGTCAACATACCACGACCTGTTTCCTCCCACAAATGTTTCCACAAACTCAATGTAAAGAGTGCCCAAGTGCTGACGAGCCTGACTCATCTGCTCCTATGAACGCGTATGTCATGATCATCCACACGCACAACAAATAGAAAAGGTAAACTTACAAAAATAAAGATATACAAAAACACATACATAATGACATACTTCAAACAGACAGTTAATCCCAACATATAATAACAATAATAATGGCAGCCAACCAATAAGTATTTTCAAACAAGATAACATCGCATCATAAAAATATCCACAATTGCATATGTATGCAAAATGATGCAAAACATTTGACAATAATGCGTGTGACAAACTATACTCTGTGGGGATTTCCTATCACTGAGCTATCAACCAGTAATGTTCCCTAACATGGTATAATATTAATATTGATCATCTGGTCAAAACAACATGTGTCAAAACTCATTTAGTGGACAACCAAATACTGTCATGAACTAATGGTGCTTCGTCAAGATATTCGTATAGGAGTAGTTGTAATTTTTCACTAACACTACACGAGACCAATATATAGAATGCAAAAGATTCAATTTTTAAGTAACAATAAATTAATTTGATTGTGAAAATATGAGTGAAAAAATATAATTAACCACAACAAGCAATACTAAATATTCATTCGTGCATAAAAACAAGACAAAAGTATATTGTGCCACACGACAATACAAATATGGAACTAAAAATCATACAAACCTAAAGTAACAAGTATGTCAAAATATATCAATGCCATGGTAGATAAGTCATTAAAATAAGGTACATTCAATAGGTGGAGACAATACTACTATAACAAAATAAATCCCCTAAGTTGGTCATAACTACCATCCTAAACATCTACTATTATGACACTTTTGAAGGATTTCCAAATGCTGATGTGTCCTTACCATATGCTTTTGCAGATGCGAACGTCATGATCATCGTACATACACATATACACACAAATAGAAGGATAAGCTTATGAAAATAATATTACAGAAGCATGTGCATAATGACATACTTTAATTCAAAAAATAGTCATAATCATAACAAATAACACATTACACCATAGGAATAATTCAAACAACATGTGCATGTAAAACACTGTAACATGTAAATAGTCATGCATGCAAAACATGCTAAAAGTCATCCAATGGACAATAATACTAATCATGGAACAATTATGGATTAGTCAAGATATACGTACAAGAGTAGTAGCCACCACAACACGAGATTTGTAAAGGGCCTCGCCTTATGTGGATTTGCATGTCTTTATATCCCCAACATTTTATCTGAGTAACCTTTACTAGCCTTCTAACACTAATCCTCAACTTAATGCACTAACCACAACAGACTCATGCTCATGAATGCATGATCACACTATTACAAACATCATCAACATATCATCAATTATACATCAACACTGACATTTTTGTGGAGAAATAATAACGTCACACTTGAATCTTAAAACACCAAGTTACAAACCAACAATGACCACTAAAGGGCCCAACAAGTCTGTCACATTGAGTGTAGCCCTCCACAAGGTACTAAACACATCAAAGATCTTATAAATAAGGTTTAAACAAATTAGGGATGTTTTAGGCTTTTATTCAGACATTTTCCAACTACGATTCTAAATTTTCATGTATACGTATAACATGCGTTATTAAGTTTTTTGAAGGGAAATCATTAAAGTACACTTGAAAATTTTAAATAAATTGTAATAAATTTATCTAAAATACTTATATTACTGTTTCAAATTTAATTAAATTAAAATTTAAAATTCCCAAAATACCCCTTTTTATTATATTTTGTTAAACTTCAAAAATTCATAATTAATTATTTTGACTTGATATTTTGATGAGAGGTCTAAAATAATGTTTATGGTCATTGAAAAAATTTGTGAAATTTTTTTAATAAATCAATATGAAAAGACTATTATACTTCTAATCTTTATTTAAACACTAGAATAGTAATACACACACAAAAAATACTAGAATAATTCATAAATTACTCAAATTAACTTAAAATTAAAAAATTCCTTCAAATATAGGTAAATAAAATTATTCATAATTAAAATATTTTATTTTAATTCAAAAATTTAATTAAGAAGGGTTAAATGATAATTTTGCCCTCTTTTTAAATATTTTTCACTAAAAGCTTATATAATACTTATTTTAATTCCAAAAATCTTACAAAAATAACAAACAAGGTATAGAAAATAAATTTTCCACAAAATTAATTTATTGATGTCATAATATTAATGTTCTAAAAGTGAAATTACATATTTTCCCTTTTCTTATTTAATTAGGGATTGATTGTTTAAAACTATGTTACATTAACTTCTTTTTAAGGCAAATAGTTTTCCTAAGTCTTGTAGTTTCTTATTAATCACTTTTAATACATAAATATGAGTTTAACCCACTGTTATAAGGTATATAATTATGGTTCAATCACCGTTTTAGCTTAAATTATTTTTTTATGAAATATTTTGGTCTTTATACCTCACAACATCTAAATTTTTTTAAGTTTTAGATGTTTCGTGGATCAAATTAACCATTACAAAACCCCAAATCAAAATACAACATAAAAATACGTCTAAAACTTGCTTCAAGCAAGATTTCCAGCACACAAATCTAGCAAGACATAACATATAATTTTCTTGCAAAAGTAATAACTCAAAACAAGGTATGTTTAACACTTTTCATACTAGGATAAACAAATAAGAAAAAATAAGATACTTTAAGCACAAAATCACCAAAAAATCGTTTTTGATCACCAAAAATAGTGAGTATACATTTAGGATATAACATATATTTTACTGAAGTAAAAATAGAAAATAAAAATCCAAGCTTAAAGTTTTACACATGGATCTACACATTCATGAACATAGATGAATATTTTAGACCACTTTGGACACAAAAATCACCAAGCATGCCTTTTTTATTCAACCAAAATAGCAACCACACCATTTAAACTTAAACATATTAGTTGAAAATAAAGGTGACAAGGTAAACATCCTTTACCCTTGTAGATCCAAACAAAATAGTGAAGCTTTGAGAAAAATGGAAAATTTTAAGCTTTAAAAACCTCTTCTTGAACCAATATCAACCCCATTACCACATGACCATGGTTGCCATGAATAAAATGAAAGAATAAAGGTGAAAAGAAAGGTAGAGAGGGGCATGTGAGGTAGAGAAGAAGAGAAAAGAAAAAAGATGAATACAACTTATCAAAGTTGGATTTTGTGAAGCTAAAATGCAAGAATAAGGCCTTCTTGTATTTGGAGTAGCATTAGAGATGAGACCTAAAGCTCTTAGGATGAAATTGAAGCAAAATATTAGAGAGAATAAAAGAGAAATCTACAAATGGATGGGAGAGAAAAATGAGAAGTGTTGGCACAAAATGTCAGGTAGAACATGTGATATGAACTTAAGGCACCTAGGTTAAAAATTAGGGCTTGTGCATCACATAATTTGGAGCCAAAAAGTCTCTCCTAAGACACGTGCGTGAGCTACTTGACCATAAGGGGAACCAACGAGAAATAAGCATTTGAAACTTTACCTCACTTGTTTGTGTGTAATACATTAAAACCTATTTCATAACGTGAAACTCCCAAATTTGTGAAAGAATTTGAATTAATTAAAATTAATGTTTTAATGACTTAATTAGCATGTTAATGGCATGTGAAGACTAATTAATTATTAAATATTGGTGAGAATTGGTTAGGGTTTTTTTTTTCAGCTAAAAAGAGGCTTTTTGTAAACCGTGCATTTGATATCAAACAAAACAATAATATTTTAATCTATAATTAATATTTTAAAATTTTACGAAAGCTTAACTATGATTAATAATGACATTTATAATTATTTCTATGAAATATTTGTCTGTTTGCTCATAGATAATAGTATAATCTTGCATTGTCTGTTTCACAACGCAATTCAAGTTTTAGTTGAATTAACCGCTAAAACTTTCATAAAAAATGACAGAAAAATTATTTAGTTAAATTTTATGATTTATATTAGGATTCTTCTTGTAATCATGATAAATTATGTTAAACAAAAATTATTAAAAATTAGGGTGTTACAGTGGAGAAAGAAAACCAACTTTACACTAGACTTAAGTCTTAAAACATCAAGCTACAGTCAAAAATGGATTGCCAAGGGCCCTAACATCTCTAATATACCATGTGTTACCCTTCACAAGGCCCTAAGCATACATAATCACCTTAAATAGGGTATAAATAGAATATCAAAGTTTTATGATTTCTTTTATACATTTTAAACTCCACGTGATTAAATTGTTATTTACACATAAAACATGTATTATCAAATTTGATGAAGTACCTCTTATGATTTCACTTCGAATTCTTAAATGAATTTTAATAAATTTAATTAAGTGTAGGTTTGTATTAATATGCTACTATTCTAGAATAATTTTAGTTAAAATTTTTGAATTTCCTAAGAAGCCACTAAATTCAATATAATTCATTTAACTCCAATGATTTATTTCTACAGATTCTCAAGCCATTTTGACTTGGAATCTTTATGAGAGTCTCATATATTCATTAATATTTAGGCATAATTTTCATTGAATATTTTGAATTCATTTAATGAGAAAAAACATTTTTGCTCCTATGTTTAATTTAATTAATTAGAACCTTTATAACTAATTCAAATTAAATTAAAAATTAAAAATTAATTCAATTTTGAATTAAGTGAATTATTCATACCAAAATAAATTATTTTAATTTTAAAATAAATTTATAATTGGAAAAATTAAAGTTTTACCCTTCTTTCATTAACTCTCGTTAAAATGCTTATAATTAACTTAAATTAATTCTAAAAAACTTCAAATTTAACTTAATAATTGTCATTACCACAAAATCATTTTATTTTAATCATAATATTAATTTTATATGGGTGAAATTATCATTTTACCCTTTATTGACATAATTATCCATTAATTAACCAAAACTAGTTTAGATTAGGCTCTTTTTGGTACAATTTTTTTTCCTATGTCCACCAACTCCAAATTAATCACTTTTAACTCTTAAACCTAATTTAATGCTAATGTATTAAGTTGTATTAAGGTAGTAAATTTTGTTTAAGCCATTGTTTCAAGCAAATATATCATCTTTCTTAAATTTTAAAGCTTAAACTTTCATTTAACTCAATCTTTAATTAGGGTTCATGAGAAAATCTTTTTAGCTTTGTTCGATAGCCAATATGGCTCAAACCACACAAACTAGAGATCTCCATACTATCTAAGGCCACGATTAAATTTTTGTGTTGATGTCTTATGAGATTTTTTTCAAAGTCTTAACCTTTTTATACTTAAGTCAAAACTTAAAATCACCAAGAACAAATAATAATTCAAGAAAACCAATCTGAACACAATCAATATGACCATGAAACAGTGAGTACAAGAGTCATACAAGAACATGCAAAATAAGACTAAAAGATGAAAAGTTTTCGCATCAAGGCGAACATGTATGCGCATATACACCACTTCAAACTTAGAAATTGCCAAGAATATATTTTTATACACAAGAACACAACCAAAATAGTCAAGGCAGTAGCAAACACAAAAATGAAAGGGGATTAGGGTAAGTTTCCCTTATCCTTAGGTGCTGTTTGGTAGGGGATTCTTTTAAGTTTTTCAGGAATCTTCGATTAGAATGTTAAATTCTTATGTTTGGTATAAGAATTTTAAAAATCATTCCCAGAAATCTAACATTCTTAGGAATTGTTTTTTAATTAAGTTTTCTACTAAAACTTTTCCATGGGAAGGGGTGGGAATTCAAGATTTCCATGGAGGGGAAAAATTTGTTTATAATCATGTCTTTCATTCCCATAAATAATTTAGACATACCAAATATATTTGTGACATTCCAAGAAATATGATTTCTAGGAAATATAATTCATAGGAATGATGATTCATATGAATGAAAAAATATTTTGTATACTAAATGTCTCCTTAAAGATCTCTTGAAAAAGATGAAGAAAAGTTGAAAAATGCTAAAACCACCACCAAAAACTCTGTGTCACTCCTTAGCATTTACTAGTTTTAAAAAAAAAAATAGTAATGGTTTATATTTTCTGTTTCGTGGTCGACACTGGGTGGTTCATGTTAGGCTTTTTTTTTTGTCCAAGTGGTTTATGTTAAGCCAAGGCTATGTTACTGTCGTTTTGGGTCTGAATATTCGGCTTGGTTTTGAGCAAGCCCAAATGAAACTCAACGAATTGCCATGGAGGGGCCTATTGGGCCTTTGTTTAGAAGGAATCAGAATGCTGAGAAATTTTTTGGATGTTGACAACATTGATGATGCCATAATTGGGTATTCATTTCGAGCTTCCATTGCGTCAATTAATAAAATTTTAGGAACAATTGTAAAGAAAGAACATGATCTGATTGCTACTTCTCTTTGAAAGGCATCTTGTATAGTAGCAGAGTAAGAAAAAGCATTAACTTCATGTTGAATTGTCACCAACTATTCTTGCTAGGAAACGCTATACGCTTCAGCATGTTAATAATCGATATTCCCTTCCATTGTTGATGTAACAGACTTATTTTTTGAAGATGTGAAAAGTTAAACTATAAAAGAGAAAGAAAAACGTAATCAATGCTGTATAAATTCTAACGTCGGAATGCTTCTTGGCATTTCCCTTGAACTTTTGATACTAATCACGAATAAGGAACAAGAATAAGTACAAAAAATTGGGAAAGAATAATAATTAGATGAGATAGAAATGTTTTTTCATCTTAAGCTGCATTAAATTACTCTCTTTTCGGTTATGGGTTGGACTGATTTTTTTTTTCCTGCTAATTTCTTGCAAGTTCAGAGTTAGATTGTGATATTACTATCACTTTTTATTTAATTACACTTTGAGTTTAATTTTCATATAATGTTAATATAAAAATATTTACATTATCAATTAATTAAAAATCATCATAAACATGATTTTTAAGGTAATCATTTTAACAGTTAATAATCTTACTATATATAAAAATTTGTAATTGGATGATAATGTAAAAAACTTTTACAATTTGTTTACAATGTCAGTACCTTTTTTTTTTTTTGGAGTCAGTACATTTGAATTAAATTTTTATGCTTTTAATCTCTCTATTTTAAACTCAAGTGTTTTTTTTAATGAAATCACGTATACTTTATTTTTAAAATTGAACAAATATGGTCTTTTCATCAATTTTATTTTATCTAAAATCCTCAAAATATCATGTTCGATTTAACTAGCTGGAATTTATGATGAAATCGAGATATAAAATAATTTTAAGAGTTCAAACATAAAATAATAATAATAATAATTTGAAAGGTTTAAATAGAGTGTGATATTATGATTTGAAGAGAAGTAGAATTTGGGTTTCTTTTTTAATTCTATGTAAAATTTGATATTTTAATCAATGAATTTTGAGCGAAAGAAGATTTAAAATAATTTAATTAATCTAATTTGTAAGAATCTTGAATAAAAAATAAAATTTTGATTGTTACCTTAATTTTTATTTTATTTTCTATTTTCAAAGATTTATATAAAAAATAAAAAAATTTATTGCTTTCACAGTTTTTTATATAAATTTTTGAAAATAGAAAATAAAGAAAAAATAAAGTGTCATTTTTAACTAAAAGTAAAAATAGAAAATATTTTTTCAAACTAAATGACCTCTTAACTTTTAAGTAAAATAAAAGTGATGAAGGGATTTCATTGTAATAATTAAAAAAATCAAGAGATTAAATCTGCTTAAAAATAATTGAGAGATAAAAAATACACATTAATTATAGTAGAGGGACTACAAGTACAATTAAATTTATTTTTTTATTTTATTTCACATAGATGTCCTTTTACTCAAAATGTACAATTGAGTTCCCTCCGTCGGAGTTGGCCCTCCTCTTGGCTGCTGATATACCGTGGTTGGTGTTTTTTAGAGTGTAGCTGCTATCTCTTCTTTTGTTTGCTGTTCTTTTGCTTCATTTGTCGTACACAACCAAAAAAAATTGGGTATCAAGTGTGCATATTTCTCTTGGCGAGAATTTGAATTGTGATTCGTTACTTTGAAGGAAAATAAATCCTTCTAAATTGTTAGAGCAATGATAAATGTCTATTCCATTTTAGGGTGAATTGAAGAGAAAAGAAGAAAGAGATAAGGAAAAAAAAAGGATTTGTCAATATGAGCCTTGTTATTGGAAAAACTGATAAAAGCATAAATTTTAAGTCTTCATTATAGTAAAGGAGTGAAATCTTACTCCCTATTCTCAATTTTATGAACTAAGATCAGAAGGAGAATTAGTATTGCCATTCATGTAAAGATATTAGAGGATAAAGTATCTAAAAATGCATGTACCGGGCTTGTATCCACACAGCGTCCATAAACCAATAAATGCATGTTTAACCTTTAATATGATATCGACCACCTTGATTGCCCTCCACATAGTACTCAATCCAACGAATACCTTCTCACGTGTGGAAATAGGTAACCCCACATTGTGTTGTCAAGGTAAGGACTCAAAAGGTTGTACATGTTACCAAACAAAACCACTTAGGTTGTGCTTGTCTCATACACCACCCACTTGTTGCTGCTCCTGCGTCCCTTACGTTCACTTCCAAACCTACTCTTCACATCCCTGACAGTGAATTCTAGCACATTTTCCCACACAAAACCAACATTTTTTTGGACCTTTTCTCTTCTGTTGATAAAAATGTCATTCAGTTCCAAGCCGTTGGAAATGCTCAGTTTTTACCATTCTGCTCATATTAATTGTATATGTTTCTGTCTCAAGTCCACGAAACCACTTTGCTCAGCCTTTTTAATGTTTCTGTCTCAACTCTACAAACCACTCTGCTAGTGCTTAGTTTTATCCGTTTCAGTCTAAACACATTTCCATTTCCTATTTATTGCTTATGCTATTACCCTTATCCTCGTATCATGTCCTGTCTTTAGAAAGTGGAACTGTTCAAGGAGCAGCTCTTCCATACATTTTCTTTGATTATTTGGATGCATAAATTAAGTAGTTAACCATTTTGCTCCTAAATTAGTATTACAATATCTGAAAATTATCTTATCACATCATTATTCTATTGCAGAATATGTTAAAACTCTTTCAGAATATCTCATGATTAATTTTCACATTTTCTTATTTGATTAAGATATATTAATTAGTATCAATGTATCATCTCTTTTCTAAGATATATTATCATTTATATATCCATCGGATCAATTTCATAGAAAATTATCATAAGAGTCTGATTTCCTTTTCAACTATGATTGAATAATTAATATCAGTGTATGCACTAAATACCAAGTACGAAAAATACATTTACATAGAAGTGAGGCTGAGGACCCCTACTAGGCAATAATTTGCAACATGACAGTGTTCTATTATTCTTTCATACGAAGCAAGATTGCAAGCACCGAATTAACAGAGATAAGGCACAATATATCGATTTTAGACCTAGTGCTGAGATGCTGGACCTATCTGTTTATCACTATTTGGGAGGCCCGGCCTAAAGGGCAAGGAGACAAATTAAAAGGACTTGTATGATTCTTTTGGTAGACGGAAAACTTGTCCTTGGTGTTTAGGGACTAGATAGTAATTCTAAAAAATAGCATAAAGTCACCATAACACATGCAATCTCTTTTCACAACTGGAGCAAATCGTGCTCTTTATCTTTTATACCGAATCACCCAACCCACCCCACCTTCTTTCTTTTTCTCCCTTTTCTGAACGATGTTTCTTAATCCAATAGATTTAGGTGCTAGATACCTCAAAGTCTCCTAAGGTTGCAATTCCTTTCTGCTATTTTACGTTCTAATGACCACAATGTTTGATATATTATGTTAATCCCAATAGCTAACATAGAGTTGAGCTTAATAATGATGAAACTGCATGCCATCTAATTGACACTTGAAAAAAACACTAGTGTGCATTTGTAGTTTGTTGGAGATTCCATATTGATTAATGACATGAATATTATAGTCTATGTAAGTGGAGGGTAACCTTTACTTTGTGAGTTAATTTTTGAGATTTAGACCTAAAACTCAAATTTCTAAGATAGTTAAAGTTTGATGCAATGAAGGACTACTTGAAAGGATAGTTGAAAATTGAAATAGACAAGTTAGGACCCGTTTTTTGTGGTGGAGAAGAATTTTCTTCTTACTAATTAATAATGTATTTGGAACCCTCAAATCATGGTTTAGAAGAAATTAAGCTTGAAAAGCACAAGCTACTACTTGCCCAAACCATAGTTTTGACTTTCCAAACTCAAGACTAATTAATGTGCACTAAGGGTTATCTATACAAGTCTTGTCGCAAGTTGGAGTGTGACTTTTGCTTCTTTGAATGTTGTTGTGAAATATTCATCCGTAAAATGTGTTTTAGGTCTCTTAATTTTCGGTCAAAATTAGTCTTAGTTTCCATACTTTAAAAATGATGATTTTGATTCTCTAATTTTTTATAATTAGTGAATTTTGTTTCTTACCCTAGTATTTTAAGTTCTATAAAGAAAGACGAAATTCACCAATTATCAAAAATATAAGAATCAAAATTATCGCTTTTAAAGTATTTAGACTAAGACTAATTTTAACCAAAAATTAAAAATTTCCAATAACACATTTTACTCATTATTATTTTTCCATCACATGCATACGCATTAGTGGCAGCTTTGACCTTGAAAGGTACGTGAGTGGGAAAGGGAGTTAAAATGCATTCGCGGAGCATAAAGATTGACAAGTTCATTTTATAGAACCTTCACAAATCTCAATCTTCATGATGCAAGCTGAATCATGCTCTTTAAACTTGTAGGAGAAGTCACACTACTGTGGTCCTCCAGCGTGATGAGCACTATTTGTTTGCTTCTTCCCAAAGACGTGGATTGTTTGGCATTGGTTGCAGGGATTTCTTCAGAGAATCTTGGAAGCCCTCCATTATTAAGTTCGGCCCCCCTTTCTGGTCCGGACTACTCAACAAAGCAACAAATGTTATAATTCTAATGACTAGCTAATGAACTTTGTTCTGGTATCAGCAATTAAAATTTTGGTTTAATTTGTGAAGACGTAAGTTCACATTTTACAATAGATGGATCATTGATGATTCAAAAAATTGCATGATTACTATAATTTCTAAATACATATTTTAGTTTAAAAATATTTTTCTAAAAAAGAAACAACTACTTTTCCTCCTCTAAAAAAAGGCTTCATTAAATTACTCTGTTGTTCATTTTAATTTTTAAAATACATTATCCTTTCTCATGACAAATGAATATATGATAGTCTTTTTTTTGTTATTATATTACAGGTGCGAAGTATCCATCAACTTTGTCAATGACTAATCTTAGCCAAAAACTGTGTAGCTACCTTTAGTGGGGTCTTTTATTTATTTTAATTTAAATAAATTTTTTAATAATGATGAATCATTATGAGTGAGTCTAAGATTTTTTTCTCCCTTTTCTGCAACTTTTACTATCAACTACAAATAATTTTAAATACTATATTGTTTTAGGATTTTAGAAAATGAAGTTTTAAACACTCCTACTATTAATTTTGAAGTTTAAAATTAATTATCGATTATGCTAAGAATTATAGGGAGAGGATTTTTTGGAAGTTTGATTACATTTAAATACCTAAAGTGGAACAACACATATTTATATTTCAATTTCAAAGAAAGAGAGCACAATTTTTAAAATTAAAAGAGAGAAAAATATAATTTCAAAGTCTCTAAAATAAAGAAGTGCAAGTTCCTCGAAAAAAAAAAGGCCTAATCCTTTGTTTTAAATGGCTTTTAACGCGTCTAAAAATGATATAATTATTGCTACATTTTTATACTGGTTTGGCTTTTATTGTCATGTTTTAAATGCTTGCCGGGGTCATTTTTGCCCAAGCAGCGTGATTCTATTGCCTATTATTGATTTATTGTCTCTGTCTTTCCCTTTCGGCCGTTACCATCTGGTATTAAATAATTTTTCACTTAAATAATTAATTTTCCTTCAAGTATATATTCTTAAATGATGCTGTTAGAAAAATCTAAAAAGTCGTTCTAACAAAGGGAGACAAAAACCTCCCATTCGTAGCTTACATGCACCTTCACCAAATTAAAATTCGCTATAATTATTGGGAGTCACTATGGTACCCCTGATAAATAAGGATGCTTTGGAACAATTGGTTTTTAGACCAATAAAATTTTCATGTCATTTATTTTGCTATCTGGTAGAGAAACTTTTGTTTATTTCAATTTAGTCCTTAATTAATTAAAATTTAATTTTCTTTTAAATTTAAAATTATAATTATTTTAATTTAAAATTTTTGATTACTGTTTTAAACATTTTTTGATCTTTTGGGAGCCTTATTTTTGCGCGCCACTCTTGGTGGAAGAATTTTGATCAACCTCTGGCACTGAGGACTCTCGCAACCTACTATAATCCAAGCTATGTTCTTCGTCATGAGGCAGTAAGAATAGGTGCACGTGCTCACACTATTAGATCGCATCACATAGGAGAAAGACTCCGATCCCCAGTGATGTGTGGGGGATAATTTGTCTTCTTCAACGACTCCTCCGGCAGCATGTCGCTCCTAGCTGAAGACTTCTGATCAATCTCTGTTGCCAAGAAACGGGAAATGAAAACCATTTTTCTCTTTTCCATTCTTCAACCATCACAAACCCACCACCACCCTAAATTTGGATCCTTTCTCTCCCCACCCCATCAAGTGCGACTTCATCAGATACCCCAAATTTTGTTTTGGTAAGCAAAGTTTGAATCTTTGCCTTGTTTTTCTGGGTGCCCAAACTTATTTTCCCATAAAATTTGCTATTCATAATCAAATTGCGTATTTGAGGTTTTCAATTATGGATATGGGAGAAGAAGGGATTTTCCCAGATGAGGTGGTTATTTAGATTCTTGCAAGATTGCCTGTGAAATTACTAGGTTCAAAACTGTGATTCATTCTCTGTTAATGTCTCTCCTTATTATGAACCAAATTTTAAAAAAATACATGAACAAAGGTGATGTTCCTGAATCTTAATTCTTGCTATTGGGTGAAAGAGAAGCTTCACAGGAGAAAGGAAAAGGAAAATAGAGTTTAAAAGAATTAAATTTGTTTAAAACAATAATCATATTTTTTAAATTAAAATATTTATAATTATTAAATTTAAAATAAAAAACATTTAAATTAATTAGGAATCAAATTGAAATATATAATAATGTCATTATTAGATAGCAAAATGATGACATGGCAACAACTTATTAACTATTGGTCTAAAAACATACTGTTTCAAAACTCCTAAAATTTATAAGGGTATGGTAGAATTTCTCATAATTATTTCCTTCCTTTTTTTCTTCTTTTTTTCATAACTTAATTGTTACTCTTCTTTCAGACTTTAATAATGAGAGTGAACATAATGTGTGTAATTAATACTCCTTCTGGTCCTTTTTAGACTTAATTAACTGATTTACAAGGATTAAGGAAATTAATTAATTTAGTTAGTAGTATTAAATTTGTCCCATATAAAATTACCTTTAAAATTAAGACAAAACTCACATACAATTCTATAAGTATTGTTTGTGTTGTTCTCCAATTAGAATTGGAGTTTCACCTCGATAATTTGTATGATCTTTTAATACAAACTTTTATTTTGCAGAATACCAAAGGGAAACTCCAATTCTGATTGAAGAATAGTACAAACAACACTTATAGAATTGTATATAAGTTTTGTCCTTAAAATTAGTGAGACATATTCTTATTCTTTTTTCAAATATTTATTTATTTTAATCTCTCTCACCTATAATATATTTATTACCTTGATTTTTATTGGCTATGAAAGTGAAGAGGCAAAGTAAAGTTTTCAAAATTCTCTCCATACAAGACAAAGTTAGACTCTCAAAAGAGTCTAAAACATTAATGTATCCTACCTATTATTTATTGAACATAGGAAAAAAAAGACTCATAATTAAGGATATTTTTGTAAAAAAATAATTTATGTATGAGATATTCTAGACTAGTTCTTATAAAAAAGATCAAGCCAAACTTTTAATTTGGTTCATATAAAAAGGACCAGAAAGAATATTTTTTTAGATATTTTTTATAAGAAAATATTTGGTTTATTTTTTTATCTTAATTATAAAAAATATAAACTCATTTTCAAATGTATTAATTACAAGATTCTTTTTATATTATTATTTTATGTTATAGTCTATATGTTAACGAGACACTTACTTATTCTCTCTATGTAAGTGAATATATTTAACCTAAAACAAATAGTTATTGGAGTAATTTTTTACATGAAGAGTAATTATTGGTGGAAAAAAATCATGACTTAAAATTGGGAATGATTAAGTTAGTGTCCTTAAATATATTAGTCATCACTTAAACCATTTAAATCTATGAGTATTTTTGAAATAAAATTTAAATTTATAATATTATTTTTTAATCCTATAATATTATTATTTAAAATTAACCGCTTTAACTATTTTGCATTAGTTTTAATGAATTAATTATTTATTTCTTATAAAAAAGACCGGACAGAGTATTTTCTTGCTAAAATTTATATTTTTAACAATTATTATAACCCCGGGTCCTTAAATATTGGCACAAAAATATAAAAAGAAAAAGAGTTAATGTCAAAAATGGTTAATAAGCCATATTTAATGCTGAATGGCATAAAAGGTTTAAATTATTGATGACAAAATTTATTTAAAAGAAAAACCATTTTATTTCACAAAATATACTAAAATGTTTTGAGTTTAATTATGATAATTGTAAGTGTAAAAATTTTACAATATCAACTAATTATAAATCACTTTAGATATGACTTTTAAAATTTAATGGGTGTAGTTTAGTTAACAATGCATGTTGAGCTTATAGAGGAGGACCTAAGTTTAATTCTTGCAAAACACATCCTTTGAAAGAAGGCAAAGAGTGTTAAGTATGATTAAGTCTCTAACCAAGAATTAGTCTTATAGTCAGCCAAAAACACCTTGGAATTCCACTGAAAAACCAAAATCATTAATTATGGTAGTTACCAAAAAGATAGATATGACTTTTAAAACAATTATTATAAAGTCAATAATTTTTAATTATATAACAATTTATGATTAAATAATAATATAAAAATCTTTTACATTGTTAATGTATTTCAATTAAATTCTATTTTCATACAAAAATAATAGCACTTATATATTGAACAGAAATAACTATTTATTAAAGTAATAGTCATTATGGTAACTTTTTCTAACTTTACAACGCATATTTTTACGAAAAGAATTTTATTTTTTACTGTAAGTCCAGCGCGTAGCGAGAGCAAATGAGCTCTCCATACTAAACAACAGTCATTTATGATAAATTTTTTTTTCTAACTTTACGTGTCTGATACGTAATTTTGTTTACCACTGCTAACCACCTGTACATTATTATTTGAAAGTGGAGAGAAAATGAAAAAAGAAAAGAAAATACAAGGAAAGAAAAATAAAGAAAATAGGAAATAATATAAAGAGAAAAAAAATGTTTTTTTTATCGTTTGGATGAAGGAAAAAAAAGAAGAGAAAAAATAATTAATTTTTTGTTCGATAAGAAAGAAAAGTAAAAGAAAAGAAAATATAAATATCTCAAATAATTTTCATATCCTTTTTAAATAATGATAGGCAGATAGATTAAAAGGTAAATTTGTCATTTAAATAAACGAGTCTTTCTCTTTTTCATTTTCTCTCCGCCTAATGAGAGAAAAAAATTTGGACTTCATGTGATTTTTTTTTTCCCTTTTCTCTTATCAGCCAAATGATAAAAAATATTCTTTCCGTTTTATGTTACTTGTCTTTTCTTTGTAACCAAAAAAATAAAAAATATTACTTGTCTTTTAAGATAATGCATATTCCTTAAAAAAATATTAGTTATATGAGTTATTATGACAAAATAACTTTTTTTTTGACAAAAATACTCTTAGAATATAATTGTGAATCTATTTTTTTGTTTTTTTTGTTTTTGGTTTCTCACAAGTATCTTCTTTTGAAGACAATACTGTTTGAGGCATGGTCAGATACTAAATGTAAGCATTTCTTTCAATAAGGATTCAAACATTGGTTTACCGCATTGTGAGAGATTAATCCTTTCCATTAGACCCAACCCTGTTGGTAATTGTGAATCTAATTAATTATGTAGGTGAGATACCAATAGTAATGAATATTACCTCCGTCCCATTTTGTTTGACGCTTTAGCAAAAAAAAATTATCCCATTTTGATTGTCTTTAAACATTTATTGTAGAGTTAGAAAATAAAAAGGAAATAAAAGATAAATAATCTAATTAGTATGAAAGATAAGGAGTATATTAGGAAATTTTATAATAATTTTTTTGAAATCTAAAATATTAATTAATTTTCTTCATTCCTGTGCCAAAACCTTAAACGACAAATAAAATGAGATGGAGGTAGTATTTAAAATGAAAAGGGAAATTTTAATGCAAAAATTTAAAAGTAATTAATCTTAAGATTTGAAAATTTAAAATCTTAATATAAAAGAAAAATTTAAAACAATTAAGAATTTAAAATATATATATATATATATATATATATATATATATATATATATATAAAAGTGTTAAATAATCATATATTGAGAAGAGAACGAGTATAATAAAAAATATTCATACATTCAAAAGCAAGAACTCAAATTGGATTTATATCATAGAGGTTGAGTTCTTTTTATGATATATTTTTTAATGAAAGTTAATATGATACTTCTTTCTAAATGAACTTTATTTAATTTTCTTAATAATGTGAATTGTTTTTGGTTCGTGTGATTGAATATTTCTCTTTAGATAATTATATTTAGGGTCAATTAACTTTTTGCTCCCTACATTTATGCGAAATTCCTGTTTTAGTCCCTAAAATTTTTTTCACTCGTTTTAGTCTCTAATTTTTCTCACTATTAGCCTCGTTGATCCTAACGTTAACTATGTGTGTTAAGTGATGATGGAGAGGCTTAGGTTCCAACTATTGCAGCCACGTTGATTGCCAAGTATGATGTGAATCTTTTTTAATTTTTTTTTGAAGAAAATGTAAATTATAAGTGAGACGGTGCGTATTAGCTTGTTGAGCCCTAGGTTTTTATTGTCTTTGAAATAGCGTTAGCTATAGGTGTGCTTCCTCTCACAAAGCTGCAAATTATTTAGAGGAATTCCTGAAAACAAAAAGCAAAAAGTTAAAAAAAAATCAATATAAACTTTTCTATGGCATCAACGAACATAGAAAGAAGTTGATTTGCTAAAAAAACAGATGTTGTGCGTGTGGTGAAAGAGCAGTATTGCTCACTGCAAGAAGCACACGTAATAATGGAAGGATGTTTTGGAGATGCCCTTTTAGGAAGGTGCGTTTGGTCCTTATTGTTTACTTTGATTTTTTATTTTTCCTTTATCTGTTCTTTTCTGAAGGAAAAAGTGATTAAGTAGGAGAGTAAACCTTTGATTTTTGTTTGGAATGTGTAATTACCCAGGAACTACAACTTTTTTCAGTGAGTGGATGACAACATTGAAGAAGAAGACATGAATGGTGTTGTAACCAGTCAACTTGAAGCTGTGGATGAGTTGAAGATTGAGGAAATGAAAAAGAAGATTGTTAAGTTGAAGAAGTGTTGGAACCAAAGACGTATGAAGCGTTCAATCCCTCAAAGTTTTGAAAATAACAAAAATTATTTAATTTTTGGAGTTCTTAAATATTTGCCCTTAATTAGCTTTCAAATTTTGCTATACAGTAAAAAGCTTTTGAAAGCGTCTGATTGCTTGATTTTAACATACGCGCTTTTTGCAAAAATCATCCAATGCCTTATCTGAGATGTCTTAAAATTCAACTAAGTTTTAATGTTTCAATCAACTTATTCTTCTACGCCTTGAAACTAATGTTTTATTATTTTCTTATGAGATCCAACGTTCAAATATCTCACATGAAATGAAATGCAGATTTTTTTTTTGTGTACAATTACTACTTTGCAGAAAAGTAAGTCAACCTATCAAACTACCAAACTGAAATAAGGAGTGTTAAAAAAAAACAACTCTAAAACGTAGAACTATACCTCCCACTTTGGTGCAAAAATAAAAGTTATTTTTCTGTCTTATCTGCAAACTCGAAACACACGCAACCATACATGACAAAGCTTTGTTTGAAGACTGAAGCTCTTGTATCTCAATGGTTATCTTCTCAAAGGATATATATTGTTAAACACAAAGATAACACAAGAACGGGGGTTGAATTGTGTTATAGCAAATTTTTGCAAAACCTTTTTTAAAGACGTATCATTTGAAGGATTAAACAAAAGAGTTTTTAAAATAAAAACGTTTTGAAAGAGAGACGACTGCTAAAAAAGAAAATGGAATGCACACAAGAGTTATACTGGTTCGTCTCACCCCAGAGACTATGTCCAGTTCTAGGAAACTACCAAGTTTCACTAACTTATCCAAGTTACAAGTATTCTTTCAACAAGCCTCTTCAGGCTCAACCCAAATAGTCTTTAACTTGCCTCTCCAAGCAAAAATTCAAGTATTCTTTGAATCAAAGCCTCTTCAGGCTTCTACCAATTTCTTAAAGAAAAGGTTGAACGTGAGTTACCTCACTGAGTTTAACGTCCTAACAAACAAATATACAGTGAAGAACAAATAAAGTTTTACACGTAGAGTATATGAAGATTACACAATGAGAGCTTTCCAACATTTAAAGATTTTATGATTTCGTCGTCACTAAGATTGAGGTCTCTTCTTCTATATATAGACTTCTTCAAAAGTATTCGTTGTAAGTGCTTGCAAGAAACAACCTTTGTCTGTTGAAGGGAGTTGTTGGAGCATTAAATACATCATTTAATACCTATCACCAACTTGTCACTTTGATAAGATAAGGTAGTCTGCTTATCTTTACCATTCTCATACTCAATCTTGTAGCAGTAGTCATATCTACTTTCCTGTTCTGGCATCCGCACACACAGTTCTTCTTTTTCTCATAAAGATAACTTTCCTCGAGCGTAGATATATAGGCTTCATACATATCGAGGTAGTTTACATTCTGATTGATGAGCAGATCACTTAGATCATCATTTGTAAGTTGTTAGTTACTGAATTTATATATCTAAAAGAAAGATAAAGATGACATAAGCTTGAATTATCAGATGGTTGCTTATGAACATATTACGGATGACTAGACGATTGCGTAAAAACACATTTATTAACTGTTTGTTATTATCAAAATATATGAGAGTTATAAATTGGTCATTTGTCTTAACATATATATATATATATATATATATATATATATCAAGTCCGAAGATTCGAGAGTAGCATTTGACTGAGCAACAAACAGATAAAATCTATCTTAAACGATCTTGCAAACTCTCTCATATTGCATACCCTTTGCTTAGCAAAGTTTTGTAATCACTCTTAAACTTTTATATCCTCACATTGTGAGTTGATTTCTTTTAAACACTTTTTTTGTGTTGTGAAAGCCTGGAGAGGCTTAGTGATTAAAGAATACTTGGGTTTTTAAGTGATCTTGGGTTAATCACCTTTGTAAGGCCTAAGAGGCTGATAAAATACTTGTTTGTAACCAAGAGGTTGGTTAGTGGAAATCCTTCTGGACAAAGGTACTAAACGTAGCTCAAGTTGAGTGAACTAGTATAAAATTTCTTGTGTGCTTTTCTTTCCTTATCCTTATTTGTATTTCTTTTATTCGTGCCTTTTTGATTGTTGTTAAGGTTTTGTGAAAAAAAATTCTTTTTAACACACAATTCAATCCCTTTTCTTGTGTGTTCCTATTTTTTTCAAGAAAAAGTTAAGTGTTCAAAGGATGAAGGAAAAAATGTTGATAGGAGTGATAATTCTATCGTGGTTACTGATGTTAATTGTTGGGGTGATTTCTGTCAACAAATGCAATATAAAGGGGGAAAATGTTGTATAGTTTAAACACTTTTTGCAAATGTACAATATATGTTAGCAGTTTGGTACATTTGAAAAGCGATGTATATTGACGGCTTGATGCTAATGTCATCAAGTATTTTGGTTGTTTTGTAATCAGCAGTTTGGTTTTAATCGTTTAATGGATGGTATTTTCAATTTGGAAAAATGACATTATTGTAATTCAATTGATTAATGGATGGTATCTTTTGTGGCTGTAATGTAAGGTTTAAGGTCATTTTCAATGCTAACTTACCTATGTAATCATAAATCGCAAATTGAAAGTAGACACAAAATTGATCTTACCTACCATTCATATGGGGGAACTAGTGTTAGCTCAAAAGTTATCAACTAGTGCTAAGCTAAATCCATTGGCAATGTCTTTGATACATTGAAAACTAGGAGCAGGAATTGGGTCTAGCAATTTGTTCACTAACAATGTCCATACATTAAAAATAGCACATTACACGAAGTTCAATTTTTTCTATTTAACATATCAAAAATTTCCCCAATTTAGGATAAAAATTTAATGAGGATCTTACATCCCAAATAATAGAAGTGACATTACACCTTGATTGTTGTAATTCACTAGCATCATTTCCTAAGATCAATTGCTTGCGAACATGGGTTCATATGATGAAGAAAAATACAAATTAATGTCGCTATTTCAATCTATTGAATGCATATAACTTCATTCCATGATTTTCTTGAATTTTATAATAAGGCTTGTCAAACATCTTTTATTCTTGGCATTTACTTTAGTTGAAACAGAATAGAAGTATAAATGCTTATAGGCACTACACAAATAAATAAACAACCTGCTAATAACATATGTAACTAATGCTTAAAGGCACAACTGTTGAGTTACAACTTTCCAAAATATTTCCACTATAGCATTACAATTTTCCAACCTGCTAATAAGATTTCTAACTAGTATTCCAAAACATTTCTACTGTAGCAGTACAACTTTCCAACCTGCTAATAACACTAAACAATTGCTACTCGATTAAAAGTAATCCAAAACAACAAGTCTATCAAAATATGACATAACACCAAACAACTAAGTGCAATACATGCATATTCCAAAATAGCAAGGCTTCCATATAGTATCTTTGTCCAACATCCCACACAACTACAACAATCCAACTTTGGCTCATTCAATTACTATTGGTTGATCTTGCGAAGTCTTAGGATGTCTTGATGCAATCACATTTGCCTGAACAAACACAATTAAGAACAAAATTAAAATGAAAAATAAGACTTTTAGAATACAAATGTGCATATGTTTTACTCCAATATGATCTAAGAATCTTGTTGGAATAAGTTGTTTGCCTTTGGCCTTGTTACTCCCTTTACCACTGGGGCTTTTTGATTTGTCAGGACTGTTGTCTTGTGCTTCTTCATTTCTTGGGCTAGTTTATGAAGCACTAGATGATTTCACTTGGGTGTTGTTTCTTGGTGAACTTTTCACTATCATAGGATTGACATCGAAACTTGTTACTATTTGTGAAGTTGGTTGTTTAAAAACAATTCCTTGAAACAGTTTTGATAGATGATTAAATATTGAAAATTATTTTTTTTAAAAAAAGAGAGCAATAAATTCAGTGAAGACAACCTTTTTCATAGGGGGATTTTTCGTGTGGCTGGCTGTGTAAGATTTGTTGCATTTAGACGAGGACTTTTCCTTGTGGTTGGCTGTGGAGAAGTGGTTCCATTCACAGGTTTGAGTTGTGATGACTCGGGTTGTGAGCTTTGGCCTTCAACCAAAATGGCCTAAATTATTGCAAAACAAGATTTACTAACTGTATATTAAGTTAAACCTATGTTATCATAAAAATAATTGTAAATAACCTATCTCGCAGTGGGCTTTTTTGTCTTTACATGTTTCCTTTCCTTGTATTTGTCTGTGAAGGTTGTCTTTCACTAAAACTAACCTGAAATAATGTTCATTAACCAAATAAAAACCAGTCATGTTCAAATACAAAATTGCTAAACTAATAATTAATATTACCTTTTTTTGTTTCTTAGGAGTTAACTTTTTTAGTCTTGAAGAAGATGCACCAACCACTTTTGGACTTTGCCTATCAAAAAGTAGGAATCTATATTAAATATTGAAGTTGTATGTTGATAGTTATAATAAGTTATATAACTTGTTGGTTAGTCCAACTTTTTGGTGTTGCTAGGCACTAAGTTGTTGTCCTTCAATATTCCAAGTCTCACTTTTAGGTGCATGCACAAGTGGATAATAACAAGTTCTTGTGTTGTGACCATATTGGTGGTACCTTGCACATTTATTACTTGTTCTATTTCTCTTCCAATGGTTAGGATTTGAATCCTCGTGAGGGTTTCTCCTTCTTAATTTCTTAGGTCTTCTTAGCCCTTTCTTGTAATTTGATGGTAGAATTTCATGATCATTTGTTTTGAGCCACAAATTTTGTCCATTGATAGGAGTTATGACATGGCTATAACATAAACCATATGTTTCTCTCCTGTTGTATCTATGGACATAACTTTCAGGGTTGTCTCCTTTCATGGTTATGGTTGCAATGGTATGTCTACATGGGATCCCTAAAAGTTCCCAAAAGTTACAAGAACAAGAGTGTTTCTCTAGGTCTACCACAAACCCATCTGTAAATAGTATATGAGTTACGTCAAATCTTATATCTCCTGCCATGTTGCAAACCAGCTCCCATTGAATTGAATCTCTCTATCCAACCTTTCTCTAGGCTTAGGCATAATGACCCCACTATAACTATTCAACTTTGCCTTCAAAGTTGCAAACCTACTCATTGTATAGGTTCTTATCCATTCAAACATGGTAATTATGGGTTTCACCCTAGCCAATAAGATTGTGTATTAAAAATGTTTCACTTAAGTTATTCATAAGCACATCACATCTAGAATAATAGGAAAATGCATACTTGCACCAATTTTTTGGGGAGATTGTTACTAACCATTCATATGCCTTCTCATTGACCTCTTTCAATTCATCCATCTTCTCTTGCCATGCTTCATAGTATGTACATTTAACATCACTCAGCATGAGATCTCTTATAAGTGTGCCCCTTCAAAACTTTTTCTTGAAGATGCCTTAAGCAAAACCTATGTTTTGCACCTTCCATAAGCTCTTCAAATGTGGGAACCAAACCCTATCCTGAAGCAAAACAAAAAATTAATTAAAGTAAACATAGTACATTTGATCATAACCATGCAAAAAAGAATAAAGAATTGTTACATTACCTTTTGTTGATTTGAGATAAACATTCATCTATTGCTAATTGAGTCTCCAATGTCTTCAGAAGTAAAGTCAGAAACCACTGCCATGTTGAAAGGGCTTTACTTGCCTCAATACACTGCATAACTTGACCAACATCTACACCTTCAACTGAAGAAAGGCTTTTACTATCACTCTTCTTTTTCTTCTGAAAATGAGACTTTTTTGTGTGCTTCACCCTCAACCTTTTACCTTTGAAGTACTTATAGCTGCCTTTGAACTTTCTGTTTAATAACCTGCAAAATGAACATTGTTTTCTACCTCACAACCCTGTACACTAACACCAAAACCATCATCGTCTCCTTTGTCTCTCTCTTCGTCACTATCATTAAATATGCTTCCTTGAACTGAATCCTCACTATCATTCTCATCATTATCATCATGACAAGGCTCATTACTAACAACATTTTTATCCTTCTCCAACCTTTTACCCCCAGTTTACCTAACCTCAACATATATATCTATCTTGTTGTTGTTGGCAACTGCATAATTTGCTAGGTCATTTGCATCCTTATCAACCTTTAATTCTTTTGTTCCATTCTAAAAAGAGTCGCCACTAGGCTTCCATCACAACCTAATATTACCACCATAACCGAGGTCCTTAGCAAGTTCAACAACTTCAAAAAAGGACCACTTATCTACTTCCAAATTCTTGAATGCATGAACTTCTCCCCTTGTATATTGTATATTGAGCTCCTGCATAAGACATCCATTGTGATGGAACACGGCAGTCAATGCCATCAGTAGAAGACAATTTTGCACTCCAACAAATATAATGTTAACTTATTGGAACAATAAAAGACATTAACAATACAATCGAAACAAATTATAATAGTCCAAACTTAGAAAGAAACACAACAACAAGAGCAATTAAAATCCAATTTTATTATAACTTTACAAACTTACAAATGCACACTGTCATCAGACCAATATATAACAGTACCAACTTATACAGAATCACATCAATTACACCAAATCAATCCCAATTTTATTATAACAATAGAAAGTGACAAACAAACACTGCAATTAGACCAAGTAATGACAGTACCATTTAAGAAACAAGGACTGTAGTCAAAAAAACCCTACCCCACATTCATGTCACATATGGCGAAAATATAGTATACACTGTAGTTAAACAAACCCTAACCCACATATATTAAAAATTGTGTAAAATATAGCAAATACTTCAATTCGAAAAGCCCTACCCCACATATTGCCCACATTCGTGTAAAAGATAAGGAAAACACTAACAAACAACACCAAACAGTAATAATAACCCTACCCCATGTAGCCCCCCAAAAACGAAAAGCAACACTTTCCACAAACCCATAACCCTGAAGCTTTCGCATACCTGACTACGCTTTTGCTTCACACAAACCCCACACTATATGTCCTTCACCTTCAACTGAGACCACAGTAACAGTGACCACCACATAGAGAACATCACAAATGGACCACCAGGTGGGCACCACTGTCCAGCTTCGAGTTTCGTACAAGGAGACGCACAAACTCAAACCAGATTTGGGGATTAGGGTTTTTTTAGGGCTGTCATCAGAAAGGTAGGGAACTCACGTGTTTTGGGGCTTTTCCCCAAGGAGTAGGCAATGATAAATTTGTCTCTCCCACCCCTTTCACTAACTCAATTTTTCATTTAAAAAAATTCAAAATATTTATTTTTGCAACACTTACATGGCACGTGTGAAGTGGACAATAATTGTCCATGTCATTAGCTGACAGTGCACCAATTTAACATCAAGGATCAACAAGGCTAATGGTGAGAAAAATTAGGGACTAAAACGAGTGAAATTTTTTTTAAGGACTAAAACAAGAATTTCGCATAAATGTATGGACCAAAAAGTTAATTAGCCCTTATATTTATACATTTAATTTTTCTTTCATCTCTTTTTTATTTTACTACATTTTTTCTTTTTATTTCACTACTTATCACATATTCTACTTTCTCGCTCTCTTTTCTATCTCGATCTCTCTTCCCTTCACCCAAAATTACTCTTTCCTTTCCTCTTTAACGGACCGAGATATTAATCTCCCCAACGAAAAAAATCTTACCCCATTAATCTTGTGAACGGGGATGGCAGAAAGTCAGAAAACAATAACCACCGTTCACGATATTTTATTCTAAAAAATCGAAACATCATGGTTGAGTGTTATATCGATCCAGTTTCTTTATAATGAATTAAAAACCAAAAAAGATAAGAAAACTGCTAACTAGTAATAGGTCAATTTCTTGCCATATTTTTCCTGAAAAATACAAATAGAAAATGACGAAAACCCTATCGTTGTTAATTTCCCATGAAAGTGTTATTTGTGCCATATGTTTGTTATGTGAATATTACAGGCCTGACAAAAAACGAAAACAGCCTTCAGGCCGAATGGTTGATTCTTGGACAACGTTATGGCACCAAAGTAGCATAATATCCTTCTTATTCTTAATAGGTTTAAGTCAGATAATTGTTGATATATAATTGTCTGCAACAATGTTTTACATGTAAGATTCTTCAATAGATCAAACGTAACATCATTGCATTGCTGCACGAAATGACTATAACAAAATAGTTAATGACGTGCTAAATTTGACTTTAGTGGAGGTAATCGTTCAGTATTAGATTAGCCATTTCATGCACATAATATATGTACCTAGTATTCGATTTTTCTTCTTTGCTTACAATCCCATCAGCATTGCTCAATTGGGTTTTGACTACATATTTTGTTGGGGTGTGTGTTTTTCTAAGAATTAATTAAAATTATAATAATTGGATAGTTAATTTTATTAAAAATAAAGTATTTATATTTTTATCAAAAGTTAACAAATATAATTATTTATTTAAATGCACTTAATATTAATTGAGAAAACTCTAATTTGTATTTAGTTCTATGTCTTTGTGTGTACTAAGGATTTTATCTTTTTCAATAGTTTTTTTTTTCGTGGGCATGATTAAAATAAAATTATAGTCGACATGTTTAAGGATTCAATTATCTGACAACTTTACTTGCACATTATTGAAAGGTTTTAGGTCTAAGTCAAGCATATAAATTTAAGGTGATCGATCAGGTCGAGATAAAAAGTCATAAATTTAAATTTTTTATAATCCGGGGAAATAATGACATTAAGAAGCTGATTAATATAGGTTGCTAGTAACAGAGTCAAATTAGGCCATGCAATGGGAGAGGAAGAATGGTTGGCACAACCCTCTAGAATTTCCCTAAGAATCGTTTTAGCACCTTAAAATAATCTTTGACTTCTCAAACCGAAATTCCTAAACATGGCTTAATGGAAACAAATATGTATGAGTATCAGCGTAATAAAACACGCCCAAGAAAAGAAACAAGCAAGAGGGTGATTCAACTTGGAAAATAACTCTTGCAACGTTAAGTAAAAAATTATAGAACTCCCCATTACCGCAAAAGATATGAATTTAAACAATTTGCTCAGTTACATTAACCTGCACGCGATCGAGAGCTGAGAAGAGATATTTTCATTAATTAAAATGACTAGTCAAAAATTAGATAGATAAACACACTCTTCAGTACTCTCTACCCTTCAACAAGTCTCGATCCGAAAGAGACTACTTATCGTACAATGTTACCTCAGACAAAACATTTACTTATCTCCCAGTTCGAAGATAAATATATACGCTTGCAATCATTTACCATCTCCGTCATTCTGCACAAAGCTAAACGCACTTTTTCCACGAGAATAAAATAAAGTTAAAGATATATAGCTAGAGAGAATCATGAAGTGCCCTCCAACTTCAAAGATAAAACAACAACACATGGAAAAAAAATTCAAGAGTACACTGAGAGTACCTAAGTATTTGGGAACAGCGAATAAACAACTAACATGTATGTATACCCGAATCCCTATCTATAATTCTATCTCTCCAATTTTTGTCTACCGTACTCAATAACTCATTTTCTTGTACACAAAAAGAAGAAAAAAGAAAAAAAATTAATTACTCTAATTAATATCATTATCATTTATTTTGAATTAATTGCAAATAAAGTTGTGAGCAAATTGAACCAAGAAGCAGGTCGCTCAACAAACGCAGCGTCAGAGAGAGATAACACTTTTTTTTTTTGTTGTAAAATGACGACAAATGCAATGAAATTCGAACCTAAAATTTAATACTAACAACTCAATTTTTTTACCGCTAGACCAACCCAAATGGGTTGAGATAACATACCGTGGCTAATTAAACTATGCATAGTTTAACCACATGGGAGCTAAAACCTAGCATGTACCAGAAATTATAGTAGGCTTCATCACCATAAAATAATATGTGGAGATTAACTGAGGTTATGGTTTCATACTATACAATAATGTCTGGACATGACCAAATAATATGCATTCACGGGAATATTAATTTGCTGCTAAGTAAATTAGTAGCGAAAATAATTAGTCAAAATCTTATCATTAATAGTACTAAAGTTAATCATAATTAAAAATATTAATTATCGTGAAGGGAACACAGACATTTACTTGATTAATTAATTATATGAGCAATATTATACCAACCAAGCGGCAGCAGAAGCATTATTGATTATTACAAACTACAAGCACGCCGTGGTGAAGGGTTGCTGCGGCGGGAGCTCGGGCTCCGGCCACGGCGTGACGTCGCCGGAGGAGGTCCACCACTTGGTGCCGTTGAGGAGCTCCGGGAGCTCAATCTCGCGCCAGAAGTCGTCGGCGGCGTCGTCGGCAATGCTGGTCTTTTCCGGCGCGGCGGCGGTGACCATCACCATGTGGGCGGCCTTGGCGGCGGCGGCCTGGATGTCGCGGGCGGTGCAGGCGGAGGGGAGCGGCGGGAGGCGGTGGACCTCGTCGGGGAAGTTGAGCTGCGCCTTGCGGCCCTTGAGGCAGTAGGCGGCGACGTCGTAGGCCTTGGCGGCCATCTCCGGCGCCGGGAAGGACCCCAGCCATATGCGGGACTTCTTGCGCGGCTCCCGGATTTCGGAGACCCACTTGCCCCACCGCCGCTTCCGGACGCCGCGGAAGAGCGGGTGGCGCGTGCCGCCGCGCGGGGTGGTCGGTTTGCTGTCGGCGGTGCTCGAGGTCGCCTCGTCGTCGGCGGCGCTGTTGTGTGGCTGTTGCTCCATTCGGAGTTTTAGTTTTGCATCAGCAACTGCTCTCGTCTATCCGATTATCTTGCGCATTTATAAATGAGGCTTTCGCGATGGCCAGCGGGTTAAATTACGAAAATGTCCCTAGAGAGAGAGAGAGAGAGAGAGAGAGCTAAAGTTACTACTCGCTCTATTTTTCTACGTAAAGGACCAGCATGCATTTAAGTAAAGAGAGCATTGGTCCTTCACATTCGCACCATCCCAACGCGCAGCACTGACACAAGCCATGTCGTATTTGGTTCTCTGATGTTTTTTCCTCGTAAATTTCGTTTTATGCGGTAATTACTTGTTTTTTTTTTTGGACTATCATAACAACGAGGTTTGAATATTTTTTAGATTACACAAGAATCCTTGAGGCAAATCCTTTTTTAGCTAAATAGAATCATTATGTGAGACAAAGTTCTTCCTTTGAATATTTAACTCAGTTGTATATTCAATATTTAAACTCAAGATCACTAATTAAGATAAAATAATTCTGCGTTAGTTAATCTACGTAGTCGGTGATAAGAAAGCTTGAATTTATGATTTCCTACAAATTATTGCTTAGCTAAAAAATATATATATAAATTACCGGTAACTAAATTCTCTATCACTAACCAACATGTCATTAGTTCGAGTGAAATTGGACTCAAATCTCTTAAGTAAGGTCTCGAGTTTGAGTCTTGTTTATGAAAAAAATGTAATTGAGAAAAAGATCTCACGAAAGGTGGTCAACTAGATTTTTCAGTAAAAATTAATCATCAACAAAGTTGATAGATAATTCACACCATGGTTAACCAAAAAAAAAAAAACTCTATCACTAAGTGTCTAAGTCAATCCTAGTGAATGTAGTGACTTGTTAATATCATCTTCTCTAAGCAACAAATTGTTTTAAAATTAGGTAAAATTAATTTTGAGCGGTTAAAAAAAATTAAGACTGTATTTATACTAATTAATATGAATAGGTTTTGTAGGATCTGTTGGACAAAAGTATGTGTAGTTCATGTTTTATGGGATAAAAATAAAATAAGAATAAAAACAAATTTGACAGAAATCACATGTTTTTTTTTTTTTTGTACTATATAATTTTCGTCCAATTCGTGCAATATTTATTTCTACCGTCTAACTTTTTTTTTTAAATTAATCTTAAACATAAATTTTACGTTAGAATATGTATCTCGTCCGGAGAAATTTATTTTAAAAGTTAGGCAAAGGGGATACTACATTCTTCAATTATGAAATTAGAATTTAAAAGGCTTATTAAAATTTATGAAAATGACTTTGACTGTGTTTGATAAATCATTTTATCAAATTTATAATTTATTTGACTAGTTTATAAGTTTGTTTACGAAAATAGATTTTTTTTCACTAAATAAACTTATCTCTTTGACTTTTAACTCTTTTTTTGGTGAACAAAAGGAGTCAAAGCCTAATCAAATACCTCTAAGAAAAACAATTGAGCTAGCGTCAACTAGCAAACACAATTGGAGAAAGTCAAGAATGAAATTAAAAACAGTAAGAGACTGATTAAAAGCAGCTCTTATTTTAGTCATTTTATCAGCAGGCTGGTTAGCCTCTCGGTAGACATGATGCCATTGAAAAACCACACCTCTGCTCTTGAAAGCCACTATATTAGGCCTTGTTTGGGATGGTTTTTAGTTGAGTTTCGAAATTTTCAAAAATTACAGCTAGTTTTTAGTTTTTAAAAATTAATTTTAGTTTTTTCTCAAATTTTTGGTTTCAAAATAAACTTATTTTGAAATTTTTTTATTTTGTTAAAATTAGTTTAAAGGTATGTTTGTGTGGTGGCGGTAGTAGTGGTGGTGACGACGACAGTGACAATGGTGGTAGCGTTGATGGTCGTGGTGGTGATGGTGGTGGTAGCAGCAGTGACAATGGTGTTAGTGGTAGTAGTGGAAAGAGCCATTGTCAAATGTAGTGGTGTGTACTTTTTAAAAAACTAAAAACTAGATTCACAAAACCTTTTTTTTTGGTTTTGAAAATGGATGTAAAAGTGTTTTAAAATTGAGTTAAAAACCATTTCAGCTCCATTTTAGCCAAACGCGTTTTGTTTGGAAAATTGGATTTGAAAACCAAAAACCAAAAACTCACAATCACCCCAAACGGGCCTTTGGAGATTAAAGAATTGCAAGGATATTACTTAAACATTATGTTTGAACTTTTAATTTATTTATTTTTATTCTTAATATATTAATAAAATTTATCATTTATCACCTTTATTAATATTGCATTATTTATTATAATAATTTTTTCCTTTATTATATAACTACTTATTTTCTTTATTACACTATTTATTTTATTTTTTAATCAAATGTTTGATATTTAAATAAATTAAAAAATAACAAGAGTTCAAAAATTAAAATTATAATTACCTAAAAATATTTTTTTATCTACAAAAATTATATAAATATGTTCTTTTATATCATTTAATATTTTTCAACCAATTCTACAGTTGATTTTATTAAACACATTTTAAATTTAATAAGTTAGCTTAATATCTTTTAAATTTTACTTAAAGATGATTTTTTTTTTCAACTTTGAATTAACTTATCAATTATTTTTACCAAGAATAACCTTCATGACCTTTTAAAAGTGTTTTTCAAGTTATTTCAAAAAATTTCATAAAAAACTTTTCTAACTTATTTCAATAGATTTTTTAATAAAACTTATGAATAAATTTTTATTTAATTTGTCAATAATTTATTAAATAAATACTTAATTAAACTATTTATCTAAACACATCTTTAATTCATATTTATCTTTAATTATGAAATACTTTTAGTAATATTAAAATTTATTATGTGGTAATTAAAATTCACTTACATAAAATTTAGATCCTCCAATGAGCACAAATTGTTACAATCAATTTTGACTATATTGCATCTCCTGTGCATGGCTTGTATTTTATGGACAGGCAAATAATGAAGCAGAGCGGAGTAGGGTGTTGTAAATTTGTACTGTCATCTTTATATATTTGATGTAACCCTACTTGCTAAATAGTCACTCTACTCCCGATGATGTAGGCACACTTGCTGAATAAGCTTTGTTAAATTGTGTTATCTCTGTGTGTGCGTGTGTTATTCTACTGTTTTAGAATTCGGTTACTATTACTAACAACGTCATTTAATTTTGCTAATGCATCGTATCTTCTATTATATAAGAAATATATTTAGTGAAAATGTATAAGGAGTTAATTATATAATTATACAAGAGTGATCATAATTCGACAAATAAAATTAATTTTAACTTTTATAGATGATAAAAATTAGATTATTACACTTTTACTTGACGTGTTGTCCAATGCTAATTATTATCCAATGATTTGTCAAAAAGTACAGTGTAACGTGTAATTATGGAGTTGCAAAATGGGTTTATAGAGGAGTGATCTTGGCTCAAAATGAACTATCAATTTTATCCATAATCATGGCCAAAATCTATCCGCATTCGGTAGCTACTTTTCTTTTTCCTTCTTTTATAGTGAACATAGACTATCAAACCAACCTTAAAAAAATACAACATCACAAACTCACGGGTGACAATTTTGGAGAAGACACCTGAAAAGTTTGAAATTAACACCCAATAACTCATTTAGCTTGAGCCCAAAGCTACATGACACTTTCCAAAATAAAGCAAGGCTCGATTATTTTATCTTAAACGAAAAAACAAGCAAATTAATTAAAAAATCATAGCGCAATCATGAAATGCGATTTCGAATTGTCACTTTTTTTTTTTTTTCCAGTCAAACGTTGAAATAAAAATTAATTGAAGAAGTCTAGATGAATGCGGGTGAAAATCGGAAAAGCAAAAAACCAAAAGAGAAAAAAACAACCTCATCCAATGATTTAGACATTTTTATTTTTTCTCGATAACTAATGATTTAGACATTTTAACAAGCAGGTTGCAAGTTGTAATGACAAAGAAACGTGAATTTCAAAACGAGGGGGAAACAAATTGGACCCGTCATGATAGTGAACCGAGACCGTGAGACCCACAATAACAAGCGGCGCGTGGTGAACCCCACAAAATTTATCATCAGTGTCACCGAGGGTCAAGGCCCCAAAGGAAAGAGAGGTAGACAAATGATGGACAACGGTGGCACGAGAATGACCAAAGTGCCATTTGAGGGAAGTCACTTTTCTCACCTGGTTGCACGGGATTACGGTGAGTGCGTGTTGCTCCTTTTTTGTGCTTCCATATTTTATGGGCTTTTTGGTGGGTGGGGTGGACTTTTTGTTGGTGAGGGATGGATGGGTTGGATATAGACAAACAAAAAGCCCATGTGTCATTGTTGTTGCCAAATGTCATCCAGTTGGCCAATTAACTTTTGAGCACGAAGATAGAGAATTTGAAAACGATCGCTAGTTTCTGGATCCCATGAACCGTCTTATCTCTTTGTATATTTATATTTTCACTCCAATTATTATTATGTTTTTCAAACCCACATAATATACAGAGTGATGATGTGGGGATATATTCGCATATCATACCTTCCATTAACACTTATTAATTTTTCTATTTTTTTCTTTTTATCACATCATATCATTTATTATACATATACTTTTTTCTCTTATTTCTCCTTAAGTGTCAATTAACACTTAGGTGTCCAATGATTATTTTCCTAATATTTATACTAACAACACTTTGTCTGTCATTATGCTTTAATTTAGTTATAGATAGTAACAGATTAAGTTCTTTTTTTTTTGTAAGCACAATGATCACATTAAGATTAGAACCTATGACCTCATATATATTGTCCCAACCCTCATCACTAAGCCTATCCTAGTGAGTTAACAAATTAAGCTTTTGGTAAAAGGAATTTTATGTTAGAAATAGACTAATACCCATTTTGTTTTAATGTTATTAATTGATTCTATTTTTCTATCATATGTATTAGCTACATAAATTAAAGAAACAAAATAAAATATTTTGAATATAACAAATAATTTTTGAAGTTTTGATATCATAAATTCTTAATAAAAAATTCTTTCAATATAACCTATGTACTTAACAGATATAAGATAGGAAAATCCTAATTAATATAAGAGAAAATTGTCAAGTCCCCTGAAAGTTTCGCTTTTCTCAAATTCGACTCATTATTTAATTAAATAAATTTAGCTTATAAAAATCTAAGTTGGTTGACACAAAAATTTTAAAAGATTGTCAATTAACATTTTCAACAACCAAAATTGTTTGAGCCACACACACACATATATGTTTCTCTTTAAATATGTTGTGGCAGTAGCGATGGCATTAGTATAGGTTTGGGTAGTTATCATAGTACTCGTTTTTTATATTTCTATTTTCAAAAAAAAATACTCATCTCTAAACTCATCCTTACACAAATAACAATTTTAATGTTTATTCCCATATATTATGGGTATCTAAATACTTATCTCTAGACCAATTTCTTACATTTTTGTTAAACAAAGATATTATTTCACACCCTAATTATAAATATGAAGCTATTATAAGATCAACTAGTGATGCTCCTCAACTAATAGGCTTCAAAAATGACTTTCTAATAACGCTGCAACACAATTATAAAGATGAAAATGTTAGACAACGATAATAAAGAATTGGGTTTTCGATTTTAACATCAAAAAAATTAAGTTAGTAAAATAAGATTAGTGAGTTACGCAGGTAAAGTTGTATTTATATGCGTAATATTAGTTTATATATTTTTAAATTAATATATTAAATAAATATGAATATGAGAAAAGTTGAGTAAATTACTGATATATATCTGCACTCATATCTATAAAATTTTATAGATAATTACTTATATCGAAACTCAAATTCATTCAACAAATAATTTTCTTTTTAACTGTGAATTTTATTTTATTTTTGTGAATATCTATTAAGTTTAAGGTCGGATTCCTACGTGCAAGATAAACAACCAAAACAAATCTGGATCCATGGGTTTAGCACGACCATTTATATTAGGAAAAAGACATCCGAATTCGTCATATATGATTTTGGGATTGTGTGCGCCCTTAGTTGTGTATTATAGTGGATCCAAATGAGTAAAAAACTTTCTAGATACAATTTTTTTCCCTTTTCTTTTTTTCCGTGTGTGTGTTTCTCACGCTCTAAATAAAACCCCACAAACAGCTGAAGACCCAATCTCAGTTCGGATCATACGTACTTTAATCAAATATTGAAAGATAAGCAAATGTGCATATGCAACCCCCGATACATAGCTATCAAAAGCCATAGTGTGCAAGTGTAGTTTAACAAAAGCCATGCATGTACTTGCCATAGTGTATTCTACTATTCTATTTATTAAAAATATTCTTTTGAGAATTTAGGGAGATGCCAGTACGTACCGGAGCCACACTTAGCATCTCTAACAGAGAAATTTGTAAGAGTTTGTATACTATAGCTTTAATAATATTTCACACTTGTCTATAATGTTATATTGTTTTTCTTATTTTAAAGAAACTCACTCATTTTTTTTAAAATCAAGAAACTGACTAAAATTTCTCAAATAGACCCCACAATATATCCAATTCTTTTATACTTTATTATTCATCTTAATTTCAATTAATATATTTGAATGTCAATTGTTAAATAATAAATTAATATATAGAATATTTTAATCAAATAAGAAATTTACTTTAAAATATAAAAAATATAAAAAATAATGCAGATTAAAATTAATAATAGCTTTTAAAATACATAAAGAAATGCAAAATGATATATTATTAAAATAAAGTTTAGTTTAGTTTATTCTTGTGTCCAAAATGTTCCTAAATATGTTCCACTTAGTCTATTTGAAGATAATGTATTTCTTTTAGATGAAGACGTGCTTTCCATTCTAAATATCTTCTAAAATTGGGATGAGGACCATTAAAATCTTTAAGTATTAAGACATCATTGTTTGGACGATCATATAAAAATCATTATTATCTGCTTCAATGTATACGTGCTCCAAGATCGTGTTAGGCAACGTATAACTGCAAATTATGATTGGAGCACTCCAAAAGTTCTGTCTACATCTTTTCTTGTTGCTACTTGATGTTGGGCGAACAATTTTATTTTCTCTCCTTGTGACATTGAGATGGTATTTACGAACGCATCTCATTCTAGATAAATGTCATATGCTAAATAGTACCCCATATTATATGTGGTTCCATTCAATGTAAATTGTACCTTAGGAGCTTGCCCTTGCAAACATCATTAAAGACATTAGATCGATTAAGGACGTTGATGTCATTATTTGAACTGGCTACACCAAAGAATGCATGCCAAATTCATAAAGTCTTGTGACACCACGACTTATATGATAATAGTGGGCTTGTTGTGATCTCCTTGACGAAATTGACCTTTTCATGGACAATTTTTTCATTCCTAATGCATACAATCAATGCTACCTAATATACTAGGAAAGCCATATGCATCCCCTATTTTTAGTAGACTTTCAATGTCATTGTTGTTGAGCCTTCTCAATTACTAAATCCCAAATACTTCATTCACTCCTTTGACTAACTTCTCTAAGCATTCTACTACAATGCTTTAACCAATACACATATACTCATCCACATTGTCAATTGTTGAACCACAAGCCAACATGTAAACTATGATAATGCCTTTTTGCAGTGGTGAAAGACCCATTCTTCCAATTGCATCATTCCTCAGCTGGAAATAGTTGTCATTGTTGCCAAATTCCTTCATAATGCATAGGAATACATGCCTTCGTATTTGAAACCTTCGTCAGAATTGATTTTTGGTGTATGTTGGACTTGCCAAGAAGTAGTCATTAAATAAGCGAAGGTATCCTTCTTCATAATTCCTATTTATATATGAGTTCTTTTATGAGCATCCTTGCCTAAAGCTGCTACCTTATGCTTGCATATGTTTGTCAATTAATTTCTGAATGCACTTATGTTCGGTTCAAATGTCATTTAGCCCATCTTCTGTAAATGTCCACCCAAGCTCACTATCAAAACACAAACCATAAAGATCCATTTGAAAGAAGAAGAAGGGAGTTAAAAATTTCGCACAAGTAGAAAACAATAAGAGTGTGTGATACAAATTGTAAATACTAAGACAATATATAGAGTCCAACGACTAATTTCATCTAATGGCTAGTTTGACCCCAATGGCTAGTTGAATCCATGTCTTTCGTTAATTATTTTGCACAAATGGTTGTGATAATGAAGTTGTGCCTCTGTCATCCCAGTTATGTCCTTCATGAGGATATCAAACTCCTTTAAAGTTACCTCTCTCTCCTTAAGATGTCCATAATCTTTCACACCCATCAATCTTTGATCCAATGACTCTTGTATTGCCTTAATCTATGAACTACATAGATGATCAATGATCAAAGACAACTATAATGAACATCACAACCATGAATGAAAAAGGAGAATGAGTGCACTAAAATCTTGTTGGTAAAAGATAAATTGTGTAGTTCAAAAGTTTGTCGCATGCTACATATAAACAGTTTAGAGGAAGAAAAATGGGAGTTTTAAGAATGATATCATGAATGATGCATTTGTCATTTTTAATCAAGATGAAGGTGAAACATTCAAATTTGAGTATGCATGGCATTTCTTGAAAGATAAGCCTAAGTAGAATTCAGAGTGAGGTGGAGGTTCTTCAAGAAAAGCAAAGATACCTGCTTCAGAGTCGTACACCTCATCATCTTTGTCAGACATGCCAACAAATTGTAAATTTGACCCAACATCATCTTTTTTCAGTGTCTAATAGGAACGAAAATGGCAAAAAGGAAGGCTAAAACAATATTTGAAGAATCATATTCTAACCTTGCAAAGATTAAGATAATACAAGAGTCATTGGATCAAAGATTGGTGGCTACAGAATATTACAAACGTCTTAAGGAGAGAGAAAGGTAATATTTAAGGAGTTTGATATCCTCATGACTGGCACAAATGGAATGACAAAGGCACAACTTCATTATCACAACCATTTGTGCAAAATAATTAAAGAAAGACATGAATTGAACTAGCTGTTGGGGTCAAAGTAGCCACTAGGGTTAAACTAACCACTAGGGTCAAATTAATCGTTGGGGTCAAATTAGCCGTTAGGGTCAAACTAGCCATTAGATGAAATTAGTTGTTGGACCTTATATATTGTCTCAATATTTACAATTTGTATCACACCACATTGTTTCGCTAGTTTCTCTTATTGTCTTCTACTTGTATGAAAATTTTAACTCGTTTTTCATCTTTCAAATAGGTCCTTATGATTCATATTTCAATACTGAGCTCGAGTGGAAATTTATAGAAGATGAGCTGAATGACATTCGAGCTCAACATAAGCACATCCAAAAATTAATTGTCAAACTTATGCAAGAACAAGGTAGCAACTCTAGGCAAGGTGCTTGTAAAAGAACTCATATACAAAGAAATCGTGAAGAAGGCACCTCTCTATTTATTTAATGACTACTTCTCAGCAAGTCCACTATACATTGAAAATCAATTCCTACTCATTGTGAAAGAACTTGGCAACAATTAGTATTTTCAACTAAAGAATGATGCAACTGGAAGAATGGGTCTTTCACCATTGCAAAAATGTACTGTTGCAATTTACATGCTGGCTTATGGATCAACAACTAACAGTGTGGATGAGTATGTGTGAATTGGTGAAAACACTGTAGTAGAATGCTTAGAGAAGTTTATTAAAAGAGAGAATAAGGTATTTGGGACCAAGTACTTGAGAAGGTCCAACAATAATGATGTTGAACGTCTACTAAAAATAGGGGATGCATATGGCTTTCCCAGTATGTTAGGTGGCATTGATTGTATGCATTAGGAATGAAAAATTGTCCTACAACATGGAAAGGTCAATTTTGTCAAGGAGATCATAACAAACCTACATTATCCTATAAGCAGTGACATTGTAGGACTTGTGGATTTGGCATGGATTCTTTGGTGTTGCCAATTCAAATAACGACATCATCGTCCTCAACCAATCTAATGTGTTTAATGATGTTTTGCAAGGGTAACTGGGCAAGCTCCTGAGGTACAATTTACATTGAATGAACCACGTATAACATGACATTTTTTCAAAATGGATTACATTTGTAAAAACTATCTTAAAATGGCATAAACAATTGAACTTAATAAAACTAAATAATAAATTTGAATGAGGAAAAAATAAAAAATAAAGGGTGGAGATCAAGTTACTCCAATAGTAACTCTTAGTAGAGTTACTCTACTTAATAACTCTTAATATATGTTAAATTCCAACAATCCAACCATTAAATTAAAAAATTTTGCTGAGTAGACCAACTATACAAATTTTTATAAAGTTTGAAAACTATTTGATACTTCATTAAATAAATTCAAATTAACAAATAATTATAAGTGTTGACAATAAGATTATTTGGTTATAAATGTTTGATTTACTTAAAATTTGGTATGCATAATCGTTGACATAATATCAAAATATTCAACAATTAAATCATTGAAATTCAACATGTATTAAGAGTTATTGAGTGAAGTAGTTATACCAAGAGTTACTCTTAGAGTAACTTGATCACTGCCCAAAAATAAATATTTAATATAAACTATTAAGTTAAAATGATGTTATTGAATAAACAATTAAAAAATATTCTACATTTACAATATGTTTGATAAATTATTTTTTATTAATTTTATTATCTCTTTAAATAAAATTCTTACTTCCGTAATATAAATAATAATAAATAGAATTCTTATTTATGAATTTATTAAACATAGGGTTGAAAGATTATTTTATATATAAATATATTAGTTAAACCAGATTCTATATAAAGATTTAAAGCCATAATACAATATTATTCAATATAATTTTACTTATTATTAAATATATAATTTTGAAATTATTTGATAAAAATAAATTTAATAAATTAAATTTTAGTTAATTTTACATTTCATTTTCACTTAATATTCTTACATAATATAAAGTAGATATACTAATATAAAAAAATACATGTGAATAGAAGTTAAAAATTTAATATTATTACAGTAAATACTTTTCGATAAATTCTTTTATATTTTGATGTTAAATTTTAATTTTTCACTAACAATGTATTTGTGATTAATTATATAATTACATTATAATATGTTTTGAAATTATATCTATTCATACCTGATTCTTAATTTAATTCAAAATAATTAAAATTACGTTGATATTACAAATATTTTCTCTAATAAATTAACGTTAACATCTTATTTGTTCATTTTTAAATAATATATAAATTTTTCAATTAAATTTATTATATTTTATGTGCATCTTTTAGACTTTTATCCTTTTCTAATATAGATATTAGAAAATCTGAATATTATATATCAAAGAATATAAGAAAATATAAAATCTCAAATATAATAAATAAATAGTTTCTAAACAAACAAAATTATAAATATGACACGTGAATATATTAATAATCAGAAACATTAATAAATTATTACAGAAAATATCATAAAAAATAAATTAAATAAATGCTATTAGACTGAAAGAATAACCATCAAATATGTGGATAACTGATATGAGATTATTTTAACTTAACCAATGGTCTCGAGTTTAGATCTTGGATATTTAGTTGTATTATTGAAAAGTATTTTTCTTTTTCTCTGTTTAAAATCAACATATACAATAAGTAAAAAAATAATAATTTTTTTCTAGAAATTAACATACTTTTAATTACTAGTTATTGGAAAATTTAGAAAAATGAAATATGAAAATAAAAAAATTGAAAGTTTAAAAATATCAAAAAGTCAAGAAAAAATAAATGAGATAAAAGAAAAACCAACAAGAAATGAACGAAAAAATAAATCCAAAGAAAATTAAAAATATATAAGTTCAGAAGAAAAAAAATATCGTGTGACTTCTTCTATAATGGGAGAATTTTGACATTATATGTAGAATTAGATTTGAAGGATTTTTTTTTTTTAACCAACCATGATATATTTTTATATTATCTAAGTGTGCAGGATCAGTTCAAGCTTAGGCTTAATCCTCCTTATAAGATATGTTTAAAGCTTCAAAATAATCCTACCCGACATATAAAACCCACTCACATGAAACTGAGTTTGTCATATTTAAATGAAAGATTTATATAGCCAACAATATGCTCCCACTAAAATGAATATTTACAAAAGCAAGGTGACATATACAGACTGTATTTTGTGTTGATGAGATGATGCCGAAACATCTCAGCATTTATATATTTTATCATTATTATCTCATCTTATGACATACAACTACACAATTATTATGTGATAGACTATGCAAGGCAGTCCAATGTTGAGTGTTGTCTAAATCAAACTTTAAAAGAAACTTTTTTATTTTAAATGAGAAAGTTATATATTGAACTTTTTTTTTAATATACGTGGTCTTTTTACTTTATAAAACCTAATAATAAATAATTTTTATTAATAAATCTAAAATTTGAACTTTAATAACTTTACTTTTAAATCAATCCTAAGACTACGGTACAAAGCTTATATGATAGAGTACTGATAAAAAGAATCTAGGCATAGACTAGGGTACAATTATTGAAATGCTAATTACACAATTATTATATTCTCATATATATCACGCACTTGTCTAATTAATATATCAGTACTCACTTTTTATATAAAAAAAAAAAAATATCAGTACTCACTTTTACGATTAATATTTTTTTTTTTATTTCCTTTTTCATTAAGACATGTGATGCTTTTATTATGAGAAAAAAGTATATATATTAATAATGTAAAGTTTTTTATATTGTCATTTAATCACAAACTATTATACATTAGTAAGTTTGTTGACTTTGATAATAATTATCTTAAAAGTCGCATCAAAGCTGATTTTTAATTGATTAACAGTATAAATTTTTTTACACTGACAGTGTATATCCATTAATCTTTTATTTAATATTTTTTTATGTTTTTTAAAAAGAGCTTAATGAATATATATTGTCAGTGTAAAAGATTTTACATTGTCAATTAATTAGAAAATAGTTTTGGTGTGACTTTTAGGATAATTATTATCAAAATCAATAAATTTATTATATGTGATGGTTTATGATTAGATGACAATGTCAAAAATATTTATACTATCAATATATATACTTTTTTCTCTTTTAAAAATACCTAAATTTATAACCTTTTTCGTTAGGTTTTTTTTTTTGGTCCAAATCTCAACTTTCTCAAATATATATATATATATTATGTTCATTTTTTTTCATCTGAAGTTTTAATTGTTAAAACTATCAAATTATCTTTTTTCTTCAAATCTATTTTTTTGTATTCAAAATGTTTTCTCCAATGTCAGTTACTTTTGTGCTTATTCTAAGTTACTTTATACATATTTTTCTTTTAATTTTCTAAATGATACCTGGATTTCAAATTAGGTAATGTTATGGGAAAAAATAGATATTAGGAAAATTCTACTTCCATAAGTGAGCCTATCTAACTCAACTAGAATTAGTTGAGATCTAAAGCGATTGCTGAATATTAATAAAAAATATACTAAATTTAAAAAACATATGCAAGACACAAGATACTTATAATTTAATTGTAAAGAAAGAGTAAAAATTGATAAAAATGTAAGTTGATATAATAATTGATTCTTGTAGTATTGAAAATGAAAGATGATATAGTAATTTAAAGTGGTTGATGTTGGGAAAACAACACCTTCCACATATAACAGTACAAAATAGAAATATCAAAAGAACACACAAATTTATTTAATGTGATTCGGTACTTCTTGTCTACGCCCACGGAAACATTTCAATTTTTTTTTCATTCTTAAATTACATTACATCACACTACAAGTTTTTTGGACAAACTTGTGAAAATTCTCCCTTCATATAACTCCTCTCTCACTTAGGGTGGTGACTCTCTCTTTAGGCTGGATGATTCTTCTCATCTCAAGAACCCTTATTTATGCAACTTGTATCCTAATATTAAAAGAGAAAATAAATCACTAAAATAAAAATAATATTTTTAAATCTAAACAATATCTTAGAGATTTTAAATTAAAAATTTGAATTGTTTCCCAACAGTTGATTCTCTGTGGCTAGTGTTGAAATCACAGTGGAGTGAAAATAATTCATTCTTATAGTAGCTAATGTTGTCTGACAACTTCTGTAGATTTTCAAAATCTTTACTTAGAAGCTGATGTAGTTATCATTTAATAGAAAAATTAAGCAGAGTTTAACACAAGGATCTAATTAGGGTATTTTTAATATATGAGAGACTTTATCCAAGAATTTTTTTTTCTAAAGACTAAAGCCAAAATAAGTCAATTTTTGAAAGACTAAAAATATATTTAACTCAACCTACAAATAATATAATAGCATAGTAATTAATGTACAATTTCGAATTAGTTGCATACAATGGCAAGCAACACAAAAACAATAAAAAATGGAAACGTGAAGAAAACAAATAGCAAAGTCTGCGACAGTTGCCTGTGGCCAAATGATTAACGAAAGGAAAAGGCGCACACAAAGTTCCACAAGGAAACATTATTGTTGTGTCTTGAAACATTGACAATTCCTGTTGGTTGCTTCGTTTAAGGGAAATTTTGTATTCCTCTCTCACACTGTATTTTATTATTATTTTTAGAATATTTCTTTATTTCAAATTAATTATCAATTTAAAATATTAAAAAAGTATTATTTTTTTTCAATACTCTCAATAAATAAATATACTAATAGATATATACTGAAACTGTACAGTACAATTAATAAAGACATTTTAGTCAAATGGTAAATTATTTTATCATAAAAATTAATATAATCAATTGTTTTTGAATAAATCATCAATTTAATCCCTCAAGTATTATCTTCTCTCTTAAATAGTCCTTAAATTAATAAAATTATATAAATAATTCCTTAAGTATTGAATATTCATCAATTCAGTCCCTACGTTGATATATTTTATTAATGTCCAATGACTAATTTGAAAGATTTTTCAATACTTGGAAAATTATTTAGTATAATTTCTAATACTTGAGGGATTACTTATATAATTTATTTATTTTAGCAACTATTTAAGAAAATGGGTAATACTTTAAGAATGAAATTGATGATTTATTCATTGTTTTTTGGTGAACACAAAATATTTTTTGACCAAAAATCAACGACTAATCTTTTGACTAATCTCTCACAAGAAAAAAAAACATAAATAAATTATTTCAACAAAAAGGACACAATCTAATTAAAAGAAAATAATAATATTGATTGATATTATAAAAGTCATATAAAACTAATGTAACTTAATGAAAAAAATGCAAAAAGACGCTACAATTTGGAGGAAAATCATTGTGAAAAAATCTTCTAATAATTTCATTCACGTGAAAATTTTTAATAAATTCCAGAAGAAATATCATCAAATACAATAATTATTCTTTGATATTAAGTAGTCACAGGTAGAAATGTATGTTAAAAAATAAAGCTTCAAAGGTTCTATTGTATATGTCCTAAATGAATACCGTCCATATTGGGTTCGAATCCTTAAATTACCATTTTAAAATGATCTTGTAACTATCATGTTCAATCTATAAATTATTCTCACTTGTCTGTGAAAATATTCAATAAAAAATAATATTTTTAATATTCAATAAAAACTTGATATATTCAATAAAAATCTATAAATTAGTCTCACTAGTCATCCCTTAATGTCGGTAAATTTTGGTTTTCAACCCAATCACTTAGGACATGATTGTTATATGCTATAATTTATACATATCAACTCTTTTTACACATTTGATTTAAACACATCAAGTTTTTAGAACTAGGATCCTCTGTTGCCTCTACAACAGGGGTAGACCGAAACTTAGATGAGAGTGTGCAAATGCACCCCCTCAATCTGATAAAATTACAAATAAATATGTTGAATTTTTATATTTTGTCTTTTCTATTTTAATATATTTGAACCCACTACTAAGGGTAGACCTATAATTAAATAAGAGTGTGCAAATGCACCCCCTTAATTTGATAAAATTACAAATAAATATGTTAATTTTTTATATTTTGCCTCCCTTATTTTTATATATTTAAATCCATTATTTTCAATTTTTTACTCCTTTCGTGCATTTATTATTTTTTTATTGACAATGAGTTGATCATTCAACGATTTCAAAATATGAAATCACGTAGAGGACAATTATAAGGTATGTAATTTATTTGATTAGATATATTAAAATGTTATGATTTTAACATGTATGTCTTTATGTTTATATGTATGATAATTATTATTATTATTTATTTTTTAAATAGATTGCCCCCACTAACCCGAGATCTTGGATCCGCCACTGCTCTGCAACACTATGTTCTTTACAGCCAAAACTAAACTATTTATCATATTTTCTCTCTTTCTTAAATTATTGTACACTGGCCAATCAATGTTTAAAATTTGGCTACATATAGGCTACACACAAAACTTGCTGTAGAATCTAATTTGAAGTTTTTAAGCATAAATTAGATACAATTCTAAAAAAAATGTATAATTAGATATAAAATATTAAAGGCTTAAATCCACTTTCGATCTCCCTAGTTTCGTAATTGTGTAATTTTGGTCCACCGTTAGTTTGCCGCCAATTTTTTAACAAAAATTGCTAGTGTGGCACTAACATGCTTACATGGCTGATGATGTGGCATTCTGACACATGCTGATGTGGCACTGACATGTTGACATGGTACTAGGGGACCAAAATTGCTAAATCGTGATACTTTAAGGACCAAATTTGCACACTTAATTTTGTCTTAAAATATTTTTTTTGCTTATTTTTATTTTATTTTCTTTATCTTTTTATTTATTTTTTTTTAAATTATCAAAATTAAAAAATTAAAAATTAAAATTATGTTCATAAATAAATAAATAATGAAAAATGCAAAAAAAGAGAAAAACATCACAAAACCTCATCCTTAAGCATGCAAAAGCCCAAAATCATAAACCAAAGCTCGTCAAATTATGTCATTGTCATCACTTAAACTGACACATAGGAGTCCATCATCAACATTAATTTCATACCATCATCCAAACCAGACACCAAAGTCATTATGTTTTCCTTCATCAACCAATAACCCCATGAACAACATCTAATAGTCCCAAACCAAACCAAAGGCCACCATGAGCCACAAGGACTTCTCATTGTGGCATGTGTATGCTATACACACACCACTTGAGCAGAACCGTGCTTCCATAACACTCCATACCTATCTATCATTGTGCCACCTATGAGCTAGCATCAACTTAGAATAAGATCTTTATTATAGATCATTCTTTATTTGGCTAGGAGGTGGCATCAAATTATTGCTTGCATTACATTTTTTTCATTACCAATTATGTATGTCTATTTTATTGAATATACTATGTTTGGATGGTTGTATCTTTTTGCTTTGTTGTTAGCAGGCTACATTGTGGTATGACTATATTTTTTCTATGCAACTATGGATGCGTTTTTGTATCATTTTGGTTAATAACTTGTGTGTGTTTTCTCCTTTTCCTCGCACATGTGTTTTTCTTATTTAGCGGTTCACGGGTAACGTATTTGTGTTGTTGTTTTTTTTGTATTTTTTATATTTTCTTTCTTTTCATGATTTAATATTTTTTATTTATCCAAACAAAATTAGATGTTCACTCATTGCGGGAGTATGTTGTGCCTTTCTTTGTAATGTGTGAATGATTTTGCTCAAGTGATGCGATAAGTATGGTTCTGCTCAAGTAGCGTGTGTATTGCATGCACATGGTACAATGAGAAGTCTTCATGCCTCATGATAGCCTATGGTTTTTTGTTTTGACATTTTTTATTTATCCAGACAAAATTGGATGTTCACACATCACGAGAATATGTTCCCTTCCTTCCCTTTTATCTTTTTTGGTCAAAGTTTTTTTTTTCATTTTTATCTTGTTTTATAAAAAAAATAAAAAGATAAAGAAAATAAAATAAAATTAAAATTAACAGAAATAGAAACTGAGACAAAATTAATTATACAAATTTGGTCCCTAAAATATCACAATTGTGTAATTTTAGCACCTAAAATATCACGATTGAGCAATTTTGGTTTCCCAGTGTAACGTCAATATATCAGTGCCATGTCAGCATATGTATTGGACTACCACGTTATCTACCATGTCAACATGTCAGCATCACCTCATCACTAACATGACACATCAACAATTTCTGTTAAAAAATTGACAGCAGATTAACAATGGACTGAAATTGCTTAATTTGAAAAATGTGAGAGACAAAAATTGCAATAAAATTTAAAACGAGCCAAAATTACACAATGGCAAAACTAGGGGACTGAAAATGAATTTAAGCCAATATTAAATGAAACGGGTAAGATATTATTGATTATTTTGTCTTAGTAAGAAGAGTTCTTTCATGAATGACTTATGACGCAGCAAACCCCCAACGCTAAACACAACGTGGTCCTGGGCCTATGTGTATAGACTTACAGCCCCTAGGACTAAGACTAGGAATAGGATATGGTAGTGACAGTGAAAGGAGTGCTAGGAATATAAATAGGCTAAGTGGCTTGACAGGAGTTTATGATTTAGCTCACATTAGATCCAAATTAGGCCAGTTTTTTTTTAGAAAATAAATCAGGACAAGGTTTTTGTTAAAGCTTATATAGCTTAAAAAGTTAGGCCTATATCATTTAAAAAGTTTTTAAATGTAACAGGCCAACCTATTTAAATAAATATAAATAAATATTTATTGTTAATATTATTGTTATTGTATTAAATTTGTAATAATGTATTAATATTATACATATATTTATCTTTTTAAATGATAAGTATGTTGACTTACATAAAGACTCAAGCTTATAAATTTATTAAAAGAAAAATTATATCCTATTTAAAAGTCTTATTGCAAAATATGTCTTTAAATAAATTATCATACCTTTATTATAGTGTTAAATTATGACAAAGTAAACCCTTAAACGAGCTTGTAAGTTAGGCCTGACTTTTATATAGGCTAGACTAATCCTTTAAAAAATATCTTATGACAGGTAAACAAACTAAACTCAAACTATAGATTTTTAACCAAAACTAGGTTCAAACCCAACAAAGCCTAGCTTGACCTAATTTATTTCCACTAGGTATGTCATAATCATTTTTTTTTTATATATAACAAAGGCATGTCAAAATCATAAATCATAATGCTAACAAACACACAAATCAAATGAGCGAAATGGTTACGGTTTACCAGGACGCGACATTGTAACTAATTTGATAAAATGTTAAAATCAGATTAATAAAATTAAGGTTTAAATATGATTTTAGTCTCTCAAATTTGAGGAAAATTTGTTTTTGATTCTTCAAATTTAAAATTAATAAAACCGATTTTTTTTCGAATTATAGGGACTAAAAGAATAATTTTAAATTTTGGAGACCAAAAACAAATTTGCCTGAAATTTGAAGGACTACGGATATATCTAACCCTCAAATTAAAATTAATTTTAATCTAACCTGATTTTAGCCTAACACACTTTGGTAAGTTTAAGTGTCCATTTATTTTATATCTTAATAGAATTGATTTTGAATTGTTAAATGTGACTGAAATGTATATTTAAATTAATTTTGTGAGAAAATGGGTCATACACCGACAGTGTAAAGTAGCTTTACACTGTCATCTAATTACAAACCATCATTTATTGTAAGTTTATTGACTTTTATAATAAATGTTTTAAAAGTCATATCAATGGTGATTTTTAATTGGTTGACATTGTAAAATTTTTTATACTGACAGTGCATAACCATTAAATTATAATTTTATTTACAAGTTTTTATATTGAAATGTGTATACAATGTGGATATTCAATTCTCAAAGTAAACCATACAATGCCTAAAATTATAATTAACTTATTGTTATAATTATTAATTTTTTTAAAAGCTATTTAAATATTAGTTTTAAATAAATAGTATTATAGAAAATGTCATATAATAATGTTTATGTATTGTGTTTGCCTTGGTATAACTTTTATCTTATAGAAATTAAATTATTGATATACACATTGCAGGTTTATACTAATAATATAATTATATTCACAGAAAAAACAAATGATATAATTTATTATATTAACAGAGAATTTCATTAGTATAAAAATAAATACATACTATTAATATATCATATTGTTAATACAATGCATTACACTTGTAATGAAGATCCATAATATTTATTCTACCAGTTTGTTAGACAAAAATCATATCAACAAAGATAATTGTAATGTTTAACTTCTATTTTCATTAGTATATGAAATTTTTTTATAGTGTATTACTAATAATTCCTTTTAAATTTTTAACATACAAATCAACTTAGATTTTTAATATAAATTAAATATATTATTAAAAATGTCATATTATTATATAAATAAGAAAAAAGTATAAATTAAAAAATTAACCAGAATAATCATAGCTTATATAAAATTAAAAAATTAAGCCAACATTGTGTCCATCTAAACCATATATATATTTACTACACCATGTTTGATTTTTTATTTTTTTTACAACTATGAGATTCTTATGCCAACTATTCAAATCCTCTTGTTACTAGGCCAATCCTAGTGGTTGTATTTGAATTAATACTCCGAACAATAAGAATTAAGACAGCTGTATTATTCAAGTGGTGTTGAAAAATGGGCATTTCAAAGCCGAAAAGGAATGGACCGTTCCCAACTAAGCATTGGTCTTAATGGTTAATGGAGAGACTAGTCTTTGATTATTCGTATAAGAATTATTGGTACCAGAATAGGTTTTCAGGCTTCCTACGATAGAACAACCACCCATCATTCCACCTCTATTCAATGCGTAACCTGTCTTTTAATACGATGCTAGAATTGTTTGGCTACGCACACGACCTGCATTGTGCGGCACATTCTGTGATTCAAATGCTCACAGGTGTATACAAGTCCTGTCACTGAACAACACTCAAGGATGCCCTACCAAGATTTCTTTGCTAGTTGTTCAATTTGTAATCAAGGGCATAATCAGCTAAAAGGGACCTTGTCTCAAATATATACATATATAACGACAAAATTAAATTACACGTGATATACATATTCATCAGGTGAATATTGTCATTTTATATAAATTTACAATATGATGTTTAAATAAACCGTTGACGTACGCTTTGAAGATAATTTTAGCATGTCAAATATAAGTGTGAAGGTTTTTTTATACTGTTATTTAATCACAAATTACCATGAATAATAAGTTTGTTATGTTTTATAATAACAATCTTAAAAGTCATACTAAATATAATTTTTAATTAGTTTACAGTGTAAAAATTGTTACACTGATAGTACATACCTATTAAATTCTTCTAGAAATTAGTTTTTGAAGCACAACTATAACTATGTTTCATAAACTAAATTTCAGAACATTTGTCAATAAAAAATAATACATTCCAAAATTTAGTTTCCAAAATATATTTAATACATTTTGAAAAGAACGTAAACACTCAAAAAAAAAAAAAAAAAAAAACTGACACAAAATACTTACCATAAAAGACGCAAAAGGAGGAAAGGCGAAGAAGAACGTCGAACAAGAAGCCTAACAAATGGAAGTGCGAAAATGAAGAACATTTGCCCAAAAAATGAAAGAAGAAAATGTGTTTTTTGGAAGAGGGATGTTAACAACACTTGCTCACTCTCTTTCTAACACATTTTCTATTATTAGTTGGAATTTATTAGAAATCACGTATTTTGGTGAGTCTCATTTCTAAATCAAGAGAGAGACTCAATACATGAGAAGTGAGATCTATTAAAATTTGTGATTTCTAATAAATTTTTAATAATAGAGAGTATGTTAGGAAAAAGATATTTAAGAAAATGTTGCTAGCATTCCTCTTTTGGAATGTAGAAGGGAAGAAGATTTAAGAATGAGTATGAGGTTTAAGGGTGATTTTGAAAAAAAAAAAAAATTAAAAAGGGAAAAGGAGAATGTGGGAAGTAAAAAAAGAGTTAGTAAAAGTAATGCCTCTCGCATGACTTGTTAGCAAGCAAAAACCAAGCTAAGATTTTATTTCTTGGTCAATAAAAAAATGCAAGCTGGCTTGTTACCTGCCAACCAAGTCTAGTTGAGCCTAGCTAGTAAGAGTAACTTTAATGGAGTTGCTTAAACTTAGGATTTGTTCTTTTTTTTTTCCCCCTATTGGAGTTGATCTACCTGTTAAAATAGGTTGCTTAAATTTAAGCATTGTTTCTTACATAAAGAACAATTGCTTATGAATAAAAAATCAATTTATTACTTAAAAAATTAATATTTTAATAGTGACACAAAATTAAGAACAAAAAACAAAAGTATAAAAATATAAGTTGCACAAAGTTATACCATTTAAATGTGATGTGACATAATAAGACCCACTTTTAAACTCACTTAAAGACCTAAAATGAATTGGTTAAATGACCACAATGATCTAACTCTTTCAATTTTTCGTCTTACTTTTCATGCAAATTTATATTTCCTCAATTAAATTTCTGCAAGTTTAATTCCGACACTTTATCTTTAAAGTATTTGTACTTTCCTCCACTTTATTATTTTTTCACATTAAGTTTCTTTACATCTTTTTTTTTTTTCTTTCTTTCTTTCTTTACATCTTTATCTTCATCAATTTACTTTGTTTTACATTTGTTGTACTTTAAATTCGTGCTCTCTTTTTTTCTTTTCTCAAAGATTACATTTTTGTGAATTTCATGTATGCATTTTAACTTTACTGCACTTTTACGTTCGTTGTCATTTACATTTTATAATTTTTTCATCTTATATTTTCGTCAATTTAATTTTTTGTCAAGTTACTTTTTGTTAGTTTCTTTTTTACAAATTTAAATTCTATCAATATACCTTTTTGTGCATGTTATATTTTATTTTTTCGACAAGTTATTCTATTTGACAATAATTTTATTAGCATTAATTTTCATATTTAATTGCACTTTTAGCTCTTTAGCTTGAAGTGCGTGTAATTTTGGTTCTAGAAGTTGTTTTTAAGTCAACAAGTGTCTCTATTTTTAAAATGAGGTCTCTTTGTCAATTTTTTTTTTAAATATTCATATATTGAATCAATTAAATTGTTTTAAATTTCTATTCAAAACTCACCAATCAAAAGATCAAATTTCATAAAAGAATGATAAAATTTTATCTCTTTAATTTTATTTCACATCATATAAAATGTGTTAATTTTTACTAAAATTCTTACTTTTAAAATTTTAAAATTATTCCATGTCCTGAATTATGTTAATTTTTTTTTTCATTTTAATAATTTTGAATATGACAGGATTACCGAAGATATTTAAGAACTTATCAAAATTCAAAAACCTTTAGATGTACATTTTAGATTCTTTTGACAAAATTTCACGGTAAACAAGCATAAAACATTCCGCAGCCGCTTATCATGTTCATCTTGCTTCAAGCAAGGAGGAAGCCCATTCTACACTGATCATGGGTTCTAAGACGAATGTTATGTGTAGTAGGAAAAAAAAATAAAATTCTAACAAACCTGAACATGGGTTTTGAAATATTCTTCCCGCTCACCCAGTCATGCTTCTCTTCTTCCATTTTTAGCCGCGTTTACATGATCAAATTTATGCGTGTAATTTAGCTAACTTGGACGGTTAACACTTTCTCATGCATCATAATTCCTAACTCGTATTCCAATTTCTGAGGCATTCTAAGGATTTTTGTTTTGTCAAAGTAAACAGTCTTCGAAGGAGTTGGAAGGTTTAATTATTGATAAAAAAAATTTCCTGAGATTTATACTCGGCCCATGGAAAGAGAAACAAATTTTCAGGTATAGTGAGTTGGGCCACACATGAGCTATTGGGCCCATAGAGTGGAATGTGGAAATTGGATCCTTTGCAAGTCTTGGAGACTCATTGGGCTGACTCTCCCATTCTTGTGCAATATGAGATGTCATTATTATTTAAGTCTGTAGTAATTAGGAGTTGGAATATGTTTAGACCGCTCGAAGAAGCTTATTACAGAGACAGAGTAACTCACATTAAGTGTTATTTGTTTTAGGTCTATTTATTAAATAATTAAAATTAAAATTTCTTTAAAAGTCTATCTAACTTAAAAAAAAAAAAAATCATTCATTCAGAACGTCTTTTAGACACTAACTCCTTTAATGCTTAAGTAAACAATTTGATATTATTATTATTACTTATTTAAAAATAAATCTATTAGCCTATTTTAAAATTCTTATTATAAAGTATTTTTGAAACAAATTTATTGGATAGGCTAAAATTTTGAAAGGGTTAGGTTATACAAGAATACAAGTATTTATAACTATATATATATATATATATATATATATATATATATAGTTATAAAATTGAACCCAAAACCCAAGAAGAAGAAGTTTATCTATCCTTTTAAAAAAATAATACAATTAACTTTATATACTTTTTTTAGTTTTAAAGTAACTTCGTTTGCTTCTTTTTTTTTGTTTTAAAGCCCTCAATTTGAACCAAGAATATGTGAGTTTTGGAGGGTATATAAAAACTACATTTCATTTTCCAGTTATCAAAAGACTTAGATAAATGAGAATTGAGTTTAGTAGAGTTGTAAAACAGATTAGTTTTTCACAAACTAACAAATCATAATTTGAATATCGTTGAAAAAGACACTTATATTTAGGGACCGGATTTGGAGTAGGTCTTTTTTTTTTTTTTTACCCTTTCTATCTTTCCTAAATCCCTTATCTAAATATTCCTTTAAACTCTTTGTTTTGACATAAAAATGGAAAGAGAAAAGTTGACTAGAGAGAAAATGAAGACAATATACCATTTTTTTCCCACTTGTTTAGCAAAGACAAAATAAGAAGAAAGAAAGAAAAAAGGAGTAAAAAATAAATAATATGAGACCCATATAAAAGTTTTCTCTTCTAAAATGAGGAGAAAACTTAGATTTCAAATAAAAAAAATCTTCCTTTATAATTTTATCTATCTAATTTTTCTCTTATCTAGTATAACATTAAGTTGATTCTTTTCATTTTATTAGAAGTAAAAAAAAAAACTATTATATTACTTATTCATTTTCTTTTTTCTTTTTTTTCCCTATCCAACTAAACAAGTAAAAAAATTCAACTTTTTCCTTTTTTTTTCTTTTAATCCAAATAACTTAAAAGTATGCCTTTTTTTTTTTACAATTTTTTCTCCTACTTCTTTGTAATTTTTTTTTTCTTCCTTCTGCCAACGTTCAAACATAGTGTTAAACTATTATTGAATCGGGAGATTGTGTTGCCTAGAATATCCTTTAGCCATTTCAACACCACCGAAACTCATAACGTGGACTATGACGTTTATTTTTGAGTAAATGGCTAATTTAATCCCTAAAATTGTATCTCACTGTCATGTTAGTCCTTGAAACTGAGAAAAACTCAAATAAGTCTTTAAAATTTTTTAGGATTTCATTTAAGTCTCTAAAATTAACTATTTTTTTTATTTTGATCCGTAGTCTAGGGACTTAAGTGATAATAATAGCATATGTTTAAAGACCAAAATAAAAAAAAAGGTGGTTAATTTAGGGACTTACATGAAACTCTAACAAATTTCAGGGACTTATTTAAGTTTTTAATAATTTCAGGGACTAATATGATAGTGAGATACAATTTCAGAGGCTAAATTGGGCATTTACTCTTTATATTTTTGGGTCCAATGGACAAAAATATCTTCTCCTATAATCTGAACGATACCTTATAGGAGGCCAGCAAAACTACAGGGCCGCAAACAAGAGCCCAAACTTTTGGGAAACCCAAGTCCGGACCCAGAAAACAGTGAATGAATATTATTTATACAAATCAAATCCACAAATACAATCACATTGTGATTTTTTATTCAAAAGACATTTGAACAAGACCAAGCTGATGATTGATTTCGAACACAAGTTGGTGAAATTTTATCCTTATCACGCTCTCAATAATTTATGTTTAATGCATCGATGACGCTAGTCCTAGTGCCCAAGCTGAAAAAGACGTTGCTTAGATAGCTGAACAAGGATTTTGAAATAGATCATAAAAGAATACACTGTAACCCGTGAAGTGTGAACTAGAGACTCTGAAGAATGATTGAGACCATATAATCAACCCCCCAGGCAAATAGCTAATTACTTTTTTGTTTTCATTGTGCCATGTAATGACAGGGACGGAAATGGAATAATATTGATCCGCAGCGTAGAGTTTGAGTATGAAACCGCGTTGATGTTGACTTGTTCATAATACAATTTTAAGGGTTTCACATTCATAAGCCCCAAAATTATTGCAACTTTCACACTAAAAAGAAAAATATCTTTTAATGTTTCCTGTTCTGTAGCACCCCAACACATCAAATGATCAAAAGCTAGTTTGATGAATTCCAAGCAAGTCGTTTACTTAAAGACCACCTAAAAAATAATTAAATGAGAAAATTTCATTTATTTTGCAGCAAATGTTGACGAAGTATCGACTTTTTTCAGGAGAATAGACACGTGCATTTCTCTATGATTTTTTTTTCTTGAAAGCAATTGTCTGAAAATAATATCTTTGAACATTAATTTATAATGAAATAAATTTGCAAACTTTTAAATGAAAGCTTTTAACAAGTCTTTCCTTCAGTTTAAAAAGCAAATACTTGCGGATGCATGAATACAGACACAACGACAAGATATTTATTTATTCACTGAGAACTGTATTTAATCCCTAATAAACACATATTATGATTTTCCACTATCGCTGATTCAAAAATAATCCGGGCTTTTTATGCTAGTTTCTCTATATTTTAAACTCAAATATTCTTTCCTTAAAGCAGTCTCTTCAAGCTCACTCTCCACCCAAATTGTTTTCTTAAAAAAATAGGAAGAATAAACTTAAGGGTCCGTTTATTTTCATTTCCAGTTTTTATTTTTAGTTTTCACTTTTTAATTACAAATTTGTTACATTGTTTTTAATCTGTTTTTTATTTTCAAATGTTTATACAGGAAACAATAAAAAATAAAACAACTTTTTTTGTTTTTTCTGTTTCCTATACAGATCTTTGAAAACAAAAAATAGGTTGAAAACAAAGTAATAGTTTTGTAATTAAAAAGTAAAAACAGAAAAAAAAAAAGAAGAAATAAACGAGCCCTAATGTTTTAAGAAGATAAAGAATAAATCTTCAATAATAATTGGGAATATTTTGTAGAGTTGAACAAACTGTTCAAGAACTAACATAATGAAATTTAAAGAAATAAATGAAGAATGAAGGAAGGAATGTTTGACTACTTCTTTAATACACAGTAAAACCATTTCTTCTTTATTAATGTCTCTTTTATATACAACTTTGAGAAGGTGAACATTGTGACTTGAGTCTTTAGGGTTAGATGAACATTCTAAATCTTCATTTAATGAATGGAGTCTGTGCTGTAACTGTCTTGTTGTACAATAATTTTATTTGTAAGACAATATATTTTTAAGATATTTGTTGTACTTTGTGTTGACACTTTTCACCTTTTCATATTGCAACATTACATTCTATTTTTTTTTTTATTTTGTCTTTATACTTTTAAGCAATGTAAAAATTTAAAAATCATCTCAAATTTTATTTTGAATGGGGTAGTATGAGCTTTTATGAGACAATACTTCAAACAATTTTTTAAAGGTCCTCATGTAAAACAATTGTTTTTGGAAAGTTAAATGAAAAGAGTTTTTATAAAAGTTAAGTGCATAAATTGATTTTAGCTTATGGCAGAAACTCAATTCATTTTACCTTCTTATTTGTTTTTCTCCTATGAGTACTTATGGAGAAGTTTATTGAAATAGGACGCATGAAAGCTTAGAAATAAATGATACAATGAGCAAAAAATGGGGAAATAGAGAAGAAATGAGAGAAAGTATCCATGACACCTTCAAGATTTTTTTTTCTAGTTTGAGTTTTCAATGGAAAAGAGGGACTTTGGGAGGTTGGAATCACTTCCTACGCAAAAGATCAACAAATAAGTTCTAAGTAGTACTTTATATTGTTCTGATTAACTATCATTGCTTAGTGAAGTATAACCATCACTATGCAATTTTGTCACAAAAGACGAGGTATTAAACCATCGCCTGATAATAGGCTCCATTGTCAAGAAAAATTGTAACAGAAGCTCTCCATCTTGAATTAGCCAGGCAAAGGAAGGTATTCTCTTGACAAAAATGTCACAGAGGTTGACTCTCCAAAATTTGCCTAGCGATGGTCATCAAACAATGATTTTGCCTAAAGATCTTGTATCATTGCCCAATGATCCTTGTAGTTCATGGAGGCTTGTGAAAATCAAGGGAAAAAATAAAAGTATCAATTATTTATAAAAGCTACATTAAAATCTAGTATGACTCTTAATACCAATATTTAACCTAAACTACTCTAAAAATATTTTATTTTAACACTTATTCACATAATTATTCATCAATTTAGCCAAATAAATTTACAAGTATTGTAGAATTATCATTTAATAAAAATGGAAGAAATACATTAAAGGATATGAATGTGTTTATTTGTGAAAACAGAAAAAAAATTGTTTTTATTCCTGCTGGAATAGAAGTTGGATCTGATCTTTGAGTCTAAGTGTTGTGAGTGAATATTATGTCTTAGAATGTGTTACTTGTTTGGTGTTTGTAACCTTAGACCTATTTAGACGGCCTTTTTGATTATTGAGACAAGACGACCTATAATCGTAGTTACAAATTAATAATAGTTAATAAAGTCACTTTCATAATAAATGTGCACCCAATCTAAGTCAGTTCTCTAATAACATCAAACGTTAATGTAGAATCAATTGACTCACCAATCATGAATTGGGATTGGTAAATCTAGTTGGCCGAGACTGTTCACAACCTGTAAAGTATTGAGTCTGTAAAATGGAGAGTGGATCCTCTTCCATACTAAGTTTCTAGTAGGAGAGAAATACACATAGAGAGATTAAATGGTAAAACAAGTTAATACACTTATTTCTCCTGTGTATGTATCTCTTTCACATACTGTAAAATGAATGCGATTTATCATAGTTCAAATGAGATGAAATTCGGTTCGAATAGTCGAGTTATATTTTGTTAGTTACTTGTTTATTTTTTTTATCATCATTATAAAATATTCACGACAACTTTAGTAGAAAAAATAGTTCATGTTAAGTATTAAAGTTAGAGAACATCAACACGTTTTAATCGGAGCAATAGAAAGCTTTTTTTAATAAATAAAATTTCGATTTCGAGTCATTTTATTTGACTTGAATTAGTCCAAATTTAAAATAATTTTAAAATATAAAACTATTTTGAAAGAATACCAAATGAGAGAAAGAATAAAGAGCAGATGGAATTGATAAAATTGGTGACCAGATTCAGATGGAAAATTAGGCCCCGAGAGCTGTCATCGTAGACAATACTGGTTCTTCGCTTATGATTGCACGATGGGTCAGCATGATTATATATCAGTTGGGAAAAAAAGTTGGATTAAATGGGTCAGCATGTGCAGGACGGCGTGGATCATACACTGAAAAATTGAAACACAGGAAGCAAATATGCAGAAAAAACATCGTGCTTGGCAACGAGCATCACAAGCTAAATGAAAAACATGCCATTGTTTCCTTTTTTCTTTTTTTTAATTTAGAAGCTCCAGTTTTATATAGACATTTGAATATCGTGCTGTATCTGACTGGTTCAACTTTTTTTTGCTGGATGCATGGTAATGAGTGATAGAGCTCTCTTCCATCAGTTATATATAATCATTTTGCGCAGGTGAAACACATCTAGGACCAGGATTGAAACAAATTATTTATATAATATAAGAGGAATGCTAATAACACTCTCTCAAACACTCACTTTCTAACTCTCTCTTTATCTATTATTAGTTGAAATTTGTTGTAAATCACAAATCTTAATGCATTCCACTTTTAAGAAAGAGACTTAAGAAGTGAGATTTATCAAAATTTATAATTTTCAATAAATTTTAATCAATAATAGAAAAATATTTGAGAGAGTATTACTAGCATTCCTCATAATATAATATAATATAATCATTTCATTAGTTTGATTAGAGGACAGCTTCAGCTAAAAAATAAAATAATTAGAGGATAGTCCATCTACGTTTCCAATAGGGGCGGGTACGGTAGCATCTTACAGGACAATGATGTTATAAATATTCAATAATTAATTATGATTACAGAAAAATAATAAAAGTAAATAACTGACGCGATATACAAAAAATCATTTTAATGTTATTTGTTTTGATGACTATGCTTTCCCCTGAATTTTTTTTGAAAAAGTTACTCATGCAAGAAAAAAAATTCATTTTCTCTGCTATTACTCAGGTGGAGACAAAATAAATAAAAATCGTTTTTGATCTCTGAAGAATGAATGGCCGACACAATCAGCTCTCTGAACAAATAAGACAGAGTCACTACACAATTTTCACCAGAAAAGTCTTGAGAAAGTATAAAACACCAACTGGTCAAAAGCAATTCAGGTGTGAAATTTCACCGATCACAAAATGAGAAAGGTTAGCAACATATCTTTTAAGATACTCTTTTTTAAACATATTTTTTATTATTGAATAAAATTTATTAGAAATTATAAAATTTTATGAATTTTATTTTCTATTTAATAAGTCTCATTCATATTTTATAATTTTTAATAAATTTTAAATAATAATAATAAAAAGTATGTTATTAATACTCCTCATCCCATAACAATTTTTTATTTGCATCTAGAACCAAAAAAGGTCTCAGTTATTAGTAGCTTAAGGAATTAATGTTTTCTTATTTTGTCGTGATAAATCTATTTCTTACGTGTATTTAGAGGACAAAAACAGTTTCATCCATTTCCCTTGCTTTCTGTCAGAGCTTAAGGCATTGTTGGCTCCTAATATGTATTTCCATTTAGATTAGAGTAACATTATAACATGTTTTATCGTGTTTATGCTTCTAACCTTAGTAGTTTGTTTGATGTATAAAGCAAGCAAGAGAGAGGAATGGAGCAAGCTGAAAATTTTGTTTCTACATATCACACATGTACATGCTTGAAGGTTAAGGTGTTCATAATACAATCGACACCGGAGGCTCGTGTTTTGTTATATTTATATGTGCACGATTAAAAATTTATGTATACACATCCAAAATTAAAGGTGACAAAATGAGTCAATTCAATCTAAATTTAACATGCTAAAAAACAGGTTGGGTTGATTTTAAACTCATTTATAGAGTGAGTTGGAAACTCAACTCAACCCAATCCAGTCTTAGGTAGATTGTACATCAGGTTAAGTTAACCCACCATAAATATATATATATATATATATATATAAGAGTTATAACAAAATGACCATGAATTGACTCACCAAATAAAATAAATAAATAAATCATCAAAACATAATAATAATAACCATTAATTAGTCCATGAAAATATCTAAATACTTGAAATATCAAACACATCCACTAATGACCTAAAAAGGCCAAAACTATAAACACTAATACTTTAGTTCATTAACCAATAAGTCCACAACTTTAAAAAAATTTGGTGAGTTAAAATAAATAAAGAAAAAAATTAAAAAGAAAGAAAGCCAACCCAACACATTGACCAAACTCAATTAATCTCAAACCCGTTTTATTGGTGGGTTACACGACGAGGGTTATAAAAGTGAGTTGCGTGCCTCAACTTGCCTAATTTAGTACATTAAATGGGTCAACCCAAAATGTTAAACTTATTTTGAAATTTTTATCCACAACTCATAAATACCTACCTTAAACAAATTTTGGAATTCCTTTGGTATTTATGAGTAGAAGAACCTTAATATCTCATATCTTGAAGTTGGATTAAGCTAATGGTCTTCATCTTCAAATCACTACAACTTTGATTCCTAACATTGGTTAATTTCCTTCTTTTCTCTACATTGTGCTAGATTCATAAGTTAGGGAATGAAGATTCCTAATTTGAACAATCTTAAGTCATGGTTTTGATGCTTAATCTGATTGATTGTTTTGTTTTTAATATCTTTATGAATTGCCTACCATAGAATGAATTTAGAACTGTTCTCACAATTGAATGATAAGTTGATAATTTGTTAGATTATCTAATTTTTTCTTTTTAGGAGATTTTAAGTTACTTTTAAATTTTAACTCATTGTGTCCTCAAATAAATAAATTTTAGAATAGAAGATATTATTTGTTTTATTTCCTAAATTTTAATTAAGATTTCTAATTATTTTTTTGTTTTTGTTTTTAGGTAATTAAAGAAGGAGGATTAAAGCTTTAATGGATCAAGAAAGAAAACAAAAAAAAAAAAAAATCAAAAGAGAGACTTTAAGAGTCTTAGACTTGTCTTTTTAATATGAGTTATTCGACATAAAAGGATAAGAAAGGAGAGAATAAGAAACTTTTCTTTCATATTTTTTATTTAGGAGTCGTCATCTAAGGTTTTTTCTCTCCCCTCTTTAGGAGCTCTACAAGTATAAGGAGGACGATTAGGGTAGAAGCTTGCATTTCTTCAAGCATCAATGAATCCCTTCATTTCAGTCCATCCTGATGTGGCAATGACTGTGTTTCCAAGTGGCATGACACCTAGCTGCCTAATTGGCACATGATGTGCCACATCAAATTATGACTAACAGTAACAGAATTAGGGGGTCATTAATGATAGGGACTAACCTCAATACTGTCATTATACACACAAAAAAAAAACAAAACTTGCCTAACAAAATTTTAATTTAGGAATTTATTTGTCAAATAGTTAATTCCAAACACTATTATGTCAATGCTTTACAATTTTTAGGGATGAAAATGAAAGCTTATTCTTTAAGGACAAACAATATTCTAGTAAAATGGATTATATTTTTAAATAAGTTGTTGATTTTTTTATTAATTAATAGTTATAATACACTTTTTTATTAATTAATAGTTATAAGTTGTTGATTATATATATATATATATATATATATATATATATATATATATATTATTTAAACGCTTTATATATTATTTTATGGTTTTTCTATTATTTTATAACAATATTAAAATAAAAAGTAAATATATTAATATTCAAAACATAAAAATGTTTAATACTCTCTCTTGTTTTTTTATAAGAACCAAATTAGAAGTTTGACTTGGTCCTTTTTATAAGAATAAATCAAGAATGTCTCATGCATCAATTATTTCTTCACAAAAATATCCCTAATTATGAGTCTTTTTTTCTATGTTCAATAAATAATAAGTAAGATACATTAATGTCTTAGACTATTTGAGAGTCTAATTTTGTTTTGTATGGAGAAAATTTTGAAAACCTTATTTTGTCTCTTCGCACTCATAGCCAATAAAAATCAAGACAATAAATATATTATTGATGAAAGAGATTAAAAAAATTAAATATTTTAAAAAAGAATAAGAATATGTCTTATTAATGTTAAGGATACTTTTTAAAAAACATGTAAGTTTAGGACAAATTTAATACTACTAACTAAATTAACCAATTTTTTTAATTCTTGTAAATTAGTTAATTGGGTCCTACAAAAAAAACTGGAGGAAGTAACTTTTATTCATTAATTAAAAGAAGGTTTAATTACTCATTTGGTTCTTATAGTTATAAATACTTTTTCTTTTTGTCTATATACTTAAAAATATATTTTTTTAGTGTTTATATATATCATTTTTAATTTTTTTTAGTTATCGTTATAGGGACTAAAAAGAATTAAAATAATATGTATAAAGACTAAAAAGATTAAAAATGATATATATAAAAACTAAAAAATATATTTTTAAGTATAAAAATTAAAATATATATATAATTATAGAAATCAAATGAGTAATTAACTGTAAAAGAATTATCTTTTTAAGAGAATTTAGAATTATGCTTTTATAGAAGTCGTACCGACTGGATTAATATGCAACGACAATGTACGCATAAAATGCCAAAAACGATGACCGAAAGGAGGCAGATGAAGATTAGATGCAGTTCACGTGCTCGTTCCGTCGAAGTCCAACCTGGTTCACGTGAACTTCACGTGCTTCTCACCTCGTCCAGCCAAGGTATTGGTGTCCTTCCGTTTGAGTGGACCGAACATGCACCAGACTCCGACACGTGGATAGCTACGAAACAGAAACGTTGAAAGCGTGTGATGTGCGAAAACGTGTTTGATTTCGGACAGAGTCACATCGATGGAAGCCGCCCAAAACGCGTGACCATGACCCGCTCCTGGCGCTTTTGCTTTCACGCGCGTTAGAACGAACATGCTATGTTATTGAATTCATCAGACGCTTAACTTTATTCAATATTCATCGGACAGATAATTAGACAAAGGTTTTATTTGTTTAATAAAGGAGGTAGAAACAATTTTCAATAGTTGCAAATTAAATTTATTTTAAAATTAATTTTATTTTAAATGATTGAACATAATTGAAATCTATTTCCAACTTAATTTTAGTTATAATTTTATATTAAAACAAATATTTTCAATAAAAAAATGTCATAATTAAAATTTTTAAATAAAATAAATGGGATAAAGACGCACAAATTATATTGCCACTCATAGCTGAATACTGTGGAAGAAATTATTAATTTTGTTCATGAAGTTTCGTTCTTTCTCATACTTTTTCAAGTACAAGAAAAACAATAATTAGTTTATAAAATTTTGTCATATTTGCCACGTTAATTCCTGCTATTAGTTTGGGCCATTTGAGAACCATTGAGTGTTAAGTTAACACATTAACTGTTACTTGGATCGATCTTTTTCTCTCTTATATGTGTTATAAGTATTCTTTCATCTCCCAAAATACTTCAATTTGGTCTCTATAATAGTCAGTCTCAAATTCGGAGGTTTCTACACTAAAAAAATACATCAAGTTTGTCTCTCAATCCCTAATAAAGGTCGTTTTTCCCAAATTGAATCTTTGTTGCCTGCAATGTGCCTCGTACATCAAATGATGGGTGGTGACTGGTTCAATGATGGGTGGTGAATCCTTCAATTTTAAAAAGCCAATTCAGGTCTATACAAAAACCTATGATAGATAGTAAGTGAGAATTGGACATTGAATTTTTTAAATAGGCTATTCTTGTTTAAGTAAATATACATTAAAAATTTTATTATGTTGTTATTGTTTTAAAAAATACTTTATAATATATATATTTTAATCTTTTTTTTTTTGAGGAGACACACACCTTCATTTAATGTGGTTTAACAACTCTTGTCTAAGTTCACAAAATATCTCCATTTTATTCTCAATACAAGTTTTCTGGACAAACTTGAAAAACCCTCCATTCACATAACCACCTTCTCTCTTAGGGCAGTGACCCCCCTCTACAGTTTGGGTAGTTATTCTTATCTCAATAACTCTTATTTATATAACTCGCATCCTAATATTAAGAGAAAAAATAAATCTTTAAAATAATAATGATATCTTTAAATCTAAACAATATCCAAGAGATTTGAAATTGAAAATTGAATTATTTCTCAACAATTTACCCCTCAATTAAAATTTTCAAAGTTTCTCTTTATCTCCTGTTACCATAGATGCTCATTGTAATTCTCTAATCACGCTTCTGCTCCGCAAACTTTGGTGTGTTCCCACCTCTTCTTTAGGAGTATTAGATGGTGACACTTTTTGTACTTACACTACCGTTAGCTACCAAGACACGCAACTTGACTTCCCCATTGCCAATAAGACTTTTGACACAATAATTGCATTGTCATTAGCTACCAGGACACACTTCTCGACTTCTCATTGCCAAAAAGACTTTCGACACAAGGATCCCACACGGATCTACCATCGATACTCATCTCATAGGTCACCAGGACGCATAACCAGCAGTTCTGATATAACTGTTAAGGAAACACACAAACAACAACACAAAATAAAAATTAGCGGAAGAACACAATTTATTTAACGTGATTCGACACCTCTTGCCTACGTCCAGAAAACATCTCAATTTTATTCTCAGTACAAGTTTTCTAGATAAACTTACATGACCACACTCTCTCTTAGGATGGTGATCCCCTCTACAGGCTGGGTGATTCTTCTCATCTCAAGAACCCTTATTTATACAACTTGCATCTTAATATTAAGAGAATAAATAAATCTTTAAAATAAAAATGATATCTTTCAATCTAAATAATATCCTAGAATTTTGAAATTGAAATTTGAATTGTTTCCCAACAATATATATATATATATATATATATATATATATATATATATATATATATTTCAATCTTAAACTCTTTAAAAAATGATGATTAATATAATTAAACTTAATAACAAATGCATCTATTATCTTAAAACTATTATTTATGATAAATTACTTATAATATTTATAATAATTATAAATATATAAATTTTTCATTTTATAACATATTTTTTTACGTTTGAATAAAAATTCATGCAATGCATGAATATTATATCTAGTTATTAGCTACACTTTTAGGATCGATTTAATATTCCTGATTTATTAATATATGATAAAGAATATATTTAACTCTTAGTCACCCGTAACCGTAATGACTTAGAGTTACATTGACACACACATATGGTAATAGAAAATAAGTAATGCACTGGTAATGTAAAGTAATTTTACATTGTCATCCAATCACAAATCACCGTATATGGTAAGTCTATTGACTTTTTCGATAACTATATTAAAAGTTATACCAACAGTAATTTGTAATTAGTTGATAATGTAAAATTTTTTACACTGATAGTGCAAAATAATTAAATTCATAATTTAATCCATTTCAAATTTAAATAAATTAGATTAGATTAAATCCAATGTATTGACTTTAAAATAAACCCAATTAAATGGTTAAAGAATAAAATTGAAGAGATTAGATTGATTTTTTTTTCTCAAAATTAATCCAATTCATTTCAATTTCCGAACACTTCAAAGTTTACTTCTCCATGATGACTTTAGACTTACATTGACACACACATATGGTTCAGACATTTTTCTAGGACTTAAATGCAATTTTTAGTAATAATTAAGGTTAAGCATTAATGGTGAAAGAATTGCATTTCTACAATTAATGTTTATAACCTAAATAAAGCGATTGTTGAAAATTCAAAAGTTCAAATATTTAAATTATTGATCATGAAAATAGTCTCCTAAGTTTCTAATATTTTAGGAATATAATCTCACTCATAGAATAAAGAAATAGTTTTGTTCACTTTAATTTCTCCCCCCAATTATAGTCCATCGTGAAACAATCCAAATAAGTCAGAGTTGCATAACATTAATTAATAGTTCTAAAACAACATTATGATTGAACCGAGTGTGAGTTTTATTGGTTAGTTACAAATAAAATAAAACACTAGGCTTCCACTAACTGTTGACACTATTGTCGATTGTTGTAACCCAATACAAATCTTATGCCTCCCTTTTGAGCAATCTATCTATCTATCTATTAAGATTTATAGTTTTAAAAACATTTAATAATTGAATGTTAATGATTTCGGTTGAAAATAATTTTTGTCACCTCGCTAAAGCCAAGTAATAAAATGAACTTTCTATTGATTGATTATTGTTTATTACAATGCTTGAGCTGAATTATTTGTTTTGTAAAACAGGATAAAACTGACATAGAAAACTATCTGTGTCCGCAATTAAGCAAGCAATTTCAGCCGTCAATTATCGCTCGAGTTACAAAAGCAACCCTGAATGCGGCTCCACCAAGGTTAATCACTGTTTTAAAAATCAGATTGAATCGGCTAATTGAATTGAAATATCGATGAATCAGACAAGTAATCGGATTAAATAAACTACAAAATCATCTTGAAAAAAAATTGGTTAAAAAACTGGAAAATCAGTCAAAATCGGTTAAAAACCAGCCAAAAAAAGACTTCACAATGAGTCAATGAAAAATATTAACACAACATTATTTTTATTTTTTTCTTAAAAAAATGAAAATCAACCTAAATATTTGTCATTTTTCTATTCTAAATATAAACTTGTTATAATTAATAAATGTTGATTTGTATTGTTGAAACTTATACTTAAGTATTATGACACATTTGATTTGAACTTTTGAATGTATTTTAAATATTAAAAACCTATAAAATTATGTTTTTTTTTAGTTTTTAGTATCATAAATTATGATATCATATTTCTTTCATATTATTTTATGTATTAATTTATTATTATTATTATTTTATTAATATTGATTCGATCACGGTTCAATCACTAACTGTTGAACTATTGAACCTTAAACTGACATTAACTGATTCAATAACTAGTTCAGTTTTAAAAACATAGACATTAATCACTTCAATACTCGAATCCAAAGATAACATAATCTGATATACAAGTTGAAAAAGGAAAAAGAAAAAAGAAAAAAGATAGTAACTTTGTGTTAGAATCGCTTTTTATTTTTTATTTTTTGCCATACGTTCCACTAATTAGATTCACCATACTGTTGCAGTAAGGCTCGAGGGCGAGAAGTGCTTTATCTTTGGCAAATTAATTAAGCCCCAAATCTCAAACAAACCTAAATGTGTTTAGTTCCTAGGAATCCTCTTTTGGATAACTTTCAACGTCATGATTCCACAAATTAATGATTAAGAGAGTTTGATTGTGTTTTCTTCCCCTTTAACTTTCTTGCTGATAAGATAACCCTTGTCTTTGTACCGTACGATAGTAACAAAGCATGTGAAATAAACAGGCGGATGCGTGAAGGAAAATCATCTCTTCCACTCAAATTAACTCCAAACACGTCCGAATTCATGGATACTACCACCAAAAAATAAATGTTTCAACAAATTTATCACAGGAAAAGTATAATTTTATACGAGTTATATTTTTCTTACAATGTTTTATAATTTATTTTTTATCTCTTTTTATCATATAATTTATTTCTCTCAGAAATTTCACTTTCTCTTTATCTCTCACTCATAGTGATAAAAAAAAAAAAACTTGAATTTTGTTATACAAATACGACTTCTCATTTTGTCTCTTCTTGTATTTTTTATTAACTCTTTTTAGAAAAAGAACTTAGGTACAATTCTTCAATTAAGTGTTTTTAATTTTTTTTCAATTAAAATTTGAGTTTTATTTTGGTCACCTATACAATATATGATGGTTGTTATTAAAGATTGACATTCGTTACTTGGTGAAACGCTAAATTTAATTAATCAGTAACAATATAAGCACCTAAAGAATTACATTTGAATGAGTAAATTAAATTAGTCGGTAACAATATAAGCACCTAAATAGTTGTATCAATCAATTTCTATTTCTACATTATAAATTTAAATCACCATTCTAAAAAATTACGTAATCACCTATCGTTTTCATTTAATGATACTTATCATATAAATTTTACACCAAATTAAATCAACATTTTCTTTCGTTTTAATTAATTATGATGTTTTTCTTCCCCTTTAACTTGCTGGTTAGATAACCCTTGTCGTTGTGCCGTACGAATTATACGATAGTAACAACCATGTGAAATAAACAGGGATGCGTGAGGGGCCATGATCCCTTCCGCTCAAATTAACTCCAAATTAAATACGTATGAATTCATGAAAACTACCAACGAAAAATAAATGTCTCAACAAATTTGTCACAGGAAAAGTATAAAAATTTAAATGATTTATATTTTTTTCAAGATAAATTCTTACAATATTTTTTTTATTATTTATCTCTTTTCATTATATTAGTCATCTTATTTTAAACTTCTCTTTCTTTTTTTGTATTTTTCTCATAATTATATAAAAAAAAAGTGCACAATTTTATTGTACAAACATGATTTCTCATTTTATATCCTCTTATAATATTTTTTTTATTTTTAGGACAAAAACTAGGTAATATTCTTAAAGTATTTTAATATTGTTCTCTAATTAAAATTTGAATTTTATTTCGATCACATGCATGTAGAATACAGGTTGTCATTAAAACTTTACATTGATTACCACGTGAAATGCTAATTTTAATTGGATAATAATATTAAAATTATGCAAAGAATTGTATTCAAATTTTGTCCATTCTTTTATTTTCTAAATGACAAAAATATTGATTTTTGGGTTAAATGTTTTTAACCCTTAATAGAGTAATGCTCTCTTTTGGTCTTCTAAGTTTAAAACCTAACTTTTTCATTTCTCGTTTTGAGAAATAGATTTGTTTTAGTCCTTGAGGCTAACTTCGTTAGGTTAAATGTTGACATAACTAATTGATTGACATGTCATCGCCTACCATGTGTCATTTTTGTTTCATGTAGCCAAATGATGTCACATTATATGCTTGAGAGAGACTAAAACTAAAGTTTTACATGTTTAGAGAGACTAAAAAGTATTTTATCATATTTATATGCATTAATTCTTAGGTAGAATAAAGAGATAAGACCCATGATTGTATTAATGTTTGCAACATTGATCATTAGTTTCGAAACGAATCTCGAGATCTGTTCCACTTGCATAACAACATCTTTAGGTAGAACAAAGAGACAAAACTAATACACCTATATAAATAGAAAAAGGAAAATAGTTTATCAACTGTAGCCTATGGACATAGGAGAAAGCTTTGCAAGTCTAATTCTTGATCTCAATTTTTTGGTTATTTTTTCCACCAAAGTATTGTAATTTTCCTTCCTTATTTTTCTAAAAGAAGAGAAGATAAAACAATTGAAACTTGACTTTAAGATCTAGAATATCTACAAGAGAGGTGAAAGTTCAGTTGTGAGGTTAAAAAAAAAGGGTTTGAGATTCTTTTTGCTAAGGAAGGAAAAGAGTTGTAGTGGTTTGAAGTTTCAATTAAGAGAATGAGTTAATTGAGAAAAAAAAATGCATCAACTAAGTTATAAAGTAGAGACTTATGATGAAGAGTTCCCAAAACTAGTAGCCAATCAAGTCAACTTTGAATGGGAGGAAATATATATATATATATATGTTGCACTTCATACAACATTTTTGCATATTTCTTCGTTCGTTTCTACGAAAGTTTTTCCTGTGGGTCCTACCTATTGTTTTTAAAATATTTTCTTGCATTTTCACCCTACTAAAAAACCAACATTCTTCCACTTCCACTCTCTTCCTTCCTCGCCCCCTTTATTTAGCATTGAAGTCATGCTTAGTGACTTAAAGCCCAAAATTGCAACTAGAGACAAGGTCTTACAATTGAATGCTCTTAGTGTAAATTCTCCATTAGGTTTCCTTGAGATCAGTGTTTTAAAAATTAGACCGGTTATCGACTCGGTTAGGATATTAGGTCAATGGGTCACTGGTTGAACAGCATAAATTATTATACAATAAATATATAAACTTTATATTGAACATATTATACATAAGTTAAATTTTTCGCACATCAACTAGACAACAACTTTAGTGTAGTGGTTATATTATTTTAAATTTCTAAAGGAGGAGGGTTCGAACCAATATAAGACCAAATTTTCAAAAAAAATTTCCCAAATTTTCTCAACAGCTCAAAAACGTGTGTCAGCTTTGAAAAACATGTGTGCGGAATGTGTGTCAGCTTTGAAAAACGTGTGTGCAACTACATTGGACAGACAACTATAACTACTCCACGCTGGACAGTGTAGCTACGCGGACAAGCGGGACAGCTACACGGACAGTGCAGTTCGAAGTGATTGCATGCAAACAGGTTGTGGGAGATCTGGAGAAGTTTAACAATTAACTCGGTTCGCTCGGACGAGTTATACTGATTTAATCCGATTTAAGGCCGGTTTGATGACATCAACACCGGTTCATTAGCACATCTGATCGAATAATGAACCCAGATCGGTTGTACGTTTGGTTTCTGGTCGAATTGGTTCGACCGGCCGGTCGAGCTAGTTTTTAAAACATTGCTTGAGATGGTATTTTGTTTCTTGCCTCTTTATTGGCATCATTTGGTGTCGCATAACAAGTCTATCCCCGACATTCATTTATTCTTATTTCTTTGGTTAGCCATTTAGGAAAGATTGTTTACTCATTGCCACTTATACAATCATGACATCATCAAGCAGTAAGGTGTGTAATGTGTGGTGAAATTGAGGAGAATATGGATTTCTTTCTATTGTCACTTTTATGATTAAATATGACAACTTATTTGCGAGAAATATATTGTCGACCAATAGAAATTGGGAGAAAATACTCTAGTGGATGACTAATAGTTTCAAAGGTAAATGCCTTGTGCAATCTAATAGGTAAATTGACATTTGCAACATTTTACATGATAAAAGTTTTTGGTCCTTCTAAATATGTAAAAATTTGATTTTGGTCCCTCTCTATATATAAAAGTTTGGTTTTAGTCAATCTAAAAATGTAAAATTTTGGTTTTAATCTCTTTTAAACATATGACATGACACCATTAGGCAAGATGGAACGAAAATGACACATGGTAGACGATAATGTGCGAACCTGTTAGTCACATCATCATTTAACCTAACAAAGTTAGTTTGAGGGACTAAAACATGTCTATTTCTCATAATGAGGTATGAAAAATGTTATGTTTTAAACTGGGGACCAAAAGCAAACATTAGCCTATTTTGAAGGACGAAAAATATATTTGACCTTTAAATTTTTTCATTCTAAAATATTAAATACATTTACTTTTTTATTTAATACACTTTTTATAAAATAATAGGATAATTAATAGGAGAAAATTGTAAGAAAATATAACATCATTCAAAAAATGATGTTAAATATTGAATATTCTTTTTTATTTTTAAGATAGTCAATGAGTTTATTTTTTGTTTAACACTTTTTTCTATAAAGTATTAAAAAAATAGTAGAAAAATATTATAAAAAGATATCAGATTGAAACAATATCAAATTATAAATTTATTGATTCAATCAATCAATTTCTACATTATAAATTTAAGACATCATTCTTGAAAGTTATATAATCACTTATCATTTTCCTTTTATGATATTTATCATATAAATTTCTATATCAAATTAAATTCATATTTGCTTTTGTTTTAATTAATTACTTAATTAAATGAGAATTTTAATTTATTTAATTATTTTAATCAATACTTAAATTTTTTCAATTAACTATTAAGTAATATTTACAAAAATATTAATAAAATAATATTTACAAAAATATTAATAAAATAATATTTATTAATTAAACTATTTTTCATTTTTTGAAATAAAAATTATATTTTAATTTTTCTTTATAATCGTTGAAAAAATACTTTTTAAAAATATTGCTACATTTATAGTTTTTTTACATTTCACAGACACACATATTTAATATATTTTTACAAAGAAAAAGGGGGGCGGGGGGGGGGGGAGATGAAGTAACTATATAATTGAATATGTAATTTTGTTTATTATCTATAAAAAAAAAAGTTAAAAATGGTTGTATGGATTACTATTTGATAAGCAATGAAAAAATATCAAGTTATTATTTTTTTGTATCGACTTTTGTTAATTGTTATTTTGCAAATAATTCTTAAAAATTGCCTAATTCTATCAAATTAATTATTCTTAACATATTATCATAGCCTAATTTTTTATCATTGTTATTTTTTCTCCAACATTTGTTTAATATATTTTTTAAAAAATGGAAAAAAAATGAAGTACCTGTATAAATGAATATATAGCTCCTTTTATTATCTAAGAAAAAAAATTAGCAATTATTATAAGGATTACTATTTGACTAGATATCATAAATATAATATTTAATTATTTTATTAATATTACTTATATAGTATTATCTTAAATGAATATAATATTTAATACTATATAAAAAAATTACTTTAAAATATGTGTGTGTGAGTGTTTTAATATAGATAGATAGATAGATATACAAATTCAAAATATATACTATAGTAATATACATTTAAATTTTTCTATTTTAAAATATGTTTTATTTTTCTTTTGAATTTATAACAATATACAAAGGCAATACCAACTTTTAGTATACCCATTTTATAATTCATTTTACCCTTCAACTACTGTTAATGCACTATGATTGCTCATATTCTTTTCAACTTACCAAAAAATAACAAATATAGGCAAGGAAGATAGTGTTTGTCTTTTCACTAGTAATAAGAAAATTATTAAATTTTTGTATGTTTGTATCTATACCTATATTTATCTCTCTGTGTATATGTGGGTCTCTCTCTCTCTCTCTCTCTCTCTCTATATATATATATATATATATATATATATATATATATTTGGATATTAAATTTTGTAATAAGTATTATAAATTTAATAATATATTTTTAATATATATAGATTCATACGAAAAATGATACCTTCAATAAACATATAGTATATTTATTAAATTTAATAAATATAATATTTAATAATATTATGAAATTTAATTATATATTATATTTAATAGATACAATAGTTAATCCTATATAAGAAAAAATATGTTTATTTATACAAATTCTATACTAATATATGTGTTTAAGTATTTCTTACCTTTTTTAATTTGATTATTTTAAAACATGTTTTATGTACAATAATAATTACAAATAATAATTTTTTAAATATATAGTTAAATTTCAGATAATTCGTAATAATTTAATTAAAATATGTGTGTGTGTGTGTGTGTGTATACAAAATTTAATACCTACAATAATACACATTTATTAAACGTTTGTTAATACCTAAAAGTCATACATTTATTAAACATATATTACATTTATTAAACCTAATAGATATATTATATTTAATAAACACAATAATTAATAGTATGTAAACAACTATTTATTTATATATTTATATTAATACTACACTAATAGCATTGGATGTTACATTAAAACTTCTTCTCAAATCTAGTTTAGTTTTATATATAGAGAGTAAGCGATAAAAATATGAAGTTTTTATTTGTTGTAACAACTGTCGTTAATTGTTATTTTATTAATATATATTGTTGAAAAACATTCCTGAGGAAATTATTCTAAAATTTCAATTAATAAATGAAATCTGGAGAATAAAACAAGGAAGAATGCAAGGAAATTATCTGTTTAACTTGTGAGTAATGGTTTATAGATGAACTCACAAAAAAGATTTGATGGATATTGATATTAAGTAAGAATAGTTTTACATAGTTTTACAATATTTGTTAATAGTTCCTTTAATGAAGAAATGAAAAATATATTAAATACGTTTTTCCGTTTCTAAAATATTAAATATATTTCCTTTAATACATTTTTACAAAATATTAAAAAAATAAAATATTACAAGAAAACATAACATTACTTAATTAGTAATGAGAGATTTATTATACCTTATACATCCAACGTATATTCATGCCAAACCACAGCATACCACAGAATAGTAATTAATAAAATACTAGTAATTTATCATAAATAAATAAATATACGAAGTACTACTTAGCTAGTTATTAATACTCGGATCTATTATGTTATATTTTCTTACAAGATGTTTTTATTGATTCTCTTAATATTTGATAAAGTGAACGTTAATAATTTTTTTATTTCCTTAAAAATATGTTTTTTTTTTTAACATTTTCTTCAATTAATAAGAGAATTAGAAGAAGAATGTTACAAGAAAATTTAATTTAATTTTAAATTAACTTTGCATGTCAATCTCCAAACATTTTACCACCCGCAGATCTAGCTGAGCCGTCAAGTCATTTTCCCTGAACAGTATGCCACATTTATAATTTTACTTTGGAAAAAGGAAATAAAAGACAAAAAAATTGCAGAAGTTGGGTATGCATTTTTTGCTAGTACTGCTATTTAAAAAACCAGTCATGGAAATATGTTCCTTGTTTGGATGTTTTCATTTAGCAAAACGAAATAACCTCCTGCTATGTTTTTGGTAAGAGACAACCAAACCAACCAACCAAATCCATCTTTAACATGCACACACACGAAATTCAGCCATTCAGATTCATAACTGTGAGTCACATGTGAGTTATTGCTTGTCACTGTTTAGCACGAGTTTCACGAATTTCATATAATGATGATCCCTTAAACTCCAAGGTTAACTTGTCTTATCTTTTCTCTATCTATCTATCTACTTACGCACTAAGAAAGAAATTAATAGCACTGGTTTGTTTAATTGTTTCCTTCATCCGTTTCGCTCGTTTATTACCACATGCTAATTTAAATATATATTTTGATTAAAAAAATTAATTACTAGCTTATTTAAAAATTATTTTAATGTTCTGCAGGCTCGAGTACATGACTAGTAGATGGATAGGAGGAGCAAACAAAACAACCAAAAGCACTACCTCTCAACTTCCAACCAAGTAACCCTGGTAAAATTTAACCATAGTTTGACAAAAAGAACCATAGTTGGTTCGTTCGCACTCTGTAGTTACAACTTAGAAAGAAAGAAGTGAGTTCGGAGTTGGAGAACGTAAGCAGCATTGTTCATTGTTCTTTGTTCATTCACATACTACTCCTTCTCTCTCTCTCTCTCTCAAGTCTCAACCCTTTTCGTTCTTCGCTGTTTCGTTCTAACACCTTCACTTCGGTGCGAGGCAGAAAACTGAAAAAGAGAAAAACCCTTTTATTTTCTGTCTTGTTTTGTTAAACTGAAACATAAACATGTTTTTCCTCGGAGACACAGACACCCTTTTAATTACTTGAACACTGGGTTTACTCATAATGTCCCTTGTTCGTTGTTCCCCCTTTCGGCCCCTTTTTAGGTTTCGTTGATTTTCGGGAACCCCGGGTTGGAATTGACGAGATCTGAGGTTTCTGGATTTGGGTTTTGCGAAAGTTGAGATTTTGTTGGGGTCTGGGGATGAAGATTGAGGTGGGGTTGGGAGGGGTGTGGAATGAGGAGGAGAAAGCGATGGTGGTGGAGGTTCTGGGCCGCGGGGCGTTCGATTACTTGGCGGCGAATTCGGTTTCAAACGAGAATCTGTTAATGGCGTTTGGGAGCGGGGAGAATCTGCAGAACAAGCTCTCGGATCTCGTGGAGCGGCCCAACGCGTCGAACTTCAGTTGGAACTACGCGATCTTCTGGCAAATTTCGCAGTCCAAGTATGGGGATTGGGTTCTGGGGTGGGGGGACGGGTGTTGCAGGGAGCCGAGGGAGGGAGAGGAGGGTGGAGAAGGGAGAGTGAGAGGGAGAGGGATGGTGGATGATGATGGTGATCGTGATGGGAAGGTGCAGAGGATGAGGAAGAGGGTGTTGCAGAAGCTGCACACGACGTTTGGGGGTTCGGATGAGGACAATTATGCTTTTGGGTTGGACCGTGTGACTGACACGGAGATGTTCTTTCTTGCCTCCATGTACTTCTCTTTTCCCCTTGGAGTTGGGGGTCCAGGTAAGTGTTTTGCCTCTGGGAAGCATTTGTGGCTCTCGGATGTGTTGAAATCTGGCTTGGATTACTGTGTGAGGTCTTTCCTGGCCAAATCTGCTGGAATTCAGACTGTTGTTTTAGTGCCTACGGATTTGGGGGTGGTGGAGATGGGGTCTGTGAGGATTGTGGGTGAGAGTTTTGAGTTGTTGCATGCTGTCAAATCTGTGTTTTCTGCGCAGGCATCGTTAGTACCCCCCAGGGTTAAGCCAATTGCACCATTGGATTTGGTGATTGAGAAGAGAGATGAGAATGCGAATGCGAATGCGAATGCTCTCTTTTCTGGTTTGGCAATTGGGGATAAGAATAAGAATAACAACAATGGTAATAGTAGAGTAGAGGGAATTGGAGTTCCAAAGATTTTTGGGCAGGATTTGAATTGTGTGACTCAATTCAGGGAGAAACTTGCTGTGAGGAAAATGGAGGAGAGGCCGAGGCCGAGGCCGTGGGGAGGCCATACCAATGGGAATAGTATTGGATTTCCGAATGGTTCTGGCTGGGGGACTGGTCAAGTTGTGAGGCAGCCTGGTCCTCCTGAAATTTTTGCTCCTAGGTTGTCGAATGTGCCGGAGCTAGCCAATGGCACGAGGCAGGATTTTGTGCGTAACAACTATCAGCAGCAACGGCAGGGACAAATGCAGATTGATTTTTCGGGAGCCACTTCGAGGCCTTCTGCGAGATCAATGATTGCTGAGTCTGAGATTTCTGATGTCGAGGCGTCTTGCAAGGAGGAGAAAGTGAGTGTTGCTGAGGACAGGAGGCCGAGGAAGCGGGGGAGGAAGCCAGCTAATGGAAGGGAGGAACCCCTCAATCATGTGGAGGCAGAGAGGCAAAGGCGGGAGAAGCTGAACCAGCGGTTCTATGCGCTGCGAGCTGTTGTTCCGAATATCTCTAAGATGGACAAGGCGTCCCTGTTGGGAGATGCTATTGCTTACATCAATGAGCTTCAAGCAAAACTCAAGACCATGGAGTCTGAGAGAGAGAGATTTGGAAGCAGCTCTGTGGATGGATCGGTATTGGAAGCCAACGCAAGTGTGGAAGATCATCAGATTAGAGCTCTGGATGTGGATGTTCAAGCTGCACAAGATGGGGTCATTGTAAAGGTGAGCTGTCCTATTGATGTTCACCCCTGTTTCAAAAGTCATTCAAACATTCAAAGAGGCAGAAATTAGTGTTGTTGAATCAAAACTTACTGCTGCAAATGATACCGTTTTCCATACATTTGTAGTTAAGTCACAAGGACCTGATCAGCTGACAAAGGAGAAGTTGATTGCATTGTTTTCCAAAGAATCCAACACCATACAGACATTATGATCTGGAGAATTGCAATTAACATAGTCCATAGGCATGATACACATAGAAGAGCCAAATATCTATATCTTCTTAAGAAATTTTGTTATACTATAGAGAATCTAAAAGTAAAGCAGTGGGAACTAGAGAAGTAGAATAATAGCTTCTATTAACCCTCTAGGGCAGCCAATTTATGTTTGTCTATAATATACACAGTTTATCATAAGAAGTATTATTCTTGCAATGTCAATTATTTTGTTTAGTTTAACCATTCTATCATTTTACCTTGGTCATAGCTCATAGGATTTCTCTCTTTTCTTTTTCTTTGCTTGTTTTCGATCTGCGGCAAAATATTAGTTAATTGTCTGCTGATTTTGTCATTGTCTCATTCTATTGATAAATATATCTTCTCCCTTTTCTAGAATATTATATGTTATATGTTATAGGGTAATTTCAGATTTGTAATCCTTTCTTGTATAGGATACTTTTTTTTTCTCTTTTTTTCTTAATGTTAGGTTCTTCATTCCTAGCTCAACAATATCTTTTATTTCCTACTAGAAATATATGTTTCTTGTTAAAATGCATTTGCTGGTGTAATGAAGACTTTCCTTCAATAGAAATGTGAGTTTCTTATTTTTAATACACACACACACATGAACAATTTATTGAACTTTGGCATTATTTTTTCATTCTGCTTGCATGACGGAATGGTTTGTGTTGCATTTCTTTGGCTGCCTTTTCCAGAAGTTAGAAAATGTATGGAAATAAAGGGGCCAACAAACTTTTGCATAGTAGATCCTTGGTTTTATCTGATCAACCGCAGTACTGTTAATGGATTCTAGGGTACTTCTTGCTCATCAAAAGAAGCAAAAGTGGGAACTGGGTACTGCCCGTAAATTGTAGTCAGTTCCTTTGTTATTTCCTCTTTTCCATTATGAGTATGAGTTTGAGGTATTTCATGCAGAACAGAACCCGGGGTTGAAAAGTAAACGAAGCTGAAAAAAGGAGCCTCAACATAGCTTAGGCAACAAACAAAATAAAATGAAAATACAAGTCTCATTAGGAAACATTAAATAAAGAGTTTAATAATTATGTACTATTAGTATAAAAAGTTTTATACTGTCAACTAATTAAAAATTATCGTTGATATGATTTTTAAAATATTTATTATAAAAGTCAATAAACTTATAATAAATAGTAGTTTGTAATTGAATGATGTAAAATTATCTTACACTGTTAGTGCATAACTTATTTTTTCTTAAATAAATAGGAGTACCGTTGTTCATAGTTTACATAAAATAATAATATTCTTTTCCGTTGTCCTAGACTGTGTAGCAACGTGTGACTCGTGTACCATTTTGATATTTTCATTATTGAATTGAATAAAACGTTCACGTGCCGAGTTCTTTTCGTCCAATGAGTTTTGCGATGGCAAGGATCATGTGGTGCATGTGTTTGCTTATGGAAGAGAATGAAAGGTAGGACTTTGGAAAGTGGGGGAAAAAAAAAAGGCAAAGGAGAGAAAACGATGCGGGAAAGAAAGTGTGTGTGCGACTATTGACTAAAGTTACATCTGACATAAGCTCTCGTTGATGCTGAGAGAAATCCCAACAAGATCGTGTCAATTTTACATGAAATTTTTGCGTATGATTCCTTGCGTATAGTTGAATGATATAGATCGCCCACCAATATTTGCATATTTTTTCTTTCATTGTTTATTATTTTTTTTGGGTCAATGACCATTATGACTATGTAGAATTTGAACATGGAATAATACTACCCTCAAATTGTCAAACTGAATAAGATTTTTAAAATTGTAAAGCTATAATCATTGTAAAAATTATTAGTGCGCAACAGCACAATTCATGTAAGGCTTAATAATAATATGATTTTTAATGCATGTTATCACATATTGAACTTGAGTCAGGATTTTTTTTTTTTGTATGAATAATAAATTAATAATCTCCAACTTCGGGATGAGAACGTTTTCGGAAGTAGGAGAGAGAAGTAAAAAATAACGAAAATGGAAAGGGAGATGGTGAGAAGTTAAAGTGTGTTTAATTTTATGTTGAAAGACAAGAGTTATATATGGTTATTTTTTATCTAAATTATGATTTGAGACTTTTTTTTATGGAAAATCAAACATGCACAAAAATAACTTTTTTGTTTTTTTTTTTTTAGTTTGAGATTGATAAACGTGATAAAGAGAGTTTTTAAAGGTAATATGATAATTTTTATTTTCTCCATCGCAAATCGTTATTTCTAGAGCTGGCACAGCGGATTGTTAGTTTTGCTTCGTCAAGAAAAGCAATTTTCCTATGATTTATTACAATTTTTAGGTGGTGTTATTGTTTCAGCTTTATTAAATAATTTTTGGGACATTATTGGGGTAGAAGCCCAAAAAGAAAATAAAAAAACATTGGTCCAGGGAACAAGTCAATAGGGAAATGCGCCCAAACGTGCTTTTCATGTGAGCAAGAACACTGTAAAAACTGACAAAATGTGATCCACACTAGGTGACGAAAAAGCACGACATAGAATGTCATGTTTCGGGTTTTCAGCTTTCCATGCCCAAAACTCTTTTTATACCCTTTTGTTTTCCTTTGCTGAAAATCCTCTATTCATATTTTTGTAAGATCCATATTTCATAAACAAAAAAAAAATATAAAAAATCAAGACCTTTGCCCTTAGGAGGTAGTGAAAGTCCATTACAAGGGTGAGACGTGGGGACTCGTTCGTCTGATGCAACATAAGGGTCAAGAAAGAATCAAGCCATGTGGTGTGGTGGTTAAGCAAAACTGTAGACGTGACCCTTTTTTCTTTGGTTTGGGTGTGTGGTTGAAATGCATATCCACATTATGTTTGAATCCAAAATTGCAAGTTGTGAGATCCATGAACAAAATCAAGCGCCAATATTCCAAGTCGGTATGATTGAAGACACGTATTATTACCCATTAATAGTGACAATTAAGCTTATTCATACATATAACCATTTAAATGTGTCTAATTAATTGGTTTAGACATTTGTTATCATAAAATTTGACTTGTGTACAGTCCTAATAGCCACTCATTCATTTCTCTTATCTTTTCATTTTTCTGGTAAATATATAAAAAACAAATGGGGGTAGAAAAATTTGCACTCGTGTACGAGGATTTTATAATGTCCTAATGGAGCAGATTACATGCATTTTAATATGGATATTTTAAAAAACAATTGATTTAATACACACATACACTAGGGTTGGAAAATGTTGTCAGGATTCAAGTTTAACAATTGCAAAGTGATAGCAACATACTCTTTAACACTCTTTGTTTAAACACAATTTTATCTTATTGGTTGAAATTCATGTGAATTTTACTAGTTTGAAAATGTGACCCACTAAATAGGAAATGAGACTCATGCACATATTTAGTGAGATCCATATAAATTTCACCTCAATAGAGAAGAGTGTGTTCTAAAGAGAATATTAGATAGTGTTAGTAGCATTTTTCTTGCTATATAATTTAGTTTACTTTATGGTATATGTTATTTTTTTTACTGTTATGTGCATTTTATGTTGTTTATAAATAGTTTTAAAATAATTATACGTAAGTATCCAAAACAAAAACTTATATGTTATGCAGTTTTTCTCTGATTGTGTTAAAAATTAGAAAACAAATCTTTGGAGAAAAAATAATTTAACTGTTTATTATAATGAATTTTGATGTAAAATGAACTTAATCACGAGTTTGAATTTGATATATACCGTAACTCCTTATTACAACTCGGTAACTAAATTGCGAAAAACAGTTAAATGATGATAAACTTGTGTTTAATAATTGATGGACTCAGATTGTATAATCTGCGTATTTATATATACGTATCTAATATCTATTATTATTATTATTATTATTATTATCATCATTGCTTTAGAAGGAGTTACTGTTATCAATTTTTTTCGTCAAAGGTGAGGGGGTGCAATAGGATAGTGGGGATTGAACCTTGTTTCATGAGGATCATGTCCCGTTAGCCTCTCCACTGGACTATCTATGCATGTACGAATTACTATTATCATTAAATTAAATGCACTAGAATTTCGTATTATAAGCACCCCCAGCCCAAAAACTCTGGCCCAATTCAAGGGCATGATCCGCCCAAACCTAATAGGAAGAAGGTTCTATGCTGTTGAAGTTAGTTAGTTTGTTAGGAATATTAATGGACTGTTATTAGTTTGTTAGAAGTATTTGTTAATTCTAATATGTTCTATAAATAGAGCTTATAATATAATGAGTTACTTTTATGGTAATCCTCTTTTATTCTTTGAATTCTATGATGTGTAGCTACATTAAATTGGAGTGACTTGCATCATTTCTCAATGTTCTGATATATGAAACTAATAGAAACGAGCAACTATGCTTCTGATTTGGGCTCTTCACTCTTCTATGGACATTTTTTTGGATATAAATATGTTTGGAATGGTGGGTTTAAGGAATTTATTGTAGTGTTGGATTCTCAAGGTCCGAATACACATCCTTGTTACTCTCTTGTTAGGGACATTATTTCTTTCAACCGGTTAGGAGGGAAGTTGGTGTGGAAGCATACCTTGCGTGACAGGTAGCTGATGCTTTTCCAAATTATGGTTACTTATTAGAGGGCCACATGAGAGATTTTAATTTTGTTCCATCATTTATTCATATTGTTGTTACGGTGAATGTATCTTTTATTGTGTTTTCACGTGATTTTTAGTTTTTTTTTTCCCCGGGGGGGTGGGAGGTGGTTAATGATTATTTACTGTCAGTATAAAAAATTTTATATTATTAATCAATTAGAAATTATTGTTGATATTATTTTTAAGGTAATTATTGAAAAAGTCAACAAACTTATCATACATGGTGATTTGTGATTAGATGACAGTGTAAACTGTTTTATACTATCAGTGCATAATCTATTTTCTTGAGTTTTAATCTCCTTTATTCTACACCAAAAAAGAAGAGAATAATCATACATCTATTTACTTTTTTCATAGTACTTCTGACGACATTAAGAAGGATAAAAAGAGAAGTGAAAATAAAAAGTGCCATAAGGCGTGTGATGTAATAGAGAAATAAAAGAAAAAAAAAATTAAGATGTAAATAAGTGCTTTAAAAAGGATGAATAAAAATAACATTAATCTAAAGTTATGAGATAGAATTGAGATAAATTATATCTTATTTAGGATATTGGGATAATTAGTTAATTTTCATGCTAATAAAAATAATGTACGTACAGAAACCTCAATAATCAATGTATTCTCTTTAATTACTCATATATAGTATCATAAAGATTCAAAGACTTTGGGACAGGATCAATGGAATGAAGAGCACGATTCCTAGAACGATCGGAAACAAACCAGCCAGGGAATTGCCAACGCAATCATTAGCTGACACAATCCTCAGTGTCCCCATATTCTTGATAATCTTAAAATCCCCACCAAGGATACTTACGATGGTACCAGTGACCCAGAGAAATATGTCACCCATGTTCGGCATGCAGATGATTGTTGTTGGAGTATAACACGACCCTGTGCTCCATGTTCCCGACAAGGCGACAACATTTAAGTGCTTAGCGTTGCTATGCTTTATTAACTTACCCTCTCCATCGATCCATAACTTCACTTAGCTCACTGACATGCAAGTATGTAATTCAATTTGCCACCAACAGAGCCTATAACCAAAAATTGGCTACCCTATAATAGGAGTTGGGATTTGTGTGAGTGGAAAGATAAACTAGAACCTAATAAAAAAATACGAATTCAAGTTGGATTCTATCATTAAAATAAAAATTAGTGAGTATTTTTAAATTTTATATGATAACAAGAGACTTACTAAAAGAGAATTAAAAATTCAAATTAAATTTGTGCATTAGAGATGCTCTAAGATACTTTTTGATATCCCAAGGTATCAATTAAAGTTTTAATATATTAAATAAGTAATTTAATATTTTTTATAAATGAATTATAATTCTATACCTGAATTAAACAACCCGTGATTTAGGAAAGCTTATCCATTAGGAAGCTTGACATTTCCATGAGCAAAAGGTTTATAAAAAGCAAATTTTCTATCGCTCATTTCGATCGTGTACAGTATTTGTTTTTATTAGGGTTGATTTTCTGGACTGTTCATGATTCGTTTTTTTTTTTAATTAAAGTTTAAATTATTTTGAAATTTTAAATATGCAATTTATTGGAGTGAAAATGTGAGTGAAGAAGTCTCACCTTGGGTAAAAATGAAAATTTTCAATAACATATACGTGAAAAAGACCATATATAGCTAATGCCTTGAGTTAGATGTAATGTTAAATTCACTCTCATAATTTACTCATAGTTCATTGATAGAGATCTTTCTAGTGTTTTAAGTTCCTTGTATTCCATAACAAAGTCTACCAAAGAAAAGGAAATTTAAGTATGCATTTTTTTATATTTTAAACATTTTAATTCATATTTTTAAATTCTATTAAAATTATATATATATATATATATATATATTTATTTATTTATTTATTTATTTATTTATTTTTATTGTTGTGTTGTCCGTCATCATTCTTACCACTTCGGACAACCTCACACCTTGCTTTATTATTTTTTATATTTTATTGCAATCAAATATCAACAATATGGGTGAACTGGTATTTTTTTTTTAATAAATATATTGTTAGAAGTTAGAGTTCCCTTCGTCCATAAAGCCCGATAAAGGATTCATGCAACTAAGATGTAATCATGTGTGTGTTGTCCCTACATAATCACCATTTCAGGTCTACTGATACCCTTGAAATTTTTGTTATTTGTCCTTTTTCAGATGAATCTAAGTGATAATATTAAGAAATTCAAGAATAATATGAAGCGGCATTATGATAACATTAAATTTCTTATTTCTAAGTCATTTCGCTTAAATACTTGAATTTCAAGAGTATGCTCAGCACAATCGTTCTTTTTTGTTAAGCAAATTACCTCAGTTAAGCATTTCCTACGTGTTTCTTTCAAAGTATGTTAATCCTACAGCAAATTTTTACAATACAATTTCTCTTTTCTTCTAACTGATTTGATGAACATTTTAGTGTGTCTTGGAAGGTATCATTCAGCTAATGGAATTACAGATAATGGAAATGTTGAAATGGTTCCTTTCATACTGAAGAGGAAGCAGATCATAGTTACTGGATTCTAAGCCGAATGTATTGTACCACACCGCGTAATTGTGGTAACGCTTGGCAGGGTTGAGATTTGAGATTTGAGAATTGAGAGTGATCACCTTTGCAGGTCAGTATCATTGTTCTTTTCTTTCAAATCTTTGACACCCTTTTTCTCATCTCATCTGGCTTCAATCTTGCAGCATGCAATTTCTACGGAGCCACATGATGTCAATTTCCCAAGTACAATAATGTGAATATTTGAAATTGATTAGCATACTCTAATTTCTGAGTGTGGATTCTCTCTGTATAGGAAATCTCCGGTAGGAGAGATACATACAAAGAGATTAAATGATAAAAGAATTTAACCCACTCATGCACTTCTTTAAGTGTATCTCTTTCCTACTAGAAATTTCCGGTACTTGGAGAAGATACATACCCACCTAATTTCTCTGGTTTATTTCTTAATGACTAATGAAGAGAGAAGCTACACTTTGTGATTAATGATTAAGTATTGTTTTTCTAGGATTTTTTTTTTCCCTTTTAAAGATCTGGTATTGTTTTCTAAATTCAGGATCTGAGTATTTGGGCTTGGAGACTACTTACCATTGTTTACCATACTTATGGTGTTAGTACACCAGAGGAGTATGATTCAGAAGGCAAGATAAATAAATAGCAATGATGAGTTGCATGGGCTGGATCTTCAATTGGAAGGAGAGTAAATGGCCAATTTATTGTTACAGGCCTTGAAGATTTAAGGTAAGTTATGTATGTGTATGTATATGTTAGTTTAAAAGGAAGCTGAGGCGCTCTGCTTATAATTTTTAAAGCACTCAATCTTAATTTTTCTTTTTTTAGCTTTCAGATCATTTGTGGGTGCATGGTTTTGTAGCCGATGATCCACAAAAAGAAAGTGGCTCTTCCAAAGCTAAGATTATCCATATGCAATGAACATGATCCATGTTGGATTCCAAAAATTGATGTTTTCTTACTGCCAGTGGGCATGGGATCAGTATTTCATGTCCCTTGTTTCTCTCCAACTATATACAAAACCCGGAATAAATGATGCTTACGTGCCCTCCCATGCATTACTGATTGGTATGATTAAGAAATGTGGCATGTTTGTTCTAGGTAATAAGTCAGTGCCAAATTAAACTTAACATTTTCAAGGCACTAATTCATATGGTTCTCTTTCCTTTATTGGCTTGTCTATGATGGCTAATTTTTATGTTTTGTTAATTAACTTTGCTGATTAATTATTATGCAGTTCAATTTTGTTCATTTCAACAATCTCATAAGAAGTTGGTTCATTGGTCCAATTGATTCGTTCATTCCAATCACAATCAATAATAATGATAAGCCACCAACACAAAGGTGTTTAGATGTTCTGTAATACTGCAAAATGAAAATGCTTCATGCATTTCCTTAATAACATACTTGTCAATGCATAAGTAGTCTAAACGTATTTGGCTCATTTAAAGTTAGAATTGACTTTCTTCCTTCTTCCCTAACGTCCCCTTTTTCGGATTATTTGAATTATGGCCATTTACAGTTTTTACTTGATTAAAATTTATCCGCGCCTTAAGAATCTGATGTACTTCCCATTTATATTCAAGCAAAATATAAGGCAAGGAAGCTAAATTTGTTGCAGACATACAAAGAGAGCTACAATTATTAGATTGTAAAAAAGGGAATTTCACAAACCAAGCCTCAGAATTTAGTTTAACAATATTGTATTAACTATCAACATCGAATTTGTACATTAGCGTCTAATTTTGTAGGCATATAGAACAAGAGGGACATCTCCAGAGAAAGGTGGTACATAAATACACATGATAGCCTTCACGATGCTACCAAAAACGTGTAGGTTTACTTGCTTAGTACCTACATTTATTGGTATATCAGAAGAACTTTGATAATTTGTCTTCGTTTCTGTGCTTAACTTTCCTACTGGGTATGATTCATGGTTTCTTCCTCGCAAATGAACAACTTAACTCTTCCTATTCTTTGTCTATTTTTGACCCTCACCTAACTTTCAATCCCCAACTTTAATTTTCTCTGAATAGAATTGACCAAGGTAGGACATCACTATTAATTATAGATGGAGGATCAATATTATCTTTCGAAATTTGATTCTACTGAGTAAGAATCAATGAGAAAGCACTAGCACAACAGAACGAATCGCATAAAATGATCCCCAAAAGAAAAAATTCCCAAGATAACTCAAGATATATATGTTATTTATTTATTTTTATTTTGTAATAATAAGCAAGGAAAAGGATAAATGTCCACACCAAAATTCACCGGATATGCTGAGAGAGAAGATTAGAGAACAGGCTGAGATGCGTTGTTCACTCTCGTGATTCATTCAATAGAAAACTGAGTGTATTAACAAAATTGATTACAACAGAGTATTTTAATTGGTTTAGTTCAAATTTGAAGTGAAAAAAATTAATATCTAAATTGATCCAAACTAATTTAATTGGTTTGGTTTGAATTATTGGATTTATCGAATAAATCTGATCCAATGAACACCCTTGAGTGTATAAAATTGTTCTATTTTGTGATTTTTTTTTCTTTTTGTTTTAACTTCAAACTGAACTCACCCTATGGTGACTGGTGAGCGAACTCACCATCTTACTAAATTTTGAGGGGCAAAGACGGTAAGTGTCAAAAATAATTGATAGAATACCAATACAGTATGATATAGTTGACTGATAATTATATTTTTTAAATATGTTGTTAGGAGTTTGATTTCAGATTTGTATATATAAAAAGTTATTTGTAAGAAAAGTTAGTCTCTTAAATAAATTTTTGTATCTTAAAAGATTAGTCTCTAACTTTCAACTAGAGAATACATTTAGAAAAAAAAAAATGATAGAATCATAGAATATCTAAGAAAAGAATTAAGTGAGGTCAACGTCAAGGTGGACGCGTGGATCGCCAGTCACGGAGGTCATCTTTTGATTACTTTTCGGAATGAATTGTATGTAGTGGATGGGATAAATTATATGCAAATTCTACTGTACCTTTCTATTTAAAAGGTTATCGGTATTATTAATAAATAATAAATATATTTACTTGTATTATTTATCTTATAAATAATATAGAATTGATAATATAATTTATTATTTAAGATTTTGTTATTTTTTAATTGCTAAATGACATTTAAGAATATTTTTGTTACTTACCATTTATGTTTGTATATTTTTTTATTTTTAGTATTGAATTTTAAAAAAATAAAAATAAATCATAATAGAATTTTTTGTAATTATAAAATTTAAAATATCAAAATTAAATTCTAACTCATTTATGATATAAATTTAGTATATAAATTATTATTTTTTATTAATTTAAGATAAAAAAGTAACGATACTTTTTTAATATTTAAGGTACCGAAATTATCACTTAAATTATAGTAGTGCGTGACCAAGTACGCCCACAAGTACGCAAGGAGACTATTGTGATTTGTGTAGAAAGGGAAAGAATAGGAACCGATTACACTGCGGAAATGCTGTTTATTTTTAATTTTAATTTCTAAAATATTTCACCATAATTAATATGAAAATTAACAATTTTTGATAATGTGAAATCTAAAGGGCGTGTTGTTAGGGATAAATATAAATGCCTAAGGCAGGGGCGGATCTTCTTTATGACCAAGGTTATTAAATTTTTACGAATATATATATATATATATATATATATTATAATTATTCTTTAATGTTTTTTATTCTTCAATTATTAATAATTTTAAATCATTGGAAGTACATAAAGAATTTTGAAAATTTTATTATATTATTTTCTAAAATTTGAAAAAAAATTACCTATGAAATTTTTTGCACATTTAAAATCTACAGGAATCTTACATGCGAATTTTGAAATCCGTAAAAGTTTTTTTACGAAAAAATCTGCAGGAAATTTTCTGCAGATTTCAAAATTTACAAAAATTTGTTATCCATGAAAGAATTATCTGCGGATAAAATTTCATAGAAACATATTTTTTATGAATTTTTATGTAAAATTTGCAGGAAAATCTACATGTAATAGGATAAATTCTAGTAGTGCGTGACCTGCCACGCAAGGAATATATTGTGATTTGTGTAGAAAAGGAGATAATAGGAACCGATTGCTTTAAGGAAATGTTCATTTTTAATTTTAATTGCAAAAATATTTTTCCATAATTAATATAAAAATTAACAATTTTTGATAATGTAAAAATCTAAGGGGCATGTCGTGAGGGATAAATATATGTATGCCCAAGACGGGCGGATAAATTTATATATATGTGTGTGTGTGAGTATTAAAAAATATATATATTTTTAATTATTTTTTAATGTTTTTTATTCTTCAATTATCAATAATTTTAAATTATTGGAAGAACATAAAGAATTTTGCAAATAAAGTCATTTATTTCTCAATTATCAATGATTTTAAGTCATTGAAAGATCATAAAGAATTATAATTTTCAAATTTTTAGTCATTGAAAGAGCATAAAAAAGATAATCTTTAATTATTTCTTTTATTATTATTGTTGTTGTTGTTGTTGTGATTATTATAGATAATTTTTTGTTAATTGATAACACCAATCCTTATGATTGATTTAATGTATCTTAAAATAAACTATGGTGTAACTTGCTAACGTACTCCAATTAAAAAATAAGTGTGTGTACGTTAGTAAATACTTGTGAGATTTGCTAACGTACACGTACTTATTTTTTAGTTGGAGTACAATAGCAAGCTATAACTATAATGTATCTAAAAATACACCATTATGGTGTAACTTGCTTACTCCAACTAAAAAATAAATGAGTGTGTGTGTGTGTATAGGGTGGGGATCAAGTTATTACAAGAGTAACTCTTAATAACTTTTAATATGTATTAAATTTTAATAATCCAACCGTTGAATTAAAAGATTATATGTCAATAATCATGCATACCAAATTTTAGGTAAATTGGACATTTGTAACTAGTTAATCTTATTATTGACATTTACTTATAATTTAGAAAAATATATTATACGTTTATTTGAATCTATTTAACGAAATATCAAATAGTTTTCAAATTTTTTAAAAATTTGTAGGCTTGATCTATTCAATATAATTTTTTAATTCAATGGTTAGATCGTTAAAATTTAATACACATCAAAAATTATTGAGTAGAATAACTTTATCAAGAATTACTCTTGGAGTAACTTGATTCCCACCCATATATATATACATATATATATATAGAAAGAGAGAGAGAGAGAGAGAGAGAGAGAGAGAGATGACATATCTAGTGAGAGGGTCATCTTTATATGAGTGAGAGGAATAAATTTGGATTGTACAACTATACATGAATGGTCTGATTTAAAGTTATGTGATTACTTAAAGGTCTTGTGACTTTTTAAAAAACTTATATGATTTTGTATATTTTAATCTTGACTATTTATGACAAAATCTAATAGTTTATATTTATTTTTCTCACTTTTATATAAAAAGACTTTCTTATTTGATACATCCCTTATATATATATAGCGAGAGAAGAGAGAGAATACAAGAAATTTGAGTGATGATGCTTCCGGATTAAAGAAAAAGTGGTAGGGACCGTGGTATTTTGGTGAGCGCAGCACATACAGATGACGATCCATTGAGGGTGAGTAGAGACGTGCACATTTCGACTTCGTGTTTGAATTGATTTGGGATTTTAGGTAGTTGGTTTTTTTTTTTGGTGGAGACGATAAAACAATATCATGTAAGTTGATTTATGCACTTGGTGATAGTTCAGGTTAATTGGTGATGTTTGGTACTTGGTGGTATTTTTTCCATTTCAAAACTTTGGTTGTTTAAAATTTTTACGCACAGATTAAGAAATATTTAATTTATATAAATTTAGACTAAATTATTCTCATTATTTTATAATTTTTTATAATATTTTCAACTACTTCATGATTACTTCATTAAATATTGTTATAAATTTTGCCTTCAATATTTCTCCGTTAGCTTAATAATGTAGCTATCACTATTTGAGATTTCAATTTCATTTCTCAAAGATATTATCATATCAACATTTTGTTTAGTTTAAAATAATATTGATTTTTTTTTTTTTTGGTACATGGATGAAAGTAAAGAAACAAACAACGAAAGCTAAATAACTGCTAATACGTACGTCACTTCCTTTATCTTTGGACAAATGTTAGAGGCTTATTCCACCTATGGTCCACCACCTTGTTCCTTGCTCCCCATCTGGCCAAGAAGTCTGCAACGACACGCGACAGGCTATCACTATGGACGCTTGCCATTCGCTCTTCATCATTATTCTTGTGTCATTCACAGCATCAGCGTGCTTGTGCCAATACTGATTACTGATACATTTTATGTGGACTTCGTTATATTAGATAAATATATTTCAAAACATGCATTTATCTGTAATTAAATGTAAAAACTAAATATTAGTATATTTTCTATTAAGATAGTTCATTGTCAAAAGTTATTCAACAGCTAGAGAAAACTTAAAAAAATAAAATAAAATTACATTCTATTTTTTTTTATAAGCAAAAGATGTTTATTTATAACGAATACAAGAGATACTGAAATCCACATACATCAACTCACAGTTGGAGCACATGTTAATACAAGAGATAGAATTCCGACACCACCCTGAAAAAGGACAAGGAACCTTTCAAACATTAAAATTAAGTTACTGCCAGGATCTCACTTTAATTTATTTTAAAAGTTCAGTTATTTCGAACACACACCTTAGAAAAAAAATGCTATTCCTCATCAGCCACAGTGACCAAACTACAACGTGCCTCAAATTATAACGAACAGCTCTAAATTGTTTCCTCCTAATAAGAAGTTCATGCTGTAAGTAGTGTTCTCTATTAGAGTAACCTGCATTACATTCCAAATAATAAAAGTAGCCTTGCAGGGAAAGTGAGCATACATACATTTCATTGAACGTGCCACGCCCTTTTTCATCTCATTTGCTACATTTTCTCAACTCTATCAAATTCACACGAAGAAGAAATGGGAGTCAAATAAGAGTTAGAAGATGTCACCCGATTTTTATAATGAAGCTTTGCAAGTCTTGTAAATATTTTTATTATGCTACATATTGTGTTTATTTTGATTTCTGTAAAATTAGTAAATTTTTAAATTGAGTAACACTTTAAAATATCATTGCCTTGCAAGAATTTATTTTTAACAATTCCTTTTATTTTCAAAAATGTTTTTGTTGATAATACATTTTAGCAATTTTTTTAAAATTAGTAGCACTTTTGAAAATGTTATTGAAATTAATTAAGTACCTTTGGTAACATTTTTAACGTTTAGCTACATTTTAATATATAAAAAATGCATATCCTTGTAATTAAATGTAATTAAATATTTATTATGTAATTTAGATATTAATAATTTTTCATTGTGATGTAAATATTTAATTTAATGCTATAATTTAAATCATAAAATACTCATATCTATAATTTTAAGATTTTTTTTTAAGATAAGACAAAATACTATTATTGATGAAATGGGAGAGCCTAGATATGCCCTAGGATCAGTACAAACCAAAACGCAGGAAAAACAGGAACATTTGTGTCCCTGCGAAACCATTTGGCTTTTGACACTTACTTACATATCAACCACACAATATGACACAAGCTAAATAGACATCCAGCAAATGCCATACTCCCGTTGGGGACTCTATTGAGAAAATGTCTTTCCACCATATCTCTATAAAAATTTTATAAAAAATTAGGGCATGATCTGACCTGCTTAGGTTTTTCTTCTTCTTAAACTTGGATGTTTCTCCGATTCTATCCATTTTATTTATTTATTGGAAAAAGTTACTTTTATTCTAAGAGTTTTTCAAAAATTGTGTAGCGAAGTTATATATATATATATATATATATATAAGGCAAACAATAATGACCCATTTATTTTTGACATTGTGAACATCCTACATCGACTAGTGATGAGATCAAATTAGTGTATATAAGTGGGACGACAACTCTCACTTTTCAAGCCAGTTTTGTAAGAATGAGTTAGGCTCATAACCCACATTTTAAGAAAAATCGAGACACGTAAAAGACTGCCACACAATTACAAAGGGAAATGTAACTCCAATAAGAGTCCTTGTAAACATACATTCTACTCTTTTATAACTTACTTTCACATCATTTTTTTTTAACTTTTTTTATATTTTTCATCATATCACATATCACATATCATATCTATCATTTTTTCCTTTTTTTCTTCTTCTTTTATCCCTCCATTGTAATCCATCCCAAAAATGGGATGGATGCTTTTAATTTTGCCTCTTTTTTTTTTTTTACCAAATTAGTAATTAAAAAAATAATTTACCAAATAAATGTAGAAAAAAAAACAATTCACCACAATGGATTGTTTTGGACACGTCAAATTCTGAGGTGGAATGGATTACATAGAAGACGCCACTGTCACTGTTGCCGCACGCTTTTTTAGTATGTATGAATAAGGCCCCCTTAGCAGTAGCGCCACCCACTTTTTCTGCCACAATAGAAGGCGCTGGTAACAGTGGCGCCACACAATCAAATTTCTCAAAAGGGAAGGCGCTAGTTTGACCAACACCACCTGTTTTATCCCTTTTTATGTCCAATTTGTCGAATCAGGGAAGGAAGCTGCATTGTCTTGATTGAAGGGAGTTGAATATTGGCCAAGGTAAGAATCATTGTAATTTAAAAGTTTTTATAACTAACAAAGTAATTATATATACTTTCAATTTTTTGAACAAAGTCTGTAGTTATTAAATGTTATTAACTTTTACAGAATTAAAAGGACTTGTTGAAGAAAAACGTGTAAAGCCATATCCAATTGTGTCATTTGTTAAATTGATTCCTAGTGTTCTTACAATTTGTTTTTACTTTCAAAAAAGGTTTCTATAATTTAGAAATAGTTAATAGAATTTTATCGACTATTAGAAAATAAAGACTCAATTAATTTTTAAACAAATACAAGAACCTGTACTAACAATATATAATCTATAACTTTAATATTTTTTAATTGATTGATTAAATAAAAAATATTTTTTAATCAATATTCAAATTTGTTTAATTTATAATAAAAGTAATAAGATAATTATAAGCTCTTATTAAAGTAAATCTTATTAATTAATTTAATTTAATTTTAAACTGATTTTTTAAACAGATCTATTTTATTTTCATTAATAATAAAACAATAATTTATCTGTTGAAATAGTATTACTTTATATTTTTTTATTAATATGTGTTAAGTGAAAGGATTTAATTAGGTCTATTAATGTTTGAAAAGTTAACCATATATAGCAAAATAAAATAAAATTAGCCATACATATTAATTATATTGCTTTAAAGAAAGAGTACATATTGTAAGAATAATAATAATACCGTGAATTGTGGGCAAGATTGAAATATATATTATGAATAATGAATAATTATTAAAATTTATCTAAACTCCCTTTAATAACCACAATACAAAATTTTGCCTCTAATCAATATGTTTACTTTTGCTTCCCTGTTCGATTTGACCCACAACAAAATGTGTAGGAGGAAAAAGTCACAACATGTGACACTAGTCAAACTAGCCCTTCTCTTTTGGAAAATTTGACCAGGTGATACTACTGCCATTAGCGCCTCTTGTTCTGACAGCAAGAATCGGTGGCGCCACTACTACTAGCGCTTTCTTTTATACTGTTTAAAAAGTGTGTAGCGCCATTGTTACTAGTGCCTTCTCCTATATCAGTTCCATGTCAGAGACCAATATGTCCAAAACATCCCATTTTAATAAATTGTTTTTTTTTTCTATAATATTTGGTAATTTGTTTTTGTTTTTTATTTACCATTTTGGTAGAAAAGCCTATAATTTCTCCTCCACCAATAAACCCCCGTACCTGCCCGTTAACAATACAAAAGCAAATAAAAGTGATCGTAGAGAAAAGAAGTCCAAAACAACTAATTAAGGCACGCGCTAGCTCCCACCAGAGTGGTCCTTCTACAAACCACTTGGGATGTGAATATGTGATTGTGTAAATAAAGCGCCACATAAAGTTGCATAGTTGGAACACCTTTAACATAACATTTGCATAAGCATCGCAGGAGAGAGGAACGAAAGCCAACCACAACCTAAATTGGATTTAGTCCATATTGTCGAATGTCTTCATTAAAAGCCACAACTAGTTAGTAGATGAAGAAGCATTTTACCAATCAAAACTATTAAATAGACCAAGCATTGTACTTTGTTCCAAGCATTTATAAAACTGAATTGAAGAGGATTAAAGCCAAAAAGAAAAAAAAAATCCACCTAATCTTAATTAATTCAAATTCAATCGTGTAAGAGAAACAAATATTTGATGGGGAGGTAGAGCTTGTAAAAAAAAGTACAAGGGAAAATAAAAGGCGGGGCAATTACTGATGGAGGGTTTTTTAATTAATATAGAGAATATTCAAGAAAGAAAATGATCAAAGAAAAAAATGATTTTTAAAAAATGAGCAAACTATTGGAAGATGAACAAAAGAGGAAAGAAAAGCTTGAAAGAGATAAAAGAACAATATTTTTCTGTTCTTGTAGATATTTCTACCGTCTTACAATAATTCTAAAAATAATTCTAGAGATCCAAGTTAGACAAGAGAAATGCTAGCAACGAACTTTTTGACACACTATTTTGAATACAATTTTTTTTATTAGTTAAATTTTTTTGAAAATTATAAAAATTTGTAGGTCTCACATCTTATTTAATGATTCTCTCTCATGATTTTGTAGTTTTTAATAAATTTCAACCAATAATAGAGTGTGTTGTTAGCACTCGTCATTACACAAAAAGAGAAATGCAAGCAACACACTCTGACACATTCTTTTGAACATACTCTTTTTTATTAGTTGAAATTTTTTAAAATTATAAAAATTTATGCGTCTCACATCTTATTTAATGACTCTCATGATTTTGTAACTTTTAATAAATTTTGACTAATAATAAAATGTATATTATGAAAAGTGTGTTGCTAACACCACTCTTACACAGAAAAACTGAAAATAGGAAATTATGAATCTTTACAAATTATGTGTTTGTTTTGAGGTTACATTCAACGTAACTAATAGTGTGTTTATATAACATTACAAAATTAATTCTACTCCACAAAATCATGGTGATACCATGAAAAGGTAGAAACTACTATTTGTTGCTTCGTCTTCACCATAAAAAATTAATTTATTTTTTCTCATTATGGGCCGGTTTGGTATTGAAGAAATAGCGCGGAAGAGGAGGGAGGAGCAGCAAAATATGGCAATGAAATAAGGAACAATATTTTATCAAAGATTAAAATTGATCACATGATCAATTGAGTCTTGGGCTAGTGGTGGAGCTTGAGAAAATAGTTTGAGGGGCTAAAATAATTAAAATTATAATATATAAATTAAATATAATAGTTTTCTTCTTCAAAATGTTAGCACTCCTCATTACACAAAAAGAGAAATGTAAACAATACACTCTCTGACACACTCTTTTGAACATACTCTTTTTTATTTGTTGAAATTTTTTAAAAATTATAAAAATTTAAGAGTCTCATATCTTATTTAATGACTCTCATAATTTTGTAATTTTTAATAAATTTTAACTAATAATAAAAATGTATGTTATTAAAAGTGTATTAAAGAGTAAATTACTAACATGCTCTTACACAAAATACAGAAAATAGGAAATGATGAATCTTTACAAATTATTAGTGTCTTTGAATTTTCGTTTAAAACAGCGTTGAGCATGAATCCAGCATTTTTATCCCGTCACGTTCAGTTGCTTTCGAACGTGTGTAAACGGAAAAACAAGCATGACTATGTGTGTTTATTTTGAGGTTATATTCAACGTAACTAAATCCAGCAGTACTATTTATATTTCTGGGAAGTGAACAGTTCCAAACACATATCTCCAATCTCCTTGATTCCGATGTCAATTCTACTACATCTCCAATCTCCTTGATTCCCATGTTAATTCTGGTATCCAACGTCATCTCGACATTCGAATCTGAGTGTGAAAAGTCTGCAATGATTTTGTATCTCTAAAAGGGACTGTCATAGGTCATACCTACCGGAAATAAAGTATACGAAAGACTTCTTGCTATTTCATATAAACTCTTTGTCTGTATGGATATGTTAAGGTTTTTATACACAAATAAAAAATTGTAATAATTTTTTTTTATTTTTATAAAATAATTTCAAAGATTTTTACTGTATTTTTTTATTTTTATTTTACAATAAATACATACCAATTATAAATGTATAAATTAATTATAAATTAGGTAAAAAGTAAGAATGTAATTGACAAATATATAATTAATATTATCTTAAACTTTTAAAACGATAAATAAATAAAAACAAAATTTTTCTAAAAAATAAACAATTAAAAAAAACGAAGGGAATACTAACTTACTTTAGTCGATTAAGGTTTTTTTTTTATTTTCTCTCTCTCTATTTTTTGTCTATTTCTTATACTTTTGGATGTATAAAGAATATCAAATGTCTATTATTAAAATATTAATATCTTTTATATATACAAAAATTATAATAATGGATAAAAAATAAACATTAAAAAATGAAGAGGATCTAAACTCAGTTTAAACATGTCAGGCACAAGCAGCCTCTATATAGTCTATAATATATGTACTGTTGCTGAGAATTATGAGGTCATGATCACTTACTAGTTGTGTTTAATTTAATTAATATACTTTTGGGTATGTTTGAATAATAGTTGAGTAAGTATTTTTAAAAATTTTAATGTATATTTTCAAATTCTAGTATACAAAATAAAAAAAGAAAAAATTATTGCTTTAGAAGTAAAAGTATATTTTTTAATTCTATCTATTGAAATTCAAACATGTACGTGGTCCAAAGTAACCAACCTCACTTGTCAGTTTGTGAATTCCTTCCTTAAATTCCAAAGTACCACACCTATCTATCGAAATTCAAACATGTCTATTCTAGCCTGATCTTTCATGGATTTCGTCATCATTCCCTGCCAACATGAATCCTTGTCTATATAAAGCCAATCCACTCTTGGAGGACATGCAAATCCATGATCCCCACTCGACATATATACGAGCACGTAGTTATTATGTCTGGGAGCCACAGGAAGACTTCTTCTTTTGAGAGTGTGACTATGATCCCAGGTGCTACTGCCATGCATAGAGGAAGCCCTCCAGGCGCTCTGAACAAACCAGCTCTTCCTGATCTGAATTTTCCGCCTCCTCCCGATTGTGGTGATGACAAAGAACAAGCATCTTCTGTTGCTGAGAATTATGAGGTCACTTACTTGTAGTGTTTAATTTAATATATATTTTTATATATGTACTACAATTAATGTACATACCCCTCCTCACTTATGTTAATTAATTCCTTTCCTTGAACTCCATCTCTAGCTTAGCCTGATCTTTTATATGGGCTTTGTCAATGTTTATATATATAAATATATCCCATTCATTCATCAATTAATTAATTGCAATTACATAGATACTTACTAAATAAAATTTAATTATTTCAGCTTCCGCGCTCTACTGTTGCATCTAGTGAAAATGTGACTGTGAAGCCAGCTACCCTGCCTGATCTGAATTACCCGCCTCCTCCTGAATATTCAAGTGACGACGAGGGACAAGCATCTTCTGTTGCTGAGATTAATTATGAGGTCAATTACTTCTTGTGTTTAATTTAATAAACTTTCAAATATGTACGTACTACAAATGTACCCCTCCTCGCTGGGTTTTGTCAATGTTTATATATATAAATATATGTCATTCATTCACCAATTAATTGATTGCAATTACATGGATACTTAGTAAATGACGAGATTTAATTATTTTGTCAGCTTCTGCGCTCTACTGCTGCATCTATTGAAAGGGAGAGTAGCTCCAACAGGAGGGTCTAAGTCATCAAAACAAAGTTGAATATCCTTATTAGTTGGCTTGACTAGGGATCAAGAACAAGGATGTCCGTGCTGATTAACTCAAAGTTCAAGGCTGTCAAAGTTCTAGCTGAAGAAGAATAAATGTATACATATATATGTTTGAATAAATATGTTTTTTGTGGGGTTGTGCTTTGTTTCTTGTGAGTTGTCATGTCATATTATATATTAGACGTGGCTTTTATGTGGTTATCGATCTTGCTATATTTGTCATAAGAGTAAGTGCGTGTTTGATTAAGTGGTGGCTTTAAAAAAAGAGAAATTCTACCGTATTCCCATAAATTTTAGGAGTTTTGAAAGAGTTGATTTTTAGACAATAATTCACTCACACCCTAATCCAATAACAGCAATAAACCTACCGGTTCTAAACCAACCATTATCTAATACACCATTCACCCCAAACTGTGGCTACCAGGTACAGAGATTTAGAAGAATGTTTTCTCTTTAGCTCAAGGAAATTAATCCAATTCATTTAAGCCCTAAAACTATCGAAGTTCTGTTGGCAGATTTACAAACCATTTTTCTCCAAATGCTGTGCTTATAAAACCAGCCATTCAAGACTGCGTTGTGGGGGAGCGATTCAAAGCGAGGTAGGTGGGTCGAGGAGGAGGAGTTCCAATTCCCTGAGCTTGGGGTTGGTGAACCTTCGTCGCGCGCTACACTAGATGACAAAATAGGACATGAGACAACTTATGTTTTTATTGGTCTAAAAATCAATTATTTCAAAACAACTTTATGTATGAGGGTATCATATAAAAAGTCGTTTTTATTTCCAGTGGAAGAGAAGCTACCAAGTCTCGCTTCGATATTTTTACGTAAAATACGTGCGTTGAATTGGTTCCCAACCGAACCCAACATGCTATAACTCGATCTCCAGTAATGCCGTACATATAGGGGAGTTATCTTGCTATATTTGTTTGTATTTCTATATTTGTCATAATTAATCTAGTTTTCATTATAATACTGTGCTTTTGACTCATGTGGATTTTTTATTTTTCTTAAAGAGGAACAGTAGCAACACTTTCTCAAACATATTTTTTCTAACATTTTCTCTATTAATAACTAAAATTTATTAACAATTACAAATTTTGGTAAATCTCACTTTTAAATCAGCAGAGATATTCATTAAATGAAAAGTGAAACTTATCAAAATTTATGATTTTTAATAAATTTCAATTAATAATAAAGAAAGTATTAGAAAGAGAGTGTTTGAGATACTGTTGTTAGCTTATCTCTTCTCTTAAATTCCTCCTACCAAGACAACTTTTAAGCTAAAAAGATCAAGTTAATTATACTAAAATAAGTGACAAACCCTCCCCACCCCTTCTTTGTTCCATTCCTGTCGTTCTGTCACCATATATAGATCCCCGACATTCCGACTTTGAAGAAGTACTAATTTGGTGATGTACGTACACTTTATAAATGAGGCAACTTATCTATTGATTTTGAACCATATATATGAAAAAGAACAATAATTTTTGGAAACTTCACTTTTTCAAAAACCTAATTAATATTTATTATTTTTTCCATCTCTCTTCATATTATATCATATTACCTATCATATCTATATTTTTCTTTCTTTTATCTCTCTCTCACTAGATGTCAAATAAATTTTTGGAAGTCCAAAAATAATTTTTATATGAAAAAACCCCTTTCTAGCTACTTGTTGTTAGAAAATAGAACAGAATATTAAAGCAATTATAAACGAAAAAACAGTAGCACAAGGTAGCTTGAAATTTCAGAACAAAACAAAGCAACTAATAACAAACAATGAAACAATAGGGAGTAAATTAGATTAGGAAAATGAGTGTAGAGAAGCTTGGGTTGAAGCACGCATAGCGCTATCCTTAGAGAGGAAACGCCCCACTACAATGGTACTTTAAATATGATGTGCTCCTCTCCCAAGATACGTCAACCCGCTAGATCAATCGTGTGCAGCGAAAGACCCCTAAACCCATGAACACCAATGCTCCAAATTTTTTTTTATAGTAACAGCAACAGTATTTCTTTTTACGTGTCCTGTTTCTCTATGTTTTTTCTATGAAGAGATTTTTTATATAGAGAGAAATATCAATAAATAGGGGTTCGCTTAACCGTTGCTTGACCCAGTGAAAAAACTAATTCATGCCTATAATAGTGGGCAACAATAGTCACGTATCTCTCAACAGCAAAGAATATCACGGTTCCTCAAAAAAAAGGCTCCACTAAACCACTTTCAAAAGCAATAAAACAAATTGGTTACAAAAAAATGATATTGGTTTCATTTTTTAATTTTAAATTATGAATATATTTTCCATACCCATTTCCCAACTAATCAGTTGATGTTTTAAGTCAGTAAAACGGTACCCTGTTCGTCAAATAAAAATGATTTTTGGATACCCAAAAAGTGAGAGAGATATGTGATAAGAGAAAGATAGAAAGAAATGGTGACTGTTAATGATAATTATGGTAATATTTTTTCATTATGATAATTAAAGCATTTATAATATATAATAAAATTATTTTCAATTTATTGATTAATTACTCTCAATACAATTGTTAAATTACAATTTTTTATTGCAAATTGAAAACGGATTGCTCTATAAATTGTAATACGAGATAATATATTACTATCATATTTGTTAAAAAAAAATATCATTATCATGCTTTTTTTTGTGATTTTGATCAATCATTAAATTTTAAATAAATTTTAATTTTATATAACAAGATAATCAATATTGGTCTAAAATATAAACATTCTTATTTAGTTGATTATCCTTCTTCTATGTTTATTTATTTATTTATTTTTTAAGCATATTCTCAATGTTTGAAATGTACAAATCCATTATTATAATATCAGCAAAATAGGGCATGTCTACGTTAGACAAAAATAATAAAGAAAAGTAAAATGGTTAAAAAATCATTTTAAAATTTAAAAGATAAAATCAATAAGAATAAAAGAGGTATGATACTAGTAAGAAAAAAATATAAAGTAAAATAGGTATAACAAATATTTACAGAAATTATTTATTTATTTTTTATTTCATAGTTACAATGACAATAAAACTTAGTCATGTATACAAAGGTATTTTAAGATTTAATTATTTTATTTGCAAATATAAATATCGAATAATGTATAGTAAAAATCTTTCCAATTTATTGCTTGATTACTCCCAAATCCCAATACAAGTATCACAACCGGAGTCACGACAGGATGGCGAAAAAAAGAGAATAAAATTAGAAAAGCTGCCACCAAAGTTTATTAAGGAAAATCTTAGAAAAACCCTTTAAAAGAAAAATAATCTTTGAAACCAAATATGAGTTCGGGAGTTGGTTACACGTAGGGAAGGTACTAGCACCCTGCGACATCCATCGTAAAGACGGTTACCCCTAATTAAATTTGTAAAATTGGACAACTTCAAAATATTTATTTTACCCCTTAACAAAATTTTTTATTCTATTTATTTACAAATTTTATTATTTTTATTCATCAAAAGAATTTTATTTAAGAAGAAAATATTTTACTTTTTTAAAGAAATTAATTTTATTATTTTTGAGATCGACAGGGGTGGGCCCCTGCTTCTACGTATCCTTTGGTGCAATGAGAAACTCAAACTCACATAGTTCTTTGGATATTTAAAACTGCTTCTACGTATTCATTATGATTGTTTTTATTTTATTATTTAAAAGGCTTTTTTGATGACCAAATAGGAAGTGCATCCAAAATAGTTATAAATACACCTTTTAAAGGATTCATAATAGTTAAATAGGAAATACATCCAAAATGACTATTATAATTTCTTTAGATTAATTAAACTTTGTCTTTTTTTTTAAAAAAGTTTTATTTAATATTTTTTTTAAAAAAAGATAACCAAATAAGAAGTGCATCTAAAATGGTTATCATTAATATTTAAAAACTTTAATAATGTCCAACTAGAAAGTGCATCCCATTATCAAGTTTAATTATTATTTTACTTACCCATTTATTATATTTTTACTAAAGAAAACTAATAATAAAAAACAGATTTAAAGATTACAATTACCATTGGTCCTAAGACATAATTATTATAAGCAAACATTTAGCAATGGCGCCTAAACACTATTACTGTATTTTATTTTATTTTATTTTGTTTTACGTATTTTATTTTATTTTATTAAAACAAGAGATCGTAATTTCGTTTAGTCCAAAAACGTATAACAATTGAAAAGGAAGCTCTCTAAAATGAATGGGCCAAGCTCTTGTTTTCTTACACATCTAAAAGAACAAACAAAAGCTATTGGGCCCAAGCCCATTTCGCTATTCTGCTTTATTTGCTCTTTTTTTTTAACTGGATCCATATTATGGGCCAGGCCCATCATCAAACTTCAGACTGGAAAGGGGGTAGACCTCCTCAAACACCCCCACATTCCAGTTCTAAGAAATTCCCCACGAGAGCCACAGGAGAACCCCCAGCGGCGCGACGATGGTGATGCTCCGATGGCGGTGGGGATTGAAACTGCCTCACACTGGGATGGCGATGAGGTGGGGTTGCCACGAGGGAGGCACACGAGACTCACGCATTGGAGACGCAACGGACGTGTCGTGTCGCGACGGCGATGACGATTTGTAGATCCGTTAATAACGCAACAAGGTCACGGTGGTCGATGATGATTCGTTTTGTGAAGATATTGAAAAACATGAGTCCATGGTGGAAACGTGGTAGTGAGGCTTAGTGTAACATTCCTATTTTTGTATATCAAATTATTTTTTAAATTATTTTGTATTTATTTTTGAAAAACTAGATGCATATCTCAAAAATTTGATTACTACAGATATGTAGTATTTAATTTAGATTTTTAATAAATTTTTGGGAAATTGAGTTCAAAATAGGTCAAATGACCGTTTTGTCACTAAAAAGTCAAATAATATAATAAAAAAAATTAGTTAGAAATGTTTACAAATTATTTTTAAGTTATCAATATACTTAGAATAATTAATATTAATTTTAGAAATTTTTCAGAAATTTATTAAGACAGTTTTTGTGAAATGACCACAATGCCCCTAGTTAACTACGGGAGCAGCCCAGAGACTTTTTAACTTCAAAATATTTTAAAAATTTTATAATAAGTATCTTTCGTTATAAAAATTTTATTTTGAAATAAAAATAGTGAAAAATATAATAATCCTATTTTAATTTTTTCAACCGTTTTTCTAATATTTGACAATGTAATTCTGAAAAATCGAGAAGGAATTTCAAATTTATGATTCCTACAATTATGATCAAAATTTCAAGAGCAATTTAATAGTAATTTTTAATAATTTTTCCGAGCCAGAGCCTGAAGAAATTAGAAAATGACAATTTTGTCCCTATTTTTCGACATTAAGGGCTGACATAAGAAAAAGATTCAATTGACATTAAAATGTAACTTTGAGCTTGGAATCATGTCATATATATTAAAGTATAATTTTGGAAATTTTCTAGGAATTTTTTGGAATTCCTATGTAAAATGATCAAAATGTCCCTAGGTGTCTGATAAGTCAGTCAATATTGGTTTGACATTCAAAAATAGTGAAAATGGTAATTTAAGTTTATTTATAAGTGAATTATTTAATTTTATAATTTTCATAAAAATTTTGGTATTTATTGAATTAAAATAAATTTTTTTATGAATTTTCTAGTTTAAAAATACAAAATAAATACATATAATTCGAAATAAATCAGTAAAAATTAAAATTTATTATTAGAAAATTATTTTTGATGAAAAATAATGTATTTGTCTAGTTTTGCATCAAAATTCATTATTTTCATATTAAAAGCTAATTTTTTAAGTTTAGATGTTTTTATCGGTACCGGTTAATTCACCTATAGATAAAATTTACACTGAGGAGCTAGAGGACAGCTCATATAGCACGTCCACAAGCCTAGGAGGGGTGATTCACCACCCTAAATGGTGTATGTGTCCTTAAATTAGATTAAAAATAAATAAAAATTAGATTTATGACATAATGCTTACATAATGGATGATGTAATTTTGTGGACACCTAATCCCTTCTCCTCTTCTATAAATAGCCATGGTTTTGGACCATTTTTCAGCACCTCTTCCTCTCTCAAGCCACCAAATTCTTAGAGAGCTTCTCTTTCTAGAAATTTTTTTTCTTTTACTTTGCTTTTATGCTAAAATTTTACTAGTTTTCCAACAACTAGTAAAGTTCTCTTCCTAGAAGCTTTGCATCAACAATTTCATCCTCTTCATCAACCATCTTAAAGGTAATGGGAGAGTGGGGTTGGTTCTAAATTATTGTCACTTTGCATGTTGGTAGGAAAAGGGTTTTTCCCTAAACCCGTTTAGGCATAATTTTAATTACTATTACCATTATGTTATGTTTGATGCTAAATTTTAATTTTTATTAAGTTGTTACTCTGCTCGAATTCAAATTCTTAAATTATAATTGCTAAGTTGTTACTCTGCTCAATTTAAATTATTAAATTATACTTGTTATGCTGTTACTTTGCTCAAATTTAGAAAATTAAAATGTATTTATTTAGTTGTTATTCTGCCAAAATTTTAGTAATTAAATTATAATTACTATGTCGTTATTATGCTAAAATTTTATATAATTGTGCAATTTCTGCAATATAAGGGAGAAATATTGACTATGCTGGTGCTCAAATTAAATGAGACCAGAAAACCTCCGTTTGAGAAGTTAGGAAGTGATAAATTAGTGAGTAATGTAAAGTAAGTGACATGCAGTGGCATGACACCCTGTTAGGGAAGCTACAGTTTGGTACATTACGGGATGAAAGGTAGGGACCCATGATTAGGTCTAAAGGGTATGGTATCGAGTGGTGAGCGTCCTAATGACCAAAGTAGCGCTCTTGGACCGGGACAATTACTTAACCAACTTGATAACCCTGACAACTACTTAGCATCACTAGGATTGTTAAGAGTATACCTCTATAAATAGATATCCTAAATTGTTATTTTGTTCCTTGATGATGACGAGGACTGTACCATGTGATGATGTTGAGAGAGGTATAAGTACTCCCAGTTACTTCCTAGGTTTTGTTAAGAACTATTAATCACTAATGGAAAGTATGGATCCATACCGAGTCAAGGATAGTATAACATAGAATAAACTTTAGGTTCCCTTTTTATTATCAACTGTGTTTTATCTGTGTTGTGTGGTAGAATTCCTACCATACATGTAAAAGTGATATTAGAACAAATCACCTCATTCCATTATTTTTCATTTTATGCATGATTGATCACAGTTAATGAAGACCCGGCTGTTGATGAGGACCTATAGGGCCAGTCTGATAGTTTGTTATTTTATGGGATAGAGTAGACAGACACTGCTTTGATTAGGATCTTTTTGATATACTGGAAATAAGTAGTAACTATTTTGATGTATATTTTAATCTCCCTGTATTTCAATAATTTTTCTGATTATGAAATCATGATGTACAGTTCTATGATGAATACATACATATTATACTTTTTTTTATTATCGTTTTCAAATTCTGTTAAATTTACAAATTTGCTATTATTAAGAGCAGAGAAAAATTTTACTTGTATTTTTAAATAAGTAAATAAGTATGGGTTGTGTTCAATGTAAATGGGTGTCACAATTAACGTGCGTTGAAATGTAAATACAAACATAGCTTTCATCCTTTGATGATAAAGATTACGAGAAGCGGGCACTCTGCATTCTGTGATCGAACACATGAACCCTAACAATAATGCCATGCTTTCTTCGGAAGAAAAGGATGTCAAGGAAAGGAGCACCAAAAAGGTCAAGTTTCTTGACATTGGGGCTTCTTCTTCTACCAACTAGGGTGAAAACCCCACAACAAAAGGCAATACAGTTTCTTACAAGGACAAGGTAGTGGGCTTGGATGTCTCCATGGGAGAACCATCGTTGGAGTTTGCGGTGAACCCAAGCAACATCATGAACGCTGTGACGGAAGAACTGTGTCCTTTTCTGGTCCTAAAGGAAGAAGGGACAGATAGCCATAGTAAACCTTTCAGCCTGCGCCCAAATATTTCAGTCACAACAGAAACGTACAAAAGATGGTGCTGACCATGAAAATATTCCCTCATTGTCAAGTTAATGTGAAAAAAGGTCAACCTTCGTTTCCCATCATCTAGGCTATAGAAGATGTGGGCAAGGTCAGGGATTGTTCAAACCTTGGACCTTCACGAGGGCTATTTCCTGGTCCGATTGTCTAAAAAATACAACTACAAATTTGCGCTATTTGAGGGTCCTTGGTTGATGGTAGACCACTATCTTCTAGTCCAATGGTGGCATCCATTTTCAATCCTTGTGAGCAAACTATCCAAAAAGTAGCATCTTGGGTCAGGATTCCTAGGCTTTCGGTGGAGCTTTTTAATAAGGAATTTCTTTGGGAAGTTGATGACCACCTAGGGACGATGCTTAGAGTGGATGGAAACACTTCTGTATAAAGCAGGGGCAAGTTCGTAAGCATTTGCGTTGAGCTTAATCTTAATTGTGAGCTTGTTCCTTCCTTCACAATGCTAGGGCGCGAGTTCAAACTCGAATACGAGGGTCTACACCTCATTTGTTTTTGATGCGTGAAATATGGGCATAGAGCCCAATAATGCCTGGATAAACCACCGACGACCAAAGAAGCTTCCTCCGGAGATCCTACCCATGTGGCGGCAACCCATATAAAGACCGATGAGAATACAAGACCCAACCCTAAAGCAAACAACACTAATGATGCCATTGTTCAAGATATGGTTATGAAGGACGTGGGCATGCAACCTAACAGTACGGTTTTTGGCCCTTGGATGTTGGCCAAGAAACTATCACGACGTCGCACCAATGCCAACAAATTTGGGAAAGGAGTGCACAAGGAAAAGCAGAAGGACACAAAAGCTGATAAGCCTCTTCAAAGTAACGCCTCGGGGTCGCGATTTGTCGCCCTGGATAATGACACCTTTACGTGGGAATAACAGCCATCTCTTGACAAAGGTACATGTGCTACTGAAATGACAGTGTATGATCTTTCAACCGCCAATATTGCTTTGGCATCTGTACTTGTCACAGCCTCCCACACCAACAAACCCATCGTCAAAGACCATGCCTCCGTTTCCCTTTCCAAAAACCATACAAGGTTGCCCCACTCTCCATATGGAGACAAAGAGAAACCAAAAATGTTAACCTAAAACTTGTTTCAACCCTAGATAACCAACTTGTCATAAGCGTGTCCTCTTCTGCCAATCTATACACCCTTCCTTCTCCCATCACTCACCAAACTCTAATCACTTCTCCTTCCCTTATCAACCCTCCCCTATCAAAATTTATTTATGTGGAAAATATGGCTGTAGAGAATGACCTGGACAATTATCAAGAAATTCTGGTTAAGGCCAGTAGACCCCCAAATCCTGGTGGTGATGTAAACATGATTGTGGCCTAGTATGCTACGAATATTCCATTGCATGATATGGAAGTTAGCAGTGTTTTACCATGTAATATGGTAGTGGAACATGAAGACAACGCATAGGACTATTTTGTCCTATCCTCTTCCTCGATTTTTCTTCATGAAGTCTCTTATTTGGAATTGTCGTGGAGCAGAAAAAAGGTCTTTCCCCGGCTTGATCCGAGACCTTTTGAGGATTTATGATCTACATCTTATTGTTATTATTGAGCCTCAGATTAGCTAGGTTTACACAGATAAAGTCATCCATAAGATCGGCTTGGATGGAGCTTTCAAGGTTGAGGCCAATGGCTTTTCTAAAGGTATTTGGTGCCTCTGGAAAAGTTCTTCTATCAATATATTTGTTCTTTTTTCTTCGAAATACCATATTCATCTCACATAAATGTACAGTCTAGAAAATCCTGGTTCTTCACTATCGTGTATGCCAGCCCCCATCCCAGTCAATGACATTATCTTTGGGAAGAACTTTGTAAAATCAAAGACACTGTGACAGGACCTTGGTCGGTAATGGGGGATTTCAACACTATCCTTTTCCAACATGAAAAAAATAAGGGGATGGCCCATGGACGTCAATAGTAGTAACCAAATGATGAACTGGCTCCATCTGTGTAACTTGATGGACATGGGTTTTGTGGTCCATCTTTCTATTGGTCGAGGGGCACCTTGAAGGAGCGATTAGACCAAGTGGTAGCTAATAAGGATTGGCAGGAAAGCTTCCTGGAGTCAAAAATTATTCACCTTGCTATTCCTTTATCCGATCATTGTCGTTTATGGGTTAACACCAATGACGCTAATACTTTTAAACCGACTGCTATTTTAAATTCTTAGGTCCTTGGCTGGACAATCTGGGCTTTTCTGATTAGGTTTCTAATGCTTGCCATGTTGGGGATTCTTGGGAGGTGAATATAACCGGGCTCACAAACACTCTCAAAGATTGGAACAGTGACACTTTCGGTAATATCTTCAAGAGGAAAAAACACATTCTAGCCCAACTAGAAGGTATCAATTGTTCTCTCATCAATGGCCATAACTCAAGGCTTATTGACTTGCACCAAAATCTTTGGAATGAATACATTGACATCCTCAACCACAAAGAGACGTATTGGTTTCAATGGCCCGTTGTAAGTGGCTTAATCTTGGTGATCACAATACAAGATTTTTTCACCAATCTTTTCTTGCCAGGTGTCGTTTAAATAAAATTAATGCTTTGTTAAATTCTAACAATGAATAGGTCTATGAAGATGGCCAAATCCAACATATTGTCTTGGAGCATTACCTTTCTCTTTTCACCTCTGAGGATCATAATCCTTAGTTGCTTCATGCCTCGCATAGTTTTCCAAATATTCCTTTTGTTGAATGGAATATTTTGGATGAGAATTTCACCCTCGAGGAAAACATGAAGGCTTTATACCTTTCTCTTTTCACCTCTGAGGATCATAATCCTCAGCTGCTTCATGCCTCGCATGGTTTTCCAAATATTCCTTCTATTGAATGGAATATTATGGACAAGAATTTCATCGTTGAGGAAAACAAGAAGGCTTTATACTTCATGGACAACTACAAAGCCCCTAGCTTGGATAGTTACCACCTTGTTTTTTTTTCAAAAGTCAATGGGAGGTCATTGGCCAATCTATATACAATTTTGTGCTCTTGGTGAGATCCAACCCGCAATACATAGCCTCTATAAACCAGACTCTTCTCACGCTGATTCCCAAGTCTCTTGAACCATCCTCTATCTCCTAATTTAGACCCATTGCTTTATGCAATGTTGTTTATAAAGTCATCACTAAAATGCTTGCCAATCACATCAAAAGGATCCTTCCTCTCACCATTGGGCCCCTCCAATCCAATTTCATTAAAGGGAGAAACATGGTTAATAATTACATTATTTTACAGGAACTCACTCACTCCTTCAATATGGTTAAGGGAAGCAATGGGTTCATGATCTTGAAGCTTGATTTCCATAAAGTTTATGACCATTTGGAATGGGATTTCATTGTGGATACCCTTTAACTTTTAAACATCCCTCAGTGGATGATTTTGATGATCCAAGCTTGCATGCGCACCTCTTCCATGGTTATAAATTGGAATGGCTACAAGTCGAACTTTTTCGAGCCTACTAAGGGCTTGTGCCAAAGGGACCCATTGTCCCCATACATTTTTGTCTTGTGTATAGAGCTTATTGCCCATTTATTCTTTGATTTGGTGCAAAATAACAGGTGAAAACGTTTTGTCTTTGGCAAAACTAGTTTAGTCCTTGTTTCACACCTCTTTTTTGCTGATGACAACATTCTTGTGGCTGAGGCTTCAAGTCAACAAAATCCTCCATCTCTTTTGTTAGGTATCAAGCCAAAAAATTAATCCCCTTAAATCGATGGTGTTCTTTTCCAAAAACATCAAAACAGATGTTGCTGTGGACTTAAGCTCCCACCTTAATATCCATATTACTAATGATCTTGACATATACTAGGGGTTCCTGGTTCTTCATAATCGTAAGTCTCACATGCACTATAGGTGTCTCATTGATAAAATTAGGAAAAAGCTCTCTAGGTGGAAATTGCGCAATCTCTCCTTAGCGAGTAGGATCACGTTGGCCCAATCCTCCCTTCTCAGCTTGCCCGGATACATAATGCAAACTACTATTATTCCCGTTGCTACGTGCAATAAAATTCAGAGACTTTGTCGAGACTTTATTTGGGGAAGTAACGTCGACCAGCGGCGTGTTCATCTCATTTCATGGGAAATAATTTGTAGCCTAAAAGATCAGGGTGGTCTTGGTTTTCCAAAAGTTGAAAATTTTGAACCAAAGTTATATTCTATAATTGGTGTGGAATTTGATCCACGAGCCTAACAAACTTTGGGTCAGAGTTATTCCTGCTAAACATGCCTGTGGCCTATATGCTATACCCAAGGTGAGAAATTGTCCCAAGGCTTCTCACATTTGGAAAGCTATTACTAGTATATGGCCCTACATTGATATGAATACAGGTTGGGCCATTAATAATGGGGATACAGTCAGATTTTGGTCCGATAAGTGGATACCGGGTTTTCAAAGCTTGGCTAATTTAATCATAGATGGTGTTCCTTTTCATGAAAGGAATTTACTTGTTTTTGCTTATGCTAGTGAATCTGGATGGAGATGGGATGTTATCCAAAACATTTTGCCTCTCTTAATGTGTGCCAAGATTCCATCTATCTGCCCTCCCTCTCAAGGTACTGAAGATATGCCTATTTGGCGTCTCTCTAAGGATGGTTTACTATCCACAAAAAACGCCTATAGCTATCTCTCTGGAAATATTCAAGACTCTGGTAATAGCTCAGGTTTGTTTCGGAAGGTCTGGAATTGGCTCGGGCCTTAAAGAATTCTTGTCTTTCTCTGAAAGCTAGTGCATGGCCGTCTCCTCACAAATAATGAGCGCAAACATCGCCACATGTCCACTTATGATACTTGTCGTAGATGTCAATGTGACCCTGAATTAATCATGCATCTAATTAGGGACTGTGATGAGGTTAAGGAATTATGGGACAAAATTATTCCCTCCACTCAATGGGCTAAGTTCTTTAGCCTTGGGCTACACGATTAGATTTTTTTAATCTCACCACCAAAGATATACACTCCCCATCTGCCAATTGGTATACTTTCTTTGGAGTTATGGCTTATCATATCTGGATTGATCGCAATAAGTTGGTTTTCTCCAACCACTATATTTTAGCAAATGGGCTTTTACATCAAGTCATGGTGTAGGCAAATTTTATAGCCAAAGGCTCCTTTAATCCCAAGCCTGCCAGATGTTACTCTCGTAGACAAGAGGTGGCCATCTCTTGAACCCCTCCTCCTCCTTTGTTCCTCAAGGTAAATGTTGATGGTTCTTACCATTCCTCTACCGAGCAAGCGGCATGTGGTGGTATAATTAGAGACTCTTTGGCTAGAGTTGTTAAATGTTTCTACTCAACCTTGGTATTTGTAATTCGCTGTGAGCTAAGTTTTGGGGGCTTAAACTTGGAATTCAGGTTGGTAGACAACTTTCTGTACGTAAGGTTATCTTTGAGATGGACTCTCTGGTGGCTGTCCAAATCGTCCAAAGTGGAGAAGTTCAATCTCAACAATTAACTCCTTTAGTTAGGGATATTATCAATCAACTTAACTTGATGGATTGGGCCACCCACATTAGACATGTGCATTGGGAAGCAAACAAGAGTGCTGATCTTCTAGCTAGAATGGGCCATGAAGGTAATTTCAATGTCTGCTCTTAGAGATGCTCCTCCTTTGTTAGCTTTGCAAGTCTGAACTGATGCCAGGGGCTGCTCCTTTTCACGCATGATTGCGCTGTAGTTGTTCTTTACTTTTCCCTTCTATCTAATAAATAAATAAACATTACGAGGAACTTTTTTACGAGAACTATTTTGACTCCTAAACCAATAATATAGTGTTTTATAAATTGATCTACAATAAAGATAAGTGTACACCTGAGTTGTTTCATTTTTTTTTTTTTAAATAATAAATACTCTCATGTACGATCAGTCTTCGTACAAAATGTTGTAGAGACTTGTGTGGATTCTTGTTTTTCTAAAGGTTGTGCTTTAGCATTAATAGTAGCACTTGAGTTTTCCTGGAAAGCGTCCATGTTTCCTAATGAAAACAAATTAACACGTTAGCAATATCACAATTATTGAATCAATGAATTCGTACTAGAATAAGAGTACAATATGTAGCGCCTATGAATTCAGCAGACAGTATTAGCATATAATCATGTTCTATTTAAGATTAGTTGAAAAGTTAGACTTAAATTACACTAATAATTAGTCCTTCCCCTTCAGTTAATTTGTTGTGTGTCAATGGTATAGGATTTTTTTTTTCTCAAGTACATTATTGCTTATAATTAGAGGTGTTCATGGGTACCTGTGAATCCAAGTCGACCCAAACCAACCCAAACATTTCAATTTGAATTTTTTGGATATTCAGGTAGCACCCAACCCGTTCAAACCCATTCATGTACAGGTTAGGTAACGGGTTTTGATTTTTAAACCAACGAACCCATGAACCCAACTCGTTGACCTAAATAATTTGTAAATTTATTATTTATATATATTTTTAGTTTAAAAAAATTATGAATAATGAGTGTTTCAATGTTAAATTGACTTTTTTTAATTGTAACATACAAACATAAATATATGTATATTGACCACCAAGTCAATGCAATGAAAACAACAGATATGGCTATTAGACCTTGGCTTACATAGTATAACCCATCATTCATATGTAGTGAATAATGCAACGTTTATTATGATTTTTTATTTTTAAAAATATAATTTAGTTTTTATAATTCTTTTTTTTTATAAAAGTGTATTTAATATGTCACTAAATAAAAATAGGTACCCATGAACTTAACCCAAACCAACCTGTAATTGATCGGATTGGTTCGGTTTGGTTTGATAAAAAAATTACACAAATTCAATCCAACTCAACCCAATTTATTTAGATAGGTTCAGGTATTAGATTTGGCCAAACCTAATTCAAACCAACCCGTGAACACACCTACTTATAATTTATTTAGTTATATTGTAGTTAGATGGAGCTTAGAATAACTTTATGCGCATCTTTATTAATTTATCATCTTAATTAGTTTAAGTTAATAAGTCATACATATTAAATTTTAGACATTTGCAAAGATATTTTTTCAACATTTTAAATAGTTATTAGCATAAATAAAATTTAATTATACAATCATGTATCTTATATACTGTATATTTATCCAGTGTTAAACTAACTCCTTGATATTAGCATATTTAGATTTGATTTCTCTTAAATAAGAAAATATATTTTTAAGGATAAAATATAGTTATAAATTATTGATTAAATAATTAATAATTAATATTATAATAAAATATAGGTTCAATTAATACGCAGGTCCTTATAGTTTCATCTCATTTTTAACTACGTCCCTATAGTTTATAACCTTTCAAAAACATCCTTATAATTTCATTTTACTTTTAAGTAAATCCTTGATTACTAACACTGTTAGCCTCCGTTAAAGTCAGATAGACACAAATTCAATGTGAAAAAAAAAGCCTACCAAACACACGATACATGCACGCTAAAGAAAAATAGTGAATGGTGAATGGAGCTTTGAAATTGGTTTTAGTGAACAAAGAAAAATGACCCAGGCAGTGAACGAAGAACAGGAGAAAAGCGTAGATGAAAATTTAACAGTGGTATCATGCTTGTGTGTATTGGTTTTTTTTTTTTTCCAGTAACTTACAGGAGGGGGGCGTGACTTTTATTTTAATTTTACATTTATAATTTTATTATTGGTTGAGTGTAAATGTTAAGTATTGAATTTGTGCCTATCTAATATTTAACAGAGGGTTAACGGTGTTAGTAATCAAGGATTTACTTAAAAGTAAAATAAAATTATAAGGATGTTTTTGAAAGGTTATAAACTATAGGGACTTAGTTAAAAATGAGATAAAACTATAAGGACCTGTGTATTAATTTAACCTAAAATATATGTACACACATAATATACTATGAAGCTATTAAAATTTTAATTAACTATTATTCTTTATGGTTCTTTTTATGAGAATCAAATAACTAATTCACCATGACTAATTAAGAATAGTTAAGCCAAGTAATTACTTAATCAATAATGTCCTAAATTTAAATTTTATTTAGAAATATCTTTCACGATAGATAATTCTGTTCGACTTAGGTAGGATCTCTATGAACAACAAAACTATCTTTTTGAATATTTAAAGCAGTTGTATATCCAATGCTCGAACTCGATACCACTGGTTAAATTGGAACAAGTCCTTGTCAATTGATCCACACGTTTGGTGGTGACTTATATATTTAATGACATTAAGTTAATCACTCCTTATTCCAGGTCCTAATTCTTACTTACCAATTATTGTTCTTCATGCAAAAAAAAAAATTGCTCCAATAACTAGTTATCTAAGCTTTAATACATCTACTTACATGAAAAATGAGTGTCTCGTTAACATAGATTTCGCAATAAATTAAGAGAATGGAAAGAATTTAATATCTTTTTAGTCCTCAAATTTAGGTTAAGTTTGTTTTTGGTCTTTCAAATTTAAAAGTAATTTTTTTAGTCTTCTAATTTGAAAATAATTCACTTTTTGTCCCTATTTTGTGATTTTTTTTAGTCTCTCATAAGAACCAAAAGTAGGTTATTTTCAAATTAAGAGACTAAAAAATTACTTTTAAATTTGTTGGACCAAAAGTAAATTTAACCAAATTTGAGAGACTAAAAAGATAATTAAGTGTAATTTTTATAATTAGAATAAAAAAATACACTCAATATTTTCTTATAAAAAGGACTAGAGAGGGTATTAATTATTTTATTTTCTAAAATAAATTTCTTTTATCGTAGAAGATCTAAATTCAACATGTTATTGTTTAATCTTAGTTAATTCTTCCGGTGTTTATCATAATTTTAAGACCTGGCTTAAGCCATAATTACTCATACAATGAAAGTAAATCGAGAACAACTTACGGTGTATTTCGTTTATTTATGTATCTCAGCAAAATTTGGCTTCCTGATGCACGATATAGGCTTTCCCTTCGTCTCCCGTTGGCTTTGAGTATCCATGAAACGAATGGACTCTAACGGAATAAAAGTACAACATCGTATAACAATTCAAAGTCACATGTTACAAATGAAAGTGTGCATGTAGTATTTGTTTAATTTTCTCAATTAAAGCTAAATTTCGTTGTTCGTTTTTGAGGCAAAATGGCAACACAAGGTTGATATGCGGGAGAAAATGGACTCTAATGGTTATGCACTATTGGTGTAAAAAATTTTACACTATCAACTAATCAGAAATCACTGTTAATATAATTTTAAAATATTTATTATAAAAGTCAACAAACTTACAATAAATGATAGTTTGTGATTAAATAATAATATAAAACTACTATATACTGTTAGTGTATAGTTTGTTACCTCTTACAAAAAATTTATGGAGTTTTTGCTTACACAACAAGAAGAAGTGACTTCACTCAGACAAAGCATGGTGACATTAATTATGACGAGATAACATTTTACTTTAATGAGTAAGTTTTGCATAACGCAATTTTTCTCCTAGGATTCCGAAAGGTCTCGGGATATATTATACGCCATATTTCACGTGTCCTAGTTGAAGCGATGTCTTCCTTTTCCGCACCGCATCATCCGCCTCCCACTAATATAATGGTATGTTTAGTTAGAAAGAAAGAAAATAAAGAGTAAAGATAATAAGAATAACAAAGTTTTTTTTTTTGTTTGGTTAAAGACAAAGTAGAAGGGGAAAAAAAAGTTGACTTTTAAAAATAAAAATTTAAACTTTTCTTTTTTTCACATTTTTTTTAATTTAAATTTCAAACTTTTCTTTCTTCCGATATTTTCCTTCTACTCAACCAAACAGGCCATAAATGTTCAAAACATTCACATTGGTGCATCTTTGAAGGGCAAGAAGATAATCTAATTGAAAGCAAACATGGCCCACGGCAATTACTGCACAGAGATCAAGAATTGAGTGTAGAAATGAATGTTCTACCGAAAAAATAATCATTATTTAAAATAAACAAATAGCTACACACACGTTCACAAAGTTTCCCCACACTCAGTAACAACACTTTTCAGAAGTACAAGCCAAACTTAAACTAACCAACATTGGTCGGTACAAGTGGTAGCAGCTTGTATTCTTTAACCAAGCTGTCCAGGATTCGAATCCTAGCCTTGGATATGGAATAGACCATGTTGGGAGGAAAATACTCACCTTGTGTGCGCTCATGGTCCCCGATAGAGATTAGGCACTGTTTTCGGCGGTGAATATTTCGTACTAATACCATGGTAACCCAAAAAAGCCAAACTTTTACTAAACCAAGCATTAAAGCAAAGTCGCATAATCAATAAATAATTTATATTTATAATATATAACAATATATAATATCGATAAATTCTATTGGTCTTCACTTTCTTCAAATATCTTTATCCTTTAAAGTGTATTAATTACATAATAATTGATCCTATTTTCCTCATGTCAAAGCTAAAGTTTTATCTCTCAACTACACATTCTCATATGATATTTAACTTCCTCCCTCTCTTTTTGTTTTATGTTTAATTTAAAAAAAAAATGTAGAGAGTCACCCCTCCCCTATAAAGATGATAGAAATTTTTGATTTACACACATTTTTTAACTAAATTATTCTTTAATTGTATTTTTTTATTTTTTATTTAATTTCTCTTTTTATTTGTATAAATTGCTCCTTTCCTTTTTTTTTTCTTTTTTCCTTTCAATATCTTTTAATTGCACAATTCTACTTTTTATTTAACCCCTCCTTACATATGTATAAACTATTTCTTCCCTCTTTTTTTTCTTCTCCTTTACGTTTGTTTGGTAGCGTCGAAATAGGGGGAGGGTGGAAGAGGAAGGAAGAGCAAGAAAATAAGAAAATTGGTGTGGTTTGGTAGAGTGGAAAAGTAACGAAATTTTTGAAAAATATGTGGGACCTACCATAAAAATTTCTTCACAAAATAGCAAAGAAATGTGTGAAAATAGCTCATCGCACTTCGTTCTTCTTCACAATGATAAGTAAATCAATTTGCGTGCCTATGTAAATCGATTTATAAGCTACTAGCCTGTAAATCGATTTGGTTGTTTTATACTTTTATTATATTATAATAATAATAATCATAATATTGATATTAATATTAATATTAATAATAAAAATTATTAATAATAAGAATAATAATATTAATAATAAAAAATAAGAATAGGAATAAGTAAAATAAAAATTAAAAATAAATGATGCAATGGAACCAACCAAATCTATTTTGTTGGTTAAAGAAATCAATTTGGACATAATGAAAGCCTCATATTCGTAACAATTACATACAGCAAATCGATTTTATTGTTGTACGAAATCGATTTTGTTGTTTTATTTTTTTTATTTTTTCTCTTGCCTACTTTTTTTTCTATATTTCTTCAATCAAACGATCTTGATTTATACTTTATTTCTTATCTCTTTTTCTTCTCTTCTTTGTTCACATCTTTCTTTCCTTTCCCTCTATTTCTTTCATCTCTATCAAACGCACAATTAAATTCATTAAAAAAATATACACTATATCTTTATATTTTTATGTGTTGTGTGGTGAACACGAGGAAAGGTCTTTGATGAGCTCCCACGGTGGTTGCAAACGTCTCTGGTAGTGGCACCTGTAAAGACTCCAATACTTAAGTAAATAAGGGTGCAAGAATGAATAAGAATGAGAGAGAGTGTATGTACCTGACGGGTGTGGAGCCCTTTATATAGAGTGTTTCGGAAGAAAATACCGTTAAGGTTGGGTGCCATGTGGCAGCATGCATTTGAGTGCCTTATTACACGTTTTTCTTGCCGTTAAGTGTTTTCCATGTCGTACCGGGGTAGGAGTAAAACTAGGACCCGATGACAAGGCCATATCGTTCGGGATACATATGACTATGTCAGCTGAGATAAGCAGTAAGTAAGCCGACTTAAGGATATTGTCTGGATAACCCCTAAAACAGTTACCTCCAAGCCGATGATGCTTGGAAGAAGTATCATCAGCTTAAGAGTTTGGAACAGTCCCAAAACAATTACCCCAAAGCAGGTGATGCTTGGAAGAAGCATCGTCGGCTTAAGAATTTGGAATGGCTTTCGGGATGATGTTGCCCCTCAAGCCGATAAGGTTTTGGAAGACACATTACAGGCTAAGGATATTTGGAGTAAAATGGTTTAGCCTGTGTCTTTTCATCTTATCAGACAGCTTCGTCGCATTTTTTAGAAGATCGAGGCGCATTAAATGTGCAATAATTTAGAACCTTGAAATCCGCAACCCTTCGAATTCCAAGAGATTTTGATAGTTACGTGAATTCGTAAACTGACTTTTAAATTTTTATGGATTTGGGCCCTACAAGGATATGGGCCCGTGTATTATATACTGTTGTTTCACCCCGTTCACTTTTACTTTTACTGCTACCTTCCTTCCTTCGCAAGAACTCCCTGTTTGCTCTATGACTTCTCTCCGGCGAAAGCTTCGACGTTATCCGTCCACCCTATTCATTCTTCCAACACCCTTTTATCCCTCAACTTAAGGTAATATCCTCATTCCTGTCTGTCGTCTTTATTGAGTCTTTTCTTGCATTGCACTGTGTGTATACATATTTTTTCTTTCTTTGTTTCGTTGAAGATGGATTTGCACAGACGCAACGCTCTATCTTTTGCATGCGGCGGTCGCACAGTGAGCTTCGTTGCCAACTGGCTGTTTAGGACTTCGACCCTCCCCTCATCTTAGCCCGCTGACCAGTGAAGGGAAGCGGGGGAGGAAGCCGGCTAATGGAAGGGAGGAACCCCTCAATCATGTGGAGGCAAAGAGGCAAAGGTGGGAGAAGCTGAACCAGCGGTTCTATGCGCTGCGAGCTGTTGTTCCGAATATCTCTAAGATGGACAAGGCGTCCGTGTTGGGAGATGCTATTGCTTACATCAATGAGCTTCAAGCAAAACTGACCATGGAGTCTGAGAGAGAGAGATTTGGAAGCACCTCTATAGATGGATCGGTATTGGAAGCCAACGCAAGAGTGGAAGATCATCAGATTAGAGCTCCGGATGTGGATGTTCAAGCTGCACAAGATGGGGTCATTGTAAAGGTGAGCTGTCCTATTGATGTTCACCCCGTTTCAAAAGTCATTCAAACATGCAAAGAGGCAGAAATTGGTGTTGTTGAATCAAAACTTACTGCTGCAAATGATACTGTTTTCCATACATTTGTAGTTAAGTCACAAGGACCTGATCAGCTGACAAAGGAGAAGTTGATTGCATTGTTTTCCAAAGAATCCAACACCATACAGACATTGTGATCTGGAGAATTGCAATTAACATAGTCCATAGGCATGATACATATAGAAGAGCAAAATATCTATATCTTCTCAAGAAATTTTGTTATACTATAAAGAATCTAAAAGTAAAGCAGTGGGAACTAGAGAAGTAGAATAATAACTTCTATTAACCCTCTAGGGCAGCCAATTTATGTTTGTCTATAATATACACAGTTTATCATAAGAAGTATTATTCCTGCAATGTCAATTATTTTGTTTAGTTTAACCATTCTATCATTTTACCTTGCTCATAGCCTCATAGGATTTCTCTCTTTTCTTTTTCTTTGCTTGTTTTCGATCTGCTGCAAAATATTAGTTAATTGTCTGCTGAATTTGTCATTGTCTCATTCTATTGATAAATATATCTTCTCCCTTTTCTAGAATATTATATGTTATATGTTACAGGGTAATTTCAGATTTGTAATCCTTTCTTATGTAGGATACTTTTTTTTTTCTTTTTTTTTTAATGTTAGGTTCTTCATTGCTAGCTCAACAATATCTTTTATTTCCTACTAGAAATACATTTTTCTTGTTAAAATGCATTAGCTGGTGTAATGAAGACTTTCCTTCAATAGAAATGTTAGTTTCTTATTTTTAATACACACACACACATGGACAATTTATTGAACTTGGGCATTACTTGTTCTTTCTGCTTGCATGAGGGAATGGTTTTTGTTGCATTTCTTTGGCTGCCTTTTCCAGAAGATAGAAAATGTATGGAAATAAAGGGGCCAACAAACTTTTGCATAGTAGATCCTTGGTTTTATCTGATCAACCGCAGTACTGTTAATGGATTCTAGGGTACTTCTTGCGTATCAAAAGAAGCAACAGTGGGAACTGGGTACTGCCCTTAAATTGTAGTCAGTTCCTTTGTTATCTCCTCTTTTCCATAATGAGTTTGTGTTTGAGGTATTTCATGCAGAAAAGAACCCGGGGTTGAAAAGTAAACGAAGATGAAAAAAGGAGTCTAAACATAGCTTAGGCAATAAACAAAATACAATGAAAATACAAGTCTTATTAGGCAACATTAAATAAAGAGTTTAATGAACATGTATTGTGTCAATTAATTTATTATAAGATTCAACAAACTTACAATAATTAGTGGTTTGTAATTGAATGATATAAAATTATTTTAGACTGCATAACTTGTTTTCTCTTAAATAAATAGGGGTCCCATTGGTCATAGTTTACATAAAACAATAATATTCTTTTCCGTTGTCCTGGACTGTGCAGCATCGTGTGACTCGTGTACCATTTTGATATTTTCATTATTGAATTGAATAAAACGTTCACGTACCGAGTTCTTTTCGTCCAATGAGTTTTGCGATGGCAAGGATCATGTGGTGCATGTGTTTGCTTATGGAAGAGAATGAAAGGTAGGACTTTGGAAAGGTGGGGGGGGAGAAAGCAAAGGAAAGAAAACGATGCGGGAAAGAAAGTGTGTGTGCTACTATTGACTAAAGTTACATCTGACATAAGCTCTCGTTGATGCTGAGAGAAACCCAACAAGATCGTGTCAATTTTACATGAAATTTTTGCGTATGATTCCTTGCCTATAGTTGAATGATATAGATCGCCCACCCATATTTGTATATTTTTTTCTTTCATTGTTTATCATTTTTTTTGGGTCAGTGATCATTATTACTATGTAGAATTTGAACATGGAATAATACTACCCTCAAAATGTCAAACTGAATAAGATTTCTAAAATTGTAAAGCTATAATCATTGTAAAAATTATTAGTGCGCAACAGCACAATTCATGTAAGGCTTAATAATAATATGATTTTTAATTCATGTTATCTCATATTGAACTTGAATCAGGAATTTTTTCTTTTTTTTGTATGAAACATAATTTCAGGCAGGTGAAGCTCCTCATGAAAATAGAACCAAAAGAAATAAATATACTGCACAGTACCAATTTACATATATATACATATATATATATATCCTGTGCGTCTTCAATGTAAAACAATTCTCATTACTTAAAAAAAAACTTTTCACTTTGGTACGGTGAGCGTGATGCTATTGGGCATTTTTTTTAAATTCCTTCAATACAATCCGTTTTGTGCTTTTGTGCTGTACGTGTTTCTTACGTATGAATAATCGAACTTGGAAACAAAATCGAACACAATAAACCCTATATATGAAATTTTAATATTATACAATTAACAATTTTATACAGTCACAATTGGGATTAGACCTAAGCTCTGATACCAATTGATAAAAAAATAAAAATTATAATCAATTCCCAAACCAATAATCCCAATCAATATTGTAACATGTATAATTTTAAGATCATTGTTTAGAATTACTTGGATATGCTGAAAACATTAAATCCAATGAGAGAGAGAGAGAAAGAGAAGAGAAACTATTCCTATTCTACTATTTCTGAATTTTTCTGTGATGTCTCAATGGAGCAACAACACTGCATAGTGAAAAGAAATAGGGACCTCTCCCTGTGATAAAAACTGATATGAGCTCACTTACCCATCATAGTAAGTCCACACACAAGGCCCACCAATCCATATCTACTAATTAGTGCTATACAATATAATATATTAAACCCAATAAATATTAATATAAATGATCACTTAATTGGGATAAAAAAAAAAAACTCTAATATTTGACATCAAATTAATCTGAGTATTAACCAAAATAAAATTGATTATGCTAGTCCAAATTAAAATAATCCAACAATTTATTTATTTGTATTTTGTAATAATAAACAAGGAAAAGGATAAATGTCCACCCCAAAATTCACCGGGTATGCTGAGAGAGAAGATTAGAGAACATGCTGAGATGCGTTGTTCACTCTCGCGATTCATTCAATAGAAAACTGAGTGTATTAACAAAATTGATTACAACAGAGTAGTGTCTCTTATATACTATCACAGGCTAACTAACATTAACTGAAGTACTCAGTTTGTTGTAACTAACCAACCGAGTGCTGGCTTTAACACATGGGTGACATGAAATAATTTATAATAAAATGTAATGGCGATAGACTCTTTTGCTTTCCACTTTTTAGACATCTTTATCTCTTCGCTACTCGTGGTAACTGATTTCACTCTCCCTGAATCATAACTGAAGTCTTGTCCCCTAACTGCACATTCCTATTTTTTTATTTAACTTTCTCCCTCTATCTTTTATTTTATGTTTTAATTTTTTTTTAAAATAATACAGAGAGGCACAGAGGGCCTCTGTTCCCCTAGTATATAACAAAATAATTTGTCTCCTCCAAAATAAAACAAGAAGTTTCAATTAATAATTAAGTTACATAGATCAAAATAAATAGAGCTGGTGCTGTGTAAGGAATTAATGGAGAAACTACCTGCAGAGGCATTTTGCGGGATCATCATGGAAACTTCCTAGCAGCATACTCAATTATGTTCGGAATTTGCTCTATAACAGCTGCTGAATTGTGGGGAATTCTCCAAGGACTAAACTTTTAGAAGATAAACTTAGACTTTATTTCAAAGGGTCTCTCACTAAACTTTTAGAAGATAAAATGAATTGAGCTTCTCTCGTAAGTTAAAATCAATTTATGCACTTAACTTTTATAGAAGCTTCTCATCTAATTTTTCCAAAAATTGATGTGCATAAATTAATTTTAACTTATAAGATAACCTCAGTTCATTTTATTTTCTTATTTTCTTTTCTTATATATACTTATGGAAATTTTTTTCCAAATAGGCTAAGTCATTCTTGTTTGTTCCTGATTGAGCAGATTAAACGCATACTGCAGATGGATGGGCATGTGACGTGCCACCAAGCTTAGAGAGAGGCAAATTAATCAAGCTGCTCAGTACTGTTTGGCGAAGCAAGCGTTAAGGTCAATTCCTCTGATAGGATCTATAATGTTTTGCCAGATTTTTTGCTTATTACTATTGTGCATGGCTCATTCTATGGACAGGCAGCTGCTGGAGCAGAGCGGAATATAGGGAGGGAAGCGGAGCGTACCAAGTGAAGTGAAGCAGAGTGACAGCATCTGTCCTTTGAGCCTGGGCTGCCTATCTATTGGGTTACGATTAAGTGGGTTAGGGGGTGCGGGGGGTGAAGCTCCCACGATACGGTATAGGGTTGATATTGTAATTTTTTACTGTGTTATATATATATATATATATGATGTAACTCTATTTTTTATTAATAATAGAAACAGTCGTTTTACTTTTAAAAATGTAGACACACTTGTCGAATCTCATTAAATCTCTATTGTTCATTGTTTACATTTTATTTTGTTTGCGTTAGGAATGCAGTTGCTATTGCTAACAATTACTTTCCTTGTTGATTGCTTCGTAGAGTGACTTGCCCTCGTGGGTTTTAGTGTTGTTTTGTAACTTTCCTTTACTCTTTAAAAAAAAAAAAGGTTACATACGCATGCTTATTCACTTATATGAGATAAGAGATATTTTAATCAATTTGCATTTTAAGAAACAAGAGCAATTATTATTTTTCAAACGGGCAATATGTGTTCTATTATTCAAGAAATCCGATCATTTATATATGAATTTTGAATTGAATTTAAACCCTTTTAAAATATATAAAAAATAGTTTATTAGTTGATGAATAGTTGTAATATACACGGATGTATGAATTTGGAGGGGAAAAAAATATAAATGACATGTGTCATTAACTCTATTTGCATGTACCTTATTTTATATAACAATAAGGATACACATTAGATTAAAAGAGTAGAGTGAAATAAATTTGATTACATTAGCCGAGAGGTAGAACTGTAGAAGTACCTACAATAATAAAAGGGGAAAGATGACATGGCATGATAGAGAATCAAATTTGACATCAACATCACGTTCACGTACAATCAAGTCTATAAAACTTGGGGGGTTGATGCCAATTTAATTTCGTGATCTATGATTTAGAGAAATTTCTGAGTAAGCAATTATATATATATTACAGACACTTTATTCAACAGTTGTCATGTAAATGCAATTTTAAATGGAATATATATGTATGGTAGGTTGTGCACATTAAGAATTTATCTTATGACTTAACTATCAACTATTGATGTTAGGGTGGAGGGAAAATGTTTCTTATGCTTGAAAATATTTATTATAATAATAACTCTATAATCCTCCAAATTACATGCCAACAGAACTTGCATTTTCTGTTTCGTTGTTAGAGTTGGATACGGAATTATTTATTGATTCGTTTTTAAAGCAGTTTGGTATGGGGTAAAAATGAGGATGAAAAATTTATATAAATCTATTTCTCTAATAAAATTGTATTGATAATTGATTCGTAAACTTTTTACCTTTATTTTTATGCCTCACTAAAGCGTCTGGAAAAAAAGAGAAAGTATTAATGTCTCCTATTAAAATGATTTGGTCCCACATAAAGGATAATACTGAAAGTACACTTCAAGATGGTGAATTTGAGCGATAGAAAGAGAGATAGGAAGAAAAGAAAAAGTGAAGAATTAATATAGATGTCATAAGAAAGAAATAAAAATAAAATGAAAGAGAATGTAGATGTATTTTTATAATAAATATGTACTTTCTTCAGTTTCGAATATAAGTAAAAAAAAAATGTTAATTAAGAAAATTGGTTAGTAACATTTAATTTTACTAATCTTATTAAAATAATTTATTTTATTAAATTGATTTTTATTGGAACTTGATATCAAAAATAAAATAGAATCATTAGAAATAGAAGTTCAATTAAATAAAGAGTATTTTAGGGATGTTCTCATTAAATAAGATGAAATTAGTTAAATTTACTTATATTTAAGATCAATACACAATATTATTTTTTTTGTTTATATTTAAAGCCGAAGAGAGTAAATAGGATGCAAAGAGAGGCTAATGGAGAAGGTATCCAAAGAATTGGCTTGTCCCTTTCTGACGTGCTATTTTGTCAATGGCCATGGTTAATTTCAATGCTTGAACTTCTGTAAAAAGTGCGCAGTGCTTCACTATCATATTACGATGCATTTATTTGTTTCACAGACAGCGTAGGAAGCAGGAGGATTGCACGATTCAATTGCAGTCGTATTAATGTGCCTCCACGCTCACCTACGAGGAAGTAGGATGAGGAATATGATATTTTGCTTGAAATAATGAATGCATATGTGAATTATCTATGAAGAGTCTCTGATCATCATTGGCTGCAACCAGCGGTACCAACCCCTTGATCATGCATTGTATATCTCTTTCTATACACACGAAATAAGTTTATCCACAGCTTCACATTTGCCAGGAAATTGTCAGATTATCTGCGTACTTGCCTCTTTGATTTGTTTGATGCCATTATATGCTGTCTTTATTTAATTTATTACTATATATACAACTTAGAGTATGTTTCTTTTACTACGTTGGTACTTTTCGAAGCTTGTTCGAGGTTAATCTTTGTCTCATGATGTATTCAGGATTAACATATTTGAACGTTAATTCAAATGCACTCTGAATAAATTACTCTATATGAGTTATGAAATCACACTTAATTATAAAGTTTAATTAAGTGTAATTTCATAATTAATATATATTCCAAATGGTCTAATATTTGTGTGAGTACAATTCTCTAAATATCTGAACCCATGTTCTAATTCGGAGCATAAATTGAGGGCGAAGAAGCCTCCTTGTCAGTATAACTTCTTTTCTCATGCATAAAAAAAATTCATTTTGATATATTAAAAATATCAACGGCGAAAAAATTTTACGTACCCTATAAACTTCAGCAAAATAGATCATCTCCTCCTGTAGTGCTGTTTCCGCAGCCAAAAAAAAAATGAAAAAGAGAAACAAAAAATAGAAAAATAAAGGCAGATGATAGAAAGAAAAAAAAAGTAGAGACCGGATAGAAGTTGGAGAGAAGTTAACTGTAGGAGGATCCACATCCAAATTTGATTAGCATTGGTCCTCTTTGAATAAATTTTTTCATTATCCAAATTTCATAGTTGGATCTCCCGTGATGGAGTCTATTGTGTATTTATAGAGGATTATGTTGTTCGTATTTTTATTAAATACCTTTTCATGTTGTATAATGTATGCAGTGCTCACTGCTCACAGCCTTGGAGTCCCATGCTCCAAAGTTGGGAAGTACAACTCATGCCCCTGAAATGGTGAATGATTGTGCGGTGCCAAAATATTAAAAAAAATAAAAGAAAATTCTTTTTCTTGTGATGGTCCAACCTTTGTGCTATTCTTTTGCTTATTTTAATGCATCTTTCTACCGAGCGCATGACCAAAAATTCTTACAGTTAGAAGCTTTTGGCAGCTTGTGCGTGCTTTTCCATAAAAAGTTAAAAACTACATGTTTGTTTGGTAGAAAAAAGAGAAATAGATAAAATAAAAATAAGATAAAAAATAAGTTAAGAAATAAAAAAATAGATAAAAAATAATTTGAAATTTTAAGTTGTTTGATAAAAAAAATAAAAAATAAGAGAAAAATAAAGAAATGAATAAAAATAAGTAAAAATAAATAATAAAACTCAAAAAAAATTTAAAAATTTTCCATTTATCTCTACAGAACCAAACCACTTATATTTCCTACCCATTTCAGCACTCTTCCTTCTATTTCTCTTAGGGGGCAGGTTGCTGCCTGTATCACTGGTGACACATTTACGTTATCTGAATCGCTTAGTTGGATAGGCTAGTGCCTTGTGGCTAATGTTCCAGAAATATCTCCGTTCTTTATTAAATAACAAATTTTTAGAAGAAATTTGTTCTTTTTCATCTTTTATTTTAAAATTTTAAAATGATATTAATTATTATTTTATTAATTATAATTTTTTCTTTAATTAATTTTTAATTATTTTACACATTTTTCATAAAATTAAAAAAGACAAATAAAAATTGATTAAAAACATTAATCAATAAAAAACAAAAAAAGTGTTAAAAAATTAAATAATAGTTATAATAAAAAATAAAAAATATTAACTGTATTTCTTAGTTTATGTATCCTAATTTTATAAAATATTTAAAAGAGAACGAAAGCAATAATGAAAGCCAATAATGTGGAAACTGTAAAAATATTTGGCACTTTGGTGTCTTAGTGTGATAGGGAGAAATATATCCTTTGTTTCTCAACTACTAGGAATAGTTTAAGGAAACTGTAAAAAATAAAATTGTTGTAACATTAGAGTGGAACAATAAAAAATTATTTTTTATTTTGTAGTATATTTTTATATGAATATATACTAAAAAGATAAATAATGAAAAAAAAAATCTTGGATACTATATCAATTTTTTGATATTCGAATAATAAAACCAGTGTAAAATATAGAAGATACTATTTTTGAATCTATCATCTAAGAGTGTGTTTGATAACTCTAGTAGCTTATAAGTTACTTTGACTAGCTTATAAGTTAGTTTGACCAAAACAAGCTTGTTTGGTACATAAGCTTATTTTAGTAGTTTTTAACTTATTTTCATAAGCTATTTCAACTAGTTTAAGAAAGTTAGCTTATAAACTACTAACTTTTTTTGTTTTTTCATTTTTATCCTCATTAATTTATTTGAATCTCTTTTTACCCTTTTTCTTCAATTTAGAAATTAAAATTGAATATGTTCTTTTATGTCATTTTACATTTATCGGTTAATCTTACTAAACATTTTCAATTTAATCAACTAGCTTATAAACTTTCAGCTTTTTAGCTTCTAGTTTATAGCTTATAAGTTTAAGCTACCTTATACGTTTTCAACTAGCTTATAAGCTAGTTTTACCAAACACATATTAAGTAATAGAATCCAATTATTACAAATATGGTGTAATATGGTTGATAGATAACCTTGTCCCTTAAGTATGTGATTGGGAATTTGATTCCCAAATTCGTGTGTATGAAAACAATTTGTTGGGACAAGTTAGCTTCTTAAATGAATCTTAATATCTCAAGAAATAAATCCTTAGTTTCCGGCTGGGAGATACTTGAGTTTGCCAAAAAAATAAAAAAGAAAGAATCCAATTACTAATGCCGTTTATGTATGAATAAACGTATTCCATGTATGAATTAAATATCTCAAAAGAAAAAAATTTCTCACGAAAACTAAGAAAGTTCAGTGGTAACTTAAGAAAATTAAAGTAAAATAAATTAATAAATGTTAAAGAACGATTTTAAAACATTATTTAAGAAAATGAAAATAAATAATTTTCAATACAGAAATACTTATTATATAAAAATATATCAATCATTTAATACTTTTTTAAAATAATTAAAATGTTTAATAAAATATATTTAATGTTTCTTAATTAAAGTAAGCGTATTATCTGACTTGTCACTGAAATCATGAATCTTGCAACAACTAATTCACGAGTCAAGACTTAAAATATGATAACATCAGGAAGCTAAAGAAAGTCATCATTGTCGGATTTTGTTTCATTGTTTGTAATAAATTAAATAATCAAAGAATAAATGAGCGGCATCAGGCAGTTTTGCTTTCTCTAAACCAAACAACTCATTTTCCGAAGTCAAGAATCCAAAAGTTCACGGTACGAACAATCAGTTTCACCTAATATTCAAGATCATAGAAATGGGAAAACAGAGATCACGAGAATCCTCAAGCACGGATTAAGGATTCTGACACGTGTGTTTGATGGTACAATCATGAGAAACTTTTCCACGAGAGCTAATTTGACCTTGTAAACTAATAATATATTGTTCCTTTCTATTTATGTCCCTTCTTTTATAAATTTATCTACAATAAAGGTAAGTGTACACATTAATTATTCCATCTTTTTTTTTTTAAATAATAAATGCTCTCATGTAGGATCAATTTTCCTACAAAATGTTGTAGAGACTATGTGGTTGTTTTTCTAAAGGTTGTGCTTTAGCATTAAGAGTAGCACTTGAGTTTTCCTGGAAAGCGTTCATGTTTCCTAATGAAAACAAACTAACACGTAAGCAATATCACAACAATTATTGAATTAATGAATTCGTACTAGGATAAGAGCACCACATGCAGCGCATTTGAATTCAGCTGACAGCATTAGCATATACTCATGTTCTAGACAAGATTAGTTCGAAAGTTAGACTTAAACTACACTAATAATTAGTCCTTCCCCTTTAGTTAATTTGTTGTGTTTGTGTGTCAATTGTTTCTCGAGTACATTATTGCTAACAATTAATTTAATTATATTGTAGCTAGATGGAGCTTAGATTAACTTTATGTGCATCTTTATTAGTTTAAGTTAATAAGTCATTTATATTAAAATTTAGAAATTTGCAAAGATTTTTTTTAACATTTTAAATAGTTATTAGCATAAATAAAATTTAAATATCTAATCATGTATCCTATATACTGTATATTTATCCATTTTAAGCTAACTCTTTGATATTAGCATCTTAAGATTTGATTTCTGTTAAATGGGAAAAATATACTTTTAAGGATAAAATATATAGTTATAATTATTAATTAAATAATTAACACTGTTAAAATATATGTACACCAATAATAAAATATGAAGTTATTAAAATTTTAAACAATAGTTTTTTAATTAACTATTACTCCTTCTGTTTCTTTCTTAAGAAATAAATAATTAATTTATTATGATCAATGAAAATTGTTAAATCAGTTAATTTTAATTAATAATGTTATGAATTTAAATTTTATTCTAAAAATATTCGTAGACTTAAATAGATTAAATGGTGACTCATATATTTAAGGATGCTAATTAAGTTAATCATTTATAATTCCAATTCATATATATATATATATATATATATATATATATATATATTATTTTTATTTTTTTTACCAATGATTGTCTTTCATGCAAAAAAAAATGGTCCAATAACTAGTTATTTATGGTTGAATACATCTATTTGCATGAGAAAACAAATGAATATGTCATTAACACACCTTTCATAGTAAAATAAGAGTATAAAATAATTTAATAATTAATACATAAAAAAATGTGTCTATATTTCTTATAATTAGGATATTACATTATTAATACATGAGAGTATAATTAGGATAAAAAATACTTTATATTTTCTTATAAAAAAACTAGAGAGGATATTACATTATTTTATTGTCTAAAATATATTTCTTTTTTATTTTAGAAGAGCTAAATTCATCATGTTATTATTTAAGTCTTGGATGATTCTTCTAGTGTTTATCATAATTTTTAGACAAGGTTTAAGCTATAATTAATTAGTTTTGCAATGAAAGCAAATTGAGAACAACTAACACTGTATTTCCTTTATTTACGTATCTTAGCAAACATTAAAAAACACAATTACCAATGCACATTTGTCATTTGTCTTCCTGAGCCACAGGGGTGAAAATAGACAAGATTGCTCAACAAAATCCTATGCTTTAATCTACATTGAATTTAGGTTAGCACAGGCTTTTTTAGAAAATAAATTAGGTCAAAAATTTTATTACAATTTATTTAGTTAAAATGTCAAATTCTAGGTTATTCAAAAAACTTTTTAGGATTAACAATCTAACTAATTTAAATAAACATAAATAAATATTTGTTGTTGTTGTTTTATTTATTTATTTATTATTATTATTAAAAGTTAAATATGTTGACCTATATAAAGAATTAAACTTATAAATTTATTGAATGATAAATTTATGTCTCATTTAGAAGTTTTATTGTAAAATATGTTTTTAAATAAATTGTTTTGAATGTCATATTAGAATTTAAAAATATGTTTATATCATATAAATAAGTTAGACTTGGTACTTGTAAAACTCGACATAATTATTTTCATCTTTATTTTAGTGTTAAATTATTACATAATAGACCCTTAAATATATTTGTAGGCTAGGTCAGACTTTTATGTAGATCAACCTAGACTATAAAAAAAATTATGATAAATAGAAAAGACAAGCTCAGGCCTAACAAAACCTAACCTAATTTATTTCCACTTCTATTGGTCTCTTCTTGATTTTGAGTAACCATGAAACAAATGGACTACAACGAAATAAAAGTATAACATCATTTAACAATTGAAAATCACATGTCACAAATTAAAGTGTGCATGTATTTGTTTAATTTTCTCAATCAAAGCTAAATCTCGTTGTTTCGTTTTTAGGCAAAATGGCAACCCAAGGTTGATAAGCGGGAGAAAGTGAGGCACTGAGAATTACAAAAATTTTACGGAGTTTTTCTTACACAACAAGGAAGTGACTTCACTCAGAAAAAGCATGATGACAATAATTATGACGAGATAACATTTTACTTTAATGAGTAAGTTTTGCATAATGTAATTTTTCTCCTAGGATTCACAAAGGTCTTAGGATATATTATCCTCCATATTTCACGTGTCCTAGTTGAAGCGATGTCTTGCTTTTTTGCACCGCATCATCCGCCTTACATTAATATATAAATGTTCAAAACATTCACAACGGTGCATAAGATAATCCAATGGAAAGCAAACATGGCCCACGGCAATTACTGCAGTCAGATTAAGTCTTGAGTGCAGAAATGAATTAGTTTAATTTAAGGTGTATTTAGCAAGCATTAAAACGTTTTGCCGAAAAATTAATAATTATTTAAAATAAATAAGTCTACATACACGTTCACAGAGTTCCCCCACATTCATTAACAGCACCACTATTCAGAATTACAAGCCAAACTTTCACCAAACCAAGCATTAAATTTAAAGCAAAGTCGTGTAATCTATATTCTACATATATATCCATAATTTATAATAATAATGATAATAAAAACGATAGAAAATTTTGATTTACATATTTTTTAAAACTAAATTATTCTTTCATAGTATATTCTCATTTTTATTTAAGAGAAATATTATTTTTACAATAATTTGTAGAATAATACTTTTTGTGTCTATCTCTCTTTTGCACATAATGTATTACATCTCATAATAGTGGAAAGAAATAAATACAAAAAGTGTTATTGTACAATTTTTTGTATGAATTATTATATATGTAGCATTTTTTATTTATTTAATTTCTCTTTGTATCTGTATAAATTACTCCTTTCCTTTCTTTCTTTTTTTTCAATATTTTTTAACTACACACTTCTATTTTTTATTTAACCTCTCCTTATAAACTGTTTCTTCCCCCTTTTTATTTTCTTTTTCCTTTCAATACATTAAAAAAATAGACACTATTTCTTTATATTTTTATGTGTATTGGTTATCGATAACAATAATCTAAAATTAATATACATTTCTGTATAACAAAAAATATTATTATAATATATTCAATTTAACATCTTATTCACAAAAATAAAAATGCAGACAACCATGCTATAATCAGTCTTGCCAATTTCTCAAAATTTCTTCCTTATACCGGTAAATTCATAATTTCCTACAACAGTTATATTAATAGGATTTAATTACTCATTTGTTTTTTATAGTTACAAAACTTCTTCTTTTTTAGTTTCTATACTTAAAATATATTTTTTTAGTTCTTATATATATAATTTTTAATTTTTTTAGTTCTCGTCGTAAAAACTAAAAGAAATTAAAATAATATGTATAGAGACTAAATAAAATTAAAATGTTATATATATGAAAATTAAAATGAGATGTATTTAAATATAGTAATTAAAAAAATTATAATTATATAAATAAATGAGTAATTAAACCGATTAACAGAAAGAAACGATAAAGTGGTAGTTAAATTAAAATTACCAAAAGTGAACACTCTCGAAAAGTACCTGGATTCCCTGCATTTCAAAACACCCTCACTTTTCATTATATAATTCCCTGCCACCTTTCAAGAACTCTTGTCCCACTTCCATCTCTCACTTCACTCACTCACTCCAAAATGGCAGTGAAACAAAACCCCCACTTTCTCTCTTCCTTATTGGCCGTATTCCTCTGCATCTCCGCCACTTCCGCTAACCCCCTTACCTCCCAGACCCAAGCCTCCTCCTCCGCACCCTCTCCCACCCACCCTCACTCTCATGGCCCGAATCCTCCGCCACAGAACCCGACCCGAAACCATCCTTCTCCGTCCACCTCCACCACGTAGACGCACTCTCCCCCAACAAAACCCCATCCCAACTCTTCCACCTAAGGCTCCAACGCGACGCCGCGAGGGTCAAAACCCTCACCTCGCTAGCCTCGTCCCTCAACCAAACCCGACCCGCCAAGCCCGGGTCGGGCTTCAGCAGCTCCGTAATCTCGGGCCTCGCACAGGGCAGCGGCGAGTACTTCACGCGCTTGGGCGTAGGCACCCCCCCGAAGTACGTCTACATGGTGCTCGACACCGGAAGCGACGTCGTTTGGCTCCAGTGCGCGCCCTGCGCAAAATGCTACCCCCAGACCGACCCGGTCTTCGACCCGACCAAGTCCAAAACCTTCGCCGGAGTCCCCTGCCGGTCCCCCCTCTGCCGCCGCCTCGACTCGCCGGGATGCAGCCGGAAAAACAGCGTTTGCCAGTATCAAGTTTCCTACGGCGACGGTTCGTTCACGTTCGGGGACTTCTCCACCGAAACGCTGACGTTTCGACGCGCGCAGGTCCCGCGCGTGGCCCTCGGCTGCGGCCACGACAACGAGGGCCTCTTTGTGGGCGCCGCGGGTTTGTTGGGCCTCGGTCGCGGGGGGTTGTCGTTTCCCAGCCAGACCGGAGCCCGGTTCAACAACAAATTCTCTTACTGTTTAACCGACCGAACCGCCTCGGCCAAACCGTCCTCGGTCGTGTTTGGCGACTCCGCCATTTCGCGAACCGCCCGGTTCACTCCGTTGATCAAAAACCCAAAGCTCGACACCTTTTATTACGTTGAGCTGCTTGGGGTCAGCGTTGGCGGCGCGCCGGTTCGCGGCATTTCGGCTTCGCTCTTTCGGCTCGACCCGACCGGGAACGGTGGGGTGATTATCGACTCGGGGACTTCCGTGACGCGCCTCACGCGCCCCGCGTACGTGGCTCTCAGAGACGCGTTTCGGGTCGGGGCTTCGCACTTGAAGCGCGGGCCGGAGTTCTCGCTTTTCGACACGTGTTTTGACCTCTCGGGGCTGTCTGAGGTTAAGGTTCCGACCGTGGTGTTGCACTTCCGCGGTGCTGACGTGTCCTTGCCGGCGACGAATTATCTCATTCCGGTGGATAATAGTGGGAGCTTCTGCTTTGCGTTTGCCGGAACGATGAGCGGGTTGTCTATCATTGGGAACATTCAACAGCAAGGGTTTCGGGTTGTGTTTGACTTGGCGGGTTCTCGGGTCGGGTTTGCCCCCAGAGGGTGCGCGTGATGGAATGTGATGTGAGTTGGGGTTTTGGGAACAATTCTTCCCCTCCACTTTTTCTTTTTTAATTATTGGCTTTCTTTTATTTATTTATGCGAGATTAGTAGAGATTAGAGAAGGGAGATTAATATCTTAATCTTGATGTTTTTATCGTATTACATAATGACATGTTACTTTCTAATGGTACAATAAGGGGCAGTTACTATGTTCTGATGTTGCATATAACTTTTTTATTTATATACACTACAATTACTATTTAAAATGAAAGGGAATGGTATTATTGTCAAGAAATCATTGTTGTTTGTGTAAATATCAATCTCTGAATTATATTATATTATTTAGCTAAAATAGGTTTTATATCTTTGTTTTGTTTTTGATAGGCTTCAGCAATGCGTCCAAAATATTTTCATTCCACCTGTGTATGCTTTGTGTGCTCCATTGTGTTGTGTTTAATTATGATTGAGATGAGTAAACTTCCAGTGTAGAAGTTTTATACGTGGGGAGTATTGTGATTTGTATAGATGGGGAAAGAGCAGGAACCGATTACTCTGTGGAAATGTTTATTTTCATTTTTATTTTTAATTTTAATTGAAAAATATTACTCTATTTTCTGTTTTAAAAAATTATATAATGTTTTTTTGTGCGTGCGTGTGTGCGTGTGTGCGTGTGTGCGTGTAAAATTGTTCTGTTTTGTGAAATTTTCTCCTTTTTGTTTTAACTTCAAACTGAACTCAGTTTATAGAATGAAATTTGCGGATCCTCTGCATTTGAGTTTTGTTTTTTTATATCCATTGATTAGTGTATAGAATGAAATTTCTGTACAATAATAACTTATAATGTATGTTTAATATTGATATATTGTTAGTATAAAAATGTGTATATTGTCAATTAATTATATGATTTAAGAAATAATTTTTATAAAAGTTAATAAATTTTAATGAAATAATTTTAATATATTTTAATTATTTTTTATAAAAAAGAGTTTAATTCTCAAAATGTAAAAAGCTTGGAGTTATGGCACCATCTTACTAAATTTTGTGGGGGAAAGACGGAAAGTGTCAAAAATAATTGATAGAATCATAGAATATCTAAGAAACGAATTAAGTGATGTTAACGGCCAGGTGGACGCGTGGATTGCCAATCACGGAAGTTATCTTTTGATTACTTTTCGGAATGGATTTTATGTTTTGAGAATAAAGTGAAGAATGATAATAATTATATTGCATATAAATTATTATACATAGTATCATAATTATTGCTATTGTCAATAGAAGTTTTTTTAAATTAAATTTTCTAGAATTTTATTTGAGATTATGTATTAAAATATATTAGATGAATTAATCGCATTATTTATTGAAAAATATTAAATTACTCAAATATAAAATTTCGATAAATAATTTAACAATTCAATAAGTTAAAAAGAGTTAATAAATTATATTGAATTAGGCCTTTAAACTTAAATTTTGGTTATGATGCGATGATTTGAGTCGTAAATCTTTAAGTGATTTTTACATTTTTCTTCTAATAAATAGGCATTAATATAATTAATATGGTGTGACATGATTAGCATATAATTTTGTCTTTTAAGCATATGATCAGGAGTTCAATTTTCAGTTTTGTATACATGCAAAAAACATCTATTAAAAGATGTTAACTCCTTAAACGAATTTCAGTATTTCAAAGGATTAGTATTTAGCTTTCAATTGAGGGATACCTTGACTTCACCTAAAAATAGGCATTAATATAATAAAGCTTAAGATCATTTGAGTGGTAAATCTTTAAGCAATTAAATTATTGGGATGCTTTACTTAGGTTATGTTTGAATTAAAGTTAGAAAAGTACTTTTATGAATTCCAATGCATAATAACAAATTCCAATACACAAAATGAAGAAAAAAAAATTGTTGTTTTGAAAATAAATGTACTTTTAAGCTTTTCTAACTTTAATTCAAATATATACTTTAGATGTTTCCAAAATGCTCATTTCTCTTGTTCCAGCTAGAAACCTAGATAATGTACTATTGCACCATCACTTATATATAGTGGGCTAAACGACTCCATTTCTGGCTCCATCTGCCTATGAATACGAGTTTATATTAATTTAATTTAGAGAAATGTTTTTTTTAGCTTCTTTGATAAGACTTTTTTTAAAAACTCATAATTTCTACATAAATAATCTTAACCAAACATGGAAAGCTGGTTAAAACATGCCCACATGATCACTAGTAACAAAGTGTGAGCTCCAATCAGCACATGCATAACAGGCACGGACAAATTGAGAAAATTGTCAAATGGTTAGTAGGAGATAGCTTAGGAAAGAGCAAAGCAAATCTCTTTTCTTTTCCATGTCTTTGGATTCTAGCTGTGAAAGAGACTTGTATAGTGGAGAAAGCACCAAGTCACTGCAGGAGTGTACATATCCTTTTCTAAAATCACAATAACGAGCCAAGACCCTGCAACCTAACACTGACCGATGATGCGGTGAGTTTTTTTTTTTTTTCTGTTGGTCAATTTCTTATACAAATTTCCTACTGATGTCTTCCCAAAGCAACTTGAAAGTTTACAAGGTTTCATACTTTTTATTTTTTAAAAAAAATATAATAATGATTAGAAATTGTAATTATGAATAGAGCATGACAGAAAAGGTTGGTCAATGTCCGTGTATGGTCTTATACTCTACACTAGGATTAAAAAAACCCTGCTAACATGTCTTCGAAAATTCATATGTAAATATTTAATAATAAAACTTGAGTTAAATGAATCTTGTGAATGATTGAACGTATAGCAAGTATGAACATTCGTCCAAATTTCTTAAATTTTTTTTTTGAATTTGAATTTGAATATTTGGAAAGTGTCCCCGCAGGTTCATCATACATGTGAATATATAGACTTCAGACTTAATTATGGAGCAAGTTAGACAAAAGTCTCGGATTCGAAATAAAATATGCTTTGTATTGAAGAACAATGGGCTAGGACCTGCATTCTCTCTTTTGTCCAAAAATATTGCTATTCTTCCTGATTTAATTCTTATGTCTCTATGTGCAAGAGAACAAACAATTAAGCAATATTGTAATGTAATTCAAAACAAATCCCTAGATTGCCGCATAGTTAGTGCTAAATAACCTCAAAATTACATTTTGCGAGAAACTTCTTTTCGTACTATTCCTTGCAAGAAGTCAGGACTTCTTTAAACTATACAATGTGGTGCAGAACGGAATTCAATTTTAGTATTCTTCAAAAAAAAAAAACTAGCAAAGCAGGTCAGAGTACAATTTACAGGAACTGTTCTCATTCATAAAGAACTGGTTTAGTGGCATTAAAATATCGGTAAGATGTAGTAACAGTTAAAAACAAAAGAGAAATATTAGTTGTACATTAATTTTGTACTATATTTTTATACAAAAAGAAAAAAAAAGAATAAAGAGATAAGTGCATGATAAAATAAGTTTTAAAATAAATGACATAATAAATAAAGTGAAAAAAATATTATAAAAAATGTTAAATTATTATATAAATAACAAACGTAAAATTGGGGATCTGAGATCTGCAATCTGTTGAGAATTGATAAATAAATAATGAATCCAGATAAAAAATAAACTGCAAGATAAACGACAGAACCTGCAAGATTGACTTGTCAGGTTAGCTAGTGTTGGAAGGAAGCAAGTGTCAGTAAGTTAATGGCAGAACCTATGGGCTAATTGACCAAAATGAGTCACTTTGTTAACGGAGTATTTCACGTGAGAGTCACTTGGTACACAATGGACAATGTTGATAGACACATGTCCACCACGCTAATATTACTAGCATTTCTGCTATTAATACTAGTGTTTTCTTTTTTAAAATAAATAAAATATTAAAAATGCTAATGATATTAGTGTTTTTAATTTAAAAATATATAAAATTAAAAATTACTGTTTTTTGTTTTTTTTAAAAATAAATAAATAAGCGAACACTAGTAGTACAAGCGTGTTGCATACATGTCCACCAACACTGTCAATTGTACACCAAGTGGCTATTACGTGAGATACCCCAGTGACAGTAACATTTTCAAAAAATGCTATTACCACTGGAGTATCCTACCTAATAGCCACCTGATCCTTTTCATAGTTAAATTAAAAAAATTAATAAAAAAGCTGACATGAAATTAAAAATGTTAGTTTGACTAACTTTTTTCAGTATTGACCACCCCCACTCTAGTAATATATTTCAAAAGAGTCTTAATTTAATAAATAGTTTATAAAAGTGATTCAATTTGATAAATGAGCCAAAACCTATGAGAGTTCAACTTTTCATGGATGCAGATATAGTAAATCCCAGTGAAAGATTATGTCGTAATTTGGTATATCTTTGATAATCATTTGTTTTTTCAATTTTTTTTTATTTAATAATTACTCGTAAAAATCAACTATTTCTTCTCTGTCCATTTTGCTTGCAGCTGTACAGCTATTAAGCTTCAGATCTTCAGCTCCTTGTTTTTCTTTTTTCGACTACAATTTCCTTCTCCTGAATAATATTTCAGTCGTCCAACAAACAAATAAGTAAAATATGTTAATCGACTTTATTATTATTCTTTTACTCTTAAGTCTATCAAACTCCATCAACATTTTCTCTCTAGCTAAAACCAACACTATACAGTATACATTACATTCTCTTCTCCTTGACTACATGATTATTTGGCGGGAAAGGATCCTTATTTATCTAATTTTAACTTCACAAATATGTAACATATATTTACTTTTTCTTTTATCTTACTTCTATTCTATTTTCTTCTTATTTCCTTTTTAATTTTTTATCGTATTAATTATCACATCAATTACTTTTTCTTTCTTTCTTTATACACCAAAAAATAGGGTGTAAGTTTATCACTACTCTTCTGACCTCTTTTTTCTGCTAAGAATAAGAATCTGACACTTGAGGATCTAAATTCTGTTGTGTAACATTCAACAGGCGACACTCTCAAATTGACTAGAGGAAAATGAAAAAAGACAGCCCGTTTTATATCGATGGACATGGAATCAAATTCGTTGAGTGAATTGATGTTGGGGCGCTGCTGGTGTGTGGATGAAAGGTGAGAGTTTTCACATATGCACAAAGTTGCGAAGGATGTCACCCTTACGTCTTTTTATTTTTTAATTAGGGGCGTGTATGACCATCTCATCCTATTAATTTGGTCGTTTTGATATTGATTTAACGAGTTTAAATTTTTAGAAATTAGACTTAATAGATTTTAAAAATGAGTTAGGATTATATTTGGGTCGTTTCAATTAAGTTTAATATCTTATATATTTTTTTAACAATTTTTTTTAATAATTATGCATTAATAATAAAAATTTTTGATATAATAAATAATAATTTGTATAATATGAGATTATATTTATATTTATATTATTTATTTTGTAATATATATTATAAATATATCTCAACTTAAGTATTGTATATCCTTTTCTACAATTTAACTATTCATAATGTTAAGATTAATATATTATATTAATAAATGAGGTTGATCCAATCTTGTTCCACATAATATTGAGTTTTGATCAAATTGAGTTCAGGTTCAAATAAATAATCTTATCAAAATTTCAGGTCAGATAGAGACAAAAAAAATCGGGCTCATACTCACCCTAGCTTAATCATGACAATAGAGCATGGTTGACACTAATTTTGTCTTCTCTACTTTCACTCCTATTAGGACTCAATGGGTTCAAAATCAAATTTGATTAAAGTGAGGGTTGAAAATTTAAATTTACCATTGTTTTTGTTAGGATTGGGAAAATTTGTAAAGACCAAACTCTTCAAAAATTTATATATTTTTAAATAAATTATATATCAAATATGTTTTAATTCATATAATAGATAATAATTAATAGATATTAAGAATATTAAAAATAAGAAACTAAAAATTAACTTAAATTGTATGATTTTAACTTTATTAAATTATTTAGATAATAAAATGCTCTTCCTTTCTCTCACAAGGATGAAAACGAGATGAGTTAAAAGTGAGTTTGACTCTTTCCATCCATGTCACCATTGAAGAAGTTTAGGAAAGATAGAGATGAAAAATTAAAATTTTATCCCATTTTTATCGAGATAAGGAAAACTTATTCCCATATATATATATATATAAAGAGAGGGGGGGGGTCATGTATAAAGTTATTAATTACATTTTAATTTAAATAATATACAAAAAATTAATAAATATTAAGAATCTTAAAATAAGAGACTCAAAAGCTAAATTATGTTTTTAGTAAATTATGAAACTGTTATAATAATTAATTTATATTTTAATAATTATAATAAATAAGAGTTTAAAAATAAAATCTCAACTTTATACATACATACATACATACATACATATATATATATATATATATATATATATAACTCGATTCTAAACATAATTAAAGTAGTTTTTTTTTCTAAGACCATGATCCCACTAGGTTAACCTAGTGGGAGGATAATTTGAGTAGTTTGCATAAAATTTTATGTTCAAATTTTGATATTTTTATTGTACACCAAAAAAAAAAAAATAGATGCTTAATTAGAAGTCTGAATATAATTTTTATGTTTACTCTCTCTGTATGTGTGTGATTATAAGGTGGGTTTGAGTTTAAAATTGAGTAATTATATCTTCAAACCTATCCTCAGTTTTGCAAATAAGAGAAACAAATTCAAACTCAAATGAATCTTCTCATTAAAGTTATACTGAAGTCGGATGGTTATCATGAATTCTGATTTAATGATTAGGAATATGTTAAACATTCATTTTATTTTTGGGGTGTATACTTGGAAAGAATAAAAATATAGAGAGAAAAGATAAAAGAAGAGATAGAATCTGATAAATATAACAAATCTAATAAATATAACAAATGATATGATGGAAAATTAAAAGAGAGTTAGAAAGAAAAATAAGATGGAAGTGAGTTGTAAGAGAAGTTGTGTGTATAAATATAATAACTCCAATGATTATGACTTTATCTAGATAAACTTATTTATAACACTTATAGGAAAACAAAATAAAAGGTAAAATAAATTAAACTTCTTACATAAGTTAAAATTAACTTATGCACTTTACTTTTATATAAGCTTTTTTCATTTAAATTTTTCTAAAAATTAAGGTGAATAAATTGATTTTAGCTTATAAAAAAGCTCAATACATTTTATCTTCTTATTTTTTTTGGGTATAAATACTAACCAAAAGTGTATTCGAACACTGATGACATGCCGTATCTTGGATGAAGCACGCTTGGTGACATGCCGCATTAATTGGAGTAGTACTGTTCTATTCTCTTGTTGGGCTTGGTCCAGTATTTTTTTGCGTTGGGCTTTTGACCTACGGGTCTTTTAATACATTCTACTTTAAACCCAAAATAAGGGCCCTGCTATTCTTACCTTTTTTTCCCCTCTATTTTCACCCTCAATTTTTTTTTAAAAAAAGTGAAAAAACTATTTTATCTTCACTCTGTTTTTACTCTCTCTCTTTCTCTCACCCCACTCCCATTTATTAACTGAAGTGTATTTTCATTGTATATCTTGATAAGATTTTGTCGAGATACATAACAGAAACACATTTCTGTTGTGTATTTCCGTTGTATATCTCAACAGGTTGTTAAGATATACAACAGAAACATATTTTCGTTGTGTATCTCGACAAACCCCCCTAACACAACGGAAATACGTTTTGTTGTATATTTTGTACAATAAAAACGTATTTTTGTCAGAAGTATTTTAGTAAAAAAAATAAACAAACAAAGTATGTGATGAAATTAGCAAAAATTGAGGTGAGAATAGCAGCACCCCAAAATAATAAGATCATTAGAGGAATGAATGTTTTAGATGTTACCAATGGACGGCTGAATTAAGCATCCATGAATTTTATTTAGAGAAATTGTATTTGTACAATAAATTAGTATAATTTTAAGTATAATAAATAAAGAGATAAAAAGATAAAAGAAATAAATATGAGATAAAATGAATGATATAATAAAGTGAAATATAAAAAATAAATTTATAAAAGGTGCTGTAAAAAATTATAAGAATAATATAACTATTTCATTTATAACAACTGAAATTATTTTTTGTCAAAAGTGCATCTTAGTTCACTTTACATCCATGTTTCATTGCTATGAAAGTGGCAGCCCTTTGCTCTGGACAATGCATTAGTATACATAAATTAGCTCAAAAGTACATCTTGTCATGAACTTGGCCATGTGGGATTTTGTGATATATATATTTTGTATTTTAGAGTTATGAACTATCTACTAGACTTCTCACTTGCTCTAGACAAGCGTGCGTGAATTAGCTCAAAAAAATATTCCTATGATGAACTTGGTTTTGTAGGAATTTGAGATGTATATAGTTTGTACAAGAGTCGTGAACTGAGTATTTATCTACTAGACTCCAAGCATTACAGGTAACTTTAGTTGTTAACTTGTTATTTAAATTACGTTTGTTTAAACTTTTTATTTTTAAAGAATCATTTTTTTAAGAAAAAAAACACTTATTGAAAATTTTAAAGTGTTTGGATAATTTTTTTTTTAACAATTAGAATAAAAAAAACAAAAAATTACTTTTTTTGAGAAACAACTTGGAGATGCTTCTCTAAAAAAAATCTGCGGTAAAAAAAAAAAAGATGTTTTTTATAATTATAATCAAATACAAATCATTAAAAAACTCTTAAAATAAATCAATTCTTTAGAAATCGCTTTTTTTAATGACCTTAATTGAGCAATTATTAGACAAGGCCTGGGGGTTAAAATCAAATGATTGGTACAAGTTTGCTCATATCCTATTCATATGATTGTCTCCATGGAAGATTTAGAGTGCATAAAGGGTATCTTTAACGGATACTGGGAAATTATTTTTGGTTAAATTAATTAGTTGATCCTTATAGTTTGGTAGAATTTTTAATTAAGTCCTTATAGTTAAAACCACTTTAAAAAAATCTTTATAGTTTAAAATGTTTGTAATTAAATCCCTACACACTAATGCCGTTATAATTTTGTTAATTTATATTTGATTTAATTACATTTTTTGTCCTTTAGGTCTTGCAATTATGCGATTTTAGTTTCCTAACTTTTCTTTTGTTTATAATCAAGTCCCTCCAAATTTAATGGATTTTTAAAAAATGGAAAAGAATTAATAAAGTGTTGAAGGCGGGGATTGAACCCCCACCCTTGAAGTCCAAAAACAATACTAAAACTATTAGACTAATGTTTGATATATAAATGAAAATTATGTTATATATAACTTAAATAAGAAACTATAATTACACATATATTTACTACTACTAAATTAAAATTATATAAACTAATAATATTAAAATTAATACAAATAAATATAAATTAGGATATTTATTGGATATTAATAATATTAAAATTAATATTAATAAAATAAATTAATAATATATATTTGTCAGCATGAGTGGAGTTTGAACCCCCACCATTATAGTTCACTAATATATATAAATTAGTGTATATTAATAAACTTCTATAGAAATATAAATATATTATATATGATATAAATATACCCAAAGAAGGTTAATTGAACATATATGATATAAATATACCTTTTTTAGTGAAATATATATAAAATTACTACATTGATAATAATATTTTTTCAGTCACTAAAATATGCAAAGAAAAAATAAAAAATTAAAACAATACGATTTATAAAAGAGAAAATTATTTAAAATAGAGTGATTAAGTTATAATTAAGAAATATAGTATTAAAAAGTATAAGTTATTGTTTGTTTTGTTTTATAATATTAAATTGTTTATTTACTAATAGTAAATATATGTGTAATTTTAGTCCTTAATATATATTATTAATTTATATTTATTAATATTAATTTTAATATTATTATTTTATATAATATTATTATTTAATTTAATAGTGATAAATATATGTGTAATTTTAGTCTACCATTTAAGTTATATACAATGTCATTTTTATTTACATATCAAATAAATTCATTAGCCTAGTGATTTTAGTGTCCTTGATGGACTTTAAGGGTAGGAGTTCAATCCCCACCTTCAATACTTTATTAATTTCTTTCTCATTTTTGAAAATTCATTAACTTTGGAGGGACTTGAATGTAAATGAGAAAAAAGTTAGGGACTAAAACCACACAATTACAATACTTAAAGGATAAAAAATACAATTAAATCAAATATAAATTAGTATGTAGGGATTTAATTACAAACTTTTAAAATTGTAAGGGCTTTTTAAAGTGTTTTTACTTTTAATGACTTAATTAAAAACTCTATCAAACTATAGGGATTAACAAATTAATTTAACCACTATATTTTTTTTATGTATGTACAATAATAGTATTGAGATTAAAACTGATGGCCTTATGCTTACTACTCAAAGTCCCCACCTCTAAATCAACCCTAGTAGATAAATTAATCCATTTTAAGGTGAAGAGATCATTGAAGTGAATATTATCTCTAAATTAAGTCGTTTTCATACACACGACTAGATTTTAAGCCATATCAATATATTTAAATTGCACTCAATTCTACTATACTAAACGTGAATGTTATTAAATTATCTTTTTATTAGCCTTTTCTTATTTTATTATAAAAAATCAATTATTTTATGTACAAACTAAGAATCTATCCATATATTATAAATTAGAATACATAACTTAAAAAGTAAGATTCTCACTCTTTTCACTTTCTTGATTAGACATTTTTAATATATATTTTTCTTTTTTGAATGTGCTTTTCACACATTACTTGTATAACTAGTCAAAATTTTTATCATCAACCACATCAAATAATAGGGGGTGTTCGTATGTTGGATTAGTTCAAGTTAATGGTAAAATCAAATTCGAACTGATCATATTTAATGAAGTTAATTTGGTTTGAGTTTAAAATTTTTTTAAGTCAATCCAAACTAAACCAATTTGATTAAGATTGAATTAGTTTGATTCTGGTCATTATAAATCAATGCAAGATAAAAAATATTTTTTATTTTTAATAATTAATTGTTTATTTTATTTAATATTTAGTTTTTTTTTATAATTATCACTTTACATGTCTTAATAAATTTTTTACCCAAAATATGATAAAAAAAATTACATAATAAACGTGACCAAATTAAGACACTTGTTAACACTAAATAAAATCATAAGAAGATAAAATGAACAAAAAAGAAAGAAAAGATAAAAGTAGAAGAAAATTTAAGCATTAAAGTCTAAAATGTATTAATCTAACAACTAAAACATAGTTAATCAAGTTATTAGGTTGGTTCGGGTTGAAAAAAAAGATAAATATGAGAATTGAATCAATTATAATTGGTTCAAATTTGAAGTGAAAAAAGCCAAATAACTAACCCAACCAAAACCAATTCAATTGGTTATTTTAATTGCTTGGTTCATTGGATCAATTTGATCTAACGAGCACCCCTTAGTCTCATATCCCTTCTTCTCTTTATTGTATATTTAATATTCTTAACTTTTTATATCTTTCAATCTGTCATCTTTTATCTCTATTTCTAAATTGAATTTCAATAATTTTTTTAAAAAGAAATTGTCAATATTTAAGAATAAACTTATATCACAACTTAAATTGTTTATTGTAAATCTAACATATAATTTATATATTCAAAAACATTTATTTATCATGAATTTTAACATTTGTTCAATTTAGTCTTATAATATCATATATATAGTTTTATAGTTAGATACCTTCTGTTAAGTGTAAAACACAAAGATAACACAAGAAGGGGAGGTTGAATTGTGTTATAGCAAATTTTTGCAAAACCTTTGTTAAAGATGTATTGTCTGAAAGATATGATCAAAGAGTTTTTCAAAAATGTTTTATAAAACAAACGAGAGCTAAATGATAAACTGGAATGTACACAAGATTTATACTGGTTCGTTTCACCTCAAAGACTACGTCCAGTTCTTGGCAACAACCAAATTCCACTAACTTTTCCAAGTTACAAGCATTCTTTTCACAAGCCTCTTTAGGCTCAACCCAAGTAGTCTTTTACTTGCCTCTCCAAGCAATAACCTAAGTATTCTTTGAATTAAAGCCTCTTCAGGCTTCTACCAATTTCTTTGAAAAAGATTTACTTATGAGTTTCCTTACTGGGCTTAACGTCTTATCAGATGAATATACAAGTAAGTACACAAAAGGATTTTACAATCAAAGTATACAAGAGAATAGCTTTTTCATTTCTTAAAGATGTTATGATTTAACAGCAACAACAACACGAAAGAGGTCTCTTATTCTATTTATAAGCTTCTCCAAAGTATCCGTTGAATGTTTTGCAGGAGACGGCCTTCGTCTGATGAAGAGAGTTGTTGGAGCATTAAATGCAGCATTTAATGCCTTTTACCAACTTGTCATATGATAAGATAAAGCAGTTTGCTTATCTTTTCTATTCTTGTACTTAATCTTATAGCAGTTGTCACATCTGCTTTTCCGTTTTGACATCCGCACACACATTCCTTCTTTTTTGCTTAAAAAAAAAAGCAAACTATCCTCGAGAGTAGGTGTGTAGGTTTTATACGTTTCGAGGTAGCTTACGCTTTGATTGATGTGCAGATCATTTTAGAACGTTGTCATTGTTTGAAAGATTTGTTAGTTACGAATTTTATCTAATCAAAAGATAAAGACGATATTCATTTAAAAACATCAGACGATTGCTTGTGAATGAATGATCAGACGATTTTGTAAAAACATATATATATTAACTATTTGTTATTATCAAAATATTTGAGGGTTATAAATTCGTCATTTATCTTAACATTAAGTGCTGACATGGCTCAAGGAATGCCACATCAACATGCCACGTAGGATTACACGTCAACACTTAACAGTGACATACTAACGCTAGAAACTAAAATGAAAAAAATATATTATAGGGACCATATTAAAAAAAAATATTACAAGGATTATTTCAAAGAAATACACACACACACGCACACACACACGCACACACACACACACACATAAAGGTCTCCTTTAAGCTTTAGTGGTCCCAATTATACTAAAAGGAACGCTATTTCCTTGCCAACAAAACACTTGGTTAAACTCGTTAAGGAACTCAACTTCTTTATTTGAGGAGGCAAGCTTGATAGTGAGTTGTAGTCATTCAAAGATAGTTGTTATAGAACTTTTAATCATGTTAAATTGTTAGGTAACTTTTGGAAATGTTTACCATAGTCTAAGTTCAATGCCTGCAATTTCACAATTAACATAGCGGTTTTGAAAGAGTTTTGAAGTATCCCCCAAAAAGATTTAAGTGCCTTATTTATCCTCTTTTAATGAATATTTCTATTATGGGCTATGTAGGTTCAATATCTTGGGTTTGCATTAATTTGATAGTGATTGGAAGAGAATGCTAATTATATTAATTATGTGAGACTTTTTGTTAAAGGGGCAAATACATCCAAGCTTAGTGTGATAAACAAATCATTGAGCACAAGCACACTACAAGCAACTAAAACCCATCTTTACTATTATTCCTCTATGGGTTTGAAGACAGTTGTTATTGGGATGCGGGACTTGAATACTTTAGAATTCAAGTAATGGAACTCTGCCTTTGAGGTTGTAAGTACTGCTTTGATTAGAAGGGTTGCTATGCTTCGTAAGGTTGTTGCCAATGTAGAGAATAATCTTTGCATATTTGGTGCAACTGCTATTGAAGATAAACTCTAGCAAGGCGAGCCAGAATTTATTGAGTCTCTAAGGATTGCAAGTATTAAAGTATAGGTCTTAACTAGGGACAAACAGGAAATGCCATATTAATTGGATACTCCTCGAAGCTCCTAATGAGCAACATGACTCATATTATAATTAATACCAACAATAGAGAGCCATGTCGAAGACATTTGCAAGATGCCCTTGTCATGTTTAGAAAACACATGGCTGTGTATGGGGTTACTAACAATTCTAAAGGAAGTTTTGATGTTGTTTCAACTCAATTATCCTTGATTATAAATGGTACCAACCTTGTTTATATTCTTGACAATGAGCTTGAAGAAGAGGTATATGCCATTAAATCTCAAATAGCATTTATAATGTATCTCATGTTGATCCCTCATGTGTTGACTTAGCTCCACGCTGTTGACTCCAACTCTTTCAACTTGCAAGTAGATGTTTTGTTGTTCTTTATTGTCGAGTAGCTTTGCTACACAAGGATAGCGATTTTGGAAGAGTTTTGAAGTATCCCCATCGTGAAATTTTGCTCAAATTGTAAGTATTTCATGTAATTTTGCTCAACCAACCCTAAAATATATTTTTCAAAATGGTCCCTGTAATGTATATATTTTTTCAAAATGGTCCCTATAATATATATATTTTTTCAAAATGCTCCCTATAATTTTTTTTAGTCCCTGACGTTTTAGTGCTGCTACTAATGTGTAATCATACATGGCTTGCCAACATGACATTCTGTGAGCCACGTCAGCACTTAATGGAAGATATCTAATTGTAGGGACCAAAATGAAAAAATCTAATATTACATGGACTAAATCGAATAAATTTTTTTTATCAAGACTAAAAGCAAAAAATGTGTATTTTATAGGGACCAAAATATTAATGAAGCCTAATATAATTTATATATTAAAAATATATTTATTTATATAAAAATAAATATTTATCTAATATAATTCATACATTTTTTATAAAAATTAAAATTTCAAAATATTTCAAATGAAAAAATCTTAAAATATTTTTTCACCTAACATACTTAAATATAAATTTATTTAATATAATTGATTATAACATTTATTAATTATAGATATAATTAATTAACAAAATAATTTTTCTCACAATTATTCAAACACTTACACTTCTGAAAATATTTTCGTAAGATTAAGGTTATATTTTACTAATATACTTTTTATAAAAAATAATTTCCTAAAAGAGATATATTTATAATTGTTATAAATATGATTTTATTTAATTTTGGTCATTTTAATTTCTTTTTATTGATTTCGATTCTTATAATTTTTTTTGAAAATAGACTTTTAGCACTATTTAATACAAATGCAATAGATGTACCAAAAAAAAAAAACACTAATGCGATATATACCTAATTATGTATGTTATAGCAAAATATGTCATGTCATAACTCATAACTGAATGAAAAATAAATTATTTTTAAGAAAATTAAAATTTACTAAGAATAAACAATAAAAAATAGATATGTATTGATATTATTATTCAATCACAAGCTATCATATATGTTAAGTTTGTTAACTTTAATAATATCTATTTTAAAAGTCATGTCAAAGTGAATTTTAATTGGTTGATAATGTAAATTTCACACTGGGGTGTATATTCACTAAATTCTAAAAAAAATGTTAAAAAATGCACTAAAAACATATTTAAAATTTTAAAAAATAAAAACATTTTAAATCAATAAATCCGCAATTGCTGAGCAGTAAGCCCTCGACAACAAAAACGACGACGTGCTTGATCGGTGCAAGACGTTATCGTCTTGCTTGGGGGTTTTACTGCAATCTCAGCTGAACAGGTTTAAGGTTTCAGCAAAAAAGAGGTTTCCATTTCTCACACTCCATACATAGCTTCATTCAACCATGCCCTCACCACTTCACTCTTTGTAACCTCGTTTTTCATCCATGGACATTCTCAACATTTCAAGCCCCACCACCTTCCCAATCCCCACTTTCTGCCAACCCAAAACCCTCACCCTCAAATTCCCCTCATACCACAAAAATCCACGTCCCCATTTCGCAGAACCCCGTTCTCTCTCTTCCCGTCAAGCTCCGCCGCCGGAAAGTTTCAAACTTGGGCGCATTCCGGCCGACCCACCAACCGCCGCAACTCCCTGAGGAAGAAGCTCCTCCGTGATCACAAGGTACGCCCCAATCACATTCCCAACGACCCTTTTTCCATTCCCGGTAACGGCGTTGAAGAGAGTGGTGTAGGGGTTCAGGGGGTTTCTATTGTCGACAACGTGGTTGAAGTTGAAAAACCAAAATCTAAGCTTTTGAGTGAGTCTGTTTTGTGGAATAAATTGGAGAGTTGGGTTGACCAGTACAAGAAGGATGTTGAGTATTGGGGTGTAGGGTCTGGTCGTATATTCACTGTTTATGAAGATTCCTTTGGAGGTGTCAAGAGGGTGTTTGTTGATGAAGAAGAGATTCTGAGAAGGAGCAAGGTTAGGAGAGATGTGATTGGGGACTTCCCTGAAGTGAGGGGTAAAATTCTGAATGCTAAGAACATGGCTATGGAGATGGAGAGTGGGAATAATGTGATTGCGAGGAATAGTTCTGTGGCTAAGTTTGTGGTTGAAGGTGAGAAGGAGGGTGGTTTTGTTAAGGCTGTTCGAGGTTTTGTTGCGAAACCTGGATTACTTCCGAGGGTTTCGGGGGTTGGGAGGAAAGTGTTGTATGTGTTGGTTATTGTGTGGGCTGTAAAGAAGTTATTTGCTTTTGGAGATAAGGAGGTGGAGCATACCGAAATGGAGAAGGAAATGATGAGGAGGAAGATAAAGGCAAGGAAGGAGAAAGAGAAGTTGGCAAAGGGTGCTGTTGAAATTATTCCTGAACCCTCTGAGAGATCGGTGGTGGACATAAAGAAGCCTAAGTTAGATAAGGAACAACTTAGGGGTAATATTCTGAAAGCTAAGGCTTCTGCGGATAAACTGGTAGTACATGATTCGTCTGGTAAAGCGAAAACTAGATCCATGGATATGGATTATAAAGTTCAAGAAATAAGAGAAATGGCTAGGAGGGCACGGAAAATTGAGGGAAGAGATCATGTTCTAGTTAACGAGGATATGAAAATGGATGACCCTGTGATTGAGAGATCATCCGATGATAATGATGTCATAAAAAAGAAGAGCGAAGAAGATGACGGTTTAAGTAATCATCAAAATGAAGTTGCAAGGGAAACAACAGATAGTGATGCCATTATGCAATCAACTTCTGTTGGTGTCCCAGAGAACATAGATAATTCAGTCCTGCATGAGGTAGTTCCTGCAGATAAAGGCAATTTATATGCTTCGGATGCCATAGTTCCTGGTGATAGGGAGATCAAGAAAATGGAAATAGAATTTGCTGAATATGATGTGCACCTGAAGGACAGAGAAAATGGCAAGCCCTCAGATACTCCTCTTAATGGCTCATCTGTGACAAAAGAAAGTTCTGTGAAGAAGAAACCCAGGATCATACGGTCTGTTAAGGAAGCTAGGGATTATCTTTCGAAAAACATGACAAACAGGATCCTTGCATTGGCACAGGATCTAAAATTGAACCCATGAAAGAAAATACTGCTGATTTGAAGTCTTCAAGTGTTATTGATTTTAATGACCAGAAGTGCCAGGATTTGGAGATGAATACAATTGTGTCTAGAAGTGACACATTAAATGGAATATCAGATTCTGAGCCTGTCTCAAATGCTAGTGAAGATTGTAATCAGAAGGATAAGGAACTAAGCCCAAAGAATGACTATGTCGAAGATTCTGGTATTGAACCGGGATTGGAAGACCTTCAAAAGTATGAGACCACTTTAGACCATAAAGTTAGTGGCATTGGTACAGAGACAAGGCTATCTGTAAAGCCAGAAAATTGGCTGGAGAAAAACCTCCACAAAGTTGAGCCTATAATTGAGCAAATTAGAAGTGATGCTTTAGATGGATTATCAGATTCTAAGCCTGCCACAAATCCTAGTGAAGATTCTAATCAGAAGGATAAGGAATTTGGCCCAACAAAGGATGACTACATCAAAGACTCTGGTGTTGAATCTGGTGTAGGAAACCTTCAAAAGTCTGAGATCACTTTAGACCGTGAAATTAATGGCATTGGCACAGAGACAAGGCTATCTGTAAAGCCAGAAAATTGGCCAGACAAAAACCTCCTCGAAGTTGAGCCCATAGTTGAGCAAATCAGGAGCGTTGCTTTAAATGGATTACCAGATTCTAAGCCTGCCATAAATCCTAGTGAAGATTCTGATCAGAAGGATAAGGAATTTAGCCCAACAAAGGATGACTACTTCAAAGACTCTGGTGTAGAACCTGGCATAGGAAACCTTCAAAAGTCTGAGACCACTGTAGACCGTGAAGTTAATGGCATTGGTATGGAGACAAGGCTATCTGTAAAGCCAGAAAATTGGCCGGAGAAAAACCTCCTCAAAGTTGACCCCATAGTTGAGCAAATCAGGAGTGATGCTTTACATGGATTGTCAGATTCTAAGCCTGCCACAAATCCTAGTGACGATTCTGATCAGAAGAATAAGGAATTTGGCCCAACAAAGGATGACGACCGCAAAGACACTGGCATTGAACCTGGAGTAGGAAACTTTCAAAAGTCAGGCACCACTTTAGACGGTGAAGTTAATGGCATTAGTACAGAGACAAGGTTGTCTGGGAAGACAGAAAACTGGCTGGAGAAAAACTTTCATGAAGTTGAGCCCATAGTTAAGAAAATTAGAGAAGGGTTTAGAAATAACTACATGGCTGCAAAAGAGAGAGTCAATCAACCTTTAGATATACCCACTGAGATGGAATCACTTGGAGTTGTTGGAGATGGTGGAGAACTTGACTGGATGCAGGATGATCATCTTAGAGATATTGTCTTTCGAGTCCGCGAGAATGAGCTGTCGGGACAGGACCCATTTTATTTGATGAATGATGAAGATAAGGACACATTTTTCAGAGGTCTTGAGAAAAAAGTGGAGAAAGAGAATAAAAAGCTTTCTTACATACATGAATGGCTCCATTCAAATATTGAAAATTTGGATTACGGAGCAGGTAGTTACTTGTTTCTAAAATTATATGATATAGAGAATTTGATCAACTTTTAATTTCTTGAAATGATTTTAGCAACCTTTTTTGTAGGACTAATATGTTGCTGGAATTTCTTAATATTAGCTAGCATTTTCTTCTGAATAAATTTAAACATGATGCTAATAGTTATCTTTAATTCCTCTAGATGGCATTAGTATATATGACCCACCGGAGAAAATCATACCACGCTGGAAAGGGCCTCCTGTGGAGAAAATTCCTGAGTTTATAAATGAATTCCTTGATGAAAGAAAGACAAGTTCCACCAGAAATATGAACCCCGTGAAGAAGGATGAGAGTGGCTTTGCTAAAAAATCAGTTGATTCCTCTTTACAGGAAAAGGTTGATGGCTCTACAGCACTGATTAAGAGGTTGAAAAATGCAAAGACTGTTATCGAAGGAAGTGATGGTTCAGTTAAAGTTGGCAAAAAATCAGGGAAGGAATATTGGCAGCACACAAAGAAATGGTCGCAAGGTTTTTTGGACTCTTACAATGCTGAGACAGACCCAGAAATAAAGTCCATAATGAAGGATATGGGGAAGGATTTGGATCGCTGGATCACTGAAAAAGAAATAGAGGAAGCAGCTGATCTAATGAACAAACTCCCTGATAAGAATAGGAGTTTCATGGAAAAGAAACTCAACAAGATTAAAAGAGAGATGGAGTTGTTTGGACCGCAAGCAGTGGTTAGCAAATATCGTGAATATGCAGACAACGAAGAGGAAGATTACTTATGGTGGTTAGATCTTTCACATGTACTGGTATGTGTGTGTATATTGTGTACTTGAATGATAATTCTGCTGGATCAAAGCTACTTATCCTCTATGCTTTTCAGATTTTCCTCTCCAATTGTTATTATTGATTTGCTTTGTTTTTCTGTCCATTGATACTGAATTAATTTGTTTATTTTCTGTTAGTGCATTGAATTGTACACAGTTGAGGATGGAGAGCAGAAAGTAGGACTCTATTCATTGGAGATGACTGCAGATCTTGAATTGGAACCTAAGCCATATCATGTGATCGCTTTCCAAGATCCTGGTGACTGCAAAAATCTTTGTTACATAATTCAGGCTCATATGGAAATGCTGGGAAATGGCCACGCCTTCGTTGTTGCACGGCCTCCTAAGGTATTTGTGTGCTCTCACCAATGTTATGGGCTCCATAGATTATTTCAGAATGTAATAATGTATTTGGTTTTTAACTGACCCAAATGGTGTCGTGTGAACCTTGTAGCCGACCTCACCTAATAGGGTATAAGGCTTGGTTGTTGTTGTTGTTGTCTTTGGGGGTAATAATCATATGAATGTTTTCTTAACTTTTATTACATGTCATAGGATGCTTTTCGAGAAGCTAAAGCAAATGGGTTTGGCGTTACGGTCATCAAGAAAGGTGAACTTCAGCTCAATATAGACCAACCACTAGAAGAAGTGGAGGAACAAATTACCGAGATTGGCAGCAAAATGTATCATGATATGATGATGAAGGAGCAGTCTGTGGATATAAACTCATTAATGAAAGGTGTATTTGGTTTTAGTGACCGCTCCATCAAGAGGTAATCATTTGCTTTCTAGTTTCATAATTCAGCAGTGGTATGGAATACACAACATATAAGTTTAGATTTGTCAGTTTTTCATCATTCTGTATACTATATTTAGTGATTTCATTTGTGTTTGTGTCTAAAGGTTAAAGCGGAAGTTGAAGAAACCTAGAGAGGGATGATGGCTCTCAAACTTTCAACAATGTGACCAGTTGAAGACAGTGAAGGTCCTCTACCCCAAACATTGAACACAAGCGCATAAATAAATACTTTTTACGAAGAAAGGGATTTTTCTTGCTTCCAGAACGTATGTTGACCAGATTTTCCTAGACTCACGAGGAGATGGAGAAAACATGTGTCATCAGAAGTTTGTGAGGTTGAAGAAAATGATGTCATGTCTGCATGGTAGCATGTGGTATCCTCCTTTGTATATAACTGAGAAACATATAGTTATCAACTTATTATATTCGAGGTCCACGTAGACAACTACTGAGAGTGAAATTTTTTCCACATGTAGAAAAAGTAAGTGGGGGCTTTTGATTTTTTATTTTTTAATCCGTAGGATTTTACCTGTTTGCGGTTCATTGGCACTAAAGATGTTTCTATTGATATGCAAAAGAGAAAACCTTCTTACAATAACTCTTTCGATGTATATCAATCTGACTGCAGATCCTTTTTGAAAGCCATATGATACAGTTATGTGTATATATATATATATATAGAGAGAGAGAGAGAGAGAGAGAGAGATTTGCTAATGTACACTTATTTGTTTTTTAATTAGAGTATATTAATAAGTTACACTATTGGTGTATTTTAAGAATAATTTTAGTTATAACTTACTAATGTATTTCAACTGAAAAACAAGTGAGTGAATGTTAGTAATCTTTACAAGTATTTGTTAATGTACATTTATTTATTTTTAGTTAGAGTAAGTTATCAAATTATATTATTGGTGTATTTAAAAATAATCCTAGTTATAACTTGTTAACATATTTTAATTAAAATTAAGTGGGTGTATGTTAACAAATTCTATATATATATATATATGACAAAGTATGGATATATTTTATGAGAGAAAATCTTACTCTTAGACTATTATTAAGGGTCATTGTTGTAACTCTAACTATCATTTATTGGGGTAAATTTTTTATACTCCTGTAATACCCAACACTTCCTAGAAACTATATATAGCATAGAAATTTCGTTGTGTGTAAGGTGGAATTTTGTCTTCCAACCACGTGCTGTAACTAGAAAGTTGGCTTCGCATAGTTTGAAGATTTCGTTTCTCCAAAATCTGATCCTTTCTGGATGGCCAGATAGCAAAGTCAAATTGGACGGGGCAAGCAATTTCCTCACATGATAATCAGTTGCATTGTCAGTGCCACGATACCAACACCAACCTTATAGCAGTATAATATAACAAATATCGCCAGTTATCCTTGACTTGAACACGTATTACATAATTTTTGCAAGCAGCAGCGCTAGAATAAGCATCTCCACAAAAATTTAATGCTTTTTTTGTTGTTGTCATCCAAGGTATTCTCCAGCCGAGAGTCATAAACTAATTTTAAGGTACAGAAATCCATTTAAAGAGCTAATTTCTCTCAACAGATGCTCTTCTATATGCACGGATTTGGGATCGAACTTCTGACCATATACTTAAGGAACATAGTTATCTGTCAACTATATCATGCCACGTTGATAAAAATTTAATGTTCTAGAAAGTAATTTTTCACAAAAAAATATTATTTATTCTGCAAGCAGTTAATGCTTTGTAAAAGTCTACATAATTTGAAAAATGGTCATGAGAGTAATTTTATTTTGCCGAAATAAAATTGCAAGTGAAAGTCTTTTTGGCTGAAAGAAAATAGTATTATTGTATTACAATCTAGAAACCTGAATTTGCAATGACCAGAGGCATGCAGCTCGCATTTGCCAACCAACGGTTTGAGTAACGAATGACTTGGTATACACCCACAGTCCCAAAGCATGCAATGCCTAAGCAACCTTTGGGATTTTGAGGCTACGACTAGTGAGAGTGAGACTGAGACTGAGAAGTAAAAAGGATAGAAAATGACTGTATCTCTTTTGTTGCATCCAAGTAGGAGAAATTATTACATAATTCTAGACCACATGTGTCCTTGATCCCTACCAATATTCACACGACATAAAATCGTGATTTTCAATTTACCAGTGAATTAATAACACTTGCTTACGTGTTACATAAAAATTGGTTGGAATCATGGTGATCTTGAACTATAATAATTTCTCATCCAAACACATATTTCAACACCTCTCAATTTTCCCACATGGCCCTCGTTTCACTTCTACAAAGCGTAACACTCGTTAATAATTAACATGAAATACTAAGGTATAATTCAAAAGGTAAAGGAATTGTCTTCCATTACTGGATTAAGAGAGGTAAAGGTAAAACCCAATGAAAGAATTTGTGAAACGTTGGAAAATGCTAAAAGTTAAGATCTAAATGCAGTGAAATAATGTAAAAACAACCATTTAAGCTATAGATATGTACTGGAACACAATTATACAGACATTTATATACTAACTTCTATGACAGAAATTAACTTCAATTAAGAGATGGAACCGGTGATCTCATCAAGGTGCTGGTCCATGATGTCAGAAACAGCATCCAGAAATGTGGCTTCACTTGTGCCAGGAAGGACAGAATCCAGAGCTGCCTTTACAATTCCCTCAATCACAGACTCCTTGTTCAAGGATTCTCTGCACATAAGGCTCCCAATGGCAAAGGGGGTCATCCCTCTCTCCACTCCTTTCTTCAGAAGCATGGTTGAGATCTGAAGAGTGCGGGCGCATTCAACTGGCAGATCCCATCCATGAAACTTCAAAAGGGCAATATCTTCATCAGCATTCAGAGACTTTATATAGTCAATGATCTCTGGGGAGTACGGCTGGCGAGCTTGAGGCCAATAAAGCCATTCAAAGGTACAATCTTCAAACTGTTGGAACGGCAAAAAAAACCCATCAAATGACTGGTTTGAAGTTTAAACAAGATTCAAGGGAAAATCCACAGAAAATATCACTAAACCCCTTCCTCCAACCAAGCAAGAAAAAAGAGAGTCAATAATGTCTTTCAAAACAGGTAATTGCACCAAGAAAATAATGTTAAAGGATAATTAGGTTTGCCACTTCTCAAAATATCTACACAGTCTATCCAAAATAACTTTTGCGTAAAGCACACAACAGTGAGAAGAGTAGCACCTGAAAAGGCATGTCCTTCCAATGGTAGGAAAAAAACTACAGTAGCACAATTCATTATTTCACGCCAAAAAGAAAAGGAAAAACATTAAAAGCATTCTAAAAAGAGCTCCAGCCAATAAACCTTTTCTAAGTTATAAATGAAACTAGATTGAATAGCATATTGGGTCAAGAGCTGCAGAATTCTGCAATCTGTAAATAAAACATTTACCACCCCAAACCAAGCAGAAGAGAAAAACAAACTTCAAACACTTCACATCTAGCAAACAATAAAGCACTATTGCATGCATTAAAAGAGAACAATTTATCAATAAAAATAAAGAGAACAACCGAACAACAAAAATAAGGTGCTTACACTTGTGGGCAAGCAGTATCCATGATCAATTGGAATCAAAACAGTCTGGTCATTTTCCTCCTCTTTGCCGATCAAAATATTCCCAGCATGTCTATCTGCATTTGCGAGCCTCATGTCCAGTACCGTAATTTTATGCACTTCCTTCATTGGGAAAGCCCCAGGGCCCATATCCTCACAACTTCCATTATTCTCCATGAACATTTGCAAGGAGCCAATCTTAGTAGTCAGGTCCCCAGGATGGTTAAATCCTTTATGCAAGCACTTAACCATAAGAGTCGGGGGAATCCCAGCAAAGCCCTTATCGTCACCAAATAATGATCGGCGGCCACTCATTGGATGGTCCAAAATATAAGCTGCAACTTCCCTGAATGCTCCTTGACCAACTCTTGTACCCTTCTTTAAGCCTTCACCATCTTCTGAGAAAGGCAAACCTCTAGGGTTATTCACAGCCATTGGCTCTTCATCAATGGGCTTAAAAACAGATATGTACTTTTGCCCTGTTGAATCAAGCATAAAGTAAGCTCCCCCTGTACCCTCCGCAGACCTGATTGGATAATTTCCACTGTCTAGCCCTTCATATGTAGAGTTTATCATATTCCAAATCTCAGAAGCTAATTCAATTTTCTTGTTAACAATAACTGGCTCCAAAAGAAGATCCTTATCAAGAGCCTTCGTCGGCACAGTTGTCTCGATGGCTTCATACTCCCTTCCCGCATCTTCTTTACTAACATCATATTTTCTCCTACAATTATTTTCACTAACATCATAATCATCTGTATCATTCAGCTTCTTTGCCACAACGGACAACTCATCTTGTCCTGTCCTAACTTCCGCATATTTCACTCTAACAAAAAGATGAATCACTGCATCGTTATATTTACAGCAGATATCATCAATAAGCCTCCGATCCTCAAGCAGCTCCCCATTGCACACAACTTCCTGCCGTTCAGGATCAGCAAAGCGCTTCTCCTTCTTTGCAATCTGTTGCTTAACATACCCGACATCTCTGCATCTCTCCACCTGTAAAGTAAACTCCTTCCCGGAAGAAGTTCTCACACTGATGGTCTGGAGATCCGACAGCCTAATCACCAAATGCAGAACATTTCCTTCTGTAACCCCATAGTCCTTCAGCAGAGAATTCTTCCGTGCCAGCTCCCGCCCATCACAAACCAACTTTTGTTTGTTTGTCAATGAAGGAAGCCCCTCAGCCTTCTGGATTTTGAGTTTCACCGACTCAATGGTATCGCAGGGAAGAACCCGCATCGGAGTCAAAGATCCAGAATAGGAGAGGTAAATGAAAATGAACTCATGATCCAGGGACAAATGCAGTGGGGTATAGTATCCATTTGGGGACAACAATAGCTCCCTTGGAACAGGGCTAAGAGTGGTGACACCAGCGGATGACATTTTCAATATTGATTAAGGGAATGAAAAAAACAAAGAGGCTCGAGGCTTTGACCTAAAAGCCTGAACCCTAATTCCTACAATTTTTTTTCACAACAACACAGCCATGGGATTTGTACAATTACAGCTGCCTGGGTGTGATGACAACACACACACCAACCCAGATGATCAAACAAGCTCAAAAACGAAACTTGAACAAAATATGCACAACAAGGAACAGTTTTTCGATAGAAATGATGAAAAATTCCAGACCCAACCAAGCCCTAATTTCCCATCATTTCCCCACCAAAACCTAGAATCAAACCACCCGGTAGAGAAAAGATTGCTGATTTGGATCAAGTCACAAAAGGGTCATAGTCAATCGCTATAAACTCAAAAGAGGGAGCAGATTCTTACCCAGGGGAAGCAGAAGAAGCATAAAGTTTGAAGCTTTGGCACCAATGATGGGAAATAACGAAATGGGGTTTTTCTAATTTGAGTTGTGAGAAGAGTTTTCAATTCGATACTCGGGAAAGTAGGGAAGGGTTGTTATGTTATTGTTGACTCTGACCGAGAACGAGAAACACAAATAGGAGAAAGAGAGAGAAAATGACTGGATTGGGGAACAAGATAGACGCGCGTAGCCGCCCGGTATACGTAGCGCTATTAGTATAAAATAAAGCTTTTGATGAAAGAAAGATCAGTGTATAAGGGTTTATACTATATACCGTACACGTATACGTATCTCTAGGTAGAGAGTTAATTTATTTTATTTTATTTTTTGGGGTGTGGGGTCCTTTTTGCCCTCTTCTTTCGCACACAAGCAGTGATTATTGGTGGTAAGTTCGGAGAAGCCGTTACGTTGCACGATCGAGTGCGCTTTGTCTCTCTCTATTGAACTACAAAACATAAAGGACTTTTAACGTTTGCAATGACTGCAAATGATAGTGACAGGATATTTTTACTGTTCATCATGTTACGCATATCACGTGAGTGATGTCACTCATGCCTCTGTCCTTAACGGTCAAGACAAAAGGCAGAAATTATTAAGTAATTTAAGATTATCAAGTATTTATAAGTCTCATATTACTCAAATTTTATAATTTACGAAAAATAATTAATAATATTTAATTACATATTATGTGAAGATTAATAAAAATTATGGTGATACAGGATCCCCTAATAATTTTTTAGACTAGAGATGTTCTTGTTTTATATTGGATTATTTTTTAGGGAAAAATTATTGAATTTAATAGTTATAATTTTGTCATTTCATCATCTAATAAGTTTCATTTTTTTTTATAAATTAGTTTGAATTGGATGGTTTTTGGATTTTTCAAATAGGTAATAAATATTAAAAAAAAAGTGATGAAATTAAGAATCAAAATATTAATCCATCAGTTCTCAAACATAATAATTGTTGTGACATTACATAATACACATTTAAATTTAGAATAAAGATTATATCAAGATATAATTTTTTTTGACATATATCAAGACAAACTTAAAATCCTAATATGTGACATTACATATTACATAGTTCAAATTTCAAAGAGAAAACTAGATACTTAGTATTAGGGACTTAGGGTTGAAATGACAAAGATGAGATTGAAAGAAAACAGAACGATGAGATGAGAGTGAGAGATGGCTTAGAACCTAAAATACAATACTTATTTTACTAAGTTAGGGTTTCAAAACAACAAGAATAGAGGACTGTTAGCAATAAATTTCTAACACATTCTTTTAATATAATCTTCACTATTAACTAAAATTTAGTATAATCTTTTCTTTCTTAAGGCATATATCTTTATTATTATTTTTAATTACTTTATTTTATATTTTTTTAAAATTTAATTATTAACTACTTTCAAAATTTATTTTTATCATATTTTTTATTTTTTAATTTCAACTGCTTATATTCTCAAGATAATCATTTTCAATTTTGTTTAGCACAAAATTTTCTTTTCTTTTTTTTTTCAAATATAAATTGATTATATTCTTGAACAATTTCCTTTCATATTTATCTTATGACATTAAAGTTTGTTCGTTCTTTTCCCTTCAAATCTATATCTATCAAACTCTTTTGTATTAAATTAGAAATATATTAAACTAGCAATGGTAACCTGCATATTTACTCAAGAAAATCAAAAGGGAAAAGTTTGGTGAACATATTCAACACTTAAAAGAGGGAAAAAAAGAGTAGAAAGAAAAATATAGGTATAATAAGTGATATATATAATGTGATAGAAGGAGAGAGATAGAAAGAATAATAAGTGTTAATGGAATGGTCGATATATAGCTCAAAGTAAAAATATCCTTTAAGACAAAATGAGCATGCTTTGTACAAATTTATAAGAGTACATTGAATAGGAGAATTGTTCACCCTTCAGCCATATATATGGAAAAATTGTATAAATAAACCTACTAGGGTCAACCTAGTGGTGGGGGGTTTGGATAGTATGCATGAGGTCTTAGGTTCTAATCTAAATGCAACCATGGTACATACAAAAAAAATTGTATAGATTTAATACAACAAAAGTATGATTCATAGACATCAAAAGCTCATATACACTTAGAGAGAGAAAGAGAGAATTATAGATGTGGTAAATAATATGATATGACAAGAGGAGAGAGATAGAGAGAAACAAAATGTATCAATGCAGTGTTTGCACTATAATAAGTGACAACATATCATTACTCTTAATACAACTATCAATTAGAATGTATTAGTTTAAGAGTAACTTAATTGTTATCTATTTTCTTTTAAAAAATAGATATGCACTTTTCGTTTTAAATTTAAATATTGAAACTATTTATGTATATATACTTTTTAATTTAAATTTTTAATATATTTTTTTTAAAAATCACTTATTCTTTGTAATTTACATATTTTCATTTTCATTTATATTTTTTAATTTCATTTAAATTTAAAGTACCTATATAATTCATACATACTTACTAATATCCTTTAACTTACAAAAGGAGGGGAGGGGGGGAGTACTAACACATCACTTAGACAAAAAGTTTGTCTTTCACATCTTTATGAGGTGTATACATCTTGTTAATTAAGGAAGAGGAAAAATGATAAATGTAATAAATGAAACAATGAGAAAAGAAGAGAAAATATAAAAAGGTATAAAGTGAGTGCAAAAATTATAATATAAAAAAAGATCAAGTTTGTAAAATAAATTTGATATAAATAGAAGTAAAATCATGTGAAGAAATCTTCTCTGAAAACTCTAGCTTGATCTGTATACTAAGCATGTCATTTTGACTTGAATATATTCTGGAATTTTGCATTTTATTACCATTTTATTAATTGCAAGAACTTGTAATCATTTATCAGTTTCTATTGAGTTTAACCAATTCAACCTCCATTGATGGAAAACACAATTAAGTAATAAACATGGAACACCCTTACATGATATATACAATGGTTATATAGACTTCTGTTATATGGACCATATTATAGTCAAGCAATGTTAACAAATAATTATACATTTGAGGTTAACAAAAGCAAATTCATAAGGCTTGAAATCTTTCCATTTGGTGATTCAATGGACTAGCTTTCTTATCCTATGGTGTCAAAAATTTCTCATTGTTGCTTTTAGATATAGCAAATTGCAAGCATTTCTCATTGTCTTAAGGAAAGTGCCACCCTTTCAATAGCCACTACCAATAAGAGATTCAGAAACAAGAATGTTGATACTTCCCCCAATGAATTCTTCCTTGTACAGGATGATAGATATTTCTAGTAAAGATTATACATATTAAAGCTATAAGTATATGATTATTCTATTTTTGTATTCAGGACAAAATTGGGAAATGCTAGAGTCATGTCCCTGAAATTAACATCAACAAATCATTTAGAAACAACCATGTTACTTGGAATAATGGAGAAAAAAAAAAGTGGAAACATGTGTTTGTGTTTAATGTTGTTTAAAGATCATACAATAGCCATCATAAGTTAATCCATCAAATAAAACATGCAACCACTACCCAAAATTCAGGTCCAAGTAGCTAGCCATATGTAGACTAAACAAATATTGTAAAAAAACAACAAATTATACCTAATTGAACCTTTACAGGCAATCTAGGTATTTGGTCCTGTAATGCTTGACAATTGTTTATCCCAGCAAAGAAAAGGATGCAAAAAATTCCATCATATTGACATGGCTAACACTACTAAAAATTCAATGATGAATTTCAATTAGGAACACATGCAAGTAATTCTCATATGATGATATGAACCAATAAACCTACTATTAATATTAGATTTTGTATTGTAATAGCAAGGTGAACCATTAGTTATTGTGGATAATAGAAAAGTTTCATTTTAGTTCTAAAGACATATGAATCATGTATATGATAATTATGCCAAATGCTCACAAGCATAAAACAAGAAAAACCATTTAACTAAAATCAATAAGGAGACATATCAAGAACTTCATCTTACAAGCAATGGATAACTCATGTCATAAGTTAAAACGTACATTAGATAAGGTAGAATCATGTTCTTTAGTAATGATAGAATCTTTTCCATATATTCTTTCCATTCTTTTATGTCAATTCTCTCGTCACCTTTTGAATCTACTTCTACAAATGTCTGTCAACACCCATTCACCCCATAAAAATGAGAACCTAACCTAGAAAAATTTTGGATCAATGATTTTATAGTCTAATACAGAAACAAATCTTGTTCACAATTGTTTCAACGACATCATTACAAAGAACCAGATCAGACTGATTCAAAATTGCCAACACCATCTTCAACTGTAAATTTCCATGTGAACAAGTTTTCAAAGTTAAATGAAGAGCAGTTACTCTATAGTTATTAAAAGAGAAACACAGATATAAAATCTTTCCAAATGAACTTCTCTTTTGAGTTACTTCTATGCTTTCATTTGAGAATAATGAAAACAAATAGATTCATGAATTTGATTATATAAAGAACTTTTGGGTAATTAACTAGTTATATTAGTGATGTACTCACTTATAAATTATTCTAGGGGTTCCTACTTTCCAAATGAGATATTAAAATTCCAAAAATAAGATCTCAATGATCCAATAACTTCCTCCTCAAAATTATATAAATGTTCCTTGTCATTTGCTGGTCTCCTACCTAATTAAGCATGGTTTGAAACTTTGAATTAATATAGGTTCTATCATTATCTAACCTTGTGATTGCTACCTTAAGAGGAGTGAGTAATGAACAAAGCATAGTACTTTATTAATTTCTTTATTAACTAGGTTTAAATATCACTCAACTTTTGGGGCATTTAAGAAGGATCAACCCTTGACAAGAACAAACATTTGCAATTTCTATTTTTTTTTTTCTAGAACTTGATGAAAATGTTAATGTAGCCATTAAACTCCTACCAAATGATACCTAGAATAGACACTGATATATTCAGCCAACAAAACCCACCTTGAACATTGCATGTTGTTAAACAAATATTCAATCCATTACAAAGGCAATAGTTGTGCAAAAAAAGTTGGATTAGTTACAGAGGTATCCAAAACGATTAAATCATGTTCCTACTTCAATATCCAATATGTTTATTAGACTCGTACTAATGTTTTCTTATTTTTATTGTTATCAACTATGCAAGGTTATTTGCCTTTAGCGAACTCCTCAAAAACTATTGTCATTGGAATTATATAGATTCCCTAAGCAAGAGATACAAAAAAATTCCTAAAAATATTCTTGTTGAAAAAAAACTCCTAAAAATGTTTTCATTAAAAAATAACTCCTAAAAAGGTTCTCATTCAATATAGCTATTTTAATTTATATAGAGAGAAGATATATTATTTTAAAAGTAACTTAATTGTTAGTCTATTTTCTTTAAAAAATGACACTTCATTTTTTACTTTTAGTTTTAATTTTAAAATTTGAAACTGTTTATGCATATGTACTTTTTAATTTGAATTTTTAATATTTATTTTAAAAATTAACACTTATTCTTTGTAATTAAAATATTTTTCATTTTAATTTCATTTAAATTTGAAATACCTATATAATTCCAACATACTTACTAATATCCTTTAACTTACAGTTTGTGTTATTGAGTCTGACTAATTCAGCCTCTATTGATGGAAAACACAATTTAGGTAATAAACATAATACCTTTACATGATAATATATGATGGACATATAGACTTCTGGTACTTGGACTATATTACAGTCAAGCCATGTTAACAAAGGACCATACATATTTGAGGTTAATAAAAGAAAATTCATAGGGCTTAAAAACTTTTCGTTTAGTGATTCAATGGACTAGCTTTCACATCCTATGGTGTCAAAAATTTCTCATTGTTTCTTTATGACAATAACAAATTGCAAGCTTTTGTCATTGTTCTAAGGAAAGTGCCACCCTTTCAATAGACACCACAAATAAAGAGATTCAGAAACTAGAATGGTAAGACTTTCCCCAGTGAATGCTTTTTGTACCAGATGATAGATTTTTCTGGCAAAGATTATACATACTCAAGCTACAAGTATGATTCTTCAGTTTTTTGTATTCAGCACAAATGTGGGAAATGCTTGAGTTATGTCTTTGAAATTAACATCAACAAGTGATTTAGAAATAACCAAGTTACTTGGAATAACATAGTGATGATGAAAATAATGGAAAGGTGTTTGTGTTTAATGTTGTTTAAAGATCATACAGTAGTCATCAGTTAATCCATCAAATACAAAATTCAACCACTGACCAGAATTCGGGTACAGGTGGCTAGCCATATATAGACTAACAAATATTAGAAAAAACAATAAATTATACCTAAATGAACCTCTACAACCAATCTAGGTATTTGGTCATGTAATGCTTGGCAATTGTTTCCACCCTATTGACATGACCAATGCTACTAAAAATACAATGATGAATTTCAGTAAAAAAAAGTAATTCTCATATGAAATTTTTACATTCTCTCTACCACTCTCTCAACTAATAGATCAACCATTAATGTTAGATTTTCTATTGTAATGCAATACCAAGGAGCAACAATAACATTAGCTATATGTGGATAATACAGAAGTTTCAATTTAGTTCAAAAGACATTTGAATCATGTATATGATAATTACGCCAAATGCTCATAAGTCATAAGCACAAAACAAGAAAAACCGTTTAACTGAAAGTAGTTTGTATCTGCATTAAGAACATCATCTTACAAGCAATGGATGTCTCATGTCATATAATTTAAAACATACATTAGGTAAGGTAAAGTCATGTTCTTTAGTAATAAAGGATTCTTTTCCACATATTCTTTCCATTCTTCTAGGTCTATTTTCCTATCACCTTTTGAGTCTGCTTCTATGAATGTTTGTCAACACCCCCAACCCCAGAAAAAATGTGACCTTACATAGAAAAATTTTAGACTATGATGATTTCAAAGTTTGATACAAAAACAAACTTTGTTCATGATTGTTTCAACCACATTATCAGAGAGAACCAAATCAGACTCATTCAAAATCACTAGCACCATCTCTTTCACCTGTAAATTTTCATATGAACAAGTTTCCAAAGTTAAATAAAGAGCAGTTACTTTATAGTTATTAAAAGAGAAACATAGATCTAAAAATCTTTCCAAATAAACATCCCCTGTGAGTTGCTTCTATGCATTTTAAGAATAATTCAAATTAGTAGATTTATGAATTAGATTATATAGAGAACTTTTGGGTAATTAATTAATTATACCAGTGAAGTAGTGATGTACTTGCTTATAAATTATTCTGGTGGTTCCTACTTTTCAAATGACGTATTGAAATTCATAAAATGAGATCTTAATGATCCAACTAACTTCCTCTTCAAAATTATATAAATGTTCCTTGCCATTTATTGGTTTTCTTCCCAACTCAGCGTGGTTTGAATTAAATATAGGTTCTACCATGTTATTTTTCACCTTAGGAGGAGTGAGTAATGAAGAAAGCAAAATACTATATTAGATTTTTATTAATCAGGTTTAAATATCACTTAGCTTTTGGGGCATTCATGAAAGATCAACCCTTGATAAGAATAAATATATGCAATTTCTAATTTTTTTCCTAGTTGACAAAAATGTTAGTGTAGTCATTTTACTCATTACACTCTTGCCAGATGATACCTAGTATAGACACAGATATATTCACTTATTCAGCCAATAACACCCACATTGACCATTGCATGTTGTTAAACAGATATTCAATCCATTACAAAGGCAATAGTTGTGCAAAGAAGTTGGATTATAGTTACTGAGTATCCAAAATGGTTAAATCATGTTCTTATTTCAATATCCAATAATACATTTATTAGATTCATACTACATGCTTTCCTATGTTTATGAATATCAACTATACAAGCTTATTTGCCTTTAGCAAACTCATCAAAAACCATTGTCATTGGAATTATACAAATTCTCTAAGCAAGAGCTACATTAATACACAGTCAATAGGAAATTAAATATCGTAGGAGTAATTTACCTCTTCACGCTCAATATAACCAGATTGCCTCAAGTCATACAGTTTAGACGCATCTACCAAAAAGAATTTTAAACACTAAGTAATAATTTCCTTAACAATACAATCCTAAAATTAAATATGCTGATGAATGATGTATAATGTATTCTATGATTGTATTACATTACTTATACATGATAAACAAATTGGAATGGTCAACAATATTGTTTCTGCACCTCAACTTATATTTCTTACATTTTATTTTGATTGCATCAGGAGTTTTTTGATGAAAGACACTTAAGGATTGAACAAGTTCGCCAAACTCAATATGGCCATTGCGATTAACATTTGCATGGAGTCGGAACTCATGATAGTGACTAGTGGGGTTAACTTTAAAACATCAACTACCATTAATAGCAATAGGATAAACCATTCCCTGAAGACTGCCTTTTTCAACTAGAAAATATACATTTCAAATGCATCAAGTCATTATCAAGTTGGTTGAATGGAATTTAGCATAGGTTCATTGGGGGGTATAACAGGGATATATGTGCATATAGTGAATGGAATTGCACATACAAACCATAATGTGTAAAACTCTTCCTTACTGATACATGGAGAATTACTTGTTAGGGCTTGCCAATTTAATAATGTAACCCAATTATTTATTATATTTGAAATTTATTTTGCCAACCAATACTTTCAAGTGACTCAAATCAATCATGTCTGGAACTAGAATATATTTAAATAATTTGCAAGAACAACACAATTAGATCCACATACCTTGTCCATAAAGAGATTTTGCCTCTTGTTGTTTCTGAAAAGAGCAAAGTGAAGCTCTTCTTATAAGGACATGTAATAAAAAAATCCTATTATAAACTATTTGCAAAAAGTGCATGTAAGAATAAAAATATTGGCACTGTGCTACCCAACAATAGTTTCCAATTTTGTAACTCTTCACATCTTTGTAACTTCTTGGTGGTGGTGAAGTAGTGACGATAGAGAATCTCCGTGTTGGAGGGGGAAAGGTTAATGATGATGACCTTTGAGAACAACCTAGCTCGATGGGTGAAAACGAGGTTGACAAGGATAGACAGGGTACAAAACACAATATGTAATTGTAAGCTTAATATGTTGGAAGTACAAGGTTGAAGATCAATTGGGTATGTTACAATCTTTAAATATACTTGAATGGATGTAAGATAGAATTTTATAGGATTATAATTTTCGATGGATCAAATGAAAAATCATTTATCAAAGTATAGCATCATATGGACCTAAACTAAGAATGCTCAATGATATTAGTTATTGTTAGAGTAAAAATTGAATGATATAGTAGGTTGATCAGTATCTCAAAGAAAGAAAGGAAATTATGAGTCAAATTTGGTTCAAGATGGAGTAATTAAATTTAGAGATGGGATTCGAATGAGAAGAAGGAAATGGTAAGTTATATTTTGGTCGGAATAATAAAGATAGGATATATTTGAATGATTAGTGATTCAATTATTAAGGAAATGATCTTAGGAATATGTTAAGAATACATCTCATCAATTAAGATGTATTGATGTTTTAAGAAAATGTTTGATTGCCTAAGATGAAAAGGATGTATCTACTTGCTTAATATGCCCACAATCAAGGATAGACAATCAAAACTCAATAAGATACATTCCTCGGAAGCCTTGATATGAAAATAAATAATAATGTTTTTTGTTGTAGAATGGCCTTAACGAATATGATTTGATTTCGAAGATTACTTATAGGCTAATTAAATCTACTTACTTTTTGCCTAATATTAATTCGTATGAAATTGTTAAATTATTCCATTAGGTATAAATTATAATAAATATCATAGATTTACTTTTAAATTTCAAAAGAATTTACACCAAGTACTTGAAATTTAATCTTTACTCCAACTACTAGGAACAAATAACTTCCATTAAATATGTATAGTAAAATTTTAAATAAATAATTAAATGTCATTATTTTATTGAAAAACTTGATAATAAGTAAGGATGACAATGTGTAATGGACTCTATGGGTACTTCCAAAATACTAGTATATGGAAATTACTCACTTAATAACTAAAGAGCTAATTACCTACAAAATTTGATAAGGATGGGTATAGGTAAGGATATCTTAGTACCCACCCTGTCCTTATGGTGTGTGCGTGTGTGTATGTGTGTATGTGCATGTATGTGCATAAAATAAATGCACACACATCAAATATATTTAATAGTTCAAAATTAATTCTACCTAATTTTAAAATAAACATGTCATTATTTAAAAAAAATTAAAAGTATAAAAAACCATTAACGATTATAAACAATTAGACTTATTCAAAATTGAATTTTATTAGAATGCACTAATAGTGTAAATACTTTTTATACTATCATCTAATAATAAATTGTCATATATGACAAAATTGTTGACTTTTATAATAATTATTTTAAAGGTCATAACTACAATGATTTCTAATTGATTACAAATGTAAAATTTTTATAACAATAGTGTATGAAAATTAAACCTTTCATAATTAAGTAAAATAATAACAGAATAAAAAAAATTATTATATAAATTTTAATGAAAATAATCTAACAATATATAAAAAGATGTCATATTATCAAGCATTTGTATTATGTATTTTTTTAATTATATATGATTGTTACAGGAATAACTCATTATGTTAAAAATTAAAAATATTATTTACATACTAAACAACCACTAAATAAATAATAATTTTATTATTTTTAATTTGTATTTATCATTAAAAATAGATGAAAATATATCGAGGTATTAATATAATAATGAAGTAAAGCAAATAAAAGTAAAATGTCAAATTTCATAATACAGGAAACCAAAGTTTTTTTAATCAAACTACAAAGACTTAAACTATAATTTATCCTAAATAAATATCTTAAAAATTTAACTCTTGAAAGTAATAACTCAAGTTACCTCGGTACTATAATAATATTAGCTATTTGGGTGCCAACAATATTACATTTTTACTCTTTAATTTAAAAATCAAAGTTCATAAAAAAACAACTTAAACGAATAGCAGGCATAAGAAGCTAAGTTTGTTAATTGAAATGAAATCCACTTCACACTTGGTTATTAGAATAGCGAATGGCAGGGGCAAAATGGCGAATAGGCACGTAACAGAAATTAGTTGAGGAATTTTTCAAAACGAACATTTGGAAAGTTGCTTCAACTGCTTCTTCTTCTTCTTCTTCTTCTTCATTTTGCGCTTCAATCACCTCTCTCTGTGTCTCTCTGTCTCAGAAGCTCCGAGTTCAGTCACTCTTCAGTCTTCTCCAACAATGGAGAATCTGATACAGTTGGTGAACAAAATCCAGAGAGCATGCACCGCACTCGGCGATCACGGAGAGGAAAGCGCCTTGCCTACTCTCTGGGACGCCCTTCCCTCCATCGCCGTTGTTGGAGGACAGGTCATTCAAAACACTTAGCGATCTATATTTCATTCATCCTCATTATTGTTATTAATTGCAATTATTATTATTTTTTTAATTTACGCGATCTTGCTTCTGCTGCAATGTTTTTTAAATTATTATTCTTGCGATCTTGTTATTAACCTTGTTTCCGGTTTAGAATTTGAGATTGAATTTCTGCCTTTTTTTAAGTTCCTTCGTCATTAGTTTAACTCTCATTTGTTCGCGCAAGTCGACGTTCTCTCTTCATTAAATGTTTTTATCGATTCGTTTCCGCTTTTCAGCGGTGATTTTTGCGTGTTAATTTGTTGAGTTGAGTTTGTACTTGGTGTATGTATCAACCTGATAATCTCATTGGTGATTTCTAATTTATTACGAAAATATCTTTAAAAAAAAAACAAAACTAGTAAATATAGGTAGTTATGTAGCGATGCTGATGCCTTTATTCAAGTGAAACCTTTGTCTTGGCTTATTTATATTTGGATTTTATCAGTATCCGATTTTTCTATCATTGATCTTTTAAGGCATAATTTTAATAGCACGAATAATAAGTGGCTTGAATTAATTTCCTAATTGCTAGGGATGAAGGGTTTTCAAAGAACATTTTCGCAATTTGTTATTGTTTCTTATGAACGCGTCCATTTTGATTCATAAGTTGTAGTTAATTCTTCAATTATCTATATTTAATTCAAACTGACCAAATCGCTTGGGAATTTTTTTATTAGTTTGTTGCTTATTGTATCCTGTGATCCATTTAATCTAACATTGTTATATTCGAGCTCCTATGCTTTTTGTCATATATTGCATAGACGGTGCAACGGAAGAAGATTAAAATCCATGTCTCTTTACAGATAGTGGCTGATTATTTTTTATTTTTTTTCTGATTAACTTTAATTTTTCCATTTTATGTTTCTAGTTGTCATAAATTGTCACAAATATATGCAATTTAAATTTATCTGTTAATTTTTAATTTTGCAGAGCTCTGGAAAATCTTCAGTGCTAGAGAGTGTTGTCGGGAAGGACTTTTTACCTCGTGGATCTGGTAATTGAGTCTGTTATGGTATATGTACTTATACATGTACACCTTTATGATTGTTTCTCTTGCCCTCTCCCTTTGATGAGTTTCTGGATAGTTGAACCACTATTTTATGCAGGGATTGTTACTCGGCGTCCTCTTGTTTTGCAACTTCATAAGATTGACGAAGGGAGAGAACATGCCGAATTTATGCACCTTCCAAGGAAGAAGTTCACTGATTTTGGTATTCTGTTACATAAAACATTTTCACTGACATATGGTTTAATGTATATTGCACTTAACATCAGTGGGATAGCAATTAGCAAGTAACTTTATCTGAATTTTTTTAAAATAAATGTTGCTTATGATGATTTGCAGAAGAGTGTGTTAACTATTGTTCTTTTTCATGGGGGAGGGGGTTATCAAATGTTGCTTATGATGACTTGTATAAGTTCGCATCAACTAGTTTTTTTAATTTTATTTTAAGTTATGATCTTTATGTTTCTGTTTCTCCCTTAGTTACTAATTTTGCCCTGCTCTGTAGCTGCTGTTAGGCAGGAGATCGCTGACGAGACTGATAGAGAAACAGGTCGCTCCAAGGGTATTTCATCTGTGCCCATCCATCTGAGTATCTACTCCCCTCATGGTGAGATATAAATATTAGCAATAAAATATTATTTTATTTATCCTCAAGGCAGTGAGATCGAAGAACATCCATAATTCTATTACTTTTAAGTTTGAACTAATCAGTTCATTGTTTGTTTCCTATTGCCATCATGTTGGCTGTTGTTGCCATATTTTTATCAACGATTGTTTGCTTGCAGAATACAAACCATACAATGACAATTATGTTCTACTTTAGCACTTCATGAATGTGCATCAATTTATCTTTGCTTTTTTTTGGACCCAAAGTATTGGACAATTTGGTTTTCTCATCAAATAGCTTAAATATCGGTGAGTGTAACTAGCGCTCTTTTTTAAAACTGGAGTTGAATAGCAACTACTATCTTTTACTTAACAGTCTTAGCCTCTGTCTCATATGAGTTACTTTTCAAATTGTCAGTAGTATGAGAGCAGAAAATTATTTTACTTGGCTTGGCTACATTCAGCTTGTTTGTGCTTGTTACTCTTTTTTTCGGTTTTCTTTTAATTCAATATTATTATTTAGGCACCCATTTCATGCACTGAATTTGTTGACTTGGCAGTTGTCAATCTGACACTCGTTGATCTTCCGGGACTTACTAAAGTCGCTGTTGGTGAGTTTCTAAGATTGACTTTTTGCTTGTCAATCAAAGTTTAAATTAAATTTCGAGTACCATTACATTAGTGTAATGGCATAATGTTGCTCGGGGTATTGCAGAGGGTCAACCAGATAGCATTGTGCAAGACATTGAAAATATGGTTCGGTCCTTTATTGAAAAGGTAATTATTCTTATATACAATGAAATGATGAATACGTGCATGCATACAGGAAAGATTTTGATGCATATGGGAACAGTTATTTGATATGGGGCGAGAGAATTTAAATGCAATCTTTAAAGGTGTGTATTGAAACATCAATTTAAATATTTAGTACTCATGAACTCTATATTCAATTTAAGCTATCCATCCTGATCCAGTGTATGTATTGAGCTCTCATACTACCTCCATCCCATTTTTTTTGATGTTTTAGAAAAAAAATTTGCTCCATTTTGATTTTCATTTTAGAACATTAATGAAGCATTAAATATTTTTTTCTATTATATCCTTAAACATTTATAGTGGAATGAGAAAATATAAAGGAAATATAAAGGAGAGTGAATCTAATTAATATGAAAGATAAGAGGTATATTAGAAAATTTCATAATAATTATTTTGAAATCTAAAATATTAATTGCATTTCTTAATTCCTGTGCCAAAACCTTAAATGTCAAACAAAATGGGATGAAGGTAGTAGTAATAGTTAAATGCTTCTCGATAATTTACTTATTTAGATGTATGAGCTCCAGTGGTGCAAGCTAAACTTCCTGAGCATGTCATTGACAGTAATACTGAAACTTATCACCTGTTACAGCCGAATTGTATCATTTTGGCAATATCTCCTGCCAATCAAGACCTTGCTACCTCAGATGCAATTAAGATTTCCCGTGAAGTAGATCCTAAAGGTAAGATGCTGAACGTAATTTTTTGTGACAAAGCACTGTGGGACTGTGTTATTTGAAGTTAGCCGTATTAAGTAATTTTAAAAAATAGCTGTTAGGATATACGTTGTATAGCTTCTGTTATGAATATGTTAATAGTCTGTTAGTTACAGCTGTCAGTTTGTTACAGATACAGCCGTTAGTTAGTTTCACATTTGACGCATAAATACCATTGATGTAACTTTGTTATTAGGGTTAATCAATTCATTCATTACAATTCCCATAAGAGGAGTGCTTGGAACACACTCTCTATAACACACTCTATTATTAATAAAAACTTATTGGAAACTATAAAGTCATGAGAGAGAGTCATCAAATAAAATGTGAGACTAACAAATTTTTGTAATTTTCAAGAAATTTCAACTAATAAGAGAGAGTACGTTCAAAAGAGTGTGTAAGAGAGTGTGTTGCTAACATTTTTCTTCCAATAATAGCTGAGCTGACAGTAAGAAAGATGTTGAAAACAAAAACCTAGAAGGTTTGTATCGTGACATCTGCTGCAAAGCAGTGTGTGGTAGATTGATTTATGTCTCTTGCGTTGGGCTTCTTAGATCAATAAATTCTCATATTTGTACAGAAAGTCAGGTTCAAATTTCCTTGACATGTAGGTTGTCATTAGAATAGGTAAATTCAACTTTGTTGAATACAAAATTATGTGACTGAGATTCTATGCAGTTTTGTTCAGAAAATATATCAAGTATAAAGTACATGCGTGTACAATTTTTTGTCATGGTTTGGAACGATAACTTATGAGCAGATGGTTAGACTGGTTGATGTGTTTTTGAGACATACAGTAGCTTGGTTTCTCTAAGTTTCTACGGTTGACTTCTTTACTGAGCATCAGGATTTTTAACTTTTAGTTCTCACTTTCGTGCTTCCTGATTTGTCAATCACTCAATGTTATTTGACCAGTACATCAGTAGATAACTCAATATTTTTACGAGCAACTGACTAGATGATTAGATTACTATGTGGCTGAAGATCGCTTGTTTATGAAAATTGTTTTAATTTTCAGGGGAAAGGACATTCGGAGTTTTGACAAAGATTGATCTTATGGACAAGGGTACTGATGCAGTTGAAGTAAGCATTCTCTTGCCCCTCTCAATACAGAAATGGTAGGCTACAGTGCAAGGTTTGCCTTGGGCAAAATCCTTCCTTCTTGGTGTCCTTTGACCAATAATTTGGCACGGGAAGAGTTATTTTGTGGTTTCAGAAAACTGGGCAAAATCTTTCCTTCTTGGCGTCCTTTGACCAATAATTTGGCACGGGAAGAGTTATTTTGTGGTTTCAGAAAACTAAGTATACAGTATGAAAGTAGAATTACAATTATGTGGAAGAAAAATGTCACATGGGTAATCATCATTGGGTGATTAAAAAGGCATTGTTTCCTTTATGTCAGATACTTGTATATCTACTCAGTGGAATGGAGGATGGGGATATATCTTGCACATATTTAGTGTCATTGTTATGTTTTGGCTTATACTTACCTTTACATATCTCAACAATTGTCATAAAACTTAAGAATCACACAAACAACCGTTTCCTTGGAGTTGAGATTTTCTTTTTTACTTTCTTTTTTCTTTCCTAAACTTAAATTACTGGAATCAAAATTGTGAAGTTCATAACGTGGCTTCCATTGTCTCTGTTCCCTTTCCTAGATCCTTGAAGGGAAATCATATAAGCTAAATTATCCTTGGATTGGTGTTGTTAATCGCTCCCAAGCTGATATCAATAAACAAGTTGATATGATTGCTGCTCGAAAAAGAGAGAACGAGTATTTTGCTACTACCCCAGAATATAGACATCTTGCTTCCAGAATGGGCTCTGTGCATCTAGGAAAGGTGCTATCTAAGGTATGCTGAATTGTGATCCTATTAGGAGGTATTACTTGAAAATTGATACTCAATTGATTCATTGACTTTCGGGTTTCAAGTGATTGTTTCCAAATTGCTGAGTTGATTATTGTTCTTTTTTTTTTTTTTATGTTTTGTTAAATATATTTTTAAATTTTCAGCATTTGGAAACTGTCATCAAGTCTCGGATCCCAGGCCTACAATCACTCATTGGCAAGACTATCATTGAATTGGAGACAGAATTGAACCGCATTGGAAAACCTATTGCTGCGGATACTGGAGTAAGCCACTTATTTCACCCTACCCCTAACAACCAATTACATAAAAAAATTCTAACTTGTAATCTTCTTATAAGTACTAACTGCTCTTCATGATTAGGTTATCCATATTTTTGTCCCCTTTCTCCTCCCATTTGTATTTATAAATGCATGAATAATTAATGCTCTTTCTCCATTCACAGGGGAAGTTGTACATGGTAATGGAAATCTGTCGAACTTTTGATCAGATATTTAAAGATCATCTTGATGGCATGTATGTGCTTTATTCCATGTTATTTGGTACATATAATGAATTACATATAAATCTATGGTAAGAGACAGATCCAATTTGACCTTGGAAATGATTGAATGTCTACAGACGACCTGGTGGTGAGAAAATTTACCAAGTATTTGATAATCAATTTCCAACATCTTTAAAACGGCTGCAGTTTGACAAACATTTATCAATGGACAATGTGCGGAAACTAATAACTGAAGCAGATGGGTATCAACCTCATCTCATCGCTCCTGAGCAAGGATACCGTCGTCTTATTGAATCTTGCTTAGTATTAATTAGGGGCCCTGCTGAAGCAGCTGTTGATGCGGTATACATTTTTATACAAATATAGTAAATACGTTGCTATGAGGTGCGATTTGTAACATGTTCTTTAAAGAAATTATATGAGAAAATTGTAGCTGACTTCTTTCTCCATGTTTATTTTGACACGACTAACCAAAAAATCGGACTGACACTGGCATTACTTAGGCCTAAGGAAAGTTTACATTTCTTTCCTTGGCAAAGTTAAAAGTCTCCGAAATTTTATAGTCTGGACAGCTTTATTTAAGGCGAAGTTGAAAGTCACTTTTGGAAAACTGAGAAGCATTTATTTTATGTTGAATTATGCATTTAATACCTTACTTTTATAATGTTTTCAGGTTCATGGAATTTTGAAGGATTTGATTCATAAATCTATGAGCGAGACAATGGCAAGTCGCAGATTGCTTATTTATCTTTTTTGTATATAGTTCTCAACATGTTACACTTGAAGATTTTTTTATTAATTTAGCGCAATATTAAAGTTGGTATATATTTTTCTAGTGTCTCAATGGTTGCAGTTTTCTGTTGATTGTAGGAATTAAAGCAGTATCCCACCTTGAAGGTAGAACTTGGAAGTGCAGCTGTTGATTCATTGGAGAGGATGAGAGAAGAAAGTAAGAAAGCAACATTGCTTTTGGTGGACATGGAGTATGGCTATTTGACCGTTGAATTTTTCCGCAAACTTCCTCAGGACGCAGAGAAGGGTGGAAATCCAACTCACTCTCTTTTCGACAGATATAATGATGCTTATCTTCGTCGAATTGGTAAGAGACTAGAATTTATGTAAGAACATGTGATATCGATTTTCTTTTGATATTTTATTCCTAGCTAGTAATTCAAACGATAAAAGAACTAAAGGAGTCCATTAGCCACGTACTATAGTTGTATTCAACGTATGTTACATGAGTACATAACCCAACATATGTTCATGAAATTAGAGGCATTGCTTTCATTTTTCCTTTACTGAGATTCTTTGAATATAAACAGCTACCACTGTCTTGTCCTATGTGAACATGGTATGTGGGACCCTCAGGCATACTATTCCCAAGTCCGTAGTTTATTGTCAAGTGCGTGAGGCTAAGCGCAGCTTACTGGATCATTTCTTTACAGAATTGGGGAAAAAGGAGGTGAGTTTTCGTTATTGTCTTCCTTGAAGAATACTATGGGGGCATGTCTGTTGAAAATGCTCTGAGCTTACCTTTTCATGATCTACGTATTGTTTTTGCAGGGAAAACAACTAGCTTCGCTGCTGAATGAGGACCCAGCAATCATGCAGCGTCGCACCAACCTCTCAAGGAGGCTAGAGCTATACAGAAGTGCACAAACAGAAATTGAGGCAGTTGCATGGGAAAAGTAGATAGCACCAGTGCTAGTTCTCAGAATTCGAATTTTTTAGGAGGGAGGGTGGAGGCATTTTTTTTATTATTCGATTCTTTATACATTGAGGAAGAGTATAGATTTTTTGACACGGATCGGTGAAGTCATTCTCACCTTTCCGATGATAGGTTTATGTTCCTGGGCTTCTTTGTTTTTGCTGATGTAATTCAATTGTATTCATTTATTTCTACCTCGTTAATGAATCAATACATTATTCATAAGCGCTCATTCTTTTTTCGGAAGGAAGAAGAAGATGGGATTGGATATATAATAAAGAGTTGATAGAGATATAACAATTATTTAGTTAACAGAGATATAGCAATTAGTTAGTCAATTAGCAACAGTTAGTTAGTTAATAATCTGTTATGTTAGTTCTCAATAACTGGTATAAATAAGAGCGCCATTGTATCATTCATCATCTTCAATGGAATATATTGTTAGAAAATGAAGTCTCACATCATATGGAATAAAGAAAAGTAAAGTATGTATAAGTGAGGTAATTGTGTGTAAAAATGTCTAGACATTTTTGAACCAACTCCCACACTTTTATATAACTTACTAAACCTACACTTCTCACATTGGGCTTATGTATAAAATCTAAAATGGTATCAAAGCCCAATGCCTAACAAGCCATATTGATAAAAAAAAAAAACTAAAAACTAAAAAAATGTGAGTACAAGCCTAGACAATAGGCCTTTGAGGCTCTCTTGAGTACAAGTTCAGGAAAAGAAAAAGAAACAATTCGGCCAATAAAAAAAAACTAACTAACCTAATAGGACTTGAGAAAGAGTGTTAGAAAATAAAGTCCCGCATTATATAGAATGAAGAAAAGTAAAGTTTATATAAATGAGGTGGTTGTGTGTAAAATGTCTAGACATTTTTGGACCAACTCTCACACTTTTATACAACTTATTAAACCTACATTCCTCACATTAGGCCTGTGTATAAAATCCAAAATATATTATTCTTTGAAAATTTATTTTTGTCAAGCTCTCTAGATTTCATTCCCTTTTTTTCATGGCCTCTGATTCGTAACAAGAGTTTGGATGAATGGAGGGGATGAGAACAAACCCTACCTTTTTGGGGAACTCCTGTGAATGATTAAATAAAGGAGTTATCTGACTTATTTTAAGTAAAAATAAAGTTAAATAATTCCATCAAAGATGATTAATATAATTTTTTATGTTATGTTAACTATCTTTAAATACATAAAAAATTTCACCAATTATTTTTGATGAGGTTGTTTAATCTTATTTTTATTTGGGATAAATTAGACAACCACTTAAATAAATATACTAATTTCGAAGCAATCTTTTACTGAGGGAAGCACATAATTGATAACAGAAGACCAATTACTCCAAAGTCCAAACCAAAGTTGTATATATTCGGATCAAAATTGTAGACGTTGTTTAGCAATGATTTCTGGCACAGAACGCAGATTTCATCACGCAGGATAGATCTGTATGCAATATGAGGAAAAATATGAAAAGAAAAAAATATGTAAAATCAACATGGAGGTGCGGGGAATCGAACCCCGTGCCTCTCGCATGCGAAGCGAGCGCTCTACCATATGAGCTACACCCCCACTTGATGTTAAGCTCGTGAACCTATATTAATATTCTGAAATAATATCAATATCTTTCCCTCTTTGTTTTACTTTTTTGCTTTCACCTCTTTGTTTGATACTACTGTTTTTTCTAATAAATGTTTAATGATTTGCTTTGTTAAACGAATTATATTAATATTTTTTATTACTTATGTCCTAAAATTCCTTTTATTTTCTGAGTTTAAAGATTACATGATATACCAATGGATTGAAAATTACAAAGTCTATGGAATTTTTGTTAAAACAATATTTTGATTTGATTTAATTTCTAATGAAAAATCTATATATACCACGTATCCTATATTTCTATGCGTTCTACATGTATGAATTTCAACAAGGCAATGTTAATGACAAAATGAGGTTCCACAAGTAATATAATATTAAAAAGATCACACTATATATTTAGCTGGAACTCGTTTTTAAGAAATTTATTTTTTATTTTTCAAAAATTCTTCTTAAAATCTAAAATAAATAAATTATTTCTCCAAAATAAATTAATCCAAACATACATGACATAGCATGTTGAGAGATTAATAGTTACAATTATACAAGCTTATTCAAAAAAATATATAGTTACAGTTACATGTCAATAGTGACCATGGTGATGGAGCACCATAATTAGGGTCGGTCCTAACATTTTATGGGTCCTAAGGCGAAATAATGGATAAGGTTCTTTTATATATATGTATTCTAAAATATAAATATATATTCTATAAAAAAGATAGACACATAATCTCATTAAAAATAATACATTTTATTACATTACATGAATAACATAGTTTTAATAAGTCTAAAAAAGATATATCACATTTTTCATTGAATTTACTCCTATATTATCATTTATTATCAAAAAATATTTTTTCTACTCATAAAATTGTTACTTATCTCCTATAAAATAAAATACATAAATTATCATAAAAAGTAGTCTCTTCGAAGATTCTCAAAAGAAAAATCCCTAAGGATAACATCAACATTAATACTTTGCTTTATTTAAATTGAATTAGAATGGAAGGAAATATGAGGATGAAAATAAGATGAAAGTTATTAACATTAGCACCTTGTTGAAAATTCTCGTGCTCTTACTTTTATTTAAGTGTGAAATTATTTTTTAATTCTTTTTTAAAAAAGTAAATTACATTGACACCCTTTGAAATTTTTTGAGATTACACATAACCCCCTTATTTTTTTAACGTTTATAATAACATTCCTCATAGGGGTACACGGTATAATACTTTTTAAACTATCAAAGGGGTTAATGTAATGTATAAAGGGTTTCAGTGTAATGTTTATCAAACAATTAAGAGAGTTAGTATAGGAGTAAAAAACGGAGGGGTATCAGATAGACTTTGACGAAACCCCAAGGGGTGTCAATATAATTTACTCTTTTAGAAACTCTACTATTGAAATATTTTTGTTTTAATTGTTAAAAAATTAAATAAATTTTTAATAACATAAAATTTTTAAAAAATGATAATAAATAATTTTATGTTAATAAAAAAATAATACAGTAAAAAATCATTTTTTACTTAATATAAAAATACTTTTCATATAATTTATTTATCTCCATTTTTTTTTTCATTCATCCAAACAAACAAGGGAAGAATATTTTTTTCACTCCTTTCCTTCTTATTTTTATCCATCAAAATAACACATTTTTTCACTCTATTTCTTTTTATTTCTATCCTTCTTATTTCTTTCCTCCTTATTTTACTCCTAATTGAAATAAAGCATAAGAGATAAGAGGATACATTTTTTTTATGAATGCATAAATTATGTATATATATTTTTTATCTTAATACTCTTTCTTTCTTTCTTTATAAATAAATTAGGGTAACTAACGAATTCTTAGAACAACAATGAACAATCATCAAAGTTTTACTACATATGAAAAACTAAAAATTACTATATAACTCACTATAGCTAAATGATAAACAAAATGAAAATTTTAAAACACTACAAAATTAAGAGGTTAAAAATTTTAAATTTTAAAAACTTACACAATGAATTATTCTGATTCAAAAATCAAAAAATTAAATAGTCAAAAAAAATAATTAATTAATTTTTTCTTTAAAGTTGTTAATTTTCTTTTTAATCCTTTTATCCTTGGATCTTAAGTCGTCGCCCCCTCGGACTTAGGGCCTGATCCGGCACTGACCATAACAAGTTACCAACTCAACCAGTCAAACGTGAATCATGCACTGATGGTGACGTAGCAGTGTAAATCTGTTGGTTACAAGGGAACGATGAATATTCACAAATTTAGCAAAATGCATGGAAGTTGTAACAGAAACCGCATACGCTGGATGGCCACGGGTCCAACCCTTTTGACCACGCTTTATGAGTAGCCCCAATACAGCGCACACACAAGGCCTTTCTTTTCTCATGGCATATAAATAAGTTCCCCAACTAGTAAAAACACAATTAAGAAAAATAAAACAAAACCATAATAAGCAAACGGACTGATTGACTAAAGTGGGTCAATTTTACAAATTATTTATTAAAGTAAGGTTGTTTTGAAACATATTATTAAAGTGGGGTGGTTAACGCTGGGAAACGCTAGTCAAACTGGCGTTTTTCATTCTACATCAGAATTATTATTATTATTTTTTCATTTAATTGCGGAAAGGGTCAGGGGACTGCCACGTGGGATACCCAGTGGCAGTAGCGTTTTCTGAAAACGCTACCGTCACTAGAATAACCCACGTGACAGCCACTTAGCATACAGTTGACAATGTTGGTGGACACGTGTGCAACATGCTAGTATTACTAGCATTTTTGCCTTTTAATTTATTTATTTTTATACAGAGAAGAACGCAAGTTTTTTAAATTTGTATTTATTTTTTTTAAAATTTGGAAAATGCTAGTAGTACTAGCAGTGTGCAACACGCTAATAGTACTAGCATTTTCCATTTATTTTTAATTTATTTTTTTAAAACGGAGAAGAACACAAGTTTTTAAATTTGTATTTATTTTTTAAAAAATTTAGAAAATGCTATTTGTATTAGCGTTAACACTTTTTATATTATTTTAAAAAAAAACGAATACAGTGGCACTATTCGCTCATTGTTACTTTAGGGCAGTGTTTTAAAACTCAGACTGATCATCAACTCGGTCAGGGCACTGGGTCATTGGGTCAATGGTTGAATCAGAGGGTCATTAATTGAACAACATGACTCGGTCTCTATTAAAAAATTTGAAAGTATTCATGACATGTAAATTTCATACCTATAAAATTTATTAAATTAAATTTTAATGGTGATGTGTAACCCATAAATAAATAAACAATCAACAATTATATTTAAGATGGGAGTAAAAGGACTAGAGGTTACGCATTAAGGGCAAACAAACAAGAACAAGTGAATGAAGGTTATGCATTCATGTTAATACAAGAGACATTTATGTCATACGCATAACTGCATTCATGATTTTGGTGATTATTATCATTAGTAAATAAATATTTTTAAATATGTAAATTATATTATAAGTCAAAATTTTTATTTTTTTTTCAATATTTATAGTTAAAACGACGTTGTTTAATGCTTTAAAAATAATAAATTGAACTGGTCCAAATCAACTGATCGATTCAACCGTCTGATTCACCGATTCGACCGGCTGGTTCATCGGTTCGACCGGTTGACCCACTGAGTCAAACCGGGTTGATGGCGTATTCGATCCAACCACTGGCTCGGACTGGTTGCACTACTGGTTCCTGGTCTAACCGGTTGGTTCGAGCCGGTTTTTAAAACACTGCTTTAGGGGCATGCTGCTTGGATGAAAAGTAATCAAGAGCTAGGCACTGTGTAAATAGCATTAGGCTGGTGATGGTGGCTCTTTTAAAGATAAATGTAATTCAATGGCCAATTTTACCTCAACGGTGACTAGTGTATTCATTTTTTTTAAAATAATATAAAAAGTGTTAACGCTAATACAAATAGCGTTTTTCAAATTTTAAAAAAAATAAATACAAATTTAAAAATTTGTGTTCTTCTCCGTTTTAAAAAAAATAAATTAAAAATAAATGGAAAACACTAATACTACAAGTGTTTTCCAAATTTAAAAAAAATAAATACAAATTTAAAAAACTTACGTTCTTCTCCGTTTTAAAAAAATAAATAAATTAAAAAGCCAAAGTACTAGCGTTTTGCACACATGTCCACCAATATTGTCAACTGTGTGCCAGGTGGTTACCACATGAGATACCTTAGTGGCAGCCACTAGGGATGACAATTGTACCCAGACCTTACGGGTATTTTCAAAAAATATCCGCAATGGGAAGGGGAATTACCCGCTTAATGGGGATGGGTCCGAGGGCAGGTAATTACCTGTAAAATTTAGTAGAGATGGGTGCGGGTATGGGTATTATAGTGCCAACCCGCCCCATACCCGCACATACTAATATATATAAATATTTAACTATAATATTACATATATATAATTATAATTTTATTCTGTATTAATTTATTAATTTAATTAATAAAATATAACAATTGAAGTTACTGAATCCTAAAAAATAAAATTCTCTTTTCCCCATTCTTTGCATCTATTATGCTGCACCTCTTTTCTTCACATTTAATGCATGCGACTTGTCTCTGTTCTCTGCGTCATCAACTCATCTCCCTCTTATTGCTTGCTGTGCTCTTAGATGACTTTGTTTCTAATGTTGTTTTGTTATAACTTATTTTTGAATGATGTAAGATTATGTTTGGATGCATTTAATTTTATGTTTGGATATTTTTAATGTTATATACTTTGATGGTTTAAGAATAAGTTTAGATAATTTAATATTTTGTTTGAATGATTTAAGAGTGAATTTTTAATTTGGTTATAGCAATTTTTCTAATTACTATTTTTCGATTAATTTATTGACTTTACACATAAGTAAAGTGTGGGTTGCGGGTGCGGGTATGGATATACAGATACCTAGCTGGTACGGGGATGAAGATTAAAGTTGCTACTCGAGCAAGTATAGGGCCGGGTATGGGTATTTTTTTCAAACGCGGGTATGGAGACAGGTAGTATAGTACCCTACCCAGACCCTATTCATTGCCGTCCCTAGCAGCTACTTGGCTCTTTCTGCAGTTAAATGAAAAAAAAAAAAAAATACTGATGGGAAATGGAAAACGATAATTTGACTAGCGTTTTTCAGCGTTGATTATCTCATTTTGGTAATATGTTTCAAAACAACCCTACTTTAATAAATAGTTTGTAAAACTGACCCATTTTGGTCAATTACCTGCAAACGAGCATCTTCGACCTTGTTTGCGTTTAGTTTCATAGATCCTTACCTTAATTACTTGGACTTGTGGAATTAATTTCTGCACATATATATTTTCTGGGATATTGGATTGATAATCTTGGTTGGTTTTCGTGATGGAATTGACTTCAAAATCTGCTACAAGGGCATACCTTGATACCCTTCAACTGGTATTCACCTTTGTCTTTTTCATTTTATCTGGATATATAATAAATCAATTCAAGGATGATCTGATATTCTGTTGTATGAGCGTCACAATTTTTTTTCCTTAATTTTTATCATAAAATTTTCTAAAACAGCCCCTTTTAGGCCTTAATTACAATGGTATTCCGCATTTTTTTAACCTTTTTACTAGTATGTTCTATAGCTTTTTTTTAATTCATTTTCCATATCAGATAGGGTTTGAGTCAATTATCTATCAGGGGTCATGGATTATTTGCTTCTATTTGTTACTGTTTATATAAATTATATTGTACTCAAATGGATGTAGATCAATCCCTAATTTGTGGTGAAGTTCCATAAAGCATGAATCAATTCTTGTGGAATACCATTATATTAAGGTCAATCCCTAGTAATGCATGAAACAGGATTTGTCTTTTTTCTTAATCATATATAAAGGAATTTAATGTAAAGAATAATCCTTAATTTTGTGGAACGGATTGACCTTCATTATTTTTTTTTTGCCTTACATAGTTTGATCTACGAAACCTTTAAATTTCAATCAGCAAATTCTTGTAATCAAGCTGCAAAGAACTTTTGACACCTTCAAATAGGGGCCATGTGAAATTTTATACAATGTCTATAACATTCCCTAACCTGCGGCATGTATTCCAAGGTTTTTACAAGTATTATATTTCATTGTTCTTTACAGTGCAACAATCATAAAAGACAATATGGCAGTTGGAGAGTTCAAAATCCAGGAAGCAATGAATTTGTAATCAGCATTAGCAGCAGGAATGAAAAACTTATAGTGGAAGTGACATCTCGTGTATCCCTATGCACAATAGCTCTTGCAGTTGCTGCAAGACAAACTGGAGGCAGGATGGTGTGTATTCTCCCTCAGTCAGTCCTTTATGAGTCCAAAGAAGTTATTAACAACTCAGGCCTTAAAGACCAAGTAGAGTTTAGAACTGAAGACTCCTCCAAGCTACTACCATACTATGAGAACATTGATTTCTTTCTTGTTGATTGCAAGGATGAGAACTATGCAAGGTTGCTCAATTTGGTAGATGTTAATCTCACAAGATCAATAGTGGTGGCAAAGAATGTGGTTGGTGAGGATGAGAAATTACAAGTAAGATCTCTAAAGCTTCTTTTAGGGAATGAAAGCATCTTTTAGGGAATGGCATGGAAGTTACTAGGATTAGCAAGAATGATGACACTAATAAGGGACTTGGGGTTAGAGGAGATTATCGCAGGAAAAGGAGAAAGAGCTCATGGATTGCCAAGTTTGATGAGGAGAGTGGTGAGGAACATATATACAGGGTACCTCTGGTTGATTGGTTCTGGAGTTAAGTAACATAGCAGATTCCAAATACTGCCAGAAAAAAAAAAAAAAAAAAGAAGAAGCTTGTGCCTTTGGTTTCATGAGTCATGAGTACTTGACATGCTGCTAGGAAATAATATACCGAGCCTAAGAAGTGCATTAGCCTTAGTCAGGAACTACATAGAGCATGTCCTGTATAGCTGAAAAATATAGGATGGCATATTATTGTGTATATAAATTCTAAATAAATAATCTTTTCTAAACATCAATACTTAAATGATGATAATCTGGGGAGTTCGTGTGTTGCATTCTAAGATTTATCCATTTACCTTCCAACCGTTTCCACCTATATCTGCAGATTTTTGCGGGTAAAATCTGCTGCAAATTGAATTTAGATAATTTAACGAGTACCTACAATTAAAGTAAATGGATTTTTTCTTTACCTGCTTATTAACCCTAATTTATTTTTAATATAAATATATGTTTTAAAATATTTTGTTATTTTTTATACTCTTTTAAAATTTTTATTTTTAACAAATATTCATAAATGTCCATGAATACCCATGAATATTCATAAAATATGTAGATACTTGCTTAACAAGTACTTGTGCAGGTATGAAGTGGATTTTCAGTCAACAGAGCAGGTGACGAGAGGTTATTAGATGTTCCTGCCTCACTCTATTGTGATCCCTAATTCAAATCTACCTCCAAAAAAATTATTTTCAACTCTGCACATGTTGCTTCCATGCATTAGGTTCCCGACTTATCTCTTCGTTATGGGAAATGGTATGCATAGGACTATGAACATTTAACTTGTAGGTTATACTCTCACTTTGTTGCAGCAAATGATAATCATAGGAACTATAAGCACTAAGCCCATAGACTGCATTCTCTTATTTTTCCAGCAAACGATGTTCAATCATAGAACCCATAATGATAACACAATCAAAGATATCATGAGAATTAAAATTCATCAAGTTGTCAAGATTATATTCTATCTCAAATCTTTCATCGTTTAGATCGAAGTTATAACAATTTCTTTCAGATTAGTACTTGCTCATATATCATATACAAAATAATCAATACCGCCGTTTTAAAATACAAAGTATCATAATAGAGGAAGAAATTGAACAATAGAATTATTAAAAATCATGGAAATCATTTGGAAAACAATAAAATAATTTTTAAAATAATCTTCATCTTCGAATACTCAAAAATCATAGTTGAGTTGTCCTCAAAAGGAAATAATATTTTAGCTTTAATTTTTGAGTAGCGAAAATCTATTCCAAAATTAATTTGTTTCTCTTATAGAGAAAACAATCATATAAAAATTGCCACCAAGTATATTTACTATTTACTATTACGAAGAACCAACTCAGTTTTTATCAATGCCTCCGGAAGGAGGTACTAGAGCAATTTCCTTTTAATCTGAGAATCAATAAATACATTTTGAGCTTTAGAAACCTATTCAAAGTCTTACTAAGACTGAGTAATAAAGATTTGTCAATCCCCCCAATTTCCAGGACCTAGAGTTGTAAGTAAAGGAACACATGAAAATATAATTAAGGATTTAACTTCTACTACTTTATTCCCACGCACACTACTCATCCATGCCGTCAAATAAACTCCAAATCTCATAAATTGTAGATTTACCTCAAAGATTTCTAAATAGACAAATTTTCAAGAATGGATATTTCGCTTTTCAACTCAAAGCACCAACTGTTGACCTTTACTTTTCATGGATGTAAAGGATTTAAGGTGAGAATGTAAAAAATGAGGAAAAATGATGGAAGAAGAAAGAAACACATGGGGAAGCATTTTCTTTCCGTAAAAAGCCTCCCTTGTTTCCCGTTTTTTTAATCCTAAGCTAAACAAGGTATTTCATTTTTTTCCTGTGTGTTCTCTTTATTAAAAATAATAATGAAAGAAAGAAATCTTAAAAAGCAAGCAGTTTGGATTAGCTTCTAGCTCATGAGAGCTTTTCAATGTACAACCCATTGTTAAGACGTTTTTAAGACAATAATGTTGAGCTCTAATAAGTTCATAGGTACTTATAGATAAGTTAGATAACTAAGGGCCCGTTTGGGGTGGTTTTTAATTGTGAATTTCAAAAATTTCAAAAACTGCAACTAGTTTTTAGTTTTTAAAAATTAATTTTAATTTTTTTTTATTTTTGGTTTCAAAATAAACTCATTTTGAAATTTTTTTTATTTTTTTAAATTAATTTAAAGATATGTTTGTGTGGTGGCGACAAAGGTGGCGGGTAGTGACAATGACAGTGACAGTGGTGGCGGTGTTGATGGTCGTGGTGGTGATGGTGGTGGTGGTAGCAACAGCGGTGGCGACAACGACGACGGTGTTAGTGGTGGTAGTGGGAAGAGCCATTGTTAAAATGTAGTGATGTGTATTTTTTCAAAAACAAAAACTAGATTTACAAAACATTTTTTTTTAGTTTTGAAAATAAATGTAAAAGTATTTTAAAATTGAGTTAAAAATCATTTCAGCTCTATTTTAGCCAAACACATTTTGTTTTGAAAATTGGATTTGAAAACCAAAAACCAAAAACTCATAACCACTCCAAACGGGCCCTAAGCTTTTAAATTATTTTAATTCATGCGAGAAATTTAATTTAATTTATTTTCTTCTCATATAATTTTTTTTTGAGAAGTTAATTTGAACTGTTGCATAATGTTCACCGTTTGCCTAAATCCTCCCTTAAAAAAGGAATTAAATGAATATATTGTACAATTTATGTCTTCTGCAAACCGTTTTACCAACTTCACATGCGTTTTATTCATTCATTTATTTTGTTTCGTGGTTCAAAAAAAGCCAAAACGACAAACAATAATTGAAGAATATTGACGGGTAACATTACTGACCACTCATCTTGTCTGGATACAAATAAATAATTATATGCTCCAAAATTTTTAGTACAGGGAAATCCTAATTAAAAACATAAGCATTAAGTCAATAACATTATTTTATTTTTCTTTTGGTGGTAAGACCACTTTTATTTATGCCGACCTTGTCCAGTTCATTTTTTTATTTTTTTTTTAAGAAGACCTTGTCCAGTTCTAGTTGGTAGACTATTGGCAGAACAAAGCAGATCGCGTTCCTCTAGAAAGCAATATGTTCCATTACATCCATTTTTGTAATTAAAAGTACTAACACATGAACGTATAATATTGGAGAATGAATAAGTATGGAAATGATGTATTAACAGGTAAAAGTTTTAAGGTAAAGAAATGATACTTGATATTGACTTCTCAAGAATATAAGGGAGTGATGATTACCACTCTGTACCAACCACTATCCCCCACAACAACCACCAAACTTTAACCTTCAAACGCAAGGGACTAATATCTCTCAAGTCTCAGCTTCCTTGCTAGGCCTTCCTATTCACATTTCTTCTCTTATTGGTGAATTTTGTAACCACAATTGCTCCTAGCCTTGGATCTCACTTCAAGTCTATGAATGGCAAATATTAGATCTTGGACTCAGATATGGCCATCTTTTGTCAGGCTATGTATTCTGAATCTTGTCTTGGATTTCAAAATCATAGCACTGGCGGATGACAGTGGAAGTAGTGCTTTTACAGCAGAAAACACTTGCAAGAACACAAATTATCAAAGTTTCCTCCCTCCACCGTACCAGAATATATCCCATATGATATGCACACCTGTATGGGATACCTACGAATTGAGGGTAAGCTCATTTTGTTGTGGTTTTGTGGGTTCTAGTTCTACCCATTCAACTATTCTTTTTCTCTCTTGATTGTTGAAACTAGTTCACTTTGATCTAATTCAGGTTGGCCTCATTTGTTATGCAAGTACAGAATTTTTTGTACATCATGAGCTGTTTCTCAGACAACCAAACCAAATCTAAAATCTAGCTAGAAATTTTTGTTTTGTTAATTTATGAATCCCTTTACAATCTAATTAGCTTAGTAGTGATCTATTATTGCAGTACATCCAGAATGGTGATACCACAACTATCATATTATCTGCTCCATACACTATAGGGTGGATAGGAATTGGATTTTCTAGAGATGGTATGATGGTTGGTTCCAGTGCACTGGTGGGATGGATTAGTAAACATGGTCATGCAAAAATCAAGCAATTTTACCTAAGGGGTAGGAAGCCATCAGAAGTCATAGTAGACAAAGGTGAACTCCCACTCAGTAATGTCCCTGCGGCTGTGGCAACTAGTGGGGCGGAAATTCATTTGGCATTTCAGTTGCAGATGACAACCCCATTTGAGAAACAACCAATTTTGTTGGCTTTTGGTACTAAATATCCACAGAACCACCACCTCTCCAAGCATGAAGACAAAACGGCTATTGTATTTGATTTTTCTGCAGGTCTAAAGTCATTTCTCTATGACTCTAACAGCAGTTCAGCAGATATGTCATTTTATAATTTGTTGCACATAGTGACAGCTTTTTTCCAATTCCAAAATCAAGCGAACATTCTGAGAAAAGAACTCTCTTCAGCTCCTTTTAGGAAAATTTTACTTCAGTGAACCACATGCTACTATAGAATAATATATTAATTTAAACAACCTTGTTTCAACTCAAATTATTTCAGTTATTAAAGTAGAAAATTATTTTTATTTGAAGGATCTAAACTTGAATTAGTCCATATTTTAAATCCAACAAAATTTACACACGTGTCTTTTTCATATATTACTGCATGATGTAACACGGCATTTTATGATGTATAACTTTTTGAAAGCAGAAACTTGATGAACTTTACTTTCACAGGTTCTACGGGTCCTGCATCCCATGAATTGATTCAGATGAGGACGAACCATGGAATTTTGGGTATAATAGGGTGGGGTCTAATCTTGCCTGTAGGGGCAATTATTGCTAGATATTTCAGGCACAAGGATCCCTTATGGTTCTATCTCCATGCAGTCATTCAGTTGGTGGGATTCACATTTGGGCTTGGTACAGTCGTTCTTGGATTACGACTCTATTCCAAAATGCATGCCCATATACCAGCTCACAGAGGCATAGGCATCTTTGCCCTGGTGCTAAGTATTCTTCAGGTTTGTCACGGACCCATATCTATAATATGTTCAGTCTTCTGCCTATCACTCTGATAAGTACAATTTGTACTGACTTTAAAGCTAAGTTCAGATATTGGCATTCTTCTTGAGACCAAAAAAGGATTCCAAGATTCGAAAAATTTGGACTTGGTACCACAGTTGGTTTGGAAAGTTGGCACTCATATTTGCAGCCATTAACATAGTGTTGGGGATGCAAGCTGCGGGGGCAGGAAGTGATTGGAAGATAGGCTACGGATTCCTTGTTGGTATTATGGTTGTTGCAGCTATTGTTCTTGAAGTGTTGGCTTATTTGAAAAGATCAGAGGAGCGTTCTCTACCTCCTAACTTCCAATTTGACCCTGCTGGAGGAGCTACATTTCCAAGTAATCAAGCACTTTCTTTCTTTTTCCTTCCCTCGTTTATATCATCTGTTTACTGAAAATGCTGCTGAAAAACAAAACGTGTTGGTTCTATCTACAAACTATCTTATACCACTTTGATGAAGCAGGGGGAATGTGATTGCTGCTAGTTTTGCAATTCTACAAGCGTTGTCAATTGTTCCATTAAACCAGCCCGTCTTAAATCACATACTGGTTCAAGTTTGTGCATGGGCATATCATTTGAATTATTTTCGGCATCTTCCTTGATGCCATTTCTGGGTGTGCTTTCCTGGTGTACATATAGGTGGAAATACGTACATAACCAGCTAGAAGTTTGCCAAGTTGGACAATCCATGATTGGTCTTCTCACTCAACGAGATTGAAGTCTTTCTGTTTTCTTTTTCTTCATCGGGTTTCTGTTGCTTGGTCAAGAATGTAAATGACGATTCCTAAGAGCTTCTATTTACAGCTACATTTTGTAATTCGTAGCTTTTTTTCTGGAGATATATGTATTGGAATTTAAGAATCATACTTTGTTGAGTGACAAAATATTACATTCATTCACCACCTTCTTCAAGACATATATGTTCCCAAAAATATGAATTAACGGAAGCCCCTGGCCTCTTTATAAATTTGACAGGAACACACAAAGATAGTCGCATTACCAGCTGCATTACAATTTGCTATAGATTTACAGAGTGGTTCAGTGAAACATTTACAATCAATCAATAACTTGATGCACTTAATTAGTAAGAGCCACTTACAACGATCAACCTTAAAATAAGTTTAACATACCTGGTTTAGAGATTGACAGCTAATATAAATCAAAACAAACTTATAATTAAAGGTTATTTATTCCATTATAAAAATTTAGGAACCAAATTTTCCTTTGATTCTTGAAACAAAATAATTCATAATCAGGAGTATGAAACATCACGACGTGTACATACTACCTACCCACACATCCATATATACTCACAATGAAGCATCTATACGCACCTCATTAATAATATTAGGAAGTTAGTAGTTACCTTGAGAATTGAGATACTGACAGGCACAATAAATTCAAAAATAGGGCTAAACTTTTTATTTTATGTATTTAAAAAAGAATTATCTTTATTAATATGATGTTCCTTCATATGATTTCAGTTGTAATAATTCAATATCAAGTCAATCAACAAAAAAGAACCATTATTACCTAACAAAACATTAAGAAATTAAGAATATACAAATGAACAAAATTAATTATCAAAATCATTGATAATGTTGTAAGTTTAACATAAAAATAATAATTAGAACGGTCCATCAGTCTCGTAATTCATTATATCAAAATTGTCTAACTACATAGAGAACCAAAATTTTCACCTTGAAGGTGCCTCAGAAACCCTGAAAACTGACTGCGATGAACCTGCAGACTGAGAAAGATGATTAGCATGAATGCTGCTCCACAGACAACTTCATATTTAAGCAAAAATAGTGGGTTTCAGTACATTCCAGAAACATAAAAACTGTGATTTCTGGGGAAAAGGAACCAATAAAATAGCTCTAATTTTTGTCAGTGATATAATACCTTATATTGATGAAGAAAAGCCTCCAATCCTCCATCTTAAATAGAGACAGATATCTACAATATTTCATGAAATTGAATTATTTAGCCAGTCAAATATGATTTGCATGGTCAAAAGAGACTCATTGATTCATAGTTTCTTCAAATTTCAAATATATAAAGTTAAATTCAGCAGATATAACGATATGGAAGTGAAAGACCTACCAGAAACCTCCCAAAAGATAGTGCAGCTATAAAACTGAAGCTGATACAGCAGGGCATTCTGTAATTGAATTCCAGAAATGATTGAAATACGACACCTCTCTTATGCAAAATTATGAGGTCTTCTTTATCCACAATAATTCTGATACATTTCATTAGTAACAAGAAAGAACTGTGGATTAAGCAGTAGCTGCACAATCTTCACTAGAAGAGAAATTGATAGACTTGGGAGCATGACTTCCTCTAACTACACGGTTATAAACAACCTTAAATGACTGTGAGCCATTAGGTCGAGTAAGCAAACTTATTGGCATTCTCAGAGTCTGCTTTCGATTTCTTCTTCCCCGAATCAAAATGCTGAAGGTTTTCTCACCATCCATGTTTGTTTCACTACCGCTAGAGTTGCTATTTGAACCAATGTTTTGATTTTGCTTGTTCCCAGTATTTTCAGTCCCGTGAAAATTAGTATTACTGTTTTCTTTTATACTTTCTGAACCAGCTCTCACTGCTTCATCTTCACTTATCTCTGATGCTAAAGTTTTTACCACTTTATTGGAATCTCCAACATTATCAATGTCCTCGGGAAGAACTGAAGCTGAACTTGGCCTTTCAGAACCATGACACAGAACTTGTGACTCTGAAATGGGATCAGGGATTGGTTCAACAACAGGTACCGGAAGAGGAAATTCCACAGGATGACAACCAGGCCAAACAGCACTGGGACCAAACTTAGATATTGTGGGGTTCAAATTACATTGCCATGTAAAATGATTGGCATGAAAGGCACTGCTAGTGACTGGAAAGTTGCTAGGTGGTACTGCTTGAGGTTGAGAATAAGGAGGATACATAAATGGCAGTGGTTGCATCATGTTTGGTGTTGTTGGAGGTGATGGATATGCATGGTGAGGAGAGGAGCACAATGGGGTAACTGCGGGTAGCACAGTAGTAGGTCCAGGATGAACATTCATGTTTACTGGCCAGGGGCCAATTGCAGGAACAGCACTAGGACCAGAAGGAAGAGTCATATTCATGGCAATTGGTGCAGCACGTGCAATGGCAGGTGATGGGTTGAATGGAGCTGCAGATGCAGATAATTTCTTATATGGGATGCCCCCGGCATGACTCTGACTTGATGATGATAAATTGACCCTTAAATCCTCACCACCCTGGGAAATGGGATTTGTATTATCACTAGGTTCTAAACTGCCAGATGAATTACTTGCATCAAGTTCTTGTTTGTAAGTATTCACACGATCATCTACTGCATGAATCAATATGCTGTTATCGACTTCTCCTTGAGCCTCAATATCTCCTGATTGCTCCTCAGCACTCACACAATTGTGTTGCACAGCCACAATCAACTGAGTTTCCTGTTTCTTTTCAGTAGCAACTCCAGTATCATCCTGTGAATCATCTACAGAATCTGATAAAGAATCATTATTCTTCTCTTTAACCATGTCATTTACCTCAGTCGGGGTTGGATTAACATTAACATTTCTATTAGCTTCAATATCTTCCACTTCATGTTCACCACCATCATGTTCACAGCTAACAGAAATCTTGCATTGAGGATTATAGACCTGCAACTTGGAGATTGTCCCTGGAGGAGCTAAGGCCACTTCCTTGTATGAAGGAGACTTTCCAAGACTAACTATAGATTTCTTAACTGGATTAACATCAATTGGATCAGGTTCTGAAAGAGAACTGAACAGCTTGTCACCATTTTCTAACATCTCATTTGCACAAGTCTTGGAAGTCGAGGGCACAGACTTGACCCTGTATGTAACAGCTTTGACTACTTTCCTTCCAAATTTAGTGCCTTGGGTGATGTTTACAGTATGATCATCTGTATAACCCCCATGTGAAATTGTCCGCTTCTTCAAGAAATAATACCTACTATTTGGATTAGCACTCCTTGCAAGAGAAGATTCTGTGCCAACTTCCACATTCTTTTGATAACTATAAACTTTGCCTAGTGTTGCCCGTCTCTGCTTCAGTCTCCGGCCATATGAGCCAGCTGATCTTGGTCTTTGAACTGGTTGCCATCCATCCTCTCCTTCAGCATGTGCTTCAGACAAGATTTCATCATAAATTTGTGGCTTTTCAGCTGATATTTGTTTTAAAATAGTATGTTCTGAATCAGGTCCAGAGTTGCTATCCTGCTCAGAATCTGCACTACCTTCTGGTACAGGTATTTGTACCTCATCATCTGAGGCCTCTTTTGGAATTTCTTTTGAAGACTCATCAGAACTTGACATGCCAATGTTCTGGTAGGATGTTGCCCTCACCTGCCAAATATTAAAATATTAATTATATATATGTGAGTGTGTGTATCTATGTATATTTATACCACAGAAGATGTGGATGTATGCAAAAGGCAGCACAAGTAGCCAGTTCTCACAATAATATGAAGACTAACAATACCCTTTAGAGGGGTCTGAGTTACGTTAAACAAAGGCAACCAAACAGTTCCATAATCAAATCCTGAAAATGCCCCAGTCAAACCCTTGTAGCTATATCAAAAGACATATATATGCCGACTGTTGGCAATGGTAATCAATAATCAGACAACTCTTTCATAACTGTTTCCCCTAGATCTCAGAAGACTCAAACTGATGTGTTTAACTTATCAAGACCAGTAAATCAGCATCATACCTTTGTTATCTGGCTTCTTCTCTTTGCTGCTGCATCTCTCCCTTTAGTATCATGATTAGGATTAATGTAGTCAAGCAAATCTGACACACTAACAAATTCAATGAAAATAAAAGGAAGTCATTACAAAAGGTATCTGTAAATGTGTGATATGAATATCTCAATATGTACAAACATATCAATGTTTTTAGTTAGAAATTATGCATACCAATATCCATGAACCATAGACAGTTAGAGACATAAAATAGTTGTGTCTGTTTCGGGCACATGACCCTATGGGCCACATACAGATTAAATTTTACTATGTTGCAGTTACTATGTCTGTACAATATTCATGTCTATTGTCTTATGCTTCTTAGCATTGTCACTTTGAAATATGAAATGTCCATGATTGCAGGCAAAGTACAGAAAACAGTTCTTTATAAGTCAACAAAATTGAGCAATTCCTACAAGGCCATAAGAACACCCAGACAACTGTATCAAAGACAGTCATCAACAGAAGACCTCAAAGGATGTAACAACCACAACCTTTCATACTAAAATTACATATTACAATTTCTAATACGATAACTATAAAGAGTTGCTCCATAAAAGACACCAATAAAATATGCATGATAGAAGTACTTCTCACGCAAACAATTAGCCAATGAAGTACCAGATCCACACTGCCAAGATTAATTTTACCATACCTTAGATGGCCTTTGCTAGCTATTGATGCATCAGGTTTTCGAGTGCCATTTCGAGCAGCTTCTTGCTGTTCAAAAGCCTTGGACTCAAAATACTCAAGCCAAGCCGCAGCATCCTGTCAAATTTATCAAAAAACTACAGATTATGCACAGTTATTTCATTCGTTTTTTAAGAAAAAGAGAAATTGAGACCATTAAGAATACAGAGCACCGTTATATATAACCATAACGATGTTTACAAATCATTTAAACACTGTTCTACAACATCATGTGAGACTTCAATCTACCAACTATATTATAATTATAATTATAGAGTTGCCTGATATTATGTTTGTCATTGCCTTATATTCAAACCAATGACTGTTTTCAGCACAAGGAACATACTTAAATGTGACAGTATACCTGTAGTGCGCAAGTCATCGGGGCCAAGTTTTGCCCGCAGAATTTGTAGAGTTGTTTGCTCATGCTGCACGCTCAATGGATATGCGTCCATCAATGAAAGCGCTATTGCTATTGCATGATAACTTGCAGCTGTCTGCAGAGGATCATCCAAGAAAGATGCAAGTGTTATAACACAGATGAGAAGTTTCATTAAACAAATAATACCAATCCCATAGGTTTTTATTATTTTAGTAACTTCTTTAGGATCTGATTCTGAGCTTTTTATGAATTTAAATCATTACTAATTATAACAAGTACTGAAAATGTCATCCTTAATATTAAAGCAAAATCAACATTTTTTATCCAACTAGCTAACAAATTTTATAATTATCTACCATCTATCCTCACTACTATTTATTTTACCAAAGGTGTAGCACCCTAATTCATATGGCTCCCACTGTTGACAATTCCTTCTCAAAAGAGAATTTACGTACAACATTTTACATGAAGAATCATATAAAATAAACAAACTTCATAATTTTGCAATATCAGAAATAAAATGAATAAAATAAACCTGAATATGATCTGCGCCAAGTAATCTTTGGTGTGCACTTTAATGCTTTGTGAAGATATCTGGAAGCAACATGTACATTTCCCAGACCTTCTTCCATCATAGCCACATTAATGTAAGTAGCAGCAGTGTTTGGATGAGATGGGCCACATGTTAGATGCAGAAGATTATAAAGCACGCTTCACATACCTGATTGTAGATCCAAGTAATAAAAGCTAAATCAGAAAGAAAAATTAAAATTAACTAATTAATATTTCAAAACTTCAAAACCTATATTTACACTAGTTGTGGGTGATCAATACATAAATTTTTGTTAAGGAGGAAAAAGAAAACCTCAACAACCTATCACATAGAACACAAATTTGTGAACTTTATTTCTCTCTTGATAAATTCTTCATTTTCAAATTAAAAAATTATGCAAGTATTGTATTAATTCAAAAATTTAAAAACTCACAAAATTTATACATCACTATATTGCACAAGAGCAAAACATACTTCAGAGCCAACTCTGTGTGTTGAAGTCTGTAATAGAAAACAGCAAGATCCCCATAGCTCTTCATGGTATCAGGATGATCCAGGACCTAACTCTCTCTCGTTGATATCTAAAGCTTTTGTTGATAAATTTGTAGCCTGTGATTTAAGTAAACAACTTGATGAATTGAAATCAAATCCTGAAACTGAAACTTACTAAATCAAAAAGAAATTAGATACTTTGGCATATGTGAAAATAAACAATGGCCGAAATATTTAATTAAAATGCCTATTGCATAAAACAACAACAAACCAAACCTTATCCCACTAGATGGTGTCAATTACACAGACAAAACAATGTCATTGACCATTGGGCACTGTTAAAAACCAAATTTTCAATGAATCTATTTTGACTTTTGAGCAAGGTCCTTTTTAAATGTTTCACCAGAAATATGGTTTGAACTTTACTCTTCCTCTACTTCTTTAATTAGATTATCTTCCATTTGATAAAATGTCAACAGAATATCAATTTTTTTTTATTGATGAATATAATTGTGTGGATATTGATTTTTGATGAAACAAGGTCCAACCCAAACATAAATGAGACAAATAAGACCTGATTGAAGTCTCCAGTATGATATAAAACTACAGCAAGGAGGCTGTATGCTCCCGCTGTCATCCGATGATAGGGACCACAGACTGCTACCAGCTTAGCAAGAGCCTGTCACCAACAAATTATAGCAGATATCACACAACAATTCTGAAATGAAAAGTATGACTGTTGAAAAACTGTGTCAACAGTTTGAAGATTTCCAAACGAAGGGTTCTGGATAAAGATACCTTTGTGCATAGGTAACTGCATCCTCAAGCTTTCCTTTGTCTAAAAGCAGTTTTGGATGACTCTAGCAGCTGCCTTCCATCTGCAGATGAGCATGCTGCTTGCTGCAAAATATAAAGTTTGGATCTATTCAATCAACTTCAAAGAATATGCGAGAAAACCTATAATTGACATGTCCTGTTTGTTACCTTGTGAACAGGGACCAGCTGACAATATCAGATTTGTGGAAGGGAATGAAGAATCCATATCAAAATCCCTTGGAACAAGTTCAATTCCCACCTAACACAGAAAGTGATGATAAGAAAAAACTGTCAATGACCAACTACTCAATGTCAAATGATCATCCTACTAAATCCATATACGGACTTAAGTAGATCTGTCTGTGTATCTATATTTACCTGTATACAAATATATTGGGAACAACGTTATATACATATTGTACAAGCAAATATAAATATTTCCTAATAAGAAAAGAAGGACATAAAACATATTAGATGTTCACAAAAATTTCAATATGCCATTTATTGCAGTTGAACTGTTGAAGTGAGAGACAAGGAAAGGTGTTTACTGAAATTTAAGACAAGAGTCATATGAACCACTTCATAAGAGAAGATGAATCCAATTATGTTGATAAGGTCACCTAGGTAGCATACGAATATGTAAAATTTTCAACCACCATATAACTACTTGAGGCTACTTAAACTTCACAGAGAAGGTTAACTGAAACACATACTTCCATAGATGTGAGCAGTAACAATACTCAACCAGAAAATCCAGTTCATAAAATTTAGCGTAGTAAATTCCCAGAAAATAAGAATTTGAAAACTATATAAATGCATGGCTCTATAACAACACAATCTATAATGCAAGAGCAAGATAGAACAGGACTTGGATTCTATTGACTACTTCTAGACTCCATTACCTTGTGACACAAGCCACGTAAAATTGCAAATTTCCTCACATCTTTGTAATTCAACTTGTTAAGATCCCAATCAAATTGTTTTCTTCAAAACATCTCTAACCATTTCCGCCACCAAGGGTGAACTTCACGTGATTTATCTGATTTTCTATTTCAGGAACACCGAGCAGCAAATTCAATGCACCAGCAATTGATGAAGCCATTTTCTCCTTGTCAACAGCAGAAATTACTGCCCGCAGGATGTGCTTAAAAGCTCGAACTATCATCTCATGAATCACAAGTGATTGCACATGTGAAAGCTTTTCTGAAAGCTTGACCTGTAAAGAAAAGTGAAAGGCAAAGATCAGACAACATGAAAAATAGTACATAAATGATGCTAAACCTAAGACACAAATCCCTCTCAAAACCTTCTAAAAAGGACTGTGGCAGACTTTAAGAGTAAAAGCGAAAACTTCAACGCAAATAGAAAGCGAAAGCAATCTAATTTGTTCAAAATGACTGACCAACACACATTGTCTCTAGAGTCATATTTTCAGAGCTAGTAATACTATTATAGAGATATTGATGAAACACTAACAATTGAATTTCATGAATTTAGACTGTGGAAGAAGTTTGGGAAAGGAACAAAAAAATTCAACAACAAAGAGGACAGTTAGAACAGAAAAAAATGGCTTCCTATTAAAGATGTTTACAGCTGAATAAAGTGAATAAGTTTAGAACACTGACAACATGTCCAAGAGAACGCATTCGTAGACCCCTAGTATGCATAAAATCAGTTAGGGTGCGTCCATCAACTGGTGAGAGTTCCAATGAGCCAAAATCTGCTACCTGTATTCCACAATAAGACTATAATAAAGATTACCAGAGTCATATTAACCAAAAGCCTTGCAAACAATTAACCAAATAAAATTCCATCCTTACCAATTTTGGGAGAGCAACGTCTGTGTAATATTTTCTAGATAAGTCAATCAACTCATGCATAGACTGTTAAAGACAAGAGATGATTTGGTTCAGACACTTTCACTTGTTCTAAAATTGAAATACTTTGTTACACTTAGAAGGCTTACCTTGCCGTGAAGTCCAGTTCCTGATCTTTTAATGGGTAAAAGCTTCCTCAGATAACATCCTTTTCAGAATAAGCTCGTTCTCAACTTCTGTAGTTTCATGTTGGGTTCAATTGAGGGCAATGGAGGGCTTTTCAGCCTCCCGATTGAATTTGAATATTCAGATCAGAATTAGTATTGCTTGAATCAGATTTCTTTTATAATTCTTTAGGGCTTTAAGGGTTTCCCAAGACCCTCGACCTTCATTTCATTCTTAGCCTTCTCCAAAGATGGCTTCTTATCTTTTCTGTATTATTTTGGTCTTGCAAATGTTGTATCCAGCAAGCTCCAAGTTCCCATCTTACAAAATAGTCAATACCTGGTTCTTCTTCCTCAAGCTTAGCTAGACTTTCTTTAATCAGCTTCTCCACAAAAGCATGGGAAGCAACAAGCTCGTCACTCTCAAATGTTTGTATCTGAGTCATTGGTTTATTGTTTTCTGGTGTTGTGTTGTGAAAGAAGTAGTCTCAGACTGCAAGGCACAATGACGTAACATCATGTGATGAATAAGAATTTGATCAACCAATGAAGTTGAAACAGCAGCTTATAAGTAAAAAAGAGCATCTAGAAACAGATTCAAAATTAAAAAATAACTTGGAACAAAACCACAAAAGGTAGAAACCAAAACATAAGTGATCAAATCTTCTAGGAGTACAGCTCACACTAAAAAAATGAAAAAAATAAATAAATTAATATACATCTAAAAATAATGCAAGACCAAACTTCATCAAAAGAAACAAAGAAACTCCTAACAAAAATTCTGGTTAGGAAACAATGCCAAAGCCATGGGCGAGATTTCATTCAAAAACATTATTCTCACTCATGTTGTAGATCAAGCAAATAAAAATTGCAATGGTATAAAGGGGAGAGTGAGAGAGGGCGGGAGAGAGCACAACAAGCTGATATGAATTTCATGCAAAGTTGTAAACTAGTGGAAGTCTGTAACGTGAAGGGTTCAGGCACCTGTTAATATGAGTGCGTTGGCTCCGCCCTCTGGCTGTTCAAACAATTCAATATTTTGTGAGATGGAGAATCAACACTTTCATTAACTCCACCCTCAACTTTCACAACGATCACATAACCACAATATCTTACATTAATGACACCTAAAGTGGTAATATCCTGCACATAAAATGTGAAGCATTTATCACTTCCATGAAAGGAAAAGAAGCAGGCCTAACTGACCTATTTAACCAATCTTATCTATATAAAAATATCATACATGGGCAGCAGTATTTTCATCAGCAGTGATTCCTTCAGTAGATTTCGTTCTACTAGATCCTTTTGATTTACTCCAGTAGCTTCAACTCCATCAATTTTAGTATCAATCTTACAGCTTGCAACAGAACCATCTTTCAAGATGTCGATACTCAAGTCACCTACTCTCTCAGTGTAAATAATATTATTTCTACAACTGCGCAGCTAAAATTGGGCTCTTCCATAACATGTTTAACGGACCTTATGCTCTGAAAATGGCAACATCAACAAACAGGCTGTGCAGAAGAAATGCTTTTCTATCACGAACTTGTCTTTCTTCTGCTGTCTTGCAAGGCATGGATGCAATAAATGAAAACTCATTAGCCCAGGGAATCAAATCATACTTTCCATCTCTTCCAAGACAACCACCATTCCCTCCCCATGTTTCATCCTCCACAGGAAGAGGAGGAAAAGATGAGGGGTGATTGTGCTGCAACAGGAGGAACAAGCCACGTGTTGGCTCTGAAGCCATATGGGAGATTCCCAAACTGAAGACAAGAAAATGCGGCAGAGAGAGCAAATAAATACAATGTTCATGACAGTGAACAAGATTTACATCGACCTAGAAGTCAGACATGTTCTATGGTTCTTTTTGTTAGTTACAGCAAATTTTGTGCAATGAATAAAAAACGAAGACAACAAAAAGGTTTCCAATACCTTGTTACGTTCTGAAAATGCCTTCAAGAGATCATCGAAAGCCTGAAAATTAAGAGTAAAATTGTAAATTTTACTAAGATATGACTAACGTAAATCACACTAAACATATAGTACCGTCGAAAGGAATGTTGAAACTGGGAACTTGAAATTTCATCTTATTGCACATCTATACCTTTTCTTGGTCTCCCATACTTTATTGAATATCAATTTCTAAACATACATTAAACTGAGAGAAATATTAGCAATACAATATCTTAAACATTATTTTAAACACTCTTTATTGTTAATTGAATTTATTAAAAATCACAAAATTGTGAGTTTCACTCTTTATTTAATGAATTCTACTCATAATTTTGTAATAATCAACAAATTTTAACCAATAGCTTGGAAAGAATGTGTTAGATATTGTCTTATTAGCATTCCTCTTAAACTAATACCGAGTTTCCATAGTAAACCAAATTTCCCTCTAAAATGGCAGTGTAACAAGTAATTAGAAGTACCATATTACGCTCATGTATCAGGGTAAAAAAAAAAGATTCAGCTAAGAAAACCATACCAAACTTATAAATTATTTAATAAATCAATACGGAATTATTTATCATTTAATTATATTAACATAATATTAAGAAGCTAATGGTGACATATAGCTGCTGCAAATAACCTAACCAGGTTCATTCAGATGCTGCATTTGTTTAAAGGGTTATTATTATCACACATCCACTTTTTTTTTTCTCATTTACATTCCATTTTTTTTTCTATCTCTCTTTATTTCTCATCACGTCATTTATCACATTTATTACTTTCTATCTCTTTGTTTATCTTTTATTTTTATCACTCTTTTCATTCCACTTGTACTTGTACACTCTAAAATTGGAGTGTACATTCACCATTTTCCTATGTTAAACCCCCTTCTTCAATCTTAAAAAATATAAAAGAATGTACATAAGTACATTATCTTTAAAGAGACTCTTTTTTTTTTTAAAAAAAGTTCATGAAGAAATTGAGAAGTGCTTACATGTTTGATTTTTAGAAAAAGATTAGTATTTTTTTTTTGAAAAAAAATAAATTATAAAAGTGAATATGTGCAATTTGATACTTAAAAATGTTACTTGTGTTGTTTAACACAAGCTTGGAAGCATAATTTTTAAGAAAAACAATTGTTTATCTTTTAAAAAATAATAAAATAAAAACATTTCTTCAAAACAAATATAACCAAACAGTGTCTCTAAAAGTTTATAAAATATTATCCCTTCAAAACTAATTTGTATAGAAATAAATTTTTTATACTCTTATTGTATTTATTTTAATTTTTACTATTATCTTTTTTTATTTCATTTTTTCTTATTTTTATTTTAGAACATTTTAAACTGGGAAAAAAATGACCACGCATGCTAGGTATCTTGCTTTAAAGAGAAGGGAGTACTTGCTAACAAATTTCCTTTTGTACAAATGAAAAATTTGAGAGATAAAGCAACACAAATAAATTTTTTAACCTTAATTATACTTTTAAATTTGACTATGTATGAATTTGGTCTCTTAATTTTTTTAGTCAATTAAGGCTTTTTATTTTTAAAATTAAGTAAATTTGATCTTTTTATTGTTTTTCTTTTACATAAAAAGTTCAAATTTTTGTTTTCCACTCAAAAATTTCATAAATTGAATTAATTAAATTGTTTTAAAATTCTTCGACTCAAAACATCAAACTTGACCCCCCCCCCCCCCCCCCCAAAAAAACCCTACAAATTTTATCTTCCTTAAATCCCAATTTCATATTCTATAAACTCTTTCAAATTTTATCAATTTCATTAAATTTTTTACTTTTGAAATTATTTCATATCACAATTAATTATAAACTCTTAAATATTTGGATAAAATAAGAATTCGAGAATTTAAGATAAAAAAATGAAAAAAAAATATTTAATTTGCAAAACAGAAAAACTTAATTAACTGAAAAAATTAAATAACTAAAACCAATGTTATCCAAACTTAAAAAAAATGTGTAATTAAATCTATGTTTCAGACATCAAATTATATATTTAGTTATTTACTAATGTATCAAAATTATATATTTACTACAACTAGTTTAAGCCCAATTAATTGAAAATAAATAGCATATATCCTGATAATATAAAAATTTTACACTATTATTTAATTTTAAATTGTCATGTAGGATAAGTTTGTTAATTTTTATAATAATTATAACAATTATTATTTTTGATTAACAATATAAAATTTTTCAGATATATATAAATTAAACTCATAATGTAAAACTCATACTACTTTTGTTTTTTTTAAATATTGTTTAATGTTTTTATACACAAACTAAGAAAATAATAAATTTTCTTGTTCTTCATAAAATAGTTTTAAAGTTTTCTATTATATCTTTTTTCATTTCTACTTTATAATAAATGTGTATTAGTTATAAACGTATAAATTAATTAAAAATTAAGTAGAAAATAAGGATATAATTGACAAAAAAAATAATTAATATTATATTAAACTTTGAAAAAAATATATAAACAAAGGGTCTTGTTAGTGCCCTTTGGGCACTAATTGAAAATTTAAAAATAAAAAATTTTCGTTGAAATTTATATTAAAAATATATTGAAAATCACAGTAAAAATGTACTAATGGCATTTTTTTAATGGAAATTTTATATTTTAAATTCTTTAACCAATCTGGTTAGCATTTGCCTAAATAGAAACAAAAATTTCCTAAAAAATCAACAATTAAAAAGGAACTGAAGCAATGTAATAGAGGGTGGAAAAAAAAAAAACGGAAGGAAGGGGAGAACTTACATTATCAAAGCTCTGCTAAGCTGTCTCAACAAATCAACCAGATTATGGCACAGAATCCGCTGCTTACCAACGCTGTAAAACCCCTTTCTGCAAGCCTCAACGTGCACCACTTTCCCGTTACACACCTTCACCTGCACGGCCACAACACGCATTTCATTTCATCAATTTCCCTTCCCCAAACGCGCCACACCACAAAATTCAAACACAAAAAAAAATAAAAAATGCTCACGTCCAGCGAGAACAGATAATCCGCCTCCGATATCTCCTCCACGCGCCGCCTCGAACCTTTCTTCACATCTGCATCGATCCACACACTCACCCCATTATTCACACACACAAATGCAATTAATTACACAGAGGAAAGTTGAAAGAGAGTGAGAAGTAGTACATTGAATAGGTGCAGTGAGGTGTGAGAGAGAGAAAAACTCGTAGAAATTCTCCAGCTTAGGGCACGAGTGGCTTATCTCGCCGTCCACGTCCGCCACCGCCGCCGCATCTTTCGCCGATTGCTTGGCCGGCGGCGCCTCATATTTGCCGGGCTTCTGGACGGTGCCGGCCGCATTCTTCGCCGGCGGCGGCGGCGACGGACCGAAGCTCGTGGTGCAGGCGACGATGTCGAGGAGTCTTCGCACTTGCGCCACTGCTCGTTCTTCATCATAATCCTCTGCGCGTGAAAATTTTAGAAACCGAAGATGAGGAACAAGATGACCGCAACGACGTCGTAATTGACGGTTCTTTCTCTTTTTCGTTGAAATAATAATAACAATAATAATAAAAAGAACGATAATAATAAATAAAAATTAATATGAATAATAAGATACCTTCAACTAAAGTCAGGACGCAGGGCTTCAGTGCGGACACGTCCACCGTGTCCTTCAAACGGGGCCCTCTTACCTATATTGGTAGAAAAAGGGTTTGGTTATGAAAATATAAATTTAAAAAGAGTAACATGCAACATTATTCTTCGTGGTTGTTAAAGCAGATTCAACTATGTGAATATACTCGAAATAGGTAATTTAAACATATATTTAAGAATTTAATTTTGGTTTAGAAGTTATTCCAAATATACTTTTTAAAATAATTATTATAAAATTTATAGTTTTTAATTATATGACAATTCATGATTGGATGTTAATCTATTTTAATTAAATTTTATCTATATTTAATTATAATTTAATTTTAAAATTGAATCAACAGGTAAATTACTTTAATAAGTCAAATATTGATTAAATTATATAAATACTATTTAACCATTTTTATATTTCTTAAAAAAAAATTTATTATTTTGCATAAATTATGCTTATGATGACATTCAATTCCGTGATACTGTTACATAATTAAACCGATTAAGCTTTAAAAAGTAAATAATTTTCAGTTTACGATTCAATTTCAACAATGTTTTTTATAGAGTAGAAAACTATGGGTTGTATTTTAATCCATCTGTAATAAAGTTGTAAACTCCAAGTGCTTATTTTTATATCGAAATTCAAACTTGACTGTATATAAATCCTACCTTTTTCTAAGACTTATCTATACATAATTCAGGATTTGTTTTATACCGTTGGAAAAAAGTTGTCATTCATATTTTTATGAGGTCGATATTCATTTGTTGATTTCTGGATTGAAGATGTCACCTAATATACCAACTGTACCGATTTCATTTTTGTTTGTATGTTTTTGCGATGACGATGTGTGCCTTCTATTGGGTACCTATGCCTAGGCTTGTCAAAGAGAAATCAAACAAGTTGACATTTACGGCAGCGTGTTTTGCACCTGGCTTAGGATTCAAAGTGCGTAAAGAAACCATATATGTACAGTTCCATATATAGGTTCCAATAAATAATTGAAAAGTTGAAATTGAAATAATTTGAATTATTAATTATTAATGGTATACAATTTACCTCATGCGACAGGGAAAAATTTGTGATATAACACGTCTCCGTATTCACCGATAAAAGCCGACGAACATCTATTATTCTGTCCGTTGATATCCCCTGCTTCAATTTTAAAAAAAAAAGAAGAAGAAGAAGAAGAAGAATAAAATAAACCATTCAAATTTGTATTTTGCATCAATTTATGTGAGTAAGAAAACAATAACAAAGTCGTTAAAGCAACGTAGGAGAACTTGGAGACGGAAATAAAAAATAAAAAAAATACAAGTACAAAGTATATCGAAGTTTTCTTAAATTCAAGCTGTACGTAAGAGGATCAGATTTCAAGCTGGGTTTGTTGTTATCCTGAAAATCGAGTCGATTATATTTTGTCAAGATGTTTATAAAAATGACATTTCAAAGCCACACACTTGTATTTATGGAGCATGGACATTGTGAAACAAGTGCACACCTCTATACGTGATACAGAAAAATAAACCAAAGCATTAACGTGAAGCACATGTTTAGAAATCAGAACTTTTGGTGTTTGTTAAGCTACACAACAGAGTGAATGATGGCAAGTTGATACGGTAGGTAGACAGCTAATAAGAATTTCAAATGAAAAAGTGAGTTAATGGTTGACACTTATATTTATTATAATAATTATAATAGTAATAATCTACGAGGTATAAAGTTCATAAGAACAATCTAGCAAAAGATACCTATGAGAATCATAACAAAACGCACACAAGGTTGTTGCCAATAACTAGTCAATGTACAAAAAAATAATCAGCCATGACAAGGGTAGTAAATTAACCCTTCTCTTTCAATCCCTCCCCAAATAAACAAAACCAACCTTGAGAACATGAGTTTCATCGAGAAGCTTCACAGTGATATCTATGACAACTGGAAGAACTGCAAAATCATCAGGAGAAAAAAAAAACAATCAAGTTAAACCTGTCATATTTGAAAAGTCCTAGTTAGATAAACTTTTTCACAAACACTTATAAAAAAAATAAAAAGATAAAATAAATTGAACTTTTTGCATAAATTAAAATCAACTTAATTATGCACTTCAGCTTTTGAAGAAGTTAAACGAGAAGGTTATATAAAACTTGTAAGAATCAATCACATATAGAATTTCGTTACCCTTTTCTTCCTTCTTTTTCTTCTCTCCCTTGGCCTTTCCGCGACTGTTTCTTGGTGCCATTTTCCACTCCTTTGAAATTGAAAAATACCAAAGTTCTGGCACCAAGTACACACAGAAGCACAAGTTAGGCTATTCATACAATAGATTATTAAAATCATAAGGCAGCACAATATATATATTCATCACTTGCAAAGAAATTTTGGGCTGCACAAGTGTCAATTGAATACAGAACAGCTGCAAAAGAATTACCAAAGCAATATAGATGCTTTTATAGGACTTGGATGATTGTATAAGAGGGAAATAGAAAGGCCCTTAATACATTGTTGGGTTTATAACCCAAAGTATCAAATAGATAGGTATAAAGTACAGACTGAAAATGAGGGCTTATGCAGAGAAAAAGGGTTGAGACTTCAGAGGGAGGACAATGAACTATGCATAAACATCAGAGAGGGTTTGAGTTGGAGCTCTCATCCACTAGAAGGAGGAAAATTGATAAGAGGAAGAAAAATGGAAGAGGGAAGCAGAGATATAGATGGGAGGTTTGTATGATAAGGAAGGAAGGGCTGAGATTCAACGGTCAGAACGATAAATTGGCATTTTATGGCAGCTTGCTTATACGGGTTAATTATCAGTTTGTTGTGTGTGTGTGTGTATATATTTATATATTTATTTTTAATTATTTTTGTATAAACATTTTTTAAAATTTAATTCAGTGAATAATCTAGTGATGCATTTCATTTTTATTTTGGAATCCAGTAGCTGCGGCATTTGGTGGAGGTGAAGAGGGGACCGCAGCATGGATAGGGTCCACACTCTACACAGGGAAGCCTAGTTTGGGCTGTAAAATTAAATTGAGAACTTAGAAAACGAAAGATTTTTTGGTAACATAAGATAAAATTTGCATTAGAATCAGGGGTTTTATTAATTTTCGAAATAAATTAGGTGATAATTGAAGTGAAAACGGGAAACATTTTGTTCTTCGTTCACGGGCCTGGATTGAAAATATGCCACGTTTTTTTTTAAGTCTATTCATTCTAGAGATAGGATTTAGCTAACATGCACAACAATGTCTTGATTGTTTCAAATTCTGTTAAATGCAATCGGCGTTTGGTAAAAGAAAATTAAAGAATCGTTTGCCATCCACGAAACCATTTCTGGGAAATTTGAACAGTTTAGGGCCGTTTGGAATAATTGTGAGTTTTTGATTTTTGGTTTTCAAATTTAATTTTCAAAACAAAATGTGTTTGGTTAAAATGGAATTGAAATAATTTTTAATTCAATTTTAAAACATTTTTATATTCATTTTCAAAACCAAGAAAAAATGTTTTGTAAATCTAGTTTTTAGTTTTTAAAAAAATACATATCACTACATTTGATAATGACTCTTCCTACCACCACTATTAACACCGTCGCCACTACTGCTACCACTACCACCATCACTACCATAATTATCAACACCGCTACCACTATCACTATCGTCGTCACCACCACCACTATCACCACCTTTGATGCCACCACACGAACATATTCTTAAACTAATTTTAACAAAATTAAAAAAAAATCAAAATGAGTTTCTTTTGAAACTAAAAATTTGAGAAAAAACTAAAACTAATTTTTAAAAACTAAAAACTAGTTGTAATTTTTAAAAATTTCGAAACTCATAACTAAAAATTACCCAGAACGGGTCCTTAAATTTGCAAAGTAAAGCAATTTGGCAATAGGAGCAAAATTGTAGGAATTCTTAAAATTTTAAGACAAGGGTAACACTCTGTTTGAATAAACTTTTTATAATTACTTATAAGAAAAGAAATTAATAAGATAAAATAAATTAAATTTTTCTTAAACTAAAATCAACTTACACACATTAAGGTTTTATAAAAGTTGGACAAGGTAGCTTCTATAAAAGTCAAAGTATATAAGTTAATTTTTAATTTATGAAAGAAGTTTATTTATTTTGTTCTCGGCGCTTATGGAAAAATTTATCTAAATAGGAACTAAATTGTAAGTGTATCAAGGGTGTTAAATGGGTTAAAAATAATAATAATAATGGAATCGTTTACATAGAAATGGTTTGATATTTTAATATGATTTGGTCTAATTTATTAAAATGTTCAATTATACGTACATAATATACATGTATAGAGATAGACACGCACGTGAGAGGCATCTCAAGTGAAAATTATTTACAATTTTAGGATAATAAAACTTAATCATATAATTAAACATAAATGATTAAGATTAATATTTTAACCCTCTTCCAATTTTTTATCATCAATCTTATTTTGTATTGCAATATTTTATATTTTTTTACAATTTCAATACTTTATATGGATTATAATGTTTAAATTTAAATATATTAAATAAATAGATTATTTGATAGATTAAATTAAGCCAACATACTAGGCAAAATCCAATGATAACAGTCTCAACAATATTTAAAAGAGTTTAATTGATTGATATTTCAAGTCTCTTCCAATTTTTCTATTGTTGGTCAAGTTCTAAATTTTAATATTTTATCCAAAGTGTGGCATTCGAATTTTGAATATATTAAATAAATTAAAATTAGAGTAAATATGTTCCTAAAAATTTGCTCGATCCAATTTAGTTCTTAAAAAAAAAACATTTCTAAATAATATCTCAAGATTATAAATGTGGAACATTTTAATCCTTTCATTCACTGAATGAAAAGATTACAGTGTCCCATATTTATAATCTTAAATGACTAAATGGTTAGTTATTTTTAGGAATCAAATGTCCTTAGCATTTTTTTCAAGGAACAATTTGAATACTCAAGCTTAAAATTAATAATGATAAAATAAATTCCCAAAAAAAAATATTAGGGACTTTCCAGAACTCATCAACACACTTCACATAACTACAGATTTTTCCCCACTTCCAAAAAGTAAAAAATTGCCATTAAAATAATTTAACAATATATCTTTTAAGTTTTTATTGGAAACTTTTTAAAGTTCGCTTACATACTTGGCCAAACTAAAAAAATCATTTTCACCTTCAAAAAGTCAAAACTTCGCAATTACCATGACTAACATTAATTATTCCCTTGTTAGAGTCAACAACAATATTAATAGTAATAACAAAGGAAATAAACATGTTTATAAAAAAATAAATACACAAATAAAAAAAAACATATATTGCAATTATGGTTAATTGTGTGATAAATCATGAACCGTGGAGCTTTTGAGGAAATTTAATTGAAATGGTTGATTTTTTTTTTCTCTCTTCTTTGTGCATCTCCTTTAACAATTCCATCGGCAAGTTATTAGAAGTTTGTTCTAAGAAAAATCTTCCTCCTATGTTTCTTCTTTCTCTGGTTAACTTATAAGAAAGGTTAATTAATTAAGATTAATTAACTCTTTTTGTTAATTGTCAACCAAGATTCCAATGAAAATTAGGTTTAGCAAAAAGAACTACTCTCTCATAATATGACAAACAATTGCTTGAATTTTCATTGAAAGTGATGTCCATATTTAGTGTCATGATGCCTCAAATAAGATTGTTTCCAAAAAAGAAAACGTGTGAGAGCCAAAATATTATCAACTGAGATTTATTATTAATATTGTTGTTGTTGTTCTTATTGTTGTTGTTGTTGTTCTTCTTCTTATTATTATTATTATCACAATAATGTTGAAATTAACATCATTTTATTAGCAATATTGATTTGATTTTTCAAATTTGTTTTCCTTTTTTCAATTTTCCAGGTTTTCCTTATTCATTGCATGCACCTAGCTTATAAATTGGCAATTATTCATATTTCCTTTTTAATTATAAAAAACTTAGATTAATTATTTTTATTTGAGATTTTTCTATTTTTCATTATTTTTATGTTATGATTCTCTTTATCAAATTTAGATATCAACACAAATAAACATTAGGACAACCATTAATCTATTGATTGAAGATCATCCAATTAATTACTAACAAAGTCCAACATAGTCAATAAATAGTTAAATGTTTTAAGTGTAACCCAAATGGTCAATCAAACTCAAGAGGGATGAATTGAGTTTGTTAAAAATCTTTTCACAAACCAAATTTCTGAAATTCATGAAGGATATATATATGTGTGTGTGTGTGTGTAAGAAGAAGTGAGGTAAGTGTTAGAATGATTTGATTAACAATAAATGTTGAAAACTCAATTAAAAACAAATATGATAAAGCAAGTAAAAATATTGAAATTTAAAAGCTTAGGAATAGAAAAGAGTGCATCAAAGATTTATACTAGTTTAGTCACTACAATTGTAACCTACATTTACTCCCTAAGCCGTGCTTGAGAATTTCTCTACTATTGAATCAGAGTATTATAGCAGTTGGCAACGTTTTACACTCAAAGAAAGCCATCTTGAAAACTCAATCTCAAGATGTCTCACTCTAAATCACTTCAATCTACCTTAGGGATCACACACCTTAGAAAAATCACAAGGATACCACACCTTAAACAACTTAGGAATACCACACCCTGAAAACACAATAAGGATACTACCATTCCTCACAAACAAAAAAACGAAAAGCTAAGTATCACTGTTAAACAGTAAGATATCACAAATTGAAGCACACTACTAACTCATGATCTTAACTAAAAAGACTTAAGAAAATATGATTAATTTTCGATAATTCTTCCAATTTCTCTATCTTTAGGTTTAGAAAGTTGTTTCCTTTTTATAATATAATTTCAATAAAAAAAATAATATTTTTTTAATAATTCTAACACCCAAAAATTAAATTTGCAATCCTTTAATAGATTATCTGATTTGGATATCATTATAGAAAATACCACTTTTAATTATGAAATTCAAATCCTAGTATTTCCGCATTACCTTGCCAATAATCAATTATCAAAGTACAATTAAGGATGGTAACGGGGTGGAACGAGCACTAGTAGTAGCTACTTGCTACCTACCCCACTAGATAGAATCTGCCCCGTGATCACCTTGTTATCTATGTGAGTACACACTAGGCAAATATCTACAAATTTTTTAATATCTATGGGTATGCGTGGATATCCATGGATACTTCCTAAAAAATATAAAACAATCAATAAATTTATTTTGTGTGTTGTGGATAGCCATAAGTTGCTGCAAATATCACTTTGAATTTATAAATTAAAGAGTTGTTTAAAATAATCACTTTGACTACAGATTTTAATTATTCTAACAATTTTCCTTAAAAAAATAGTTTAGAGGCCCACAAATTTATGTTCTTTTTCTCTTGTAATAGAATTGTATAAGATTTCTCTCACAATAAATAATTGTTTTGAAAAATTATGACAAATTTTGTATAATTTTGTCAATATAAATATATAAGAATATTTAAGTAAATATACAATGACAATTAGTGGATATCTGCGGGCAACTACCCTGATACCCATGCCTGCCTTGTTAATAAATGAGTAGTGGATATACTCATTTAAACTATCTGCAAATACTCGTTAAAACTATTCATTTTCTACTCGTGGCAAATTTTATTCGCAGATATCTGCAAGCACGACTTTTTTGTCATCCCTAAGTACAATCAATTATAAGTGAGCTTTTCATCATAGTTAATTGATTATCTCAAAGAGTAATCAATTATCTTGATAGATAATTGATTCTCTTGAGATTTATATCAAAAACAAGATTTTTAATAAGAATATTTAAGAGTTTTGAAAACTCGAATTAAACCATTTTAAATCACCAAATCGATCCAAAAAAAAAATCAAAAATCTATCAAACCAAAAAAATGGCATACTTTTTTTGCATTTTGGTTAAATATTTGGTTGTTGTTATGAAAAACAAACCAAATCAAACTAAACCACACATTATATTTATATCTATTTTACGTAATGCATGTTTAGCATTATGTATTATTTTAAACTTTTAATAGTTATAGTATGTGATCTATAATATACTTTTTATAAGAGGTTTGTAACATGTAGTTTTTGTTGCATTGTTAGTAATAAGTATTAAACTAATTTATAATGTTCTTTTGTTTTGTAATTAAGGTGTGTAATTTACTTTTATATTTTACAAAAGGGGTGTAGCAATATTATTAAAGATTAATGTTAAAACATAGTAAAAAATATTATTTTGCAACTAAAATATTTTAAATAGAATTTTAAAAAAAAATTGTTTTTTTTAAATATAGCATGATAATTATATAAATTTACTTATTAAAAACCGTCAAATAAAACCAAACCAAACTACCAAAGATTGGTTTGGTTTGGTTTGCTTTGGATTTGATGTTACATTCAAATTGAACCAAATCGAACTGCATGTTAATTTTGTTTTTAGATCGAATGACTTTTCTTTCAAAACCGAATCAAATTGCACCGTGAACACTCTTAAGTATATTCAAGAAACCTATTTTAATACTTAATTATATACTTTATAAAACTCATTTATTCTAAGTTATAAACATCAACAAAATATTCTCAAGAGTTTTATTTAACAATTATATATTTTATAAAAACGCTTTTATCCTAAGTCTAGAATTCGAAACTTTAGATTAAGCTATTTCAAAAAATCTTTGATCCCTTTAGAAAAACCGCTTGTGATTTATACATTACAAAATCTTAGGTTTCATAAAATTAATTCTAATGAGTCAATCAAAGTTAAGATCAAGTGTCTTACAAATTGTTCATAATTGGGTTATCTTCATCAAAACTTTATACCTCATTTCATCAAAATATTTATGCCTCATTTGGTGGAAGTGGTGTCTTCATTAAACATGCTGATCGAAATTTGATTTATATATGTGGACAGAAAAGACTTTTTTGAAAGCAAAAGCAGAAGGTGTTTTAATTGAAATTTGATTCATAACTGTGTATAGAGAAGACTTTCTCGAAGAAGACAAAATTTTCATATTATAAGAATTTAGAAGTTTAGTGTATAATTGTTAATTATTAAAGTAGTTAACAAAATAGTCAAGAGAAATAAAAATGTTTTGAATCTCTAATAGAATTTAAACATATGATGAGAGTCCAAAACTAAAAGACTAATAGTGTTATGACTTAATAGCAAATTGAGATTCCTTATTTAGTAAGTGTAAAATTTAACAACCCGTTTGAAAATATGTATTTGCAACTGCTATAGTTGTTGACTTAAGGCTACTTTTACTCTCTCCTTTTTTTGGTGCAAGCAGACCTTTAGGAGTGAGAAAGGGATGGGTTGGGATGAGTTTATCTTTGTATTTATCTGTTTTGAAATTTTGATTAAATCATTTATTTAAACTCAGACCCAACCCGATCAAGATCCAAAATATATGGAACTAGATTGAGTCAACTCGACGTTTTAACATAATATATCAATATCAATATTATGTATAGTTAAATTATAGAATAAAAGAAGTATAAAATTTAAATTAAGGTATATTTTACAATATATATTTTTAAATAAATAATATCATTATAAGTATAATATTATGTTATACAAAATATTACCTATTAAATAAAAAATTTTATTATTAATACATAATTGTTTTAAAAAAATTGTAATTTTTAAAAGAATGTATTGGGTCTAATTTTAAAACCCGAACTCGTCCAAATCAACCTTAGGCCTAAACGGGTCATTAGGACAAGTCCGGTCTTACTCACCCCTACAAACCTTTACTTGGTCACTTCTTTCTATATCTCTCACTCAACATTATAGGACTCTTACACATCTTACGGAAAAGAATAGAAAAATTAGAGAAATTTCATTATTTGGATGAAGAGAAAAAAAAAAGGAAAAAAAATGTTCGTTTAAAAAATGTAAAAAGGACGAAAAACAAAAAAAAAAAACTCCTATAAAAACATGCTTGCCGAAATTTCTTCTCTAATTTGGAACGTAAGAAAAGAGAAAAAGAACTATGAGTTGATATCTTTTATTTTCTCTATATAATAGTGCAAAGAAAACATTTGAAATAAGATGTACTATAGTAAATTAAAAATATACCATGATTTCAATTATTACTATAACAAAACTAGTCTTTATCAAAGACTAAAAACTCTCGATAATGGAAAAAAGGTTTACTGCCAACAACCACAATTTCGTCGATAATCCACTCATTGATAAATATTGTTGATAGGGATGACAACTCTACCCAGACTCTATGGGTATCCGCAAAAAACATCCGTAAATGGTAAGGTAAAAACTCGCTTAATAGGGATGGGGTCGGGGTTGGGATTTACTCACAAAATTTAATAGAGATGGGTGTGGGTATAGATACTATAGTACCCAACTCGCCCCATACCCGTACCTACACACACACACATATATTAAAATATCTCATACAATATATTAAAAAGATAATTCTAGTGAATATTACAATATTAAAATCTAAATTCATTTTTTTTAAAAAAGAGACATTATAAGAAATACAAACAAAATAAGAGTTTAATATATACGCATTACTAGTGTAAAACTTTTTTACATATATACAAGGAATTCACCATACTATCGCATCATATTAATGAACGGGATAATATGATGAAACAATCAAATTTTATTAGATGTTTGTGTAAAAAAGTTTTGCACTATCATTATATATAAATTAGATTCTAAAAATAATTTATACTCCATAAAAAATAAATTATATAAAAAAATTATATTCGTTTTCAAATGCATGCATTGTTTCTAAAATATTAGTGACAAATACTTACTTATTGTTATTGCTGAACATAGGTTTTTTAAAATTAAAATTATTTAAATTTTATTTGATATTAATTATGTTAAAGGATAGATTAAATGAATTTGCCTTCATATATATATATATATATATATTAAAAATGAAATATTAGAAAAATCTAATTATAAAAATTTGATCAATAATTTTGTAATTGATAAAACATAAAATGAAACTTGACAAATTATATTAAATTAAATTTTGCCTAAGACCTTAATTTTTTTTTCACAGCTCTACATTTAAGTAAAGCATGGGTAATGAGTGCAGGTATTAGTATATAGATACTCAGCGGGTATGGGAATGGGGATTAAAGTTGCTACCCGTGCAGGTATGGGGCTGGGTATGAAGATTTTTTTCAAATGCAAGTATGGGGATAGGTATTATAGTACCCTACCCATTGCCATCCCTAATTGTTGAAGGCAACAAAAAGTCCTTTGTAATATCAAACGTTAAGTCTTCGATAATTTACAATGAGCTTAGCCCACGGAGGACTTACCTCATTGTAAATTATTAAGAGCTTAACTTTCGATAATGAATATATATATATATATATATATATATATATATATATATGAAGAATGATCAAATTACACCAGTGTAATTTATACTAACTATTATATTATTCAATAATTTTAATCAGATAATTTCATCTTAAAATCTACCGTTGGATTGAAAGTTCCTTTAACATAGATCATATATACAAAATTTTATATTAATCCAAAATTGTTTGATACCTTATTCATATCGATTAAAATGGACGTGATATATACTTTTCAAAATATACTTAAATATGAATTGTTTGATTATCTTGTTATTGTTATTCAATTTTGACACAAACAATCTTAGTAATATGTAATTATATTTCAACGGTTAGATCAATAAAAACCACACTCTATATTAAATTATTGATGGTGTAATATATATACATATATATATATACATATATATATATACATATATATATATACATATATATATATACATATATATATATATATATATGTATGTATGTATGTATCGAAGACTTAGCTATTAGTGCTGGTCATATTTTTTATTAGTAGTTTTATATTAACCAAATTAAGAACACCTGCTCATTAATATATCAACGTCCCTACAGTCAATATCAATAAACCTAAATCATCAATAATTATTCTAAATGAACTCAAATCAAAATAACTAACAACTCAAAGTCATAATATTACACAACAAATCAAACTAATCAATAGATTAGGAACCATATGCCAAATTCATTCAAATAGAATGAACAAAATATGAATTCAAACAAATTTAATATATATTACAACCTATAATGTATGCTCCAAGTGCACCTACAACATTCAAGAGACAAATAACAATATTTAGATACTTATTACACATGAAAAATACTTAATTGAAAGTACATTATTCCAACACGTAATTCAATACAATGTAAAGCTAAATATATATTAATTTACACAATTTTGTTTCATCAATTATACAAAATAAATGAGAAAAAAATTGCTAAAAATGGGTCACCTACAAGGATACTGACAAAAGGGAGGTTTTGGGGCAATCATTAGGGTGTCACTACTAGCAGTGGAAAGAAGCATAATGGGGATAGGTGGTGCGATGGGGAATATGTCATGGCTTAGGTCGCACACACAAAATGAATATGAGGAATCATGTCACATGCATGAGGAGGGGTTGTAGACAGTGGCTCGTTAGTCAATGGATAATGGTTGTTGGTTGGTCGCTTGAGGCTGACGCATAGATGGACGACGATTGGTCTTGGTGGGTGAGGGAGGGAGAAGAAAAAGAGAAGAATGGGGGAAGGAGAGGGAAAATGAGTTTCATTGCTTCAAAAAGGAGATTACTGAAGGTTAAGCCATCAGTAAATAACCTGTTATAAATTTTTGCATTCTGTTTAATGTGTCTAGAAATCTACAAAAGCATTTATCAAGGTCAAGCCCTCAATAAATAGCTCATTGGTAATTTGGTATTTTCTTATAGCGAATTTGGAAAAACACACTTTCTCCCCCTACCCCCTCAATTCTAATGCAAGATTCTTATTTCTTAGCTTCCCATTAGTGTTTTTATTGACTAAGCTATTTGTCTGCATTTCTTTTAGCAACTTTTCATAACTTTCTTAGACAACCTTCCATTTCTCACACTATTTATCTTTCCTTTTCAATTCTTCCTTTGTTTCAATCTTCATTAGCATCTTCATTTCACCTCAATCTTCTTCAAGAGAATGTAAGGATGGGCAACGTCTCATCCATGTGTGTGTGGTTTGATGTGATGCATGATGGCACCACTCACACAGACCCATGGTAGGTGCAGTGCCTCATAATTGAGGCATAAGGACATGTACTCAAATTTTTTTTTTCTACAAGACTGTGGATAGAAGCTCTAAAATTAAATAAGAGGTGAGAAAATACTCAATGCATGTATGAGTTGGTGGCGACACACCTGAAGTAGCGGCTCAATAATCAACATGTTATCTCCAAATTTGTAGCCAATAGTCAGATATTGTGGACCATGTAAATCTAAAGACTAAAACTAAACTACACAAAGACAAAAAAAAAAAAAAGTAAAACCAAATTAGACAAAAAGCCAAAACCTATAAACAGAGAACCAACACACCTTCTGCGACCTGTAACCATTAAGCTAAAAACAACAAGCCATGCCACAACACCTCCCTTATCACGATAGCCATAATCACGACGCCAACATCATAAAACTACCTAAAGAACACCTCATTAGACCAAATGCCACAAACACAAAACCTATCACCTTGAAATTGAAACACCTACCTCCCACCACCAATTAGCCACCCCTATCATCGCCCCACCATCAACTAATCACCCCTTAAGCAAACCACCATACAACACAACTGTGCTACCTAGAGCAAGGAAGGGGAAATATGTGGTTTTAAATGTATGGCAACATCTATGAAAGTGTCGTCTTTTTCGTTATTTGAGGCTACAATTATTTGTGCACTATGGGTGAAACTAAAAAACCATGGTCTATTAGAAAATACCATAACCACTTAGAGCGCAATTGAAACACCATGGTCAACTCATGGCTTAAACATTAGGCCACGATTTTTACCCATCTAACCACAATTTTTTGTTGCGGCCTAAAGCCAAAAATATTGTAGTGTTGTGGACAAGGAAGAAGGGATGAAGAAGAGAAACAAGAAAGAGATGGATTACTTATTAGTGACGACCTACTGATGGTTAAATCGTCAATAAGGTCAATGAACATCCCTTTATTGACAGCTAAATCATCATTAAAGTAACCAACCAATTATAAAAAAATATTAAATGTGAATCATACACTATTGACAACTTGTCTATTGAAATGTCGTGAACCACCCCTTATCAACAACAAAACTGCCAATAATGTCATGGACAAATTTAAATAAACATTAAATATGAATCACCCTTTAATTAACGACTAGGTTGTTGGCAATTACCCTGGCCAAAATTAAATAAGCATTAAATGTGAACCACTCATTACTATCAATAACATCAACGACCAAATTTAAAAGACATTAAGTGTTACCGTTCACTTACCGACAACTTGATTTTAAATTATTGGTAGTTAAATCATCAATACTTCTGCTTAATTTATATATAGCTCAGTCGTTTATAATTTGCTGATAGCTCAATCTTTGATAATACTAAAAAATAAATTAAAATTATCAATTATTCAGTGATCTCCTTATCGACAACTATTCCATTGGTAAGTTCACCATTTATAGCTAGTGTCAATCCTTAATAAAAAATCATTGGTAATACACAATTTTCTTATAATGTGTACAAATTGGACAATTATTTATTTTGCATTTGTGCAAGAAAAAAAAATACTCAAAGGAATAGCTTTTAGATATGTTATTTAGAAACAAGATAAATGTTACAGAATATGGAAAATGTAAACATACACCTCATTTTAGCTGGAAGGAAGAGAGGGATAAGAAGAAAAAAAAGATTAAAAAAAAAGACATGAGAAGAAAATGAGATAAAATAAAATGTAAAACTATGGAACTCATTAGATTCAAGACATGAAACTTATCCCATTAGATATACCTACATAAAAACTATGGAATTCAACTAATATTTGAACAAAAAAGGACCATAAACATGATGAAAATTACACAAAAAGTAAGTCACACAAGCAACCAAAAAGAATTTACTATTAGATTTTTTAGTTTTTGGATTGCTCATGAGACTCATTTTCATGCGATTTTCATAATGTTTTAGCCCTTTTTAGTTCGAATGTTAGTTAGATTTCATAATTTTCATATAGGTAAATGTAATGGGATAAGTTTCACTTCTTGAATCAGTCAAAAAAGGATTCAAAATTGTGCCTGAAATCGAAAATGATCACTATTTTGGAAGGAGAACATTAACTCGGATTTGAAAGCTAAAGGACTAAAACGAACCTTTTAAAAGATAAATGATCAAAACGAATTTTAATAAAAAGATAAGGGATTAAAAATGTATTTTAGCCTTTAAATAATTAAGGTTTGAAAGTTACCACCAATCACTTTATCCATTAAAAATTAGTACAATTAAATGCTTTAAACAATATATTCAATCTACGTTTTAGAGTTTACAAAAAAAAAATTACAATTTACAAATTAGAAAGATCTTCATATCCTACATCATTCATTCTAAAAATAGTTACCTATTAATTTAATATTCCCCTTTAAATAAATTAATTCGATCCTTTATATAAATGACATGCATATTCATTGTTTTATTTTTTACATGTCTCATTTTGTCTTACATATTATATCGAGAATTGTAAATGACTATGAAAAACAGTCATCATTCTATGAAAAATAAAATTATCCCTTACAATATATTTTGACAAATTAAATTTTGAGAAAATATTTTAAAAAATATTAAGTGAAGTAATGATGAAGAAAAAGAAAAGATACGTTTATTTAAAAATAATGATAATAATTAAACGTGATAATATATTTTTTTGAATGAAAAATCGTTTCAAAACATTTCTTAAATTAAAATCTCAATTTGTCATAATTGTGTAATATATATATTTGTTCACATTGATTATTGTTATCTACTCTTATATTGCAAATGTAAGTTCTCATTATTAAATGTAAACAATTTTGAAAGTTATTCTCTTTTTCATTAAGTCGACTTTTGTTACATTGAGTATTTAATATTAGTTTTTCACTTAAATTTTTTTATTATGTTCAAACAATAGACTACAAGAAATTTGTTACTTAGCATCGGCTATTGATTGATGCTAAACAACGAAAACTGACACTAAATACTATTTAGTTTTAGCCTTTGCATCGAAGTCGGGTTCAACACAAATTCAGTTAAAACAAAATTTTTGCATCCGTTACTGGTATGCTAAAACAAATGTGGAAACTAAGAACAAATTAAAATGATTGACATTAATGTTAGCATCCACATTACTGACACAAAATTCCTTAAAAACTAACACTATGTAGAAGCAAAAAGTTAAGCCGACACTAATAATTGTTTTAAAATAATTTTCTTCATTTATTATTGATATATTACAAAACCTAAATATATAAATTAAAATAATAAAAGCATAACAAGATAATAATATCAATAATAATATAAAAATAAATAATCATCATCATATATACAACAATCCTCAAGTATGTAATACAATAGTCAAAGTACACTAAAAAAAACAAAAGTATCTAATCATCTAACGATGCCCCACAATGAACATTAGTAGATAAGTCTATGGTGCCATAAACATGTCCTCTACTCTTTTCACCAACAACGTCCTTGTAGATATCAATCTTGCCCGACAATGCAACCTCTTGCATCCCAAAGTTGTATAAAAATAAAGTATATAATTGACAACTTACATATGTCTACTAGGAGCGACTATCAACTGAATTGCTTGACTTCTTCTCGTGATTAGCCAAGAAGAGCTCATCAATCCACAGATCATCTAAATATCATGGCTTTGCGAACTAGAAAGGAAACAAATGTTTAGTCTAAAAATATGACATATTCAAAAGATATTGAACTATGTAAAACACATGAGTGTGAGTGAATATATACTAGGTCCAATGTCACTACAAGATGAGACTTACAGCCTATAGTATGGATTGCTCTATCTTTAGTCAAGGCCATGTTGACCTTGTTTTAGGATGACAACTTGTTGAAGGTCAGACTATCTTGATAAGAAAGAAGACTAGCTCAAGCCTTGTCCCTTATCTAGTGTGGCTTCTTCTCGATCTTCCTTGCCTTAGTCAAAATATCCATAAGACGTTTTGAGCAATGTTCCTTAAACGTCTTATGAATAATGTGCTCATGACGAGAATCCCATGAAACTTTGCCTTGCACAGTAATTGTGAAATAGTTATTTAGTACGTAAGTAAAAAAACTATTTACAAAACAAGGATGCAACTATACACACAATACAATGTTGGGTTACGTCATATGCTATGTTTAAAACTAATATCGGTTTTGGCCGACGTTAAGTATTTTAGTATTTAAAGATTAAAAAAATTGAATTCAAAGGATTACATCCATTTTGCGTCTGTTTGGTCAACACTAACGTTACAACTCTAGTTGAAGCTTTTCTTGTAGTAATATTACTTAAAATAATTTCCAATTCAAATTTGATTTGAATTTTAAATTTCTATTCTTGATACATTATATCAAATTAAAATTAATCATTTTTAGATAAATTAAATTTGTTAGATTGTTGAAATTTTAATTAATTTCATTTTGATTTTATTTTTAAATTTTGTCACACCATATCAATAAAGATAATGTGTCTTAATTTAAGTAATTTATTTTCACTATTTCATACTTAATTTTAAAATTATCATCTCTTTAATTTATTTTTATTAATAAATTATAGTTAAATTAGAAAATACCCACTCAATATACAAAAACTTAGATAGTTATTATATATATATATATATATCTAAGAGAATCCTTTTGAAAAATAGATCAAGGAAACACACATAAAGGATATAATCATGATGAGCATTTAGTACAAGAAAAGTTTTTAGTTTCCTAAGAATCTGAATATGGGAATGCCTGTTTTTTATATTTGGTTTATTATTTAAAATATAACATTCTCAGGAAACATTATTTCCTGGGAATCTTTTTAACCTTTGTTTCCCATGGGGAGAGGTGATAATCTAACTTTCCCAAGTTGGGTGAAAAGTTCTACAGTGGTAAACATATCACGTTACCTTTATTAACTCATTTAATGTGATAAATAATTAAAGTTTCTGGTAAAGTTATATTAAAACTGAACATAAAAATATTTAATTTCCAAATAACATATATAAATACTCCTAAGAATATTTATGACTAACCAAACAAATTTTAGTCATTCTTAGGAATCATGATTCTCGGGATTTATGATTCCTAGGCATGAAAAAATTTCTTTTATCAAACGCACCCTAAGATATTAGCAAGAGTTTAGTTGATTAATACTTCAATCATCTCAATTTTCCATCATTAACTTGATTTTGTATTTTAATTCTTTACAAGAATTATGTTGTTCAAATTTTAAATAAATTAAAATAGATTGTTTTAGTGATTAAACTAAATTGTACAAAAAAAAAAAAAAAAAGAGATTGAACTAAATTAGCACATTTGGCGAAATCTAATGATCATTGCCTAAAAATATTGGGTAATATTTAATTGATTAATACACTCAATTCTCTCCAAATTTGGTTTTAATAATTTATGAAGTATTGTATTAGAATTTACAATATTTTAATGTAATCAACACATAATCAAATTAATATACGTGCATTTGACCAAGTTTGTTCACTCATTCCTTTTCTTTTTCTTTTTGTTTTTTGTTTTCCTATAGGTATCCTCCATCAAAAGTAATATTGTTCCAAGTATTATCAAACACTAAATGTTGATATCTCTTTCAGCAGAGATTTGAATCTTGATTCACTACATAATGGGGACTAACCCCTTCCACTAAATCCAACCCTTGTTGGTCACGCTCACATATTCTTTTTTATCGTTCTTCTTTTCTTTTAAAGGAGTTTTCCACCCATTGTTGCAATGGGCAGTTGTACTTTCACCTATTGTCCCATAATTTGCTTGCTTAGCGTTGAAAGGAATTCATTATGTATAACCTAAGAAGTAGGAGCAATTCGGTGTCGAGTCAAGAACCCTAAGATGCTATGCTGATAGCAGGTAAACATACCATTAGACCAGGGTCGAAATCGGTTTTTTCTTTAAAAGAGATGTAAATATTACTCTCCCTTAAACACGCTTGACTGCAAAATTTTAATGAAATTCAATGCATTAGTGCTAGTATGATTACACTTAATGAGCGAAATTGCATGTTGCAAAGTCTTTCTTTCAGTGATTGTTATCCTCTTTGCCTGAACACTATTATTGTGCTTTCCTACAAGCTTTTTGTCTGCCGCATTTCAGGGAATGTATAGAATACCCCTATTATAGGTATATATTGTAATAAGAATTTTATGGTAAACATATCCAATTTTTACTTAAAAAAAATTGAAGTCAATGAACATTCTAGGGTTTCAGTCTTATACGTCTGAGCTACATAGCCGTGTAGCATGTGAGTGGATAACCCACCATTCTCTTGAGAACGATGTGTGGCTTGAAGCGGATTATTACATATTTAATATTTTGGCTCCTAAGATTGTTAAAGCAGGTCTTTTTATTTTCATCTTGTTCTAGTGTCCTTTGTTCACATGAAATTTATAATTTATATATTTAAATTAACTTATTTTGTGTTGAAAATTTAAGGTCTTTCTTTTTTTCTCAGGATATAAATAATTTTACACTTTTTGAACGTGAAATTTATTTTTTGAGACACGAAACAATAAAGTTAATCTCTCCTTACAAATGACATTTTTATGACTCGATCGAATTTTTACCCTTTTATTATAAAGCTATTTATTATCATTGCACCTAACTTTAGGTTCAGATTATGCACTTTACGCATATATTCTGTCAATAACATTTGCGTCTTCAATAAACTAAATAAATTAATTATTCTGGCCGTGTAGATTTTTATTCACAAATTAAAATTATTATAAATATTTTCAATTCATTCCGAAAAAAATATTTATCTTTTCAAAAAAATTACATATTAATTATCGTTAAATAATTTAAAGAGTTTAATGGCTATACACTGTTAGTATAAAAAATTTTACGTTGTCAATCAATTAAAAATCACTGTTGGTATGACTTTTAAGGTAATTATTGAAAAAGTTAACAAATTTATCATATACGGGAGTTTGTGATTGAATGACAATGTAAAATTAATTTATACTAGTAATACATAGCCTATTTTCTCTAAATGACACTGACTAAAGTCATGCACCCCATCTGACATCAAAAGGAGAATTAAGTTTCACATCTAAAAATATTGGTATATTTCATGTAAGACAAAAAAATGCGGGGCATAATTATCTTTTACTTATTTTGATTAATCATATTTAAATTATGTTTATTTTTCATGCATTCTCCGTTACCACTTAGAAATAACCTTAAATATAACTTTTTAAAATAAGTATTACAAAAGTCAATAACTTACCTTACATGGTCATTTATGATTTGTCATTATATTTAAATTAAATTCTTCAATTATATATTATTTCTGTAATTAATTAAGAATATAAATAAAATGTATTTTTTAATAAAAATAGATATTTTTAATAATAATAAAGACCAACTTTGTTAATTTCAACTCCCTTTAATATATATATATATATATATATATATATTACATCTTTGGATGTAATATATTGAGTAGGAAAAACAAATCAATTAGCATTATAAATTTCAGAATTTCATGGATGAAGAAAGGTAATGACAAGCTTTCGCTGTCTTTTTTTTTTTTTTTTTGAGAATATTTTGTTTTCATAATTTACATGGTGCATAGTTTTCCAGCAATAATCAATATATTGAATATCCTAAAAGAAAACCAATTGCACTTCGTTTCTACTTTGCAGTCTGATCCTTTTGTTTGTATTTGGAGATTTGTAAAACACAGTTGATAAGTCCCACGGTATTTTCTGAATACGTCATCTGGCAATTGTTCAAGCAATTATAAATTTTTTTCAATCTTAACCGGAGCAAATAAATATGCAAATGCAATTCATATGCCATACATGCGTGTATATATGTGTGTATACACACACACAGCCTCTGCTTACTGATTCTAAAATATTTAGGAGAGGGGTGATGCCTCAGTCTAAGATAAGGAAAGCTTTCAGACTCAAAAACACTTACAAAGAAACTTACATTTACCTTATGCGAAAGAGATAAGAGAAAATTCAAACCTGCGACCTGATGTAAGACTATCTTACTCTACTCGACCAACTCTGTTAGGGTTACTGTGCCTCTTCTTTCTTCCATAACAATGTTGCTTGGATAGGTGTCTTTCTGTCCCTTTCAGTGTTTTTCCATCCTGACCAAAGAGAGATACATACTGTTCCATTTGTTTACGTTTTGTGTGTTTTCTATCTCAGTCTTTTATTTTTTTATTTTTTTCCTACCAGTTCTATTAGAACATCAATAAATTGACATTGTAAGTGACATTGTATATAATTATTTTTAGCTTACTTTTTATTTATTTTATACACTTTTTTGTGGGAATTGATTTTATATACACGGATTTCAAAAATAATTCACTTATAAATCAGAGAAACAATTTATTTTTGTTCAAAAGTCATTTTCCTTTTTATGCCACATACTCAGACTTTGTTATTCTCTATCTTTTTTCAATTGTAATGTGTGATTTTAAAAAATAATTACATTTACATAATTTGTATATTAAATTATGTATAATTATATAACAATGTCATATATGAGCTTAACAACAACAATTAAGCTTTTTTATAATAAGTAAGGTTAACCACATATATCAAATAACGCCATCATGATGTTGGATGATAAATCATATCCAGAGACAAATAATTTTTTCTTAAACATTTTACGTATAAAAATTTATTAATCTTTTTCTGCCTTTAACGATTGGATTATCATCCATCTAATAATCTACCCGCATATAAAACTTTAAATAGAAGGAAATTTCCAAATCATACTACTTTTACAAATCCCTAAGACAATTTTTCACATGCTAAGACTAAAGGAAAAAGTAACATTCTTTACTTTTTAATCAAAGCATAAACATCAATATATTTAAAAAAAAAAGTACTTAAGAAGATTGTAATAATATTTTGTGAAATTAACGTTTATAAAAAAATGAATTCACATGAATTTAAATAAAATATTCTAAAAATTAAAGAGATTATATCACGAAAAAAATTATTAGAACGTAACATCAAAAGTGTTAAGATATGAGTTCACCCAACTTTCACCCAAGCAACCTAAATAAGTCCTAGAAGCATAACTCTTGATCGAATTCACTATTGAAGGTGACTTGCTTAACTCAACAACTCTTATTCCCAATTGAAAACCTAACTCCTTAGAAATTACCAATTAGAGTAAGCATTTAAGAATTTCCAAGACCTCATAATTATCTGATGTATATTCCTAGAATATCTGTAATCTTATTACTTTATTCCAATTTTCCAAATTCAATCCCTATTCCAATTTCTCAATTGTCAATAGAAATCTAAGATCAACTAAATGACCAATTTATTTGTTTGTTTGTTTTCCTCACTGTTTTGAAAACCGGACCAAACCGGCCGGTCAGACCGAAAAACCGGTGAATCGGTCACTTGACCGGTTCAAATAAACCACAGAACTGGCCTGAAGAAAAACTGGTCAAAGAATCAGAAAGCCGGTCAAAAACAAGTCAAAATCGGTCAAAAACCGGTTCACAGCAAGTCAAAGAAAAATGTTTAATACAACATTATTTTGATTTTTTTTCTTAAAAAATAAAAACCAACCTAAAGTATTTATCATTTTCTTTTTCATTTTAAATATAAACTTGTTTTTATTAATAAATATTGATGTGTATAGTTAAAACTTATACTTAAGTATAATAACATATTTGATTTGCACTTATAGGTATTGTAAATGTAAAGAACCTATAAAATTATGTTTTATTTTTAATTTTTAGTATTACAAAATTATGATATTATGCTTTTTTAATATTATTTTATGTATTATTTATTATTATGAAAAACCGGTGAACCGGTTACCTGACCGGTTCAAATAAACCACAGAACCAGTCTGAAGAAAAACCGATCAAAAAACTGGAAAACCGGTCAAAAACCGATAAAATCGGCTAAAAATCGATAAAATCGGCTAAAAACCGATTCACAGCAGGTCAAAGAAAAATGTTTAATACAACATTATTTTGATTTTTTTTCTTAAAAAAAAAAACCAACCTAAAGTATTTATCATTTTCTTTTTTATTTTAAATATAAACTTGTTTTTATTAATAAATATTGATGTGTATAGTTAAAACTTATACTTAAGTATCATAACATATTTGATTTGCACTTATAGGTATTGTAAATGTAAATAACCTATAAAATTATGTTTTATTTTTAATTTTTAGTATTACAAAATTATGATATTATGCTTTTTTAATATTATTTTATGTATTATTTAATTATTATTATTATTATTTTATTAATACCGGTTCGACTACGGTTCAACCCCGGTTAAACCATTGAACCTTGAACCAGTGCCTTGACTGGTTTACTGACTGGCCCGGCTTTAAAAACATTGGAAATAACTTTAATTAGAAGTAAGAATTCAAATTACATTAAGCGTATGTTTCACAAGGATTTTCAGTTAGTTTTATCTTTTTATTTTTATTCCTTTTTTACGCTTATAATATTTATTAAATTTTGTTTTTACTCTTTTTTATGTAAGGTAGGATTTTATTATTCTTTTTTGTTTCTCTTGTTAACAATAGGATTTTATCTTACTTTTTCTATTATTTTTAGATAATTTTTAACCATTACACTATTTACAATCTTTTATTGTATTATTTAGCATTATATTTCAAGATATTGACAATGATAAATGATAGGTTTATTTTATTTTATTTTTTGGATTTTTTTTATACTACATTGTTTATTTTAATCACTACACTATTTACGTTATTTATTCAATTCTATTATTATAATAGTATACTTCAAGCTATTTTAACCATTATACCGATCAACATAATAAAAACATGCAATCAGGGTACACCTTGTGCCGAAAATTGTGATTTCTCAAATTAATTTCATTTCGATTGGCTTTTCAAAAAAAATAATAAAAATATGATGTCTACTTAAATGTATGTTATTTTTATTTTATTTTAAACTTGATTGAGATATTTTAAGATATAGTATAAGATTAACAATAGAATGCACAATATAAAAAAAATACAATAATTGAAACTAAAAAATATAATTAAAATAATTAATCTATGAATAAAAAAATTGAAAGAGTTTAAAATTAATTAAAATAACTAAAGTTATAATTACCCAAAAAATATTTTGATCAATAAAATAAAATTAAAATTTATATAAAAACATCATATAAACATATTCATTTATGTTATTTTACATTTATCATCTATTCTAACAGATAATTTTATCAAATATTTATAATTTAATAAGTTAGCTTAACATCTTTTAGCTACCAATTAGTTTTTCAATTTCCTGTTAGTTGTTGACCTTTCAGCTATTTTTTTTTTTTTTGGTGAAATTTAGCTAGCTTTTTAACTACGTATTTTTTTGTCAAACATAGCCCAAATTACAATTGGGATTTCTCATCTTCTAACTACAAGATTTAGTTGCACAAAATGGAAAAAGGAAAAATAAAAGAGAAAAGAAGAGAGTTTTAGAAAATTCCATAAGAAAATTATGAATCCTGGAGAGCCTTAAATCCGCATATCCGCCACTTTTTAAGAATACCAAGAAAGAAAAAACTTGAGAAAACCTTCCAACTGTCCAAAACTGTCTGCATCTAAGTATGAACCTTATTTATATCTTCTTCACGTTATATTGACATTAATAACGCTAAATTAGCGTTATAATGGTCTGTAGATTACAAAAGAGACATCATTTTGATTTGGTTTAATTGCACTTTTTTCTTCCATAGTTTCATAATTTTGTGAATTTTACTTCCTAATTTTTTTTGCACATTTTGCTCTTATATTTTAAAATTTTTACAAATTTTGCCCGTCCATTAGTTGAGCATCCATTCCATTGGTTTGAATAAAATCTTTCTAGAATTTTAAATTATCTCCAAATTCAATCCAAATGCTTTTGAAATAAACATAAAAATTCATATAAAATCTTAAAATGAATGGAAGAAGATAAAAATATTTAATACCTAAAAATAAAATAGATTTAAATTAAATAACATTAAAATAAAAATAAAATGTAAAGTATGTGCAATTTTGTATATTATATCTATGCAAAGTAGATGAAAGGAAGACTATCAATGAATACATGGTTAATCACAGTTTACACACCCAAAGCTTTTTAGAGACTCAGGCTCTATATATAATAAATGAGTATGTGTTTATGGCTTTGGATGGTAGGGTTGAGTTAAAAGAGGTCAAATGATGGTTTGCGATTGACAATGATATGATTTGGTCTGTAAAAAGAGTGTTTGTAGGTTAGAATGGTTCAGAGATATTTGAAGATAACAAATATCAACATTTTTATTATTTATTATTTTTCTCACATTTTGTTCTCATATTTTCAAAATATTACACATTTTGCTTCATATTTTCAAAATATTGTATATTTTATCCCTTAATCACATGTTATCATGCTAATGTCACATCATCAATCTATGTCAACACCACATGTACTACTACGTCATCATTAAATTGTCACATCAGTAGTTAATGTTGTCACGTCAATGGTCAACTAACAGAATAAATGTTCAACTAAAAAGAAGACAAAATTCATGAAAATTTAAAAATATAAAGACAAAATTTGCAAAAAAAATTGAGGGCCAAATTTACAAAATCATAAAACTATGGGGGAAGTTAAGTCTTTTGATTTCTAGGGGTTACAACACTAAGTTTGGTGTCCATGACACTGGAAACATCTCTTATAAATCTTCACTCAAAGCTTTCTTAAAATTCATGATTATAACAAAGTGAGTCTCAAGCACTAAAATCAAGAAGAATGAACACAATCTAATCTGTAAACTTACATATTATGCTTAAATCACGATGAAACATTAAAACAAAACCCTTTTAGATAGATTTGCAAGAAATATCTGTAACAAAAATATTAAATCTCTTCTTAAATTACACAATTAAAATATCCTTGATGATACTTATTAGACAGACATAATATAATACAATCTCGTCCGCTGCCAAATTACAATGTCAAAAACAACAAAGTTATTGAACGCGTCATCAGCTTAATTAATTAAATGCGTATAAAGCCACGATCCATCAACTGAAAAATAATGTGCTTAAATTAAGATCGAGGTACTCCTGCTTCTTAGGGCAATTTTCTTTGTCTATTTCGGCAGCCTATTAAAATGTAAACACCTGTCCAGCAAACCTGCACCTTCTTCCGAGTTATTTTAATGCCCTTTAGGCAAGAGATAGCTACGTTCAAAACAGCCAACTATGGGACAGTGGCCACTACAGGGTAGACATTCCAGTACCTATAAACCCCACTAGGCTAAATAGAATGTGGGGCGGCATTACGTTATGGACTAACATTTTTTCTTTTATTGCACCAAAAAGGGTATTAGAGATTAAAATATGGATCTTTTTGAAGCTAATTCACACTATCTAGTTATTAGTTGATATTTTTTCTAGTGTCTTCCACGTGCCCTTGGGTAATTAATTATGTTGTGCTATTGGTGCATAGTGTATCAAACATTTGGGAATGCAAAGTAGAGATTGGCCAAACCAAGCCAATCAAATCAATGTTTTTTTCTACGAATCTATGAGTTTGAAGAGTCCTAAACGATTGGCTAACCCCTGCTATCCAAATGCAAAATAATACTGGACGTGTAGCCTTCCATGATCAGAACCAAACCCACTCCTTTTACGTAGGCAGGTTCTTTCTGTCAACTTTTTTGCTGATTCCTTCTAAAGTGGAAACCCCATTTAGCACAACATTTTGAAATACATGGACACCTTAGGCCTAGTTTCAGAGTAACCAAAAAACAGTTCATAATAGGTGTATTTAATAAAACTTAAAAGAAGAATAAAATAATAACACATTCTTCAACACATACTATTGTTTATTAAAATTTATTAAAAATTACAAAATTATATAAGTGAGACCTGTTAAATAGCAAGTGAGATTTATACTATTTTGTTAATCCTAATAAATTTCAACAAATAATAAAAAGTGTTTAAACGAGTATCTTGCTAGCATTCTTCTAATTCTTAGTGGGTTACAAAAGGGAGTCATGTTCATCACAACAATCTTCTGGTGTCTATCCCACACAAATATCTTTTAATTTGTTATATAGATTTAAATATAATTTTCGTCCCTGTACTTTAGTTTTTTTTTATTTTTCGTCCCTGTAAAAAAAAATTAAAAATATCTTCTTACTTTAGTGTTTTTTTATTTTTAGTTCCTACCGTCTAATTCCGTTACAAAAACATTAAATTGCTGACATCATGCTGTGACACATTAGCAAATGACAACATGATGATGTCATCATGTGTCAAACAGCACAAAGTGACACATCATCGCGGCACATCAGCAAAAAGTGTCACGTCAACAATAGTGTCACATTTTCATTATTGTAGAGGGGCTAAAAATAAAAAAAAATATTTATAGGGACTTAAAATGAAAAAAAATATATGTACAAGGACGAAAAATGAAAAAATTACTTTGACTAAAGAAAAATGACATATTTGTAGGCACAAAAAAATTAAGCCTTAAATATAATGTATAAATTTAATTTATACTTAATATAAAATAAAGATCTTAATGATAAAAACATTACAACCAAAGAGTTAGGTACTCCAAGATAAAAACACTATCATATAATCAAAATTGTTTGGCTAATCCCAACCTGATTTAATGATATGACAAAAACATAACTGTAGCACCAGCTGACTCATCATCATCAATCTAAATACCCAATTGAATAGGAAAATGATACATATATATGAAATATGGCTGGTTGGACTCGTTGTTATGATTGGCATCATTATCAAAATGGCTTGACAACAGAGGATGACTAAAGTATATCAGGTGCACTTTTCTATTTTGTGTGTTGTTGCTTGTGTTCTGTATAGAGAGCTACCTCAAATTTTAAGGATTTGGTCTCATCTACACACTCTTCTATAGTAAATTTTAGTTCTTATCATTATTTTATAATTTTTTTTATTTGTAGGCTAAAGATATTGTTATTCTCGCATTAGGCTAACGCAGATGGCAAAATTTGGTTTGACAATTCATTTATCTCTTTCAATTTTTCTACTTCTCTTAATCAATCTAGTTACTATCAATTGTTTCATTTGATTTGTGACTTCTTTTTAGTCTTCTCTGCTTCCCCTTCTGCTTAAACTTTTGATTTTGATAAGCTTTTTTGAATTTCTCTGAAATTTGAATGTCATAAATAATTGTCATGCTAGTGCTTGTACTTTTTTTGAAAAATATATATAATATGGGTTGTGGCTACTATGAAATATAAGTGCTCTTTTTGGCAACTTTAGGTATGGTATGAAAGTTGCCAGAGTAAATGAAAATAGACAATAAATGGAACTATATGATTGATTAATTTATAGTAAAGGATTGTGAAAATAGTCAAAAATATTTGGAAAATGTAGTAAATGATTGGTTAATTTTTTTTGTGCATGCAAATATGTTCTTTTTTCTTCTTTTAGTCAATGTATTTTTTTCATTTTTTGTCCTTGTAATTTTTTTTTCATTTTTAGTCCCTGTAAATGTTTTTTTTTATTTTTAGTCCTCCCATAGTAACAATGACATGACACTATTACTGACATGAGAATATTGTTGACATGACACTTTTGCTGATATGTCACTTGCGCTGAGATGCAACATGATGACATCATTTGTTGATGTGTTACGGTTGACGTCAGCAATTTAACATTTTTTTTAATAGAATTAGACGACAAAGACTCAAAATAAAAAAGCGTTAAAATATAAAAACGATTTAAAAAAATAAATTACAGAAACAAAAAATAAAAAAACGTTAAAATACAAGAACAAAAATCATATTTAAGTCTTGTTATATATTATGACCAGAAACGCCACCTGCTAATTGTAGTTGAAACTAATCTTTCCAATGAATTGGAGTGCTGGTCTCCACTCATGTTGGGCACTAAGAGCATACCGGCGCACTTTGACCAGTCAGCTAAAGTGCCAAGGCTGAAACCTGAACGTCATGCAAAGTACATCCTAGCTAAAGATCAGCATAACGTAGTTGCAGAATGCAGTGAACCTTGTAGCACCCCCGACACCAATCATGTCATGTCTCTCTACGGGTTGAGAAATTATTAGTTAGTCTTAGATTACTATGGCCTTAATTAATTTTTATATAACATGTAATTAAATATTATTAATTTTTTTTATAAATTATAAATTATAAATGTATATTATATAAATATTAGTTAAGATTATGGACGCTTAATAATTTTAAACTACTTAACACTTTCTCGAGTGGAGTCGAGTCACGTTCAAGGAGTGTAACTCCCATCTGACTCGAATATGTTTTTGGCCAATGACTATTTTATTGGAAGACTAATATGATGATGCACATTGACCATATGAGACACCCAAAGTCCAAAGCCACAAAACTCCTCAAACAATCCTCAATCTCTATTAATCAAATCAACGCAACACTAACACTACCTCTACTAAGAATTGAATATTGGTATAAAAAAAATTAAAAAATTTAAGGAGTCTTTTAGTTTAAGAAAATATTTTATATTGTTATTTTTATTTTTAATTACAAAAATGTCATTTTGTTTTTACTTTATTTTCTATTTTTAAAAATTGTACAGGAATAAAAGAAACAACTTTTTATTGCTTTATGTTTTAAAAAGTTTATGTAAGAAACAGTAAATAGAAGAGTTTACAACCAAGGAAACAATTACGAATAGCAAAGAATCTATCTTTTCCTCTAATATTTATTTCCTTAGTGTTTGTTGCTAAAAACACTTACAGAGAAGCAATGTTTTTTATATTGTATTTTTTAATTATTTACCTTTCATTTGCACTAGAACCCTTGTTGGTTTTTTTTTTTTTCATATAACTAAATCATATGAAATAAATTTTTATCTTTTTTCTTCTCACATACTCCAACTTTGTTTTGAGTGTTTTAAACTTCAAAGTTAGTAATAAGATAAAATCAATGTTTGGATCAATAAAAAGTAAGGGAATGAACTGAAATGAAATGAAATAATATTAGTTATAAATGTTTTTAATTTTTAAAAATTGAATTGAAATGAAACTTGATGGTTGCTCTTTTTTTCCCCTCAAATTTTGGAAGTAAGAGATAGAATCAATTTAAGTAACCTCTTTACAATTTTATTTATTTCTTAAAATGATATAAATGATACTATAATCTATTTCATCATAAAATATCAAACAATAATATTATGATTTTATTCATTATATCCATCATGATCCTAGGAACTAAGACTGTGGCAATCACTTGAGCATCTTGGTTCTCGGCTTCTCGCTCGTGTTTGAGATAGATTGGTTTAGGGACACATTTTTTCATTTTGATAAGTATTTTAAAAATTATTTTTTGATTCAAAATTAGAGGTGTGTATACGGGTCAGCCTGCCGGTTTAGGCCCGGCCCTCAAAGGCCTACAACTTAACAGTCTGGGCCAACCCGAACGGCAACATAAATAGGCCAAGTTTTATAGGCCCGCGTCCACACCGCATAACTTGCGAGCTAACAGGCCAATCCACGGCTTGCAAACAAAAAACTAAAAAAAAAAAGCGAAAAAAGTGAAAAAAATAAAATAAAAATAGAAATAAATAACAAAATATTTAAATTAAACATGATCATCAATCCAACCATTTAAGTATCAAACACTTTTTAGTTGATTAACCAAATACACCAACCAAATATGAAATTAAAAGTCTTACGAATTAAATATCTAAAGTGCAAATTTCAAATACACACATAATACTAAATAGGAAGTACATTATCAAATATTTAAAATACATGATTATCAATTATCTTTAATAATTATGTTTGACTTCATCTTTAATATAGCTGACTCCTCAATTTTATTTTAAAAAATAGTTAGTAAAAGCCTGCAGATAGAATCTGTTTAAATCGCGGGTTAAACAGACTAGGCTAAAAAGCCCGCATTCTTAAATGGGCCAAAATTTTAGGCCCGTAGTCCACACGGTCTTCGGGCTAAACCGGTGACCCGCGGGCCTTGGTCTATATGTCCAACTCTATTCAAAATAGCTCCTTTTTTTTAAACGATCGAAAAACACGCTAATATGAACATATTAAGTTTAATTTGTTTTGTCATCTTGGCCCAAGGCTTAGTTCATCTTATCAATCTTGGCAAACAATCAAAGGCCTTACTATTAGCTAACAGGGCTTATGAACAGGCCTAAGCAATACGTATCGTTTTAATTCACTTCAATTATGTTATTTTATTGGACAAATAAATTACATCGAGTCTCGAAGATTGAATTCCAACGTTATTGCTGTTATTATTGTTGGCCATATTAAATCCAATGACATTTAGGCAAGTTTCAATTATATAAAAGTAGAAGGATCAAATTGGGGGGAAAAAACATGCATTTTTTTTAGGACTAAAAGGAGAATATTTTTGATGGGCATTCAAAATCATAAATTTTTGTTTTTGACAATCACGCAAAGTCATAGTTAATCCCCTCACATTTGAAAAATACATTTTATTACTTAACATTTTTTAAATGTAAAAAATAACATTTTGTTATTAATTTGTTCATAATTAACTACTGATTAGCTAAGTTGTAGCAAATCAGTTAGAGATTAATTACAGAAGGACTATTTTACACATTTTAAAAACATTAAAAATTGAAATATACCTTTTCAAATGTATGTCATGTATTAAAACACATGACTCAGTCAATGGGAGTTGGGTTTAGCGAAAGAGACTAGTCTTCCACAATGTGACGAATTAAGGTTTAAATTCTGTTGAAAGAAGTACCTACAATTAGTGCCGACAGTGTTTCGAATAAAATTGCCTTTAAAGGAAGATGTTTGTGAAAAAAAAAAATAAAAAAAAAAAAAAATATATATATATATATATATATATATATATATATAAACTCAATTTTAAGTTACTATTTTTTTTGTTTTTTCAATTTTACTTGTTTATCAGGTGAAGGTGATATTACGAAAGCCACTTATAATTAGCGTGTTTGGGCATGTATTATAGATTCACGTAAGTCCAAATTTTCACATCAAAAGTAACAATACAAAAGTAACATGCAATAACTTTGGCCAAATGCAAATCTGCTGCGACATAAAGCTGATCCAAACACACGCTATGACAAATTATCATATAAGGTATGCAATGCAACTAGAAGAATTGATAAATTTCATTCTCAAAAAAGTAAAAGGTTTGACGTAGAGATAAAATGATTCTGAAAAGCTTAGAGAGGACTAAAGTAAAGAGAAATTAAATGAAACGTTACTAATACTTTCTTCATTGCCTAAATTAGCTGCAACCTCAAAAGACAATCACAATTAAATGTTTACGTTATTAGTTTTTTCCTAAATTTATACAAATGTCATTTTAAAATATACATATTTTTATCTTCAGTAATAATTAATTTAAAGTATTTCAATACATTAATTAAATAAAATATTTTCAATTAATATATTCAAACATTATCCGTGTAATTAACGTAAATGTACAGACTAATAAAATGGCCGAATAACCTGCAGTCCTCTAGTTTCATAAGAACAAAACTTAGATACAATATTTTAGGTATTGTTAATGCTATTCTCTAATTAAAATAAGAGTTTTACTTTGGTAATCTACAAAACTCTTTAATACTTTCTTTTATTATGTGAATTACCGAGATGAAATTCTAATTTTAATTGAAGAACAACAATAACAGTACCTTAGATACTGTATCTAAATTTTGTCCGTTGCATAACTATTTCCTACCACAAATTATTAACCTCTTGACCTTTAAATGAGTTACGTTACGTAACCAAATTGACATCGTAATTGCTACAATATTATTACCGGAGTTATGAAACCAAAAAATTATAATTCCAGTATTCCACGTCTTATTAATATTTAGTGGTGAATATTTTAAGGAAATGCCCTTAGAGCACTGATTAAGGAATTAAAACTGGAAATGTTTTATTGGAGTGCATTTTTCTGTAATTTCCAACACAACCCTAATGTAATCCTTTAATAAAAACTTTCTATTTATTAATTTCTTAACGAATGTCTTTAAGAAACCAGTTTAGCAAGACCATATTTTAATTATGGACGCTAAATTTATTAAACATCAGAGAAAAAAAAAGAAATAAATTACGGTAATTCCTCTAACTATCACCCTAGTAATTGAACCAGAAGTTAAAGTGAAATAATGAACATTAATTAGAAATTCAACAGTTGATATAATAATTAATTTTAAATTTTTTTATATATGTATTTAATTTTATCATAATTTTCAATAGTTGATTTTTTAATTAACGATTGTGAGTTTACTTTATTTTCTAAAGTACAACCCTCACTTGGAGGAGTCAAATCCGTTAAAGAAAGAACTTGATAAGGAACTTGACAACGTCTATGGTGGAGAAAGTAAGGAAGTGGTCTACCGTGGACAAGATATTTGAACCTACAATTATAAGTTTTATCGATTTTTTTTAACACATTAGCCTTTTTTTATTAATTTGTTATTTACGATTTTACCCACACTTTTGTGATGTTTCCCCTCTCCACCGCCACTGACCCTGCACCGCTCCCCCACTGCCTCTGGCACCTCCTCCCAATCGCGGCCACGAAGGTTGCCGCGATTCAGCTGGTTGAAGTTCTCCGAGTACTCCTTCAACCAACACGCAATTTCTTCTCTGTGTTGCCCCATTCTTCTTGATCCTTCCTGTAATCACTGCCACCGCCGTGGAACGCAGCATTGGCCACTAGATTCGAATCAGCGACGAACTTGAGCTTCTTGTTGCAGTCGTAAGGGCTGTCGGCGGTGATAGCACGCTTGGAATTGGGGGTTTGGACGAAATTGGGGGGCGACCTCCCCGAAGCATAGAAGAATGCCCTTGATGAGCTCAAGAAGCTTGTTCAAGAAGCGCTTAACAAGCATGAGTTAAGTGCTCCCAAGGCCCTCACACCAGAACCAAAGGACAAAAAAAAAATAAACGTCAACAGCTTGCCTATTAAAGACAATAATCAAGAGTCAACACATAACACTTGGTGAAAGAAATTAAATACCGTTTGATTTTTCTCTAAAGCAGCCAATTTTGTTAGTAATGATTAAATCAAATTGTTGACGAGCAAAAATGAGTCTTAAATAAAAGGCAGCATTTAAGACAATAGTCAAACCGATTCATGCTTCTTTTGAAGAATTATAACATTTGATTATAATTAATAAACTGGGAAAAGGTGTCAAGATAGAGAGCTATAATATCACTCGTTGCTCATAAACAAACCCCAAAAATCCACTTTGAACATAAGATAAAAAAGAATCTCTGTATTTGAGCTCCTAATCCTGTGCACAGAAGTGGAATAAAAGGAAGTGGTAGCATAAGAAGGAAGAAGAAGTGGTAGCAGAAGCAGCAAAGAAGGAACTATTCTGACAACTGTGGTAAAATGGACAGATGGACATTACTTTTCATAATGAGGACAAATGTGTAAAACAATTTTATATGTTAAAAATAATGTTAAAATGAAGATGACCGGTAGTGGAGGTTACCGTTAACTCATCTAAACCCTTTAATATTTTATTAACACATCTAAAGGTCACTATAAATTTGACCACCACAAACCACCTAAAGCACTTGACCACCGTAGCCTTGGCCAAGGAACTTGCACCCAAGTTACAAAGGAAGAACTCCCCTTAACATTACGACATTCTCTTTTCTATACAAAAGTAATATTATTATCACTATGATAGAGTTTCTTTAATGTTATTCCATTCGTTATCATATAGTTTTTTAAACTTTAAGTATACCTTACCTTAGGCTTATTGTTAATAAAGCATCAATTGCATAAGAGAAATGCTAGTAAAACTTTTTCAAATACTCTATTTTTAACAATCTCTCAATTATTGATTGAAATTTATTAAAATTACAAATTTTGATAGGTCTCACTTTTTATTTAATATTAGGGTCTGTTTGGATATATATTAAAAGATCTTTTGAGAATTTATCTTTTGAAATAAGCACTTTGTTATATAAAAAGTGGTGTTTGGATGTATATTTTTTTCAACTTTTAAAAAAGTAAGAGCTCCTAGTAGAACTTCTAATGAAGCTAAAATTTTCAACTTCTCAAATAATTATTATTTTGAATAAACACTTAATAATATATTATCCAAACACAATATTAGCTTATTTAAAAAATCTTTTCATAATAAAACTTTTAAATAAGCTCTTTTTTTATAAGTTCTTTTAAAAAAACTCATCCAAACAGACCCTAAGTCTCTTTTCTGATTTAAAAGTAAAACCTATCAAAATTTGTAAGTTTTAATAAATTTCAACTAATAGTTGAAAGAGTATCTAAAAGAGTGTTGTTAGCATTCCTTTATATATATATATAAATAATAAAAAAAAAAATTTACTATAATCAATTTTATGTTTGCACTAGTTAAATATTAAATTAAAAAAGTGTGATGAAACCACAAGCTTGTACTCCACTGGTTAGATATTAACTAAAAATAAAAAAAAGTAATCGAAAATTATGGTGGGATGCCGTTAAGCAGTTTTCGTCAATTTCATTTCATATGAATCAGCATTAACCTTCATTCATTGTGTTAAAATATAACTTGTAAACAAAACCTTACTAAAATATAGGTTTTGATTCTATCAAAAAAAATAAAAAATATAGGTTTTGAAATTAAAAAAAAAAATTCTAAAACTTAACTAATCCAAGCATGCACTATAAAAAATGATAATTTGTACATTTAACTTTTCATATCAAACTGCCAATTTGGTAATGGTGACAAACTTGTGTACTGGATTTTTGAACCGAGTTTCCCCTTTGACTGAGACTATTATGCAAACCATTCAATTTCCAGTCTAAGATTCTCTCAGAGTATGAAATTCCAAAGCCCCTTCCAAGCTTGGCTATTTAAGCAAAACATGAATTGATTCCTAATTCACTGTTGTGAATTTGTGACAAAACAATGGACGAAAAACTCTTGATAAACACTTCCAATCTGATTCCTAATAGAACAGCTGTGTGCACCATCTGCACTGTAAATGGCCAGTATATGATTAAAAACTCATCCTATATCTTTCAGATTTTTCCTTACAACTTTTAAGGCCAAAAATGAGTCATGGAAAAGAACAGTTTAGGGAACCTTGGCAGTAAATTATCTCAAACTTCCTCATTGACTGCATTCATTTACACAGAACACAACAACCCAATCTCAAGGGAACTTCTGATTCATGGCTGCAATTTGCACAAAGATTTCACTTAATTATCCCAGTTGATTGCAGTGTTCTCATTACCCTGTTCCTCTTTTCCAGTCTACAAGTCGTTGTCATCGTCGTCAAACAATTCTCGATCTTTAAGAAAGTATCCATCCTTTGGGGGCTCATAATCCTTCCCCCTCCAAACCACAATTTGTTCGTTCTCAAATGTCACCAGAATACAGGGGACCAGGTCCTGCATTAATACATGAGAAAATTGAAAAGGAGCAACTTTAATCACCAAGTCCAGGGAAACAAAACTTGAAAAACAGATATCATGTCTTTATAAAATGTTTGAAAGGTAGAGCAGAATGACATCATTATTGTATTACAATTACCACTATTATCGTTATTTACCTTCAAGTTACATAATTATAAACAAAAATTACACTTTACTCCATTGATTTGACTTAAAAACTGATAGATGCCCATTGGCAGTTAGTTAGGTGTCTGTGGGTGAGGGAATTAGTTGGGTTTGGGTAGTAGAAGAAATAAGGCATATTGCCTATAAATAAGAGGGGAGAGATCGAGAGAGAGATGTATCTTGTCATTTGAGAAAGGATTAGACTCTTAAAGATCAGGGAAAGTATTGGTCTCTAAAATATCCAAGGAAATCATTCATTTTGTATCTTCTAACCTATTCTATGTCTGCTATCACATTGGCACAGCAATTGGGATTTAGGGTTCATCAATAAAAATTCATTCTTTCCATAAGATTCTGAACCAGTTCTATTAAAAACATTTTGTCTTTCTGTGTTCAAAAATTTGACATCTTATCCTGGCGTGCTTTACTCTGTTACTACATAGCCCAACTTGTGGTATTTTCCATCTATTTTATCAACGGAATATACATATTAAAATTGCTAAAATATTTAAGAAAATGTGCCACTCCAACAAAACAAGCAGCCACCGTAACAAAAAAATTATAAGCAGAACAAGCAAAGAACTTTTTATTTGCTTGTTTAATCAACTATTACTGTAGTTACTCAAGAAAAGCTTTGACCATGTGAATGTTGAATAAAAAAGCCAAAAATATTAAGTTTCATTTTTTTATTAAAGAAAGTAGACGAGTTGATTGAATTTGCTTTTTCTACTGTAATTCTACAAATAATCATAAGAACAAAATGGGCAGCCAACGTAACAAAAATAAAAAGCCTTTCCTAGTCTTCCGTTTGGTCAAATTGTAGCTGAGATCAGCACAAAGATGCTTTAGCTCCTTAGTGCTCATAGATGGCATCCTTAGAGACGTTGATTGGCTTGTTGTAAACAAAAGAAAAAAAAAATGAACAATGATAGTTCGTTTCACGGAAAAAGCTTATCTAATGTAACTATATTGAATATTGATAGTTGATCACACAAGTAACTGAAAAAAGGTGCTCAACTGATGCCACTTTTTTATGCTACAACGCTCCCCATTTTGTTGGAGAAAGAGCTGGCATGTGACGTGGATTGAGTGTTAGAGAGAAGTATTAAATATTTTTGCCAAATTTAATATGTATAATAATTTTAAAAATGGATTGAAAATATCACAACTAGCCATGTAATAACAGAGAAAAACCCCAAAGAGGGTAAAGCGTCAAATTTACCACACACAAAGATAAACTGCTTTTGAGTCAAACCAAGGAGTGTAAAGTGTAATTTACCCTTATTGTAATAACCAGATGATTCAGTGCTCCGTAAAATCACATAAAATTGAAAATGTGTTTCACAACCAAAAGGATAAATGGTTTAAATAAGTTATTGATCCCTGAAAACCATGTGATTTTTGTAATTTTTAGGGATTAAAACCAAATAAAATTTTTATAGGGACTAGAAGTAGAACCAAAACTGTAATATTTTTAGGGACCAATAACTTATTTAAGCTGGAAAAAATTTACTAAAACTTCCACTAGGCTCTCCTCCATAATTAGAAGAATAAGTGATCATGGTGATGAAAGTGGTCAGGCTACCTCTGACTATCCACACAATGTAAGATGATAACCATACTATGAAGTATAATATGTTATATTCAATAAATTGATGAACCATCAAGAACAAAAAAACAAAAACAGCAGAACAAGTATAACCAATGGAAAACACCAACAGTCCAACACACATTTGCAGTCATAAAAAATAGTCTACCCAAACCTGTAGATTTATCAGTTCATATCACACAGATGAAGTACTAGCCACTTTCTTTTATATTCTTTATTTTGGTATTATTTTCTTTTATATTCTGGAGAGTCAATCACCATTCACAAATTGATTCTAACAACAATCCAATTTGTTTGGGTAGTTTTTCAAAGTAAATTTTCAAAGACTTATAGGTCATATTGTCGTAAAATAGTTTGAGGGTAGTAGGATTTTCTTGCTCCTCTAGAAAATTAAACTAAATGGCCAACAGGTTTCTAAAAAACATCCCTACAATCAACATTACAAAATCAATTTTAATAAGTGGGACCCAGACAATTTCCATAAAAAAGAATCCTTGTAATCACATTCAAAAAGTTATTCTACTTATAATACCCAAACAAACTCAATTTTAAAATTTCTATTGAGGTACCTAATCATCCAAGCTGAAAAAGGCATCGTACATAACAGTTATGCAACACAAGATAATTTACATGGCAAAGATAGCATTGTAAAGCTAGTTATCACAAACAACCTAATCAGCAAAGCAAAAGAGAATTGTCATTACCCTGAGCTTGCAGCCTATTTTCTTGTAATCTTTCCTCTCAAGCCCCTGGCAGTCTATCCGAACCAATTCACAGGAGAGGAAAGCATCTCTGACCATGGGTACCAAAAAAGTGTAATAACCATTTTGGCTGCAATTCACTTCAGAGTCAATAATGTTTGCAAAAGCATACTGGCAACTGAAATTAGAAAATACAATGCACATACCAAGTTTTGTTAAAGCAGGAACAGCTAGTCCTCTCTTCCGCATTTCTTTTGTTTCCTGAATACTTAAGCCATCAATTGTTGTCTTAATCAGTCTAGGATATACAGGTTCATGGGGTTTCCACAACATGAGAGGAATTGCAGGCCTCTTTTTCGGATTATAATTCCTGCCTCTGTATAATACAAGTGTACCCCCATGTCTGAAAATGACCTTTCCAAATGTTTTGTCCTGCAACAAGAACATGAGAATTGTTTATGCAGGTATTATCAGACAAGGTTTAGACATAAGAATGACACACAATCCAACCTACAGTTCAACTATCATGGAGTCCAGATGTTTCAAAATGGACCATAATATAAAACTTTACTTTAGTAGGCAAGGTAGTTAGATGAAAAGAAGTGAAGAAGTATGAAAAGGCATGAACCTCAAGCTGGGTACAAATATTTTTCATGTCCATAGTTGGAACACCCATGCATTTGATTCTTACTGCTTCAGCAAATTTCCAATGATTATGAATATCATTCAGCATGTTGTGAGTTAAACCATCCCTCCCTGGAACCAAACAATCAGAGTCCATCATTAATAGATATGAAGATAGAGATTGAAGAACACATAATTAAGTTAAAAAGATAAGTGCTGCTTGTTTTATTTAGCCTTTCTATGTAAAATTATAATAATTGCTTGAAAAGCTGCACACCAAACTGTATGGACTATGGAGAAGGGCAAGATCAAATTCCACAACACCAAAATCAAGAACTTTTATTTAAACATCTATCTGCCAGGATTTTCCTAGAAATAAGTACAAGGAAAACAACATTTCATACATGCTTCCAATATATGTCAGCAAATGGACTAATTCGTCTCCTCACCATACCCGCCCAATACATTTCCACTATAATTACAAAGCAAATTGCTATTTGTACCAATAGACTTATTCATTTCTCAACACAACCAAAACCAACCAAAAAATAAAAGCTAGCATTGAAAGGACCACAGAACATCATGCTGTCTGCCTCATCAAACAAAACTCAAATCTATAAGCACCAAACAATCATTGAAAAATTTCTAAAGAAATCCCACCCCTCCTGGCACAAAAATGAAAAAATGAAAAAAAAAAAAAAAAACTTTAGCATAAATCTGACATGAGTCCAGCAAACGTTTTGAAGCTTAACACTTTAATAGGTTTTAAAAACAATAAAAACATTCTTATCTCATTAAATTAGATAAGCTACATGGATCACACAACGTTATTGGACTCTATTAAAAAAAAAAATCTCAAGAATATTATTTACCATGGGATCCCATTTAACAATTTTCTTCAATATCCTTCTTGGTCTCCCTCTTCTATCCTTTTTCATGGGGACTAAAAACCATACAATCTAATCTGGTCACCAGTACTTTCATTGGCCTTTGCACATGTCCAAACCATCTTAACCAGCATCTCAACATTAGCTCATATCACTTAACCAACCTAAGTATCCCTCGGAAAAATATAAGATATACTTTTCCATATACTTAAAAATATCAAGACATATTTCAAGTATTCATAAATTATGAAGTTAGTCCCTAATTTTTTCAATTCCCATACAATTTTTCACATCCCCAGTCCTAATAATTAAAAAAAAAATACACATAAACTAGAAACAACTACACCGTCGGAGGTTGCGTCTAGCAAAAGGGACTAGTCTCTCCCAACACAAGTAACATGGCAAGAATCTCCGCTGAGAGAGAAGTCACATTTAGTGTCCGATTGTGTCTCGAATTGATGGAGGATACACGTGGGAAACCAACAAAAAAAAAGACACTAAAAATTAACAAATTAAGAAAAGGAAAAAGCCGTTTTCAACTTCCATACCGATATTGATGTGCCTATTAGTTTTGCTTCTCTCACATTGCGAAACCAGCGCCTTCCTCTCATCACTGGTAAGCGGTTTTCCTTGAATCATCTCTCTCTTCTTCTTCCTCCGCTCCTCCAACTTAGGGTCCTCCGCACCCTCCAAGCTCTCCACCTTCGGGTCCACCGCCGGGGCACACACTCCGGTCCACTTCCGGTCGAGCCGGCCCGGTCCAAAGGGCGAGTACTTGGGCTCCCTCAGCCCGATGGGCCGCACCGTGGGGCTGCTCTCCGTGTAGCTGAACCGGATATCGAAGGGCAGGTCGTCGGAACGGACTGGTTTGCGGCCGCTCCGGTCGAGGGAGGACGGAGGGCGGTACTTGGGCTTGGGCTTTTTTTGGTTGGGCTTGGTGGGAGAGGAAGCGGGCCATTGGGGTTCGGGAGTGAGAGAAGACGGTGGTTTGAAAGTGTAGCAGGTGTGGAGTTTAGAGGCGGCGGAGGAGAGGCGGCGCGTGAGGGGCGTGGCGGTGGATGAATTTTGGCGGGTAAGGCGAGTGAGGAGGGACATTAGGGTTTAAGGTTGCATAATGTTTGGGAGGTGCTGCAATGTAACTTGCAATAACGACGTTAGAGAATGTGGGGTTCAGGAGGAAAAAGAGATGGGAGAAAGTAAAAGGAAAAAATGGAATTGAATTGAATGAAAAATGATTTTTTTTGATTGTTTGGTAGAAAATAAAATAAAATAAAGTTAATTTTTTTAATTGTGTAAAAAAAATAGACATATATATAAAACAACATAAATACACTAAATGATAGTATGACAAATGATTTTTGAGTAAAAAATATACTTTAAAAAACACTTTTTTATGGAGAAGAAAAAGTGATAAAAAAACATTTGCATAGAATAAAAAAGAAATACGTGATAAAAAATTTGATAAGAGACGTGATAAAAAAAATGATATGAAATGTGATAAAATTTGGTAAGAAATGTGATAAAAACTAGGAGTATGCATACGAAAGCTTCTGGTTTAGTTAGGATACGTGACTTTTGTGACATTTTTGTCTTATCATTTTTTTTAATGCTTCCTTCCCTTCCCTTTTTCCCATATTAGAGTAAAATACATTTTGATGTTGTCTCATTGAAGTTTATCAATCCTTCATTTTTTGGTGTGATTCCAAACGAAGGAAAAGATTGTTCTTGTCAAGTTTTCATTCCTCTTTCAACCATTCCTTCCAAAATCTATAACACCAAAAAATTAAAGACTAAAAATAAAATATTTCAAAATTAGGAGACGAAATGATCATATTTAAATTTGGTGGATTAAAAGGAATTTTTGCTTAAATTTGAGGATAAAAAGATATTTAACTTTTAATAAAAGGAAAATGTTCATCAAAATGTTCTTCATGTTTGGGGAGATTTGTGTTCAAATAACTACAAATGTTTACAAGTGTTGTCACGTGAATAATTAGCCGAATGACTTGACTAGTTGCTCCAACACGATTCCAAAATAATTTAAACGATTTGTGCCGAGAAGGGAAATTTGCTTCTTAGCTAATGGGTTCCCAAGTTACTTTCAAGAAGTACTTGGTCTAGGTGAGAATAGAATTGGGTTTGCAAAAAGATAAATGATAAATAGGCTTGTTTGATTGATTGGATGTGTTCCTAAATATGAAGTACATGAGCTATTTATACCAAGCATTCAAATACAATTAGCATAGCCATATTTTTTTACCTAATAATCACCTAATTCGTGGCTCAGACCCTTTTGGCTGATCTCCTACCCATTCAACTAATCCTGACCCTTAGATTGGTAGACCGAGGCTTTATTCTGCTAATCATGGTGGGTCCACTCGTCTAAAAATGGCTCAAACTACTCCTATTTTTCAAGGATCATGATCCACTACATGGATCTTCTAGAAATTTGCCACTAACCACCACTTTTAGCTGTTGTAATATGCTACTAACCACCTCCTATTTTTTTAGGGAATGTGGGCTTGACTAATTTTCAATAGTATAGAATCTACTACATTCGAAAATTGAGGAGCATCTTATTATTCCCACAAAATCTCATATTGCTTTCATGTCAGGCCTCCCTTCAACGAGGTTAGCTGAATTTCAAAGTATTTGTCGAGCCTTACTTAGCTGAATGGATTTTCCCTCTAGTCGAACTACCTTTACATAGCTACCCAATTCGGCTAAGATGTAGTTGGCCTGGATTCGGCCCACTTTTCCTAAATACCCATGCTAAATAGTTTTCTATTTTGCTAGCCAAGATTCGTTTAATTTCTCAGGTGCCAACAACAAGGTGTTTTCAAATAATAACTACAAATTTCCTAGTTTTCCTTTCAATGATCACATATAAATAATAGTTCCTTTTCTATATGTGAAAAGCAGGAGACGCATTTGTAGTCTATGTTAAAATTTGTAATGATTAACTCATGTAAATTAATCTTAACATGAACTACAACTAGTTGCCAATTTGTTGTTGTCTCTCAAATAAAGTCCAAATAAAAGAATAACAAGGTAGTATTTAGCCATTCTATATAAAAAAGAAGTATTTAGGATACAAATATGATAAGTTATCATTCAAGATTTCAGATACATTTTTATTATACACATTTTAATATTAACTGAAATAAATTATTAATAAAATTCATTAAATTATTAAATAAAAAAATCATGTTATAACATTCCAATTTCAAATTTATTAACCGTCACCATTGAAAGCGTAAAAGTTCTTCATTTACTAATTCACTAACCAAAATTGCCAAAAATTAATGACAAATATCTATTTACTATATATGAAAATTTATTATATATTCAAATAACGACCCAAACAGACATTTGTCGTGTTCTCCTTCGTTTTATTTTCGTTCAAAGCATTTATTACTCTCTCTTTTTTCCTTTTGTTTGTTTATTTTTTTACCCTTTTCTCTATTGAATTGCCATATAATAGAGGAAATTGAATAAAAAGGTGAAGTAAGTACCGAGGAATCGTTAGGCCATAAGGCAAAACAGCAATCAATAAGGGAGGAAGGGAAGGACATTTAAACTTTAAAGAGGTCAATAACGACATCGAAATTCATCAAGGAAGGATAGTAGATAATGTCAATGACAATAAGGGTTTTACAGTGAAATTGAAAGTCTTCATAGGGACTCGTTGAACCCATGCGCCTAGGTAATGTACAAGTTACAAGTAAAATTAAGAGTAAATTACATTTTCTTCCTTTTAGATATGCGTGTATTAAATTGTCTCCACATCTTATATTATATATAAAAATGTGCATTTTATTCCTTAATAGATAAAAGCACTACACCTTACTACATGTTTAAATTTTTCGTCAAAATTTCATTAACTTTTGATAAAAAAAATATTATCAAATTATCTTACACTCCTCTCTTTTAAAAGATACAACCATTACTATACTCTATTCTTTTATGTTAAAATAAGCACTAGCCCTCCCTTAAAGATAAAAATATACTCTTATTTTAATTTTTTAGCTAAAAAATATTTTTATGACCAGAATATACTCTTCTCTCTTGAAAGACTTGCAATAGCAGCACATGATCAAAAACTTTTTTTCTTAACATCAAATATCAAACACAGTCACACAAGTATTAAAAGAACAATCAAACAATAAACTATTAACGGCATATTTGGACAAACTTATCAAGAAGATCTCATAGGAAAAGAAATTATCTAAAAGCTTTAATGTGAAAAGCTTCTTTTAGATAAATTAATTTGGTATTTGAATGATAGATAATTTGCTTCTGTATAAACTCTACAAGTGACAAAAATCTTTAAAATTTAACTTTTATATAAGTTATTGTAAGAACTCCAAAGTCCAAAAGTTGCTATGCATCCAAATACTTCTTCTAAGTTATAAAGAACTTATGCCGGTAGCTAAACTCTCAAAAGTTCTGTTAGCCTGTATAAACACGCCTTAAATGACTAACAGGGAGGATCAATATAAATATATGATTATCTTATATGTGTATTTCCTGCTCATCCAGGTCAAATATATAATATATCACCAAGATCAACTACGTATAAAATAAAAATTATATGTTGCTTAAATAAACCAGTGACAGACGAAGAATCGTAACGATTATAGGTTGGTGAATACCGAATAATGACTACTACGATTATATGTTGATCAAATGAAGAGGAAATGTTTCGAGGCGTGGATCAGAGTGAAGGTTGTAATCAACGCAGGAAGGGCATTGGTGGCAGAACAGTGATTGAAGCAAAGGTAGGGAACAAAATGTGGGGAGAAGTCTAGGTCGTGATTCCATACTAGAATGCAACCCACGCTTTTTCATACAACCCGGTCAACAAGGCGTTAACGTTTTGTTATGGAAGAAGTTGCGAGTGTCGCGATGCAATTACTCGGCAAGGGACAGGGGCCTTCTTCGCTTTGCCCTAAACTTCAATCACTGTCGCCGCCAAACCAACGCGCGTTCTTCCCGCTCAAACCTTTTACTATGACCATCATTTCCGTGCCGTTTGAAATCTCAGTTCATGAAGAGAGACAGAAGAAAAAGAAGAGATAAGATTGAATTGAATGGTTGGGAGGAAAGCGATTGCGGAGAGAAGAAGAAAAGTGTTGTTTATATAGACAGCGCCGCAAGAGTGAAGAGGGCGGAAGCATAGGGAAGTAGAAGAAACCCACTCGGGTTATGGATTCGGATACGCCCGAAACCCAAATGTTTGGACTGTTCTTTGAATATTAGCCCATTGCATGTCCAATAACAAATTAGCCCAAACACGCCCCTCGATTGCTGCTGTCTGAGCCTTTTGGGTTTGTAATCGATTCTGATCTGATCACCTCTACTTTTTGGCTTTTCCTTCTCTTCGGATCTTATGGTGACACACCCACCCTCTCACGTACCATCCACGCGCACATTTTGCGCGCTCTCTCAAATCGAAATAGCCTCACACACACATCATCACTCATACTCTCGTAAATTAACATAGGCAGAGAGCATAAACCAAAAAAAGTGAGAGGGAGAGAGAATCATTCGGAAGAACTCTTTCATACACCCTAGCTCCTCACCGGCAATTATTCACTCCAATATGTAGAATGTCTGTGTTCTTTTCTTTGATTCTTTCACATGTACACCGCAAATGAAGATTAAATAGCATACTGGTGAAAGATAGAAGTACTATGTTGGATGGCGCATATGGGGATCCGTGTGGTGACGGGAAATGGAACCTAAGTTTCAGCGTAAAAGTTGACTTAGCAGAAGAAATTTAAAATTTTAAAATAAAAAAGATCCAAACGAGTCAAAAGCACAGACTTATACTGAAGAGTAAATTAATTAATTATGAGAAAAACCTCGTACACCCCCTACCCCCACAGCAGAGACAAAATTTCTTCTAACACTTCCCCACATCAGAAAAATAAAACAGAATTCAGACACAAGTACAAATGACAGCCTAAAAGGCATCCCCACACGGGCCACACCACATCAGAACATGACAAGGACAAAATAAAATTAAACGGCACATAAAACTTAATAATAAAAGCAACACGTGGAACTCCATAACCAGCCTATAAGTGGCTTTCAACCCCGGACATTACGAAGCAAGTGTCAGTCCTTGACACTGGCACGTGCTCAAGCATTGGAGCTTGAGTTACTCAGCACGGTCGTCCTTCTTCTTCTTTTTGAAGATCCATGACCAATTAAAGATCATCTTCCTCTTGTTGGGCCCAAGGGAGCTACACTCAACTTCACCTCCTGGTATCTCACGTATCTCAGATGCAGCAGCACCGCCTTCATCAGCAAAGCGCGGAAGCTGAAATTAATAAATTTCATTATCTCATTACAATTAATTAATTGATGAACGAATGAATGGCATATATATTTATATATGTAGACGTCGAAAAGGTTTTAAAATGGTTTGTGATTGCAATTTTGACTACAAAGTCAAGGTTTTTTTACTCACTTCCACCACATTAGAACAAAAATAGTGATCACATTAGCTCACAATTTTCCATAATATTAACAATCGTGACAAAACTGCAACCGCGACTGTAATCACAATTTATAACATATCAAACACGACAAACAAGTAATTAAGTCACCTCATTCTCGTCGTTACTGGAGTCAGGAGGGGGCGGTTTATTCAGGTCAGGCAGAGCAGGTTTGTTCAAATCCGGAATAGTCTTTTTACGCTTCTTACTTGGCTCTGACGTGCCCTTGGCAATGGCATGAACTGAGGTAGGATTAGTGGCATAATTGTTCACCGACTCAGAAGAAGAAGTCCTATTGTGACTCCCAGGCCCAGCCATGTGTGCTAGTGCTAGGCTAGCTTGTTACAACACTGTCACTGATATATCTAAGCAAATTGAGAAACGGGGAGAGCGATGCCCCATCGGGGCAACGGTGTTGCACATAAATAGCAAAAATTTCCGTATTCGACAAATTGCAGCATTACCAGGAAAGCGATGCCAAGTGTCAATTCCAATCAGTGCTTTCCACATAACGATTTGGTGCCGCGACATCTCAGATTCTCAATCCCACTTAGGTGAGGCACAAACTTCATTCACAAAGCTTTGACAAATTTTCTTTCAGATTGTGCATTTGAGCATGGAAATTTTGAACCTTTCCTTTATAATTAGGAACTTTTAACATTTAAAAAGTGTTACGCATTTGAAAAAGTGTTACCAATTAATATCAGCAACATTTTAATACATATAATATTTGAATCATGGTGCATAATGTCATTGATAACAAATATGATTTAATGGTTTATATTTACTGTTCTCATTACTCAAGTGTTCTTACAAGAGTCATTCAATATTCAATATTCAATATATATATATATATATATATTTGTAAACTTATTTAGTAACATATATGTAAAATTTTTCTTTGTAAAATTTAGCTACATGTTACTAATTCACAGCAATCAAAATAAACACAAGCAATAAATTAATAAAAATATATTTATAAACATCAACTCAAATAAATGTCACTGGTCCGGATTTACGTTAAAAAAATTAAGTTTTTTTTATATTCAATTATGGAACGAATTTATGAATGGGAAAGCTAGTCATATTTGCATTGTATTAAATTTTATTTTCATCATATTTGTACTTATTTTAGTATATTTCCACATCTACATTAATATATATATTTTTTTACTTATATACATTTGTTGTATTTGATATTTAATTACTTTTTGTTATTAACTTAATATTTATGTAAATAATCTTTATTTGGTTTGATGTTTATTTCAAATATTTCATTTTTTATATCTATTTCAAATATTTCATTAAGAGTTTAATAGTCATGCACTGACAGTATAAAGTTTTATACTGTTATCTAATCACAAACCATCATTTATTGTAAGTTTGTTGACTTTTATAATAAATATTTTAAAAATCATATTAATAGTAATTTTTGATTAAATAACAGTGTAAAACATTTTACACTGACAATACATGATCATTAAACTCTTTTATTAATAGGTAGGATATTAACACTTTCATTTATCTATCCACATTCTTCACTAACCACTATAGTTAATTTCTATTATTATCTTCTCTTAAAGGTTTTTTTCTATTAAAATATTAATTGAGTATTAATGGGCACGTCTATTTTTCCTTTGAATTGACAGGTCACTGGTCTATCAATATTTATTCACACTGACTTACTAACGACATATTCGTAATTATAATTTCTTAAATTAAATTCATTTAAATAAATTTTTATTAATGGTATCACTCCCGAGAAAAATACACCAGTTTCGTTCCAAAAGAAATTATTGTCTGCCAAAAAGTTTGGTAGTTCACGGAGATATAACTGAAAAAAGTTGCAATTTTCCTAAAACACCGAAAGTTTAACAGAGAGAAATTTTGTTTTTGGAAGCTCTTTCATGAGATTACTTATCACATTTATTATTATTTTCTTTATTTTTTTATTTTTCTCTTCTCACTTGGGTTGTGCATATTTCAATCTCAACGAGATTCAAATAATCATTATTCTTATCATTTCATTGGCCTTTTATTTTGCAAAACGATATGAACACTAAATAAAGAAATAATATATGTTCTATTGAAAATATTTAATAAAATATACTACAAAATTTTTAATTAATGCTCACCAGAGTTATGCCCCTTGTCATTTGGATTCTTCCTGACTCGTGTCGAATTCATATCTCTGCTTCCGCTTACGTACACAACGGTGTCCTCTCCTTGGTCCATCAATTACTATAACATATATAGATTGAAATATTCTTAGACTTTGAAAGCTGCTTTTATTTCTATCGGTTTTTCTAATATATGTACTTTGTAGGTAGGGTAAGTCCAGTTAGATATTTTTTAATCAATTTAATCCTTCAACTAATTAACTAATTTTTACATATTTTGGATATGATTTTTTTTCCTCTTTAAAAATATCCAATCCCACCATGTTGGTAACCATTTTGTTTGATTGCTATTATTATGGTTAACTTAGCTCAAAACACAACTTGAAAATGGCAAAGATGGATGCATATACCATGATTAACCATAGACTTGCTAATTTGCGATTCCATGATTAACCATAGACTTGCTAATTTGGGACCCACTCTCCTTTCTCCAGTTAGGAATGGAAAGCAGATTCCATGATTAACCATAGACTTGCTAATTTGCGACCCACCCTCCTTTCTCCAGTTAGGAATGGAAAGCAGAATCCATGATTAACCATAGACTTGCTGCACCTCACTACTTTCTGGAACTAATGATTATGTAACGGTGATATGTCAAATAGGTATCAGTTAAATATCCGCTTCAAATATTATGAACTTTGAAAATAAAATGATAATAATATATATATATATGGAGTTTGGTAATGTATATCCACTTGTTTTTAGTTAGAGTACATTAACAAGTTATACCATGATATATTTTAAAATAATTTTTAGTTATAACTTGTTAACATATTCTAACTAAAAAATAAGTTGGTGTACATTAACAAACACCATAAGCATTTGTTAATGTACACCCATTTATTTTTTAATTAGATTATATTAGCAAGTTACACTATTAGTGTATTTTAAGGTAACTCTTAGTTATAACTTACTAATATACTCTAACTAAAAAACAAGTAGATAGTTAGAGTATATTAGCAAACTATATCATTGGTGTGTTTTAAGATAATTATTAATTACAACTTATTAATATACTCTAACTTAAAAATAAGTTAATGTACGTTAGTAAATCTCATAAATATTTATTAATATATACTCACTTATTTTTTAGTTAAAATATATTAACAAATTATACCATTAATATATTTTAAGATAATCTTTGATTATAACTTACTAATATACATTTACTAAAAATGTGTACGCTTAGCAAATTTCAAATTTGTATTATCATTTTATTTTCAAAGTTCATAATATTTGAAGCGGATATTTAAGTGAAACCTGTTTGACTTATCACCATTGCATAATCATTAGTTCCAGAAAGTAGTGAGGTGCAGCAATAAATGTCTACGGTTAATCATGTATTCTGCTTTCCATTCCTAACTGGAGACAGGAGGGTGGATCGCAAATTAACATCGTATGCATGCATAGGGAATCGTACGTTACCTGTTCTGACCAATCCTATTGTCTCATTTCGTGAATAAAAAAGATGTCTACCGTGTCCCGCCTCTCTTTTCAAACAACCACAATCTATTTGTCAAATCATGGCAATCAAATATGGGGTGGGACAATTCCAAAGCAGTACGATAGGAAAAGGTTCGAGTGGCTCTGGCTCATTTTGATCGACTCACCACGAGTTAAGCTTAAAAATGGGTCAACTCAATTAGGCTCATATTTTAATAAGCTAAGAAAATGTCAATCTAGCTCAACCTATCATAAATTGGTGAGTTAAGTGAGTTGGTTAACCAAATTTTTAAAAATAAAAAAATGTAAAAAGAAATAAAAAAATCAATAATGTTTTTTTTTTTAAATCAAAATTTTCTCATCAAGTCATTTAATAATTTAGATACAAATACAAATGATTCATATTTAAGTATCAAATAACAATAGAAATAGCATGAATGCTTGATGGGTTTAGTTCCTATGTATAACGGATTTTATTTTTAATTATTATAACATTATGTTTTTAATTTTTAAAAAAAAGGGCCGACCTAACTCAACCCAGCTCGAACCCATTTGGCTTGCAAATTAAGTGAGCTCGATTGTCATTGGGCTAAAATCAAAGTGAGCGGATTATTTTGAGCCTAGCCCAACTCAAACCCTGGTAGGCTGAGTTGGCCCATCGAGTTCTAACTCGTTTTGACAATTCTACATAATGCAATAAAACGGGTTAGGTTGGGTTATACAGTTTAGCCCTCTGCCCGCATAACCCAACCCGTTCAACCTACCAAACTATTGGGCCAAATAATGGGTTGGGTTGGGTTGGCTCATCAGGTTAGCTTTTTTTTTTTTCTTTTTCTTTTCCCTTTTCATTAGGTCTTCATTCAACACATTTTTTTTCCTTTTATTTTATTGTTGTTGAATGTTGATGGACTTGTTAAGTATGTGCCTTATTAAAGATTTGAAATTTTGAATCATTGGATTAGAAGTATTACATTATAGCTTGAGCATTTGAGTTTTGAGATTATAGTTTCTTTTTATTTAAATATGTCATTTGTGAATGTGAAATCCCAAGACAAAAAGGAAAATTTTTCTGGTCATTAGAATTTAGGACAAATAAAAATTGTAGCTTAAGTATTAAGTAGATTTTTTTATTTACTAGTTTTATAACATTTTTTTTCTTTTTTAATTTTATATTTGATCATAAAATTTAAAAAATTTAAGGCAAAGAAAAATTAAATAATTTATAATTTTTTTTAATAGATTGGTGGGTCAATCCAACTCAACCTGCCAACCAGCCACAATTTGGGTTGGGTTAAAATTCTCAACCTAATTAAAAAACAAGTTCAACCCAACCTATTCATTTTTCAGCAAATTAAAAACGGATTGAGTTAAGTTGGGTTAGGTTGACATGTTTTACATCTCTATCCCCATTATTCAAACCGAAAAGGGCCTTGCTTATTCAACAAGGTGGCTCCTGCAGATGACTGAGATGAGATCATGAGAAGCACAAGAAAGAACCGTCTTCACTACCACCGAAGATATATTTAAGAATCTTTTTTAAGAAAAGAAAGGTTAAATCGGTGGCGGCTTAGGAGCATATTTAACCTATCTTTTCTTAAAAATGGAAAAGTGAAATCTAAACAAAAAGTTGGATCCTGTTAAAAAAAATTAAAAAGAAAATTGGATCAAATACTATTTAAGAGTAATATTTTCTGGACATGTAATAGTGGAAAACATTCCAGGTATAGAATGGCATATAACGATGCTGCATATACTATTGAAGGGGACTACGGCTACTACGATGCTGCATCTATTTACAATTGTGTTGACCCTACACATGTTTTAAAACAATTTATACATAATTATTTACTTAAAAAATGTATAGAGTAAAAAATTAAGTCATGACTATAAGAGATAAAGAAGAAAGTACTACCATAATTTAAAATAAACCAAATATATTATTAATTATTATTAAACAATATATTTTTGAGTTTGAAGCCCACTTGTGTTTATGATTGTGAAAGTATTAGAAACAATATTCTTAAGTGAAGATATGCCTAAGTTTTGGAATTCGTAAAACCTTGCATTGCTTTCTGTTGTAAATATTTGTATGATTCGTTTGAATTTGTCAAACCAAAACATGATGGACAAAGTAGTTAAATCTTAATATAATAAAATACAAAATGTACTGTTTCAAAAATCTTGAAAAAAATCAATGGAAATAAAAATGTTAAGTATAAGAAACATGTAAAAGTTATCTTGTCATCAAAAAAATAAAATATAGAAAAATATATAACGTACTAATTCCTAACGTCTTCTTTATAAATAACATTTGAAGTAATGTCTGAAATATACTTAGGTTAAATCCCTTATGTGTATATTTTTATCTTTTTTTTTTTTTTTAAGAGGGTGTATATTTTTATCCTTTTGCGTATATTTTTATCATTATAGTTTAAATATTGCTATACGTTCAATTAAATTTAATTTATATCCCCATTTATTGTATTAACTTCAGTAATTAAAATATTTATATGTTTTTATTTGAAAATTTTATTCTCATGCAATATAAACATTAATTATTATGTTTAAAAATTGATAGACTTTTATGTAATTAAAATTACAATTCTCATATGACGTAAACATTTGACAAAAAATTATCACATTAAAGACTAAGAAAATATGAGTTTAATGGTCATGCATTGTCAATGTAAAAATTTTTACACTGTCAACCGATTAGAAAGCACCATTAATATGACTTTTAAAGAATTTATTATAAAAGTCAACAAACCTATAATAAATGATGATTTGTGATTGAATGACAGTGTAAAACTACCTTATACTGTCAGTGCATAGCTTGTTTTCTCACAAAATTTTTACTCATCAAGAAGAGTAAACATAAATAGATAATAAAATGATTTAGTTTCTACAAAAGTAAATGTAAATAAATATTTAGTGATTTTATGTATAGTTTTCACCTTGTTATATGCATATATTTATTTGTCTATATAATTTAAATACTAATTCATTTTCGTGTAAAATTTTTGTTAATTTTTATCTTACATTTTAAAATATAAGTAACTTTTAATTATACAAAATAATTGTATATCAAATAATTTTATCCGGTATAAATTACTGATTTAAAAAATAATTAAAATAAGCTTATTATTTTTTCATCTTCTTTTATAAATAACTAAAATATTGAAGAAAAATATAATTTTTAAGATAAAAAATATAACTAATAAATGAAATTGATGAAGAAAAATATTAATTTTTCTTAAAAGTAACACCTAAGTGATAAAAGTTTATTTGTGCCTGTTTCATTTTCATTTTCATTATATCATGCCCATGCATTATCTATTATTTATAAGAGACCATAGCTATATCTCATGGATGCATCCTATGGTTGACAATATTCTATATAGTGAATAAACCATCAATTTAGTCCCTCAAGTATTATCCTTTTTCTTATTTAGTTCCTAAAGTAATAAAATTATATTAGTAATCCCTCAAGTATTAAATATCCATCAATTTAGTCTCTGAGTTAGTATTTTTTACTAATATTGAGAGACTAATTTGATGAATTTTTCAATATTTGGAAGACTGCTTATTATAATTTCTAATACTTAAAGGATTACTTACATAATTTTATTTTTTTTGTTTACTTTAAGGACCAAGGAGAGAGAGTAATACTTTAAAGATGAAATTGAGGGTTTACCTCTATATATTTATTTTATTTTTTGATTTTAGGTAATTTGTTCATGTCTAATTTTTTTTAAATATAAAACAAAAATGGATGTCAAAATAAAAATTCTTCTAAAAATACTATTAATTATTTTATACTTTTAGTAGGAAAATATATTTACAATACACACTTTAATTTAAATTTTATTTTTGCTTTATGATGTAAATAATTTTCCAATTTAGATATTAGTATATTTTCAAGTAAACTTTTATTCACGTGTAATATAAATACTTATCTATATAATTTAAATATTAAATGAATAGATTTATATTAGAATCACCATAACAATTAGTCGTATCATATATAAAATTTAAATGAGGGTTAAAAAATATCTTAGAATAGTGATATTTAACAATAAAAGATAAAATAATTGAAAAAGTAGTGATTGAAAAAGCAATATTAATCATTCAGTCTTCTGACTCATGCTTGAAAAATGGTCATTGCAATGAAAATATTCAGATTTGAGTTTAATAGATGGGTCACACAATTTAAAATGCAGGGAATAATAAAATGAGGGATTTGAAACATTTATAACTTTTTTTATTACGTCAAACACCACCAAGCTTAATTCAAAAATATTATAGGTGGCTCATTTAGCAGATAGTATAATACTGACTTGAGCTTTCGCTAGTTTTGATCTTCCTCTGTTTTGTTTTCTTAAAGGAGCCACTGCTGTCTCGTTGCCAGTTAAGGTGCCCCAGCCTTGTCTCCCTATAGCAATGGAATGTTAGTTCTTTACTCAAAAATTGTCAAGTTGCTATTGAACTAAATATCACTTCCCAATGTCTAAGCAAAATCTTTTAAATAGACAAAAAAAGGAAAAATATTTTACATTTTATTATTCATATATTTACATTTGGGAAAGCAAACAATGTGGTAAAATACACATACCTTTTATGCTAGCTACTTTGAAAATTAAAATAAAATACGAAGGAAAAACAAATTTTGACCTTTATAGGAATATGACAATGCTGTTTCAGCTCTTGGAAAAATATGCCAGTTCCACCGTGATAGCATAAATGCAACACAGGTATATTACATTTTGGTGCTCCATGTCTCTGTCCTTTTAAAATGTTGTTCTTTTTTACTTAATCTTGCTTGTGATCCTAATGTCATTTGAAAAAGTATAGGTTGGTTCTCATACCACTTATGATGCAGTCATAAGTCACTGTTGTACATATTTGTACATATGGTATAGAATCTTGTGATGTACCATAAATTACCTTTCTAGCTTGCAAACTTATAACCTTTAACCTCTTTTTAAAACCTTCGATGATTTAGGTTCACTTCCTTTGTAAGAAGCGCAAAATTCATGCAGGAATTCATGTTTCACAGTTCATATTATCTCAAGAAATTTGCCTTACATGGAAACATTATGACTATCATGCCTTGATAGTGTAATATTTTTTATACTGCATAGAAATTAAACTCTTTTCAAGAGTATAAACTATCGAGACAGTTAACTAGTAATAAATTTATGAAAACAATGCTATTTTTTATAATAACGGTGCATAGAAAGCTATTTTTTAACAATGCTACTCTAACACAAACATTCATTGTGCTCTTTGCATGATATATGGACATTTTTTGTTTCTTCTATCCCAACCCCACTTTGTTTTTTTCTCGATGACACGTAGCAATTGCTCAGTATCAAAAGCTTCTGATGATATCAACAACATGCATTAGATATAAAGTAGTTATAGCAGTCCAAGAACCATCATTCACATATATAACAAAATTTAAACGTTAAAATTTCCACATCAAAAGTTGCTACCTTATCAATTTTTAGGTGTATATATTTACTATTACGAAGTAAAGGTAAATTAAGAAAGGCTTTAATTAACATAACACAATAGTTTGGATTTATGTAGCCGACCCATCTAGTAGAAAAATACTTTGGTTGTTGCCATCCTAAACAAAATGCCAGTTCCACCACGTTTTTTGAACCCAATTAGTATGCAGTAAAATGAATGATTAACAGCAAGGCTTTTTTCTGTGTGTCTTCTTTAGAATTGTTTAACTACCTATACAATGACATAATGTTCTAGATTGTGCCTTGTGTTCCACCGAAGCTTTAATGGTAAGATATTTTGATCTTATCATTTTTCATATGGACGGGGAGAGGTTGTCAATTAGAACAATATGTACTATCTCAACCAAGAGAATCTAGAGTTTGTCAACCGGGGGACACTTGCCACATTGTTTTTTTTTTTTTTTGTTCATTTAAGGACCTAACCTAGGAGAAGGCCAAACTATTTATCTCCTGCCACATCATCTGCAAGATGAAGGCTGCAGGCTTGCCACAAAATTTGATCTACTAAATAAGAATAGAAAGAATTCCAAAGGAAATGATTTTCAGCAAGGTATGTGGAGTGAACAGCTCCTTTTACATCATATCCAACTTCATTTCCTGTGCTATAATATATATATATATATATATATAAACTCTAATCATCTAGCATTGAGTTGTCTTATCTTAAAACATAACTAATATGAAAGACAATTCAAATTAGCCCATCCACCCAAAAATAAAAAATGTTCCAGATTATGGCTCATCAAGTTTTAAATGCCTTAAAATTAGGATTTATAGCAAAGAAGGAAAACACAAAGGTAATCAGATCAATCACATTAAAACTTAATTTCAGTAGCTTATTTGTCGAAATAAAAAATTAACGCATCCGGTCCTCTCAAGTGGTGACTAAGTCTTGGAAAAGAGTACAATTGTTGCAGCTACATATAAGACTAAGCAACACCAGGACCACCGCAAAACACCCCAGAGACCCCTGCACCCCAAAACATAAAGGGCTATGCTTGATCTCGAACAAAGTCATGCATGCTATGCTTAGTATATGACTTAGATGTAGTTGCTCCATGTTGTCACACTCTTTCCTAACCAAATTGCTATAACACCCAATCACCATCCAACGGTACTGCAATACTCCTCAGCACGTGTACCCCAACATCGAATGCATCCCAGCACCAACCTTTAACCACCTCCAGATTGCAAAGTGGCACCTTAAAGATCAATTCGTATCTGCTTAAGACCAAAGTCCTCCAATACTCACCTGCAAGTATAAGAGAGGGACATAGCACAGATAACACGAGTACAATGAGGCTGCCAAATCACACTGAAGTGGCAGGCCTCCACTAAAGCCAGACTCCTGTCCACATAGGTAGGGATGCCCCAGACACATCTGCTATAAAAATTCACATGGGATTCCACATGAAAATAACATTTCAAACCTTCTTTGCCGACTTCATATTTCATATCCTTCATTCCCATACATAGCACCCAGCAGAATAAAATGGATTGAGTTCCATAGTTCTAAATTGCGGACCACAACACGTGTTGCGGCAGCAATATTGCAGTTGTGGAGTTACCCTCAACCGCAACGGCCTGCAATTATAGTGTGAACTAAAATCATAGGAATTGCCCCAACGCAACTGCAATGGGACCGCAACAGAGCTGCAATACCATCCTGTTCCATTTTTTTGTGAAAAAATAAACAAAGATTCAGACTTAAATCTTCTATTCTAACGGAAGTGGTCATGTGAAATGTTGGGGAAGGAAAGGAGGCATTTGATGGTGACTAGTTTAGGTGCTGGTAGGCTGCATGATGCATTCTAGGCAAGAAAAAAAGGTGAGGTGATAGGAGTAGGCCAATATGGAGAAAGGTAAGGTGGTGGGAGCAAAGGAAAAGGTGAAGTGCAAATATATAATAATTTTACGCATTGCCACAATCCACATCGCAGCAGCCACAATGCCCACAATCGCAATGCCCACAACCATAACCGCAATTGTAACCGCAACCGCAAAGGCAAGGAAGGCGATGCTATGGCCTCTGATAAACCATTCCAATTAACTGCAACCCTGTTAAAACCCCTGATTCTTAGGATGCCTATTATAACTTAACATATACGCTATAACACCTATACCATCACAGCCAAACCAATTTAGGTAGTAGAATAACAATTTGGTATCAAACATTACAAGCACTCGTCATATCACAGAGATGAAGTACTAGCCACTTTCTTTTATATTCTTTTAATTTTGGTATTATTTTCTTTTACATTCTGGAGAGTCAATCACGAATTGATTCTAACAACAATCCAATTTGTTTGGGTAGTTTTTCAAAGTAAATTTTCAAAGATTTATAGGTCGTATAGTCGTAAAATTGATTGAGGGTAGTAGGATTTTCTTGCTCCTCTGGAAAATTAAACTAAATGGCCCAACAGGTTTCTAAAAACATACCTACAATCAACACTACAAAATCAATTTTAACAAGTGATTCGAAAAATGATTCTACTTTATAATACCCAAACAAAATCAATTTTAAAACTCTATTGAGGTACCTAATCATCCAAGCTGAAAAGGGCGTCGTCCATTACAGTTATGCAACACGATAATTACATGGCAAAGATAGCATTGTATTGTAAAGGTGGTTATCACAACAACCTAGAAAAAATAACATATACTTTAAGTATTCATAAGTTATGAATAAGTTATCACTCAAGATTTATGTTACATTTTTATTACACACATTTTAAAATTAACTGAAATAAAATTTTAAATATGTTTTTAGTCCCTATAAAATGAGCAAGTTTTGATTTTGGTTTTTGTAAAAAAATTTCTTTAGTTTTCATTTCTCAAAAGTATAAAATCATTATATTTGGGCTTGATTGTCACGTGACACTTATTAATTGCTTATATATTTAATGTAAGGTCAAATGACTGTCTAAGGTAAAACCCACTAGTGTCTATGATACAATGTTAGCATGTGACAACTTTAAATTTTTTTCTAGATCTTTAAAATGAATGTTAGGGACTAGCAAATTAATTTTAGATTTCAAAAGAATAAAAATCAAAGAAAAATATTTTACAAGGACCAAAACCAAAATTCACTTATTTTGTAAGAATCAAAAGTAGTAATTTCAAATTTCAGAGAGATTTAAAATAAAGAAAATTTTTTACAAGGACCAAAACTAAAACTCACTCATTTTATAGTGGCTAAAAATATATTTAAGTCTGAAATAAAATATTAATAAAAATAAAATTATATAATAACATTCCAATTTCAAATTTATTAACTGTCACCATTGAAAGCGTAAAAGTTCTTCACTTACCAATTCACTAACCAAAATTGCCAAAAACTAATGACAAATATCTATTTCCTAGATATTAAAATAACGAGCCGAAAAGAGACTTGCCATTTTCTCCTTCATTTTATTTTTGTTCAAAGCATTGGTATACTCTTTTTTTTTTCCTTTTTTTGTTTAATTTTTTACCCATTTCTTTATTGAATTGCCATATAACAGAGGAAATTGAATAAAAAGATGAAGTAAGGACCTAGGAATCATTAGGTCGTAAGGCAAAACAACGATCAATAAGGGAGGAAAGGAAGGAGTTGCAAACATTGGAGAAGAGGTCGATGAGGGCGTTAAGATTCATTGAGGAAAAATAGTGGATATTGTCAATGACAACAAGGGTTTTACAGCGAGATTGAAAATCCTCATAGGGACTCCATGAACCCATGCATCTGCCCAAGTAACATACAAGTTATAAGTGAAATTAAGTGTAAATTACATTTGCCTCCCTTGAAATATGCGTGTATTAAATTGTCTTTTCATCTTATATTTTATATTAAAATATATTTTTTCTTCCTTAATAGATAAAAAAACACTACACCTTATTCCATGTTTAAATTTTTCGTCAAAATTTCATTAGCTTTCGTTAGAAAAAAATATATCAAATTATCTTACACATCTCTCTTTTGAAAGATGCAACCATTACTATGCTCTATTCTTTTATGTTAAAATAAGCACTCCCCTTCCCTTAAAGATAAAAATATACTCTTATTTTAATTTTTTGCTAAAGAATATTTTTAATTTTTTATGACCAGAATATACTCTTCTCTCTTGAAAGACTCACAAATTTTATTAAGATGTAGTTTATTTTATTTGAAACGATTATTTAAAAATATTTAATTTCAAAAAGCAATAAATGATCTCTATTATATAATAATAATAATTTTATTTTTTAATATTTATTTTTAGTGAAATTAAAAAATAATCAAAAGATATAATTCCATTTCAAAATATATGAATGCAACAACATGAATGATTTAAAACAACTATTACCATTAATAACCGACTAATTTCTGCTCCGCCAAAAGCAAGAGTTACTGCAAACAAGAGTTATCAGGACAAGACAAGACGTTCAAGATTTCAACCGAAGGCAATACAAAAAAGCATGCATGGTTTCGCAGTAGTGAGCAGGAATCCAACGTAAAAAGTTAGAGGCGGCAAAATATTGGGTGGAGTTGTCTTTATGAGGGGGCCAGTGCAAGATTAACTGTGATAGGAAAGTGGTGGATTATGGTTCAAAGACAATTGGTGGAGGTAGACTTCGCAACTTTGTGTTCGATTTTTTCCGTTGGCCTCGTTGCCTGCTTAATTACACACGCTGAGCTATTGGCCATTTTACGTGGTCTACATATTGCATGGACAAAAAGGGTTTGGAAAGCTTTGTATTGAAACGGATTCTCAGACCACAGAATCTCATTAATTCCATATGCTCCTCTCATCACCCGAGCTATGGACTTATTAACCAGATCAAGGATTCAGCAGTGACAAATTCTTTTACTTGTTAAAATCCGTCTTGAACACAACATGATATTATTTTGACATTATTTTTAATATGTAACAAAAAAAATCTCCTGCAAAACACGTATCACATCACATTAATCATTATAACTTTTTGCAACACATGATGGACACTAATCATATCTAGTATCAACTTTTTGTCCTTATACTCTTTCTGTCACACAAATATAGTTGCAGAAAAGAGTATAATATATCGTGATTTTGCTGAACTTTTTGCTGATCCCTTCCAAGGTGGGACCGTGGGAGCCCCATTTAACACAACATTTTGACATACATGGACAGTTTAGGCATAGTATCAGAATACCAGAAAAACAGTTCATAATAGGTGTATTCAATAATTATTAAAAGAGTGCCAGCATCAAACTCTTTTCAACACACCATTATTTATAGAAAGTTATTTTAAGACCTAAAATTGTAAGTTAAACTTGTTAAATAAAAAGTGAGACCAATTTATGATTCTCATTAAATTTTTTTAATCAATATTAAAAGTGTTTAATGGAGTGTGATGGTGTGTTACTAACAATTTTCTAATTCTTATGATTGGTGTGTTACACAAAGGAGACAAGTAGCAACAAATGTGAATTCCCATCACAACAATCTTCTAGTGTCTACTCTACACAAATGTCTAATCATTTGTTATATATTATGGCCAAAAACGCCACTACATTTTTTGCAATACATCCTTCGCCGCCTGCTAATACTAGATGAAACGTACCATTCCAATGAATTGGATGGTTAATCTCCACTCATGTCATACACTAGCATAGTATTTGGTAGGGGAAAATGGAGGGAAGGAGAGGAGGAATTTCAATAAGTTTTATTGCTTTGTTTAATTTTTAGAAGGGAGGGAAATGGAAGAGAACCAAACCCCTCCTCATCCAACTTTTGCTGCTCTCCAATATTGGAGGAATTTGGAGGAGAAGGAGGAGATTTCAAGTGTTAACTAAAATATCTCTACTTATGTTTTGAAATTCAAAATTATAAGGGTACAAAACTAAATTAATTTTTAAAATCTCTCTCTTCCCCTTTATAAACCAAAAAAGAAAAGGATTATCAAAATCCCTCCCTCCTCTCCTTTGAACCAAACAGTTCCTACTCCCTATGAGCATTCTGGAACACATTGACCAGTCCGCTATTTTTTTTATTCAAAAGGGGGCCGCCGCTACCTACACAGGAATACTATGACGGGCAGAAAGGTCCATAAAATCTGTCAGTAAGAGCTGGGATGCTCGTCCCATAAAATCTGTCGGTAACAATTGGGAGCACTGAGTGTGAGGGTGGGCGGAATTACTTAAAACATACAACCCTATAGCTTTGGTTTGAGCCAAATTAGCGAAGCAATCAGCAACTGAATTTGCCTCCCTTTAGATATGGGAAACCTTAACCAACCAGTCTTTAGATAGCCAGCTTTTGATCTCTTCTCTGATATTAGTATATTACTGAGCGGATGGTCACTAGGCACCTCTTGTTCAATCATCTGAACAGCAATCACTGAATCGCATTCCAACCATAACTTCCTAATGCCCTTGTTCCAACCAATTTCCAAGGGAGAAACCTGAAAACATCACGCAAAATACATCCTAGCTGAAGACAGGCATAACATAGCTGAAGTCAGCTACAATACCAAGGGCAGATGCCTGAAAAAGTCATGCAAAATTCATCATAGCTAAAGACAAGCATAACATAGTTGCAAAATGCAGTGAACCAACAAGGTGTAGCACCCCATGACATCAAACAAATCATAACTCAAATATGTTTTTGATCAATGACTATATTTTAGCACAAGACTATGATGATGCATCATATGAGACAACCACAGTCCAAACCCTCAAAGCTACTCACGTCATGCAATCCAAAATCTTTATTGGTACTCAAATCAATGCAACACTGCCTCTACAAAGAATTGAATATCAGTACCAAAAAAAAAAAAAAACCACTGCAAGAATTTAAAAATTAAAATAATTTTAGCAATAATGTACCGGAGCATATATTCTTAAGACTTATCTTTAAAAAAATGAACTCCCAGCTAACTGAAGTTTTATCACATCCGTGTGTCTCCTGCTAATCTGATCTATATGCTTTATCACTGCAGTCAGGTTATCTCAACTATTTATAGAACAAAAGAATTGTTCAGTTCAGGAAAACTGATGGAAAATGGCACCTAATACAGAGAGGGGAAACATGATCAAAATCCTTTTTCCTAAACAACAAATATCAAACACAGTTACACAAGTATTAAATGATTAATACAGAGGATCAATATAAATATATGATCATCCAGATCAAACATATAATTCATCACCAAGATCAACTATGTATAAAATAAAAAATAAATTATATGTTGCTGAAATAAACCAGTAACAGACGAAGAATCATAACGATCATAGGTTAGTGAAAAATGAATAACGACTACTACGATTATATGTTGATCACATGAAGGGGAAATGCTTCGAGGCGTGGATCAGAATGAAGGTTGTAATCAACGCAGGAAGGGCATTGGTGGCGGAACAGTGATTGAAGCAAAGGGAGGGAACAAAATGTGGGGAGAAGTCTAGGTCGTGATTCCATATTAGAATGCAACCCACGCCTTTTCATACAACCCCTGTCAACGAGGCGTTAACGTTGTTGTGGAAGAAGTTGCGAGTGTCACGATGCAATTACTCGGCAAGGGACAGGGGCCTTCTTCGCTTTGCCCGAAGCTTCAAACACTGTCGCTGCCAAACCAACGCGCGCTCTTCCTGCTCAAACCTTTTACTATCACCATCATTTCCGTGCCGTTTGGAGAGACAGAAGAAAAAGAAGAAGAGGTAAGATTGAATTGAAGGGTTGGGAGGAAAGGGATTGCGGAAAGAAGAAGAATGCGTAGTTAATTTATACAGCGCCGCAAGAGAGAAGAGGACGGAAGCGTAGGGAAGTAGAAGAAGCCCACTCGGGTTATGGATTCGGATAACCCCGAAACCCAAATGTTTGGACTGTTCTTTCAATATTAGCCCATTGCAAGTCCAATAACATATTAGCCCAAACTCGCCCCTCGACTACTGCTGTCCGAGCTTTTTCGGTTTGTAGTCGACTCTGATCTGATCACCTCTACTTTTTGGCTTTTCCTTCTCTTCGGATCTTATGGTGACACACCCACACTCTCACGTACCATCCACGCGCACATTTTGCGCGCTCTCTCTCAAATCGAAATAGCCTCGCACACACATCATCACTCATACTCTCGTATATTAACATAGGCAGAGAGCATTTTCTGACACAACCAAAAACAGTGAGAGGGAGACAGAATCATTCGGAGGAGACTCTTTCATACAACCTTGCTCCTCACCGGAAACTATTCACTCTAATATGTAGAATGTCTGTGTTCTTTTCTTTGATTCTTTCACATGTACACCGCAAATGAAGATTAAATCGCATAGTGGTGAAAGATAGAAGTACTTCCAAGTCAGAACTACTTTGGATGGCGCATATATGGGGATCTGTGTGGTGACGGGAAATGGTACCTAAGTTTCAGCGTAAAAGTTGACTTAGCAGAATAAATTAAAAAATTAAAAATTAAAAAGATCCAAACGAGTCAAGAGCACAGAATTATACTGAAGAGTAAATTAATCATGAGAAAAACCTTGTACACCACCTACCCCCACATCAGAAAAATAAAACAGAATTCGCGTCCCCACACGGGCCACTCCACATTACATGACAAGGACAAAATAAAAACAAACGGCACATAAAACTTCATAATAAAAGCAACACTTGCAACTCCATAACCAGCCTATAAGTGGCCTTCAACCCCGGACATTACGAAGCAGTTGACAGTCCATGACACCGGCACGTGCTCAATCATTGCACATTGAGTTACTCAGCACGGTCATCCTTCTTGTTCTTCTTGAATATCCATGACCAATTAAAGATCTTCTTCCTCGTGTTGGCCCAGAGGGAGCTATGCTCAACTTCACCTCTTGGTAACCCACGTATCTCAGATGCAGCAAAGCGTGGAAGCTGAAATAAGTAAATAAATTTCATTATGTCATTGCAATTAATCAATTGATGAACGAATGAATGGCATATATATTTTTATATATAGACATTGAAAAGGTTTTAAAAAACCTCACATTGACAAAGCCAAATAATAAATAACTAAACAACTAATATCTATCAGGGTAGGAAATGGGGATGGAGTTAAAGGAAAGGAATTAAATAGAAATTAATAAAAGTGAGGAGGAGTACATCTGTATATCAAACACGACAGACAAGTAATTAAGTCACCTCATTCTCGTCATCACTGAAGTCAGGAGGGGGCGGTTTATTTAGGTCAGGCAAAGCGGGTTCGTTCAGATCAGGCAAAGGCTTTCGACGTTTCTTACTTGGCTCTGACGCGCCCCTAGCAATGGCATGAAATGAGGTACAATTAGTGGCGTAATTGTTCACCGACTCAGAAGAAGAAGAATTCCTATTGTGACTCCCAGGCCCAGCCATGTGTGCTAGTGCTAGGCTAGCTTGTTACAACACTGTCACTGATATATCTAAGCAAATTCAGAAACAGGGAGAGCGATCCCACAACGGGGCAAGGGTGTTGCACATAAATAGCAAAAATTTCGGTATTCGACAAAGTGCAGCATTACCAGGAAAGCGATGCAAGTGCCACTTTGGTTGAAAGAGACCCAAGGGAGAAAAAAAAAAGATTTTTATAAAACTTTCTTGTATAGTTCAAAAGTTTGGAAATGAGGAGAAATACACAAGTCACGCACATACTAGTTGGTTGAAAGAGACCCAAGGAAGGGAGAAAAAAAAAAGATTTTTATAAAACTTTCTTATAAAAGGGTGTTGTCTAAATTTCCGTATTCGACAAAATTGCATAGCAGTATGACAATAAAGCGAGGCTACGTGTCATTTGCGGTCAGTGCTTTCGACATCCTGACCAAATTTGGCGCCGCGACCAAGTGCAAGCATTAACAGACCAAAGCTCATCTCAGATTCTCATTCCCACTTAGGTGAGGCACAAACTTTATTCACAAAGCTTTGAAAAACTTTCTTTCAATATTGTGCATTTGCGCACGGAAATTTCGAACCTTTTCCTTTATAATTAAGAACTTTTAACATTTAAAAAGTGTTGCGCATTTTTAAAAAATGTTATCAATTAATATCAGTAACGGTTTAATAAATATAATATTTGAATCATGTGGCATAATGTCATTGATAACAAATATAATTTAATGATCTATTTATTGTTCTTATTTCTCATGTGTTTTTACAAGAGTCGCTCCATATATATATACGTTTGTAACACTTATGTAATAATATATATGTAACACTTTTCGTTTCAAAATTTGGCTACATGTTACTAATTCACAGCAATCAAAATAAACACAAGAAATAACTTAATAAGAATATATTTATAGACACCAATTCAAATCAAATAAATGTCACTGGTCCGCATTTACGTTTAAAAAACAAATCGAGTTTTTTATATTCAATTATGGAACGAGTTTATGAATGGGAAAGATAGTCACATTTGCATTGTATTAAATTTTATTTTATTTTCATTATATTTGTATTTACTTTAGTATATTTTTACGTCTACATTAGTATATATTTTTTTCAGTTATATACATTTGTTGTATTTGATATTTAATTACTTTTTATTATTAACTTCATGTTTATTTACATAATATTTATTTGGTCTGATGTTTATTTCAAATATTTCATTTTTTAATATCTATGTCAAATATTTCATTAATAGGTTGGAATATTAACACTTTCATTTATCTATCCACATTCTTCACTAACAGCTATAGTTAATTTCTATGGGCAGGTATATTTTTTTGGCAAAAATAGACCTGCCAATTACTCCCTTCGTCTCATTTTATATGATATTTTAGCGAAAAAAATTTGTCCCAAATTAATTTTCGTTTTACAAATCTAATGAAGTATTACATATTTTTTCCTATTATACCCTTAACCATTATTACCTTGAGTAAGAATAATTGTTATTGTACAATAAATAAGAAAATCTAATCAATTAGAAAGATAAAGAATATATTAGTACATAACATTTTTTATTAAATTCAAAATATTAATTGTATTTTTTAATTATTATGCCAAAACCTTAAATAAGACAGAAGAAATAATACTAAAAAAAAAGGTGGACCTGCCAATTAATACTCAATTATTAATGTACTAATATTTAATTAATGCTCACCACATAGTTATGGCCACTAATCATTTGGAATCTTCGTCACTCGTGTCCAATTCATATCTCTGCTGCGGCTTACGTTGACAACGGTGTCCTCTCCTTGGTCCATCTATGACTATCTACTAGATAGAGTTTGTTAGATATTTTTTTAATCAATTTAATCCTTCAACTAATTAACTAATTGTACATATTTTTGGATATGATTTTTTCCTCTTTAAAATATCCAATCACACCATGTTTCTGACTATTTTGTTTGATTGCCATTATTATGGTTAACTTAACATTTGAAGTGGATACTTAAGTGAAACTTATTTGACTTATCACCATTGCATAATTATTACTTCCGGACAGTACTGATGTGCTGGATTGGTGTTCCGTTCCGTTCAACTAGAGAAAGGAGCGTGGGTCACAAATTAAAATGAGAAATATTATTTGTATAGTAATATTTTGTGTCTATTTTTTTATACATTATTTATTATATTTTATAATAATAAAAAGAGATAAACATAAAAAATATTATTATATAAATTATTATATAAATTTTCATACATATATCATATCTTAATTAAAATAATATCCATGCATCCGTCTAAACTCTAAAGAGAATAATATATACATACATATATATATATATATGAGGATCTCGTAATGTCCTTTGGAATCGTTACTTGTTGTGACCAATCCTATTATCTTTTTGGTGTCATTGGGTAGGAAAAGGTTAGAGTGGCTCCCAGTGATCCAATTTGAAGAAAAAGTGGAAAGGGTATTGGACTCTTTGTCAGTTGTCACCCCCTTAACAGGTATTGCTGCATCTTACTTATCCAACAAGGTGGCTCCTGCAGATGAGAAACACAAGAAAGAACAGTTTTCGGTGGCGGCTTAGTGACACATTTTCAATCCGAGATTTTAATTTTTTAATTTTTTATTTTACGATTTTAATTTTTTTATTTTTAAAAATTTGTTATTTTGGTTTCTAAGTTTTTAATTTTGCGATTTTAGTTTTTAACTTTTAAAAATTTACAATTTTGATCATCTAACTTTAGACTAAAATTTAAAAAATTACAAAAATCTAGGATTTTAGAAGAATCAAATTGCAAATTTTTAAAAAATTAAAAGACTAAAATCACAGAATTAAAAATAGGAGGTTTAAAATCACTTTAAAAATTTAAGGACTAAAATCACAAAATTAAAAATAAAAGAGCAAAATCACGGATTGAGAATTATAAGAAGATTAAAAGTACAATTTAACCTAAAAAAAAAAAAAAAAAGAAACGAAAAGTGAAGTCTAAATAAAAAGTTGGATCCTGATTAAAAAAAAAAAAAGTTAGATCAAATATTATCTAAGAGTAGTAATTTTTGGACATGTAATTGTGTAAACCACTTCAGGTATAGAATGGCATATAACGATGCTGCAAATACTATTGAAGGGTCCTACGGCTATTACGATGCTACATCTATTTACAATTGTAATTCGGTAATTTTGTAGACATGGTGATGTTGGGCTGCTGTCATTTGAGCCCAAAATATATTAGTATTAGTGTATTACTGTTAGTTTTGTAATTTGTGTTTTTAGTTATAACTAATTGATATATTGAACTTGGAGGAGGCTCTTTTATTTTTATCAGTTTTAAGGAATAAAGCTTTCTCAAAATAATTACAAAAAGTTTAATTGTATAAACTTAATTTGTTTCTATTCCATTTTGCAATTTGGGCCTAAACAAAAATATATATATAGGCTCATATTAGTTTGTCTTAAAAGGGATTAAATAAGTGAAAAAATTAAGTCAAAATATAAATAAAAATTAAAAAATGGGTAAAAAATTAGATCTAGACCAAAAAATCGAATGTAGCTCAATTAGGCATATACCTGTTTCAATCCACTTACCTAATCTGAAACTGCTCAACCCAAAATTGGCCTATACTTGTCACAATTTGCATGTGTATTAGTGAGTTGTCATATAAAAACTCAGTTTGCCAAAATCGACAAGTTAGGTAGGTTGATGTGTTAAATCAAAACTCATTTTGTGACCTTTATTCTTTTTTGATTAGTTTGTCAAACAAATTCACCTAATTTGTCTTTCGGGTTGTAATTTCAAAGTTTTTATCACCTTTTTTTTAATTGATTTATGATTGTGTGTATTTTTTGAGTAAAACATCAAACTAATTCTTAAAATGGTGCCATTGGTTAATTTGGTGGTTGATATTATGAAAAAAAATTAGTCTTTATTTTCGGCAATTATCAATTAATTTAGTCCCTAATGTTATAGTATGTATTTATTATCCAATTTTCTTACATGTCTCCTTAAATGCCAACATGATGCATTTATAGCAACTCACTCATAGTGTTTGGTTGAAAGAGACCCCAAGGGAAGGGAGAAAAAAAAAAGATTTTTATAAAACTTTCTTATATAGTTCAAAAATTTGGAAATGAGGAGAAATATACAAGTCAAGTCATCTTACTTTGTTTTTTTTTTTTGTCTTTTATCCAAATATTGAGGGATTTGAAGATTTGTTGATTTTGCTAACACAAAGTTATCTTTAGTTTAAATATTTGATACTCGGTGATTTTATTTATTTACTACAAGAGAGTAATAGTTTTTTTTAATAAGTAAAAAATTCATTTCAAAGTGAAGTAGTTAAACTCATATACGTACAAAGATAACATCATGTCAAAGAACCTTAATACAAGTTTAAAAACCTCTATTACATCTTTTTCACAGAAACAATGATGTCAGAATTATAGAACCAACACTAGCTCCATTCATTTTATACCATAACTCACATAAAGAGCATTATAATGCCACCGTTCAATCCCTAAAAGTAAACTAGCTATACCATATGTAGCCTATATTACAACTACCTTTTTCTTATTGTGTGCACTAAGAGCATGTCTAGCTGACAACCAAATACTAAGCGTATGTTTGGAACTGAGTCCCCACCCCATGTTAATACAAAAGCTGCACATAGTAGATATAAGAGATGCATGTTTTTATACCTTTGAATGTGGGTCCAAACACGCGGTAATCCCTTTTGTGATGGAGAGTTCATCAAAATGGGTACAACTTTTTCCAACAAAGTATTTTTCATACACGGCAAGAAAATTGAACCCCCTATGAATACACTTAAAAGACCCAGGTAATCAAAGTACCTTTCTAATTGTAGCATTATCGAGTCTAATTAAAGTCTTGGCCATACACTTGCTAGCAACACCATCAAACAAAATCAAATGAATTTATTCCACCATTCTCAGTCATTTTAAACCATTCTTAAACTACAACAGTAAGTCAAATATTTTAAATAGGTAAGGTGTGATAAGCAATTAACATTTACCTTTCCCAATTAGCATAGTTTACATGACTATAGAGAGCCTTTTAATAACTTGATGCGAAGACCATCCAGCCAAAAGATCACTCATACTTTTACATTAACTCAGGATCATGGATCAATTTATAATAATGATTTGAAACTTTAACACCCCCTGAATCAACTTAAAAAGATGTCCTAATAGTATCCTCTTAGACATTTATTTATTCACAAAAGGATTTTTCCTCAAACTTGTGATTACAAGAACCATTTTGTTAACAAAAAAGTATATACATACATATATACATATATATATATGGAGAGAGATTAAATAACACCGGTGTAACTTACACTAACTATTACACCATTCAATAACTTTTAATTGGATAATTTTATCCCAAAACTCACTGTTGGATTGAAAGTTCCTTTAACATAGATCATATGTACAAAATTTTATATTAATCCAAAATTATTTGATACCTTATTCATATAGATCAAAATGGACATAATATATACTTTTCAAAATGTAGTAAAACATGAGTCATTTGATTACCTTCTTATTGTTATTCAATTTTGACAAAATTCAACACAAACAATCTTGGTAATATGAAATTACAATTCAACGGTTGGATTCATAAAAATCACATTCTATATCAAGTTATTGAATGGTTGAATAATTGATTTAAGTTACACCGGTATCATTTGATTCCTCCCACACACACACACACACACACACACATATACACATATATGTATATATGTGCGCGCGCGTGTGTGTGTTTGTATGTATATGTATATGTATGTATGTGTGTGTGTACACACACATATTTAGGAATAGACCATGTTTGGTGCAAGCATTCACAACACCATTTGGCTCTCTAAAAACATGATTCCATGCAAATGAAACTCCATGATCAGCAAAGTTCACAATATAACAAACCAGTAGAACACAAGGATGGGAAGGATTGCAACCATTATGAATAAATCTCAAGGTCGTGACGGAGTCTAAATCTACCTCAATCAACTTGTACCCTCTCTACCACACCAACCAAATACCCTGAAAAATATCCCACAACTTAGCTTGAACAACAATGCAAATCCCAAGCTAATCTATTAACACTATATCTAAAACAGGGCAAGCGCTCGCCCTTTAATTGTTTATTTAACAGTTACTTTCCCCTTTTACCCTTAATTATTTTGGGCCTTTTTGATCGTTTGTTGGGCCTCAATTTTTTTTTTTGTACTACTTACCCAAACACTTTGTTGATAGTTGTAATCCAATTGTTTTTATTTTACTATTTTTACTATTGTTGGGCTTCCGGTTATGGTTTTTAAACCCTTGCCTGGATACTTCAGTATGTAACTATATCCAACATGTATGAACCGCAGTATGCGATACCTAGTATTGTCAGGTTTGAGCTATACTGTTTGTATAAGATCAATGTTGGCGCAATGTCAGTAATTCCTGTTGGTTCTGTATCTTTATTTTTTGGTTCCATTATTTTTGGGTTCCATTTTTCACATGAATATAGTTGTTACCATTCTATGTTTTGATTTATTTCATGTTTCCTTTTTTCTTATATTTGTATTTTGTTTTATATATATATATTTGTCTTTTTGTTATTATGTAGATTTTGTTATTAACCTTAATAGAATAATCTAAAATGATTTGTTTTTTTTATTTGTTATTAGGCTTTTGTGTTTGTCTATTGTGGGTCCAAACCATTTTTTTTGTATAGAATATATATGTTTCAACTACAAAACACGTTTGGCATATCATGTTATTAATGATGCAATGATCGTGTGCCAAATATGTCAGTCTGAACTATCAGTATCAGTAGATAATTCCAATGGTATTAATGTTTGGCATATTTTTTTGTCAAATTTGCTAGTTAATATGTAAAGTTTGTTTTATATTTGTTGCATATATTTTTTTAATTAAAATTTTTATTATGGTAGGTAGCTTATACGTACTTAAGTTCGTATTTTTTATTAATTTGTTAATTGAAACTGAAAACATATATTGTTTATGTTAAGTGTCTAATTGCATGTGTTTTGATATGAAGATTGGAATTATTTTTATTAATTATAATTCAATAATATTTTGTAGATGAATCAATGATACGTGATTGGTATTTATTATGTGAGGAGTATATCAATGAAAGTTTTCTTGAGTCAGATGTTGAACATATATTATTTTCTTCAAGTGAATTATAAGGTTAGTTATTATTTTTATTTGTACATAATAATTTTTTTAACATGTTTATTTATATGTATTTATTTAATTTTTTAGGTTCCGTTGGTATTAGAGATATGTCATTGTGTTGTAAGTATTGCAATTCAATGTTCTGGTTTGAAGAGCGTTCTAATAAATTAGTTCAATGTTCATCTGCTGAATTTTCATTGTGTTGTATGAGAGAAAAAATATGTTTGCCTGATCTAAAGACACTGCCATTATTATCGTTGAATTTATTTAATGGTAATGATGGTAGAAGCTCTCATTTCTTGAAGAATATTATAGCATATAATTCTATGTTTGCATTCACATCGATTGGTGGAAAAATGGAAATGGAAAACAATGATGGTGGAGGTCTTCCACAATTTGTTATTAGTGATCAGAATTATCATTGCATTGGTCGCTTATTGCCTGTACATGGAGAGAATCCAAATTTTGCTCAATAGTATATATATGACACTGAAAATGAGATTGACAACAAAATTGGTTGTTTAAGGTTAGTGTTATAAGTTCGTCTTATTGAAAAATATTTGATTTTATATATTAAAAGATATGTATTTTATTTATATTATATTAATTAAATTTTTTTACAGATATGGTTAGTCTAAGGAAGAATTTGATTCATCTTTAGTAGTTGAATTAATACAGACGATTGATCAAAATAATGTTTTAGCAAAATCGTTTAGACAAGTTTGAGATTTTCAATTGGATAAATTTGCAATAAATTTGTTATTGAGATTGTTTAGAAAGTGTTCAAATGATACATGTATATATAATTTTCCATCTGTTGATGAAATTACTGCTTTAATTGTTGGAGATTTTGATACAATTGATTGTGGTCGAGATGTTGTTGTTTCAACGTATGATGGTGAGCTACAGAGAATACAAGAAACATACATTGCATTTATTTCGTTACAATATCTTTGATGTTTCCGTAGGTGAAGATGGTTATCAAGAAAACATATCTTTTCGTTTTGATTGTTCAAGTAGTCGAATTGGTAAAAGGAAACGTATTTCATTATGAGAATTTATATCATTTAGACTTCAAGATAGATCAAACAAAATTGGTATCATCTTGAGTAGCAGGGGATTCTTTCAATAGTTTGTGGTGGATTCATATAGTAAGATTGAATCACAGAGGCTATCATTTATTAGACATAATCAAAGCAACATTCAAAAAGATTTTTTGTCTAAAATTCAAGAAGTTGTTGATCGAGATGACATTGATCTTGCTACTATTGGTTCTAGAGTTTTATTCCCATCATCCTTTGTTGGTTCATTTCATTATATGTTTAATAATTGTCAAGATACAATGGCTATATATAGATGCTTTGGATATCCTAATTTGTTTTTTACTGTTACATGCAATCCTAGGTGGCCTGAGATTCAGAGATATACTAATCAAAAAGGATTAAATGCATATAATAGGCCTGACATATTTTGTAGATTATTTCATATAAAGTTGCAGCAATTAATGTTTGATTTCAAAAGAAGGTAATTTTTTGGAGAAGCTATATATTGCTAGTATTCATTAATTTTTGATGATTTTTTTTAAAATAATGTTATGTGTTTAGTGTATGATTTTGTTTCAATTATGCAAGAATGTATATCATTGAATTTCAAAAAAAGATGTTTGTCTCATGCACATACTTTGCTTTGGTTACACCCAAAGGATAAAGTTGATTCCAATGAAAAAATTGATTCAGTGATATGTGTTGAATTTCCAAATCTAAAAAAATTTCCTAAGCTCTTTGAGGTTGTTTCAACATATATGGTTCATGGTCCTTGTGGTTTCAGCAGAAGGAACTCACCTTGCATGAAAAATGGGAAATGCTGAAAGTTTTTTCTTAAGAAGTTTGTGAATGATACATCTTTTGATGGTGATGGTTTTGTTGTATATAGAAGGAGAGATACTAGTATATACATCACATGTAAAGGAGTTAAGTTGGACAATAGATTCATTGTCCCATACAATCCATCACTATTGATGAAGTATCAAGCTCATAAATATTGAGTACTGTAATAAGAGTAACTCAATCAAGTACCTCTTTAAATATATAAATAAATGTGTTGATAGAGTAACCTTATCAGTATCAAACAATAATGCTAAAGATAATGTTGTTAAGGAAGTTGATGAAATCAAACAATATTATGATTGCAGGTATTTACTATGTGAATCTGCTTGGCATATTTTTTTGTTTAATATTCATATGAGATGGCCTTCTGTTCAGAGGTTGAGTTTTCATCTACCAAGACAGCAAGTTGTTGTTTTTAGGGATACAAAGAGAATTGATAACGTGCTTGCTCGAACCAATGAGGAAAAAAAAACAATATTTCTTGCTTGGATGGATGTTAATTCTAAATTCCCAAAAGGATGAAAACTCGCATTTTCATAATTTCTTGAGGCATTTGTTTATGGCTTTTGTTAAGACAAAGGACGAATTTATAACCTTCAAATATTTTGATAATAACAAACAAGTTAAAATTATTTATGTACTCACATAATCATTTGATCATTCGTTCGCATGCAATTGTCTGACTTTTTAAGATTGAATATCGTCTTATCTTCTGATTAGATAAACTTCGTAACTAACAAAGTCTTATAGACGATGACAACATTCTAAAATAATCTGCACATCAATCAGAGCGTAAGCTACCTCGAAACGTATTATGCCTATACTACTCTCGAGGAAAGTCAGCGAAAAAGAAGGAATATATGTGCGAATGTCAGAACGGGAAAGCGGACATGACAACTGCTAAAAGATTGAGTACAAGAATAGAAAAGATAAATAGACTGCTTTATCTTATCATATGACAAGTTGGTGAAAGGCATTAAATCAACATAATGCTCCAACGACTCTCTTCATCAGACGAAGATCATCTTCTATAATACAGTTAACAGATTCTTTTTAGAAGCCTATAAATAGAAGAAGAGACCTCCTTCGAGTGCGGCGTTGTGATCATAATTGCTGTTGATATTATTAATGCTGATTCTGAAAACTCATAATTGCTTCAAGAAAAGAAAAATCTCTTCTAAACTCTGTTTGTAAAATTCTTTTTGTACTTCATTGTATATTCATCTAATAAAACACTAAACCCAGTGAGGTAAACTCACACGTAAACCTTTTTCTTAACGAGATTGGTGGAAACCTGAAGAGGTTTTGATTCAAAGAATACTTGGGTGTTTGTTTGGAGAGCCAAGCGAAAGATTGTAACACCTGTTTAATTTTAAATATAATTCATATTAATTTAGTTATTAAGTTTAAGTACATAAAAATGCGTGTAAAATTTTTCCAATTTTAAAAGACATTCCAAACTTAACAGATTTGGAAATGGTAATAAAATATGAAAGATATATACATATATTTCATAAAACTGTACATCATGGTTTGAGTAATACATAACAGTCAGAAAACAAAAGTACATCGAAATACATATACTACCTAACCCACTATATATATAAAAAAAAGATCCTATACAGAGCAGTATTTATCTACCCTATCCCTTATACAAAAGAAAATACTATAGGTCTTCAGGTCTTCCCCCGTTGAGATGTTCTCTATCTCGTACTCAGCATCACAGAGCATTAATGTCGTCTTCAATAATCACGACCAATCATACACAAAAGAAAATAATGGAGTGAGATGTTTTGTTCTAAAATCACTTTTACATGTGCGGTAGAAAATCTACCATAAAACAAAGATAAAACACAACTGACAACACAAGAGATCCTAAGGTTCATTCTAAGTTATATCTGACTACCCTTGATTAGGTATGGATCCATACTTCCCATTAGTGGGTAATAGTTCTCAACAAAACCTGGGAAGTGACTGGGAGTACATATACCCCTCTCAACACCATCACATGGTACAATCCTCGTCATCATTGAGGAACAAAATAACAATTTAGGATATCCATTTATAGAGGTATACTCTCAAACCAATCCTGGAATGCTGAGCAGTTGTCAGGGTTATCGAGTTTGGTCAGGCGAATATCCCGGCTCAAGGGCGCTACCCTGGCCATTGGGACTTTCACCACTCGATGCCTACCCCCAAGACCTCCGCAAGTGGGTCCCTGCCTTTCATTCCTCAGCGTACCAAACTGTGGCTTCCCTAGCAGGGTGTCATGCCACTGCATGTCACTTGCTTTACATTACTCACTAATTTATCACTTCCTAATTTCTCAAACAGAGGTTTCCCTGGTCTCATTTAATTTGAGCACCAGTATAATCAACATTTCTGCCTTATTTTGCAGAAATTGCACTATACCAAAAGAATAACGATATAACAATTATAGTATAATTACTAAAATTTTGGCAGAATAACAACTAAATAAATGCATTTTGATTTTCTAAATTTGAGCAGAGTAACAGCTTAGTAAATGTATTTTTATTTTCTAAAATTGAACAGAGTAACAGCTTAGCAAGTAAAATTTAATAATTTAAATTTGAGCAGAGTAACAATTTAATAATCATGATTTAATAATTTAAATTTGGGCAGAGTAACAACTTAGTAAAAATTAAAGTTTAACTTTAAACAATAATAACAATACTAAAATTAAAGCCTAAACGGGTTTAGGGGAAAACCCTTCCTACCAATATGCAAAGTGAAAGTAATTTAGAACCAACCCCACTCCCCCCATTACCTCTAAGATAGTTGATGAAGAGGATGGAATTGTTGGTGCAAAGCTTCTAGGAGGAGAAATTCTACTAGTTGAAAACTAGCAAAATTTTAACATAAAAACTAGACAAAAAAAAAAATATTTTAGAGAGAGAAAACTTTAGAAAGAGAAGCTCTCTAGCTTGGGAGAGGAAAGGATGAGTGAAAATCTGAAACTTTGAGGCCTATTTATAGAAGAAGGAGGGGGGTTAGGTGTCCAAATATTTACATCATCCATTATGTCACCATTATGTCATAAATCCAATTTTTATTTATTTTTAATCCAATTTAGGGACACATATCTCAAATAGGTGGTGAATCACCTATTTTAGGGTTGGGGACGTGCTCCACCAGCTGTCCCAAGCCTCCATGTGTCAAATTTTATCTGTAGGTGAATTAACCGGTACCGACAAAAACGCCTAAACTTGAAAAAAATAGCTTTTAATATCAAAATAATGTATTTTAATGCAAAACTGGATAAATACATTAATTTTCATCAAAAATAAATTTCTAATAATAAATTTTAATTTTTATTAATTTATTTCAAATTATGTCTTTATTTTATATTTTTAAGCTAGAAAATTCATAGAAAATCCATTTTAATTCAATAAATACCAAAATTTGTATCAAAATTATAAAATTAAATATTTTACCCATAATTAAACTAAAACTACTATTTTCACCCTTTTTGAATGTCAAACCAGTACTGGCTGGCTTATTAGACACGTAAGGGCATTTTGGTCATTTTACACAGAAAATCCAGAAAATTCCCAAAAATTCCCAAAATTATATTTTAATATATATGACATAGTTCCAAGCTCAAATTGACATTTTAATGTCAATTGAATCTTTTCCTCATATCAGTTCTTAATGTTGAGAAATAGGGATAGAATTGTCATTTTCTAATTTCTCCGGGCTCTGGCTCGGAAAAATTATTAAAAATCAAGATTAAATAGCTCTTGAAATTTTGAGTAAAATGGTCGGAGTCAGAATTTCAAAATTCCTTTCCGATTTTTAGAATTGTATTGCTAAATATTATAAAAAAACAGTGGAAGTATTGAAATAGGATTATTATATTTTTCACTAATTTTCTCTCAAAATAAAGTTTTTATAATGAGAGATATTTAATATAAAATTTTCAAAATATTTTGAGGTCAAGAAGTCTCCGATTGGTTCCAACAGTCAACCAGGGGTATTTTTGTCATTTTACAAAAATTATCTCAATAAATTCTAGAAAAATTTCTAAAATTATTATTAATTGTTCTAAATACATTGATGACTTAAAAACAATTTTTAAACATACAGAATAATTTAATATACAAAAGTAGGGGTGTTACAAAGATTACTTGGGTTAAGCCTGAAGAGGCTTATGGAAAGAATACTTGTAACTTGTGAAAGTTAGTAGAACTTGGTTGTTGCCAAGAACTGGATGTAGTTTCTGGAGTAAGACGAACCAGTATAATTTCTACGTGTCTTCTGGTTTTGACGTTTAGCTTTCGTTTGTCTTTTAAAAATGTATTTGAAAATCCTTTTGATCTTATTTCAGACAATACGTCGTTTACAAAAGAATTGTGAAAATTTGATATAACACAATTCAACCCCCCCTTCTTGTGTCATATTTGTGCTCTACAACTTTGACTTACAAGAGTGACGTCCTAGAAAAAGTGACTTTTCTATTAGAAGATTAAGTTATTTCCTTCCTTAATCTAGTGATTTATATTATTTGAGGCTATTACTAAATGTACAAAAGGGGTGTACTTCATATGAAGAATTGAGAACTGTTAATGGGATCGTATATTCCAGTTTTCACGATGTGTGTAATGCATTGGGGTTGCTTACTGATGATAGAGAATTTATTGATGGTATAAATGAAGCTGCTAACTTTGCTTCGAGACACTGTCTTAGAAGATTATTTGTTAATCTTCTTTTGTCAAAGTGCATGTCAAAGCCTGCAGATGTATGGGAAGAAACATAGGAGCTAGTGGCTAATGGAATCTTATATGATAGAAAAAAAAACTCAATGTTCCTAGTAATTTTCTTATAAGCTATTCCTTATAATTTTATATGTTATTATGTTTTTTCTTTTATATTATATATAATTATGTAAATTTATTCTTAATTTTTAACATAATTTATTTTGTTTTTAGATTTAACTATTGATTATGATACATTGAAAAGGCTTTGTTTAGTAGAGATTGAGAAGTTATTGGTCTTGAATGAGAAGTCATTAAAAGATTTCCAATATATGCCATTTGTTGATGGTGATGATCTCAATGAATTTAGAAATATACTATTATTCAATGAGCTTAATTTTGATGTGAATGAAATGCAAGTTTTACTTGACCAACATATTGTCATGCTCAATGAAGATCAAAGGAACATGTATAATGAAATTTATGGAGCATGTAGTGTTGGAAAAGGTGGCTTCTTCTTTGTTTATGAATATGGAGGTGCTGGGAAAACTTTTTTGGGAAAGATATTGTCATATAAATTGCCTTCTGAAAGAAAAATGTGTTAAATGTTTCATCAGTTGATATTGCTTCGCTTTTACTTCTTGGGGGTAAAACTGCCCATTCTCAATTTGCAATTCCATTGATTTTAAACGAGGATTCTTGTTGTGGTGTTAAGCAAGGAAGTTTAAAAGCAGAGTTATTACAACATGCATATTTGATTATTTGGGATGAAGCACCTATGGCTAATAAATGGGCTTTTGAAGCTCTTGATAGAACATTGAAAGCTATCATGCGCTTTAAAGTTGAGTATAGCTCTGATAAACCTTTTGGTGATAAAGTTGTTATTTTTGGTGGTGATTTTAGACAAATATTACCAGTTATGCTAATGCAAATAGAGCTGAGATTGTTATGGCAACTATTAATTCTTCAAGATTATGGAAACATGGTAAAGTCTTGAAGTTGACACAAAACATGCATTTGGAAGCTGGATCTAATGACTTTGATGAAAAAGAAAAAAATAGATTTTGCTAATTGGATACTTGCAATAGGTGATGGACAATTGGGAGACTATAATGACGGTGAAGCTGATATTGAAATACCTGATAGTTTGTTGGTGGAAACTTGTAGACATCTTATTGAAGATATTGTTTTGGGACGCGTTCTAGCGTGCGAAAGCTAATCAAATGACGTACCGTGCGAAAGTTTGTCGTGGCCGTTAGATACATCGTGCAAAAATTGATGGCTGTGATACGACGTTAGTGGAACCGGAGAGAAACGTCTTGAGCAAAGCGAATTTCAAGCTGACAACTTGTGGTGCAGTTCAAGCCAAGTTTTTATTAATTAAAGGGTTAAATATGTTTTTGGTCCCCCAAAAATACGAAAAAATTAATTTTAGTCTTCAAAAAAAAAAATTTGAATAATGTCTCTCAAATATTAAAAATATCCTAATTAGATTCCTGTATTAAACTATGTTTAACTTTTTTGTTAAATGATGGTCATATCAGCATCACAGTCACCATTAATTTGCTAATGTGGCCGTTTATGTCAACTGTTATATTTAGGTCAGATTAGTAACATACTTTTTGAATAAAATTATTACATGTTTAACGCTAAACCACAGATTTTTTTAACGCTAAAGTAAAAGTAATTACACGACTTTTTATTAAAATTTATCATTGGGCACTTCAGGTAATGAAATACTTTACTTGGAAGCTGATGTGGTCACCATTTAACAGAAAAGTTAAACTGAATTTAGTACAGGGACCAAATTAGGATATTTTTAATATTTGACGGATTTTATTCAAGGAAATTTTTTTCTGAGAACTAAAATCAATTTTTTCATATTTTTGGAAGACAAAAACATATCTCATATATATATATTAGAATAACTATATGGAATGAAAGAGTTTTTAGTTATTATTATTCTACGAGAGCGTTATTAAGAATTTTTTTAACTTATCTTTTTTAATGTATCATTTTTAATATATTTATCTTTAAATTAAATTTTCATGTTTTTTTAAAATAAATTATCAATAATTAAAATTTAATATTGTATTATTATAAATTTAAAATATAATATATAAGTTTAAAAATATTTATTTATTCTGAATTTTACTTATAATATAATTTATATATTTAGAAGTATTTAATAACTATAAATTTAAGTTATATAAAATAAATATTTATTCTATGCAATGCACAGGTTAAAACACTAGTTTAACCCTTAATTAAAAATAAAATTTAATAAAAGTAAGTAACTTCACATTATTTCATAATTATTGTTGGAATTTTATTTTTTTTCTCAATTAGCACGAAGGAATTAAAACTTACTATACGACAATTAGCATCTATATATATGTAAGTAAATTAAACTTGAAAAAAAATGTAGCATTTAAAGTTATTAATCTAATATTTATACAAATATACACATAAAAAAATTATTATGATAATAGCCTATTATATTTATTATCTTTTATATATTATAAAAGAAGATTTTGCTATATAGACAGATGTAATGTAGTATTACCATATTCATTCTTTTCTCACCTAAATTTTATTGATTTTTTTATTTTTTTAATTCATAAAATATATTATTATATTTATTCATGGTAATAAAGGTGTTCATAACAAGTATATATTTTGATTAATTTAACTAATTAAATCATTAAATTTTAAATAGATTTTTATTTTATATAATATGGTAATCAAATTATTAAATTTTATAAAATGTTTTTTATAATTATGATGACTTTTTGTTCATCACCAAAATTGTATAATAACTTACTATAAATATGTATTGTAATGATAATAAATAGTTATGTTACCTTAAATACTAACGTAATGAATAATAATCAATTTAAATAAAAATAACCAATTATATCAAATATAATATAATTTTCCACATAAGTAAATACCACATGATGGTATCACACTATTTTTATTTTTTCACCGAAATGTCACTGAGATTTTTATTTTATTTTTGAATTCATAAAAATACATATTTGTAGCAAATAAGGTGATTATAATGAGTATATATATTGATTCTTAAATCAATCAATTAAATCATTAAATGTTATATAGATTTTGATTGTATATAACACAATAATAAATTTATTAAATATTATGGATTTTTTGGTAATTAAGGTAATCAATTCCCAAATGATCATTTTTTTCCATTTTTAATTCATAAAAAATACATAATTATATAAATTAAGATAATTTTAACCATTATGATTCTCATTAATTGAACATTTATGTCAATAATAAAAATACATATTCTGATTCAAATTCAAATTAAGTAATAATAAGAATATATATTTTAATTTAAATTTGTAGCATATTCAAATTAAAAAAAATCTTTCATGATTTAAGTTTCCTGAAACAAAAAGTCATATTATCAACTCATTTATAAATACCAATGTCCACATTATTGTTTTTCACTTTCATCATTTCTTTTTGAAATAATCAAATGTTAACTTTTTTTTTTTGTTCCTTTTATTCAATTTCAATAGAAGGATACATACAAGTAAGAAATACAAATTTACCAATCTTTTTATTCTTTCTCTAAGGTAAATTTTTATCTTTTTCAATTTTATTTGAATTTTTTTTTTTTGCATATTTTATCTAATATTTAGTGTTAAAAGTTTGTTTGCTGACATAAATTTTATAATTACCTAACTTTCAACCATTGAAATAACACAAAAGCCTTAAAGGAAGTCTTTACAAAAGAAGATGTTGAGAGTTGTACTATATTATTAAAACAAGGTTTGATCTTTATTTTATTTTTCTTTTATATATCTTTTTTTTTACTATAGATATTTCTTTCTTTTCTTTTCTTCAAATATTTTATCTTTAAATCATTTTTCATTTGATTTTCTTTTTTATAAGATAAATTTATATCTTTTTTTAATATAATTTCTCCAATATATGACAATCACAAACTCAAGACACTATAATGTCAAATCAAATGCATTGCTGGAAGATGGATGGTGATGTATTGGATATTAACGAGGTCAAACCTCACTTGGCTTGAAGACAAAAAATAGATTGTTTCTATTATATTAAATTGTGTTAACCTTTTCTTTATTAGACAAAGTCAAATGAAGAATACCAAGTGATTTTTCTTTTATTTTTCTTTTAGTTTAAAGAGAGACTCATAGTAAGTTTTATAAGAAAGATAAAAAAGAAGATGTAAGAAAATTAAAAAGAAAAAACAAAAAGAATATACTATAGGAATTTAAGGTAATTATAGTAATTAAGGTGATTATAATGAGTATATATTTTGATTATTAAATTATTAAATTATTAAATTAATCAATTAAATCATTAATTTTTGTATAGATTTTAATTTTATATAATATGGTAATAAATTTATCAAATATTATGAATTTTTTGTAATTACGGTAATTAATAACCAAGTGATCAATTTTTCCATTTTAATTCATAAAAAATACATAATTATATTAATTAAGATAATTATAACTAATATAGTTTTTATGATTTGAACATTCAAATTGATAACAAAAATATATATTCTAATTCAAATTAATTAATAATGCATATATATATTCTAATACAAATTTATAGCATATTTAACTTAAATTAGGGATCAATCAACTCATATAAACTAATTTTAAAAAATAAAAACAATCAAAGTATACATAAAACTCACATAAAAAGGACAAAACTAAGAAATTGAGAATCAAAATCATTAGTCACCTTTACTACCATTTCATTGCCATCATATCTAAGATCGATGCTAAGGCAACTTAGTCACACCCTCATTATGAAATGGTTCTTTTCCAATGTTGATTCTCCAAACCCTCTATCCTTGCTCCTAGAAAGTTGATTTTAAATTTTTTCTTTTTTAACTTTTACTTTTGAATGTTCGGTCTATAATTAAAAATAAAATAGATCCTAACAATAACAAAATGGTGTTTCCAAATAAGTGATTAATTGAATTTTATTTGCATGTATGTTTAGGACATAATTGTTGAGGTTCGAATACCAACACAAATTATATTGTACTAAAAAAATTACCTTTCTTATTTTTGTTTAAATTTTTTAATAATGTGTCATTTCATTGTTGGTTGTATTCATTAACAAAATATTAAGTATGAGTCTATCAAGTTTCACTTTTCTGCACATGATCAAAAATTAAATCTTAATTAACATGCTTAAAATACTCATTTTCTATAAAATCAATAATATTATTCATAATTTTTTTATTTATCTTTGTATTCACAATTTATTTTTTATTATAATCTATAAGTTCAAATACTCACAAATCTTTTTTTTTTTTAAATAAATAATGTTAGTCATTTCATTTCTTTATAGTAGAGACATATTTTTTAAAGAAAAACTGATAATTACAAATTATCATATAAAATATTTATTATTAATATTTTTTATTAAAATTATGTATATATTTAAATTATATACAAATACAAATATATTTACGAAGATAATATTTTCTAAAATAAATATTAATATAAATTAAAATGATATAAAACATATGAGAATATAAAATTATTTGAATATACATCAATATTCATAATAATTTTAATACATCTTTCAAATATTTATGTGCATATATACTAATATATATTTACATAAAATTAAAAAAAAATTATAATATAAAAAATTATAAATTGTAAACTCCACTCCTACAAAATGTGAGTTATTATACTAGTTTATACACACACACACACACACACACACACATATATTCATTAATATATTTTTATGAATTAAAAAAATGAAAATAAAATCGATGAAATTTAAGTGAAAAAAATGAATAAAGTAATATCATGTGGCAATTTGTCTATATGGAAAAACCTTATTTTATAATATATAATAATAATAAAATTATTATAATCATAATAAATTCTTTTGTTTGTATATTTGTATAAATATTACATTAATAACTTTAAATGCTACATTAATATTTTTTTTAAGTTTAATTTACTTATATATATAGATATATAGATACTAATTGTTGTATAGTAAGTTTTAATTCCTTCATGCTAATTGAGCAGAAAAATTATAATTCCAACAATAATTATGAAATAGTGTGAAGTTACTTCCCTTTATGAAATTTGATTTTTAATTAATAAAAACTTGACTTGAAATGCACCGTAGGTTGTCAGCTACAAAAGTCGCTTTGTTCAAGAGGTTTCTCTCTGGTTTCTACTAACGACGTATCACAGCCATCAATTTTTTGCACGCTGTATCTAACAGTCACGACAAACTTTCGCACGATACGTCATTTGATTAGCTTTCGCACACTAGAATTCGCCATTGTTTTGGCTACATATCTTGAATTGTTAAGTCATTTTAGCATTATTGATTACTTTAAAGATAGAGCAATATTGACACCTACATTAGAGGTTGTGAACTTTGTTAATGAATTTGTTGTGCCTTTTTTGCTTAGGGAAGAGAAATTTGTTGTTATCTAAGCTCTAATAGCATATTAAAAGTTGATGATGAAATTGGTGTTCACTCTAATTGGTTAACAACAGAATATATCAATGAAATAAAGTGTTTTGATCTACTTGATCATCGCTTAATTTTGAAAAAAAGGTGTTCCTGTTATGCTCATGAGAAATTTGGATATATCTATTGAATTGTACAATGGGACAAGGCTTATTGTTGATGAATTGGGAGTAAATATCGTTGGAACATTTATTATTACTAGCAGCAATATTGGGTGTAAAGTATATATTTCAAGGATGAATTTAGTTTCCACTGCTCGAACCACTCCATTCAAATTCCAAAGACGTCAGTTGCCTTTGATCATGTGTTTTGCTATGACTATTATAATAAAAGTCAAGGTCAAAGTTTGTCTCAGGTTGGAGTTTTTCTATGAAGACCAGTGTTTTCTCATGGTCAACTATATGTTGTAGTATCACGAGTTAAAAGTAAGTCAGGACTAAAGGTGTTAATTTGTGATGAAGAAAATCGAAGATTGTCAAATACAAAAAATATTGTATATAAAAAAGTGTTTCAAAAAATATAATTAATACTACTTTAAAGTTATGTGTTTTTCAATTTTTTTTTGTTATTTTATTAAATTAATTTTCTGTACTTTTTTTTTTGGCGGTTCAAGTTGAATAAAAAAACTATGTATTCAATACTATTGTTACTTCTTTTCTGCTTAATCTTTATTTGCCTTTAATATATTTTTCTTGATTACATGAATTACAATCATTAACAATGTTATATGCCTAGAGTTTTTTTTAAGCAAACTCCTTTTTTAAAATACATACGTTGACAAGACTTACATAGTATAGTTGCATTATTTATTATATGGATTAGATATATATTGCATTTTATATTCAATGATTAAAATATTTGTTAACCCATGTTTTATTTGTTCAAGTTTCTGAATAACGAGTAGTCTATATAAAAAAACATTTTATAATTAATTCGTTTAATTTGTTAATTAAAATTAAGTTATCTGATTGTGATAAATTTTTATGCAAATGAAAAGAAAATATACTCGAGCATCGCGGGGTAGACCAACTAGTTAGATGTATAGATAGACAGGTAAAGAGAGAGAACATCTTTATACTTTCATTTTTAAACACACACACACACACACACACACACACACACACGCACACACATATATATATATATATATTAACAAGTCACACCTTTAAAAGCTATTTTAACAAATTCAATTTATAACTTATTAAAACTCTTTCTAAAATTCAAGTGAGATTATACTAGCATGTGCACGCATGCAGTGACATGCAAGTGTGAAAAGTATTTCTCATCAAAGTCATAGTTTTTTTTCTCTTTTTTTTAATAGCGGTATAAATTTAAAATTCAAGTTATACTTTTTTCAAAAAAAACTAAGTAAATCTTTTTTTTTACTTTTTTATAGATTTAAAGATTTTTTATTATTTCAATATACATTAATGAAATTATCATAATATAAAAAGTTATATTTGCAGTTTTTAACATAAATTTTAAATTGACGTGTTCATTTTCATAGTATATTCACACATAGTCATATTATTGTCATCAACATATAGGCCATAATTATAGTGTAAACATGCAAAAATAATTAATAAAACTACACCCTAAATGTATTATTTAAAGAATCTAAAATTGAAAGTTTTCATTAGAAACAATATTAATGCATTTCTATTGTAATTCTCTATACACTCTAACATAATTATAAATAAAACTTTTCTATTATTTTTATCTTGTGTCCCTGAATTCAGTCATAAACTTAATATTGATATATTAAATGACATATAATTTCATTACTATTTACAAGCACCTCAATCAATCATTAAATGCAACAAAAACTCTTACCTTCTAAACTCCAGTGTTAGAAATTGAAACCAAAGTCATATCAAGAAAAGCCAAGTCAAAATTGCCTAATGCAATGTTTAACTCAACTTGTCCCCAAAAAATTTTAATGAAAAAGAAACTTAAAAACTTTTAGATAATTTCATTTTAGAAAAAAAAAATTCTCTTGCTTATTTATTTCAAATCTTAAAACTTAAGAACACATTATTTAAAATTTTTCAACCTAAAAATAACTTTAATTTAAAACACTTACAAAGTTATCAAAAAATCTTAATTTTTAAACTTTTATTTAAACTCTAACTTTAATAAAAAAATTAATCCCCGGAGTCTAGGAATACATTACTTAATAATTTGTCCTAAATTCAAAAGGAGAAAAAAGGTATCTTAGTCTTTGTTTGGATACCATATGAAATAGGAAGAAATAAAATAGAGAAAAAGAAACAGAGATAATACACATAGGGATGGATTTTAAGTAAAATTATGTGTTGTTTGAATTGATAGAATTAAAAATGAAAGGAAAGAAAAAAAATCTTTGTAATTGTTTGGTTAGATTGAAGAATAAAGGAAAAAAAGTTTGACAAATTAATAAAAAGGCATATTTATCCTTTAAAGATTATACTATAAACTTTGAGCTTTTGGTTTCTCCTTCAAGTGTTTTAATTACCCTAAATGCTTGAGCTTACTTCAAGCCACTAATACAAACCTTGCTAATTTTTCATAAAGTTGGAATAGGGAGCTGGCCGATGAAAGAAGAAACTGCATTTTCGTTGGAAGCAATAATAAAGAGCTTATCAATATTCTCGTAAAGTTGCTTGATCTTAAGGAGGAGGAGAAGGAGGGGTGCAACTGCATGAAAAACGCAAGGTAATTCATGGAAATGAACATTCTTGCTCAATCTTTCATCTAATCTCACGGCTGTTGAAGAGAAAAGCTCTTCTCACATTGGGCCCACGAAAATTTCATATTTGTTAAGACAAAGGACGAATTTATAACCCTAAAATATTTTGATAATAACAAACAGTTAAAATATATGTTTTTACGCAATCGTCTGTTCATCCGTAATAATCAATCGTCTGATTTCTTTAAAGATGTATCGTCTTTATTCTTTGATCAAAGTAAATCAGTAACTAACGAATCTCACAGACGATGACACCGTTCTAAAATGATCTGCAAATCAATCAGAGTGTAAGTTACCTCAAAACTTATAAAGCCTATATACCTACTCTCAAGGAAAGTCAGTGAAAAAAGAAGGAATGTGTGTGCGCAAATCAGAATAGGAAAGCGGACATGACAACTGCTACAAGATTGAGTATAAGAATAGAAAAGATAAGCAGACTGCTTTATCTTATCATATGATAAGTTGATGAAAGGCATTAAATGATGCATTTAATGCTCCAATGACTCTCTTCATCAGACGAAAGTCGTCTCTTGCAGAGCTCTCAACGGATACTTTTGGAGAAGCTTATAAATAGAAGAAGAAACTTCTTTCAAACTGTTGTTGTTACTGTTGTTGTCATAGTTGCTGCTAGGGGTGTTCACGGATTGGATTGGATCGGTTTTGAAGAGAAAAACCATCCGATCCAATCACTTCAGTTTTGTTATTTCATCATCCAATCGATTTGGTTTAAAATTTAAATCCGATCCAATTTAAAACAATTTGGATTGGATCGGTTTTTTGTTTTAATCTTACTATTATTTTTTTCTTTAAAAAAATGTTAAATAAATAATATGATATATAATAACTGTGTTAAAAAATAATTTAAAATATCAAATATTTTATTAATGAGTTATTATATAACTAATACTAGTATAACTCTTCAAATAAATATTATTAAAAATAAATTTACACAACTTAATAATTATGTTTATGTATCTTTACTCAAATAGTTACTAAAAAACTATCTTTAAATAAATATATTTTTTAATAAACAATTATAATTTATGTGATAATTTTACAAATATATAAGAAAAAAAAAATATAAACATGAGTGATATTAGAAAATTATAAGTGAAAATATATATGCATGTATAAGTTCAGTTTGGATTGGATTGGATTGGTTTTCAAAATCAAATCCAAAATTCGATCCAATCCAATAAAAAATTTCGGTTTTTTCAATTTTCAATTTTTTCAATTTTCAGTTTTTTTCGATTTTTGGTTTTTTGGATCGGTATTTTCGATTTTCATTGGATTGGATCGGTTTATGAACACCCCTAGTTGCTGCTCTTTTTGAAAAATCGTAACCTCTTTAAGAAAAGAAAAAGCTCTTGTATATTCTGATTGTAAATTCTTTTTTATACTTCATTGTATATTCTTCTGTTAAGACGTTAAACCCAGTGAGGTAACTCACACATAAACCTTTTTCTTAACAAGATTGGTGGAAGCCTGAAAAGGCTTTGATTCAAAAAATACTTGGGTTTTTGCTTGGAGAGGCAAGTAAAAGACTACTTGAGTTGAGCCTGAAGAGGCTTGTGGAAAGAATACTTGTAACTTGAAAAAGTTAGTGGACTTGGTTGTAGCCAAGAACTGGACATAGTCTCTAGAGTGAGACAAACCGGTATAAATCTTGTGTGCCTTTCAGTTTGCTTTGCTTAGGTTTAATATTCGTCTGTTTCATAAAACGTCTTTGAAAACTTCTTTGATCATACCCTCTAGACGATACATCTCCAAAAAGGTTTTGCGAAAATTTGCTATAACACAATTCAACCCTTTTCTTGTGTTATTTTTGTATCTTACAATATTCTCATTGTTGATTTCACCTCCAAACAAAATGTGAAAGTGATTTATATATCTCCACCCTCATTTCTTTTTTCCTATTTCCTTCCTCCTCATTTCATCCCAGCTGAACAAAGTGTTAAGGAAAAAGGTTGTTGTTGGCACACATTTGAATTATTACCCAAACACCCTGTTGCAACCAGGGTCATGACAGGACGGCAAAAATGATTTTAAAAACAGAGGAGTTGCCACTATTGTTTATGAAGGGAAAACATGGAAAAACCCTAAAAATGGTCTTGAACCAAAGATTGGATTCGGGAGTCAATTACGCTTAGGGAAAGCGTTAGCATCCTACGACGTCTGTTATAAAAATGGTTACCCTTTAACTTAATGTGTGAATAGAATCAATTGTCTTCTCTGCTTGCTTGTAAAATTATTGATCCCATTTTTAATTTATTTTCAAATTAAATTTTATTGTTGATTTTTAATTTAAAAAAAGATTATTATTATTATTACTATTTTATTTTTATTCTTTTTGAGATCGACAGAAGTGGGCTCCTGCTCCTACATATCCTCCAGTGTAATGAGGAAATCAGACTCACGTAATTCTTTGAGTAGAAAAATTGCTTTGTGGGTTGATTTTTTTAGTTTTTAATTATTTCTTGTTATTATTATTATGATTAAGGATTATTAAAATATTAAATCTCAAATATTATAGAGTATTATCCACAACGATAGGCGACCTAACAGATGTGGAATACTTCTATAAAACAAAGTTATAAAAGATTTCGTGATATTCAAGTGGGTCCTAGACCCAACATGGTAAATCACTAAGTTTATATATGTTATTTTAAAAGAAAAAAAATTAACAAATTATTAATCAATCTTAAATTTTAGGGAGATCCTTGTGATATTCAAGTGGATCCTAGACGCACGTGAAAAATCACTAGATCTATGCTTTTTTATTTATCACCTCATTTGATTAAATTTGAAGAAAAAAAATACCGAAGGGAATGAACTTTTCTCTTTCTTTTTTTTTTAAAAATAAAAATAAAAATAAAAATAAAAATGGTTCGAACTTATTCTCGCTATTACGTTTGCTGGTGATTTTAGCTAACAAATAGTCTTCATCTTTGATATGTTAAGCATTTACTCTTATTATAAACTTATCTGATACAACTTTAATGATGGCCAAAAAGATTTCTCAACAAACTAATTCTAAATACTGAAATTGCCAATAAAGCTTGAATTAAAAGTCGTGCAATTAAAATCCAAACCCATAATGAATTGACCAACTAGCAGCTGAATATACAAAAGCAAATAATCATGGGCCACGTAAACATTAACCAAAACGAAATCATGATGCTCCTTGGGCCAGGCCCAATTCGGAATTAAGGGAAAAAACAGATGCCAACTCCATTCACACACGGAAGGGTTTCGAGTCGTTCTATCCTAAACTGAGTCGCACCTTCCCCTGCCACACAGCTTAGGTGAACTCCCAAAGGCCGTCAATCCTGTCTCCGATGATCATGAAATCAATGGTAGCGCTGGACTGCAATGGTCTATGTCGGAGACGCAATGAGGATACGAGAACGTGAGGGAACCTTGCGTGGAATGAATGTAGCAGTCCCACCTTAATGGCGACGCGGTGGCGATAGGTATGTCACGGCAACGACAACACAGTGACTGGATAAAAATATCACAGACCACTTCGCAACAGGGCGGAGGTGACTGGCAAGCCAACTTTGATGGCGCGGGGTTTTGGAGCGCGAACCACAGATGTAGATCTTGTTATATATATATTTTAATTTGATTAATGCTGGTTTAGTCCGTTTGCTTTCAATCACAGTGATTCGGGCCTTGTTATATAAGCTTCGTGCGGCAAACAATTAAGCAAAACACGACTATATATTTACGATTTCCACATCCAAATTAAAGAGTAATAGAGACATTGCTATAGCAGAATGATGGGAAAACTTATACAGAACAAATAAGCAGAGTGATGAGAATACCTCAAGAATATCTTCGATAACAATCTCTTCCGCCTCTCCTTCCTTTACTTCTCCCAATTCAACAATGTATTCGTTCTCTCCTCTTTTTCTTTAATCCGTAACAGTATTTCTTACTTCTCCTTCAATTTGGCAGCCTCTCCCTCTCCCCTTTTTTTCATCTTCCTCCTATATTTATAAACCTCAAGAAACTTGCATTGCAAGTTTAATTCATTGGCACATCTCACGTTTCGACTCTTTCTCGTTTGTGGTTTTTTTATTCATAATAATGGGCCTGATGTATTCTGTTTCTTAGATAGGCCCAAAACAGGCACCCTCTAAATTCATTTCCTTTTTTTTTGTTTTATTATTTTCAGATTTATTCTTTGGATGGGCTTTTAAGCCTACCCAGCCCAAAACAATACTCTCTAAAAATGTATCTATTTATTTATTTATCTATTTTTCTTGATTTTCTACTTCTTTTTCTCTTTTTATTTATCTTTATTTTTATTTATTATTACTATTTTTATTTATAAATCTAAACACATTAATCCACTAAGTAAGACTTGAATTGTTTACATGTTATACTATTTTTATTACCTTTTTATTTATTGCTTCTTTTAATTTTATTTTTACAAAATTAATTGCCCGGATAAAATTGGGTGTTCACACACCCCATGCAACTAGAATCAACATACTTTTTTCTAACGTTACAAGTGAAATGAAATTAATATTTCATTTAAAAAAACGTTACTCAAGATACGATAGATCACATTTACCTAATAATAAATATAAACCTTGAGCACATTTGACCTCTATAACTTGTTTAACCACTATGAAACTCTTGGTCAATCTTAGTTTTAAATTTCATTACAATGCACAATAGTCAAACTTCTAAATGCATAAATTTATATTATTATTTGACCTCTATAACTTGTTTAACTACTATGAAACTCTTGGTCAATCTTAGTTTTCAATTTCATTACAATGCACAATAGTCAAACTTCTAAATGCATAAATTTATATTATTATTTTATATGTTAAGATTTTCTTCCTTTCTTAAATGAATAACACTATATAAACAACCATAAAGAAGCAACATTTATTTTTCAATTTAATTAGAATACACCGATACTATATAATAATACAAAAGCTTTTTTTATATTCATCTAATCATAAATTGTTATGTATAATAAGATTGTTGATTTTTGTAATAATTAATTTAGGCTTAAATATGTTTTTCGTTCTTATAAAATAGGTGAGTTTTAATTTTGGTTCTTGTAAAAAAATTTCTTTGGTTTTCATTCCTCAAAAATATAAAATTATTGTTTTTGGTTCCTATTGTTATATGACACTTATTAACTTCTTAAATGTTTAATAAAAGGTCAAGTCATCATCCTAAGTAACACCCACCAGTGTCAGTGTGTGACACCTTTAAAATATTTTTTAAATTCCTAAAATGAATGTTATTTATCTATCTTAAAATGAATGTTAGGGACCAAAAATAGTAATTTTAGATTTTAGAGGGATGAAAATCAAAGAAATTTTTTTTTATAGGGACTAAAACCAAAATTCACTCATTAATAAGGATCATAAACAATGATTTAAATTTTAGAGGGATAAAAAATTAAAAGAAATTTTTAAAGGAACCAAATCAAAATTCACTCATTTTATAGGAACTAAAAATGATTTAAGCCATTAATTTAAATTCGTACTGAAGGTAATGTCTAGTTAATTGGCAGTATAAATTTTTTGGTTAAATATGTTTTTGGTCCTCCAAAAATATGACAGAATTAGTTTTAGTTCCTAGAAATTTTTTTCCTTGAATAAAGTCTCCAAAATATTAAAAATATGGTAATTAGATTCCTGCGCTAGACTCTGTTTAATTTTTCTATTAAATGATGGTCACATCAGCTTCCAAGTAAAGTATTTTATTACCTGAAGTGCCTAGTGATAATTTTTAATAAAAAATTGTGTAATTACTTGTGCTTTAAGGTTAAAAAAAATCTGTAGTTTAGGGTTAAACATGTAATAATTTTATTTAAAAAATATGTTACTAATTTGACATGGACATAACAGTTGACATGGACATAACAGTTGACATGGATGACCACATTAGCAAATTAACGGTGACTGTGATACTATTGTGGCCATCATTTAACAAAAATGTTAAATAGAGTTTAGCATAAGGATCTAATTAGAGCATTTTTAATATTTGTGGGACTTTATTCAAAGAAAAATTTTTCTAGGGATTAAAACCAATTCTGTCATATTTTTTGAGGATATAAAACATATTTAACCCTAAATTTTTTTACATTAACTACATGAAAATTAAACTATTTTTCTTATGTACAACAAATAATAATCATTATTATCGTAACTTTAATTATCATCTTTTTACGCAAATTCTCACACCATATCTGAAATAAAAAGTAATAAAGGTTGATATTATTATATAACGTTAAGAGTTGTTATCGAATTGGATCAAATTAAGTAGCTAAAATTTGAAGAGTTTAGATCCTCTAAAGTAGAATGGTGTAGTATTTGATAAAAGAACAAAATTATTAGTCTATATAACTAAGGGTGTTCACGACCCGTTTTGTCCCACCAACCCGACTCAGTCCTAAAAGACTTTTGACAAGTTTGGGTTTAAGAAATTACACCTAGTGCACGAGTTTAGGTTATACTTCAAATCGTCCCAACCCGATTTCATGATATATATTCTTTTAAATAGTATACTTTTTAAACAATTATGTATTAATAATACAACTTATTGACTTAATAAATAATGTTTTATCTAACATAATACTATATTTATATTAATATCATTTGGCTTAAAATATACATTGTAAAATATACCTAAATTGTAGTTGTATACCTCTTTAATTACACAATTTAGCTATATATAATGCTAAGATTAATATATTGTGCCAACAAGTTAGGCTAGCCCGATGTTGTCCTAAATGTGGTTGGGTATTGATTAGGTCAGATTCGGGTTTACAAAATTGACCTTATTAAATTTTTGGGTCGAGTAGGGACATAAGTTAACCTACCCCATGAATAGGTGTGTTCATGGGGCGATTTGGATTGGATTTTGCCAAACCTGTTACCTGAACTAATTAAAATAGTTTAGGTTAGATTGGGTTGGATTTGTATAATTTTTCTATCAAAATCGAACCAAACCAACCTGGTCAATAATGGGTTAGGTCTTCAAGTATAAAAAAACAAAAATTATTTTAAATTTTCTAAAAAATTATAATTTTTCTTACCATTTTAATGAACAATTATGGGAATAAAATTGAAGAATAAATGTTGCTTCACTGAATATAATTACAATAAATATGACTGTCCATTAATTCGAATAATTGTATGACTTTTTTTTTTCTTTCTAAGTTAATTTTCTTCTTAGAATATGCATTTTGATATTTGTTCTTCAACTAGACAAATCAACATCATACACTTATACTATTTGTTAAGGGATGACTCATTCAAGCAATGTGAAATACCAATGCTTTTGGTTTAAAAAATGTTTGGTTGATATCAACATAGCATATAAATAAAGCAAGATATCAACAACTTGTGTATGCGTTTTTTTTGTTTTTTATGTTAAGATATTAACTAAGTCTACGTGAAAAAATATGTATAAATAATAAATTGTAAATTAAAATGCCACGTCATTAGATTGAGTTGGGTTTTATCCGAACAACAAAAAAAATGAAACCAAAGCATTTGGGTTGAGTTGGGCTAGTTTAGGTTTACGGGGTACCTGTACCCATGAACACCCCTACATATAACATTTAAACTATAAAAACTATCGCACTTGATTCCTTCTTTTTATACATCCACATTGTTTCCATTTCATTTAAGTAAAACATAACTCTAAAGTTTATCTCAATTTTTATATTATAAATTTAAATTTTTATTTTTGAGAATGAAATAAATCCTTTATATTCTCTTTTTATTCTAACTATATATAATCATATTATTTTATTTGGTTATCTAATTATAAAAGATATTGTTAGTCCATTGACAAGTGTACCAAATCGCACAAGTAGAGAATAACAAGTAAAGTATCGTTTCTACAGAGACTTGCGCAATACTTAGCAAAATCAACAAAAATTACTATCTTAAACTAAGAAATACACCAATTGCTTGTTTTGAACAAAAAATTTAAATGATTGCAAACATAAAAACAAGCAATGAAGTAAACGCATAATTTTGAAACTCTTTTTGGTATTTTGTCTATTAAATAGAAGATGAAAACAATAAGGTTTTGAAATGGAAAACGATGTTAGGGTTAGACTTCACCGAACTTCCCTCTCATGTATCAGTAACATACATATTCATTTAAAGCTTCAATATTAACATCAAAAAATAAAAATACTTAAACCCTATTTCCTTAAAAGTAAGAATCTAAGTTCCCTTGCTAAGCATCAATCCCTTGAATGCTTAACAAAATAACTTGCTTTAAACTTCAAGGTTATAAGATGACTAACAAACCAAGTTTCATTCTAGATACAAGGCTCATTAGGTGTTTCACTTCAGTTTAAGGTTTACAAAGTATTTTCCAATAACATTTAAACCAAACAACAAGCCATGAATGATCAAGTCACGACAAGCATTAAGCACAAAAGTAAAACACTAATGTTAAAGAGTAAAGATGAATATATATACATATATATATATATATATGTATACATATGCATATGTATATTAATAAAGATACATGAGAGTTTACTTGGTTACATCTGACATGTGTAACACCAAAATACATGAAAAAAATGATGGAGAAGCTTAAGGAAGCTGTAGGAAAGCTCCAAGAAAGAAAAATCACTATGTCCTTTGTAATGCCCGGCCGCTTTTAGGATGAGTGACTGTCCCCACAAACCAACACAAGACTTTTCAGCGTGCTTTGTCCTCACTCACACGCTTCCTGGGAAACTTCTCAGGAGGTCACCCATCCCTAAATTGTTCCAAGTCAAGCACGCTTAACTATGGAGTTCTTAAGTGATGGGCTACCGAAAAATAGATGCATCTTGATGGTATAGGTAACACTTATTAATTCCTTTAAGCTATCCTCAACTGTACAGTCCCATACCTGCACAGCCTTTGGATCCTTCTCGTTCGGGTGTGTATTCGATTCATTCATGTACCCCTCCCACTGGAAGCCTGCCAGGAGTCGCTCATTGTCCGTGCCTCATCTCTTTTGCACCGGCGATCACTCCTCGCCCTCGTCAGTGCCCAGGATGTTACATCCTTGCTATAGATCGAAAGTTTACCTTAATAGTTAGTCTTCCTAGTTTTATTCCCTTTGTCTCAATGCACATTAAGTGGCAGAGTGAGCATTTTCACTTAGCGAGCATATGGGTCTCAATAAGTGAAATTTCAAAATCAAAAAGGGTCCTTGGAAGTAACATTCGCTTGGTGAGATACAGATTCGCTAAGCGAATTCTTAATACGACCTTGCCTTCCATAAAGTAACTCTCTCGCTGAGCAAATCCATCTTCTTGGGTCTATTACTTATGGTTCAGAAAATGCTCCTTATGCTTCCTCAATCCAATCCCTATACAAAAGTTAGATGAGCTTTCAAAAATTGATTTAGGTATAAATCCTCATTACTTATAAACTTACACCAAATTGGACCAAACATGGTTCTAAATAATAGAGAAGATAAGATAATTATCCAAATATGTATTCAAAAGGCAAGCATATATGGCAATTATTAAATGAGTTTAATGACTATGTATTGTCAGTGTAAAAAGTTTTATACTGTTAACCAATCAAAAATCACTGTTGATATGACTTTTAAGATAGTTATTGTAAAAGTCAACAAATTTATCATACACGGTGATTTATAATTAGATGACAATTTAAAACTACTTTACACTGGCAATGCATAGCCTATTTTTTTTATTAGATATTTAACTTTTAAATAGAGAAATTGAAACATGACTTCAGACTAATTTTTTTTCCTAAATAACATTGTGCATTCAAGAGGAGGTAAAAACCCAATAGTAAAGTAGAGCAAAGCAAACACGTACATTGCAAGAGTTCATCTCAATTGTTTATATACATTAGGAGGTAAATAACACATTGTAATAAGTAGATTACCTAAAAGGTAACTAAATTTTTAAATTATTTTAATTAATATTTATATTTATTCAATCAACAATAACTATAATAAAATATTTATAAATCATTACCAAGATAATAAAATTAAAGTATATAAATACATATATTTTTATATTTAAGTTTATAGTATTTTATTAAGAATAAAATATTTTTCCTCAAATATTTTTTAAATTTATAATTTTTTTCATTTTATGTATATTTACAAATGTCCATACAATACACAAATAAAACGAATACATATACTTAACAACATATATATAAAACAATATTTTTCTAATGATAATAAATTTGTGTATGTTTATTTTAATAAAATAATTATTTAAAATATTTTTGAGTGAATTATAAAAAATAATTATTTACTAAAATTTAAACATCTATAAATATGTTATTAATACGTTTTACAATAAATAAAATGAAAACAATGTAGGTGTGTATAAAGTGAGTGAGGTGTGGAAAGCTCCATGATAGCTTAAAATTATTCTCAATAAAATATTATAACTTAAAATTTAAAAATATATATTTGTCTTTTTTATTTTTATTATTTTGATAATGTTTTATAAATATTTTATTATAATTAAAGTTGATTGAATATATTTAAATATTAATTAAAATAATTAAAAAGTTAAATATCTTTTATAATTAGATAGAAAATTATAAAAAACAAATTGATTGATATAAAAGTTTATAAAATACATGTCATAAAATAGGATTAATATGACTATATATAATCACAAAAAAGAGAGAATATAAAGAATTTATTTTATCCTTAAAAATAAATTTTAATTTTATAATATCAGAATTGAGATGAACTTTAGAGTTATGTTTTACTTAAATGAAATGAAAATATTGCGAGTGTATATAAAGAATGGATTAACTATGGTAGGTTCTATAGTCTAAGTGTTATATGAGCTAATAATATGGTTACTTTACTAAATATTGCACCATTTTACTTTAAAGGATCTGAATGCAAATATGAAAATAAAGTAAATAGCATCATATTTGTGTTGTTATGAAATCCCAAAAAAAAAAAAAAAAAAAAGATGCACATCATTTTCATGAAGCTTGTAGGCTACGAAATTGAGTTTGGTGGTGTAGTCGGTGGGGCGATTAACATACTCGGTTAAAGCACATCAAATAGATTTTTTGATAATAAACAATTAATTATTTTAAAAAAAATATTATCAAATAATATAACTCATACAAGCATAAGTCATAAAATAAAAAGGTGTATATTAGTACTTGCAATAAGCTAATTAAAGAGCATTGCCTCAAAAAATGATAGTGAAACAAAAAAATAAAATAAAAAATCAATGGTTTGATTGAAGGAAGATAACTACAAGAGGATTGGGGTTCCCTACAATTAGAAAATTCTTACATTCACGCATTCAACTAATCGAAACTGTTGGATAAAGACTAAATGACTCATATTTTATTTGGATAAATTTAACTTAAAATATGTGTCCGAGATATAAACTATCTGATCTTTATACAAGAGTTTCAATTCATGGATACTTATTAGTCTCTAAAGCAAACTTGAAGATATCAATTATTTCATGCATAACAAAGTTGTTAAAGCTTCAATTATTGATTTGTTTTAATATCTCTAACTAATAAAAAATGGTAATTTATACTTTAGGTCCCATCAATTTATATTAATGACTCTAATTACACCCAATTCATTAGATATAAGTGAGTGATGACTTAAAATTAAAAAAAAAACCAAAAGGACATTAGAAAATGATAAAAATAGGAATAATAATTCCATAATAGACACTCACATTTTAAATATTATTTTAAATTCTTAAACATAGAATGACAAAGACTAGGATTAATTTTCTATTAAAAGGAGAATAATATGTGGAGGAAGAAAGAGTGAAATGATTAGAGTCTTTGAAATACAATAACAATTAATACCAATAGCATTGAAAAATTTTACGGGATGGACCTCAAATGAATAATAACTTGAAAATAAGTGTACATGAGGTAAGCCATCTTACAAGGTTGACACATGCTAGGTAGTAAAGCTTATAAGTCTATCTTGTCAACATCTTTACCATCTAAATCCTTTTCGTCAACATCTTGCAACAATAGATTCATTAAATGTTCCATCAATTTCGAAAAACTAGCATTATACTTTAATTAATGAAATATTTCATTATGTACATCTTTGGTTAAAGAAAAGTATATTGTATAGTCTACATAATAACGAAACATTAAAATAATTAAAAAAAATTATATTGTTTAAGTACTTAAGAGTGTTAGGCCATAAGTCCTCTTTATTTCAACAACCTGAAAAAATTTACTTTTTTTCTTCTTCTCTATACATTTCATTCATTAAACTCTATAAATAATAGTATAGTATATTATTATCTCTAGGCTCTTTGTAATGGGTTTCCTCCCCCTTTTTGCTACTCATAAATGTTAGAAGTCGATTACTATCCTCTATTACTTTTCAATGTTTCCTGTTTTTTAATTACCTCACCTTTTGTTTTTGTGTTTTGTGTTCTTGTATATTGAATTGAATGATGAGGTATGCCAGCACATAACAAGGCCAAGATATTCTCCTTAAGCTGTATGTAAATTTTGCAAAAAATTAAAAAAAAACTTTGTCATATACTCATATGAGTTCTTACTTTAAACTTACTCTTACTAAGATAATCAATTTTGCTACTTCGTTAGACTAGAGACCTTCCTTAAACCTCTAGTATAATAACATTTAACAAAGAAAAGAGGGAGATGACTCATTCAAAGAAATAGACATTGAAAAGGCAATTTGAATACTACAAGATCAAGTGGTACCAATCATAAACTCTCCTCAACCATTGTCTATAGAGCTTAGCATTCTCACAAACCCTACTGTACAACTCTTTGTCATCTACAAAAACTTATAAGCAAATAGTCATGTAGAGGTAGTATGTGTAAGTCACCCCATTAGAAATTTCATGTTTGAGAGGAGACATAATCCACCCAAAACAGATTTAGCTTCAAAACACCTCGACCTTGCAAATTCACTACAACACCCATTTGCCAAATCATGTTACTCTAAAAACTTAGAATTATCAAAACATCCTTAAAGAATACAAAAGATATACCTTCAAACAATATGATTCCTGTTTCAATATTCGCTTTAGAGACATATGGGATATTGTCCATCCCCGGTTCCACACCATCTTTAAAATCAATCCAAACAATCATGTTAGAGAAATCCAGAAATTAATTTAAGAAAAAATGTATCCATTTTGTTCTCCAAAAAATTTAAACCAACAACACTAAAAGTAAATGGGAAACATCGTCTCTTGAAAAAAGAAAAAAAAAAACAAGGGAAATGAGAAGAATAACAAGTACCTAGAAGGTAGAGCACATTGATACATTTTTGCCATTTAAAATCAAGAGCACTTTATACAAGCAAATTTAACAAAGAATATATCAGTCTATTATAGGCATTTCATAAGAAATGGAACACTCAATTTATTACAACTAGTATGCCCTTCTTATTTCTTTTAATACTAAAGACAATATTGTTCCACAAATTCCTTTATAGATCTACAATTAATGTCCGTGAATCTTCTTTCTTAATGATAATTCACCAACCAATTTTTGTCATGATTGAATCTTTTGACAGATATAGTGACCATAAATGAAGTAGACCATTTACTTGCATGCCAAAAAGATGAGTAAGAGAAGATCAATTAAGATATAAAAAATACACAAACCTTCTAATAAAATGCAAACTAACAATTGGTCACTTTTTATGTAGGAAAAAAAGGAAAAGAAAAAAACCTTTTCCTTTAAACCAAATTATCATTTCGTTCCTCCCCCCTCCTTTTCTCATTGGCAACCAAGCAAAGCTTCAAGTGGTTTCTCCAGCTCTTAGAGCAATTTGAATTGGTAATTGAAAAAAGGCAATAAATTAAGTAAAAAAAAAAAGAATGACAAAGCAATAAGTACCTTCCATGGTTTGGTGATTATTCTCCGGCAAATTGTTGTGTTGGGTAAGCATCTCTTCATACTTCTACTATAAAAGTAAAGTAGAGGCCAAACAAAACTCTTCACCTATTAAAGTAAACTCTTACTCCACTCCCACATATCAAAACCACAACCCCCTAAAATGACAATCAAATCAACCCTAGACACACCATTCATCGAAAATAAATAAAATAATGTAGAAAATAAAAGCCATAAGCAAAATTAGAAACACGCTAGTGATTGAAACACAAAACGAGAAAGTTATGGATTGAAATTAGATAACGTATATGTCAACAAGAGAGATGCAAAGTGAGCACCTTGAGCAATCACAAAGGCAGCGCAAATCACAGTTGAAGGAAAAATTACAAATGATGAAAGAAATAGATTACCAAGTAATTTCAAATTTGAGGATTATGGTATCGTTGACAATGATGGCATGAACCTGTGGATATTGAACAAGTGATTAAAGATGTTTATTGACCTGTGACACTAAGCGGTCCAGCCCAAAGTTATTATTACAAGTTTAAAAAATTAGAACTCGTGTACTTTTTTAAGCACAAATTTGAATTGTATATTTTTTTTAATCCCTGTCATATATTCTTTTATAAGACATATTTTTTAAATGATTATATTCTAATAATATAACTTCTTGACTTAATGAATAATATTTTGTATAATATGATATTATATTTATATTAATATATATTATAAAATACCTTAATTGTAGTTCTATAGTTATTTAATTCTTCAATTTAACCTATCCTATATATTAAGTGAGAATGACTATCTTGAACGAGAGCTTTTTTAACTGTTATTCTTTAACAAGAGTGTTTTTAACTGTTATTCTTCAATGAGAGCATTTTTAGGAATTTTTTTAGCCTCTTATATCTCTCAATCTATCATTTTCAATATCTTTAATTCTAAATTAAATTTTAATATTTTTTTAAAAAAATTATCAATAATTGAAAATTAACATTGTATTACAATAATTATTTATTATAAATTTAAAATATAATTTATGTTCAAAAACATTTATTTATTATAAATTTTAATTATAATATAATTTATATATTCAAAAGTATTTATTTATTATAAATTTAAGTTATATAAAAAATACTAGTTATATATAATATTAAGATTGGTATATTATGTCAATAAATTGGGTTGACATAGTCTTATTTCATATGTTGTCAGATTTTAATTGTGTTGGATTTGAATTCAAATGGATGACCCTATCAAAATTTCATACCAAATAAAAAAAATAGGTAAATCTGTCTCCACTAGTCACTTGTAAAATTTTATTTGGTTAGTAGATGGTTTGATTTTATTGAACGCTTCAATTCTAAGGTTATTTTAATCATTCTACATACTTAATACATTTGTAAAGTTTTCACAAAAAATCATCTAAATTTTAACGTTTTGTTGTTTAAGATTTATCATATAAGAGTTTACCCATAAGTTTAAATATAAAATTTATTGTATACCTTTAGGTAGTGTAGCATCATACCCATCTCCATATCCACATTCCTAAAGAAACATCTGTGCTTGAACTCATACTCATGTAAGTAATAACTTTAACACTTGTATCCTTACCTATTGAGTGCTTAGTTCATAATTAAAATACGTACTAGTTATTTGTCATTAAGTAACCATACCTGTGCTCATTATTCACACTTTAATAAATGAAAAAACATTGATTAAAAATTCATTTGTAATTTAATTTAAATACTATTCAAAGATCTTCTATTAAATATTATAAACATAATTATAAAACATTACAATAAATTTTTGCAATAACATAATTATAAACTTCATGCGATGGTGGTGTAATTTGATGTGGCAGTTTGTAAAGTTTTCTATGTTTGTTTAGTCACAATTTAGTAACTCACATCTCATACAGTCACCAAGAGAGTTAAGGGTTGAGTACAATAGAAAAGAAATAAAGATAAATGTCTATTAAGTTTTCATAAATTTTATTTTTTAATTTATTGTTATATATGTGTGTGTGTGTATTTATTTATGTACACACATGTGCATAAGTGCGTGCACATACATACACACATATACATATATATAAGTGCAGATATAGGACGGGTTGAGTACTAAAGTATCCTTGCCTGTATTCATTCTCATCAAATTTTGCAGATAATTATTCTTACTCGTATCCTTATCCATCAAGTATGAAATAACTCTATCCACTATGGATAATTTTGCAGCACATATAAAGCTCATTCCCCATTATCATCCCTAAAAATAAATTAAGAAAAGTTATAAGAGGTCACATTTTCATGAGTCTAAACCTTTTTTTTTTAATAAAATTTTCTTCCAAATGTAAATGTCTCCGTAAAATGAAAACTTATTATATAAAGATTCAATGTCTTGTGATTCTCTATTTATGTTGATATTTATGTTATTATTTATTACTATTAATTAAGATTATAAGATTCCCCTTTCTTATTTTACTTGGTAAGAATCTTGACGAATTCCCAACTCATTTAATTATCGATTTAGAATTCAATTCAACAAGAAATTTTTAGATTTGGATAAATATAATTTTGGATGAATTTCCCTTTTAAGCTTATCTTAAAAACTTGCCAAAATAATTTGTAATTTTCAAGATTCAATCCAAAAAATAAGAAGATCATAAAATTTAATGATAAAGATATATACGTCATTAATGTTAAGCTAAAATAATTAAAACTAAGTAACATTTTAATGTAAAGTCATTAATGTTTAGATATTTTACATACTATCATAAGTTTAATTAATTCCACTACTATCATTTAAGGACATTTCAAGGATACTTATGGTTTAAGGATTTGAGAATGGAGAGAATTTTATTCTTTTATTAAGAAATTTGATTTTATCTTCACATATTTCTAGAAGAGTTATCTATTACATACAACCAATATACCTTCCTGGGCTTGGATGATTTAACAGTGGACAACCCCAATACACATCAAACATTTTTTGTATTCATATACCATGTAATATAAGAAAATTTCTTATGTATTTCGAGGTCAATATTCTCAACGTATTAGCAACTATCCTTATATATATTCTTTAACTACTCACATTCACATTTGCTTAAAGCTTTGCTAGCTGACCCAAAGACATAGGCAAGAGCGCAAGACACGCACGAATTCTACAGAGGTTAGACTGTACCAGTAGTGCCAGTTTGTTGCCAGTGCTGCTCACCAAAACTCTTACCCAGTTACCCTACATTAAGACATATTGACATCCAAGAAGATTCTTCTTTCTTTTTTCTTCTTTTTCCCTGTTGAAAATCAAAGAAGATTCTCTTTTTCGCTTTAGATATTACCATTACATAAAAATTAATATTTACATTTACAAGTACTATAATCCAAACTCCAAAGTAAGAAGAATAAGTTATATTAACACTTTTTGAATTTTTTTGAAATTGTATATAATTTTTGTTTTTTTTAATATTTACAATAACATTTCTTATAGGGATATATAATATAATATCTGTCAAATAATCAAGGAGCTTAATGTAATGCATAAAGGGCGTTAGTGTAATATTTATCAAATAATTAAATAAGTTAGTGTACAAGTAAGAAAAAGAGGAGTATCAGGCGAGATTTGACGAAACTTAGGAGTGTAATTTACTCAAGTAAGACTGGTTAAAGAAAAATAACAAAAAAAAAAAAAAAGATAAAGTCCTTAACACATTAAAAATAGAAAACCATTACTACATCCTCTTCAAATATTGTTACAAATTTTTAATAAAAATATATATTTTTTCTTAATCATTGTTTAGAACACTCAATAGTCATAAGTAAAATCCTAAACAGATCATATTTGATTTACATTTCATAAGCGCACATTATCTTATATTAAGATGAAAGAATTCAAATATAGATATATAAAAATAAAATAACACTGTATTGATTGTGTACGTAAATATGTTCCATTAAGATCAGTATTGTTTAATTGTAAGAACTTTGTTTTTTGGTGCCGCAGTGCCACTCTTGCATGTTACAGTAGCACGGACAATTCATGCTACGTCAACAATTGTTTTCTCATTGGTGTGTATTTCTCAAAAGCGACACACAATAAATTTCGGCGTTTCATTTGCCTCCACTGACAGTGCCAAGTGCCAAATCGCATGCATTCCGTATTCCCTGGAACAAAATAAATTAAAATAAAATAAAAATACCACACCTACTATTCATGGCTGAACGTGTCCTTTGTATTTTTTTAATATTTTTTCCTTTTCCTTTGAAATATAAGCTTATATTTTAAACTGATTTTTGCACAATCGAAATTGCATCTGTTTTTTCTTTCTTTCTTTGTTTGACATTTTTATTAGTTTTTTCTTTTGTGTATAATGGTGACAACAAGAATGAAACCTAAGATACTGTTTAGTTTGAATTATTTATTTTTTACAGTTTTATTAATATTATTTTTTATAATTAATATTAAGTATATAAGTTTTTATTGAAAAAATAATTATTACATTATAAATAAAAGTTTAATAAATATATTTTTAATAAAAATATTTTTAAATATTTAAGATGCTTACTTAGATTCATGTTAGGTCATCCAAAATCATGTTAAAATACTAACTAACATGATTTTAAGTAAATGTTTACATGTTTGGTCTTGAGAAACTAATTTTAAGTTCAAAAACAATTTTGAGTTGAAACAATTTTAAATACGTTTTGTTATGAATAAAAAAATTTATATTAATTTTTACTGCTAGCTCGCTTCTAGAATAAAAAATTCAAATATAAATAACTTTATTTTCAAATTAATTTTAATCAAAATTATTTTTATAAAATCAATTTTATTCAGAACCAATCGTGCCATTACTAACCCTATTTGTATCGAATAATAACACCGTTTCAAAATACAATTAATAAATGAAACCCTATTTTTAAAAAAATCTAATTGATTATCTATACAAATAAAAAAATTAATAAATTTCCTATTTTTAGTCAAACATTAATAAATTTCTTTTCACATATTCTATTATTTAGTTGTTTTGGTGGATAACTTTTAGGTTCATTTGGTGATTGGGTATGGTAGGATATGATGTAATAATTATCTTATCTTATTGTAATAAGTTGTTTGGTACACCAACAAGATATGGTTTTCTAATTCTATTGCCTATGCACTGTGTTAGAATGCAACAAAAAAAGGTAGTACTTTTCTTTCCCTCCTTCCCTCACACTAAGGGTGAGCAATGGACATGTTGGGATGCGTTTATCATTGTCTCTATTTGGCCCAAAATTTTGATCGGACCATTTATTTAATAATTTTATAAGCAAGAGAATAAGACAATTAATATTTTCATATATTAGGTTAGGGGTAACTTTTTAATATAATATATCAATTATAACATTATGTATGGTTAAATCATAGAAAAAAAGAAGTATAAAACTTAAATTAATGTATATTTTACAACATATATTTAAAATAAAATAATATCATTAAAAATATAATATTATATTATACAAAACATGTCTATTAAATAATTTTATTATTATTAATACACAATTGTTTAAAAGACTTATGTTTTTTAAGAGAATATTGGACACCAAAATAGGTTGAGACAAACCAAAGCATAACCCAAACTCGTCCTCAAAATTCACCAGGTCCTCAAAACATTTTCTATTAAATAATTTTTTTTATTGTTAATACACAATTGTTTAAAAGACTTATGTTTTTTAAGAGAATATTGGACACCAAAACAGGTTGAGACGAACTAAAGCATAACCCAAACTCGTTCTCAAATTCACCAGGTCTAATTTCAAAACCTAAACCTGTTAAAATTAACCTTGGGTGGGTCGGGTTAGCAGGTTGGGTTGGGTCATTCTCACCCCTACCTTCCATGACAACCATCATCATAGTTGTTGCTGTCACTGCCACCACTATCACCATTGTTTTCGCCATTGCGACCAACACCACCACTGTTATTGTCACTGCCACCACTACTACCACAACCATTGCCACCATCACCCTAAGTGATGGTGTTAGTGGCGACAATAATGGTGGTCGTGGTTGCGATGATGATAGTTTTGACAGTGGTGGTGGTCGTAATCGCAATAGCGGTAGTGGTGGCGGTGATGACGATGGTAATGATGGTGGCAACGATGATAGTAACAACAGTAATGGTAATGGAATGATGGCAGGGTAGTGGTAGTGCCAATGGTGGTGGTAGCAGCGACGACAATAGTGAATTTGATATTTTATATATTTTTTATAATGTTATCTGGTTTACACTAAACATTGAATATGATTAAAACTTATCATTCTTTTATCCTATCTCATTCTTATATTGCTCTCATATTTTATCTTAGCTTATTATATCTTGACTATCAAACAAACCTTTAATGCGCAGAAGTGTATATATCAAACTATTTACTTACATTAGTTATAAAAATTATAAAAATATAATTAATTAATGAACCCTATTTTTTTAAGAAATATTAACTAGCCATTTATATAAATAAATATTCCTTTTTTGTTAAAAAATAATGTTTTTTTTGACACTTATGATTGCAAATGAGTATTCTGGTCAAACCACATGCTTAAGAGATTGAGCCTAATATCAACTAGACCAACCACTTGTTGATAAAATTAATGGATAATACATTGGTAGATCCTTGAACTTTTAAGTAATTTTTAATTAGGTCCTTATACTATAAAAATTTGTAATTGAGTCCTTAAGCTTTTTATTTTTTTTAATTGGGTCCCTGACATTAAATTATTGTGAATATTCTGTTAACTTTGATGAAATATTCTCTCGTGAGGACTCAATTAAAAAAAAATAGTATAGGGACATAATTAAAAATTATCTAAAAATTTAGGGGCCTGCTCAATAGTTTAATCTTATTTTTTTTATCTTGATTTTGCCATTGTTTTATTGTAGGCATAGAGCATCTTTCAATTTTCAAATGCTGTTGCATTATTATTATGTGACTAAATTGCATTTTTGGTCTTCCTATAATTCTCAATCCACAATTTTGGTTTGCCTATTTTTAACTCCACAATTTTAATCCTCTAATTTTTAAAAATCTTGAAATTTAGATCTTTTTTTTTAATTATGCAATTTTAGTCTCTCAAAATTTAAAAATATTTAATTTTGGTCCAATTGTTAAATGTTCATCTACTAACTGTTAATGTCTCAACGTTTACTATGACATAATATTAGTCTATTAAATATTATCTACCACGTATTCAGTCTAATGCCACATCATGGTTAATGTTGAGGCATTAACAGTCAATAGATGAACATTTAATGGTTGGACCAAAATTGCAGATTTTTTAAATTTGAGAAACTAAAATCACATAATTAAAAATAGGTGTGAAGTATTTACTAGTTTTTTAATGACTAATATCTGTCGGAGAATTTGGCTAATCACTTTTAATGAGGTATTTTTTTCTAACCACCTTTTTTTTTTCATCCACAAGGCTCATATCCAAGACCTTATTTGACTAACATAATGATAGTAAATTAAAGGTGAAACTATTGAGTAGGTCCCTAAAGTTTTAGACAATTTATAATTAGATTCATGTACTATTTTTTTAATTAAGTCCTTAATCTTTTGAATTTTTTTTAATTTGATCTCTGGGACAAACGACAATCAGACAGAAGTTAACGTCAGGGACCAATTAAAAAAATTTAGAGGATTAAAGACTCAATTACAAATTTTTATAATATATAGACATAATTAAAAATTGCTTAAAAATTCAGGGACCTATTGATGTATTATTCCTAAAATTAATAAATTTCCCTACATATATATATATATTTCATTTGTTTTGATGGATTGAAGAGAACAAAGTTTTATGTATCAAATAAAAGAAAAAAGAAAAAGAAGAGAACAAACTTTTGATGTCCGGAAATGCAAATTGAAATTGCTACTTCAAATCGGTTATATAAAATATTAAAAATATAAGTAATATTTTGGTATTTGTTTTGCACATAGTAAATATTTATTTGCATACAATTATAATTATAATTATAATTATAATTTATAATAAAGAAATATTTTTAAATATATACATTATATTTTAAATTTATAATAAATAATTTAAATTATGATATAAAATTATTTTTTAATTAAAATGAATAAGCAGTTAAGAAAATTAAATATACAAATAAAATAAAAGAAAGATAATTTGAGATGATTGAGAGAAATATCTTTTAATTAGTTGTGGAGATAATGTGTGAAATGTACCTCTAAAAAATCAAAAAGAGAGAAAATGTTAAAAATTTTAATTGAGTGATTTCAATTCCCAAATTAAGGATTTTATAATTTATAGTACGAGTAGATTAATCAATAAATCCTATTTTCTTAAAATAATTTATTTGATTATCTACATAAATGAAGTAGTAAATTTTCATGTAAAAAAAATAGTAAATTCTCCTTTTTTTTTGTCAATAATTTATTTGATTATCTACATATATTTTTGTTCGTTTATTTGTTTGGTTGATACAAAAAAGAACTTTTAATCACTTTGAATTATTTCTATAAAATTTTGAAACATAAAATTAATTAATAAAACCTTATTTAGAAAAAACTATTTATTTATTATGTATTATCTATATAAATAAATTAATTAATAATTTCCATTCTTTTTTTTTCTTGAAAAATATAAATTCCCCTGCACACATCTTCTTTTCTTTTGTTTATGTGTATTGGACGGGCCCGTTCCCTGTATCATATACCCACACACAAGCTTCTGCTTCTTTCTTGTTCTCTGCAAATTCAAACTGCTCTTTTCTCGGGGAAATTTTCACGCCGTGTTTTCCCAGGATTTCTCGTTCCGCGTTCCCGCTAATCGTTTCAGAGATCGAAACCAACGTTTCAATCTCCGGTCAATTCCCTCGCCTTTCCGTTTCCCCTTGACTTCTCAAAAGGGATTAAAAAAGATAACATGAAAAAGACCCCTCAAACCTTCCGTTCTTTCATTCCTTGGCGGCTTCATTGTTCGATTCAGCGTTTCGAAACCTAATTCCGCGGCTCTCGCGGTTCGCAGAGCGGTTCAAGATTCGAAACTCGTGCCAACAACCTGATATATTGCCTATTCGCCCAAGCCTCGCGAGGTTTGGGTCCCGAATTTCGCGATTCGAATGCAGTTAGGGTTTTGCGCCGCGCGAAATCGCCGTCGTCGATGGTTGCAACATGATAATTAAGCGCACGATGAAAACCGAGACGCCGAACGTGAAACGGTGTAAGATGGAGGAGGCCGATTCCGAGAATGCGACTTCGGCGATTCAGAAGAAGCGTAGGGTTAACGGGTTTTACTCTCTCGGCATGCCCGGCGACGCTGAGTATTTCAGCAGCGGTTCCGGCTCTTGGAGCAGCGAAGGATCGTATTGGGGTGGTGGTGGTGAGGTTCAGTCCAATTCAAATTCCGTGCCGTTTAATCGCAAAAACGGTGCCACTTAATCGCAAAACGGCGAAGGGAGCGCGTCTGCCTCCGCTGCTGCGGTCCTCGCGTGGGCGCGTCCAGAAGCTTCCGTCGAGGTTCAATGACTCGGTTCTTGACGCGTGGAAGAAAGCGGAGGAGGAGGAGGAAAACGGAGACTCGAGCTTCGAAGATGATGATAAGAGTTTTGTGGAGGATGGTAGGCGTGGCATTGGTGTAAAAGTGGAGAAGAGTGATAGTGTGTGTTATTCTTCTAGGACTGTTAAGGCTGAGAGTAATACGTCTGGGATTACTTTTGAGGGTGTGGACCAAAAGCCCAATGGGGAGAAGAGGAAAGAGGTTTACAAGCCGGAGGATTTTACTTTGGGGGACATAGTTTGGGCTAAGTGTGGGAAGAGGTATCCGGCTTGGCCTGCTGTGGTGATTGATCCTGTCTTGGAGGCTCCCAACTCTGTACTCAGCTGTTGCGTTCCCGGCACGCTTTGCGTGATGTTTTTTGGTTATTCGAAGAATGGAACTCAAAGGGTAAACAAAGTTTTCTCCAAGTCTTGAATTGGAGTTTTTGATTGTTGGTTTTAGTGTTGAGGTCTAACAGAATGATACGTGCAGGATTACGCTTGGGTGAAGCAGGGAATGGTATTCCCCTTCTTGGAATTCATGGACAGGTGTGTGTGGTTTAATGGTGTTGGCTGTGCTGTGGCTGTTTCTGTAGGAATGTTGGATGTTTAGTTGATGGAAATTTATCTTGTTCAGGTTTCAGGGGCAGACCCGGTTGTACAAGAGCAAACCGAGTGACTTTCGCATGGCACTGGAGGAGGCTATGCTGGCAGAAGATGGTGTTCTGGAATCACATTTGGGAGGAGAGGAAGTAGCTGATGTAGAACATCGTCGTGATGGACTTATGGAGGCCATGGGTTCGTATGTTGATCAGGAATATTATGGCCAGGATCAGGTGAGATTAGTTTTTTCATTTTGTGCTTTATGACTGGATAAGAGCTTTTATGAACTTGTTATGCACAAGAAAGAGGTTTTGGTCATGTTGAGTTATCGTTGACAAGGCTGCGGTAGTCAATGTTTGTTTGTGGAGGAAGGACGGATGAGTGCCTATGATATGACTGCTATGTTATGCATAAGAAAGAGGTTTTGCAATCTATCTATTACATTTGCAAGTATGTTTTTTGTAGTTTTTCATGGCTGAAATGCTAAATTAAAAAGATTAATAACTGTATGAGCCTCCAGCTGGTATCTGTTACTCCCAAGTTAAAAAGCATTCAGCCCAACGAAAGAAAGAAAACTGATCATGTAGTGTGATTTAAATCTTTCAGTCACTAGGAGCCCTGTTTCGTAAGCTTTAAACAAACAGGTTTATGCTATGTCCAACATCTTAAATTATTTATATATTTGTTCAAATTTTCATGGGGACTGCACAGATATGTCATTGATATAGTGACATATATGTTGCAGACTGACATGCCACAATGCCTATTTGTCTGAGCAATAACAATGAAATTCATCCCAGACTCCTAGTAGTTTTAGGATATGGATTTATTGATAAAATGACTTAAAATGGGTTATAAAATTTCTACTGTCCCAGTGCACTACGTACTTGGTAGATTTTTATCATCAATTTGTATGCTCTATGGATTGACCTGGTAAACATCAAAATAATTTTCTCTTGTTTCAAATTCTGCCTGAGATTTTGATTTTTATTAACCCTGATTCCCTGAAATTTGAAAAATTAGTTTGATCTAATATCTATCCTAGAGTTTTGGAAAAGTATTCTTTTCTAATCCAGAGGACAAGTTGACAACATTATATAACTGCAAACCTTTGCAGAAAGCTTGAGGGTTTCATGTCCTCTTTGTTCTGAGCTCTGTATTTCTTTTTTTCCTATTCTTGACGTTGTTATTATCAGGTCTACTGTTTTTTTGTATTTTACTTGTCATATTCAAAGATATTTATAACTTCACAATTCATTTTATTATCTCATAGATAATGTAAAATATACCAGGTTTCTACAGACCTCATTAATGAAATAATGTAGTAATTTTTCTATCACTATTTTTTATCTACAGTTTTACTTATATCAACTTACCTTGTCGACTATAGTATTTGTTTGGTTTCTCATGTGTTCTCAACTCAATTCAATAAATATTTTACAATTCTTTCTGGGAATGCCTTTCTATACATCTGTGTGAGAAATGAAAATAATCTGTGGTGAATTGCTGATTATGAATCTTATGCTGTCATCTGTTAGTTGTTATGTTAGTATGTTCCTTTGATGTTCTGTCCTGTCGTGATGGTAATTCTGAAAGCAGATTTGGATAAGAGTTAATTGTATAAAAATGTGTCATATATATTGTGTTATTGTATATTTTATCAGTGGATATATGTGCAGGAAACAAGGTATTGCGCTGGCTGTGGTCTGATGTTGCCATGCAAAACCATGAAGAAGATTAAGGATTCAAATTGTGCACCCCAATTTTATTGCAAACATTGTGCTAAGGTTATGCAGAGTGGTTCATTTAAAATGCTTTCAAACTAAACAATTTATAGCAGATATTTGATTTTAATTTTTTTTTTATGTTCTTATAGTTACAAAAATCAAAACAATATTGTGGCATTTGCAAAAGGATTTGGCATCATTCAGATGGTGGGAATTGGGTGAGATTGTCTATTTTGTCAATGTAGTTTTTTTCTTTTTTAATCACATTTGTTGATAGACTCAAAATTTTGACATCTTTTGGGACTGAACTCTGTATCAGGTGTGTTGTGATGGTTGTAATGTGTGGGTGCATGCTGAGTGTGATAAAATTTCTGGTAAACTTTTCAAGGTGCTGTATCATGCTTAACATGGTGCTACTTTTTTTTTTTTTTAAATTTCCCTCTTTCCTGAAGTGGCTGAAGATAAATGGCTTACTTGTGGTTACAGGATTTGGAAAATACAGATTACTATTGTCCAGATTGCAAGAAATTACCAACATCACAAGCATTCAAGTCGAAAATCAAGTATGTAGTAATTGTCTATTGCTTCCTTCTTTTTCTATTTTACAGCATTTACTTTTATTCTGAGTCTTATGATGTGATATCTTTTGAGACAGATCAATAGAGAGTAGCCAAAAATCTATGATACCTGAGAAAGTATTGGTGGTGTGCAATGGCATGGAAGGAATTTACATCCCAAAGCTTCATCTGTAAGCCTTCAGCACTTCTAGAATATTATGGGTTTGATAATCTGATTTAAATATTTTGACTTCTTATGGTCTTGAATTCATGTTCCTGGAGATGATCTCTCTCCATTTCTCTACTTTTGTCTTTCCTTTCGCCCCCAGGAATTTTTGAAGGAAATTCCTGTTTGTATATTCTTTTTTTTCCTCTAGCTAATGCATATGAATCAATTTTATTTTTGATTTTGTAGTTGACTATTAGGTTAGCCTTTTTCCATTATTATTCCAGAAAAGAAACTACCTTCACTAGTTTTGTTTATCAACCTGACTAGGTTCTATACCAACAAAACAGTTTGAGAAAAATAGAAGAACCTTAGGTTAATGCACATGGTTCTTTTCCAGAAGAATTCCATTTGAGCTGCTTGTGATTGCCTTTTCTTGCAGAGTCATGTGCAAGTGTGGCTCTTGTGGTTCAAGGAAGCAGACACTCAGTGAATGGGAAAAACATACAGGTTGCAGAGCGAAAAAGTGGAAACATAGTGTGAAAGTGAAAAGCACAATGCTACCACTGGAAAAATGGGTATGTAATGTTTCTTGATATATTAGAGGGATGCCAAGTATTTCTGGTGGACTCTGTGTTGGGTGGTTTTGAATTAACAGTCATAGTATTAGTTCTATGACTTCTATCACATGGATTTCTTGATTACTGCCTACATCAATTTTATTTCCAAACATCTCCTCCTTCTGAGTAACTGAGTTTGAATACATTGTGTTTTTGAGTGTGTCTATTATTGTGTTCTTCTTTTTTGTTATTGTGTTGTACTTCTTTCTCATTTTTGACTTAACAAAAATTACTTCAGATGGCAGAACACATTCCACTAGATGGAATACCCAGCAGTTAGATCAACAGCAGGTGCTGGCCTTTTTGCAAGGTAAAAATGTGCATTCCATGTAAACTTTTACATACTGAAGCCTTCCATTTTTTCTAATTGACCAGATCTTATGTCACATAGCAGATACATGCTTTCTTTTGAATATATCTTTAAAGACAAATTTATTTTACTTCTACCTTATTGTCACAGAGAAGTATGAGCCAGTTAATGCAAAGTGGACAACAGAAAGATGTGCTGTTTGCAGATGGGTTGAAGATTGGGAAGATAACAAAATTATTATTTGTAACAGGTGTTTTCATTATTGTTCATGATCTTTTTCCCTTAAGTTGTAGAATTTTGGGGTTGTTTAGTGTTTTATTCGAAATTTGTGAGGCTTTCAAGTTAGTTGCATTGATTAATATATGTTCACTTTTTCATTGTGCAGATGCCAAATAGCAGTCCACCAAGAATGCTATGGGGCAAAGAATGTTCAGGATTTTACTTCTTGGGTTTGTAGAGTATGTGAAACTCCTGATGTTGAGAGAGAGTGTTGCCTTTGTCCAGTAAAAGGCACGTCACATTTAGTATTTTGGCAGTCTGAACTCTATCTGTTCTTATGTCTAAACTCTTAAAGGAGGCCTTTTTCATTCATATATTCAATTGATCTTCTCTCTAATATTCAAAAAAATTGTTTTGCTTTGGTGGATAATCAATCTCTAATGTTACCATGTATGTTCATTTTCACATTGTTAAGAAATCCTCTTATAAGCCTAAGCCTCATGGAAATGTGATTGTAGTTATGTAAGAGTGCTAACGTTATGAATTTGCCATTTGCACAAGCCTTGTTTTTTCCTCCATATATTCATCTTTGATGGTCCGTTTTGTGATCAAGTGCTAATATGCTTTTACTATATTGGGAAAACATGCTTTTCAGGTGGTGCTCTAAAGCCAACTGATGTTGAAATGTTGTGGGTTCATGTAACATGTGCTTGGTTTCGACCTCAAGTTGTTTTCCAAAACCATGAGGCCATGGAACCTGCCAGAGGAATCCTTAAAATTCCTCCTAATTCCTTTGTGAAGGTAAAATGCAGGCTGTGATTTTGTTTTTTAAACAGTGGGTTTCAGCTATAATATTGCCTCAAATGAATCCTGATTGATTATAAATTTTATTTGACTGGGAAACCAAAATGCGCCTGAATGCATTTTTTGGTGTAATCTAGTAATTTATTTTATTAAACTCTATATACTTATGCTCAAATTACTTTTGGATGACTGGTCTCAAAACAGAAATTTCATTCTTCCATAGTACTTTTTGTTCAAAAATAAATTCTACACTAATAATCCAAACATGCACTATATAATCTTCCATCTTCAATTTTGATTTTTTCTTATTGTTCACTAAGATAGTAGTGTGGTTGTTATATAATCACTTGGCTCTGCTTTTTTTATTTTTTTTTCTGGGCTGTACTCATGAACTCTGTCCCTATGACTGCAGACTTGTGTGATCTGTAAACAGAGCCATGGTTCCTGTATAACTTGTTGCAAGTGTGCTACTTATTTTCATGTGATGTGTGCATCAAGGGCAGGATATACAATGGAAGTAAGTTTTGTCCGTCTTTTAAGTGTAAATATGTTGATCTGAAGTTGTTATTTTTCTTGATTTGTTTTTTCATAACCCTAGTTTTCTGCCTTTCTTGTGGAGGCCAGAGGCAGCCTTTATATTTTCATCCAAAATAAATTGTCTCTATGGCCGTTTGAATTTAACTATATGTGGATTGCAAGAGCTGGGGAAATATGTTGATATTGTTTAAACTTACAGTTGCATTCCATAGAGAAGAATGGAACTCAAATAACAAAGAAGCTAATATATTGTGCAATTCACAGGTTTGACTTTGAGCTCTAGTGTTGTGATTATATCTAATGTAATTTTCCATGCCTTTTTTAATAAAGTGATTTCATATGTTAATTCCATCTCAGGGTCCCAAATCCAGATTCAGTACTGGTCGTACACACACCCCTGGGGGTTTTCTCTCCCAGAACTTCACTTCAAAATCAGAAGGGATGCTTCAGGGGATCAAGGCTAATTTCATCAAAGTATATAGAGCTTAATGAATTGTCAACCACTGAAAATGACATAGTTGAGTCGCTGTCTGCTGCCAGATGTCGTGTGTACCGAAGGTCTCCTAATAAGGTGATGATTCTAAACATACACGAACATACTAGTGTATATTTACTCTCTTGTCTTTTGGTCTTATTATGTTTCATTTTATTTATATTCATCCACTTCTGGTAATTTTATTACATCCAATGCTATTCCTTCGTTAATGCTAACTGTTAATTCAAACTTGCTAATTACTTACATTATCTAATATTTTCAACTTGTCTCTTACAACACATTTTCTCCTATGTTGCCAGAGGGCTGATGTGCCAATAATTCACTTGCTGAGGGGACCCAGCCTTCATTCTTTGGGTGCAATAACTCGGTTGAACCACTACAAGGTAGTCTTTGTGGCTAACATGATATACGTTAGACCTTTTACTTTTGAAATGAACAACCTATTCTTGCTGAGTTGTGACTGTAATATGTTGGAAAAAAAGGTCAGTTTGTTATCTTATAATCCTTCTTTGTGATAGGATGCTGAAGAATCTAAAGTTTTCACTTCTTTCAAGGAACGTCTTCACCATTTACGGGTAAATCATATCTCCCCATTTGCTTATCTCAATTTTTCTTTTTTTAGTTTTGAATAATCTCTCACTCTCTCTCTCTTTTAAATTTAAATTCAATTGTAATGTTTTGGTTTTACAGAAAACGGAAAAACTTAGAGTTTGCTTTGGAAAATCGGGCATTCATGGATGGGGTCTCTTTGCACGTAGAGATATACAAGAAGGAGAGATGGTAACCTACTATATTAATTTAAGAGTCTCTCAAATGTGTGGTAAATACCTTACTGCAGTTTCTTCTGAAGACATTAAGTTCATGCTTTTTATGTTTGCAGGTTGTTGAGTATCGTGGTGTGCGGGTAAGGCGTAGTGTTGCTGATCTGAGGGAAGCAAAATACCGTTCAGAAGGCAAAGATTGCTATGTGAGTATCAAGTTTAAGATAGTTTTAAATATCTGTATATACTTACAATCTTTTTTGTCTAGGTTAACATGGCAAAGCCTATTTGATAGTTCAAAAGCCTGTTTTGACAGGTTCTTGATTGCTGTTAACATTTGACTTCATTTACTGCTAATCTTAACACTGATAAAATAAATTATGCAGCTGTTCAAGATCAGTGAGGAAGTGGTAGTTGACGCAACGCACAGAGGCAATATAGCACGTTTAATAAACCATTCTGTAAGTGGACTTTGCTGTAACTTCATGAATCTTGTCTGTTTTTCTTTATTTATATTTTATGACATGTCCCACAAAGTTGCTCCAATACTTTTTTGGGCCTAAAAGGGGGGGGGGGGGGGTGTATTCTTCTCAACAACTTGGGCTTTTATTCTAAATATAAACTGCATTAGGCTGCTAGATGACCCTAATCTGGTTTTATTTATTCAGTAGTAGTTGATTTCCTTGTCCTTTAATTCCTCTGTTATGCCAAAAGAAAGAAGAAAAATGTGGCAAATGTTGTGGTTATATTATGAATATTTTTTGAACATTATATAATTCAAACATGATCATGCACTATGTGGTTTTGTATAATACTGCAATGGGCTACTGGCCAAAAAAAAAGAAACTGATGTTCAATCTGACTTGCTTCAGTGCATGCCAAACTGCTATGCGAGGATTATGAGTCTGGGAGATCAGGAGAGCCGGATTGTTCTTATTGCCAAGACCAATGTTTCTGCTGGTGAAGAATTAACGTACGGTTTGTTGTGTTTGCATATTTTTTTATGCGTGCTCACATATGCAAGTGGCATATATCTTGCGTGGGCATGAAAAATTTGATTAGCCTGACATGAACTACTTTTATTTTTCTCTGATTTTGCAACAGGTATGATTACTTGTTCGATCCAGATGAGCGGGATGAACTGAAAGTTCCCTGCCTTTGCAAAGCCCCCAATTGTAGAAGATTTATGAATTAGGTTTAGCATTTCTTGCTCGTTGAGCAATTGCAATTACCAAACCACAGTAAACATTTGTCCATGCAGCCATTTTTTAAATTTTTTCCTAGTTTAGTATAATTTGTATATCATTATATTATTCTAAAATAAAATAGAAAACTTCTGAGCAAATGCGCTGGAGGCATTTTTGTAACTAGCAAGGATGTTCTTCAAATTATTTGACATTTAGAGGCAATTTACTTGAAGACAAAGGGTGTATACAGGAGCACATATATGTTACATAATACATTTCAGGCTTTTCTTGTTAACTCTCGGCCATATCTGCTGTATTTGAATTTTATTTTTCGGGTCAGATGCTGTATTTGAATTGGTTCTTACAAAACTAAACCAAAATGGGTTGGTATTTATTCCCAAAGCAATGTGTTACGGTTTGATTGAGTTAACCGTTCGGCCTAAATCGGCTGTTTGATTGAAGTAATAAATTTTTACTTCATACTAAAGTTTTTAACAAATTGTGAAACAAATTCCCAATCAACCATGCTGTTAATTGGTCCTAATAACATTGAAAGTGTAATTAGCCGTCCACGATCGTTGGACTGCGGATTAGGATTGCAAAATATTGACGAACAGGATAAATATTTTTTTATATAACTAAAATTTATAATAAATAAATATTTGTAAATATATAAATTACATTATAGTTAAATTTTGTAATAAATAAATATTTTTAAAAATATAAATTATATTTTATATTTATGATAAGTAATTTATATTGTGTTGCAAAGTTATTTTTAATTATTGATAATTTTTTTAAAAGAGATATTGAAATTTAATTTAGAAATACAGATGAAAATAATAAATTAAAAAATATAAGCAATTAATATATGAGATTAAGATAAGACATGTGACTAAGAATATTTATAATTTTTAAAACACGTTTATCTAAGAAAACACTTAAAACTTTCTTGTTAAAAAATAATTCTTAAAAACTCTCATTTAATATGAGAATTCCTATTTATAATATGAGAATAGATGTGCTATTTAATGGGGGTCGAAGAAATTAATTATCACACAAGCTGAATGGGGTATATACAATGGTCTGCAGCTGGCTTGCGATAGAGAAATGAATTCGAAGGCAGCCTTGGCATTGATAGTGGACCGGTGCGATCGTACTCACCCGGGTGCTAATCTGGTCAAGGCCATTTAGTTGGCAGATGCCTTGGCGAAAAATGGTCAGTCGTTAGATGTAGATTTTAAAATTTATGATTTTTCGCTAGACTTTATCTCTTTGTTATTGCTAGCTGACTCCGCTGGAGTAGTGTTTTATAGAGGTTTCTAGTCGGGGGCTTTGGCTGCTTTTGCGCACACACACACACACAAAAAGACATAATATATGTGCATTGTCGGGATTTACATAAATAAGACAAAAATATAGTTTAAAATATAAAAGAAATTTTTAAGAATTTTTTTATTAATTTGTAATTTATTATAAATATTTCATTATAAATAATATTTTTAATATAATAATTATATTTTTTTTATTAAGATTAATAACATGAATTTAAGCATTTTAAGCTAGATTATGGTTAAATGAAATGTACTAAAAATAACTGTATTAAGGTAATTTATTAAATACTTCAGTCTAATGTAGTCTATATATTTTTCATTCTGTTCAACAGTAGGAATTCTTAACTTTTTTTAATAATGTCATTCTTGAGAATGCAGCTTAAAATTAATTGTGCAAGACAAGATATAGGTAATGTTAGTAGTTGTATCATCAATCTTATTTGAGTTTTTTTTTTTATAATTATTTTGTTGATTTTCAATTATGTCAATAATATAATTGTTAATTTTATCAATTAGAGCTGACAAATTGGGTAGTTCAACCCAGGTGTAAAATCAGGCTGGGTTGTGTTGGCTCGAATTTTCTTTGGACTGAGATTTTAATGGTCTAGTTTGTCCTTATACAAGGCGGGCCAAATCGACCCAAATTAAAATAAATAAAAAACAAATTTAAACATGTTTATATATATATGTGTGTGTGTGTGTGTGTGTGTGTGTGTGTGTCCAGTTGTTTTCAAACTTTTTTTTTAAGCCAAGTTTAGCCCATCGCACCAATTAGGCCCAATTTTTTTGGGCCTATAATTTAAGAGCCTAATTCAACTTAAATTTTGGATTGGTCAGATCAATCCATCGGACTGGGTTCAAATTACCACCTCTTCTATCAATGTCTAAATGAGTGGGTATTAATTACTCTTTTCCTTACATGTTTTTATCTTGCATCTGTTATTGAAAATTTAGATACATGTTATAAATGATTTATTTGAGCAAATCAACATTCACTTAAGTAGAGATTGACTTGATGTTAATGTCCATGTTGACATGTTTATTCCTTCTTAATATTAGTATTTGAGGAATGCTAACAACACATTTTATAACACATTCTTTTAAATACAGTCCTATTTAATGAGCTCCACTCATAATTTTGTAATTTTCAATAAACCTTAATCAATGATAGAGAGTATTTCAAAAAGTGCGTTAAAGAGTGTAATGCTTATACTCCTCTTAATATTTTTACACCATTAACTTGTAGAAGTCATTTGTTAAATGAGAAATGCTAGCAACACATTCTCTAACACATTCTTTGAACAAACTCTCTCTTATTAGTTGAAATTTTTTGGAAACTATAAATTTGTAGGTCTCACATCGTATTTAATGACTTTCTCTAACGATTTTATAGTTTCCAATAAATTTCAACCAATAATAGTGTGTGTTAGGAGGAGTCTATTAGAGTGTGTTGCTAGCACTCCTCTTTGTTAAATTCATGTGATAAAAAATTGACCTCATCCAAAATTATAGTGTCAATAAATGCTCTCATTCAATATTTACTTATTGCTTACGTTAGACATTTATGGCTAATGATGTATTTTTTTTTATCTAGAGTCTATAGCTAATATTTCTTTGAATAGCTTATCAATAATTTCAAAGTCAATCTCTTTGTTAATTGAATAAGCTCAAGTCATGTTTGTTTTAATTTAAATTTTGAGAAGTAATTATTTTTTTGAAAGTTCTCTCAAAAGTTACTAGAAGAAGGGGGTTAATTTTTCGAAATAAGTTGAATAAAATACACATATACTCATCTAACACGTGATACCTTTAAAAATATTTAATATTTAAAATTTACTATATAAGATGTTTTACCCTTGAGAATGATAACGATACAATATATATAAATGTAAACAAAATAAGTAGGAGGTAATAAGTATAAAATGAAAATATGCATATATATTATGTTAATTAAATAATTAAAAAGAGACATTTTTTTTAATTTTACTTCAATATTTTTCCTCAAATAATTATTTTTAAATGTTTCATAAACTAGATTTATTCTAAAAATGAATGGAAATAATAATTTTTTATTTATTATAATTTGTAATAAATATTTTTTTGTTTAATTTTTCTAGTGAATTTTATTAATATAAAAAATACATTTAATAAATATATATTACATTTAACAAATCTAATGCGTATATTATATTTAATACATATAGTATTTAATATTAATGTAAAGTCATAGATTGTGATCTTGTGTGAATAAATAATTTAGTATAATTTAAGTGATAAGACGGATGTAATAGATGTGTAAGATTTACTTCAACAACAAAAGAAAAAAGATGTGTAAGATTTAAATAAATGTAGATATTAATAGATTAGGTACATACAAATAAATAATAAATTGAATAATTCATATATAAATTGCATTTCGTACGTAGTTTCATGTTTTGAATTTTTTTTAATTCATTAATCTGATTAAATATTTAGATGTATTATAAGTGTTGGAACCAAAGACGTAGGAAGCGTTTGACCCCTTAAGTTTTAAAGATAACAAAGTTATTAAATTTTTAGAGATCTTACATATAATTTTTTTTTAAGCATCCAAATATCGTTCTGTAGTAAAAAGTGTTCAATATACTTTATTTTATTTGGCATCCAAAGTGCCTTGTTAAAATGAGAGTCCAATACTTGATACTACCTGTGTGTTTTCGAAAGACGTCCAAAGCTTTCTTTTAAAGCTAATAAGTTTAAGAAAGTTTATTCTTATATGCTCCTATACAAACGTTTTTTTAGCACTAAAGTTCAAATATATCCTGCATTAAATAAATATTAAATATATGTTTGTGTATAAGCACAACCTTGTAGAAAAGGGAAGTCAACTTATTAAGTTGTCAAACCGAATAAGGAATGTTCAGAAAAGTAGCTCTGAAACACAGAACTGCACCTTCTATTTTGGTGCAAAAGCAAACACCTAAATATTTTTTGAATCAAAGCCTTTTCAGGCTTCCACTAATCTCGTAAAGAAAAAGGTTTACGTGAGTTTACCTCACTGGGTTTAACGTCTTATTAGATGAATATACAATGAAGTACAAAAAAGAATTTTCAAACAGAGTTTACAATAGCTTTTTCTTTTCTTAAAGCAGTTATGATTTTTTCAGAATCAGCAGCAATTATATCAACAACAATTATGATCACAACAACTTCTCGAAGGAGGTTTCTTCTTCTATTTATAAGCTTATCCAAAAGTATTCGTTGAGTGTTTTGTAGAAGACGACCTTCGTTTGATGAAGAGAGTCGTTGGAGTATTAAATGCAGTATTTAATGCTTTTTACCAACTTGTCATGTGATAAGATAAAGCGGTCTACTTATCTTTTTTATTCTTATACTCAATCTTATAGCAGTTGTCATGTCTGCTTTCCCGTTCTGACATTCGAACACATATTCCTTCTTTTTCGCCGACTTTCCTCGAGAGTAGGTGTATAGTCATTATACGTTTTGAGGTGGCTTACGCTTTGATTGATGTGCAAATCATTTTAGAACGTTGTCATCGTTTATAAGATTTGTTAGCTACGAAGTTTATCTAATCAAAAGATAAGGCAATATTCATTTTAAAAACATTAGACGATTGCATGCGAACGAATGATCAGACGATTATGTAAGGACATATTTAATTTTAACTGTTTGTTATTATCAAAATATTTGAGGGTTATAAATTCGTCCTTTGTCTTAACAATCTCTCCCTTTTTAATGATGACAAACAATTATAATTCTTATAAAACATTTTTCTATGAAAGCTCTTCTTGATGAGTGAGTTTAAAAAGAAACATATTTTATATAGGTGTACTTCAGTTAAGCAGATGCAATATATATATAAAGAAGTAACTAAAAAAAACCAGACGATATCATTTAACTCATAATTCATCATTGTATATAAATAAAAAAAACTGTACTCCCCCTAAGATTGATATCTTTATACTTCCCTTTGTCTTCTATCTTTCTCCCTCTTTTGGCATCATCAATCAGGAGATTCAGAGTCTGAAGGTGTAGATGATGAGCCGAGGTCACTTTTGAAGCGCTTTGCCAGCTTGCCTAACGAACTTCTGCTCGTTTGCGTTTCCTGCGTTCTTTCCTAAGATAAGCTTCAAGACGCTACATAGTCTGCTTCAATTCATTAAAAGCTTGTCTGTCGTTTGAAGGTGCAGGTGTAGAGCTGGTAGCTGCTTCATCACTAGGTTCCTCTACAAAACACAAGTTAAAAACATATGGTACAGGAGGACCACAAAACCAAAAGTGGCCATAGGGTAGAAAGATTTCAAGGTTTTAGAGGAGAAGAAGATATAGGTTTAGGGTAGGTTTATGGATAGTTGATTTTGGGAGTTGGATGCACAGGTGGAAGGAGACAGAGAGACTTGCATCCAGTGACTCGTCAGACGAAGTGCAGCTTCATGGCTTAGCAGACTCTTCTCATCAGTAGATAGACTAGAGAAGTGTTTGAGTGCTGTAGCATGATCTTGCAACCTTTTGTGGTTTGTGCTTCGAAGAGTTGCTTTTCCTTTAAGTTTGGCCAGCTATGCAGACAATAGTGCTATCTGTCTGATCATCAAGTGCTTTCGGGGGTTGCGTCTGAACTTGGGTTATTTTCCTTTCCCTATAGATAGATTTTGGCACATATAATTCTTCTAACAACAGATGCGAAAGGTGGTCCATGGCTTCATAAGGAGCCACATTTGAATAGCCATGAATCTAGGCGAGCCTAGTTCAAGGTCTGGACATCTTCGCTCACAAATTGCGTGTTGCAAAGAAATCTACATCTTCTCCTGTAGGAAGTTGTTCATCATTCTCCATAACTCCCAGTCATCATCACCAATTTGCCATTCTTCAAAGTTTGGACTATCTTCTGGACGGATGGCGAGGGGTAAGTCTTGATTATCCCATGATAGAACGGATAAATGATTTTGGGCTTGTAATGGTATGTTCTGCACATGATCAGATATTCTGAGTAGTTGCATTTCAGCATGAAAGGAGAGGTGTGACAAAGAGTCCCACGCTGTCTCCAAACTTCATATTTAGTTGGAAATTTCGTTCTGGTTGATGGTGGATAGATGAAGTTTGGAACGTCTGACAGAGTGTTGTATCCTTCCTCCCAGACGTATGGGGTGATGTGCGGCTTATAAGACAGTGCGGGGGTAGCTTCTTCTGGAATATTAGGAAATTTTTCAGCATACACATGGCGCACCAAGAGTGACCATTCTTCATTGATGAGAGTCATCCACATCCTTGAGTTATTAACTTTGCCCAGTTCATGGTTGATGAGGGCTTGAAGAACTTCTGGGTCAAAGGGCTTTGGTAAATGATATTCTTTTGTTGTTCTAGTCTGACGCGACTCAGGCTGCTAAAAGTAGATCATTATGTTCCTTTGGAAACGTTCAGACGGAGGCGGTTCAGAGCGATAGGCTTCTGGTGATGTTTCGTCTATCATAGGTGCATCTCCTCTAGACAAAGTTCCTTCTGCTTCAGGTTCCGCAAAGGAAACAAAAAGTGAAACAGCCCTTGCAGGCTGATCAATACTAGGTGCGGTTGTTAAGTCTACAAAAAGACGGTTGAAGACTTGAGAGACTGAAACAGATTGTGGAACTTCCCAGAAAAGAGATCTTGGTAATCTACCTTTTGAGGTAGCAACCATGTCCTCTTAAATCAATAGCTCTTGCGCTTTAGGCTCTGCAGGGGCTGTTTGTAGTGAGTGCTCAATCACAGATTGAAACACTGCTTCCTCAATCTGTTCTTGCTCTGCCTCAGCTAGTTTTTTTTCTTCTTCTTTCTTCTTCTTTTCAGCCCATTTTGATTTAGCTCGGGCTCTCCCGAGCTGCTTTTCTTCTTGAGCTTTTGTTTTTGGTATTGGAATCTTTTTGGATTTTGAGGGCTTTTTAGAAGGTTGGGCATATGGAATGGGTTCAGTAGAGGTAGGTGGTGGAGGTGGTTGTTCCGATGGAGGGGTAGGAATGGTTGTGCTTGGAGTAGGAAGAAGGATGTTAATGGGAAGGTCATTGTCTGAGTCAGGTTGGGGAATTGGTTTGGATCTCAGACGAATGGTTAAGGGTTTTTGTTTCTTGTGAGGTGGAGACGATGGGGTTTGAGGTTTGGTCTATTTAGGTTGGGGGTCTGGTTGTGAAGGTCTCTTGATTGGTAACTTAGGTTTTTGTGGTTTGGTTTGTTTGGGTTTCGTCTGTGGTGGAGGTTGAGTAGACACAGTACCAATAGAGGGGTCAGCAGACAATCTAACTCTGAACGCAGTTCCAACAACTTCTTCTAGTGGTTTTTCCTTGATCAATGCCAACTTTGGATGTCTGGCAACGTATCCAGAAGAGATGTGCAATCCTTATCTTCCTGATGATGGATACATTAATCTCAGAACCTTGTTTCATCTTCTCCAACCTAGATTCTTTTATTCCCGCCAGACGGATAATTTCAGTGAAGAGCATGATGTTAGGAATAGGATGCTTCTACTTGCTCTGGGCACCTTCCTTCGACTTGGAGAGACAGGATCTCTAGTTGTCCAGAATTAACGCAGGCAGATTGACCTTTTGGCCAGTCAGTATCTTGTATATGCAGAATGTGTCCTTGGATATTACATTATCCTTTGAGCCTTTTCTTGGCAGAATAATGTACAATAAGACGTTGTGAATCAATCGGCATATAGGCTTTATGTTTGAAGTGTATTGGAACATCTTCAGAATATCCTTGTTCTCGGTTTCAGGCCTGGGCTTTCCATACAATGCCCTGTCGACAGTTTTTGGGGTTATGACCTTTTCCCAGTCTTCAGTAAAGAGGTCACCCTCCTCTTTACAGCCAGACGCTGCTGCAATGGCGTCGGTAGAGATGATGATGGCTTGATTGTCGACAGTTCCAGTGATAGTTCCGTTAACTTGAGATGCAAAGGCCTAAAAGTAGGCGTATGGTGCATGGTGCCAGGAGGTTTTCTTTTGCACGAAAGCTTCCCATTCGACATTTTTGATATATATTTGTAGAGGGAATCTTTCTTCTTCAAGCTTCTGTAAGTCGACCCATTTTCCAGCGACGAAGTCAATTTTTGGAAATCTCTCCATAGGCACAAGTTGTTTCTGGGTGGCCATGAGTTTTGGCTTGAAAGATTAAGATTTGAGAGAAAAGGTGAGGGATAAGGTTTGGGTTCAAAGAGTTTGAGAAGATTTCAGAGTGCATAAAGAGAAAGAAAGAGCGGTTAGTTTGAATAAGAAGAAAGGTTTTGAAAGTACTGAAGAGACGTGCATTTATGACGACTTGATGTGGCAGGGGATACGGTGCACGTTTCTGGGTGGTTATCTAGAGTAATCATTAGGGGAAATATCAGATTAATGAACTTAAAACTTTTCATATTCAAAGACGATCGTGTTAGTAAGACGAAATAAGATAAGATGTAAGGTGATATAGAATAAGACGAAGCTTTATTTAAACAAGACAATGCATTTAAGATGTTTTAGTCTTGCAAAACTTTCATGTGCAAATTTTCTAAGATGAAGTTAAAACGTTCCACAGGTAAAGCTTTTGTAAAGATATCAGCCCATTGATGGTATGTATCGATGAACTTAATATCAAAAACACCTTTTTGAACATAGTCTCGAATAAAATGATGTCTTATCTTTATATGCTTAGCTTTAGAATGCTAAATAGGGTTTTTAGATAAATTGATTGCACTAGTATTATCACATAACACAAGAATGTTATGCTCAAAGCTAGAGTAATCTTCAAGTTAATACTTTACCCATAGGAGTTGTGAGCAGCAGCTTGCAGCATATACATATTCTGCTTTAGTAGTTGATAATGCAATTGAGTTCTTCTTGCTGGTCCATGATATAAGACATGGTCCGATGAAGTGACATCCACTACTTGTGTTTTTTCATTCAAGTCTATCACCAGCATAGTTTGCATCATAGTATCCTACTAACCTGAAATCTTTGTTTTTCTCATAGAATAAACTGACGTTAGGTGTACTAATAAGATATCTAAAAATTCTCTTAACAGCTTTTAAATGAGACTCTCTAGGGTCAGATTGAAATCTGGTACATAAATAGACGCTATGCATGATATATGGTCTACTAGTAGTTAAGTAAAGAAGTGAGCCAATCATACTTCTATATATAGTCTAGTCTACAGGTTTACCTGATTTATCCTTTGTCAAATTGACAGACGGATGCATTGGTGTGCTCATAGGTTTTAACTCATTCATCTTATACTTTTTAATCAATTCCTTTGTGTATTTTTGCTGATGAATATATATACCCTTCTCTTCTTGTTTAACTTGTAGGCCAAGGAAGAATTTTAATTCTCCCATCATGCTCATCTCAAATTCACTTTGCATCAAATCTGAGAAATCCTTACATAGAATTTCATTAATAGTTCCAAAGATTATATCGTCTACATAAATTTGAACTATAATGAAATCTCTGTTGGATTCCTTTATAAAGAGAGTTGTATCTACTTTGCCTCTTATAAACCCATTTTCAATAAGAAAACTGCCCAGTCTGTCATACCAAGCACGAGGTGCTTGTTTAAGACCATATAGAGCTTTTTAAGTTTAAAGACATGGTCTGTGAGGTTTGGATCCTCAAAACTAGAAGGTTGTCTAACATAGACTTCTTCCTCAATGAAACGGTAAGGCACTTTTCACATCTATTTGAAAAAGCTTAATGTTTTTATGAGCGGCAAAGGCAAGCATAATTCTAATAGCTTCTAATCTAGCAACATGAGCAAAGGTTTCAGTGAAATCAATACCTTCTTGTTGATTGTAACCTTGAGCCACTAACCTTGCTTTATTTCTGATTACTTTACCATTTTTGTCGAACTTGTTGTGGAATACCCATCTTGTTCCAATGATGGTCTTATGTTTTGGTTTGGGAACAAGAATCCAAACATCATTTCTTGTGAATTGATGTAATTCTTCTTGCATTGCTATTACCTAGTCATTGTATGTTAGTGCTTCTTCTATCGTCTTAGGTTCAATTTCTAAGACTAAGGCACAAGACGCTTGATTCTTTAGTGATGCCCTTGTTTTAACTCCTTTAGTTCGTTCTCCAATGATCTGATCTTGAGGATGGTAGGTAACGAACTTCCAGTCCTTGTGAGATCCTTTCGTCTAATTATCGATTTGTTGTTGTTGAGGAGTATCTTCTGATCCTTTTTCTTCGTCTGTTCTTGTTTGATCAGATGGTCTTATTTGTAAATTTGTAAAATCTTCTTCCAAATCTGATAGTCTCCTATCAAGGGTTAGTGTGTCATTAAATTTAACATGGATAGATTCTTCTATAATAGAAGTCCTAGAGTTGAATACTCTAAATGCTTTTGATGTGTCAGAATATCCAAGAAAAACTCTTTTATCAACCTTAGAGTCAAATTTTCCTAGTTGATCTCTAGTGTTGAGAATATACATTCACATCCAAAGGGGTGAAAGTATGAAATGTTGGGTTTTCTACCTCTCCACAGTTCATAAGAAATCTTTTTAATTATTGGTTTGCTCAATATTCTGTTTTGAACATAAGATGTTGTATTTACAGCTTCTGCCCATAAGTACTTAGGGACTGAATTTTCACAGAGCATGGTTCTTGCCATCTCTTGTAGAGTTCTATTTTTCCTTTCAACTATCTCGTTTGGTTGAGGTGTTCTCGGTGAGGAGAAGTTGTGGAAAATTTCATTCTTTTCACAGAAGGATTTAACTCAGTATTTTCAAATTTAGTTCCATAGTCACTTCTAATTGCAGTAATACAAAAACCTTTTTTATTTTGAACTCTCTTACAGAATATTTCAAACACATTAAAAGACTCGTGTTTGTGAGCTAGGAAATAAACCATGTATATCTAGAATAGTCATCAATAATGACAAAACCATACTTTTCCTTACCAAGACTAAGATTTTTCGTAGATCTAAACAAATCCATATATTCTAATGGTTTGGAAGTGGAAACACCGTCTTTTGATTTAAAGGAGGTTTTGATTTGTTTTCCTTTCTGACATGCTTCACAAAGAAGATGAGTTTTCTAAGAAATCTCAAGCAATCCTTTTACTAAACTCTTTTATATAACTTTGAAATATATTTCAAATTGATATGCCTGAGCTTTTTATGCCAAATCCATTTTTCATCTTCTTTGGTCATTAGACAAGTAACATTTTGTTTGTTTAGATCTTCAAACTCAATCTTATACATATTATTATGTCTTTTGGCAGTAAAAAGAATAGATTTATCATTTCTTTTGACTATGCATGATTCTTTGTTGAAGGATACAATAAATCCACTATCACAAAATTGACTAATGCTAAGCAGATTGTATTTTAATCCTTCAACACATAGGACATTATCTATAGATGGAAGAGGAGGCTTACTAAGTTTACCTATACCAATGATTTTTCTTTTTCCATTTCCACCAAATGAGACTTTTCCTTCATGTGATTGGAGGTCTAGGAACATAAACCTTTCTCTCGTCATGTAACGTGAGCATCCACTGTTCAGGTACCAGAATGAATCCCTCCTTTTTCCTATTAAAGATATCTACAACAAGAATTGTTTGAGATTTTGGTACCAAAATACTTTTGGGGTCCTTTCATGTTAGTCCCAAAGGTCTTATTTGACTTCTTTTTCCTTTTGTATTGACATCTTTGGAATGAATGTCCAAATTTCCACAAAAGTTACAAAAGGTTGAATAAGATTAAGAAGACGATGGTTTAGCACTTTCGTCTTCTACAAATCCAATTTCAGATTTGTTAGACGGAGATCTTCTATGTTTTAAAATCATTTGAAGTTTTGAAGATTTGTCTACAAATTTGGTCAGATCATGTTTCAGACTAATGACCTTTTTCTTTAGTTTATCAACTTCAGAAAGAAGCATTGCCTTTTCAGAATCTAAGGATAGGCTTATTTGCATTCTCGTCAGATCTCTCTTGAGTATCTCATTTTCTAAAAAAGCTTCTTGATTATTTTTTTTTATATTTTTAATACTCAAGAGCTATCTTGTGTGAGTTAGCAAGAAGAGTGTCATATGACATATTTTCGTCATCAAACTCAGATTTACTGTCATCAAACTCATACAGAAAGTTATTATATTCAGAGTTTACCTTAGACGTTACTTCCTCTGTGTCTGCCATGAGACATATATTAGCCTTTTCATTGTCTGGACTGCTACTGCTGCTGTCCAGATCTTCCAAGGTGGCTAGAAGGTTTTTCTTCTTGTATCTTTTCTTTGAACTCCATCCTTTCTTTAGTTTGGGGCATTCAGCCTTAATATGTCCAGGCTTTTTGCACTCAAAGCAGATGATCTCATTGTTCTCTTCATGAGGATGCTTTTTGTATCTAGTGTCCTTCTTTCTGGAAGATTGCTTAAATTTGTCTTTCTTCTTAAGCATCTTCTTGAATTTTTTGATGATGAGGGAGATCTCATCGTCTGTTGAGCAGTTGGAGCTTTCGTCTGAGCTCTTGGATTCCTCAGATTGAACCTTTAGCGCTTTGTTTCTTCTTTTCATCTCAATTTTTTCGACTGCTCTTCGACTTGATTATCCAATCTTTAGAGCAACTGAGTCATTATTTTTGACTTTGTCTCTTTTGAAGAGATGCACTTCATGTACTCTTAGGGCTTCTAGTAACTTATCTAGTGTTAAGGTCTTCATGTCCCTTGCTTCAGCTATAGCTGTAGCTTTGGGTTTCCATACTTTGGGAGGACTGTCCAAGATCTTGAGATTGTTCTGAGCCTTAGAGAACTCAACACCAAGATTTTGAAGTCCATTTAGAATTGTTTGAAATCTTCCAAACATTTCATCAATGGTCTTTGTCCCCTTCATGGTGAACATCTCATAATGTCTTTGAAGAGTTGTTGCTCTCTTGAGACGAACATCTTTCGTGCCTTCATGTGTTATGCGTATAGCATCCTACATTTCCTTAGTAGTTTTGCAGCTGCAAAATTTATTATATTCAGTTTTTGGTAAGGCACAGGTTATAATGTACTTAGCTTTTGTGTTTTGTTGTAACATGTTGTAGTCATCTTGATTGTATTCGTTTTCTGGCTTGATTACAACATGATCTCCATGTGTGATGATTCTCCAGATACTATAGTGAGTGGACTTGATATACATTTCCATTTCATCCTTCCAGTATGCATAATCTTCTTCATTAAAGGCTAGAGGCCTTGACAGAAAGGCTCCTTTAGGAATAAACTATCCTTCAAGGTTTGCCATGCGAATCTTTTCTTCTAACACTTGTTAAGGTGCTCAACCCTAAGAGGCTGAGCCCTGATACCAAATTGTAGAGCACAAAGATAACACAAGAAGGGGGTTTGAATTTGTGTTATAGCAAATTTTTACAATTCTTTTGATAACGACATATTATTTGAAATAAGATCAAAAAGATTTTCAAAAATGTTTTAAAAGACAGACGAAAGCTGAACGACAAAACCGGAAGGCACACAGATTTTATACTAGTTTGTCTCACCTCAAAGACTACGTCCAGTTCTTGGCAATAACCAAGTTCCAGTAACTTTTCAAGTTACAAGTATTCTTTCCACAATCCTTTCGGGCTCAACCTAAGTAGTCTTTCACTTGCTTCTCCAAGCAAACACCTAAGTATTCTTTGAATCAAAGCCTTTTTAGGCTTCCACCAATCTCGTAAAGAAAAAGGTTTACATGTGAGTTTACCTCACTAGTTTAATGTCTTATCAGATGAATATACAATGATGTACAAAAAAGAATTTTCAAACATAGTTTACAATAGCTTTTTCTTTTCTTAAAGCAGTTATGTTTTTTTTAGAATCAGCAGCAATTATATCAACAACAATTATGATCACAACAACTTCTCGAAGGAGGTTTCTTCTTCTATTTATAAGCTTCTCCAAAAGTATTCGTTGAGTGTTTTGTAGAAGACGACCTTCGTTTGATGAAGAGAGTCGTTGGAGCATTAAATGCAGTATTTAATGCTTTTTACCAACTTGTCATGTGATAAGATAAAGCGGTCTACTTATCTTTTTTATTCTTATACTCAATCTTATAGCAGTTGTCATGTCTGCTTTCCCGTTCTGACATTCGCACACATATTCCTTCTTTTTCGCCGACTTTCCTCGAGAGTAGGTGTATAGTCATTATACGTTTTGAGGTGGCTTACGCTTTGATTGATGTGCAAATCATTTTAGAACGTTGTCATCGTCTATAAGATTTGTTAGTTACGAAGTTTATCTAATCAAAAGATAAGGCAATATTCATTTTAAAAACATTAGATGATTGCATGCGAACGAATGGTCAGACGATTTTGTAAGGACATATTTAATTTTAACTGTTTGTTATTATCAAAATATTTGAAGGTTATAAATTCGTTCTTTGTCTTAACAATATATATATATATATATATATTAGTTTAGAAGTGTAGAGACAACCGAGAGAACCGAATCTGAAAAGAAAACATTCTTTGTATTGCCTGAATGACTCTGAGAATTATTTATTTCTTATTCCTTCTGTAGCAAAGTTCTTGTACTGCTCTCAAACTTTTATATCCTCACCTTGTGAGTTGATCTTTTTAAACAACTGTTTTACGCTATGAAAGCCTGGAGAGGCTTGGTGATTAAAGAATACTTGGGTGGTTAAGTGATTTAGGTTGATCGCTTGTAAAGTCTGAAGAGATAGAGAAAAATATTTGCTTATAACCAAGAGATTGGTTAGTGGAAAGCCTTCTAGACGAAGGAACTAGACATAGCTCAAGTTGAGTGAATCAATATAAAAACTTCTGTGTGCTTTTCCTTTCTTTATCTTTATCTTTATTTGTGCTTTCTTTGAACCTTAAACGTTGTTTTATCTCTTCACAAAAACGTTTTTATACACACAATTCAACCCCCTTCTTGTGTGTACCCTTTTTCTTTCAATAAGCTCCTCTTGTAAGACTTAAATTTGATCATACTAAGTTTTAACAATTAATAAATTAAAAATACATATATTATAATTATTAAATATAAATTTGATAGTATTATTTGGGTTTGTAAAATGCAAGGAAACACAAGAAGAACGTTAAATTGTGCTTCTAAAAACTTTTCATAAATTTTTTATAAACATATATGAAGAATAGACAAATGTTTCTTCTTTGTTGAAAATGACTTTCTTAAAAAGGATTTAGTTTATAAAACAAAATAACTTAATTACAATATCAACTTCCTTAATTTGTGAATGTAAAGAGATAAGGGAAAGAGAAAATAAAACACAACAAATTATTCCTGTTTGTCTCACACAAAGACTATGTTTAGTCCTTGGCAAACTACAAAAAATTCCATATTCCATATAAACTAGAATTACAAAAAACAATGTTTTAGACTGTTACAAATATTCTTTTAACTAAATCTCTTCAGGCTTTCACAAGTATTGTTTCGTTCTCGCCTCTTTAGGCACTTACACCAAGTATTCTTTTTTTACCAAGTCTCTTTAGGCTTTCAGCAAAAGACACAAAAATTCTTACAAAGATAACCTTATGTTATCATCTGTTTGGTACATGGATAAATATAAGATAGCCTATATGTTTAAAGAATAATACAAGTTTACAAAGAATAATTCACTAAGTAGAGAAATATTAAAACGCCTGTTCTCGTAGTGCTCTTGGTTCTTTAGTTCTTTGTAATCGGTCTTCTCTTGAGGCTTTTATATGAAGCTTTAAAATGTTCATTGGAGTCTTCTTCCTTTTCAGAAAAATGTGAACGTTGGTGCATTTAATGCAACAATAAATGCTTTTACTAAGTTGTCACATATGAGTTGATAAAACATCCAACTTGTAAAACACAAAGATAACACAAGAAAGGGGTTTGAATTGTGTTATAGCAAATTTTTGCAAAATTTTTGTTAAAGACGCATCATCTGAAATAAGATCAAAAAGTTTTTCAAAAATCTTTTTATAAGACAGACGAAAGTTGAAAGATAAACTAGAAAGCACACAGGATTTATACTGGCTCGTCTCACCCCAGAGACTACGTCCAGTTCTTGGTAACAACCAAGTTTCACTAACTTTTTCAAGTTACAAGTATTCTTTCCACAAGCCTTTTCAGGCTCAACCCAAGTAGTCTTTTACTTGCCTCTCCAAGCAAAAACCCAAGTATTCTTTGAATCAAAGCTTATTCAGGTTTCCACCAATCTCGTTAAGAAATGAATATACAATGAAGTACAAAAAAGAATTTTACAATCAGAGTATACAAGAGCTTTTTCTTTTCTTAAAGATGTTATGATTTTTCAGAATCACCAGCGACTGCACGAAAGAGGTCTCGTCTTCTATTTATAAGCTTATCCAAAAGTATTTGTTGAGTGCTTTGCAAGAGACGACCTTCGTCTGATGAAGAGAGTCGTTGGAGCATTAAATGTAGCATTTAATGCCTTTCACCAACTTGTCATATGATAAGATAAAGCAGTCTGCTTATCTTTTCTATTCTTGTACTCAATCTTGTAGCAGTTGTCATGTCTATTTTTCCGTTTTGACATTCACATACACATTCCTTCTTTTTCGTTGACTTTCCTCGATAGTAGATATATAGGCTTTATAAGTTTCGAGGTAGCTTTCGCTCTGATTGATGTGTAGATCATTTTAGAACGGTGTCATCGTCTATAAGATCTCTTACGGATTTAATCAAAGGATAAACACGATTTATTTTTACAGATATCAGACGATTGCTTATAAACTTGTTACGGATAACCAAACGATTGCGTAAAAACATATATTTTAACTATTTGTTATTATCAAAATATTTAAGGGTTATAAATTCGTCCTTTGGCTTAACACAACTTATATCCTTTTTTGGTACATGCATCGTGCAACAGGTAGGATATTAAGCCTTTTCTGATCCAAGTATGTTGTCGCCACTATTAGTACTGTTTTATCGTATGTTTCTTTGCTTTATCACACCTCTTGATGTAGGAGTTGATGGTTTTCTATATTTGTCTTTTTTTGCAAAGGATGCAACTCAAAAAATTTTAAGATAAGCTTTTTTGCTTATATAGACCAATGTTGTGCTTCATGTAGGATTAAGTCTCCGTGGGACGAAGTTAGAAGGCGACTGACGAACTTGTAGTACTTGAACTCCTTCTTTTTATACAAATCCTACTAGGACGATAAATACATGGAAGAATTAGTCTTTCTCATAAACATATAGTCTTATATTTTTTATTTGTTGTTATTAAAACTTTAAAAGTTAGATCGTCTTTTTCTCTTTGATCTAACAGAGTTAATTACTCATTACATTTAATAAATATAATATTTAATCCTAATGTTTAGTTAATTTTACTTACACATATATAAATTTTGCGATTGTGTGAATAATTAATGAAGCACAACTTAGGTGGTAAGGCTAATGTAATATAAGTGTAAGATTTGAGTAAATGTAAACATTAATTCTTAATAGACAATTAATTATATATAAATACTTCCTCCATTTTAAAATAAGTGACATTTAATTTTTGTCATTAAGATTAAGAGAAGTTTTAAATAACTTAATGAGTACAACAATTTTACTAAATTATTCTTATTATTTATTTTCCATGAGAGGGTTGATTCCATTACTTTAATTTTTTATTTGAGACAAAATTGAAAAAAATATTTAATACTTCATTAAAAATCTAAAACATCACTTATTTTGAAATGGATAGAATAATAAGTTAAATAATTATATATAAATCGTATTTCGTAGTTTTAAGGTTTAAATGTGTATTTTGTTTGTTTTATATCCATAAATCTGAATAGATATTTAGATGTATCATAAGTTCATCTTATAAAACTTAGATTAGGTTGAATGGGGAGAAATTCTTATGTAGAGTAAATCAATTAATAATTGAAACATTGATTTGGTCTACATTTGTTTTTTGGTGGAATAAGAACTTTATTAACCACTAAAATCCACGAGGGGAAAAGTACAATAGAATAATCTGCTAATAGAGCCGGAGTAATAGAATCTGGAACGAAATGGAAATAACATTCAACCACTGGAGACGATAAACTAAAATTCAAAAGTTTATTCGCCACCTGATTGGCTTCACGATGCACATGGATCAATCGACAATGAACACTTCCCTGTTTATAAAATAATCATGAAATTTTGTATCGCATTTAGTTTACATTTAAAATGTGATGATGTGTTAGTTTTTGATTAATTTAGTTTACAGAACCTCTCAAAGCAAAGAATGAGTGTTTTGAGTTAGGTTGTAATTTTTATTTTTATTTTATGTTTGATTACAATTGTTATACTTGCATCATTTTTATATTTTGGTCCTTATATTTAGAAACTAGATGTTTTAACTCTGTTAGGTAAAATCGCCACAAATTTTTTGGTAGTTGTTAAATTGTCACAAATTGTCACTTTAGTAAGAAATTTGTGGCAATTTAACAACCACTAGAAATTTGTAACGGTTTTATATCATTGATTTCTATTTTGTGACAATTTTATCTAACAAAGTTAAAACACACTTAACGATAAAGACTAAAACAGAATTAAAAGTGCATATGTAGAAATTAAAATGTCTAGTTTCTCGATATAAGGTCCAAAATGTAAAAATGATACAAAGATGGACACAATTTTTTTATGAAGTCTAAACTGGAGTGCAAAGCACAACCAACTACTCAACTTTTATCACCAATATATGACGAAGGCTAAGATGGACATAATTTTTAACCATTAGATTAATCTTATTATCAAAGGTCATTCCACACTAGTTGGACATAATTTTTTACCATTAGATTACTCTTATTATCATAGGTCATTCCACACTAGTTATCTCAAACTTCCTCCCAACAATCCCTATGACCACCATTCGCCGTCACCATCGCTGGAGATGATTTTCGGCGGCGACATTTCGTTTTTCTTCTTTTCGCCATTTCTCCTGTAACACTCCTCTAATTTTAAATATAATTCATATCAATTTAATTATTACTTTAAGTTGATAAAAATGTGAGTAAATTTTATTTTTTTTCGATACTAGCAAAACAGAATTTAGAAATAGAAGTGAAATGATAAAAACTGCTTATGTATATATATATATCCAACTGTACATCATGGTTTGAGTAGTACATAATAGTCAGAAACAAAAGTACATCAAAATACATATACTACCTAGCCCACTATATACATCAAAAGAGATCCTATACAGAGCAGTATTATCTACCCTATCCCTTATACAAAAAGAAAATACTATAGGTCTTCAGGTCCTCCTTCGTTGAGACGTTCTCTATCTCGTACTCAGCATCACGGAGCGTTAATGTCGTCTTCAATAATCACGACCAATCATACACAAAAGAAAATAATGGAGTGAGGTGTTTTGTTCTAAAATCACTTTACATGTGCGGTAGGAAATCTACCATAAAACAAAGACAAAACACAACTGACAACACAAGAGATCCTAAGATTCATTCTAAGTTGTATCCGACTACCCTTGACTAGGTATGGATCCATACTTCCATTAGTGGGTAATAGTTCTCAACAGAACCTGGGAAGTGACTGGGAGTACATATACCTCTCTCAACACCATCACATGGTACAGTCCTCGTCATCATTGAGGAACAAAATAACAATTTAGGATATCCATTTATAGAAGTATACTCTCAAACCAATCTTGGAATGCTGAGCAGTTGTCGGGGTTATTGAGTTTGGTCAGGCGAATATCTCGGCTCAAGGGGGCTACCCTGGCCATTGGGACCTTCACCACTCGATGCCTACCCCAAGACCTCCGCAAGTGGGTCCCTGCCTTCATTCCTCAGCGTACCAAACTGTGGCTTCCCTAGCAGGGTGCCATGTCACTACATGTCACTTGCTTTACATTACTCACTAAACTATCAATTCCTAACTTCTCAAGCAGAGGTTTCCCTGGTCTCATTTAACTTGAGTACCAGTACAATCAACATTTCTGCCTTATTTGCAGAAATTGCACAATACCAGAATTTTAACAGAATAACGACATAGCAATTATAGTATAATTACTAAAATTTGGCAGAATAACAACTAAATAAATACATTTTAATTTTCTAAAATTGAGCAGAGTAACAGCTTAGCAAGCGCATTTTAATTTTCTAAAATTGAACAGAGTAACAGCTTAGCAAGTATAATTTAATAATTAAAATTTGAGCAGAGTAACAATTTAGTAATTATGATTTAATAATTTAAATTTGGGCAGAGTAACAACTTAGTAAAAATTAAAGTTTAACTTTAAACAATAATAACAATACTAAAATTTAAGCCTAAACGGGTTTAGGGAAAACCCTTCCTACCAACATGCAAAGTGACAGTAATTTAGAACCAACCCCACTCCCCCCATTACCTCTAAGATAGTGATGAAGAGGATGGAATTGTTGGTGCAAAGCTTCTAAGAGGAGAAATTCTACTTGTTGAAACTAGCAAAATTTTAATATAAAAACTAGATAAAAAAAATATTTAGAGAGAGAAAACTTTAGAAAGAGAAGCTCTCTAGCTTGGGAGAGGAAAGGATGAGTGAAAATCTGAAAACTTTGAGGCCTATTTATAGAAGAAGGAGGGGGGTTAGGTGTCCAAATATTTACATCATCCATTATGTCACCATTATGTCATAAATCCAATTTTTATTTATTTTTAATCCAATTTAGGGACACATATCTCAAATAGGTGGTGAATCACCTATTTTAGGGTTGGGGACGTGCTCCACCAGCTGTCCCAAGCCTCCATGTGTCAAATTTTATCTGTAGGTGAATTAACCGGTACCGACAAAAACGCCTAAACTTGAAAAAATTAACTTTTAATATCAAAATAATGTATTTTATGCAAAACTGGATAAATACATTAATTTTCATCAAAAATAAATTTCTAATAATAAATTTTAATTTTATTAATTTATTTCAAATTATATGTTTTTATTTTATATTTTTAAGCTAGAAAATTCATAGAAAATCCATTTAATTCAATAAATACCAAAATTTGTATCAAAATTTTAAAATTAAATATTTTACCCATAATTAAACTAAAAGTACTATTTTCACCCTTTTTGAGTGTCAAACCAGTACTGGCTGGCTTATTAGACACGCAAGGGCATTTTGGTCATTTTACACAAAATTCTAGAAAATTCCCAAAATTCCCAAAATTATATTTTAATATATATAACATAATTCTAAGCTCAAATTGACATTTAATGTCAATTGAATCTTTCCTCATGGCAGTTCTTAATGTTGAGAAATAGGGATAAAATTGTCATTTTCTAATTTCTCCAGGCTCCGGCTCGGAAAAAATTATTAAAAATCACGATTAAATAGCTCTTGAGATTTTGAGCAAAATGGTGGGAGTCAGAATTTCAAAATCCCTTTCCGATTTTTCAGAATTGTAGTGCAAATATATAAAAAAACAGTGGAGAATTAAAATAGGATTATTATATTTTTCACTACTTTTCTCTCAAAATAAAGTTTTTATAATGAGAGATATTAATATAAAATTTTCAAAATATTTTGAGGTCAAAAGTCTCCGATTGGTTCCAACAGTCAACCAGGGTATTTTTGTCATTTTACAAAAATTATCTCAATAAATTCTAGAAAAATTTCTAAAATTATTATAATTGTTCTAAATACATTGATGGCTTAAAACAATTTTTAAACATACAGAATAATTTAATATACAAAAGTAGGGGTGTTACATCTCCACTGCCACTGTCCCCTCCCCTTACTCCGATCACTGGTCACGTTGGCGCTTCAAAAACGTAGCACCACATTGTAGTGAACCTCTCCCCCTCCCTCTCCAAGCAGAAACACCAACACCAACCTCCCCTCTCTTCAAGTCCCACAATGCCGCCTTCTTCTCCGTAATGGTTGCTACAAAAAGCGTCATATTCCACCGGCTACTGGCGGTCTCACTTCTCTACCTCTACTTCCTCCTCTTGGACCTCCTTTCGTAATTGTGTTCTCCCTTAACCTTGCGTTTCACTGCCACTCCAGTCCATTCAACTGAAGGCGCCGTCTTCTGTGGTGGACTACCTTGCGCAGCTGCTATCAGTGTTTTAGACGATCGAGTCGCGACTGAAGTCGGAGAAGTGCATGGCGTCGGGGTGTTAGGTGTGTAGATGTTCGAGAACGACATGAGATCAGCGAAGGTTGGAGATGAATTTTTTCTAGTAAGTGTGGAGGGTGGGAAATGATCCATCAGAATGGATGTAGAATATAACCCAGGAACCTAGATGAATCTAACGGTGATAAAAAAGTAGTCCACGGTAGATCACCTTTATAGGTGGTCCACCTTAGCATTTGTCCCAATATATACCTTAATTTGTACGTGTGATTTGCAAGCAAAATTTATGCTGAGCGTGGGAAGTTGTTTTATTAAATATTTATAGTTGTTTAGTCCCAAAAATGAAAAAAAAAGAGTACATTATATTGACACTTTTGAGATTTGTTGAGATTGCACATAATCTTTCTATTTTTTTAATGTTTACAATAACTTTCTTATGGGGTACATAATGTAATATTTTTCAAACAACCAAGGGAGGTTAATGTAAAAAGGGTGTTAGTGTAATATTTATCAACAATTAAGGGAAATTAGTGTAGGAGTAAAAGAAGGAGGGATCGATATTGAATGAAATTTGATGAAACCTAAGAAAATATAAGTATAATTTACTCACACACCAAAAAAAAAAAAAAAAAGCTATAGCAAGTGAACTAATATCATATCATGCAAGTAACATTTTTCTTATTTTAATTCGAGAGCTTTATACTATAATTTAGAATTTAAATTGTAGCATCTTAAATGATTCAACTGAATATAATTTAATGCTACATTATCAAAACAAAATACAGTGAACTAATTGCAATTATTTTTTTAATTTTTATAACAAAAAGTTAATTGATTCTAAAAAAAAAGAAGACGTTAAACTATAGAAGTAGGTCTCTAAATTTTTAGATAATTTTTAATGGGGTCCTTGCACTAATATTTTTTTTAATTAAGTCCTTAATCTCTTATTTTTTTTTTTTTAATTTGGTCCTTGGAGTTAAATTGTTGTGAATATTCCGTTAACTTGGATAGAATATTCCTTGATAAGACTCAATTAAAAAAATGAGAAATTCTACGGTTACCCCTATAAATTTTAGGGGTTTGGAACATTTTTTTTTTTTTATCAACAAAGAAAATATTTATTGATGGGCATCAAGGTGCCAAGATGTTCATATTACAGACAATTAAAAAAAAAACAGATTCCCATAACTTCAGTATGTAGATTAAACTACTACTAGATAAAGGTGGCGTTGTAGCAAGTGCAACATATAGAACAATGGCAACCAACTAAAGAGATTTAGAAGAATGTTTCTCTTTATTTCAAGGAAACTAATCCAATTCATTTAAGCCCTCAAATTATTTATTCTGTTGCAGATTGCTGAGTAGTAGAACATAAGCACCTTTTCTCCAAACGCTGTGTAAGACCAGCAATTGGTATTGGTATGCATAGAATGTGTTTGCGGTTATTCATACTGTTATTCATACTTTCGTCGCTTTACCTAATAGCATAATCACCGACATTCCATTCAACTTCAAACAGATAGATCTAGTATGCCTTGGCCCAAGAAGACTTGACTAGATCAAACTTCTTTTTATTTTTATTTTAGCAAAATAAAAGACATGGCAAAAACTTATGTATTTCGTTGATCTAAAAACCAACTGTTCCAAAACAGTTCTATTGTGAGGGTACCATAGTAACTCCCTTAAAAAATATAAGAATCTAATTATAAATTACCTAAAAGTGCGAGGACTTACTCAATAGTTTAACCTTATTTTTATTCTTTTATCTTGATCTACTTTTGTTTTTATTTTAGAAAAAAAGAGAAAATTATAAAAAGGGACAAAAAGAATTTCTCAATATTCAATTGCTATCACATTATTATTATGTGGCTAAAATTCAAGGAACTTGAGCATTGACTGAATGAAATACGGTGGAATACTCGTGTAACCATAATTTATACAATAAATTAATAGTAAAAAAATTAATTAATTTAAATTAAATGATTATATAATCTTTTGTATCACGTAATTTTTCGTTAATTATTAAGTTTATCAAATTATATAAATAATGTTTATATAAAGGGTAATACACATATATTTTCTTTATTTTTACGTGTTATATATATATATATATATATATATATTCTAATAGTATATGAATGGACGATTTGGTTATTCTGAATTAAGTTTCCACTTATAAAACATAAAAAATTCCTACTTTATAACAAAAAGAAGCAAACTAATTATTGATAAAAATTATTTTTTTTTGTTATCATGTTATAGGTGCAAAGTATTATAATTTTGTTGATCACTAATCTCTGCTGGAGAATTTGGTTAACACTTTTAATAAAATATCTCTCTCAACTAAGTTTTTTTCATACGCAAAGCTCAAACACAAGATCTTATTGGACTATCATAATGTTAATAAATTAAAAATTAAACTATTGAGTAGGTTCTTGAACTTTTAGGTAATTTTAATTAGATCATTGTACTATTTTTTTTTTTAATTGAGTCCTTAATCTTTTATTTTTTTTAATTTGATCCTGTGGTTAACTTTGAAAAAGACAATTAGACGGAAGTTAATACCAGAGACCAATTAAAAAAAATTTAAAAGATTAAGAATTCAATTAAAAAAAATTAATACAAAAACTAAATTAAAAATTATCTAAAAATTTAACGACCTACTCAATATTTACCAAAAACAAAAATCCTAACATGCATTTTGATAAATTAGGCCTGCGAGGCTGCGACTATTCTAATTCGAAAAGGTCCATTAAAAATTTATTTTATTATAATGAATATTGAAGTTATGGTTTTAATTTATATTATTTTGTTTGAACTGGGAGCTTTTGGCGCGCCTATAAAAGGAGGGAATTAAACACACAAGAACCGTTGTGTTTCATTTCAGAGTTGAGAGTGGGTTGTTGTTCCCTCTTCAGCTTCAGAATTTCAGATAGGAAAAAAAAAAAGCTATCTCAGATTCCCGAGGCAGCATGGGAAAGCGCCTCCAAAACGTTACTTCCTCCGGCGGCGAGATGCAGCCGGAAAAGCGGACCCGGCGGAGCAAAACCATTCGCTCTTGCAACTCTCCTTGTCCTCCGTTTCTCTCTGCTCATTCCACTTTCTCCTGGTTCTGTCTCTCTCTCTCTCTGAAAATCTTCCTGAAAAAACTGATTTAAATTCCAAGCACTTTGCTCGTATTTATGAATGCTGCTTTTAATTAAACGCGGTCGTATGCTTAGTATGCAATTATTAGTCACGGATCGGAGCACAGTTCGGATTTTCATTTGGATCTGGTTTTTGATTGTGCTTCGTGTGATTAAGTTAATTCCTCTCTGATTTGTGTGTGTACGCTTGAGCGAATAAGCGGAATCTATGCTTGCTTGTTCTGAGACTCCTCGTAAAAGAACTGGTGTGTGACTTATTATATACGTTTCGCTGGAGATCTCCGTGCTTGTTTATTATTATTTATTATTTTCGCAAGATGCTTTTGAATGCGATCTTATAGAGTTTCTGCTTGTGGATGAACTTCGAATATGATTCTCGATAACGAGTTCAATTTTAAATCGCGTGCTGAATCATGTTTTGTGACATTTTTGACATAAGAGGAAACGAAAAGCTTCATCAGGTGGTAATTTGTGGTTTGAAACAAGCTTTATCCCGAACGTTTAGATCGTTTCCGGTTCCATGAGTTCCTGAACTATCTGCTCAATATTAAGACGCGCGTTTTCTGTTGATAATTCCGTGAACTCTGTTTCTGTCTAGTCAACCAATTTGATTTTAAACTGCACAACAGCTTACGGTGTGTTTGGATTGGCGTTTTTAACTACATATTCTCAATTTTTCTTGTCAACCGAAGAAAAATGCAAAAGCTACAAACAGTACCTTTCGGCTTGACGTGTATCTAATATTTCAAGACGTTGAATCAAACACGCTCTTAATCACTCTAAGAATGCTGTTCTGTCTTCTGAAGTGTGTGTGGTTTCTCAGTAAAACTGTTCAGATCGTCGTTTTCTGTAGCTTTAATATGTGGAAAAGATCAATGGATGCATCTTTGTTTTTTTTATTGTTTCTTCATTTCTAGTTAGAAAATATTGAAAAGATTCAAATCGTCATTTTCTGTAGATTCTATCTGTAGGAAAGCTTAATTAATTGGTGGAAACTATGTTTTTTTTTTTATTTTTCTTCTATTTCTAGTAATTTGGTTAATTATTATTTCTATTTTTGTCTGAACAACGTGTAATTGTCAATGCTCAACGAGAAGGTTCGAAGAAGACATTTGGACAGAGATTACTAAGTTTCTGGACGGAAAATCTCTGGTGATGCTGGCAGCCACGAGCCGATGGTTCCGCCGGGCCATCATGGATGACGGTATATGGAAGTTCGTGTGCCTGCGTGATCTTCAGGTCCCACCCCCGGAACGCGTGGCATTCAGGTGGTGCAAGCTGTACACCTCAGCCTTTGGTAAGGCCTGACCCTTATTCAATGCTCAATCCATCAATTGCTACCGGTTAACTTCGATTTTGAAACGAAATTTCAGATGGAAGCCACTCCTACATGTTCCGTCAACAAGAGAAACATATAGGTGAGTCGGTTCTTTGGTTAGCCAGACATCGCTCCTCGTCAGTCCTATAATTTTATTTTTTTTATATTTTTTTAAACAATGAAATTAGAGGTTTGAATTTTCTTAGCTGGATGGTAAACTCTTGAACGTAGACATTTGAGAGATAAAAAAGATAAGAAATAAGTAATTAATATAATTGATGATGTGATATGATAAAAAGAAATAAAAATAAAATATAAGATGTTTAACGAGTGTTACTATGTAAGAGAATCATATAACTCTCTGACTAATTAAAAACGAATCTGTGGAAGTGGTGGGAGATTAGGCATAGTCATAATATGTGAAATTCTTACTAAATTTTAACCAGATCCCACACACAATTATTACCGTATTCACATTCCAATATATGTGAAATTCATAATAAATTTTAGAGTAACGTTATGTTTACTTAACATTTTCACAATAATTTCTATAAAAAGAGAGATAAGAAATATGAAAAAGTATAAAGTAAGATTAAAAAGAGATAAAAAGTATTGTAAGAATTTAAAGTAAAAATAATATTATTCTAAATTTTAATAGATCACTCCCATTTATTACTGCTGTCAACAATATCGGTGAACATTGTGCTCAAGCAGAAAATTCCTTGTGAATGGAATTTCCTCGAACTGCCACTAACCACTTCTAGCACCTATTCTTCCTCCCCTCTTTCTGATTGTTTAGCTATGATGCAAATTCGTTGTGTAGATCTTTTAGAATTGATCCAATCACTGACTGATTCATTCTTATAATGCATATATTGTTGAACTAAAACAAAGTCCACATAACTGAAAATGTGTTACAGGCAATATGTGCAACATTAACGTCGTAGATTTAGAAAGTTATTGATGCTGTAACTTTTTCCTTTTTTTCATATTATGTACCATCAGATTGGATGCGTATTGGCGCCTTTTCTTTTGATTCTTCTGTAGCCGTCGTGACAGAGAGACTGACTTTTCCGGGAAAGATAAGGAAAGGAGAAACCATGGAAAATATGCTGCGGTCTCAAGGTTGTTGCGTGCTAGACAATGTTAAATCTGGAATCTGGATAGCTGGTGACTCCCAAGTTAACTTTCAGTCTTCTACACTAGGATTATCCTTGAAATGAATTATGTCAACATATTATCTTATTTGTGTATAATTCACTTCATTTGTTTGATATGGTTAATTTTTCAGACCTGCAGCTTGTAAGATGCCCGGTTTGTGACCTCAATACGTGCGACGGTAATTTGAATACAATCCGAAGAGCCCTGCATATCCCTAATCCCTTTGTACTGAGATTGCCTTCTAATTTGGACAAGACAAATAGAACTACATCACTGATCACTGTGTTGTACAGCAAGGATTTGCCATTAGAGTGAGGTTAGATTAAACTTAAATTGACAGGTTTCTCCTACTTATATAGGAACGATGCAGACGTTAGATGCAAGGCACATAGAACTATTCCTCTGTGAAGGCTACCGAAATGGGAGCTGGGATTACCAGCTTGTAGGATCTCATGATATCAAAAAACGGGCAGATGGGGCTGCTGGAGCCATTTTTGACTTCAAACACCTGGAGGATTCTTCAACGTCGGGTAAATCTTGCTGCTTCGAGTCAATTTACCCGGTAACCCAGTCAAATTTTTCTTTAGAATAAACTAACGATCTAATGTCAGTGCATAAAGAGATCGCCTTCTGTATAGCACAATAAAACCAGAAATATTTGAAAATTCTGTTTTGTGAATAGTTTCAATTACAGATAGGCAATTTAGCTCCAGCGAAGAGTGAATTCATAGATACTCCACAAACGGACTTTAATAAGAATATTCAACAATATGCCTCAGAATGATTCTGGGTCTAGGTTTTGAGTATTTTAGTATATTACTTCATGTTCTAATCCTTTTTATTGCCTACCATTTTATAGAAGACAGTTAAGTCATGACATTAACACATACAACAATCTGTTTTGTTTTCCAAATTAAATGGCAGCGGTATTTGATTACAAGTCATGGATTGGGAGACCAAATGACTGGCAACCCAAGGCCATGATTGCTTTCCATGCCGTAGCTGTGAACACTAACTTACAAGAAAATGAAGGTAAGAAGATTTCTTCTCTACAGCTTTCGTGTTCCTGTGTCAATTGCTTGAAAGAATCTCGGCAAACTTGAATCCCAGATTTCTTATTTTGTCATTAGCTATTTCACTGGCCAGTGTAGTAACTCAGTTTTACACCTTTGTTTTGCTTATGCTTGAATATTAAAGTTCTTTAGTTCAGTCCCAATTGATTTTCCTTATACAATTACTCTGTTTTTCAAGATTTTCCTTTTTTTTTTGTTTTTCAATGCAAGCAGGTCTTCATGTGAAATACCATGCTATGAGGGCAGGAACTGATGGAGAAGTTGTTTCTATTAGAATCTCTCAACAGCTACTGTGATTCGTTTCTTAACCTGTCTGTCTTTGAGAGGGGTTGGGATTGGATAGTTCTTTCCTAGCTTTTAGAATGTCTTCTTGGCATTATTATACAAGACTACACTCTTGGACCAGAAAACAATTATTGTATAATCCATTAATTTCCCACATGTAGATCGTTTCAACCCTGAAAGATAATGACAAATAATATTTCCGAATGAAAAGTTGCAAAAGTGGTGATGACCAAGCATTCTTTTGTACGGAAGTATAGAAAGTATCCTGTAGATCTTGATGCATCTGCTTCCCTGAAATTGAATGATTTGTGCAGTGTGCTGGAAATAAACTAATGGAAGCCGAATAGTACTTTATGATCATTGGTGAGGATTTTGAATATTCTCCCCCAAATTGGCTGACATGACAAGAACAAGAATTATAAAATCAAGTTCTTAAAGTCATACCTTCTATATTAGTTTATTACAATATACCAATATATAATACAATATGGCTTTCAACATTGCTTTTAAAATTGGATAACCTTTTAAGATTAAAATACGGTTTCTTGTTCTTATAACCTGGTCGGATCCCCTCCTACCTCAGATTTGTACATCTGCAAAACAATGGGCATCTTGGAAGTTCTTTTTCCCTTCTTCATCTTTCCTGTCATATATGCCTCAAATGATTGCCAATTTTCTTTATGTGGCAACGATACTATCCTTATTCGTTTCCCCTTTCAACTAAAAGGTGAGCAGCATCCTTATTGTGGCTATCCTGGTTTCAACTTAATTTGTACGAATAATAGCAAAACAGTGCTAAAACTTCCTTACTCTGGGGAATTTTATGTGCGCAATATTAACTACCTCACACAAAAGATACAAGTCTACGACCCTGATGATTGCCTCCCCAAACGTCTTCTGAGCCTCAATGTCTCAGGTTCTCCTTTTATTCCCACTTTTACTCGTAACTACACCTTCTTAAGCTGCCCATTTCAGAACGCAGGGTCACAATTCATTCCCATCGACTGCCTCAGTAATTCCACAAATTTTGTATCAGCTGTCCCTTCACTGAACTTGACCAATCCATTGCCTGAGTCTTGCTATGGTATTACAAGGTTTTCAGTCCCAGTTGCAAGGCCAGAGCAGCAGTATGAGAAGAATCACAGAGATGAGCTTAGTGAAGATCTTCGATTAACATGGGATAAACCTGACTGCAGATATTGTGAATCACGAGAACAATTATGTGGGTTTGATCGAAACAACAACAATCAACTTTTCTGTTTCTCTTACCAAACAGGTAAAGATGTTCTACGATCTTCAATATCATTTCCATAAGGTTCAGAAACTCTAGATGACCTAACATGTATAAAGAAACAAAAAAGAAAAGCTGATAATAACAAAGTGGTATTATCACAGGAGCTGTCTTCCATAGGTGGCCACATGATGAAGTTACAGGGAATTATTAGAAAAATGTTGGTCAATGATTTTACGTCAGTATGCACGATAACTACGGAAATTTTTGTTTTGTTTATACTTTATACCTTGTTGACTTCATGATTTGATTTGCATGTTGCCATTAAATTAAAAATTAATGCAAAACAATGCTAAGCAAGTGTAATGCGTGCATATCTAATTCAAAGGTCAAATTATCTTCACTTAGGCACATGTGTGATATGCCAATAATTAATTATTCGGTAGTCGTTAGATTTTAGAGTACATTAAAACAACTCTATTTTAATTATTTCACGTTGCTTCTTGAATTTTTAAAACCGTACACCAAGTACCTAAACCATTACATTAATCCATGAATTCTTAAAACCCAATTCAATGTTCATGGAATATTAATATAGTTAGTTCCCGATTTTAGTTGTTGACATGATTAGCAGGTGACATGTGCGATAGAAGGCGCTAGCTTGAAATTTATTTTATCCTTTATTACTAGTTTAAAAACGTTGATTTTCCTTTTTTTTTATTCGTACGTTAATTTTCTGCTTGAGTTTGAAAAACATTCTTTAAGACTTTATTTAATTTGAAAAAAATATTTTTTATTTCTTATTCTTATAAATAATTATAATAATATCATCAAATATTCTTTTTAATTTTAATTTTTCGAAAATTTGTACAAAAGCTACCTTTTTCAAAACAAGAATTAAAGTCAAAATAAAATAATATTTTATAATATTTATAAAAAAGAAATAAAAAGAGAAAAAATATATTTTCTTAAACGAAACAAACTATAAATTTTGCCTTCACTTAAGATCCTGTCAAATTAGCTTATATTTGACATATCCTTGCTGGATGGGGGGCGACTTAAGAATTTGCATCCCCCGTTCAGTATATCAATGGATTGTTTAACTTCAAATAAAAATGGGTTAAACAACTCCATCAAAAATGATTGGTGTAATTTCTTATATTGTACCAACCATATACAAGTATATAGAGAAGTGTACAAATAATCTTTGATGAGATTATTTAATCCTATTTTTACTTTGAATAAGTTAGACAAACCCTTATATGATTAACGTGAACTGTGTCAGGTCACATTTGACATAATCTGGTTCAATGTGACAAATTAGTTGTTAATTAATATAAATCCAAAATGAATTTGTTTCCGTGAAAACACCATCAGCTAGGTTATAATACATACATCCAGGTATTCTATGCAAATTAACTATTTAACGTGTTATAGTGATACGTACGTTAACAAATGTAGACCCCCTCCCTCCCCAACTTGGAGATAACTTGCTCGACTTACTAATATTTCAGGAACTCGATGATGGGTTTTACAAATTTAATGATAAATAAAAAAACAACAAGTAAATTTCTTTGCGTCAAAATTAACATTTCAAGGATTTGGTATTGAGTTTTAACTATCTAAAGAATAAGGTGAAATAAGTTAAACTTGTAGGGGTCAAATTAAATAGTATTTTATTTTAGTTTATAATACTAAAGCCAGATTCAAAAGTTAAAACTCTCAGCCCAACTCTTCGCCTGTTAACCGAAAAAGCAATAACATGGATGACTTTGAAATGAGTTCAAGTACCTTCATTTTATGTTGCATAATATATGTCTCAAAACAAATAATATAACTTTTGCATTAACAATCAAAGTCCAGTCCACATATAGTTGAATCTCTTAAGTATGTTGATCAGGATTCTATGCATATAACAAAAAAAATTGTTAAAAGAGGTAAAATTCATTTTGTTAATCTCAATAACCTGAAGGGATTAGTTTTTAGCTGTGTGTTCTCTCTTGTCTCTCTCTCTCTATATTGATTTGCTCTTATTGATAACATTTCCTAATAAACAAGGTGCTTCTATAGTCCTAGTTTCGGAATACCATAACAACCATATTAGAAGGACAATTTATATATTGGCGTTTATTGTCTTCAATTTTCAGACACTTCACAATCACAACGTGGAGTCCAAGTTTTTAGAATCATCACATTATGCATTGCTGGACCAGCAGCCGTCTTTGCAATTGTGATGGCATGCTGTGTGTGCTGCAAGGACAAAATAACCAACATTCGTAACAATACCACTCCTCAGAGGTCTGCACCAGCTACAACATCACCAGCACCGCAAGTTGTGACTGCGGGTCTGGACGAGTCCACGATTGAGTCTTACGAGAAGGTAGTGCTTGGAGAGAGTCGACGAGTTCCTGGACCCAACGGTGGATGCTGTTGGATATGCTTGTCGGAGTACAATAGCAAAGAGACAATAAGATGCATTCCTGAATGCAAACACTGCTTCCATGCTAATTGCATAGACGAGTGGCTTCGCATCAACACCACATGCCCAGTTTGCCGCAACTCTCCCTCCCCTTCTCCTCTTTTTGTTACGTCCATTAACCCCTAAGTGATCAAGGATTTCGAGCTCGAGCTCACCACGCCAACCCCCCCCTGGCAAATCATGTTCTAAGTAACAGGCATAAACAACTATATGTACCCCAGATATGTATATAAATTCAATGTGTGGGATTTAAACAAAATATGTGTAATTTAGGATTACGAGAGAACTTGTTTAAACCTTTTTTTGTTACAAACTATAGGTATTTTCATGGAAGGTAATTCTATTCGAATCAGGTAGAACTATTATGAATGACAAAGCCTTTTTCCCAAGTACTTAATGCAACTGTATACCTATAGTTCAAACTTAGACCACTGGTTGAGCTGTAATTAACAATCACGAATAAGTTGATTCACGTGATGAGTGGTCATTTGAACTTTTAATACATTATATATATTACTAATGAATATAATTAAATGGTTATAAAAACGATATACTTATAAAGAAAAGTAATTTATGCTAAATAGGAAAAATAAGTTTCAATTTTGTGATGGTTTGGCAATGATCTTTTAACTCTACTAACATGCAATAATTTTTAGAAACGCATGATTTTTCTATGCTATCATTATGATATATAATACATTAAGAGAAGTTGTATTTGTATAACCTCTTTGTATAACAAAGAGAAATAAAGAAGAGGGAGAAGTATGTGATAAATAAGATAACTAATCTAACAGAGAAAGATAGAAGGTAAAAGTACTGTTATAAAAATTATTGTATAGATAATCTAACTCAAAATTAAAAATCCTGTCTAATTTTCCCATTCCTATCATAAGATAAAAACATACACCATATATCATGGTCACCGTGAGCACAACTAATTAGCCATCTTCTTATTCTTCAATACATCATCTATAGTATGTGATATTTATTTCATAATGTTCCAAGAAAAAATCAACTACAAATTAGCAAGAAACTATAACTTTTTTTTTTTGTAAGTAAACTACAAGAAAAACATAAACTAGTATTGGCCTCAACATCGACGCTATTTAGTGTCGGCCAACTGTTGCTAAATTGACATTAATATACTTTTTTTGTTAATATTTTTATTTTATTTTTCAACTTGCATCGACCATGACTGACTTATTATTATTTTTGAAAAAGATTATTAGCATCAGCCTGGCTGATGCTAATAAATAGTTTTTGAAAAAATATTTTTATTATTAAAATAAACTTAGTTCATGCTATTTCTCATTTGAGCGTAACAATGAAATCTCCTCTCACCTCCTTCTTCTTTGAAATCAATTTAAAACTTGCACCCTAGACTTTTGGTAAGGAACAACTGCACATGGGAGATGGGCAAAGACTGGGGAAAGGCTGCGATGGTGGTAGAGCTTGGTAAGGACCAACAATAATGGCCTAATTCGACCAAGATAGGCCAAGTTTGAGAGAGAGAAAGAAAACTAGGGAGAGGCCACAATGGTGGTGGTATAGCTTGGTCGTCATCAAGAAAGGAAAAAAGTGAAAAAGAGAGAGAGAGAGAAGGGAGCAAGGCAACACTATTGTCGAAAACCTCCTTTGGTGACAACTCATCGTTAACAATAGTGGCATTTTTTTCCTTCCTTTTTGTTATTCTCTTCTCTAGTTTTTTTTTTCTTGTTTTTTAATTTTATTCTCTTCTTTGGTTGTCGAAAATCCTTTTTGTTTTTAATTTTGTGTTTCTTCTTTTCGATTCTCGATTTCACGTAGGTGATTGTTGTTTTGGGTGTGGTGGTGCTTCATCGTAGGTTCACTGGTTATGATTGTTTAGGTGGTTTTTTGGGTTTTAGGCCTGCAACGGGTGGCTTAGGTGTGCTGGTGCTTGGGTGTAAATTTGATCATGTGTGGTTTGGAGTGGATTTTTCTTTGTGGTGTTGATTGGATTCAGTCAGGGAGGGTGGAATGAGAATGATGATAACGATGTTATCGTGCACTGGCGATGGAAGATGATGGAGATACACTACCGTTATCAACAATGTTTTTTTTTTTTTTTCGTGTTGTCCTTTTTCCTTAATACGTGTTGGCTTAAGCTTTGACTTGACTAACACTATTATGCAACAATCACTTTAGGCCGACACAAACATACTAACAACACCCTTCTTTGTGACGACCTAGAGGTTGATGCTTGATTGATGCTAGAATAGACATTAGGGTCGACTTTTGGCAATATAGTCACGCATGTTGAATTAATATTGAATATCCATAACAAAAATAGCATAGCTCAAGTTGTGTAGGTGAATTAAAAGCACCAAATTCATTTTATTAACCATTGGTTTTATTTTATCTTTATATTTTACCTTTATTGCACACCCACAATGGTAAGTCTCTTGGAATGCATAAACACATATATATTTTTTCTTTTTGGTTATGGGGTAAACACTTACACATTGAAAACCCAAATTAAAACCAAATTTAGGACATAATGCGATCTTCACCAATCACGACTAAGCAAAAAATATTTGTTTAAATTAAGCATTTTTTGCTACTACAAAGAGTTCCATTCCTCCATGGCAACCAAGATCCACCGTTGTGCATCATCTCGTCTAAGTGTCACACCATCGCGGGACCGGGCTCACTCTAGCTTAAGCATCAAAAGGATATCTTGCCCACTAGTGTTGTTACCTTTTAAGACTTTTTTTTTTTTAAGAGAAAGTATTGTTGCTAGCATTTTTTTTTAAAAAAATATTGTTGCTAGCACACTCCTCTTGCAAGCATAGTTAACAAATATCCCTTTATTTTTATTTCTTTAATTAGTGTTCATATGTAGTTTGCGAAAATGGGTCAACCAAGTATTAAATGTTGGCTGTGAAGTATTACTAAGCATTGGTTGCGACTTGCAATGCCACATTGTCTGATTTCACTATATTAGGTAAGCATATTTCAAAAACCGGTAAATGGGTCCACCAAGTATTTAGTTACAAAGGATCCATCCTAAGTGTTGGTATTTTGCCATATTATTACCTTCAGTTGGTAAAATCACGCATTTACTCACTCAACAATTTGTAACCGTTGGATAAGGATGTCAAAAAAACCTGCACCCACGGATATCCACAGATAAAATCCGCCATGGGTAGAAAATGGGTAGTGTTAACGGGGTGAGGGCAGGTATAGTGGTATCTATACTTGCGGGTACTCGCTAATGTTAAATTACGTAACTACCTTTATATATATATAAGAACTTTACCCTAGGTTTACATTTTACTTCCTTCTCTCTTCGAACTCGTTTTCTTCCTCTGCTCCGCGCCCACCTCCCTAGTTCATTCTTGCAGTTTGCACTGTCTCCACCTCCGCAGCTCACCTCTACAGCTCAACTCCCCAGCTCCACCTCCGCGACCCACCTCCCCAGCTCTGCTTCTGTGCCTCCGCGACCCCCCAGCTCCACCTCTGCACCTCTGAGACCCACCTCCCCAACTCTGCCTTTACAGCTTGCAGCCCAGCTCCCTAACTCTACCTCCGCCTCCGCGGCCAATGCTCTACAAGACCGCAACCTCCCCAGTTTGTCTTGTTTGTGCCAGTGAGAAAGTCACAACCCCCCACTTCCGATATGCATTTTTGTGCCAGTCCTTCTCATTGATTCTTTTGTTTCTATTTGTGCATTGTTGTAAAGCACAAAGATAACACAAGAAGGGGGTTGAATTGTGTTATAGCAAATTTTCGCAATTCTTTTAATAAAGATGTATCGTTTGAAATAAGATCACAAAGATTTTCGAAAAGCGTTTTATAAGATAGATGTAAGCTGAAAGACAAACCGGAAAGCACACAGGATTTATACTGGTTCGTCTCACCCCAGAGACTACATCCAGTTCTTGGCAACAACCAAGTTTCACTAACATTTTCAAGTTACAAGTATTCTTTCCACAAGCCTCTTCAGGCTCAACCTAAGTAGTCTTTCACTTGCCTCTCTAAGCAAATACCCAAGTATTCTTGGAATCAAAGCCTCTTCAAGCTTCCACCAATCTCGTTAAGAAAAAGGTTTACGTGTGAGTTACCTCACTGGATTTAACGTCTTAACAGACGAATATACAATGAAGTACAAAAGGATTTTTACAATAAAAAAATATACAAGAGCTTTTACTTTTCTCAAAGAATTATGATTTTTCAGAAACAGCAGCAATTTGAGACTACAGCAACAGAAAAAAACTATTTCGAAAGAGGTCTCTTCTATTTATAGGCTTCTCCAAAAGTATCCGTTGAGTGCTTTGCAAGAGATGGCCTTCATCTAATGAAGAGAGTCGTTGGAGCATTAAATGCCTTTCACCAACTTGTCATATGATAAGATAAAGCAGTCTGTTTATCTTTTCTATACTTGTACTCAAACTTGTAGCATTTATCATATCTACTTTCTCGTTCTAACATTCGCTCACAACATTCCTTCTTTTTCGCTGACTTTCCTCGAGAGTAGGTATATAGGTTTTATACATTTCGAGGTAGCTTACGCTCCTAAGATTGATGTGCATATCATTTTAGAATGGTGTCATCGTTTGTAAGATTCGTTAGTTACTGATTTACTTTAATCAAAGGATAAAGACGATATTTATTTAAAGAGATCAGACAATTGCTTATTGCGGATGACCAGACGATTGCATAAAAACATATATTTTAACTGTTTGTTATTATTAAAATATTTGAGGGTTATAAATTCTTCCTTTGTCTTAACAATTGTTTTAACTCATTACAATATGTCTTTGAATTCACATATGTATTGACATGTAATAATGTGCTTAAATAAAAAACGGGTTTGTTGAATCCGGTCTAGGGGATTTCAGCTGTGGTGTAGCCGTGTAGGATATAAATTAAAATGAGAATGTAATTGTTCTGTTGTGGACTGTGGTGTAGCCGTGTATGATATAAATTGAAATGGGAATGTAATTGTTCTGTTGTGGTGTAGCCGTGTAGGATATAAATTGAAATGGGAAAGATTAAAAAAAAAAAGACAAGATTAAATTTGCTCTAAATTTGTCTTAATAAGTTTGATTGCTACTGGATTTGTTATTTTAAATCTGCACTATTAGTAACTAATTATATTTTGTTTGTTGTTATTTGTAGAATGTTGATTGAACAAATGTCTACTCCTAAGGATGATTACCAACAATAAGTGAAAAATATGTCTCATGTGGGTGAATCAAATGCAGATGCATCAAATAATGTTTCTCTAAATCTAGGTGATAATTCAACTCAAGTTGAAACTGGTAGCTCAATTCCAACAGAGGGTGACATTAAACGAAGAAGACAAACTTTAGTTGTTTGGAATCATTTTAAGAGGAAAAAAATAGATGGAAAGTGGAAAGCCATTTGCAATTATTGTAACTCAAAACTTTTGGGAGAGGCAAAGCAAGGGACATCACACTTGATGGCCCACTTTAAGTCTTGCAAACTTTGAACAACTCGAGATATCAAGCAGGCATTTCTCAAAACTAAGAAAATAGGGAGTGATACAATAGTTGTTGGCAACTATATATTTAATCAAGAAACTGCAAGACGTGCACTTACTAAGATGATAGTTCTTCATAAGTATCCAATGTCAATGGTTGATCACATAGGCTTTGAAGAATTTTGCCTTGCTTTGCAACCTTTCTTCAAGGGGATTTCTCAGAACACTGTTAGGGATGACATTATAAAGGCCTATAATGAAGGAAAACAGAATATAATGAAGTTGTTGTCGAAGAATGAAAGTCAAGTTGCAATCACTACTGATATGTGGACTGCTAGTAATCAAAATTGTCACAGCTCACTTTATTGATGATTTATGAACCCTACAAAGTCGACTTGTGAGGTAATGACACTAAATTATATTAACTACAATTTCTATTATTTTTTTAGTTGTTTGTGATTAGATTATTGAAATTTGTATTTCAATGTTAGGTTCATTTATGTGCCTGCTCCTTATACTAGCAAAGTTCTTACTGATATCTTGGTTCATTATTTGATGGATTGGAATCTAGATAGAAACTTGTCCACTTTGACTGTTGATAATTGTACCACAAATGATGTTATGATTGAACGCATTCTAGATAAGATTTTACCTAAGTCTCTTATGTTGGGTGGTCAACTATTTCACATGCGTTGTTGTGCTCATATACTAAATCTAATTGTGAAAGATGGTTTGTCCATAATCTCTGATGCCATTGAAAAGATTAGAGAAAGTCTTCATTTTTGGACAGCAACACCTAAAAGAGAGGAGAAATTTATAGAGATATGTGGTCAAGTAAACAGTCTATTTAGTAAAAAGTTGGTTCTTGATTGCAAAGCTAGGTGGAATTCTACATTCTTAATGCTTTAAGTTGCCATACAATACAAAGATGTGTTTGATCGATTGTCACAACGGGAGAATCAATATAAAGCTTTGCCTAGTGAAGATGAGTAGAAGATGGCAAGTGAAATTTGTCAAAAGTTAGAGTTGTCTTATGATGTGACATTCTTATTTTCTAGTACTTTGTATCCAACTGCAAATATTTTTTCCAAAAATATGTGAAATTAAGTTGGCTTTGATTGAATGGCTTGGTTGTCCTAATTATATTATCCATCATATAGTTGTGAGCATGATTGCTAAATTTGACAAGTATTGGGGTGTGATCAATAGGGTCATGGCTGTAGGTACTGTGTTAGACCTAGGTGCAAAATTGACTTGTTAGATTATTTTTTCCCTTAAATTTATGGAAAGGATGCTCATTATGAAATTGAAAGGGTAAAAAGTATTTGTCAAGATTTGGTGAGAGAGTATAACATGAAAATCAAAGGTAAGGAGTTAGTTTCTTCATTTCTAAGTTCAAACCCAAATGTAATAGATGTGGGTGTCATTGGAAAAAAAGAAAGTTGGAGGTCAAAATTTGCAAAACATAAGAGTGCCAAGAGAAATGATGCATCAAATTTTAAGTCCGAATTTGATCGTTATTTAGAGGAGGTGACACTTCCTGAATCAGATGAACAATTTGACATCTTAGCTTGGTGGAAGACTAATGGGTTAAAATACCCAACCTTGCAAATGCTTGCAAGAGATTTTCTAGCAATTCCCATCCCAATTGTTGCTTTTGAGTCTTCATTTAGTACTGGTGGTCAGTTTCTCACTCCTCATCGTAGTAGATTACTTCCAGATACTTTGGAGGCATTGATGTGTGTCCAAGATTGGGTATGGATCGACATGGGAGGCAATGAAATTAACACCTTTAATGACATATTTATATCGATTCATTGTTATAAATTTTTGATGAACTTTTTTTTCTTGTTAGGTTCTTCAAAATTGAAAATGGACAACACGGAACTTAATAATTCAATATTAGAAGATATGGATGTTGATGATGTTAGTAATTTTCTTAATATTTCATTCCAAACTAAATAATATCAATTATTAGTGGTTTTATTTGAATTTTTTTTTTTGTTTAAGGAATCAAGTAGCCAAAGTGGGGTTGTAGATGTGGGCACAAGTGACAATTAAAGAACTTTTAATTCTTAACATGCTTTAAGCATGCTTTAGAATTGTGTTGAGTGTGGTTTTAGTGACTTTTGTGGTTTTATTCAAACTTGAATGAAATTGAAGTATTTTAGTATATTAACTTTTATTTGGACTTATGAGAATGAAGTATTGTAACTTATTAACTTTGGTTTGGACTTGTGACATTCAATTTAGTTTATTGACTTTTGTTTAGATTTATGAGATTGAAATATTTTAGCATTCAAATTTAGTTTATATATTGAAGTATTTTGATTATTATAATAATGTAGAATAATTTTGATTAAAAATTGTGAAGAGTAATTTTTAATTATGGTTACAATGGTTCTTTAAAATTTTTTAAGCTTGTTTTTTTTTTCAATAAATATATGAGGATACTTGCGAATATTAAAAAATCTACAGGTATCCGCTTAACAAGTACTCGCTCGTGTATGGGGATGGGCACGAGGCAGATATTTATCCGGTGGAGCGTGTAGCGGAGGGCTACTATCCGTACCCACCCTGTCCCGTTGACATCCCTAGACTGGACGGTTCACATTTTATCTGGATAAATCATATTTAAAACAAATATTTAGGATTTGAGCCTTCGGATCTTTATCAAATAGTTGCAAAGCACTAACTGCGTAAATGCGTGTAATTACCAACTGTGCTGAATTCATTTCCTAATTGAATCCAATGCATTTCCTAATTGAAAATCGAAATCATTTCCTATTTGAAAATCCCAGGGTGAAAAAGAGAGAAAAAGTAAATGAAGTGTGAGAACATGAAAAAAGTGTTTCATTTGTCAGAATGTGATCACGTAGTGGCGAAGGACGCATAACATCGCTTTTTGTCTGATCTGTAAGACTTCCTACAATATGGTGAGTTTTAGCAGGGAGACGGTGAATTTGTCTCCATCAATCGGCAAAAGTGTTATAGTCGTAGATATGAATTTTTATAAATCCAACAGTTCATAAAAAGATTACCCTGTAATAGGTTATAGGAAGTCAAGTTTTTATATTTATTTTATATGGTCAAGTTTTGACACAATTTATATATTTGTATATTTATTTTTAAGATATATATGTATAGATAGATAGAGAGAGAGATCGGTTGACATCAAGTGTCAAAATTAGTCAAATTACACTTTCAATAGTTTTTTGTAAAATATAAATTTAACCAATTCAACTGTTGAAATTAATCTTTTTATTAATTAGATTAAGTATACAAAATTTCATACAATTCCCAAATTATTTAATAATTCATCACATCACTTTATTTTAACGAATAATATGATATTAAAATATGTGTAAATATTCAATATTAGATAACAGATCTAAAAAACTCTAAATGATGTGAAATTTGATATACATGATCATAAAGATAATATCACTTAATTCAATAGTTGGATTGGTTAAATTTGCATTTTACAAAAAGTTATTGAAGGTGTAATTTGACTAACTTTGACACCTGGTGTCAACGGATCTTGACTATATATATATATATATATATATATATATATATATATATATATATATATATATTATATTTTTGGTCTCCTTATTTTTCTTAATATACAATTTTGGTTCTCTTATTTTTGTTTAGAGACATTTAGTCTCTATTTTTAAAAATTCACAATTTAAGTCTCGTTGTCAAATCTCTTGCATTGAGCATTAGTTATTTAACGTTAACTCTAACATGTCAGTACTTAAACGATGTATCAGAGTCAAAGTCAGCGTTAGAGTCAACATTGATACGTCACAGTTAATGTTAAACCACTAATGGTCAATACAAAAGATTTGACGGTGATGCCAAAATTGCAGATTTTTAAAAATAGAGAGATTAAATGCCTCTAAAAAAAATAGGAAGACCAAAATTATCAATTTTTAAAAATAGAGAGACTAAATGTCTCTAAAAAAATAAAGGAACTAAAAATATAATTTAGCATATATATATATATATATATATATGATTATTATTATTCTTGATTTTTATTATTGTTATTTTAGATAATTGCGTTTTTGTTATTCATATTATATCTATATTATTTTATTTGATTCAGTGAATTATTTTATTATTAATTAGATATTACAAGTGTTTTATAAAAAAAATTATTTAAAAAATTGACTTTAATAACAACTATATATAAAGGTATATGTATACCTTTTTAAAAAATAGTATGAGGTATCTCTTATTGCTTATTAAAACTCTAAGATTAATTTTATTAGCCTTATTTGCATTTTTGCACTCAAATGAGCATTCTTTTGACACTCTTTTTGACTCTAAATTCATAAAAAGTTTTTGTATATTAATCATTCGGATTAATGTTTTGTTCCTATAGGAATATTAATTCTAAAAATATTGTATAGCTTGTGCTCATATTTTTTCCTTAATCTGATATCTTTTGTGTGATAAAATTTTATTTATTATAAAATTTAATTGATATGATACACACATTTTTATTATTTTATTAAATTAGAAAAATTCTATTCCTATATATGTATATTGCATCATGGTCATGGCCTTGTAAGGGTGAGCAAGGGACAAGTTGGAACCCAAAATTTTGATAGGGTCATTTATTTGAACTTGAATCCAACCTGCTCAAGACCTTAAATATATGAGACAAGACTAAATTAACCCAGCTTTTTAGCATAATATATTAATCTTAACAATATATATTTTTAAATAGTAGAATAAAAGCAATCACTACTACAGAAAACACTTTTTAAATCAGTTAAAAAAGACTTTTTAAATCAGTTTTGCAACCGATTTACTTACAGGCAATATAAAAAACATTATCATTGTAAGTCATAAGTTGAACAGATTTAAAAAATACTTTTTAACTCAATTCAGTGGGGAATCGATTTAAAAAGTGTCAATTTTTAAATCGGTTGTAGCTATAACCGATTTAAAAAGTGTAATATTAAATTAACATAAAAATTAATAGCCATGTCCATGCACTTGCTCAAAGGACAAAATCACATTGTTACGTCAAAAAATAAATAAATTACAATAGATACAATCCAAAACAAACCATAATCAACCAAATCAAAAATCACTAACCCACGAGTGTGCTTCACACAGAGTACATGAAGTTAGCTTCTGCTTCCACGAGTGTACGAGCTCCAACAACGGCAATGACAGCCTTCATGCACGAGTTATGAGCTTGGAGAGAGTTTGAGAGCTACAAATAAAGCAAGAGATATGGATAAGGAAGGACAAGCTTTGAACATTGGAGGTTCTTTGCGTGAGGAGCTTCAAATGGGATAGAAAACAATGGAGGTGCTTTGAAAATGGCCAAGGGATATGGGTGAAGAAGGAGGACCTCAAGTAAAAGATATTTGGACAAGCAGAAATGAAGGCACGCATGCACATAAAATGTATAAAAAGCCATTTTTTAAATCGGTTCAGCTAAGAACCGATTTAAAAAGTTTAAATCGTTTCCTAGCTGAACCATTTAAAAAGTCTAAATCGATTCACTACTGAGTCGATTAAAAGTCGACCTTTTAAATTGGTTCCCAATTGAATCGATTTAAAAAGTCTCTTTTTAAATTGGTTTGGTTGGAACCAATTTAAAAAGTGACCTGTATTGTCTATTTTAAATTCAAAATATTGTTTTTAAACTGATTGAACTTGAACCGAGTTAAAAAAGTTTGATCAAATTTCAAAAATATCACTGCGTTCTTATTCTAAACTGGTTCATTTTGAACCGAGTTAAATTCATCCTTAAAAAAGTGTTTTCTGTAGTAGGAAACTTTTTAAACCGGTTGTGATAGAACTGATTTAAAAAGCACTTTTTAATTGGTTCAATCACGAGCCGGTTTTAAAAGAAGATTTTTGAACCGGTTCTATCAAAACTAGTTTAAAAAGTCAAGGCTTTTTAAATTGGTTCTTCCAGAATTGGTTTAAAAAGTCATAAAAAATTTTACATGTTGCTATTTTAGATCGGTTAGTGGAAAACCAGTTTAAAAAGTGAATTTTTTTTAATTTAACTTTTAGCCTTGTTATGCGTGGATCGATTTAAAAAGTTCATTAAAATTATAAAATTGCCACCGCATCTTGATTTTAACTCGGTTTATTAACAACCGAGTTAAAATCTTGCTTTAAAAGCCTTTTTTGTAGTAGTGACTATAAAACTTAAATTAAGGTATATATTATCATATATATTTTAAAATAGATAATATTATTATAAATATAATATCATATTATACAAAATATTATCTATTAAATTAAAAAGTTTTATTATTAATATATAACTGTTCAAAAAAAACTTTTGCTTTCTAAGAAATTATAGGATACCAAATTGGGTTGGAACAACTTGAAGCATAACTTAAACCTATTCTCAAAAATGCATTGGATCTAATTTTAAAACCTAAATTTGTTATAATCAATTTCAGACTACGTCAAATTAGGGTGTGTTTGGGAACCTGTTTGCATCAATGCAAACGGGAATTCCCACTTTCTAAAGCACTAAAATGAGAAGCAATTTTTTTTGTTTTTTCTGTTGAACGTAAGTTTGCAAGTTTTCAATTGCAAACCAAACACACTTAGTGGGATATGTTGAGTCTTGCTAACCTGTCCGTACAGTCTTGTATTTTCCATTCTCTGCTATTATTCCTGTTGCTTTTTCACACTTCCTCTCCTGCACACGTACACGTGCAGATAATGTTCCAACACTTGCATAACAATTAATCTTTCAAAATGAAAATTCTCTCTTGCCCTAGGTTAAAAAACACGTTCCGGCACCAAAAAAGTCTATACAGACCATTTTTTATTTTAAAAACAAATACATTTACTTTCAAATATTTTATTATAATTTTAAAATCTGTCTAAATTTAAAATAGTGTTAAATGCATAATATGCTTCCAAATTAATTTAATATTATTAACTATTTTTAAACTTTATTAACTATGTCTAAGACAAGAAATTACTGACATTTAATTTTATATTGTATATCAATTACTTATAAAACTTCTAAATATAATTACAATAAATTTTACTTTATCAGTTACCACACTACCCACTACATTTTTTTTGTAAGACAAAAAAACAACGCTTGGGCCATAATAAAAAAAATAATTAAAAACTAATATTTGAAAATAACTAACGTGTTATTGTATTTTTTTTTACTAAAATTTTATTATTTTCTAAAATCGGTATTTTTTAACACATTTAGTTGGTAAAACCTTTTTTCTTATAATCATTAAGAATTTCAACATATTAATTACATAAAAAATAAATTTTACTTAAAGTACAATATATTCCGTTTTAGAAATTCTTATTTCATGAAGACCACTTGTGTAAATATTTAAACTTAATCATAAAATCTACGTTACAGTTTCCAGGTCATTAATCCTAACCATTGAATTTTTTATATATATATCAATTATGAAAACAAAGCTTTGCCATTGTCAGTGAAGCTTGATACTTCCCCATGTTAGACATTCCTTGAGATGGCATCTATTAAATGCAAACAGGTATGCAAAAGCTGACTCATTTCATACCATGTTTGAAATTGGACACACTTTATTTTATAATTTGAGTTTGGGCTTAATTCTATCCCAAAAGCTAGTTCATAAAATGAAGCTTGTCCTTCACTTATATATTTTATTTTGGCCATATCACTAGTTAATGTGAAACTTGGGTTTTTCTCAATACGCTCTTTTATGCCCAGCATTATTAGGCTTGATATGTGGATAATAAGTGAAGTAGATAATATATACTTACCTTATTTTTTATATCATTTTTTATATTTCTCTTTTTATTTTCCATTATATCATTTGTCAAATCTATCATTTTCTCTTTCTTTTTTTATTTTTTATTTTATCTCTAGCTATCTCTCTCTCTCTCTCTTTTTCCTACTCACGTACATCAAAAATGGGATATGCGTCTACAATTATGCTCTGTATTTTAATTATTGCTTAGTAATGCTTTAAATATAAATTAATTGCCCCCAGTGACTACGGCCACCGATGAAAACAGCAAATTAAACTAAAGGCTTTGGATGTGAGGATATATATGCCCAATGAACGTGTAATTCAAGGTCGGTCTTGACGAATGGGGTATCCCGAATGTTCTTTTGGCTTTTAAAATGGAATATTTATATTTTTCCAAACATGATCTATCTAATACTCTTTATTTAATTTAGTTGTCTGATTAAGCCATACTTGATCATTACCTTATAACCCTAATTATAAAGTATTTTATAGAATTTCAATTTCCTACACTACTTTCACGTACTATGTTTGGATAAAAATGGAAATAGGAAGAAAATAAATAAAGAGGAAAAAAATTGGGAGAATAAAAATCGAGATGAATTTAAAGTGAAATTAAAAATTGTTTAGATAGATAGAATTAAGAAAAAATGGAAGGAAATAATTTATTTTCACTTATTTGATTAAATTGAAAAGTGAGAGAAAAGAAATAAGAAAAAAAATATTGAATTGATTATTTTACCTCCATAGTGTATAGTGTATACATACTGTTTTCTTTATACATTTTGATCCACTTCTGTTATAATGTTAATTCTATTGAACTTTCATTGTGTTATGAGTATCCAATCAATTTTACTTCCCTCTAGTCCATCAATTTCTTATTCACGTAAAGGAGTATGATTAAAAATATTTAACCTTAACAATATTTTTAATATTTATATTTACAAGAGTAATTATCTACAATGAGTTGTGGTATACATGAAAGCCGTAGTTGAACAATGGTCCACAAATCAACAATAGTTTAATATTTATATTTACAATAGTAATTGTCCATCAGGGGGTTCCATTCCTCATTTCACAGTTGCCTACGTAATAAGGATATATCACCTTTCACAGTTGCCTACGTAATAAGGAAATGATGTAGGATGAACGATGTGAAAACAGAAATTATTAAGTGATTTTGGACCACCATAATTCTTATTAATTTATATATAACATGTAATCAAGTGTTATTAATTTTTTTTTCATAAATTATAAAAGTTGAATATGTATTATAAATACATTAGTTGAAATCATAAATATTTAGTAGTTCTAGATTACTTAATAATTTTTCGAGTGAAAACGACCGGAGGACATGTGAATTGCCTACGGTCAGAGTGACGGGGTGGTTTTCACAAAAAAAGAAGAGAGACGGGGTGGTTTTGCCTGCAGTCAGAGTGGTTTTCACTAAAAAAAAAAAAGAGAAGTGGGGACGGGGTGGTTTTACCTGCAGTCAGTCAGAGTGGTTTTCACTAAAAATAACAAAGAAAAGTGGGGACGGGTGGTTTTGCCTGCAGTCAGAGTGGTTTTCCCCAAAAAAACAGAGAGAAGGGGTGGTTGGACAGCGACAGAGACGCTTGTTGTTGAAAAAACAACACTCAAAAGGCCTTATGGGACTCACGAATATTATTTATTATTAACGTTGCAAATAAGTGGGGATTGCGGTCCTTATCACCACATTCGCACTGCTAACATTTCAGAGGTGGTAAAGAAAGAGATGTTTTTTCAATTAATGTTAATAGTGGTCATGGAAGTATACCCTTAATTGACCAATGAACATTACTTGACTCGTTGCTGGCTACTCTATAAATAAAACCCCATATCCCTTGAGCAATGAACATCCAAATTCATCGTTCTGAATTTGTATTAGTTTAGACTACCCAGCACAGCACACATGGCTGAGAGGCACAGCACGACTTGTTCTTCTGAGTCTGTGACCATGAGTGTGATCACTAACTCAGGTGCTAAGGGCAAGTGGAAGGGGAAGAAGAGGGTGTCAGAGCCAACTAAGAAGCATGCAAAGCCTCTACCTGACCTAAACGAACCCGCTCTGCCTGATCTGAATTACGCACCTTCTCCTGATTCTAGTAATGACGAGGTTGTTGATGAGAATGAGGCAACTTACTTGTTTTCATTAATTGGTTTCCTCTTTATTTCTTTCTTTTATTTTCATCCTTAGGGCTGATATTAGTTGTTTGTTATTACTGGCTTTGTCAATCTCTCTCTGTATATATATACCTCATTCATTCGTGAATTAATTAATTGCAATTACATACATAGATACTTAATGAAATTTATTTCAGCTAATTCCGCGGGTTCCTGATAAAGGCTGTACCGCTGCTGCTGCATCTAGGAAACGCAAGGTACGAGAAGAAGGTGATCAAAGTGAGAGTAGCTCCAACTGGCTCAAATCGCTGTGGAAGAAGATCAAGATCCTTGATTTTTTAGGAAGAATTAAGGATGTCCATGCAGATGTCGTCTCACGTGACTGAATTGCGGCATACCGCATATACCTGGAATTAGGCACCGTTTTCTTTTTCCTTTTGTTTGTTGTTGTTGTTGAGTTTCTTTTGTGCGTGTCAATTGGTGGTCTGTGATCCACTGCCAATTCTTGCTTTTAATTTTAACGAACTTGTTTAGTGCGTGATATTTATGCCATCATGCCTGTAAGACGCGGTATTTATATGTCTGTTTATTACTTGCTAATTTTGTTAATTAGAATCTATAGTCTTCATTATGATTCTGTGTTTTTTTTTTCACTTTCATTTTTTTGTTTAAAGAAATTAAAGGAAAGAAAATCCTTCTACCAACTCTTTGATTCCAGCTTTACGGTGAAAAATATGGACTACTCGAGGATCAATTACTGCTCACCTTCAGTCAAATTTCCTTCTGCTATTTTTTTATAAGCAAATATATATTAAATAAAGTACTTTAACCCTTTAACAAACATCCAGTGGGTTATCATGAATACAGCACCGAACTAACTAAACATCGCAAGAAAAGTCCTATATATCCAATTTTGAATAGGTACTAGATTATTTAGGAATTAGGCTTTCATTTTGGATCCAGACTCTATCATGATTATTGCTAAAGAAAGAAAGAAAAAGAAGAAAATGAATTTTGTCTAGTCTTAAGAAAAATAAAAGAGAATGGTAAGAAGAAAGAGGAATACTTAAATCCCCCCCAAAAAAGTGACTGTTTTGTTTTGTCTCGTATCTTTTATTATAAAAGAAAGAATTATTTTATTTTTAGAGTTTAATTTCTTATCTATCTGAGATAAATGTGGATAGTGAGTATGAATTGGAGTGACAATATATCTAAGGTGAGTTGCTAACTTGTCCCAGATGCACTTTTGACTTGTCCTAATATGCTGGAAGGTCGAGGCCCGAATTTTATTGAAGTTGATTAAGACTTCAGCGCAACTAAGATGCCGTAAAACATAAGTGGGGTACTAGTAAAAACAGCCTGACGTTTAAGTTAGTAATAATCTCACTAGAGTGATGAGATATATTAAAGAGTAAATTACATTGATAGCTCTTGAAGTTTCGTCAAATTTCATCCGATACTCATTTTTTTTTACTCTTACATTAACTTCCTTCCCTTAATTGGTTGATAAACATTACATTGACTCCTTATACATTACATTAGTCCTTTAATTGTTTGAAAAATATTACATTGTACATCTCTTTAAAAAGATTATTGTAAAAGTTAAAAAAATAAGGGAGTTATGTGCAATATCAAAAAGTTTTAGGAATATCAACGTAATTTACTCTATATTAAATGTGTACCTTATGTTATGACATTGGTGGTATTTATAAGAGTTGTAGGTGAATTAGATTTTTGACTTAGAGCCCATCGGCTCATAAGAAGAATAACACTCTATATTGGTGTATCAGGACAATTTTATTCCAAGTCGAGATGTTATATATTGCAAACAATTGTACCTTAAGCTTATGTACCTGGATGTTGCTTCAGTCAATATTTATATCTTTATGATAAGCTTTTTGAGAGTGATAAAGCTTGGGAAATGAATTGGGCCATGAATCCGATCCATAACAATTTTTATACATTAATAATATGAAGAGTTTGTATATTATCAATTAATCAAAAATCATGTTAAACTTGATTTTTAAGATAATTATTTTAAAGTCAACAAAATTATTTTATATCAAAAAAAAAAAAATGGCTTGTACCCACACACACCTCTAGTGACAGTTATAATTTAGTATAGGTAAGACTTCAACCTACAGATAGACGACGTAGGTAAAACCTTTTCAATATTATGAATTTATTGAATAGTTCACTACTCCAACAAGTACACTTACAAAAAACACAAAAATAAAAAAAAAGTAATAATAAAGCGAAGGTTTCGCTCTTTCGATAAGAAAGATTTTTCTCTTATTATCGGTTTGTCCAGGGGAGTATCTGAAAAATACATGATTTTCTCTGGAAGCCATAGTTCCCTCTACGGTTTTGGATCTTCGTTCACTCAACCTTCTTCCGATTTGCACCATCTACGATTTTCTTTTCGATCCGTCACTTCCTTTTTCTCTTTCGTTTTCGCGGTAATTTTCTCATCTTTTTTCTTCCCGCATTGCGATTTTCCACTCTTCTCTTTCGATTATTTGACGGACTTTAGTTATATGTACTTAGGGTTATGTTAATTCGTGCTATCAACTACTCGTAACTTCAGGATTTACCGTGCTTTATTGCAAGACTAGCATAGAGATTTCGAATTCAATTCCGTTACGGTTTTTGGGACGTGAAAGAGGGTAAAACACGCTGAAATTGATTTGGACGGAATTTAGAGAGGTAAAGTGTGATATAGAGTGAATATTGAGCTGACTTTGTTTTACATGCATTATTCAATGCAGAGGAATCTGAAATAGACGGCGAAGAGTCTGATGTTAGTGGTTTAGATACAGATGACATGTCTTGGATCTCGTGGTTCTGCAATTTGAGGGGAAACGAATTCTTCTGCGAGGTTGATGATGATTACATCCATGACGACTTAAACCTATGCAGATTAAGAAGTCAAATGCCTTACTATGATTACGCTTTGGATTTGATTTTGGATGTTGAATCCTACCATGGTAAGCTTATGATTATATCTTTCATACTTTTCAAGTCCAAAATACATATATATATATAGCTATCGGATTCTGTGTATTGTTTGTGATACTCTCAAATGTATGCAAACTCTGCTGTGATTCAAATTGTGCATTTGCATGTGTGCAATGCGGATTTTTTATTTGATCATTCTGTACTTCCTTTTGTTTGAAGTCTAAATTGAATTGATGGGATTGTATAGGTGACATGTTTATCGAGGAACGGAATGAGTTAATTGAATCAGCAACCGAGATGCTTTATGGTCTGATTCATGCCCGGTACATATTGACAAGCAAAGGAATGGCTGCATGGTAAGATTTTTCTATCACTAATTGTTATCATCTTATAACTATATCACTAACGACTGTAATAGGTGCAAGCTGTATGTATCTATCTTGACTTAAAAGATACATGTTAGAATTAGTTTTCAAGCAAGTGAACCAAGCCAAGAGGCAATTCTGCTGATTCATTTTGTGTTACGGCATATTTTTTTTCTGCACTTTTCAATGCTTCTGAAAGGAACCCGGAAACCTTATATAGGGTTAAATTGAAAATGAATTTTATAAATAGGAATTAAAAATATATTTTAATTATTTATCTTTTTTTTTTTTTTGTGCCTATTACCGGTTCGCATGTTAAAGAAGGCTCAACAGCAAGTGAATCCATTGGTCCAATTCATAGGGTATCATAACTGAATTACTTTTAAAATGTATATGCATGATATTGTTCTCTTTGTGATTTAGGTTTGGATGATTAGCTTCTCAATTATTAATTTCCTATTCTTTTACCAATACCAGAGTTTAAGTTCTATTAGAAAGAGTATATGTCCATTGTGGTCCTCCAAAGACATATGTAACATCACATCAGTTGTTCACTTATAAATAATTACATCAAATTAGTCCTCTGAAATATAAAATTGGTCTGTCAGCGTCATGGTTTTGCTATCAAATTGGTTTTTGAAGGATGAAAATGATGGCGTTAATTTGCATTGAATGGTCAATTTTATGTCACTAATAAATGGAGGATTAATGTTAAGTCATGTATATCTCTCTGGGACTGTTTACTACTTGTTTGGCAATAACCTCCTGAACAATCTCGTAACCTTTTGGTTTATATTGTTGGTGTAGGTCTTGTTATAGGATAAGAGAAAGTCACTTTGAGATGTTCATCTATAGCAAGGTCTGTTTATTCTTCAATTTTTTTGGCAAGGATAAAATCATAAACAGGGGGCTTGGACTCACTGTGCATATTATTGACCATTGCAAATTGATCCTTAAATACCCCAAAGGTAGCAACCGCACTTGGGCATGTCTTTCTGTCTCCTAAATCCTGATGAGTCATGAGTCTCCTGCTTAGGTAGAACTATTCTAATTGCGCACTTCATGTGATTCTGCCTCAATTGCCTCAATTATGTGATCTTAGGCATCACTGTCCTAATTAGCCGATAAGAAACACACTTTGATATAATCATATTAACTTATTAGATTGCTAAGGATGATTATGACCAATAGCTGGTTGAAATTTTGTAAGCTTTGGTATTAATGCCTTTTCAATTATTTTTGTCATTTTTTTACTACAATTGTAAGTTCTTAAATTTCTTGGTTGAATTAATGATATTTTCCATCACAACCTCTATGATTTTTTTTCTTTTTGCAGGTTTACATTTTAGGAGTAGCTGAATCATATGAGGCTTTTAATACCAGTATTATGAAGACCTCTTTCATACCAATTACTATTGTAGAGAAGTGATGGTTCAGTTTTAAGTACCATATTCTTTTTTTCTAACACAAAAAGATGGTTTTACTTGATTTAGCACTCCGTGCCTCTTTCTCATTATTCCACAACTTCTTTATCTTTCTTTATTTCTTTCTTTTGTTTTCAAAGAGATGTGATGAAATGGTTGAATTGAAGCATTGCTTCTAATAGCTTGTCAAACTTGTTTTTGTAGGAGCTTCGATTTCTGACACTAGACAACAACACACTAGCCAGTAGGTTCTATTTTCATGACATCTTCAATTTGATTTTTCTGTGAAATACCCTTATTATACTTATTTATTGTGGCATTGCTTGTATTATATGATGCTGAGATGATACTAGATGCCCATTTTCTATTATTGACGTCAGATTTATAGTAGATAACGTGAGTATTTTTCGCAGGTTCACAAGGTACAAGTAGATAATTAGAGTTAGTTAGAAAGTAGTTGGTTAGTTAAGATGATGGTTAGACTAGTTGGTCTTTCCTCCATGTATACAAATCATAGTGTAGCTGATTTTGTACTAACTTCTCATTTTAATTAATAATACAAGTTCTGAATTCTCTCAAATCCTCTTAACTTTCTCTTTACCTTGGACTCTGCCATGTTTCTCTCTACTGCTATGGGTTTGGCTCCTCTATATTCCTTTTATTTCAAGATTACTTGAATCAAATTATCAAGCAACCTGCACAAGAATCAGTACAAGTGTACAATTCAAAGTTACAAAGCAAGGGGTAAATTCTTGATTGATCATAGGGAAGTACATGAATATGTCCAAATATATCTTACATTTTTCTTTGCATTCCATTTGTTGCACAGGTTGGTGTGCTTATTGGCAAGGCCAGAGATACTATACAATACCTACAGTATAGTTCAGACGCAAAAATTCAGATCACAAGGGATGCTGATGCTGATTCTCACTCTACATGAAGGTCTGTGGAATTGATATGAAGTTTGGAAAGTATTGACAAGGCAGAAAAACTAATGAATGTTGTGATTGCTGAGGTTTGATATCATATCCAATCTTTATCTCACTCTTGCTGGTCTCCTTTTTTTTATTGCGCTTATTCTAACACTTTTTTGTTGTTTCATTTTAAGATTCTATAGGCTGTTGATGGGGATTCTCCTTCACTTGTAGCTCGAGGCCTCTCCCCTGTTCAAGCTACTGTGGGATCTGAAAAAATTCAGATACAAGTTCCAAATGAAAAGGTAGGGTTCATTAATCCCACTCCTTAATGGAATGCACCTTTGCCACTCATTTTTGTCTTTGTTATTGTGTAATTCCTCATGTCTACGTATATAGAATTCTGGCAAAGGTTTCCTTCATATATTTTCCTTTCTCATGCGTTTCATTATTTGCAACTATGAGTGCTTGTATTTATTTGTGTTTATTTGTTTTGAGACCAAATTTCAAGATTGGTCTTTTTATCCTATGAAATTATTAACGTATGGGATAGATTAAATATTTCTTCTGGATATTCATATATAGTTAGTAATTTGTGCTTGTATTTCAATTTGTGCTTGAATTGGCATAAAGGTTGAGCTTGCCCCTTCCAGTTCCTATCCTATGTAATGTGTAATGTGTATGATATTTGTTTGTCTCAGTATGAGAAGATGACGAAAATCTCCTGTTTCTCTTGGGTTCACACACCGCTCTCGCTGTTTCAAGTAGCCAGCTAGTTGAAGCTAATGTGCCAGGTACACGAGCCTCCTTGCCAGATGGACTATCTTATAAACTCATTCATGATGCAAATCTTCTGTCCAACTTTTTGGCACAACATCAATAAGCTTGGGCCAATTAAGGAAACACTTTGTTCTATAAAGATGAATTCAAAAGTGGTTTATATAGCTAAACATGGTTTAGTTTGAAGGTTTTTTTTGATCAAATGTTTTTCACTTATTTAACCTTTGCGTGTTTCCATGTTTTTTAGTGGTCCACGTGGGTTTAAGCTTCAATTTATTATTTGAGGTGATAGTTGTCATTAAGTAAACAAATAAATCAGCAAATTCAAATTAGAAGATACACTGTTTGTTTTCCATTATATATTTCTCAATCTTGTTACTTGCTACTTGCTACTTGCTACGAACGTTACTCATGAAATTTGACAAATATAAATTTATCCAATAATGTTTCTACTGGTAGAAATTTAAAGTTAATTTATTTATATTGAAAGTTCATAACTTTCTTTCATTACTTTTCGGAAGTAAATAATTTCTACCAAATGACTTTCCTAATTTCTCTAGGTTTCAAAAATTGAAAACTAATATTAATAATAATAACAAAGTGTGGGTTTATGGGTTTAGTAGGAAATGGTATTAATAATTTTAGTTTAATAAAATTAGGAATTACATTTATCAATCTAAATAATAATAATAATAATAATAATAATAATAATAATAGGTTATAGTGACAGATAATACAAACTATAATGACAAACGGCATAGGCTACAGTGACAGATCATAATTGTTGGTATATGTTAATAAACTTATTCCCACAATTGCTACAAACTATAGGTATAAGCTATAGTGACGGATGATACATGTGGTTGAATTTGATCCAAAATCTACACTAAAATTGTCTGCAGGTATATGTCAATTAGACTTATATCCACACATATTATACTTATAGTGATACTTTTTGTCTGTTACTAAAGTAACATTCAATTTCTTATGATTGACAATGTAAAATACTTTACGCTTTTAGTGCATTTACTATTTACTCTTATTTTTAAAATAATTTTATAAATCTTTTTATTTTTTTATCACATTATATCACTTCTTTTATTCTATACTTTTTATCATGTCACTTTTTATATCTTAATTATAAAAAAATATAAATATAAATTAATAATAATTTTAAAGGAAAAAAATGCCTAGTTCTATCAATTCCTTTAAATTTAGAGTGATAATACGTGGAGACTTCTGCATATCATACAATCTATCAACACTTATTAAATATTTTTCTTTATCTCTCTTCCATCACTTCACATCACATGTTATACATAAACTTCTCTCCCTTGTCTTTCTTTCCTTCTTAAGTACTAACTAGAGATCGGTGTCCATCAATCTTTTTTCTCAAAGGATGCTCAAATATAAATTACCTTATTTTTTTGGTGTGCAATGATAACAGTGAAGCTAGAACTTTAGACTTCATTCAAACTATCCAAAATTTCCATCACTAAACTAACTCTAGTGAGTTAAAAAAAAGCCCTACATTATCTTGTTACGAGAAAATAAATTTTTAGTCTAATTTGGGTCTGACAATTAATAGAAACTTCAAAGAGATGTGGAAATTTATTTGGATTTTTATTTTTATTATATGATTAATATAGTTACACCAGAACCAAATTGCTTTCAATTCTTCTCAATCTAATGTCACAAGTGGTAGAAATGGTCAAAGTTAAAAGTTAGATTATGGATTAAGGCTAAGTTTAATAATCCACCGATGAGTGTGGGTGGTGATTGAATCTTATTTTCTTGTCTCCTTATTGTATTCTATCTCTTAATCACTTTGTAATCAAACTGGAACTTGTTATACTCGTGGACCCCTTGTAATATAAATTTAAGTGGCACATATAACGCTAAACACCAAAGTTGCCCCACGTCCACTTAGTTTTCTTTTGTCAACCGGCATGTAATTAAAAAAAAAGGTTAATTATGTTTTTGGTCCCTTATCTTTTGTCGATTTTCGTTTTTAGTTCCTCAAAAATATTGACCGGTCATAGTCTCATAAATTTTTTGTCTGTGTTTTTAGTCGTTGCCGTTAACTTGAACCGTTAAGTGATGACATGGCTCCATATGGGCTACCACGTGGCTTGTCACGTGGATTGTTAGGCTAACGTGGCAGCCACGTGGCAATTTTTTTTTAAAAAAATTGATAGAAAATGTAAATTATGAAAATGGTCCTTCATTTTATCATGATTTACGTTTTTAGTTCCCAAAAAAAAGTTTGACTGGTTTTAGTCCCTCAATTTTTTCATTCATGTTTTTAGTCACTCCCCTTAACTTACACAGTTAAACTTTAATAATTAATCAATTAATTATTATTTACACTCATACAAGTTTTTTCCTCAAAATTTATTTTAACCAATAATTTATTAATTAATTATAGCTCAAAAGCTTATCACAACACTTCTCTTACCTCTTCATTGTTATGTTTCGATAATTCAAGGTATTCGTAATCTCTTATGAAAAGACTAGCAATCTAACCTCTTTGATTATCCTTTACAAGTAATTTTTTTTTCTTTTTTTGCATTTTTGTTGTGAAATAATGTGTAAAATAATAATATGTGAAAATAATAATTGATTAGTTATTAAAGTTTAACTGTGTAAGTTAACGGGAAGGACTAAAAACATGAATGACAAAGTTTTGAGGGACTAAAACTGGTCAAACTATTTTTTGGGGGACTAAAAACATAAATCGTGTAAAATGAGGGACCATTTTCATAATTTACATTTTTTATCATTTTTTTTAAAATTGCCACGTGGCTACCATATTAGCCTACTAATCCACGTGGCTTGTCCATGTGGAGCCACGTCATCACTTAACGGTTCAAGTTAACGACAGAGACTAAAAACACAGACGGAAAATTTATGAGGGACTATGATCGGTCAAAATATTTTTGAGGGACTAAAAATAAAAATTGACAAAAAATGAGGGACCAAAAACATAATTAATCCTAAAAAAAATAGTTGCCAAACTTCAGCATTGCCTCCGATACACGAGAGACAAAATAGCAATTTATTAGTTTACCCAACCCCAAAAAAGCAAAAACAAATGAGTTATTATTATTATACACTCAACTTCTCTTCTATTTCATTTTTATCTCGTTTTTATTTCTTTATTTATTTCTCATCATATCATTTATTACATCTATCAATTTTTCTCTTTTTCTTTCTCTTCCTTCCATTCATACACCCCAAAAATGAGGTGTACTATTTTTTTTTTTTCTGTAGAAACCATAGGTTTGTCCCTATCAGATATATGTCATTGTGCCTATCAGGCTCCGTGCTACAATTTGAATCCAAGCCATTGGGACACAAAATTGATAACTCATACACACGTTTAGGGGTGTGAGTGGGTCGAGTTGGGTTGGGATTGACTTAATTTAAGACCCAACTTAAAAGACATAGTTGGGTTAAATTGGGTTGGATTTTGTTGTTGTTGTTGTTAAGCAACTTAACCCAAATCAACTCGACCTTATTCAGGTTGGTTTGAGTTGGATAATGAGTCAACTGATTAAAATATTAATATGTTTGGAAATTCAAAAAAATAAAAATTGTACTTTTATTTAGTTTTTGTCATAAAAATATTTGTCTTACACAACTTTATCTAGTATTGTCGCATAAGCATTTTTTTAATGTAGCTTTGTCATGTGTCAATGTTTGATGGAGTCAGATAAGTCTTTTATGATAGAAGGACTAAAACAAAAGGTTTAAATTTTACAAGAATTGATCATAAATAAATTTACAGGGATTAAAGGCAAAAATTAATATCTTTGCAGGAAAATGTATTTAAATCTTCCTTCTTTCTATAAAAAATGCTTAAAAATATTTGTTATTTAAATAATTTTTTTTAAAGAGCGCGATAAATTTAAAGTTAGCATTTATTATTTAAATACTTTTTTTTATTCCTTCCTCATACTCTATTCTATATCTTTTTCTCTCCCTTTCATCACATATTTCTACAAGTCTATCACTTTCTTTGTCTTCTTTTCCCATCTCTTCCCCTTCCCCCTCCCTCTTTGACGTGAAAAATATTATTTTTCTTAGTTAAACATGACATACCATGGTCTACCAAAGACTCCTAATGCCAAGATGGTAATATACATCAAGGGGTACAGACGTGGACATCTTTTATTCTTAAATCATAATTGGTTAAATGTTTCTGATGGCACAAGGAGTATCTACGGGGTTCTGATATGATCAGGGAGGTGGGTCTGCACTTTTCGGTTTCGTGGGGCTACTTTGTCTGGTTATTTTTGGGGGTGCACTAAGCCGAAGACTTTTTCCTTGTATCTTTTACCTTATTGCTGCAAACTCCTTGGCCCAACTGTGCTAGGTTGAGTTGGAATTGTTTAATATTAAAGAATTGTCCAACAATTATGTTTTGGAAGAAAAATGAATAATTATAGATATATGTATGTTTTGAAAGATGCTTACTTAGCCAAAAAGTACAAGCCAAAATCATAACAATTCACCATCTCTACGTCTCCCCCCTGCACATGTGTGCAAACCCACCTAAAGGATACACAATATGATTATACAAAAGATGTAAGAATAAAAAAATTGCTGCACCCTTAATCCCAACTAATAAAAAGACCCCATGCCACCTAACATAAACTCGGCACAAGATAAAAAGAAAAAGGGTACTGCACGGCCACATAAACAAACCGTCCTCCAGGGACGAAATTGATATTGATATTCTTGACAAATGAAATTGAAATCCCAAATGGTGATAGCTATATTATTAAGCTAACGAAAAAATATTTAAGGCAAAATTTATATCAATATTTAATTATGCCTACCTAACAAATTATGATATAAAAATATTAAAAGAGAAAAAAAAAAAACAGAAAGAAACCATTAATTACTTTATGTATAGACAAGTTACAGAAATTAGGCATTTGATAATGCATGCCCGTCAATAGTGAGGTTTGATTACACACAAAATGAATGGATATACATGAATCAGTAATTCGTTCTAAGGCTTTGTTACCAAAGCATTATTTCGTACTTTAAACTCTTCAATGTATATTTGAAATTAAGAAATGAAAGATATGCTAATATTTACAAATAAAATTTATATCTAATCATACAATGACTTTAGCTACAACATGTTGTTATCAATTAATTTATCATTTTGTCCATTGTTTTAAAATGTGTGTATTTGGTGTGAGATGTGGATGCAACATTATAAAAAAGGAAGGGAGAGAAAATTATTCTCTGTGGGACGATAAGGGTTTTTCCACACTTAAGTTGTCCAATCAAAAATAACTTCTATAACCACATTTGATTAAATCAAAGACTACTCAATAGATACCCTATCAATCACGTGTCATTTGAAAATATCCACTATTTATTATAATTACAGTACTACAATATTAATTTGTATGATTAATTTTTTGTGTACAATAATCATACTGGAATTAAAATCTATGACCTTCCAGCATTACTTTAATAACTAAATAATCTTAATCGACACAATAATTGAGAAAAATCTAACATTTTTCTACTTAAATAGCATTAATTATTATTGGCAATCGATTACTACAACAAAATATTGATTATGGTATTAGAGATGTAATAAACTAATTACTACTAAGTACTATACAGCACCGATTAACCCATCATGATGGCCTAGTGGTGAGAGATTTAAGTAATTTATATGAGATCTTAAATTCTATATCCATTACCATCATTGTACACACACAAAAGAAAAGAAAGGAAATAAAAGCACCAATTAACCCCACCTACCTAAAATCCAAGAAAATTATAGTTTAGATTAAAGTTATTAGGAAAATATTTTGTCTTCAAACATGAAGTCGAAACGTACACGTCTGCTCACCCTCACTGGGTCTTGTGGTTCTCGTCATCTGCAGCTGCGCTCAACTTTTTATTAATCCGTTAATTGGAGGCTTTCTCACTCAAATTTCTTGTATAGACCTTACATGTGTTTTGGATGAGTATTGACAAAATTAATTTTGAATGAAATTGATTTTGTAAAATTAATTTTAGTTAAAATTGATTTTGAAATAATGTAATTTATGTTTGGATATTTTTATCATAAAAGCAAGTTAATAGTAAAATCTAATATAAAATTTTTGATCTAACGCAAAAGTTACCTAAAGTTTATTCAACACAAAATTAATTCTTGACCCAGAATCAATTCTCTAATGTAGAACCAAATATGTGAAAGTTTACCTAAAATCATGTTAACTAGAATTTTAACGTAATTTTAAAGAATCCACCTTAAAATCAAACACGCACTACATTGAGGTATATCTCTACTATTGTTACCCCTAACTTCGGCAATGTATTCATTCTCTCTCTTCTCTCAGTATATATGTATAAGATGATGTTGCAATAAATGATAATCGTGGAATCTTTTGTGCACATTGTCATTACTCACTAGATGTTTGCCAAGTTGCCATGCACATTGCGAATTTTCTACCTCTCTAACACTTGTGGACCCATTCCCTCCTTCCCATTCCTGGAGTGGGATTGATGTCGTCACTTTCTTTTGTGAGCAGTCACAATCCACTGTTCTGACTAACCTAGTCATTTTTCCACTTTGGTTGAAAAAGAGGAACGTCTTTCCCCCTATGAAGAGGGACGTTAGTATATCATTTCAAAAGTAAAAACAACCGTACGACGGAGGCCACTTCCGCCGAAAGTGAAAAGGACAAACCTCATTCAACGTACTACCATGCATAAACATAATTATTAACATTTACGTTACGTTTGATTGTGCGAAAGTAACGAAAAAAAGAAGAGAAGTGAAGTGCAAAAAAAGGATAGAAGTCTTAAATTTTGGTTGGTTGGGTTGTGCGGAAGCAAGTGAGAAGTTTATAAATTTTGTGTGGATCTCCCCCGAATAAGCGATGAAATGTGTAAATTTCTTTTAATTGTCTCCACAATAATTGAATATACAAAACACATATTCAAATATTGTGTTTTACATATGAAATTCGAAATTCAATTTGTAAAATAAATAATATATAAATAATCACTAACATATATATATATATATATGGCCAACTACTAATTTTGCATATTCAAATATACAGTGAGTATACAAATGTCATATAAATATTCAAATACTCAAATATGCATATTCGAATAAATACCAATATCATATAATCGAATATACAAAAGGTATTTTTGATTATATGACATTTATATTTTTAATAAGGCGGTCAAAAATATAAAACGATGAAGGGTATAAAAGTCTTTTTATTTTTTATTCAAACTCCAAAACGTTAAAAAATACACTTCCATTTTATTTCTCTCCTACTTTTCTTCAACCAAACAACTTTAACTTCCATTCTATTTTCACTTATTTCTCTTTTTTTTTTCTTACCTATCTACTTCCTCTCCCTCTATTTCCTTCATCTCTACCAAATACATCCTTAATGTATATAAATTTTTTTGAGTGAAATAATTTTATTATTAAGAGTTATTCTTAAAATGATTTTATTTTTCCTCTCTCAGTCTCTCTCTATATAAGATATTGATACATGAATACTCCAATATTATAAACACTCATGAGATATTTTCCATTTCTCTTTATAAGTATATCTGTTGACTATTCAACAATCTGAGTAATCTCCGGAGGATCTGACGTGTAGTTCATTTTTTTTTTAACATTTTTGTGCTTCAAATACTTTTATGGATTTTTGGAGGGTGGGGTGGACTTCGACGGCAAGGGATTGATGTGGTATGATATGGGACCAACAAAAGCCCCATGTGTTACTATTGTTATCAAATGTGATCAAGGTGGTCAATTATCTTTTAAGCGATTTTATTAAAATGAAACCCATAACACATATAAAATATGACATTTTTATAGTAATTCTAAATTAGGAATTATGAGACATTGTGAAATTTTGCTGTAAAAAAAAACATAAAGTTAAGGATAGTTAATTTATTCATCGATCATTTTTGTAATTCTATTTATTGCACAAGTATTTCTTTACTATTTTCATTTGTCATTATTTTTTTTTTTGCGCCTGCAAATTATCATTTCTTTTTATATATAGATCAAAATTATTTTTTTATATGTGAATAACATTTTAAAACTATTTTTTTATTCCTACTCATGTATATAACATATTAATTTAAACAAATTACCTCACAAAACTAACTGTAACATTTTTATTTGGGCAAATCATGTGTTGCGTGGATTTACATCCAGTTATTTTGATTTTTAGACTCGCATAATATGCTATCACTTTACCATCATGATTTAATTTAGTTAATAGATGGAAACAAATTATGCTTTCGGTGAAGGGAAATTCATATTTAGTACCAGACTAATATCCTTTTCTACGTGTCATCAATTATCAATTATATAGGTGAAAATTGTCAAGTCATAGGAAAATACTACTTGTCTCAAATTTGACTCACAATTTATTGACATAAATTTGACTTTTAAAAGGCTTAGGTGAGTTTGGTTCTCAACAAATTCTTAGAGAAAAAGAAAATATAACTGCAGTAGATCGATCTGAATCCTTTTTTCATATATATGTATGGTTCTAATTAAATCAATTGATTAGTATTAGTTGCCTCATTTATAAACTGTACGTACGTACATCACCAAATTAGTACTTCAAATTAAGTCGGAATATGTCGGGGGTCTATATATTGTGACAGACCGACAGGAATGGAACGAATTGGAGGGGTGGGGAGGGTTAATTTGTAACCTATTTTAGTATAATTAAGTTGGACTATTTCAGCGTACGTCAAAGTTGACTTGGCAGAAGGAATTTAAGAAAGATAAAAAATCCAAATGAATCAAAAAAAGCACACTTGATTAATTATGACAAATATTGAATACAAAGCACGCACATAAAAGTACATAAGATAACCAACCACATAAAAGCCTAATAATAGGTATGACATGACAACACATTAAAGTTTTGCCATGCGCGACCACGCCACCTCCTCTCTCACACAAGAAACATAACAAAGCACCAATTTATTTACCCTACCCCACAAACTAACGAGAGAAAAAGACATAATAATTATTCAAACATATATTCTTCTTCAGCTAGCAGTACGTTGACAGCCTTGGACTTTGAGTTAATCAGCACGGGCATCCTTCTTGTTCTTAAACCATTTGACGACTTTGACCCACAAGTTGGAGCTAGTACTCTCACTCTTACCTTCTGGTATCTCACGTTTCCCAGCAGTATCAGCAACGCTCGGAGGCTGAAATAATTAAATTTCATTTAGTAAGTATCTATAAATGTACTTGCAAATAATTAAATAATCGATGAATGAATGGAGCTAATTAATTAAGGGATTAAAAGGGAAATAATAATTAATGAAAATGAGAGGGGTACATTAATTGTACATATAAGTATATTAAATTGAACACTACAACAAGCAATTATTAAGTGATGGACCTCATAATAATTCTGAGCAACAGAAGATGCTGTTGCTTGTTCCTCTTCGTCACTAGAGTCAGGAGGAGGAGGGTAATTGAGATCAGGCAGAGCGGGTTCGTTCAGATCTGGTAGAGGCCTTCGACGCTTCTTAGTTGTCTCTGACGACACCCTCTTCTTCTTCTTGCCAATGGCAATAACAGTATCACGCGGTGGGATCATAGTCCCAGATTCAAAAGAAGAAGTCCCAGACATGGACTGCGAGCTACTAGTATAGTAGTATATCTGTCAAGGAGATCTTGGTTGCATTTCCTCAAACACAGCAGGGTTGGGTTCTATATATATAGAGAACAGAACGATTCATGTTGGTACAAACACAAGTACAAAGGCCAAGATTCCCCTTTTTGCATTGCTGGAAGGCGAAAGCGAAAGCGAAAGCGATAGCGATAGATAGATTCATATTCCATGCTTTCTGTGACAGTGATGCCACCTTCAATCGTCCAACTTTAATTTAAGAATATCAATCCGTACTAATTATAAGTAAGAGCAAAAGGGAATGCTCACTCCCCAAAAGACAAGATAAGATACTTACAATAGTGGGGGAAATTAAGAGAGACACAACAGCACTTGCTACGCCACCCAATTACATTATATATTCACCCACCAAAAGCTCAGCAAGAGCAAGAGAAATTGAAAAGAAAATTATAAAACCGAATCATTGAATTGAAAGTACAAATTAAAATTAGGCCAACTGGTTGCCGCTGCCTTTGGATAATGGATAGTGCTGTTCAAATGTGGAAGTGGGGCAGAGGTAGTTCACAAGTCACAACCTCAAAACAGCCATATCTACGTACTTCCGTCCTAAAAACACACCCAAAACGACGCTCACAACTGACAACATGGTAACACTCTAGGTACAAATGTTAACAGGTGGGTGGGTGTAGGATTTATTGGACAGTCTAAATTTTATCAATAACTTTCACCTTTTTTCTTTCTTTCTGTAATTTCATCTTAAATTAATATTTATATCAGTTCTCAAATGTTTCTTACAATTTTTTTTATTTATTTAATCAGTTAATGTGAACACACATTCCCTTCCTCTATATATGCTTATAAAGAAGTCTTATATTTATTGTACGTATTACGAGCAATAATAGCCTTTCTTCTTATAAAATTTGACTGCTATTAGATCCATTTATTAATATACTTATTAATTAATTAAAATATAATAAAATATTTCTTTAGATGAGAATTATATATATATATATATATATATATATATATATATATATATATATATATATATATATATATATATATATATATATATATATATATTTGATAACGTATATTCACTTGTTTTTTAATTAGAGTACGTTTAGAGTTTTCTTACTTAGAAAATTTGGTACCAACCAAATTTATCCTAACTTTTACACTCTACATTATAATTAGTGCATGAAGAATATTGGGGTTTTGACACCATGTGGGGTTTGGACAGCATGGAGTTTTTACAAACAATAATTACATTTAGGGTATTTCCAACCCCGCTTCTTTTATTAGGAGTCTCTCAAGTGGGTTCTTCTTGTACATATAACTCATTTTTAACTTTTTCAACTTAAGCACCTTACATGTATCCAATTCTTCTAACCCAGCACCTCTAAAATATTTACTAAATGGACCCCACTAATAACTTCACATTCTTACATTTCATTAATATTAATTATTACCAACTTTTATTATTACTATTATTATTATTTAATAAAATGTACATTTTTGTGTCTAAAAAAAAGTATAGCACCGGTTCATACAAGTATCATGTGCTTAACAAGTCCTTCACAAAAATCTGCTCCAACGGTGAGTTCTTAATGAGAAGAGTTAAGAAAAAGAGAGATAAGATCTCCCATTGGAGATGGCCTTATAGGCTTACTTTCCCTTACATCTCTTTCTTCATTTAGTTTCAATTGCTTCTTACCTCTTTTTTTTTTCTTTATAACATTACTTATTATATTTTTCACTTTTTTATCTTTCCATTTCTAACACCTATTCAAACCAAAATTAAGTCGTACGTTCAACATTTTCCTTTGAAAAATGCCAAATACATGCCCGGCCAAGTGAGTCTTGCCGAAAGATTGTAAAATATCGATGGTATTATATGTTGAGAGATTCTAATAAGAGTGTATTAGAATGTGTTTTTAAATTTTAATTTATTTTTTTATTATTGGCTATCATTTTCATAAATACTTGAATTATCATCATTGAATTAAAATTAAAGCCTCCTCAAAAAAAATAATTAAAGATTCAGATTATAAATTCCATAATTTCAGCATATATATATAAAAAAAAAAGGCCTGCCAGTCACTGCCTTTTGAATTTGGATCCTTCCAATAGGAAAGGGTTATGTGATCAGTTCCGAGAAGATATCTCACCAGTAGGAATCCTGATTTAGTGAGTTGCAAAAAGCGGCCGTCGTGCAAAATGGCCTCATCTAGCTACAAAGTGAAAGTGAGCACACAAAATTAAAATTAGTGATAGTGCGTTGAGATCACACTTCAAGTCGTGCTCTGAGGCTCCTAATATTCTAAAATATAACATTGGCACTCGTGGACCTTTCTTCCTCACTGACTGATGCTTTATACTCATTAATTTTTATTATCGTATCACTTTATTTTCAAAGTTCATAATATTTGAGGCGGATAAGGAAAACCTATGTGGCTATCTCCCAGGGCCGTGTATACTATGTTTTAATTATGAAAAAGGATTTATTGAGACGGTCGTCTAAAAATTTTTAGGTGAAAAAATTACGATGATCATTAAAAAAAGCTATGATGGATTGAAAAAGCTATGACGGATCATTAAACAAGTGAAATATATGTACCTATTTTAAAGAAGGTGGGAGACACAGAACAGATAAAGTGATAGAGAAAAAGATAAATTAGTTGATGATGAGAATAAAAACAAGAAAACAAAGATAATATGTAAAATTAAATTATTTGAAGGATTGAAATGATTAAAAAATAAGCTGCCGGATTTACCCTGTCTACAAAGTTCATATATTAGAAAAATCGATAAAGATAAAAGGAGAGGCTTTCTAAAAGTTTAAGAACGTTGTCTTCAGCGAAAGCAGAGTATGATTATACGAGTTAGGAAGAATTCAAATGACAAGGGACCATAACTCAGTAAATGTCTTGAGAATTAATTAAAAATTACATGGCATATTTTATTAAATATTTTCAATAGAAAAAATATTGTTTATTTTTTTTCTTTAATTAGTTCTCATATATCATTTTTCAAACTAGAAAACCAATCAAATAAGAATAATGACTATTTGACACTTGTTGAGATATGCGCAACCAAAGTGAGAAAAGAAAAATAGGAGAGAGAGAGAGAATAATAAATGACCAAATATGATAGGTAATCTCATGAGAAAAAAGAGATATATAATTAACAAGTGAAAGGTAGGATAAGAGAGTTTGGGAGGTTAGCTTGATGCTACCTTAATCCGTAGTAGCATACCTATACACTGAGAGAAGAGAGAAATGCAAGAAACTTGAGTGAGAATGCTTCCAAAGGATTTAAGAAAAAGTTGTATGGGCCATGGTAATTTGTTGAGCGCAGCACGTGCAGATGACGAGAACCACAAGACCCATTGAGGGTGAGCAGACGTGTACGTTTCGACTTCATGTTTGAAGACAAAATATCTTCCTAATAATTTTAATCTAAACTATAATTTACTTGGATTTTAGGTAGGTGGGATTAATTGATACTTTTTTGTGTGTTTAAAGTGGTGGTAATGGGGATAAAACTTAAGATTCCATACAAACCCTCACCACTAGGCTAATTCTAGTGGGTTCATTGTTGTTTAGTACTTGGTGATAATTAGTTTAATATGTCTCTAATACCATAATCAATATTTTGTTGTAATAATTATTTGTCAATAATAATTAATGCTATTTAAGTAGAAGAATGCTAGATTTTTCTCAATTATTTTGTGGATTGAAATTATTTAGTTTTTAAAGTAAAGTTGGATTATTAAATAATATTAATCATAGAAACTAATATTGTAGTACTTTAATTATAATAAATAGTAGATATTTTCTATTGAATTTTTAATGTAAATGATACGTGATGGATAGGGTATCTACATTGAGAAGTCTTTGATTTAATCAAATGTGATTATAGAAGTTATTTTTCATTGGAGAACTTAACTGTGGAAAAAGCCTTCTCGTCCCGTAGAGAATAATTTTCTCTCCCTTCCTTTTTTACAATGTTGCATCCACATCTCACACCAAGTACACACATTGTAAAACAATAGACAAAATGATAAGTTAATTGATAACAACATGCTGTAACTTAAGTCATTGTATGATTAGATATAAATTTTATTCCTTAATTTCAAATATACAATGAAGAGTTTAAAGTACGAAAAAATGCTTTGGTAACAAAGCCTTAGAACGAATTACTGATTCAGGTATATCCATTCATTTTGTGTGTAATCAAACCTCACTATTGATGGGCATGCATTATCAAATGCCTAATTTCTGTAACTTGGCTATACATAAAGTAATTAATGATTTCTCTCTGTTTTTTTTTTCTCTTTTAATATTTTTATATCATAATTAAATATTAATAATATAGCTATTAATACCGATACAGCTATCACCATATATGACATTTCAATTTCATTTGTCAAGAATATTATTATATCAACAGTTTGTTTAGTTTTCGAATAATACCGATGCATTTTACGTTGGATTTCGTTATATTATATAAACATATTTTAAAACATGCATATCCCTATAATTAAATGTAAAAACTCGATATTAGTATAATTTCTATTAATAAAATTCTTTTCTTACTAATTTCACTGCTTTTTAATTAACTAGAATTATAACTTTCTTATTTTATATTTTCACGTGTTCATAGTTCATTGGTCAAAAGTTGTACAACAGCTAGAACAATTTTTTTTTAAAAGAAAATCTTTACATTATAATATTTTAATGAGCAAAAGAAGTTTACTAATAACGAATACAAGAAATAGTCAAACTCACATACATCAATTCAGTGTTTAGAACACATGTTAATTCAAGAGATAGGATTCGAACACCACTCTAAAAAAGAACTAAAACCTTCTGAACCTTTGAATTAAATCAATGCTAAGACTTCACTTTAATTAAATCCAAAGGCCGATCATTTTTAGCACACATGCATCTTATTTATTTATTTGATGATTGCATCTTAAAAAAGAAAGCTATTCCTCATTAGTCATAATGACCATACTAGAATATGCTACAAATTATATCAAACAGCTCCAAGTTGTTTCCTCCTAATAATTAGATATTCGTGCTGTAAGTAGTATTCTCTAGTAGAGTAACCTGCATTACGTTCCAAATTATTAAAGTAGCCTTGCTGGGAAAGTGAGCATACGTTTCAAAACCCCAATTACAATTACAAAACCGTACCGAGACACATGCATTACTAGCCTTGCAGATGCATTTCAATACCCCAATTAGTCAATTACAATTACAAAACCGCGACACAGCACAAGAAATTAATTAATTGAAGTGACGTGAAAGGCTGCCACACAATTACAAAAGGAAATGTAGGTAGCTCCAATAAACCCCTGCAGCAATAATTGTGTACTGAAGTTATAAAAGCCCTGTAGCAAACCCACACGTACACTAGTAAAGAATCGAGGTTGTCATGATTGTTATTCGTACGGGATACTAAGAATGTATGTTTGGATTGCAGCTCCCCCGGCTGGCTCGTCGCTTTTGTAAAACATGCTTTAAAGCGATTCTTATCTCGCAACCCGTGCTTGCTTGAACTCTGTCGTCCTTTGTTGCTCTATAAATAATAACCACCTAGCTACTAGCTAGTTTAGACATATGAAGAAGAGGGTGTTAGGGGATACAATACAACAACGCCACTTCTTCTTCTGATCGAGTCTGCAGTGACTAAGGGCAAGGGCATGGAGAAGTGTCCAAGGCCTCATCTTGATCTGATACCCCCCTCCTCCTGATTCAAGTGACGACCAGGAACAACCACCTTCTGCTACTGAAAATGAGGTTAATAAAATGTTACGAACAATATTAAGCTTTCTTTCTTATAAAATTTGACTCCTATTAGATCCATTTATTAATACACTTACTTAATTAAAATATAATAAAATATTTCTTTAGATGAGAATAATAATGAAAATTGTTATTATAAATTGTTCGTGAGAATTATGAATAGACAAATAAGAGTACGTATTAATTATCTCTACCTATATAAAATAATGTAAATCACAAATAATTATACCTTATATATGGGTTTATTCTCGAAAAACATCTTTGATGCATTGAAATAATTTTTCTTTAATATTGACTTATTTAAATCCATTAAAATTGATTTAGAAGTAAGGGATTTAAATGATTTATTTAATTAAGGTCATAGAAATAAACTTTATTGTCATCTTTGTAAAAAAAATAATCATGTTTAATAATCATTTCTTTAATAACTATCTTATTGGTACAAAATATTCACCTTTGGTGGGGTCTACCTTTCCAACTACGTTTTTTCTATCCACAAAGCTCGAAAACGAGACTTTACTTAAGGGATTCGAGTCCAATATTACTCAAACCAACGTCATGCTGGAAAATAATAAACATTTTAAAGCATTTTATGGAAATAAAAAATTTATGTCCTATAAATTAGAGTTATATTATATATATATAGGAATTTGCTAATGTATGCACACTTATTTTTTAGTTGGAGTATGTTAGCAAGTTATTATAACTATAATATATCTTAAAATACACACATGATGTAACTTGTTAACCTACTCCAACTAAAAAATAAGTGTGTGTATGTTAGCAAATACTTGTGGAGTTTGCTAATGTACACACACTTGTTTTTTAATTGAAGTATGTTAACAATTTATAACTACAATATATCTTAAAATATACCTATGGTATAGCTTGCTAACATATTTCAACTAAAAAATGAGTGTGTGTACGTTAGCAAAATACATACATACATATATATATATATATATATATATATATATATATCAATTCTTTTACAACACTACTTTTTTCTATCTCTGTCTATGATACAATTAATCATATCATATACTTTAAGAAATGCATAAATTTTTTTAAAAATTACGAGTTCCTTACTAATTCTGGTTAATTAATAAGAAAGAACGAAAAATACTCGTAATTTTGTCGGGTCTCTCGTTAGTTTCATAATAATATACAAAGATAAATGGATAGAGAAAGTTAGAACCAATATCACATTTGTGCGAGTAGAACTTAACTTGAATTCCTTAAGTAATGTATCGATTTCGAACTTTGTGGATGAAAAAAAAATGTGATTGAGAATGAAGACTCTACTAAAGGAGGCCATCTAGGTTTTTTGATAGAGATTAGTCATCAACAAAGTCACTAAATACCTTACACCTATAACATATTAACAAAAATAAATAAAAATAGAGAAAGTATATTAAGAGAGAAATTTTAATTATGAAATAAAAATATTTAATTATAATCATTGAATAAAATTAAATTAATTATATTTAATTTATATGTATTTAGTTTTTAATATGGTACAAAACATGTTGCTTCTTTTTTATTGGTTAAAATTAAATAAAAAGAAAAAAATGGAGAAATTTGGCAGAAATCATGTGAAATATAAATAATTTAATTGATGGTAATTTTAAGAAGAAAATAAAAGCAATTCTTCTGGAGAGGAAAAACAATTCGATTCCACCGCATGATGATAGTATCAAGATCAACGCCGATGGCAGTTCTTTGGGCAACCCGATCCCTTCGGGGATTTGGTGCTCTTATGCGTGGTACACTTGGGGAATGGATCCTGGGCTTTTCAGGATTCTGTGGTCACTCAACCAACACTAATGCTGAACTGATTGCCATTCAACAAGGTCTCCAGCTAGCTTGGAATTCTGGTTATAAGAAGGTTATAGGTGAAACTGATTTACATTTGATAACTCACGGACACTCCTCTTTGCACCCGTATGCTGCTAGTGCTGTCATTAACAGGATCCGATCTTTTACGGAGAAAGATTGGCAACTAACCTTCATCCATGTTTGCAGAGAAGGTAACCAATGTACAGATTGGTTGGCTATGAAGGGCTCTTCTTCAGACAAAGCTTTTGCTCTTTTCCACCACTTAGCTCTTTTGTATTAGCTGATGCTGTAGGAGTAGCTTTTGATAGGTGTTAGTCCCTCGTTTTCCTTTTCGGACTGATAAAATAAATAAATAACTATGGCACTAGTGAAGCTTTCTTCCTTCACTGACTGATACTTTATACTCATTAATTTCTATTATCGTATCATTTTATTTTCAAAGTTCATAATATTTGTGGCGGATAAATAAAACCTATGTGGCTATCTCCCAGGGGCCATGTATGAAAAAAAGTCATGAATATGTTGAAATTATAAAAATTCTTAGGTGAAAAAATTACGATGATCATATCATTAAAAAGGCTATGACAGATCATTGAAAAAGCTATGATGGATCATTAAGCAAGTGAAATATATGTACCTGTTTTAAAGAAGGTGGCAGACACAGAACAGATAAAGTGATAGAGAAAAAGATAAATTAGTTGATGGTGAGAATAAAAGCAAGAAAACAAAGATTATATGTAAAGTTAAATTATTTGAAGGCTTGAAATGATTAAAAAAAATAAGTTTCCGGACTTACCCTGTCTACAAAATACGTACATATATCAGAAAAATCGATAAAGATAAAAGGAAGCCTTCAAAGTTTAAGAACATTGTCTACGTGAGCAAAAGAAGAGTCGGATGGACCAAAGAGGGGACACCTTGTCTACGTAAGCGAAACGATAGTTCGTTTTTTTTTTTGGTTAATGAAAGCAGAGATATAAACCTACTAAATATTCAGTAATCGGTATGATCATTGGACTTAGAAAGAATTCAAATCAGGGACCATAACTCATTAAGTGTCCTGAGCATTAATTAATATAGCATATTTTATTAAATATTTTCAATAGAACAAAAAAAAAATCTTAAATATTATTTATTTTTATTTCTTTAATTAATGTCATATATCATTTTTTAAACTACAAAACCAACAAAATAATAATAATGATTATTTGACACTCCTTGAGAACAAAAGTGAGAAGAGAAAAATAGAAGGAAAAAGAGAAGGGGGGGGTGTGAGAAAGAAAGAGATATCTACTTAACAAGGTTTGGAGGTTAGCTTCATGCTACCTTAATCCGTAGTTGCATACCTATGTATATACAACAACCAGGAAAAAGGGAAGGAGGGAATGGGTCCACAAGCGTTAGAGTGGTAGAAAATTCGCAATATGCATGGCAACTTGGCAAACATAGTGAGTAATGACAATGTGCAGAAAAGATTCCACGATTATCATTTATTGCAACATCATCTTGTACATATATACTGAGAGAAGAGAGAAAATACAAGTAATTTGAGTGAGAATGCCTCCAATTAACGGATTTAAGAAAAAGTTAGGGGCCGTGGTAATTTGTTGAGCACAGCATGTGCAGATGACGAGAACCACAAGACCCAATGAGGGTGAGCAAGACGTGTACGTTTCGACTTCATGTTTGAAGACAAAATATTTTTCTAATAATTTTAATCGAAACTATAATTTAGTTGGATTTTAGGTTTAGGTGGGGTTAATTGGTGCTGTTTTTTGTGTTTTTTTTACAATGGCTGTAATAAGGATAGAACTTAAGACTATATAAACTATTCAAATCTTGTACTATTAGGTTGATATTAGTGGATTAATTGATGCTATTTAGACTCATTAAATATAAGTGAATTCTCTAAAATTTTATAATTTTTAATAATTTTAACTGGAATGTATTAAAAAGTGTATTATTAATTTTTTTTTGAATAATTATTTGTTTTTCCTCTGCCACGCCTTCGGTAGGGCAAACAAATTGGTGCTTTGTAATTTTGTGTGCGAGGGGAGGACGCGCGTGAGGCAACTTTATTCAGCAGAAATGTAGAATTAAGGATGTCCGGGCAGATGTCTTCTCACGTCACTGAATTATGTCATTAACTCACTATGCCTATCTGACGCACTATCTACTCTTTATTATAATTCTGTGTTTTTTGATTCGTTTTCATTTTTTAAAGAAAAAAGAAAAAAGTTCCTTCTACCAATTCTTTGATTTCGGCTTTACTGTGAAAAATATGTGATGAATGTTAAGCAGATGAAAAAGAAGTGAGAGATACAAAAGAAAAGAAGAAGAAAGAGGAAGTGAGTAATGTCTTAAGAAAGGAAAGGAAACTAAAGAGAAAGAGAAAGATAGAGAGAGAGAGATAAATATAACTATTGATATGATATGATAGAAAAAAAAAAGATAAAGAAAAATAACAAATGTTAATAATGTATTTGATATATATTAATGTTTATATATTATTACTCAAAAAGGAAAAGAGATACGAGAACAAAATAAGAAAAAAAAAGGGATAAAAGGAACTAGGTGTATATCAATAATAACTCAATGGTTAAAGGGCCTATTGGCGGGCCAAATATGGTATCTATTCATTTTTTTAAAATATAGAATTCTTTCTTAGGTTTGATAAATTTACATTTCATTTTGGAGTGTATGTAGGTGAAGAATAGAAAGATCATGAGATAGAAAGAAAAATGAATGAGAAAAAATAATAAATGTGTTAAGTGATGTGATGAAAAAGAAAAAAGAAAAAAAATAAAGAGAAAAAAAAAGCTATGCACTGACAGTGTAAAACTGTTTTACACTGTCATTCAATCACAAACCACCATGTATAGTAAGTTTGTTGACTTTTACAATAATTACCTTAAAACTCATAACAAAGGTGATTTGTGATTGGTTGATAGTGTAAAACTTTTTACACTGACAATGCATATTTATTAAACTCTAAAATAAATGGGGTAGAAAGAAAGTGAAAGAGAAAATAAATGTATATTTACAATTATTCATTTTTTTTTCCAAAAGATAATTGTTGGACAATTCTAAGATAATATTTTATTTTCTAACCTAGGTTATGTTTTAATGGAAATATAGTTTTTATGGTTACTTGTTCCGGTTTTCTCTTGGACTAGGATAGCAAACGCAAGGTGTGCGTTTATAAATTGTAATTCGATAATTCCTTAATTATGTTTGTAAATTTTGTGGATGACATAAATCATACATATGTAAAACGATTTTAGTATGGGCTCGGCAAGAATGTTGATTACTTGTCTAGTCTCTTTATACGAAAAAAAAATAAAAAATCACATCAAAGCAAACAACTTAAAAGGTTGTGGGAAAAAACAACCCAAATCGGACTCCTCTAAGATTAATGCAAAATTGGTTTTCTAAAATAGCAATTTAAATCGGTTTTCCTCAAACCGATTTAAATAAAAAAACGAGGTGGCTGTTTTGTAATTTAATTGGGAGAAGTTTTTTAAATCGGGTGTATCAAAATCGATTTAAAAATTTGTTTTTTAAATCGGTTATTTGTTCAACCGAGTTAAAAAGTCATTTAAAACCATCTCGACCTTACTTCTCACAACTTCAAAGAACCTTCTCGCATTCGCTCCACTGCACTCCATTCGCGTTGCCATTCGCATTCATCTTCCTCCCTCCTCCTTGTACTTGCCGCCATTTGCATTCATGTTGCTCCCTCGTCCCATTTCGACCTTCTTTATAGGTTTCTCACTCCTATTTGTTTGGTACAAGTTGGTTTCCTTTTTTACTCCGTTTCGACCTTCCTTTTTTACTTAACAAATTTGCATTGGCCTGCATAAGAGAAAAAGAAGATTTAGAAGAATGAAATCTGCATAAAAGGGAGAGGTCGGGGAAGGCACGAATGTTTCCAGCATTGTTGGACATCTCCCTGCAACAGCACATCTACAAATTTTAGCTTGCACATCTGCATCCTTATTGCATAAAATAAAAAGTTGCGATTGAGAATGAGAAGAAGAAGAATGACAGAATGAACAAGAAGAGAAGAATACTAAGGAGTTGTGAGGGTCAGATCGATACGGTGTGAAAGAGGTCGAGGGGAACTTTCTACATTGGTTACCTTTTTAACCGAGTTAAAAATCTTTTTTTAAATCGGGTTAAAATCCGTTCTAACAACTCCCCATTTTCTATATCGTCTATATCTAAATCGATTTTAGAAATGATTTAAAATGTCATTTTTAACTGATTTAAAAAGTCTTTTATACACTAATGTAAAGACGAGTTAGAGGTGTGCTTGTGGCTGGAGATTTTTGCTTCAAAAAAATCTATAGATTTTGCATAAAGAAATAATTGTGGCCCTACAATTTGGTGCATGAATGCACCAAATTAGAAGAGGTGCATCGTAGAATCAATCATGATATTTAATATAAATTTTGAGCTAGTTGCAACTATTAAAAGTACATTTAAATGCATTTTTTCAATAAAAACACACACAACTAAACATCATGTTTTATGGTTATCTCCCACCCACTTGCAATACTACTCTAAACAAAAAGCATTTGGCCAAAATAAAGCTGAAATAGTTGTTAACTTAATTCTAAAACACTTTTATATTTATTTTCAAAACCATAAAAAAAAGGATTTGCGAAATTTGGTTTAGTTTTTAAAAAATACATCACTACATTTGACAATAACCTTTCTCGCCACCACCATTACCACCATCGGCATCGGCATTACCACTACCAGCATTGCCACCACTACCCTCAGCATTTCCACAATTACCGTTGTCGCTACCATCACCATTACTGTCACTGTTATCACCACTACCGCTACCACTGCCGCCACCAAACAAATATATATTTTGAAATTAAGAATTAGAAAAAAAAAATCTAATTTTTAAAAGCTAGAAATTTTTTGTAATTTTTGTAATTTTCGAAACTCACAATTAAAAATTATCCTAAACGGGCCCTAAGGGTGTGTTTTATTAGTCCTAATACTCTTCTTTCTATTTTATTTTCTGCCTAATTTTGTCATGCCTATAGACCATCATATGTCTTATAAAGTGAAAAATGAGTACTATAAATAAATGTATATCATTAAAATTATATTTAAATAGTTAAGATTAAAAATATATATATGATAGTTTTAAGTAGTTATATGATTATTAACTTTTAATTTTGATCATCTATATATGATTGTATGGATCATATTTATATTTATTATTTCTTACAATAATTAAAGGTTCTCACTTAATATGTTCCTTATATATCTACTCATATATTATAAATTATTAGAATGCACAATTTAAAGAGTAAAATTCTCACTCTTTCAACTCAATGAGATATTCTCAGCATTTTTTTTATCTCCTTTTCTTGGGATGTGCATTTTACATACTAACTCCACTACCAACAAAAGAAATTTCTCTCATTCATCTAAAAGTACTCCTCATTTATCTTTATCTCTATGTTTGACAGTCTTAATCAATTATTATTTCTTTCAATTTACCCTTTTTCATCTCTATCTTTAAATTGAAATTTAATATTTATTTTAAAAATTATTAATAGTTAAAAATAATCTTATATCACAATTTAAATTATTAGTTATAAATTCAAAATATAACTATACATTCAAAAATATTTAATTATTATAAATTTTAATTATAACATAATTTATATAAAAAATATTTATTTATTATTAATTATATATAGAGAGAAGGATTTCCGGGTGTGTTATCGTGTTTCGCTCATCTCCGTTATCTGCCTTTATCTCCATTAAAAGAATCTATCTTTTATTTTTTATTTGATATTTAAAGTTTAAATTATGTCTTATGTGTGTTTTATTGAAACTAAGTATATATACTTTAAAAGCTCCTTATCTAAAAAAAATGACATTTTAACAGTTTATTAATGTCAATTTAGTAAAAAGATTGTTATAAAAATAGTTTCTGCAAAAGAAATTTTTAGTTTTTCTATTATTCAATTTAACTTTTGAAGGAAAAAAGTGATTTAATAGTCACTTAAAATTATAAATGTGAGATATTTTAATATTTTTCATTTAAATGTAATCTTGACATCTTTTAATGTTGTTTCTTCTTCTCTAACTTCCCTTAATCAGTATCTATCATGATGTAGACACTTTTGATAGTTTGGCCTATTCTCTAATATTGAAATGAGTGAGTCATTAATTTAGTCCTTAAAATTATAATTGTCAATTAACTTGGTCCTTAAAATTAATAAAATGTTAAAATAGTCCTTGAATTTGTACATTGTCAATCAATTTAGTCCCTAAAAGTGTAATAGATGGTCAAATTAGTCCCTGAAATAAGTAAAAAGAGCAAAATAGTCCCTAGAATTTTAAATTATCAATTAATTTAGTTTCTGAAATTGTCATGGCCGATTAAATTGGTGCTTAAAATCAAAATGGCTTAATTACACCTTTTACCTCTTAACTTTTAAAATTTTGCAAATTTTGCCCCTAAAGTTTTTTCTTGCCCTAAACTTATATAATTTCACAAATTTTATCCTAACATTAAAAATTTCACACATTTTTACCCCAAAGCACAATTACGCCTTTAAAAATGGTATAAATTGTTGGAGCCAAGATTCAAACTATTAACCCCTTCGTCTTCTACAACCACCAAAGCCACTAAACCATTTAACTTATTTAGTTTTATATATAAAAAATATATTATATATGTCATTTTTGTATTTGATAGTTACACTTTTGGTTTCCCAAGTACATTTTTAAATTACTGTATGAAAAAATGTTAAAATTTAATTATTAAATATTTTCATTTTAATAATATAAATTTATAAATTATACAAATTTATCTATTAAATTATATAAAATCATTTATTAGTTAAATTATACAATATCTAATAAATTCATTTATTAAATATTTTATTTCTGAATAACTATCTTACAAATAAAAGGGTGGAAGATGTATAAATAATAAATAATTTTATATAACTAAATAAATAAATTTGTATAATTAAAATTAATATAAAACTGTTTAATAAATAAATTTATCATCTTAACTTTTAATATTTTTTTCATACAAACATAAACATACACATAGGAGATTAAAAGTGTAATTAACAAATATAGTAATGATATATATATATATATATATATATATATATATATATATATATATATAAATTAAATAAACAAAATGAATTAGTAGCTTTGGTGGAAGTGGAAAAAAGAGAGAGTCAAGGGTAAAAATCTTACCCCAAACATTTTTATCATTTTCTACAGATTAAGGATAAAGCTTGCAAAATTATGTAACTTTAGAGTCAAAATGCACGAGAAAAAAAATTTAGGGGCATAATTTGTAAAATTTTGAAAGTTATGGGACAAAAAAAAAATACAATTACGCCCTTTTAAATTTAGGAACCAATTTGACCAACCATAACAATTTCAGGGACCATTTTGTTATTTTATTAATTTTAGAGACCAATTTGACCATCTATTACAATTTCAGGAACTAAATTGGTTGATAGTATACAATTTTAGGTACCATTTTGCTGTTTTATTAAATTTAGGGATCAATTTGATCGATCATTACAATTTCAAGGTTAAATTGGTAATTCACTCATTTTTACATAAAGAGAGAAATTATTATTATTATTATTATTTATGTGAAACCAGTCCATTACTATAGCTTCCCGGTAACTATAACTTTTCTATAACCCCTTACTCAAATTATTTTTATATTCAATTGTAAAAACTACCCTTAATGAAATAAGAAGAGAATAAGTTATTTTAGTAAATCTAAAATAACACCTGAAGACTTTAATACATTTTAAGTCTAACAATTAATCACCACACATCTGTAATTTAAAGTCATTCTATAAATTTATACGAGTCACTAATTATTAAAATAATCTAATAATCTCTCACCTGTCTCATTCTATAAGTCACATTAATTTATGCAAAATGATAAAATAAAGGGAATAAAAACTTTAAATTTCAAACCATGCATGTATTATTGAAAAATATAATAATACAAAATTCAAATGTAATATTATTAAAATTTATTTTTCATTTGAGAGGAAAAATTATTAAATTGAACTAAAAAAATAATTTTCTGACACATTTTTTACTATTTAATTAAGATAATGTATGTGTGTTTACTCTATGTTTGTTGTCTCTTTCGTATTTTTATTTACAATTATATATATTGCATCATTACTACCCTCAATTGGTAAAATAACTCATAATATACAGATTCTAATTATTAATAGATATTTTAAAAGAAATCATGTGCTTAAATAAATATATATGTATTTAATTTAGTTTATTTTTAAAAAAAAATCACTTTGTTACCACCTTTTTAAAGGACTTTTTGTTAAAGGAAATTATTATTATTAAAATTTTAAGCTGAAACATAAAAGGGCTAAATTTACTCAATTAATAAAACGATTGAGCTTGAAGCCCTTGATGGGTCATTTAAAGACATTATTGCCTATAGTTGTCTAGACAAAATAATTAATAAGTAAATGTTAACATGCTAAAATATTTATTATTTATTTTATTTTATTATTTCATTATTATTATTATTATTATTATTATTATTATTATTATTATTTTAAAAAAATAATATAAGAATAAAAATATAGTACAATAATTTTATAATTATTATTTATGAAATATTTATAATATTAATATTTTAAAAAAAATCAATTTATAATTATATTTTAATTAAAGACCGATACTTTTCTGTCTAATCATATTTCATTTAGAGACCAAATTTCAGTCCCTAAAATGAATTCCTAATTCCATATGAAAAATAGTGTCTAATTATAATATTTCTATTAAGGACTGAAAAATCAGTCACTAATTAAATAAATCAATTTTTTTAAGACCATTAGCGACTGAAAAGTCAGTTACTAATTATATTTCAAATTTTAATGACCATAGAGACCGATTTTTGAGACTGATATTAAAGCAGTCTCTAAATTAGTTTCTATAGGGACACATTTATTCTGTCTCTAAATCAGTCTCTATTTGATAAATTTCTTGTAGTGAATTAACCCCTTTTATTATTTATTTTTATAGGAAAATAATGATGATAATAATTATAATAATATACTTTTTATAATAATCCCTTTTATTATTTTCTTATAATAATAATTATAAGAAAATAATCATGATAATAATTATATCATGTGGGATGAAAGATTGGAGGCAATTCTATTTACACCCCCTTATTTACTAATGCACCTACCTTCAATTTTTTTTATATTTTTTTATTTCAAAAAAATACCCTTTTTTCGGAAATTAGTTTCCAGCAAGGTTAAAATTTAATACTTTTGGAAACTAATTTTTCACCGTCCTCGTCGCCACGATGCTGCACGAGGACAAGGACGCCACCAAGGGAACCAAGCAGAATAGGTCCTTTAGCCACCACGACAAAACAACAAGGAACACAATGACAACATTCAGTCCTTGTTGTGGACCATGGCATGGAATTGGTTTGCAGCGAAGCAAATCTACGCAATGTTGTCCAATCTAGCCGTACCACGTGGTGCAGACTCATCTGGTTTGGCTTTATCCATTTACATAATGAGCACTATGTTAGTATTTGTGATGTGGACTCTCACTACGGCGACTCCATGCCAAGAAAGGAACGAGTTGGGGACTCATTTTCTACTACTGAGACAATTGGGCTGGGCACCTAAACCTAAAACTTCAGGATGTTTATGGTCTTCGACTTGCCACTCTTAAGGGGGAATCGGGTTGTGGGAAGTGACAATGAGGTGGCGCCAGAGAGTAACTCTTAAACGAAGCCTCTACAAGTTCAGTGTCCACATAAGAGTGTTAAAATGAAGATGAAGTTGGATGCAACAAATTGAGGATATTTTTTAATTTTAATTTTCTACTGTAATTCAAACTTGATTTCAAACCACAAAGACAAGATCCAAAATACTGCTAAGGGACTTATAAGGTGAGAATAACCAATATTTATTAGCCATTACAATCAAACAAACCAACATTAATGGTTGCCAATTTAGCTTCATCTAATTCAAGATTCAAAGCTTCTAACATCTTTTGAAGTTTGAAAATCTCTATTTTCTTAGCCTCTTCACTATAAACCTACATAATGAAGTAGAATCTTGATAAAAAAAAGTTTCATACATCTAACATGTAGTAAAAAGAATGGAACTCATATTTTAATAAGATCAAACTCTGTTTTCCAAAGCCTCTACGCCAAATAAATGACAAGTAGGATATTAGGTCCAAATTTTAGATAGGAGTCAGTAGATAACACATTATTAGAGAATAGAACTTGCAATAAGTAATGAGAAAAAAAAATGATAATCATGCACATATGCAGCAATAGAAAATGTTACTCTGAACATCAAATTATTAGTTAGTCATTTAAAACATTTGAGCCCTATAATAAACAAATAAATAATTGAATATATAAAATGTTGGCATCAATAAATAAATCTATAAGAGAATATGTGAAGCAGCAAAAAAAGATTATATCTCAAAACATATACGAAAAAATGATTCAAATTCACAAGTATACAACCCATTCATAACACCAAATTGAAGATTTTAGTTTATTAATAACAATATGTAGCTATCATCATCAATAGACTTGACCATATTGTGAGGGAACACATGTAATTCCATAGCTAAATCAACAAGCAAACCAAAAAAGTTCCAAGATTCAAGTCAAAATATTAAACACCTATCCTCACTATAAGAAATTTTGAATACACTACAATCCTTTTTCTAAACTTAAAAAAAAGATATATATTTTTTTAAACATTAGGTGATGGACAAAAAATTTGAACAAAAAAATAAAATGTAAGTATGTCCAATTAGAAACTTTATAGATCTTACATATATAAGTTTAACTAAATTCAAATACTTAAGTATGTAAATGGGTATATATGTAATATATATAACTTGATCTGAAAATAGCTTAACTCTATATCAAAAACATCATTTAAATAGAGAAAACTTGTGGTGGAGTATTTTATTGAGTTAATGAACATGGACAATTGATTCTATGTTTTTAAACTTAGATCCCATCTACAATTTTATTGGTGTGGTGCACAAATAAAGTAGTGCATGTGCATCACGTAGGTCGAAAAATCTATTATGGACCATGTGGATTTTGTCCCAAACATGTCTATACAACATTTATGGATGAATTTTAATGTTCTAACATTCTATCACATAATGATTTGCAGTTAACATGTCATATGTGCAAATTTATTGACATGTAACATTGTCAAGGAAGTAAATCTATTAAAAAAAAAACCTTACATTCATACCAACAACAGAATTTGTATAGCGAGTACCACTTTATTTTCAAAATTATAATTAAGTATTAATAAATATGTGATGCAGCTACAGTCTACATATAGTGTAGCTGAAATATACATATTTTCTTTTTTTATTTCTAAACCCTGAAACCATTTATATTGCCTGTTGGCAATGGTATGTTTCACACTTTCACTTGTTAAAGTGTGTGGTAGTCTGAAGTCTAGCTCCAAACTAATGTAGTATGAATATGGTTCGGGTGTGGAGCCTATAATAGTCAAATTAATGTATTTTAGGAAAGGAATAAGGATTTTTTGTAGCTAGGACTACATCTATTTTATGAATTTGAGAAAATTAAGGATTACATGGTATTTGTAAAGGTTGATTTTAGAGCCTAATGAAATGAACTAAACATTAAAACAATGGATTCATTTGGTATAATAGTGTGAATAGAGAAGAGTTATTGCAAAAATAATTGGGGTTTAATTGGTTTAAATTGAGAGGTGGAAGCATTTTTTATGTATAATGTGCAGTCTAATACATACCCATTCTAGCTTTTCATCAAACACATAGTGTACAGTGGTATAACTAACAGTTTTATTCAACCTATTCTAACTACAATTTCATTGATGTGGTAACAAAAACCTTTAGACCTAGTGGTAACAAAATACTATTCCAGAAATGAGTCACCAGAACATACCGTAGCAACACAAAAGAAAAATGAAATGCAAACAAAATAGGAGAATGGGAAGACAATACATACCTTTCATCACCGAAAAAGGAAGACATAAGAAGAAGAACGTTTTCGAAAGAAAGGGAGAAAAATTACCAGAAGACTGTTTCCGAAAGTAAGCAACACAAACGAGAAAGGGTTCATCAAGACATGAGAGATTATTTGAAACAAAGAATAAAATAAGGAAGGGTATTTGGGTAAGAAAAAAGGGAAGGGATGTGTTTAGTAATTAAGGGAGGTGTAAATAAGAATTGCTTATTTGGATAACATAACTAACCCAGTTTTGCGAATTAAATAAGTTGACCCACTAAATTTAGCCCATTTTAACATCTTTACAACCTAAGCCCTCGCCTACTAGACGACTCTCATATATTTTAAAATAAACACATTGAACTAATATTTTAGTGTTGTTATTATTGTATAGAAGTTGAAACTCTATTTTGAACACTTTGTAAACTTTCACACTTTAATCTCTTGTAATATGACATTAAAGTTGTTAGGATTTAATAAGTGCAACTGCATTGAATATCAACTTTGTACAGTTGATGCAATTTTGAATATGAATTTTGTCTACATTCACCAACAAATTCCAGAGTTCCATTATTCAATTATTTCAAATTTGAAAACAATATACAACACAAACTTTGTAATGTCAATACAACATTTGACTTTGGCTAAATGCACAATTACCACAACATTTTCCACCTCTCCAAAAGTGAAGAACGCATTAAGCTCATCTATATATGACCTAAATAGAGTACATTGTATCTTGTAACTATTGCAAATAGTATCCAAATCCAAAATTAGAAACCAAAAAGAAATAACAAAAGCCAAATGAAAAACAACCGTAATCTAAACACAGAGCATGAAACTAATTTTTACCCATCTACCTCTAGACAAATAACATTCATCTTGACCTTACTACCATTTCTATCATATTCTCTCTCAAACCACCACCAGTAATCATACAAATTGGGACAAAATCATAGATTGTTTTAGGCACAAAAACATTATCCAACTTTGCAACCTTAGTCGAAAACTGGAAATTAATTTTGTACTTGTGTTGGAAACTCCAAAAAACTGTATACAGTATACAACACTTTCTTCTATATCCTTGTAAAACTTGTAAATTAGAGTCCTTTTCACAGAACCGTGAATCCTACCTCCCTACAACAAAGTAAAAGTTCATAAACAACCAAAAAAATACTCATTAACACAGACAACATATGTATATAATAAATCAAAAATCAATCCACCATGTCTAATCTTATAATCCACCAGTACCATCTCCATGGAGAAGGGTATTTTTCGCCTTGACATATCAAATACCAGGCACAATTGAATAACCCTCACTATTGTCTTCCAGTTCTCCTTCTCAAGACATATCTCAGAAGTAGTGCTTAATTTGTTAGACATGGTGGAACTCGGCTTAAACAAACAAACAAAGTCAACTTTCACACAACTGACTTAGCCCAAAACACTATATATATACATGGGTTTCACATACTTAAGCTCCATAAGCTCAAAGAACCAATCTCAAATTCAAAATTCCAATTCAAATATGAAAATATCAAATATTTCATCTCTTACCAGAAGGTGACAGGCCTATTTCTTTCTTTAAATGATTTTTTAGTAATGTCACATACCCATTTTGTGAGCTTTCTCCACACATTAGCCATTTCCGTGAAGGATTTAGCCCTAATTAGAGACCTACAAACCTCTCTCTCTTCCGCACCTACCATGCTGGTTTGACCTAGGGATGTCAACAAGGTGGGCTGGGCATGGGGTAGTAGCTACTCACTACCTACCCCGTCAGATAAAACCCGCCCCGTGCCCTCCAGTTACCCATGCAAGTATCCATGGATATTCACAGATACTTCCTAAAAAAAATAAAAAATTAAGAAATTTATTTTGTGTCTTGTGGACAATCATAAGGTGCTACAAATGTCACTTTGAATTTATAAATCAAAGAGTTGTTGTTTAAAATAATCACTTTGACCATAAATTTTAATTATTCTAACAATTTTCCTAAAAAAAAATAGTTTAAAGACTTACAAATTTATGTTCCTTTTCTCCTGAAATATAATTGTATAAGATTTTTCCCGTAATGAACAATCGTTTTGAAAATTTAAGACAAATTATATGTAATTTTATCTATATTAATATATAAGAATATTTAAGTAAATATACAATGGCGAGAAGCAACTACCTACAAGTACGAGTACCATGATACCCATACCTGCTTTGTTAATAAACAGGTAGCGGATATACCTGTTTAAACTATTTGCAAGTATCCATTAAAACTACCTATATTCTACCCGTGGCGAATTTTATCTACGGATATTCGCAAGCATGAGTTTTTTTACCATCCCTAGTCTGACCTTTTCACAGCTCACACCATTCCCTCTCACGAAACCCTTTGCCTCTTGCGACTCCTTTTGACATTTCCATTCATGCTTTGTTTCCCATTTTGTGTAACTTGGACCTCTGCTCTCTGAGCATTGCTGCTCTTCGCTACTCTCTGACCTCACAACTTTGATATCCTTTTTTATTTTGTATACCTAAGTTTTTTACTTCGCATTGCTCATAGCTAGAGGTTGTTTTTATCATCTATTTTTATTGTTTTTATTTTGTTTTTATTATTTAAAACTTCTTCCTTCCTTAAGTAGTTAACTTTTGTCAGGTTCAATTTTTTGTGAATGCGTGAGAAGATGACACATGGCAAAAGTTTCCATTTGTGCTCCCTTGAAATGTTTATAGTATAGATATAGACAAACACAAATATAAATGTAATATTTAACACTTTTAATATAGAATTTATATCAATAAATAAATACATTTTCTTAAATAATATTAAATATTATATTATTAAATATGTTATAAAATTAAATTTGAGCATATTATTAAATAAAATATATTTATTTAGCACATGAATATATATATATATATATACACCAAATGTATATTATTAATCGAAGGAATTTTTTTTATTAAATTTAATACCTAATTATAATATATTTCTAAACAAATGTGTACGTTAAAATTTTGATTATTGTTTTAAATTTAAAATATATTTAAAATATTTTTATTTTTAATTATATATTATTGTTCATAAAACATGTTTTAAAGTAATCAAATTAAAATGCATATTAATATAATTTAAAATAATTTAAATTATTGTTAAATGTTAAAAATTAATTAATCTAATCATTTTTAATGATTATATTTTTATAATTAGGTATATAATGTAGTAACTCGAATGTTATTTGTGACAAATAATTAAATGAAGTGCAAAATTGTTACAACTTAATCAATAGTCTTGAATTTGAGTCTAACATATGCAGCTACATTAAGTATTCAGAGGAAGGGTTTTGCCGCTTATAATGGTCTTACTTGACTCGAGCAAGATTGTAAATATTTTGTCAAATTATGTATCATGACATAATAGATTATACCTTTGTTTATAATCTTGGTAGTTTGATGAATTATTTTAATACTAAATATTGATTGAAAATGTGGGTATTATTACCAGGAATATTTACAAACACTTTGGGAGAGAATTTACCAAATCCCAAGCCTACAAATGGTACTGCATACATCGGGAAGTTGTTAATGGTCGAATTTTATTCAGGAGAGGATTTTCAGATCTCTAGGAACTATTCAATCAAGTTGGCCACTTTCATCTATTTTAGATATAATGGTGTATCTCTGAAATATCAATCATTGTGCCTAAAAACACCATCACCTCCATTTATGATCTATTAGAGCTCACTAATGCATGCCAGGAACAATGAAATACCAAGAGCTGAACATCATCGGTTTGGTAAAAAAAATAACAAAATAATGGCACGAGGCACACAAGCATTGTAACGTTTCCAATTTTAATTTTTTTCATTCAATTGTATCATTCAAAATAATTTTTCAATAAATTCTATTTGATAGCATTTATTTCTCTTTCATATAAACTTACCGCTAAGGAGACAACTTGAGATACTAATAATGTTGCCCTTTGGAGAAATTGAATCATGGTCATTGCTTTGAAATGGTGAAAGGGAAAATGGGTCTCAAATGAGTACAAGATGGTACCAATTTGTTCGAAGTTATCTCCTCCGTTTTAGGGACAAAGTGGACTTTTTCGAGAAGAATAATGAAGACTTTCTTAGATTGGCTGTGACAAAACGAAAGAATTAGATATTAGGATATTATGTTTAACATGAATATTACTTTCTATATATACTTAATATGTATAGTTTTGAAGATTTGTTTAGACAAAAGTTTTTATATAAGTTGATTTCGGCATTTGAACATACAACACTCACTGTATGTACTAAGACTATTGAGAATGGAAAAGAATTGACACTTGTTTTTAGGTTGTCTGCTGAACTATTTTACAACCCATTGTTTCCTAGGCATGTTCATTCTATGTGCAGTTAACAAAAGAAGAGTATGTCCCATATTCAATACAATATATGGCACTATGTACATTTTTGCGTGTCTGTTTAACGTTATATATAGCATCATGGTTCTGTTTAACGTTTTATAGCAGCGAGGGACTGAAAATATTGTAATGTGTCCTATTTATATGGTTGTCAAAGCATACAGCACTTCAGAATAGATTTCATGTTTCTTGCTGTTAGCCTGTTCCAAATACTATTGGGTGGTGTCGTGGGGTATTTTCTAGTAGCATGAGTGCCTTTGAAGCATTGATACTCCTAAAGTCATGTTGTACACGTACTGGGTACGTACCTGTATCCAGTACTCATTGGGTACTCGTGGATACATACTGGGTACATACCAAAAACATTTTCCAAAAAAAAAAGAAGTTGGGTATGTAAATTATAATAAACACTTTTGAGTACCAAAATATTTTTTTTATATAACTAAATTTATAATAAATAAATACTTTTGAGTATATAAATTATATGATAATTAGAATTCGTAAATAATATTCTTAAATATATAAATTATATTTAAAATTTATAATAAATAATATATATTGTGATATAAAGTTATTTTTAACTACTAATAATTTTTTTTAAAATATTACAATTTAATTTAGAAATAAATGTTAAAATGGTAGACTGAAAGATATAAGAGATTAAGAAAAATTCCCAAAAAACGTTTTCATTTAAGAAAAACTCTTAAAAATGTTTTCGTTGAAGAATATCTCATAAAAACGCTTTAATTTAAGATAAATTTTTTAATTTATACATATAGAGGATAACTATTTTTGAATTGTCTCAAAATCAAAAACGCAAAAATTTTCTGACAGTTTTATACAGATAATTTCTATTTTGTGAAGAGACAATATATATATATATATATATATATATATATATATATATATATATATATATGGACCAAAATGTAAAAATAGTGTTGATAAAGACTACATGAATAGTTAAAGCAAAAAATAAATATTTAATTATATTAACTCTTTATTAATCTATCCTATACCATAAAGCGAAACCAAATAATCATTCAATATTTCAAACATCTATTCTTCTTCAGCGCTTTGTCAGGCTAAGGATGAAAGCGAGGAGGGTTGCATATACACAAGGCAAACTCCAACGGGAGGTTCTCATCAGCATGCGTGCTAGTCTAACTTGGGGATCACGATCCTTTACAGTCACAGAATCTGAGCCATAAAAATATTCTTTTCATATAATTATAATATAAAAAATATATTTAACACTATTAGTATCCGTTGGATGCAACTGCAGGATCGTGGCAGTTTTTTTTCTAAACTGCGGCGATCCTAATCCGTTCCTTTTTGCTATATTGCGACACTGAACACCGTTTTCTTTTTTGCTAATTGTTATTTTGCACCACTGAACATCGTTTTCTAATATTGCTATACTGGGACGATTTGACCGATATACACATGCAAGCAGTGACGCAACAAGTTAGGGATTAGGGTTCTCTGCAGTTGAATTTTCAATTGCATAAATCTCAATCAATAATAATGGTCACAATTAATCTCAATCCACATACATGAACGGCAATATGGAGTCTGTCAGTGTCAATTAATGATGGTTTAATTGTAGACAGTAGTATTAATATTAAACAAGGAAATACTATAATGACGGTAAAATTTTCTAATAGATTCACAAAAATCTTATATATAATTGTACATTTGTTTTTTCTTTTTATCTATACTTTTTTTGAGGTAGCTACATTCCAATTTAATGTTATTTAATAAAAAATCGTTTAAATGAAGTTAATTTAAGAAATTATAATTATATTCATGTTAGTAAGTAGTGTGAATAAGTTAATAATAAGTTAATTGATAGGAGTACTAATAGACCTGCCAATTAATACTCAGTTAAAATTTAATAAAAATTTTCTTTAAGAGAAGATAATAATAGTTATTGAAGAGTGTGGACAGATAACTATATGGTTTTGTTTGCTATAGGAAGGAAAGGGAAAGAAAAGAATAAAAAATTTAACAATTTTAGGTTTTTAATAAGAAAAAAATGAAAGAATTTTTTTTAGATTTTGTTCTCTAATTTAGTTATGCAGAAAGTGAAAAGAAAAAAAAATGTATGTAAAATGACAAAAATACCTTCAAATAAAAAATGAGATATTACAATTAATTTGTTAATAAAAAATATATTAGAAGCATTTATTATTATTATTATTATTATTAAAAAACACTTTCATATTTTTATTATTACGATGATGATGATAAAAGTGTAGTTTTATCTCCGGCTCAAAACTAGCATGTTAAGCTCTCTCTTTTGTCTCAACTCTCAACATCTAAAAGAGCAGGTCTCTCTGTTCTGTCCGTATTAGGTCGGAGTGAAGATAGACTTTATTTGATAGTAAGACCCACTTAAATATTCATTTATTTGGCTATGCCATTGCCAAAAGACCTCAATCCCTGTCGAGGCATACTTGTAATTGCAATGCACATTACTTGAATTGTTGCTGGTTACTCTATAACACCCCATTTCCCTTGAGCAATTTACATCCAAATTCATTGTTCTGAATTTGTATTTGTTTAAACTAGAATTGCGCACATGGCTGAGGGGCACAAAACGAGTTGTTCTTCTGAGTATGTGACTGATTACTGATTACTAACCCATGTGCTAAGGGCAAGTGGAAGGGGAAGAAGGTGTCTGAGCCAACTACGAAGCTTTAAAAGCCTTTACTTGACCTGAACGAACTCGTTCTACCTGATCTGAGTAAACCCCCTCCTCCTTATACTACTGAATATGAGTAGACATGATAATTAAATATGAACTTGTAGGTACTTCCAATCCATTTTTGATGGAGAAAATCTACTTGATAATAAGGTTCGAGTTTTTTCCATCTTGTGAAAGCGAGGTCAGGTCCAAATTTGGGATGTCAATAGAGTTAGGTATATGGATTGCCCCACCCATTTAAGACGTCGCACAATGGCCCACAATTTAAATGGGCCGAGTTGGTCGGGATCGCAAAATAAACAGTCTAAATTTTTTAGGGCCACATCCACCTCACTAGGGATGTCAACGGGGCAAGACAGATACGGGTAGTAGTTACCCGCCCCGCCGAATAAAACCCATACTTGTGTCGTCCCGTTACCCACTCGAGTACCCGTTAAGCGGATACCTGCGAATATTTTTAATATCTGTAGGTATCCGTAGATATCCACGAATACTTCCTAAAATAAATAATAAAATTATTTTGTGTTTTGTGGACAATCATAAAGTGCTACAAATATTACTTTGAATTTATAAATTTAAATTTATAAATTAAAGAGTTATTGTTTAAAATAATCACTTTGAATATAAATTTTAATTATTTTAACAATTTTTCTAAAAAAAAATAGTTTAAATGTCCACAAATTTATGTTCTTTTTTTCTTGTAATATAATTGTAAAAGATTTTTCCCTTAATGAACAATCGTTTTGAAAATTTTGGATAAATTTATGTACTTTTATCTATATTAATATATAAGAGTATTTAAGTAAATATATAATTGCGAGTAGCAAGTATCTGCAGGTACGGGTACCATGTTATCCATACCCGTCCCGTTAATAAATAGGTAGCGGATATACTCGTTCAGAGTATCCGTGAGTACTCATTTAAAGTACTAATTTTCTACCCGTAATGGATTTTATTTGCAGATATCTGCGGACATGGGTTTTTTTTGCCATCCTTACACATCACATAACTTGCAAGCTAACGGGCCAATTTGGGGCCTGTGAATGAATAAAGGGAAAAAAATTAAAAGTGATGATTTCTATACACTGTTATTTATCTTTTTGTTTTATTCACTAAAATCAATAATCCACACTATGTTATATAAGATATGAGCACAATTTATTTTTGCAAGAAATATTTTTATAATTTTATATTTTGCTAGCTTATATATTGGGGATACAACATTAAGATGTACAAATAAAAATAAAAGTAATTTTATATTCTTCAAAATATTTTTAGTAATTCTTTTAATATACTTTTTAAAAAACATTAAATGAATAAGTAAATATTTATAATATTTTAAAAACATAAAAATATTTAGTATTAATTTTAGTATTTTAATTTTTATTTTAGTATTTTAATATTTAGGCTAAAATTAAATAGTCCGCGGGCCAACCCGTTAGCCCGCAAACCAAACCTCTTTAATCTGCTGGTTATATGGACCAGGCCAAAAAGACTCGCATTTAATTAGGGCTCCATATGGCCATGGGCTAAACTGGTTGTTCGCGAGCCTTGACTCATATACATAGCTTTAAATGTAAGCCCTGCCCTCCTTTCCCTCCCCTCACCCTCACCCTCACCCCCTACCCCCACTATATATTATATTATATTATATATGAGTTATAATTTTATTTTCATGTTTTTATTTTTTATGTTGATTAGAAATATAAATTAATTATTTTAATAATTAAATAATAATAATAATAATAAAACAATAACATTAAAATTATATATTTAACTAAAAACTTGATTTAATTCTTAAATTTTTTATTTTTAATATCTTTGTTATTTATTAATTTTTATATATTGTTTATATTAACATGTAATCAATAACTTAATATATGATTAATTTAAAAATGTAAAAGTAAATAAATTTCAAAACGAGTGAGGCGAGTTTCTCGCAAGTTTCTCTAAACTTAACAAAACCCAATAGGGATAGAGTTGGATTTAATTTTTAAACTCGCCTTTCTAAAACTCTCCCCAAACCTGCTCTACCCTTTAATGAAATTATGGATAGAGAGAGCCAAATCCACCCCTGACTCATACTATTGCCATACCTAATGATGAGGCTGCTTATGAGAATGAGATAACTTACATACACACACACACCATTCATTCATCAATTCATTAATGTTTGGTAAGAGGGAAAGAAATGGGGTGGATGGTAATAAAAAAAATAGAGAAATAGGGTGAATAAAGATAGGTAAAAAATAGAGTAAATTTTAGAGGTGTTTGATTTGAGAGAAATAGAGAAAAAAATAATTAAAAAATATATATATCTCTCCTCATCTTTCCCAATTTATAATCTCTTTTCTCATCTTTCCTAATTTTCACGACATTTCCCCTTTCTTCAGTAGTTAGGGTAAATAGCTCAAATCGCTCGACAACAACCTATGAGCTAGCCTACATTAGGCCCAGGCCAGACCAAGCTTTTTTAAAAAAATAAATCAGGCCAAGACTTTTATTAAAGTCTATTTAGTTAAAAATGTTAGACTCTACAGCTTTTTAGGCCCAACTGGTTAGTCTATTTAAATAAACACAAATAAATGTTTGTTGTTAGTGTTATTATTATATTAAATTTGTAACAATGTATTAAAATCATACATTTATTTATCTTTTTAAATGTTACGCATGTTAACCAACATAAAGAATTAAGCTTATAAGTTTATTGAAAGATAAATTTATGTCCTATTTAGAGATCTTATTGCAAAATATGTTTTTAAATAAGTTATTATGAATGTTATATTAGATCTTTAAAATATGTTTATATTGTATAAATAAGTTAAACTCGATTCTTATAAAGTTTAACATACTTATTTTCACTTCTATCTTAGTGTTAAATTATCAAGTATATCCTTAAACAAGCTTGTAGGTTAGGTTAAGCTTTTATGAAAGTCAGGTCAGTCCTTTAAAAAAAAATGTGTTAAAAAGTGTGTTGCTAGCATTCCTCTTTCTTAAATATAGACCATAGATCTTTTTAAGAAATTGGTTTATCTCTGTTTTTAAGATTCATTTTAAATTATCCCTTACATATTTTAATATTTTTTTACTAAACTACTCTTAATTATTTTACGTATTTTTAAGTTAATAAATAATAAAATTAAATATTGTAAATTAATAAGATAAACTCTTTCTCTCTCTTATGAGGATCAAAGAATATGACTAGCCACAAATTAATCAATAAGATAAATTGCATAATTATTTATTTACCAGATATATATTATTTTAACATTAAATTATTGACATCAAATATTTAATTTTTAATTTATATATTTTTGAAAGAAAAACTTATTTATACTTATCTGTTTACTTAAAAGTTTAACAAAAAATTAATTATTATTTTTCAATTATACGTTTATTTTTTTTATTCTTAAATACTTTACACACATGTCATAAATAAAAAAATAATATGGATGTCATATTAGAAAATTAAAAACAATTTTAACATATAAATAAATATATTAATTATATTTCTTAATCTACATATTATCTTTCAAGGTAGGTAAATAAAATGAAATGAAAATAAGTATTTTAACTCTCACTTTCTTTGTATCTTTTTCATATATGCATATTAAAAAAAATCTTCCAAGATTAAAGGAACAACAAAAATTGCCCCACTTTAGTTATACAAAAAAATATTTTCATAATACTTTTTATTTTGTAGTTTTGGTGATAAACTGATAATTAATTAAAGAATTCAATTCTAATTTTAATACAGTTATTTTCTATATACCTTTCTCACAATTTATTTTAGCTTTTTTTTTAATCTTTTTCTTTCTTTTTCATCGTATTACCTATTAAATCAACGAGATTGTTGCTTTTTTATCTTCTTTTTTTTCTCTCTCTTTCTTATGGGTATACATCTTGAATGTGAAAAGATTATTTTTCTTAGTTAAGTATGACATACTCATGAGCTTGACTAGCGGGGTAATCCACTTTATATGTGAGGCTTCTTATCTTCAAAATGACTATTCACGGATATTTAACGTAAGATTACAAAGTGGTGGCAGCATATAATTATAGAACAATATTATTTTCTCAAAAATTTTAATAAAATTTTTTTTAACTTATTTTTTTCTCAACCAGATCTCTCTTAATCACATCACTTACTTTATTTCATATATTTTTTTTCTGTTTTAAATATTTTTCTCTTTACTAAGCTGTCTAATGAAAAATAACTTCTATAATCACGTTAGATGAAAACAAAGACCTCTCAATAGACACTGAATGAGCAACCCAATCTATATCACGGGTCATTTATATTAAAAAACTAATATTGTCAATTATTTATAATAATTAAAGTCCTACAAGCTAAAATGAGAGTTATTGTGTGGGTAGAAATATAAAATAGGACCCACTAAAAATAAAAACTTAAGTTAGGTTCTACCGTTAATTAAAGTAAAAACTAGTGAATGTTCTTAAATCCTATGTGACAATAAGGGACCCGTTAAAAGATAGTTAAGAAGTCAAATTAAGTTCTTGCATTAGAGATGTTTTAGGATTTTAAATAATTTATAACTGGAATGTATTTTTTAATATATTTTATTCATTTTTAATTTTTAAAATTTTTTCATGGATTGTATCTTAATTTATTTTCATTTTCATTATTATTTACTGATAATATGAAAAGAGGAAAAAAATGGATGAGTGAATTAATAAGAGAAGAGTTATAATGTTAACAACATCATGAATAAAAACCATATTGAGACGATGATTTCCTTAATGGGTACAAATCAGCATATGTATACCTTCATCTTGCCATTTGTTTCTGTAATAAATTAGCATTTTTAAATGAAACTTTTGAACAGAAAAGATTCTATTTGAAATGACAAAACTTTTGCTTGTCTCACAACTCAAATATCCCAAACCAATTAATTAAATTAATCAGATGCATGTTACACCTAACTTAATCTTTTTTATTTAAAAAGAGTAATAGTAGTAGTAGTGAGGGAAAGGGTGGGTGTGGAGGAGGTTATATGGATTTGTGAGGGTCTCATAGTGATAGAAAAGAGTGGTTAGTTCTGTTACTGTGTTGGGGGAGGTTGAAAGACCTTTTATTTGGGGGTTCAGCCTTCTGAGTTCTGAATGAAGAACCAAACTTCACTTCCAAATTTTGCGCTGAAAGGCTCCCCAATTATTTATTTATATTTTTTGGCTTGCTTATATATGCACTATAGGCTGCGCGAAGGTGGAAACAGCCAAAGATCGAGGATGAATGGAAATTTTTTATTTGAGGCTATTAAATGGACGTATTTTTTATTTGTTTTTTTGTATGTGTGTGTGTGTGTGTGTGTGTGTGTGTGTATATATATATAAAGTTGCATTGAGTGACTCGGCACAGAAGGAATTTGAGAAAAATGGAAAAGGAGTCAAAGTCCAGAATTATAATGAAGACGACAAGACTAGATTAATTATGACAAATGAAGGCAGAGATAATGAAGCACGTACATATGGTAAAAGGCAGCCACATCGATCTAATATAATAGGTATATATTGTAACACATAAAATCCCATGCCCACACTCCACACCACCTCTCTCCTTCCATACAAGAAATAAAGCACCAATTTATTTACCTACCCCGGCCCTAGCTAATAGAGACAAAAACAAACACTTATCCAAACACAAATTCTTCTTAATTGAATGCTTTGACAGCACCACTTGGACCATGAATTAGTCAGCACGTGTATCCTTCTTCTTGCACAAATTGGGTATCATTTCCCTGATCTTCTTCCAGTATGCTTTGATCCAGGTGGAGCTACTCTCACTTTCACTTTCTGGTATCTTACGTTTCCTAGACGTAGCAGTAGAGCGCAGAAGCTGAAATAAATAATTAAATTCATTTGGTAAGTACCTATGTAGTTGTAAGTAATTAATTAATTAATAGATTGTAATAAAATTGGGGAGGGGTACATATATACGTATGTTAAATTAATTAAACACGATACAACAAGTAAGTGACCAACCTCATTTTCAGCAACAGAAGATGCTTGTTCCTCGTCATCACTAGAATCAGAAGGAGGGGGGTAATTCAGATCAGGCAGAGCGGGTTCGTTCAGATCAGGAAGCGGCCTTCGACGCTTCCACTTGCCCCTAGCACCTGCGTTAGTGCTCTGAACGTGCCTCTCAGCCATGTGTGTGTGCTATGATAAACTAAGGAAGGTGATGAGACCTTAATTGGATGTGTATTTGCCTAAGGCACAAGGAGAGTTTATATAGAGCGATGATTCATGTACTGTACATAGTGGAAGTACACACAAAGTCACGGGCTTGGAGGAATTAGATTTAATGGCTTTACAATTTTACGTCATTCACTTTCATGCAAAAATAATAATAATAATAATTTATTCACATGTGGAATGGAATAAAAAGGCTTCTCCTATGAACACGTGGAGAGACAAAGTTTCTGTTGGAAGCAGAGCACCCAGACCCCAAGGGCCCCATCATTCCATTTTGTTTCGCAAAGAATAATGATCAACCTCTTCCTTATTTTGGGAGGATGGCATGAAGGGAGGAAAAAGATAGAGAGAAGAAAAAAAAAAGTAGAGAAAAAAAGTAATAAAAGTGATATGTGATGTAATGAAAATTATAGAGAAAATAAAAAATGGAATGAAAGTGAGTTGGAAGAAAATGAAATGTATGTTGATAAAAATTCTTTCCCAAAAGGCTTGTTAAATCGATCAGTTAAATCGCTCTTGCTCTTGCTCTTGACCTTGCTTGTGTGAAAGCAAGAAAGAACCTCTTAACCCAATATAGTTTTCTCGGTTTCTCCAACTTTATCTCCTAATTCGTCAATTTGTGATAAAGAACTCTTTCGCAAAATGGCTTGTCAATTCGATCAGTGTCACTCTTGCTCTTGCTGGTGCGAAAATGTCGTTTTCTCGGTTTCTCCAACTTTATCTCCTAATTTGTCAATTTGTGACATCGAATCTTACAGACAGGAAGATATGATTTTGTTAATATGTCAATCGTACGGATGGTGCCATTTCCGTTGAAAAGGACCAACGTGTTTCTACCACCTCACAATGCAATTGCATGGTAATTAATTGTTGAGAATAGGGCATAGTTGGGACTTTGGAGCATCTGAACAAGGGTTAGGGTTACGGAAGAAGGGTGCCAAAAACATGCAAGGGTCTTAAGACTTAGGGTTTCAAACCAAAGTTCTGAACTTCTTATATATATATATATTGTTCACAGAATAAACTGTCTGCTACTAATTAATAGACTTGGTTTAATCTATGTTATTTCACTTTATTTGAAGTCTTTTACCGATTTTTATTTTTTTTTTATTTTTTTTTTTGTAATTTGATTTCCCCCTATCCTTGAGGAAGTCGTGTCCATGACTCGATCGGGCCCCACCACCAGCTGAAGCTGGATCTCGAGTTCTTCTGAAGCGTTTGAGCCATGTAATCAGCATGGGACATGGGAGCTCTTTGGAGGAGTTTTCCCTGGAGGGATTAAGTCACCAATAATTTCATCTCAAATTTAGATATATAGGGTTTGAAACCAAAGTTTTTAACTTCATCTAATCTAAAGTACTATAATCTATAAAAAAATATTATCTTTCACCCAATATCAATAAAAATAATTCCAGATAGATTGGAGCAAATTTGGGACATAATTTCTGTTATAGATGTAAATCACTTGAATTTTGTCTCAAAATCCATTTGAAAATTTTGTACGTGTCATTTTAGATGAAATTGATTCCATCGGAAAATTCAGCCAAATTTGGGAAGAAATTTCTTTTAGATGTAAGCCGCTCGAAATCCGCCTCAAATTCATATGTGAATATCATATTTTGTCATCTTTTTAATAAGTTTCTCCTTTTATTTATTTTATATCATATCATTTAAAAATTAAAAATGCAGAAAAATGAAAAAAATAAAACAATCCATATATCAAAATTCATATAAGCACATCATTTACCATAACTATTTTCTCAATCAAAATGAATTAAAATCAATTAAGACAAAATATCACAAAAGGCAAAATTTAAAAGTTAAAAAATGCAAATAAAAGGAAAAAAATACAAAAATAATAATGAAAAACAGAATTAAAATATATGAAAAAACAAATAAAAAATGTCAACAATGAAGAAGACAACGACGGAGTCGGATGCATTTGTGGGAACTTTTCCGTTTTGATCAAGAGCGAGTGCACGCCATTAATAATTAGCCAAAAGGATAAGGAGCTTTTGAGCGTAAATTTAGGATCTTGATTGCCTCTAGTCAAGTTTAGTTCTTCAAAAACCCCGGCCCAAGCAAAGCAAACAAATTAAAAATAAAAAACAAAAACCCCAGCACAGCAACTGAATTCTATACAACCACCCTAGCTTTAGTCTTTTCTATCGATATGAGACCCTGACAAACCCATACAACATTAAAACCTCACCCACACCCACAGGTCCCACACCCACCCTTTCCCCAACACACAACACATGCATAAACCGCACGTGCAGAATATATCATCACTCATAAATTTCCTCTCTTATATAGTCTTACACGGCTCTCCCTCACTCACTTCATCCGCCCCTTGTTTCCAACTAGCTAGACCCATCCCCATCCCCATGACACCATGAATGGTCCCACCATGCATAAAACAAATCCAGCACTTACTAGCCACACATTCGAACTCAGCTCCCCGCAAGCATAATTACAAATCACTATTCCTCTTACTAAAACGAAAAATCAATGAATGAAATTAGCGTTTTTTATTTCTATATTATTATTATTCTGACCTTGTGGTTTCACGTTATTCTTAGCCTATGGACCTATTGCTTGTTTTCAAAATTGGTTCTTCTTTAGTTATACCGTTGAAGATGATCTAATGATTGTCTTTAAAACTTCAAAGATACACCTTATAGACCCATTTCCCCCTTCCCTTTCTGGTTACAAAACAACGGATTAAGGTAGCATTCAGCTAAGCAGCCTATGCTCCAAATCCTTCTTTCCTTGCCAACCATGTCAACGAAGTAGGATCGTGTTTAGAAATTTTGAGACTTAAGACAAAATTTTAAGAAAGATTTAATGTAGTATAAATTATCAATCCTTCTTTTAATCTCTTAATTTTTAGAGTTGGAAAAACACCACCGAGCACATGGGTCAGTTAGCATGGAGTGTGTGGATCAACTAGTACAGAGTTGTTCTAGCTTAATTAATGATCTCGAGTTCAAGTTCTGAATATACAATTGTGTTAAATGCTCAAAGAGAGAGCTTTGTCGTCCATAGTAATCCTACCCAAATTGAGTAGCATTGCCTCCCATGAAGCCTGTGGTCTTTACAAAAAAAGAAAGAAAGAGAGAGTTATAAAAACATTTATCAAAGTTTTATAATCAAGTAATTCTAACATTTCACTTTTAATAGATGTTATGTTTAATTCATTCAATCTATCTTATAACATTAGTGGTCTTAGATAAGATTTAAACAATTTTAATTTTGAAAATTTCATTCAACAATAACAACTGTTATAGGTATATATTGTAACAATGCATACATTTTTAGAAAATAATGTAATATTTTTATATCATTTAATACTTATGTTGGGGTTTTAATTTCTTCTCTTAAGACTTTCAATTTTAAAAATAAATCAAGACCATCAATATTAGAAGGTTTACTAAATCTTAAAAACTTTTCAAAATTAGTATAATATTTTTTTTTCAATTTATACTCATTTAAATTTTTATTTATTTTTTTGGATTCAAATAAAAAACCAAAAATGGTTTCGTATTATAAAAATTGTCCAAATCAAGTCTTAGTAAAAGAAATACATTATTCTACTATTTATAGAAAATTTTTAGTGCATTTACATTTACAAAGAGCTATTACAAACTTATACCCCTAATTAATAATAATGAAAATAATAATTAGTAAAAATAAAATAGGACCTAGTTAAAACAATTGCTTCAATAGCCTTGCTCTCTCCCCAACTATATGCAATATAATGAAGAAGCTTACCTTTCCCTTGATTTTATATCTTTCTTTTCATGATATTACTTATCACATGTATTATTATTTTCTCTTCTAATTTGGGTTTATTTGATTGGCTTTTTAGTTTGAAAAAGAAATGAGCAATAAACAAAGAAATAAAAAATAATATTTATTCTATTGAAAATATTTAATAAAGTGTACTATATAATTTTTAATTAATTCCCACGACAGTTACTGGGTTATGTCCACTTGGATTCTTCCTGACCAATGTCGTTTTCATACGGAGGTGTCCCATGTCCTCTCCTTGGCCCATCTAGCATGTATTGATTTGAATGGTTCTTAAGACATTGATGGCTGCTTTTATTTTTATCGATTTTTGTAATATATGTACTTTCTAGATAGGGTAAGTCCGGTTAGATATTTTTAATCAATTCAATCCTTCAAATAATTAACTAATTTGACATATTTTTGGATATGATTTTTTCCTCTTTAAAAATATCCAATCATACCATGTTTCTAACTATTTTGCTTGATTATATATATATAATAGATCATAAAAGGCATAAAGATACCAGCATAAAGGGCAGAATATATCCCTTCTACTGCTTTTTGAATTGGATATTAATTTACAATTTGGAGAGGGTGACATGATCAGTTCAAACAAAAATATTCATGATTCGGCGGTAACTTGCGAAAGAGGAAGTGGTGTTGGATACAGCTGTTGGATAGTTACGCAGATTCAAATTTCATGTATACAGCTGCTAGGGTGTTCATAAACCAATTCAATCTAATAAAAATTGAAAAAATCGACCCAAAAAACTGAAAATCGAATGAACTGAAAAATCAAAAATAAAAAAAACTGAAATCTTTTATTGAATTAGATCGAATTTCAGATTTGATTTTGAAAACTGATCCAATCCAATCTAAACCAAACTTATACATGCATATATATTTTCACTTGTAATTTTCTAATATTACTCGTGTTTATGTTTTTATTTCTTATATATTTGTAAAATTATCACATAAATTATACTTGTTTATAAAAAATATATTTATTTAAAGATAGTTTTTTAGTAACTATTTGAGTAAATATACATAAACATAATTATCAAGTTGTGTAAATTTATTTTTAATAATATATATTTGAAGAGTTATGCTAGTATTAGTTATATAATGACTCATTAATGAAATTTTTGATATTTAAAATTATTTTTTAATATATTTATTATATATCATATTATTTATTTAATACTTTTTTAAAAAAATAATAGTAAGATTAAAACTAAAAACAAATCCAATCCAAACCGTTTTAAATTGGATAGGATCGGATTAGATTTAAATTTTAAACCAAATCGATTGGATGATAAATTAACAAAATTGAAGTGATTGGATCGGATGGTGTTTCTCTTTAAAACTGATCCAATCCAATCCGTGAATACTGCTAACAGCTGCTGGATAATTATGCAGAGCTTTCTATTGTATGAGGTGGTTGGATAAAATGGATGTTGGGTAAAATGTGGGGTAAGTATGAAGGGACTAAGGACTGTTTAACAATGTAATAGGGACAAATTAATCATGCAGATTATCTGGACTGCTTACTAATGTAAAAGGGGGATATTTGTTGTGAGCTGGATATGTGTGCAGAGGTTTAACTTAGTATGTAGAAGGGTTGGTATCCTTTGTACCACGTGTAAATAAAATTTCTTTTGGCCAAACCAAAAAAAAAAAGGAAATGGTGTATAAGATAAATGAAAATTACCTAGTTTTCAAAGTGAAAGTGAGAAAAGTAAAGAGTGAATAAAGTAGAACTAGGCAGCTTGTTAACTGAGGGTCCTCAAATAAAACTCTGGCACTCGTGGAGCTTTTTACCTTCACTGACTGATGTTTTATACTCATTAATTTTTATTATCATTTATTTTCAAAGCGTTATTTTAAGTAGGTCAAATCAAGAACCACAATCACCACAAACACGAAATTCTATGATTACAAATCTTGACCCGTACTTCTTTGACTTGCAGAGCTCAATTAATAATAAAAAAAATAGTCTGAGAGGTGTGATATTTACACTGTTTTCAGAGACTTATCCACGTGATACATAAATCCTTGAAGATGCACAAGTCTCGTCTTCAAGGACTCATCTGTATAAAGCATAAGTCTTTTAGAATATAACAGGTTTGTTTCAAATTAATCGGGGTATCAGAGTTAGCAAAAAAGATTCTCACCCTGGAGAAGAAGAGATTTTGATGTGTTAAAAAGGAAGAGCACCCCTTAAAGCAGGTACTTAAGTGCAACTAATCTGGGTTATCTCCATTAATGCATAATCATTAGTTCCAGAAAGTAGTAGGGTGCAACAATAATAACTCTTAAATGGTTAATCATGGATTTTGCTTCCCAACTGGAGAAAGCAGAACCATCGCAATGCATGATACATCCGTCTAAAGAGAATAATATTGGGCTTTCGTAATGTGTCGGTCTGTCCTATGAAATGCCGACCAATAATATATATTATGTTTTTAGTATCATTTTAGTGAATAAAAAAAGATCCATTTGTGGCAATCAAATATGGGGTGGAACAATTTCAAAGCCTATAGAAAGGGGTGGCGGCCATGGGCTCAAACATATATATTGAAATAGTGCATACGTCTAAAGAGAGCTGAATCTGGGATGGCGAGCTGTCTAATAGAACCGGCCTCGTATCAGACTCAGGTGGGTCTCCTGTCATGTCGTGTCCTACGTCTTTATTTTCACTTTTCAAACAACCTAGCAGGCGTAGTTTGGAAAAGAAGAAATAGAAGGAGAGAGAAAAGAAGGGAGTGAAAGTGAGAAGAAGTAAGATGTTTAATATGATAGAAGTGTGAATTTTTTTTTTAAAATGTTTAGGACCACGGCAAAAAATTTCTCCGCTCCTTATCGATGATTTGAGCAGAAATACATATGTCACTGTTCTGCTTACCTGGTTTGTTGTTGGTAATAAGTGAATCGATTTACTTCTTTCAATAAATCGATTAACCTTTTTTTTTCTCTAAGCTTGTTTTATTATAAAACCGGCTCCTGTCACACAAAAGCCCCTTTAAAAATCGATTTTGTTCCCTGTTTTAATCGGTTTGCTATCTTTTTTTAATATATAGACGTTTGCTTTCTTTAATTAATAATAGTAATAATAAAAATTATAATAAAAATAAAATAAAAATAAAAATAGATAATAACAATAATAATAATCTCAAAAATTAATTTTCACTCTATTTTTCTTCAACTAAATAACTTTAATACTTCCACTTTATTTCTCACTTATATTTCTTCACTTCTCTTCTCTTCTTTTCTCTCTATTTCCTTCTTCTCTACCAAACACATCCTAAGGGAGTGTTTGGTTTTAGAAAATATTTTTTATTTTTATTTTCTAAAACTAATTTTTAATTTTAATTTTTAAAATTTAGAAAATATATTTAGTTTGAATTTCTATTTTCTATTTTTGTTTTCTCAAAATAGATTCAGAAATCAATCATGTTTCTGGTTTTCCCTTCTCAGTTCTCAGTCATTTAACTTACATCTCATTCTATTGCTTTAGGAGGGACATTGGTGTTAACTTTCTAAGATCTGTCCAGTGGTGAAAGGTTTAAATAATTTGTATAAGATCTTGGGTTCTGATCTCATTACTGTTATTGTACACACACAAAAAAGAGGAACATCATTGGGTGGCACAAGAAGTGGAAGTGTTGAACATTTTTCATTTTTCATTTATTATCTTATTTCACTTAACTACTTTACTAAAAATTTTATTTTATTTGGACAAATTCAAATTTACTTTTATATAATGATAGCCATGCGTAATTTTATTATATAGAAATTGAATTTAGTTAAATACACTGATTGTGTATAAGATTTTTATGTCTTTATTTAATCATTTATTATCATGTACGATTAGTTTGCTAACTTTTATAATAAATACTTTAAAAATCATACTTAATATGATTTATGATTAGTTGACAAAATTAAAGTTTTTACACTAAAAAATACATAAAAATCAAACTTTATAGAATTCACATATAAAATATAACATGGGAATGAAATTTTTTTTATGAACTCATAGAAAAAATTTGTACTTAATTTACAAGAATGAACAATTTACGTAAAATCACATATTAACATCTAAATTATTAAGGTGAAATTATATTTTTTTATTTTATTGTTATAATAATTTTAATATAAATATATTTTTTCTTTGCTTACAATTTACGTGACTAAAACTACTTCTAATTCTATTTCTTAAGTGCATTATGTTCATAAATAATTTTCAAATTTGCATATTTTGGTCAATTGTTGACAACAGCATATAGATACACTTTTCCAAATAATTAACAATTTTAGTATTTAAAAAACCAATGTAAGATTAACCCATATAACTTGAGAAGGGTGAGTTTGGTAGTTCTTTAGTTGTTTGCTTTGATGTCTTTTTTCTTTTTTTTTTTCGTATAAAGAGACAAGTCAAGCAGCAATACTCTTGTCCAGTACCGTACTAAAATCTTTTTACGCATTTATGATTTATCTCATCCACAAAATTTACACACATAATTGAGGATTATCGAATTTCAATTTACACACACACACATCTGGCATTTGCTATCTGTTAGAGAATGAAGTCGCACATTACATGAGATAAAAAAAAAGTAAAGTATATATAAGTGAGGTGGTTGTGTTTAAAAATGTCTAGGCATTTTTTGGACCAACTCCCATACTTTCATACAACTTACTAAAAACTTACACTCCTCACATTGGGCCTATGCATAAAAATTCAAAAATGGTATCAGAGTCCAATGCCTAACAAGTCATATTGATAAAATAAAAAAAATAAAAAATGTGAACTGGGCCTCTGAAACTCAAGTAAAAGAAGCACAAGCCCAAACAAGAGGCCTCTGAGGCTCTCTTGAGTACAAGCTCAGAAAAGAAAAAAAAATAAAAAATGAAAAAAAAAGAAACAAGTCATAATTGGGCCAACAAAAAAAAACAAACTAACCCAATTGGACTTGAAAGAGAGTATTGGAGAATAAAGTCACACATCACATGGGATAAAAAAGTAAAGTATATATAAGTGAGGTGGTTGTGTCTAAAAATATTTAGACATTTTTTGGACCAACTCCTACACTTTTATACAACCTACTAAAAACCTACACTCCTCGGGCCTACGCATAAAAATACAAAAACCTGGCCAAGACCAAACCGGAGCAAGCAACCATAAAAACATAACCTAGGCTAGCCAATAAAATATTATCTTAGAATTGCCTGTACAAGTAAATCATTTTCAATTTGGTATAAAGCCATAGCGATAACGTCAACTAAGAAATGATGAAAACAAATGTATAACTATTTCTGTAGCAAAATTCTTGGTCTATATTCTAAAGTTACAATCATGCTGATTAGTTCGTAGATCATTACCAAGAAATATGACACAGAATAGGATGTGCGGCAGCTTTGAAGTCATCTTAAAACCTCTGCTCGGAAAACCTCCTTGCCCTTCTCCTTGCAGCTGCAGCCATCTTAAGTCTCTCCATCTCTGACATCCTTACAATTCTCACCATGGCGTCTGCATATTCTTCAACAGTGCAGGCAAGAAATCCTGTTTACTGTCCATCTTCATCTAACACAATGTCCATTTTTGGGCCAGTAGAATTATGAGCTGATAAGCAAACATTGCATGAATAATTAATGCATGTAAGAGCAGCCACGATAGAGAAAAAAAAGGCATGTTTACCAAAAGGAGAAATTGCACATCAAACCCACCAATTGGGATGGCACCGGCAGCCATGTATTCTACAACACTAATGCCAAAATGCTCATCTGTCATTGAATGAATGTCGGCAACAACACCCCCTAAAAGTACCACCAAATCTCTGTACGTTAAGGATATCATCTAATATATTAGTCAGACAACATTCAAAATTAAGGTTCTAAAAGTACAAATATAACCAAAAACAATTGATTGACAACTTCAAAAATGAATTCATGTGATAAAAGTGATCAGATCAACTAATTTTAGTGAAAGACTTTTTAGTCATTTATCCAGACTTTTTAACAAATTCAAATCCCAATTAACCATTCATGCAACTGGCTACTTTTTCCTATTAGGCAGGTGGTCTCCAAGCTACATAACATGCATCTCAAGTAACACACCTCCCTAGTCCAGTCAAAGACTCACTGACACCATGTATAAAGAATTTACAAGGAGAGTCCTTGCTGCCCTATCAAACTTGGCTGTAGATCTTTATGATTGAAAAAATTAATGCACTTTAGAGGAGCCATACCCAACAATAAAAAGTTCAATAAAAGTACCAAAAAGATGAATGAACCATATACCAATTGTGAGGCTTCAGTTAATTGTTAGTAGATTTCCCAAACAATGTATGCTGTGACTTTGACAGATGATATCAGATTAATTGATATGAAAAGAGATATCGGATTAATTGACATGAATAAACCAATTTTAATTCCATATTTGAAATCTTCTACAAATTCTACAATCTGAAACATAATGTTAAGTAAGATCCAAATAAATATATGGTTTATACTTTGCAAGAGAAGGGTACAAGGCTTAACACTTTGCAAGTCTAATAGCATGCTAGTTCAACAAAAAAATTTGACAAGTCTATCTCATATGAATAAGCTAGTCTAAGAGACAGAATTAGTTCTCTGAAATTGTGAAAAACCCTCCAAACTATTAAGGTGGAACCCTTATGCATAATTTTCTTATGCCCGTCTACCTGTCAAAATACCAAGGATTCCAACAAATTGGTACGATGGATCTGAAAAAGCCAAGATGTTTAATAGGTAAAGGAAGGTAATATTAGAGAAAGAAGAAATGCACTCAAAGGGAGGGGTAGTTTCAAATTGAAATTAAATCAGTAAGCTCCTCTAAGTTATAGTCTTAACAGATATAAAAATGTTGTAACAAGAAGGAATGAGCAAAGTCAAGAGAATCGAGGAGAATAAAATAGTTTGAATGAGCAAATGACAACCAGTGGAAGTATTTCAGACTAGGCTGCAATAGTGTAGGACGAGAATTCGGCTTGCATGTATGACCAACAGGGGGGGGAATCCATCAATTTGAATTAGCTCTAGACAGACTTATCCATCCTACTTCAAAAATTTAGATTAAGGATTCTAATTTGCTCTTAGAAATTAAAAATATTGATCACATCCCTACTTCTCTCCAGCATAACTAATGACAAAACAATAGCCATATAAAAGTAATCCAATCATACACATTAAAATGCCAGTAATGATGCATAAGTAATGCTGGTTTTTATACAGCTATATGTAGATGAACAAATACGGTTGATAATCAGGTTAAATGCAATATTCTTTCTAAGAAAAACGTTGATAAAACATGCTAAACCAACCCTACATCAAACTTTCTATTTTTCATTTAATGCTACTCAAGTAATACTAATATGTTTCTTTTTTTTTTTTTTATGGTTTCACTTTTAAGTCGTTTGAGTTGTTCTGACTAAGTTAGGTTCTTTACCTTGATTTTAATTGAAAATTTTTAAGTTCCTTTTTGATTCAATATAGGTAATCATTTTTGGGAGTGTTGATGACGTGCATGGGAAGAAAGTCCACAAGCATGAAAGGAGGGTCAATTCTGGCTTGTCCTCAGTCAAACTCCCAAATCTCACTGCTCAAGCATGCACTGGGAGCTTGTTTCATATGTTCTGGACACCCACTGCTTAGGCATACAAAAGCCATCACTTAAGTGCAGTGAGCCAGTTATTTTTTATTGTGCACCTAAGTGGTCAGAAAGCTAAAAAAGGGACTTCTGGCAGAAGACAGGAGAAGAGGAGTAGTAGATCTAAAGTGGAAAAATACAAGAACAAGAGTTCTTAAAGATTTCTTCCATTTCTTCTTTAGCTGACTTCTCTTTCGGTTCTAATTAAAGGTGTAAATGAACTGAGTTATTCATTAACTACTCGAGCTCGATTCATTAAATGCTCGTTCTAGCCCATTTGTTTAATTAAATAAACAAACTTAAGTTTAAGATTTGACTCGATTATTTAAATGAACTAAGTTCAAGCTTTACAAGCTCGACATTAATTGCTCATTTATTTAAATTGATGATCGAGGACTTGACTATCCTTTGCTATTTATATATTCATTACGGAAATATGTAGAACTTTGTTGAGAGCAATAAATTAATTTTGAACTTTCTTTTCTATAGTAGTCAAGAAGTAATGAATTTTTTATTTACTAGATTATGAAAATGTAATAATCTAAAATGTTTGAGTTCTACATGTCATATGTTAAGCACATATTTCTATTTGTAGATTGTTATATAATATTTAAATTTTTGTTAAAGATAAATCTGATAAAGTTAAAAGATTTAAGAATTTTTTTCATAAAATAAAAATAATTAAGTTATAAATGAGTCAAGTTTGAGCAACTAATTTTTTCACAAGCCAAACCTAAATTTTAAATGCTCGACTTAGCTTAACTCATTTAAACACCAAGTTCTAAAATAGTTTGACTTGGATGAAGTAATTGATCTTCTATTTCCTTAGTTTAAGTGTAATATCTCTACTTTCGTAGTGTTTGGCCCAACTTTTCTTAGACTTTTTTCTTCCTTAAGAAGAGAAATAGGTGTTGGAGATCCCACATCGACTAGTAATATGGCCAAACAAGTGTATATAAGTGAGGGGCAACCCTCACCTTACAAGCCAGTTTTGTAAAGTTGAGTTAGGCTCAAACCCACATTCTAAGATGGTATTAGAGCCTATCCTAACGATTATTGTTGGGCCTATCGGGCCACCTACTATCGGGCTGTTATTGGACCACCCACAGATGTCCAGTCCTACAAACTTTACGCTCAAGATGTCCAATCCTCGGCGTGAGAGGAGTGTGTTGGAGATCCCACATCGACTAATGATATGGCCAAACAAGTATATATAAGTGGAAAGCAAACCTCACCTTACAAGTCGGTTTTGTAAGGTTGAATTAGGCCCAAACCCACCTTCAGGAACTCGATGATGGGTTTTAAAAATTTAATGATAAATAAAAAAAAATAATAAGTAAAATTCTTTGCGTCAAAATTAACATTTCAAGGATTTGGTATTGAGTTTTAACTATCTAAAGAATAAGGTGAAATAAGTTAAACTTGTAGGGGTCAAATTAAATAGTGTTTTATTTTAGTTTATAATACTAAAGCCAGATTAAAACTCTAAGCCCAACTCTTCGCCTGTTAACCGAAAAAGCAATAACATGGATGGCTTTGAAATGAGTTCAAGTACTTTCATTTTATGTTACATAATATATGTCACACTACAAATAATATAACTTTTGCATTAACAATCAAAGTCCAGTACAAAAATAGTTGAATCACTTAAGTATGTTGATCATGATTCTATTTTTAATCATGCATATAAGAAAAAAATTTGTTAAAAGAGGTAAAATTCATTTTGTTAATCTTTATAACCTGAAGGGGTTAGTTTTTAGCTATGTGTTTATGTTCTCTCTCTGTCTCTCTATTGATTTGCTCTTTTTGATAACATTTCCTAACAAACAAGGTGCTTCTATAGTCCCAGTTTCGGAATACCATAACAACCAAATTAAAAGGACAATTTATATATTGGCATTTATTGCTTTCAATTTTCAGGTACTTCACAATCACAACGTGGAGTCCAAGTATTTAGAATCATTACATTATGCATTGCTGGACCTGCAGCCGTCTTTGCAATTGTGATGGCTTGCTGTGTGTGCTACAAGGACAGAATAGCCAACATTCGTAACAATGCCACTCCCCAGAGGTCTGCACAAGCTACAACATCACCAGCACCACAAATTGTGACTGCGGGTCTGGACGAGTCCACGATCGAGTCTTACGAGAAGGTAGTGCTTGGAGAGAGTCGACGAGTTCCTGGACCCAACGGTGGATGTTGTTGGACATGCTTGTCGGAGTACAATAGCAAAGAGACAATAAGATGCATTCCTAAATGCAAACACTGCTTCCATGCTGACTGCATAGAGGAGTGGCTTCGCATCAACATCATATGCCCAGTTTGTCGTAACTCTCCCTCCCCTTCTCCTCTCTGTGACGTCCATTAACCCCTAAGTGATCAAGGATTTCGAGCCCCCCACTCCCCCTTCTTTCCTTTGGCAAATCATGTTCTAAGTAACGTGCATAAACAACTATATATACACTGGATATGCATATACATTCAATGTGTGAGATTTAAACAAAAAATGTGTTAGAATTACGAGAGAACTTGTTTAAACTATTTTTTTTGGTACAAACCATAAGCATCCTCTACGGAAGATAATCTTTCTTGAGTCCGGTAGGAGTAGGACTATTATAGACGACAAAGTTTTTTCTCCAAGTATTTAAGGTAATTGCATATTCGAGGCTCGAGTTTAAGACACTGATTAAGCTAAAACAATATCGTGCAAGTTAATTCAAGAGGTGGGTGTTTATTTGAACTTTTAATACATTATATATTACTAATGAATATAATTAAATGGTTATAAAAATGATATACTTATAAAAGAAAAGTAATTTATGCCAAATAGGAAAAATAAGTTTCAATTTTGTGATGGTTTGGTGATGATCTTTTAACTCTCGTCACTAACATGCAATAATTTTTAAAAACGGATGATTTTTCTATGTTATCAGTGATATATTAGGACAAAGCGAAGCACTTCTGCCTCCTTTTATTTTTTTAAAAACAAAAATAAAATAAAAAAGAGAGTATATTGGGTAGTTTAAAAATTAGTTAAAAGATAAAATAGTGGACAATTTAGAGAATAATTAAAAAGTATAATATATAGTTCAATAAAAAATAAAGACCAAAAGAGAAGACCTTCTTTATTATAGTTATAAGAAATGTTTGCAATATATTCTTTGACACACTCGTTCCTATTAGTTGAAATTTATTGAAAATCACAAAATTTTATAGATCTCACATCTTATTTAATAATCTTCTTTCATGATTTTATGATTTTCAATAAATTTTAACGAACAAGAGAAGATGTGTTCAAAAGAGTGTATTGCTAGCACTCCTCTATAGTTATATATTATAGATAATAAATTTAAAAGAAGTTGTATTTATATAACCTTTTTGTATAACACAGAGAGAAACAAAAAAGAAAGAGAAGTATGTGATAAATAGGATAATTGAAGTCACAAAGAGAAAAAAAAAAAAAAGAGTACTGTTTTAAAAATTATTGTATAAATAATCTAACTCAAAATTAAAAATCCTATTTAATTTCCCCATTCCTACCATAACATCATGGTCACCATGAGCATAACTAATCATCTTCTTAATTATTCTTCAATACATTATCTATACTATGTGATATTTATTTTATAATATTCCAAGAAAAAATCAACTACAAATTAGTAAGAAACTATAAACTTTTTTTTTTCCTGTATATACACTATAAGAAAAACATAAACTAGCATTGGTTTATTAGTGTCAACCTCAACATCAACACTAATTAGTGTTGGCTAGTCGTCGCTAAACTAACACTAATATGCTTTTTTTGTTAATATTTTTATTTTATTTTTCAACTTGCATTGACCATGACCAATGCTACTTAATAATATTTTTTTAAAAAAATATTAATGTCAACCTGGCCGAGGTTAATAAATAATTTTATTTTTTTTAAAATTCAATTGATTGCAAAAATGAAATCTCCTTTTGCCTCCTCTGAAATCAACTTAAAACTCGCCCTAGACTTTTGGTAAGGAACAACTACACACGAGATGATAGGGAAAAACTTTTGGTAAGGACCAAAAATGATGGCGGCCTACTATGACTGAGATAGAAACCACAATGGTGATAGAGCTTGGTCACTGTTGAGAAAGGAAAAAAGCAAGAGAGAGAGAGAGGGGAGGGAGAGACAGAAGGGGCCAAGGCAACAATGTCGTCAAAAATCGCCTTTTGTGGTAACAACTCGTCGTTAGCAATGGTGGCAATTTTTTTCTTTTTTCTTTTCCTTTTTATTCTTTTTATTCTCTTCTTTATTTTTGTTTTGTTTTTTTTAATTTTATTCTCTTCTCTGGTCATCAAAATTCCTTTTTGTTTTTAATTTCATGTTTCTCCTCTCTGATTCTCGGTTGCATGTAGGTGATGGTTGTTTTGGGTGTGGTGGTGCTTCAGCATAGGTTCACTGGTTGAGACTATTTAGGTGTTTTTTTGGATTCTAGGCTTACAATGAGTGGCTCAGGCATGGTGGTGCATGCTCGGGTGTAGATTTGATCATGTGTGGTTTCGAGTGGATTTTTGTTTGTGGTGTTGATTGGATTTAGTTAGGGAGGGTGGAACGAAAACAATGATAATAGCGTCACCATGCATCGACGACGGAAGACGATGGAGATACACTATCGTTATCGACAATACTTTTTGTTTTTTGTGTGTATTGTCCTTTTTCCTTTACATATGTTGGCTTAAGTGTTGACTTAGTTGACACTATTATACTACAATCTCTTCAGGCCAAGACAAACACACTAGTGACACCTTTCTTTGTGATGACCTCTAGGTTGGTGCTTGATTTACGCAAGACATTAGCGTCGATTGTTGGCTATATAGTCACGCATGTTGAATTAATACTTAATGTCCATAACAGAAATAGCACACCTCAAATTGTGTAGGTGAATTAAAAAGCATCAAATTCATTTTATTAACCATTGGTTTTATTTTATCTTCATATTTTACCTTTATTCGCACACCCACAACGGTAAGTCTCTTGGAATGCATAAACACATATACATTTTTTCTTTTTGGTTATGTGGTAAACACATATATATTGAAAGCACAAATTAAAAAAAATTTAGGACAAAATGCGATCTCCACCAATCACGACTAAGCATAAAACATTTACAAATTCCAATTGAAATGGATCTAAATAACCTAACAAATAAGAGGACATAAGACAATTTGAGAATGGTGTAAAAATTGTGTCTGATGCTGTGCAAATGTCTGAGAATGAGAGAGTGGATCCATGTACGTACCTATGTGAGTGAGAGTGAGGTGTTCGTGAATGTGAAGATCAATGTGTTGATGAGAGTGTGACAGGAATGTGAGTGAGTGAGAGAGAAAAAGTGGTTGAGAGGGTACAGTGTTAGTGTGAATGAGTGAATCCGTGAGAGAAAATAAGAATGAGAGTGTATTGTGTGTGCTGCCTCTCCTCCAGAGATGTGCTCTCTTTTTCATATTTAAAACAAAGTGAGAGGAGAGAGGGTGTGTGACCAAAGTCATGGAGAATTTATGAGAACGTGTAAAAATCAGAGGGAGAGAACCGGTGCTGAATGAAGATATACGCCGAAAACAAAACAATCTTTGGGACAGGCCACACTAGCAGCAGCATCTCAAAGGAAATACATAAGAAAGAAGTAGAATGACCCATATCTCTATCTATCTATAAATGATACAAAAGAGAGCTACAACAATAGAAATTTTTACAGGTGCCATCACCTGGCGTAATGGCTTACCTAATACTCTTCTAAGATTTTTTCTATTTTTGGAAACATTTTATTAATGTATTTGCCAACTAATAACTTCTTATTAAGGAATAATTTAAATTTAATTTTTTAATTTCTCTCTATCTCTGTAATTGTTTGAGAAAAAAAAGGTATACTTCCAATGTCTGCGGTGGACGGCCAATGTAACAGCATGAGTATTTAATTTAAGTCCTATAGTTACACGTTCAAAATGCAACACATGAAATTCTCTCTCCACCTTTTCAGATTTGTAAGTAAATTGGTTTTATTTAATTACCCACCTATTCACTTTTCTCTCTCCGTCATTTTCTTTTCTGAAATTTCTACTCAGTTATTCAATGGACAAAATTTAGATGTAGTGTTATAAGTATTATTGATATTGTTTTTCAATTAAAATTAGAGTTTTATCTCTTAATACGTATTGATATTTAATGAAATCTTTTATTACATAGATTATCAAGATAAATTTTAATTCTTATTGAACAATAGTATCAATAATACTTATGGTACTGTATATAAGTTTTGTCCCTATTCAATTCCCTATTCTTTTTAATTAAATGTTTTATTTTTTCCCGTAAACACAACTTTTTTTCTTTTTTTATTTCTCACAATAGTCTTCTCCTTCTCTTATTCGAAGGTCATAATTTGCCATGGAAACTAAGGACGAGATCAAACAAGGACTTGAGGAAGAGTGATTCTTGGGCATCGTCCATCAGCCAAGAGAGCAATTTACATATATGGCTGGTTGCATTGGGTATTTCTCTCTCTTTCTTTCCTACTTTTCATATTTCAACGAACACATCTAGATTTTGATTTTGATTTGGCTGCATTTTGTTTAGCTGATTCAAGTCGGTTCAAGTTATCCCAGGTGGTTTGGAAGCAGAGATCAAAGACGCTAAACGACTCTTTGCTGAAATTAAAAAACTCTTTTGATGGCTCTTGTAACTTCTGGAAGTCATAATAAACATGATTTTTATATGCTTATTCTCGGTTTAGCCATGGAATAATACATAATAATGTGTAGTAATGGTTTACCAGGTTCCAACGGGTGAGCCTTTAGCATTTGGTGATGAGAACTTCACCAAATTTGAGGAAACAAGTGTATATGAAGGTCAAAATGCTGCATTTTTTTGCAGGTTTTTTTTTTTTCATATTTTTTTTATTCCAAAGAGGTAGCGGTAACAGGTAAGCTTCAAAATAATATTGGCAAGACGAGTTTACAAGTAATTGGTTCATAATACTTTATATTCTCTTAATTTATTTTGGCAAGATGGTTAGGAATTTTAAACACGAACTTTTGGAGCAATTGGAGTATGGGAACATATTTAGACCTTTGCTTTGCCAATGAGGATGGGGCAAGTGGGCAACAAATCTTCTAAGGTGATTATCATTTTATTTATGTCCACAAGATATGTATTTTTCAAGATATTCATTGTTTTACATTCATCTACTAAGTAATTTGTTTATTGCTTTTGATATGTGATGTCATTATGCTTTACAATGTTGATTGTTCTTGAGTTGTGACTGTTTTAGTGAATTTTATTGATGCTTTTTCCAATATGCTATTTATGAATTTGTATTTTATCTTCTTCTGTATAGGTGACACGGTAAAGAAGTTCTTCTTTGGCCTACTATTTTTTAATATATCTTACTTAGTATATACTACTTCAAGGAGAATGAGTTGTAGGGAAAGACTGAACCTTTTCCATGGCATATACAAACTTAAAAGAATACAAATGGTGTTATTAGATAGAAACAAGGCAAATAGTAATATGATGTGTTTTTTGTCCCTTTTATTTATATAGTAAAATATCATGAAAACAGGTGCATGCATGCATGTAAGAATCAATCAATTGTTAAATGATAAATAAAAAGAACATGTTGTGTAGGTAGCTCTTAAAGAAACTAAAGTCTAAAAGAGATAATTCAATTGTGTAGGGCCAAAAAAGTAGTTATGGTTCTCTGCAGAATAACAATGTTGATGTACTCCGCCTAAATGCAAAGGTGAATTTAGTAGTGCAACAAGGAGGTGCAAGTTTCATTTTTTTCTTTTCTAACTTTTGTATGTATAGCAATGCCTATTATCTATAAATATACTATTCAATCTCATAGACATATGCACTTGACCTGCCTTTATAAACTTAATCGAGCTTGCTAGTCAATCTGGGAGAGAGAGCATTGTTGGTAACATATTTGGTTATTGGTGAGTATTTGTTTGTTCCTTAAAAGCTTTCTAAATAGAATATCATCCAATAAATTCTAATCTCAATTTCTACATTTATAATTGTTTCTCTCTAATATCTAAATTCCTGTCAGTTTATCATTGGTTGGGTGTATTACATGTGCGAGGGAAGAAGTATTACATGTTTTGGTAACCAAAAGCCAAACTATAATGGGCTAAGTCACCTTGAAATTATAAGTATCACATGATTTTACTTGCTGATGGTTATATTAATATAGCAAGAGCTTTTGGTATTAAATAGTATAATCTCAGAATTGATTAAACATGATAGAAAATAATCCAACAAATTAAATCTATTTTTAAATGCTAGCATTGTTTGCAGACCACAACAATTTGGGTTTTGTTTTTTTAATGATGAGATTGGAATTTGAATGTTGAAGTGTTGTTCCTTAGATATAGCCTTGACAATCGTTTTAAAATTATAAGCTAATTAAAAGATCTGATAGCATTAGGTATATCTTGTTCCAAACATAATATTCATGATATAAAAATTATTGTTCTATTAAAGCATTCTTTTATGAGTTTAATGGTCATGCACTGTCAGTGTAAAAAGATTTACACTATCAACCAATTGGAATTCACCGTTGGTATGACTTTTAAAATATTTATTATAAAAGTCAACAAACTTACAATAAATGATTGTTTTTTATTGGATGACAATGTAAAACTACTTTACACTGTCAGTGCATGACTTGTTTTATCTTCTTTTATTAATCATTGAAAAGATAATAAAATGAAATTTTTGTATAGAGGGAAAAAATGAATATGGTAATTTTAAATATATACATACATACATACATACATACATATATATTGAAAAACAAAATTTTTATAATACATAATAAATTATTATCGATATCATTATTTTTACATTAGATTATTTTATTTAATTAGATTAAATACATAATTAATTACAATATACTGGATGATTTACCTATGATTTACTTTTTTAAAAATTTTATAACAAGTTACTTTTTTGTATAAGCATTATAATTAATTTGATTGTGATCTTTTTGACATGAATCATATTGATTTTCAACATAAATTTGAATATATTGAGTACAAAAATTATAAGTATACATTGTCTATAATTTAATGTAATTAATACCATTAAAAATGTTATTTTTTAATAATATAAAAATGTTATTTATATTATACACTTTAAAGAAAAGTGATATATATCATAATACACTATGTAGTTATATGTTGAAATAAATTAGTTTTAATTTGATTTAATTTTTTGTCCTATATAAGTTAAAATAAATTTAAATTTGATTTAAATTAATTTAAAAATTTATATTTTTCACAACTTATTTGTTATTTTTTGGGTAGAGATCATATATATTATTTATTGGAGACAATCTTGCTCGAACTGAATAGGACCACTATGAGTGACAATTATTGTAAAATAACTTATTTGTTATTTTCAATTTATTAATTGATTTTTTTACTTTATTTATATTAGATTTATAATTTGAGTGTGATGTTTTGACTATAAATTAATGCAATGGAATTGAATTTTATTTAAAACAAAAATATTATTTATTACTTAACATTTATTAATTTGTTGTTATGAATTAAAATGATAAAAATTAATTAAAAATAAAATATTTTTAGATGAAAAAGAATTATTATGATGATAATAAGTGACATATAGGATTTAATAAATAGAAAAATTATTTAGATGTTTTCAAATTTTAAAAAAATTAAGATAATAAAGAGACTATCATATAAAAATTATTAATACATTTAGTAATACATATTTCTTTGGCATATACTATGTGAAATATTAGAGGGAGGGAGTAAGGTTATTTTTGCTTCACTATAAGATTCTTTTTTAAAAAAAAAAAAAACTTTGCAAATCCCCTTTTTAAAGTTTTTTACTCTGATCCATCTTAATAATTGAAATAATAAAATCTATAAAATAACGTTAGCAACTTAGGATGCAAACTAATTCAAATACTAAATATCATATTTTTTAAAAATATTTAAAGAAAATAAAATAGACAGAAAATATTTTTAAATATTTTTTAAACGTATACATTGTCTTAAGTCAATACAAAATTTTGCCTCATTACAATTTTAATAAATGAACGATGCATATTTGGGTCAAACTAATTGTTAATTATAAATTAATCGTCCATTTTAAACTTTGGCTCATCAAAAATGCTATTAAATTATTTCAAATTGATATGTGATAAATAAATAGATAAATACATATTTTTTTCATTTATTAAATTATTAAATTATCATGTGGATTTGAAGCACAAATAAATTTATTTTCATTTAAAATGATATTTACAACAAAAAGTCAATAGAAAAATTTGTTTCATTTCTATTTAAATAAATGAATATTGCATATTTATATCAAAATAATCGTCAATTTTAAAATAATTGTCCATTTTAAAATTTGATCCATCAAAATGCTATTAAATTATTTCATGATGCATATAATAAATAAACAAATAGTTCAATAATTAACAGACAATTTCATATGAAAATAATTTAAATAAAAATTTCATATTTAGGTCAAAATGAATGGTCCTTTTAAATTAATCATCTATTTTAATTTTAAAATTGTAATATTCAATTTAATTATGTAATTTAAATAATCTTACTACCATTGTTTAAAATAATTTTCATTACGTTAATTAAAATATATATTGATCATAATTACCTTAATTAATATCACAATATAATCAATCATAATTACCATAATTAATAGAATTATGTATTTTAACATATAAAAAATATTATTTTTAGAAATATTTAATAATTATATTTCATAAAAAATAAATTATATATGACAATAACATGTAATTATCTTAATTATTATCTTAATTATATTTATTTAATAATTACATTATTTACTTTAATTATATCAATAAAAATTTCCAACAAATTTAATAATACATTAAATAAAAAAATAATTTATATATATACATGTCATGTAGCTCTCATTTTATTATATGTGTCATGAATTTTCACATTAAGTCAAAATCAAATGAAAATTAGTTTTTTCTTAATTTATTATTCAAATAAAAGAGATTTGTACTTTTGTATTCAAATGTTTAAGTTTATTCAATCAATATTAAATATAATTAAATATTTATAAATTAGCTGATTTCTAATTATGGATAATTACCTTAAATATATGTGTTTATTAATTACATTAATTACTTTAATTATATATTTTAACATAATATATTTACCTTGATTTAAAATAATCTTACTTCTTTTTTTAAAAAAATATATATGTCACAATTATCTTAATTAATTTAGAATATATATAGGTTGAAATTACCTTAATTATTATAATTATTTAAATGGATAGGGATGTTAATTTCGATGGATTTGAATGAATAATTAATTTATTTCTATTTAAAATACTATTGATAAATAAAAATCAATGAAATTTTTTGTTCTGTTGCCATATAAATAAATAAATATTACATATTTCTTTTGGTGATTTGAATATTTATAATTAATTGAATATTGCATATTTAAGTCAAATTAATTGTCCATTTTAAATTTTTGTCCATTAAAATGCTATTAAATTATTTTGAATTGGCAACATTTGTAATATATAAATAATAATATGCTAATAAATGAACAATTTAATATGGATATAAATTATATATAACAATTACATGTAATGATTTTAATTTTAATTATATATATTTAATAATATATTAACACCGAATCAAACGACCCCCAATTGATGACGCAAAAATTAGTTTATAGCGTAAAATCATATGGAAATGATCACATTTGCTTTAAAGCCTAGTTTAGAATATCCTTTTCATCTATACTCTTATTTCTCTTCTGAATTCTTTTGAATCTATACATGTGAAAAGAATAAAAATCTTAGTAGATCAAATTTGAATCAATAAAGAAACAAAATAATAAAAACTCAAATAAAGAGAAAGTTAATAGTAAGGTAGGACTTTGAGCACCATCTTTGCCTACATTCTTAATGTCATTATCCTTATCATCCATTCTAGACTATACACTTAGCAAAAACCACATAAACAAACAAATGAAAGGGGAACAATAAAACATAAAAGTGAAAAAAAACAGAAGTTTCTTAAATAGAGAAAATTCAAAAATCAAAAGAAAAAGAGAAAAATTACCTAACATATATACATCTCAATTTGACAATATATTTTCTCACCTTAATAAAGATGTGGAGAAGACAAAGATAACAGACGAAATCAACACAATAGGGGTGACTATTTAGAACATGTAACAAAAAAAATACTATCATTGAAGAAATGAGAGGAGAGTTTGGGTCTTTTTCAAATATGCGTCCCTTTCTCATTTCTTCTTTCCTTGATTGCCTGTTATTTCATAACTCTGTTTGAATTTTAAAATAGAAACATTAGGTACTAATAATTGCCATATAAGGGTGGTTGTGAAATTGTGCTCAATTAGAATATACAATAAAAATTAATTTCCTAATTTGGTGTGTCATAATTGTCCATAAATTATTTTGTGTGCAAATGATTATGTGTCATAATTATCCATAAATTGATTTATATGAAAATGAATGTAAGGTTGACATATGTAAGCAAAAAATAGAGGGAACCATTCTATTGTTGCCAAGTGGGTTAAGATTCTATGTGGAATTGCTCTAGAGATTGACATGTGGAACTTTTCTATTTAATGTGGATATAATTTAAATGGACATTTCAATTATATAAATTATATATAAGAATTCCATAAATTTTTTTATAACAATTACATGTAATGAATTTTATTTTAATTATATATATTTAACAATACATTAACACCGAATTAAACGACCCACAATTGATGACGCAAAATTTAGTTTATTGAGTAAAATCATATGAAAATGATCACATTTGCTTTAAAGCCTAGTTTAGAATATCCTCTTCATTCATATTCTTAAAATATATAATAATAATTATACACAAATATCTTCCCAAATTATACTTAAAATATATAATAATAATTACTTTGGTCCTTGAAACTTATATTAAATTATTGTCATAAATAATAGAATGTAAAAAAAATTATTAATTAAGTAAAAATTATTTATGGATTTCTATTTAGGAAAAAATTAGGTGAATATAAGTAAAAAAAAAAATTGATTAAGTATATAATTTTTTAAAAAACAAAAAATACTCGTTAGTTTATTCTTGATTTCAAAAATAAGTAAAGAAACTATATATATTATTCTCGTTACTTATTAACAAATTATTAAGTCAAATGACCAATAGAATTTTTAATTATAATTAAGGTAATTATTTCAAAGGTACGTATTTAATAGAATTTTCAAATTCAAAATTCAAATATAGCTATTTAAAACTCATTAATGTAATAATTATAATGATTATAATTATGGTTTGTAACCAAATCAAATATTTACGAAACAACATATAACGACACGTGTCATCCGAATCTTTCTATAAATGACACGTGTCATCCAAACCTTAAAAGTTACTCTTGATTCGCCACATGTTATCTGAACCTGTGAACGGATTCTCAAATTTATTTATAATGATTATATATAAAATATATTAATGATTTGGAAACCTAATATACATATTTATTTAATATATATGAACACTAATATCTATACATCTCTACATAACTAATAAATATTTTAACTAATAATAGTTATGAAAACAATATACCACTATAACAAGGTAATAAAAGTGTAATTAACATGTTTATAATAAAGAAATTTAAAACACATTACGGTTGTCATGCGTATTGCTGTACCTTTTTTTTTCTCAAATTAATAACTAATAATGAATAATTATTTAATTAACTAGTTCATTAATTTACAGTTACTTATTTATAACTTATTATTAGTTTACTTTTTATTTTTTAAGAGCCAAAACAACGATGAATAATTTATATCAAAGCGTATTAGTATTTACATGAAAATCTAATAATATTTAAATTATACTGTAAAAATATATTATAAGGGGATTGAATATTTTACATGAAATAACATTAATATCTAAATTATTATAGATATTTTTTTAAAGAAATTATACATTTAATATAAAAGTTATATATTTTTTTTTAATGTATATCATGCGTAGCATGGACCTACATGCTATAGAGTCTGATTTTCTTCCGTGTGTTATTGTGGAATATGTATTTTATAATGTGATTTAATGAGTTGAAATTTTATATGGAAGATATTTATATTTATATTTATATTCATGTATACATTTTTTATATGAATTATAATGTTCATATTTCTTATTATATCAAAATATCAATTTTTTTCTAATTTCAAAATATTAAAAAAATTGAATTTTTATATATTTTATTTATATTGCAATAATCCATACTTATACCCCATTCGTTGCACAAGTAACCACACTAGTTGGCTAACAAATTGCTGAGTTAAAAGATAAGAAAATCATGATGGATATGAAGGATGTGCATTATTACTAAGCTTATCTTGTTTCGCTATTTCTTGAACGCACAAGAATGTAATGGGCAGAGAAACCCCTTGTACTCTACATTTAATATATTTTGTCTTAGACGATAATCCTAACTGCTAAGATTCTCCTAGATAGGGATGGCAATTGTACCCGGACCCGACGAGTACCCGCAAAAAATATCCGTAATGGGAAGGAGAATTATCCGCTTAATGCGGATGGGTCCGGAAACAAGTAATTACCTGCAAAATTTAGCGAGTATGGGTACTATAGTACCCATCCCGCCCTATACCCGCACATACTAATATATATAAATATTTAATTATAATATTACATATATATAATTATAATTTTATTTTGTATTAATTTATTAATTTAATTAATAAAATATAACAACTGAAGTTACTGAACCCTAAAAAATAAAATTTCTTTTTTCCCATTCTTTACTTCTGTTGCGCTGCACCTTGTTCTTCACGTTTGATGCATGCGGTTTGCCTCTGTTCTCCGCATCATCAACTCATCTCCCTTCTATTGCTTGCTGCACTCATAGATGGCTATGTTTCTAATGTTGTTTTGCTATGCCTTATTTTTGAATGATGTAAGATTATGTTTGGATGCATTTAATTTCATGTTTGAATATTTTTAATGTTATATTTGGATTATTTAAGGATAAGTTTAGAGAATTTAAGATTATGTTTGAGTGATTTAAGAGTGAATTTTTAATTTGGTTGTACCAATTTTTCCAATTACTATTTATTTATTAATTTATTAACTTTACACATATGTAAAGTGTGGATTGTGGATGCAAATATGAGTATACAGGTACCTAGTGGGTACGGAAATAGAAATTAAAGTTATTACTTGTGCAAGTATGGGACCGGGTACGGATTTTTTTTTCAAACACGAATATAAAAACGGCTAGTATAATACTTTATCCAGACCCTATCCATTTGCCATTCCTACTCCTAGAGCAGGTTCGGTGCATAGACGAGATAGTGGCTCTGGGCTCATGATCATATGCATGGTGATGGTGATAGGAAGAGTACATGACATTTTTTTTATAATAATAATAATAATCTAAATATATTTTAAAAAATTGAAGATGACTATAGTCTCACCATGTGACCCTTCCCTCGTCTCCTGTCTATAATCTAATACATTTTTAAAAAGTAGATATTATGACGAAATTTCTTATTACTACTATACAGCAAGAGTAACAAGACGCCAACAAATGTGTGAATCAGTGGTAAGGGATTATTTCAACTTAATCTAGGTCTTCGGTTCGAGGCTTGAAAATGCAGCTGCATTTATTAGGAGAGCTTTGTCATCCTATGTACCCCTTCCCGACTCGAAATGGTTGCACACTTTACCACCATTTTAGTATACCAAAACAAAGAAAGAGTAACAGGACGAAAGAGTTTCACTCAAATTGGGAATGCTGGAGCCTACCATTTTTGTGGGAATCTATCTGATGCCACACGTCAATTTGATGAGTAAGTATTCATCACTGACACACTAAGCTAGGACCACCTTTTGCCACAATTCACAATTCCAACTCAGCTAGGAAAGCAACGGTACTTAATAAAAAAAAGATTATTATAAAAAAAAGATTAAATAATCTCACTAAAGATAATAGATTTAATTTTTTATGTTCTATCAATTATTTTTAAAAAACAAAATTTAGATAGCAGTTTCTTATATATTTTTAGTATTGTTTTCTAATTAAAATTAGAGTTTTATTTCGATAATTTGCATTAATCTTTAATATATGTAAATTATTAAGGTAAAACTCTAATTTTAATTGAAAAATAATATCAAAATTTTTTTATTTTTAAATATATAAAAAATTACGCTAAATTCTTTAACTTTATTTTTGTTTAAAGTAAATTACACAACTTCAAAAAAAAAAAAAACGGTGATAATTATAGGCCATTGCAGATATTGTCACTGACACACTCATCACTCTCTCTCTCTCCCAACCTAGCCATTTGGCCCACAATTCACAACTCCATCTCAATAAATGTGAAAGCGTTTAGTTGAAATCATAGAGGAATCAAGGGCGGGCCACCGGGAAATTAATTTTTAGAAATTAGTAGCTTTTGGAATCTATTCCTTTAAGACATCTATTATTTTTTTATATAGAAATTCTAGCAATACATTTTTTATTGAATATTATAAAATTTTGTTAGTTCCACTATATATTAAATGAGGTTTATTTATAATTTTATAGTTTTCAATAAATTTAATAAATAATAAATAATATGTTAAAAAAAGTGTCTTGTTAGTATTTCTCTTTTTGAAATAGAAGTTGCTATTATGTTTCAAAAAATAATTTTCAAAATTGTTAAAAATATAAAAAAATTGGTTCCAACTATATTTAAATTCTGAAATTTTTATTTTTATTTAAAACATAATAATATTTAATTTCTATGAAAAAAAGATTAAAAATATTAGGGTTAAATATGTTTTTAATCCCTAAATATTTTTCAATTTTCACTTTTAGTCTCTAAACAAAAAAATTGACTAGTTTTAGTTCATATACTTTTCCTTCGTTAACATTTTTAGTTCTTACCATTAAGTGATGACGTGGCAGCCACGTAATCAATTAGTTTGAAGTGGCTGCCACGTGTAAATTTTTTTGGCAAATTATGTTTTTAGTCCCTAATCTTTTCACAAAATTAACTTTTAGTCTCTCAACAATTTCTTGACCAGTCTTAATCCTTCATCTTTTTACGAAATTCACTTTTAGTCCCTTAACAATTTTTTGACCAGTCTTAGTCCCTCAACTATTGTTCATCATTGTTTTTAGTCCCTCCAATCAAGTATTACCATTAAGTAATGATGTGACAACCACGTTGACAGTTATGTGACTTGCCTTGTGGATTACTAGTTTGATGTAGGCATGGCAATTGGGTGGGTTAAGGGCGGGTTTTTCTCTCCCCATCCCCGTTCCCACAAAAAGTGGAGTGAGTCTGAGTTTAAAAGAGATGAGTTTATATTTTTGAATACCATTCCCATCCTTATCAAGTTCGGGTAAATTCAAGGGAAACTCATCACTTTTTTTTTTTACAATTTTAATTTAGTTATACATTTTTAAATAAATTATATATTAAGTTATTAATTATATTTTAATTCAAATAATATATAAAAAATAAATAACAAAGAATTTAAAAATAAAAAATTTAAAAATTAAATTATGTTTTTAATTAAATGTATAATTATAAATTTGTTATTTAATTATTATTATAATTTAAATTATTTAACTATTAAAATAAATGATTTATATTTTTAATAATTATAAAAAATAAAAATATGAAAAAACTAAACTCATATATATATAATAAAAAAATTGTAAAAAAATGTAACAGGGTGGGTACGAGAACAAGGGTGGGGCAGAGAGTCACATACCGAACCCAACTTTACAAGTTAGAGAAAACCCGACCTTAATCAAAGCAGGTTTTCCCTATCAAAGTCCGAACGAGGTTGTTGATTTTGCTTACTACATCTTCTTTTGTATTTTCTTTCCAAATTTTCAAACCTTTTTTCTAGTAGTTTTACACGGCTAAAAAATTTATAGCACCTTATAAACTGCTTAAAAATGTCTTGAACCAGTAACATTTTATCACGTGATTACTATGTCAAACTAATAGTCCACATAGCAAGTCACATGACTGCCAACATGGTTGCCACATCATTGCTTAACGGTGATACTTGATGGGAGGGACTAAAACCAATAACAAACAATAGTTGAGGGATTAAGATTAGTTAAAAAATTATTGAGAGACTAAAAGTAAATTTCGTAAAAAGATGAAAGACTAAGAGCAGTCACAAAATTGTTGAAGGACTAAAAGTGAATTTGTTGAAAAGATTAAGGACTAAAAACATAATTTACCAACAATGATGACATGACAGCCACGTCAGACTAGTTGATGACGTGGTAGCTCATGTGACTGCCACGTCATCACTTAATAGTGAGACTTAATGGTAGAGACTAAAAACGTTAACAAATGAAAAGTACAAGGACTAAGACCAATCAATTTTTTGTTTAGGGACTAAAAGTAAAAATTGAGAAAAGTTTAGGGACTAAAAATATGTTTAACCCAAAATATTAACATAAACATTTAGGGTTGATTTTTAATATTTAAAATATATTTGTGAAAATTTTTATATTTATGATGTAATAAACATTTTCTTTTTCAATAAAAACTTACATTTTTAAAATTAATTATAAAGACTAATATTAACAAAATTGTGAAAGGAAAAAAGGTTTAATTACCTTTTTAGTCCTTATAATTGTGCAAATTTTTCTTTTTGGTCTCTATAATTAGAAATAATCTATTTTGGTTCCTATACATGCATTTTCAATATCGGTTTAGTCTCTATCATTTTAAAACCGCCACAAATTGAATAAAAAATGCTAGAAAATGTTAATTTGTGACAGTTTTACACTGTCAATTTTTATTTTGTAATGATTTTATTTCACGGAGTTAAGACATACTTGACAGTAAGGACTAAACCGATATAAAAAATGCATCTATAAGGATTAAAACAGATTATTTCTAACTATAAGAACCAAAAAGAAAAATCTACACAACTATAGAGGCCAAAAAAATAATTAAACCAAGAAAAAACCAATGATTCAAACTAATAAGTCTCAAATAAAAACAAAAGACAGGTGCAATTTCGTTTACGCAAGAATTAGTTTTAAGGTAGCATGAACTGTCGATGCTAGTGCTACTCTGACATCATGCAAGAATAGTTAGCAAGTGGACAAAAAATCAATGAGAGAGACACAAACTCTGGACGATTTCCGCTACGTACTTTTGGGTACGAAGATGCACAGATTGAGACCGACAGCCACCTTCGCTTTCTTCCACTTGCTTCTCATATTTTCTCACCTTCGGATCTAACACCGAAAATGACGCAACCCAGAAAGGAAAAAGCTCCACCCACAAATCCCAGATCTCAAATGATAAAAAGCTTTGAGCTTTGCTGCAAGAGAGAGAGAGAGAAGAGAAGAAATAGGGTTTTATGAAAACTAGAAACGGAGCACAAAAACCGGGTATCTCGATCTCTTTCAACGGCCCCGTGGTTTCAATCCTTTTTATTCCCCTTTCTGTTTTTGATGTTTTGGTCAAAAAGGATGGAAACTCACTCTGCTCTACCTCTTGCACGCAAATGGAAACTAACAACGTGGAACCAATTTTCTAACGAGCGGATCCTGTTGAATCTAACACAATTTTATTTATTTTTTGTGTATATTTTGATTTTCATTATTATTTTTATATATTTTAAGCTGGCCTTTTCAGGTAAAAGTTGACTGGTTGGTTTGACAAAATAAAAAGGGTTAAAGTTTGAGTGGCAGAACAGAAGGAATGAGAAAACAATAAAAAGATTCAATCATAAGGAGTCAAATTAAGTACTGAATTACTATAATGAAGACGAGACTAGATTACATTAATTATGACACATAAAGATAATTAAACACATGCATAAAAGCCAACAAGACACATGGATGTTGTGTCGGCTGTGTGTGTCTGGGATGTTGGGGGCCTTGCCTGACTTTTGAAATTGAAAGTATTTGCATGATGGCTACACCGTCCACGAATTTCTGCTTTGTCAAACTAGAGATCACACCAGAAACTCTAGCCATTGGTCAAGGCACAAAAAGTTCCTATCACATCAGAGATCTCCCCAGAAACTCTAGCCATTGGCCAAGGCATAAAAAGTTAGTGCCTATCACATCAGAGATCACATCAGATTGCTCTATAAAAGCTTCCCTTCTGCCTTTGGCAAATGCTACACAACTTCACATACTAACAATCATGGGTGTGAGTGAGGGGACTGTCGCGATTCGTTCTGAGTCTGTGACTGGCAGGGTGAGGCAAAAGCGTTGCAGGGCTGAACCTGTGACTGTGAGGGTGACGGTGACTGTGACTGTGACTGTGGGGCAAAAGCGTCGAAGGGCGAGGCAAAAGCGTCAAAGGGTTGAACCCGTTCTGCCTGAACCCATTCAGCTTCAGCCTGAACCCGATCTCAAGCCCCAGCTTGTTCTGCCAGAACTCGATCTCTCGCTTGGTCCCCCTGTTCACAAGCACCGGCCTGTTCTTATTGATTTTTTCAATCCCCAGCTTGTTCCGCCTGAAGCCGGTCTCGATCTCTCGCTTGCTGCCCCTGTTCGCGAGGAACAAGCATCTTCTGTTGCTGAAAATCAGGTTGGTTGGTCACTTATTTGTTGTATAGTGTCTAATTTAACATACATATATATCTACCCGGGCCCTCCTCACTTTTATTCATTTCATGTCAATTCATTTCTTTCCTTTAACTCCATTTTTTTTTTGGTCCGCCTAAAAAAGTTTATTAAATATAGGGGTACAAGGGGTACCCCAACCCTTATACATAAAAAAACAGTAACTAGCCAACATGTCCCTAATCTCTCCCTACCTATCCTCCCACCTGCAGGGCCAAAAACAGCAAATATATATTGCCATATGTATAGCAGAAATTACAGTACCATACACACAGATAGTACCATTCACCTACCTACAAGCCTTTCAAGCAAATAGATAGCCTGATATATATTAGTTGTTAATTATATATTATTATTTATTGGCTTTATTGCCAATCTCTCTCTCTCTATATGTATATAAATATACGTCATTAATTAATTAAGGAAGTAATTAATTGCAATTACATAGATACTAAATGAGATTTAATTATTTCAGCTTCCGCGCTCTACTATCTAGGAAACGTAACACGAAGTGAAAGTGATGGTAGCTCCACCTGGATCAAAGCATAGTGGAAGAAGATCAGGGAAATGATACCCAATTTGTGCAAAAGAAGTGTGCCCGTGCAGTCAAAGTGTTAAATTAAGAAGAATTTATGTTTGCGTAACTGTTTTTTCTTCTTCTTTTTTTTTCCTTTTTGTCTCTGTTTGACCGGTGTAGGTCCTTTGTTTATGTGGTGCTCTGTGAAAGAGAGGTGGTGTGGAGTGTGCACGTGATGGGGTAACTTTTATTTGTGTTATAACATATGCCTATTAGATTGGATTAATGTGGCCGGCTTCTATCATGTGTACGACCTTCATTATCTCTGCCTTTATTTGTCATAATTAATCTAGTCTTGTAGTCTTCATTGTAATTCTGTACTTTGACTCCTTTAGATCTTTTCATTTTTCTCAAATTCCTTCTGCCAAGTCAAGCTATGTTGTAGATAATAGTTGGAAAAGTATTTTTACAAATTCTAATGCATAAAATCAAATTCTAAACTATAAAATAAAGAAAGAAAAAATTGTTGTTTTGGGAACAAAAATATTTTAAACTCTCTCAATTAAAATTCAAACACGCACTCAATCAATCTAACTTCAAGGCTGAAAAAGACCAACTTAAAATACACTATAAAAATAATACTGAAAATAAAACATATATACATACAAAAAACAAATAAAAAATGCGTCCAATTAATAGCCTCTGATTCTGTGTTGTTTGTTTCTATTTGCATACAAGAGCACATTGAGTTTCCATTCCATCCTCGGTCTTTGGTTGTATCCACTTTGGCGCTGCCTAGACAAAACCCGAAATAGAAAAGGAAACGAAAAAGATTGAAAACACAGTAACTATCCACTCTTTTCTATGACCATGAGACCCTCACAAATCCATATGACCTCACCCACACCCACACTTTCCCTAACGTCTACTAATACTATTAATCTTTTTAAATAAAAAAAGATTAATTTAGCTGTAACATCTTATTAATTTAATTAATTAGTTCGGCAATTGGGATATAAAATAAGTTACTTATTTTCATAGAATAAAATTTGAAAAAAAATAACTTCTAATTAAGTTGGTAAGAAAAGCTTGTTTTCAACTTATACGGAGTTTATTCGCATAGTCTTTCCTTCGAATCCCAAAGCTACCAAAAATACCATCTTTTGTCAATTTTTTGTTTTTTCCAATTTTAGTGCTTCATTGGCATCCCCGTTAAATAATACTTACAAATATTAGTTTATTTTAAATTATGTTTATTTATTGTAAGGTTTTATGTTATTTTTAAATTATTTATTTTAGAAAATTAAAAAATATTATTTATTTTTAACTTTTTAAATATATTTTACATAAAATAAAAGAACATTAATGAAATGAGTAAATAATATAGTTAAATAAATATTTTATACTTTAAAATATTTATAATTATATTTTTTAAATTTAATTTAGATGCAATATTTTTTTTAAAATTTTAATTTATAGTTAAGTTTTTGAATTATTTATTTAATAGCTTTTAATATATATTGACATTATTGAAATTTGTTTAAATAAATTATTTTTAATTTTCTAAAAATATTATTGAACAATAATATAAGTTTTTAAATATTTAACTTTTATAATTAATACTTAAATTTATTTAATTAATATTATATAATAAAATATTTGTAAATCATCTTTAAAATCAATTTTTGTTAGTTAAATTAATTTTACATTTTTAAAATGAAAAATTTTAAATGTATTTATTACATGAAAGAAAAACAGGTTACTAAAACGAGTAAATAATATAGTTAAATAAAACTTTTATGTTTAGAAATATTTATAATGTTTATTCCTTTCAGTTTTTTATTAATTTTTAATTTGTAGTTAAGTGTTTTCATTTTTAATTACAACAATATATTTATTAAATGCTTTTTGGATTATTTGTTAAATACTGTTTAATATATATGGAAATTATTGAATTTTATTTAAATAAATTATTTTTTATCTTTAGAAAATATTATTAAACAATAATATAAATTTTTTAAAATATTTTAACTTTTGTAATTAGTATTGTATATAATAAAATATTTATAAATCATATTTACAATTAAATTTTATTAATTAAACTAGTTTTTGACATTTTTAAAATTAAAAATTTTAAATTTGTATATTTTAATACTTTTATGTGTTTTTGTTATCATTAAAATAAATTTATGCTGATTAAATTAATTTTACATAATTGTAGCTAAAAATTAACTTTACAAAATTTTTCCTATTTTATTAATATATATATATATATATATATATATATATATATATATATATATATATATAATTCTATTTAATGAGGCAATTATTTTAAATAAATTTAAAATTTAAACTTTTTTCACCAAACAACTTTTAGCTTAAAATGAGCTTCAAAACTAAAGAAAATTACCAAACGACTTTGTTTATTTTTAAAGCTCTTATTTTGAGTTTTAACTTTAAAGTAATTGTTAAGCCAAAAAAAAAAAAGTTGGATCAAACATAACTTAAATTGGTAATTGGCGTCCCACCATCTCTATCCCACTTTATATTACCTTTGCGATTTGGTACACTTGCCAAAGCCCAAAGGAGCAACAAGTTTTTATGCCTGAACTGGTAATCAAAGCCAAGTACATTCTTATACCTAAACTAATCAATACTAGCTAAATCGAATGTACATAAGCTTGGGACCTAAGCAAGTCATTTAAGACTAGAAATTTGAAACACTTTGAAGTTTTACTGAATAATAATAAGTAATAATCCAATTGATTACCAAAGTATAATAATAAATAAGACCAAATAATGAATGTCTGAGTTAGCACTCAATGCTAGATGGACTGGCAAGTGACAACTATCATATGCCATTAACTAAGGAACAAAAGGTATGCATTCTACAAAATATAACTTTTTAAACATTTAATTCTGCAGAGAAAGTGTTTCTTATTATCATTATGAGGGGGAAGGGGGAGACTGGAAATCCCCTGGTACTAACCTGTATGTTACATTCTTGTAAAATTCCAGGTGTTCATTCACATTCAGCTCAGTTGCTTTCCTTTTTAACATTTGGAGCCTTTCTTCATCTGATTTTTTTCTACAGCAACCCACAATTTGAAACTTAGGTTTTGGCAAGCTAGGATCTAATCTCCTAATGGCAGCTGAAAAAACCTCAAGTTGGAGAGTGTGAGCCTACATGTGAATAAAAAATGTCAATTTGGTTTAATCAACAAAGGCTCAAATGAGCCACAAAAAATGGTGTAACTCTTGTTCAAAAGATTCGGAGGAGTATGCCCATCTTCTCTGGTCGAAATTGTGCAACAGATATTATTACAGGAATTTCAGCTGATCGTTCCAAGGGAAGTACCTGCCCATATTGCATACCTGCTAGAATCCATTGGTGATTACCAAACTAGTTAAAACAATCACACGCACACACACCATCTTCAAATTGAGTGCTGACATTAAATTCAAGTTTTAAATATTTGGTAAATATGCATACTACACCAGGAGGAAACATACGAGAAACAGACCATAAGAGCCTCCCATGCCACAAAGCAACATGCAATACAGAATAGTTATCCATCTGACCAAACGAAATTAGGAAAAGAGGAACTTGACAATATAACAACAATTGTAGGACTACAAAGAACAAATTGTAAACCTGGAGTCCTGAAGTATCACAAGGAGGATAGACTCGCTTAATATGATCTGGAACTCTCCAAAGATTTTCAATATGGGATTTGGTCCAAGATGAATTGATCATAGCTACGTGTGCACAAGATCCTACAATCCCATACAAGCAGCTGAAGAATGTAGAATAGTTTATTTTGCACCTTGAAAGCCAAACACTGCAAGAAATAACTGTTAGATTCCTTAAAATATGAAAAGAGGTAAAATAATGTATGAATTTAGTGCATATTATAGCATAGAAGTGTGTATGCATTGAAGGGGAAAGGGAAGTATGCAAAAGGTGAACTTTCACATATAAAAACTTCAACTTTGCCAATTTCTATACCAAAATACTATTTTAAATAAAAAAAATCAATTCCATCTATACTCACCCTCAAAACAATTTGGATAGGCTATAATATTCAAATTTATGAAATATTTAAAAGAAAGAACTGATGCCATCATGAACAGGTGAGGAAAAGTCATGAAGTATGGCTAAACTAGAAGAGGCAAAAAATATACAAAATCCAATAGATAGAAATCAAAACTTTGTGTAATTAAGGCATCATTATTATACATCAAGCTGCACTGACAAACACGAGCTAGCATGTCTGAACTGATAGTAGGATAATGTGTATAGCAAATAACTTTGCATCCAAACAACCGGGCAAGTGGATATGTAAAAGCATATCCACTGGTGTCAGGGTAGACTTGCACAAATCCTCCCATGCAAGATAGATAGAACCCCAGACTTTGACCAATCATTGTAAAGTGCAGATAAGAGGTTTCTTCAACCCACTTTCTCTTGTACAAATGAACCACCTGAGAATTACGGATAAGAAAATACACAGGTTATTAAGATTTTAAACAAATCAAGTAGATTCTAGCAGTGTTATTAAACTTGGTCCAGCCCGGCCGGTTTGACTGGAAACTGGACACCTGGCCGGTCCGGTTACTTTATTGGATCGGAGATGCGAACAATCCAGTGCTTACATAGTCAACTCGGCCTCAAACCGGACAGAACCGGCTAACTCAACTGGTCCAAAGTGCCTGGTTATATCAGAGACTCTGTCTATCTATTGTAATGTTGAAGCACACTGTCCAAAACTCCGATTCACAGTCCCACATGCTGTCCAACACTGACACACATACTGTACTTATACACCATTCAATCTTGTCCACGCACTTCTCCATGATATGTGACACAACACTCTCCATCTGATGCATTACTACCCTCACGCTACTGGTGCTACTCTCAACACATGTGCTACTCTCCTTGAAAATTCAGTGGAAATTTTGTCCATCAGTGGGTTTCGAACCCATATTCTTTCAAGTGCCTAAAACATTTAATACAATCACACCAAAGAAACCTCTGGATAAATTTGACAAATATAATTTATATACTATACCCATAATAAAATTCACAAATTTAATATATACCAGTTCATGTGATTCAACCAATGACTCATGGATTCAACCAGTAACCTATTAACCTAGTACCTTGACCAAGTAGATCATCGGTCTGGCTCTAATAACACTAAATTCTAGCATAATAGTATGTGCCAAAATAAGTGCTATTTACCATTGGAATTTGGAAGAATATTCGTTTACATTATATAAGCAAATAATCATCACATTTATCTTATTCCATAGGTAAATGTCATCTAAGTTCTTGTTCTGTTCTAGACCATAGCATTAAACATCCCTCATCTCCTTCTTCCTATCAACACTGCCATCTACTCCACCTGCTAAGCAAGCAATGTCATATTTTACTGCCTTCCTCTGGCTCACTTCCTTTAGAGCAAGGAATACAGTTCAAGAAGAGCCAAAGGTCCAAGATCAGTTCATTTCATGCCTAGCTTACCCACAATCTATTTTATTCATGAGATTATGAGTGAACTAAGAACCGAACCAACCAGAGGACTAATTAACAGCTAAATACCAACCACCACTGCCTAATATTCTAACATGCACTACATATGCCAATGAATCTAGACAAGAGTTCTAGCATATTCAATACTCCCCATCTATCCTCTGATCATTACTGCAATTGAAAAACCTGCTTCCCACTCAGATAAAGCCATATTCACAATGACAGATAAACAAAAACCCATAATTCCAAAAATAGAAGAGAACCCAGATGAGAAAATGGAGAAAAGAGAGTACCTTTGGAGGAGAGATGAGCGTGACCCCAAAGCAATCAAGGGCTCAAGCCATCAAGATCTCCAGTGTAGACATAGCAGTCAAGGCTCTCCTCTTGGATACCTCTGATGGCACACCACAGCACCCTTTCCCCACCGCCACCATTGTTGGTGTCGGGGTGGAAGAACCCCACGGCTCTCTTCCTCCGCCATCTGCCATTAATTGGGCTAATGCAAAATCCCACAAGCATGGCAATGATGAGCGCAGCGATGATCATTGTCAGCATCAAGTCAAGGTCACAGATGCAGATGTTCAGAGATTCAATGTTGTCCAACAAATTGGACCCGATATAAGAATACTAAAATATTTCTTGGTGCCGCCAAACAAAAACATGAGAATACTAAAATATTTCTTAGGAGTAGAAAATTGGGCCAACCCAACCCACCCTCAACTCGCCAAAAAATATATTAGGTTGGATTAAACCCATTTTGAGACTTTAGAGTGGGTTGGAAATTCCAAGGTTGGGTTGGGTTGAACCACTGTAATTTAAAAATAAATAATAAAAAATGTAAAAATGAGTTATAAAAGACTGACTCATGGGTTAACCAACCAAATAAATAAAAAGATAAAAGAAAAACATAACCATTAATTAGCCCATCAAAAGTCAAAACATCGAAATACATGAAATACTAATGCATCCATCAATAACTGCAAAAGGCCAAAACTAGAAACATTAAAACTTTAGTCCAACATTTAAATTTGACATGTCAAAAGAATAAAGATTATATAACACATAAAACAAAACAAAATAAAATAAAATAAAATAACTCCCTCTAAGACTAAGAGCTTCCAGTCAGGGATATTGTATCCAGGGATTAAAATAGCATGCTATAGCGCCGGGATAGCACCACAGCAGGGCGGAGCGGCCCCTGGCTGCGACAAGGACCTCCGGTGCAGAGCGGTTCACTGTAGCGACATCGCGGCCGGTGTAGCGGCTGGAATTGCGGCTGTAGTGGCTGGGATAGCGCCACTACAGCATTTCTGCAGGTGCCCATGAAAAAAAAAACACCTTGTTAGCTTTTGAAAAATAACCGTTTGGCACCTACTTATTCTGAACAGCTATGTTAAAATAATACTTTAGTTACAGTTTATTATTTTTAATTAAAAAGTTATTTTGACTTTTCTTTTGCTGAAAACCTACTCCACTAGCCCCTCCTTTTTCTGAACAAAATCTGAAACACAAGGAGGCTTCAAAAAGTCCTCCTCACTTTTTCATTTGTCTTTTCTAGTTTCTCTTACTCCCCTACTCCTCTGAAGCGTAAAGGAGGCATCAGACCTTCTTTTTTCTTTCAACTTTCTTCCTTCCTAATACCCACTTCATTCTTACAGCTTACTAAGACTCCACCCACTTGCTTCAGCAGTTCCTGACCTCCTCCAGTAGTTCGGGACCTGCTCCAGCAGTCCAGCAACTGCTTTCCTGGTTCCAGGAACTGCATTTCTTCCTCTGTTTTCTTTTCTGGTGTTCTTCCTCTGTTTTCTGATTTAATTTTTTTTTTGGTGACTTTTTTCTGTTCTCCCATGACTGATTCTGATTCTATCCTTCCCTATCTTCTGTTATCATTTCTCAGCCATGGCAACCCCTGTGAGGAAGAAATCCATAGCTGTCACAGTAGTGATAATGATAACGAAGAAGATTTGGATTTAGAAGATGATTGATGATTCTTATTTCTTATCTAATATCTAGTAGAGTAGGAAACTTGTATTTTGTTGGTGTATACTTCTATGTTTTGTTTAAGACACCTATAGACTCGTATGACTTTTTGTTGTTAATTATGAATGTCATGAATCATACATTATCTAACTTGAACAGAGTTCCTGACTTGCAGTTTTATATATATATGAATCTGTTTCTGTGATTCTGTCGCTGAATTTTTACAAAATGGACACCTATGATTCTGTTTCTGTGAGAACAGAGTTGCTGACTTGCTGTTATATATGTATGATTCTGTGAAGAGACTTGCTGTTAGATATTTAATTCATCTAATGCATTCTGTGAAAAGTTGCTGTATATAGTTTACATCACATAAACTATATAAAAAAAAATTAGAATAGCGGCTGTCCCGCTATACGCTATACCGCTATAGCGTTTTCCGGGTCAGCCGCTACGCTCTACTATCCGAGATTTAAAACATTGATTGTATCTATTATCATCTTTGTGAACAAAGACCCTACTAATTCAACATGATTTTTAAGTTTAAGCTCCAGTGAGCACATGTGGTTTTATTTATACATAGTTCATTACACACAGAAATGCAAGTAATTTCAGTCAACCAAACCAAAAATAGATAAGGGCTAAGGACTATGAGCCCTCATAAAGATCAAGTAAAAAAACAAGTGAGCATCTTTCATACCAAGCAGTCCTCGTCAATCAATCGAAGTCACAGCATAGTGAAACTAGACAAGATTTTAGAAGTCATAATTTTTTTTACTAGAATTAAAAAAGGCATAAGTTTCACCAGAAAATAGTAAACATACATCTTAAATATGCATTTACAACAATTAAGAATGTCTAGTTCAACAGTTCCAAAACTTGACAAAATCTCTATAACTATAGTTTTAAAACTGTAGGCACTAGTCATTAATCCAAAAAGCAAATGAAAGTGAACAAATGTATGTAGGATTAGTGACATTACCAAGACCAAGACATGATATTTCATGATCAGAAAGTGATGGCTGTTTTATATTCCTCATCCAGAAGCATTGCTGCAGTGTATTCCACTAGTGCCCTGTCCTAATCCTTAGTCCTTAAAGGCTGCATTTAGTGCTAACAACCAGGTGAGAACTGACTATTTGTGTATGACAGAAATTAAAAAAAAAATAGAGACAAAATATTAAACAGTCTCATTTCACTGCACAAATTTAGAATATTAAACATGATTCAAAGATGCTGCTCGGTTCTGTTAGAAATTTGAATCAGCAAGAATGCACAAATTTTGAACACCTGTACTTGCTGTTCAGTTCCTGTATCCAAAGATGCAGTTATCACATCTATGTATACATTCTATGCTGCTCTAAAGCAATTATGTGATGAGATGTAATGGTAAAACAAGTATAAAACAGATGCAAACAGAATATCATTGATGAGTACAAGCTAGCTTGCAGCAACAGAAGAACAACTTTGGGAGAATGATTCATTTTGATTGATTCAGGACTTCTAATTTTTAAAGCAATTATGTGAAGAGACATAATGGTAAAACAAGTATAAAACAAATGCAAACAGAATATCATTGATGAGTACAACCTAGCTTGCAGCAGCAGAAGAACAACATTGGGAGAATGATTCATTTTGATTGATTTGGGACTTTTAAGTTTTAAAGCAATTATGTGAAGAGATGTAATGGCAAAACAAGTATAAAGCAGATGCAAACAGAATATCATTGATGAGTACCAACTAGCTTGCAGATGCAGAAGAACAACTTTAGGAGAATGATTCATTTTGATTTATTCAGGACTTCCAATTAACTACTAAACACCTTTAGTTAACTACCACAGGTGCACATACAATTTTGTAAAATACTCACCTTTCTTTGGGCCAATTAGTATTCACATAAATTATAAGCACACAACCTTTTATATTTCAAAATCAATTAATTTTTACAAGAGAGGCCACCTTGGTGACATGTTGCTTCAATTAATTTTCGCAAAATATATATACATAAACTTTCCAATATTCAAATTTAGAATTACTGAAAAATTATACCTAAAATTAAGCACATAACAACTTGCAATTTTCCAGAACAGTACATGTATACACACAATAATGCAAATCAATTTTTAGTAGCATATATATATATATATATATATATATACATGCAAATCTGAACAAATAGTGCAAATTAATAACCCAATTTTATATATATGCACGTGATTTATAGTGACCCATCAAAAGCATAATTTATTGAATTCAAAGGAAAAAATAATAATCTCACCGTCAAAAGCATGATATTAAGCCATTGTATATACACGAAACGAAACCCAAAATAGAAAAGCATTTTAGCTTTTAAATAAAACAAAATCTTTATCTGGAAAAAAAAAAACATAAGGCAATACATGTAAAGTCTATAATAATTAGCCTATATGATTTGAATCATGCGAATTCAAGCAATACGTATGCCTTTAAAGCAATTTCATTAATCCTTTTAATATATAAATATGTCCATAATGAACCCACATATATTGTAATGAATTTTGATCAAAGCATTATACATGGTTGAATTCATATGATAACAAAATCGTAATGGCGATACATACATATAAAAAAAGGTCACCAAATTCAATTTTGAATCATACAGATAAAAAAACGGACAAATCAAACCGAAATTAAAAAAAAAAGGTAATCATACGATCATGACTGAATTCGTGAAACTTAATGATCAAACATTACTGACTCTGATACCACTTGTTGGAACCAAAATTAATTTATAGTGAGAACCATCACCTACAACCCATAATCAATTATATTAATCATTAAGAAAATATGCAAAAGCATACCTAAGTGTGCACAAGATCCTACAATCCCATACAAGCAGCTAAAGAATGTATAATAGATTATTTTGCACCTTGAAAGCCAAACACTGCAAGAAATAACCTTTAGATTCCTTAAATTATGAAAAGAGGTAAAATAATGTGTGAATTTAGTGCATATTATAGCATAGAAGTGTGTATGCATTGAAGGGGAAAGGGAAGTATGCAAAAGATGAACTTTCACCTATAAAAACTTTAACTTAGCCAATTTCTATACCAAAATACTATTTTAAATAAAAAAAATCAATTCCATCTATACTCACCCTCAAAACAATTTGGATAGGCTATAATATTCAAATTTATGAAATATTTAAAAGAAAGAACTGATGCCATCATTAATAGGTGAGGAAAAGTCATGAAGTATGACTAAACTAGAAGAGGCAAAAAAATACACAAAATCCAATAATTAGAAATCAAACCTTTTCACAATCAAGGCATCATTATTATACATCAAGATGCACTAACGAACACGAGATAGCATGTCTGAACTGATAGTAGGATAATGTGTATAGCAAATAACTTGACATCCAAACAATCAAGCAAGTGGATATGTAAAGGTGTCAGGGTAAACTTGCACAAATCCTCCCATGCAAGATAGATAGAACCAGACTTTGACCAATCATTGTAAAGTGCGGATAAGAGGTTTCTTCAACCCACTTTCTCTCATACAAATGAACCACCTGAGAATTACAGATAAGAAAATACACTAGTTATTAAGATTTTAAACAAATCAAGTAGATTCTAGCAGTGTTATTAAACTCGGTCCGGCTTGGCCGATCGACTGGTTTGACTGGAAACCGGACACCTGGCCGATCCGGTTACTTTATTGGATCGGAGATGCAAAACATCCAATGCTAACGTAGTCAACTCAGCAAACCAAACAGAACTGGTGACTCAGCCTATCCAAAGTGCCTAGTTAAATTAGTGACTCGGTCTATCTATTGTAATGTTGAAGCACATTGTCCAAAACTCTGACTCAGTCCCACACGCTATCCAACACCAACAGATGTACTGTACCTATACACCATTCAATCCTGTCCACGCGCTTCTCCATGATATGTGACACAACACTCTCCATCTGATGCATTACTACACTCACGCTACTGGTGCTACTCTCTCAATGCCCTACTCTCCTTGAAAATTCAATGGAAATTTTGTCCATCAATGGGTTTCGAACCCATATTCTTTCAAGTGCCTAAAACATTTAATACCATCACACCAAAAAGACCTCTTGATAAATTTGACAAATATAATTTATAGACTATACCCATAATAAAATTCACAAATTTAATATATACCAGTTCATGCGATTCAACCAATGACTCACGAGTTCAACTAGTAACCCAGTAACCCATTAACCCAGTACCTTGACCGAGTCAATCATTGGTCTGGTTTTGATAATACTAAATTCTAGCATAATAGTAGGTGTCAAAATAAGTGCTATTTACCATTGGAATTTGGAACAATATTCGTTTACACTATATAAGCAAATAATCATCACATTTAGGTTAAATTGCTTTTTTGGTCCCTATACTTTCACGAACTTTCCCTTTTAGTCCCTATAGTTAGAAATCGTCCCTTTTGATCCCTATACTTGAAATTTTAATCCCCTTTGGTCCCTGCCGTTAGTTACTTAGTGACGCCGTTTAAGTTGGTCTGACTGGGGTTTGAATTACTAACCTTATGCCATGTGGCGCTATAAGGATGGTTAGATTGGCGGTGAAATGGACGGTCAGATTTGTTGAGATCATTGGTTGTCATTCATTTGGAAGGGAAACCATTCGACGAAGGCTTTTGAGTTCCTTGCTTTCTTCTTTGTTGTTCTCTACAAACTTGGTGGAGAAGGCAACTTACAAAACCCAGGAAAGGCGGTTGCTTTCATCACCTTCATTTTTGTTTTGTGGGTGTGCGAGAAGCAGGCTGCGCGATAATCTCGTTTCATTCCAGTTTGCAGTGGGATGCACTAGTGTGGGCAGAGTTTGGGATAGAGCTCTCGTCAGGTCGTAATAGAAGGCAAGACATGTATACCCTTTTGAGGAATTTCAATTTTTGTGATAGTAGTCATGTATCCATATACCTTTACGGTGGATGTTCTTCACAGTGGCCACTTGCTCAAGACACCAACAAAGTCATGTGGTGATTGGTTAATGTACCTAGGCGGCAGAAAGAATACGATGAGCGAATGTGATCCAGATAAGTGGTCACTCCAAGAGGTAACCATTTTTGTGAAGGATTTGGGTTACAAAGGCTGTGTTCAAACTTTTTATCGTATAGCTGGTATTAGGTTGGAAAAGGGCTTGTTAGAGTGTGGACTAATAAGGGTGCAATGGAAATTGCTAGGATCACAATGAGCATTATTTAGAAACATGTTGAGGTATATGTTGTTCATTCATCACAGGCGACAGAGGGAGTGATGTTGACAATTAAAGGTGATGAGATAAGTGTTTTTGATGATGGTATTGTGATAGAAGATAGTTCAGAAGATGAGGAAGAACCCATGATAGAGGAACTTGACAGTGAAAATGACATGTCAGTTGAGGGGGATGAGGTTGCTAAAAGGTTTAAGGGGGATGAGGTGGCTGAGGGGTTTGAGGGGGAAAAGGTGGCTGACGGGTTTGAGGGGGATGAAGAGGAAGGCCTGAATAACACAATTGAAAATGATGGAGGGATGTCAGTTGATTACAATAGTGAAAACTTGGATTCAAAAGTAGAAGTCGATTTGGATGATGACTTCAATGTGTCAAGCAAGCATGGTGACCAAAGTTTTAATCCTTCGCAGATGGGAAGAGACTTTAAATTTGAGCTTGGGATGGAATTCGACTCAATTGGACAGTTCAAGGAAGCTATAAGGGAATATTCATTACTTAACGGATGGGGATTGAAATTGAAGAGGAATGATGTTGTTAGGTGTAGGATGGTTTGTCAAGAAGGTTGTAAGTGGACTGCATTTGTGAGTTAGGTTGGAGGTTCATTCACATACATGTTGAAGACCTTAATAGATAACCACACATGTACTAGGACTGACACTAGAAAAATGGCCTCAAGGAAGTGGATTTCTAAAAAATTGATTGAGCCATTAAAGTATAACAACATGTCTGTTAGTGCAGTGATTCAAAAAGTCAGTCAAGAATACTGTGCAAATATTTCTAGTAGAAAGGCATATTGGGAAAGAAGGCTGGCAAAGGAAATGGTGCCAGGAAATTATGCTGACCAATATAGCAAGTTGTGGGACTACACTAATGAAGTTAGAAGGTCTAATTCGGGCTCCACTGCTTTAATATTAACTGAGCCAAGTACAAATGGAAGTGCAGAGTTGTTTATGCGGTTTTATATGTGTCTTAATGCTGTAAAGCAAGGATTTTTGGCTACATGTAGGCCTATTATTGGTCTCGATGGGTGTTTCTTGAAGTCACCCTTTGGTGGAATGGTGGCAGTTGCTAGAGATCCCAATGATCAGTACTACCCTCTTGCAGTTGCTGTAGTGGAGAGCGAAAACAAAGATTCATGGAAGTGGTTCCTTCAAAATTTGTTGGATGACATAGGTCACAAGCAAAAATGGGTCTTCATTTCAGACCAACAAAAGGTATGATTTGATATATGTAATAATTGTTTATGTTAATCTATGCATGTTTGTTACTTGTCTAATGTCTTTTAAATACACAAGGTCTAGTCCCAGCTTTGCAGGAGATGTTGGATGTATTTGAACAGAGTATGTGTGAGGCACATATATGCTAACATGAAGAAATACTATAAAGGTGGTGCTATTCTTAGAAATAGGATGTTGGCAGCATGTAAAGCCACGTATAAGGGAGATTGGGAGAAAAAAATGGTTATGTTAAAACAGGTGCATATTATGTTGAAATGATTAGTATTTTATCTCATGTTATTCTAACTTGTGTCTTGATTGGTTGATACAGGTATCTAAAGAAGCACACGATTGGTTGATGCAGCTAAACCCAAAATTATGGTCGAAGGCACACATGACAAAGTATGCAAAGTGTGACATGATAATGAACAACATATCTAGGGATGTCAACTACTACCCGTACCCGCCCCGCCCAATAAAACTTATACCCGTACCCGCCCCATTACCCGTGCGGGTATCCGTTAAGCGGATACCCGCGGATATTTTTAATATCCGCGGGTATCCGTGAATATCCGCAGGTATTTTTAAAAAAAATAAAATAAAAAAAATAACAAATTTATTTTATGTGTTGTGGACAATTATAAAGTGTTGCAAATTTCACTTTGAATTTATAAATTTAAATTTATAAATTAAAGAGTTATAATTTAAAATAATCATTTTAAACATAAATTTTAATTATTCTAACAATTTTTCTAAAAAGAATATAGTTTAAATGCTCACAAATTTATGTTCTTTTTCTCTTGTAATATAATTGTATAAGATTTCTCTCGTAATGAACAATCTTTTTGAAAATTTTGAATAAATTTATGTAATTTTATCTATATTAATATGTAAGGGTATTTAAGTAAATATATAATTGCGGGTAGCGGGTATCCGCGGGTATGGATACCATGATATCCGTACCCGCCCCGTTAATAAACGGGTAGCGGGTATACCCGTTTAGAATATTCGCGGGTATCCATTTAAAGTACCCATTTTCTACCCGTGGCGGATTTTATCCGCGGATATCCGCGGGCACTGGTATTTTTGACATCCCTAAACATATCAGAGGCTTTTAATGGGAGGATCTTGCAAGCTAGGGAGCAGCCAATAGTGTCTATGCTTGAATGGATAAGGGTATACACAATGTACATATTTGCAAACAATAAAAGAGTGGCAGAGAAACAAAAGGCGAATGGTGATAAAATATGTCTAAGGCCAATGAGAAGATTGAGCCAAGAGATCATAGAGTCCCTAAAGTGGGCTGTGGTTTAGGGTGGAGGTAACAAGTACGAGGTGCAAAACCACCCATTTGCATTTAAGGTTGATTTGGATTAAAAGAGTTGCTCATGCAGGTTCTAGGGTTTGACTAGAATTCCTTGTAGGTATGTCTTTTATATTTGATTGCCAATTTGATGGTGTAATTAAGGGTCTTAATACCTGGCTGTATACCAATGTCTGTATACTTGAGGATGGAATTGAGGGTCTTAATATAGTTTCCAGGAACATGTTGAGTATGTGAATTATATGGAGTTGAGTGTATATGGAGCTACTTAACTCCTAAGAGTTTTACTCCACTGATCATTAGTCAAAGGCCTTGGTCTTGCATGTTTTACTTGGAGAAGCTCTAGTATATGGTTACTTTTCATTAGTCATGTAGATAAACAATACCAGAGAGATTTTGGACATACAAAAGTAATTTCTAGCACCGCTTTCTCTAAAGTTATTTATTTAGTAGATTTTATGAAACCATAGTAACATTAGCATAAGAGTTAAAAAATGAGATCCTACTTATAGTTGAGAGAGTGGAGGGGAGGAAGCAAGTAAAACTTCTTCCACCAACAACCTCAAATACATCCAATAGGGTGATTATCTCACAACAAATTAGAGGGCGGTTCTAAAGAGAGTTCTCAACACCAAAATAAATCAAACAAGTGCAAAAATTAGACATGAGATGCAAGCTTGCAGCATCTCAGGTACATCTTGGGCTTTTGTTGATTGTAGGAATTTACCTAATATTTTCAAGTTTCCTTTGGGATCATTATAACATTGTATTGACATTTTGAAGCACCATTAGATTTTGTTGATTGTAGGAATTTGTGTGTAGAATACCATTCTCTAACCTTTGTTTGGGCATTTCACTTGGATATAATTCTTAAAATCATAACAAGCATGACATTTGTATCTTATTCTTAAATAACTGTGATTATATTTGGTGAAAATTTCTTGGAACAAGGCATGTATGCAAAGTAACCCAAAGCATGATCCTGTAGTATGATGTGATTCTTGGTTAAATCTTATCAACTCCCCGTCATTGACTTGTATATATTTACCATGGATATATTATGCTAAACGTATCTCAACAGTTTGGAAGTGAAACGATCTATATTATACTATTTGATTGGATCTACCCTCTCTCCAATTATAAGAAAGAAAACCTGTTTAAAGATGTCTAAATTTAAAATAATGAAAGAAAAGGAATTTGCAAAATTAATAGTTAGAATTCTGATACTGGCTTCTAATTTTTCTGTCTAATACACATCCTTTTTTTTTTTATACTTGTTGGTTTGGTAACAGACGAGGCTCATTTTTCACTCACAAACACTATATAACACACACACACACACACACAATTAATGCACACACAATGACTTTCATACACTGTATAATAGAATTTGGTATGCATTCATAACAACAAAAACACACACAGCAACAATGTAACCCGAATCATATAAACCTAGAACGTACTGATGCAAATGTTTTAATTTTTTGTAGGCATGCTGTCGCAGCAATCCTTTATTTTAGATTGCTACCTTCTAATTTTGTTCATCAATATTATCATTTGGATATGTACCTGACCTGCTATGCACCTATTATGGAACTGGTTAATGGTGAAGATCTATGGCAACAAACTGGACTCCCAACTGTCTTGCCCCCACAAATTAGAATCCCAGTAGGCAGACCAAAGAAGGTGAAAAGAAGAGAGAAGGTCGAAGCCCCCAAATCATATATATGGAAGAGAACAAACACATCTTTAAAATGCAATAGGTGCGGTGCATATGGACATAGCAAAAGGGTGTGTCAAAATATGACATTGCCTAAAGCAGACCCTCCTCCAAATAAAGTGAGAGAACCCTCATCAAAGAAGAAGAAGACTACAACCAAATCAAATAAGAGAAAGGAAGCTGCCTACACATCAACTGCACAGAGTACTCAAACAACTCAACCATCTTAGCCACAAGGTAGTCAAGGAACTCAGCAAAAGACCAGTCAACAATCTCAAACCCAGCCAAAAACCACATCAGTTGCAAAAACCACCCTCAGGCCCAAATTACAAATTAGGAAAGGCAGCCTCCAATGGAGGGGAGAGCATGCCATCACCCCACAACAACTGCATGATGCTATCTCCAACTGTATTGAGAATACAACCAACAAGAACAAAAAAAGTCTTTAAAGTTTTTGTTTTAGTCCCCTTTGTTTTTTGGAAAGGCAGCTAGGGTTTTTTTGTGAATGTAACCTTTTTTGCTTTATGTTGTTTGATGCCCCACACAGATAGCTTTTTGTTTGGGACCACTATGTTCAATTAGTGACATGTGACTATTTTAACATTGTATTTGGCAAGCTGTCTGCTCTTGTCATTAATCCACTGAATGATATTAGTTTACTATTATATCAATGGATCAATTTTATTCCATTATATCAATTTACTTTTCCTTTTCATTATAAAACACATAATAACATTAACAAAGAAGACAAATTTGAACAACAATGTTAACCATAAATTGACAATCATTCAGTAACTACAACTTGTACTTGCATGACTACATGACAACTTGAACTCTCCAACAACAAAATACATTGACTGCATCAAACTTAACAACTCCTCAATACCAAAATATATTCACTGCAAAACAACTCCTAAACACCTTACGAAACATCACCAGCATCTTCTAAAACCCAATACTCTTCTTCAGCTACTAAGCATCCTACTTAACAAATTTAGCATTAAACAACGAAATAAGAACACCTATACATAGTACAAGAAAAAATAGTCCCCATGAACAACACAACAACATCTTCAAAACCTCAATCCTTTTCCTCAAGTCCACAACAAGTTCTCTTTGTTCTTCAATAAGATATTCCACATGTTCAGATGTCGCCTCCTCCATCCATCGGAAATACCCACAACTCCATGCTTCCTATGTCAACAACCCATGAAAAAAATCAGTAATGAAAATTGAAATGCACCCAAAAAGAACTTTAAATCAGAATCACAATACCGTATAATTAGGACACCTCAGGAATTTGCGCCAAAAATTTCTAAGTTCTTGATGTATAAAGCCTCACCCTCCCTCCGCACGCACAATTAGACACCCTTGGTGACCTCCTACTACTGCTCATTGAACGTCCTTCATTCTCCCTAGAAGAAAAATGACTCATGCTTACTTTGACAAAACCCGAATGCCCGTCACGGATTGATAAGCATAACTCACCAATGGCCGTCGTAGTTCGAAGATGAAGCACAGACCCACCAAGAAAAGGGCGTCTAAGGTTGCTTCAACGGAGATAAAGACCAACCACGTCATAAACAACCACATAAACATAGGGAAGCCATGTCACATGCACACAAACAACATCAATCGAATTTTAATAGCAGGGACCACAGGGGATCAAAATTTCAAATATAGAGACCAAAAGAGATGGTTTCTAACTATAAGGACTAAAAGGAAAAGTTCGTGAAAGTATAGGGACCAAAAAAGTAATTTAACCTCACATTTATCTTATTCCATAGGTAAATGTCATCTAAGTTCTTGTTCTGTACTAGGCCATAGCATTAAACATCCTTCATCTCCTTCTTCCTATCAACACTACCATCTACTCCACCTACTAAGCAAGCAATGCCATATTTTACTACCTTCCTCTGCCTCAATTCCCTTAGAGCAAGGAATACAGTTCAAGAAGAGCCAAAGGTCCAAGATCAGTTCATTTCATGCCTAGCTTACCCACAATCTATTTTATTCATGAGATTATGAGTGAACTAAGAACCGAACCAACCAGAGGACTAATTAACAACTAAATACCAACCACCACTGCCTAATATTCTAACATGCACTACATATGCCAATGAATCTAGACAAGAGTTCTAGCATATTCAATACTCCCCATCTATCCTCTGATCATTACTGCAATTGAAAAACCTGCTTCCCACTCAGATAAAGCCATATTCACAATGACAGATAAACAAAAACCCATAATTCCAAAAATAGAAAAGAACCCAGATGAGAAAATGGAGAAAAGAGAGTACCTTTGGAGGAGAGATGAGCGTGACCCCAAAGCAATCGAGGGCTCAAGCCATCAAGGACTGAGGGGTAGCATCATGATCTCCAGTGTAGACATAGCAGTCAAGGTCAATATGTTATTCCATCAAGGGTTTGAACAAAATTAACATCATCCCAATATTGAAATCCCCTTCTTTGTCAGTATAACATTTTTTTCTTCTCATTTGTTTATATTTTAATGCTTGAACTTCTGTTGGATCCAAAGGAAAACTTGCTTTGATCCATTGGGTAAATTTTTAACACAATGTTCTATTTTGTCAAACCTGCAGCAATTTGATAGATTTTGAACAATCACTTGACAAGGAAATGTAACTTTTAAAAATTTACACTGATGCTTAGATAGATGTGATGCCTCATCTTTGTCTTAATATAACACAAACATTACCTGAAGAAGCTCTTCTTGAAATATTAATTGTCTTGCTGTTATATAAGTGATGCATCATACTTGTTATATGATGGAATGGTAGCTTAAGTTAGCCATATACAAAACTCTTGTTTCCCTGTCCACATTTTGTTAAATATGCATTCTTTTTTATTTTGTTGCAGCCTGTTTGTAATTTAGTTAAATATTATTATATATACGGCCAAAAGTTGTTAGTTAAATATCATATACATTCCTCTTTGTTAGTAGTAAAAAAATTTAATAGCAAATTTTTTTTAATTTTTTTCAAAAAAATTTGGCCTATGGGTTGGCCCTAGGCCACAGGGCTTTGTGGGCTTTTTGGCCCTGTGGGCTTTTTTGGCCCTGGCCCATGTGGGTCGAGGCTTAGTGGGGCAGGCCGGGCCGGGCCAAATTGACAGCCCTATCGTATGGGTCCACACACTAGATGAGCATTTGGTTTTAGACCTCAATAAAGCAATATGATGATAAGGGTAACCATAAAAATGTCCGACAAAAGCGGCCAAGTAGGTCCAAGTTTTCAATTCCAAGACATTCTATTGTCATTTTACATCATGAAGGAAAAGAAAGGGCAATAAAAAATCCTAGCCCAAACAGGTACTCCAAGTGAATGCTGTTATGGCTATTTTGAACTGTTAGTTATAGTAGCTTCACGTTGCTGGCGACGCCTTTCCCTCTGTAACATTAGATTGGGCAAAGAATTAGTCAAATCGCCTAATTAACAAATAAATTGCTCCCACTATTTCAAAACTAGTCAACACCAAGCAAATCTATATGAAATTCCACACACTAAATTACTGGGGATTTTTCCCAATTCCAAAAGGAAAATACAAGAATGCTTACCACTCATAGGCTGCCTGGACAAAGGACATTACAACTACAAATTTAGTAAACTTTCAAAAGAGAAAACTTTTGTCTAGCCATGTGGCAACGACAGCTAGGTTAAGCAAAAACATTACCACTATACTCATAGGTCATTATTACAGTGATAGCAATCTTCTCTGCTAGTTTATCTGCAATGACTTTTGCATTTACAAGGCATAGCCACTATTCACTACATATGATTAGAGGGCATTGTTTCACACTTTCTGTGAACCATGATACATTTCGAAAAAAAGATACATTTTCTTGTTTTAATGTATATTTTCAAAACAGGGGGCAATTGAAGGAGAAATCTGAGTTAATCTACTTCTGTTCAGCTAGTAGTCAAACAGGTCACAAACAAACATCCAATATATCATTGTCGTCAATTCAGGATCAAAAGCTATTATAGTTTGTGTTAAGGCTCGCCTTCAAGATCAAAAGCCATTAACAAGGAATTTTTCTATATGATTACCACAGACAGACATGCTCGATCTGAAAGTTCACATTGATAATTTCCTCACATTGCACCATAAATGGATTTTATGTGATTATCGGTGTTTTTGTGTTCTTTTGTTACAAATTTAACATAAAGAAAAGAGTCGTCATAATATATAACCAAGTTCAAGAATTAATGAAATTGAGATCTGCCCTATGGAAGATTAGGGCCATAACAACAGTGCTCCAACTGGACTAGGTAAATGTCACATAATTTTCATTGCCATAAGGAACCAGATAATGGGAATAGAACAAAGAAAACATCAAATAATTACAATGTAACCAAATGAGCAAAAATCTCACCTTTCTTTCCCAATACGAAAGAAAGCAAACAAAATCATAGACTGGAGTAATGGTTGCACATAAAACTGTATTTAGTGCAGTGAACACCAAGAGTGCTGTCATGGGTCGAGTTCTATGAGGCATACTTCTTTCTTATAGAGACCAAGCCCTGCAATCATTAATGCAGTTCAAAGTAAAGAGCATTTACTAATCAATAATTACATATATTAATGACTATTCACGTTGGGTCAGAAAAATCAAACAGTTTGAGCTCAAACATAAATTTGGAAAAAAGTGAAAACAACAAAGAAAAATATATATAAATTTGGAAAAAAGTGAAAACAACAAAATAATCATGAAAGAATTTGCAAAAGCTATCTATAGAATGAATGAATACCAAAACAGGCATGAGATGCACATAAGCTTGAAAATTCCAAAAACAGATATTAGATCTGTAAGCTTTCAATGTTTAGAAAGAAAAGTATTAGGCAAATCATGTGGTCAAAAACAGATGTAAAGTCCTATCATCATACATGCTTTTATGAGAAGAAAACAGAAGGAAGAATTGAAGAATAAAGCAGTACACTTAGGCCATAACCGCATAGCTTCTACCTTCTTAGGGTCAACAGCCACTCCTTGGCCTAAAATTATGTGGCCTAGATATTCTAGGCTTTCTTGACCCTAGTCGCACTTCTTAATCACCTTAAGAGAATGAGCACACAAAATTGCCAACACTTGCTCAACATGAATTACATGGCACCCCCAATTGACTATAGATCAAAATATCATCAAAAAATATCAGAACAAACTTTCTTAAAAAAGGCTTCAATACCTCATTCATTAATGCTTGAAAGGTGGATGGGGCATTAGTCAATCTGAATGGCATCACTAGGAACTCATAGTGTCCCTCATGGGTTCTAAACACTGTTTTCTCCACATCTTCCGCTTTCATTCGAATTTGATGATACCCTGATTTCAGATCTAATTTGGTAAAAATGGTTGCTCTCCCAAGCTCATCCAATAATTCTTCTATAATAGGGATTGGAAATTTATTCAAAATGGTTATATTATTAAGAGCTCGATAATCTACGCCAAATCTCCAGCCACCATCTTTCTTTTACACCAAAATAATAGGACTGGAATAAGGACTGATGCTTGGCCTTATGACGCCTGCTGTTAGCATCTCGTTGATTAACTTCTCAATCTCCATCTTTTGGTAATGAAGATATTTGTAAGGTCTGATATTACGGATGGCAGACCCTTCCTTTAAATGGATAACATGATCATGCCTCCTAATAGGGGGTAATCCTTCAGGGATTTGAAAAACATCCTGGAATCTCTGCAGTAACAGCTCTAATTCAACTGGTATCTTCTTGTCACCTTCAGTGGACTATTCTAAGGAATGACAGTCCACCAAGAAATTTTGTTGAATCTCTAGTTCAGGCAGCTTGAGTATTAATGCTTTACACATTCCTTCGCATTTAATCCTATGCCCATCTCCCACCTCCAAGAAATATGTTGTGGTCCCTGTTATCTTCAAATTCAGATCTTCTACTAATTGTGTAGATATGAAATTATGAGAAGCCCCACAATCAATCAATTTTACTACTCTCCTGCCTTCCAATTCTCCCCAAATCTTGAGAGATCTCCTCATGGTTAATCCTACAATGCTGGCATAGAAAGTTGAATTCCCTTTTCTTCCTTTTGAGGGCCACTGTTGCTGGGTTCTTCTTCTTGAAAATCATCTTCTTCTTGTAGTAACAGCATCTGGAACTGTTTGTTTTTACATTGGTGACCTGGTCCAAATTTTTCCTCTCATCTAAAACATTCTCCTTTCCTTAACTTTTCTTGCAATTCAACTTCTGTGAGCCTCCTGAACCCTCTTGTCCTTCCTTTACTCTCTGCCCAATTATTGCTACCCACACTACCTACTGGACCCACACTTCCCCTTCCACCTACCTTGGTGTTTTGTTCCACAGTCACAAATTTCATCATTCTAGAATTTCTATAGTAGTTGTAGGGCCTTCCCCCTGAATAGGTTCCCGTTCTACGTATTGCTGCCACCTTCGCTTCTACCAATAGTGCTTTCTTGATCATGGCAGATAAGATTTGGGCTCATATGACTTCACTTCAGCCCCCAGTTCGTCTTTTAACCCGTTCAAGAAAACCTCCATTAAACTGCTCTCATCCAAACCACTCAGAGCCCCTGCATATCTTTCAAAATGCCCTATATATTCTCTGACCGAACCTTCTTGCTTCAGACGTAATAAAGCTGTGAATGGATTTTTAGCCATAGGAGGTTGGAACCTTTCAAGAACTGCGTTCTTGAACCTGACCCATTCAGGGTTAGGGTTACACCCCTCCCACATTCCCTTTTGGTGCTAGGATCACTGCTTGCATATGGTCTTCTTCCATGACTCCCCGAACCTAAAAATATCTCTCTAACTTCTGAACCCAGCCATATGCATCTTCACCATGGAACACTGGAATATCAATCTTGCGCCACATCTCCCTTGTATCTCTGTTGTCTAGTTCACCGTTCTCACTAACCTTCCCTTCCTTGTTTTTCTTTCCTTCGTCTACCCTTGAACCATGCGTCTCTCCTTCCCCTTCAGTGTTCTGTTTGGAACCTTGAATCAATGTTTCCAGCCTTGCAAAGCGCTGGTCTTGTTGCTCCAAGCGTTTTTCCAGCATTTCAAATTTTTGGGTTTGCGTCTCCATATCCCCTTCTCCTTGGGATTGTAGTGACTTTTCTAAGGCTTCAAGTTTCCCTTCCATTTTTGTAGTAGGCATGGACACCCGGTACCCACAACTCCGAAGATCGGAGCTCTGCTACCAAATGTTAGGAACAGTATACCAGAATTTGAGAAAAATAAATCTTTATTGTGTATCTCTCTGTTCTAACCCTTTCCAATGTAGAGGAGATCAGAAAAAGAGAAAAGAGTACAAGAGATATCAAGAATTGCTGAGAGGATTCGAGTAGCTCAGCCTACTCCCAATTTCCTTTTTTACAAAAATGTCCCCCCTTAGAGTAAACCTGCCTATTTATTCCCTTAGTCCCTTTCTCACTAACTAACTAATTTATGTTTTGATAGTTAGTTAGGAATACAATAGACAAAATCTAATTATGATTCCTCCTGGTTTCTCCTTTTTCTTCTCTCATAAACCTTCCTAATAATTGGTCAGGTCCTATCATTGGGCTTATCTATATTGATGGAATTTGTGATCTTCCTATATAGTCACTTCTCAATTGATGATGAGGAAGTAACAATATAAGGGTTAAGTTACTTCTCTCTTACACTTTGATGTTCTTATTTAGCAGTGTATGATGTGACAATTTTAAGTGTGAAATTTGATTTTGTCCTTCCTCATAGAAATCATAATTTATATATATTTTTCTTTGTTGTTTTCACTTTTTTCCAAATTTATGTTTGAGCTCAAACTGTTTGATTTTTCTGACCCAACGTGAATAGTCATTAATATATGTAATTATTGATTAGTAAATGCTCTTTACTTTGAACTGCATTAATGATTGCAGGGCTTGGTCTCTATAAGAAAGAAGTATGCCTCATAGAACTCGACCCATGACAGCACTCTTGGTGTTCACTGCACTAAATACAGTTTTATGTGCAACCATTACTCCAGTCTATGATTTTGTTTGCTTTCTTCCGTATTGGGAAAGAAAGGTGAGATTTTTGCTCATTTGGTTACATTGTAATTATTTGATGTTTTCTTTGTTCTATTCCCATTATCTGGTTCCTTATGGCAATGAAAATTATGTGACATTTACCTAGTCCAGTTGGAGCACTGTTGTTATGGCCCTAATCTTCCATAGGGCAGATCTCAATTTCATTAATTCTTGAACTTGGTTATATATTATGACGACTCTTTTCTTTATGTTAAATTTGTAACAAAAGAACACAAAAACACCGATAATCACATAAAATCCATTTATGGTGCAATGTGAGGAAATTATCAATGTGAACTTTCAGATCGAGCATGTCTGTCTGTGGTAATCATATAGAAAAATTCCTTGTTAATGGCTTTTGATCTTGAAGGCGAGCCTTAACACAAACTATAATAGCTTTTGATCCTGAATTGACGACAATGATATATTGGATGTTTGTTTGTGACCTGTTTGACTACTAGCTGAACAGAAGTAGATTAACTCAGATTTCTCCTTCAATTGCCCCCTGTTTTGAAAATATACATTAAAACAAGAAAATGTATCTTTTTTTCGAAATGTATCATGGTTCACAGAAAGTGTGAAACAATGCCCTCTAATCATATGTAGTGAATAGTGGCTATGCCTTGTAAATGCAAAAGTCATTGCAGATAAACTAGCAGAGAAGATTGCTATCACTGTAATAATGACCTATGAGTATAGTGGTAATGTTTTTGCTTAACCTAGCTGTCGTTGCCACATGGCTAGACAAAAGTTTTCTCTTTTGAAAGTTTACTAAATTTGTAGTTGTAATGTCCTTTGTCCAGGCAGCCTATGAGTGGTAAGCATTCTTGTATTTTCCTTTTGGAATTGGGAAAAATCCCCAGTAATTTAGTGTGTGGAATTTCATATAGATTTGCTTGGTGTTGACTAGTTTTGAAATAGTGGGAGCAATTTATTTGTTAATTAGGCGATTTGACTAATTCTTTGCCCAATCTAATGTTACAGAGGGAAAGGCGTCGCCAGCAACGTGAAGCTACTATAACTAACAGTTCAAAATAGCCATAACAGCATTCACTTGGAGTACCTGTTTGGGCTAGGATTTTTTATTGCCCTTTCTTTTCCTTCATGATGTAAAATGACAATAGAATGTCTTGGAATTGAAAACTTGGACCTACTTGGCCGCTTTTGTCGGACATTTTTATGGTTACCCTTATCATCATATTGCTTTATTGAGGTCTAAAACCAAATGCTCATCTAGTGTGTGGACCCATACGATAGGGCTGTCAATTTGGCCCGGCCCGGCCTGCCCCACTAAGCCTCGACCCACATGGGCCAGGGCCAAAAAAGCCCACAGGGCCAAAAAGCCCACAAAGCCCTGTGGCCTAGGGCCAACCCATAGGCCAAATTTTTTTGAAAAAAATTAAAAAAAATTTGCTATTAAATTTTTTTACTACTAACAAAGAGGAATGTATATGATATTTAACTAACAACTTTTGGCCGTATATATAATAATATTTAACTAAATTACAAACAGGCTGCAACAAAATAAAAAAGAATGCATATTTAACAAAATGTGGACAGGGAAACAAGAGTTTTGTATATGGCTAACTTAAGCTACCATTCCATCATATAACAAGTATGATGCATCACTTATATAACAGCAAGACAATTAATATTTCAAGAAGAGCTTCTTCAGGTAATGTTTGTGTTATATTAAGACAAAGATGAGGCATCACATCTATCTAAGCATCAGTGTAAATTTTTAAAAGTTACATTTCCTTGTCAAGTGATTGTTCAAAATCTATCAAATTGTTGCAGGTTTGACAAAATAAAACATTGTGTTAAAAATTTACCCAATGGATCAAAGCAAGTTTTCCTTTGGATCCAACAGAAGTTCAAGCATTAAAATATAAACAAATGAGAAGAAAAAAATGTTATACTGACAAAGAAGGGGATTTCAATATTGGGATGATGTTAATTTTGTAATGCAATGTCGAATTTTTGTAGTAGTTTCAAACCCTTCATGGAATAACATATTGACTTTTTGCCCAAAGTAATAGAAGGCATCTCCTAGAAGGAAACTGATTTTGATGTGTTTCAGTTAAAGAGTCCAAAAACAATTGAGTAAGAAAGTTTCAGTCTCTTGAATCTTACTTTGGCAGGGATATATAGCTCTCTCAAATCCGAAGGATAGGATAGACTTTCCAAAGAGAGCTACAACGGGCTTACACAATATTTCTTTGTATGTTCTTGTCAGTTAATTGGAAATGGTACAGTCGCAATAATCTTGTGAGATACAAGTAGAAGAAAGAAAGCCTTAACACTGAAAAGCTTTTCCAGATACCGTTACACACAAAATTATGTAATTATTAAGTATCACAGAATTGGAGGGTGTATAGAATGCTTTAGTGGCTATACAATATAGCTGTTTATTCCTTATTATAAGCTTCATACTTATTTATTATTTGAACTTATTTTGTTGCTTGCATATAAGATCCTATCCCACACCTTGGTATCAACGCAGTAGGGTTGCTGCCAGTCTTCCAATTGGCATTCTAGAAGCTTCCAAACCCCAAAGACAACATGGTAAACTAGAAAATTGTTATGCTTCCATCATATATATAACAGTAATCGTGACCAATTTTTTCTTGTTTCGGGTACAGTTACAAAACAAATAATGCACATATTGACACAAATTTCACAAAGCACCAATGTCAATCAAAGATTAAATAATTAGGATAGAATAAAGGAAACTTGTAGGGTTCAGTGGTTTCTCAAATGGTTCTAATTTCCTTCTTGGCGTTTCAATTAAAACATAACCAATCACATTGAATCTAATACAATGACAAGAGAGAGAAACGGACTCACTTGCCAGTTCGGTTTGCACACGATTCCGTTGCTCGCTACCTAGAATCTCTCCATCTCATACTCCTTCTCACCAACGTTAACATGAGAAACGAAAAAAATGCAGAGCATTGGATTTTTTATTTTTTAATTTTTCAAATTCCCCTAAGTTTTGGGCTTTAAGAATTGGCCAACCAGTCACACTCCCCATTCTAATCTTTCTGCTCCCCAACTTTTGACATGTTTTTCTTTTCTTTTCTTTTTGACAATGTAGGAAGTTGACTTGGGGTGTCACCTTCCACAATAGAAATACATTTTTGTTGTGTTAGTTTTTTCACAAAAAAATTGACACAATTGTTAAATTTTTTACAAAAAAAAAATTAATGCAACAAAAACTTATTTTCGTTATGTTTCCTTACTCTCACCCCTTATTCACCCGACACCCATCCAATAGCAACAACTATCATCTTTCAATTACATACTTTTTGTTGGGTAAAAGATTTAATACAATAGAAACTGAATCTTGTGCAATTTTCGATAGTTATACTTATGTAGTATGAATGGAGCATGACACATACGGCACAAGGAAAATAAATTAAGATATATGCACTAATCAATCTTATTTTCTTCAAAACCCAAGGAAGTTACCACTTGATCAAATTTCGAATACCACTATCTAGAAGCTTGCTTCAACTCTCTCACTAAGATAAACCATTAAGTCATCACCACTAGCCAGTCACCTCTGTTCTAACAAACCTTCTTATAGTTGGTGAATCATTGCCTATTTAATTCTTCCATTGTCATTCAATTTTGCCACTTGGCTTCCTTCCCCCACAACCCTTTGACGTATAAGAGAGTAGTTCAAATTGAGTTTTCCTTTCTTGATTGCCTTTACAAGTTCACTATTATTCTTCGTATTTCCATTCCTCAATACTTTTCTTTGTCTTGCCTCTATGAGATTATTGTTGTTCTTCACATTTCTCTTTTATCTTGCTCTGTTGGGATTTTAATCATTCGTACTTTGTTTCCAACTCTTCTAATTATTCATCGGGTAAAATTCTATTTTGGTTCCTTTTTCTACTAGATGGTTTGAGTTAGGGGTTTTTGAGGGTTGGATAGAGGGTTTATGGTGAGTGATTCCTGTTCTTCTTTGGAAGGTAGGGGTTAGTGTTTAAATGTTAGTAGAGGGTTGTTTCAACTAGTGAGGAGGCATCGCAGGTCCCTTTAGCAGTGTCACCTTGTTAAGACAAAGGGCGAATAAGGTCTCTCAATTGTTTTGATCTATCAAATAAACTAGTAAGTTTTACAAATAGAATAAGCAACACATTCTTCTATTTAGACAGACGATCTTATAGTAATTAATAGACGAACTCAAAATGCGGTGCTTTATTATATTACATTTGTTATGCGTATAGTTTGAATATGTGCAGGAAGTGAAATGTGTGTTTTATCTTATCAACGTTGAGAGCTTTTGAAAAGATGAAAAGAGAAGTCAACGTGGTACAAGACTACCTACTTTATAAAGAGTAATGGTTGCTTGCCAAAAAGAGAACAACAGTATTATATCAAATCAAAAAGCATATTTGCTCCTTGCATAAGATTTCACTATGAGAAAGAGAAAGATAAGCATACTACTTTATGTTATCAACAAGACAAGTTGGTGAAAGACATTTAATGCTGTATTTATTACTTCCAATGAACACTTTCTCTCACCAAATGCAAAGGACGATGGAAGCAAGCTCAAGTCACAATGGCTACTTTTGAAGCCTTACTATAAACACCATGAAACCTCTCAAACAAGAAGTCGAAAGAGCAAACTTCAAAAAAAAAAAAAATCTTACAAGTTACTTTGTACTCTAAACATTCTCTAGCTGTCTTATAAAAATTGTTAAGTGAAAAAACTTTGTGTAAAACGACTAAATACTTGAACTGATACATCCATTTGATAAGATGATATAGTCAATAAGTATTACCCTTAACCAATATCTTTGTGATTATAGTTGAAGCCTAAAGAGGCTTTGATACAAAGAATACTTGAGTGTTTGCTTAAAGAGATAAGTGAAATATTACTTATGTTAAGCCTAAATAAGCATAGGTAAAGAATATTTGTAACTTGGATAATTTATCTAGTCAAACTTGGTGGTGTGCCAAAAACTAGATGTAGTCTTTGGGTGAGATGAACCAATGTAAAATTTTCTGTGTTCATCTCTTTTCTCTTATCTCATATATTGCTTTATATTGTGTTTCGCATTCCTTTTTAACTTGAATTTATAAAAACATTTGATAAGAGATTTAAAAGCAGAGTTTATTAAAGTTTGTTTGCTCCTTTGTCTATTAAGACAAAACATAGTCTTTCGCAAAGGATTTATGAAAAGTTTGCAAAATTATATGAAACAATTCAACTCTCTTCTAGTGTTTCGCTGTGTTTTACACACCTTTAAGGAATATGCCTCCAAGTTTTTTTGCACTTAGAAAATGTGGTGGACAAAGTGAATCCTCAACCTACAAGTCTTATAGAATTCTAACATGCCTTTGGATGATTTCAGTAGGTTGATGATGAGCAGGAAGAGGATTCATGAGTTGTGGAGAACTTCTCCCCTCCTAAGAAGGTAAAACAATTTGATTGGGTTGATCTTGAGGCGATAGGGATGAGGTGTGAATCAACCTCAAGCACTGATTTGGATGTTCTTGCCTCTTGAGCCAAGGTGGGTCATGCTTTAGAGTAGTGTGTTAAGTGAACTTTTATCCTACCTAAGGAGGATGAGAGGATTTATTCTAAGGATAATGATAAAGATGGTCATTTTTTGTCAATGTACAAGACATTGTTTTGAGAGTTTAAGGTTTGGCTACCATTCTTGACGCTTAAGGAAGGGTGTTTGAGGCATTTAATGGTGACTTTCTCTCAACTTCATCCAATGGGTGGGGTTTTATTAGGGATTTTGAGCTTTTATATGTTAACCATGCGTTGGCTTGTATCATAAGTTCCTTCTTCCCCTTATTCCAACCTACCAAGGACAAGGAAATTGATCGACAGCCTCATTTGGCACTTAGGAATGCCAAGAAGAAGATGTTCATCACCTGCTCCTATTCTTTAAAGAAGTTCAAGAGTCATTATTTTTTTAAGTCAATCGATGAAAGGAAAGTGTTATTCACTCCCCAAGATTAGATCTATTTTCCTTTGTATTGGAATAATCATCACTTATGTATGATGCTAAGTCATTTTCCATTCTTTCTTCAACTTGTTGGTTGAAAATTGTAAATTATGTTGATCAATATGTAAAGAAGCTCAAGCTAGTTGGGTGAAACGATATTGTAGGTGTTGAGATAGGTATAGTTTTTATATTGGGGGGGTTGGTTTTGCCTTCTTTCCTTCTTTCAACTCGACATCAACTTAGGTTAATGTTTTGTATTTTTGTTTCAGGCGAAATGCCGAATCACGAGGCTCAACTTTTGCAATTCAAGAAGTCTAAAGGTTGGGGTGGTAAAAGGGTTAAACCTATTGGGTCAACTCACCTAATCTACCAAAAATGGTTCTAAGAATTGACACATTTTCTCTCCTCTCCTCTATTCCTCATAAGATGGACAATATTTATAATTCTTGTCTACCACTTTGAGAATATCAAAAGCCCTTTCATATTTGATTGCACTTTCAAGCATCAAATAGGTAGAATTCCACCTCGTACTCACATCTAATCTCAAACCAATGCTCATATCTATGCATGCATCACTGACACAGTCTTTGAATTTAAGCATTCTTCCATCTAATGATCTAACATACTTCACACTATCTCTAATTTTATCAAGTGCTTTACCAACCACCTTTAAACCCTCTTGAACAATTAAATTAAGAATGTGAAAAGAACAACATACATGAAAAAACTCACCATCACACAACAAATTTCTCTGCACACAAAGATGGTTTTTCAAAATTTCTTGCATGTTATCATTAGCTGAAGCATTGTCCAAGGTAATGGACAACACTTTCTTATCAATACCCCATTGTTTTAGGCAATCAAATACAGTAGCTTCTAATTCAACACCAGTGTGTGGAGGCTTCATTCGACAAAAATTAAGAATCTTACTTGTCAATTCCCAACTTTCATCAACAAAGTGAGCAGTTAGACAAATATAACCTTCAAAAGTAGTTGCTGTCCAAACAACAGAAGTTAAACAAATTCTATTAAGAATCCTAGACATGATTTGCTTAAGTTTATTCTTCTCTATGATATATATTTTTTTCACATCCGACACAATAGTATTCCTAGAGTGCATCACAACACAAGGATTAAGATAACTTGCCCATTTCCTTATTCCTTTATATTCCACAAAAGGGAAGATCATGTTGAATTATGGCTTGTGCAAGTTTTTCACGGTGAGTGTTTTGATTGATTTTTCGCATGCCAAACTTCCCATCTTGGTTAGGATTCATATCCACACTTAAGTTAGCAATAGTTTTACAAACGGTAACATGCCGACTTAAATGTGAAGTCCCATAGCTATTTTTGGTTTTAGGGTTCTTGCCAATTGCATAATCACGATCACAATACTTACACACAGCCCTTTCAATGCCATCCTTGTCTTTACCAATTTTTTTAAAAAAATTCCAAACATTTGAGGCTTCCTTCTTAGTCGTGTCAACACTTTCAGACATAACTGGGGTTTCAGAAACAATATCATCATCATCTACATTCATAGTGTTACTCCTAGAATCCATACTATGAAAGAATTCAAGATGACTACACCAAGCAATATGCAATTCAGATTCAATATCTTTTCATGATAACTTAATCATATGTTGCTAACCATTTTTTGACAAAAATCATAATAGGAAAAACTACAAAATACCTGCAAGAAGCTTCTATAAAGTATGAACAACGCTCAACCTTGAGATCAGGCCTATATTTTCTGAACAGCGCAAAACTCTGTTAACAGCACTTAACCTGCAAGAAGTTTGTCCAATTGAATAAAGAATATTAGGTTACTTAACTATGCAAGAATCTCATCACAGCCACCAATGCACAGATAGTTAATGGGAAGGCCCATGCCAAACAATTAACATTGACCAATCAGTAAAAACAAAAGATTTTCAAACATATTTTTGGATGAATGACAAATCAACAAAAACAAAATAGTTCCAATCATATTTTTGGAGAAACATAAATTAGTTCTACTCACTCCACCTTTAACAATGACAGACACATTTAATCCCTCTTCCACCTTTAATACCGTGTACAATTCTAAATAGAGAAACCCCATATTGCTATTTAAGCTCCATACTGATGACTACTCTCTTAGATAAGCATTGCAGGAAACTTGCTGAATTTGTATATGGCATCTAGTCACTTGTGGACAATTTTATTAATCAAATATGGTTTTCATACCACCACTGGCTGTTAAATCTAGTCACGCGCAAACTTTGTTTAGATAATGATTTTGGGTAGAACAATTATAGTGACACATAAATGCAACATGCCAGCAGTCAATGAATGGCGTGAAGGTTGTAATTTTGTTAGGTTTGATAATTATAACATAGATATCATTTATATATGTTCTGCTCTACTTTATTATAATACAATAATGCTGATATAATGCAAATCTTTCAAGTTCTTCCAACCTCAAATTATTATAGCCTAACTTTATAAAGTAATAATTCAACATTAAGTTCGACAAGTCTGCACTGATTGAATTGCTGGACGTATCAAACACCGAATAATCTCCAACTATTAAGCTCCTAAACATATCTTTATGTACAAATGAAATTGTTATGGCAAAATTTTCTGAGCGCACCACTCACTCTGCTGTCTGCAGTTTCAAGAACATGTATACATCAGTTAATCCTAAACCCCCTCACCTGAAAAAAAAGCACATTCATTCAATAAAATTAATCAACCACAATATCAACTTTATCCCTACACTTTGAATCATCAACAATCCATAATCCCTTTCACTTTTCCATTCCATCTTCCAAACAACACACACAACACCATAATAGCATCTTCGAAACAACACAAGCAACCCACTTTCAAACCTTCCAATTAAATAGTGAGCTAAGATGGGTTTAGGCTTACCTTAAGAAATCGCAGAAGCAGTCGTGAGTTAAATATTGGGCAATTGAATGATTCAGGGGATTAGGGTTCTTGAGAAAAGGCGATTAGTGTTCAACAATTAAAAAAAATCAGCAAAACTCAGCTGCTCAGTGCTCAACAGACTCTAGTCTCTGGTGTCGTAGTGTCATCTTTGTGAATCACAATCAAACGCTAGTCATCACTCGTGAGTTTCGCATAGCAAAGTGGGCTAACCCCACTGTCAACCCTGGCCCAATCCCATTGTTTGGGGGGCTGTGTGGGTTGAGGGCCAAAAAGGCCCTTTTTTTGTTGGGTTAAAAATTGATGGGTTAATAGGGTGGGACTGATGGGCTGGCCGGGCCAGGGGCTTTTTTGACAGATCTACCTGTACTTGCTGTATTCAACTCCTGTATCCAAAGATGCTGTTGTTACATCTATGTATACATTCTATGCTGCTTTAGCAATTATGTGATCAGAAGTAATGGTAAAACAAGTATAAAACTGATGCAAACAGAATATCATAGATGAGTACAAGCTAGCTTGCAGCAGCAGAAGAACAACTTTGGGAGAATGATTCATTTTGATTGATTCAGGACTTCTAATTTTTAAAGCAATTATGTGAAGAAACATAATGGTAAAACAAGTATAAAACAAATGCAAACAGAATATCATTGATGAGTACAAGCTAGCTTGCAGCAGCAGAAGAACAACTTTGGGAGAATGATTCATTTTGATTGATTCGGGACTTTTAAGTTTTAAAGCAATTATGTGAAGAGATGTAATGGTAAAACAAGTATAAAACAGATGCGAACAGAATATCATTGATGAGCCCAAGCTAGCTTGCAGCTGCAGAATAACAACTTTGAGAGAATGATTCATTTTGATCTATTCAAGACTTCTAATTCACTACTAAACACCTTTGGTTAACTACTTTTTTTATATAGATTTCAACACCATCAGAACAAAATATGATTGGAAGTACTTTAGTCCAAAGCCAAACTATTTGACTTTCATTCAGTGCACACTAAAACAATTAAAATATAAACTTTTTTCCAATGCTAAACATTTGCACTAATTTGTTTTTGTTGAATTGAAGGGACCAAAGCCCAACCAATTATGAAATTTAAACTATACTTTTATAAATACTAGTATTATGTCTAAATATTAGCACACAATTTATATAATTTAAATTCATAACATAATAAATTAGCTGTCAAAAATAGCCATAGTGAGTTATCCCTTGTTTTTCTTTTTTCTATAAATGCATCACATAAGCTTTGTCACGGCTTTTGACCCATAAAATCCCCCTCTTGAAACGTGACAAACACCCATAGGATGCAAAGGCCACACCTCATCACTCAATGACCTCTGCAACACAACTACACACATAACAGATCGTACACCATAAGTTTCACTATTTCACACAATCAAGGGAGAGATTCTCTCAAATAGCTCCCCACATCACTCATCCTTAAATATCAATATAAAGAGTGTTGTTATCAAAGTCTATCTACAGACTATCCACACATTATAAAAACTTATACTGAAAAACTAGGCAGCCAGAGTCCATATTTATTTATTTAGCCAGTTAAAAAAAAAAAGAAAGTGACAGTTGTTAAATGTTCAGTTAAATTGTAAATGGTGCTTAAAAAAAATAACTCTACTTCTAAAGCATATCCACACAGCATGGTCTGTAAAATTGAAGCAACTGATATGGCGACAAAGTTTTAGGAGAATAATCCATAAATACTTCACTGACAGTTGTTATTATCAGACAAACAATTTATATAATTTATATTCATAACAAAATATGAAAATAAATTCACAATTTCAAGAGAAATTATGAAAGAATACGTGGAAGGTAAAAAATTATCATGCTGTTTCTTTTCCAAGTTGCGAGTTATCCATTGTTCCACATAACACGTATATAGCAAAGTTCGATTTGATCCAAATAAAGATAAACTTATTGCACACCCATATATATAGCTTGCAGCAGCAGAATATATATCTTATTTAAAACATGGTTGCTAAAGGTGCACTTTGAGGCCTTATCAAGGATCCCATCATCACGGTGGCTGCAATCTGGCACTTCTCCTGAATCCTACTAATCCATCCCTTCATTATCATCAGAGTCCTCAAGCTCCGCCAATAACAACCAATGCATCTTCAAAGCAATCTTAAGTGACTTGGAGCACACGTCTATGACAAACTTATCCAAAGACGAGCTGGGCTTGTGTCATCATGTAACACACTTAGAACAAATAACTCTCAATTCCCTGCAAGGAAAGTGTGTACATTCCATTACAGAGATAATCACGCACCCTGGAGTGATCATGCTTGTACTAGTACTAACAGCAATCCACTCATAAAAGAACAATAACTCACAGAACCTAATGAACCACCGGCCTCACTTGTCGAATTGGAGCTCGAATCGATTTTCCTGGGTTCATCAACCTCCCCACGAGTCAATCCTAAAAGCCTCACCATCCTCAACCCCCCGAAGGGGAAACACCTTAGATCACCAGCTAAAGCATACTTCAAGCCTGCAAATCCCTAAAACCTTCACCGAAAACCCTAATCCTCCCACGAATCGAAATCCTCATCGGTTATCTAATTAGAGCGTCTACCGCAAATTCCGAAAACGGGGAATTGAGCAGAGGAAAACCCTTGCATCAATCATGAAAAAAAATAACAGAATAACATTGTATACCATAACATTGTATAACTATATAAAGCAACAAAATAATCAGATCCCGATACATAAACATCGAAGTAAAAAATTGAGAATCAAAAGGTCGGAATCCACAAATGAAAAAGGAAATTTTGAGACAAGAAAATCAGAATGAAGAGAAACTAATCGAGAGAGTTTACTTGATCAAGAGAGAAGAGCTCAAACACGAGTCCGGAGAGACAGAGAGAGAGAGAGAGAGAGTTGAGGCTGATCTGAGGCAGCGAGGCGGGGTAAACCTATAACTTAATTGTTAAATTAGCTCATAATATTTATATAATTTTTATATATATATTTATTTTGTACACAAAAATATATTTGAAAGAAATTACAGTTTTGAGTTTTTTACTTAATTTTAAAATTTGATAACTCTTTTGTTTTTGTACTTTTAGCCTATTTAATTTGGATTATGTGTGATTTTAATTTCTTAACTTTTTTGAAGTTAATGAAATCTTTCTATATTTAAAATTAAGTAAATTTAATCTTTTCATTGATTATTTTACCTATAACTGTTTATTGATTCTACTGAATACATTGCATGACCATTTGGGATTTCAAATTAAGAAAAAAAAATATTAAAATTATGTGACCATTAACAGATTGTAGAACACAGATAGTAAAGGAGTTTAGTAAGAAAATTGGATAGGTTAATTCTATATTATAAATTTGAGTCTTCTCTTATGTATTTAAGAAGTATTGTATTTTTTATCAAATAAAATGAGTTTACTACCTGAATTGTTTATCTAATTTTATGGCTTCGTGGTTGCTCTCATGAGTAAAAATTATACTCCATTTTTTTTTTCTGTTTCTCTGATTGGGTCAATGCATTCTGGGGTCTTCTCCATGCTTACGAATTGGGGTGGAATCAAAATGCAGAGGTTGCAATGTGCAATTTCCTTTTGTGAAGGATGTGGCAGAAGTTGTTATTGCCACCATGATGTCTGGTATACATATAGGACTCTGGGTTCAAACATCAATATCCTTATCCAGTTAAGAGTTTTTGTTTATGTGGTTAGGGGTTAAAGGTAGAGCAATTGGATGAAGTTCAAGTGAAAGCTATCAATATTGCTAATGGGAAAAAATTTGTTTGAATGCCCAACTTTAATGTTGTTATTCACAGGAACAGGTTGGTCCTTCCATAATCTACATTAGAAGTATAACTTTTTAACTTTTTTACTCTTTCATTATTTCTGTGGTTTTAGTTTTAATTTTTAATTAGTATATAATTTCTATTATTGTAATTTGAACCACCGTAAAGGATTTGTTTATCATAGTGCAATCTCCTTCTATTTCATATTTTAAATGAGAACGAAACCTAAATTCTACATGGAAACGAATGAGGATACACTCTAATGTCCTCCTAACCTAAAGGAAATATATAGATGCATTTGATTTGATGCATAAAAATCAAGAAATGGTTTCTGTTATGAGAAAACAGATTATGCACTATTATATTGTCATCCAATTACAAACTACTATTTATTATAAATTTGTTAATTTTTATAATAAATACTTTAAAAGTCATATTAATGGTAATTTTTGATTAATTCATAATATAAAACTTTTTATACTAACAGTACATGACCGTTAAATTCTTCTGTTATTAGGTTAAAAATTATGAATTTTATCTTCTATCAGAAATCCAGTGAGGAATATATCAAATAGTTGCTTCTAATTATTACACTACCAAACCAGTTCGAGTCAGCAGGTGTTAAAAAATTTCTAATCAAAAGGTAATCTTGAAAAGTCACGAGAGAACCACTATTGTAACAATTTTGTAGCACGCCTAGACCTGAATCAAAAAATACTTTTGACCTGAAAGAGCAACAGAGATTAGGCATTTCAGCTATTGCGATGAAAACTTATTTAAAACTAATATCTCAACAAAATGTAATATTTAAGCTATTAAGATGAAAAATTATCATATCTTTTGATTGTTACTTGTCGTAGTCTCTGCTCTGTATCACTATGATGCTTATTCAGAGATAGATTGTCTAGCAAGGAAGATTACATATTTGCCTCATTTTTTTGGTCTAGTTCTATTGGTATTCTTGGTCTGTATGCTTATTCTTCTATAATCACTACAATTTGTTGTGAACTTGCGTTGCGGCCTACTTCTGCACAAGCAACTACATACTTGTTTGCAATTGACAATTTCTCAGACAAGTTATGCTGGCATGAAGAGTTAGCTTGAGTCAATGTGATATGATTATTTAAAATTGTAAATATTGCCATATCTATGTTGCAAATGAGCAAGGAATACAACTTGATAATGAACAATTTGCTTAACACCATGAAACAAGGTCTTTTGGAAGTCGTATTAGATGTAAACGTGATCAAGTTTTCCAATATTTGTTTATCAAGTTGAAGTTCTTATGGAAGAGATAACTATTTAATTCTTTTCTTTCTTTTAAATAGTACAATAGATTATGTTTATAATGTTTTACCATATTGTGATGTTTTCTTTGTTCTTTTCTTTTTCTGGGTTATGAGTTGTCAACTTATTTCTCTTTCTGTGATAGAATTGGATAGCTGGTACAAGATGACGTTTTGTTTTCTCAGCTATCTCTGAAAGAAACATAACAACTAGAGTTGTTACCTGGGGACTATAGCTGCAATGGTAACTGGAGTAACGTTACCTGTTTTTTGACTCTTGCTTTAAAAAATGATAAGTATTTTTTATGAGCCAAGTAATGATCTTTGTAAAGATTCAAAAGTTTGGGCATTAGTATTTATTGCGTTTAATGTGGTATCATTACTGTTTTTCCAAGTAAATTCTACCTTTTTGGTTCTTTAATCCAACAAAGGCAATTAACATGGTAAAAAATAAGTTATACAACCTCTATTTTTCTCCTCCAATTTGTAGATATGGGGTGAAATCTTAAGGCTGATTAACATTTTGCGTAGGAGAAGCAGAAGAGGAGGGATTTCGTTAGAGAAAAATGAAGTACATGTTGGCCATAGGTGGTGTTGTGAGTGGACTTGGGAAAGGAGTCACTACCAGCAGTATTGGGGTGCTCCTTCAGGCTTGGGGCTTTTGGGTTACTTACGAGGATTGGTATTTTTTTTCTTACTTTTTAGGATTTAATTCTCATTCTTTTCCTAAAACATAGTAGAAATGGAATAGAATGAGACTGGTTCTGGTGGTGGCATACTGGCATTCATTGTTTAAAATAACATGAAATGAATAAAATAGTATAGAATGCATTCTATTATAGAACCTCTATTTTTCTCCTCTAATTTATGGTGATATTAATTTATTTCTTTTGTTTCTCCTCTAATTCAATGTTGTATGACATGTCTTATTTTAATTTGATTGTAAGATTCAATTGAAAATTCAAAAAGTATAAGATAAATCTTAGAACCCCCAAGATTCAAACTTATGAAAGACTTCATCATAAGAAAGGAATAATACCTTGATAAATTCACCCCAATAAAACAATATCAGTTTGAGATTGAGAAATGCCATCTGATGAGATTAAGGGTAGGCAAATGATTGTGAAAGTAAAACTAAGAAAATTAAATGGGAAGGTTTTGTTTGTTGAAGCAGAGATTGTAAAAGTATAACAAAGTGTTGGAATCAAAATTAATTCCAATGGTGAAAATCATCACCTACAATTTAAATCAATCATGTTAATTATTAAGAAAATATGCGGAAGCATATCTGAAGTCATGATGATCGGTTGTTTTTTAGAGCCATGCGATATGGTTTTTCAAGTCTACATGCAGTCCCTTAAAAGAACCTCTTAATTTTTTCTCTACCTCCTTCTGATGATGGGATGTCAGAAAAAAGAGAACAATGTGTGTGATTTAGGGACCATGACCTTTTTATAGACAACCCTAGGGTTATCTTTTGGTGTTTCTATTTTAGCCCATCACAAAATAAAATTACTTTTTAGTTTCTACACATTAGAGGCCCATATCATATTAGACACATCAAAGCCCAAATTACCCAAACCTTATCAGATCACTTTTAATTAGGCTTAACCTTAAGCGGCAATCCACAATACATAATTATTCACATATAAGGCCAATGTTGGATTACTAATCCAACAATCTCCCACTTGGACTATATGTGTAATCTTATAATTATGCATTGCAAAAATTAACCACATGAGCTCAATGCTACTGATATTACCAAATGTATCTGTAACCAATCTAGTCCATCAATCATACTAACATAGGATCAAAGCAATCTTCATTACATCTATCGTAACTCAACCTCTCAATGGCCATATATGTTGATACAATTGAATGAGATGGATCATGATATGGATGTGTAGCATGAAATTTTCATGTAATGTGATCTTAACATGTCTAGTTCCAATTGGCCCTCCTTAAACCTCAGTGAGATCAAACCACAACAAAAATTAGAGTGTCAATACACCAAAACTTTATTTTTACCAAAAATATTCTTAAACCACATATAAACCAAAATTATGCCTATATCACGAAAGCATTTAAAAATACAAACTCCCACTAAAACTGAATATCATTGAATGACATAACACCTATGCAAGCAATGTGCTCATGAAACATTTTGAGTGGTAATCCTTTAGTAAGTGGATTTGCAACCATGGAGTTTGTTCCGATATGTTCTATAGACAACTGTCCACTTTGAAATCTTTCTTTAATAACAAGGAACTTGATATCTATGTGTTTTGACTTTGTCGAGCTCCTATTGTTATTGGGAAATAAAACTGCTAATTTATTGTCACAAAACAACTTGAGTGGTCTTTCAATACCATCCACTATGCACAGCCTTATGACAAAATTTAGCAGCTAAATTCCATGATTAGACGCCTCATAACATTGTATGAACTTGCTGCCATAGTGGAAGAGGCTATAAGAGACTATTTAGCACTCTTCCAGGAAATAGCAGCTCCAGCTAGCAAGTATATATAGCCTGATGTAGATTTCATACTATCTTGGCATCCAACAAAATTAGAGTCAGTATACCAAACGATCTCAAGTTGATCCATCCTTTGATATGTGAACATATAGTCTTTTGTTCTTTGTAAGTACTGCATGACTTATTTAGCTACTTTCCAATGGTCTAATCTTGGATTACTCAAGTATCTGCCCAACATCCCTTTAATGTACGCGATATCTGGACGCGTATAAACCTGAGCATACATCAAACTTTCCACTACTGTTGCATAAGGAATCTTCTACATCTCTTTTTCTTCAAAGCCATTCTTAGGGCACTGATTGAGACTAAACTTGTCTCCCTTAGCCACAGGTGTATCACCTGGTTTAGAGTTTTGCATGACATATCTCTTGAGAACCTTTTCAATATAACTTTTTTGTGACAATCCAAGACCACCCCAAGAACGATCTTGGTGTATCTGTATGTCCAATGCAAAAGATGGATTACCAAGATCTTTCATCTCAAAGTTCTTAGCTAGAAATCTCTTGGTTTCATATAATAAGTCTATATCATTACTGGCAAGCAAAATGTCATCAACATATAAAAACAAAATAATATATCTACTCCCACAGAACTTATGGTATATACAATCATCAACCAAATTCACCTCAAAACCAAATGAGATGATCACTTGATGAAGCTTGAAATACCATTATCGAGATGCTTGCTTGAGCCCATAAATGGATTTCTTAAGTTTGCAAACCATATTCTTTGAGTCTTTCGAAACAAAGTTCTTTGGTTGCACCATATAGATAATCTTATCAATGTTACCATTGAGAAATGCTATCTTTATGTCCATCTGATGTAACTCAAGATTGAAATGTGCCACCAATCCCATTATTGTCCTGAAAGAGTCTTTCAAAAAAATCAGAGAGAAAGTCTCTTTGTAGTCAATGCCTTCTTTCTGTATAAATCCTTTTGCAACAAGATGAGCCTTATACCTCTCCACATCACCTTTTGAATCCTTCTTAGTCTAAAATATTCATTTGCAACCAATGGGTTTCGCACCTTGTGGCGATGGGACAAGATCCCAAACGTCATTGTCTCTCATGGACTTAATCTCTTCATTCATGGCATTTATCCCCTTTTAAGAGTTAGAACTTTCCATGGCTTGAAGGAAGTTGATCGGATCATCTTCCATCACTCTTATGTCAACCTCATGTTCTTGGAGAAATACAATGTAGCCATCTGATATTGCACTTCTCTTTTCTCTTGTGGATCTCCTTGATGGCATAGCTTCTTAAGGTGGAAGAGTTTGTTCTTCTGGAACAATTTCTTGGATGGGAGGTTTGATATCATCTTAATCTCTTATGTCTTGAACAGAGTCAGGAAAAGGATCCTAAACAATGCCAGCAACACCTGTGGGAATATCAATGTATTCCTTCCTCTTCAAAGACAAAGTTCCTTATTATATCTCCCCTTGTAAACTCAACATCCTCAAAAAATCGGGCATTTCTTGATTCAAAAATCGACTTGCTTGTGGGATCATCCTTGAGTCCAGTTTCTTTTCATTTGGCCTACAAGGCCTTATTTCAGCTGGACAGCCCCAAACATATAAGTTCTTTAAACTAGGCTTTTTGCCTATCCAAAGTTCGTAAGGGGTTTTTGTAGCTGCTTTAGTTGGAACTCTGTTAAGGATATATGTTGTAGTTTAAATGCTTATCCCAGAGTGATTCTAATAAGGTGAATGACTAATCATACTTCCTACCATGTCTTTAAGCATTCTATTTCGTCTTTCACCAACACCATTCATAGTGGGTGAGCCCGACATAGTGTACTGTGGGATAATATTGCATTCCTTTATGAATTTAGCAAATGACCCTAAACGTTGTTCATCTAAATTGTCATATCTGCCATAGTATTCACCACCACGATCAGATCCAACATTTTTGATTGTTTTGTTAAGTTGATTCTCAACTTCAACCTTATAATTTTTGAACATGTCCAATGACTTTACCTTTTCATTAATGAGATAAATATAGCCATATCTAGAAAATTCGACTATGAATGTTATGAAGTATTGTTGACCATTCCAAGCAATTGTAGGGAATGGCCTACAAATATCTGTGTGTATAAGTTCTAAAACATTTGAAGTCCTATTGGCCTCAAATCTCCTTTTATTGGTTTGTTTCCCTTTTATGCAATTGATACAGATATCAAAATCTGTAAAATCTAAGGGTTCTAGAATTTCGTTTGACACAAATCTCTCTATTCTCTGTCTAAAGATGTGACCTAATCTCCTGTGCCATAATGTAGCTAAGTTCTCATTGGTTTTTTTTTTATGCCTCATATACTTAATTGTAGTGATTCATTAAATGAAACAATTGTATCAATCAAATAAATATTATCATAATCTAATAAAGAACAAAACCAACCAATTTTGAATCATAAAACAAACTAAATTTTCTATTCCCAAAAGAATAAGAAAAATTAGATTTGTCCAAAGCAAAAATAGAAATTGAATTCCATCTAAAAGACTATACAATAAATGTTTCATCAAGATCCAAATAAAATCCAATCTTTAACAATAATCTAAATTTTCCAATTGCCTCAACTTCAACCATTTTGTTGTCACCCACATAAATGTATCTTTCACCATCACTTGGTTTTCGGCAATTCAGGCAACCCTGCATAGACATAATGATGTGAGTTGTTGCACCAGAATCTATCCATCATGTGTGTTTAGGCACTGAAGTTAAATTAATCTTAGAATAAACCAAATTATGAAGCATACCTTTCTTAGCACGCCATGCATGATAATTACTACATTACTTCTTTACATGCCCTTTAGCTCCACAATAGAAAAAACCATTGCCTCCTAATTTGTTGGTTTCTTTTGTTGTTTCTTTTGAGGCGCTGTATCTGCATCTTCCTTATCCTTCTTCTTTTTCAATCTTTTGCCCTTATTCTTTGATGTAGAGGTAAAATGAGCACTTTTTGTCTTCTCTTATGTTAACCTTTCTTCTTCCTGAACACAATGCAAGATGAGTTCATTTAGAGACCAAGTTTCTTTTTGAAAATTATAGCTCACCTTACACTGACCAAATTGTGACAAAAGAGATATCAGAACCAGATACACTAGTAAGTCCTTATAGAGTTCTAGCTTAAGTGCTTTCAGCTTTGAAGCAATATAAGACATCTCCATGATGTACTCCCTGATGTTGCCCTTACCCATATACTTTACTGAAATTAGATTTGCCACGAGCGAACCTATTTTAGCTTTTTGTTCTTAACAAACCTTTTTTCAATATCTGCAAGGAAACTCCTTACCTGTAGTTATCTTTTCAGATATTGTGCCCTTAATGCAAGGTTGAGATTCATTACTCTAAGAACTATCAAGATATTTTCTTTCCGGGACTTGAAGTTTAAGCCATTAAGTAGAATTGATGCTGGTAGTAATATTTGCAGGATCATTCATAGCTGAACAAAAAACAATAAACAAACAAAACATGCTCACATAAGTCTATCTCAAAATAGAAGTAATACTAAATTCAAATAAAGGACACCCCATATTAAGATATCTGGAATCCATTAATATTTTATCTTTGTACAAAATATTAACTTTTCAGTGATACTTTGGCATAATAATCAAATATTGATAATAAGAACATGTCAAACAAAAAATATTCCTTTGGGACGATTTATTATTCACATGTAAAATTGAATAATTATCACACATCATTACCACAGGTGCACATGCAAGTTTGTAAAATACTTACCTTCCTTTGAGCCAATTAGTATTCACATAAATTATAAGCATACAATCTTTGATATTTCAAAATAACTTAATTTCCACAAAAGAGGCCACTTTGGTAACATGTTGCTTCAATTAATTTATCCCAAAATATATATACATAAACTTCCCAATATTCAAATTTAGAATTACTGAAAAATTATACCCCAAATTAAGCACATAGCGACATGCAATTTTCCAGAACAATCCACGTATATACGCAATAACGCAAATCAATTTTTAGTAGCATATATATATATATATATGCGCAAATCTAAACAAACCGTGCAAATTAATAACCCAATTTTATATATATGCACATGATTTATAGTGACCCATCAAAAGCATAATTTATTGAATTCAAAGGAAAAAATAATAATCTCACCGTCAAAAGCATGATATTAAGCCATTGTATATACATGAAACAAAACCCAAAATAGAAAAGCATTTTAGATTTTAAATAAAACAAAATTTTCATCTGGAAAAAAAAAACTTAAGGCAATGCATGTAAAGTCTATAATAATTAGCCTATATGATTTGAATCATGCGAATTCAAGTAATACGTATGCCTTTAAAGCAATTTCATTAATCCTATTAATATATAAAATGAACCCATATATATTCTAATGCATTTTGATCGAAGCATTATACGTGGTTGAATTCATATAATAACAAAATCGTAATGGCGGCACATACATATAAAAAAAAAAAGGCCACCAAATTCAATTTTGAATCATATAGATAAAAAACGGAGGAATCAAACTGAAATTAAAAAAAAAAGAAGGTAATCATACGATCATGACTGAATTTGTGAAACTTAATGATCAAACATAACTAGCTCTGATATCACTTGTTGGAACCAAAATTAATTCTATAGTGAAAACCATCACCTATAACCCAGAATCAATTATGTTAATCATTAAGAAAATATACAGAAGCATACTTGAATTCATGATGACTGGTTGTTTTTTTAGAATTGTGCGATATGGTCTTCCAAGTCTACATGCAGTCTCTTGAGAGAACTCCTTAATTTTTCCTCTGTCTCCTTCTGATAATGGAATGTCAAAAAAGAGAGAATGATATGTGTGACTTGGGGACCATGACCTTTTAATAGACAATCCTAGGGTTATCTTTTGATATTTCTATTTTAGCCCATCACAAAAATAGAATTACTTTTTAGTCTCTACACATTAAAGGCCTACATCCTATTAGACAAATCAAAGTCCAAATTATCCAAACCTTATCTAATTACTTTTAATTAGACTTAACCTTGAACGACAATCTACAATACATAATTATTTACATATAAGGTCAATGTTAGATTAATGATCCAACACAAAGAAAATCAAATGAGGGTAGGCAAATGATGGTGAAAGTGCAAGCTGCTACAATTGTTTTCTAAGGCCTGTGTTTATTTAATGAAAATGCAACAACCTATAATACGCAATTTCATGGCATAGGTTGCTAAAGTTACACCAAGGCTAAAGGTTATACCATGTTTTAAGTTGTGCTTCGTGGTGAGAGTATAATGGAAGACAAAACCAGTGCTACAATGGAATGAATGTTGTCATTTCTTTTGGCTAAACTAGGTGAGAGTATCATTTTAATGAATTAAAAAAGGGGCCTTCTGTCGTGTCCTGTATCTCTATTTTCAAACAGCCACGTATAAAATCCATTTGTGGCAATCTCTCAAATACGGGGTGGAACAATTTCAAAGCCTATAAAAAGGGGTGGCGGTCATGGGCTCAAGCATATTAACATAGTGCATGCGTCTAAAGAGGGCAGAATCCGGGATCGCGAGCTGTCTTATAGAACCGACGTTATATCAGACTTAGGTGGGTCTCCTGTCATGTCGTGTCCTACGTCTTTGTTTTCACTTTTTAAACAACCTGGCACAAAATCTTAAGGGAGTGTTTGGTTTTAGAAAATATTTTTTATTTTTATTTTCTAAAACTAATTTTTATTTTTAATTTTTAAAATTTAGAAAACATATTTAGTATGAATTTCTATTTTCTATTTTCGTTTTCTCAAAATAGATTTAGAAATCAATCACATTCCTGGTTCTCCCTTCTCAGGTCACTCATTTAACTTATATCTCATTCTACTGTTTTAGCAGGGACATTGGTGTAAACTCTCTAAGATCTCTCTATTGGCGAGAGATTTGAGTAATTTGCATAAGGTTTTAAGTTTTGATTCCATTACTGTCATTGTACGAAAAGAAAAGAGGAACATCATTGGATGGCACAAGAAGTGAAAGTGTTGAACATTTTTCATTTTTTAAGTTATTATCTTATTTCACTTAACTAATTTGTTAAAAATTTTCTTTTCCTTGGACAAATTCAAATTTACTTTTATATAATGATACCTATGCGCAATTTTATTTATATAGAAATTGAATTTAATTAAATACACTAATTATGTATAAGATTTTTATATCTTTATTTAATCATTTATTATCATATACTATTAGTTTACTGACTTTTATAATAAATATTTTATAAACCATGCTTAAGATGATTTATGATTAGTTTGCAAATTAAAAAATTTTATACTAACAATACATAAAAATCAAACTTTATAGAATATATCATGGGAATGAAAAAAAATTATGAACGCATAGAAAAAATTTATAATTAACTTGCAGGGATAAACAATTTACGTAAAACCACATTAATATCTAAATTATTAAGGTGAAATTATATCTTTTTATTTTATTGTTATAAAATAAACAATTTACGTAAAACCCCACCTGGCATTTGCTATCCCTGGCCAAGACCAAACCGGAGCAAGCAACCATTAAAAACATAACCTAGGTTGGACAATAAAATATTATATTAGAATTGTCTGTACAAGTAAATCATTTACAATTTGGTAGAGCCATGACGATAACATCAACTAAGAAATGATAGTGAAAACAAAAGTACAACTATTTCTGTAACAAAATTCTGTCTATATTCTTAAGTTACAATCATGCTGATTAGTTCGTAGATCATTACCTAGAAATATGACACAGAATAGGATGTACCGCAGCTTTGAAGTCATCATAAAACCTCTGCTCGGAAAACCTCCTTGCCCTTCTCCTTGCAGCTGCAGCCATCTTAAGTCTCTCCATCTCTGACATCCTTACAATTCTCGCCATGGCATCTGCATATTCTTCAACACTGCAGGCAAGAAATCCTGTTTGCTGTCCGTCTTCATCCAACCCAACCCAATGTCCCTTTTTTGGCCAGCAGAATTATGAGCTGATAAGCAAACATTGCAAGAATAATTAATGCAAGTAAGAGCAGCACGATAGAGAAAAAAAAGAACATATTTACCGAAAGGTGAACTTGCACACCAAACCCATCAACCGGGATGGCACCGGCAGCCATGTATTCTACAACACTAATGCCAAAATGCTCATCTGTCATTGAATGGATGCCAGCAACAGCAACCCCTAAAAGTCCCACCAAATCTCTGTAGGTTAAGGATATCATCTAATATATTAGTAGGACAACATTTAAAATTAAGGTTCTAAAAGTACAATATAACCTAAAACAATTGATTGACAACTTTAAAAATGAATTCATGTGATAAAAGTGATCAACTAATTTTAGTAAAAGACTTACTAGTTTATCCAGAGTTTTTAACTAACTCAAATCCCAATTAACGATTCATGCAACTGGCTACTTTTTCCTATTAGGTTAGATGGTCTCCCAGCTACGTAAGATGCATCTCAAGTAACACACCTCCCCAGTCCAGTCAACGACTCACTGACACCATGTATAAAGGATTTACAAGGAGAGTCCTTGCAGCCCTATCAACTTGGCAATAGATCTTTATGATTGAAAAAATTAATGCACTTTAGAGGAGCCATACCCAACCATAAAAAGTTCAAGAAAAGTACCAAAAAGATGAAAGAAAAATATACCAATTGTGAGGCTTCATTTAATAAATTTCCGAAATAATGTATGCTGTGACTTTGACAGATGATATCAGATTAATTGATATGAATAAACCAATTTTAATTCCATATTTGAAATGTTCTACAAATTCTACAATCTGAAACACAATGCTAAGTAAGATTCAAATAAATATATGGTTTCTACTTTGCAAAAGAAGGGTACAAGGCTTACACTATGCAAGTGTAATAGCATGCTAGTTCAACAAAAAAAAATTGACAAGTCTATATCACAAGAATAATCTAGTCTAAGAGACAGAATTAATTCTCTGAGATTGTGAAATACCCTCCAAACTACAAAGGTGTAACCCTTATGCATAATTTTCTTATGCCCGTCTACCTGTCAAAATAAGGATTCCAACAAATTGGTACAATGGATCTGAGGATCTGAAAATACCAAGATGCTTAATAGGTGAAGAAAGGTAATATTAGAGGAAGAAGAAATGCACTCAAAGGAAGGGATAGTTTCAAATTGAAGTTAAAACAGTAAGCTCCTCTAAGTTACAGTCTAACAGATATAAAAATGTTGTAACAAGAAGGAATGAGCAAAGTCAAGAGAATAAAATAATTTGAATGAGCAAAAGACAATCAGTGGAAGTATGTCAGATTAGGCTGCAATAGTGTAGGAGGAGAATTCGCCTTGCATATATGACCAACTGGGAGAGAGGGGAGGGAGGAACTATTAATTTGAATTAGTTCTATACAGACTTATCCATCCTACTTCAAAAATTTAGATTAAGGATTCTAATTTGCTCTTAGAAATTAAAAATATTGATCACATCCCTACTTCTCTCCAATATAACTAATGACTAAACAATAGCCATATAAAAGTAATCCAATCATGCACATTAAAATGCCAGTAATGATGCATAAGTAATGCTTGTTTTATACAGCTAAATGTAGATGAACATATATGATGGATAATCAGGTTAAAGACAATATTTTTTCTAAGCAAAACGTTGATAAAACATGCCAAACCAACCTTAGATCAAATTTCCTGTTTTTCATTTAATGTTACTCGAGTAATATGTTTCTTTTTTTTATGCTTTCACTTTTAAGTTGTTTGACGAAGTTAGGTTCTTTACCTTCATTTTAATTGAAAATTTTTAAGTTCCTTTTTTATTCAATATAGGTAATTATTTTTGCGAGTATTGATGACGTGCATGGGAAGAAAGTCCACAAGCATGAAAGGAAGGTCAATTTTGGCTTGTCCTCACTCAAACTCCTAAATCTCACTGCTCAAGCATGCAGTGGGAGAGTGTTTCATTTGTTCTGGACACCCACTGCTTAGGCACCCAAAGCCATTTTACTTAAGTGTAGTGAGTCAGTTATTTTTTATTGTGCACCTAAGTGGTCAGAAAGCTAGAAAAAGGGACTTCTGGCAGAAGACAGGAGAAGAGCAGTAGTAGATCTAAAGTGGAAAATATAAGAACAAGAGTTCTTAAAGATTTCTTTAGCTGATTTCTCTTTCAGTTCTGACATAACTTGACTTAGATGAAGTAATTGATCTTCTATTTCCCTAGTTTGAGTTTAATCTCTCTACTTTCATAGTGTTTGGCCCAACTTTTCTTAGATTTTTCTCTTACTTAAACAGAGAAATCGGGCCAAACACAATTCTAGAAAGCTCTTTAAAAAAGATAATTTATATAAAGAATAAAAGCCCAAAAATATATATCTTCTATAGAAGCTAATTAGAGAAACTTTTACTTTTCAGGAGAAAAGAAACTTAAAAAAGCTAGGTCAGACACAACTTTAACGCTTTCTGTAACTTGACCACTCATGGATTGCTTTTATGTTCAAGCAGGAACTGGGAAATTGTGGCATGTCCTTAGTCTTTATGATAAATACCACAACCTTGTATAATTCAAGAAATAGAGGTAGCTAGTTGTGTGGTCGTGCTTGAGGAAATCCTTATTCTGTTTACGGCCTTTTCTCCATAGATTTAGAACAAGTGATTCGTTATTCCTAAAGAGCTACAAGAGGATTAAGGCACCAAGGGATTGGCTATTAACTAAGTTTGGAAACTTTACTTCTTTAAACATCAAGCTTGGAAATGGGATTTAGGATAAGGTGAAAGTCAATTATCCATTGGAAGAATCAAGGGCAATCAAGAACCCAGTGAAACATTTGCTTTTGTTCTGTTTTTAATTTAATCCTCTTTCAATTTAGTTAACTCTTTTGTCAACAGTTGTTTAGAGCTAGCTCCCTTTAATCCCAATTTTGTAGTCTACATAGTATTAACCATAGTAAATAGGTAATTGGCGTCCACCCATCTCTTTACCACAGTATTTTGCGATTTGGTACACTTGCCAACGCCAAAAGGACCAACAAGTTTTTATGCCTGAACTAGTAATCAATGCTAAATGCATGCTTATACCTAAACTACTCAATAGTAGCTAACCTAATGTACATGAGCTTGTGAGCGAAGCACGTCATTTAAGACTAGAAATTTGAAACACTTTGAAGTTTCACTGAAGTTTCTTTAATTAAACAGTACATAATCTAATTGATTACCAAAGTATAATAATAAATAAGACCAAATAATCAATGTCTGAGTTAGCATTCAATGCTAGCTGGACTGACAACTACTATATGCCATTAACTAAGGAATACAAGGTATGGATTCTACAGAATATAACTTTTTTAAATATTTTATTCCGCAGAGAAAGTGTTTCTTCGGAGGGGGGGAAAAAACTGGAAATCCACCGGAAATAACCTGTATGGTACATTCTTATGAAATTCCACGTGTTCATTCACATTCAGCTCAATTGCTTTCTTTTTTAACATTTGAAGTCTGTCTTCATCTGATTTATTTTTACAGCTACCCACTATTTGGAACTTAGGTTTTGGCAAGCTAGGATCTAATCTCTTAATGGCAGCTGAAAATGCCTCAAGTTGGAGAGTGTGAGCCTACATTTGAATAAAAAATGTCAAATTGGTTTAATCAACAAAGGCTCAAATGAGCCACATAAAAAGGTTGTACCTCTTGTTCACAAGATTGATAGGAGTATGCCCCAAGGATTAAAATAACGTGCTATAGCGCTGGGATAGCGCCATAGCGGGGCGGAGTAGCCCCTAGCCGCGACAAGGACCTCTAGTGCGGAGCGGTTCACTGTAGAGGCTGTCGCGGTCAGAATCGCGGCTGTAGCGGCTGAGATAGCGCCACTACAGCATTTCTATAGGTGCCCATGAAAAAAAAAAAAAAAAACACCCTTTTAGCTGTTGAAAAATAACCGTTTGGGCGCCTTATTCTGAAGTCTGAACAGCTTTTTAAAATAATACTTTAGTTACAGTTTATTATATTTAATTAAAAAGCTGTTTTGACTTCCTTTTTTTTTCTGAAAACCTAATCCATCAGCCCCTTTTTCTAAACAAAACTCTGAAACACGTAAAGGAGGCTTCAAAAAGTCTTCCTCACTTTTTCATTTGTCTTTTCTAGTTACTCTTACTCCCCCTACTCATCTGAAACGTAAAAGAGGCACTAGACCCTTCTTTTTTCTTTCAACTTTCTTCCTTCCTAAGATCCACTTCATTCCAACAGCTTACTAAGACTCCACCCACTTGCTTCAGCAGTTTGTGACCTGCTCCAGCAGTCCAGCAACTGCTTTCTTGGTTCCAGAGACTGTATTTCTTCCTCTGTTTTCTTCTCTGGTGATTGTTCTTCCTCTGTTTTCTGATTTAATTTTTGTTTTTTGGCAACTTTTTTCTGTTCTCCCATGACTGATTCTGATTCTGTCCTTCCCTATCTTCTGTTATCATTTCTCAGCCATGGCAACCCCTGTGAGTGAAATGTTTAAACCCTCTAGTGAAAATATTGACATAGCATGACAAATTAACAGCTTGAAAGATCCCAAAGATAGGAAGTCTGTAACATGTGATTATTGTGGAAAAACAACTACTAGAGGGATTACAAGAGCCAAAAGACACCAAATGGGAATAAGGGGGGACGTTGGAGCTTGCAAGAAAACTCCAGTTGATGTGAGAACCTTATTGAAGGAAGCCTATGAGAGGAAGCAAGGAGAAAAAGAAAGTAACATGAATGAGTTTCAAGAAGACCAAGATGAGATGGAAGAAGTGCAAGAAATTATGAACATCCGAAATGGAAAAAGGCCTCTGTTTGCAACAGCCATTGGGGCTTCTGTTTTACCTGCTGCAAAGAAGGCCAGCAATGTTAAAGGCCCCATAGACTTGCATTTCTTTAGGCACACGGAAGCAACCATCAAATTAGGGACAACTAAGAAGCAAACAAGCATAAATGATGCTTGTCAAAAGGAAGCTAGAGCAAGAACTATTCAGTATATAGAAAGATTTCTATGTACAAATGGGATTCCTTTCAATGTTGTAAATTCAAAAAGTTTCAAATTGATGGTTGAGGCAATTGGGAATTATGGTCCTAACCTAAAGGTGCCAAGATCTTATGAGAGTAGAGTTCCACTCCTTACAAAAGAGTTGGAATACACAAAGGGATTGATGAAGTGTCATGAAGAAGAACGGGCATTGTATAGATGTTCAATCATGTCGGATGCATGGACAGATAGAAGGAATAGAACGTTGATAAACTTTTTGGTGAATTGTCCAAGGGGATCCATGTTTGTTAAGGGTGTTGATGTTTCGGGGTACATGAAGACCGGAGAAAAAATATTTGAGCTCTTGGATAGTTTTGTTGAGGAAATTGGAGAACAAAATATAGTGCAAGTGATCACGGACAACGGAAGTAATTATGTATTGGCCAGTAAGCCTTATTCAAATCTTGCTACTTGATTAGTTTCACAATTTTATGTGCTGAAATATTTGAGTTCATTGTAAGTTTATTGATTTTGCTCTTAGGAAAATTGTTAGAAGCCAAGAGGACGCATTTGTTTTGGACTCGTTGTGCTGCCCATCGCCTAGATTTGATGCTAGAAGACATTGGGAAGATGGCTAAAGTTAAAAAAGCAATTCAAAGGGGCATTAGTCTTGTTGGTTTCATCTATAACCACACATTGGCCTTGAACATGATGAGAAAATTCACAAAGAAGATGGAATTAGTTAGACATGGAGTAACAAGGTTTGCTACTTCATTTCTTACATTGCAAAAGCTGCATAATCAAAAAAACAACCTTAGAAGAATGTTCACTTAAGATGAATGGATGAAGACTAATGTCTCTAAAGACCCTAAGGCAAAGAGGGCAGCCGACACCATTCTTATGCCTTCATTTTGGAACGATGTTGTTTACACTCTTAAGGTTATGGGGCCTCTTGTGCGTGTGCTTAGGCTAGTTGATCATGAGAAAAAACCCACAATGGGTTACATTTATGAAGCGATGGATAGAGCAAAGGAGGCAATTCAAAATTCTTTCAATGGAAATGAAGGAAAGTACAAAGAAGTATTTGAAATTATTGATAGAAGGTGGGAAATTCAACTACATCGTCCATTGCATGCAGTGGGGCATTTTCTAAACCCCGAGTTCTTCTACAAAAATCCAAGGATGGATCTTGATGGTGAAGTGATGGCAAGGCTTTATAGTTGCATTGAGAGGCTTAGTGAGAATGAAGAAGTGGTGGATAAGATTACAAGTGAGTTATCTATATATAAGAGGGTAGAAGGCCTCTTTGGATTGAAATTGGCCATAAGGCAAAGGAGTACATTGGCTCCCAATAACTGTGAAAGTGCATTTCCTATTTTATAAATTTAATCTCGTTACAATTCATGTGACAATTAATGTATTACAGCTGAGTGGTGGGGTCGCATGCTCAAAATCTTCAAAAGCTCGCCATTAAAGTATTGAGCTTAACTTGTAGTTCATCGGGATGTGAATGTAATTGGAGCACTTTTTAGCACGTAAGTTAATATTAAAAGATTTAAATAGAGTTTTCATATAATGATTGTAAAACTAACATTTTTTTTTAATTATAATATAGATTCATTCAAAGAAGAGAAGTAAGCTTGAGCATCAAAAGTTGCAAGACTTGGTTTATATTAAATATAACCAAGCTCTTAAGCAACGTTTTGACAATCGTGATGTCATTGATCCCATCCTCCTAGATGATATTGATGGTAGTAATAAATGGCTAGTGGGAGAAATGGGAGGAAATGGTGAGGATGCTGAAGATGATTTGGTTTTTAATGATGACATTGACAACAACTTGACTTGGGGAGATGTTGCAAATTTAGCTGGTGTGCGTGAGACTTGGGTTTACACTAGGCAGCGAGTAAGACAAGGGATAGGTTCATCTACTGTTGCTGCTACTGGGATAGGTTCATCTGCTGCTGCTGCACCTTCAACCCAAGCATTGCAAATTGATGAAACTGAAATTGAAGAGGAGGAAGAGGAAGAAATCCATAGCTATCACAGTAGTGATAATGATAACAAAGAAGATTTGGACTTAGAAGATGATTGATGATTCTTATTTCTTATCTAATATCTAGGAGACTAGGAAACTTGTATATTGTTGGTGTATACTTTTATGTTTTGTTTAAGACACCTATAGACTCCCATGACTTTTATTGTTAATTATGAATGTCATGAATCATACATTATCTAACTTGAACATAGCTCCTCACTTGCAGTTTTATATATATATATGAATCTGTTTCTGTGATTCTGTTGCTGAATTTTTATAATATGGACACCTATGATTCTGTTTCTGTGAGAACAGAGTGCTGACTTACTGTTATATACGTATGATTATGTGAAGAGACTTGCTGTTCGATATTTAATTCATCTAATGCATTCTGTGAAAAGTTGCTGCATATAGTTTAGATCACATAAACTATATAAAGAAATTTAGAATGGCGACTGTCCCACTATACGCTATACCACTATAGCATTTTCGAGGTCAGCCGCTATGCTCCGCTATGCAAGATTTAAAACATTGGTTTGCCCACCTTCTCCAGTCAAAATTGTGCAACAGATATTATTACAGGAATTTCTGCTGATAGTTCCAAGGGAAGTACCTGCCCATAATGCTTACCTATTAGAATCCATTGGTGATTATCAAACTAGGTAAAACAGTCATACACACACACGTGCACGGTATCATCCTCATATTAAGTGCTGACATTAAATTCAAGTTTTAAACATTTGGTAAATATACATACTACACTGGGAGGAAACATAGAAGAAACAGACCATAAGAGCCTTCAATGCCACAAAGTAACATGCAATACAGGAAAGTTATCCATCCGACTGAAAGAAAGATGGAACAGATGAACTTGACAATATAACAACGATTGCAGGAATATAAAGAACAAATGGCAAACCTGGAGTCCTGAAGTATCACAAGGAGGATAGACTCGCTTAATACGATCTGGAACTCTCCAAAGATTTTCAATATGGGATTTGGTCCAAGATGAATTGACCATAGCTAGGTGTGCACATGATCCTACAATCCCACACAAGCAGCTGAAGAATGTATAATAGACTATTTTGCACCTTGAAAGCCAAACACTGCAAGAAAATAATTGTCATATTCTCTAAAATATGAAAGAGGTAAAATAAATTGTGAATTTAGTGCATATTATAGCATAGAAGTGTGTATGCACTGAAGGGTAAGGGGAAGTATGCAAAAGATGAACTTTCACATATAATACTATTAAAAAAAAATCAATTCCCTTTTACCTTCACCCTCAAAACAATTTGGAAAGGTGATAATATTCAAATTTATGAAATATTGAAAAGAAAGAACCGATACCATCATTAACAGGTGAGGAAAACTAGTGAAGTATGACTAAACTAGAAGAGGCAAAAAATAAACAAAATCCAATAGATAGAAATCAAAACTTTTTGTAATTAAGGCATCATTATTATACATCAAGCTGCGCTGACGAACACGAGCTAGCATGTCTGAACTGATAGTAGGATAATGTGTACAGCAAATAACTTTGCATACAAACAACCGGGCAAGTGGATAAGTAAAAGCATATCCACTTGTGTCAAAGTAATATAAAGGTGTAAACTTGCACAAAGCCTCCCATACAAGATACATACAACCCAGACTTTGACCAATCATTGTAAAGTGCAGATAAGTGGTTTCTTCGATCCACTTTCTCTTGTACAAATGAACCACCTGAGAATCAAGGATAACAAAATACATAGGTTATTAAGATTTTAAACAAATCAAGTAGATTCTAGCACAATAGGTGGCAAAATAAACGCTACTTACCATTGCAACAATATTTGTTTACTTTATATAAGAAAATAATGATCACATTTATCTTATTCCATGGGTAAATATCATCCAAGTTCTTGTTCTGTTCTAGGCCATAGCATGAAACATCCCTCATCTCCTCCTTCCTATCATGCATTCAACCTGCTAAGCAAGTAATGCCAAGCTTTACTGCCTTTCTCTGGCTCGCTTCCCTTAAGAGTGAGGAATACAGTTCAAGAATAGCCAAAGGTCCAAGATCAGTTTATTTCAACTTACAGTTGGAAATAAAGAGTTATTGGCTTTCTTCCTTTTTGAATTTCGTTATCTAGCATCAGTATAATCCAACAAGAAGCCAAGCTATTAGGAATCACCTTTTTCTTTTTCTTTTTTCCTGATTAATTGTGCCCTTATGTGTAAATTAAGAGTTTGAATAGTTGAACCTTAAAATCTGTATCGTTTAAGAGTTTTAGATATTTTAGCTACACAAGAGCCATTGTTCTTGTATTTGATAAATTACTTCATTCTAGAAATGCCCAATCTTGTAATTAGGGGTTGAGTTGAAATAATTAAAAGTACTCCAAAAGTAACTCAATTAAGCAATGTAAGGTTCCAGTAAATTCTAGAATCACGTGGGGTCTATAAACATCAAGTCTATGTAATTTCAACAAAATTCAGGTCATTCAGAAAATACCTTCCGGTCCACCATTGTACTAAAACAGAACATCTCTTCTGGTCGGAATTCTAATCCAAGGTGGTGGACTCCTCCCACACAAACCCTTTATCTACATCCTTACCCATTCTATTCCCATAATTTCCCTTTCCATCTAAACCCCAAATTTACATAGAATCCTGTGTTACATTTCTGATACTAGGCAAAGTCCTGTTGTTTGATCCATAGAACAGAATGGTATAACTCAGCAATGTACAATTTAAGACCTTGAGCCTGTCAACTCAACACTTCACCTGAGCTTATAGAAGGACAATTGGATTCTTTGATCCTAATCCACTCTTTTTTTAAGAGAAAACAAAAGCCACAGCCCATTTTATTCGTGAGATTATGAGTACACTAAATACCAAACCAACCAGAGGACTAATTAACAGCTAAAATAACAACCACGGTCGTCGGTCGACAAATATTCTAACATACACTAAATACACCAACGAATCTAGACAAGTATTCTAGAAGATTCCTTTCTCCCCATCTATCCTCTCATTGTTAGTACAATTGAAAGACCTACTTGCCACTCAGATAAAGCCATAATCACAATGAAATATAAACAAAACCCCACAATTCCAATGATAGAAAGGAAGAAGGAGTGTCTGAAGAACCCAGATAAGAGAGTGAAGGAAGAAAAGAGGGTTACCTTTGGAGGAGAGAGGAGTGTGACCCCAAAGCGATCAAGGGCTCGAGCCATCAACGATTGAGGGGTGGCGTCATGATCTCCAGTGTACACATAGCAGTCAAGGTCAGGGCTCTCCTCTTGGATGCCTCTCACGGCGCACCACAGCACCCTTTCCCGCCGCCGCCGTCGTTGGTGTACGGATGGAAGAACTCGATGGCTCTCTTCCTCTGCCATCTGCCGTTGATTGGACCAATACAAAATCCCACAAATATGGCAGTGATGAGCGCAGCGGTGATCATCGTCAACATCAAGTCACGGTGCTGTTGCAGTCGCAGATGTTCAGAGCTTCAACATCGTTCAACAAATTGGACCCAGTAATTCTAAAATAAGGCCTCAAATTAAATTCAAAAAATAAGAAATGAAAATTTTAATTTTTAGTTAGTTAACAAATTAATTTATTTGAAATCTATTAAATTAATTTATTAAAATAAGATTATTCAGTCAAATTACACTGAGACCACTGATAAAGAATAGAGGTTATACAGAAATTTGTTATAAAACTGGGCAATAAAATAAATTTCGAGTATTTACTATTGAAGGAAATTGTATTTAGGAGGTGTATACATACATACATACAGACATATATATATATATATATATATATATATATATATATATATATTAGTGAAATGAGTTTATATAAATTGATTATCTAATTTTATGTTTTTAATTTACAGTTTTTTATTTCTTTGAACTGCTTATTAGTTATGTTTAATTAATTTTAAGTTAAATATGATTTAAATTTTGATTCTTACCAACATGTACTTACAGTTTATCAGATTCTCCAATGAAAATTAGTTGTTGACAAAGTCGATGATGTCTTGCACCTATAATATGATAACTCAAAAATTTAACATGTACTATGTTTAATTAAAATAGATTTTACAATTATTATAATTTTAATTAAGGTGAATTTAAATTTAAGTTTAGAATTATGAATGTGTCCACATAAAAATTGACAAAGATAACCTGTTTTAATAATTTACGTTTATAATTTCTTTTTTAAATTTTAAAGTCTTATCCATTTAATCTATTTGTATATAATAAAGTCAAATATTTTCAATAAAGATGACCAATAAATATTTTACTAAAATATCAGGGCTACTGAACACTTTTAGTTAACTACTTTTTTAGATAGATTTCAACACCATCAGGACAAAATATGATTGGAAGCACTCTAGTCCAAAGCCAAATTATTTGTTTTTCATTCATGGCCCGCTAAAACAATTAAAATATAAACATTTTTCAATGTTAAACATTTGCATTGATTAGCTGTTGTGGAGTTGAAGATTTGACCACCAGTTATGAAATATAAACTACACTTTTATAAATACTAGTATTATGTCTAAATATTAGTATATAATTCATATTCATAAAATAATAAATTAACAGATCGTACATCATAAGTTTCACTGCTTCACACATTCAAGGGAGAGTTCCTTTTCCTCTTCTGCCATTCTCTCAAATAGCTCCCCCCACATCATTCATTCTCAAATATCAATCTAAAGAGTATTGTTACCAAAGTCTACCTACACACATATCTACGCATCCTCAAATGGGTGTGCTGTTGCTTTAGTAGCATTGGTATTGGATTATCTTTCAAGTTCAAAACATAACTAGACAAGTAATTGTTGAAAGTTTAAGAGTGGGGGACCTAATTAGAGAAGTCATTTATGCTGCAGGTGCAGGCATGCCCAATAATGTCTCAAATTTAGTTTCTCTTGTTGAACCTTTTGTTTCATAATCTATAAACCAAAACAACACATTGCTTGTAATTAAGAAAATAGATGATTCACGTAATTTTTCTTCTTGATTCTAATTTTTGAGGGTGAAAAACTGATCGTGTTTATAAAGTCAACAATGTCTTTAACATAGTTTTCATTTTGTGGAGCCCTTATATAAACAAATAAATCATAATTCATAAGCTTGGAAAGGTGATAATCGATAAGCATGTTGCTATACTGTGATCTAGTTCAAAGTCCAGTTATACATAACATATGATTTGTTCATTGCTCAACATAAGTCAAATTTACATAGTAAATCTCAAATTAACAAAATGAGTATTAGTAGTCTTTCATATTTGTCCTAGGTGATTTTATTTGTTTTTACACTCAATACTAAAAAATATTTAAACCTAGTTGGCAATAATACCGAAACAGGATGCCTATTTAATGTAGTGGACAAGTTATCAAAACAGAAGAACCCATGAATGTGAAGATATTGTGTATGAGTGGGAGTTGGTGTTTACCTATCCACTGATTCACACTCACTAAAGAATTTCAAGGGTAGAGAGAATGAGGACTAGAAATGTTTACTGACTAGAAAGTATATTTTAATTATAGTGAACAATAAAGAATTTTGACAGTAGAGAGAATTTGAAGACTGAAAATGTTTATTGAATTGACAGAGTATTCTGATTAGAGTGAAACAAGATAGAGAGACTCTTACAAAGAACAAAACCATACACTATCACTCACAGCAAAAACAGCCACAAAATGTCAACAATGATAAGGATATCAAGACAATGAAATCCAAAACCAAAAGTCAAAATAGATAACAATGTTAAGCTATAAGAAACCAAATAATCCAATCCTTCAATAAATATCTAATTCAGTAATAAAAAAATGTAAAAATATATTGTTTCAAACCTGCAATGTGCAAACAAAATTTGTCGCAACAAATATTATGCCAATAGGTGAAAATGATAATAAATTAGTAAGTCAAAAACTGAATGTAAATTTGCCAGTATATGAGATTGACGAGTAAAATACCTAGGTAATCTCCAAATTCTAGTGAGCCAACATTCAGTTTTCAGCCTTTTAAAATTTTGAGTGACACATGAAATAATGCCTCAAATTTAAGTCCAAAGAACTAGACAAATTTCTCTGTCATTAGTTTCCTTGAAGTGAATATATATTTTACTTTATCAAGATATTTTTTAGACTAAAAAAAATCTTTAATATTTGTTGTGTATATCTCAATTTTACATCCAATCAATTTTACATTACTCAAAAAAGAAACTTGACTCTACAAGCTTTAGATGGAAACAACTACTATGGGCCTACTCCCCACCTCTAAACAATTGCACGCATTTGTACTAAATAAAATTAGCTTTATATTCAGAATCTCCAGAAGATCTGGAAGATAAAGCACATCATACTCAATATATTTCACACCATATTATGTAAATTATGAGATCCAACATAGCATTCAATCAAGTGCCAAATAGATGGACTATGCTTACCATGTCCCCAATAAAAGTAGTTGGTCACCCATAGTGTTATCACCTAAACAAGGGAGAATATACCAGAGCTGGTCATTGTTAAATCCCAAACAAGGTGAGAGTGAAACACTTCATCATTGTAGCCTCTTTAAATAGTATATCTCTAATTAACTAGAAATGCACACCAATGGTGCATTTTGTGAAAAAATAAGGGAAGCTACTGCCATTTATTTATATATTGTTCAACTCAATACATGTACTTAACTGCAATTACTTGATGAAGTAGCATGCTATGATATTCAAACAATTTTTTAGAACATCTAAAAAAACTTACTTATTTCTTTGTTCATAATATAGAAAAAATTATAAGGCTGACGTGGATATTATCATTTATGTATCTTAAATTTATGTACCTTGACCTGAGTTTTCAGAATTTGTTAATAAGAGATTTTTAAACTCTCTATTTAGAGTAATATCCTCACTATTAAAGATTTAGTTGGAGATGTGTTTATACATTTATATTGTTACCTTAAATAATATTACTAATTTTTTTTTGTTAAATACTAAATGTCATTATGTGTTTTAAGTAATAAAGTGATTATTTTGGTTGTCAATAAAGTAAAGTTGGTTGCACTTTTAGAGAGCAGTTGAATCTGGCACAACTGTGAGCTTGTAACTTTTGATTAAGGACTGTCGTAGATAACAGTTTTTAAGTTGTTGTGACTGTTGGCAAGTCTATAATATAATACCTAAAAATGACCTTTAACATTTATTAAGTTCTTCAATAACAGGTAAAAAATATAAATAAAAAAGGAGGTAGCCATGCTTCAAACTCACATTGGAGCATTGTATAATCAATATGATATATGACCATGAGAAGCTTTTCTCGTGGAAGTATGTTTTGAAATGGTTCATTCAAACACAACTAATATTTTTACACACTGATTAGTCTACACATGCACATATTGTTGTGTTAGGAAATCCTAAACACTTAACCATTTAGTATTAGATTGTTTTGTTTTTAGTTAAACTATTTTTACCCATATTTAAAGAATATCATCTTATTTTATTTCTTTGTCTTTTTTAAAGATTGTGAAAAAAAAGAAGAAAAATCAAACAAATCTTTTCTTATCATTTCTTTCAAAATTCAAAAACAAGGATTCATGAAACAAAATTAAAAAAATTATAATTATTTGTAAAAGAGAACTTGAAAAGAAAAAAAACAACAAATTAGATTCTCTCTCTCTTTTAACTTTTAGTAATGTAAGGTTTTCTTAGACCAATATAGTAAGAAACTAAAATGGGGATATCTTTCCCTCTACAACTAATTTTCACATGTTCAAATCCCTAATCCAATTTTATTAGGTATTAATAGTGCGTTGGATTCTCCATTAGAAAAAGCTCCAAATTATAACTGGGGTGAAATTTTATTTTTCATAATTTTCACATAAATTATAATTTTAAAATTTCAAGTGAATTCAAACACACTACTACTACTATAATAATAATAATAATAATAAATATTATTATAAAATTATAGTGTTTATACACACACACACACACACACACATATAGAGAGAGAGAGAGAGGGAGAGGGAGAGAGAGGGAGAGAGAGAGAGATGGTGTTGATGATGATGATAGACCAAAAAAGTATATGAAGCAATGAGAAAATTAAATAAAAAATGGTATATGTGGTATTTTGGTATAAATTACTCGGGTTCTTTTATGTAGAAAGAAACAAAAGAGTTTTAGTTCGTCTCTATTTTTGTGATTTTAAAAAAAATGACATGTGTTCTTATTATGGGAATCTATTTTCATCCTATTATGTAGCTATCCTATTTGTTTTTCTTTCCAAGTTTTTTATTGATAATTATAAATGTTTTATTTTATTTTTATTTCATGAATAATAATTTTTATAAGTACATATATATAATGATCAATAACTTTTGTTGGTATGTCATAATAATAATAATATATTCTCATATAAATATTATAACAAGTTTGTTATTATTTTTAAATTTGCATACAAATTATGTTTTTATGTCATCATGTTTTGTTCGATTATTCATTTTATTGTGGTATAAATTAATCTCACGCTAGTATAATTACACATTGGTATTTTATTGGCACGTTTATAATCTAAAGACTAAATTGAGAGTAAGTTGCAAATGTTAGGGACACTAATAACAGTAAATTGTAAAATTTAAAAACTAAAATGACAGTAAGTTGTAAATGTCAGAGACTAAAATGGTAGTAAGTTGTAAATTTAGAAACTAAAGTGATAATAGGTTGTAAATGTTAGGTATTAAAATGATAGTAATTTCTAGCCTATCTTTTACTATTATTTTGTCATGTACATCTATGTAGCATGTCATGTAGCTACCAATGTGACACAAAAAGTATACCAAAATAATTAACAAAATTTAAAGTGAAATTTTTATTTACTAATTTTTAATATAAAAAACTACTATCACAGCACCTTGGAAATTCAGTAACTCTTCTCAAAAAATAGATCTTATAACGAATTTTCCTACTACTATTATAGAAAAAGTGTAACATGAGTAGGGATGGCAAAAAAATCTGTACCAACAAATAAAATCCGTTATGAGTAGAAAATGAGTACTTTAAATAAGAATCTGCGGATATTTTAAATGGATATATCCTCTATCGTTTATTAATGGGGCAAGTATGGGTATCAGAACCCCTTCCCCCCTGATACCTGCTCCCTGCAATTATACATTTACTTAAATACTCTTATATATTAATATAGATAAAATTACATAAAATTTATACAAAATTTTTAAAATGATTGTTCATTATAGGAGAAATCTATTATATATAAAATTGAAAATAATCTACAAAAGGAAAGTTTCATGTGTCAACCTCTGGAGTAATTCACACGAAATCTCATATCGTTTGGCAACACCAGAGCATTTCTCTCCTTTTTTTGCTTATGTGTCAACCTCATATTCATTTGCATACAAATCAATTTATGGATAATTATAATACAATTTATAAACAACTAAGATAGGAAATATTAAATAATTGGAATAAATGTTATATACGATAAAAATGGTAACTACACAACATTACTATAAATATAAATTAATTTTTTTTAAGGAAACAACTCAAAATAAACTTGATATCTAACTAATTATATATATATATATATATATATATATATATATATATATATGTATGTATGTATGTATGTATAAGTTAAAAAATTATTAAATCAAATCAAAATAGAAATAAAAGAAAACACTAAATATATTAAATTTTTTGTTTAATTTTTATTTTTGGATGATTTTTTATTTTTAAATAATTATTGAATTATTATTCTCATTAAACTCAACATGTTATTTAAATTATCCCCTTCATATTGAAAATAGAATAAAAATTCTATTCCCATGTTTCTTTCCCAGTAATTATTAAATTGCAAAATTCATGGAAAGGTAAAAAATTATTAAATCAAATATAAATAAAAGAAAATGCTCCCCCCCCCCCCCCCCCAAAAAAAAAGAAAACACTAAATCAAAAGCAATACACCAAAAAAATATATATATATATATATATATATATATATATATATATATATTAAATCAAGTCAAAATAGAAATAAAAGGAAACAGTAAATATATTGAATTTTCTAAACAATGTTTTTTAGAAGAGTTTTCATTTTTAAATAATTATTGAATTATTATCCACATTAAACTCAACACATTATTTGACTTATCTCCTTGAAATTGAAAAGAGAAATAAGAACTAAATTATCCCCATGGTTCTTTTTAAATTATTATTGAATTGCAAAATTCATGCACATGTTAAAAAATATTAAATCATATAAAAATAAAAGGAAATGTACTAACCTACCAAAAAAAAAGAAACACTAAATCAAATGAAATATACAACAATATATATATATATATATATATATATATATATAAATGAAAAATTTTATTAAATCAAATCAAAATATAAATAAAAGGAAACACTAAACAAGATTCAAACATATAGCTCATTAAAATACAATAGAAAACGCTAAATAAAAGGAGATGTTTATTGAAAAAGGAAAGGTTAAATCAAATGCATTATACTGACATATATATAAAATTGACAGTTTTAAAATTTAAACATAAGTAATGTTAAAATGGATATGAGCTTAAAATGTGAGAATGTGAATCAAAATGAGTTTTAAAATTGGCAAATATCTAAATTCTAATTGTGTGATAAACATAAAATTTATCAAACAATTAGTTTAACGTTTAATTTCATCAACCTATATGTTGAAATCATGATATGTGTGATAGATTAATTGCCATTAAATTTCAAAATAAAATGACACCTCTACAATTATTTTATAATAATCTACAAAAGAAAAGCTTCACATGTGAGCAATTTCAAAATAAATTAGGAATCAAATTTTTTAAGGAAACAATTTAGAATAAACTTGATATCTAATTACACTTGAAATTAATAAAAGATATAATTATGTTACAAATACTTTTTTATTTTATGTCAATTAGAATCAAAATAATAACTAAACGTTAATTCTTCGTACATCGCATTGCTCTACAAATTAACTAATTTAATACAAGAAATGTCACGTGGTTATAATATAAAAATGTTTGTATTTCAAAATTAAATATTAGATTTATAATATAAAAATAGATAGAATTAACTAAATTTAGGAAATAATATTTTGAAAAATAAAAATATAAATAAAAGTGAGATATTTAATATAAAAATCGCAAACCTAATATTTCATAATATAAAAGTGGATATATAAAACAAAAAATAGACAAAAATTTAAAGCAATTAAACAATTAATTTTTTTTATCAATATTAAATTTTGTTAACCTTATTTATTAAATTTAAATGTTTTATAAAGTAAATTAAGTTTGTAGAATCTATTATCTATTATATATTACAAAAGAAGATTTTATAATATGGAAAGATGATACATGGCAACACTATATTCATTTTTTTTCCACTTAAATTTCATAATTTTTTTTTTATTTTTGATTCATATAAATATATTATTATATTTAATTATAGTAATTAAGACATTTATAATTAAGGCATTTATAATTAAGTTGCTTATAATAAGTATATATTCTACTTAAATTATCAATTAAAAATTAAATCTTAAATTGATTTTGGTTTTATATAACAAGAAAATCAATTTTGCAAATTTTATTGAATATTATTTATAATCACGGTAATTATAATAATAATTTTTAATTTGAATTTGAATTAATAAAGGTAATTACAACTAATATATTGAGGATTCCTTCTATTTTTATTTTATTAATGTGTTTCTCTATGTTTATATATTAAAAAATCAAAATTGAAGATCTTTCATATGTCCATATTCTTCAATTTCTTCATTTGATATGCTTAGGGCATGGCAACGAAAAGGATAAACTCTCATTCCATCCTGTTGATGTTATAAACCTATGTTTCTGTTATTCTCTCATTCCACCTAATCTATGAAATTCTTTCTTCTTAGTATAGGACATGTTTTGCTGACTCTAATGTGAAAAGCTAAGTAATGAGTCTATGTTATTATTCTCAATTTTGTTTTTCATTTTTTGTTTTCAATTTTTGTGGTAATCTCTCACTTCTTTGACTGCATTCTTAAATCATTTTAAAATTTATGCATTTCATGAAATTCTTCATACTTTGTGTTTAATACATATTTTTGTTGGCAATGAAAAAGGTAAGTGATTAATCAATTTTATTGTTCTTCATTTTTTCTTAATTTTCCTTTTTTTTTCAACTTTTGCGGTGATTTCACACTTTTTTTTATTTCATTCTTAAACAAAATCAAAAATTACGCATTTCATCTCTAATTGATATAAAATGGATTTGATTATCACAATCTTGCTTATGCACTGTATTTATTTTTGTAGTTCTTGCTTATTATATTTTGTATGACATTGTCTTATCTACGTTCTATATCTATTGCTGTAATGGATAAGAATAGAAAAAGTTGTTCGACTTTGTCCTTCAAATAATGATCAAAGCAAGATTTATATTTCATATTTGTTATGTAGAATATTATGTATAGATTCAATTATTTTTTAGAAAAATTTACTCTTATGTTGATAATTATGAATGTTTATAGTAAATGTAATCTAAGTTATGTATTTATCTTTTGATTGCAATGGTTATGATTAAGAATTAGTCATTTTAGATTATGTAAACTCAGTCTTGCACAGTGCACTTACTTTTGTTATACCAATTTATTTATTTATTCACATTCATTATATGATAATTTAAATCTAAATAGTGCCATAAAACATTTCCTTCCTTTTTTTTTATTTCTTCATTTATTAATAAGAATTATTTACCCAGTCTTAATATCAATACGGTGACCCTATACAATCATATTATATATAATTTAAAAATATAAAATAATAAATAATACGTTATTAAAAAATAGAAAATAAAAATTTCATAATTTAACATATCAACAAATTAATTTATTTGTAAGGGAAAAAAATTTTAGTGTTAATATTATTCATGTTAAAATATAATTTAAAATATAACTAATTAATTAAAAAAATTTGTCTGTGAATCAAAATATTATATATGATAATAAAAGTATCATTTTTGCTCTATAGAATTAGGATCTACATAAAAAAATAATCATGGTAGAAATGGGTAAAAATTTATGAAAAGTATTAAAATAATATTTTGAATAAATAATAGTAAAAATAAACAATATAATTTAAAAGTTTAAGAAAAGTAAAAAAAATTATAAAATGATAGAGTATAATATTGAATTAAATCTATAATATATATGAAGAAGTAATTTTAAAATAATATTTATTATAGTAATATAAATATAAATTTTCATTACTATAATGCAAATATTTATCCTATAATTATCGCATTGATTTCAATAGTTTATATGAGATTAAAATCACTTGTGATTTTTTTTGCTTTTATATAGAAAAACAACATTTGAGTTTCTTTTTACATTTATACATCAATTTTATGCTTTTATATACTAAAAATTTGTTTGGAATTTTTCCTTCTTTTATATGCCACCAAATCAAAATCAATTAACGTAATTAGTATAATTACTATTATATATGAAATAGTATATAAATAAAGTCATGCTAGCAAATTTTTAAATTCTTATCTTTTTAATTATTATTGCATTAGTTTCATGGGCTTAATTATATGAGATACAAACCATTTGAGATCTTCTTTTGCTTTTATATACTAAAATTATTGCTTCTATATATTAAAATATTGATTGAGATTCTTTCTGCTTTTATATACTAACAAAATAGAATTAAATAATATAAGTAATGTGATTAGTATTAAATGAGAAACAATGCACAAATAAAATCAACTAAACAATGTTTCAAACTCTAATATTTTATATTATTATTGCATTGATTTCAATAGGTTCATATAAGATTCAAACCATTTGAAATTCTTTCTAATTTTATATACCTAACATTGCCTAACATCTTGAAAACTTAACATTGATTTCATAAATTAAAAATAACAATTTTTTTTTAAAAGAATGCCTAATATTTTTCAATTTTTATTGTTTATAATAAAATTTAAATTAAGTTAAATAATACAAATGTATAAAATTTAACATTAAATTATAACTAATTCATTTAAATACATAATTTGATAATACATTATCATATATATAACATTAATAATTTATGTATCATTGAAGATTATATTCAAGACAAAATATTACATAATATAATTAAAACTTTGAATTAGTCTAAAATTTTTGAAATGTTATCCATAATAAATTACTACTATAAATATAAGACAAAAAATAAAGACATTAATTTATATAAGTATTTAAAAAATTTGGTAGAGTTAAAAAATTATAAACAATAAATTTATAAAAACATAATATTATAAAAAATTGAAGCTTGTTTATTTAAAAGGCACTACACAAGCTATTTTACTGTAGAAAAATTTAGAGGTAAAACAATTATTATTTGTTGAAACAAAATAAGAGTAGTGAAATTATTATTTAAGCATTATTTTATTTTTATTCATCATTAATTCTCTTATTGTAATCTATAAGTCTAAATATCCGTAAATCTATTTTCTTTTTTTTTTTGCAAATAGAATTGTTTAAGTAAAAACACAATTAAGATCAAGGCTATGACAACTTAATCACACGTCACAATGAAATAGTCTTTTCTCAATGTCAAGCCATTGATTAAGAAACAAGAAAAGTTTTTTCATTGGTTCTTGCCCTTACAAAGCCAATTTTCATATTTCTCTTTTTGAACTTTTAATTTTATGCAAATATTATTAATGATTAATAAATAATTAAAAATGAAGTAGACTCTAACCATTAAAAAAAAAAGGTATTTTGATGTTAGTGATAATAAATTGTTATGTTAACTTAAATGCTAATGTAATGAATAATAATAATAATAATAGCAACAACAACAATAATAAAAAAAATAAAATTTATGGTCATGTTTTATATTTATTATCATTAGTTTATTATTTTATAATAATTTATAGTATTTATGTATTATAATGATTATCGTGATAATAAATTATTATATTTCATTGAATACTAATACTAATATAATGAACAATAACGATCAAGATATCTATTATCTATTAATTGCTATAAAAAAATTTTTTGTCACGTAGATAGATGCCACGTGACAACACCACATAGATTCTTTTCTTGCCAACATGTCATTGAATTATTTTGTTTTATTTTTTAATTTATAAAAATATATAATTATATTAATTAAGATGATTATTTAATCATTAAATATTTAATTATGATAATCAATTATAATTTAAACATTCTAATAACTAATACAATTATAAATTCTAATTCAAATTAATTGATAACACTAATATATATCTTATTTCAAATTTATAACAAATTTAAATTAATAAATCTCGCAAGATTTATTTTAGGCAAATGCATACCAAAATTATTTTTCTTCCTGAAATACAAATATTTTTTATTTTTTAATTAATTAATTGATAACACTAATGTGTGTGTGTGTATGTATATATATTGATTCAATTTTATAGAAAATTTAAATTTAAAGTAAGAAATCTCGTGAGATTTATTTTAGGAGAATTAACAAGATTATTTAATTATTAAAAATTTAATTATTTAAAATTACGACAATGAATTATGATTTGAACATTCTAACTAATAGTATAATTATATATTTTGATTCAAATTAATTGATAACACTAATATATATCTTGATTCAAATTTATTCCAAATTTAAATTTAAATTAACATATATCATGAGATTTATTACATAAAGATGAAAATGTTACATGAAAGATCAAATCTACACGAAATTACAAGAGAAAGAAATTATAGAAATGCTAGCATCACTCTCTCCAACCCTCTATTAATTGTTGAAATTTCTTGAAAATCACAAATTTTGGTAGGTTCCACTTTTAAATTAGGAGAGAAATTCATTAAATGAAAGGTGGAACCCACCAAAATTTGTGATTTTTAATAAATTTCAGCCAATAGTAGATAGAGTGTTAGAAAAAAAGTATTAGAAAGGTTGGCATTCCTCAAAAAATTATTGGTCTATTAGTTATAAGCCAAAATAAAATAAGATCAATAATATTATTATATAAACATTACCTTTTCTTTGTATTTGTCATTATTTTGTTTACTGTAACCTATAAATTCAAATACTCACAAATCTTTTTTTTTTCAATTAATGTTAATCATTTTTTATTTTATGAAGGAAACATTTTCTAAAAAAAAAACAATTATAAAATTTAATATAAAATAATTTTACTATTAATAATTCTTATATATATATATATATATATATATATATATATATATTATAAAGATGATATTTATTAAAAAAATACGTTTATATAAGTTAAAATAGCATAAGATATATGTGAATATAAAATTATTTTAATACATATCAATATTTATAACAATTTTGGATTAATATAAAATTTTATACATATAATCTATATTAAAGGAACTTTCAATCCAACAATAGGTTTTGGGATAAAATTATCCAATTAAAAGTTATTGAATGGTATAGTAGTTGGTGTAAGTTACACTGATGTCATTTGATCCCTTCCGTTATTACACACACACACACACACACACACACACACACACACACACACACACACATATATATATATATATATAATTTTAAACTGATTAAAACATATATTAAAAAATTATAAATTGTAAGCTTAATGCTCCTGTAGGGCACAGGTTATTATACTAGTCTTATACAATTACATTACGAGAGGAAAGAAACATAAATTTATAGGCTTTTAAACAATTTTTTTATAAAAATTGTTAGAATAGTCAAAATTTATGTTCAAAGCAATTATTCTAAACAATAACTCTTTAATTTATAAATTTAAATTTATAAGTTCAAAGTAATATTTACAATACTTTATGATTATTTATAACACACAATATAAATTTGTTATTTTTTTATTTTTTATTTTTTAATAAGTATCTGTAAATATTTACGAATACCTACAAATATTAAAAATATTTACAAATATCTACTTAAGGAGTATCTGTACGGGAAAGGCACTAGCACGGGCTTTATCCAACGGGACGGATAACGGATACCCACTTTCCCTGCCTGTCCCATCCCAAAAAAATAAATAAATAAAAATTGGGAAATGTGGAACTTTGAGATTGATACTAGTTTCAGAGAGAGGAGCCGCAGCTTTTGCAAGAATCTAGGTGATGCCACGAGAAATAGTCAATCTGAGTATTTACTTATCAATGACACCAGCCACCCTACCTAGGACTCTCTCTCTCTCTCTCTCCCCTTACCTTGCCATTTTGTCCACAATTAATTCACAACTAGCCTTGGATTGAACACGTAGAATAATCAGGGGTAGGTTGTAACACCCATTCATATTAAATACATTTTATATTAATTTAGTTATTAAGTTTAAGTAAATAAAATTGCGTGTAATTTTTTTTTCATTTTTAAAAGAAATTTCAAACTTAACAGAATTTGGAAATGATAGTAAAAGATGAAAGATAAGACTGTATATACATATATATCATAAAATTGTACATCATCGTTTGATAAACTAAAATACATTAAAAGATCCTATACAGAACAGTGTTCATCTACCTTATTCTTCATAAAAAGAAAAAAAATACTATAAGTCTTCAGGTCCTCTCCCGTTGAGATGTCCTCTAGCTCGTACTCTGCATCATGGGGCGTTAATGTTATCTTCAATAATCACGATCAATCATACACAAAAGAAAATAATGGAGTAGGGTGTTTTGTTCTAAAATCACTTTTACATGTATGGTAGGAAGTTTGTCATAAAACAAAGATAAAACACAGCTGACAATACAAAGGATCCTAAGGTTCATTCTAAGTTGTATCAGACTACCCTGGACTAGGTATGGATCCATACTTCCCATTAGTGGGTAATAGTTTTCAATAGAACCTGGAAAGTGACTAGGAGTACATATACCTCTCTCAACACCATCACATGGTACAGTCCTCGTCATCATTGAGGAACAAAATAACAATTTAGGATATCCATTTATAGAGGTATACTCTCAAATCAATCTTGGAATGCTGAGCAGTTGTCGGGGTTATCAAGTTTGGTCAGGCGAATATCCCGGCTCAATGGCGCTACCCTGGCCATTGGGACTTTCACCACTTGATGCCTACCCCCAAGACCTCGGCAAGTGGGTCACTGCCTTTCATTCCTCAGCGTACTAAACTGTGGCTTCCCTAGTAGGGTGCCATGCCACTGCATATCACTTGCTTTACATTACTTACTAAACTATCAATTCCTAACTTCTCAGGCAGAGGTTTCCCTGGTCTCATTTAATTTGAGTACCAGTACAATCAACATTTCTGCCTTGCAGAAATTGTATAATACCAAAATTTTAACGGAATAACAATTTGATAATCATATAAAATTTTAGCATAATAACAATATAGTAATTATGATTTAATTACTAAAATTTTGGCAGAATAACAACTAAATAAATGCATTTTGATTTTCTAAATTTGAGTAGAGTAACAGCTTAGAAAAATGCATTTTTATTTTCTAAAATTGAATAGAGTAACAACTTAGCAAGTAAAATTTAATAATTTAAATTTGAGCAGAGTAACAATTTAATAATTATGATTTAATAATCTAAATTTGGGCAGAGTAACAACTTAGAAAAAATTAAAGTTTAACATTAAACAATAATAACAATAATAAAATTTAAGCCTAAACGGGTTTAGGGGAAAACCCTTCCTACCAACATGCAAAGTGACAGTAATTTAGAACCAACCCCACTTCCCCCATTACCTCTAAGATAATTGACGGAGATGATGAAATTGTTGATGCAGAACTCCTAGAAAGAGAACTTTACTAGTTGTTGGAAAACTAGTAAAATTTTAACATAAAAACAAAATAAAAGAAAATTTTTTCTAGAGAGAGAAGCTCTCTAACAATTTGGTAGCTTGAGAGAGGGAGAGGTGCTGAAAATGGTCCAAGACCATGGGTATTCATAGAGGGGGAGAAGGAGGTTAGGTGTCCCTTGGATGATGTAAGCGATGATGCAATAAAACTTATTTTTAATTTCTTTTTAATTAATTTTAGGGACACATATCCCAAATAGGTGGTAAATCACCTATTTTAGGGTTGAGGACGTGCTCCACCAGCTGTCCGAAGCCTCCATGTGTCAAATTTTATCTGTAGGTGAATTAACCGGTATTGATAAAAACGCCTAAACTTGAAAAATTAGCTTTTAATATCAAAATAATGCATTTTAATGAAAAAATGGACAAATACATTATTTTTCATCAAAAATAAATTTCTAATAATAAATTTTAATTTTTATTAATTTATTTCAAATTATATGTATTTATTTTGTATTTTTGAGCTAGAAAATTCATAGAAAATCCATTTTAATTCAATAAATACCAAAATTTTTATGAAAATTCTAAAATTAAATATTTTACTCATAAATAAACTAAAATTATCATTTTCACCCTTTTTGAATGTCAAACTAATACTGGCTGGCTTATTAGACACGTAAGGGTATTTTAGTCATTTTACACAAAAATTCTAGAAAATTCCCAAAAAATTTCCAAAATTTTATTTTAATATATATGACATAATTCTAAGCTCAAATTGACATTTTAATATCAATTGAATCTTTTCCTCATGTCAGTCCTTAATGTTGAGAAATAGGGACAAAATTGTTATTTTCTAATTTCTCTGGGCTCCGGCTCGGAAAAATTATTAAAAATCACAATTAAATAGATTTTGAAATTTTGAGCAAAATGGTGAGAGTCAGAATTTTGAAATTCCTTTTCGATTTTTCAGAATTGCATTGTCAAATATTAAAAAAAATAATTAAAGAATTGAAATAGGATTGTTATATTTTTCACTACTTTTCTTTCAAAATAAAGTTTTTATAATAAGAGATACTTAATATAAAATTATCAAAATATTTTGAGGTCAAAAGTCTTTGGTTGGTTCCCACAGTCAACCAAGGGTATTTTTGTCATTTTACAAAAATTATCTCAATAAATTCTAGAAAGATTTCTAAAATTATTATTAATTATTCTAAATACATTGATGATACAAAAACAATTTTTAAACATACAGAATAATTTAACATACAAAAAGAGGGGTGTTACACAGGCCACCATGGAAATTAAGTTTTAAAAATTACTTTTTGGAATCTATTTTTTTAAGAGATTTAAAAATTAATTTTTTCAAAAAATGCTAATAATACATTCTTTATTAATAATTAAAATTAATTAAAAATTATAAAAGTTTATAAGTCACACTTTATATTTAATAAACTCTATTTATAATTTTATACTTTTAAATAAATTTATTATCTATTATTTATTGTATATTACAAAACAAGATTTTGTCATGTAAGCATATGTCACGTAACATTATCATATTTATTCTTTTCTTATCTAAAGTTTATTGATTTTTTTAATTCATAAATTATTATATTTAACTATAGTAATTAAGGTCATTATAACAAGTATATATTTTGATTAAATTATTCAATTAAATCATTAAATCTTAAATAAATTTTGATTTTATATAATATGATAATCAATTTATTAAATTTTATAAAATATTTTTATAATTATAATAACTTTTTCTTTATTGTCAACGATTTTAGAATAATTCCTTCCTAAACTATTTTTAATTTTTAACAACTTTAATTTACATATTTCAATTAATATATCAAATCAAATATTGAATTGAATCAATTTTTATGTTATTAATAATTACACAATTCAAATAAAAATTAAATTCAACAAAATCATACCTATAATATTATTAAATATTTCTATGAATTATTATTATTAATATTGACAAAACTTAGACGTAATTTTTTAGATGCTTTTGATGTTATTATTATTCTTACATATCGATAAATTTTTTTGTTTATTTGAACCTAAATAAAATTATTATTATCTTTTCCATTAGTTTAACTTTTAACATTTTATAAATATCAATACTATAAATGAATAATATTCTAACTTAAATAAAATTAAATTTTGATTAAAATGATTCATACCTAAAATATCAAAATTAAATTATAAAGTTTATATAAACAAAGTAATGAAGTAATAGATTAAGAATAACAAATAATTTTTATGTAAATCACTCAATTAAATTAATATTTATCAATTTTTAAAGAAATTTAAATTTAAAATGACTTAAATAATACAAAATTTTTAGAAATAAACTAATGTTTAGTTAAATTAAGACTAAATCACACAATATACATACATACATACATAGTTTGTACCTCATTCATCTATTTCAATTGTTACCCATACTTATCAATTATAGTTAACAGTCTATAGTCAATATAGTGGATAGCAAGATGGCTCCTACACACATATAAAAGCTCAAAAATGAGGAATTATAAATTTAAGAGATATTCATAATTATTAATTAAAAAGTAATTTAAAATACAATCACAAGAAAAAAGGAAGACGATAGCATTAATAAAAAGAACAGACCTAAACTTAACACAAAGGGGGTGTGTGAATAATATAAATGAAAAATGAACATAGAGGGTTTGTGAGTATTAACAACAAATTAAAGCACAGCACAAAATTGAACTAGAACAAAGACCTGCATAAACAGAAACTCGTGCGTTGAAAGAGAGGGCATGAACAAAGTTGTGAACAACACAACACACCATTTTACAATCACAACAGTGTCAGAAAGTTACAGGATATAAGCAAGGTTGTGGGTTGAAGCTTTAGGTAAATTTTTATATTTGAATCCTATTTTAATATAACTTATCAATTTTAATTTTATTTCTAGCTTTTTGAACTATAAAATTATTATAGTTTTACATTCAAGTAATTTTAACATTTTATCCTATGGTTATTTATTCAATTACTATCTTGCAACATTGATTTCAAATTAAATATATATATTTTTTTAATTTGAAAACTTCTTTTGACAATGACAATAATTGCAAGTTTATTAATAAGACTCTATAAACATTACATAGATTTAAAAAGAATTATTTTTTTAATATAATTTAATACTTTTAAGTTCTAATAAGGCATTGATTTTTTTTTTTAGTATTTTCTCATTAGCTTCAAATTAGGAAATTAAATGAAGACCACTAATTAATATCAAATTAGTGTTCACTAAAACATAAATTTGTTTAAAGGGTAATACAATACTTTTTTTTTTCAATTCATTCTCTTTTAAAATTCCTAACTATTGGGATTTAAATAAAAAGGTCAAAATTGATTTCATATTTTAAATTTTATTTAAATAAGCTATGAATAAAGACAATGACTTAATTTGACATGTATACAAAATATTCAAACCAAAAGAATTAACTTTTTTTTTTATTAAAACCAAAATAATTAATTTTCAATCGAATGTGTGAAGTCATCACTATCATTTTCATCAAAATGTCTTTTTTATAGATTATACTATTTTTATGAAATTTAATTTTTATATTAATTTTAATTCCATGTTTTTGGGGGGGTTCAAAACAAGTGAAAAATAATTTTTCCTATAATTTTTTAAATAAATAATTAAATTTCTTAAATAATTTACAACAATATATATATATATATATATATATATATATATATTACATTATCTTAATAGCAAATTAACTATTCATAATATAATAAAATTTATTATTTAACAATTTAAATCTAAATTATTTTTTAAAAATATAAAAAAATTAGGAACTTAAATAGGAGTCTTAGGCGGCTGTCTCATTCACTTTGAGGCAACCACGACCCTGGAATCCTGCATGTATGTGTAAAAATGTAACAATTCTATGAAATTCTATTGAATTCAAAAATTACTTTCTTACTAATGGTGAAATCAGAATGCACAAAATTTAGAAAAAAACCACGTGAAATCGAACTATACAATCCAACTAGACACAATGATGAATTCGAGATAGGTTCTATAAAGAAAAGTTGAGAAATCAAACTCACCATTATATACAGTTAGGATATTGCAAAGAGTTAGAGCAAAGGCGCTTTCTAGCGTGAAGTAGCAGAGCAAGTGGTTCACGGGTGGACAAGTGAACAGTATCAAAATATTAATTTAAAAATATAAATCAAATTATATTTAAAAATGTGAAAAGACCGATAAATCATTGTTTTAAAAAATTGAGAAAGTCGAACACACCGACAAGTAGACAAATCTTGTATGCCCCCAAATGGCGTTTGCCCTCCTCTTCTGTTGGCTTGCTTTCCTCACCTCCCAAGGGCCACTATTGTGCTCCAAGCCTCCAACCGAGTATCGTCGTCCTTGTCGCTCTAGCCTTGCAGCGGCAATTTCACGAGCATAGCCTTGCAGTGCCTCCAAAAGCTCCCAGCCTCCAACAACAAGTTCATTGGCAACTGCGACACCTACGCCTTCGACTAGATCGTTGATAATGAATTCAGTAATTGCCCTTTTCTTAACTAATTAATTAACTTCCTTTGCTTCCCATCTTTTTTAATTAGTTCTTTCCTCTAAGGTTGAATGTCTGTGCTAGAAAATAGTGGTATGGAAAAAGCCTGAAATTGTGTTTCAGTTTAATGGATCTAATGTGTGTTAGATTTGCTCGAAATTTTATTAGTGAAATAATAGATAAACTATGATCATTGGACTGAAGCTTGAACTACTTGACTTTATCGACATTTAGGTTCTTGTTGGTTTAAAGTTTTTTCTTTATTTATTTCTTTATATTTTATTGAATTCAGTATGAAACATTGGCTAAATTTGTGTGAAAACCTAATCTTGTCTGGATTACGTCCCTGTCTTTCTGGAATTCAAATTTATGATGCAATTGTTGATTGAAACCACCTAAACTTCTAGTAGCTCCATCATTTACTTAAGCCCAACAAACTACCCGTGTAAAAAATGGTGATTTGGTTCCAATGGTTCACTACTCACTAGTGCTTTGGTTTTGGCAGAGAATTGTATGGCTAAGGCTACGGTTTGCTTCCAGGTTCAAATGCATTTTTTTATTGCCTCAGGAGAAGGCTTTCCCAACTTTTACACAGGAACAACCGTAACGACAATTGGGAATTGCAATACATGTTGTTCATTAATCTTTAAAAAATTGGTTTTGTTTTGCTTTTGTTCGTTTTCCTTCTTTAATCTTTTTGCTCATAGCCTCATGAGTCATGTCTTTAACTGCTCAGTAGGACTAATTTCTGATGTGTTGGGCTTGATAACATTTTAACTGCTAAAAAATGTAGAGGATGACTGAAGGGGAAGAATACAATTTGCTGAGTGTCTCCTAGGAATATTTTTTTTAAAAAGAAGGATGTTGTGAAACTTGTGTGCTTTAGTGTAGAATAGTTATTAACCTTTTAAACCTCTCCATCAAGTAAATATCATTGACATTACAAAAACAGTGAGTGCATGCAACATGCTAAGACTACGGATATACCATTACACACTTCTCACGTATGTTGTTTTGTTTTTGTCAGAGAAGCAAAAGGAGTTCTACAAAAATGCTTAAGAAGGAAGAGAGAGACCAAGCTGAAGCTTGGAGAAAGGCTATGTGGGAAAAAATGCTTAAGAAGACACTAAAAGGGTAGCCTATAAAAGTTTCAGATTGTAAATTGGTTTAATGGTTGTCAAAGGGGTTTATGGGTTAAGTTGATCACCATAATGTAAAAGTTTCACAATGAACATCATATCAATGAAGGTATGTTGTTTAAGAATTACTAATACTCCCTTCATATTTTCTAATCTATCATATTAAAGTCTGTCAAATCATCATATTCTTAAATCAGATTAAATAGCTTCCTTTACCAGTCACATGTAAGGATTTCAATATTTCTCAGAATGTTTCAATCTTTAAGAACTACATTCACGAAAAATGTAGACTCTAAAGCTCATTGATAAATCAGTTCTTGACAGAGAGAAATAGGTACGACTTAAATAGAGTTTGATATTTGCACATCATTTTTTTAACATCAAGCTCATAGGTTCGCGAGTTCTGCATAGTAAATTAGTAACCAATTCTTGTGAAAGATCTTTATGTAAATAAGTGATATAAATGAGAATGATATACAAAATCATTTCCTGAATCAAAAAGAGAAGAAACAAAATAAACATTTTCTTAACTATTTCTTTCAAGAAAAATATTACACAGTACACATAAACAAAGCTATTAGAGATAATGACACATTTAAACTCAATTCATCATTAAGAAGGACAAAAATTTTGAGCAACTAAATTTTACTCGGATAAAATCAATAATAAGCAATAAGGGGACTAAGATGTAGAAGCACTTGTGTGCAATGCTACTAAGGAAGCACAGTCACCTCCCTTGTTGAGTAATGCTTCATGGTTTCCTTTCTCTACTATGATCTCGTTTTTAACTACTGCAATTAAATCCGCACCCTTAATAATGGATAACCTATGAACCATTACTATTGTAGTTCAATCCACCATAACACGGTCTAGTTCATCCTGAACCACTTTTTCAGACTTAGCATCAAGTGCACTTGTGGCTTCATCTAGTAGTAATATTTTTGGATTCTTCACTATAGCTTATGCAATTGCCACCCGCTACTTCTGTTCCCCAGATAATTGAACTCCTCTTTCCCTTACTATCGTGTCATAACCCTGCATGTATAATATATTGTTTTCAACATTTCATACCTCATATTTGTGACTTTCTATCAAGAATAGCAAATATAGAAGCAGCAACACCTTTTGCTTTAGTTGAATGAGGAACCAAAGAGCCATATTGGGGGATTCCTATAGCTGCCATATCGAGAGCAAAAAGACCTGCATATTAGGAGACAAAATCATCAATGCCAGAAATTTGGTGGAAACCTTGTGCACAGGACCACTCTATTTTAGTGATTAATGACTTGGCAATAATTGTGCCTATGAGAAGAGAAAAGTGATAGAATTTACATGGTGAACGAGTTAGGACTTAGGAGAGTAACTTACACGAAAGACATTTGAGAATAATGATTTGTCATCCTCTACCAGTCGAGCTCTAGCATAAACATTGGTTGCATGAACTGCATAGAGCAAGAAGACATGCCATGTTACTCACAATACATACCACAAAAGCACATATTGTTAACTAGTTATTCTATTGTAACTGGATGGGTAACAAGATCTGATTAAGCATTTCTAATTTCTAGCAAGTCTTTATTAGATGGAAGAATGCTACTTACAGTAACATCCATGAAAGGAATTGCATCTCCTTCTTTTCCCATGTGGGCTACCACCTTCCCCATGATACACTCAATAAGCTTATCGATTGTCATATGAGAAGGAATAGCATATGAATTGACAATAATATCAGGGGTGATACCTACCACAGTCCAAGGCATGTCTTCTTCTATATAAGTCATACCAACTAACCCTTTCTAACCATGTTTACTACTGCACTTCTTTCTCCAGGTGTGTTTGCTTTTGATGAAACCTTTTCTAATTCAACACTTTCCAAAACAGAGCCATCAGAATTATTACTCATCTTGCTACCAAAATCACGCATAAAGCTTCCATCATTAGCAAAAACATATAGATAAAATCATTAACAAAAAGGCCTTTTAATTATTTTTATTAGTGATTGCATTATAACACCAATTTATTTTTATCAAATACCAATTTATTTTCAGTTTGTCCCACGCGTGAAAAAAAATTGTTGTATCACTTTACCATTACATTTTGCTAAGGTTTTACAGTTTGGAAGCAAGGCAGAAAAAGAAAAACAAAACCATAGTTACCAAGTATACTGTAAGGCTAGTAGGTTTGAAGGGAAAATAATTATTTATAAAATCGTTACAAAAAAAGCTTGCAGAAAACAAATTACCATTGCATCGGAGGTTTTCATACATTAGGCTTCGTCGATCTTCTCGCCAAGTTAGACAAATCAAAGAAATCGGCATGTGTTTCCTATCTTTGGGCTTTGGATGGAATGACGGCAGCGTCTTTGAAAGCGAGGAGGTGGCCACAAACTGGGTTCATCCAGACTTCACGGGTAAACCGCTTCGACTTTTTTCAGAATCTATCTTGGATTGAACTGTGATGATGTTTTTCTGGGCATGTTTCGTGGTTCTCCTTCGATGAAACTGTTGGTGCCAAAAAGGGCTATGGGGGGTGCCACGTCCTTACCAGTCTAGGGTTAAAAAGGTCCATTCAATTTTTAGTATAATTTTAAAATAATCTCTTAACTAATAAATTATTCAAATAACCAGTACAATCTATACCGTTGATTATTTTAAGTTTATATCTAACGGTAAAAGTTTGTGACTCACCCGTGAACCATTTGTTACATTGGTTCACGATAGAAATCGCCTAGAGGAAAATCAAGCACATCATCGAGTGAAATTGAAAAATCGAAATACAATGAGTGAGTGAAATCAAACACAATGTGTAAGCCAAATTGAAATGCATTGCAAAGAAGGATAATTCTACGGTGAAGTACCAAAATTGGTGGTACACGAGTGAGTCACTTCTTTTAACCATTAGATTTATTAATAAAAAACTGGATGATTGAGATTTTTAACCTGATAGCTACTAATAATTTGTAATAGATTTTGCAATTTAGTCCCCATATAAAAATATGATTTGAATCAATTTGAAAATTTTCATTCGACAGTTTGAGAGGTTGAAAACCCTACCAGAACGACGATTGCGAGACAGGAAGGAGGTACTTGTTAGGTTTCTTGTAGTTTTTGGTCTTTGTTCTCCCTATTGTCCTTTCACGGTGCTCTCGACATCACACAGGGATCAAATCCCTTGCTCCTTTTCAAAATGCTCCTCAAGCACGGTAAAGATCTTCTTGCCATTATTGCTCCTCAAGCACCTCCTCTCGCAATTCGAAGCGTTCAGGTGGTGGAGCATGTGATGGAGGAGATGCATGCATCGGAGGCTGTATTGTAATTCCCTTTTTCAAAGTTTATGGTTGGTGCCCCTTTACCTAGTTTTCGTTCTGAGTGTTTCTATTAGAGGTATGACACTCTTTCGGTGGGGTTTGAAATGCAATTTTTGGGTCATTCAGGAAAGTCGATGGAATTAGTGTGTTGTGTTGGGGTGGCAGTGTTGTGTTAAGGTTGATTGCTCTGTGGTTTAACTGAATTGATTTCTAGTCCCTGCTCATATGCATGAATCAGTGCCTTTTGTTTAATGTTTTTGATATTTTGATTCGTGGGCTTGCTTATTGTAAGATTTGTGATTTATCATGAGAAGTACACTAAATTGATCTTGAAATTACGAGTGCCAGTTAATTTTATCCTTCAAATTACAGAAATGTCATTTTTTTATCTTTGAAATTATCAAATAATGGTTATTTAGTTCTCCCATGTTACCAAAGGATAGTAGTTAAAATGTAGGATTGGAGCTGTGATCAAAATTATAAATTAACGCTTTACGTATAGCATCACTTATTCAAGACATAGTACTGTTGATTTCAAGTTTTGTTGTTTGATTCTAGGCTTGCATTTGAATTTTTCAGAAATCTAAAGTGGATGAAAATTATAGGTTGTGACCACAAATTGCAAGTGCGAATAAAAAATAATGACCATTATTTTTTCACAAGATGAAAGAAATATAGCTAAGAGGCACATATCACATTCTTGATTGAGAAAGTATTTTGTGTAGGTTATTTATGAGTCTTTCTTTAGGGGCTATTTTGGTGTATAGCTTCGCTTGGTGTTGGTGGATGATTTTTGCTCTTTCAATTGTTATTTTTCACTTATAATTTGTGATTGTTATCTATTCTTAGGGTAGAGCTAATGTCAGGCATACAATTTATAATGCAGAGGGGAAAAAGTTCACCCTTCATCTTGTCCCTTTTAGTATTCTCAATGAGGATGCTTTGTGTGTTATTGGGAATAGGGTTGTAGTGCACTGTCGGGGTTGTTAAAAAGATTGACTGTCTTGAGTCGAATAGGGTCTCTTGCAAGGTGTTTATAGGGACCTCATCACAAAAGAAATGGTGGGTTTGGCCTTTGGAGGATCCACAGCCTGCTTGGATTTCCATAAATCTAAAAAGGCTACATCTTGGTTTGTGTTCATTCGATGGGGGATACCTGAGGGCTTGCTTTACTTGAATGTAAATATATTTTTCCCAACACTCTCGTATTCCATTGGCATGGTATATTGCATACTTCATATTGTGATTTGTATCAGTTTCCCATGTATATGATATTTAGTTGAGAGCAAAATCTAATGCTTATACATTCCATTGTTAAAAGGCAATCCAACTTGGCCTTGAAGGATATGCTATCTATTAAATTCATCATGCTCTTGCAGGTTGCTAAATATGGTACCCCTTTTGTATATTATGGCTTTTAATATAATCATTTACAGGTAAACACTACATGTATACTCCGCCTGTGTTTGTAAAATATAGTGAGACTTTCAAATATATACAATACATGAGCTCCACAATTCAATTGATAGCTGCAAGAGGTAAGCACATTCACACTTGATTAAATTGACATTGGAAGGAAGCAATTAAATGTCGTGTTGAATCTAACTTAAATCAATTTTATTCTCTTTTCCTATCAAGAGTGCCAACATTCAATTAGAATTGAAGAAACAAAACTAAATTGACAAGGAAGGATCCAAACACCAGATACACAACAAATCTCCAGCCTCCTTTCCTACATGATAAATTATCAGCTCAAAGGCCCACAAAAAACCAAATGTGGTCTTCAAAAGTCTCTCCATGTCTTATTTTGCTCACTGATCCATCATCTTCAACCTACAATATTTAACAAAATAAAAAATAATATGCATTATAACAAACCAAGATGAACTTAAAATTGTTTTTTCGTGCAAAGTCCTCCATTAGGATTGTGTCTAAAACTTACATGGGATTTTGTACAAAAGGAATAAATCTAATACACCATTGCCAACAAGAAATGAGCTATTAAATATTATAAGTTTCAATCATTAATTGAAAAAAGCAATATTCTTATTTTTTCAATATACATGTTAAACTTCAAATGATTTTACTTAAAACCTTAGAAAACAAAAATAAAAAACGATAAGAAAAGATCGTACTCAAAAAGGTTATACTAATAATAATAAAAATTTCCCCATTAATGATTATCAAATTAAATTTTCACTCAAAAACACCATCAATTATAAAGAAGCTTGCGCAACAAGATTAGCAAGTGGAAAAAGGCAATTCCATACCTAATACTCAGGAGGCCGCATCTTTAAATTGTAAGTTGATGCCATACTCATGGAATAAGCACCAACATCGTGATCAACCAAATCAGTACCCTTTAAGTGAAATTCAAGTTAGATAGTTAAAACAATTTGGCATTGTTGTCATCATCATAGCTTTGTATTAATTATGCACATATATTATTTAAGCAACTATTTAAATATAAGATAAATATAGTATATTACCTTGGCTGGGGTAGGAAGTTCTCTTGCTTTTCCTAAGAAATTTGCAGACTCACAGAGAGGGCCAACCACATCAAAAGTTTGTATCTCTCTTCCTATTCACGCAACTAGGCTTTTGGATAATTTCCTGTTGTCGGTGGTTGCATGAACCTGCAATCAAATTAATTTAAAAACATCACACTAACACAGGCACAAAGAGATAGTTGAATAGAATTAATTATTCTTTTGGAAATTCATAATGAACGTCAGAACAAGTTGTCAACAACTAACAAATTTGATCATGAATAGGAAAGAGTTAGATGTTTAAGGCTCTCTAGTGCTGCACCTGATAATTGGTTTTATAAATTTTCACAGCAATTTCATGAGCAAGTAGTCGGTAGTGTGAGCTCATGTAGGCTTTGAACCCATATTATAACTCCATGGCTCATTAAAAGTTATCCAATGCTTCACTCTATCTCCAAATTCCTTGAAGTATAGCTGTGCATAGTCTTGGACATCACTTCTGCACATAGAAATGTGTGTTTGACACTGATGAAAATCCAATTCATATAAACAGGCATTGATTTATAATAATTGCTAATATTCTAGCTAGCTTGAATGAAAAATTGTGTTTTGTTACTTACATAAGACGAGGGCTTAAAAAGTGACCAAAATCATCTTGCACGACTTAGGATAGATCCCAATGGAAAAAAGGTCACAAATGGCAGAAGATATGGATTAACGCCATTCCCATCAAATTCTTATCCTACAAGCCAAATATTTTATTTTAAATCACAAATTCGTAGCAACAAGACCAAAATAATGCTCACCCAATACAGACCAGTTCCCTCAATCTTTGTAGATCTACAGTTTTCTTTAGGGGTGTCATCTCATATTGTTTTTGCACCTTGGGGAGGCAGCTGTTTAGAATTCCTCATGAATACAAAAGAGAATAGAAGTCAGTAAACAACAAAATATATGTTATGCTTAAATCTTCAAAATTTAATGTTGACTTCTTAATGCTATAGTAGCTTGGGCTTCACTATTTTTTTTTTCTCTCATAGAACTTACATATTTTAAATAGTTGTGATACTTAGATTTACTCATATTGAATCACAATATGCTTTCTTAGTTCAATTAACCTGGTCAAAATTTGCTTTTATGGAAGTCAATAATGCTCTTGCTTTTTAAGCTAGCTAACAATTAGTTAGACTGCATAACATATTTACTTTTTAAATTTCTTCTATTTTAGTTAGATAATTTGGCAATGAAAATGAAACCGACATTAAGCTAATATATTAAGAATCCCAAAAGCCACTTAACTATTGCCAAGATGGGTTTGGGCAGGAAAGGAGAGGCGGAGCAAACACAAGATTGGGAAGGAAATATCTCTAGTGAAAGGCGTTCTGTATGGTCAAGGGAGACACGACTTGAAACCCATGCCCATGGCTATGTTACTTCTACGGATTAGCCCCTAGTGCAGATTCCAAACCTCAATGCCTTCCTTCTCAATGAAACCACGACCGCAAACAGCAATTAAGTCCCTTCAGTTTGCGATTCATTGCTCCGCCATGGCCTCTGATGCCTTTCCCTTAGAAGTTTACACTATTATATAAATACCAAGGTAAAGAACAAATGGCGGGTACACTAAATACAAGGCGCGCTAATTTTTGTTTTTAAATTTTTGTGTTTAAAGATGTAAATAACGATGCTGATTATAATTGGAGGGAACTATACATTTTCAATATCACATTTGTAGGTCGGAGGGAAACAATTTGAAGGCATGTAATTTGGAGAATTTCACCTTAAGGGGAAATACTTTTGTCGCCTGAACAATGATGAAAAAAGAGAGGAAAGAATGAATGATTAAATTTGGGTTTAATTTTTAATGATAATAATTATATTGCTTAACAAAAACTTAAAATTATATTTAAATTAGCATTTTAGTTTGTTTTGTGGTATAGAATAAATATTCATTTTTATATAATTAAAATTTAAAATAAATAATTTTTTTAATATATGTAAATTATATTATATTTCAAATTTATAATGAATGATTTAAATTGTAATGTAATGTAAATAAATTTAGGGTTAAAATGTTAGGATTCATAACTATAAAGTTAGTGTTTGAAGGTTGAAATGTTAGGATTCATGACAATAGGCTATGTTAGATTGATTGTTAGGAACAAGAGTCAAAATATTAAGAAAAGTATTTGGACGAGAGTCACGAGACAATGAAAAGTAAATAACTTCGTTTAAAGACATCATATTTTAATTAAAAATAAAAAGTGTATTAGAAACAATGTTATTAGCATTTCCTGTGTAATAAAAATAACTTATAAAATGTTATTAATATCTAAAAAAAAAACAAAATAAAATATTTTAATAATTTAAGCATGAATTATAAAATATATTTTCACAAATTAAGTATATATATAAATTGATCGATAAAAATACAATATAAGTTACTTAAATTAAATTGTAAATTTTAAATCATATTAATTTGTATGAATTATATAAATATTAATAATAATCTATGTTGATTACCACCGAGCGGCTGGATTAACTAGCGTGAGACTGTTCTAGCTTAATTAGTGATCATAAGTTCGAGTTCTGAATATGCAACTGTGTTAAATATTTAGAACCAGAGAAAGAGCTTTACTGCCCATAGTGGTTTTACCTGATTCAAGCGAAATTGCTTCTAGTAGAGGATATGTATGGTCTCTACAAAAAAAATAATTGTTGATTATAAGATGATTTAATAAAAGCTTAAATACGTTTTAAGTCCTCACAAATATGACTCTGTCTAGTTTTAGTTTTTGCAAAAAAATTTATAGTTTTTAGATCTCCGACATTTTTTTAGTGTTTTTTTTTAGTCCTTGCCACTAACTCTAGTTAGTTTAATATTGACATGACTAACAAAATGAATAATATTAATTAAGATAGTTAAGGTAATGAAGAATATTTTAAATTAAGATAATTAGATTATTCTTAGGTGTATAATTCAATTAAGTAATGCATTTTTTATGTTATATAAATAAGGTAATTAGATATAATTTACTTTTGTAATTTGTTTTTTAATTTTTAATATATTATGAACAATGATTTTTATTGCTTTTAATATTGTTCTTACTTTTCAATTTACTAATTTACTTTTAACATTGTACTTTTCTTTTGAAATAAATTATAATTTACTTAGACGCTTATAATCTACTTTTAATATGCTTATAATCTACTTTTAATATATTATAAACGTCTAGGTAAATTATAATTTATTTTAAAAAAAGTACAATATTAAAAATAAATTAGTAAATTGAAAAATGAGAACAATCTTAAAAGCAATAAATATCATTGTTCATAATATATTAAAAAATAAAAATGAGTTATAAAAGTAAATTATATGTAATTATCTTATTTATATTAAATAATAAATACATTACTTAAATGAATTAAGCACCTAAAAATAATATAATTATCTTAATTTAAAATATTCTTTATTATGTTAACTATCTTACTTAATAGTATTCATTTTATTAGGTATGTCAGCACTAAACTAACTATAGTTAATGGTAAGGACTAAAAAGAACACTAAGAAAATGTTAGAATCTAAAAATAACAATTTTTTTGAAAAAACTGAAACTAAACAGAACCATATTTGCAGGGACTTAAAACATATTTAAGCCTTTAATAAATTAATCATTATTTAGTGCTAACTGTTAATATAAAAGTCCTTACCCCAAAGCTTACCTTAAAAGTACAATAATATTGTCAGACTATTCATCTGGACCTATCCCTACACCTATGTATCACTTATTGTAAGACCATTCACTTAGAATTGACCTTACGCTCACGTATCACCAAGTTTAAAACTAGTGACCTGAAGTTGACCCTACACCTTAATATAACCAAGTTTAAGAATACTAACCCAAAGCTTACCCTAATCTTGTATACCACTTAATATAAAGGTCCTTACCCATAATTTAGATAAACACGTGTATGATAATATTGTTAGATCGCTATTCATTTGGACTTAACCCTATACTCAAGTATACATCATTAGTTTAAGACCACTAACCTAAAGTTGTCCCTACACCTTGGTATGATCAAATCTAAGGATATTGACACAAAGGTACTATACGTAGTAGCTTGCAAGAGCATGATGAATTCAATAGATAACATATCATGAAGGCCAAGTATTCCTCAAACCAGTATTAGCTCAATTAAAATCCAAGTTCACAAAATACTTAATGGAAAAGCAAAACTATGGAATTATAGTAACAAGACAGTTGGATTATCTTTTAAAAATGGAATTTATAAGCAATAGATTTTACTGTCAACTAAATATCATATCCATACAAAATTGATACAAATCACAATGTAAATTATGCAATACAGTGATACACCATGCCAATGGAATACGACATTGTCAGGAAAAATATATTTACATTCAAGTAAAGCAAGCTCTGAGGTATTCCCCCACTAAATGAACAGAAACCAAGATGTGGCCTTACCAGATTTGTGATGAAATTACCAATCCAAGTAGGCAAAGGACCCTCCAAAGGCTAAACCACCATTTATTTTGTGATGGGGTCCCTATAAATACCTCTAACTATTAAGAAAGACATCTCATCACTAGACTAATTGACCAGAACATTGATTGTCACCAAAAAGTCTCTTTCTTCTTCAGCATACAGATCTCCTATCTTGATAGATGCCATTTTTCCATTGTCAATCAAGCTAGTTTTGTAACTTCTTGCTTTTACTGAACCAAGTAGCAGAGGGGGCTCTCAACACACCAAACTTCTACCTGTAATTCCTGAACCACCACACTCAATAGTCCCCCAATGCACTACAAATACATCCTAAAAAATATGTTAGTGATACTACAACTCTGTAATATCACTATCATTTCTATAAGCACGATTAGATATCAATATCCTTCCCTTGCAAGAGACCTCATTTGATTTACGACCGTCAATCAGGAATACCAGAAGGAACAAGAAGAAGGGCAGACTTTTTCTCTTGTACATTATAAATTGTATGCCTAACATTAGCTCCACCCTGAGAACAGATAACAATCACAAATTATCAGTGAAAAATAACAATTGAAAGGCGAAAAATCATCCACCAACACCAAGCGAAGCCAACACTATGCACCAAAATAATCCTTAAAGAGTCATAAATAACCTACACAAAATACTTTCTCAATCGGGAATGTGATATGTGCCTCTTAGCTATATTTCTTTCATCTTGTGAAAAAATAAATGGTCATCATTATTTATTCGTACTTACAATTTGTGGTCACAACCTATAATTTTCATCCGCTTTAGATTTCCAAAAAATCCAAATGTAAGCCTAGAATCAAACGACAAAACTTAAAATCAGCAGCACTACATCTTGGATTAATGATGCTACCAACCAACATCAAACTGAATGTTTTGAGGATACGAAAAGAGTTAATCTATAATTTTGATCACAGCTCCAATCCTACATTTTAACTACTATCCTTTGGTAACATGGAAGAACTAAAATAACCACTATTTGATAATTTCAGAGACAAAAATGACATTTATGTAATTCCTGGGATAAAATTAACTAGCACTCGTAATTTTAGGATCAATTTAGTGTACTTCTCATAATAAATCATAGAGCCATCTTACAATAAGCAAACCCATGAATCAAAATATCAAAAACCTTAAACAAAAGGCACTAATTCATGCATGTGAACATGACCAGAAATCAATTCAGTTAAACCACAGAGCAATCAACCCTAACATAACACTGTCATCCCAACACAACACACTAATTCCATTGATTTTCCTAAAAGACGTACAATTTACATTTCAAACCCCACCAAAAGAATGTCATGCCTCCAACAAAAACACTCAAAACGAAAGCATAGATTGGGTAAAGGGGCACCAATCGTATACTTTGAAAGAGGGGATTGCAATACTGCCTCCAATGTAACGAATTGTTCCATTTTGTCAAATGGACAAGGGGTCATGTGGGGTGTACTGCATTGTTCGATTTCGTCAAGGGGAAAAGAGGATGCTTGGGCCCTTGCCTTTCAATTTCGTCGTCGGGAGTAGGAGAGTTGTCCGGAGCTGGCATCGGGTGGAAGAGATCATTGTCGCAGATGGAAGAAAGGGAGGTGTTGAAAGTGAAAGGTACTGGCTTCAGGTGGAAGAGATTAGCAATGCAGACGGGAGAAGGGGAGATGTCCAAAGTGAAAGGGGAAAGGAGAAAGTTCAACCAACCAATCAGCCACCTCCAAATAAATCAGCATTAGCCACCACGTCATTTTAACATTACACGTGGATTATTCATTAAAAATAAATAACCTACAAATAATACTTTATAAACCGATGAACACTTAAGATTTAAGCTGTTAAATTAAAAATGATTATATCCAAGGGTCACGAAAACTCTCGCGTGGTGGGAGACATCAACTACTCTCGCACGCTAGCCTCCGCCAGCATTGCTTTCTTGGAAATGCTACTATGCAATTTTGTCGAATACGGAAATTTAGCAACACCCTTGCCCCGTTGTGGCATCGCTCTCCCTGTTTCTCAATTTGCTATGCTTATTGATTAAATTGGTACATTTTTACAAACTTTTTATCAATATAGGGTTATTTTAAAACATATTACTAAAATTAGGTAGTCAACGATGGAAAATGCTAATCAAACTAGTGTTTTTCATTTCACGTCAAGTCGTCAACATTTTTATTATTTTTAAGCTAGGTGACTGTCACGTGGGATATTCTAGTGGCAGTAGCGTTTTCAGAAAACGCTACTGCCACTGGGTATTCCACGTGGCAGCCACATGGTACACAATTTACAGTGTTGATGAACACGTGTACAACACTCTAGTACTAATAGCATTTTCACTTTTTTATTTTTTTAAAAATAGAAAATGTTAGTTTTTAATTTTTAATCTTTTTTATTTATTTTAAAATGGAAAACGCTAGTATTAATAGTGTTTTTAATTTTTATTTTTTTTTATTTTAAAATAGAAAACGTTAGTACTACTGGCGTTTTTGCATTTTAAATTATTTTGAGTCTAAAAATATGTCACATGATGCGGTTTGTTTTTTGGATAAAGCAATTGACATGATACGATTATCTACAACTATATGCTCCTCCAGAACCTGCTTTCATCAAGCTTTGATTATCATTGTCTTTTTTTTTTTTGGTCAAAAAGGGATCATTAAAGATGAAAAAGGAAAGTAGGAGAAACATGTAATTTGCAAATTGCAAGTTGGAGTGCGTTGGAGACTCGGAGTAGAAAATAAATTAAAAATAAATGGAAAATGCTAGTACTAATAACATTTTCCATTTAAAAATGCTATTAAAAAATAATTAAATAAAAAATAAATTAAAAATTAAAAATACTATTAATGCTAGCATTTTCCATTTAAAAATAAATAAAAAAATTAAAAATTAAAAACTAACGTTTTCTGTTTTTAAAAAAATGAAAAAAATAAAAGAGTAAAAACGCTAGTAGTACTAGCGTTTTGCATAAGTGTCCATTAACACTGTCAAAAGTGTGTTAGGTAGCTGTCACGTGAGATACCCCAGTGGCTTTTCTGAAAATGCTATTGCCGCTGGGGTATCTCACATGACAGTCACCTGGTCCTTTCCGTAATTAAATTAAAAAAATAATAAAAATGTTGATATGGAATGGAAAACGTTAGTTTGACTAGCGTTTCAAACTAACGTTTTCCATCGTTGACTATCTTATTTTAGTACTATGTTTCAAAATAACTCTATATTGATAAAAAATTTGTAAAAATGTCTAACTTTGATCAATGAACCGAATTGATTACAAACCCAAAAAGCTCAGACAGCAGTAATCGAGGGGCGAGTTTGGGCTAATATGTTATTGGACATTCAATGGGCTAATATTGAAAGAACAGTCCAAACATTTGGGTTTCGGGCTTATCCGAATCCATAATCCGAGTGGGCTTCTTCTACTTTCCTACGGTTCCGCCCTCATCTCTCTTGCGGCGCTGTATATACTAACTCTATGCACTCCTCTTCTCTCCGCAATCCCTTTCCCCCGAGCCCTTCAATTCAATCTTACCTCTTCTTCGTTTTCTTCTGTCTCTCCAAACGGCACGGAAATGATGGTCATAGTAAAAGGTTTGAGCAGGAAGAGCGCGCGTTGGTTTGGCGGCGACAGTGTTTGAAGCTTGGGGCAAAGCGAAGAAGGCCCCTGTCCCTTGCCGAGCAATTGCATCGTGACACTCGCAACTTCTTCCACAACAACGTTAATGCCTCGTTGACAGGGGTTGTATGAAAAGGCGTGGGTTGCATTCTAATATGGAATCACGACCTAGACTTCTCCCCACATTTTGTTCCCTCCCTTTGCTTCAATCACAGTTCCGCCACCAATGCCGTTCCTGCGTTGATTACAACCTTCATTCTGATCCACGCCTCCAAACATTTCCCCTTCATTTGATCAACATATAATCGTAGTAGTCTTTATTCAGTATTCACTAACCTATAATTGTTATGATTCTTCGTCTGTTACTGGTTTATTTCTGCAACATATAATTTATTTTTTTATTTTATACATAGTTGATCTTGGTGATGAATTATATATTTGATCTGGATGAGCAGGAAACACACCGAAATGATAATCATATATTTATATTGATCCTCTATATTAATCATTTAGGGTCTGTTTGGATACAGGGTAGAAGGGCTTTTGAGAACTTATTTACTTAGAACAGGTGTTTGGATGCATAACCAGCTTTTGAGAAGCTTTTAGCAGAGCATAGAGAGTTAAATTTTAAAGGCTTTTGTTACTTGTAGAGCTCATAGAGAAGAAAAGTATGTATCATCCAACACCAAATTAGCTTATCTTGAAGGAGCTTTTCACATTAGAGCTTTTCGATAAGCTCTTTTCTTATATGATCTTCTAGATAAGCTTGTCCAAACATGCCCTTAATAGTTATTGTTTGATTGTTCTTTTAATACTTGTGTAACTCTGTTTGATATTTGATGTTTAGGAAAAAGGCAGTTGATCATGTGCTGCTATTGTATTAATTCTCTCGAAATTGTGCTTTTGTCATCAAAATTGTTGGATGATAAGTTTCCCCTCTCTGTATTAGGTGCCATTTTCCATCAGTTTTCCTGGACTGAACAATTCTTTTGTTCTATAAATAGTTGAGATAAGCTGACTGCAGTGATAAAGCATATAAATCAGATTAGCAGGAGACATGCGGATATGATAAAACTTTAGTTAGCTGGTAGTTCATTTTTTTTAAAGATAAGTCTTAAGAGTATATGCTCTGGTACATTATTGCTAAAATTATTTTAGTTTTCAAATTCTTGGAATTTTTTTGTACTGATATTCAATTCTTAGTAGAGGCAGGGTTGCGTTGATTTGACCAATGAAGATTTTGGATTGCATGACATGACTAGCTTGGAGGGTTTGGACATTGTATGTCTCATATGGTGCATCATCATAGTCTTCTGCTAAAATATAGTCATTGGTCGATAGCATATTTGAGTCATGATTTGATTGATGTCATGGGGTGCTACACCTTGTTGGTTCACTGCATTCTGCAACTATGTTATGCTTGTCTTTAGCTATGATGAGTTTTGCATGACGTTTTCAGGTTTCTCCCTTGGAAATTGGTTGGAAATTGGAACAAGGGCATTAGGAAGTTGTGGTTGGAATGCGATTCAACGATTGCTGTTCAGATGATCGAACAAGATGTGCCTAGTGACCATCCGCTCAGTAATATACTAATACCAGAGAAGAGATCAAGGGCTGGCTATCTGAAGACTGGTTGGTTAAGGTTTCCCATATTATAGGGAGGCAAATTTAGTTGCTGATTGCTTGGCTAATTTGGCTCAAACCAAAGTGCTCCCAGATTTTATGGCCGGGCATCCCAGCTCTTACTGACAGATTTTATGGTTCTTTCTGCCCGTCGTAGTATTCTTGTGTGGGCGGCTCCCGTTTGAATTAAAAAAATAGCGGACTGGTCAATGCATTCCAGAATGCTCTTAGGGAGTAGGGACTGTTTGGTTCAAAGGAGAGGAGAGGAGGGATTTTAACAAAAGGAAGGTAGTCTGTTTGGTTCAAAGGAGAGGAGAGGAGGGATTTTAACAAAAGGAAGATAGTCTTTTTCTTGTTTGGTTCAAAGGAGAAGGGAGGGACTTTAAAAATTAATTTAGTTTTGAACCCTTATAATTTTAGATTTCAAAACATAAGTAGAGATATTTTAGTTAACACTTAAAATGTTTTAAATCTCTTCCCCTCTCCTTCAAATTCCTACAATATTGGAGGGCAGCAAAAGTTGGATGAAGAGAGATTTTATTCTCTTCCATTCCCCTCCTTTCTCCTAAAAATTGAACAAAACAACAAAACTTTATAGAAATTCCTTCCTCTCCTTCCCTCCATTTTTCCCCACCAAATACTATGCTAGTGTCTGACATAAGTAGAGATTTACCATCCAATTCATTGGAATGATACGTTTCATCTAGTATTAGCAGGTGGTGAAGGATGTATTACAAAATATGTAGTGGCGTTTTTGGCCATAATATATAACGAATTACAAGTCATTTGTGCTGAGTAGACACTAGAAGATTGTTGTGATGGGAATTCACATTTGTTGCTACTTGACTACCTTTTGTAACACACCAATCATAAGAATTAGAAAATTGTTAGTAACATACTAATACATTCCATTAAACACTTTATTAATGAGAACCATAAATTGATGCAGGTCTCACTTTTTATTTAACAAGTCCCACTGATAATTTTAGGTCTAAAAATTAATTTCTATAAATAATGGTATGAGTATATACCTATTATGAACTGTTCTTCTGGTGCTCTGATACTATCCTATACTGTCCATGTATGTCAAAATGTTGTGTTAAATGGGGCTCCCACGGTCCCACCTTGGAAGAGATCAGCAAAACGTTGGCAGGAAAAGTCACGATATTTTATACTCTTTTCTGCAACTATATTTGTATGACAGAAAGAGTATAAGGACAAAAGTTGATACTAGATATGATTAGTGTCTGTCATGTGTTGCAAAAAATTGATAATGATTGTTGTCATGTGTTACGTGTTTTGCAGGAGATTTTTTTGTTACACATTAAAAATAATGTCAAAATAATACAATGTTGTATTCAAGACGGACTTTAACAAGTTAAAAGAATTTGTCACTGCTAAATCCTTGATCTGGTTATTAAGTCCATGGCTAGGGTGACGAGAGGAGCATCTGGAATTAATGAGATTCTGTGGTCTGAGAATCCGTTTCAAAGCTTTCCAAACCCTTTTGTCCATGCAATATGTAGACCATGTAAAATGGCCCATAGCTCAGCGTGTGTAATTAAGCAGGCACCCAGGCCAATGGAAAAATCGAACACGAAGTTGCGAAGTCTATCTCCCACCAATTGTCTTTGATCCATAATCCACCACTTTCCCATCACAGTTAATCTTGAACCAGCCCTCTGAAAACAACTCCACCCAATATTTTGCCACCTCTAACCCTTGTTTGCAGTGACTCTTTGCTTATGGCAATGCAGAAATGAGTCGGTTTTAATGGTACTAGTAATATTATAAAATGGAGATTATTTAGTACTTTTTGAAAATAAATATTTTTAAATAATCATTTCAAATAAATAATTACCTCTTAATCAAATTTGTGAGACTTTCAAGAGAGAAGAGTATATTCTGTTCATAAAAATATTCTTTAGCAAAAAAACTAAAATAAGAGTGTATTTTTATCTTTAAGGGCAGGGGAGTGCTTATTTTAACATAAAAGAATAGAGTATGATAATGGTTGTATCTTTCAAAAGAAGGGAGTGTAAGATAATTTGATAATTTTTTTTTCTAATGAAATTTAATGAAATTTTGACGAAAAATTTAAACATGGAGTAAGGGGTTGTGTTTTTTTTTTTTATCTATTAAAGGAGTAAAATGTATATTTTAATATAAAATATAAAGTAAATTACACTTACACCTCTTTAATTTTTTTGAAAATGTGCCTGATACCCTTCCATTTTAATGCACTATAATAAATTCTTTAAAAATATGTGAAATGTAACACTATCCTCCTTGACTGTTATACCCTGTTGAAAACATTTACAAAAGGTGAGCATGTGAGCAGCACATGAACTTTAATGAAATTTTCTTTCGAAAATATCTTCATCTTCATCCTTTAAACTTCACCTTCATCCTTTTTACTTGCTCCCTTCCGTTCCAAAAAAACCACAAACACTCCACCACAAGTTGTTTGAAGACGATGGTGGGAAGAGATGGAAAGGTTGAGCCCTGGCTGTATTGGGTAGTTCAATGGATTGGGTGTGACAGTGTACTAAGTGTCATAACTGTGTGGACCATCAAAACACACATGCATTTGACATAGCTTTTAAGATATATCATTAACACAACTTTAAGATCATTGATTTGGCAAAACGAAATCGCTAATATTGTTTGACAATTTTGTTTTTTAAATTATTACTTTTTGTTGATGGATATAGCTAGAGTTGGTACAATGTGAATGCAATGGTAGGTTTGCCATCACCCATATATACATGTATGGAAACAAGAAGCTTAGTCGGATCCCCTGAGATCGTCATGGGCCTTTTCTCTTTTATTTTCATATTTTGATTTTGCTTTTCTTGATTTGCAGTGTCATAAAATCATCAAAACTTTGTATATGTGAACTTTAATATGGCACATATATGATGCATTTTAATTATTCCATGTTTTTAATACAAAATTTACCCATGCAAAATCATGTTTTTGTGCTTGGGTTTTCATGTTACTTATTCTGCATTCCTTTTTGAAGTGAGAAACACATTAACCTTGTTTGCTACACTCTAGAGTTGATAGAATCAGAGAAAAAACTCATCTGTTCTAAAGGTTTTCAATACATAATAGAAGGGTCTCAGAAAATCCACTCAATACACTCTCTGGAAGGTTTTCTTGTTGAGATTTTGTTATTGTTCATGATTTTTTTGGAACGGGAGGGGGCAAGTAAAAGGGATGTGAGAGATTTCGGTGTGAGTCATACAATCCTGTATTCACATAGATGATAAAGGAACTTAAGTGACAGATTGTGGGGTCAATTCTGCAAAGCAGCACATGTGAGCAGGACGTGAAGTTCAAAGGATGAAGGTGAAGGTATTTTCAGAAGAAAAATTCATTAAAGGTCATGTGCTGCTCACATGCTCATTTTTTGTAAACATTTTCGACAATGTCCAATGGCTAGGGGAGACAATGTTACATTTCACACACTTTTAAGAAGTTTATTATAGTGTGCCAAAATGGAGGCATATCAGGCGCATTTTGAACAAACTAAGGGGGTGTAAGTGTAATTTACTCTAAAATATAAGATGAGAAGACAATTTAATACATGCGTATCTCAAAGGAGGAAAATGTAATTTACTCTTAACTTTACTTGTATGTTACCTGGGCAGATGCATGGGTTTAGCAAGTCCCTATGATGACTTCTAATTTCATTGTAAAACCCTTACAGTCATTGACATTAACCACTATCTTTCCTCAAAGAATTTTGATGCTACCATCAACCTCTTCTCTAATGTTCGCAAGTCCTTCCCTTCATCCATTATTGATTGTTGTTTTGCCTTATGACCTAATGATTCCTAGGTACTTCATCCTTTTATTCAATTTCCTCTATTATAGCTATGCTTGGCAATGCTTCTAGCTTTTTTTATTAGCTGAAAATCTTGTTTGACTTTATTAGTAGTGTTTGGTAAATAAAGCTTTTTTTAATAGTTGATAGCATCTTTTAAGACGCTACTTCAAGTAGCGTTTTTTAAAACGCTACCTTCTAACTTTTTATATTTATTCTATTTTTACCTTTAAAATATTTAATAATTTTTCTTTTTATCCTTTTTAAATAAGGTAAGATTTTATTATTTATTTGATTTCTTTTCTTTCACTAATTTATTATGGAATAATAGATGATAGATTTATTTTATTTTATTTTTGCTATTATTTTTTGGATATTTTTTATATTACATTGTTTAACATTAACCATTACACTATTTACAATATTTATTTTATTATTTAAGCATTATACTTCAAGATATTGATAATGATAGATAATAAGTTTATTTTATTTTATTTTTGTTATTATTTTTTATATTACACTATTTATGTTAATCATTATATTATTTTCAATATTTATTTTACCATTTCAACATTATACTTCAAGATATTCATAATGATAAGTGATAGTGTATTTTTTATTATTATTTTTTGAATATTTTTATTATATTATTTATTTTAGCCATTATACTATTTACATTATTTATTCTATTATTTTTAACACTATACATCAAGATGTTTTAATGATGACATTAATTAACATAATGAAAGTATAATATTTACTTAAGAGTATGTTATTTTTACTTTATTTTATACTTGATTGAAAATATTTTAAGATATAGTATAAGATAAATAATAGTATACACAATGTGAAAAAAATATAATAATTAAAACTAAAAAATATAATTAAAATAATTGATCTATAAATAAAAAATTGAGTTTAAAATTAATTAAAAACTAAAATTATAAATATCCAAAATATATTTTTATAAATAAAATAAACTAATGTTTATATAAAAATATCATACAAATATGTCCCTTTTTGTCATTATATATTCATTAGCTATTTCAATATATAATTTTACCAAATATTTATAATTTAATAAGCTAACTTAATAGCTTTTAGCTACCAGCTAGCTTTTTAGCTTCTAACTAGCTTTTCAGCTAGTTTTGCCAAACATAGCCTCTATAGCAATTTAATAAAGAAATGGGTAAAAAATTAAACAAACAAGATGAAAAGAGAAGAGTATATAAATGCTTTGAACAGAAATAAAACAAAGGAGAACATGACAAATATCTCTTTCGGTCATTATTATAATATATAATACATTTTTATATATAGTACTCTCTCTAGCCCCTAATATAAGCCATTTGTAATAGAATTACACGAACCAATAAAAATAATTAAATTAGTTAGTTTTTTTTAAAATATTATAACTTACCAATTTTACCCTAATTAATAATCATTAACTTATTATGGGTGACGTGGAGATATTAAAGTCAGAAAGCATTATGCACCACTATCAAATAAGAGCATAGGTACTTAAAGTCTTTAATAAGGGTAAATAATGAAAAATAAAGTTAAATTCTTTATAGGAATTGTAAAACACCTTATAAAAAGAATTATCAATCCCTTTTAAATAGTGCTTTATATTAAGAACCAGAGGGAGTAAATAGATATTTGTCATAATTTTTGGCAATTTTGGTTAGTGAATTGGTAAACGAAGAACTTCTACACTTTTAATGGTGATGGTTAATAATTTTGAAATTGGAATGTTATCACATAATTTTTTTATTTAATAATTTTTATTAATAATTTATTTCAGTTAATATTAAAATGTGTGTAATAAAAATGTATCTAAAATCTTCGTATTCATATCCTAAATAGTTCCCTTTTTTATAGAATGGCTAAATATTGCCTTGCTATTTGATGCAATCTCACAAGTGTAAGGGATCGTCGAGTAATAATTATTGTTCTTCATTAGGTATCTCTTGTTTGAATTAGCTATTATTGTAAAAGTATGATAAAAACTAAACTTGAAAGGATTTAATTTAAAAAGAGGAAAGTTTAGAATTTGAGAAGGAATAGAACGTGAAATTGAATTAAAGTTGCACAGTTAAAATAGAGAAAGATTCAATAATGAAGGACTTCTAGGATTGGGAGTTCACACTAAGACTTCCTATTGACTTGATATCTTTATCTTAATGCTCTTATTGGTTCCTTTTAAAGGTGAATTAACCTAATGTAATCTTCGTTACCTTTCAAGATATGGAGACGTACCAAATTGAATTAACTTCTACTTTTGTGGTAGCTATGTTCAAATAGGCTCGTTAAGTTTTTTGTTAATTTAATTGTTCCTCGAAAGTTTCAACCTACATTTGTGGTTAGACCTAAGTTTCTCCCTTATATTTTCGACACCTAGGTTCACCTTTCAGTTCTTCCCTAAGAATATATGATTATGAAAAATGCAAGAAAAATGCTTTGCATAGTGAAATTCAATAAGGGGAAAATTAAGAGGAGAAACCAAAAGAACATCAAGATAAATCAATTAGCATCAATAATTGTCTAGGGTTAAGCCCCAATCCTAAAATAAAAATAACTAGTCAGACATAACCATATAAAACAAGTAAAGAGAAAAGGGAAACATTAAACTAGAAAAGAGAAAGAAGTGAAGGAGACGATCCCAAATTTTCTCTTTAAGCCTTTGATGGCAAAGTTGAAGCTCCCTCACTAATCCTAAGAAGGTCTATTTAAAACCAAACAAGAAGAAGGGTCCTAGCCTATATAACTAAAAACAGAAAAGAAAAATAGTAAAGTCTAAATGTAGGATCGCTCCACGCCTATGGGAAAATTTGGTAGCCCAAACAAGTCTTCTGATGACACACCACGCCTTGGGTGCGGTGCACACCATGCTCGTGGGGAATGCCATGCGTTGGTTGTGGCGCCCTTTGGTTGGTGTGTCTTCCATTTTTTTCCACTTTTCTTCACACTTCTAGGCTTATGGTCTTCTATTATGCCTTTTCCATGGTCCAATAAGTTCTTCACGGTCTTCCTCATATCACAGCATCACTCCAAGTTGCCAATCTTCACTTTTAAGGACAATTTCCATTAGGAAAAAGCCTCTATGAGAACAAAAACACAAACAAACCTCAAAAGTTCTAATTTCTAAGTGATAAAAAATTAAGGAAAATAAAGGCATAAGTGATCCTAATTAACACAAAATGCATGTGAACCTATATTAATCCTACACTAATTATGGTGTAAAATGCTACGCATCACTATTCTCTTATTTGGACTTTATTTGAGAGATAACAACAAATTGGCAACTAGTTGTAGTTCATGTTAAGATTAATTCACATGAGTTAATTATTACAAATTTTAACATAGACTACAAATGCATGCCCTGCTTTTCACATATAGAAAAGGAACTATTATTTATATGTGATCATTGACATGAAAACCATGGAATTTGTGGTTATTATTTGAAAACACCTTGTAAACATTTGTAGATATTTGAACACAAATCTCCCCAAACATGAAGAATAGTTTGATGAACATTTACTTTTTTTTATTAAAAGTTAAATTCCTTTTTATCCTCAAATTTAGACAAAATTTCCTTTTAACCCACCAAATTTAAATATGATCATTTTGTCTCCTAATTTAGAAATATTTTACTTTTAGTCTTTAATTTGTTTGGTGTTATAGATTTTGGAAGGAATGGTTGAGAGAGGAATGAAAACTTGACAAAAATAATCTCTTCCTTTGTTTGGAACCACACAAAAGAAATAAAGGATTGAAAAACGTGAGTGAGACCACATCAAAATGTATTCCACTCTAAGATGGGGGAAAAGGAAGGGAAGGAAGCATTAAAAAAAATGAAAGACAAAAATGCCACAAAAGTCACGTCTCTTAACTAAATTAGAAGCTTTCGTAAGCATACCCCCAATTTTATCACTTCTTTTACCAAATTTTATCATGTTTCGTATCAATTTTTTTATCACGTCCTTTTTTTGTCTATGCAAATATGATATGATCCTGGTTGGATTCATACTATTTTTTAATGAATCGTCCTTGAATTGGTTATCTTGAATCAAGAATAAAAGAGATAAAAATAAGAAGGGAGGTAGAAGAAAAGAAAAATAATGCAAAGCTTGAGACAATTATAGTAATGGTGCAAAAACTAAGTGAATAAGAGAATTAAAATAACAAATAAAATAGGAAAAGATGGAATAAATAGGAAAATGGAAAAATATGGAATAGAAGAGAAATGGAAAAGAAGGTGCTACACTCTAGGAGAGTGATAAGCCAAATGAGGATTCGCCATGAAGGTATGGAAACCTTTGATAAGAACCAAGAATGTTCAATGTGAAAACCCAAAAAAAGAGCCAATTCTCAACTCACACTCACGAATGAACAAACTTTAATATTATTCAACCTGTCCAAATGAGAAGGATTACATATCTATTTATAGAGTTTATTCCAAGGTGCTACTGACACAAGGAGGCTAACCCTGGCTCTTTCTCTATGTAGTGTATAACTGAAGCCCAAACAATAGACCCAATTGCAAAATTAAACAAAAACAGAAAATAGGAGGTTCAGTTACATAAAAATAGCTAATTAAGGTATTTCCCCACGTTGGGCTCTTCATGAAATCCAAATTTATTAAGGGGCGGTTTGGTAGTGCAAAAATATCGTGGAAAAGGAGAGAAAAGTAGAGAAATAATATAATTTCGCTAGCTTGGTAGTGCAAAAAAGCAAAGAAATTTTTGAAAAAATACGCGATGCCCATTGTTAAAAATTTCTTTGCAAAACAACGAAGAAATATGAGGAAATTATTGCACTTTGTGTTTGCTCTTGTTCAAAATGGCAAGTAAATCAATTTATTTTAATGGTTAAATTGATTTACACATCAAGTAAATCGATTTGCTGGGTTCTTTTTTTTTTTTTGACTGACATTTTGTTTGTTTCTTACTTCTAGGGGTGAGCAAGGGACGAGTTGGGACGAGTTTATATTTGTCCCTACTTGGCCCGAAATTTTGAATGGGTTATTTTTTTAAACCCGAACCCAACTCGACCAAGACCAGAAAAATATGGGACAAGATCGGGTCAACCCAGCTTTCTAACACAATATATCAAACTTAACATTATGTATAGTTAAATTGTAAAATGAAATATGTATAAAACTTAAATTAAGGTACATTTTATATTATCTATTTTAAAATAAATAATATCATTGTAAATATAATATCATGTTATACAAAATCTTATCTATTAAATTAAAAAGTTTTATTATTAATACACAATTGTTTAAAAAACTTATACTTTTTAAGAAAATATAGGACACCAAATTGGGTTGGGACGACTCGAAGCATAACCTGAACCCGTCCTTAAAATTCACCAGATCTAATTACCAAACTTGAATTCGTCAAAATCCATTTTGGGTTGGGTCGGGTTCGCGGGTTGGGTTGGGTCATGCTCACCCCTACTTACTTTTATTATATAATAATAATAATATTATTATTATTATTATAATAATTATTAATACAAATATTAATAAAATTAAAAATAACATTAATAATAAAAATAAACAATAATAATAATAATAATAATTAAAATAAAAATAATCTAAAAAAATTAACTTTCTTTTTATTTCTTTTCAATTAAAAGACCTTAACTTTCATTCTATTTTCACATATTTCTTTTCTCTTTTTTCTCATTTTTTCTTTCGTTTTTATTTATTTCTTTCCTCTCTACCAAACATACCCTAAAAGTCCTTGTAGTGCTTCTTTAATCTTTACTCTATTTTGGGTCTCATCTTGGGTCTCTTAAGTCTCCATCAACTTAGGCATCCTATGTTTCCATCAAAATATATATTTTTTATCACTTTTTCTTCTCCATTAAAAAGTAATTTTTTGAAGTATATTTTTCAAAAATTAATTGTCATACATTATTTTTCAGTTAAGTATATTTATGTTGTTTCACGTATATATCTATTTTTTTTATTTTCTACACAATTAAATAAGAAAAAAAACAGTTTTAACTCTCTTTTCTTTTATTGTCTTTTCTTCCTTCAGTTATCCCTGCTCAACCACACATTCTCTAACGTCGTTATTGTAACTTACATTGCAGCACCTCCCATTCCCAAACATCATGCAACCTTAAACCCAAATGTCCCTACTTACTCGCCTTACCCGCCAAAATTCATCCACCGCACACTCCTCACGCGCCACCTCTCCTCCGACGCCTCCAGACTGGGATTGCGACCTGTCTAATAGAACCGACCTTGTATCAGACTCAGGTGGTCCCCTGTCACGTCGTGTCCTACGTCTTTGTTTTCACTTTTCAAACAACCTGGCACGAAATCTTAAAGGAGTGTTTGGTTTTCGAAAATATTTTTGGTTTAAACATGTCTTTATTCCTTTAAATTTAGAATAAATTTGTTTTGATCTTCTAAATTTTAAATTAATCTTTTTAATTTTTTAAATTTCAAAAAAGTCCATTTTAGTCCATTAGGACTACCTAAACATCATTGACAAGATGGATTGTGTCAGCTATGTAACATCAGTTAAGTTTAGTGTAATTATTTTATTAAAAGGACACTAGTAAGTGGGTTTTGTATAACAAATTTACTAATTATGTTTAGATAGAAGAACTAAAACATTTTTTTTTCAAATTATAGGGATTAAAAAGATTAATTTTAAATTTGGATGACTAAAAACAAACTTATTCCAAATTTGAGGGACTAAAAATATATTTAAGTCAAATATTTTTTTTTCCTAAAACTAATTTTATTTTTATTTTTTAAAATTTAGAAAACGTATTTAGTATGAATTTCTATTTTCTGTTTTTTTTTTTCTCAAAATAGATTCAGAAATCAATCACATTTTTGGTTCTCCCTTCCCAGTTCAGTCATTTAACTTATATCTCATTCTATTGCTTTAGTAGGGACATTGGTGTAAATTCTCTAGCATTTGTTTAGTGATAAGAGATTTGAATAATTTACATAAAGTCTTAAGTTTTGATTTCATTATTATCATTGTACACCAATAGAAAAGGGGAACATTATTGGGTGGCACAAGAAGTGGAAGTGTTGAACATTTTTCATTTTTTATTTATTATATTTTTCCTTTTACTTGGAGATATTCAAATTTACTTTTATATAATGATACTTATGTGTAACTTTATTAATATAGAAATTGAATTTAATTAAATACATAAATTGTGTATAAGATTTTTATATCTTTATTTAATCATTTATTATCATGTACTATTAGTTTGTTGACTTTTAAAATAAATACTTTATAAATCATACCTAAGATGATTTATGATTAGTTGACAAAATAAAAGTTTTTACACTAACCATACATAAAAATCAAACTTTATAGACTATAGAGAAAAAAAAGCTATGCACTGACAATGTAAAATTATTTTACACTTTTATCCAATCACAAACTATCATGTGCAGTAAATTTGAAATTATATCTTTTTATTTTATTGCTATAATAATTTTAATATACATGTATTTTTTCTTAGCTTACAATTTACGTGACTAAAACTACTTCTAATTCTATTTCTTAAGTGCATTATTTTCATAAATAATTTTCAAATGTGCATGTTTTGGTCAATTTGTTGACAACAGCATATAAATCTACTTTTGCAAATGATTAACTTTTTTAGTATTTAAAAAACCAATGTAAGATTAACCAATATAACTTGAGAGGGCTGTTCTTTCCTAAAGCCTGTAACTACTACGATGGAGAACAAGCTTTTGCAAGTTTATCTTTGCTTTACATTTACTTGTATTTTATTTGAATCAAATATTTATGTACCAAATTGGTCCCACTTGTTTGATTGCCTTCAACATTGGACTATTGTAGGACCAAAAAGTAATTTGTATTGTGAAGTTAATTATCTTAAATGTCACTACATGTTAGAGAACAGGATTCTGCAGTTAAATTTTTTTGATGCCAAAAAAACTGGATGCAGTTGATAGAACAATTTCATTTACAGCCAATAACATTTTTAATTTTATAATTAATTAAAATATGGATGTAGTGTGGCCTTTAAATTATTTGTTATAATATTTTAAATAGTCCAATTTTATTATTATGGCCCATTTGCCTTTTAAGATACTAAAATCCTGAAAAAAAAAATGTCAAACTTTGTGAGGCCCAAACCGTTCAAATCCACCCGAATCAACCCAAAAACCGTTTTAACCGTAACCTGACATAACCGAACAATGAAACGGTTGGAAATGGGTCAGTAATTTAAGTGGTCGGTTTGGTTCGGATTGGGTTTTTTGAGTTTGAATCCGACCAAACCCGACCATTGCCCAGCCCTACTGTAAGTTGTTTGCTTTGATGTTATTTTTTTCCCCCCCTATAAAGAGACGAGTCAAGTCAGCTATATCTTGTCAGTACCGTACTGAAATCTTTTTACGCACTTATGATTTATCTCATCCACAAAATTTACACACATAATTAAGGATTATAGAATTTCAATTTATACACCCACACACACCTGGCATTTGCTATCCCTGGCCAACACCAAACCGTAGCAAGTAACCCTAAAAACATAGCCTAGGTTAAATATTATCTTAGACTTGTCTGTACAAGTAAATCGTTTACAATTTGGTATAAAGCCATGGCGATAACATCAACTAAGAAATGACAGTGAAAACAAAAGTATAACTATTTCTGTAACAAAATTATTGGTCTATATTCTTAATTTACAATCTTGCTGATTACTCCGCAGATCATCATCAAGAAATATGACACGGAATAGGATGTACCGCAGCTTTGAAGTCATCATAAAACCTCTGCTCGGAAAACCTCCTTGCCCTTCTCCTTGCAGCTGCAGCCATCTTAGGTCTCTCCATCTCTGACATCCTTACAATGCTCATCATGGCGTCTGCATATCCTTCAACGGTGTAGGCAAGAAATCCTGTTTGCTGTCCATCCTCATCAAATACAATGCCCGTTTTTGGGACGGCAGAATTATGAGCTGACAAACAAACATTTCAAGAATAATTAATGCATGTAAGAGCGGCCACGATAGAGAAAAAAAGGCATATTTACCAAAGGGTGAAATTGCACATCAAACCCACCAATTGGGATGGCACCGGCAGCCATGTATTCTACAACACTAATGCCAAAATGCTCATCTGTCATTGAATGAATGCCAGCAGCAGCACACGCTAAAAGTCCCACCAAATCTCCGTAGGTTAAGGATAACATCTAATATATTAGTAGGACAACATTTAAAATTAAGGTTCTAAAAGTAAAAATATAACCTAAAACAATTCACTGACAACTTCAAAAATGAATTCATCTGATAAAAGCGATCAACTAATTTTAGTAAAAGACTTATTAGTCATTTATCCAGACTTCTTAACTAATTCAAATCCCAATTAACGATCCATACAAACTGACTTTTTTTTCCTATTTGGTCAGCTGGTCTCCAAGCTACATAACGTGCATCTCAAGTAACACACCTCCCCAGTCCAGTCCAAGTCTCATTGACACCATGTATAAAGGATTTACAAGAAGAGTCCTTGCAGCCCTATCAACTTGGCTATAGATCTTTTTGTTTGAAAGAATTACTGCAATTTATGTAAGATGATACTTAGTTGTGTTAGTTGAAATTGGTTAGTTAGTTTGTTAAAAATAATTGTTAAATGTTAGTCACCACTTCTAATGAGCTTTATAAATAGTATGTAAACACTCTCATTTGCACATCTTTTACTCAATCAATTACACAATGCTATTCTACGGTACTTGACCAAAGACTTTGTTGAAGCTGTGATTGCGAAAGGAAATGAGGGAGAGTTTGTGATGATTAGAAGCCAACGTATATCTGTTCACTTGTCCAAAAATAACAAAAATATTCTTTCTCCAAAGCAAAAGAAGCAAATACTATTAGTGTGTCTGAAATTTTTGTTTTTGGTAGCATTACTTGGATCAAGATAAAGGAAAAGAGAGACTGAAAAGATGACGAGGACATAGACAAATAACAAGACCAAGAGGGAGAAAAGACTTCGAAGGAGGCAGAAACCCACCAAATGAGTCTTGGAATCAATTCTTTTTGGATGATGAAAGTAGCGCAGAAAGGAGAGAGGAACAACGTTTATCCTTCCTTCCATTCTCTTTCATCTTTGTTTCACCATTCATTCACAGCTATAGATCCCTTTGTACTTCACCAAGTTCTCGAATGGTAGAGTTTCTATGAATTTTGAAATTACCACTAAAGCCTATGTAAGAGTTATCGTACTTGGGTTTGCCACTTTCTCTTATGACCTCTCTCATATCAACATATGATTACTGTCACCAACCCTACATTGCCGTTCATGTTTTCTCCAACATTTTAGATTTCTTCAATATGAATTTGGTGATTGAAAGTTTGATCAAAAGTGAGCATTGTGACATTACCAAGAAGGTGTTTGTCAAAATGCCTGTTATTGATATGGTCACATGGAACTCCATCATTGGATGTTATATTAAAAGCTCACACTTCTTTGATGCCTTGAGCCTTTTTTGGAGGATGCTGAACGCCAACGTTGAGCCTGATGGGTTTACCTTTACTTCTGTGGTTAATGTGCGTGCACTCCTTGGGGCTCTTTGTAGTGCCAAGTGGGTGTATGGTTTGATGGATGAAAAATAGGTTAAATTGAATTATAATGCTACATTGATTGATATGTATGTTAAGTGTGGCAGATTGACGTTTTTAAAACAAGTTTTTAAGGATGTCACACATGATCATATGTATGTTTGGAATACTATGATTAGTGGGTTAATAATTTACGAGCTTGCCATGGATGCAATTGTGGTGTTTTCAAGGATGGAGAGAGAACATGTTTTGTTAGATTCTGTTATTTTTATTGGGATTCTGATAGTTTGTAGCCATTGTAGATTGGTTGAAGAAGGTTGCAAGTATTATATGATGTGAAACTGTTTCATGATTCAGTCACAACTTAAGCATTAAGGAACCATGGTTGATCTTGTGGAATGAGCAAGGCTCATGGAAGAGGTCTATGTTGTAATTAAGGTGATGCCATTAGAACCAAATGTTATCATCTGGAGTGCACTTTTGGGTGCTTATAGAATCCATAAAAAGAAAGAAGTTGGTGAAGTTGTCATTGCAAATATATTCCCCCTAAACAATGGAGATTTTGTGTTGCTGTCAAATTTGTATTGCTATTTAAAGAGTTAGGATAGTGCTGAGAGAGTGAGACAAATGATGAAAATGGGAGGGGTTAAGAAAAACTGTGGCAAGAGTTGGTTTGAATTGGGAGACAATATTCACCAATTAAATGCAGCAGAACAGTCACATGCTGAAATAAAATCAATTTGTAGAATGCTTGATGGTTTGAAGCCTGATTGTCCTGCCATCATAAGTGCATTAGTGGCTTGTAGTTGTTGGGTACTAAAGTGACAGAATAATATCATGCAGCTAAAATAAGATATGAGAAAGATAGAATTTGACACATAATATTTTCATGTGAAAAACTCTCAACTGATAAGGAAATAATCACGGACAAGATCAGAGAAATAATTTTACTAAGTAGAAGAAAATTATAATCTTTCTTTAAATATAAGGAGTGAATAATTATACACACTTTCTCTTACAATAGTAGAATATGCCTCTCTCTTTAAAATAAGAGAAACACACAACACTTATATTATGTTTTTCTTTCTTCGAATTGGGATGCTACAACTGATCAAATGAGTTGCTATTTATAGGAGTAAAACTCCTACGACTTCCAACATGCACCTAAATATAGGTGAGGAAATTTTACTTCACCATAAATGCATAGCAAATATTTTTAACTTTCATGGCACAAAAAATGGCTTTACTACATTCCACGGGTTCATAGTAACCATATGCTCAAGCTGGTCATGGTGATTTTTACCACCATCACTAGCTTGTAGGGGGGTGTTAGAGGATACTTAGTTGTGTTAGTTGAAATTGGTTAGTTAGTTTGTTAGAAATATTTGCTAAGTGTTAGTTACCACTTCTAATAAGTTTTATACATAGCCTATAAACACCCTCATTTACACATCTTTTACTTAATCAATTACACAATGCTATTCTATGGTACTCCCCTTCTCTATCTTGAGCTTTATGGTGTATGACCACACTATATTGGTGTGACTTGTGTCTTTCCTCAAAGTTCTGATACTTTAGAGGAGCCATACCCAACCATAAAAAATACAAGAACAGTACCAAAAAAAAGAATAAACCGTATACCAATTTTGAGGCTTAAGTTAATTGTTAATAAATTTCCCAAACAATGTATTCTGTGTTTAACTTTGACAGATGATATCATATTAATTGATATGAACAAATGATATCAGATTAATTGATAATAAACTAATTTTAACTCCATGTTTGAAAGTTTCTACAAATTCTACAATCTGAGACATAAAATTAACCGTTAAGTAGGATCCAAATAAATATGATATTGACAACTCTATCGCATGAGAATAATCTAGTCTAAGGGACAGACTTAGTTCTCAGAAATTGTGAAATACCCTCCAAACTACTAAGATGTAACCCTTACGCATAATTTTCTTATGCCTGTCTGCCTGTCGCTGTCAAAATACTAAGGATTCGAACAAATCAGTACGATGGATCTGAAAATGTCAAGATGCTTAATAGGTGAAGAAAGGTAATATTAGAGAACGAAGAAATGCACTCAAAGGGAGGGGTAGTTTCAAATTGAAGTTAAAATAGTAAGCTCCTTTAAGTTATAGTCTAACAGATATAAAAATGTTGTAACAAGAAGGAATGAGCAACGTCAAGAGAATCGAGGAGAATAAAATAATTTAAATGAGCAAATGACAATCAGTGGAAGTATTTCAGATTAGGATCCATCAATTTGAATTAGTTCTATACAGAACTTGTCCATCCTACTTTAAAAATTTACATCAAGGATTCTAACTTGCTTTCAGAAATTAAAAATATTGATTACATCCCTACTTCTCTACAGCACTAATGACAAAACAATAGCCATATAAAAGTAATCCAATCATACTCATTAAAAAGCCAGTAATGCTGGTTTTAATACAGCTAAATGTAGATGAACAAATATGGCGGACAATCAAGTTAAAGACAATATTCTTTCTAAGCAAAACGTTGATAAAACATGTTAAACCAACCTTAGATCTAACTTCCTGTTTTTCATTTAATGGTACTCAAGTAATATCTTTTTTTTTTTTTTTTTTTTTTCAATGGTTTCACTTTTAAGTCATTTGAGTGGTTCTGACGAAGTTAGGTTCTTTACCGTCATTATAATTGAAATTTTTAAGTTCCTTTTTTATTCAATATAGGTGATTATTTCTGGAAGTGTTGATGACGTGCATGGGAAGAAAGTCCACAAGCATGAAAGGAAGGTCAATTTTGGCTTTTCCTCAGTCAAACTCCTAAATCTCACTGCTCGAGCATGTACTGGGAGGGTGTTTCATATGCTCTCTACACCCACAGCTTAGGCAAGCAAAGCCATCACTTAAGTGCAGTGAGTCAGTTATTTTTTCTTGTGCACCTAACTGATCAGAAAGCTTAAAAAAGGGGACTTCTTGCAGAAGACAGGAGAAGAGGAAGAGTAGATCTAAAGTGGAAAAGACAAGGACAGGAGTTTCTGATAGAACTGGATCACATTTGTGAATCAAAGTATGAATCTTTATTAATGAAGCCTAGTTTCCAATGCTGCCCCAGTGTGGGAACATTACCAAGAACCGAAACTATACAAGAACGGTGAATTCCCTGGATATTCGAGACATCCAAGACTCTCCCTAGCCACAATACCAGTTGATCAACTCACTCCTCCTCTCAACCCCTCTTCCTATTTATAGGCATGATGCCTTACTTCTCTTACTATTCCAGCCACAACTAACTCACTAATATAACTAACAAATGGCTAACTAACTAGAACTATCAATGGGGGTTACCTAACAAGTTCTTAAAGATTTCTTCCATTTCTTCCATTTCTTCTTTGGCTGATTTCTCTTACAATTCTGACATGATTTGGATGAGTAATTGATCTTCTATTTCCTTAGTTTGAGTGTAATCTCTCTACTTTGTAGCGTTTGGCCCAACTTTTCTTGGATTTTTCTCTTCCTTAGACAGAGAAATCAGGCCAAAGACTATTCTAGAAAAAGCTTATTAAAAAAGGTAACTTTTATAAAGAATAAAGCCCAAAAAATAGAGCTTCTATAGAAGCTAATCAGAGAAACTTTTACTTTTATTGACGGGAGTAAATGCTCTTTGTATTGTGAGTTCTGCATCTATAGGATATGGATAGAATTCGTACTCTTCATGGTAGATAAATTTTGCTTCTTTTTTTTTTTTTTTTTTTTCTTTATACCATCTGTTGTGGGGCTCTAACTCTTCCCTGGCACTACTTTTTTCTCTTTCTGTGTGTGGATATGAGAACAGTTTCTACTTAAGAAGAAACAACGTGTCTAGCAAATATCTATACTTCTCTGCCACATGCCTACATCTTTATTGTTGGTTTGTGAGAGATCCTGAATAAATATTTCCATCATTTTAAGATTTGGTTGTCAACTATTTTGGTCTCTATTGTATCTGCAGACTATGGCAATGGATTATTTTAGCCCCCAACCTCCCTTTTTATGTTTCATTATTCATTTCAATATTGCAAAACTACTGATAACAACTTTTAGTTTTTCGTTTAAAATTGTAGAACTCAATACCTTAAGCAACTTGAGACTGATATTCTGTATTACATAGTATGAAGTTAGTTATAGATGGTTAGTTAGTTATAGTTGGTTATCATACAGTTAGAATAGTTAGTTATAGTTAGTTAGCTATTTTGCTTATTGGTTCTGCTATATAAAACTATCTCTTGTATCTTGATTTTAGTTTAGATGAATACAATAAAAATATCATTTTAGCTCTCCTCTTTCTCTCGAATTGTTAGATGGTATCAGAGCTCCCCCTGGAGCTCTGCTGCGCAAACCGTCGATATGCCTCGGAATAATGTGAATCCGAGTTCACCCTCTGTTTCTGTGAATCCAATTCAAGACCCGATGAATCCCTATTATGTTCATCCGAATGAGAACCCAGCAACATCAATCGTCTCCTCTCCATTAACTGGAACGAATTACCACAAATGGGCACGTGCAATGCAGCGAGCTTTGATATCAAAGAACAAGCAGAAATTCGTTGACGGAAGTATTGAAAAACCTGATAGATTCGACCCAATCTACGACGTGTGTGAAAGATGCAACAATCTGGTACTTTCTTGGATTATGAATTCTGTTTCGAGTTCAATTTCAGAGAGCATTGCCTATACGGATCTTGCTTCTGACGCTTGGAGGAATCTGCAAGAAAGATTTTCGCAGGCTGACTTGGTGACAATTTCTGAAATTCAAGAAGAACTATATTCTTTCAAACAGAATTCTCTCTCAGTCACTCAATATTTTAATGAACTCACTATGCTGTGGGAAGAGTTCGATCACTACAGACCTATACGAGCATGTAGATGTCCTGTGAAGTGTACGTGTGAAGCTTTAACAGATATGAAGATCTACAGAGAACAAGATCATATAATAAGGTTTCTTGTAGGTTTGAACGATGGATTTGCTATGGTGAAGTCACAAATTTTACTCATAGACCCTTTACCGCCTATAAACAAAGTGTTTTCTAAGGTTCTACAACATGAGAGGCAAAATGCCCTTGTTCCTGTTGAGGAGATTCATTCTGCAGTAAACTTGACAGATGGAAAAAGGTATACCAATAAAGGAAAGTCATATTCATCAAGCGAAAAGCAGTGTACATACTTGTGGAAGAACGAATCACACAGTTGAAGTGTGTTTTAAGAAACATGGTATCCACTTGGTTGGAAGTTTAAAGGTGGTGGTTCAACAATTAACAATGTTTCCAACGAAGATGAAAATGGTACAGAAGTGGAGACTGAATTTGTTGATCGATCCGTTACTTCAAGGCTTAATGATAAGGAACTCAGAACTCTCATTGGCTTGCTACAGAAAACAGGATTACAAACTTCAGTAAATGATTCTCGGAATGTTCATAATGTCAATCAAGTGTGCAGCTCGAAGACCACAGGAGAGGGTTTCACATCAAAAGAGAATGAAGGTATGATATATGCTTATTCATGTAGTTCTTATAGAAACAGTCATGAGTGGGTTATAGATTCTGGTGCTACAGACCACATCTGCACACACATGAGTTGGTTTCGATCACACCATAAAATACCTCCTTTAACTGTCAAATTACCAAATAGGAATGTGGTAATTGCTAACACTGCTGGCCAAGTTCAAATCGCAGACTCTTTGATCCTTGAAGATGCTTTATATTTGCCACAATTTAATTTCAATCTCATTTCTATATCAAAGTTGATTAAGACAGCAAAGTGTGTTTTCACTTTTGCTGACAGAATGTGTTTAATTCAGGATTGTGCTATGAAGAAGATTGGTTTGGGTAAAGTCAAGAATGGCTTGTATTACTTAGACATTTTGAATGATGTAAGGGGCATTGTTAGTAATGTTGTTTCGACTTCGAATTGTATTTCTGATTCAGCATTGTGGCATTTCAGACTTGGCCACCTTTCGGCCAGTAGATTGGTTAATCTGTGTAAAGACTTTAGCCATATTCATATAAATAAAAATGCTGTTTGTGATATCTGCCATTTTGCAAAGCAAAGAAAACTTCCTTATGCGATCAGTAACAGCAGGGCAACTCGAGCCTTTGCTTTAATCCACATGGACATTTGGGGGCCATATTTAGTAAGTTCTATCCACAATCACAGGTACTTTTTGACCATAGTAGATGACTATAGTAGGTTTACTTGGATTGTGATGTTAAAAGGAAAGTTTGAGGTTCAATTACAATTAAAGAATTTTGTCTCTATGGTGGAAAGACAATTTGATGAAAATGTAAAATGCATTAGGACAGACAATGGTCGAAAATTTATTCTATCAGACTATTATGGCTCTAAGGGTATTCTCCATCAGACTAGCTGCACTGAAACCCCACAACAGAATGGTAGAGTTGAGAGAAGACATCAGTCCATTCTAAATATCGCAAGGGCACTCATGATGCAGTCCTCACTTCCCAAGTTCTTGTGGAACTATGCTGTAAGTCATGCTATATATTTGATGAATAGAGTTCCTTCACAAGTTCTAGATAATAAGTCTCCCTATCACGTTCTATTTGGTAAACTGCCTGATCTGTCTTCGCTAAAGGTATTTGGCTCACTTTGCTATATCTCCACACTCACTACCCACAGAAGAAAATTTGACAGCAGGGCCCGTAAATGTGCTTTTTTGGGATACAAGGCGGGTGTCATGGGATACTTGGCCTATGATGTTCATAGTAGAGAGATCCTTATCTCTAGGAATACAAGGCGGGTGTCATGGGATACTTGGCCTATGATGTTCATAGTAGAGAGATCCTTATCTCTAGGAATGCCCATTTCTATGAGCATGTCTTCCCCTGCCTCTCTAAGTCCAACACCCAACCAAGTTGGAGTTACTTGGATACTAATTCAGTCCACCAACCCGTGGAGCTTCAATCACCCGAGGAGACTGAGTCACAGCAAACAACACCTTCACCCACTAACCAAACCTCCGAACAAACTTCTAACCAACCTTTTCCATTGACACTTCCCATTCACCACTCTATACAGCCAGCACCACTTACTTTACCCAGACATTCATCTAGGAAAAGGCAAGCACCCTCCTATTTAAAAGACTATATCTGCCTTACCACCACTTCCAAGTCCTCTAACTGCCTTTATCCCCTTAGTTCCTATCTCTCATATAACTCACTTACCCCCAAACACAAAGCTTATGCCCTCTCTCTCTCTACCCTCACAGAACCAACTTCATTCACCGAAGCAAATAAAGAACAATGTTGGGTCGATGCTATGCAGACAGAACTGAGAGCTCTAGAGGCAAACCAGACTTGGAAAATTGTGGATTTACCTCCTGGTGTTGTACCAATTGGGAGCAAATGGGTGTACAAAATTAAAAGAAAGGCAGATGGTTCCATTGAGAGGTTTAAGGCTCGATTAGTGGCCAAAGGTTATACTCAAACTGAAGGAGTGGACTACTTTGATACATTTGCTCCAGTGGCAAAACTAACCACAGTTCGCGTTCTTCTGGCCCTAGCATCCATTAACAATTGGTTCATTCACCAGTTGGATGTCAATAACGCTTTCCTTCATGGAGATTTACAGGAGGATGTCTATATGGAGGTACCTCAGGGCGTTCATGTTCCAGGAGGCAATAAAGTTTGCAAACTTATCAAATCACTTTATGGACTTAAACAAGCCAGTCGTAAGTGGTATGAGAAGCTGTCATGCTTACTCATCCAGCTTGGTTTTCATCAAGCTGCAGCTGATCATTCCCTCTTCGTTCGCAACACAGCTGACTCCGTTACTGCACTGCTTGTGTATGTAGATGATATCGTCATCGTTGGGAATTCTATGGCACTAATTACTTCAACCAAGCAGATTTTAGATCATCAATTTGGAATTAAAGATCTAGGTGTTCTCAAATTTTTTCTTGGTTTGGAAGTTGCTCATTCTTCTAGAGGGATATCCTTGTGTCAAAGACAATATTGTCTTGATCTTTTGTGCGATGCTGGAATCCTTGGTGCCAAACCTGTTAGTACACCGTTTGAGTCTACCTTGAGGCTTCATCAAGATAACAGTGGCGCCTATCATGATGCAGCAGGCTATAGGCGTCTTATTGGTCGCCTCTTATACCTCACCACCACACACCCTGACATATCTCATGTTGTTCAGCAGCTTAGCCAATTTTTGGCTCAACCGACTGGTGACCCATCATCAGCGGCTCTGCGTGTACTTCGTTACCTAAAAGGAATCCTGGGAAAGGTCTTTACTTCCCTAGATCATCCACACTGCAAGTACTAGGATTCAGTGATGTAGATTAGGGGGGCTGTCCGGACACTCGTCGTTCTGTCACTGGTTATTGCTTCTTTTTAGGAGACTCTCTCATTTGTTGGCGCTCGAAGAAGCAGCCCACTGTTGCAAAATCATCCTCTGAAGTAGAGTATCGTGCCTTGGTCTCTACTACCTGTGAGTTGCAGTGGTTACATTTCCTCCTTCGTGATCTCTCTATCACTTGCTCCAAGCAATCTGTGATTTACTGTGACAACCAAAGTGCCTTACACATTGCAGCTAATCCTGTTTTCATGAGCGAACTAAACACCTTGAGATTGACTGTCACATTGTTCATGAAAAGTGTGTTGCTGGGTTAATGCGGCTGTTACCACTCCACACCACTGACCAAATTGCGGACATTTTCACCAAGAGTTTGCTTCCCAAGCATTTTCAAAAGTTTGTTTCCCAGCTGGGGATGGTTGATATCTACCAATCCATAGCTTGAGGGGGGGTATTACACAGTATGAAGTTAGTTATAGATGGTTAGTTAGTTATAGTTGGTTATCATACAGTTAGAATAGTTAGTTATAGTTAGTTAGCTGTTTTGCTTACTGGTTCTGCTATATAAAACTATCTCTTGTATCTTGATTTTAGTTTAGATGAATACAATAAAAATATCATTTTAGCTCTCCTCCTTTCTCTCGAATTGTTAGATTCTGGTTTTTATTGACACTGACAGAACAGAAATTAAACAAGAAGTGGGCAATGCAGGCATATTTCTTGGAAGATGCTATTCAATTCCTGCCAGAGAAATCGTGCCAGAAGAACTTATTATGGTAATTGACTTCTGTGATGTTTATTCCTTACATGCTTTAATGACTTTTCAGTGGCATAGCGGGGGTTAGTATTTGTGTTTTAATGTTAGCATGGTGCTTAGTCCATAAGTTTGTGTTGGGCAATAGGTGGCAGCAGGCGCTTCATAATTATAATCTTCATAGTTGTTCTTTGATGTGAAGTACTTATTGTTCATATATTATTAATTGTTAGTTGCTTTATTAATTATTAATTATTCATAGTTGTTTTGCTTCATAATTATAAACTTAAAGTATTCATAATTCAGTATGATTTATCTTTGTAAAATTGGTTTCAAATATTTAATTTTCAAAGTTTTTCTGTGTTTTAGGTTGTTGACAAGTGTATTGTGGAGGATTTACCATACGGGTAAAAGAAGTAGAAATTAGGAAGAACAGAAATGGCACTCGGAAAGATCTGGTATGAAATTTCACTTGTTCTTTAGTAGGGGTTCATGCTTTGCTGACCCTGTGTGTCCAAAGGGATCTCTTCTTAAGTAATTTATTCCATTGGATTTGGATTAACTAGCACAAAAGCCAAACAGAATTAAAAGGATTGAATAATCTTGTAATTGGGTATAATATTGTTAGTGGCATTCTGCGGTTCTAATTTCTAACGAAATAATGGTGTGGCGATTAAAGTTAGCATTCAATTAGTGAGAGGTGCAACTGGAAGACAATTATTGCAGTAGTAACATGCATTCAATTTCATTCTTTTGTTCTCGATTCCCTCATTTCATCTTGGCACAGCTAACTTTGTCTGGTATGCTTCAATTGATTATTAATAGAGAAAGAAATCAGAAAAATAAAAGCCCCAATACATACAAAAGGGTTTATTTCTTTATGTTGTCAACGATTCATTTTAGAATTGGGGGAAAAAAAAAAAAAGCCCTACCTGCATTATTTGTTTATGGATGATGAAATTTGTTTCAGCACTTGTTTTATTTTGAAATTGCTGAAAGATGCTTATAGTTTTCAATCTTCACCATTAATAATATATCAACGTTAGGATCTTAGTTCATTTTGTTCTTTTGGTTTCTTTACTGTTCCAGTTTTCTAGCACTTACCTTGCTATAAATTTGAAGGGTGTTTCAATTTCTGCTGTGCAGAGTTGCTAGACAGCTTTGCTGTTCATTTATTTCATATTCACATTATTAATTATCTGCTTATGTTGATATTTTATCCTCCCGCTAATTTTTTATATCTAATCTTTTAGTTTAATTTTTTTTATTCTGGGAAATTAAGAGTCTAATCTTCTGCTATATTAGTCAGGGGACTAAGCTATGGCTTCTGGGGCAAAGTTCTGATTGCTTTTGAAGATAATGAGTCTTCAAAAATTGGGGTTAGGTTTGATAAATCAATTCCAGATGGCAATGATCTTGGAGGCCTTTGTGAAGATGTTGTTCCGGCAATTCACTGTATGTGATTGAACTTTTGTTGCCTTAGTGGCATATTAGTACATTGTATGCTATAATTTATTGAGGATCTATACTGCAGCTGGGCAGCAAATCATTTACTATAGGTAGATGGTTCTGGAGGGGATGACATTGGCAAAGTTGCAATAAATGAAATCTAAGGTTGTCCTAGTTCTATACCTGTCCAAAAGTTGCTTCTATTCTTGAAGAAGTATATTTAACGCCCTTCTCTGCTTTGTACATAGGTTACCTCTAATCAGTGTAAAGTGGTCCACTAGTTTTGTTCATTAAAGAATACATAGAGAAGGTGTGGTTGGGATCTGTGAAATTTTGAAAAATAATTTTGAAGGATTGTCACAACTGCTGTGGTAATTGGCTCTTGTACTCTGCTTGGCAATCATAAGTAGAAGGTATTACTGTATTAACTGACTCCAGACCCAACCTTGTGGTCTTCTGTTTACCAAGTCCGGAGCAATCAGACAGCATTACTTGATCTTGCTTTACCGGTAAAAGAATTACAACCATTGCTCTTCATACCTTGATTTAAAGTTTGGTTTATTTCTAGCATGGAAGCTACAATGCTTGTCTTTTTTGATATCTTTCCTATTCTATTGGAAAAAAGTTTTAAAATTGAGAAAATAATTGCTTTATTTGGTTTCTGGAGAGAGCTTTTGAAAAACAAAAATGTTGATAGAATTTGGATACAGGTGCTGAACACCTAACCTCGAGTCGGAGACCTTGAGGTTGCTGTCACCGTTGAAGAGGAGGTTCTGTAGCTTGAGGTCATGGTGGGCGACGCCACTGCGGTGGCAAAAGCGATTCTGCCTAAACTGTTGCTTTCGCTCCCATTTAGCTCTGCTTCGCCACCGCATCCCTATGCCTCAAGTTCTCACTCTCATCTCATTTGAGTGTTTGCACCTGAACCACCTTCCATCTTCATTCCACGCCAAGGATTACTATTACACAATCTCTATTACGTGCTGCTATTATCAATTTAACATTATTATATGGTCTGTTGGAGAGTGCCTGTCAAATGTCCGATGCAATGACTATGAGAGACTTGGAAACTCATTTTTTGATAATGCTCATTATTAATCATGATTATGAAGGGTGATACGTTTTCTTTTTATTTATTTCGTTCTTTGTCATTGTGCTCTAGGAAGATGCATCCATTGTGTTTAATAAGGTGTCACTAATAGCACCGTGCCTTTCTCGGCTAAAATGACCAAAGATTGCACGGAATGGCAATTTATATCCATAAATTATTAAGAAAAAGGTGTTTGAGATGAAGGAAACCCTGCTTCTTGGTATGCCATGCCTATGGGTACATACACCATGGCTTCTGCATTGAGGCTGTTTAATTTGTAAGTGCAAAACGTTGTGAACTCAAAGACATGAGAGTCATCTACCTTATAGAGAAGAAAAGGAGACAAGAGAGTAAAAAATTTCCCGCATAAAAATAATGCAAACACAACTCCAGCTGTTTCAATCATCTAAAGATACAAGAATCATTAGTTTGGTTATTTAATAATTACTAAATCAAAATGTTCTTTCAAACATCATCGGCAATGTGTCAGTCATCTCACACAGTAAAGTTCTTTGCATGTAAATACAACGACTAGGGATGAAAAGTGTAACACTTGGGATTTCAAGTAAAGGAATTGCTATCTTCATTTGGTTTTCAAGCATCGGATTCTCATTTTTATAGTCCATATCTGTTCTTTGCTCACTTTGTGGAGTTGACGAACAAACTTGTCTTCATATTTTGCCTGACTGCAGCCTACTGCGTCACCTTTGATGTTGTGGAATGTATGATGAAGTACCTAATTAGGTGGTTCATTGTGGAGATTTTTGCCAAATTACAAGTGTGACTTTCAGGCAGAATTCTGGGTAGGAAATGCTGTCACTTACTTTTTTAGGATGAAAGTTGGCTTTTAAGGTAGGAAATGCAGTGAGTGCCAAGTTTGGGATGTTCAAATTGTAATAATTTGGCTGATCAAAATGTACCCTTTTGCTGTACTATGAATGAATCATTCAATGAAGTTATTGTAACAAGTTTTTTGTTTACATGATGCTATGTTCTCTTTCGTTTATATGCTGCTAAGTAATTCCATTAAGTTTCATTGCTCTTGCCAATTTTAAGTGGTGGTTTAGTGGTTCTATTTCTGGGTCTGGTGTACTGCCAATTAATTATTCATGCCTTTGCTCCCTACCATTTCTTTGCTGATAAATTCAGATAAGCTGCATATGCTAGCTGCTTGGGAATTATGTTTTTCTTCTTAGTTATCCTTAGTTCTTTGTCATCTTCCTGGCATAAATAAGGCACCAGTTCATGTTTAAGGTGTGAAGAAAAGAATTGAACTTTTTTATATTTGTTTTCTTGCTCCTGCAGTAGCACCATAGCAGTTCAAGAGAATGGGTTAAAATTATTTTACCTGTTTCCCCATCTAGCATGCAACTCTAGAATTATGCTCTCTTCTTGTGGTGTTATCTGTACCCTCTTGAGGTCTTGTCTCGGATAATTCACCCATCTCAATCTGCAGCTCTTCCCATTTCTTTTCAATCCTGTTAATGGACGATAACAATAAAACATAATTAATCACTTGAATGCATGATCACTTGACCATAAGACTAATGACAAAAATAAATAGCTAAGGAAAAAGATAAGATTAATATAGGAAGAAAAAACCCGTAGAGATTGACACTCAAGATCAGGTTATAATTTTCAAGATGAAGAACTTAAGGTAGACATGAATGTAGCCACTATGAAGAGTAGAAGTTGAAAGCAATTTCACTTGTTTTGATGCTGTAGTTGGAATGTTACTTATAAATGTGAAATCCGATCATATTAAGAAACAAAACAGTAAAAAAATTTGGTGACTGTAACCTGCAAACCTAGCGACAGTGTTCCATCTAGCTTCACCAAGCAGCCTGACATACTCAACAAGCAATCTCCTCCTCTTCAGCATCCAAGGTCCCTTCCTCCATACCTCCTCCTCTGTGACACGTGAAAAAGGAAAGATCTAATTTTTAAGACAATCATAGCTATGCCCTAAACTTAATGAGGTTTATTATACTAATTAAATCAATATATTCTTCCTTAATAATTATACCACTTTTATGAATCTAAATCAACCAAATAACTACCGTCTAAATTAACATCCAGATAGACCTCTTAAGTTTTCTCTTAAATTTTGCCAAAATAATTTATTATTAGTAGTATCGACTCTTGGATATATAAGCGTACCTTAATTTATCCAACAATTAATTACCATCAAACCTTAAGAATAATTTAGATTGGACTCCAAATTTTTTGGCTGTACATGTAGATCACTATTACACATTATATAATAGTTACATTTGGTTTTACCCATAAGACAAACAATACGAGGGTGCGTGGTAATTTAGCTGGTAAAATTACATTTAAGGTTCGTGTTAGTGTGTGTGAGTTAACTAATCCTTCGGTGTTTATTTGAGAAAAAATGACAACAACCAATTTATTAATTTATTCTTTAGAATCTTCGTTAAGAGTCTCGAATTAAAAGAGTTTCTCAGTCAAAATCAAAGTGCGATGGATCTTTCCTTCCTCGGGCATAACTATTTCATAAGAATAGTGTATTTGCTATTATGAAATTTTCATATCATTCGTCTTTGTAACATACAATACTTTTAGGACTATTTTGCAAAATGAAATTTGCAAAATGAAAAAAGTTTGAAAACCTGTTATTATTGGTCAATTTAGTGCCTCATTCATGTATTACATGGTTAGGTACTTCAGAGTAGCTTTAACCCTTTATTGAGGTTTTGAATTGTATGTAAGGACATTCACGCACTAAAGTGAAGATGACAAAAAGCATATCAACTAGTACATAGAAGAATAAATAAACGTAACATCTCGCAACATGAATCTAAAACCTACAAATGGTACAGCATTTGTAGGTATTTACCAAATCCCGTGTTTCTAAAACCTACAAATGGTACAGCATGGACCATACAATATTGGGAAGTTGTTAATGGTCAAATTTTATTCAAGAGAGGACGGTAAGAACTCTTTAAGAATTATTCAATCAAGTTGGCCACTTTCATCTTTTCTAGATATAATGGTGTATCTGAAATATCAATCATTGTACCTAGAAACACCATCACCTCAATTTATGATCTATTAGAGCTCACAGAAGTCAGGAACAATGAAATACCAATAGTTGAACATCATCTGTTTGGTAATAAAATAACAAAATATTGGTACGAGGCACACAAGCATGGTAAGGTTTCCAAGTTTAATTTTAATTTTTTTTTCATGCAATTGTATCATTCAAAATAATTTTTCAATCAATTCCCTTTGATAGAATTTTTTTTCTGTTTCATGTAAACAAACTGCTAAGGAGATATCTATTATGTAGGTTATTCCTGTGCGTTGTTTAGATGTATGGTTCGAAAGGAAACAACTTGAGATACTAATGATGTTGGAGAAATTGAATCATGGTCGTTTCTTTGGAATGGTGAAAGGGAAATAATGAAGACTTTTTCAAAGTGGACTTTTTCAAGAGAAATAATGAAAACTTTCTTAAATTGGCTGTTACAAAACGAAAGAATTAGATATTAGGATATTAACGTGAATAGTACTTTCCCCCGTCTTATTTCTCCTTCATAGAAAAATAAAATAAGAAAAATAATAAAATTAGTTCTTTAAAATTACAATCCAAATACCATTACAAAATATAAACATAAAATTTAATTTTAATATACTGTAAAAAGAAAAAGTTACACTCACATTAATAACATATTATCATATGATGTCATTTCATGTAAATTAATGATGTAATTCATGTCATATGATGTCATTTATTGTAGAGTAGAAATGAAAAAGAATACAATAAGAAACTTCAAAACTATTTTATGAAAAAGAAGAAAATTTATTACATTTTTTAATTTATGTATAAAAACTTTAAACGACACTTAAAAAAAAACAGAAGGAGTATGTCAAAATTTCCTATTATTATACTATACAGAAAAAATTAATAGGATGAAGGAGTTGCAGTCAAATTGGGAAGAGAAATGATATTTGTATAAAAAAATTACCCAACAAGTTTAATTTTACAACCAAAAAAGAAAAAAAGAAAAATTTGAAATATAATAAATAATATGATAGAAAAAGATAAATACAGAAAATAATATATAAATTATTTGCTTGAGTTAAGTAGGACCATTATGGATAGCAAAATTCTCTTTCGAAATATTTAATTTAGTTGCATATTTAGGGCTTGAACTTGAGATCACTATTTAAGTTGAAAAAAATTTATTTGAAGTTTTAATACATTATATATATTACTAATGAATATAATTAAATGGTTATAAAAAAGATATATATTACTAATGAATATAATTAAATGGTTATAAAAAAGATATACTTATAAAGAAAAGTAATTTATGCTAAATAGGAAAAATAAGTTCCAATTTGGTGATGGTTCGGTGATGTTCTTTTAACTCTTGTTACTAAGATGCAATAATTTTTGAAAACTCTCTTTTTAACACTCTACTATTGGTTAGAATTGATTGGAAATCACAAATTTTAATGAGTCCTATTTCTAATTAGGAGAGAGACTTATTAAATGAGAAGTAAGATCTACCAAAATTTGTAATTTCTAATAAATTTGATCCAATAATATAGAGAGTGTTAGAGAGAGTATTACTAACATTCCTCTTTTAAAAAAAAACACACACACACACATGATTTTTTTATGTTATCATTATGATATATAATAAATTAAAGAGAAGTTGTATTTATATAATCTCTTTGTATAACAAAGAGAGAAATAAAGAAGAGGGAGAAATATGTGAAAAATTAGATAAGTGATGTAACAAAGAAAAATAGAAAAAAGCGTTATTGTAAAAATTATTGTATAAATAATCTAATTCAAAATTAAAAATCCTATTTAATTTCCTCATTCCTATCATAAGATAATAACACACATCATATATCAGGGCCACCGTGAGCATAACTAATAATTAGCCATCTTCTTAGGGTGTGGTTGGGTGTGAAATTGAGAAGCAAAAAATTCTGTCTTTTCTGTTGAATGACAATTTACATGAACGTAACTAGTATTCAAACACATACTTATTCTTCAATACATTGTTTATAGTATGTGATATTTATTTCATAATGTTCCAAGAAAAAATAACTACAAATTAGCAAGAAACTGTGAACTATTTTTTTTGTACATATACTACAAGAAACATAAACTAGCATTGGTTTATTAGCGTTAGCCTTAGCATCGATGCTAATTAGTGTCGGACAGTCGTCACTAAATTGACACATACTTTTTTCGTTAATGTTTTTATTTTTATTTTATTTTTCAACTTGTATCAACCATAACTAATACTACTTATTTTTTTTTTAAATTATTAGTGTCAGCCTAACCAACACTAAGAAATAATTTTTTGAAAAAGTATTTTTTTATTATTAAGCCGAGGCTAATTTTTCATTTAAGTGCAAAAATGAAATCTCCTCCCCTCCCTCTTCTCTGAAATTAATTTAAAACTTGTGCCCTAGACCTTTGGTAAGGAACAATTGCACCCGGGACCAACAATGATGGCCTACTTCGATCGAGATAAAGCAAATTCAAGAGAGAGAGAGAGAGAGAAGAAAAATTGGAGAGAGGCTGCAATGGTTATGGTAGAGCTTGGTCGTTGGCGAGAAAGGAAAAAAGTCAAAAAAAGAGAGAAGGGGACACTGTCGTCGAAAATCACTCTTGATTTTTGTTCTTTTATTCTCTTTTCTATTCTTGTTTTTTAATTTTATTCTCTTCTCTGGTCATCAAAAATCCTTTTTGTTTTTAATTTTATGTTTCTTCTCTTCGATTCTTGATTGCATACAGGTGATGGTTGTTTTGGGTGTGGTGGTGCTTAGGGGTATAAATGAGCTGAACTATTCGTGAACTATTTAAGCTCGACTCGTTAAATGCTCGTTTGTTTAATTAAATAAACAAACTCAACCTTGAGATTTGACTTGATTATTTAAATGAGTTGAGCTTAAGCTTTACATGCTTGTTTATTTAAATTGATGATCAGAACATTAATTTTGAATTTTTTTTACAGTAGTCAAGAAATTATGAATTTTTTATTTACTAGATTATGAAAATGTAATAGTTTAAAAGGTTTGAATTTCACATGTCACATGTTGAGCTCATATTTCTATTTGTAGATTATCATATAGTATTAAAATGTTTATTAAATACTAAATTGATAAAGTTAAAAATTAATTTAAGAAAATTTTTCGTAAAAGCAAAAACAATTAAGTTACAAATGAGTTAAATAAGCCAAACTCATGTCTTATACCTTTTAAACAAGTTAAGCTCAAGATTTCAGTTTGACTCGTTTAAATAAATGAATCAAACTTGAGCAACTAATTTTTTTATAAGTTAAGCCTAAACTAAGTGTTTGGTTTAGCTCAACTTGTTTACAGGCAAAGGTTCACTGGTTGCCACTGTTTAGATGGTTTTTTTTGGGTTTTGCAATGGGTGGCTCAGGAGTTGTGGTGCTTGGTTCTAGATTTGATCATGTGTAGAGATAGCAAAATAGGCCCGGCCCGATGGGCTGGCTCGGTTAACTCGCAAAAAGGGTTGGCCTGGCCTCAAAAAAAGCTAGCCCATAAGAAACCGGGCCAATTTGGCCCGGCCGTCTAGCCCGACGAGCCAATTAGGACTAGGCCAAGCTGGGCCGTGCGGGCTTCGGGCTGGCCCGATTTAAAATTACATAGATAATATTAAATAAATATATGAAGTAAGTTACATAGATAATATTTAATAAGATTATTGAGTAATTAAGTAAATTATATATGAAGAAAAATGTTCGATTATACTAGAAAGTATGTAGAATTTAATTTTAATTATTAAATATCATTTAAATAAATTAATTTTATAAAATTTTTGGCAAAAAAAATAATAATTAAAATAAATAATAATGTTAATCATGTGTAAAAAAATTCAAGTCAAATTAGCTCAATAGCCTGCATAGGACTGGGTTGGGCCACCAAATTACAAGCCCGATCATAAACCAAGCCGGGCTATTAAGAACCAATGATTCGTGCGGGTCGGACTGTACCTTTTGACAGCTCTATTCATGTGTGGTTTGGCGTGATTTTTTTTTTTTTTTTTGTGATGTTGATTGGATATAGTCAGGGAGGGTGGAACAAGAACGCTGATAACGACGTCACACGCACTGGCGACAGAGGACGACGGAGGTACACTAACGTTACTGACAACTTAAAAATAATACCAGAATTTGAAAAGAGAGGTTACGGTAGTCACCCTTCACCATAATCAACATGTAGAAACTACAGATATGGGTCTTGAACAAAAATTAGCACTCAATCAAATCCTCAGTAAACAAGAACTTGTCAAATCAAAAATCTTATTATATTATAATAAATCTCAAAAGATGAAAATGTAATAATAACGTTTCTTACCGAAAATTAGGAAGAGGATTTAGTGGGACATTTATGCTATCATGATATGTATATTACATACAAGTTTTGCAAAGTCTTCTTCTCTTTTGTTGTTGTTTCATTGCCTTCTCTTTTTCTCCTTTAATTCGTTTTCCACATCCTTTGGTAATTGAAGGTTTAGGCGGAAGAACTTCAATTTCTTTAGGTACATTGGAACCAATAAAAGCCTTTCCTTCAATACTACAATTTCATTTCAATACTACAACCTTCATTTATAATGTTGAATAAGTTGTAGCTTAGAGATTTTGACTGTTAATTATTTTATTATTATATCCTATGGTGAATTTTGATGATTCACCGGTAAGGCACCTATTTAGGTACTTTACTATAGAATCATTCCCATTTTAAACCATTTTTATTTTTTGTTTGACAAGAATTTCGCACATTGAAACCAGTAGTATGTGCATAACTTTTATAAAAGTTCCCTCCTTCTTCTAAAGTATCAAATACCTTTCCAATCACAAGTTTGCGTTCGTCATTGCATATAGGAATCCATTCTTCCAATGTGTTTGCTAGATCATTGAAGCCTTTTGATGGTATGGATAAATCAACTTCATAATCCCCCATTTCCATACAAATATTCCTAAAAATAAAGACTATGATGAATCAATAAGTAAAGAAAATAAGAAAGAAGAATTAAAATTCAACCCCAATTTTGTTGAAACTATTTGGTAAATACGACAGTTATTTAGGAACTTGAACAGAAAGATATCTCACCTTTATAATGCTTAAGACCCTCTTCGTGTATTTGATTCTTGCTTTGTCCAAAATTAGAGTCAATAATGAAGACAAAAGGAAAAAATATTCATAAGAAAAACTAATGTACCAAAAAGCTTCTTGTGAGGCTTGGGCACCTAGTATTCAAGAAGTTGGTCTATGTCACAACTGGGATGTTTATCTCTTTGTCCAAACATATGCAAAGCAATAGTCTCACATGGTAAAGATCCACATTAAACCACTCTTTAACAAATAATATAAACTCATGCAACACAACCAAAAACAGCAATTGGGAAACGATTTCCCTCTTACTGACCCCTACACTTTTTCAAATATAAATGAATTGTGGAAATCTTCTATTTGCAAAACTATTCAATTTGACAATCTCTCACATGGTCAAGATGATCAATATCTATATGTTAACTTGTTTCTAGCACTCTTTATGTTAATGAAACTAAGGAAAGAGATTGATATTTGTTACCTTGCTACAATAAAGTTTTTCTTTTATCAATTGAGATGAATCATTCAATTGTCAAAATGCACGTACACCTTTGACAGAATCTGCCACTAAATCAACTGAAAAGATGATCAACTACAATCCTTCCTAGATAACTTTATTGACAAGGGCCTAACTCTACAAGTTACGTGCTATCAAAGAAAGAGGGTTGGGATAAGTTTGCCACGCGCTATAAAGCAAAACTTCTGCTAGGATGATGAAAAGAGAGGTACAATATTTTGCTATAACCATGAACAAAGAAGGAACCAACAGTGAGGGAATGAAAAAGGGTAAACAAAGAGTGAGGTAAAGTGGAACAAGAAAAACCCTACGATCGAGCGTATTCAAAATCTAGTGCAGATAGAGAGGGAAGACAAGTTAGATATTTAATATGTTTCTTTGAATTAGACACACGTTCATTTGAGCATAGACAGAAGAAAAGTGAAACATGAAAGGACCCTGGTATTGTGTTCTTTAAACTACACTTTCATTCATTTGAATGTATTAGGAATAAAAAGAGGAATGTGAAAAGACTCTACGATGGTGGGAGTTCAGAATTTGGTGGGCATGGAGAAGGGAGAGAAGTCAGGAAATATGAGGCACGTGAGTCATTTAAGGAAATGTTTTAATCTCAGCCATTTATTTTGATCCAAAGGTTAATAAGAGTCCCTCTCACTCTCATATAAAAAGATTTCTTCTCACTAGATATAATCCATATATATATATATATATGAGTTTAATAATTATGTACTGACAGTATAAAGTAGTTTTACACTATCATCTAATCACAAATTACCATTTATTGTAAGTTTGTTGACTTTTATAATAAATGCTTTAAAAGTCATATTAATAGTGATTTCTGATTAGATGACAATGTAAAACTTTTTACACAAACAGTGCATGACCATTAAACTCTCTCTCTCTCTCTCTCTCTCTCTCTCTCTCTCTCTCTCTCTCTCTCTCTATATATATATATATATATTGCTAATGTATTCATATTTTTAGTTGAAGTGCATTAGTAACCTACACTAAAAATTTATGACAAAAAATCCAATCATATCTTTTGTTCTAATTAATTCATTTAGGGATTGATAATTGTCATTTGTGCACGCCCTTTTGGTATGCATTCATACAATTATTTCTCCTTTTATTTAACTTAATGCTTTGTTTGGACCAGAATTTCATCGACTGTAAATACTTGGCATCAATAAATGGATTTCACAATTTTAGAGAATATTACTTTTGATCTGTTGATATTTTTTGTAGGATTTGAATAAGAAGGCTTGGAGTTGTTCTTGAGTGGAGTTTCGTTGAGCTAAAAGTAGACCTCGCTGAGCGAGAGGAGAATTATTGCTGTCTAGAATTCGCTTAGTGAGCATGCTATTTGCTAAGCAAAAATACGATCTCCAAATAGGGCCTAAAAATGGATTAAAGTTGTCGCTGAGTGATTTGGAAGTTTGCTTAGCAAATTAAAGCCCTAATTTCAAAATGTAAGAATTTGCTCAACAAGCATTACTTTCACTAAGCAAAAATGGATGCCACATCACTTAATGAGGGTGTGACAAAATACATAAAGAGGAGGGAAGTATGAGACAAGGACACACTTTTTCAATCTGCTATGATATTCTTTCGTTTGAAGGCTTTAGAAGACAACTAGGAAGCTCTCCTTGGCCCTCCAATCCATCTTCTTCATCTCCTCACCATTTTGGATGCTTCTCTTTTCTATGAGTAGCTACCCTTGTTGGGGTTACTCTCATGTATGCATTCTAAGTTATCTATTGATGTTTATATTTCACTATTAAGTGCTGCTACTTCCATGCTTAGTGCTTGTTGTGGCTTGATATTCCATAGCATGATTTTATTGTCTTAAATGTCGTTGGAAAACACTTTATTTTCTAGAATTAAAGTGAGTACCTAATAAACCTTGTGTCTAAGAATGGAACATGGCTTATTAACCATTTCTTAACATCTTTTTTTAAAGCAAGTTGTTTGGGTAAATTAATCAAGGAATTGATAGTTTAAAGAAAGAACATATATTCACTCCACTATAGAACTAGGGTTTGAATGATTTTGTAGATTAATTGATGGTAATTTTTGGAATATGAACTCAATGGGCAACATTTATGTTGTCTGACAAGATGGTTTAGTGTAGTCAAATCCCAATGCTTATCATTATCGTTGCTTAAAACACTTTTCATCTTCTACATGTTCACTAAAAATCCTAAAAAGAATTTATCACTTGTTATTTCAAGTTGTTCTATCTAAATTTTTGTTTCTCAATGAATTAAATATCGTTTAATATGTTTTGGTTAGCATAAATTGTGAAAAGCTTAGTATTACTCAAGTCCTCATGGGAAAGATACTCATACTTATCATTATCTACTTGCGTAACTTGATATACTTGCCAACAAGCTAACAAGAATATTTTAGTAATTTAATATCTATTCTTTTAAAAAATTAAAAAAAACCTGTTTCTCTTTCCTCTCCCCTCTTGAGCTCACGTAACATTGTAGGTGCTTTGACTTAAATTCTCAGTTACTGTTCTTCCCTTTTCCTACTTCGCTGGTGTTCTCTTTTACAAAATCTCTCGCATGCTCTCTTTGCATTCCACCGCTTCTTTTACTATGATGATGTGAAGATTGATTTGAAGAATTGTAGAACATTAGCCAAAACACAATCCTTACTATCTATTTTTCAAACTTGGTTCCTTTAAGCTACAAAAGTACAAGCTGAATTAATTAGAAATATGACCAATGTGCAGAAAATTCATGACGTATCCCCAAAATGTCTGGCTTGTGTGGTAAAAAATATTGCAATCAGGTAAATAAATTACAGAATCAGAGGACAGGTGTTACAACCATTAAGTAAGAAATACAATAGACAAAAAGGATGGGGAAGAAATGTATGAGAGGGTATTACACGAAAAAGAAGAAAGTTAATACCAAAGGCTAGAGGACAAGTTTTCACACCAGGAAAATCTAGTACACTGTACAACTTTTGCAAGAAATTTGATTCAAGTAGGCAGAGAGGCGCTGCATATCCTGCAAATTTCACCATAATTTGGACTTGTAATTTGTGAAAATCAAAATTATTTTGAACTTGCTCACCTTCTCATATAAATGATATAATTATTGGTTTAATTTTTTATGAATGTGGAATAGAAGGTAACGAAATTAATCACATCAAATTAATCTGCAGGAACAAACAACTTGAAAAACCTCAAATGAATGAAAATACTTCACATTAGTAGTTAGTGCTTATTGTTTAAAGTTATGCAGCAGAATCATGTTCCTGTTCCTGTCTCAGACCAGGGTATTATGGATTTAAAGTGGATTATAAATATCATGAAGTTTAACCATCCAATTTTTACCATTTTTATTATTCCATTTCCATGAACTGTTTAAAGATGATAAGGTGTGTCGTCGTGCTTTTTCTCTTTTGAATGATTATGACAAAATAGTATTGATGTACAAAAAAAAAAAAAAGGTAATGAAGTTCGTGTGAGAAAAAAGGTAATAGAGTTAGTTAATAAGAGGAGACTTAATTATATTTTTATTTTTAATTTGTTTTAAATTTTATAAAAAATATGAATTATAAACAAAATATGTTTTAAAGTCTAAATTGACAAAGACTCGTGCTAATATAGCTGGACTGCAGAATTTGGCACTTCCACTCATGAAAAGTTGGTGTTTATATGATGTTCTATTATGGATATGAATCCTCTCACAGTTAGTTTTTTACTTGGTCATGTTATGAAAGGAATAACACAAAATCAACTACAGTACATGCAATCATTATATGTTAAATATGAAAAGATACAATTCCATGTATTATATCAACTATGAATGTCATGGTCAACTGTGAATGTTATGGTAACACACAATCCAAATCCATCATGCTTATCTTTTAATAATTTATCCGTATCTTCATGAGTGAATGTCAAATTAGAAAAAAAAAGAGATTTTTGTTATCAATATTCTCATCGAAGGATTTCCAACGAATAACATACCATCTCAGCAACACAACACAAAAAGGAAAAGGACGGTTTTAAGCAAAATGTATGGAGAAATCGGTACTAGTTCTGGAGATATTCAGAGGGCCAAAGTCATCAAAATTAGAGCAAGAGCCCATGTCATCATAATCACGCCCTGGTGACTCACCAGGGAAATATTTATCTTGTCCTTCACTGGTTAGAGGAACCCGCAACTCAAAAACAGGAACAGGAAGAGGTTCTTCCCATCCCGGCCATCTTGGGGTTCGAGATTGGGGTCATGGTTCGCACTGATTTCAGTATAAAGAGAGAAACAAGTTTTTTTTTTTAATTTTTTGAAAAAACATATTGTTGGAAATTGAGATTTTTCCAGCTATCATAATAAAATATTTTAATGTTTCTACATTTTTCTGTTTTGCTTATAAACTTGGTTAAAGGTTGTTTATGTTTAGAAAAAGCTAACTATAGTTGTGGGCTAATGATGCCTACTTTTAGCTTAGTCATAATTTGCTGTTTTCTCTATCCAATCAAGGGCTTATTAGTTTTTGTATTTAAATACTAGCTGTAAGACTTCAAAATTGTGCAAAAATTGTGTGTGCATTGTTGAAATTTATCAGAGCAATCTTTGCTCCTTGTTCCTATAGTTTGTGTGATTTTTGTGTTCAATCTTGCAACTCTTTTATGTTTTGTTTTCTAACATAGTATCAAGAGTTACATTGATCTTTAAGGGTTTCTGAGGGAGAGAAAACCAAAGTCTATAAGGTAGAGAGAACCAAAAAATAAATAAATAAGAGTCTAAGTGTGAGAGAAAAGCAACCTTCAAACACAAAAATGGCCTCCAGTAGTAGTTATTTACCTCCACCTCCTATATTTGCAGGTGAAAACTACCATTTGTAGGCTACAAAAATGAGAGATTATCTCAAAGTTCAAAGTTTGTGGGATGTGGTAAATCGAAAATGGCAGCAATCTACCTCCTTTACCAAACAAGCCAATAGTAACTTAGATAAGGAATCATAATGATGAAATGGCAAAGGAAGGCCAAGCACTTGCCATTATACATGCAACACTACATGATGATGTATTTATCAAGATCCTAGCTCTTGAAACTGCAAAAGAGGCTTAGGATAAATTAAAGGAGGAGTTCCAAGGGAGTGAAAGAATAAAAAGAATCAGGTGTTGAACTTAGGGAGAGAATTCGAAGCATTGAAAATGAAAGAAAGTGAAACTGAGTGTAGGAAAAATGCTAGAAAGGAATTATGCCTTGTGTTTTGAAGATATGAGATGCACTATTTTTGACCCTTCTGGGTGTGAATTAATGTTGATTAAAATGAGAGATAAAAGTTTTCCAATAGAATAAAAGAAAAAAGCCATGCATGCTATTTTAAAGGAAGCTAAGGATTTGGAAAATGTGCCACTTGAGAAGGTATTTCTGACTCTGAAGTGTGATTCAAAATGGGTTCACAATAGAAGCTGCTGAAGAGAGGTTGACCATCTTTGGCCACAACAAATTTAAGGAGAAGGAGAGCAAGTTTTTGAAGTTTTTTGGATATATATATATAACGTACATCCACTTGTTTTTTAGTTGGAGTACATTAACAAGCTATATCATTAGTGTATTTTAAAATAATCTTTAGTTATAACTTGATAACGTATTCCAACTAAAAATCTAGTGAGTATACATGAATAAATCCTACATAAATCCCATATATATATATATATATATATATATATATATATAGGGTCAAGATTTGTTACATTAGGTGTCAAAATTAGTCAAATTACATCTTTAATAATTTTTTGTAGAATATAAATTTAATAAATTTAATGTTGAATTATGTGATATTATTTTCATAATCGTATATATGAAATTTCACATCATTTAGACTTTTCTAAACATGTTATCTAACATTGGATATTTACATATATTTTAATATCATATTGTATGTTAAACTGATGTGATAAACTATTAAATAATTTTAGAATTATATGAAATTTTGTATACTTAATCTGATTAATAAGAACATCAAATTCAACGGTTGGATTAGTTAAATTTACATTCTACAAAAAGTTATTGAATGTATAATTTAACTAATTTTGACACCTGATATTAACGGATCATGAACCATATATATATATATATTTATATATATGGTGAAAAGCTTCCACGTCCTTTATTATCCAGTGTATGATAACTACAGCGGAAACGAAAAGGTTCTGAGGGTTGCGATTTTTTTTAAACATTTTATATATTACCACAATAAATATAATATGTTTTAAGAACATATTTAACATATACTTTATTTTTTTTTATCTCACTTCTCATTTTTTTATATTTTTCTTTTCATTTTTCATCTTATCATTTGTCAAATCTATCATATTCTTTCTTTCTTTTTTTATTTTTCGCCCCTCTATCTGTCTCTTTTTTTTCAACTCGTGTATTTCAAAAATGGGATATACGTCTATAATTGCTCTACATTTTAATTACTTAGTAATGCTTTAAATATTAATTAATTGCCCCCAATGACTGCAGCCGCCGTTGAAGACAGCAAATCACTTAGTATTTTATTGAGTTTCAATTTCCTACACTACTTTCACTTACGATGTTTCGATAAAAAAAAAAAAGGAGATCGGAAGAAAATAAATAAAGAGGAAAGAAAAAGAGAGAATAAAAATTGAGATGAATTTGAAGTTGTTTAAATAGATAGAATTAAGAAAAAATGAAAGGAAATAATTTCTTTTCACTTATTTAATTAGATTGAAAAGTGAAAGAAAAGAAATAAGAAAAAAAATATTGAATGGATTATTTTACCTTCCATAGTATATACATACTGTTTTCTATATATATTTTGTATTATAATGTTCTATTGAACTTTCATTGTGTTAAGAGTATCTAATCAATTTTAATTATTTCCCTCTAGTCCATCAAGTTCTTATTCACGTAAAGGAGTATGATTAAAATATTTAACCTTAACAATATTTTTAATATTTATATTTACAAGAGTAATTATCTACAATGAGTTGTCGTATATATATATGAAAAAGCAGTAGTTGAACAATGGTCCACAAATCAACAATAGTTTAATATTTATATTTACAATAATAATTGTCCATCAGGGAGTTTCCACTCCTCATTTTATTTTTAATAGAAAAACCAAAAGAAAAAGTAGGTGGGGAGCAGCCTCAAATGAAGATCACAGCAGAAGTGTATAACGAAGACAAAGGAGGGTACGGAAATTGTTAGTTGGTTATAATGATATTTAGACATCTATATATTATAAACACCCTATTAATACATTTAATTTTTCTCTATTTTTTTCTTTTAGTCACGTCATATCTTATTATATCTATGATTTCTCTCTTTATTTTTTTCTCTGTCTGGGTGTAGAATAGTACGTGGATGTCAAACAAACATTTTTCTTAGTTATATCACCTTTCAAAGTTGCCTATAACCTGGATTGCCTGCAGTCAGGCTTCAGGCATTCAATTATGCAGTCAAGTCAAGTCAAGATGCAGTTGCTAATTTTTTTTCTTTTATTTTATTAATTTTATAAAAGTTGAAAAATAAAATTGAGGGTTAAGATTTTAATTTCCTTACCCATTCCCACCTTATTACACTATGGCGTGAAAGGACGTAGTTTCCTTACCCATTCCCATTCCCATTCCCACCTTATTTCACTATGGACTTAATTATTTCGAAATGGAGCTGTGAAAATGACTGGAGGAAATCCACGTCCATTGCCCTTTTTGTGTGGATTGCTGCAGTGAGAGACAAGGGATGACAGCGACAGAGACACGCCTGTTGTTGAAAAAACAACGCTCAAAGGCCTTATGGGGCTCACAAATACTTTTACATTGCAAATAAGCATTGAACTTATAGCATTGAACTTATCGCATTGACCTTAAACATAGTAAATAAATGGGGATAACACGTCATCTCTCATGAACATTACTTGAACAGTTATTTGCGGTCCTTATCACCACATTTGCACTGTTAACATTTCAGAGGTGGTAAAGAAAGAGATGTTTTTTCAATTAATGTTAATAGTGGTCATGGAAGTATACCCTTAATTGACCAATGAACATTACTTGACTCGTTGCTGGCTACTCTATAAATAAAACCCCATATCCCTTGAGCAATGAACATCCAAATTCATCGTTCTGAATTTGTATTAGTTTAGACTACCCAGCACAGCACACATGGCTGAGAGGCACAGCACGACTTGTTCTTCTGAGTCTGTGAACATGAGTGTGATTGCTAACTCAGGTGCTACTCTACCTGATCTAAACGAACCCGCTCTGCCTGATCTGAATTACGCGCCTCCTCCTGATTCTAGTGATGACGAGGTTGCTGATGAGAATGAAGTAACTTACTTGTTTTCATTAATTGATTTCCTTTTTATATCTTTCTTTTAGTTTCATCCTTAGCGCTGATATTAGTTATTACTGGCTTTGTCAATCTCTCTTTATCTATATATATACCCCATTCATTCGTCAATTGATTAATTGCAATTACATAGATAGATACTTAATGGAATTTATTTCAGGTTGCGGTTGCTGACGAGGGCTGTACCGCTGCTGCTGCAGCATCTAGGAAACGCAAGATACGAGAAGAAGAAGAAGAAGAAGGTGATCGAAGTGAGAGTAGCTCCAACTGGCTCAAATCCAAGTTGAAGAAGATCCTTTATTTGTTTAGGAAAAATTAAGGATGTCCGTGCATGCAGCAGATGTTGTCACATCACGTGACTGAATTGCGGCCTATATATACCTGGAATTAGGCACTGCTTCTTTTTCGTTTTGTTTGTTGTTGAGTTTCTTTTGTACGTGCCAATTGGTGGTCTGTGATCCACTGTCAATTCTTGCTTTTAATTTTAACGAACTTGCTATCTGCGTGATATTTATGCCATCGTGCCTGTAAGGCGCGGTATTTATATGTGAGTTTGTTGCTAATTTTGTTAATTAGAATCTATCGTCTTTATTATGATTCTGTGCCTTTTCGTTTTCATTTTTTTGTTTAAAGAAATTAAAGGAAAGAAAATCCTTCTACCAACTCTTTGATTCCAGCTTTACGTTACGGTGAAAAATATGGACTACGCAAGGATCAATTAGCAGTGCAAACTCACCCTCAGTCAAATTTCCTACTGCTATTTTTTTATGAAATAAATATATTAAATAAAAGTACTCTAACGCGTGAATATTCAACCTTTTCTGAATAAAAATAAAAATATTACAAAATGAAAAATCAAAAGAAATAAGAAAAACGATGATGATGATAACAACGATAATAAAAAATAAAACCAACAAAAACTCTATTTGTCTTGATCTAATAAATTTTAAATTCTAATTTGTTCTTTTTATTTTTATTTTTGTAGCCCATTCTAAAAAAATAGGCTGAAATTAAAAAAATAATTTTAGACGGTTCGACTGATTTATCCACTTCTATTTTTATTCAAATTTGCCCTTTTCTTCTCTTCCATCAGCACACACTAGCACTCACACTCTTCTGATCACCAAAATCCTCTCGTGACGTGCCTATGAGCTTGACTAGTGGAGAATCCACTTTATACGTGCGGCCACTTATCTTCAAAATGATTATAAACGGATATTTAACATTTTAACCTATGATTAGGTAGTAGTGGCAGCATATAATTATAAAACAATAGTATTCTTCTTATGGGTATATACGTTCTTGAATGTGAACAGATTAATTTTCTTAGTTAAATACACTATTTTATATAGGACTTTTTATGTCAGTTAAAATAAATTTTTTATGTCGATTGTAGACCCATGATAAATATAGGGGATATAGAATGTGTGTATTTTTTACATCAATAATAAACCGATATAAAAAATATTTTTTACGTTGGTTGAGAAAAGAACCGATGTATAATGCTAGGATTTTTACATCGGTTATGCACATAACCGATGTAGAAAGTGTCCATAACCAACATAAAATGTAGTTTTTTTTTAATATTCTATTTATTTTATGCGTTTACCTTCCTGTAATATTCAAAGACAACCAAACAGATTTTTTCCACATCACAAACTTATCACAAGTAGCCATAAATATCAAATTGTGCAATAATCATCATAAAAACCTCAACCTCATAACATCATGCAAAAACATTCTATAATTATCATAAAAACCTCATATTAACATCTATATACAAAAACAACATAATATCTAATATAAAAATCTCATAACACAAAAAACATCCTATAATTATCACATATATCCTATAATCATCACAAATATCCTATAAACATTCGATTAACATCCTAAATTTAAACATGCTAAAAAAAGTAGAAATTTACAAGTTAGTCAACTCAAAAAAAATAAAAAATGGTCTGCCTAATGTGTGTGGATGTCATTCAAGTCAGCTTTGGAGGATTAATGTGGATTAGTGAATATCTACATGTTCACATAAGAGGATAAAATGTTAGTTCAAACTAGCGAAGTGATCAACGAAGAATGCAAAGTTGCGAAGTTTGGTGCAGAATGAATTCACTATTTGCTCTCTCATAGTAATAATTAAGCGTTGTTGCATGACGAAGAAATTATATTTGGAATTTAGGTTTCGATGAAGAGAATGTTAGTATTAGAAAAACAACAGATAGAGGACTAGATAGTGTTGCCATTTCCAACTTCTTCATCACCAAAACATCTAATTTTAGTAGAAGTATTAAATAGTTTAATAATTGATAACTTTTCCTTTTCAACAAAATCCTTTGTTTGTTTTATCTTAAACTTGGAGGTAAAACCAAGTGGTAGGTCATAGGATCCTCTACCCTCTTTTCCAACACTGTAGCCGTGTATTTATGAATTTCAGGAAGAGTAGCTTAGGATGACTAAATGATACACAGTGAAAATGTTAAAAGATGACAACTAGGAATTTATTACTTCCAAACTTTGGCACATTTGCTACTTTGCGCTTAGCAATCACTCTTTCAAGGTTCTCGATTCGACCTTCAAGATCATAGGATACTCCACCTTCTTTTTCATGGGCATTGCGCTATCTTTATTGCATGGGCATTGTGTCATCAAGTCTTCATGGCAATATTGGTGCGAAACAAATAGGGAAAATAAAATAAAAGACATTCTATTTGACCCAAATAGAAGCCAACATTCTATTTGATTCATTTGTTTCACATCAATATTGCCATAAAACTTGAGGACTCAATGTTCATGCAATAAAGATGGCAAGGTTCTCAATCCGACCTTTAAGATCATATATAGAATACCCCACCTTTTTTCCAACATAACCATCATATGATGCCTCCTTCCTTACTTAGATTTGATTACTTCCACCAACTTGATCAAAGCCAGCTCATGATGAGCTAAATGGTATACAGTGAAAGCAATCAAATCTAAGTAGGGAAGTCTTGCCATCTCTATTATAGGGCATTGCGTCATCAAGTCTTCATGGCAATATTGGTACCAAACAAATGGGACAAATTGAATAAGAGTCATTCTATTTGACCTAAATAGAAGCTAATATTCTATTTGTCCCATTTGTTTGGCACCAATATTGCCAAGAAGATTTGATGACACAATGGCTTCTAATAGAGATGGTAAGGCTTCCCTAATTGGATTTGATTAATTTTACTATGTGCCATTTAGCTCATCATGACCTAACTTTGATCAAGTTAGTAGAAGCAATCAAATCCAAGTAAGGAATGAGACATTATATGATGGTTATGTTAGAAAGAGGGTGAAGTATCCTATATATGATCTTGAAGGCCAAATTAAGAACCTTGTCACCTTTATTACACAGGCATTGTGTCATCAAGTCTTCATAGCAATATTAATGTCAAACAAATGGGACACATAGAATAAGATACATTCTATTTAACCCAGATAGAAGCTAACATTTTATTTGTCCCATTTATTCGCACCAATATTGTCATGAAGACTTGATGACGCAATGCCCATTGAAAAGAGAGTGGAGTATCCTACGATCTTGAAGGACAAATTGAGAACTTTGAAAGTGTGATTACTAAGAGCAAAACAACAAATATGTCGAAGAAGTTTGGAAGTGATAAATTTCTAATTGTCATGTTCAACATTTTCATTGTGTGTCATTTAGCCATCATGAGTTAGTCTTCCTCAAATTCATAAATATGCGACTATAGTGCTAGAAAAGGGGGTGGAAGATCCTATCCCACCACCTGGTTTTATCTCCAAGTTTAAGACAGAACAAACACAAGATTTTGATGAAAAGAAAAAGTTGTCAATTATTGAACTATATAATGCTTCTACTAAAACTAGGTGTTTTAGTGTTGAAGAAGTTGGAAATGGCAAGGCTTTGTTTAGTCCTCTATCTGTTGTTTTTCCAATTCTAACATTTTCTTCACCAAAACTTATACCTTAAATATAATTTTTTTGTCGTGCAATAATTCTTAATTATTACTATAAGAGAGCAAATAGTGAATTTGTTCTACACCAAGCTTCATGACTCCGCATAGTGCTTTTCTTGTTTGAAATGTATCACTAACCTCATGTTGCTTGCGGGACGCGTAGCAAGCAAGGACGGGTGTTAACCAATCATGCTAACACATCATAATCCTCAATAATCATACAATTGAAAATTAACTATACAAAAATATCACACTAGGCCCAACTAAGCTCTCTATGACCGTTCTCATTCTTTCTTAATTAACCAATAAATTAGACAATCTAATCAAAATTTTACAAAAAATTTGATAGAGTTTCTTCTATTTTCTAGTAATTTTCCATATTTACATTTATTCAATCAATCACAATACCACATTTAATCCTATTCGACAATCCAATTAATAATCAAAAACATCACACAAGTCTCAACTAAGCTCTATGTGGACAATCATGCAAACACATCACAATTACAATCTTTAATGGTCATATAATTCAAATAAATATCCTTCAATCAATTACTCACACACCATCATCAAACAAAAAAAAACAAATAACAAATGAAAAAGAAAAAGAAAAATTGAAATTGATAGGCATTTGGGGGGGGGGGGGGGGTTCAGGATTACCAAGAACCAGCACACGGAGGCTTTTACAAAGAAACTTGAACTTGGACACCAATGGAGGAAACCCACAGTTTGTTTGAACCCATCACAAAAGCCACTAGTTCAGGTCAGAACCAAAACAAGCCACGCATTTGATTTTTACTAACAAGAGCAATAATCATGGAGTTGGGGAAGAAAACAACTTAACTTTGGTGGCAACGACGAGTTTTGGTGGAGGCGTCAATGGCAGTTAGGACAAATGTCCCATGCGCATCAATGGTCATGACATAGGCATGAGAGTGTTTCACATTAGGGTTGGCTGGTTGGGGTCACAATTTGGTGAAAAGGATAACCTTGTTGTTAGCGACAGTGACAGAGGAGTTATAAAGGATGGAGCGTTTGGAGGAGTCATTTCGGCGAGTCGAAAGCATTTCAAAAATGAAGGAAAAATAGACCTTAAAGTGAAGAAGGGCTATATAAAAGCCTTTTTACATCGGTTGAATTTTTAACCAATGTAAAAAGCATCTTTTACATTGGTTGATTTTTTAACTGATGTAAAAAGCATCTTTTTACATCAATTATTAAGACAACCGATATTAAAAACATCTTTTACATCGATTATATTATAATCGATGTAAAATCATGTCCATTTATTTACAAAAATGTACCTCCTCATTTTTTATATCAGTTATACTGTAATCGACATAAAATCTTGTCGTAGAATATGTTTTTTCCACTAGTGATATAATGTATCCATGACAGCTTGATTAGTGGAATCATCCACTTTATACATGAAGCTATTTATCTTCAAAATGAATGACTATTCACAGATATTTAATGTAAGATTAGGTAGTACTGGCATAGTATTTTTTGATAGAAACCACAAATATCTTTTATGAGAGACAATCTTGTTTGAACCAAATAAGACAACTATGAACAACAAAGCTTTTCCTTTGAGTAGTGACATAATATAATTATAGAACAATATTATTTTCTCAAAAAATTTATTAAAATTTTTATAACTTTTTTTTCTTAATTTCACTTAATCACATTACTTACTTTATTTAATACAAAAATTTTATTGGTTAATTGACCAAAGTGGGTCAGTTTTACAAACTATTTACCAAAGTATGGTTGTTTTGAAACATATTACCAAAGTAGGGTGGTTAATGCTAGAAAATGCTAGTCAAACTAGCATTTTTCATTTCACATCAGCATTTTTATTATTTTTTTTCCATTTAATTGTGGAAAGGACCAAGTGGCTGCCACGTGGGATACCTTAGTGGCAGTAAACGCTACTACCATTGGGGTATCCCACGTGACAGTCACCTGGCACACAGTTGACAATGTTGATTAACATGTGTGCAACATGCTAGTATTATTAGTGTTTTCGCTTTTTTAAAAACTAAAAAAAGGTGACACATGTGGAATATGTCAGTACTACTAGTGTTTTTGTTTTTTAATTTACTTTTTTAAAAACGAACAAGAATGCAAGTTTTTAAATTTGGATTTTTTTAAAAAAAATTGGAAACTCCATTTATTTATTTTATTTTTTTTAAAATGGAGAAGAACGCAAGTTTTTAAATTTGTATTTATTTTTTTAAAAATTTGGCAAACACTATTTGTACTAGCCTAAACACTTTTTATTTTATTTAAAAAAAAATGAATACTCTAGTTTTTAAATTTTTTTAAAAAAATTTACAAACTGCTATTTGTAGTAGCTTTATCACTTTTTTATATTATTTTTTCTTTCCTCGCAGGGTTCTCAAGCTATCAACATATTATTCCACGAAGGATGTGATTCCAATATTTTAGAAGATGTGATTAACGAAAAAATAAAATCAGATGCATAACCCACATCCCATCCGACATCTCCCATTATCATGCATGCAGACCACCCAATTTGATTCATATATACAGACCAGTTTAGAGATAAAAAGTGATAATGCTAGTACAAATAACGTTTTATAATTTTTTTTTTAAAAAATAAAAATTTAAGAACTAGAGTATTTGTTTTTTTTTTTTAAATAATATAAAAAGTGTTAACGCTATCACAAATAGCGTTTTTCAAATTTAAAAAAAAATAAAAAAATTTAAAAACTTGCATTCTTCTCTGTTTTAAAAAAAATAAATGGAAAACCAAATCTTAAAAAAAAAAACAAATTTAAAAACTTGCATTCTTCTCCGTTTTTTAAAAAATAAATTAAAAAGCGAAAATGCTAGTAATACTAGCATATTCCACACCTGTCACCTTTTTTCAGTTTTAAAAAAAGTGAAAACACTAGTGTACTAGCATGTTGCACACGTGTTCACCAACACTGTCAACTATGCGCTAGGTGGTTGCCACATGGGATACTCCAGTGGCAGTAGTGTTTTCTAAAAACGCTACTGCCACTGGGTATCTCACGTGACAATTACCTGGCCTTTTCCACAGTTAAATGAAAAAATAAGAAAAATGCTAACGTGGAATGACTAGTGTTTTCCAGTGTTAACCACCCCACTTTGGTAATATATTTCAAAACAATCCTATTTCGGTAAATAGTTTGTAAAATTGACCCACTTTGGTCAATTAGCCAATTTTATTAAGATTTTTATAAATTTTTTTTCTCATTCTCTCTTAATCGTAATACTTACTTTATTTCATATTTTTCTTTTTTACATATATTTCTCTTTATTATGAAAATTTGCTAAAAGACGATGTTACTAAAATAACAATACTTACAAAATTCATAAAAATATACTAGCTTATCATAGCACAACCGGACTCAAGTTGCGCAGGTGAATTAATAGCATCAACATCTACTCTTCATGCTATGTCATATTTAAGCTAAGAGAAACTTATTTAGAAGAATGAAATTGCGTGTGTATCTATCTACATATACACTACATTGAAGGTGAAAATAAATAGCGGCATTTAGAAAGCATTTGTAAGAATAAATGATTTCTAAAAGACATAGAGCTTTAAGACAGTACTTATTTAAATAAGTGCTTTCTAATGCTCATACTAATTAAGACGACGCTTATTAAGTGCTTCCCACGCAAGCGCTGCCTATGACTCATTAAAATGTTAGGGTCCCTTGCGTGTAATTCTTCTTCTTAAGTAGAGCTGTCAAAAGATGCGGCAGGCCCGGCCCGCATGGGCCATTAGTTCTTGATGGGCTGGGCCGGTTTATGATCAGGTCTATATTTTGGTGGCCCAGCCTAGCCCTATGCGGGCCACCGAGTCAATTTGGCCTGAATTTTTTTGCACACGATTAACATTGTTATCTATTTTAATTATTATTTTATTTTCCAAAAATTATATAAAATTAATTTATTTAAATGATATTTAATATTTAAAATTAAATTCTACATACTTTCTAGTATAAACGAACATTTTTCTTCATATATAACTTACTTAATTACTCAATAATCTTATTAAAAATATATTTTAAAGTGAATTTTATTTACAATATTAATAAACTATGTTTTTTTAAAAGATATTAACTACTTTAGAAAATGTCTTTATTGACTATGTTGTTTGTATTTGTATTGGTAAAAAAAATACAGTTATGGGAAAATATATTTTTTTATTTAAGAAAGTGAAATTTTAAAAACCTAATAATTACATTTAACTCGATATTGTGAGAGCCTTACTCAAAGGTTTAACAATTCTTCTTGCATCTTTTGTTGATTCGTATGTTCTCTTATTAGCACATTAATATGGTCTTTTTTTAATAGGCATCCTACTACTTGTTTTAAACAATTAAACATGTATATGTCAACATATCATGTTTGACACAAGGGAGAATTTCCTTCCTTACATCATTTTGTATTTTTGCAAAAAAGTGAGATACCTAATATTGTAAGCATATATCATTCACTAGTCTGTCTAGTCATAAACATTCATAATTTTTTGAAAATAGTAACAACAAAATAGAGCATCAACATAAAACAAAACATCCTTAATAAACTTCCATAACTCCATCTAAGCAAAATCAAACAAGTCATGTCAAATTTAGAAATTTAGAAACAAATATCTTCAACAACAAGTACATGACAAAAGTTCAACAAATTTAGAAATCCAAATACAAATGTTCAACAACAAATTAAGATGTTGGCTTTTCTCCTTGATCAGTTTGCTCCGTAAAGAGCTGTATCTCCTCCACTTCTTATGCATCTGCAATTCATAACACAAAAGAAGTAAATAAGTAAAATTAAATATTTAAATGTAAATTGAAGTTTTAAAAAAGAAAGATTAAAACATAATTCACTAGTTGACTATTACCAGAAGGTCCAACTTCTTTGAAACCATGAAAACAATTACGAGTACAAATGAGGGCCTGCACAGTTTTAGGGAGTAGACAATTTCTATACTTGTGCAGAATGCGACCTCTAATACTAAATGAAGATTTTGAAGCCACTGTTGTGATTGGAATGCTTAAAATATCACAAGCCATAACAGTAAGCTGAGGGAATCGGTGCTTATTCAGCTTCCAATATTGGAGAACATCCATATCTTCACCAACAATGCATAACTCTCCCAAGTATATGTCAAGTTGAGACTTGCCATCAGTTGAACTCTGTTGTCTTATTTCCTGCTGGTATGCCTATAATTAAAGAAACACAACACAAATAAATTGGAGGCATTAATAGAAAATTAAATATAATGTGACGAATTAAAATTATAATAGCAACAACAATGTTACCTGAAGAATGGATGAAGAGAATGTTTCTCTTGGCATTGGATGAGATTGCATGTCTCTTGATGAATTACTAGGTAAAGATGAGCTTAATGTAGCCAACTGATTTACATATTCACCAAAAAGATGATACAAGCCCAGTTTTACCTTGTTGACCTTCTCTTCATAGTCATGTGGATAAAGCCTCTTATAACAAAAGGTGATGAAATTCAATTTTTCCTTTGGATCAAGAACACAACCAAAGGCAAGAGTGACACAGTATTAACTCCAATACTTATCAAATTTCACCTTCATCCTCAATGCCATATCTTTGATCACTTCATCATGGCTATTCAAATTTGCATGCAATCCCATCTCTATAATTGCAACTTGCATGAAATATAAATTGGAGGTGGGGTAAGATAACCCAGATATCAAATTAGTTATGTCATAAAATGGGGCCAAGAATTCACATATCTTCTTCGCTCTTTCCCACTCTTCATTAGTTAGACAAAATTTGTAACTTCTATCACAAAAGCTCAAATGAGTGAATGCACGATGATACTTAATAGCACTTTCAAGCATCATGTACGTAGCATTCCACCTAGTAGACACATCAAACCTCAAGAAACCCCCACCAACTTCAGTTAAGTACACTTCTTCAACACATCTTTAAAATTCTCTCAACCTTCCCTCTGAAGCTCTCACATATTTCACACTTTCTCTAATCTTATATAAAGCATTCTCACCTGCCTTCAAACCTTCTTGAACTATAAGGTTCAAGATATGTGCACAACATCTCACATAAAAATATTCACCTTTACATAACAAGCCATTTTGCAAATTAAACCTTTTTTTTTAAATTTTTATCATGCTATCATTGGAAGAGGCATTATCCAATGTCAGAGAAAAAGATTTGCCCTCTATCCCCCAATCTTTAAGCACTCTACGTACCTTACTAGATAATTCTAACCCGGTATGTGAACTAACCAAATGATAAAATGAAAGTAACTTGCTATTTAACTTCCAATCAACATCAACATAATGAGCAGTCACAGTCATATAGCCTTGGGTAGTTACAGCTGTCCATACATCAGAAGTTAGACATATTTTACCAGGAATATTAGCTAGCACACTCTTTAGCTTTGCCTTTTCACTCAACAACACATTCTTACAATCAGCTTTTGCAGTGTTTCTAGTAATGGGTTTAAAATCAGGATTCAAAACTTTATTTATTGCCCAAACCCCCTCATACTCGGCATAGCTAAATAGAAGATCATGCTTAATGATACATCTAGCAAGTGCATCTCTATAAGCCTTACTATCAAATTTCCATTGCCTCAATAAGCTAGCTTGGTTATCTAACAACACTCCCACATCTTGGAGCATAGGAATTATATGGCATTTAGGAATATGGCGTCTTAAATGATTGGTACCTGAAGCAACTTTACAAGTGTACATTTTTCCACAACCCTTACATTTACATTTTTCAACCCCATCAATTAGACCAACCTTTTCATAATAATTCCATACCTCAAAAATATTAGTCCTACTTTTCTTTGCCTCTACAGTTTCTTGGTCTTGCCCACCTTCATCCATGCTCTTATTCTTATTACTAGCAATAGTAGTACTGCACTTGAAAGAGGGATTACTAGTTGGAGTTGCATCGGTGTTAATTTCAGGTGGAGATTCCATAATTTCATCCATATTCTCCAAATTTTCTTCAATATTCATAACTGCAAAAATACAAAATAGAACATATATTTAGTAATTAAGCCGGCAGTGATTTCTATGTGAGCAAGAGCAACACAGCACAGCAGGACTGAATGAAAAAATAACAATATGTAATGAAGAAATAACAATATGTCAACAATATGAACGTGCAAAAATACAACTCTTGCCTCTGACTAAATGAAGAAATAACAATATGTAAACAAACAAAATTGTTAAAATTGTGAGGAGCACAATAGCAGAGTTGAACCTACAGCAGGATTTGACTCAGATTCAGGAAGGTGGAGCGGAGGTAGAGGCGGAGGACGACGTGGCGACGAACGCGATGGCCGACCCAGAGGGGATGTGGAGGGCGGAGGGATGTCAACAAGGATACGGAGGCCGAACGGTCGCCGGACACAGACGTAGAGCTTAGGCGGAGTAGAGGCGGAAGGACGTCGACGAGGATGCGGAGGGGACGCAAAGGGGACATAGAGGAGGACGCAAATGGGACGCCGAGAAGGAAGCAGAGGGAACGCGAAGTGGACGTGGACACAGAGTAGAGGCCGACGCAAAGGCTGAGAAGTTGCCGGACGTAAACGGGGAGCTTAGGCGGAGCAGGGGCAGCAGTCCGCAGATGGAAGTCCGGCACCTACTTAGGGTTCTTAAGATTTTGATTTTTGAAATCAGATTTAGGAGAAAGGAACTATGGTCTGTCATTTGTGGAGTGTGGGCTACCTGTGGCTGTCTCCAAAGTTTGTTGACTGTAGTGTTACGTAGTGTAGTGTAGGTGGAGGGCCTGGAGGCGTGGAGCATTTCGTGAAAGCTGAGACCTTTTTTTTTTCACTTATATTATATATAAATAATTTAATATTAGTTATTTAATTATATATATACACATATATATGTACATATATGTACATATATATGTACATATATATGTATAGATATGTACATATCTATACATATATATGTACATATCTATACATATATGTATATATATATATATATACATGTACATATATATACATATACATGTACATATATATACATATACATATACATATATGTATATATATGTATATATATATATAAATTGGGCCAGCCCGGCCCGGTCCTAGTTAGCCCACCAGGCCAGACGGGCTGGGCCAAATTGGCTTAGTTTCTCATGGGCTAGGTTTTTTTAAGCCCAGCCTAACCCTTTTTACGGGCTGAGCAGGCCAGCCCATCAAGCCGGGCCACTTTTGCCAACTCTATTCTTAAGTAAACTCTTCTCAGCTCTCTTCTCAGTTGCACCCTAACCGAGCACCTCCTCCCTCGTGTCTGCTTACCCCAAGTTTGGTTGCTTGTAAGGACATCGAGTACTGCAAGAAGCATGTCGAGGCCAACAATCATCGAAGAGAAGCCCTATGACAATGATCTCAAGGCCTGAGATGTTGATCTCATCAAGGTCAACCAGACCATGCTCTTTAAACTCATTCTTTTTGGATGTATATATATTCACAGGTTTCTTCCTTCGGAGGTAGTGTTGTGGGAGCTTGTACCAATTCACTCCTTTCTCAAAGATTTTTTTTTTCACAAGATTCGAATCAAGGACCTCCTACTTGAGAATATTCTTTTTTTTTTTTTTGGACATTTTTATATTTTGGTTTCGTGATTGTAGATTTTGGTGTTTGTTTAGTTACTATGATTTTTGTGTAATGGTGGTGTTTCTTCTAAAAAACAAGAGTGTGATGATGGTTTGTGTCAGTGTTTCATCAAATTTTTGTGGCGCGCGATGGAAGAGGAGATGGCAGAGGTGTGAGCAAAGGTCGCACACATGATGGTAGGTTGATATTCTAGATTTTTCTTCTCTGTTTCCCTTCTTTTGGTTCTCTCTGTTCTTTTATTTTTGTTCTTTTCTTCTTTCTTTCGGCCATTGTGTGTGTTTTTTGCTTCATTTTCTTCTTGTGGTTTTTTGGGCTGGTTTAGTGGTGCTAGGTTGTGGCTGGTTTGGGTATAATGGGGAACAGGGATGATGGCGGTAAAGTATATTAATAGAAAACAACATTTTATGAGTTGTTATTTGCTGATGAGGAGATACATGTTTGAGTCTATCCAATGAGTCTATACCAAAAAATAAAAAAAGAAGAGAAATTTCTTTACTTCTTTCCTTCTTATTTTTATTCCTCCAAACAACACATTTTTTTACTCTCTTCTCTTTCTCTCATTATATTTCACTCTTAATCTAAACAAAATGTTAATGTACTCAAACTCGATCATTCAACTATTAGTCCAATACCAAAACTCTTGAATTTGTAAGGGTACAATAGCAACTCCCATGTATAAACATCTTATTTACACATTCCATTTCTGTTCATGTATCATTTTCCTTTATATACATGCTTCTTTTTTTTCCTTTTTAATAATTTTCTTCCACTAACTATTTGATTGCAGCTTTTTAGTTTAAAAAATGTCTTGTAACCAAAAAAAAAAAGTTTAAAAAATGTCAAGGATAAGAAAATAAAAGTAAAAAATATTTAATAAAAATTTTATTCTATTAAAAATACAATATTTCTTTATACTGAATGGGGCTAACGCCCAAATTAAAACAAACCAGAATAAAAACCATGTGGGAAAGGCCACACCAGCAGCATTTTATATCGGTTAGGGGGAAAACATGTGAAAATTCATCGGCTCAGCGCTTGCTCTCACCGCGGGCAACTGTCCAAAATTTAAAAGAGAATCTAATCGTGATCCATATAATGCGAAAATAAAATTGTCCGTTACCAGATCACCTCACATGGTGATGGGGAAGAGGACCAAGTTGGCATGGAACATGAGAGGAGATAGAGGCTAGGAAGCAACAGACTCTGTATGTCTTCTCTGTCCCCGTTTGTGTTTTGTACATGCCTTTATATGTTGGTTCATAGGCACAACAAAATTAGGCAGAAAAATAAAGTGGAAAAAAGAGTATTCTCTGATTTCTTTGTTTTCACTTAATCATTTCAGCAGCCCATAACAATATTTACAAACGGGGGAGAGGGGCCAGGGTTACCATGATGTTTACTGTTTAGCGAGCACATGGTAATAACTAGTTAATTATATGTGTTATCGTATCGAACTAACTTTATATGTAATTTTTTTAAAACTACACTATTTTAGTAATTTTAAAAGCAAAGTACATTGATTTGGTAAAAAAAAAAAAAAAAACGCTTGTATGCAAATGACACCAACAAAGAATGCCTCATGCCTGAGCATGATTCTAAATTGCGGTCCGCAATCGCAATTGCGGCCGCAACATAAAGGGTTTTGGACTCACCGCAACCGCATCGCAACCGCAAATGTGGCCGCATCAACCGCATTTTTCTGCAATTCCCTGTAATATCAGGATTTCAATGAAACCGCAACTACGATCGCAATCGCAATTTAGAATCATGTGCCTGAATTTTTTTTCATATCCCGACAAAGAATGCCTGGACTGGATTGCTTCCTTTTTTTTCCTCACATCCCCAAGAATGAAGGAAATCCTCGTTAGCGCTTTTATGTAATTGCTTCCTTTCTCCATATCTCAAGGAATGTATGAAATCCTCGTTAAAACATTTATGCACTTGCTTCTTCTTCTTTTTTTAATGATTTCCTTCTGCTAATTAAACTACTAATTATTTATTTTTGGGGTAATGGGAAAGAAAACTAATAATTATTAGTTTAAAAAACGTTAAGGATATTAATTAAGAAAATAAAAGTAAAAAATATTGAATAAAAATATGAGATGCTGATAACATATCCCTTAAATAAATCTCTAGAACCTCCAATGGTGAAGTAGAGCAGGTCCGTGAGAGTGTGCTCTCATGGATGCTTAAGAAGACTTCTACATGATTAACGTCACATGGGATGTGAGCCACTTGAAGTACCCATTTGCTGTTGAAAGTAGGAAAGGATAGTCTGCAGGACATTTACATATTCATATGCATGCAGATCGTATCTTCCTGCCAAGTAGGGAGGGTGTTAACAACATCTAGGCAGTCACTCTCACTAATAACCTGCTTGTAACCAAGAAGCCAAGCATGCTCGACTCCCATTTTCACTGCAATGATGTCAGCCAACAGTGAGCTCCCTGAACCACAACCATGAGAGAAACCAAACAACCACTCACCCGAATGTCCTTGTATTGACCCCCACCACCACCAATTCGGTCTTCAAGTGCACATGTGAAGATAATGCTTAGGAAAAATATAACATTCACGATCATATACGAATATAATGTGGCATGTATTGTTCAGTTAAAAGAACGATACATTAAAAGAAATAGAACAAAACATTTTTTATTGAATTTTTTTTCCCACCCATGATCTTCAAAAGAATGAAGATATAAATATTTAAAGATTGGTACACATGATTGGTCTTCTTCATCTTAAAGATGATTGTTTGCATGAGAGAGAAAATAAATACGTTTTGTACTCTCTTTTTTTCTATCATGTTTTGTTCTATTGAGTTTTTCTTGCATGGTTTTTAATGAGATAATATACTAAAGAATGATGTACTTTTTTTTCTTCATTAACCTTTGTTTGGTAGAGAGGAGAAACAGATAGGAAAGAAATAGGTAAGAAATAAATTAAGAGGTGAGAAATAGATAAAAAATAATTGGAAATTTTAGGTTGTTTGATAGGAGAGAAATAGATGAAAAATAGGAGAGATAGAGAGGTAAATGAAAGTATGTGAGAAATAGACAGGAAATAAGTAGTGGAACCCAGTGGGACTCACCAAAAAATTTAAAAAATTTTCATTTATTTCCACTCAACCAAACTATCTAAATTTTTAAAAATTCAAAAATTTCTTCTCCTCTCCTTTCCACTCAACCAAATAAAGCACAAGTTTTTGTTCTAGAGAATTTTCTTAATAAGGACTCGTTTGGAGTGGTTTTTAGTTATAAGTTTCAAAAATTTTAAAAATTACAACCAATTTTAGTTTTTAAAATTAGTTTTAGTTTTTTTTCCTAATTTTTAGTTTCAAAATAAATTCATTAATTTTGAAAGTTTCCTATCCTGTTAAAATTAGTTTAAAAATGTGTTTGTGTGGTGGTGGCAGTGGTAATGGTGGTGGTACAACGATGATGGTGATAGCAGTAATGGCGACAATAGTTCTGGTGATGACAGTGGTGATGGTGGCAACAACGGTAGCAATCATAGTGGTGGCGGGAAAGGCTATTATCAAATTTAGCGAGAGTGTGTTTTTTAAAACTAAAAATCAAATTCACAAACCCTTTTATTCTTGGTTTTGAAAATGAATGTAAAAGTATTTTGAAATTGAGTTAAAAATTATTTCAGCTCCATTTTAGCCAAACACGTTTTGTTTTTAAAAAGTGCATTTAAAAACCAAAAACCCGCAACCATCCCAAATGGGCCTTTAAGGTTTTAACGAGACACATCCTCACATAATAGACATCCAAAAAGGAGTATTATGAACATTTAATAGTGGTTGAACATATTCTTGAATAAATATGACTAGTTATGTTTCGTCTTAATACATTAAAGAATTTGTAGCCGTTCATTTATAAATAAGCTTGTGCAAATAAGATTAGAACTTTTTATCTCAATATTCTTTGTTCATATGTTATTTTTTACTAGTTAGTGTGAATAAATTAATCAATAGCTTGGAGTATTAATAGACCTCCCGGTTAATATTAAAATTTAATAAAAAAATTTCTTTAAGATAATAATAGAAAGGGTTAAATATGTTTTTGGTTCTCCAAAAATATGACAGAATCGGTTTTAGTCCCCAGAAAATTTTTTCCTTTAATAAAGTTTCTCAAATATTAAAAATACCCTTATTAGATTTTTGTGTTAAACTCTGTTTAACTTTTCTGTTAAATGATAATCACATCAGCTTCCAAGTATTTTATTACCTAAAGTACCCAACGATAATTTTTAGTAAAAAATCATGTAATTGCTTTTGCTTTAGGGTTAAAAAAATCTGTGATTTAGAGTTAAACATGTAATAATTTTATTTAAAATATATGTTGCTAATATAACCTGGACATAACAGTTGACATGAACGGTCGCATCATCAAATTAATGGTGACTGTGATGCTGATGTGGCCATTTTATAATAGACAAGTTAAACAGAATTTAGCATATAGATCTAATTAAGGTATTTTTAATATTTGAAGAACTTTATTCTAAGAAAAAAAAATTTGAAAACTAAAACCAATTCTGTCATATTTTTGGAAGACAAAAACATAAATTATAACTATAACTCTATAACTTGTTAGTGAAGAGTGTGGACGTACAGATGCTTAAAATTTCCCACCACATATTCCATTATCAGAAATTTCATCTTCATTTAAATCATTCAACTTATATTCCGCTTGAGACATTCTTTAACCATTCTAATTTAAACCTTCATTATTTAAGGTTTAATTTTTATTGTTTTCCTTTAACCATTCTTATTTTGTATAATAGTACTTATATATGTGCATATTAATTTTTATAGTAATACTAATATCTAAAATAGAAAAGATAATCTTTGGTGGGGATCGATAAAGAAAGAGAAAATCTTCTTGGATGTCAAAGTGGGTGAATTCTAAGGTGAAGCACGTTGGTTGATGGTACACCGGTGAGGGTGTATTTTGGACACGAGTTTTTCATAATACGAAACCCACCCCCGTATTATAACATATAATTTACAATTAAAAAAAAAAATTCCCATACGAAGTTCCTTGTGAGGCCCCCTTTGACTGAGCGCATCTTTCGAAGTGGTGAAATAATAATACGGGTTTTATGAAATAATAATATATTCAGTTCAGTTTGCACCTTACGGGTATTAATTGATTCTGCGAGCATTTTCATTCCGTCTAAACTCAATTCAGCAACATTATAAACTATAGTCTTTTTTATCAATTATTGCTATATGCATCGTTTTCTATTCATTTCTACTTAAATAATATATCTAAATGTTTAATGTCAAATCCATATGCACTCTCATCAATAATTAATGACCACTTAATGCAGAAACTAATGAGTTTTGTTAATTATTGTATTGATAAATGATAACATGGTTACTCAAAAAAATAATTATTGTCTTGGTTAAGAAATAATAAATAAAAAATTTATTAAAAATTATAATATAAATACATTATTAATATTAAATATCATATTTTTAATTGAAAAAAATTTTTTAATTCATTAAACATTACGTACCTTAAAAATAATAGTTAACAAAATTGAAGTAATATTTGTCTAAAATCATCTCTAAGTGTATTTTATATAAATGTATCACTTGAAAATTGTTGAAATGACAAAAATAGTTGAACTGACCTAGCGAATTGACATCTTCCACTAATTATTATTCACCTAAATATATCCTTGAATGCATTATACATTTTTACGAATTCAAATCCATGTAGGAATCGTAGTAAAATTTAGAATGATGTTACATATAAAAGAATCATAGAATAAACACTTAATTTGGTTTTCCACGAATCTCATTAAGCTCGACAAGTAAAGATGCTAGTGAAGCCTCTTCCCATTGACTGAAAGAGGAAGGCTTGACTTTATCTCAATTTCCACATATCTGCAAGACATAATGCATTCTTTCAAACATCATCTTTAAAAGTATAACAGAAACTTGGATGCTTAATATAAAGTGAAATCACAACTGACTCTGCTTGATTAAGACAAAGTGTAGCAACTTCTCACGATATAGTATAGAAATGATGTGTGTTCAATTTGATGATTAGCATGTTCCAAAATAGAGACTTTTAAAAATTTATAGGATTCCTTGAAACTTTAAATGATGACAAAAGGATCCAAATGATGATACTTTAAATTATTGAGGGACTAAGTTGATTATTAAAACCTTTTGTTGACTAATGTGATGATGTTTGTTTTCTAGAAGACAAAATGAGGCTCTATTCAAGAAAAAAGTACACAGAAAATGCACTCATAAATAGTTTATGAGTGTAATATCTAGTCCTAGAATATGCTTCTAGGAGCACTTACGTACAATAAGTTGAGTTTAATGGTTAGCCATTGATTATTAGAGATAGTCTAGAAGAAATAGGAATAGAGTCTTGTTAGAAACAATATGATCAATGTATGAAATCAATTCTTATTAGGGAATACAAACAATTTTCTAATGCATCAAATATACAGTCCAAAAAAAGTTCATTTCAAATGACATCATTTTCAAATTCACTAAAACTTATGTGATCTAACAATCACAAAATACAAAACATCATAGATTATATATGAAAAGACAAACCATAAAGAATTACAAAGAGAACAACAACTACATTACTTGACAAATTACAACATCAACAAGACTAGTATTATTGTGTAAGTTCTAGTGCCATTCCTCCATCAGTCTGGACTATAAGGAAAAGCAAATAAAAATCATATCTACCCAAAGGAAAAGTTGATTATTTGCTAGCATTGTCTTTTTTTTTCACAAGCTCATTTTGGGGTATCATTTTAACAACTTTATCATCAAACATCATAATAAATCAGCACAACGATTACTCAATTCATAATTTGTGCAGAAGCCTTAATTTAATCTTGCCCTACAGCAAGTTAAAAGCCAATATACAAAAATTATAATGGCTATGCAATCATGTAACAACAATTTTACTTTTAAACTCAATAAAGGGAACTGAATGCTTTGCATTTCAAAATTAAACTGCACAAAGTGCAGTTAATGATTAATGGTTCTTCAACTAGACTGTTCTATGACTTAATCCTTTCACACCCATGTTCAGCTTCAAATCAAAGGCATAATTTATAGCATATGTGGCTATTGGCTACTGTGCTAGCAATGCAATTATATCAAAACAATCTTCTTAAAAATTCAATTGCAACCTCAACATTTTCAACATTAACAAATGAACCAAAAACTATGACATAAAAAACTGCACTTTAAACCCAACAATCCCTTTTCTGAAAAAAAAAATAAAAAAATCACACAATGCACACAAGAAAAACACAATGCAAACATGTACTTTCCACATCCATCTCACAGTTATTTAAACCCTAACCCAAATGACCTTCACCAATGGATGCAATGTCGATCATAGTCCAGGAGAAGAAAAGACAACTTACCAAACCCAAATCATTGGTTGTGCCCATCAACAACACTTGTAGTAAAAAAAAAAAATCACTAAGTCAAAATTTGAACACCAACAACAAATCAAGGACAATAAGGCTCCACTTTCAAACATCTCTCACATCCGTCTTCACTGTACTACGCCGCTCTATCAGCAACGGCAAATTAGGGACAACGAGACACAGCTGCGTCTGACCAATATCTCACACATCAGTCTTCACAATCTTCACTCTATTACTCCCCACCACGATCCAGAGCCCCTTCCTCTTAATCCCTAACAGCACCTTCCCCACCGATTGCACCACAGTGACGCGGTGGTGGTATGCTGGAAGCTTCGACTCACGCTCGAAGTACAAGATTAGGAGTGACTTATACAGAACACTCGATGATGACGAGGAGGATAAGGAAGAAGAGGAAGGAATGAGTGTGAAGGACAAGGTGGCTATGATGATGTTGACGAGGACAAAGACGAGCCACTGCGTCTTGCGAACAACTCGCAACAATCTTCTTCCCTCTGCTAGGGTTTTTGGTCTCAACAAACAAATATCCAAAATTCCTTTTTTTGCCCATAACATATTTTTATATTGGGGCCAAAATGAAATATCAAAATCTTAAACATAACTGGTAACAAGTAAATAATCTAAGCCACTCATTATTTTATTAATAAATCTAACGGTCGAAAGAGGTGCCTCATTGGTGTACCACTTTCTGAGGTACTTCACCTTAGAATTCACCGTCAAAGTGCCGATTGAACGTTTGCATCTTTTTCCCTGTTGTGGGGTAAATAAGTTAGTGCTTTTTGTTTCTTCTGTGAGAGGATTTTTTATTTTTATAAACAAAATGAATTTCATTATAATAAAACTTGAACCTTACAATTAATAAAAAAAAATGAAGCCACTCAAATCCATGCAAGTTCCCTAATAAATTGGCTTCTACTGCCCCAAACCAACTACTACCATAATACAAAATCAACCCCAGACGTGAAAGTTACGAACTTACATAAGGTGCACATATACTACATTTAAGTGGCTATACAAAATCAACCGTAGACGTCAAGGTTACAATTTACATTTAAGTGCACATATGCTACATTAAGTGGTCATTTTGTGTGAGAGGGTACGTCGTGCAGACTTGGGAAACCTTTGCTATAAAAGAAAATATTTTCATAACTTTTTCTTTTGGTTACAATTTTTTTTTGTTTTATTCTTATAACTTTTTCAAAAGTCTAAGTTGGATTTTAGTATACCTTGTCCTAAAGTTCAATTTATCTTATAATAAAATTCATATTTTGTTATTAAAATAATAATTTTTTCAAAAGCGTTGCTAAATTTTATAAAAATTGCCAAAAGAATATATTATCAATAACAATTTTATTTTTTTTGAAAATACAAGTGTTTGCTGAAAAAATGTCATGAAAGGTAAAAATATTTTAAAGTGTTACTCAATTTGAAAATTTACAGCAATCAAAATAAACACAAGAAATATCGTAATAAAAATATATTTAAAAGACGAAATCAAATAAATGTCATTGATCTGTATTTACATTAAAAATAAAATTCAGTTTTACAAAAAACTTAAACCAATATGAAACAATTACAAGACTTGCGTAGTTTCGCTATGTATATAAACTTGGGTATCAGACATCAACTCTTGATTGACTGCCATTCTGATTCTTGGACAATGTAGCAAAGTTGATCAAAACCTACATGGTTTATTTATTTATTATAAGTACTTAGTTTATTAATGTATTGAGATCTAATTAATTCCTTCCATGAACTAACTTGTTACAGTTTATTTATTATTGAAGTCTTTCCGTCCATTAACTAACTGGTTATGCTACAATATATTAAATAAGTACTGCGCTGACTTTGACTTCCTTATAAAGATATTGGCTTTGTCCAAACATGAATCGTTGCTCTGTCTATATAAACTACTTCATATTGCTCAATTTAGCAATACACATAATCGATTTAGCACACATGTCTGGCAGCCACAACTCTACTGCTCTAGGCAGGAGGAAGAGGATGTTCAAGCCAACTAAGAAGAGTAGAAAGCCTCTACCTGACCTGAACGAACCTGCTTTGCCTGATCTAAATAAATCCCCTCCTGATACTACTGATGATGAGGCTGCGTATGAGAATGAGGTGACTTACGCACACACCATTCATTCGTCAACTGATAAATTGCAATTACATAGATAGATACTTAATGGAATTTATTTCAGGTTCCGCGGGTTGCTGATGAGGGCTGTACCACTGCTGCTTCTGCAGCATCTAGGAATCGCAAGATACGAGAAGAAGAAGAAGAAGGTGATCAAAGTGAAAGTAGCTCTAACTGGCTCAAATCCCTGTTGAAGAAGATCCTTTACTTGTTTAGGAAAAATTAAGGATATATCCGTGCGTGCAGCAGATGTTGTCACATCACGTGCCTGAATCGCGGCATGTACCCGTAATTAGCACTGTTTCTTTTTCTATTTGTTATTGAGTTTCTTTGTACGTGTCAATTGGTGGCCTGTGATGGACTGTCAATTCTTGCTTTCAATTTTAACGAACTTGCTTAGTGTGTGATATTTATGTCATCATGCCTATAAGACGTGGTATATTATATATGTGTCATGTGTGTTTATTACTTGCTAATGTTGTTAATAAGAATCTACTCTTTATTATGATTCTGTGCTTTTTTATTCGTTTTTATTTTTTGGTTTAAAAAAAAAGGAGAAAAAAAATCCCCTCTGCCAACTCTTTGATTTCAGCTTTACGGTGAAAATATGGACTTCTAAGTTCTAAGTAAATTAAATTAGACGAGGATCAATTAGTGCAAACTCATCCCCAGTCAAATTTTCTTCTGTTATTTTTTTTATAAACAAAATATATTAAATGCACGGAAATAAAAGACTACTTCCTGCCAAATCAATTTTATTTGTTTATTAAATCGATTTGTTTGTTATTCGTCCCTTTTTATCACTTTAAATTGATTTTAAGGGCCATCTTTTTTACACAAAAATCAATTTGTGGCTCATTGTAAATTGATTTTTTACACAAAAATCAGTTTTAAATCGATTTTTCCTATAATAATAATAGGGAAGAAATTGATTTGTCCGATAATAATAATAATAATAATAATAATAATAATAATAAAAATAAAAATTAAAAATGAATGATGCTACAAAACCAACAAAATCAATTTTTTGGTTAAAGAAATTGATTTAGACATTATATTTGTAACAATCATACACAACAAATTGATTTTGTTGCAGTACAAAAATCAATTTTGTTGTTTTATTATTTTAATTTTTTTTTTCCTAGTTTTTTTTTATTTCTACTCTATTTCTCTTCAACCAAGCAATATTAACTTTTACTTTATTTATTACCTATTTTTATTTCTTTTTTTCTTACCTCTTCTCTTCCTTTCTTTCTATTTTTTCCCTCTCTACCAAACACATCCTAAATTATCAACTACACCTTCTCCTTCCCTCTCTTTTTTTTTTATTTTTTATTTTAAAAAAATTAAAGAGAGTGTCTCCCTTTCCTCTAGTAATAATAATGAAAATCAAAATAACAAAAATGATTATTAATAGAGAAAGAAATCAGAAAAATGAAAGCCCCAATACATACGCAAGGGTTTATTTCCTTATGTTGTCAACTATTCATTTTAGCATTAAAAAAAAAGAAAAGAAAAAGCCCTACCTGCATTATTTGTTTATGGATGATTAAATTTGTTTCAGCACTTGTTTTATTTTTAAATTGCTGAAAGATGCATATAGTTTTCAATCTTCACCATTAATAATATATCACCATAAGGATCTTAGTTCATTTTGTTCTCTTAGTTTCTTTACTTTACTCTTCCAGTTTTCTAGCACTTATCTTGCTATAAATTCGAAGGGTGTTTCAATTTCTGTTATGCAGAGTGGCCAGAGAGCTTCTGTTTATGTTGATATTTTATCCTCCCGCTAATTTTTTATATCTAATCGTTTAGTTTTTTTTTATTATTATTCTGGGAAATTAAGAGTTTAATCTTCTGCTATATTGGTCATGGGACCAAGCTATGGCTCCCGGGGCAAAGTTCTGTTTGCTTTTGAAGATAACGAATCTTCAAAAATTGGGGTTAGGTTTGATAAATCAATTCCAGATGGCAATGATCTTGGAGGCCTTTGTGAAGATGTTCCGGTAATTCACTTTATTTGATTGAACTTTGGTTGCCTTAGTTGCATATTAGTACACTGTATGCTATAATTTTAGCATGTATTATTCATTGAGGATCTATACTGCAACAGCAAATCATTTACTACAGGTAGATGGTTCTGGAGGGGATGACGTTGACAAAGCTGCAATAAATGAAATATAAGGTTGTCCCAGTTCTATACCTGTCCAAAAGTTGCTTCTATTCTTGAAGAAGTATATTTAACACCCTTCTCTGTTTTGTACATAGGTTACCTCTAATAAGAGTAAAAGTGGTCCACTAGTGTTGTTCATTAAAGATATGGAGAAGGCTATGGTTGGGAGCTGTGAAATTTTGAAAAATAAATTTGGAAGACTGTCACGAATGCTGTGGTAATTGGCTCTTGTACACTGCTTGCTTGGCAATCATAAGTAGAAGGTCCTACTGTATTTACTGACTGCACGTTTATGTTTCCAGACCCAACCTTGAGGCCGTCTGTTTACCAATCCAGAGCAATCAGACAGCATTACTTGATCTTGCTTTTCTGGAATAAGAATTACAATTACAACCATTGCTCTTCATACCTTGATTTAAAGTTTGGTGTATTTTTAGCATGGAAGCTACAGTGCTTGTCTTTTTCTATATCTTTCCTTCTCTATTGGAAAAAGGTTTTAAAATTGAGAAAATAATTGCTCTATTTGGTAGCTTCTTGAGAGAGCTTTTGAAAAAAAAAAATGTTGATAGAATTTGGATAAAGGTGCTGAACAGCTAACCTCATGTCAGAGACCTTGAGGTTGCTGTCGCCGTCGAAGAGGAGGTTCTGTGACTTGAGATCGTGTTGGAGAACGTCATTGCGGTGGCAAAAGTGATTCTGCAGAAACTGTTGCTTTCGCTCCCACTTAGCTCTGCTTCGTCCACTGCAATCCTATGCCTCAAGTTCTCACTTTCAGCTCATTTACTACTTGAGCTACATGTTCTCACCTAAACCACTTTCCATCTTCATTCCACGCCAAGGATCACAATTACAACAATCTCTATTACATGCTTCTGTCAAATTTTTGACGCAATGACTATGAGAGACTTTGAAACTCATTTGTCCTCTTATTTTGATAATGCTCATCATTAATCATGATTATGAAGGGTGATGCCTTTTCTTTTTATTTATTTTGTTCTTTGTCATTGTGTTCTAGGAAGATGCATCCATTGCGTTTAATAAGGTGTCACTAATAGCACCATGACTTTCTCGGCTAAAATGACCAAAGATTGCAGGGAATGGCAATTTATATCCATAAATTATTAAGAAAAAGGTGTTTGAGATGTAGGGAACCCTGCTTCTTGGTATGTCATGCCTGTGGGTACATACAGCATGGCTTGTGCATTGTGGCTGTTTAGTTTTTTATGAACTTGTAGAGGGAAAAGGTTGTGAACTCAAAGACATGAGAGTCATCTACCTTATAGAGAAAAAAAAAAATGTGACGAGAGTAAAAAATTTCCCGCATAAAAATAATGCAAACACAACTTAACCTGTTTCAGTCATCTACAGATACAAGAATCATTAGTTTGGTTATTTAATAATTACTAAATCAAAAAGTTCTTTCAATCATCATCGGGAATGTGTCAGTCATCTCAAATAGTAAGGTTCTTTGCATGTAAATGCAACGACTTGGGATAAAAAGTGTAGCACTTGGGTTTTCGAGAAAAGGAATTATTATCTTCATTTCGTTTTCAAGCATCTGGTCCTCATTTTTTTTATAGTCCATATCTTTTCTTTGCTCACTTTGTGGAGTTGAGGAACAAACTTGTCTTCATATTTTGCCTGACTGCAGCCTAGTGCATCAGCTTTGAGGTCGTGGAGTGTATGATGAAGTACCTAATTAGGTGGTTCATTGTGGAGATTTTTGCCAAATTACAAGGGTGACTTTCAGGCAGAATTCTGGGTAGGAAATGCTATCGCTGTATTTTTTTAGGATGAAATTTGGCTTTTAAGATAGGAAATGCAGTGAGTGTTAAGTTTGGGATGTTCAAATTGTAATGATTTGGCTGATCAAAATGTACGCTTTTGCTGTACTATGAATGAATCATTCAACGAATTTATTGTAACAAGTTTTTTGTTTACATGATGCTATGTTCCCTTTCGTTTATATGCTCCCAAGTAATTCCATTAAGTTTCATTGCTCTTGCCAATTTTAAGTGGTGGTTTAGTGGTTCTATTTCTGGGTCTGGTGTACTGCCAATTAATTATTCATGCCTTTGCTCTCTACCATTTCTTTGCTGATAAATTCAGATAAGCTGCATATGCTAGCTGCTTGGGATTATGTTTTTCATCTTAGTTATCCTTAGTTCTTTGTCATCTTTCTGTTATAAATAAGGCACCAGTTCATGTTTATGGAGTGAAGAAAAGAATTGAATTTTTTTTATATTTGTTTTCTTGCTCCTGCAGTAGCACTATAGCAGTTCAAGAGAATGGGGTAAAATTATTTTACCTCTTTCCCCATCTAGCATGCAACTCTAGAATTATGCTCTCTTCTTGTGGTGCTATCTGTCCCCTCTTGAGGTCTGGTCCCGGATAATTCACCTATCTCAATCTGCAGCTCTTCCCATTTCTTTTCAATCCTGTTACAACAACAATAAAACATAATTAATCACTTGAATACATGATCACTTGACCATAAGACTAATGACAATAATACATAACTAAGGAAAAAGATAAGATTAATATAGGAAGAATAAAACCTTAAAGGGTGACCCTCAAGATCAGGGTATAATTTTCAAAATGAAGAACTTAAGGTACACATGAATGTAGCCACTATGAAGAGTAGAAGTTGAAAGCAATTTCCCTTGTTTTGTTGCTATAGTTGGAATATTACTTATAAGAGAAATGCTAAATCCAATCATATTAAGAAACAAAACAGTAAAAAAATTTGGTGATTGTAACCTGCAAGCCTAGCGACAGAGTTCTATCTAGATTCACCATGCAGCCTGACATATTCAACAAGCAACCTCCTCCTCTTCAGCAGAGGTTCCTTCCTCCATACCTCCTGCTCTGTGACACGTTGTGAAAAAGGAAAGATCTCCCAATTTTTAAGACAATCATAACTATGGCCTAAAAACTTAATGAGGTTTATTATGCTAATTAAATCAATATATTCTTCCTTAATAATTATACCACTTTTATTAATCTAAATCAACCAAATAACTACCGTCTAAATTAACATCCAGACCTGTTAAGTTTTCTCCTAAATTTTGCCAAAATAATTTAAGTTATTATTAGTAGTATCGACTCTTGGATATATAAGCGTTCTTTACAACCTTAATTTATCCAACAATTAATTACCATCAAACCTTAAGAATAATTTAGATTGGATTCCAAAAAATTTTGGCTGTAGATCACTATTCTATAATAATTACATTTGGTTTTACCCATAAGACAACAATACGAGGGTGCGTGCTAATTTAGCTGGTAATATTACATTTAAGGTTTGTGTTAGCATGTGTGAGTTAACTCATCCTTCGGTGTTTATATGAGAAAAAATGACAACAACCAATTTAATATTTTATTTTTTAGTCTCTTTGTTAAGAGTCTCAAATTGAACAATGTTCCTTAGAGTTTCTCAGCCAAAATCAAAGTGCGGTGGATCATTCCATCTTCCGGCAAAACTATTTTATTAGGGGAGCGTATTTGCTATAATGAAATTTTCATATCGTTTTTTTTTTTTTTGTACAAATTTTCATATCGTTTAGAACATAAAATATTTTTAGGAATATTTTGCAAAATGGAAAAAATTTGAAAACCTGCTATTACCTATTACCTATTAAGACAAAGGAGATAATAAAAGAAAGGCATTCACACACTGAAGTGAAAATGACAAAAACCATAACATCTCGCAACATGAATCTTCTCAGAATCCAAACACTTCTTTAGATTTTCTTTTTACCGTTTTATCATCATCGTCATCATCATATATATATGTATAACTCCAAATCTATTCTCTTTGCCTTTCCATTATCAGCGGATAAAGTTAAAATATAGTAATAATGCAATACATAAGAATATTCCGAACCACATAAAGAGAGAGAGAGAGAAGTGGTTGACTCGGTTACTCCCCGAGGCAAGTCGCGATTTTATTGACTCGGCCCCGCCCTGACTCAGTGGTTTCAACTGGAACCCCGCCATGCTCATACGCGCAAGCCATTTCCCGAACACCCCTCACCGTTCCCCGCGATCTCTCCCTTCGCGAGCCGCCAAGTTACACAACTTCCGACTCAGTCCCTCCTCGACCCTGACTCGGTCCGAGTTATTCCTCCCCACTGTGGCCAGTTTTGAATTGTAAGCCCTTCGCTTCTGCCACCGCAACGATGTCGCCCACCGCACAACGCCCCCTTCGAGGGGGATGGTAACCTCAAGGTCTCCGACACATACACCGCGCCGGAGATCTTCATCGGAGCGGCAACCTCCATGGCCGCCGAAGTTTGAAAAAAAGGCTCAATTGATTCATGGTAAAAACAAAAAGTACGAAACACTTGTCAAAATCCTATACGATACATTCATCCTCCAACGGTTCAAAACCTAGGAACTGAACCCTAATGGAAATCCGCTCCCGTGCATATATGGATCGGGGATATTAACCCAAGTTTCAGCGTAAAAGTTGAGTTGCCAGAAAAAAAAAAGATCCAAAGGAGTAAAAACTGAAATTGACGTAGATAAAGGGACCAGTCAATTAATTAATTAATAATAATTATGATAAAAAGTTACTACCTCCCTCCTTTGACTCTTTTAACTAATTCACAAAGGTGATTAGTCTAGTTAGTATTATCAAATTTATTAATTACTAGTATTATTTTTTTAAAATTATCTTTAATATTATTAAAACTTATCATTCCACTCTTTTCACTTAATTATTTTTACTTAATTAATGTATGATAGTTATTTTTTTCAATTTTTACGAGAAAGAGTAAATTTATAGTATTTATTATTTATTGACTACAAAAATTGAAAAATAATTAAAAATATTTTAATAAAAAATAATTAATAGAAGAAAAAATTTCAAAAGAGTCTTATAAAAGAAGATAAATAAATTTTTAAAAAAATCTTATATAAAGGGACGACGGATGTAGTAAAAAACTCATATCAGATAAATAAAACACAACTCAGACACAAGTACAAATGACTACCAAAGGGGCATCCCTGTACATGCCACATCATATCAGACAAACAAGCACAAAAAAGCACATAACTTAATAGTTCATTCGTACAACCCTGACATTACAAAGCAAAGCAGTCATGAAAGTGTGATTGCGCCGTCCCAAAGCATTGGACTTTGCTTTAGTCAGCACAATCATCCTTCTTCTTCTTCTTCTTGAAAATCCATGACAAATCGAATATATTTTTCCTCTTTTTGGCCTTGACCCCAGTGGAGCAACTCTCGACTTCACCTCTCGGTATCTCACGTATCTCAGCCGCAGTGTCAGCAAAGCGAGGTAGCTGTAATAAATAAATCTCATTATGTCATTGCAAATATATAATTAATTGATGAAGGAATGAATGACATAGAAATTAATAAAAATAAGGAGGATCATGCACCTCATTCTCGTCGTCACTGGAGTCATAAGGGGGCGGTCCATTGAGATCGGGCAGCGCGGGTTGATTTAAATCAGGGAGAGGCCTTCGTGGACGAAGATTCTGCCTTGGGTTGTCTGGCACGCCCCCGACAATGTGATGAACTGAAGCAGGATTGGTGGCGTAATTGTTCACCGACCCAGAGCCAGAAGAAGAAGTTCTGGTGTGTTTCCCAGGCTCAGCCATGTGTGCAGTGTGCTAGCTACGCAATATTCACAGTCATCACTGATATACCAAATAATTTGAGAAACAGAGAGAGCGAGGCCACACCTTTACATTCGCAATGCCTCGTGTATAAATAGCAACGATTGTGGGACATGAGATTGCAGAGCAGATAGTACTCTGGTGGTGGTGGGCTTGTAATCTTGAAAGGACACGTAGGAATATGGTAACAAAGCCTATACGGCAACACCCAAAAGAAAGGGTTGTAGACTACCAACATTAAAAGTTGAAAAAGAGGAAAAGAAGAAAAAAAGCGAGTTCTTTCCGGTCTTGTCTTTATTATCGGATTTTAACCTTGTCTCCATGATACGCACTTATACTTGCAGAGGAAAAGAAGAAGAAAAGCAAGTTCTTTCCGGTCTTCTCTTTACTATTGGATGTTAACCTTGCCTCCATGATACGCACTTATACTTGCAGAGGAAAAGAAGAAGAAAAAGCAAGTTCTTTCCGATCTTCTCTTTATTATTGGATTTTAACCTTGTCTCCATGATACGCACTTATACTTGCAACCATTTTGTGGATGGCCAAATTAGATGATTAGCAACTAGTAAATTGAAGAATCTTTCATTAATCGAAGCTCATGTTTGTTCCGGTAATCATTAGGAAAGCACACTGGGCAGGGAAATTTTAGCGTGATAATAGGATTTCATATATATATATATAGACGAAGTTACTCCAATATATATGTTGAATTTCAATAATCCAACCATCAAATTAAAGAATTTAATTTAGTAGATCAAGTATATAAAATTTTATAAAATTTAAAAATTATTTGATATTTCATTAGATAAATTCAAATTGAAGTATAATACACTTTTTTAAATTATAAGTAAATGTTACTTTTAAGATTAACTAGCTACAAAGGCCTAATTTACCTAAAATTTGGTGTAAATAATCGTTGACATAATATCAAAATATTCAACGGTTAAATCATTAAAATTCAATATATACCAAAAGTTATTAAGTAAAATAATTTTACCAAAAGTTACTTTTTGAGTAGGTTGATCCCCACCCTATATGAAATATCTCCTCCCTATATATATATATATATATAGTGCTAACATACACTCATTTATTTTTTACTAGGAGTACGTTCGCAAGCTACACCATTGGTGAATTTTAAGATAATTCGTAGTTATAACTTAACATACACTCACTTATTTTTTAGTAAGAGTACGTTCGCAAGCTACACCATTGGTGAATTTTAAGTTAATTCGTAGTTATAACTTGTTAACGTACTCTAACTAAAAAATAAATTAGTGCACTTTAGCAAATCCCACAAGTATTTGCTAACATACACCCACTTATTTTGTAGTTGAGGTACGTTAACAAGGTACACCATTGCTGTATTTTAAAATAATCCTTAGTTATAACTTGCTTACATACTTCAACTAAAAATAATGTAAGTATACATTAACAAATCTCATATATATATTGGACACATCCCATGAATTTTTTTACATGAACATGAACATAAGGAGCAATTTCCTGCTTTTTATATTACTACTACTACAGTGATCACTCAGCACTAACCTGAATTGTAAAGCGGCATCATTTTAGTTAGGAATTGTAAAAAAAAAAATGCTTTCTCAAAATACAGTTTTGCATTAAGTTTTCGCTATTAAGAAAGCAACATTTTCGATGGAAGTCAGCATAAAACTGGTATAACTATCGTTGTATGTCGTTAGTAACTATCACGTGTTAGTGAAGAGCGTCAATAAATAAAAGAGAATGTTAATATCTTCCCCTTCAATGAAATATTTAAAATAAACATAAAGTTTACATATATTTTTAGTCCCTATAAAATATGTGAATTTTTTCTTTTGTTTCCTATAAAATTTTTATTTCAATTTTGGTCTCTTAATTATTTTTTCCTTTCTTTTTCATCATCGCCGATAACCTTAGTCTGTTAACTGCTAACATGTCCATTAACTTGACATGTCAGGTGCTGATGTGTCATCATGTCTTTATAGAAGCTGTCGCGTATTAAATGACTTGTCAGTCCATGTCATTTAAAACATTGAAAAAAATGTGATTTAAAAAAGACAAAAGGGATCGACAATGTCATTTGGAGGGGTTTAGGGTTACATATGTTTAAGGTCGAGTAATGGCATCTCATTGAAAGCATGGAGCACTGATTAGAGGTAAGGTTTGCTCAGGGTTTATCATCGTCACTGAATGGGTGAATGTCACTGAAAGCTTGGAGCACAAAGCAGAGCTTGGCTTGCGCTGGAGGTTCATCATCATCGTCGTGCGTATCTCGTCAATATGTTTGTAGGTGTAGAGGTAACACCATTCTTCTGACCTCGCAAAGTGCAAAGCATTCTGGAAAAAAAAAATTGGCGATGTGCTAATTGGAATGTAAGAAAAGATTTCTTGAATAATATTGATTCTTTTGGTTAGAATGTGATTATGTTGTCTACATTTTTCAAAGAAGAGACTGATGCTCTTTTTTTGTTTAGGCTAAAGAAGCGAACCAAGTATACAATGAAAGTGCAGAAGAGGGGGTTGATGAAGTGAATGCATATCTTTCACACATAGAGGACCTAAAGCAGATAATTGCAAAAGAAGAGGAGAAAAGTCGTAAGTATGAAGAAGAGGTTGTAAAATTGAAGAACATGATTGCAAAAGAGGCTCAATGTCATGGGTATCAAGAAGAGGTTCAACAACCAACGAAAAAAACTTGCAAAGCAATAGATGAAGATTAACATTGAAAGAAAGAGGATCAAGGTGTTAGCATGTGTGGTGGTTTTCCTTTGGGTTTTGTTAACTAGTTTAAGCATTGAATTTGCAATGAATCTATGATTATGAATGTTTGGGTTTGGTTTTTGGCAAGATGGTTGTCAGCATTTGGTTATGAGAATGGTTATACGAGTATTGTAATGTGAACCTTAATCTATTTATGAGAAGTATTGGTAATTTGCTTGAGCATTGTAATGTTAATCTAAATCTTTTTATTGGGGGTGTTCATGGGACAGGTTAACCTATGTCCTTATCCGGCCCAAAATTTTGATAGGGTCAATTTTATAAACTTGAACTCGCCTCGATTAAGACCCAACAATATTTAGGACAAGATTAGGTCAACCCAATTTATTGGCACAATATATTAATCTTAATATTATATATAGTTAAATTATAGAATCAAAGAAGTATATAAATACAATTAAGGTATATTTTACAATATATGTTTTAAGATAAATGATATCAATATAAATATAGTATCATGTTAGAAAAAATTATTTACTAAGTCAAAAAGTTGTATTATTAATACATAATTGTTTAAAAGATTAAACTTTTTAAAAGAACATATAACATTAGAACGGGTTGAGACGATTCGAAAAATAACCCGAACCCATTCTCAAAATGCACCAAGTCCAATTTCTTAAACCGAACTCGTCGAAAGTCCCTTTAGTCGGGCCAAGTTGGTGGAACGGGACAAATCATAAACAATCCTACTTTTTATAAGAATGGTCTTTTCTGGTTGTGAATGTTGGGACTCAAATTTGAATAGAGATTGTGAACAAAATTTGCTTATGTTAATAGCATATTGTGAATGGCAGATTGTAATGTTGTGGTTTTTATAAGGTGCACAACTTCGCCGACATACATGTGTTATTTTTGCGCATTGGTGGCCAATTATACTTGGCTGCGACAAGGTTTAAGACTTTTCAATTGTCTGCTTAATCACTTTAAATGGCAACATTGACTTAAGTAAGTATTATGCATCATAATATTGAACGATATTTATAAATAAATAGAGATAAATTATCATTAGTAACTGAATGATGACATGGGGTCAGGCCCCTTCCTCGCCCCTGACTTCATGAACTGGGCTTTTATTTTGGTCGTAGAACTGGCTTGTCCCAGTGTTTGGCACCCTTTTCCTGTTGTTAACTTGTTATTATTATTAGCCCATTTTATTTGGATTGTTAATTTACACATCTTTCAAGTATGTCTTTACCATTTTCATTTGTCATTATTGTTTCACGGTTGTAAAATTATCATTTCTTTTTATATTTAGCCCAAAATTAATTTTTGGGTAAAAAATGTTTTTGGTCCCTCTAAAATTTTTCAAATTCAATTTTAGTTCCTCAAAAAATTTTCATCCTATTTTGATCCCTCTAATTTGAAAATGCACCACTTTTAGTCCTCTAAGTGGTTTAGATGACATTTTAAATGTTATTTTGATGACTGAAAGTAGTATATTTTTAAATTAGAAGGACTAAAATAGGATGAAAAATTTGTGAGGAACTAAAAGCAAATTTGAGAAATTTTAGAGGGATCAAAAACATATTTTACCCTTAATTCTTTTATAAGTGAATAAATTTTTTATAATCATTTTATTTATTCTTACTCATCTATATAACGTATCAGTTTAAACACTTTTTCTGACAAAACTAACTGTAATATTTTTATTTGGGCAAATCATGTGTTGTGTGGATTTACATCCAGTTATTTTGATTTTTAAACTCGCATAATATGCTATCACCTTGCCATCATCATTTAATTTAGTTAATAGATAGAAACATATCATGCTTTCGGTGAATGGAATGTCATATTTATAGTCGTAGGCTAACATCTCTTTTACGTATCATCAATTGTATAAGGAAAAATTGTCGAGTCATAGGAGAGTACTATTTGTCTCAAATTCGACTCACAATTTAATGAAATAAATGTGACTTTTAAAAGGGTTAGGTGAGTTTGGTTCTCAACAAATACTTACACAAAATAATTAATGTTAAAATTAACCTATAGTACACCTCAACTTTAAGAGAAATTAGATGAGACAATTTTTATAAAAGTTAAAGAATATAAATTAATTTTAACTCATAAAAAAGTTTAATTTATTTTATCTTCTTTTTTTTCAAATAAATAAATTATTCAAATTCTGCCTTTTACAATAACCAAATTTTATTTCCTAAATAAACAACCAAATTTATTTGTGTCACGTAGATGCACTCACCTAAATGCATTATTTCAAAACCATATAGAACTGGCTAGTTCGTACGTGAACCTGTCTGGTGACCGATTAGTTAACTCTAAAAAGCTAGTTTATCTTAGAGTTGGAGAGAATAGGTCAAATTGATTTAAAATCGATGCAAAAAATTAGTTTGAACCGATATTTTTTAATATTTTTTATTTTTTAATTTAATCTAAAACATTTTTAAGATAAATTAAAATATATATTTAAGAATTACATATAGGTATAAATTATTTTATCAATTATTATTAATTTTTATCTTATAAAACATATAATTAAATATTTATATTTATTTATAATTTTTTATATCTTGATTTCTTATATTTTTATATTATTTTATTATTTAAAATCTTAAATAATATTAAAAAATATAAATTTAATTACTACTAATTTAATTACAATTTAACCACAATTAAATCAATAAACCACAAACCAATATATACACCGGTTCAATTTCCTGTTCAGATTTTAAAACAATGCATCTAAGTTTCGTAAAATTGGACAATGTCGTAGGATAAGGAATGTTAGCAACACTCTCTCAAACACTCTATTTTTAACATTCTCTTTACTATTAGCTAAAATTTACTGGAAATCATAAATTTTTGTGGGTCTCAATTTTAAATGAGGAGAGAGACTCATTAAATGAAAAGTAGGACCCACCAAAATTTGTGATTTCTAATTAATTGTAACAAATAGTAAAGAAAGTGTTAGAAAGAGAGTATTTGAAAGAGTGTTGCTAGAGTGTAAATAAGCTAAGCTATTTGTGAACTATTTGAGCTCGACTCATTAAATGCTTGATCAAACTTGTTTGTTTAATTAAATAAACAAACTCAAGCTTGAGATTGAGCTCAGCTATTTAAATAAGCTAAGTCCAAGCTTTACAAGCTTAACATTAACGACTCGTGAATAGCTCATTTATTTAAATTAATGATGAAAATGTTACTAGTTTTTGTTATTTATGTATTCATTATGGGATATGTAGAACTTTGTGAAAAGTGTTAAAATTAATGTTAAAGATTTTCTTTTTTTTGTAGTAGCTAAGAAGTTATAATTTTGTTTTATTTATTGGATTATGAAAATATAATAGTCTAAAATGTTTGAAATTGAATTCCACATACCACATGTTAAGCACATATTTTTATATGTAAATTATCATCTAGTATTAAAATATTTATTAAATATTGTTATGGGGGTTACCCGAACAGTATTCCCTTAAGTCGATTCGCTCCCTCACTCGACTTACAAACTGACGACTTCCCTTATCTCGGTTAACACGGCCTTCCACATCCCAAATGCACCTTGGTCAAAGTTTTATACCTACCCCAGCATAATGAGGAAAACGCCTAACAACAAGGAAAATGCCTAATGAGGCACCCAAACACACGCCGCCACATGGCACCTCTCCTTAACGATTTTTCCTTCCAAAATACTCTATATAGCACTTTGCACTCACCAGGTACACACTGTGACACCCATTCACATTGAAAACAACCCATACTTATTTATATATTTAATAATGTGAGTAAAATTTTTCTCTACTTTTAATAATAAAAAGTTTGTAAATTTAACAAAATTTGAAAAATGGAAGTAAAAAAAAAAAAAAAAAAAAGCTATACATATTCATTATAGAACTGTACATCATGATTTCATAATCAAAAAATTACTAAAATACAGGGAGATCAAAATATACATCAAAATAGTTACTACTTATTCCTAGTATATCAAAAAGATCATAGTCAAAGTAGTGTCCGTCTACCCTATCCCATAAAATAACAAACTATCACACTAACCCTATAGGTTCTCATTGTAACACCCCAAATTATATAAAAATATTAATAATAATGTTACATAGCGTTTCCTATTTTCGAAAATTGTGAAGTGAATTTTTTTTTTCACGATTACATCACAAATAGTAGATACATAAAAATTAAAATACAGTATTACAATTTCCTAAAGCTGACCATACTAAAAATAAACTTTACTCATACAGAAATAAAATGGCAGAGAGTTGCCATCGAAAACGTGAGAAGATTTCGCCAAGTCCTTGTTGCGCTATATCGATGTTATCTACTGCCATCTATGGGGTGAGGGAACCACACAACAGACAACAAACAAAAAGAAAAGAAAATAACACACAAATAAACGAAAAGGGAGTGAGGTTCTAACTTAAAGCATTAATATGGTAATAAACATTCACGGGACCTAATTTGACATACAATCATAGTGAAACATAGTAAATCATAGAATTCATATTATATTACACATAATGATCAATCAAATGAAATGCATGAATACTGACTCATGATCAAACTCAATGGATGGATACATAGGTATCAACTCATCTCGATGGAGAACTATCCAACAACAGAGTAGCATGATCAGGAGCTCATACTCCACCGACCAAAGCATGCCAAATCAATATCAATATTCACCTAATCTAGAATGGGAATAGCATTAGGTGGTTCACCAACCAAAGCTAGAATGCGAATAGCCTTTGGTGGTGACAGGTACGCGACAGTACTCTTCACTGATCATGGATAAATTGTAGTGACTAGTCAGGAATGTTAGTGCGCAAATTGCCTTAACCACGACACAGAGTCGCGACCCTCTAGCCCCTTGTGGGATGACATGCACTAAACATCCTCGAGGACTCCTTGGCCTCCACTACAATATTCGCACCCCATCATAGGGTGTAGCTACTTTGAGACTTTGGGTCTGACAACAATGATATGATTATAGTCCGTTTTATTAGGGTTGATATCAATTAAGTATTTTAGCATAGGGTTTCAACTTCCCTCAATATAGATTTTTAATTCGTCAACAATAGGCTTCACGACAAATCCTCTCAATCAGAGGTTAAAATTCCATAATTTCACTCGATATCAACTCTAATATAAAAGACTAATCACTGTGCACATGACAGTATATTCAATATTCATTCAATGAAATCAATCTTGACAATAATAAGGAGTTAAATTTAACTACAGATAACTTCACTCGTATATTCTCGTTCCTCCTTACTTTTATTCATCCCTTAAGGATCAAGATTCAATACTTGATTCTCAAATTTTATGTATTTATTTATTTATTTATTTTGTTATGGATTCCTCACTTTACACTCAATTTCCTTTTTTGCCTTATTAAGTGGTTAGAATTTTGTTGTTTATATTGTCATCATATTTAGTAGAAATATTCATTTTATTATTATTATTATTATTATTATTATTATTATGTCTTTCATTTATGTAAATGAGTTTCGTTTCTAATGCATTCCATTTTACCTTTCCTTTTTAGTTCTATTGCTATAAAATAATATAAGTTAATAACTTTAATATTAGTCCATTATACGGACTGCCAACATAAGAAAACTATTAATAATTTAGAGTGGTTTTAGTGGCCTCACGTACTCTTTAAGTAATTGTTATTATTATTATTATAACTATTATTATGTCTTAATGAATCTTTAGAAAAACTAATTATGTTATTAAAGATTATCACTTTCCACTTATTGGCTTGGGCCCAAAAGTGTTACTGGTTTAGAAGCCTGGATTGTATAAATTATACAATTTCCAGTTGCTTTATCTATTGTTATTTGCTAAGTGTTATACACTAAAGAGTGTAAGGCCCAACGAAACCACTGTCCAGTCCAATAGAGACCCTTCTTCTTCAATGTAGAACACGTTCCCATAGCCACATCACTTTATCTTCGAGTTCTCGGCAGCAAGCAATAGTTGATTCTTCGCAAGAGTTTTAATAAAAAAAAAAACATCGCCCAAGTTGCAACAATCCAATGGCTTCTATATAAAAAAAAATAAAGTTTTTCTCATCTCTCTCTCTCTTATTTTCTCGCTACCGTTACAAGGGGAGAAAGTTGTACCCCTTACCACTCTCACTCTGATTCTTACACAATTAACAAATCAAACCGCATTCAATCAAATTTTCATGTGCGTACATATACATACAGCAGGCTCCTTAGAACACCAAATTTCCAATTTTGCAAATTTTAGAGAAGAATCACGATCCATACCATCAATTTTCAAATAATAATCAATCAAACAAGCACTTAAACACAGTTAAAATTACCACATGAAGCCTAAACCTCCTCCCCACCTGAAATGATGAAGACCGTGGCCCTCCCACACAAGGAAATCGCAACTCCATCCAATACAACACCTACTCCGACACTCACAGTGGCAGATGACGATTTAATTTGGGAAGAGATGATGAGGTTGGAAATTTTCCTTTGAGACCGAAATTGAAAGGTTGAGAGAAGATGAATTTAGAAAAGAAAAAGAAAACATGCAAGAATGAGAACACTTCTCCTTTACACAGAAGACAACCACATCAGGGTCAGTTTCATGCTTATCTAATTTCGGTGGCACTCTTACGGTCTTACACGTGAACATAGGTGTTTGGTGAATTTTCGGCTTGATGGACTTGGGTTTATGGAGGGAAGCAAATAACCAAGTGCTGGTTGTTATTGGATGCTGATGAATTGCAAGGGGTAAATATGGTGAATTTATTATTATTTTTATTTTTTCATCCAGTGGTATTGACGGGCTTAGTGTGTTTCTAGGTATGCATAGTTTGAATTCAAGGTGTGGGGTTAAGAAGACTTCCACCCCGTTGAAGGAAAGGAAAAACTCTAGCTGTTTATTCAAGTGTGTGGGTTGCAGTTTGGTGATACTCCAACCAAACCAATTTAAGACTCATAAATATTCTAATACCCATTATAATAATTCCTAATAATTTCAATTATTACAAATCTCTCTCTCTCTCTATTTGAGATAAAATGAAAATTTTCAACTATTTTAGTTTAGATAAAATTATTTTTCTATGAATAATTACAAACACAAATCTTAAAATAATAGCCAAAATATGAATAAGCATTAAAATACTAATTATCAAATAGTCTAATCAGTTCCATTAGTCACTTTTATATTCATTTTTAACACATGTCATATTAAGTTCTAATTTTCCAAAACTAATGAAATTATAAGTTCTTTTAATTATTTTAGCTTGAGTAAAATACCATTCCACAACTAACTTTAAATACAATTATTAAAACATTAATTAAGGTAGTAACATACAAAGCAAAATACTAATTTATTTATTTTTGTAAATTCTAATGTAACACCCAATAATATGAATGATCATTAAAATAATAAGCTTAATTTTAATATAAAAAAATATAGAAAATAGAGGATGTTACACTCATCAACTATCGGGTCTTCATTAACCGCAACAATCATGCGTAAAAGAAAAAGTAATGGAGTGAGGTGATTTGTTCTAAAATCATTTCTACATGTGTGGTAGGAATTCTACCATAAAATACAAATAAAACACAGCTTACAATAAAAGGAAAACTTAAAGTTTATTCTATATTATACTATCCTTAACTTGGTATGGATCCATACTTTTCATTAGTGGTTAATAATTCTTAACAGAACCTAGGAAGTGACTGGGAGTACATATTAAAATAGAAAAAGCGCACAAGAAAGGGGGGTTGAATTGTGCGTTTAAAACTTTTTCGAAACAAGTAAAACAGTATGCAAACGTTTTCAAGGTTAGGGATAGAGAGAAGAAGAATACATAAAGTTTTTATACTGGTTCACTCAACCTGAGCTACGTCCAGTCCCTTCACCCAGAAAGTATTCACTAACCAACCTTAGTTACAAGTATTGTTCGTGGCCTCTTCAGGCTTTACACAGCAATCACCCTAGATTGCTCAACCCAAGTATTCTTTTACACTAAGCCTCTCCAGGCTTTCGCAACACAGACAAGTGTTTTTACAAAGATATCAACTCACGTAATGAGGATTTGAAAGATAAAGTTCAAAATGCTCTGAAAAACTTTACAAGATTTTTGCTATCGTCCACTGCACGCTTCTATCAAATGTATAGAATATTGCTAAGATTTTTACGTATCACAGTTTTCTTTGTTCTTGTTCTTTTTCTCGATGTTCGCTTCTTGTTGCTTCTTCCTTGGTGCATATATAGTCTTCAGGGAAAAGATCCGTTGTAGGAGACTTTGACTTTGTTATGCAATGAGGAGCGTGCAAACTATCCTTTCAATGTGGTCAAGTGCGGCAACTTTTAGACTTGCACCAAAATAGAAGGTGTAGGACTGTGTTGGTGGTCTACTTTTCTGAACATTCTTCATTCGTCTTGGCAGCTTGATAAGTTGACTTGCTTTATCTATTCTGCTGCGCTTTTGCACTGGAATGATTCTGATTTTATTTAATGCTTCAAACAATTTGAACGTTAGATCACAAAAATGGTAATATGTTAGTTTCGAGGAAAACTAGCATAAATCAAATTTGATGTTCAAAATAAAACTTAGCCGTTTGAACATTTGTTGCTAGAAACTTGTATTTGATATTTGAATTTGTTCTTCGGACGGTCATCTTCAGTTTGTTCACTGGACGGTTATCTTTAGTTTGTTCATTGGACGGTCCTCTTTAGACAGTCTTCTTAAGCACATCTGTTAGACGATCTTCTTAGGCTCATCTTATTGGACGGTATTCTTTAAGTACGTCTATTGGACAATCTTCTTTAGCTGTGGCAAGGTTAGTCTTTAAGCACAAACTTGAACATTAATAAGCTTGTTATCTTTAAAACTTTGAGGGTTTAGACGCTTCTACGTCTTTGATTCCAACACATATACCTCTTTCAACATCATCACATGATACAGTCTTCGTCATCATTGAGGCACAAAATAACAATTTAGGATATCCATTTATAGAGGTATACTCTCACTAATTTTGGTGATGCTAAGAAATTGTTAGGGTTATCAAGTTGGTTAAGTGATTGTCCCAGCTCAAGAGCGCTACCTTGGTCATTAGGATGCTCACCACTAGATACTATACCCTCTAGACCTAACCATGGCTCTAGAGGGTATAAGTCTTTCATCCCATAGTGTACCAAACTATAGCTTTCCTAGTAGGGTATCATGTCACTGCATATTACTTGCTTTATATTACTCACTAATTTATTATTTCTTAACTTCTTAAACAGAGGTTTTCCTAGTCTCATTTAATTTGAGCACTACTACGATCAATATTTTTGCCTTATATTGCAGAAATTGTACAATACCATAATCACATAACATTTTAGCATAATAACAACATAGTAATTATAATTTAATTACTAAAATTTTGGTACAATAACAACTAAACAAATATATTTTAATTTTTTAAATTTGAGCAGAGTAACAACATAGCAAGTATAATTTAATAATTTAAATTTGACCAGAGTAATAACTTGGTAATTATAATTTAATAATTTAAATTTGAGCAAAGTAACAACTTAAAAATTAAAGTTTAAAATCAAACATAATAATATAATGGTAATAGTAATTAAACTTATGCTTAAACAGGTTTAGAGAAAACTCCTTTCTACCAACATGCAAAGTAACATAATTTAGAACCAACCACACTTCTCCCATTACCTCTAAGGTTGTTGATGAAGATGATGAAATTGCTAGTGCAAAGTTTCTAGGAAGATAACTTTACTAATTGTTGAAAAATTAGTAAAATTTTAGCATAAAAACAAAGTAAAAGAAAATTTTTTCTAGAGAGGGAAGCTCTCTGATATTTTGACTAGCTTGAGAGAGGAAGAGGTGAGTGAAAATCTAAAAATTTTGAGGCCTATTTATAGAAGAATGAGGTGGGTTAGGTGTCCACAAAGTGAGGTCATCTATTGTCATAAAACCTATTTTTTATTTTCTTTTTGATTAATTTAGGGACACATATCAAAATTAGAGTGATGAATCAGTTATTCCTAGATTGGGGATGTGCTCCCTTAGCTGTCCAGTTTCTAGATGTCAATTTTATCTGTAGGTAAATTAATCGATATCGATAAAATCGTCTAAACTTGAAAAAATTGACTTTTAATATCAAAAAAATGCAATTAAATGTAAAACTAGACAAGTACATTATTTTTTATCAAAAATAAATTTATAATAATTAATTTTAATTATTTATTTATTTATTTCAAATTTTATATATTTATTTTATTTTTTTAAGCTAGAAAATTCATATTAATTCCATTTTAATTCAATAAATACCAAAATTTTTATGAAAAATTCTAAAATTAGTTTATGGATAGTATTAAATATTTGCTAAGCTGTGTGCATTAACCTTAAACATCAATAATTTTGAAATGGAAAGAGTATTTTATTTATTGTCTAACCTAGATTATGTTTTTATGGTTGCTTGCTCTGGTTTGGCCTTGGCCAGGTATAACAGGTTTGTGTATATTGAAATTCAATAATCCTTAAATATGGAAAGGGTATTTTATTCAATAAATACCAATATATTAGTTTATGGATAGTATTAAATATTTTTTAAGCTGTGTACATTAACCTTAAACATCAATAATTTTGAAATGGAAAGAGTATTTTATTTATTCTCTAACCTAGATTATGTTTTTATGGTTGCTTGCTCCAGTTTGGCCTTGGCCAGGTATAATGTGTTTATATTGAAATTCAATAATTCTTAAATATGTTTGTAAATTTTGTGGATGACAGAAAATTCCAAAGCAAACAACTTAAAAGAAAATACAAAAAAGCTATGTTTGAAGATCCCTGTCAAAAGTACAGCAAAAAAAACAAGATCCCTTCCAAAATTAGCTTTAAGAGCTTTAATTTTGAAAGGGATCTTCAAAAATAGCTTTTCATAATTTTGGCATTAGTGTTGTAGAATACATGGCTGCCGATGCCATCCCAATTGGTGGGTTCGATGTGCAACACTGTTTTTGAAGATCCCTTCCATAGTTTTGGATAAGTCCAACACTGTTTTTGAAGATCCCTTTCATAATTTTGGACTAAAACCATAGCTTTCATAATTTTGAATGTTGACGTACAGAACGACGAGCCCCAGTTACATATGTTGGATCATTTCTCTATATAAAGCCTCTCGATTTTCCATAGTTTGTTAGTTTAGATATACTGTAGTTTAGACTAGCTAGCAGTCATAATGTCTGAGAGCTACATCAGAACTTGTTCTTCTAGTTCTAGGTATGTGACTGTTCTGACAAAGTGCAAGGGGAAGAGGGTGTCAGAGCCAACTAAGAAGCGTCGAAGGCCTCTTCCTGATCTCAACGAACCTTCTCTGCCTGATCTCAATAAATCCCCTCCTGATTCCAATGATGACGAGGAACAACCATCTTCATTTTCTCTTGCTCAGAGTTATGAGGTTGGTCAAGGACGAATATAAGGGAGGGCAAGTGGGGCGTTGCCGCTTTCTATTGACTTTGAAAATTGTATATTTTTATGGCTTGATTAAAAATAATTTTTTAACTAATTATTTAATTATTTATATTGAGAAAATAATTGAAGTTTGATATATATATTTAATTGTTGATCAATTTTATGATTTAAGAGAACAATATTCACAGTTTAATTAAATAGTATGGTGTATGTAACTATTATAATTAAATGTTGATTTAATATTTATTATTTAAAAAAAAAATTCGGCCCAAAAGGTTTCTGAATCCGTGCAGGTCACTTACTTGTTGTATTGTGTTTAATTATATATATATAAACACACACACACACACATACCATTCATTCATGAATTAATTAATTGCAATTACATAAATAGATACTTAATGAAATTTATTTCAGCGAATATTGCGGGTTCCTGATGACGGCTGTACCGCTGCTGCATCTGCATCTAGGAAACGCAAGATACGAGAAGAAGGCGATCAAAGTGAGAGGGTCAAAGTCAAATCCCTGTGGAAGAAGATCATTTCTTTGTTTTGGAAGAATTAAGAAGGATGTCCATGCACATGTCGTCTCACGTGCCTCTTTTTCTTTTAATGTAGTATTAAAGTGAGAGTAGCTCCAAGTGGGCACTGTTTCTTTTTCTTTTTGTTTGCTGCCAATTCTTGCTTTCAATTTTAATGAACTTCCTTAGTGCGTGATCTTTATGTCACATGCCTATAAGATGCAGTATTTATATAATTATGTGTTTATTTATTACTTTCTAATTTTTTTAATTAGAATATACTCTTTATTATAATTCTGTGCTTTTTTATTTGTTTTCATCTTTTTTGTTTAAGCAAAAAAGAAAAAAAAAATCCTTCTGCTAACTCTGATTTCAGCATTACGGTTAAAAATAAAAATATGTACTACACGAGGATCAATTAGTCAACAGTGGCGGAGCTTCTGAGGGAGTGAGAGGCCTAGTCTTGTATAAGCAAAATGTGATGTTTGTTAAAGGGTTAGACGACATCTGATTGTTTGTTAAAGGCATACGCCGTTGGATGTTTGTTAATTTAAATTTTTAATTTTTTTTAATCTCTTCAATCAAATAAAGAAAACATATCTATTTTCTATATTTTTCCTCTTCCCTATTTTAACTTTAGAACTAATCAAAATTCTATATTTTGAAATTTCTATCTAGGGTAAAGATAAAAGGAACCGGTAACCAATCAAAATTCTGTACATCACTACAAGCAAAACACCAAAATACTCCAATGCATTAGAACACCAATCTAAAATATAAAAAAAAGAAAACACCACTCGTTGCCTTGGCTGTAAATCACTTGCAACTCCTAAGTCCTAACTTTAATCCAATCAAATTACCCAATAAAATAAACCAGACTTTTCTATGTCACTGCTTTGGCTATGTTCCAACATTAAAGTTCTTATACTTCAATTTCATTAGATCCTTATAATTACTTTGTTTTTCATGATTTTGCATGTTTTTTCTATACATTCTTTGTGTGAAAACTATATTATGAAGGCAATTGATGATAGAACAATTGTGTCCGTTAGAATATCATAGCATATCCTGTGACTCATCTCTAACCCGTCTTTGAGAGGGGACAGGGTTTGAGTAGTTCTTTCCTACAGCCTTTAAGTTGTTTGCTTTGATATTTTCTTTCGTATAAAGAGACTAGACAAGTCATTAAAACTCTGGTCAAGCCCCAAACTGAAATTGTTTTTTGTATTTATGGATTTATGAAATCTTCCACAAAATTTACAAACATAATTAAGGATTATTGAAATTCAATGTACAAACACACACCTGGCATCTGTTATACCTGTCCAAGACCAAACTGAAGAAAGCAACCATAAAAACATAACCTAGGCTAGACAATAAATAAAATATTATCTAACAATTGTCCAATAATTACCTTTTGGAGGAAAAAATGCATATTTGAAAAAAAAATGTTTAGATACTTTAAATATTAAAAATCCAACTTCCAATAGTACTTTGTACAAGTAAATCATTTACCATTTGGTATAAATTCAAGAGATACCATCAACTAAGAAACGATAGTGAAAACAAAAGTATAACTATTGAGAAAATAAGCTATACATTGACAGTGTAAAGCTATTTTACACTATCGTCTAATCACAAACTATTATGTATGATAAGTTTGTTGACTTTTATAATAATTAACTAAAAAGTTAAACGAATAGTGATTTGTGATTGGTTGACAATGTAAAACTTTTTATATTGACAATGCATAGCCATTAAACTCATAACTATTTTCGTAACAAAATTCTTAGAATTATCCATCCTACTTCAAAAATTTATATTAAGGATTCTAACTTGCTTTTAGAAATTAAAAATATTGATCACATCCCTACTTCTCTCCAACATAATTAATGACAAAACATACCCATATAAAAATAATACAATCATACATTCATACTCATTAAATGCCAATAATGATGCATAAGTAATGTTGGTTTTTATACGAGCTAAATGTAGATGAACAAATATGGCAGATAATCATGTTAAAGATAATATTCTTTCTAAGCAAAACGTTGATGAAACATGCTAAACCAACCTTAGATCAAACTTTCTATTTTTTATTTAATGTTACTCAAGTAATATGTTTATTTTTTTAATGGTTTCACTTTTAAGTCATTTGAGTCGTTCTGACGAAGTTAGGTTCTTTACCTGCATTTTAATTGAAATTTTTTAAGTTCCTCTTAAATTCAATGTAGGTAATTATTTTTGGGAGTGTTGATGACATGCATGGGAAGAAAGCCCGCAAACATGAAAGGAAGGTCAATTCTGGCTTGTCCTTGCTCAAACTCCTAAATCTCACTGCTCAAGCATACACTGGGAGAGTGTTTCATATGTTCTGGACACCCACTACTGAGGCACCTAAAGCCATCACTTAAGTGCAGGGAGTGAATTATTTTTTATTGTGCAAAAGTGGTTAGAGAGCTAAAAAAAGGGACTTCTGGTAGAAGACAAGTGTCGGTGTCATTGAAAAAATTTTCTAAGTGATGTAGCTACAAGATTTTTTGAGGAAAAGAAGATAGGCTAATCGAAAAATATACACAAGGTATGATGTAGATTAGTTGAAAGTTACATAGGCAAGAGACTTCGAGGAAGATTGAGGAAATTGATAGGTGTTAGAGTCATCAAGATGGGCATTCGAGGAAGATGAGTAGATGCACTCGAAAGAAGTCTTTCGAAGTAGTTATAACATAAACTCACTCGAAAAAGGGGTTCATACAACAATTGAAGATAATTATTTGATGAAGACAAGTCGAGACACATGTTAGCATCTTAGTTAGGGGTCTTTCAGTCACTGTACATGTGTCGAAACCATGTAATTAGATTGTTACTTAGGTTACCTATAAATAAGAAATCGCGTAGCTATTTTTCTTTTGGTCAAAACAATTACACAAACTATGTAATACCACACATGTCACACTAATGACTGCTAGTTTTAGGAGCAACATGTATGTTCTCATCCAACTTTTAATGAAATGTCTTTATTTTCTTAGCAATTAGATTTCTTATGCTCTATTTTTCATTTCAATTCTTTTCCAATCTCTTGTTCTTTTACATTTCTACACAATTCTTTTTATAACTTCTTTCAATAACTCCTTCTTTGTCTTTTATTTTATTTTTCTATCTATAAATCCTTCATCTTTTTATAAGTTGTACTTCTATATCTATAACACCTTCTTTTAATTGCTCATTTCCTTTTACTTAGAATTTAAGATTCGATTGTACTTCATTTTTATCATTCAAAATCGAATTTCATTATAAATGTTGTGCATACGAGTATTGCAATTGTCAAAATAAATAAAGTCTTAATTGCAATTCAAATTGAGTGTTATAAGTTGTGTTGAAATCAAACTCTTAATTAAAATCGAATCGTAATTGGAAAATTATACTCTCAAGTTGAAAACTTAAGTTGCTGATTTGAATAAAAAGAATTCAAAAAGGTTGTTGATTCTAAGTCCCACGAAAAAAAATTCTTATTTGTTAGTTAAAATCATAGAAAAAAGTTATCTATCAAAAACTGTTGTCATTTCAATTCTTAAAATAAATTTCCACCATCAACAATAGGAGAAGAGGACGAGATCTAAAGTGGAAAAGACAAGAACAAGAGTTCTTAAAGATTTCTTCCATTTCTTCTATAGCTGATTTCTCTTTCATTTCTGAAATAACTTGACTTGGATGAAGTAATTGATCTTCTATTTCCTTAGTTTGAGTGTAATTTCTCTACTTTCGTGGTGTTTGACCCAACTTTTCTTGGATTTTTCTCCTTCTTAAAAGAAGAATTCGAACCAAACACAACTTTTTAAAGCTCTTAAAGAAAGGTAGCTTTTATAAAGAATAAAAGCCCAAAAAAATAGAACTTCTATAGTCTTTATGATAAATTACCACAACCTTGTATAGATCAAGAACAGAGGTAGCTAGTTGTGTGGTCATGATTCTGTTTAGGGTCCTTTCTTTTTGGATTTAGAATAAGGGATTGGTTAATCCTAAAGAGCTACACGAGGATTAAGGCACCAAGTGATTGGTTATTAGCTTAGTTTGGAAATTTTAAACATCAATCTCTTGGAAATGGGACTTAGGATAAGGTGAAAGTCAATTATCCATCAGAAGAATCAAGGGCAACCCTCTAGAGATTCTTCAGTGAAACTTTCGCTTTTGTTCTGTTTTTAGTTTAATCCTCTTTCAATTTAGTTCAGTCGATAGTTGTTTAGAACTAGCTCCCTTTATAGAGATGAGAAGAAGAATATAAATATCAATTTGCCCGTCCTTTGAATCCAATTTCAGATACCGAAGAAATAAAGTTGAAATGGCACGCCAATGATGGGTGAATCACTAGCTTGCAGGTGAAGAGGTTCAATGAAAATTGGATTGAAGCAGCAAAGAGAACAGGAATTGCGAGGAAGAGTTACCTAGTGTGTCGATTCAATTCTACTTGAACAGAGTGAACAACAGAGAAGGTCGACACCATACGGTGAAGAAAGAGTGAGGTAGAAATAAGAATGAACAGGCGCGTCTTCATAGTGAGCATACGCTACGACCAATTTTAATACTGGTGGTTACGTTTCCTTTCTCTCTCTGTTCTTTTTATTATTATTATTTTTATCTGCCTCTGCTTTCTACTGTAATTATTTTGTTTCTTCGAGAATTTGTGAACAGTTTTGACTTGCCCATTAATGGTACCTTCGTTTTCATTCTATTTATTAGCTTATGATGTTCTCCCGTTATGGTGTGAAGTAAGATATAGGTGAATGCTTCGATCAGCAAATGATGTTCTTGTGATATAAGCTCGGTGTGTATGCTTCACTGAGCTTATAATGTTATTATGTAATGTTACTGAACCAAAGCAGTTACTGCTCCACATGGATCATGAAAACCCTAACCCCTAAGTGAAACCGCATCCACATGCTGAGAGCGCAGATTGTCTTCAACACATTACTGCTAATCTTGCTGGAGCTGGTATTTATCTTGTAAATATTCGCTACAATCATTCATTTTTCTTGACTATCAAAATTTACAGCTTAGCACCACTACTGATTTCCTTTCAATTTAAATTTATATTTGATAATGTCATTGATCGTGCGGTCAACAAGATTTCTGTGATTCAAGCAAAATTATTAGCTCAAGGCCATCATGGTACAAGCCACCGAATCTACTGATCTAAAAATGCCTAAAGTTTTTTAAAATAGCTTCTATTTGTATTTATTACCTCAAGTTTGACAATTCAGGTAGAGTACTAATTTTTAGCACCATACGAAAAGCTTCAACATTGTTTTTAACAAGTTCCTGTTATTTTTTTTAACATGCTTATTACAAAAGATCAAGGATTAATTGAGGTTTGATCACTTGATTTGTATTGAAGAAGTTGGAATCTTTTTTGTTGAATATGTGCTGTTGGGGTTATCTGTTATCTTTTTCTGGGTTTTTTGAACTGGAAGTGCGAGTTTGGGTGATCTGGATTTTAATTGAAGTGAGGGGTTTGTTGGACGCACCTATTGGCTTAACTTATTTGAAGGGTTTTTATGCTTTGTTGCAAAGATGCTTCCTGATCATAGAAAAAAGGTAAAGTTACTTATCTGATATATATGTAGATGTACATATATGTAGCTTAATCAGTGTTGTGCTGTTGATTTGTATTATTCAGGGGGGAAATTAGGTGGTTATTGAGGGGAGTAAATGCTCTTTGTATTGTGAGTTGTGCATCTATAGGATATGGATAGAATTTGTTCTCTTCATGATTGATAAATTTGGCTTTTTTTTTTTTCTTTTCTTTATACCATCTGGTGTGGGGCTCTAACTCTGCCCGGGCACTACTTTTTTCTCTTTCTGTTTGTGGCTATGAGAACAGTTTCTAGGTAAGAAGAAACAACGTGTCTAGCAAAAGTCTATACTTCTCTGCCATATGCCTACATCTGTAGTGTTGGTTTGAGAGATCCTGCAGAAAGTTTTCCACAATTTAAGATTTGGTTGTCAACTATTTTAGTTTCTATGGTATCTGCAGACTATTGCAATGGATTATTTTAACCCCCTTTCAATGTTCATTTTAATATTACAAAACTACTGATAACAACTTTAAAGTTGTAGAACTCAGTCCCTGAAGCAACTTGAGACTGATATTCTAATCTCTGTTGCCACTAACAGGACAAAAATTAATCAAGAAATGGGCAATGCAGGCATATTTCCTGGAAGATGCTATTTGATTCCTGCCAGAGAAATCACACCAGAAGAACTTATTAGGTAATTGACTTCTATGATGTTTATTCCTTACATGCTTTCATGACTTTTCAGTGGGATAGCAGGTGTTGGTATTTGTATTTTAATGTTAGCATGGTGTTTATTCCATAAGGTTGTGTTCGACAATGGGTGGCATTAGGTGCTTCATAATTATAATCTTCATAGTTGTTCTTTGATGTGACTAATAGTAGCATTGTTCATATACTATTAATTATTAATTGTTAGTTGCTTTATTAATTGTTTATTAGTCATTGTTGTTTTGCTTCATAATTATAAACTGAAAGTAACAATTCATTGAGTTATCTTTGTAAAATTGTTTCCAAATATTTAATTTTCAAAGTTTTTTTGTGCTTTAGGTTGAGGTTGTGGTTGACAAGTGTATTGTTGAGGATTTACCAGCTGGATGGGTAAAAGTAAAGATTAGTATGAACAGCAAAGGCATTTGGAATGATCTGGTATGAAATTTCACTTGATCTTTGGTAGTGGTTCTTGCTTTGCTGACCCTGACTGTCCAAAAGGATCTCTTTTTAAGTAATTTGTTCAAATGGATTTGGATTAACTAGCACAAAAGCCAAACAGAATTAAAAGGAGTGATAATCTTGTGATTGGGTATAATATTGTTAGTAGCATTCCACAGTTCTAATTTCTAAGGGAATGATGGTGTGGTGAAGTAAGCATTTAATTAGTGAGAGGTGCAACTGGAAGACAATTATTGCAGTAGTAACGTGCATTCAATTTTCTTCTTTTTGTTCTTGATTCCCTCATTTCATCTTGGCGTAGCTAACTTTGTCTGGTATGCGTCAATTGATTATTAATAGAGAAAGAAATCAGAAAAATGAAAGCCCCAATGCATACAAAAGGGTTTACTTCTTTATGTTGTCGACAATTCATTTTAGCATGAAGAAAAAGCCCTACCTGCATTATTGCTGCATTATTTGTTTATGGATGATGAAATTTGTTTCAGCACTTGTTTTATTTTTAAATTACTGAAAGATGCATATGGTTTTCAATCTTCACCATTAATAATATATCACCATTAGGATCTTAGTTCATTTTTTTCTCTTGGTTTCTTTACTCTTCCAGTTTTCTAGCACTTATCTCGCTATAAATTTGAAGGGTGTTTCAATTTCTGTTATGCAGAGTGGCTAGAGAGCTTTGCTGTTTATTTATTTCATTTTCACATTTTTAATTATCTGTTTATGCTGATATTTTATCCTCCCGCTAATTTTATATCACGTTGTATGCTATAAATTTAGCTCATTGAGGATTTATACTACAGCATATCATTTACTACTGGTAGATGGTTCTAGCGGGGATGACATGACAAAGTTGCAACAAATGAAATCTACGGTTGTCCCAGTTCCAAGGTTGTCAAACTCAAAAGTCTATGTAAATTCATGGAGCTTTCATAAACTTGACTCGTAGAGTTGATTCGTAAACTCATTAGAGTTTATGTAATATAAAAATAATATTAAAAAAACTATTAATGGCATATACGCTAAACAAAATACTCTTAATACAACATTAATTTAACATTGTAACTTCATAATAAAGCAAAAATAACAAACCACAATATTAAATTGTGATAAACATTAGTACAAAATAAGATCAAATTACATAAATGGCCAAATCATATATAAATTCATAAAAAATATAAGTTACTAGAGTGGAAACATCTAAAAAAGAGCCAATTCCTTCATATCATTTGATCTCTGGTAAAACATTGTTATTGTGAAGTCAATGCAGGACAAAAATTACATTTAATTTCAAACTTGCTAACCCGCTTCTTGACTCGAGAGTTTATATGAGTTTATGCGAGTTTACATGAGTTTAAAGAGTTTACCCCAATTTACCCAAAAAAGAATTTAACAATGAGTTAACTCGTTTTGTCTATCTAGAATCGTAAAATCGTAAGAGTTTAAGAGTAAACTCGAACCATGCCCAGTTCTATACCTGTCCAAAAGTTGCTTCTATTCTTGAAGAAGTATATTTAACACCCTTCTCTGCTTTGTACATAGGTTACCTCTAATAGGAGTAAAAGTGGTCCACTAGTGTTGTTCATTAAAGACATAGAGAAGGTTATGGTTGGGAGCTGTGAAATTTTGAAAAATAAATTTGGAAGACTCTCACGAATGCTGTGGTAATTGGCTCTGTACTCTGCTTGCTTGGCAATCATAAGTATAAGGTACTATTGTATTTACTGACTGCACGTTTATGTTTCCAGACCGACCCTTGAGGCCGTCTGTTCACCAGTCCGGAGCAATCAGACAACATAACTTGATCTTACTTTTCTGGAATAAGAATTACAATTACAACCATTGCTCTTCATACCTTGATTTAAAGTTTGGTGTATGTTTAGCATGGAAGCTACAGTGCTTGTCTTTTTCTATATCTTTCCTTCTCTATTGGAAAAAGGTTTTAAAATTGAGAAAATAATTGTACTATTTGGTAGCTTCTTGAGAGAGCTTTTGAAAAAAAAAAAAATGTTGATAGAATTTGGATAAAGGTGCTGAACAGCTAACCTCAAGTCGGAGACCTTGAGGTTGCTGTCGCCGACGAAGAGGAGGTTCTGTGACTTGAGGTCGCGGTGGGTAACTTCATTGCGGTGGCAAAAGTGATTCTGCAGAAACTGTTGCATTCGCTTCCACTTAGCTCTGCTTCGTCCACCGCATCCCTATGCCTCAAGTTCTCACTCTCGCCTCATTTACTACTTGAGCTACATGTTCTCACCTAAACCACCTTCCATCTTCATTCCAAACCAAGGATCACAATTACAACAATCTCTATTACATGCTGCTATTATCATTATTATATGGTCTGTTGGAGAGTGCCTGTCAAATGTTCGACGCAATGACTATGAGAGACTTTGAAACTCATTTGTCCTCGTATTTTGACAATGCTCATCATTAATCATGATTATGAAGGGTGATACTTTTTCTTTTTATTTATTTCGTTCTTTGTCATTTGCATGTAATAAGGTGTCACTAATAGCACCATGACTTTCTCGGCTAAAATGACCAAAGATTGAAGGGAAAGGCGATTTATATCCATAAATTATTAAGAAAAAGGTGTTTGAGATGAAGCGAACCCTGCTTCTTGGTTTGCCATGCCTGTGGGTACATCCAACATGGTTTGTGCATTGGGGCTGTTTGGTTTTTTATGAACTTGTAATTTGTTAGTGCAAAAGGTTGTGAACTCAAAGACATGAGAGTCATCTACCTTATGGAGAAAAAAATGTGACAAGGGAGTAGAAAATTTCCCGCATGAAAATAATGCAAACACAACTCCACCTGTTTCAGTCATCTAAAGATACAAGAATCATTAGTTTGGTTATTTAATAATTACTAAACCAAAAAGTTCTTTCAAACATCATCGGGAATGTGTTAGTCATCTCAAATAGTAAAGTTCGTTGCATGTAAATACAACGACTTGGGATAAAAAGTGTAGCACTTGGGTTTTCAAGTAAAGGAATTACTATCTTCATTTGGTTTGCAAGCATCGTGTTTGTAGTCCATATCTGTTCTTTACTCACTTTGTGGAGTTGAGGAGCAAACTTGTCTTCATATTTTGCCTGACTGCAGTCTAGTGCATCAGCTTTGATGTCGCGGAATGTATGATGAAGTACCTAATTAGGTGGTTCATTGTGGAGATTTTTGCCAAATTACAAGTGTGACTTTCAGGCAGAATTCTGGGTAGGAAATGCTGTCACTGTATTTTTTTTTTAGGATGAAATTTGGCTTTTAAGGTAGGAAATGCAGTGAGTGCTATGTTTGGGATGTTAAAATTGTAATGATTTGGCCGATCAAAATGTACGATTATCCCCTTTTGCTGTACTATGAATGAATCATTCGATGAAGTTATTGTAACAAGTTTTTTGTTTACATGATGCTATGTTCTCTTTCGTTTATATGCTCCTAAGTAATTCCTTTAAGTTACATTGCTCTTGCCAATTTCAAGTGGAGGTTTAGTGGTTCTATTTCTGGGTCTGGTGTACTGCCAATTAATTGTTCATGCCTTTGCTCTCTACCATTTCTTTGCTGATAAATTCAGATAAGCTGCATATGCTAGCTACTTGGGAATTATGTTTTTCTTCTTAGTTCTCCTTAGTTCTTTGTCATCTTTCTGGTATAAATAAGGCACCAGTTCATGTTTAAGGTGTGAAGAAAAGAATTGAACTTTTTGATATTTGTTTTCTTGCTCCTGCAGTAGCACTACAGCAGTTCAAGAGAATGGGGTAAAATTATTTTACCTGTTTCCCCATCTAGCATGCAACTCTGGAATTACGCTCTCTTCTTGTGGTGTTATGTGTCCTCTCTTGAGGTCTGGTCTCGGATAATTCACCCATCTCAACCTGCAGCTATTCCCATTTCTTTTCAATCCTGTTAATGACTTGAATACATGATCACTTGACCATAAGACTAATGACAATAATACATAGCTAAGGAAAAAGATAAGATTAATATAGGAAGAAAAAACCCTTAAAGAGTGACATTCAAGATCTGCATATGTTTTTCAAAATGAAGAACTTAAGGTACACATGAATGCAACCACCATGAAGAGTAGAAGCTGAAAGCAATTTCACTTGTTTTGTTGCTGTAGTTGGAATGTTATTTATAAGAGAAATGCTAAATCCAATCATATTAAGAAACAAAACAGTAAAAAAAATTGGTGATTGTAACCTGCAAGCCTAGCGATGGAGATAGCGACAGAGTTCCATCTAGCTTCACCATGCAGCCTGACATACTCAAAAAGCAACCCCCTCTTCAGCAGTCCAAGGTCCCTTCCTCCATACCTTCTCCTCTATGACACGTTGTGAAAAAAGGAAAGATCTCCCAATTTTTAAGACAATCATAACTATGGTCTAAACTTAATGAGGTTTTTTATCCTAATTAAATCAATATATTCTTCCTTAATAATTATACCACTTTTATGAACCTAAATCAACCAAATAACTACCGTCTAAATTAACACCCAGACCATCCAGACCTCTTAAGTTTTCTCTTAAATTTTGCCAAAATAATTTAAGTTATTATTAGTAGTATCAACTCTTGTATATGTAAGCGTTCTTTACAACCTTAATTAATCCAACAGTTAATTACCATCAAACCTTAAGAATAATTTAGATTGGATTCCAAAATTTTTTGGCTGTAGATCACTATTCTACATTATATAATAATTACATTTGGTTTTATCCATAAGACAACAATACGAGGGTGCGTGCTAATTTAGCTGGTAATATTACATTTAAGGTTCGTGTTAGCACGTGTGAGTTAACTAATCCTTCGGTGTTTATTTGAGAAAAAATAACAACAACGAATTTAATATTTTATTCTTTAGAATCTTCGTTAATAGTCTCGAATTAAACCACATTCCTTAAAGTTTCTCAACCAAAATCAAAGTGTGATGGATCTTTCCTTCCTCGGGCATAACTATGTTATAAGAGGAGTGTATTTGCTATTATGAAATTTTCATATCTTTTATAACATACAATATTTTTAAGACTATTTTGCAAAGAAAAATGTTATTTGTACAATAATTCATATAGCAAATTGTATAATAGATAAGAAAAATGTTGTTATACAAAATTGTTATATGAATTGTTTAATATGTAGCATATCTCTTTTGCAAAATCAAAAGGTTTGAAAACCTGTTATTACTGTTCAATTTAGTGCCTCATTCATGTATTACATGGTTAGGTACTTCAGAGTAGCTTTAACCCTTAACGTAGTCAAGTTGTTGATAACAAGTTGAGGGTTTTGAATTGTAAGCACTAAGTACTATCAACACAAAGGAGATGATAAAAGAAAGACATTCACACACCTAAAGTGAAGATGACAAAAACCATATCAACTAGTACATAGAAGAATAAATAAATGTAACATCTCGCAACATTAATCTTTTCGGAATCCAAACACTTCTTTAGATTTTCTTTTCGCCCTTTTATCATGATATATATATATATATATAATTCCAAATATAGTCTCTTTGCCTTTTCATTATCACCGGATAACGTTAAAATATAGTAATAATGTGATAACCAAGAGTATTCCGAACCAAATAAAAAAAGGGTTTAATTGTCTTTTTATTTTTATAATTATGCGAACTTTACTTATTAGTTCCTATAGTTAAAAATAATTCTTTTTAATCTCTATACATATACTTTCAATATCGGTTTAGTCCGTGTCATTTTAACTCACCACAAATTAAATAAAAAATGACAAAAGAGTCAATTTGTGGCGATTTTTCATTATTTTGTAACGATTTTCTTTTACTATGTTAAGACATACTTGACGACAAAAACAAAACCGATACTAAAAGTGTGTATATAAAAACTAAAAAAAATTATATTCAATTATAAAAACCGAAAAATAAAGTTCGCTTAACTATTGAACAAAAAAGTAATTAAACCTAAAAAAAGAGAGAGACACAGAAAAGTGAGCGAAGTTAACGGCAAGCAGAAGCAACAGCGAGTTCTTCCCATCCGACCAAAGCATATCTCACCGTTCTCTTTTCTCGCATTGAGTGGCGAGTCGCGATTTTATTGACTCGGCCACGCCCTCATTCAGTGGTTTCAACTGGAACCCCGCCATGCACGCCATTTCCCGAACACCCCACACTGTTCCACACGATCTCTCCGTTCGCGAGCCGCCGACTTACACAGCTTCCGACTCAGTCCCTCCTCGACCCTGACTCGGCCCGAGTTATTCCTCCCCACCGTGGCCAGTTTTGAATTGTAAAAAATATGAATCTCCTTTGCACTGTTCGGAGCAGCTCAAGAACGACCTCCTCCATACCTTGTGCGTCATGGCGACATACCCCGCGCCGGAGATCTTCATCGGAGCGGCGACCTCCACGGCTGCCGAAGTTTGAAGGAAAGGCACCAGTTGATTCATGGTTAAAATAAAAAGTACGAAACACGTGTCAAAATTCCATACTAGACATTCATCCAACGGTTCAAAACCTAGGAACTGAACCTTAATGGGAATCCGCTCCCGTGCATATATGGATTGGGGCTTGACCTAAGCGTTCGTTTGGTATGCGAAAAAGGAAAAAGGCAGAGAAAATATTTATAAGAAAAAGAAAAGTTACAAAATTTTAATCTTTTCTCTCTTGTGAAAAGAAAGGAAAGAAAAAATGTATACATATGTGAGCCCATCTTTCGCCTGTTGGATTCAGGAATGATATATTTTTTAGTTATTAGGAGAATTCAAGCACTCTCTTTTCAATTCGGAAAAAAGATTTCAGATTTTTTTTTTTCTTTTGGAAGATACAAAAGCAGAACAATCAACCTATTGATATTGAAAGACTCAGATATTTTTTCAATGTATCATTTTTTGGTCCAACGAAATTTATAGGTATAAGAAGAAGTCCTGTCAAATGAAGATTTTTTCTTTTGATCATTTTTCGATTGTTAATACGATATATAAGAACCGCTACTACAAAGAGTACTACATACTTGATTGTAAAATTAAAATATCGATTATTTGTTGAACCCTGTGAATTGCGTGAAAGTAGGATATTCCAAATTCGAGAGTCCAAGAGTTTTATAAAACTCTCTTGATGGAAAAAAAAAATGAATGAAAAATCCTACTGAATTGAATTGGATCCATAAATCTAAGAAATAAAGAGAATTCTTGATTTCTCTCAATTCAAAAAACAAAACATAAAAGTTGAGTTGCCAAAAGAAATTTAAGAAAAATAAAAAGATCCAAAGGAGTGAAAACTACGAAGGACATAAATATAGTGAATACTAGATTAATTAATTATGATAAAAAGATCCAAATTAGTTATCTTTTTCAATTCTCACAAAAAGAATAAATTTATCTTATTAATTTATACTATTTATTATTTATTGACTAAAAAATTATAAATTAATTAAGAATAATTGAATCAAAAAGTTATTAATACAAGAAATAATTAAAAAAGAAACTTATAAAAAAAGATAAATAAATTTCAAAAAAAAAAATATCTTTGTATAAAGGGACGACTAAGGTAGTGAAAACCTCATCAGAAAAATGAAAGAGCATTCAAACACAAGTACTATTGACTAACTAAACAGGCATCCCCGTACATATCACATAACATCAGACAAACAAGCGCGAAGTCGAAAAAAAGCACACAATAATAAATAGCAACAAGTCCATTCCTAGAACCCTGACATTACAAAGCAAAGCACTGAAAGCAGTCATGAAAGTGTTATTGCGAGCGAGTGGGGCTGTCCTGAAGCATTGGACCTTGCTTTACTCAGCACAATCGTCTTTCTTCTTCTTGGGAATCCATGACAAGATATCCTTCCTCTTTTGGGCCTTGGTCCCGGTGGAGCTACCCTCAACTCCACCTCTCGGTATCTCAGCCGCAGTAGAAGGGCCTTCGTCAGCTACGCGAGGCAGCTGTAATAAATAAATCTCATTGTCATTGCAAATAATTAATTGATGAACGAATAAATGACATAGAAATTAATAAAAGTGAGGAAGATCATGCACCTTATTCTCGTCGTCACTGGAGTCATAAGGGGGCGGTCCATTGAGATCGGGCAGCGCGGGTTGATTTAAATCAAGGGGAGGCCAATTTAAATCAAGGGGAGGCCTGTTTAAATCAAGGAGAGGCCTTTGTCGACTATTCTGCCTTGGGTTGTCTGGCACGCCCCCGACAATGTGATGAACTGAAGCAGGATTGGTGGCATAATTGTTCACTGACCCAGAGTCAGAAGAAGAAGTTCTGGTGTGTTTCCCAGGCTCAGCCATCTGTGCAGTGTGCTAGCTAAACAATATTCACTATCAGAGAGAGCGACACCACACCCTTACATTCGCAATGCGTTGTATATAAATAGAGCAACTATTGTGGTACGTGAGATGGTATTGATTGGTTCATGAATGAAATTGGACTTACTTTAAAAGTGGAAGAAAATGAAACTGCAGTTAGTAGTATTGTGGTAGTGGGGTTGTAGTATTGAAAAGCACTTATGGACATTACTACGAAACAAGAAAACAAAACAAACCTACACCAAAACTAAAGAACGTGAAAAAGGAGGATAGAAAAGAAAGGTTTTGTAAAGAAAGGTAGAAAAGAAGGGTTTTGTGTTTGTAGTCTTGTCAAAAGCTACAGTAAGCATGTTGGGCGAAGAAGAATTATAGACTGAGGGGAATGGATTTTTTTCAATAAAATTATTACTGGATGAAATCTAAATCCTTAATTTATTTTAATATCTAATAAATTTAATATATAAAATATATATCAATGGTAGATATTGAAAACTGGATACTTTTCAATTTTTTTTAACTGGAGAGAATCCGTTTTCATAGACTGAGTGTATGTTTGGATTCAAAATATAAATTTGAATTAAAAATATATTGTAAACTCAAATTTGATAAAAAAAAAAAAAGAGTTTATTAAAATGTAATTTGTTAGGATATTTTTTATTTAAAAGTACGTTGACAAAATAAAATTTGTTTGAATAATAATAATGAAAAATACTTTTCCACTTACAGAAAAATGAATTTTTAAAAACAAGTCACATTTTGCTTTCATTGCAAATGGGGTTTAGAGTGAAACGTAGGTTAAAAAATTACTGTTGAGGGCAATCAAACATGATACCAATTGAATTTAGTAGTCCAAAAATATGTTAAAAGAATCCAAACACGAATCCAAACATACCCTGAAAAGTTCAAAAGAGGAAACGAAGAGCAACTGTCATGTTTTTCCAGTCTTTTTATGTTATTGGAATTTTTTTGTCTCCATGATACGCAGTTATATATGCGCCTTTTTTATGGATGGCAAAATTAGAGCGTTCGGATCCTCTCCAGCTTACCCTTCTCTCCATCTCTCTCCAGCAAAAAGTGGACCGTTAGATTAATCTGGTAAACGTCATACTGCGCAGAAAAACAAAGGCACAAAGAAGCGGGGTTTATGTGTGACAGTGCCACTCTAATTAGGCTTGTATTACTTTTTCAGTTTTACTCTATTAAACTCTGTCTAATACTTAAATAATTTAATTTATTTTTATATACATTATCAATACTACTTAAATTTTATTTATATTAATAATACTAATATAAAGTGTTTCTAAACTCTTGCAAGTCACTAGAAAAATTATTTGAATATTTTATTTATTTTAATTTTTTTTATACTTCATTAGTAATACATTTTAATTTTATTTATATTAATCCTATTAACAAAGGAAACTATCATTTTTTTTCATAATTTACTCTTATACTATAAATTAGATTTCATGATTTAGAAAGTGAGACTTTCACTCTACTCACTCTTATACTATATTTTAGATTTATAATGAATAATTTAAATTTAATATAAGGTTGTTTTTAATTATTAAATTTTTTTAAAAACTATTAAAATTTAATTTAGAGATAGAAATAAAAGAAGGTGAATTGAAGAGATAGCCATTACCAAGATGAAGTACACACATAAGGATAAATTAAAAGGAGAGTAGATTGAGATAGTTGAAAAAAAAAATTGGCTAGTTACAAGATAGTATGTGAAATGTACCTTCAACTTAGAGAAGAGACAATATTGAGAATGTTTATTTGAGGTTGTGTATTTAAATTTATAATATAGAAGTATATTTTGATAATCAATTCACACTAAATTATGTGTATATATATAATTCTATTTATGAAAATACCTCATCAATTATATTTGTATAAATAAATTTTTATAAAATTATTGTAGCAATTTATTTTATTTATAGTTTATTCTCTAGATTATGTTTTATTATCTGCCCTATCTATATAAATTAGAGCACACAACTTAAAAGGCGAAATTCTCACTTTCTTCACTCTCTCAATTAGTTAACTATCTATATTCTCTTTCTTCTCTTATTGACTTTTACTCAAAATAAGAGTATGAAAGTTTTCTCTGACTCTCTTAACTTTAACCTTTTCAATCTACCTTCTTTTATTTTTATATCTAAATTGAATTTCATTTTTTTTTAAATTGAAATATTATATTTAAAAATATTTATTTATTATAAATTTTAATTATAATATAATTTGTATATTAAAAAATTATTTTATTTTTAAAAAATAATTAAAATTTTTAATTTTTTTCATTTTTAACTTATTGATATATATATTTTTTCATTTACACCAATTAATAAATATTTTTATCCATTATTGCTTGATGGTGAAATCTAGTTTTAAATATTCATATTATGATGTTTAGAGTTTTTCTCAGCCTTTTTATATTAATCTTGATAGTAATTAAAATGTATTACTAATGAAATATAAAAAAATAAATTAAAATAAATAAATATTCATACAATTTTTACAGTGACTTGCAAGAGTTTAGATGCATTTTATATTAGTACTATTAATATAAATAAAAGTTAAGTAGTATTGATAAAGTATATAAAAAATAAATTAAATTGTTTATGTAATAGAGAGTTTAAATGAGTAGAAATGGAAAAATATTACGAGTCAAATTAGAATGGCACTGTAGCACATAAACCCCTTTCTTTTTTTCTTTTTTTTTTGATTGACTAAACCCTGCTTCTTTGTGTCTTTGTTTTTTGGCGTATTTGTATGACACGTTTACCTTTATTGCTAGAGATTAACCTAACGGTCCACTTTTGGCTGGAGAGAGATGGAGAGAAGCGTAAGCTGGAGAGGATCCGGACGCCAAAAGCAAAATTAGATGTTTAGCAATAAGTAGATTCCAGAAATTTTGACTTATCGAGGCTCATTCAGCACTTCATTTCAATTATTTGTAACTTTTTACACCTTTTACACTTTTGTCGGAATATTGTATAATGATAAGAAAGAAAGACCGCTACAGCAATGTGTAGAAAGAATAATATGTCATATGTGTGTCTAATATATTTGGAAAAATAACACCAAAAGAAAGATTATAACTTTTAAATAGTATATACTGTGCATTTGCATAATCAGCGAATTGGAATTATATCAATCCCTGCTAAGTTGTTTTCTGTGAAGTAACAGTAGTTTATCTATATACCTTTGTATGGTGGAAATCTGAAAGCTTATATGACTTTAATGGTATGACAAAATATGTTTTTTTTCTAATACATTTACAATTTCAATGGAGCAATGTAAATGACACAATTTTAACACTTTGTTTTTATTCAGATGGAATCAGCTAGCCAAGCAATTGTTCCTCATTCAACTGCTAGCACACGTTATCATCTATGCATTCTCATATGTGGGAAAAAAATCTTCATAAGACAGTTTAGTGTTCTATTTTGTTTTTAATATTTCCTTTTATCATTGATTTCTTATCTTATCCTTACTATAGATATCATGAATTGCGATCGACAATATATTTGCAATACATAGGAAACTAAACATATAAAAAAAAATTGTTCCAATTATATTTAAATTTTGAAAATTTTATTTTTTATTTAATACATAACCATACTAAATTTTTATGAATTAAAAATTAAAAATATTAACATAAACTTTTAGGGTTGATTTTTAATATTTAAAATATATTTGTTAAAATTTATATTTATGATGTAATAAACATTTTCTTTTACAATAAAAACTTACATTCTAAAAATTAATTATAAAGACTAATATTAACAAAACTGTGAAAGAAAGAAACAATGATTCAAACTAATAAGACTCAAATAAAAACATAAAACAGATACAATTTCGTTAAGAATTAGTTTAAAATATGCTTATATCGGATTATGGAATGCATGCAATTTGGCAGGGGAAGCAGAGGAGACGCCAAAATTTTATTGCGCTTGTGATGCTTTTCAGGAATGCTACTCTGAAATGCAAGAATGGTTAATTTTTTTATTATTATACAATACTAATCCTACTATAACATATTTACGTATATACGAGAGAAAATAAAAATAAATAAATGAAATCAAAAAAGTAAAAAATTGAATTTTTTATTTTCTCTTCAATAAAAATACATCATTATATTTTTTTTTTCCGGTAATCATTAGGAAAGCCAACTCGGCAGCGAAATTTTACCGTGATCATAGGATTTCCTATATATATGGGTGGGAAGTTACTATTGAATTTCAATAATCCAACCGTTAAATTAAAGGATTTAATTGAGTAGATCAAATATACAAATTTTTATAAATTTAAAATTATTTGATACTTTATTAGATAAATTCAAATTGAAGTATAATATTTTTTTCTAAATTATAAGTAAATGTCGCTTATAAGATTAACTGACTATAAATGTTTTATTTATCTAAAATTTGGTGTACATAATTGTTAACATAACATCAAAATATTCAACAGTTGGATCGTTGAAATTCAATATATAGCAAAAGTTATTAAGTGAAGTAACTTTATTAAGCATTATTCTTAGAGTAATTTGATCCACATCCTATATGAAATATCTCCACCATCTATATATATTGAACACATCCCATGAATTTTTTTTCCATAAACATGAAATAAGGAGCAATTTCCTATTTTTATATTACTACTACTACAACTGTCATTCAGCCTAACCTCAATTGTAAAGCGACATCATTTTAGTTAGGACTTGTTAAAAAAAAAAAAATGCTTTCTCAAAATACAGTTTTCCATTATGTTTTCGCTGTTAAGAAAGCAACATTTTCGGTGGAAGTCAGCGCAAAACTGATATAACTATCGTTGTATGTCGGTAATAACTATCACGTGTTAGTGAAGAGTGTCGATAGATAAATGAGAATGTTAATGTCTTCCCCTTCAATGAAATATTTAAAATAAATATAAGGCTTAAATATATTTTTAATTCCCATAAAATATGTGAATTTTGCTTTTTGTCCCTATAAAATTTTTGCTTCAGTTTTGGTTTATTAATTATTTTTTCCTTTCTTTTTTGTCCTCGCCAATAATCTTAGCATGTTAACTGCTAACATTTTTGTTAACTTGACCAATTAGGCACTGATGTGTCATCTTGTCATTATGGAAGCCGCCACGTATTGAATGACATGTCAGTCCACGTCATTTAAAACATTTGAAAAGAAATGTGATTTAAAAAAGAAAAAAGGGATCAACAATGTTGTTTGGAGTGAGTTTAGTGCTATGTATGTTGAAGGCGGAGTAAAGGCATCTCACTGCAAGCGTGGAGCACCAATTGGAGGTGAGGTCTGCTTAGGGTTTATCATCATTGCTAAAAGGGTGCATGTAGCTGAAAGCTTGGAGCATAGAGCAGAGCATGGCTTGCGCTGGAGGTTCGTCGTCGTCATGTGTATCTTATCGGTATGTTTACAGGTGTAGAGATGATGCCATTCTTCTAACCTCGCGAAGTGTAAAGAAAGGGAGAGAGAAAGGAGAGAGAGACAATACTAAAAAAATAAAAATTTTTAATTTTTAAAAGATATTATTTTTGTCCAATCCATCCATAAAAAAATTGTTAATGGATAGCTTGGATGGATTTTATTAAGTGAATTATGGATGAATTAGATTTTTTTACATAAAATTTTAATGGATCAAAATGAATTAATTGATTATTTTTGTCTTATCCATTATAATTCAACTAAAAAATTTATCCAATCCATCCGTTTACCACCCCTAGAAGAATCTTGGGAAAATTTTTTGGTGATGTGCTAATTGGAATGTAACAAAAGATTTCTTGAATAATATTGGTTCTTTTTTAGAATGTGATTATGTTGTCTATATTTTTCAGAGAAGAGACCGATACTCTTTTTTTGTTTGGGGTTAAAGAAGCAAACCAAGTATACAATGAAAGTGCAGAAGAGGGGGTAAACAAAGTGAATGCATATCTTTCAAAAATAGAGGACCTGAAGCAGATAATTGCAAAACAAGAGAAGAAAAGTCATATGTATGAAGAAGAAGTTGTAAAATTGAAAAACATGATTGCAAAAGAAGAGGCTCAATGTCGATCAAGATGAGGTTCAACAACTAAGGAAAAAACTTGAAAAGCAACAGATGCAGATTAACATTGAAAGAAAGAGAGTCAAGGTGTTAGGATGTGTGGTGGTTTTCCTTTGGGTTTTGTTAACTAGTTTAAGCATTGCATTTGCAATGAATCTATGATTGTGAATGTTTGGGGTTGCTTTTTTGCAAGATGGTTGTAAGCGTCTGGTTATGAGAATGGTTATACAAGTATTGTAATGTGAACCTTAATCTATTTATGAGAAGTATAGGTAATTTGCACGAGCATTGTATTGTTAATCTAAATCTTTTTATTAGGGGTTTTGTGGAACAAGTTAATCTATGTCTTTATCCATCTCAAAATTTTGATAGGGTCAATTTTATGAACCCGAACTCGTATCAATCAAGACCCGACAACATTTAGGACAAAATCAAGTCAACCCAACTTATTGGCACAATATATTAATTTTAACATTATATATAGTTAAATTATAGAATTAAAAAATTATATAAATACAATTATGGTATATTTTACAATATATATTTTAAAATAAATGATATCAATATAAAGATAGTATCATGTTAGAAAAAAAATTATTTACTAAGTCAAAAAGTTGTATTGTTAATACATTATTGTTTAAAAAATTAAACTTTTTAAAAAAATATACAACATTAGAACGGATTGGAACGACCCGAAAAATAACCCGAATCTGTCCTTAAAATGCTCCAGGTCCAATTTCTTAAATTTAAACTCGTCAAAAATTCCTATGGGTTGGGGTGGGTTGGTGAGATGAGACAAGAATGGCTTTTATTTTTATTTTTATTTCTGGTTATGAATGTTGGGACTCAAATTTGAATAGAGATTGTGAGCAAAATTTACTTTTGTTCATAGCATATTGTGAATGGCAAAATTATAATGTTGTGGTTTTTATAAGGTGCACATCTTAGCTAACATACATATGTTATTTATGCTCATTGATGGCCAATTATACTTGAGTGCGACAAGGTTTAAGACTTTTCAATTGTCTGCTTAATCACATTAAATGGCAACATTAACTTAAGTAAGTATTTTTTTTTTACAGCACTTAAGTAAGTATTATGCATCATAATATTGAACAATATTTATAAATAAATAGAGATAAATTGTCATTAGTAACTGAATGCTGATATGGGGTCAGGCCCCTTCTTCGCCCCTGGCTTCATGAACTGGGCTTTTGTTGTATTAGTCGTAGAACTGGGCTTGTCCCAGTGTTTGGCACTTTTTTTCTGTTGTTATTATCATTAGGCCATTTTATTTGGATTGTTAATTTAATTTACTCATCTTTCAAGTATTTCTTTACTATTTTCATTTTTCATTTTTGTTTCACGGTTGTAAAATTATCATTTCTTTTTATATTTAGCTCAAAATTAATTTTTGGGTAAAATATGTTTTTGGTCCCTCTAAAATTTCCTAAATTCAATTTTAGTCCTTCAAAAAAATTTTGCCTTATTTTGGTCTCTCTAATTTGAAAATACACTATTTTTAGTCCTCAAAGTGGTTTAGATAACACTTTATAACCACTATTAAATGTTATTTTGAGAAATAAAAGTAGTGCATTTTTAAATTAAAGGAACCAAAATATGACGAAATTTTTTTGAGAGACTAAAACCGAATTTGAGAAATTTTAAAAGGACCAAAAACATATTTACCCTTAATTTTTTTTACAAGTGAATAAGTTTTTTATAATTATTTTATTTATTCTTACTCATCTATATAACATATCAGTTTAAACAATTTTCCTCACAAAACTAACTGTAATATTTTTATTTGGGCAAATCACGTGTTGTGTGGATTTACATCCAGTTATTTTGATTTTTAAACTCGCATAATATGCTATCACCTTGCCATCATGGTTTAATTTAGTTAATAGATAGAAACAAATCATGCTTTCGGTGAAGGGAATCTCATATATAGTCGTAGACTAACATCTTTTTTACGTATCATCAATTGTGTAAGTGAAAATTGTCAAGTCATAGGAGAGTACTATTTGTCTCAAATTCGACTCACAATTTAATAAAATAAATTTGAATTTTAAAAGGCTTAGGTGAGTTTGGTTCTCAACAAATACTTACACAAAATAATAAATTAAAAGGCAAAATAAATTAATGTTAAAGTTAACCTGTAGTATACCTCAACTTTAAGAGAAATTAGATGAGACAATTTTTATAAAAGTCAAAGAATATAAATTAATTTTAACTCACAAAAAAATTTAATTTATTTTATCTCCTTTTTTTAAAAATAAATATTATTAAGAAATTATTCAAATTCTACCTTTTTCAACAACCAAATTTATTTCCTAAATAAATAACCAAATTTATCTGTGTCACATAGACTCACTCACCTAAATGCATTGTTTCAAAACCAAATTGAATCGGTTGGTTTGAATGTGAACCGGTCTGGTGACCAATTTGTTAACTCTAAAAAGCTGGCTTATCTTAGAGTTGCAGAGAACTGGTCAAACTGATTTAAAATAGATGCAAAAAACTAATTTGAATCAATATTTTTCAAAAAAATTATTATATTTATTTTATTATTTTTTAATTTAATCTAAAACATTTTTAAGATAAATAAAAATATGGTTAAATTATTTGGTAGGCCCTCGAACTTTTAGGCAATTTTTAATTAAGTTAAATATTCTCTAAAATAAAACAAAGGCAAAATCAAGATAGAATAATAAAAATAAGGTTAAATTATTGAGTAGGTCCTGAAGTTTTATATAATTTTTAATTAGATCACTATACTATTTTTTTTAATTTAGTCCTTATTAAAGAATATTTCGTTCTAGTTAACAAAATATTCATAGCAATTTAATTGAGGGATCCAATTAAAAATATTTAAAAGACTAAGAACTCAATTAAGCAAAAAATTAATATAACGACCCAATTAAAATTACCTAAAAGTTCAAGAATCTACAAAATAATTTAACCTAAAAATATATATTTAAGAATTACATATAGGTATAAATTATTTTATCAATTATTATTAATTTTTATCATATAAAACATATAATTAAGTCATTTATATTAATTTATAATTTTTTATACCTTGATTTCTTATATTTTTATACTAGTTTATCATTTAAAATATTATATAATTTTACAAAATATAAATTTAATTACAATTTAACCACAATTAAATCAATAAACCACAAACCAATATATACACCTGTTCAATTTCCTGTTCAGATTTTAAAACATCGCGTCTATGTTTCGTAAAACTAGACAATGTCGTAGGATAGATAACCAAAAAATCTGGACCCGTGCGAGTAGCACTACAGATTGTTATGAAAAGACATCTGAATAGGTTGTGCTTGATTTTTGATCCGTGGGCCAATTAGTTTGGGCTATGTTCGATTGTTCGCTTTTTATACTAAAATGCATTGGGTGCTACTATTCCCACCCTAGCTTTTCCTATTTTCACCTTAACTATTGTTTTTATTTTCTATTCCAAAAATAGCCTCTAATGGAGGCACGTTTTTGTTGTGATTTTGTACAACAGAAACACATTTCCATTATCATAGAAGGGGTGCGTTCATTTATACATAACAAAAACGCGTTTTCGATATATATTTGGGATTGATATATAACAAAAATATGTTTTCATTATGTATTTTTAAATTAGTTGTTTATATTTATTAAATTCATTTATTTTTTTAAGGGACAGCTTTTAATGGTTCGTTAACGCATGAGCAGGGCACATGTTTGAATTGGTGTGATCTGGACCCTTGATTTATTGTATGCAATATCGACCGTTTCCTTTTTTTTTATGCACAAGATATCACTTTTAATGATTCTTTATTGCGTGGACAGGACATGTGTTTGAATCGGTGCAATCCAAACCTTCAATTCAGTCGGTGCAATTTGGACCATTTCTTTTTCTAATGCACAAGACATTGCTTTGAATGATTTTTTGACGCATGAATAAGACATGCACTTTAATCATGCGATCTAGACTCTTGATTTAGTTAGTGCAATCTCGACTGTTTCTTTTTTTGATGCACAGGACAAAGTCTTTAATACTTCTTTGATGCATGAACAATATCTGCATTAGTATAAAAAAGATGTGTGATCTAAAACACTTACCATTACCTTTCTTGATAGCCATCTTCATTCTATAGTGTTTCTTCTTCTTTGAAGATGGGTGGATTCCTTGCTACGGTGTATTACAATGGTCAAATTACAACAACATCTAAAGGGTTCTTGTTTTAATGTCCTCATGGTCCTGCTTTTCTTAGGGTCATTGAGGACATGATGGTTGTTACTCTAAAGAAAAAAAATTTAGGATGTGATTGGAAGTAGCAAAAAAATACTTGATATTCATTATTGTCAATCTATATCTTTAGGGGATGGTTGTGTTCATTACGAGTCTATAAACATTAAATACAACCAAAATGTGGCAAGGATATTGTCCATCTTTGGCCAATTTCGTAGGCATGCCCCAATTGAGTTGTATGCTACGTTAGGCAGATCTCCCAAATTCTTGCCCGTCTGCATCAACCACGAACAGCCAAAGAGATCATCATGTGTTTGCGTAAACCTAAGGCGTCAACTAATTCTAATGACCAAGCAATCGTTAGTTTAAGTGAACCATGATGATGTATCTTGTTTACTGTTATTTGTATTTGTATCAAATCTATGTAAAAGTACTTTTATTTTATCAAATAATATTATTCACGTTGTGTTTGTTTTTATTTTTATTGCATGCTATAATTGTAACAACGTAATAATGATACCTACATATATAAAATCATGAACGTCTACAAAATTTAAAAATATATATAATAAACTCTGTACATACAATATAAAATACTAAAACAAATATCAAACAATAATAAACAAAAATAAAAAGTCAATCCTTGGAAAGGTCGTCCTCCTTCGCCTCATCCTCAAACAATAATCACCATCCGTGCCCTCAGGCACCACCTTCTGCACGCAAATGTGAGTCGTTGGACGAAGACTTCGTCACAGATTGCACAGGCTACTACGGCACAAGAACTGGTGGAAGGCCTCGCAGAGGATCCCCCCTTAACCAGAGGAATCAGAAAAAGGTGAGAAACATGGTGGAACCACTGTAGGTAGCCATCGACAGATGTCCACGGAGCCATGTGCAACATAAAAACTCCTCTATCCACTGCGTGCGCCTGCCAGCCCTCCCAATCATCAAATTGGTTGGTCAACGAATGGAACTGAAAAGGCGAGGGGAGAAGTATCTCCTGGATGTACCCAAAATGCCTGAACACCCTTTCTAGTAGATGTGTGCACATATAGGGACCACACTTGATGAAGCCAGGGTAAAATGATATCGCCTCTAATAGCCAGACGACTCGGTGTGTGTCATACGACACCCATATGACATCATCCATCTACAGCTAGTCCAACATTTGCCTGGTCTCTAGTGCAAAGCCCATACCCCTCATTAACTTCCACCGATAGAGACGAGGATGCTACTTTGAGTAACCAAGAGTCGGCTCCCGTTCTAGAGTGGGGAAGTGCTCATAGATCCACGCATGTAATTGCCAATTAATATATTAAATTACATAAACAAAATAAACACTAAACACATATTTAGAAAAAATAAAAAATTGTACTATGATCAGGCTCATGTATCCTCCAAACTGCATTGTAGACTAGAGGCTAGCAACACTAAGCTGATTGTACAGGAATGCTAACGTAGCAAAACCCTAAAAGTATTCACTATAGGCTTAGAGATCATGGAAAGGTCTAAGTAGCAAACCTGCACATGCGTCAAGCTCTTGTCGAAGAATATTATGCATCCGACAAGATGTAACAGATAGGCTCCTGCATCAAATGTGATCTGTAACGACCCACTGCCTCTACATGACAACGTTACTACTTTTCTCTTAAGAGACTCATTTTAATAAAGATATTAGATTAATTATTACAAAACTATGCCTTATTTTTTTGTCCTTTTTTTTTCTAAAAAATCATAAAGAAAACTATCCCACTGAGAACTTCTAGATCACATATATAACCATCATCTATGGAATCTATCCATTTCAATTGAGGCAACTACACCAATGTATACATCAAGGAATCAAAAGAAATACATATACCAACATTATTAGTATATTTACATTAATAAGAAAAGGGTATAAAACAATCCCCAATAGCTGGTCACACTATACATCATGTTAAAAGAAATAAACAACAATAAAGGAATATCAATTCCTCAAAAGAAGAAAATAAATGAATAATTTCTCCAAGCTTGTTACATCTTGCCACTGGCTAGAGCGAAGCATCATTATAGACTGAGAAAAGATAGATCTGCCAAAATCTCACATATGCTCCCAACGCAAAGGTAAGCTTACTTGAAACAATAAACATATAGTATAAAGGAAAAGTAATAGAAAAATCTCTTAATCATATATCAATAATCAAACAAAATAATAACAACAACAATAGTACAACCATTACAACAACAATTTTTAACAATAACAACAACGATGACATTAGCAATACCTCTACCACTACTACCACCAACCATAACAACAAGAAGTAACAACGGTTACATCGGCAACACCTCCACCACTCATAACACAATCTCGACAATAACCACAGCCACAACAATCAGGTAACAACAACAACATTGCCCCCTCTACCAACACACAACCCAACAACAATAACAATAACAACTACCAAGTAACCACAACAACAACAACAACACTATCACCACCACCACCACCACCAACAACAACAACATCGAGATAACAACAACAACAACAACATCAACACTACCACCATCACCAACAACAACACAACCACAACAACAATGATAACAACATCAACAACTAGGTAACAACAACAACATTTTTATCACCACCAACAACATTAACTATAGAAGAAAACTTCATTTACATATAAAATTCAAATAAAATTCCATAATATATGGTCACATTCTACATTAGTGATATCAATCACCATGCTAATGCATGAAAACACTACTCTCGAGAGATTTTCAACAACCGAGCGATCAGCTAGGTCTTATCCCTTACCATGGCATCAACAACAATAGGTACCATACACCATTTAGGGATTGCCAACTTTGATCTATGGATAAGATTATGTGGTTTGTTAGGATAATTGTATGTAGGTTGTATATAGCTCACCGCGACTCAATGTTTGCACTACCTTGGCCTCTTACAGAATTGTCTATCCAATTATCCCCAAAGGGCCCATCCACAACTACCCCACATCCTATCCAACACTAGGTTTGAGGTCCATCTGAGCCTCAACTTCTATCAACCAACCAACTTATGTGCTTGCCCACATCACAACATGAGGTCCATCGTTAGCTACCTCAGCCGCCAACATATGCATGCGATGCATGTTCAACACCAACAACACTATTATCATCATCAACTGGTCATATTCGATCATAAACAATAATATCATCCAACACACCCAGTGAGCTTAATAAAGCACTACACATAACCACAATAATACAACAACACAACAACACCATGTAGGCTCAATTCAACACCTAGCATGGCAACTAAGTAAGGCCATATCTAAGCAGCCTATACCTCTTTAGGATTTCACCAATAAATCCCTTCCACAACAAGTGGAGGTCCTATCCAAGCAACCTTCCACTTCAACATCAACATAAATTTTGAAATCAAAACAACAACCTGTGGAGGTCCTATCTAAGCATCCTTCCACTTCAACAACATCTCCAACATCAACATCAATTTTTGAAATCAAAACAACAACCTGTGGAGGTCCTATCTAAGCAACCTTCCACTTCAACAACATATTAAACAAATCACCACAATAAGAATAAAAACCCATGTATAAAAAAAAACATTTGAACTTCTAACTTATCTTGAAATATAAATTTTGACATCTTTAGGAGTCAATAATATCATCAACCAACAACAACAATAATCACCTTAGAAAATCAAGCATATTTAGTAAATATATTCTTCCTTTAAAACTAGAACAACTCCCCAATATTCTAAAGTGTTGTACTTAGCATTAAATCTTTGGAATCAATGCTGTTTCACCTTTTTCTTGGACCCAAACTTTGTTGGATCTATGCTTAACACCATAAAACAAAGAAAATCTTGATATTCTAGTGTAGGGTGCCAATTCCATCGCTGGGCGCCAGAATTCGTTGCTTAGCGACAAACTTCCAATGAGCTTTTCAACATCCACTGCTAAGTGACAATTTCATCACTGGGCACTAGAATTTTTTTGCTGGGCAACAAACTAGCAGAGAGTTTTTTGTCATCTATCGCTAAGTGCCAGAATCTGTCGCTAAGCGATAATTTCGTCACTAGGCACTAAGATTCCATCGCTGGGCAATGGGTGTGATTTTTGTTATTCGCAAAAAGATGACCAAAGTCATTTTTGACAAAATCAATCAACACCAAGCATCACAAAACAATTCTAGTTACTTCTAAGACCTTTCTAATCGATTACATAATAATTTCATCCACCAATCATCAACAATTTTCAAAATCCCCTTTCAAAACCCATTTTTACCACGAACAAACTACATGACAACATTTATAAAAATTCAACTATTTCAAAAACATGAAATCAACATATCAGCAACCACTAACATAAAATCAACAAATAGTAAGCTTCCCTTACCTCTTGGAGACTCCAAAATTCGAATTAATGGAAGAGGAGAGAAATAGAACTTGAATTCTTGAGCCAAACTTTGAGGAGAACCTTTAAGAAGAGGAACAACCCTCACATTAAACCAAGAAAGACACAATTCTACTTGGTGGAATTGAGGAAATAGATGGGAGAAAGCTAGAAGGAGTTGGGAGAAGGAACTTAAAAAAAAAGTGAGGGAGAAGAGGGAGTCATCCTCTTTTTATAAAGGATTTAGGCAAAAAAGGGCTTTAGCCCACCAAGGCCCAACTTCCACCTCCGGACACTTCGAGGCTCAAAACTGGCTGAACACTACTATTTCCTCACTTAACTAACTAAGATATCACCAACAAAGGCATTTGGCTCAAATAACTTTTTCTCAAATTTCACTATTCAAACCGGAGTTTCCAAGCAAAACACCACATAAAACAACAACCACACTTCCACAATTTATTTATTATATCTTATTCACAATATTTAATTTCCACTTTTAATTATTAAACCATTATATCACACATTAGGAAAACACTAGGGTTACATGATCTGCCCAACTGCCTGCAGTGCAGCGTAGGTCTCCCTTAGCCATGATAAGGTGATGCATGCTCCTTTCGTGGTCACAACGTATGCCTTAGCAAAGGTCATGCCTAGCTCGTTCATCAACAAGCCCAATGTGCTGATGCAGTTGGCCGTGGGAACTTAGAAGTGCCTGCCTCATCATTTGGCAAAGGGCCTCATCTAGGATGATGGATACCATACAGCATGCATGGCATAATGAAGTTGAAACAATAATAATAAATTAACAAATAATTTAAATCAAATAAATATTTAAAGGATAAAAAAAAAGAGTAAAGGATACTAAGAAACAAAAACTTAAATTATTTAATTCATATAAATAATTAAAATAAAAAATTAATTTAAACATAAATAATTTAAATTATTTAATTTATAAAACAATTAAAATAAAATATTAAATTACAAAATAATTTAAATTATTTAATTCATAAATAAATAAATAAATATTTAATTTTAAAAAAAATTTAAATTATTCAATTCATATAAATACAAAACTATTTAAAAAAATTTATTTAAATTATTTAATTCATATAAATAATGAAAATAAATATATAATTTTAAAAATACATAATACATAATGGAATCACGATTTCGTTGTGTATCACTACACAACAGAATCGCAATTCCTTTTAATCTAAAACTAAAAGAAAAAGAAAAAGAGACAACTCACTAGAATGCAAAGTGACAACTTTCGGCTAGGGATGACAATCTTACCTAGACCTTATGGGTACCCGCAAAAAATACCCACAATGGATAAGGTAAATACCTACTCAATGTGAATGAGGTTGGGGCAGGATATTTACCTACAAATTTTAATGGGGATAGGTGCGGGTATGGGCACTATAGTAGAGTTGAGTATACAGGCCAGCCCGCCCGTTTAGGCCTAGCCCACAAAAGTCAAAAAAATAAATAGGCTGGCCAAGCCCGCCTGCAAGATAAACAGTCCTGCATTTTAAGGCTTGTGTCTACCCCACATAGCCTGTGAGCTAACGGGCCAATTTGCGGCCTGTGAAATAAACTACTTTCAAGATGAGGAGGCTGGACACACAGAAGGTTGCGTAACGAAGTTTGCGAAGTTCTCTTTATTGTATGATTATGTATTCGCTTGTGAGTTTTGAAAACAATGGAGTAGACGTAGGGTAGTTTATAATCAAGTGATTTGAAAGTTGAAACTGCAGTTGAGTAAAAAAGTGCAAAGCTATTACTTTATTGTTTGGAAAAGTTGCTCTCCAAGGTTCGAAAGTCACACTGGTAATTCATGAAGAATAAATTACAAATTATAGTTCCAATATTGTACTTTTAATCTCAGTTATTATAAGTCCAATTGTGTATATGATAATTTATCACTTATTTTTTAAAAAGTATGCTAATAATTATAATTTTTTGTTAAAATACTTTCAAAACACTCAAACACACCCTTGTGGAAAAGCACCTATGGAACAAGTAATCATACAAAGTTTGAAGGTAAAGTAAGTGTCCAAGTAAGTCTATTTTTTTTTCTTCTCAAAGGACTCATAAAAGCCCATGGGCAGGCCCATAAGCCCACGGATAAATTTGCTTAAAACGCAAGTTAAATGGTCCGGGCTGAAAAGCCTACACTCTTAAATGGACCATATTTTTTAGGATTGTAGCCCACACGAACTGTGGGCTACACAGGTGGCCCGCGGGCCTTGACCTATATGCCCAACTCTACACTATAGTACCCACCCCACTCCACCCCATACCCGCACCTGTAACATCCCAGGCGCTGACGAAGGCGGGGAGTGATTGCCGGTGCAAAAGAGATGAGGCACGGACAATGAGCTGCTCTTGGCAGGCTTCCAGCAGGAGGGGTACATGAATGAATCAAATACATACCTGAACGAGAGGGATCCAGAGGCTATGCAGGTATGGGACTGTACAGTTGAGGATAGCTTAAAGGAATTAATAAGTGCTACCTATACCAACAAGATGCATTTACTTTTCGGTAGCCCATCACTTAAGAACTCCATAGTTAAGCGTGCTTGACTTGGAGCAATTTAAGGATGGGTGACCTACTGGGAAGTTTCCCGGGAAGCGTGTGAGTGAAGACAAAGCACGCTGAAAAGTCTTGTGTTGGTTTGTGGGGATAGTCACTCATCCTAAAAGCGACCGGGCGTTACAAAGTGGTATTAGAGCAGGGCCTCTCTCCCAATACGGTGTGGTTCGAGGACGAACCAAGCGGAAGCTGGTGGGCATGTAACATCCCGGGCGCTGACGAGGGCGGGGAGTGATCGCCGGTGCAAAAGAGATGAGGCACGGACAATGAACGGCTCCTGGCAGGCTTCCAGCGGGAAGGGTACATGAATGAATCAAATACACACCCGAACGAGAGGGATCCAGAGGCTGTGTAGGTATGGGACTGTACAGTTGATGATAGCTTAAAGGAATTAATAAGTGTTACCTATACCAACAAGATGCATTTACTTTTCGGTAGCCCATCACTTAAGAACTCCATAGTTAAGCGTGCTTGACTTGGAGCAATTTAAGGATGGGTGACCTACTGGGAAGTTTCCCGGGAAGTGTGTGAGTGGAGACAAAGCACGCTGAAAAGTCTTGTGTTGGTTTGTGGGGACAGTCACTCATCCTGAAAGCGACCGGGCGTTACAACACCTCTATGTGTGTGTGTGTGTGCATTCTCTTTAATATTATATATATTGAAAAGATAAATTTTAGTGATTATTATAATATTAAAGAACTTAATTTATTTTAAAAAAATAAAAATATTGTAAGAAGTACAAACAAAAATAAGGGTTTGATTTATATGCATTGTTATGTAATATATATATATATATATATACTCAATAGGTATTTGCCTTATCACAACATCATATTATTGAATATAGAATAATTAAATTCTATTAAAAGTCTGTAAAAAAAAGCTTTGCACTGATATTATATATAATTAAATTTCAAAAATAATTTATACTCTATTAAAAATATTAAATTATATAAAAAGATTATATTCTTTTTCAATGTAAGCATTGCTTCTAAAATATTATTAAAAATATTTATAATTATTGTTATTGTTGAGCGTAATTTTTTAAAATTAAAATTATTCAAATTTTATTTGATATTAAATATGTTAAAGAATATATTGAATAAATTTTTATTTATATATTAATAGTGAAATGTTAGAAATAACTAATTATAAAATTTTGAGCAATAATTTTGTAATTGATAAAAAAATAAAAATGAGTTTTGATAATTTATTAAATTAAATATTTAATATAAAATCGCTTAAAACCTTAGAATCTTTTGCTACTGCTCTACACTTAAGGACGATGGGAGTATGAGTATATAGGTGTCTAGCGGTTACGAGGATGAAGATTAAAGTTACTACCTACGCAAGTATAGGGCCGGATACAAGTAATTTTTTCGTACGCGGGTATGGGGACGGGTACTATAGTACCCTACCCAGACCTTACCCATTGTCATCCTTAATTTTAGCGAGGTTATGATTGCCTAAGGGAGGAACTTCCGATGAGATCAACAATACTTTGGCTAGATGAATTTTCAACGCTGTCAATAGTGATCCAGCGAAGAACAAAAATGAAAGGGGGGAAAGTGAAAGGGAAGAGGAAGTTTGAGGGGTGGGGTGGAAGGGATGGGAAGGGGATGGGTGAAAATTAATTTAAAAGTGGGATGGAAAGGGAAGAAGCTGGGGTGGTTAGGTATTGTGAATACCAATTTTATCTGGGCAATCCATGCAATAAATAATAATGAATTTTTTTAAATAATAATAAATAAATAAATAATAATAATAATAATAATAAATAAATAGATACTTTTTAGGGAATTTAGTTTTTGGGCTATGTAAACTTAAAAGCCCATCCAAAGGGAAAATTCGAAAATACTGGTTTGGACTTGCCTAGGCCCATTATTGATGCAAAGAGGCAAGAGTGAAATAAAGAAACTGAGACAGAAAGGGAAGGCGCCATGTTTTTTTTAAAAACTTGCAACGCAAGTTTCTTTTGGAGGATATAAATAGGGGAAGAATGGTTTTCATTAAGGGAGGGAGAATTCATTTTTTTTCATTTTTGGAGACGGACAAAAAAAAAAGAAAAAAACAGAGGTAGAAAGCCAAAAAGGGAGAAAGGATCTAGAAAAGGAATTGGATTGTGATCATCTTGTTCTCACGTTCATCTCTGCGTTCCTCTCGCTAGTAGAAACTTGGAAGGTCCTTTTCTTCACCCTATGCTATTATTCTCACTATGTAATCTTCTAGCATCGTTTATATTATAGCTAACTTTGGAATAAACTGTCTCTGTGGCTGGTTTTCTTTCGGTTGTGTATATAATTTTGCTTGCTTAGTTGTCTAATTTGTCTCATAGATATTCCTCTTTCCATTTTGATTGAACAAACATCTTCACTATTCCATCTATGTACTCAAGCAACTATCTCGTTCACTCCTCCCTCGCATCTCACACATGTCCACGATGATAAATTTTTGCACAGATAAATTGCTATTCTCCGCATCTCACAGTAAAAGACACACACAATAGGCATAGAGATCAAGGTTTAATCGCGTTAACGAAATGCACACACTATGTCGCATTGTTATACACAAATCTGCAAGTTCACCAATGCAAAGTGAATTAACTCGCATCAAACACACACGTAACAATCTAATCATAATTCAAAAATCAAAATAAAAAAGGAAGAAAAGTCATCTCGCTTCTCTGCTATGAATCGTGTCTCCGCAATGCGCACGTCAATGTCGTGCGAATCTCTTCCAACACCGTCGTTACTCTCTCTCCGCCAACCATGACCATGTGCCTCCGCGAACCCTTGCCGGCGTCACATCGTTCCTGTGTCGTCATCCCTACGCTCACATTCGCAAACCTCTACCGCACTTTCGCAAATCGCCGACAATCACTGAGAATTCGTCACACCGTAAGCGGAGACGTGTTTCCATTCGTAGTTTCAGAGTTTTCACACCAACACGGGAATCTCCGAAATCTCCCCCCTAAGAAAGGCTATATGCTTTCTTCCCCTTCTAACTCCTATGCGACGGCGCAACCCAATTTGTGCCCTCCCCCTGCGTCTTGTCTCGAAGCTGTACAACTTGGGGAAAAGGGCTACGGCCTGGATTTCAAAATGGGCTTAAGCCCAAGTGGCAGTTTTTTTTTTTTCATTAGACACGTAAAAGAATAGGGATCTTTTTTTACGTTAAGCATAACTTTACGAATCTGATATTAAAATATGTTTACATATTTGCTACGGTGAAGATCGTTTAGACCTTTGATTACTTCGGGTTTTTTTTTTTGATAAAACATTTTAAGATCAATATTTTTTTATTGGCAATCAGAAGAACGATTATTCTTTTTATTCTTGTTAAACTTCCCGTTTTTTTTTTTTATGTTTTCAATATAAAATTAATAATGAAGTAAATAAACAATTAAACTTAATAATAGCCACTTAAGATGCACTTCTTATTTGGATATTATTAAAGTTTTTAATGTTAATGATAATCATTTAAGATGCACTTCTTATTTGGTTATCATTTTTTTAAATAATAATAATAATAATAAAAATAAAAATAAAAATATAATGATAATAATAACATTAATTAAAACAAGAAAATATATTTTTATTTAGCAAAGGTTTGATGATAGTTACTTTGGATGCACTTCCTATTTGACTATTATGAAGTCTTAAAAGGTATATTGATAACCACTTTAGATGCACTTTTAATTTGGTTACTGGGTATGCCTTTACCATACTAAAAATAAAATAAATAATAATAAAAAACAATCCATCAACAATTTTTTTTTCTTTTTTTTTTTTTACACAAAGAACTACGTGAGTCTGATTCCTCATTGACACCTGAGCATACGTAGGAGCAGGGGCCTACCCCTGTCGATCTCAACAAAAATAAAAAAAATTAATGTCTTTCCAAAAACAAAATGTTTCTTCTAAAAATAAAATTCTTAAATAAAATAAAGACATTTTCTTTTTAGGGATAAAATAAATACTTTAGAAGCTATCCTTTTGCACATTTAATTAGGAGTAACTGTCTTTATGACGGATGTTGTAGGGTGCTAACACCTTTCCTACGTGTAACCGACTCCCGAACCCATATTTGGTTTCAAAGACTATTTCTTCTTTTTAAAGGTTTTTTTCCAAGGTTTTCCCTAATAAACTTTGGTGGCGGCTCCTCTGATTTTAATTCTTTTTTGCCATCTGGTTGTGACCCTGGTTACGATAGGTATTTTCACTATTTTTTTTTTAAAGTTAGGGGTGAGAAAAGAAAAGAAAAAAAGGTGAGAATAGTAGCACCCAAATGGGTCACTTGCTTTTAAGATTAATAGTAGAGGGCTGATATTCTCACTCTAATTTTCGCTAATTTCACCTCATATTTTGTTTGATTATTTTTTTTCAAAAATATCCTTGAATGAAACATGTTTCCATTGTACAAAATACACAATTAAAAAGGTGTTTTCATTGTGTATGGAGGTCACACCCCCTAACACAACAAAAACACTTTTTCATTGTGCACAATACACAATAGAAATGTGTTTTCATTGTGTTAATTTTTTCAAAAAAATTAATTGAAGTATTAATTATTATATAATTTTCCCTTTTTAATGTTTATCAAATTAATTATGATATAAATTACATTTTTAATTGAAATTAAATTAATTATGATATAATTTACTCTTTTTAATAGTAATTGAATTAATTATGATACAAATTTTCTTTTTAATTGAAATTGAATTAATTACGATAAGTTACCTTTTTTAATAATAATTGAAATAATTATGATGCAAATTTTCTTTTTTAATAATAATCAAATTAATTATGATACAATTTTAAAAAATATATGATACAAGTTACCGTTTTTAATAATAATCGAATTAATTATTATGTGAATGACCCTTTTTAATAGTAATTGAATTAATTATGATGCATCTTATGATACTATTGAAAACGGTAATTTGCATCATAATTCATTTGATTACTAATAAAAGAGTAATTTACATCATAATTAATTTGATTATTATTAAAAATGGTAATTTGTATCGTATATTTTTTAAAATTGTATCATAATTAATTTGATTATTATTGAAAAAGAAATTTTGCATCATAATTATTTTGATTATTATTAAAAATGGTAAATTATATCGTAATTAATTTGTTTTTAATGAAAAGGGTAATTTATATCATAATTGATTCGATTAATATTAAAAATGGTAAATTATATCATAATTAATCTTTTTCAAAAAATTAACACAACAAAAACGTGTTTTTGTTGTGTATCAAACTTTGATACACAACGAAAATGTGTTTCCGTTAATAAAATAGGGGTGGAAAGAAGAGAAAGAGAAAGAGTAAAAGAAAGTAAGGGAAAAATGGATATTTTACCCCTTTTTTAAAAGTTAGAGGTGAAAAAAGAAAAAAAGAAAAAAGGTGAGAATAGCATAACCCTTACTAGTATAATACTTGTGCTGTTGTAGGGTTACGTTAGTTAGATATATTGAGCTTAAAATAATTACTTAAAATAAAATAAAAAATTAAATAATATTAATGTAAAATATTAAATAGTATCAATGTAAGAGATTGAAGCAAGAAAAAAAATAAGATAAGTAATTTTTAAGATAAAATACTAATTCAAAATATTATCGTAGTATGGATAGCCATCACATTTTACAGTTTTACTCATCTAAAACAATTTTAAATTCACAATTTAAACAAAAAATTGCATGAATAAGAGCATGTGAAAGTTAATAGATATGATATATGCACAATAATGTTGATATTTGGTACAAATATATTGACAAGGACCTATTTAATCATTGTCCTTAACTCAATAATTAATCTTATAGTTGTACCTATATGAGATATCTTACCAAATATTGAAAAATATTTTGTTGAAAATTTTCTCTTGTAAAAATAATTATATTTCCATGTTAAATTGAAATCTTCTATAACGCAAACCTAAAATCTATTGTTGAGATGCATTTATACAATCCACAAAATAATTAGAAAATATTTTATTTGTGATGTTAAAGAAGAAAATTTTAAAACTATTTTGTAATTAAAATGTATTTAATAAATCATTTACTCATGTAATTTTAAAAATAAAAAATCTTATTGAAAATATTACACAAAAAGATATTTAAAATTTAATTGTTCAAAAAGAAATTATATATATATTTTGAAAATTATTTTATATTGATAAATAATAATTTAATCTCATATCATTATAAGAATCTCAAATAGAATAATATTAAAATATTGTTAATTCAATTAGTCAAATAAATGATGTTTAACTAATTTCATTAGTTTATATATAAGTCATTTTCCCATAAAAATGTAAATATTAATTATTTAAATAGAAAAATACATGTGTTTGAATTTAAAATTATTTTTAAAATATATCTTTAATAGGATATTATATCTTAATTATTGTTATTATATTATCAACTCAAGAGTAATATGTTGCAATAGAAGTGTGTTGTGACTTTAAATAAAGTTTACTTTCAATATCAAGAAATCAACAATTCTTACTTTGAAAACGACACTACCTAACCATTACTGATAAATCAAGGATTAGTCTCATGGTTAGGGATTATAAAAAATTCACACTAATGAATTTTTGCCACATTTGTATATTTGACTTATGATTTAAATATATAAATTTATTTTCGAAGGAGGAAAAAATGAAATGAATTGATAGCAAATTATTATAAGATTTTATGTTTTCTAATTCTTTTAAGGAAGACATAAATAATTGTAGGGAAAATAGAATCTCTACAACAACAACAAAACCTTCCAATATTATTTGAGAATAAAAATTATTGTTATATCACCGAAAAAGATTTTTGTTAGAATCATTAGCAAAAATGATCAAATGGGCAAATTGGATTTGAATACTAGAATGAGTATTCTCAAGTAAAATAAATGAACTTTTTCTACTCATTTATAAATGGGGCAAGGTGTGGGTAGCAATGTACTTTTACATACGGGTACTAGCTATGTGAAATTACATAAACACCCCTCATTAATATTTGCATGTTTTCAATTTGCTTATTTAATTTTATTTTAATAGCAATTTATTTGCATGGATTTGTTTTATTTAATTTTTTAATTTATATTTTAACAAATATTTACAGATTTCTGTGAATATCCATTGAAAATTATAAAATCTATTAATACTCGTTTAACACATACAATACTGCTATAAGGCAAGGTACGAGCCATATTTTCATCTAAGAGGTGGGTTATAGGAGGTTATTACTTGTCCCTGCCCCACCCCATTATCATTCCTACTCATAGTTGTGTTTCAAGAGATACCTTGTCAAATAGTAAAAAACATTATCTAAATATTTTTCTTCCTCAATGTATGTAAAAGGAATTATGTTTTCATATAAAACTTAAATCTCCTACAATGTAGAAATGAAAAATGTTGTTTATGTGCATTTATGCAATGCATGAGACAATTAAAAAATATTTTATTTATGATGCTAGTGAAAAATAATTATTTAAAACTATTTTGAAATAAAAATATATTTAATAGATCAATTACTCATGTAATTTAAAAAATAAAAAATCTTACTAAAAGTGTTGTGTGAAGAAGATATGTCTATTATAACTATTTTTTTCAAAAAACAAAAACATGAGTATACTTTAAAAAATCTTATATGCAGACATAAAAATAAAAAATAATTTAATTTTATGGGTCATAAAAATCTTAAATACTATCAAAAGATTGTATTACTTAAATAAAATAATTTTGAAACATTATTAATTCAATTTCTCATATAAATTATGTTTAATTAATTTTATTAATTTATATAAAAATTATTTTTTCCATAAAAATGTAGATATTAAGACTTTTAAATGGTAAAAGATACATGTGTTTGAATTAATTATAAATTAATTTTAATATATTTATCATGTATTTACATGTAAAGTTTTTTAATGTTGATCAATATAATTTTAGCTTAAATAAATTTTGATCCCTGTAATTTTGTACTTTTTTGAATTTAGTCCTTATTCACTTTTTTTTATTTATATTTTTGTCCCTTTTTTTTTCCGTCAGCTTTATTGATCCTCGCCGTTAAGTTGAGTCTTTTAAGCGATGATGTATCCCTTTGATAGCCATATCACTCAATGCCACGTGTCCCCACTTTGCCATATCACATATAAATTAGTTTTTACTTTTTGTTTTACATCCCTAAATACTATCATGTTCTTCCTCAACGTGACATAGATCCACTTGCAGCAGGGAGCAGTGATTTGGAGTCTGCAGCAACCTTCTCTGATAACACTTTCTTCCAACTCCTATCAATGTGATTTCCATTCTTCACTTACACCAAAAAACCACCCAACTTTTTGCCTCTAAATCACGCTACCCATTCCCTATTGTGCAGGTTACCAACGTCGTCTTCTTCCTCACACCTGCAAGGCTGCAAACGACATGCATGCATGCAGAAACAACAGAGTGTTACTAAGATACCTTCCCAACATAATCATTAGCCTCACCTACCAGATGAATGTTCATCCCTGGTGTGAGAAAGCATGCAAATGACTGCCCAACACTTCCTATAAATGTGGAAGCAAGGAGAATTTTTTTTATAACTTTCAATTAAATATTAATATTGGATTTCAAACTGCAAATTAGGACATCTTAATTTATATTCAACTGTCCAGCAACACCAGTGTCACCGTACTTCTTTACAATGACACAAGCTATACGTCTACAAACAGCTAGCACGATCAATGTTGTATATTTTTATGGTCTTTTTAACTAACTTTTCATTTTCAATGGCATCTGCAATCTGAAAAATGATAGATCTAATATTGCTGCCTCATATATGACATTGTCCTGTAAAGCACAGACAACCATTTTCCTCATCTCATTCCATATTTTATCAAAAACAAAAGTTAGAGTTAATCAAGAAGGGAAAAACAGCCACGTTCCAAAATTAGAGGTGCTGGGATTTTGGCTCAATGACATAGTGAAGTAGGATTTTTTTTTTTTTCCCCATCCAACACCTCATACTCTCAATTTGCACTTTTTTACCCTTTTTATGAGTTAAATTAACTTCGGGAAAGACATAACTTGATAAGTTTTTTTTTTTAAATCAAAGAGTAATATTTATTTGAATAAAGAAATTTTGAGAACTATGAAATCAATTCAAGGAATAAAAAGATATCAGACATTCTCAAAAATCACTAGTAGGGATAAAAAAAATCAAGGTACCAGAAGAGCATAAAAGTGGAAGCCAACTCATCCCCCACTCCCATCCTCGATCAACGGCTAGGAAGCAACATGGGTTGTAGGCAGTTGGATCAAGTCCAGTTGTGGTCAAGCAATGCAAAAAAAAAAAAAAAGGATTACGTCATTACTTAACAGATTCACTTAACTGCAGGAACTTTATCATGGACGGAAAATAAAACTAGGGACAGAATCCATCAAAAAAAGAGGGATAGAATCTAAAGGTAAAAAGACGCAAAATTATAGGACCAAAAACCTATTTAAATTTATAATTTTTATATATGAAGTTATTAAAAATAAATTCAAAATATTATTATGTAGTAAATATATTAACTAATTAGGTTGAAATTGATTTTTCATATAAAAATTTCTATGGAACTTTTATTTATGAAATTACTAAAAATGATTTTATACAATTTTACAGTGAAAATAAAGTTAGTTAATTAAATTATAATTAATTTTAATATATATTTGTATAAATTTATCATTCACTTAATATAAATAATAACATATTTTGATAGCAATTCTATGCTGTTAATATATTAAATGTTTCAAGTAAAATTTAAATATCTTGTAGACAATGTTTATTTAATTTTATTATTATATGTTTATAAATTATAGATTATAAATTTCTCTACAGTGCTATAAATAAAAAGGAATATAATATGAAGTTGTATTAGTAACAAACTAACAATAATAAGAAAGCAACGTTACTCAAACCTTGTCAAAAAAAAAAAAAACAAGAAAGCAACGTCCAAAAAAAAAAGAAGAAGAAAAAGAAAGGTTTCTGTAGATAGACGGAAGAACAAAAGACATGATGTGTGATAACATTACTCTATACATACAAAATGACCAAAATAGTCATCGTTTATACCCGTGCTATTGCACGGGTTCATGTCAATTTCTACACATATTGTAAAATTATTATACATATAATTAAAAAGATAAATCATTATATTATTATTAATGTATTAAAACTACATATTTTTTGAATTTAAAATAATTACCTAAAATATAATTAGAAATTTGAATAATGCTAATGAAAAATATTAGATAGTAGTACTAACATTATCTTGGTTTGAGTAGAATTTAGCTCATATCTCTTAAGTAAAATTTTTGATTCAATCTTGTGAATGAAAAAAAATGTGATTGAGAGAAAAGACTCTCCTAAAGTAGTCAATCATGTTCCCAACAGTGAGGGTGTAATTATATTGGGTCAAGATTGATCAATTGGGTTTGATCTATTTTAAGACCCAACCCAATGAAATGTAATTGGGTTGGTTTTGTTGGTTTTTTTGGTAAGAAACCCAAATCAAACCAACCTGACCTGAATTGGGTTGGTTTGGTTGGGTAGTTGAGTTGAGTTGACTGATTACAATGTCATTATATTCTAAAAATTCAAAAAAATAAAAAAAATTATCCAAACAAATATAATACAAAAGATTAAATGTAAAGATAACATTTCATAACTAAAACTAAAAAGAAAAAAAATGAGAATCACACTTATAAAAAATGAGGCTAACACTATATTGATCATAGTAGCCTCAACTTGTATTTAGAGCCCATTAGGTACTTGTAACCCATTTGATCATAGATACTTTAAACCTATAATATGATTACCAAAACACATACTGGATAGTGTTAACGTAAAAGATCAAAGTAAAAAAAGAAAAAAGATAAAGTATAAATTCAAAATGTTATTGTTATATAGATAACCATCATATTTTGACATTCTACTCATCTAAAACAATATTGGCTACACAATTTAAATAAATAAAATCTCAAAAATAAAGAGTATGTGAAATTTAATAGGTATGTATATAAACAATAACATTGATATTTGGTAAAATAACCTTACCTAACCTCTAACAATAACTCAAGGATTGGTCTCATGATTGTGTCTATAGAGATACCTTATCAAATAGTGAGAAACATTATCTTGAAAATTTTCTTCCTCAATGAAACTTAAATTTACTACAATGAGAAAATGAAAAATACTTTTGAAATGTATTTATGCAATACATGAAGCAATTAAAACATATTTTATTTATGATATTAGTGAAAAAATAATTTAATACTATTTTGCAATAAAATATATTTAATAAATCAATTATTTACGTAATTTAGAAAAATAAAAAATCTTACTAAAAATATTATGTGGAGAGGATTTGCCTATTATAACTAAAATTATTTTTTAAAACAATTAATTATGATTATACTTTAAAAAATCTTATATACAGACATAAAAATAAATAATAAATTAATTTTATGGGTCATAAAAATCTAAAATAGTATGGAAAGATAATATTACTTGAATAAAATATTTTAAAACATTATTAATTCAATCTCTCAAATAAATTATATTTAGTTAATTTTATTAATTTATATATAAATTATTTTTTCCATAAAAATGTAAGTATTAAAATATTTAAATGGTAAAAAATACATATGTTTGAGTTTAAAATATTATTAAAATATAGAAATTCTAAATAGAATACTATATCTTAATTATTGTTATTATATTATCTATCTAATGGTGTCTAAGTGTAATGGAAGTGAATTGTAACTTTATATGAATTTTTAGGAATTCAAGAATTGTTATTGTTGAGGTGTATTTATGTAATACATGAAGAGTTTTAAAAACATTTTATTTATGATGTTATTGAATAAATGATTTAAAATCATTTCCAATAAAATTAGATTTAATAAATTAAATTTTAATATATTTATCATGTATTTATGCAAAAGTTTTCATCCCTATCATATAGAGATTAATCAATAAAATTTTGATACATAAAATTATTAAATATAGAATCAAAATATTATTCTGTAATAAATATATTTGCTAATCAGGTTTAAGTTGGTTTTTCATACAAATTTCAAATTCACAATTTAAATATTAATTAGCAGAACTTTCATTTATGAAATTATTAAAATGATTTTGTACAAATTCTAGGTGACAATAATGTTAGTGAATTAAATTATAACTAATTGTAATATGTATTGATATAAATTATCACTCACTTAATATAAATAATAACATATTTTTATAGTAATTCTATACAAGTTAATATATTAAATATTTCAAGTAAAAGTTGAATATCTCGTAAACAATGGTTGTTTAGTGTTATTCACATATGTTTGTAAATTATATTTAGGAACAATGATAAAAAAGAAAAAAAAAACTATGCACACAGACAGATGGATGAGCGGTGAAAAGAAAGGCTCAGTAACATTGCTTTGTGCATATGAAAAGACCAAAATGATCATCATTTGAGCGGGAACAATTTCTTGACATGTTCTCTGTCGATACCTTATTTTCTTATATAGTAAATAGACTAGTCGATTACTAGTGCATTCGCATGGATCACGTTTGTCTTTATGCATGTTTTAAAACCACTTATGTATATAATTATTTGTTTAAAAATAAATAATAGAGCATATGAGACAAAACCAAATATTTTGACCAGAACTAACCAATAGGAGAAATGTACTTATATTTTTTAATTTTTAAAAATTAACATGATAAAAAATGAAATGAAATTTCAAAAATAGTACTTATATATTTAATTAATTACTTTTTTAATCTCACAATATATCATTTTATAAATTTATTACAAACATTGAATGCAATGAAATGTAACCAATTTGATATAATATTATTTCATATTTAATTTTGGATAATAATATTTTAGATTTAAGTCAATTAGATTTTTTTGGTAGAGACCACACGTATCTTTTATAGGAGGTAATTCTGGTTGACCTGAGTAGGACCACTATGAGTGAAAAAATTCCCATTCTGAGTATTTAACGTAATTACATATTTATGACTCAAATTTTAAACTACGAGTTAAGTTAGAACAACCTCGTATCATGTCAGTTGATCCACACACTCAGTAATTTAAGTAAATTCTCTTTCGAACTTTATTTTTTATTTTTTTAAATTAATTCAAAAATTTAAAGTACATCTATAAATTAAAAATCATAAAATCAAATAAAGTAACACATTGAAAATTTTGAAAAAAACCAAAGTTAAATAAAATCAAATAAAAACATTAATGGCCCATTTATATACAATATATATACACCTATTTTTTTTCCTTCTAGTTAACGATTTGCGTTAGCTTTTTTGTGTACTTTTTTTTTTGGTTTATATTACCTTTTTGTGTGCATTTATATTTATTAGAATGCCATAAGATTTTTTTTATTTAATTAATATTATATTATTTTTATGTTGAAATATCTTTCATATAATTTGATTTACATTCATATTAAAATATAATTGGATAAAATTTTCCTCTTTTAAAGATTAGTCCCTTTCACTATGTGACCCTCTCTACTCCTGTTTTAATATTTACTATTGAGTACAAAAATAATTGGAAGCTATTTTATTTAATTAGATGTTTTAAATTTAATTCCTTACAAATACAATTGTATTAAAAGCTTAGAATAAAAATTTATTCCATATTATAGTCCTACATATCATTGTTGATGTATTTAATAATTTAATAATATTTTAATATTTTAATAATAAATAATTAAAAATATTTAGCTTGTATTAATTTAAGAAAAAATATAGATGATAATATTAACTTATTATCCTAGATATTCTTTCAATCAAAGACAGCGATAATTTGTTCTATTCCGTCTCTTCCCTTTTCAGCCTATGGTTTGTGCATTGGAAAAAGAAATAAAGCTAAATAGAATCCCTTTTTTTTTTACGGGATGTCAAGCTTTTAGCGTTATTAAATCACTCTTGATTTAACAAATATTGATTAGAGAAAACAAGTTATGCACTATCAGTGTAAAGTAATTTTATATTGTCATTCAATCACAAATCACTATTTATTGTAAATTTGTCGACTTTTATAATAAATATTTAAAAATCATGTCAATAGTGATTTATGATTGGTTGATATTATAAAACTTTTTATACTGATAGTACATGACCATTAAAATTTATTAATTATATTTTATTAAACAAATATTGCTTTTCATATTTCATGATTTAACATTATAATATACGATGTAATAATAATAACAATAACAATAATAATATTCTGATAATTTAGCAATGTTTTAGTAATAATAACAACAATAATAATAATATTCTGATAATTTAGCAATGTTTTATCTTTTCAGTCCTAAACCATGTCTTATCAAAAGATAAAAAAAAAAAACCCACGTCTTATCATCCTTATAAATTTTTTAAAAATGAAATATTATTTTATTCACTTGTGACTTATAAACAAAAGAACCATTCAATATATAATACCTTATAGATTAGTTGAGATCATTTTTATAAACCAAGTAATCTAAACTTTATACAAAACTCACAATTAGCATAAGTTTTGAAAACTGTCAAAAAAGAAGAAGAAAACATAACTTTTTTTTTTCATATTGCCATAAAGTTAAAGCAATTAAATCAACACTGAGTCAATTAATACATTTTTCACTATTTTTTAAAACAACCAAATAAAAATTAATTGAAATATCTTAAATTAAATAATGGAAAAATTTAATCAGCTTTCGTTACCAACAATTATTTACAAAACTATTTAGATTATTTATTAATATCAATATAAATATATATTTGACATCAACATGTTACTATATTCATGAGAAACAAATACTTAAAATGTATCTGAAATTTATAAGTAATGGTAGTCAAGTCATTTAAAAAATATTTTTACGATTACAAATTATTTTTTATAAATTTATATATCAATTTAAATTTAAACATTTATTATTTTAAAAATACATAAGGTGTTAGTAAATCATTCATTTTTTAGAACATATATTTATTATATTTTATTAAACAAAAATTAGTTTTCATATTCCACGATTTAACATTATAATAATAATAATAATAATAATAATAATTTAGTGAGGTTTTGCTTTTTCAATCCAAAACCACGTCTTATCATCCTTATCAATTTTTAAAAGAAATATTATTTTCTTCACTTGTGACTCATAAACAAAAGAACCATTTAATAAACAATATCTTATATATTATTTGAGATCATTTTTATAAATCAGATAATCCAAACTTTATACAAAACTCACAAGTAGTTATAAGTTTTTAAAACATAATTTATTTTTTTTCCTACTGCCATAAAGTTAAAGCAATTAAATTAAAATTGAGTCAGTTAGTACATGTCTCACTATTTTTTTTATGTACGAGGTAGCAAGAGAAAACATATTATTGGAATCATTTTAATATATTGTTTATATTTAATTCCTGTTAACTAATTGATTTTTTTATTGATTTAACTTTCTACTTTAACTATCTATAAAAGTTATGAAACATTCTCCTCTTTAGAATTTAAGCATGTCATAATGATAAGAAAATGGCTTAAAAAACAGCAAATGAAACAGAACTAAAAAAATCATTAAAAAAAGAAAGTTTTTATTTTAAAACATAAATTTATTTAGTATTTATTTTTAAATGATTAAAAATATTTAATAAGATGTATTTAATGTTGTTTAATCAATATTCTTAATAGAGACGACTCTAAGTACATGAACTTGGATTCTGGCTACTCTCTTCATTTTTCAAATTATATAAGTAAGTTTTAATTTTTTATATAAAAAACATGTAATTTTATAATTTAGTAACATAATTATATATGTTGAGGTGTATAGATCTTTTATCCCTCTTTTGCATGTTTTTTGAATCCACCCTTAGTCTCTACAAGGCCGTAAAAGAAAAGAAAAGAAAAATCTCTAATCCGAGTTTTATTTATTTATTTTTCCATTGCCTATTGGATGAAGGTTTTTGTGAAGGAATTGTTGAAGATGCTTGAAAACTAAATATCCATTTGGTTACATACGTGTTTATTGTGCTTAGACTGATAACTATCCTTAATGGATAAATATTAAATTACATGTGTCAGCATACTGATTCAACAACAATTAAATATAATTTCTTTTAAAACTAAAGAAGTATAGATTATGGAATTTGAAGCTGATATACTTGACAGTGGAAATTAGTGTTACAGATCTCATTCAATTTGAAATAACAACTAAATGCATATCAAATGAATAATCAAACCTTTATATTTTTGTTCATCATTTTCAGATAACGTCCACTGCCAGTAGGGGGAATGGCGTGAACAGGAAATAAAAAAGGAGGGAGAGAGCATGAAAGTAGGAGAAGGAGCAAAAATTTTGGGAAAAAAAAGAAACTAATGAAAAAGAAAATTGAAAAGGAAAAAAGAGAAGTTTGAGTGGGAAAGAAATTGTAGAAATGTTAACACTTGTCCAGGATGGACAAAATGGTAAATCTGATAGTAATTTCAATTCTTATATAGTAATAAATAATAATAGATTAAAGTAGCATATTTTTTCATAAAGATAATTTCTTTTAAAAGTATATTACTTTAATAATTTTAAATGTAAACTATCCCATTTTGATAAAAACAGCCTTGACTATACTTCATTTATTGTTAAAGAAAGAAAAAAATAACTCAACATTATACTTTTTATTCTCCCTCAAATATTCATTTGATCGATATTGATAGACTAGGTTTTTTTAGATATAATTCGGCAGTAATTCGGTAACGCGAAATTTCTCTCAATAATATTTTGACTTAATTACATTTTTTGTCTCCAAAATTTTACAATCTTGAAAATTTTGTCCCCAAAAAATTTATGGCGAATTTTGCCCTCCAATTTATAAAATATTGCGAATTTTGTCTCCAAGTAGAAAAATCATTACAATTAATAAAAAAAGCAGTCACAAAATTATCTCAATTGTAGTAGTTCAAAAGAAAAATTGCCAAAAATTAGCTTAATTGTGAAAATTTAAAGGAATAACTACCACAAAATATCTTAATTGTGACAATTTTTGTATGTTAAGATATAATTTGTGATATTTTATAAATTGAAGGACAAAATTAGCTGGAAAAAAATTTTGAAAGCAAAATTCGTGAGATTATAAAATTTTAGAAACAAAAGTACAATTAAACCTAATATTTTTTATTCAAAATCATGTATTTAAAGAATCAAAATTTCCTTCTCAGGCCAATTTATATTAGCTTTAAGCTATGTTTGTTTTTTTTTTCGTAGAAAGGGCACAGTCCCCAAAACAAAACACAAAACTCTAGACGAGGAGGATATAGCACGGCAAGGTTTTTTGGCTGTCACCAGTCACCATTGCAATTGTGGTCTTTTCAAAGAACAAGATAAAACCGTAACGGTGACTGCAATTTAAAACCTTGGTCCCATGAGATCCTTCACATAATCACATGCAAATGAGAATTACAGGAGGAGAGTGGATAAGATGAAGACGAAGAGGTTGAGGGTCAGCAAAATTTGTCAACCAATTCACACACACTTCACTTTCCAGTAGCGTAGTTATGGGTCACCTTGACATGAGGAGAGCAGCCATGCATAGCCAGATGGACTGCCACTTTGTAATCAGATTCCAGCCACAGCTTCTGAATCCCTACGGTCCATTCCAAGCAACCTCAAGAGCAAACAAGAGTTCCCAAAGCTCATGTCATGACAGAACATTTGAACAACTCAGATTCCTTACAAACCCTATGCTCCGATAACCCCATTGACAGCGAAAGATATACCTGCATAGCTGGCTTGGATTCCAGATTGCCGCACGGTGCCTGATAGACATGATGACAAATCTGATAGGCACGATGACATAACTAATTATCACTTACGCACCAAATAGGACATTATAAATAAAGTTTAGAGCAAGATTTGACACTATGTCACTAGACCACGTACAAAAGAAATTGATAAGAACACTGATGAAAATTCCTTGAATTCGAGGACAAGGGACCTCCTACCTCAAAAAACAAACAAAGAAATTTTTGGGGAATTCTTCTCCCCTTTCTCATTCATTCTGTTGGTTTGTATAGCTGATACAATAGCCCATCTATTGGCTAACCGCAATTGAAGGAACAGAAATAACAAACTGTGAATCTAAATAACAGAATTCCAATTATAATAACAAATTGCAAATCAAAACCATTTAGGGGCTCAAACTCAAACATAATCATTTAAACGTATGGGTTTGGTAACAGCTCTCTTGGGCCTGCGTCACTTGGTTTCCTTGCTGGACCAGTCCAAACCATCAGTCTCGGTATTATTACTGTCAGAAACTAAACAGCAAAACAACAACGAAGAGAAACACAAATAATGAATATGGACGCGTGCATAATTCCTTGCATTTAGTTTCCAATACTCTCGTCATCTGGAAGAACATCCTTAATTCTACCAAATCCAATTTTGGAACTTCTTCCACTTTGCTTTGACCCAGTTGGAGCTACTCTCACTCTCACCTCCTATCTCACGTTTCCTAGATGTAGCAGCAGTAGCAGTACTGCCTTCATTATCAACCCTTGAAAGCTGAAATAAATTTCATTTAGTAAGTATCTATGTAATTGCAATTAATTTAATATTGATGAATTAATGGCGATCGCACATGCACAAGCACACGTAAGCGTGTACAATTATGGCCTAAATTTATAGTTTTTATTTCTTACAATAAGAAAAGTTATCACTTGACATACCATGTGTGTGTGTGGAGAGAGAGAATATCTAATGAGGACTTTTTATGTGAAAGTGAGAAATAAATATTAACTATTAGATCTTATTATAAATAATCAATACTAAAACACATAAGTCATGCATGTGATATGTTTAAAAAGTAACATGACTTTTTTAAGTGGTCATATAATATTAAATCTTGATTATTTATATATGGTTGTATAGTATATATTTATTTCTCTTACTTTCATATAAAAATGACTTTCTCACTCAATATGTCTCCTATATGTGTGTGTGATTGACATTGGCAAAGCCAATAATAACTAAACTGATATCAAGGTAGGAAAGGAGTTAAAACTTGAAAGAAAGAAAAAAATGAAGGAAAGGAATTAAAATGAAATTAATAAAAGTGAGGAGGGGTACTTATGTTTATTAAATTAAACACAAGAAGTAAGTGACCTTGTTATCAGCAACAGAAGATGATTGTTCCTCGTCATCACTAGTATCAGGAGGAGGGGATTTATTCAGATCAGGTAGAGCAGGGTCGTTCAGATCAGGCAAAGGCCTTCCAAGCTTCTTAGTTGGCTCTGATGACACCCTCTTCCTCTTCCCCTTGCCCTTGGCCAGAACAGTCTCAGACCTAGAAGAACAAGTCCTGGTGTGGCTCTCAGACATGACTACTAGCTAGTCTAGCTTGTTACTTCACTGATTTATTTAAACTAGCAAACTATGGAGGATCTAGAGGCTTTTGGGTGTGCATCCCTCAATTAGTAAGGGGTTTATATAGAGCAATGATTCGTGTATTCCACAAAATGAAAGCACTCCCAAGATACCAAATTTGTTCCAAAAAAATTTAACAAAAAGCCGTAGACATCAGAAAGGGATGTTGTGTCGTCTTCCGAACATGCAAACTTCTTTTTCAGCTCGCCATGGCTCAACTTCTTTTCAGCGTGGGATTTTCAACCTAGCTAACATGCCCAGTGTGGCAACGTCCAACACTTTGTGGACCCATTTGCATGTTTTGAAATATATGTTTACCTAATAATATAATGAAATCCAACATAAAATGTATCAGTATTATTTTAAAATAATACAAATGCTTGTATAATAATATTTTTGACAAATAAAATTGTAACCTCAAATTGTGATAGCTATATTACTAAGCTATCGAAAAAAATATTTAAGGCAAAATTTTAACTTAATATTTAAGGTTACTTAACAAATGATATAAAAATAAGAAAAAACTTAGATACAGGACTTTAAGTACTGTTAATGTTATTCTCTAATTAGAATTGGAGATTTATCTTAGTAATTTATATGCATTAAATTATTTTGTAGATTACTAAAGTGAATCTTCAATTCTGATTAAAGAATAGCACCAACAGTATTTAAGATACTATATCTAAGTTTTGTCCATAAAAATATTAAAAAAAAACAGAAATAATTCATTAGTTACTTTATGTAACCAAGTTACAGAAATTAACGCATTTGACTGTACATGCCCATCAATATTGAGATTTGATTACACACAAAATGAATGGATATACCTTAAGTGTTTGTTCGTTACAGGGGTTATTATATTCGTACATTCGTCTTCTTTTTGTCCTATTGTTGTTCTCATCCCTTTCTTTATTTTCTATTACATCTATCAATTTGTCTCTTCTTCTATTTTTTTTCTTTGTATTTCTCTTTTTCTTCTACTCATATACCCCAAAATTGGAATGTACATTTGACTTTTTCCTTGTTACACTTTAAACTTTTCATTGTAGATCTGAAGGAAATGAAAGATATGCTAAAATTTACAAGATAAATTTTAATTCTAACCACACAATGACGTAAGTAATAGCAAGACTGTATCAATTAATTTATTTAAAGAATTTTTTAAAATGTGTATATTTAGTGAGAAACTTGAATCCATGGGTAGGATCTGGATATGCAACGTTGAAGAAAAGAGAGTGAGAGAAATTATTCTTTACGGTATAAGAAGTAATAAAAAAGTGAGTTTAAAGAGCATCATTAATGTCCTGCCAAAAAGAAATTTTTATATGATAAGAAGAAAATAAGAGGTAATTAATTGCAAAAAAAAATTAAAAATTATTAATTAATGAAATATTAATATTTATATAGTATTATATATAAATACTTAAAGTCATTCCACTAAGGAGCAGTGTTTTAAAACTCGGACCGATCATTGACTCTGTCAAAGCACTGGGTCACTGGGTCAATGGTCGAACCGGAGGGTCACTAATTGAACTACATGACGCGGTCTCTATTAAAAAATTTGAAAATATTCATGACATGTAAATTTCATACCTATAAATTTATTAAATTAAATTTTAATGGTGATGTGTAACCCATAAGTAAATAAACAATCAACAATTATATTTAAGATGAGGGTGAAAGGACTGAAGGTTATACATTAAGGTCAAACAAACAAGAACAAGTGAATGAAGGTTATGCATTCATGTTAATACAAGAGATATTTATGTCATACACATATTTGTATTTACGATTTTAGTGATTATTATCATTAGTAAATAAATATTTTTAAATATGTAAATTATATTATAAGTCGGGATTTTTATTTTTTTTCAATAGTTATAATTAAAACGATGTCATTTCACATTTTAAAAAAATAATTTTTTTGAACTGGTCCAGATCAACTGATCGGTTCAACCGGCCGGGTCACCAATTCGACCGGTTAACCCACCGAGTCAAACCGAGTCGATGGCATATCCGATCCAATCATTGGCTCGGACCGATTGCACTACCAGTTCCCGGTCCAACCAGTCCGACCGGCCGGTTCGAGCCAGTTTTAAAAATACTACTAAGGAGTGAATTTGTTAACATAACCGATTTTCATTATAGATTTGAGACGTTATAATTATTTCAAAAATATGTATTAAGTATTCATATCTTATTACACAAAAAAGTATTTATATTTTATTATCTACACTATAACAAAAAATAGGGTTGACTGGTTAACGGTGTTCTTGCCACCGCATAATTTTTGTTATTGGATATATTATATTTATTAGTTTAATAAATATGCACTGTTACTTTAAAAGATATTAAACACTGTCAACTAATTAAAAATCAGTTTTGATGTGATTGTAAAAAAGTAACTATCAAAGTCAACAAATTACCATATATGGTTATTTGTAATTGGATGAAAGTGTAAAAAAACTTTACACTTTCAATGTATATACTTTTTTTCTCATATTATATTATATTATTTTTATCTTATTATATGATACGTTATATAATATGACATTATATTATTTATCATATACTTTAATTTTATATAAAAAAAAAAGCACATAATAATATTATACTATTTATAAAATATAATTAACAAAAATAGATCAAGTAAAAAAAGCAGTAAGCTTTGCTAAACTATTCAACTCTTAAGAAGCATTTCACGTGAGTTGGTTATAACTTACTAACCATCCAGTTTTGTTTATACGGTTGTAATCCATTCATCCTAACGTAAGTGTGAACAAAGAGAAGTTTGTTGAAAATAATATTATAATATAATAATAAAAATATGTTAAGTAAAAAAAATAAATATAACTTTTAATACAACTATCTTAATTAGATTTTACTCCTAGAATGAGATTTTTAACCTCATTTTTTAGTTAGAGTCACTTAGAGAGCCTCTAATTTTTTTTATCGAAGTTCATAATATATAAGTAAAACCTATACTATCTGGTTATCTCCAATGCATAACCATGAATTCCAGAAAGGAGTGAGGCGCAGCAATAACTCTTAAATGGTTAATCTTGGGGAAATAGATTTCTGTATTCACTCATTCGTGCATTTATTAATTAAAACCTTTAAAATATAAATGAAGATAAATTAATATATATTGTGCATGTATATTTTAAATAAGATTTATCAATATAAAATATAAGTCGTTTATCAATATAAAATATAAGTCGTTCGATTTTTATTCAATCATTTTAATTTTAGTCATTGACTCTGCTTCCCCACTCGGGTCAATGAAGAAAAGGGTGACGGGTCGCAAACATCATGCATGCGTCTAAACTGAATGACACCTGGGATCGGGTGCGTCCTATGAAATCCATACTCCTGTCGAACCTATATATTATTATGGTTTAATTATTTTTTTAGCCTTTATAGTTACGTAAAAATTTCTTTTGGTCATTATAATTAGAAATAATCTGTTTTAGTTCTTATAAATATACTTTTGATATCTGTTTGGTTTCTGCCATTTGAAACCACCTACAAATTGAATTAAAAAGTTAGAAAATGTCAATTTGTGACATTTTACACTGCTAATTTTTATTCTGTGACAGTTTTATTTTACGAAGTTAAGACACACTCAATGGCAGAAGACCAAACTGATATCAAAAGTATATGTATGAAAACTAAAATGAATTATTTCTAACTATAGAGACTAAAAGAGAAAATTTACTTAACTATAGGACAAAAAAGATAATTAAACCTATTATAATTTTAGTTTCATTTTTCTTTTATTTGGTGAAGAGAAATAGGATAGAGATAAAAAAAATAGATAGAAAATAAAAAGATGAGTGTATTTAGTAGAAAGAAAATAAAAGAAAAGAGAAATAAAAAAAGATTTGAAACCCATTAGTTATTTTTATTCTATTTTTCACTATTTTCATTCACCTATTTATCTTTCCTATTTTTTTTACATATTTTTCTTAAATAAATACTCTTTTTTCCACTTTATTTCTCACTTTTTCTACTTTTATCCACCCTATTTTTTACCTATTTCTTTCCTTCTTACTATTTTCAAACAACCACGTTCAAAAGCCTCAATAATCCATTTGTCAAATGATGGCAGTCAGCCTGAGCAAGTTTTACGGTGAGATAATTTCAAGTCAAATTGGGCAAGTTTTCTAGGAGAAGATGAGAGGTATTCCCACTTGTTCAATTTCAAGAAAATGTGGAACTGGAAAGGCGTTACTTGTTCAGCAAGGTGGCTCTGCACATGAGAAGCCGTAGAAAACACCCTTTTGTGCGGGGATTGGGCTTATTTAGTGTTTTTTGGATATCAAAACGCAAATTTTATAAAACGTTTTCAGTCAAAATTGTAATCCGTCAAAATGTATTTATATATTTGTAATTTTTTAATTAATATTTATTTTTTTCTTAAAAAAATATATTGATCCACATTTTTATTTATAAATAAGGTTGTTCATGAATTGGGTTGATTCGACCAACCCAACGTGATTTGAGCTCACAATACTAGGTTAAACGATATTAATAAGTTGAATTAGGTTGAAAAATAGTAAATCCCGAATAATCAAATTGGATATTAAGTTTGATAATTTTATACCCAATTCAACTCAACCATAATGAAATAAAAATACGTAATATTGAATTTTATTTATTTATTTATTTATATTTAATTGAGATTAAATATCTATTTTTGCAATTTTTATAATTTTAGTTTTTTTCCAAAATTTTTCATTTTCTATTTTTTAAAGTATTTAACTTGATAACCCGATCCTTTCCAATGCAAACTTTTCATTGTCAGGTTGGTTTAGGTTTTGACTTCTTTAAAATGAACAAAACCTGACCCACCATTTGAGTCCGAAATTTTTCCAAATCCAAACTCAGCCATGTTCACTCCTATATTCATATATTTCATACCGCTAATGTTAACACTGCTGTTAAGTTCAAAAAAAGACTTGACATCATCAAGTGTTATAATCTAAGTTTTTTTTAATCTTAACTTTCAAATAAAAATATATTAAATTAATAACACCCGCGTTGAATAACTTCTTTTGTCTACGGTGGAATTAATTGGGACTTGGTGACGTTTACTTTGGTAATAATTATGTCATTCCCAATACACGTGGGTATTTATGTGCTCATCACTTGCTAAATTTGCTAGAATCCAGTTTGGACAAAATTTAGGTGTTTTTGGTATTGTTTTCCAATTAAAATTAGAGTTTCACCTCAGTAATCAGTATACATTAAAGATCAATGTAGACTAAGGTGAAACTCTAATTTTGATTGAAAAACAATACTAAAAGCACCCAAAGAACTACACTTAAGGTCTTTTCATTCAATTTTGTGCTTTTGATTAGACTTCAACTTCTTTTTAAATAATTTCCTTCCACTAATTATTTGACTGCTTCTTTTTAATTTAAAAAATGTTAAAGATATTAATTAAGAAAATAAAAATAAAAACATTTAATAGAAATTTTATTGTATTATAAATACAATATTTATTTATACTGAATGGGGCTTACGCCCAAAACAAAGCAAGAGTAAACAATGGGATGGCCATGTGGGCTAACAAATCAGCACAACGCTTGCTCTCACCGTATGCATGATTTAGAAGATAATCTAATAGAACCTTTATCTTTAGGTGGTATTCTATAGGTGGTGTAAAAATCTAAAACACTCGAGGAACTAACTGTAGCACATATGGTCTATGAGAACTACAAACTTAGGCACAAAAATGAAATAAAAATAAGAGTATTAGGACTAAATGATTCTCTGCTTTGGTGCATGCATGCACCAAACTTTAGGGCCACAACAAATCTATAGATTTTTTATTTTTTTTTCTGAAAAGCAAAAATCTACGGCCATAGGCAGAAGCATCAATGCACCTTCCACAACAAGGTACATGTCAAAAAGCTATTATGCTTTTTTATAAATTTATTTTTAAGATAAAAGCTTCTAAATGTAAATCACTTCAATTCAAACTTAATTTTAACTAAAATCAACTTTATAAAACCAAATTTGCAAACTGTCACCAAACACAATCATACTGCGTATTTATGAATGTGTTTCGAAGAAGAATTTTTCTCCTGCTTCCTAGGCCAAGGTAAACCACTTAATTATACCACATGAATACAATGGTAAAGCTTATGCCGGGACCATACTTGGCATTCATATTTCTATTCAAAAAGAAATCAATACTGAATTGCAAGATTTCGCTTTCTTGCGGTGACGAAGAGTAGTTACTAATAATGATTCATCTTTTCTCGTATAAAATTGCATTTTATAATTTGCAAATTTCCTTCTATATCGACCATCAGAAATCTCGTCTAATACTAGTTTAGAGAGAGAGCTTCACCATAAACAAGGAGAAAATAAGAAAGTGAAAAAACGTGAAACTTTTTTTTTTTGCAACTATTTCCTTGTACATTATTTCTTCATAACGGGATGAAAACCACCATGTTTACTGACAATGAAAATAAACCAAACTTTTCTACGCAATTGCTTTGGCTATGCTCAAACATTAAAGTTCTTATATTTCAATTTCATCAGATCTTTATACAATTACTTTGTTTTTCATGATTTCTCATTTTATTTTTTTCAATACATTCACGTGAAATATCATGCTATGAAGGCAACTGTTGGAACAGTTGTTTCCTTCAGAATCTCTCAGCAGATCCTGTGACTCATCTCAAAACAGTTGGGTTTGGATAGTTCTTTTAAGTTGTTTGTTTTGATATTTTCTTTCGACTCCATCTTTCTTCCGTGTAAAGAGACTAGACAAGTCATCAAGACTTTTGTCGAATCCCGAACTGAAATACGGGACTGAAATTGTTTTTCGTATTTATAGATTTATCTCATCCACAAAATTTACAAACATATTTAAGGATTATTGAATTTCTATTTACACACTTGGCATTTGTTATCCCTGGCTAGGACCAAACCGGACCAAGCAACCATAAAAACATAACCTAGGTTAGACAATAGTAGTATTATCTTACAATTGTCCAAATATAACCTTTTGGAAGAAATAATGTATATTTGAAAAAAAAAAGAAAAAAGAATAGTTACTTTTAATATTAAAATCCAACTCTGTACAAGTAAATCATTTACTACTTGGTAAAAGGGCACGGAGATACCATCAACTAAACACGATAATGAAAACAGAAGAAAAGTATAACTATTTTTGTAACAAAATTCTTGGTCTATATATTCTTTAGTTACAATCATGCTGATTAGCTCGTAGACCATCACCTAGAGATATGACACAGGATAGGACGCACCGCAGCTTTGAAGTCATCATAAAACCTCTGCTCGGAAAACCTCCTTGCACGTCTCCTTGCAGCTGCAGCCATCTTAAGTCTCTCCATCTCTGACATTGTTACAATTCTCACCATTGCGTCTGCATATTCTTCAACAGTGCAAGCAAGAAATCCTGTTTGCTGTCCATCTTCATCTAATACAATGTCCATTTTTGGGCCAGCAGAATTATGAGCTGACAGGCAAACATTGCAAGAATAATTAATGCATGTAAGAACAGCACCATAGAGGAAAAAAAGACATATTTACCAAAAGGTTAAATTACATATCAAACCCACCAATTGGGATGGCACCGGCAGCCATGTATTCTACAACACTAATGCCAAAATGCTCATCTGTCATTGAATGAATGCCAGCAACAGCACCCCCTAAAAGTCCCACCAAATCTCTGCAGGTTAAGGATATCATCTAATATATTAGTAGGACAACATTTAAAATTAAGGTTCCAAAAGTACAAATATAACCTAAAACAATTGATTGACAACTTAAAAAATGAATTCATCTGATAAAAGTGATCAACTAGTTTTAGTATAAAACTTATTAGTCATTTATCCAGACTTTTTAACTAATTCAAATCCCAATTAACGATTCATGAAACTAGCTACTTTTTCCTATTAAGTCAGGTGGTCTCCAAGTTACATAACGTGCATCTCAAGACACCTCCCCAGTCCAGCCAAAGACTCACAGACACCATTTATAAAGGATTTACAAGGGGAGTCCTTGCAGCCCTATCAACTTGGCTATAGATCTTTATGATTGAAAAAATTAATGCACTTTACAGGAGCCATACCCAACCATAAAAAGTTCAAGTACCAAAAAGATGAATGAACCATATACCCATTGTGAGGCTTCAGTTAATTGTTAATAAATTTCCCAAACAATGTATGCTGCACTTTGACAGATGATATCAGATTAATTAATGTGAATAAACCAATTTTAATTCCATATTTGAAATCTTCTACAAATTCTACAACCTGAAACATAATGTTAACTGTTAAGTAAGATCCAAATAAATATATGGTTTATACTTTGCAAGAGAAAGGTACAAGGCTTACACTATTGCAAGTTTAATAGCATGCTAGTTCAACAAAAAAATTGACAAGTCTATCTCATAAGAATAATGTAGTCTAAGAGACAGAATTAGTTCTCTGAAATTGTGAAATAACCTCCAAACTACTAAGGTGTAACCCTTATGCATAATTTCTTATGCCCGTCTACCTGTCAAAATACTAAGGATTCCAACAAATTGGAAGGATGGATCTGAAAATGCCAAGATGCTTAATAGGTGAAGAAAGGTAATATTAGAGAGAGAAGAAATGCACTCAAAGGGAGGGGTAGTTTCAAATGGAAGTTAAAACAGTAAGTTCCTCTAAGTTACAGTCTAACAGATATAAAAATGTTGTAACAAGAAGGAATGAGCAAAGTCAAGAGAATCAAGGAGAATAAAATAATTTGAATGAGCAAATGACAATCAGTGGAAGTATTTCAGATTAGGCTGCAATAGCGTAGGAGGAGAATTCGGCTTGCATATATGATCAACTGGGGGGGGGATCCATCCATTTGAATTAGTTCTATACAGACTTATCCATCCTACTTCAAAAATTTAGATTAATGATTCTAATTTGCTTTTAGAAATTAAAAATATTGATCACATCCCTACTTCTCTCCAACATAACTAATGACAAAACAATAGCCATATAAAAGTAATCCAATCATACACATTAAAATGCCAGTAATGATGCATAAGTAATGTTTGTTTTTATACAGCTAAATGTAGATGAACAAATATGGTGGATAATCAGGTTAAAGACAATATTCTTTCTTAGCAAAACGTTGATAAAACATGCTAAACCAACCCTAGATCAAACTTCTGTTTTTCATTTAATGTTACTCAAGTAATATGTTTTTTTTTTTTATGGTTTCACTTTTAAGTCGTTTGACAAAGTTAGGTTCTTTACCTTCATTTTAATTGAAAATTTTAAGTTCCTTTTTATTCAATATAGGTAATTATTTTTGGGAGTATTGATGACATGCATGGGAAGAAAGTCCACAAGCATGAGAAGAAGGTCAATTCTGGCTTGTCCTCGGTCAAACTCCTAAATCTCACTGCTCAAGCATGCACTGGGAGAGTGTTTCATATGTTCTGGACACCCACTGCTTGGGCACCCAAAGCCATCACTTAAGGGCAGTGAGTCAGTTATTTTTTATTGTGCACCTAAGTGGTCAGAAAGCTAGAAAAAGGGACTTCTGGCAGAAGACAGGAAAAGAGGAGTAGTAGATCTAAAGTGGAAAATACAAGAACAAGAGTTCTTAAAAATTTCTTCTTTAGCTGATTTCACTTTCAGTTCTGACATGACATGGATTGATCTTCTATTTCCTTAGTTTGAATGTAATCTCTCTACTTTCGTAGTGTTTGGCCCAACTTTTCTTAGATTTTTCTTACTTAAACAGAGAAATCGGGCCAAACACAATTCTAGAAAGCTCTTTAAAAAAGGTAAATTTTATAAAGAATAAAAGCCCAAAAAATAGATCTTCTATAGAAGCTAATTAGAGAAACTTTTACTTTTAAGGAGAAAAGAAGCTTAAAAAAGTTATGTCAGACACAACTTTAACGCTTTCTGTAACTTGACCACTCATGCATTGCTTTGATGTTCAAGCAGGAATTGGGAAATTGTGGCATGTCCTTAGTCTTTATGATAAATACCACAACCTTGTATAATTAAAGAAATAGAGGTAGCTAGTTGTGCGGTCGTGCTTGAGGAATTCCTTATTCTGTTTAGGGCCTTTTCTTTATGGATTTAGAATAAGAGCTACAAGAGGATTAAGGCACCAAGGATTGGCTATTAACTAAGTTTGGAAACTTTAAACATCAAGCTTGGAAATGGGATTTAGGATAAGGTGAAAATCAATTATCCATTGGAAGAATAAAGGGCAATCAAGAACCCAGTTTTTCCCCAGGAATTTCTAGAGATTCTTCAGTGAAGAATTTGCTTTTGTTCTGTTTTTAATTTAATCCCCTTTCAATTTAGTTAACTCTTTTGTCAATAGTTGTTTAGAGCTAGCTGCCTTTAATCCCAATTTTGTAGTCTAAATAAGCATTAACCATAGAAAATTGGTAATTGGCATCCAGCCATCTCTTTACCACTTTATTTTGCGATTTGGTACACTTGCCAAAGCCAAAAGGACCAACAAGATTTTATGCCTGAACTAGTAATCAATGCTAAGTGCATGCTTATACCTAAACTAATCAATAGTAGCTAACCTAATGTACATAAGCTTGTGAGCAAAGCAAGTCATTTAAGACTAGAAATTTGAAACACTTTGAAGTTTCACTGAAGTTTCTTTAATTAATCAGTACATAATCTAATTGATTACCAAAGTATAATAATAAATGAGACCAAATAATCAATGTCTGAGTTAGCATTCAATGCTAGCTGGACTGACAACTACCATATGATATTAACTAAAGAATAAAAGGCATGGATTCTACAGAATATAACTTTTTTAAGTATTTTATTCTGCAGAGGAAGTGTTTCTTATGATCATTAGGAGGGGGGAAAGACTGGAAATCCACTGGTACTAACCTGTATGTTACATTCTTGTGAAATTCCACGTGTTCATTCACATTCAGCTCAATTGCTTTCTTTTTTAACATTTGAAGTCTGTCTTCATCTGATTTATTTCTACAGCTACCCACAATTTGGAACTTAGGTTTTGGCAAGCTAGGATCTAATCTCTTAATGGCAGCTGAAAAAGCCTCAAGTTGAAGAGTGTGAGCCTACATTGGAATAAAAAATGTCAAATTGGTTTAATCAACAAAGGCTCAAATGAGCCACATAAAAAGGTTGTACCTCTTGTTCACAAGATTGATAGGGGTATGCCCACCTTCTCCGGTCGAAATTGTGCAACAGATATTATTACAGGAATTTCTGCTGATCGTTCCAAGGGAAGTACCTGCCCATATTGCTTACCTGTTAGAATCCATTGGTGATTACCAAACTAGGTAAAACAATCATATACACACACACACGCACGTAGTATCATCCTCATATTAAGTGCTGACATTAAATTCAAGTTTTAAACATTTGGTAAATATACATACTACACCAGGAGGAAACATAGAAGAAACAGACCATAAGAGCCTTCAATGCCACAAAGTAACATGCAATACAGGAATGTTATCCATCCGACCAAAAGAAATATGGAAAAGAGGAACTTGACAATATAACAATGATTGAAGGAATATAAAGAACAAATTACAAACCTGGAGTCCTGAAGTATCACAAGGAGGATAGACTTGCTTAATACGATCTGGAACTCTCCAAAGATTTTCAATATGGGATTTGGTCCAAGATGAATTGACCATAGCTAGGTGTGCACAAGATCCTACAATCCCATACAAGCAGCTGAAGAATGTATAATAGACTATTTTGCACCTTGAAAGCCAAACACTGCAAGAAAATAACTGTTAGATTCCTTAAAATATGAAAGAGGTAAAATAAAGTGTGAATTTAGTGCATATTATAGCATATAAGTGTGTATGCATTGAAGGGTAAGGGGAAGTATGCAAAACGTGAACTTTCACATATAAAGACTTCAACTTTACCAATTTCTATACCAAAATGCTATTAAAAAAAAAAATCAATTTCCTTCTACCCTCACCCTCAAAACAATTTGGATAGGTGATAATATTCAAATTTATGAAATATTGAAAAGAAAGAACCGATACCATCATTAAGAGGTGAGGAAAACTTGTGAAGTATGACTAAACTAGAAGAGGCAAAAAATATACAAAATCCAATAGTTTGAATCAAACCTTTTTGTAATTAAGGCATCATTATTATACATCAAGCTGCGCTGACGAACACGAGCTAGCATGTCTGAACTGATAGTAGGATAATGTGTATAGCAAATAACTTTGCATCCAAACAACCGGGCAAGTGGATATGTAAAAGCATATCCACTTGTGTCAAAGTAATATAGAGGGGTAAACTTGCACAAAGCCTCCCATGCAAGATACATAGAACCCAGACTCTGACCAATCATTGTAAAGTGCGGATAAGTGGTTTCTTCGATCCACTTTCTCTTGTACAAATGAACCACCTGAGAATTAAGGATAACAAAATACACATGGTTATTAGGCTTTTAAACAAATCAAGTAGATTCTAGTACAATAGGTGCCAAAATTAATGCTACTTACCATTGCAACAATATTTGTTTACTTTATATAAGCAAATAATCATCACATTTATCTTATTCCACGGGTAAATATCATCCAAGTTCTTGTTCTGTACTAAGTCATAGCATTAAACACCCCTCATCTCCTCCTTCCTATCATCTACTCAACCTGCTAAGCAAGCAATGCCATGCTTTACTGCCTTTCTCTGGCTCACTTCCCTTAAGGGTGAGGAATACAGTCAGAATAGCCAAAGGTCCAAGATCAGTTTATTGCAACTTACAGTTGTAAATAAAGAGTTATTGGCCTTCTTCCCTTTTGAATTTTGCTATCTAGCATTAGTATATTCCAAGCCAAGCTATTAGGAATCACCTTTTTCTTTTCTTTTTTTCCTAATCAATTGTGCCTGTATGTGTAAATTAAGAGTTTGAATAGTTGAACCTTAAAATCTGTATCATTTAAGAGTTTTAGATATTTTAGCTACAAAAGAGTCATTGTTCTTGTATTTGATAAGTTACTTCATTCTAGAAATGCCCAATGTTGTAATTAGGGGCTGAATTGAAATAATTAAAAGTAATCCAAAAGTCATTTGATTAAGCCATGTAAGGTTCCAGTCAATTCTAGAATCACGTGGGGTCTATAAACATTGAGTCTATGTAATTTCAACACAATTCAGTTCACTCAGAAAATACCTTCTGGTCCACCATTGTACTAAAACAAAACATCTCTTCTGGTCAGATTTCTAATCCAAGGTGGTGGACTCCTCCCACACAAACCTTTATCCACATCCTTACCCGTTCTATTCCTATAATTTCCCTTTCCATCTAAACCCCAAATTTACATAGAATCCTGTGCTGCATTTCTGATACCAGGCAAAGTCCTGTTGTTTGATACATAGAACAGAATGGTATAACTCATGAATGCACTAGTCAAGACCTAGAGCCTGTCAACTAAACACTTCACCTGAGCTTATAGAGGAGAATTGGATCCTTTGATCCTAATCCACTCTTTTTTTAACAGAAAACAAAAGCCACAGCCCATTTTATTCATGAGATTATGAGTGCACACTAAGTACCAAACCAACCAGAGGACTAATTAACAGCTAAAATAACAACCACGGTTGACAAATATGCTAACATCTACTAAATACGCCAACTGAATCTGGACAAGTATTCTAGAAGATTCCATTCTCCCCAGTCTATCCTCTTATTGTTACTACAATTGAAAAACCTACTTCCCACTCAGATAAAGCCATAATCACAGTGAAATATAAACAAAACCCCACAATTCCAATAATAGAAAGAAGAAGAGCTGAAGAACCCAGATAAGAGAGTGAAGGAAGAAAGAGGGTTACCTTTGGAGGAGAGAGGAGTGTGACCCCAAAGCGATCAAGGGCTCGAGCCATCAACGATTGAGGGGTGGCGTCATGATCTCCAGTGTACACATAGCAATCAAGGTCAGGACTCTCCTCTTGGATGCCTCTCACAGGCGCACCACAGCACCCTTTCCCCGCCGCCGCCGTCGTTGGTGTACGGATGGAAGAACGCGACGGCTCTCTTCCTCCGCCATCTGCCGTTGATTGGACCAATACAAAATCCCACAAATATGGCAGTGATGAGCGCAATGATGATCATCGTCAACATCAAGTCACGGTGTTGTTGCAGTCGCAGATGCAGATGTTCAGAGCTTCAGCATCGTTCAACAAAATGGACCCAGTAATTCTAAAATAAGGCCTCAAATTAAATTCAAAAAATAAAAAAATGAAAATTTTAATTTTTAGTTAATTATTAAATTAATTTATTGAAATAAGATTATTCAGTCAAATTACAATGAGACTACTCATAAAGAATAGAGGTTATAAATAAATTTGGTATAAAACTGGGTAATAAAATAAATTTCGAGTATTTACTATTGAATGAAAGTGTATTTAGGAAGTATATTTTATTTTTTCGTGAAATGAGTTTATAAATTGATTATCTAATTTTATGTTTTTAATTTACAGCTTTTTTATTTGTTTGAACTGCCTATTAGTTATGTTTAATTAATTTTAAATTAAATATGATTTAAGTTTTGATTCTTACCAACATATACTCACAGTTTGTTAGATTTTTCAACAAAAATTAGTTATTGATAAAGCCGGTGATACTTCACACTTATAACATAATAACCCAAAAATTTAACATGTGCTATATTTAATTTAATTAAATTAGATTTTACAATTAATATAGTTTTAATTAAGGTGAATTTAAATTTAAGTTTAGAATTATGAATGTGTCCACATAATATTGACAGAGATAACCAGTTTTAATAATTTATGTTTTAAAGTCTTATCCCTTTAATCTATTTGTATATAATAAAGTCATATATTTTTAAAAAACATGACCTATGCATATTTTACTAAAATATCAGGGCTACTGAACACCTTTAGTAACTACTTTTGTAGATAGATTTCAACGCCATCGGGACAAAATATGATTAGAAGTACTTTAGTTCAAAACCAAATTATTTGACTTTTCGCTGCCCACTAAATAATTAAAGTATAAACATTTTCCAATGTTAAACATTTGCACTAATTAGCTTTTGTGGAATTGAAGATTTGAAGGGGCCGAAGCCCCACCACTTAAGAAATATAAACTACACTTTTATAAATACAAGTATTATGTCTAAATATTAGTATATAATTTATATTCATAACATAATAAATTAACAGATCATGCATCATAAGTTTCACTGCATCACACATTCAAGAGAGTTCCGTTTCCCACTTTGCCATTCTCTCAAATAGCTCCCCCCACATCATTCATTCTCAAATATCAATCTAAAGAGTGTTTTTACCAAAGTCTATCTACAGACATATCTACGCATCCTCAAATGGGTGTGTTGCTGTTTTAGCAGCATTGGTATCGAATTATCTTTCAAGTTCAAAACATAACTAGACAAGTAATTGTTGAGAATTTAAGAATTTAGATTGGGGACTTGATTAGAGAAGTCATTTATGCTACAAGTGCAGGCATGCCCCAATAATGTCTCAAATTTAGTTTCTGTTGTTGTTGAACCTTTTGTTTCATAATCTATAAGCCAAAACAGCACATTGCTTGTAATTAAGAAAAGAGATGATCCACGTAATTTTTCTTCTCAATCCTATTTTTTGAGGGTGAAAAATTAACCGTGTTTATAAAGTCAACAATGTCTTTAACATAGTTTTCATTTTGTGGAGCCCTTATATAAACAAATAAATCATAATTCATATGCTTGAAAAGGTGATAATCGATAAGCATGTTGCTATACTGTGATCTAGCTCAAAGTCCAGTTATACATAACCTATGGTTTGTTCATTGCTCAATGTAAGTCAAGTTTACCTGGTAAATCTCAAATTACCAAAATGAGTATTAGTAGTCCTTCATATTTGTCCTAGGTGATTCTATTTGTTTTTATACTCAATATTAAAAAGGATTTAAAGCTAATTGGCAATAATACCGAAACAAGAGTGCCTATTTAATGTAATGGACAAGTTATCATAACAGGAGAACCCATCAATGTGAAGATATTGTGTAGGAATAGGAACTAACATACACTCACTAAAGAATTTAGAGAGTAGAGAGAATCTAAGGACTGAAAATGTTTATTGACTTGAAAGTGTATTCTAATTATAATGAACAATAAAGAATTTTGACAGTAGAGAGAATTTGAAGATTGAAAATGTTTATTGAATTGATAGACTATTTTGATTAGAGTGGAACAAGATAGAGAGACTCTTACAAAGAATAGAACCATACACTATCATTCACAGCAAAAACAACTACAAAATGTCAATAGTGATAAGGATATCAAGACACAAAGAAATCCAAAACCCATGAGTCAAAATAGATAACAATGTCAAGCTATAAGAAACCAAATAATCCAATCCTTCAATAAATATCTAATTCAGTAATAAAAAAATGTAAAAATATATTGTTTCAAACTTGCAATGTGCAAACAGAATCTGTCACAACAAATATTGTGCCTATAGGTGAAAATGATAATAAATTAGTAAGTCAAAAACTGAATGTAAATTTGCCAGGTATTTGAGATTGACAAGTAAAATACCTACGTAATCTCCAAATTATAGTGGACCAACATTCAGTTTTCAGCCTCTTAAAATTTTGCATAACACCTGAAATAACGCCTCAAATTTAAGTCCGAAGAACTAGACAAATTTCTCCATCGTTAGTTTCCTTGAGGTGAATATATATTTTACTTTATCAAGATATTTTTTAGACCAAAAAAATCTTCAATATTTGTTGTGTATATCTCAATTTTACATCCAGTCAATTTTACATTACTTAAAAAAGAAACTTGACTCTGCAAGCTCTAGATGGAAACAACTTCGGTAGGCCTACTCCCCATCCCTAGGCAATTGCACACATTTGTACCCAATAAAATTAGCTTTATATTTAGAATCTCTAGAAGATCTAGAAGACAAAGCACATCATACTCAATATACTTCACACCAAATTATGTAAATTGTGAGATCCAACATAGCATTCAAGCAAGTGCCAGATAGATGGACTTTGCTTACTATGTCCCCAATAAAAGTAGTTGGTCACCCACAATGCTATCACCTAAGCAACCCACCATTAGATAAAAAGGGAGAATATACCAGAGTTGGTCATTACTGAATCCCAAACAAGGTGATAGTGAAACACTTCATCATCGTAGCCTCTTTAAACAGTATATCTCTAATTAACTAGAAATGCACACCAATGGTGCATTATGTGAAAAAAACAAGTGAAGCTATTGCCATTTATTTATATATTGCTCAATGCAATACATACACTTAACTACATTTACTTGATGACGTAGCATGCTATGATAGATTTGGAGGGAAACAACACATTTCACATCTTAGCCAAGCCAACAATATAAATAGATAGATACATGAACAGTGCCAAACGAGAATATATAATAAATATAAATCTGAATTTTGCGAGATCAATTGCAGAATAACAAACAAAGTACATGAGTGCAAACATAATAAAGGATTTGAACATTGAGCAAGCTTTAAATCACCAACAAAAGTTAAACTGTATGTAACTAACCCCTATCATGTCAAAGTCAAACAAGCCCAGCTCTGCTTAATTACCGTAGTAAACTAGCACCTTGCTAGCTAATCGCACCTGAGATAACATCACAGTCCCTTCAACCCAAAATCACTAATTTCCACATTTGCCCCTCCCCACAAACTGTAAACAGGGACACGTTAATTAATATCATCAAGCAAAAATATCACAAATGTATAACTAAACATATAACTGATATTCTATTTCTTTAGATAAATATTATAAATAAATAAATTATTTCGTGGTGTACATATATTATCTTTTTATTATTTCCTTATGATTTTTATCAATCATATTAAAAGAATAATATTTTAAATTTTTTATCAATAAAAAATAAAAAACAAACAGCTAAGCTCTAAGGAACGCAGTTGCCTATAGCATTAGCTAAAAGACTACAACTAACAGGAGCTGGGCGTTCTTCCCAAATAGACAAATTCTGAGATGAATTTAGTCCCATCTTTACTAAGGTGTCAGCACATTTATTGCCTTAATAGTGTTATATTAGAGATATTTTTTAAAATTATTTAAAATATGCACTGAATAATAAATAGACTTTAAATTATTCCTAAATATTTTAAATGATATTCAAACAATTTATTTAGAACATCTAAAAAACTTACTTATTTCAAATATAATTTGTTCATAATATAGGAAAAATTATAAGGGTGACATGGATATTATCATTTATGTATCTTAAATTTATGTACATTGACCAGAGTTTTCTGAATTTGTTAATAAGAGATTTTTAAATTCTCTATTTAGAGTAATATTCTTACTATTAAAGATTTAGTTGGAGATGTGTTTATACATTTATATTATTATCTTAAATAATATTACTAAATTTTTTTTGTTAAATACTAAATGTCATTTAAAAATATGTGTTTTATGTAATAAAGTGATTGTTTTGGTTGTCGGTAAAATAAAGTTGATTGCACTTCTAGAGATCAGTTGAATCTGGCACCACTGTGGGCTTGTAACTTTCGATTAAGGAGTGCCATAGATAACATTTTTTAAGTTGTTGTGGCTATTGGCAAGTCTATAATATAATACCTAAAAATGGCCTTTGACATTTATTAAGTTCTTTGTTAACAGGTTAAAAAAAAACAGGTACCCATGCTACAAACTCACATTGGAGCACTGTAGAATCAATATGATATATGATCATGAGAAGCTCTTCTCGTGAAAGTATGTTTTGAAACAGTTCATTGAAACATAACCAATATTTTTACGCATTGATGAGTCTACATATGCACATATTGTTGTGTTAGGAAATCCTAAACACCCAACCATTTAGTATTAGATTGTTTTGTTTTTAGTTAAACTATTTTTGCTCATAATTAAAGAATATCATCTTATTTTATTTCTTTTTCTTTTTTAAGATTGTGAAAAAAATAGAAAAATCAAACAAATATTTCCTTTTCATTTCTTTCAAAATTCAAAAATAAGGATTCATGAAACAAAATTAAAAATATATAATTATCTGTAAAAAAAAAACTTGAAAAGAAAAATAAAGACCAAATCAGATTCTCTCTCTCTCTCTCTCTCTCTTAGCTTTTAGCAATATAAGGTTATCTTAGACCAATATAGGAAGAAACTAAAATGGGGATATCTTTCCCTCTACAACTAATTTTCACATGTTCAAATCTTTAATCCAATTTTATTAGGTACTAATAGTGTGTTGGATTCTCCATTAGAAAAGGCTCTAAATTATAACTGGGGTGAAATTTTATTTTTCATAATTTTCACATAAATTATAATTTTCAATTTTCAATTGAGATTCAAACACACTATAATAGTAATAATAAATATTATTATTATTATTATAAATTATAGTGTTTATATATATATACATATATACATACATATATATATATATATATATATATGTATGTATATATGTATATATATATATATGTATGTATATATATAGAGAGAGAGGTGGTGGTGATGGGGATGATGATAATAGACAAAAAAGTATATGAAACAATGAGAAATTAAATAAAAAGTGGTATATGTGGTATTTTGGTATAAATTACTCGCATTCTTTTATGCAAAAAGAAACATAAGAGTTTTAGTTCATCTCTATTTTTGTGATATTGAAAAAATGACATGTGGGAATCTATTTTCATCCTATGATGTAGCTATCCTATTTGTTTTTCTTTCCAAGTTTTTTTATTGATAATTATAAATTATTTTATTTTATTTTTATTTCATGAATAATAATTTTTATAAGTACATATATATAGTGATCAATAACTTTTGTTGGTATGTCATAATAATAATCTATTCTCATATAAATATTATAATAAGTGTATTATTATTTTTAAATTTGCACATAAATTATGTTTTTATGTCATTATGTTTTATTGGTTTATTCATTTTATTGTGGTATAAATTAATCTCACACTAGTATAATTACACATTGGTATTTTATTGGCACGTATATAATCTAAAGACTAAATTGAGACTAAATTGAAAATGTTAGGGACGATAATGACAGTAAATTGTAAAATTTAGAAACTAAAATGACATTAAGTTGTAAATGTCAGAGACTAAAATGATAGTAAGTTGTAATTTAAGAACTAAAATGATAATAAGCTGTAAATGTTAGGTACTAAAATGATACTAATTTCTAGCCTATCCTTTACTGTTATTTTGTCATGTACATGTAACATGTCATGTAGCCACCAATGTGGCACAAAAAGCATACCAAAATAACTATCAAAATTTAAAGTGAAAATTTTATTTACTATTTTCTGAATATAAAAAAGTATTATCACAGCGCCTTAAAAAATCAGTAACTCTTCTCAAAAAGTATATCTTATAACGATTTTTCCCATTACTACTATATAAAAAGTGTAACACGAGTTCCAGTCAAAAAAAAAATAGAAATTGGAAAATGCGGAACTTCAAGATTGATATCCGTTTCAGAGTCTGGGAATGGGAAGTGGAACAGAGAAGCCGCCACTTTTGCAAGAATCTAGCTGATCCCACAAGAAGTAGTCAATCTGAGTATTTACTCATCACTGACACTACCTAGGATTCTCTCTCTCTCTCTCTCTCTCTCTCCCTACTTTGCCATTTCGTCTCCAATTAATTCACAACTAGCATTGGATTGAACACATAGAATAATCAGGGGCGGGCCACCATGGAAATTAAGTTTTAGAAATTATTTTTTAGAATCTATTCTTTTTAAGAGATTTTAATTATTTTTTTTTCAAAAAATACTAATGATACATTCTTTATTATTAATTAAAATTTATTAAAATTATAAAATTTTATAAGTCATACTTTATATTTAATGAACTTCATTTATAATTTTATAGTTTTAAATAAATTTATTATCTATTGTATATTACAAAACAAGATTTTGTCACGTAAACATATGTCACGTGACATTATCATATTTATTCTTTTTTTGTCTAATTTTTATTGATTTTTTTTGTTTTTTTAATTCATAAATTATTATATTTAATTATAGTAATTAAGGCCATTATAACAAGTATATATTCTGAATAATTATTCAATTAAATCATTAAATCTTAAATAAATTTGATTTTATATAATATGATAATCAATTTATTAAATTTTATAAAATATTTTTATAATTATAATAACTTTTTCTTTATTATCACAAATTTATAATAATTCCTTCCTAAACTATTTTTTATTTTTAACAATTTTAATTTACATGTTTCAATTAATATATCAAATCAAATATTGACTTGAATCAATTCACAAATTATTAGTTACGTTATTAATATTTACACAAGTCAAATAAAAAACTAAATCCAACAAATCATACTATAATATTATTCTATGAATTATTATCATTAATATTATAAAACTTAGATGTAATTTTTAGACGTTTTTGGTGTTATTATTACTCTTATGTATTGATGAAAAAAATTCTTTATTTTAACCTAAATATAATTATGATTTTCTTTTCCATTAGTTTAAATTTTAACATTTTATAAATATCAATACTATAAATGAATAATATTCTAACTTATATAAAATGAATAATTATGATGTATATATGACGTATCAAATGATTTTAGATTAATATAAAATTTTATATACATTATTTATATAAAATGAACTTTCAATCCAATGATAGGTTTTGAGATAAAATTATCTAATTAAAAGTTATTGAATGATGTAATAATTGATAAAAGTTACAATAATGCAATTTGATCCCCCCTCTCTCTCTATATATATTCCTAATCCAGATGTTAACCGTTTGTAGCTCATTCATCTATTTCATTTATGACCCATACTTATCAATTATAGTTAACAGTCTGTAGTCAGTATAGTGGGATAGCAGGATGGCTGCTACACACATATAAAATGCTCAAAATGAAGAATTATAAATTAAACACATATTCATAATTATTAATTACAAGGTAATTTAAAATACAATCACAAGAAAAAAGGAAGATGATAGCATTAATAAAAAGAACAGACCTAGACTTAACAGAGAAGGGGGTGTGAATAATATAAATGAAAAATGAACATAGAGGGTCTGCGAGTATGAACAACAAATTAAAGCACAGCACAAAAGTGAACTTGAACAAAGACCTGGATAAACAAAAACTCACGCGTTGAAAGAGAGGGCATGAACAAAGTTGTGAACAACACAACACACCATTTTACAATCACAACAGTGTTTGAAAGTTACAGGATATAAGCAAGGTTGTGGGTTGAAGCTTTAGGTAAATTTTATATTTAAATCCTACTTTAATATAACTTATCAATTTTAATTTTATTTCTAACTTTTTGAACTACAAAATTATTATAGTTTTATAATCAAGTAATTTTAACATTTTATCCCATAGTAATTTATTCAATTATTATCTTGCAACATTGATTTCAAATTAAATATAAAAATTTTAATTTGAAAAACTTCTTTTGACAGTGACAACAAGTGCAAGTATTATTAGTCGGACTCTATAAACATTACATAGATTTAAAAAGAATCAATTTTTAATATAATTTAATACTTCTAAGTTCTAATAAGGGATTGATTTCTTTTTTTAGTATTTTTTCATTAGCTTCAACTTAGGAAATTAAATGAAGACCACTAATTAATATCAAATTAGTGTTCACAAAAACATAAATTTGTTTAAAGAGTAATACAATATTTTTTTTTTCAATTCATTCTCTTTTAAAATTCCTAACTATTGGATTTAAATAAAAAAAGTCAAAAGTGATTTCATGTTTTAAAATTTATTTAAATAAGCTATGATAAAGACAATGAATTAATCTGACATGTATACAAGATATTCAAACCAAAGAATTAACTTTTTTTTTTATAAAAACGAAAAGAATTAATTTTCAATTGAATGGGTGAAGTCATCACTATCATTTTCATCAAAATGTTTTTTTTTTTTTTTATAGATTATACTATTTTTATGAAATTTAATTTTATATTAATTTTAATGCCATTTTTTTGGGGGTTCAAAACAAGTGAAAAATAATTTTTCCTATAATTTTTTAAATTAGTAATAAAACTTCTTAAATAATTTACAACAATATATATATATATATATATATATATATTACATTATCTTAATAGCAAATTAACTATACATAATATAATAAAGTTTATTACTTAACAATTTAAATTTAAATTATTTTTAAAAATATAAAAAAATTAGGAACTTAAATAGGAGTCTTAGGCGGCTGCCTCATTCACTTTGAGGCAACCACGACCCTGGATTCCTGCATGTAAGTGTAAAAATGTAACGAATTCTATAAAATTCTATTGGATTTAGAAATTACTTTCTTACTAATGGTGGAATCAGAATGGACAAAATTTAGAATAAAACCACATGAAATCGAACTATACAATCCAACTAGAGACAATGATGAGTTCGAAATAGGTTCTATAAAGAAACATTGAGAAATCAAACTCACCATTACATACAGTTAGAATATTGCAAAGAGTTAGAGCGAAATATCATCGAGTGAAATTGAAAAATCGAAGTACAGTGAGTGAGTGAAATCAAACGCAATGTGTGAGCCAAATTGAAATGCATTGCAAAGTGTTAGAGGAAGTCAAATGCAAAATTAAGCACACCATTGTGCAAAATTGAAATACGATGCCAAAATTTAGAGCAAAATAAAGTACTCCATTGATTATGACTATATAGTGCAATAATTGAGAGAGAGAGGGAGAGAGTTATGTGCAAGGAAAGGACCAAGCTTTTGAGGAGAACGAGAGTGCGAAACAGTTGTGTGCGGAAAGATGAGGAAACTTGTGAGATTGAGAGAGAGTTGTCGGCAAATAATTAAAAGCACAAGACTTTCAAGTTTGAGGAGAACAAAGTCTAAAAGTTTTGGAATAAAGGAGGCATAATAAGATAAGCATAAAAAATATTTAGAACATTCAATATCAAAAAAAAATATTAGAACATTTTTATGATAATATTTAAAACATTAGAGCAGTTTAAAACCATTAAGGAATCGCATGTGTGGGGAAGAGGGTTACAAGAAAGTCTTGTGCTTTTCGGTCTCGAAAACTGCGGTTGATCTTGTGTAGAATGAGTTTCGGTCCATCATCTGTTTGCTAATGAGTTATCCTTGATCAGGAGCTATATGGGAAATAAAGGGTGCTTCTCTATTTAGCATATTTAAAGAGAGGGAAACCGATGTGCTGACATTTTGGCAAAATTGAGTGCTAGGTCTGATGATCCCCTAGTCATCTTGAATGAGATGCCTTCTGTTTTAGGTGTGCAGTTGCTAGCTGATGCTATGGGAACATGTTTCCCTAGATTGTAATCTTAAAGTTTTTCTGGTTTTCCTTTTGTTTGTCTTTTCTCTTATAACAAAAAAAAAAAAAGTTTAAAACCATTGAAAAGAGAAATAAACTACTAAAAAAATATATTAAATCGCGATGACTAAAGAATAACCTAGAATCTGTATCATTTATTGACAGTTCGTTGTGTCAACCAAAACATAATTACTAGTAAAAATTTAAATTTTTGTAATATGTAATTCCTTTAATTCTTTTGGTGCTATTATCTAAATAAATTAAAATTTCACTTGTAATTAGTGTGATAAAAAAATGTATTAAAAATTAGTTAGTTATTTAAATAAACTCAAATTTTAATTAAAAACAACCAAAAAAAAAAACATTTAAGACACTGCAACAAAAATTTACTTTTTAACGGGAAACTAACCACTAATAGGGACAAAGGAAAAGTCCAGAACAGCGACAGCCGACATGATCTTGTCTTCTTGCGAAACATTCTCTGTCAAGGGACAACTGAAAAGTCCGGAACATTATCATAATTTTTTTAGTAGTATTATGCGGCGCACAAAATTCCATCGTAATATATGAGTTAAGATAATTCAAAACTTCACAAATGCTGGCAAGAATTATTTTTATCCCTTTTCATATAGTTTTTAGAATTATGTTTTCAGTCTTTTAAATTTGAGATAAATTTATTTTTGTTTCCTAAATTTAAAATTAATTTTTTTAGTATAATTTGAAAAAAACTTGTTTCAATCCCTTAGTACTACCTACAACATCCCTGACAAGAGCTAATTAAGTCAATTATGCAATATCAGCTAAATTTAGTGTGATATTTTTACTAATAGAGACACTAGATGTGAATTTTGTATGACAAATTCACTAACAATGTTTAAGCATAATAACTAAAACATGCTTTTTTCAAATTAGAAGGACTAAAAAAATTAATTTTAAATTTGAAGACCAAAAATAAACTTCAAATTTGAGGACTAAAAATATATTTAAATCTAATTTTTATTGTAACATAAAAGTTTCATTTTTTTTTGTTATAAGAAATATTAACTCAGTCTATTAACAAGTAATGCACAAAATAAAAGTTGTCTTTATAATAACAAATATATTAAAAACTACGTTACTGGGAGTTGCTTAATTATTTTGGTCTTACAAAGAAAAATTGGTTCTTCTTAAGTTGTACCATTGAATATGATCTAATATTTATATTTATCTTCAAAAGATACACCTTATGATTTGTCCCTTCCCTTCCTGGTTACGAAACAACGGATTAAGATAGCATCTAGCTACGCGCCAAATCTTTCGTTTCGGATTCTTAGCAACTATGTCAATGAAGTATGATTGTGTCTAGAAATTTTGGGATGTAAGGTAACATTTTTAGAAAGATTTAATGTAATATAAATTATTAACTTTATTTTAATATCTTAATTTTTAGAGTTGTAAAAACATTTATTAAAGTTTTATAATCAAGCATAATTCTAACATTTCATTCTTAATAGATGATATGTCTAATTCATTCAATCTATCTTGTAACATTGTTGATTTTAGAAAAAATTTAAGTAATTTTCATTCTGAAAACTTCTTTCAGTGATAATAATTGTTATAAGTATTGTCAATAATATTTTATAAACAGTATATGCATTTAGAAAAGAATATAATCTTTTTGATATATAGTTTAATACTTATGTTAGACTATTAATTTCTTCTCTCAATACTTCCTACTACTTTTAATTTTGGAAATAAATCAAGACTGTCAATAAAGTTCACTATATCTTAAAATTTTTAAGATTAACCCAATGTTTTTTCAATTTATCCTCATCTAAAATTTTAAAATTTTTGGATTAAAAAAAAAACAAAAAAAGTTTTTTCATATTGTAAAAATTGTCCAAATCAAGCCTCAACTACAACAAATAAAAAAAAACCTGTAATTTTTCGTAGTCAAAATTACAGTTTTTTGGCAGTTAAAAACTGCCACAAATGTCATTTTGGGGGGCAGTTTCACATGTAAACAGTTTTAGGCAGACTTTATTTTGCCACTGGTATTTTTTTTTGCCAGAAATTACATTCTAAATCTATTTTTAATTTTGCATTTACTAGCAGTTAAATGCCACTAGAAAATGCATTCTCAATCTATTTTTAACACTGATAACCTTCAGCTTTGGAAAATTTTCTCAGTTTCTTTTTTTCTTCTTGTAACAATGTTTCAAAATACTACAATTATTTTAATACAGAAAAAGATTAATCGATACGAGTTTAAAAATTTTAATGTGTTTAATACTAGACAAGAGGCGATGTTGGCAGATTCACTGCAAATGACAAAGAGTACACTCACTAATTTTTGGTTTTCAAGATGCGTAGCAAGCTATTCATTTATACTCATTGACAACATGTAAAAGAAACTGTATTTATATAATTCATGAAAAATTAAAACTCATCATAAAGATACTTAAATCTAAGATTCTAAGAATTGAGCAAATCATTAAATTAGTCTTGCAACATTATAGATTCAATTTTACCATTAAACATTAGTCTCACTCACGGCATTATCTTCACAGCAAATTTGGATATGGAGGAATCAAGAGTCCGGTTGTTCCTTCACAATGTGGCTTAACTAGCAAAAAAAATACCCTGAAATCTAATGTTATTATATCAATACACATGAAAAATTAATAAATCATGATAAATACACATGAATGCTCGTTTTATATTATTTATCAAATTATTTTTTTTATATTTAAAATCTAAGCTTTGTAAAGAAAATAATAAAATTTAAAGAATTGTTGTATATAAATCTATTGATAATCAACAAGAAGTTGGTTTATTCTTTTAAAAATATACATAACGGTGTTAACTCAATAATTAGTGACAGAAAATATAAAGTGGAATGTCAGTTATAATTAAGTAAGAGGTTTGCTATTATTTTGACAAATCTTAAGTGGAATGCAGTTTACTCTAAACTATATATTATGTGTTCGCTTACCCGTCTCTTCTTTGACTTTTCTAACTGCAGCATTACAAACATCCTCACCCTACAAATGGAATTAAAAGATATCAGAAGATATATAATTTTAGAAGTGCGATAATTTAATCAATAATCATTTTGATATACTTCATTAACAGCTCCTGTAGGCATCTTCCATACAACTGTACCTCTGAATTTGTCCCTGGTTTCCTGAACACCAAGCAACTGTCAAATGAAACCAGACAATTTCAACTGTATAACATATTATGGAACCTGAACGGTCACTACAACAAGACATTTTTAGAACACATAGTATTATAACCACAAAATGAAGGGCGAAGGCTGAGACAGACAACAGGTAGATGATCGCACTTGGATCCTCTGCAGCGGCACTGGCTCTGCAACAGTGATCCAGGCCATTAAATTCACATCTTATGGTTATTAAAAATTGAAATATAAAAAAAATATTTTTATACTTAATTATGAAAGGTTGATATGTTGCTGTAGAGGCTGTAGGGGCTGCAGAGAATCCAATCTCTAGATGATCCAAGGGAAAGGGTTGATAAAGAAAAATAATTACTTCTCGAAAATATGGCGTTGACTCTAGCCCAAAGGTCAAAAGTAGTCCAATAAAAAATTTGACCTGACACAGAAGGATAATGCTACTCTCACTCAATCCTTTCACAACAAATTTTATAGTTTAAGAAAAAGATATGAAAGAAAAGAGAAATAAGTGAAATAAAATGAACTAAAAAGAAAAAGAAAAAAAGAAAAAGTATTATAAAAACTTGTTGCAAGTATAGTTCTGCCTGTCCAAAAACTAAAGGTTTGAGAGATTCTAGGAACTTAATCACTAATACAACCTTTTAACGTGCATCCTTGCATATGTAGTAGTATATGTAATTGTGCTTTCGTGTTTGGAAGGAGAGGGACCAAAATAAATTAATTTAAAGTCAAGACCTACCATTGGTTTTTCACACTTCGAATATGTATATATATAAAGATTCAACGATAAATTTTTTAATATAAGTCAAAATAAAAATGTCTTGATAATATTAAATATTATATTTAGGTATACTTTTAATAAAAATGTCTTGGTTTTCAGAATGGTATAGGATGCTTTTAGGTTAGTATGGATGCTTTTTTTGCTGGCCAAGTAAACTGTCAGAATGCTATAATATGCTCAAATTTTCTATCTGATGATAAAAACACTGTTCAAAGAAAAATTCTAGAATGCGCTAGTTTTTTCTAGTCATATAAATATTCTTCTGTCAAAAGTCATGTCAAGATGCCCATTTTAGTATAGAAAACAAATATCTTGTGGTCCCCCAATCAAGAATCTAGTATATGCACTTCCAAATAAAACTTCCAACAATTAAATATAACGACTTTTTCCAACAGAATATTTACAATCTCAGCTAAAAGGAACTCCATACTGAACGACTGAAAGCATACAACATTGGGAAAATACAAGTTTGGATCGCTCTGATATATTTGAAGAGTATTCAAGTCAGAAATACTGCCTATACTTACCTCATAACTCAGAAAGAACAGATCAAAAAAGAGACACAGAAAGAGGGTTTCGGTGAAGAAAAAAGTAACAATGAGGCATATAACAATACATGCCTCGTAGGTGAATGAGGCATATAACAATATTAAAGAGATGACATCCATACCTCAAACCATTGCCACCAAGACCATGCAGCCAAACTAGTGGCTTTTTTACTTCTGGCCTCACCATGTGTCTTCCCAAACTCCAAACTTCTCTGAGCAGTTCTACTACATGCAAATGGCATACGAAGTTTGAAGATAGCTGAAAGATTTTAAAACAAGGGGAAAAAGTAACGATAATATTCCAAATGGACCAAGGAAACTACCATTGGTAACAGTTAAACAATAAAAGAAGCACATTGGCCAGTGTGGTATAGAACTCTTTGCTTTGTCTGGAAAGAGCTTTTTTATTAGTTATCATAGATGTCAATAATTTGAATGCAGGATTTTGTTCATAATCAACTATAAACTTAACAAAGGAACATTAATAAGTTTGAAGGTGCATAGGCATAAATGCGGCATAATGTTAAAATAACTCACCAAATAAAATAGAATCTAGGCTGATATTTTTCATTTACTCATATATCTGCATCTTTTTGTCCTTCTCAATGCAGCAACCAAACAGTCATACAAGGTTTTGATGTTGAACCTTTGCAATTGATCTGACCTCATTCTTGAATTCTGCATTTCCTTGCCCAGAACTTGATAACCTTATCACAACAATTTCTTGGCCATTCACCAGCCTACCCTGCCATTGCCACATTTACTTGTGTCAGTGTTAGGTACTGCTTTGTGACAGATTCAATGATTACTTGTAGCATATATGCAAACGAAATTTACCTTGTAAATACTTCCAAAGCCTCCTTCTCCAAGTTTATTTGCTAAAAAGAAGTTTGTAGACTCTGTTATGGTATTAAAATTGATCAGTGGCAACTCCAGGTCATCTATTTTCCTTTCATCTGAATGTTCTCTGTTATTTGAAAATATAACCTCAGGTAACAGCGCATCTGACCCCTATCAAAATTACCTAACAAGGAAAACATCATAGGTATCAGCAAGAATAACCTACTTAAGGAAATAAAGAGACAAGAGAATATTGTGTGAAATAGCAAGGTAGGATAAATATAAAGTATCTGCATAGATGAGAGACATAAATAATGTATTACCATTCTGCCCTGTATTCCCTTTGGGATGTACTCCACAATGTCCTTTTCTTCCTCAAAATGAATTTACTCACCCCCAAAATTACGATTGCTACAGTAACTGCAATGCGTGCAATATTTCCTACATTCTTTTTCTTGTCAGAGTCACCTGTGCCAGTGTCAGTGCCATTGTCACCTGAGAAGAAACAGAACTTTTAGTATAGAAATTCGCATTAAATTTGGCCTGATGCATATTTCCTCCCAAGTAAACACAAACATCTTACCAAAGTATAGGACACAATTTGCTGAGATTAAGATATCAAGACAAAGTAACCATCAGAGCTAGTAAATGGATTGGCTTGTAAAGACCCCGCGCTAGTAGAGGCTAATGATTTCTTCTTTAGAGGACTTCATTTAGCGGGAAACACATCAAACCCAGTTGGATCCAAGGTGGCCCCAATGTGCATGTTACCACTATTATTACCACATTGTTGGAGATTAATTAAAGTAGTTTACTTAATCAACATGACTAGTTAGAATAGTATGTTATACTGACTCGCAATGAGTTAAAGTGACCTGTCAATTTTTCTCTCATCTCTAGCATGTTTATTGCCACGTGTAACTGAATCCAGCATCTTTAGATAAAGATGAAATCAGCATTTTTACTGAAAAATATGCAATAAAGAATAAGACTAGTTATCAGCAAATAATCAAAATAAGAAAAAAAAATCAAAAAAAGAAAGAGTAATAGGGAAGCAGACCTCCGCCATTGAACTTGATGGCACTCTGGAGATTCACGATGCAGAGGAATCGACCTTGGCGATGGCAGATTGAAGCCACTTGAGAGCCATAGTCATAATCCAGATAAACATAAAGAGGGAATAAGTTTGAACCCTACTCAAAAGCATAAAAAACCACGTAAAAATTTCAATTCACTATCATACAATGAGATAGGTTGAACAAATCTCAAAATAATCGATTGGACACTTCGTGCACCCAATCATCAAACTGACCATCAGAGCAAAAAATCAAGCTTCACCACTCATCCATCCATGGATCGAGCTTCCCTGAAACCATAGAATTTGTTCCGTGAATCGCAGTTGCCGACGTGATGGTGATAGGGTTTCTATTAGGGATCGATGGAGAGAGAAAGAAGAGTTTGAGAGACCGAAATTGGGAAAAAAGAGTCTCGTTAGGGATTTGTAGGTATTTTTTTAATTTTTTAATTTTCTAATATATTATTACGTGACATTAAAACATGCCACCTCATCTAACGACAAGGGTTAATATAATATTTATCTTAATACTCCTTCGGTCCCGTAAGTGTTAAAAGAAAAAACAAGTGTGAAAAAAAGTGTTATTTAAATTTTTAATATAATATTAATTATTTTTTTTCTATTTATACTCCTAATAATAATTTTTAAAATGCTACTGTTATGCTGCATTGTTTCCAACAAATAAGATTAATAAGGTTAATTTCATAAAATTGCTACACTATTTCATTTATTTACTAGTTTTTCTTGATTTATGTAAAAAAACTAAGATGACACTTATTATGAGACAAAAAGAATATTATATATTTGCCCCCTCCCTCCTCTAAATTCCAGTCTCCCCCCCACCCACTTACATTGAAATACAATATATTGATTGAGTTGGTATTTTAAGTTGGCCTTTTTCAGCTTTGAAGTTCCATTGATTGAATGCTGTTGAATTTTAATCGGGAGAGTTTTAAAAATATTTTTGTTTCTAAAGTGATAATTTTTTTTCTTAATTTTGTACATTAAAATTTAATTTTGTGCATTAAAATTGACAAAAACACTTTTTCAACGATTATCTAAACATAACTCGACTTGGCAGAAGGAATTTGAGAAAAATGAAAAGATCCAAAGGAGTCAAAGTACAGAATTATAATGAAGACGACAAGACTAGATTAATTATGACAAATAAAGGCAAAGATAATGAAGGAAGTACACATGATAAAAGCCGGCCACATTAATCTAGTCTAATAGGCATATATTGTAACACAAATAAAAGTTGGCCCCATGACGTCCACACTCCACACCACCTCTCCTTTCACAAAGCACCACATAAACAAAGGACCTACCCCGGCCAAACAGAGACGAAAAGAAAAAAAAAAGAAAAACCAGTTACGCAAACATAAATTCTTCTTAATTTAACACTTTGATAGCACCACTTGGACCTTGAGTTACTCACCACGGGCCCCTTTCGTTTGCACAAGTTGGGTATCATTTCCCTGATCTTCTTCCAGTATGCTTTGATCCAGGTGGAGCTACCATCACTTTCACTTCATGTTACGTTTCCTAGATACAGCAGTAGAGCGCGGAAGCTGAAACAATTAAATCTTATTTAGTATCTATGTAATTACTATTAATTCATTAATTTAATTAATGCCGTATATTTATATAGGGAGAGATTGACAATAAAGCCAATAAATAATATATAATTAACAACTAATTACTATATATCATCAGGCTATAGATGGAGTTAAAGGAAAGGAATGAATTAAAATGAAATGAATAAAAGTGAGGAGGGCCGGGGTACATAAATATGTATGTTAAATTAAACATGACACAACAAGTGACCAAGCAACCTCATTTTCAGCAACAGAACATGCTTGTTCCTCATCATCCCTATAATCAGGGAGATCAAGCGGAACAAGTGGGAGATTGAGATCAGGCACAGCGGGTTCAGGCTGAACGGGTTCAGCCCTTCGACGCTTTTGCCTCACAGTCACACTCACAGTCACAGGTTCAGCCCTTCGACGCTTTTGCCTCACATTCACACTCACAGTCACAGACGCAGAAGAACGAATCGTGATATGCACGTTCCTCTCATCCATGTTTGCCATTCGATGGAGTTGTGCATTTGCCAAAGGCACAAGGCTAGGGGAGATTTTATAGGCAATTCATGTTCTGTACATAATGCAAGTAATAATCACAACAGTTTCTGATGGAACCCAAGGGCCCCAACATCCATGGATTACAAGAATCTTTTTAAAAGGCAATCCATGTACAGTATACAATGCCAGCACGTGGATTGCTATGGTTGGATCAGATTTGATTATATATATGAATCTTTTTGTTGGTCAAATCTTTTGTTCTTGTCGGGCGAATGGAATATATGCTTTTGTTAATTTGTCAATCATACGGATGACTACCATGTTACCGCCAAAAAGGACAAAAGTACGTTACCATGCGATTAATTGCATTACCATCACGAGCCAAGAGCACAGCTTCCCTTCCCACGTGCCTAAAATTAATTGTAGAGAACCACGGCATAGTTGGGACTTTGGAGCATCTGAACAAGGGTTGGAAGAAGGGTGCCAAAAACATGCAACGGTCTGTAGACTTTGTGCGTGGCTGCAATGGTCTTACTTTCTATTTTCAAGCTTAGTAAAGTGGTAATTTTCATTTGCACTTATGCAAACGGATTTCCAAACACACATTTAAGGTTTCAAACCAAAGTTCTGAACTTGTTTATATTTTAGATAGTGTTTACTAATTAAATTAAACTAATATTTTTCAATTTTTTAAAATTGGGTTAAATTAAAAAATAAATATGGATGTGCTAAGAAGAAATTTAATCTACGTTTTTTCACTTTATTTGAAGTCTTTTACCCTTTTTTTTTTTTTTTTAATTTGATTTCCCCCCATCCATGACTCGATTTGGGCGGTGGCATGAGTTTTCCCTGGATCTCGAGTTCTTCAGAAGCGCTTGAGCAATGTAAGCAGCATGGCTGCATGGGAAATGGGAGCTCTTTGTAGGAGTTTTCCCTGGAGGCACTGCTTCAAGCCCCCAACAATTTCAACTCAAATCTATTTCCTATTTCCTATTAAATTAATCCTTGGATTTGGGTTTGGGTGAAATTATTTTGAGGAAGAAAACAAGGCGGTCCTATGCATGAGTGACTCGCGGGACCCTCCACTTGTCGCTGTGCTTGGCGTCTTGAGGTCAGGAATGTATTATTAACAAAACTATTCAGTTACCCGTAGATTTGCATGAGTTGTGTTGATATCCATGCAAATTTTAAAATAATTTTTATATATAATTATTTGCTTAAAAATCATATATATAGTAAAAAAATAAGTCTTAATGACAATAAGAGAGAAAGAAGAAAGTACTACTATAATCTAAATTGAACAAAATATATTATTAATTACACTTAAACAATATCTTTTTTGAATTTGAAGTCCACTTGTGTTTATGGCTGTGAAAGTAGTAGAAACAATATTCTTAAGTGAAGATATGCCTAAGTCTTGGAATTCATAAAACTTCTTTGCATTGCTTTCTATTGTACATATTTGTATTTCAAGTGTATTTGTTAAAATCAAAATGTTTGGTATGTTGAAGATTGATATAACAACATGAAGATTTTGGTCAAGTCAATTGGTATCAATCATGTATCCATAGCATTACAATGCAATACATTTCAACTTTGCAATTACAGGAATTATACATTACCAATGCCTACAAAATAGAAATGAAGTTTAATAATTAAAAACATTGTTCAAGTAGGTGGATGAGAAAAAACCAAAATTAGAATAATATAGGAGAAATCTACTTATAATCATAAACATCAAAATTATTTTTAATTTTTTCTAATTTTATTATATCTACTATGTACTGTTTTGGGTCAAGTACCAACATGACCCACACCGACATGGACATGTTGGACAAATGCACTCATTCACAAGACTCCACCCGCTTTAGAGCCCAAGTCAAATATCGATCACGTACAAGCCTGACCCCGCCATGAACATCTCGGACCACCAACATGACTCGCATGACCCTAACCGTCGCCACGTCAGCTACGTGACTCGTAACTGTTTAATTGCTTTTCCAACCAAAATGCATGGTATTTAAGAGTCCTTCGAATACCAGGTACTGATCTATCCTCATCCTTTCACTTACCTCACTCACATACTGACTTAAGTGTTAGAGTCTCTACATGTAGCCACCACTGAAATCCTCGCGCCATCGTCAACACTGCCGTTCATGTTCTTGTCTTAGCCTCCAAGATTCTCCTTGCAGTTTCACCTCTGAACATGTACTATAAAAGAATTGTTTAAATTAAATAAAAAAATAGGTTATGCACTGATAGTGCAAAATAGTTTTACATTGTCATCCAATCACAAATCATAATGTATAGCAAGTTTGTTGACTTTTATAATAATTATCTTAGAAGTCATACTGATAATAATTTCTAATTGGTTGATAATGTAAAAGTTTTTATACTAACAATAATAGCCATTAAAATCTTAAAATAATATAAAATATAATCGTAGTTATTGACACTCCTAAGTATCCATTATTTTATGGATTCATAAATAAGAGAGTTTTTATACTATTGAAAATCCATATATTATTGTTATTGTGAATACATATATTGTTATTGTTACACGAAAGTCAGTTAACCTGTTTTTTTTTTTTTGAAAATACAACCGTGAAAAAATTTCAACCTAGACCCCACCGTGTATGATAGTGGATGTGTTGATGGATCTGTTATTGGTTAAAGTCATTTTTCATTATTTTCGTATTGTTTCCTTTATATCAAATGGCAAAACTCTATTTTCAACCAAAAAAAAAATGGCAAAGATCTATCTAAAAGTGTCGGACATTGCCACGTGGGATGTTCGTCGGGTGGAATATCCCACGCTGAAAAAGAAGTTAAGATAGGCCGACACTTCGGGCAGTACCATGCCTGGGCAGCATTATTTTAACTGGTAGTAATTAAATTTATATTTTTTAATATTATATAATATTTTAAATAATAAAATAATATAAAATTATGAGAAATTAGGATTTAAAAATTATAAATTAATATATATGACTAAATTATATATTTATAAGATAAAAATTAATAATAATTGACAAATAGTTTATGCTTATGTGAAATATTTAAATATGTATTTTTTATTGATCTTAAAAATTTTTATATTAAATCTAAAAAAATAAAAAAGATTAAAAATTAAAAATTAAAAATTAAAAAATACCAGTTCAAACCAATTTTCTATATAGATTTTTAAACAATGATCTAATGTATACTTTGCTAAGTGATTATTAAAAAAAAGTATTGAAAGGTAACAATATTTTAAAGTGTCAACTCAATTAAAAATTTACTAATTTTACAGCAATCAAAACAAACCAAAGAAATAACATAATAAAAATATATCTAAAACACCAAATCAAGTAAATGTCATTCATCTATATTTACATTAAAAATAAAATCAAGTTTTACAAAAATCTCAATATTACAAGAAATTAAACCAATATGAAATAATTAGAGGAATGATATTCGTCCACCCAAAATGGGATAGATTGGGGTAAAAATAAGAAAGAGATGGGAAGAAAGGAGAAAAGATAGAGAGAGAAAGTGATAAATGTAATGAATAATGTGATAAAAAAAGAAGAAGAGAGAAATAGAGAGAAAATGGGATGGAAGAAAAAGTGGATGGATGATGAGTATTTATCAAACAATTACAAGACTTGCAAGGTTTCACCATATATTGGACCATTGGTTGACAGCTTCTAGCTCTTGACTGACTGCCATTTCTCCTTCATGTGAAGTTTGATACAGTTGAGACAATGCAGCAAATGAGATGAAAAGGGATTGGCTCGTTCAATGAAGGCATGCTATTGCTCACTTTCCCTGCTAGGCTATTTTCGTAATTTGGAATGTAATGAAAAAAATTTTAAAAATTTGGTCGTACAACTTTTGACAAATGAACTATGAACACGTGAAAATATAAAAAAAGAAAGTTTTAATTAAAAAGAAGTGGAATTAAGAGTTTTCTTAATAATATCGATTTTTTACATTTAATTACAAGGATATGCATATGCATGTTTTGAAATATGTTTAAGTATAATATATGAAATCCAATAAAATGTGTCAGTATTATTTTAAAACTACACAAAATGTTGATATAATAATATTTTTGACAAATGAAATTGAAACCTGAAATTGTGAAAGCTATATTATTAAGCTAAAGAAAAAAAAATTAAGGTAAAATTTATGACTCAATATTTAAGGCTACTTAACAAATGATATAAAAATATTGAAAAAAAATAGAGAGAATTCATTAATATGTAGACAAGTTACAAAAATTAGGCATTTAATTAAGAGTTTAATGATTATGTATTGTTAGTGTAAAAATTTTTACACTGTCGACTAATAAGAGATAACTGTTAATATGACTTTTAAAGTAGTTGATGTAAAAGTCAATAAACTTATCATGTATCGTAATTTGTGATTAGATGACAATGTAAAATTGCTTTATATTATCAGTCTATAGCCTATTTTCTCTTTAATTAATTATGCATGTCCATCAATATTGAGATTTCATTACACACAAAATGAATGGATATAGTGAGTAATTAATTCATTCTAAGATTTGCTACCAAAGGATTATTTCATACTCAAAACTCTTCTTTACGCTAGAGAACACACACCACAAGAAAATTGACTTCTTATAACAGATAAAATCTGTCACTAAAATTCAATAATCTATAAGTAAAAATGATTGACATTAATCTACGAACTCTCTATTAATCAATTTTGAGGGTTCTTGTAACAATTATCAGTCTGTCAATATAAGTTTTACCTACACACATAGTTTTACCTATAGTTGCATTTGTCTGTCACTATAAGTTAGGTAAAAACCATTGACTTGTGCTTATAATCTCTAACCGTAGGTAATAGCCACATGTTAATAAAAAAATAACTTCAAGTTACGCTCACTATTTGTTAAAGACTGTTAAATTAAATATATTATTATTGTTATTATTAAATTTTATAAATTTTATTTATTTAATATAATTGAAGAAATTATGGAACAATTTCGAAGATTCATTTGTCAAAATATTAAAAGATTTATGTTCAAAGTTAAAATTTATAGCTCAAAAGGTGAAAGTTATAATAATAAATGTAAATTTTTAAAACATTTTAATATTTTAAAAAAGGTGTAAAAAAAAAGGAAAATAATAGGTGAGAACAGTTTTTAATCATGTAATAGAGTGATTTTTATAATGAAACTAAGATATTTATAAATCGAAAAATTGTAAATATAAATTACAATGGCAAAAAATGAGAAAAAAAATATTATCAGAGTCATTATAAAGGGTATTTCAGTTGATATGCAATCTTAATATCAAAAAATTTGCAAAATATAGCATAGGGCACATCATCAATAAACATGTCTGCTCGACATTATGATAATTTTAAATTAATAATTTAAACACCTATCATTAAAAGATAATCCTTTACAGATAGGAGTTGAACCAAATAAGTGAATAACTATCAAGTGTTAGATGAATTCAAATAAAAAACTATATAAAAACTAAATTGAAATTAAAAACGGAAGGATCAAATGAAAAAAATGGTTATAAGTGGACTTCTTTTCTTCTTCTTTTTTTCCAGTGGACAACTACATAAATAACTTTTTTCAGTACCTAATATGACTTGTCCATGTAGAAGGGGGCCGAAAAAGGAAGACATGAGTAGAACGGAGGAAAATATATGTTGCTAGATACTTAATTTTGAACGGCAGTGTCTTATGTGGGGTACATGAAAGCCAATCATTTCAGTCTCCGAACTTCTGTTGTCTGGCATAGGTTGATATAAGAGCACGTACTGCCAAAATTTCACTCAAAATCGCAAACATACCATTCTTCTTTCATTATACATCCTTGACTAGAACAACAAGGGTGAAAGAAATTTGTTGTATAACACAGCCATTATAGGTGGTTCTATATAAAAGAGTTTGATCTTCTAAAAGGTTTTTTTTTTTTGGATAATATCTATCAGAACTTTGGGAATAGATGCAAGTAACTCCAACATAATGTGGCCATACATCACAGAGTTCAAAATAGAGAAGAGAGGTATCACAGAAAATCATTGTATTAATTGAATGATAAAATATATAATTGATAGTGAGTATGAGTTCTATTTATAGAGTTTATTTTCTAACAAACTAATAACAACTCACTAATATTTTTAACAAACTAACTACTCTTAATACTTCATCCCAAGGTGACAAGTGGTATCACCACAATTACCTTGAATTACAAACAACGAAAAAGAAAAATACATGTAGAAGATAACTTTTTTTTAAACACTGTATGACCGAAAAAAAAAGCCTAAAGAAAAGAAGCCCATATTCGCAATTCCAAACTCTTGCCTTGCACTCAACTTCGTGTCCCAACAGCAGCAGTTAACCCTCAGGCTTCAACAGTGATTCCCCTAATTCCCTCAATTCTTGAACATTCCTTCCCCGTTGTAAGAGCCCAAAACTTTGCTAGGGCAGATGCAATAGCAGGAGATGCCACTAACAGCAGCAGATTTAGAACGACAAACGACAGTTACGGCATCGCAGCAGTAACATTTCTCGACCCACCAGTTTTGAGCGCCTTGCTCAATCGACATTCTCGCACACATTAAAGGTTAATGGCGGAAAGACCAACAAATAGGGCATCAGAGGAGTTGATTGATGACGTTTATGCATGATGAAGTCGTTTTTGCACATACTGAGAAATTTCACATGACGAAGTTGTTTTTGCATCTGCCGCAAATGTCGTTGGGGAGGTTGGTGAGCGTTTCGACAGAGATGCATTTCTCACCGAGATAGTAGTGGTATGTAGGACTGCACGTCGCTGGTTGGGACCAATGGCTGAGACGGTGTTTCTGACGTAGTACGAAAGAGATGGAAGGAGCGGAGAGTGGTGGTACAGATCCTGAAACCTATGAGTTCCTCCTGGATTGAATATCACGATGCACATACTTGTACGGAACACCAGTACAGATGAAATGAAGGAGCGAAGAGCGGTGGTGTTGAGCCTGAAACTGCAATTTCCTCCTGGATCGAATATTACGCTCGGGATCAAAGTTGAACTATTATGGTTGATGTTCTGAAACTTGTGATAGCCACATTGCAGGGAAGAAGTTGCCGAATCAAACTTCTCAAGCACAAACCATGGAAAATTGACGAGATACTTCGCTGTTTCAGTCTTTTGCAATTTCATTGCCGCAAATGTCTCTATTTCATCGTTGCTGCAAACAAGTTCCTCCATTGTTGTTTCTTGGTTGAACAGATCTTCAACAACCGTAATTTCAGTGTTCATCTCTTTCTCTTCTACATTTATAGTAGAATCATTGCTCTCTCTATGAGAGAGCTCTGATACCATATCAGAACTTTAAGAATAGATACAAATGAGTCCAACATAGTGTGACCATGCATCATAGAGTTCAAAATAGAGAAGAGTGGTACCATAGAAAATAATTGTATTGATTGAAAGATAAAAGATATGATTGAGAGTGAATATGAATTCTATTTATAGAGTTTATTTTCTAACAAACTAATAACAACCCATTAATATTTTAAACAAACTAATTACTCTTAACAATGTCCATATAGCTACAAAGGCAGTGAAGTCAAGAACTGAAGAGGCCTTAAAGATAACACCCACAAAGGGAATATTGACCAGGTAGTGAGTGCTATGGTTGCAGCACTACATGTCCACAAGAGGATAATTGAACACTCTTCAGTTCCTACTTCAAACAGTTGAGTCATGGTACCTGCATAATATCATTGAATTTTGACTATAAGGAATCTATAGCTAATGAAAGATCAAGTAAAAGTACTTAAAAGCATACGTGGAATGGAATCTATCACTTACTTATATTCATTGCTATTGGCATGGTAAACTACATCACCAGCACAAACTGAAATAAAGGATCAATAGGGAGTAAGCCCAAATTTACTGCTACTCTGACAATAAACAATCCAATAACAAGTAGTAAGAAAAGTTTAGTTATGATGATGCTGATGAGGGTCAATGGTTTGACATTTGATGGTTTTAAGTCTGCTATTTCAAGATAAAGTTAGTTAAGCCATTTTTTAGGCCATGGAATTGGTAAAAAAATTATGCTAAGATATCTTTAGCAGCTAGTTTTTTTAATACCTTGAGTGAGGTTACCACCCCTGCAAAGCAATAAGTTCAATCAGATAACTGTGTTTGGAAAAGAAATAGACATCGTAGAACAGTATGGTTTTATGAGCAAGGTCACATACCCACGTAATTGAGGAGACTCTTGGATACCACACAATGGAGCATTGTCTCCAATTATTATGTTCCTTAGCCATCCAATTGTAATTTTGTGCTATTTTATAGAGGAAGAATTCGAAGCTTGGTACCAGTCTTGTTGTTTATTGTGCTGGTTATGAGGGTGTTGTTATACATGTTTGGCTTTGCTATTTACACTCCCCCTATTTCTTAATACTCTCCTTTTTTAGTTTTTTATATAAAATTACATAAATAATCTTAATTTTTATCTCTTTTAACCATTATTCCTTGCTCATTTATTTCACCTCACTTTCCCCTCTAATTTAACCATATTATCCCACCAATAGCTTCACCTCATTTCCCCTGATTTCACTATACTCCTTTATTTGTAGTTTCGTTGCACTTCCCTCTTATTTTTCTTCTCAATGTTTTTGATAATTTTATTTTGGCTAGTAGAAATTTTATCCAAAATAAGAAGTTAAATAATAATTAAGAAAAGGGGGAGTGCGGTAAAACCACAAATAGGAGATTACGGCAAAACCAAAAGGGGAAGTGCAATGAAACCACAAGTAGAGGAATATGATGAAACCAGAGGGAGACGTGCAATGAAACGAGACAAACAAAGAATGATGTTTGAAAGAGGAAAAAAATAAGGTTACTTAAGTAAAGTTACATAAAAAAAATTTAGAAAAGGAGAGTGTAAATAGCAAAGCTTACATGTTTTTTTATTTTTATTTTTTGTGGTCTACAAATCTTGTTATCTTGAGTGGAAATGGTTGTTGTCTTGTTGGGCTTGAAATTATTAATTATCAGTAAAATAAGGACCCCATATTCATTGAGGAAAATTTGGCCACTACTATTCCCACCCCAATTTTCACTCCTTTCACCCTTTTCTTTTTTTAAAATAAAAAAGTGAAAAGACCTAATTACCCTTGATTCTTTTAATGGTTAATTAACTTTCACCTTATCCTAAATTCCCTTTTGTACTGTCGTATCCTACGTCTCTATTTGTAACAAATCTATTTGTGGTTGTGGCAATCAAATATGGGGTGGAACAATTTCAAAGCATTAAAATAGGAAAAAGGTTAGAGTGGCTATGGCTCCCAGTGACTTTTTATAACTTTTTTAAATTGTAAAATTTAGATAAAAATTAACTAAAAGATTAATATAGTACAATATTGAACCGTAGAACTCAAAGAATGAGCTAACAGGAAAAAAGAGAAAACAACTCTTATTCTCTTCTTGTAAAAAAATCGTTTACAAAGGAATTTCAAATATTTATATACAATTGACAGTTAATCAAAATTAATGACTAACTAAATATCGTTTGATACTCCCCTTCAAGTTAGGAGTATATATCTAGAACACCCAACTTGGATATAAGGGATTGTTAAAGGAGGTGAGGTAGAGCTTTAGTTAAGGGATCAGCAAGCTGTTGATGAGACTAGACATGAATTAAGTTGATGAAGCCTGACTGAACATGCTCCCTAATGAAATGGCAGTCTATATCTACATGTTTTGACCTTTTATAAGGCATTGGATTGTTGGCTAATTAAATAGCAGAGGGGCTATCACAAAACACTTTACTGGCCTTAACTGGAACTTCAAATGTTCAAAGAATTTGTTTGAGCCAAAGCAACTCAGAGACAATGGCTACAAAGGCACAGTATTTTGCCTCTGCTAAAGATTTTGCTATTGTGGACTACTTTTTGGATTTCCAAGCTATAAAAGCATTCCCCAAAAATATGCAGAAACCAGATGTTGACCTCCTAGTGGCTTAGCAACTTCCCCAATCTGCATCTACAAAGGTAGAGATGCGCATAGAGGACTGAGCAATGAAGAGGACTCCTTGTTCAAGGGAAGCCTTCAAGTATTGCAATAGTTGATGAATAGCAATAAGGTAGGGAGTTTGAGGACTTGACATAAACTGACTCAATCGGTTAATAACAAAAGTTATATCTTGTCTTGACATGGTAAGATACAAGAGTCTTCCTATCAACCTTCTATACATTAAGGCATCCTCAAGTGGCTCCCCGTCAGAGTTGTTGAGGACAATATTAGGATCCATGGGAATTTGGGTAGGTTTGGATGAATTGAATCCAGTGTCATGTAATAGTTGAAGGGTGTACTTCCTTTGACAAAGGTGTATCCTTTTTTGTGACTTAGCTGTTTCAAGTCTTAAGAAGTATTTCAAGTCTCCTATAATCTTCAGCTTGAAATGCTCTTGTAGTAAGGATTGAACCCGAAGGATGTGTGCTTTATTTGGACTAGAAACAAGGATATCATTAACATACACTAATAGGAGGATTAGATCAGCACCTGAACTTGAATAAAATAAACTGTGATCAGTTAATGACTTGGTGAACCCTAATGTGGTTAATGTAGAGTTGAATTTTAGGAACCACTACGTAGAAGCTTGTCTAAGCCTATATAGGGATTTGTGAAGCTTGCATACAAGTGCCTTTCCCTTCTCCCTCTGAATGGGACAACCCTTTGGGAGTTGCATGTAGACCTCATCCATAAGCTCCCCATTTAGGAAGGCATTGTTGATGTCTAGCTGCAAAAGGTGCCAGTGTTGTTGAGCTGCAATGGCCAACAAAATCCTCACAGTAGTCAGCTTAACTACTAGAGAAAATGTGTCCAGAAAGTTAATGACTACTTGTTGTGTAAACCCTTGAGCAATAAGCCTAGCCTTATATCTATCCACATACCCATCTGCCTTGTACTTCACTTTATAGAGCCATCTACATCCCACTGCTTTTTTCCTTCTAGTAAAGGCTGAATAGACCAAGTATAGTTAGTTTTTAGAGCTACTAGCTCTTTTGCCATGGCTTTCCTCCACTGGGGATAATGAACAGCTAAGTGGTAATGTTGTGGTTCAAATGTTTCTAGAACTTGCATAATGTAGTTGCAGTAGGTAAGGGACAGTTTTTCATAAGAGAAGTGGTTTTGAATAGGATATTGGACATAACATTGGTAATCTTTTAGGTAAAATAGGGCTCTATGAGGCCTTGATGACTTTTGGGAGGAACCAAAATGTGTATAATCTGAGAGGATTGTGTAGGATTAAGTTGGGTCAAGGTAGTAGAAGGTATGATAGGTGCAAGGTTGGGTAGAGGCATATGATCAAGATTTGGTTGTATTGTAGTTATAGTGTTTAGGTGGGGTGGGGGTGTGGAGGGTTCGGAATGGGTGTGAGGTCAGGCATTGGTCTTGGAAGTACAAAAGTGGAAAAGAAATTTGGAAAGGCAAACTGTTTTGGTATACCATGAAAGGGAAAAATAGTTTCTTGGAAAGTGACATATCTGGAAATGATAAATTTTCCAGTATGAGGATCCAACAACTTATATCCTTTGATGCCAGTGGGGTAGCCAAGAAATACACATGGTACAGCTCTTGGCTAAACTTGTGTCTTTGAGAAGGTATGGTCGTTGCATATACCAAGCATCCAAATACTCTTATGGCAAAATAGTCTGGTGTAGACCCAAATAGTAGTTCATAAGGGGACTTCTCAGCAAGGGGGGTTCTGTTAATGATGTGAGCAGCAGTTAGGATGCAATCTCCCCAAAATTTTAAAGGCACCTTGGATTGAAAGAGGAGAGCCCGAGCTACATTCAACAAATGTTGATGTTTCCTTTCCACAACAGCATTTTGTTATGGTCGGTGTGGACAGAACAACTGATGTATAACTCCCTTGGCCTGCAAAAACAAAGTGAGAGCCAACTCTTTTGCATTGTTAGTCCTTATGGCTTTGATTGACTTTGCAAATTGAGTTTGGACAAGGTTAAAAAAACACTGAATTAAGTATGAAGCCTCAGATTTGTGCCTCATAAGGTGCACCCATGTGAACCTCGTGCAATCATCTATAATAGTAATGACGTAAACCTTTCCATCATAAGTAGGTTCATGAAATGGACCCCATACATCACAATGTACTAAGTCAAATGGAAATTATGCATAGTTATTATGAGCAACAAACGATAATCTATGAAATTTAGAAAGAGGACAGATTTGACACAGATGTGAAAGGGATTTGCAATTGAATCTTCCATGGCAGCAAACAATTGAAGGATTTCAATCAAAGGAATCACCAAGAAAAGATGAACAATTGCTGAGAAACCTTCAAGATCGATCGAAATCGAAAAAAAAACGACGACCAATTGAGCAAGAACAAGCACGCGATCAATGGAAACGTGGGAGGAAGAAAGTGATGGCATGGAAGAGGAAACAACTGATACCATATTGAACCGTAGAACTCAAAGAATGAGCAAATAGTAAAAGAGAGAAAAACAATTCTTATTCTCTTCTTGTAAAAAAACCATTTACCAAGGAATTTCAAATATTTATATACAATTGACAGTTAAGCAAAATTAATGACTAACTGAATATCGTTTGATATACAATTAGCATAGAAAATTTTATAATGAATAGTAAAAAAGATGACAAAGAAATATGCTTATACGTGATGAATTTTTAAAAAATATTATAACATGTTTTAAATAATTGTTATAATTTTAATAAATTTTGTTATCTTTCATTTTATTCTTACACATTCTAAAAAAAATTTCAATAGTATTTATTTAATTTAATTTTTATAAATTTAATTAATAATTAATTCTAATAATATAATTTATATTTATATGTCAAAAATTTTATAAATATATATAAGATAGCTGATATTTTGAATATAAATGTTATAATATATATTATATAAATTATTACATATTGTATACATAAAATATTATTTTAAATATTTACTGAAATTTGTATTTTATATCAATCAAACAATTAATTAAAGAAAAAATTTAAATCAATTAAATTAATTAAATAATTTAATTAATTGATTAAAGTTAATTAATTGATTGTCACAAAATATATTAAAATTACTATATATATATATATATATATATATATATATAAAGATATTATATATTATAGGATCATTTTGTATTAACGATTTGAATTTGAAATAACACTCTTAGAATTACATTGATGTTATATTAAGATATATAAACTGTAGGATTATTTTGCATTAATAATTTAAATTTGAGTTATCACTCTTAAAATTATGAGTTTAATGGTCATACACTGACAGTGTAAAGTAGTTTTACACTATCATCCAATTAGAAATCAACATTCATATGACTTTTAAAGTATTTATTATAAAAGTCAACAAATTTACAATAAATGGTAGTTTGTGATTGAATGACAATGTAAAATTACTTTATACTGTCAGTGTATGACCATTAAACTCTAAAATTATATTGGTGTCATTTAATCCTTGCTCTCTTATGTGAGTTATTTATTTCTGGTAGGTAGTTTACTAAGTTACTATTTTTTTTATCATCATTTTAAACGGTCTTTCCATCAATATGTGTGTATCACGGACAAGTTGTGGGGGTCGAGGTCAATTTACACGTAGAAAGGGGTGGCGGCCATGGGCTCAAACAAATATCATAGTGCACGCGTCTAAAGGCTGTCTAGTAGAACCAACCTCATATCAGATTTATGTGGGTCTTGACTCTCTGTCATGTCGTGTCCTACGTCATTGTTTTCAAACAACCTGATACGAAATCTTAAGTGAGTGCTTGGTTTTAGAAAATATTTTTTATTTTTATTTTTAAAACTAATTTAATTTTTAATTTTTAAAATTTAAAAAACATATTTAGTATGAATTTCTATTTTCTATTTTCGTTTTCCCAAAATAGATTCAGAAATCAATCGCGTTTCTGGTTCTCCCTTCTCAATTCTCAGGCTTTAACTTATATATCTCATTCTATTGCTTTAGCAAGGATATTATGTAAACTCCCTAGAATATGTGTAGTGGTAAGAGGTTTGGTTAATTTGTATGAGGTTTTAGGTTCTGATCTCATTATTGTAATTGTAGTCCAAAAGAAAAGAGAGACATCATTGGGTGACACAAGAAGTGGAAGTATTGAACATTTTCATTTTTTATTTATTATCTTATTTCACTTAACTAATTTATTAAAAATTTTCTTTTACTTGCACAAATTCAAATTTACTTTTATATAATGATACCTATGCGTAATTTTATTAATATAGAAATTGAATTTAATTAAATACACTGATTGTGTATAAGATTTTTATATCTTTATTTAATCATTTATTATCATGTACAATTAGTCTATTGACTTTTATAATAAATACTTTAAAAATCATACGTAAGATAATTTATGATTAGGTGACAAACTAAAAATTTTCACACTAACAATACATAAAAACCAAACTTTATAAAATTCACAAATAGAACATAACATGGGAATGAATTTTTTTTTATGAGCGCATAGAGAAAATCTATACTTATGAGGATGAATAATTTACATAAAACCACATTAACATCTAAATTATTAAGGTGAAATTATATCTTTTTATTTTATTATGTCGCAATCGGGGTCAAGGCGGGATGACGAAACAGAAAGATAAAAAATAAAGGAGTCGTCACTATAGTTTATTAAGGAAAAACATATGAAAAAACTTAAAAGAAAACGATTTCGAACCAAAAAAATAGATTCGAGAGTTGGTTACGCGTAGGGAAGATGCTAACACTCTACGGCGTCCGTCATAATGACAGTTACCCTTAATTAAATGTGCAAAATTAGACAACTTTAAAATATTTATTTTACTCCTAAAAATAAATGTTTTGGATATTTTATTTATTATTTATTTATTCATCATGAAAATTTTATTAAAAAAATATTTTATTTTAAAAAGGATTCAATTTTATTATTTTTGAGATCAACAAGAATGGTCCTCTACTCCTGTGTATCCTTCGGTGTAATGAGGAATTATATTCATATAGTTTTTTTGTAGAAAAAGATTTATGTGCTGATGTTTTTAATTTTGAATTTTTTATTATTAAATTCGACATCCCCAAGTTGTCTAATTCAAATGTGTCAAATTTATCAAATGACCAAATAGGAAGTACTTTCAAAGTAGTTATTTTAAAATTTTATGATTATTTATATTTATTTATTTTTTTGAAAAAAGGTGTTTTAATTTTAATTCAAGAATTAAACTCTCAACTAATTATTATATTGGCTAAAAAAGAATAAAAGAAATGCTAATTTTATTTAATATTTTTTTGTAAAAGAAATTTTTTTGAAATTAAAAACAAAATAAACTAAAGTGTTAATTTTATTCTTGCGGCAACATAAGCTTATTTTCATTCGGCTTTCAATTCCACCCTTTTTGATTTATATTATCTAAATAAACCCATATGAAAATAAAAATAAAAATCTAAGCTCGTATTTTATCACTTCACAAAAGAACCTGATATGGTATAAGCCCAAAACAGATATAACAATAAAAAGTAGGCCCAAAACGAACAAACCAACATACGCTGTCAGTTCTCTACGAAAACACTCACCATACCACTGACCCACACATCAACAGAAATGGAATTGACCCAAATAAAGAAAAGGGAGCACTGAGCCTGAGAATAAACAACATACAATAAACGCCATAGGCTGAAACACAAAGCCATTAAAACGCAAGCACCATTACATAACTAATGGAGCACAAAACCAGAGAAAGAGAATCACAAAAGCATGCAGGTACATAATAAGTGATTGAGCTAAACCGATGTGCAGCCAAGCTGAATCCCACAAACCCAATCCCTTCGACATCAGAGGTGGGAAAATAAACAAGAAATAGCATAAAATAATAATAAAAAATGACTCACAGCAAGAGCTAAACCTCAGGAATGGCAGCCAACAGATCAAAACATAAAATAAAAAGGTGGAACAACAAATAGATTTTAGCAGAAAAGGAACGAAACTGGTACTGCTTGAGAGGCTTCGGTGCACGGATCTGTGAACTGATGCGCAACCTGCTTCACGCGGGATGCATCTCACTGCTTAGGTGCCTTGTTATGCTGACAGCTTTTCAAGGAGCATCAAAACTAACCAATGCCATTAATGATTTTTTATTTTTTATTTTTTATTTTGTAATAGAGGAAGAGGATGGGATTAAAGAGAGCCCAGAGAAAATGACAGAAAGACTGTTTATTATGGAGAGAGAAGAGTGCTTTTTGTGGTGTGTTGTTGTGCGTTTGTGTGTGTAAAAGTCTGTGTTAGTGATCAAGAAAAGAGAAAAAAAAAAAGAGTGATCAGAGGGGTAGGGTGGCTTGGTGTGAGAGGATCCGAAAGTGAGTGTGTGTCTGAGTGCTCTGCGTGTATGTGTGTAATGAGAGTGAATGAACGTGAGAATAATGAGAAAGAAGGGTGATCCTGTGTGAGAGTGTCGGTGAGTAATGATTAACGTCACACTGGAAATACATATATAAATATAATTAATTTTATTTTGCGAGTGGTCAAGAGAAATAAATGTGATTGTATAATTATTAATATATGATTAAAATTAATTATTTTTGAGGCACAATTAACCACTATTAAATATTTTAATAATCTCATAATATTATTAATTACTTGTGAGACATATTAACCACATATTACTAATTGCATATAATCACGTTCATTTACTATTAATCACTTGTGAAATAAAATTAACCATATTTACACGTGTAATTAGTCATGTTTGACAATTAATAATCTCATGATCTTATTAATCACTTGTGAAGCAAAGTTAACTACCATTATACATTTCAATAACCTTATAATATTGTTAATCACATATCAATATTAGTTGTATACAATTATGTTCATTTACTTTTAACCACTTGTGAAACACAATTAATCATGTTTATAAACCTAGTTAACCATGTGCGTTGGGTGGACACCAGATATTGAATTTTCGAATGTACGTTACTTTTTTTTCTATGTGAGAAAAATAAAGTGATAGTGTGTGCAGTGCAAGAGTGTGTGCGGTGCAGTGTGCAGGTGGGTGATGATATGAGATGAGGGTGATTAGTGAAGGAGTGTGAGCTATGTGTGGGTATGTCCGTGAAAGTGAAAAAAAAATGAGAGATGCTGTGGGTGCTGTGCGTATAACGTGAATGTGTGAAAGAATGGGTGACGTGAGTCTGTTGTTGTGTCTGCAAGGGTGAGGGAAAAAAAGGTGAAAGAGAGAGGTGCTGTGTTTTGTGCGTGGGTGGGAATCTGAGGGAGAGAGAAGGAGAATGTCAATGCTGAGTTAGTGTGGGCTGTGTGATGTTATGAGAAAATCATAGAGTGGAAGAGAATGGGTACTGTAAGGCCCTGTTTGATAGGGGGTAAAGAAAAGAAAAGAAGAGAAATATATGAAAAATAGAATAAAAATTAAAATTATTTGGTTAAAGAGAAATAGAGAAGAAATCAAAATGAAAATAAATGTGTGCGGTTATTTGGTTTGAAAGAAAAAAAAAAAAAAGAACTTAAATTATTACTATTATACCCTTATGTGTTTACCTACATGTTTTTTGAATATTTTTTGTTGGTTAAATTGATTTGTTGTGATGAAAATCGATTTTACCATGGTCTCTCTAGAAAGCACAAAATATTTTTATACAAGCACCGACAATGATCAAAATCAATTTACATTGCAACAAAATCGATTTTGTTGAAGGTCTAGAGAGAGAGAATTCAAAAATCTTAACTTAAAATCGATTTTACTATGGAAGAATTTGTAATTTGGTGTGGATAGTATTAGTCAATCAATAACTAATTTATATAAATGATGCGGGAACAATTAGTTGGAACACGTGGAGCCAATACTATTAGCCAATAGATAAAAAAAAATTCTTTGTATATGAAGAGCAAGTAGTCAAATCATAAATGCAACTAAAATTAGGAAATTCAATTAATTAGTGACCATTTCAAAGGGCTTATGATATTTTTGCTCACATTCAATTCATCTAATCATTTTCTAATTCATTTCCGTTTGTTCCAAAACAATGTGGTCACAAGGCGTGCAAAATCAACTGTTATTGAAATCGATTTTGTCAAGGCTAAAAATCGATTTCACACAACAATGCTACAACTCCCCCACACTTAAATAAAATCAATTTTACCATGGTCTAAATCGATTTGAACGCCACGTTGCTATAGTTCCATAACGGTAAAATCAATTTGGAAACTTTACAAAATCGATTTAACACATTTCCACTTACAACCAGTGCACAAAATCAATTTTGGCTTACAGAAAAATCAATTTTCCACTTCAACAGAACAAGTAGATCTAATATGGAAACCATATATTAACTACATATTAACCATGCAAATCTCAATACATGTAGGTTACATGTCAATCAAGTGAAAAAAGAAGCAAATCTGACCCCATATTAAGCACATCTGAACAAAATCAAACACTTTCAAGCAGTCCAAACACCAATCTGAAATGGGTTCAAAGAAGGAGTTGTTGGAAGAAGGACACGCGCAATAGACCCGATCTTAACCCAGCTCTTCAATGTGCAAACCACTCAAGCTTCACCGCGAAGAAGAGAGGCTATTCTTGGAAACAGCAGCTGAAAATGCATGATTTCTTCGCAAATTGTCTCACTTTAGCATGGAAGAAAAACAGCGTGGGTCTCATTTTAAAAAAAATAAATTTCACATCCTTTTCACGATACCAAACAAGCAAAAATTACAACATTTCTCTTTTCTTTCCTCTTCTTCCACGCCCTTCCCTCCTATTTCTTTGGTTTCAAACAGAGCCTAAGAGTGATGAAGGTCTGTGAGGATGAGAGTTTGTTATTTTGTTTCTAGTGAGTGTGTGATTGGAAGGTGGCAGCGAGAATTTAGGAGCACCAAAACAGTTTTGGGTTAAAATGACAAAAAGGGGTATTGACTGTTGACTCCTCTTTCTTTTGGCATATTCTTTCTTTTTACTTCAATCTGAATATTGTCCCTTATTTCAATCACGATGTATTTTTTTCTTTTCCCTCTTTTTATTTTTCTTTGAATACAATAATAAATGAATCCTCTTTTTTTTTTATTTAACTTTACCATTATCATCACTTATTTTTCACCTCCTTTTTATTTTTTATTCATTTTTATTTTTAGTTATTTTTCTTTAAAAAAATCAAAAGAACATTTATTGATTTGAAAAAAAAATTATTCTATTTGGTATTTTCTCATTTTTTTAATTTTTAATTTTTTACTATATATATATATATATTGTTATTTTTGTATTTTATTTTTAATTTTTCTCTAATTTTATTTTGTTTACCCGAACAAAATTAGGTGTTCACATATTGTTTTAATAATTTTAATGTAAATATATGTTTTCTTAGCTTACAATTTACGTGACTAAAGTTACGTTTGACCTAGTTTTTTTTTGGCTTAAAAGTTACTTTAAATTTAAAGCTCAAAATAAAAGCTGTAAAAATAAAGTAGAAGCTGTTTGATAATTTTTATTTTTTTCAATTTTAAAGCTCCTTTTAAGCTAAAAGTTGTTTGGTAAAAAAAATCTTAAAATTTAAATTTACTTAAAACTAATTGCCTCACTCAATAAAATAATATATATAATGATAACATAAAAAAATATTATGTAAAGTTAATTTTTAGCTACAATTATGTAAAATTAATTTAATCAACATAAATTTATTTTAAACCATTTTAATTAATAAAATTTACTTTTAAATCTGATTTATAAATATTTTATTATATATAACACTAATTACAAAAGTATTATTTTAAAAAATATTATATTACTATTGAATAATATTTTTAGAAGATAAAAAATCATTTATTTAAACAGAATTCAATAATGTCAATATATATAATAGTATTTCACAAATAATTGAAAAAGTATTTAATAAATATATTTCCAATAATTAAAAAGAAAAAACTTAACTACAAATTAAAAATTAAACAAATCCGAAATCCAAATTAAATTTAAAGAATAAACATTATAAATATTTTTAAATATAACATTTTTATTTAACTTTATTATTTACTTGTTTTAGTAACTTTTTTATTTCATTGAATAAATATATTTAAAAATTAAAAATTAATTTAATTAAAAGAAATTAATTTTAAAGATAATTTACAAATATTTTTTATTGTAGACAATATTAATTAAATAAATTTAAGTATTAATTACAAAAGTTAAAATATTTAAAAACTTTTATATTATTGTTAAATAATATTTTTAAAAGAATAAAAAATAATTTATTTAAACAGAATTCAATAATATCAATATATATTAAAAAATATTTAATAAATAATTCAAAGAGTATTGAATAAATATAGTGTTGTAATTAAGAATTCGAAAACTTCACTATAAATTAATTTTTTTTTTAAAAATGGCATCTAAGTTAAATTTAAAGAATAAAAATTATGAATACTTTAAAATATAAAAAATTATTTAACTATATTATTTACTCATTTCATTAATGTTCTTTTATTTTATGTAAAAAATATTTAAAAAGTTAAAAAAATAATAGTTTTTTAATGTTCTAAAATAATTAATTTAAAAACAAAATTAAAACCTTACAATAAATAAACTAATATATATATATATATATATATATATATATATATATATATAAAATTTAATGGAAATGCCAGCGAAACACTTAAATTGAAAAATAGTAAAAAATTAAAAAAGATGGTATTTTTTATCACGTTGAGACTCGAAGAAGAGACTACCAGATAAACTTTGTATAAGCTAGAAAAAAGCTCTCCCTACCAACTTATTTATAAGTTACGTTTTTTTCAAATTTTGTTTTATGAAAATAAGTAGTTTATTTTTTTAAGAGCTTTTCATAAAATATTTTTGGCCTGACTTTTTCTTTTAAGAAGAAAATAAGCTAAAAATAAGTTGAACCAAACACACTCTAAAGCTACTTCTAATTCTATTTCTTAAGTGCATTATTTTCATAAGAAATTTCCAAATTTGCATATTTTGGTCAATTTGTTGACAACAGCATATAGATCTACATTTGCAAATAATTAACATTTTTAGTATTTAAAAAACCAATGTAAGATTAACCCATATAACTTTGGGTAAGTTCTTTCCTAAATCCTGTAAGTTGTTTGCTTTGATATCTTTTTTTTTTCCTTATAAAGAGACGAGTCAAGTCAGCAATGCTCTTGTCCAGGACCGTGCTGAAATCTTTTTACGCATTTATGATTTATCTCGTCCACAAAATTTACACACATAATTAAGGATCATCGAATTTCAAATTTACACACACCTGGCATTTGCTATCCCTGGCCAAGACCAAACCGGTGCAAGCAACCATAAAAACAGAACCTAGGTTAGACAATAAAATATTATAGGCTTAAATATATTTTTAGTTCTTGTAATATACCGTTTTTTTGGTTTTAGTCCTTATAAAATTATTTTTTTTAAAATAGTCCTTGTAAAGTTTATTTATTTTTATTTTGGTCCTGGTTACTTTTTTTAGTCCTTGTAATATACTCATTTTTTTGTTTATCCTTGTAATATATAAATAACTTGCTTTTAATTCCTAACATTCTTTTTTCAAAGAGACTAATTCAAAATAAACAAAATATTATAGGGAACCAAAACAAAAAATAAATATATTACAAGGACTAAAAAAATAACAAGGACCAAAATAAAAATAAGTAAATTTTATAAAGACCATTTTAAAAAAAATAATTTTATAAGGACCAAAACCAAAAAAACGGTATATTACAGGAACCAAAAATATATTTAAGTCAATATTATATTAGAATTGTCTGCACAAGTAAATCATTAACAATTTGGTATAAAGCCATGGCAATACCATCAACTAAGCAATGGTAGTGAAAACAAAAGTATAACTATTTCTGTAACAAAATTCTTGGTCTATATTCTTAAGTTACAGTCATGCTGATTAGTTCGTAGAATAGGACGCACTGCAGCTTTGAAGTCATCATAAAACCTCTGCTCGGAAAACCTCCTTGCCCTTCTCCTTGCAGCTGCAGCCATCTTAAGTCTCACCATCTCTGACATCCTTACAATTCTCACCATGGCGTCTGCATATTCTTCAACAGTGCAGGCAAGAAATCCCGTTTGCTGTTCATCTTCATCCACCACAATGTCCATTTTCGGGTCAGCAGGATCATGAGCTGAAAAGCAAACATTCCAAGAATAATTAATGCATGCAAGAGCAGCGCGATAGAGGAAAAAAAGACATATTTACCATAACCCACCTATTGGGATGTATTCTACAACACTAACGCCAAAATGCTCATCTGTCATTGAATGAATGCCAGCAACAGCACCCGCTAAAAGTCCCAACAAATCACTTTACGTTAAGGATATCATCTAATATATTAGTAGGTCAACCATAATTCTAAATTGAGGTTGCGGTTTCGTCACGATCCTTAACATTGCGGGAAATTGCAGTTGATGTGGTCACGATGCGGTTGCGGTGAGTCGAAAAACCTTTACGTTGTGAGCGCAATTGCAGTTGCCGACTGCAATTTAGAACTATGAGGACAACATTTAAAATGAAGGTTCTAAAAGTACAATATAAGCTAAAACAATTGATTGACACCTTCAAAAATGAATTCATGTGATAAAAGTGATAAACTAATTTTAGTAAAAGACTTATTAGTCATTTATCCAGACTTTTTAACTAATTCCAATCCCAATTAACGATTCATGCAACTGGCTACTTTTTCCTATTAGGTAAGGTGTTCTCCAAGCCACATAACGTGCATCTCAAGTAACACACCTCCCTAGTCCAGTCAAAGACTCACTGACACCATGTATAAAGGATTTACAAGGAGAGTCCTTGCTGCCCTATCAAACTTGGCTATAGATCTTCATGATTGAAAAAATTAATGCACTTTAGAGGAGCCATACCCAACAATAAAAAGTTCAAGAAAAGTACCAAAAAGATGAATGAACCATATACCAATTGTGAGGCTTCAGTTAATTGTTAGTAGATTTCCCAAACAATGTATGCTGTGACTTTGACAGATGATATCAGATTAATTGATATGAATAAACCCATTTTAATTCCATATTTGAAATCTTCTACAAATTCTACAATCTGAAACATAATGTTAAGTAAGATCCAAATAAATATATGGTTTATACTTTGCAAGAGAAGGGTACAAGGTTTAACACTTTGGAAGTGTAATAGCATGCTAGTTCAACAAAAAAAATTTGACAAGTCTATCTCATAAGAATAATCTAGTCTAAGGGACAGAATTAGTTCTCTGAAATTGTGAAATACCCTCCAAACTACTAAGGTGTAACCCTTATGCATAATTTTCTTATGCCTGTCTACCTGTCAAAATACCAAGGATTCTGACAAATTGGTACGATGGATCTGAAAATGCCAAGATGCTTAATAGGTAAAGGAAGGAAATATTAGAGAAAGAAGAAATGCACTCAAAGGGAGGGGTAGTTTCAAATTGAAGTTAAAACAGTCAGCTCCTCTAAGTTAAGTCTAACAGATATAACAATGTTGACTTATCCATCCTACTCCAAAAATTTAGATTAAGCATTCTAATTTGCTCTTAGAAATTAAAAATATTGATCACATCCCTACTTCTCTCCAATATAACTAATGACAAAACAATAGCCATATAAAAGTAATCCAATCATACACATTAAAATGCCAGTAAGGATGCATAAGTAATGCTGGTTTTTATACAGCAAAATGTAGATGAACAAATATGGTGGGTAATCAGGTTAAAGACAATATTCTTTCTAAGCAAAACGTTGATAAAACATGCTAAACCAATCTTAGATCAAACTTTCTGTTTTCATTTAATGTTACTATTAAAAAAAAAAAATCAATTCCCTTCTACCTTCACCCTCAAAACAATCTGGATAGGTGATAATATTCAAATTTATGAAATATTGAAAAGAAAGAACCAATATCATCATTAACAGGTGAGGAAAACTAGTGAAGTATGACTAAACTAGAAGAGGCAAAAAATATACAAACTCCAATAATTAGAAATCAAACGTTTTGTAATTAAGGCATCATTACTATACATCAAGCTGCAATGACGAACACGAGCTAGCATGTCTGAACTGATAGTAGGATAATGTGTATAGGAAATAACTTTGCATCCAAACAACCGGGCAAGTGGATATGTAAAAGTATATCCACTTGTGTCAAAGTAATATAAAGGGGTAAACTTGCACAAAGCCTCCCATGCAAGATACATAGGACCCAGACTTTGACCAATCATTGTAAAGTGTGGATAAGTGGTTTCTTTGATCCACTTTCTCTTGTACAAATGAACCACCTGAGAATTAAGGATAACAAAATACACAGGTTATTAAGATTTTAAACAAATCATGTAGATTCTAGCACAATAGGTGCCAAAATAAATGCTACTTACCATTGCAACAATATTTGTTTACTTCATATAAGAAAATAATCATCACATTTATCTTATTCCGCAGGTAAATATCATCCAAGTTCTTGATCTGTACTAGACCATAGCGTTGCATATCCCTCATCTCCTCCTTCCTATCATGTACTCAACCTGCTAAGCAAGCAATGCCATGCTTTACTGCCTTTCTCTGGCTCACTTCCCTTAAGAGTGAGGAATACAGTTCAAGAATAGCCAAAGGTCCAAGATCAGTTTATTGCAACTTACAGTTGTAAATAATAAGTTATTGGCTTTCCTCCTTTTTGAATTTTGCTATCCAGCATCAGTATATTCCAACAAGAAGCCAAGCTATTAGGAATCACTTTTTTCTTTTTTATTCCTGATCAATTGTGCCCTTATGTGTAAATTAAGAGTTTGAATAGTTGAACCTTAAAATCTGTATCATTTAAGGGTTTTAGATATTTTAGCTACACAAGAGTCATTGTTCTTGTATTTGATAAGTTACTTCATTCTAGAAATGCCCAATCTTGTAAATAGGGGTTGAATTGAAATAATTAAAAGTACTCCAAAAGTCACCCGACTAAGCCATGTAAGGTTCTAGTAAATTCTAGAATCACGTGGGGTCTATAAACATTGAGTCTATGTAATTTCAACATAATTCAGTTCATTCAGAAAGTACCTTCTGGTCCACCATTGTACTAAATCAGAACATCTCTTCTGGTCAGATTTCTAATCCAAGGTGGGTGGACTCCTCCCACACAAACCCTTTATCCACATACTTACCCAATCTGTTCCCATAATTTCCCTTTGCATCTAACCCCAAATTTACGTAGAATCCTGTGTTGCATTTCTAATACTAGGCAAAGTCCTGTTGTTTGATCCATAGAACAGAATGGTATAACTCATCAATGCACTAGCCAAGACCTTGAGCCTGTCAACTCAACAGTTCACCTGAGCTTATAGAAGGACAATTGGATTCTTTGATCCTAATCCACTCTTTCTTTTTAATAGAAAACGAAAGTCACAGCCCATTTTATTCATGAGATTATGAGTGCACTAAGTACCAAACCAACAAACCGGAGTAAAATAACAACCAAGGTAGACTAATATTCCATCTAACATACACTAAATACGCCAATGAATCTCGACAAGTATTCTAGCAGATTCCACTCTGCCCATCTATCCTCTCATCATTACTGCAAAAAAAAACCTGCTTCCTACTCAGATAAAGCCATAATCACAATGAAAGATAAACAAAACCCCACAATGCCAATAATAGAAAAGAAGAAGAACCCAGATAAGAGAATGAAGAAAAGAGAGTACCTTTGGAGGAGAGAGGAGCGTGACCCCAAAGCGATAGAGGGCTCGAGACATCAACGACTGCGGGGTGGCATCATGATCTCCGGTGTAAACATAGCAGTCAAGGTCAGGGCTTTCCTCTTGGATGCCTCTCACGGCGCACCACAGCACCCTTTCCCCGCCGCCGCCGTCGTTGGTGTACAGATGGAAGAACGCAACGGCTCTCTTCCTCCGCCGTCTGCCGTTGACTAGACCAACGCAAAATCCCACGAGTATGGCAGTGATGAGTGCAATGATAATCGTCGTCAGCATCAAGTCACGGCGTTGTAGTCGCAGATACACTCGCAGATGTTCAGAGCTTCAGCATCATCGTTCAACAAATTAGACCCAATAACCAATTATCAATTCCTTTGTAAGTTTAAATACATTTTTTGTCCTGCAATTTAGTGCTGTTTGAATTTTAGTTTTTGCAACAAAAAAAAAAAAAAAGATTGGCTTTAGTCCGTACAAATATCTATCTGTTTGTTTTTAGTTTCTATCGTCAGTCTCCGTTACAAAAATGATAACATGGTTAACGAAATGATTTGACATCATCATGTTACATCAACAATAATTTACAAGAAGTATAAATAAAAAAAATAAAAATAAAAACATTACATATTTGTAAGGACAAAAAATATATTTAAGTCTTAAATTAAATATTAAAATTAAAATAAATGCTTAAATATTAAAACATTCTCTCTCTCTATTTTCGCACACTTAATACTTTGACACACTTAGCACCCTCAACTTTCTGTAAATTCCTACCAAAAAAATGATTCGTCACCATTATTGTTGCTACTGCCACTACTCGTACCATTGTTGCTACTACCACCACCACTATTGTCGTTGCCTTTATTACCACTATAGTCGCCACGACTGCTATTGTCATTATCACCACTACCATTGTCATTGTTGTCACCACTACTATTGTCACCAATGTCGCCACCACTATTGTTATCATTACCACCACCAACACCTCCACTATAGTCACCACTGCCATTGCCACTGTTGCTACCAGCACCATTATCACTGTCATCACCGCCACCACCTCCATGAAAGTTATGACATCAAGCTTCTACATTTCCCACCATATACCTAGCCCATGGTGTCATCTTTAAATGCACCACATATACCATAACCCATCAGCCATCAAACTTGGAAGTGATGAAGAGGACACAAATGGTATACGACTCGCTGCCTATGTTGGTGTTGATGGAGGAGAAGCGAACCATGGTGGCGACACCAAGGAGAAGCCGTCGTGAAATTTTGTTGAGAATTTATTCTTTTTTCAAATGGAGTTATGTGTGGTTGAAAGAAGATAAGAGTGGAGTATTTCTTAACCAACAAGTTTGAGAAGAAAGGGTGGAGCTTGGATGAGGAAAGAGGGAGAAGAAAAAGAGTTTAAAGACAAAAAAGATGTAGAGATAGAAGAGGAGAAAATTAATATTTAAGCTTTTAAATATTTATTTTAATACTTAAATATTTTTTTTGCCCTTGCAAATATGTTAATTTTTGGTTTTAGTCATTGTAATTTATTTTTGTTTTGTTTTTAGTCGCTGTAAATTATTGATGATGTGACACCTTTGCTGACATAGTATGATGACATCATCGAGTCCGTTAGTCATATCATCTTTTTGTAATAGAAACTGACGACAGGAACCAAAAACAAACAGGTTGATATTTGTAAGGACTAAAGTCAAAAAAAAATTACAAGGATTAAAAACAAAAAAATACTAAATTACAAGAATGAGAAATATATTTAAACCTACATTTTATTATAAGAAAGTCCTCTTAGGACACATGTCACTTTTTATTTTTAAGACAATTTTTTAAAATGAACTCTCAACTTCATCCTTAAAGTATTACCCTCCCTCTTGAATGGTCCTTAAAACAAGAAAATTATATAAATAATCCCTCAGAGTATTAGAAATCACAATAAGTAATTCTTCAAGTATTAAAAAATTCATCTAATTAGTCCTAAATGTTAATGAAATATACCAACTCAGAGACTAAACTGATGGATATTTAATATTTGAGGAATTATTTATACAATTTTATTACTTTAGGAACTAAATAGGAGAGAAGATGATACTTTAAATGATGGTTTATTCTAATTTTTCCGGCTCATAATATCTCATCACTCACTTCTTTTTTCTGGTATTTTATATTATATTTATTTAATTTGCTGAACTGTGGTGACTCGGAATCTTCAGTCAAGACCAAAATTCTGTTGTTACAGAGCTTAGAAGAAGAACAAAAATATTAATTTATTGGTTTGCCCGTCCTTTGAATACAATACCAAAGAAATAAAGTTGAAATTAAAAATGGAAGGACAGGCAAATGATAAATCAGTAGCTTGCAGGCTTTGATATCAGTCAAAATGATCTTGGTGCTGGCTTTTATGGAAACTTGACTGGACTACTGTGTTTGGTAGAGATGAAAGAAATAGAGGGAGAAGAAGTAGGTATAAAAAAAGAAAAAAGAAGAGAAATAGACAAGAAATAAAGTAAAAATAAAAGTTGTTTGGTTTGAGAGAAATAGAGAAAAAATAAGGTATAAATTTACTTTTTAACTTTTGGGTATTTTGAATAAAAAAAAATGACATCTATAACCTTACGGTTTTATAAACATGTTAGGAATGGGTACAGATAGAGAGGATTTATATTCGATTATTTGTTTAACACATTGGTGCATATATTTGAATAGGTTATATAACATATTGGAATATATGGACAAATATATTCAAATATGTTATATAACATATTTGAATATGTTAGATAAAACAGCGGCATATTTGAATTATGACATTTGCATAATTGAACATGTGTGGGAATAGGGGCGGGCCATACGTGAAAAGGGGTCACAAAAGTTAAAAGAAAACAAGGGTAATAACGGAAACTTTCATCTAATACCGCATTTCTTCACATTTTCTCATATTTGAGTGGATTAAATTTCGTGTGGGACCCACAAAAAATTTAAAAGCTTCTTACATATTTTTCCGCTACCAAACGAAGAGAATGCAACTGTTCTTTTTTCTTCCACGAGCTTCACTTTCTTTTTTCGCTACTTCTTCGATACCAAATAGAGTGGACAAGTCAATGCTTCTATACCTGATATATTCAATGGTTTCTCAAAAAAATGTTAAGGTAGTTCAATACCCTTCTTAGATATTTTATTGTGTAGTTAATTTATTAATTTATTATTCTAAATTCATTATCCTGGTGACCAAGAACATATATGATTTGGGAGCTAGATCATTTTGTTGGATACACAACACTGGACCCATTGGCTGCCTCCCTCGCATTTGGCCAATTTTCTATCAGCTAATCAAGAGATGCCTATGGTTGTGCAAAGCCTTAAATTAAAGCAGCTAGGGTGGTTGCTGTCTATGATTCAGCGTCTTTTGATAGTAGCACGTCACAATAATTACGTGGTTGACGTAGTTGTTGCCTGCTAAGGAGCATTTTTTGCTTTGTGATGTGAAAACTATGGTCTACGTGCCTTTTGAGTGGATCTTTTGGTCCATGGCTGGCAGGTACACTGTTAATTTTAGTTTATTTTATTTATGTAAGGTACATTGTTAAGTTGGTGGTAATTTTTTGTGGACAAGAAATTGTCAGGTTAGCACTTTTGTCACTTGCACATAATTACATCAGCTATTGTCTTTTACTTAGTTGCTATTTGTTGTTCTAATTTAGTTATTCTACAGAATTACCATACTAGTCGGCAACATGATGTGTTATAGTTGACAAATAATTATATTCTTAAGCATGTAATTAGGAGTTCGATCCCAAATTTGTGTGTATGAAAGAGCATATGTTAGAAGAGGTCAACTCCTTAAATAGATATCCGTATTTCAAGGAATTAGTCTTTAGCTCTTAGCTAATGAATATTCTAGACAACCAAAAAAAAAAAAAAAGAATTACTATACTAGTCAATTGTATCTGTGAGGTGTAGTTGAGGAAGATCATGAGGATGAATAAGGGTGATGGAGCAAACATTGATTGATTAATTATGTTTTTGTTTCTTGTTTTGAGCAAATTTGAATTGACTACTTATGCTTTTATTCCTCATTTTATAGAGTTATTTTAAGTAGACTTGGATTGATTATACTTTGTTTCTTGTTTAGTAAACTTATTTTGTACTATTTGTATAGATCTACAGTTACTAATACATCGATGATCTTTTTGTTGGTTTGTATTATACATTTGATTGATTGTTTTGGTTAAATTATAATTAGCTATGACTCTATGAGTTATACTACAGATTAACTAGGGGAGAAAAAGAAATTAACTACAACTTGTCTGCGGAATAGCTTCAAAATGTAACATTTAGATTAACCCTTAACTTTGAATTCATAATAAATTGGCTAGAATGGTGGTAAGATATAAGCTATCCATTGGTCACGAAATTGCTATGACAGAATCCTAGTTATATATAGGTAGGGAAAAAAGAATATTAAACAACAGATGTTTTTAGTATTTCTTGGGCGTATAAGTTCAGGAATGATTTCTATCGGTAAAAGATGAAAGAAATTTATGGCCATTTTGTTTTAAGTTAATTTCAATTTTAGGGACTTTCTTTTTGTTTCTTTAATTCCATGAGCTAACTTATTTAGTGCCAACCAATTTCAAAAGCGAAATTAGTGATTTACTCTATCAGTTAATTCTTGAAACCCATCTTTGACACAACATAATTTTTATTTAATATTTACTTATTTAAAGCCATTAAAACTGAGTAAGTAGTAAAGAATTTAAACAGTTTACTTAAGGTTGTAGATTTAAACTTCGTTGTTGTTTTTATAAAAGAAAAATGCTTATTTAAATTCAAATAATAAACATTTTAAAGTATTTTTTTAGAAAGAAGGAATCCATACCTTATAAATTAGAATTGTATTATTTATACAATACTTTTCTATAATACTTCTTTTTTCCCCTAGATCAATGATCAATCTATTACATTGATTACTTTATTGCACACTTTTCTCGCTATTTTTTTCTTTGCTTTATAAATTTTACAAAAAAATTATATAAATACAATTTTTCATAAATGAGAGTCCTTTACTAACTCTAGTTAATATTTAATAAAAAGAAAGAGAAAAACAAGAGGTACTGGTAATTTTGTGTCTGGTTTGTTCCATCAGGGAAAATACACAAACAATTTTGTGCAGGGACGCCGTGGCCGCCTCTTGGGCTTGCGCCCTGGCTTGCCACACCTGCGCCTGCCCCCCTCGAGAGAGAAATGAGGGGAGAGAAAAAAAAGGATAACACTAAATAGTACCAAAACTTAATTCGTCAAATAATACGAACACTTAATTCACCTTTTTTTTGTTGTTGTTACTTACTAAATTATAATTTTATCTCTCCTTGTTAATTGTGATTTCTGTCTCTTTCCTTTTTATATATGCCGCATAGATTCGTACGATTTCGTTTTTTTCGATTGATTGTACGATTTCGTTTCGTACCAGATAGCATAACTTAGAAAAAAAACATGATGCGCACATTATGTCTTCGTAGCATACCCACACACACTTGTACTCGTATTTTATTTTGGTTTTGGTTAATAATGACTTATACTCTCGTATATTAACTAACATAGGCAGAGAGCATTTTCTGGCACAACCAAAAGAAACGAAAAAATGTTAAGAGAGGATCATTCGGAGGAGACTCATCCACCCTAGCTCCTCGCAGGAAATTATTCACTCTAATATGTACAATGTCCGTGTTCTTTTCTTTGATTCTTTCACATGTACACCTCAAATGAAGATTAAATCGCATACTAGTGAACGATAGAAGAACTTCAAAGTCAGAAGTATTTTGGATGGTGCATATGGGGATGTCAAAATCCAATATTGGCAGAAGAAATTTAAGAAAAATAAAAAGATGTCAAAAGCACGGAATTTTACTGAAGAGTAAATTAATTATGATAAAAACCTCATACCCCTACCCCACAAGAGAGACAAAATTTCTTCAACACTCGGACATTCCCCATCCACATAACAGAAAAATAAAACAGTATTCAGACACTAGTGCAAATGACGAACTTAAAGTGAAAGGCATCCCCATTCCCCACATCCGAACAAAATCGAAATAAACGGCACATAAAACTTGATAATAAACGCCTATAAAGTGGCCTTCAACCTCGGACGACATTACAAAGCAGTCATGAAAGTGATAGTCCATGATTGGACCTTGCTTTACTTGGCACGGTCATCCTTCTTCTTAAACATCTTAGCACTGGCACTGCCAATTAAAGATCTTCTTTCTCTTGTTTGCCCAAAGGGAGCTACCCTCAACTTCACCTTTTGGTATCTTATGTATCCCAGATGCAGCAGAACCGCCTTCATCAGCAAAGGGCGGAAGCTGAGATAAATAAATTTCATTATGTTACTGCAATTAATTAATTGATAAATGAATGAATGACATATATATATTTTTATACACAGACATTGACAAAGCCAACAATAAATAACTAAACAACTAATATATATCAGGGTAGGAAATAGGGATGGAGAGAAAGGAAAGGAATTAAATAGAAATTAATAAAAGTGAGGAGGAGTACATTTGCATATCAAACACGACAGGTAATTAAGTCACCTCAGGAGGGTGCGGTTTATTCAGGTCAGGCAGAGCTAGTTCATTCAGATCAAGCACAGGCTTTCCACGCTTCTTATTTCGCTCTGACACATCCCTGGCAATGACATGAAATGAAGTAGGATTGGTGGCATAATTGTTCACCGACCCAGAACAAGTCCTATTGTGGCTCCCAGGCTCAGCCATGTATCGTGCTAGTGTTGGCCTACCTTGTTACAATTCCCTGTCACTACTCACTGGTATATCTAGCAAATTCAGAAACATGCCACAATTGGGCAAGGGTGTTGTACATATGTAGCAAAAAATTCGGTATGCTACAAAATTGCAACATTACCAAGAACCGATACCAAGTGTCATTCCACCTAGTGTTTTTCACATACGCCCTGTTTGGTAATGGCGAAATAGGCTGGAAGAGAACAAAAATGACAAAATTCTCTTCGTTTGTTACAGTAGAAGAGCGCAATTTTTTTAAAAAAATGGTGGGTCCCAAGACGAAAATCTTTCACACAAAAGTACGAAGATTTACAAAGAAATCGTATCAATCTCGTCTATCTTCCGAAAATAACCTTTGTGTGTTACTCGAAGCACTTGCCTCTTTCACAAGCTAGGTGTAGGTGGTGCTGTGTGGTGTCTCTTTTGTGTGTGATCTGGTCATCCAAAATCGATTTTGGATAAAGTAAATCGTTTTGCTCGAAGCATGTATGGAATGCGTTCTGAAATCGATTTAGGCAAAGTGAAAATCGATTTTGCAACTTGTATCATTGCAAAACCGATTCATGTGGCTCAAAACCGATTCATGTGGCTCAAAATCGGTTTAGGCCTTCTTATTGACAACAATCAAAATCGATTTACGCATGAGCAAAATCGATTTTGCTACACTAGCATTGCAAAATCGATTTTGTGTTAGTTTAAAATCGATTTCGCTTCCTGCATCATATAATATAACAAAGATTTCAAAAGCCGTGTCCCGATTTCTAGTGACCTTGAGAAATTCATGGCAAGCTATGAGCCTATGAAGTATAAATCACAAAATTAACTCGAAAGCATGTCATGGACTCATGATCATCACCAATCATTTAAATATCAGTTTTATAAATAAAAAATATTTAAAAACTATCTTTTAAATAAGTTTACTAAACATGATTTAAATTAATAGAAGTTTAATGTGATTTTTTAATATAAAAATATAAGATTATAAAAAATGTCATTTTTAAATAAACAAAAAATAATTGTTAGACAAATACTTTTGTTTATATATTTTTTATTTAATAAAAATTAATTTTTTAATATAAATATATGTTAATAATGTGATGTATCAATATTATATATTATGTTTTTATTTTGATGAATAAATATATAATTATTAACAAAAAATTTATATAAATACATATTACACTAATAATTAAAGAACTAATAATTATCAATCTTAAAAAAAATTTCTTTTAAAAAAATACTAATAATTAAAGACAAGAATAACCATTAGAACTATTGGAACATATATATATATATTTTAGAGTTAGTTTATTATATATGACAAAGTGATATGCTTGATCAATGGCTTTAAAGCATATCGATTTAATTAACGACCAAAAAAAGTATATCGATTTATAAGTCATAACAGAAGTTATGATTTTATTTTAGGATTTTTGAAAAATTATTATTAAATCATATGTTATTTATTTTACTATATATATTATTTTAAGTATTTCTTATTTAATTTTTAAATGAGTTAATTTTAATATATAAGTATGATATTAAAATGATGCACAATCCTAACCTTCCATGCAAGTCGATTTGCATGAGTCAACAAACATGACAAAATTGAGTTTGTCATATTCAAAATCGATTTCATTGGTGGTGCAGGTCTGTATTGGCCTCAAAATCAATTTGCTTGCAAACCAAAATCGATTTTAGGTTAACATTTTTCAATCTCCTCTCTCTGGACCTCCAACAAAATAGATTTTGTTGCATTGCAAATCGATTTTCATCAATGTCGATGTTCATATAAACTCATTTCGCGCTTTCTGGAGATAAATCAAAATTGATTTCTATGACCCCAAATCAATTTAACTGAAAAAAATAATATTGACAAAACATGTGTTTAGACACGTAAGGGTATAATGGTAATAATTTAATTTTCTTTTCTTTTAAACCAAACAACCTCACATTTATTTTTACTCTATTTCTTTTCTATTTTTCTTCAACTAAATAACTTTAATTTTCACTCTATTTCTCTCATATTTTTTCTCTTCTTCTCTCATATCTTCTCTACCTTTCCATCCTTTTCTTCTCCCCGTACCAAACAGGGCGATGATGATTTTGTGTCGCCAAATTTGCGGGCAATCTGATTTCCAGCTTTATTGTCAAAGCTTTGACAAACTTTCTTTCCCACAGTCCAACTTTGTGCAAGGAAACTTTAGTGAGCTCTATTTGGATATATATTTATATGTGGGTAACACTAATATTTTAAATTCTTGAGGTAAAATTATAAATATAGAAAAACCGGTTGTGACTTGCTGTAGCAGGTATTTTGCTGTCTCCATTCATGGGGAAATTTAATCAGTTAAAACTCACCATAGTGGCTCTATTTGGTCATTGTGTCACATGCAATCTTTAGTTTAGTGAGCTACAAGTCTGCAATTGAGGGTTGCAATGGGAATAATAGAGTGACAGGTAACAATTTTTTTTAACTGCGTAACACTTTTTAAATGTTAAAAGTTGTTTTTTGAAAAGCCAAAAGATAATTTTGCATTAAATAAATGCAAGAAGACCGGTACAAGGAATGCTAATCGTTTGCAACAATTGAATATTAACAAGACGCCAAGTCTAGAAAGGGAGACCAAAAAAACGTGATGAAATACAATACAAAGGCCTCCTATATATATATATATAAAGAGAGAGAGAGAGAGAGAGAGAGTCCTCGAATGTTGGGTGTTCTTTTCAAAAGTCGATCTAGCTTTTTATTTGAAAAGATTTTCAAATATTTTTTCTAATAAAATAAAACTTTGGATTTATTAGAATACGATGTTGAGTGTTCCTAAATAACTTCCAAAAAAAAAAAAACTTCCAAACTTTTTTGTTCAGATGCAAAAGCAAACATCTTTTTCAGCCGCTGTCACGTTAGTTATAAAGAAAAAATGTGGTAACGCTCTTTAGTGGCAAATGGTTTATATTTTATATAGAGCAACACTATTCATGTATTTCACCAAATGGAAGTAGACCCAAACCCAAAGATGGCCATTGGCCAGTAAACAGTAGTAGTAATATTAAAATACAAAATCCTATAATCACGGTAAAAAATTTTAACTAATAGAATAACAAAATCCTATACATATTTTTTGGTAGAAACTACAAGTATATTTTACAAGAGATAATTCTGGCCAGGTAGATACAATTACTATAAGTGACAAAGCTCTCATTCTGAATATTTAACGCAATTGCATATCCAGGAATTGAACTATATATATATATTTGTTATTTTCTTTTTATCTTTACTTTTTGTGGTAGTTGTTGGAACCAAAGACGTAGAAGCGTCTAAACCCTCAATGTTTTGAAGATAACAAAGCTTATTAATGTTTATATTTGCATGTATAAACTAACCCTATCACAGTGTAAGACGAAGACTCGCCAAGAAGGACCATCCAGCCAATGCAACAATGACCGTCCAGTGGACACATTGAAGACCGTCCAGTAGACGCGATTAAAGACCACTCAGATGAACAGACCAGAGGTGATCGTCCAAATCCCGAGGATCATATATTCAAACGACCAAGTTTTTCATTATGAAAAACAACCATGGCTATCCGCCTCGAAACCTATACAGTACCACTTCAGTGAACCAACGTTCAAAACGGTTTGAAACATCAACATCAAGTCAGTACAAAAGCACAGCAGAATGGATAAAGCAAGTCAACTTATCAAGCCAACAAGACAGATGAAGAAAGTTCAGAAGAACAGACTGTCAGCGCAGTCCTGAAACTTCTATTGCAGTGCAAGTTTTCAACTGCCACGCTTGACTTTTCTGAAAAGATAGTCTGCACACGCCTCATTGCGTGAAGAGTCAAGTTATCTGTAACGGATCTCTTTTCTGAAGATCATATATATACGTGCATCAACAGAAAGTAAAAGAGGACAGAAATAGGCAAAATTTGTTAAAACAACAACATATACATTCTCTTGTGATATTCTGTTAAGAAGCGTCCAGTGGACGATAGCCAACTTTTTGTAAAAATCCTCAAAGTGATCCTAAGTCTAAGTTTCAAATCCTCACTACGTGAGTTGATCTTTTCTCTGTAAAACACTTGAGTGTTGTGAAAGCCTGGAGAGGCTTAGTGTAAAAAAAATACTTGGGTTAAGCAAGCTGGGTAGATTGCGTTGTAAAGCCTGAAGAGGCCACGAACAATACTTGTAACCAAAGATTGGTTAGTAGAAACCTTCTGGGTGAAGGGACTGGACGTAGCTCAGTTTGAGTGAACCAGTATAAAATCTTTTGTGTTTTTCCTCTCTCTACTCCTTCGTTTAAAAACGTTCTTGTTGATCTGTTTTTAGTAAATTTTTAAAACGCACAATTCAACCCCCCTTCTTGTGCGCCCTTTTCACACTTCAATTGGTATCAGAGCTCGGCCTCTTGGGGTTGAGCATCTAACACTGCAGAGGTAAAAACAATCCTGATCTCCCATGGAAAACGAAGGACAAGCCATTAATAGACCGCCTCTTTTCAAAGGTCAGAACTACGACTACTGGAAGCAAAGAATGATAGCATTCTTTGATGCATGTCATATAGACATGTGGGACGTAGTAGAAACTGGCGACTACCTGCCCCTTGACCATGATGGAATGGAACTCCCAAGAAGTCAATGGACAGAATCTCACAAACAGAGGTATCTTCTAAACTCAAAGGCTAGAAATGCTATGATGTGTGCTTTATCTGAATCTGAATATGAAAAGGTACACAGTCTAAAAAGTGCCAAGAAAATGTAGGATACCCTGTCTCTTGCTTACGAGGGCACCTCACAAGTAAAGAGGTCAAAATTGAGCTTACTCGTAAGACAATATGAACTTTTTACTATGGAGGAAAATGAAACTATAGAACTTATGTTTGGTAGATTTCAAATCATAACAAACAATCTAAGGTCTTTAGGCAAAACCTATGATAATTATGATCATATTGACAAAATTTTGAGAAGTTTGCCTAGGCAATGGAGACCGCAGGTTACAGCTTTAAAAGCTTCCAAAGATCTAACAACACTCTCAATAGAAGAGTTACTTGGAACTCTTAAAGTACACGAACTGGAGCTGAAGCAAGACGAAGGACAGAAGAAGAAGTCCATTGCTCTAAGCGTCCAGCGACCATCCAGAGGATCAACGTCCAAGGCGCTAAACGTAGAAGAATCATCTGAGGATGAATCTGAGAAGGACGATTCTGATGAGGATGAGATATCCTTCATCTCAAGGAAAATTCAGGCTATGTGGAGGAAGAAAGGAGGATCAAGAGCCCAAAACTTCACAAAGAAATTCAACAAAACTCCAAAAGAAAAAATTCCTTCAATATGCTATGAATGTAAGAAGCCTGGACACTTCAGAGCTGAATGTCCCAGTCTACAGAAAAACAAAAAGAGGGACATTCTCCAAGAAAAGGGTCTCATGGCTACCTGGGAAGACATGGATCTATCCTCATCAGATGAAGAAGGAGAAGAAGAAGCCAACCTGTGTCTCATGGCAGGAACAAACTCTGATAGCTTAGACAATGAGCAAGACGAAGAGGTAAACTTCGATAACTTAATCTCCTTACAAGAAGCCTATAATGATCTGCTTGCTAACTCTTCAACTCTTTCAATAGGATATAGAGAACTGAAAAAGAAATTTTCAAAGATAACAAAAGAACTCAACTCACTCAAAGAAGAACATAAAAAGGTTTTGAAAGAAAATGAGATTTTGAAAACTAAAAATACTTCAGAAGGAACATCTTCTCATGAAGTCTCGGAACTTCAGAAAGAAGTTACCCATCTAAAAGAAAGTTTGTCTAAATTTGTCAGTGGAACTGAAAATTTAGACAAAATTCTTTCATATAGAAGAAGTCCTCATGACAAGTCTGGACTTGGCTTTGTTAAAGAAGAAGACCACAAACCTGGTAAAAATACAACATTTTGTAAAATATGTGGAAAGAATGGGCATGAGTCAACACAGTGTAGATATTGTCCAACAAAGAAAGCATCCAATGCTTTCAGAACTAACCGAAAAGGACCCAAGCCTATTTGGGTACCTAAGTCCATGATAATACTTGTTGCAGATTTGCTTGACAACCGAAAGAAGACCCCAATCATGGTACCTGGACAGTGGCTGCTCACGACACATGATGGGAGAAAAGTATATGTTCCAAAGCCTGCAACCTAAGAATGGCGGGTGGGTCACTTTTGGAGGAAATCAGAAGGGAAAGATCTTAGGTATAGGAACAATTGGTAAGCATTCCTTCCTTTCTATTGAAAATGTTTTGTATGTTGAAGGTCTCAGACATAATCTACTGAGCATAAGTCAATTATGTGATAGTGGACACAATGTCTCCTTTGACAAAGAAAAATGCACTGTCAAGAATCTAGATGGATCCGTATTATTCTCTGCTAAAAGAGAAAGCAATCTTTATAAGATTGATCTAGTCGACCTCACAAATCAAAATGTATCTTGTCTAGTATCCATCAAGGAAAATCAATGGACTTGGCATAAGAAGCTTGGACATGCGAGCTTGAGATTAATCTCAAAGCTAAATAAGCATAACCTCGTAAGAGGACTTCCAAATCTTGCATACAAATTTGATATTCTCTGTGATGCTTGTCAAAAAGGGAAACAAGTAAAAAGTTCTTTTGAATCAAAAAATACTGTTTCCACAACTAGACCTCTTGAACTATTACATATTGATTTGTTTGGTTCAACTAGAACAGCCTCCTTGAGCGGAAAACGATATAAACTAGTCATAGTAGATGATTACTCTAGATGGACATGGGTGATGTTCTTAAAACACAAGGATGAGTCTTATAAAATCTTTTCTACTTTTTGCCAAAGGATACAAAATGAAAAAGGTGTTAGTATAGCTTCAATAAGAAGTGATCACGGAGGAAAGTTTGAAAATGAAAGTTTTCAATGGTTCTGTGAAGATAACGGAATTCTCCACAACTTCTCTATACCACGAACACCACAACAAAATGATGTGGTAGAGAGAAAGAACAGGTCATTGCAAGAAATGGCTAGAACCATGCTAAACGATAACTCAACTCCTAAGCATTTCTGGGCTGAAGCTGTAAACACTGCATGTTACTTACAAAATAGAATTTACATAAGACCTCTTCTGAAAAAGACTCCCTATGAATTGTGGAAAGGACGAACACCCAACATATCATATTTTCATCCCTTTAGATGTCAATGTTTCATTCTAAACACTAAGGATAACCTTGGTAAATTTGATTCAAAGTGTGATGATGGAATACTGTTGGGCTATTCTGAAACATCTAGGGCTTATAGAGTTTACAATTCTAGAACCTTGGCAGTTGAAGAAGCCATCCACGTTAAATTTAATGACAAAAAGCCTGATAATGAAATATCAGAGCTAGACGACTCTTTTGCAGATATGAAACTAGACGATGCCAGACCTTCAGCGTCTAGAGATCAAATGGACGATCCAAAAGCAGAAGAAAAAGAACCGACTGGACGCTCTTGGCAAATGAAGACCTATCATCCAGAGAATCAAATTCTTGGAAACGTTCAAGATTATGTTAGGACAAGATCGACCTTCAAGGAGCAAGCTCAAACTACCTTGATTTCTCAACTGGAACCAAAGACAGTAGACGAAGCTCTCCTGGACGATGGCTGGATTAGCGCCATGAAGGATGAACTTAGTCAATTCGAAAAGAATGATGTCTAGATGCTAGTTCCCGCACCCAAGGACAAGTCTATCATTGGAACAAAGTGGGTATTCCACAACAAGCTTGATGAAGCTGGAAATGTGGTAAGAAATAAAGCAAGACTTGTAACACAAGGCTACTCTCAACAAGAAGGTATAGACTTTACTGAAACCTTTGCACCAGTAGCTAGACTAGAAGCCACTCGCATCTTACTTTCGTTTGCTACTCATAGTAATATGAAGCTCTATCAAATGGATGTAAAAAGTGCATTCTTAAATGGCATAATAAACGAGGAAGTGTATGTGAAACAACCTCCTGGTTTTGAGTGTGATACTTTTCCCAAACATGTTTTCAAACTTAAAAAAGCTTTGTATGGTCTTAAACAAGCCCCAAGAGCTTGGTATGAAAAACTAAGTTCTTTTCTTTTAGAAAATGGGTTTTCTAGAGGAAAAGTAGATACCACTCTTTTGCGTAAAGACGTCAAAATACATTTCATTATTGCACAAATATATGTAGATGACATTATTTTTGGAGCTACTAATGATCAATTATGCAAGGATTTTTTTAAGATTATGACAGCGGAATTCGAGATGAGTATGATGGGAGAACTAAAGTTCTTCCTAGGGTTGCAAGTAAAACAGACTGGAAATGAAATATACATACATAAGACAAAGTATGTCAATGAACTTCTGAAAAAGTATAAGATGGACGGTGCAAAAGAAATGAGTACACCCATGCATCCGTCATCAATACTTAGCTAGACGACTCTTTTAAAAAGGTAGATCAATTTACATATCGAGGTATGATTGGATCTCTTTTATATCTCACAACGTCCAGACCTGATATTATGTTCAGTGTATGTCTATGTGCTCGTTTTCAGTCTGACCCTAGAGAAACTCATCTAACAGCAGTAAAAAGAATTTTTAGATACTTAAAGAAAACCACTAATCTTGGTTTATGTTTTAAGTCAACCAAAGAATACAGATTAGTTGGTTTCTACAATGCTGACTATGCGGGAGACAGAGTAGAACACAAGAGCACTAGCGGAGAATGTCATCTCATTGGTGGAAATCTAGTCTCCTGGACGAGCAAAAGACAAGGGACAATTGCCCTATCAACAGCAGAAGCAAAATATGTCTCAGCTGCGTCTTGTTGCTCACAACTCTTATGGATCAAGCATCAGTTAGAAGACTATAGTATCTACAAGAGTAAAATTCCTATTTTCTGTGACAATACTGCTACTATAAATCTGTCAAAAAATCCTATCTTGCACTCTAGGGCAAAGCACATTGAAATAAAACATCATTTTATAAGAGATTATGTTCAGGAGGGAGTTGTCGATATTCAGTTTATTAATACTGAAAATCAATTGGCAGATATATTTACAAAACCCCTTCCTGAAGATAAACTCATCCATATTCGAGATCTTCTAGGTATGGAATTTATAAATGAATAGTTTTGTTCAATATGCCTTGATCGTCCAAAGATCAGTAGCGTCCAATAAATTCATAGCGTCCAATGTTTTCACGGCGTCCAATACCTCATCGTCCACTTGCATATTTTTTCGCATTCCATAACAACTTTAAATTATGTGTGCATTATTATTAATACTCAATCATGTTTTCTCTGAAAATGATTTGAAATAAATGCTTCTTTTTTGTCTGAGTCACTCATGCGCCGTATAACCGACCTTGAGAAACGCAAGCGCCTGACCCAGCATTTATTACCATCATCTCTCTCTTCGAAAGAAAAAGAACCGCCAAAAAGCAAAACCCTTCAGTTTCTTCATATACACTCAAGCCCAACCCGTACACTCACTTCTTTTCAAAATCCACCTAAACTTATCATCTTCTCAAAACCCTAAACCTCTTTTCAAGCTCTCAGATATGGCATCCGAAAAAGCTGGTCTCGCTGCAAAGGTCGTGGCTCGTATGGAGAGCCTAGACAAAGCTGTTGTTCTCATCGAGAGCCGCTTCGATATACAAGCTCTCGACGACATGGGGGTGTCTGTAAAAGACAATCTGCTCAGATGTGGCATCCTCAACTATTTCCATCTGAACGAAATCATTTACCCAGAACTCATCCGACAGTTCTAGAACTCTGCTGTTTTTTCAAAGACAGAGATTATTGGAACCGCTCTAGGAGTCAAGGTCACTCTAGACCTAGGCTCTGTCGCCCAAGCCATTGGATGTGAACGAGCTGGGTCCTGCATCAAAAATCGCTGGGAAGATACCTTTGGAGAACATGACACAGTCAACGCTGCACTGATGGGTCCCGAAGGACAAAGCCCAGTCGAGTACAGCAAGCTGACGAAAGAAGGGAAGATATTCCAGCAGTTTCTGAATAAAGGAATTCTTCACAAAGCAGGATCCAAGGACAATGTCACCTTCCTGCACAGGTTCGCGCTGTTCCACATGATCACCGGACAACAGTTCAACTTACCGCACCTCATCCTGAGCAACATTTTCAGGACCATGAGAGGACACGGAGAGCGCGACCAGATCACCTATGCTGCCCTTCTAAATAGAATCTTCTGGCAACAGCAGGTATTCCATGCCTTCTTTGCTCTATCTCTGGGGGAGCAAAACAAAATAAGGATTCTGGGTGGTGGACATAGATTCACCCAACTGCTGTTCAAACGCAGCAACGTTGCACAAATGAAGGCTGGGTTCGTGTTGAAGCCCTTGGAGACCACGTCCAGACTCGTGAACGTCAAGGAAGAAGCAGTTGAGATGGCACCCTTACAAACAGTAGCCCCTAGCGTCCAGCATGCTGCACCTATGGACGATGAAGTATTGTTTGAAAACCCTATAGCTGCCAGACCGTCCACCAGAAGGAGGACGTCCAAGGCGCAGGTGACCAAAGCTACAAGGGCCAAAACTCAACAACCCTCAGCTTCACTTGCTCCACTTGCAGCTACTCCTGTTGCTGCATTTGCTCCATCTGCTACACCAACCATTCTTCCCGCAAAGAGACAGCTGATTGTCGCCTTTGATGACGAAGACGATGAGCCCATTGGCAAGCTTGTCAAGAAACAGAAAGCTGCCACTAATGTTGCTCCTGCTCAATCACTATCCCAACCATCCACCTCACCCAAACGACCAGTAGACACGCCGTCGGGGGAAGCACAGTCTAAGAAACGTAAGCTTTCTTCTTCTACTGTTGCTGATGAGCCTGAAGATGATCTTATAGAATCCATTATTGTTGAGCCATATGAACCTCTCACCCTACCGCAAACCGAAACACAAGTTACACCTGAACTAGGAATGTTGTTACCTGGTGATGAAGGTTACACCTGCACCATTCCCACTCTCGGCATCTCCAAAACTTACCTCTCCATAAAGCCTCCTAAATCATCTCCCTCCTCAACCATCATCCCTTTTCTTACCCCCTCCTCAGACACCTTGGCACAAACCAAACAAAAATGGCCTCTGTTGTTTGTTGACGGAAACGCTCAAAACTTCCTGGATGACAATGTCATTATTCTGTGTCCAGAGCTTCCCGAGCCAGACTTTGGCTTTGACTATTCTCCGATTGATATGGAGAAGTATATGGAAGATTACGTCCATTAACCGTCTGAGCAATACCTGGCACTACCTCCTGGAGCCATTGAACACCTGCCGCTCAAGCGGTTTATTAGATGGAGGTATCCGAAGGTTGTACGAGCTTGGCGCATAAATGCTCATCCTCCTAGAGTACTTCAACACAGAGTACCTCCAGTTGAAGACACGGAAAAAGCTCTACAACAGCGGGGATGAACGGACGAACGGATTATCCAACTAAGGCCTACAGATTTGAAGTTTCGGCCTTTGGATCCGGAAGAAGATGGCTTCTTTCCATCCACCTTTGAGCATCTATTCTGCAATTCTCTCAAAGGTTCGGCCTTTTTAAAACATCAGCTATTCATTCCCCCATCCCAACATATCCGACCTTCCACAACCGTCTGCATCCAACCCAACCGAATATGCCCAAGACTACAAATCATTGATGAAAATCGCAAGAAGGAGAAGATTCTGACCAAGGCACCGTCTTTGCCTCTATCGTCCAGAGCTGAAATTCAACATCATCCAACCCATTCCCGTGAATGGTTTTTAGCTCAGCGTCTTCACACAGACATGGACGAGACGAATGCTAAACACTTCTGGCATCAACATATGTTCCAATGCGAACAAGAAGCGTCCAGTAGTGGCGTCTCCACAGACGACAAGGCCGATATCCCAACTGCAACAGACTGTGTAGTCACACAGCATTCAGCTCGTGTCTTTCACTTTTCGGACACTTCTGCTGCCTTTGTCCGTCCACCAGATGAGCATCCACTCCTTGGTATGAAAACTTCTATCTTATATACATTGATTGCTGCTCTTATGCATATCAACACCTTCCAACCACCCTACCCTTGGAACCCTCCACGTCCCTATCAACTTGACGTGCCAAACCTCAAGTTCCTAGAAGCACCTCCTTCTCCCTCTAAAACTCTTCCACCTTCTCAACCAGCTTCACCCACACCTCCACCACCGCCTACTCCTGGCTCCCAAACCTCCGCCAGCCTCCCTGTTTGTACTGCCGCCCCCTCATCCATCCCACCTATTGACCCTGCCGTTCAACACTATGTCGCCACTCAACTTCAACCCATCTTCACTCTTCTACACCAAATTCTTCAGAACCAACAAGCCCTTTTCCATCCTTCTCGACCTCCTCCTCCGCTGCCGCTGCCACAGTAATTGTGATGACGACTCCTTCTTTTGATAATGACAAAGGGGGAGAAAGCATTATGGAAGCATTGTTTTTAATATAAAGTTTTTTTTATATAGTTTTCTGTGTGCATATATTCTTGTCAGATTTTATGCTCTGAATAGTTAAATAAAAAGTTGATATAATTTACTTCACATATTGCTCCATTTGTTATATAATATGCTTAATACTTGGTATAATAATTGATATGGATTCAAGCCGACACCATGTGTCTCAAATATACAAAACTTGGTATATCCGACTCAGGGGGAGCATAGTAAGTCTTTCGAAAACTTCGTTATACGCTTCTTTACTTAAAAATTAATAAGGTTTGTTATCATCAAAAAGGGAGAGATTGTTGGAACCAAAGATGTAGAAGCGTCTAAACCCTCAATGTTTTGAAGATAACAAAGCTTATTAATGTTTATATTTGCATGTATAAACTAACCCTATCATAGTGTAAGACGAAGACTCGCCAAGAAGGACCGTCCAGCCAATGCAACAATGACCGTCTAGTGGACACATTGAAGACCGTCTAGTAGACGCGATTAAAGACCACTCAGATGAACAGACCAGAGGCGATCGTCCAAATCCCGAGGATCATATATTCAAACGACCAAGTTTTTCATTATGAAAAACAATCATAGCTATCCGCCTCGAAACCTACACAGTACCACTTCAGTGAACCAACGTTCAAAACAGTTTGAAACATCAACATCAAGTCAGTACAAAAGCACAGCAGAATGGATAAAGCAAGTCAACTTATCAAGCCAACAAGACAGATGAAGAAAGTTCAGAAGAACAAACTGTCAGTGCAGTCCTGAAACTTCTATTGCAGTGCAAGTTTTCAACTGCCACGCCTTCCTTTTCTGAAAAGATAGTCTACACGCGCCTCATTGCGTGAAGAGTCAAGTTATCTGTAACGGATCTCTTTTTGAAGATCATATATATACGTGCATCAACAGAAAGCAAGAGAGGACAGAAATAGGCGAAATTTGTTAAAACAACAACATATACATTCTCTTGTGATATTCTGTTAAGAAGCGTCCAGTGGACGATAGCCAACTTTTTGTAAAAATCCTCAAAGTGATCCTGAGTCTAAGTTTTCAAATCCTCACTACGTGAGTTGATCTTTTCTCTGTAAAACACTTGAGCGTTGTGAAAGCCTGGAGAGGCTTAATGTAAAAAAAATACTTGGGTTAAGCAATTTGGGTAGATTGCGTTGTAAAGCCTGAAGAGGCCATGAACAATACTTGTAACCAAAGATTGGTTAGTAGAAACCTTCTGGGTGAAGGGATTGGACGTAGCTCAGTTTGAGTAAACCAGTATAAAATCTTTTGTGTTTTTCCTCTCTCTACTCCTTCGTTTAAAAACGTTCTTGTTGATCTGTTTTTAGTAAATTTTTAAAACGCACAATTCAACCCCCCCTTCTTGTGCGCCCTTTTCACACTTCAGTAGTAACATTCAAATTTATCGTTATTTAATAAAAAATTATTTAAATGAAGTTAATCTAGGAAATTATAATTATATGCATGTCGTTAATTAGTAAGTAGTGTGAATAAGTTAATTAATAGGGGTATTAATAGACCTGCCAATTAATACTCAATTAAAATTTAATAAATTTTTTCTTTGAGAGAAGATAATAACAAAAATTATAACTAATAAGTTGCTTGTGAGTATTGTGGACTGATAACTACAAGTTTCCACCACCTATTCCCTCATCAGAATTTTCATTTAAACTTTCATTTATTTAATTATTTTTCTTTAACCATTCCTACTTTGGATAATAGTGCTTATATGTATATTTGTGTATTAATTTTCATAGTAATCCTAATATCTAAAATATAGGAAAGAGAATCTTCTTTGATTTTGAACGGGGAAAAAACAGAAAAGAAAGATATCTTCTTGGACGTCAAAGTGCTGAAGAAGAATAAATGTTTGAATCATTATCTCTTTCATGAGAGGGTAGGAGAATTAGATGATTTGTTCAAAAGCCAGGACAATAAAACTACAACTTTTGCAAATGTGTTTGCAGCAATGCCCCCGCGCTTTCGAGTGTAAGGAATTGTTTATCACTTTACTCATTTTTGATGGACAGAATACTTGAGCAAGTGGACAGGAGACCTATCGCTGTCCAAAATTTGGAATATTACAAGGCCTCCCTTGGAAAAAAAAGAGAAAGAATTTATACAACAAATTCAGCTTGTTTTAGGATTTTTAATATTCCAAAATTTCATAATTTCAATATTATTTTCACTTAAGGATATGTTAACATCTTTGATTTGGTCCAATTATCTCAACTACAACAGTTGCTAAGGATGTTTTTGGTTACGTGTTATCTCTTCATTCTTATTAGGACCGAAATGCTTTTTTGGGGGACTGGATTGCCGGAGTAGCCTATAGTGAATCCAATCAAAGCTAAAATTTTCATATTGCATAGCTGATAGCCCTTGTGTTTATTTACTTGATTTGGAGTTTTTAAACATATTTTTGTTAAGTTATTTCTTGTGTTTATTTTGATTGCTCTAAAATTAGTAAATTTTTAAATTGATTAGCACTTCAAAATATTGTTACATTTCAAGACATTTTTTTAATAATCACTTGTATTTTCAAAAATGTTACTATGTATAACATATTTTGGCAATTTGTGTTATTTTATGTTACATGACTTTTTCTGAGGCTGCAATCTGTGTCTGCAAAAATGACAAATTCAAATCATTGGGGATGGTTACGCTACATCTTTGTTACGCGCAACAGGCCTAAACATTGGCTTCCATTCGTTCAGCAAGTTATAGCATGCTGTTTATGCAGGGGCGCAGCAGGGGATTCTATTCACTGCTTCGCGGGTTGGGTCTAATTTCATGCCTTCAGGAGATATTTTCTATGATGCATTATGGGATTAGAATTGCTTCAATTTACAAGCAACACAGTCAATTTAGATGATTACGTCATCATTTTTTGAGCTACATACCATCGTGTGTATACAGCCAATTTAGATGATTACGTCATCATTTTTTGAGTATACAGTCAATTTAGATGATTACGTCATCATTTTTTGAGCTCCATACCATCGTGTGTATACAGTCAATTCAGATGATTACGTCATCATTTTTTGAGCTACTCTCGCTTTTCTCCATCGTTTGCATATTTATATGTGTGCAGAACAACAAGCCCAGTCACATATGTTGGAATCTTGGAATCGTTGCTCTATATAAAGCCTCTTAAACTTCCTTAGTTTGGTAATTTAGATATATGGGAGTTTAGACTAGCTGACAGTCATAATGTCTGAGAGCCACATGAGAACTTGTTCTTCTAGTTCTAGGTCTGTGACTGTTGTGGCAAAGTGCAAGGGGAAGAGGGTGTCAGAGCCAACTAAGAAGCGTCGAAGGCCTCTCCCTGATCTCAATAAATCCCCTCCTCCTGATTCTAGTGACAATGACGAACAACCATCTTCATCTTCTGTTGCTCAGAATTATGAGGTTGATCACTCACTTGTTGTATAGTGTTTAATTATATATATATATAAATACCGCACACACCACTCATTCATGAATTAATTAATTGCAATTACATAGATAGATACTTAATGAAATTTATTTCAGCTAATTCTGCGGGTTCCTGATGACGGCTGTACCGCTGCTGCATCTGCATCAAGGAAACGCAAGATACGAGAAGAAGGAGATCAAAGTGAGAGTAGCTCCAACTGGCTCAAATCCAAGTTGAAGAAGATCCTTTATTTCTTTAGGAAGAATTAAGAAGGATGTCCGTGCACATGTCATCTCACGTGCCTCTGTTTCTTTTTCTTTTTGTTTGTTGTCTAGTTTCTTTCTGTTTGTTGTCAATTCTTGCTTCCAATTTTAATGAACTAGCCTAGTGCGTGATATTTATGTCACATGCCTATAAGACGCAGTATTTATTTTCTATAATTATATGTGTATTTATTACTTTCTAATTCTGTTAATTAGAATCTACTCTTTATTATAATTCTGTTTTTTTTAATTCGTTTTCATCTTTTTTGTTTAAGCAAAAAAGGAAAAAAAAAAAAAAATCCTTCTGCTAACTCTGATTTCAGCTTTACGGTTAAAAATAAAAATATGGACTACACAAGGATCAACTAGTCAACAGTGGCGGAGCTTCTTAGGGAGTGAGAGGACTGATCTTGTATAAGCAAAATGTGATGTTTGTTAAAAGTTCAGACGACATCTGATTGTTTGTTAAAGGCATACGCCGTTGGATGGTTGTTAATATAAATTTTAAAAAAAAATTCGTTTTTTTTTAATCTCTTCAATCAAATAAAGAAAACATATCTATTTTCTATATTTTTTCTCTTCCCTATTTTAACTTTAGAACCAATCAAAATTCTGTATTTTGAAATTTCTACCTAGTGTAAGGATAAAAAGTAGCGGTAACCAATCAAAATTCTGTATGTTTCTTAGGTTTGTATTTGACTAGTTGTAATTTTCTCTACTCTGTATCCCTTTTCGCCACCAAAAAATGACAACCAATCCAGTAGCTTTACAACATTAAACTGAACATCACTACAAAGCAATACATCAAAATACTCCAATGCATTAGAACACCAATGTAAAATCTAAAAAAGAGAAAACACCACTCCTTGCCATGACTGTAAATCACTTACAACTCCTAAGTCCTAACTCTAATCCAATCAATTACCCAATAAAATAAACCAAACTTTTCTTTGTCACTACTTTGGCTATGTTCCAACATTAAATTTCTTATACGTCAATTTCATTAGATCCTTATATAATTACTTTGTTTTTCATGATTTCGCTTCTTTTTTTTCAATGCATTCTTCGTATGAAATACCATGCTATGAAAGCAACTGATGATAGAACAGTTGTGTCCACCAGAACATCATAGCAGATCCTGTGACTCATTTTTAACCCGTCTTCGAGAGGGGGCTGAGTTTGGGTAGTTCTTTCCCACAGTCTTTAAGTTGTTTGCTTTGATATTTTCTTTCGTATAAAGACACTAGACAAGTCATCAAGACTCTTGTCGAGTCCCGAACTAAAATTGTTTTTCGTATTTATGGATTTATCTCATCCACAAAATTTACAAATATAATTAAGCATTATCGAATTTCAATATACAAACACACACCTGGCATCTGTTATATCTGGCCAAGACCAAACCGGAGCAAGCAACCATAAAAACATAACCTAGATTAGACAATAATATAACAATTGTCCAACAATTACCTTTCGTTAGAAAAAATATATATTTGAAAAAAAAATGAATAGTTACTTTTAATATTAAAAATCCAACTTCCAACACTACTTTGTACAAGTAAATCGTTTACCATTTGGTATAAGGGCAAGAGATACCATTAAGACACGATGATGAAAACAAAAATTATAACTATTTCCTTAACAAAATTCTTCGTCTATATTCTTAAGTTACCATTATGCTAATTAGATCCTAGTCCATCAGCTAGAAATATGACACAGAATAGGACGCATTGCAGCTTTGAAGTCATCATAAAACCTCTGCTCAGAAAACCTCCTTGCCCTTCTCCTTCCAGCTGCAGCCATCTTAATTCTCTCCATGTCTGACATCCTTACAATTCTCTCCATGGCGTCTGCATATTCTTCAACAGTGCAGGCAAGAAATCCCGTTTGCTGTACATCTTCATCCAATACAATGTCCATTTTCGGGTCAGCAGAATTATGAGCTGACAAGCAAACATTGCAAGAATAATTAATGCATGCAAGAGCAGCGCAATAGAGGAAAAAAAGACATTTACCATAACCCACTAATTGGGATGGCACCGACAGCCATGTATTCTACAACACTAATGCCAAAATTCTCATCTGTCATTGAATGAATGCCACCAACAGCACCCGCTAAAAGTCCCACCAAATCTCTGTAGGTTAAGGATATCATCTAATATATTAGTAGGACAACATTTAAAATTAAGGTTCTAAAAGTACAAATATAACCTAAAACAATTGATTGACAACTTTAAAAATGAATTCATCTGATAAAAGTGATCAACTAGTTTTAGCATAAGACTTATTAGTCATTTATTCAGACTTTTTAACTAATTCAAATCCCAATTAATGATTCATGAAACTGGCTACTTTTTCCTATTAAGTCAGGTGATCTCCAAGGTACATAACGTGCATCTCAAGTAACACACCTCCCAGTGCAGTCAAAGACTCACTGGCACCATTTATAAAGGATTTACAAGGAGAGTCCTTGCAGCCCTATCAACTTGGCTATAGATATTTATGATTGAAAAAATTAATGCACTTTACAGGAGCCATACCCAACCATAAAAAGTTCAAGTACCAAAAAGATGAATGAACCATATACCAATTGTGAGGCTTCAGTTAATTGTTAATAAATTTCCCAAACAGTGTATGCTGTGACTTTGACAGATGATATCAGATTAATTTATGTGAATAAACCAATTTGAAATCTTCTACCAATTCTACAACCTGAAACATAATGTTAACTGTTAAGTAAGATCCAAATAAATATATGGTTTATACTTTGCAAGAGAAAGGTACAAGGCTTACACTTTGCAAGTGTAATAGCATGCTAGTTCAACAAAAAAATTTGATGAGTCTATCTCATAAGAATAATCTAGTCTAAGAGACAGAATTAGTTCTCTGAAATTGTGAAATACCCTCCAAACTACTAAGGTGTAACCCCTTATGCATAATTTTCTTATGCCCGTCTACCTGTCAAAATGCTAAGGATTCCAACACATTGGTAGGATGGATCTGAAAATGCCAAGATGCTTAATAGGTGAAGAAAGGTAATATTACAGAAAGAAGAAATGCACTGAAAGGGAGGGGTAGTTTCAAATGGAAGTTAAAACAGTAAGCTCTGCTGAGTTACAGTAACAGATATAAAAATGTTATAACAAGAAGGAATGAGCAAACTCAAGAGAATCGAGGAGAATAAAATAATATGAATGAGCAAATGACAATCAATGGAAGTATTTCACATTAGGCTGCAATAGTGTAGGAGGAAAATTCAGCTTGCATATATGACCAACAGGGGGGGCGGGGAATCCATCAATTTGAATTAGTTCTATATAGACTTATCCATCCTACTTCAAAAATTTAGATTAAGGATTCTAATTTGCTTTTAGAAATTAAAAATATTGATCACATCCCTACTTCTCTCCAACATAACTAATGACGAAACCATAGCCATATAAAAGTAATCCAATTATACACATTAAAATGCCAGTAATGATGCATAAGTAATGCTGGTTTTTATACAGCTAAATGTAGATGAACAGATATGGTGGATAATCAGGTTAAAGACAATATTCTTTCTAAGCAAAACGTTGATAAAACATGCAAAACCAACTGTTGAAAATCAGAATAAAATATTCTGAATTTATTGTAGTTTATAGGCATGTAATCATTGATTTAGAGGAAATTAAATATTCTCTATTTATGTATCATTAATGTAATAAGCCTATATAAACTCGTTTCCGTTGTGTATTCAGACACACGGTTTCAGTCAAATATGTTTCTGTTTTCCCTTTCTCAACATGGTATCTAGAGCCTAACAGAGGCATCTCAAGGACCGTGCCTACCCGGTGGACCCACTGTCCCCGAAGACAAAAAAATTTTTTGGCGAACCGTGTACGTTTCCAGTTCGCCTCCTGTTCCAGTGCCGTCATATGTTTTTCCGGTGTCTTCTCCTGCCACCGCCGCTGCTTCTTTGGCAACTTTCCGGCCGCCGACCCCGCAGTCCGGATCGCCGTTCGCCGATCTACACAGATCCGTCGACGGCGACCCCATCCGGCGCGCTCTCTCACGCGCCTCCCCCCTTTTGCGCCAAACAGCGCTTCTCAACGGCGCGTGGCGGCACGTGGAGAGTCCTTTCCGGCTGCGACTCCGGCGTAGGCGTCGCCCCACCTAGACGACCTCACCCTACGACTTTCGCCTCCGTCCAATCAATTTTTGACCGCCCCCTGTTTTCTACCCGCGTGTCAGGTACTGTTCATGTGTTAGCTGTTGTGACGATTTTTTTTTACCACTCACCATGGCTTCCTTTGGCTCCTCAATTCCACCTAAGGCAGACACCATTCTCTTTCTGAACTTTCCGCTCTCTACTGAGAAACTGGATGGTTCAAACTACTCCACTTGGGCCTCGGACATAACCTTATGGATTAGTGGTTTGGGCTTCAAAGCCCACCTCACTAGTACCATTGATTCTGTCGACGCAAATGAACATGCACAATGGGCAAAGATTGATGCCCAATTATGCAATATCATTAAATCCACCCTTCACCCTTCTATCAAGCCGATTTTTCGGCCCCATGTCACTTGTGAATCAGTTTGGACCGAGGCACGCGCTCTTTATACTAATGACACAAAGCGCCTATACAGTGTTTGCCATGATTTGATGACCCTCATTGCCCCTCAGCGCTTTGATGGCCCTATGTCTACATATCTTGGGCGAGTTCATGCTGCTCTGCATGATTTTAATGAACTCTTGCCTCTTGCCACCTCGACTCCAACTGAAGCTAAGAAGGAACTGGAGAATCGGAGTGTCTTTTTCATGGTCCTTGCCCTCTACGGCTTGTCACCAGAGTATTCTGCTACTCGTGACCAAATTCTTAGGTCACCCACGGTCCCTACAATGACATCCGCCTCTTCTGCCCTCCTCCGCATTCCCCCGAAGGTCCCTATGGAGATCCCTACTCCCACAACTAGTGATACCTTTGCTCTTGCATCTCAGAGCACTACTTCTGGACGTACTCGTTCTGGGACGTCTCACTCCAAGAATCGTCCCAAGTGTGAGCATTGCCATCGCCTTGGGCATACCATTGACCGTTGCTGGAAGTTACATGGTAAACCACCTCATCCCACCAATGTGGCTCACACACCTCCGGCGGAAACCACTCAGCTTGCTGATCAACCCCGGGCTACCCCGGCTACTTATGAGGATTTTGTCAAGTGGTTTGAGACTCGCCAGGCCCCTAGCACCACTGCTTCTATTACACAAACTGGTAATTCTATTGCTTGCATCTCCCAATCTCCTTCCCTGGGTCCTTGGGTGCTTGACTCTGGTGCGTCTGACCATATCTCTGGTAATCGTTCCCTTTTCTCTTCTCTGTCTACATCTGGCTATTTACCCACGATTACATCTGCCAATGGTTCTCAAACAAAGTCCAATGGTATTGGCATTGCACATCCCCTACCCTCCCTAACTGTCGAGTCTGTGTTATATGTCCCTGATTGTCCTTTTAACCTGTTTTCTGTTTATCGTCTTACCCAATCCCATGACTTTGTCATTACCTTTAATAAAGATTTTGTTACCTTGCAGGACCGGACTTCGGAATGGATGATTGGCATCGGATGTGAGTCTCATGGCCTCTATTATCTCTCTACGCCTCCGCAAGCATACTCAACCACTGTCTCTCCGACGACCATCCACACTCAGCTGGGACATCCTGCTTTGCCGAAGCTTCAGAAGATGGTACCCAGTCTCTCTAAAATCTCTAGTCTTCACTGTGAGTCTTGTCAGTTAGGAAAACACACTCGTACTACGTTCCATGATAGAGTCAATAAACGGGGTATGTCCCCATTTGCCTTAGTCCATTCTAATGTTTGGGGTCCCTCTCGTATTATTACCTCTTCTGGTTTTAGGTATTTTGTAACTTTTATTGATGATTTTTTCCGTTGTACGTGGTTATGTTTAATGAAACATAGATCCAAACTTTTTTTCCTCTTTGAGAAGTTTTATCATGAGATCAAAACCCAATTTGGTGTTCCTATACGCTCTATTCGTAGTGATAATGCTCGTGAATATTTGTCTCATCAGTTTCAGCACTTTATGGCATCCAAGGGCATTCTCCATCAAACATCTTGTGCCCACACTCTTCAACAAAATGGAGTGACTGAACGCAAAAATAGACATCTCATTGAAACTACTCGGACTCTTCTCCTCCACGGTCATGTTCCCCCACGCTTCTGGGGTGATGCTGTACTCACAGCCTGCTATCTCATCAATCGCATGCCATCCTCTGTCCTGAATGACCAGGTTCCCCATTCGATCCTTTTTCCTCACTCACCCCTTCATGAGCTTCTTCCTCGAATCTTCGGCTCTACCTGTTTTGTCTACAACCTAACTCCAGGTCTCGACAAACTCTCCACCAAGGCCATCAAATGTGTCTTCTTGGGTTACCATCGCTCGCGGAAAGGATATCGCTGCTACTCTCCTACCCTTCAAAGGTATTTTCTTTCCGCCAATGTCTCCTTTTTTGAGTCTATCCCTTATTTTGAGTCTGCTTCCTTCCCTCCCGATATGTGTCTGTCTGCTCCTCCTGGTACCCCTACTCGTGTCCCCCTTCCGTCTGTTTCTTTGGATGCCCCTGTGGTGAATCACGATGTTCCAGCGGAGCCTCCGGCTGTGCGACCTCTTCAGACATATCACCGTCGCCAACGACCTATTGTCATTCCTCCGCCTGCACCTGCACCTGCACCAGCTTCCACAGATATAATAGAGGCCCTGTCAGACCCTTCCCCGGCGCCATCTTCTCTACCGAATCCGGGCTTGCCCCCTGCCATTGATTGGCCCATTGCTCTACGAAAAGATATTCGTTCTACTCGCAACCCGTCTCCTCATTATGTTAACCTTAGTTATCACCGTCTTTCTCCTTTGCATTATACCTGCCTCTCTTCTTTGTCTTCTGTGCCTATTCCTCACTCTCCAGGTGAAGCCTTATCTCACCCTGACTGGCGGCAAGCAATGATTGACGAGATGTGTGCTCTTCAGAGCAGTGGTACCTGGGATTTGGTTCCTCTTCCCACGGGCAAGTCCGCTGTTGGGTGTCATTGGCTATACACTCTTAAGGTTGGCCCTGACGGAACCATTGATCGTTTCAAGGCTCGTTTGGTGGCTAAAGGATACACACAGGTGTATGAGCAGGACTACACTGATACTTTCTCTCCGGTCGCCAAAATGGCGTCTGTCCGCCTCTTATTCTCTATGGCTGCCATTCGCCATTGGCCCCTCTTCCAACTTGATATCAAAAATACCTTCCTGCATGGCGATCTTGATGAAGAAGTCTACATGGAGCAACCTCCCGGGTTTGTTGCTCAGGGGGAGTCCTCTACTATGGTGTGCCGGCTTCGTAGATCCCTATATGGACTTAAGCAGTCCCCCCGAGCATGGTTTGGTTGCTTTCGTACCGTTGTACAGCAGTTCAGTTTGACTCGCAGTGAAGCCGACCACTCTGTCTTTTATTGTCATTCACCTCAGGGATGCATATATCTTATTGTTTATGTGGACGACATCGTCATTACGGGCAATGATCAATGTGGCATTCTCCGTTTGAAACAGTACCTCTCCCAACAATTCCAGACTAAAGACCTTGGTAAGCTTCGATATTTCCTAGGTATCGAAGTCGCTCAATCCAAGGATGGTTTGGTGATCTCTCAGAGGAAACACGCTCTTGATATCCTAGAAGAAACTGGCCTATTAAATGCCAAGCCAATAGACACTCCTATGGATTCTAATGCCAGACTGCTACCAAATCAAGGGAAGCCCTTATTAGATCCTGGGAGATATAGGAGACTGGTGGGAAAGCTAAACTATCTTACAGTCACTCGTCCAGATATTGCCTTTGCTGTCAGCATGGTAAGCCAGTTCTTAAACTCTCCTTTTCAAGATCATTGGGATGCAGTAATTCGAATACTCAAATACATTAAGAGTGCTCCTGGTAAAGGCCTCATTTATGAAGATAGGGGACACACTCAGATAGTTGGGTACTCAGATGCCGATTGGGCTGGTTCACCCAGTGATAGGCAATCCACCTCTGGATATTGTGTGTTGGTTGGAGGAAACTTGATATCTTGGAAAAGTAAGAAGCAAAATGTTGTAGCAAGATCTAGTGCTGAAGCAGAATACAGGGCCATGGCTTTAGTAACTTGTGAACTCATATGGTTGAAGCAACTTCTCAGGGAACTCAAGTTTGAAGAGTCCACGAAAATGACGCTGATTTGTGACAATCAAGCAGCTTTGCATATTGCATCCAATCCTGTCTTCCACGAACGAACCAAACATATTGAGGTTGATTGCCATTTTATCAGGGAGAAGATCGAGTTGGGGGACATTACCACGAGCTTCATCAACTCTAGTGACCAACTAGCAGATATCTTCACCAAGTCTTTAAGGGGACCAAGAGTTGACTATATATGTACCAAGCTGGGTGCATATGATTTATATGCTCCAGCTTAAGGGGGAGTGTTGAAAATCAGAATAAAATATTCTGAATTTATTATAGTTTATAGGCATGTAATCATTGATTTAGAGGAAACTAAATATTCTCTATTTATGTATCATTAATATAATAAGCCTATATAAATTTGCTTCCGTTGTGTATTCAGACACACGGTTTCAGTCAAATATGTCTCTGTTTTCCCTTTCTCAACACCAACCTTAGATCAAACTTTCTGTTTTTCATTTAATGTTACTCAAGTAATATGTTTCTTTTTTTTATGGTTTCACTATTAAGTCATTTGACGAAGTTCGGTTCTTTACCTTCATTTTAATTGAAAAATTTTAAGTTCCTTTTTTATTCAATATAGGTAATTATTTTTAGGAGTATTGATGAGGTGCATGGGAAGAAAGTCCACAAGCAAGAAAGGAAGGTCAATTCTGGCTTGTCCTCGGTCAAACATCTAAATCTCACTACTCAAGCATGCACTGGGAGAGTGTTTCATATATTCTGGACACCCACTGCTTGGGCACCCAAAGCAATCACTTAAGGGCAGTGAGTCAGTTATTTTTTATTGTGCACCTAAGTGGTCAAAAAGCTAGAAAAAGGAACTTCTGGCAGAAGGTAGGAGAAAAGGAGTAGTAGATCTAAAGTGGAAAATACAAGAACAAGAGTTCTTAAAAATTTCTTTCATTTCTTCTTTAGCTGATTTCTCTTTCAGTTCCGACATGACATGGATGAAGTAATTGATCTTCTATTTCCTTAGTTTGAGTGTAATCTCTCTACTTTAGTAGTGTTTGGCCCAACTTTTCTTACATTTTTCTCTTACTTAAACAGAGAAATCGGGCCAAGCACAATTCTAGAAAGCTCTTTAAAAAAGGTAACTTTTATAAAGAATAAAAGCCCAAAAAATAGATCTTCTATAGAAGCTAATTAGAGAAACTTTTAAGGAGAAAAGAAGGTTAAAAAAGCTAGGTCAGACACAACTTTAACGCTTTCTGTAACTTGACCACTCATGCATTGCTTTGATGTTCAAGTAGGAATTGGGAAATTGTGGCATGTCCTTAGTCTTTATGATAAATACCACAACCTTGTATAATTCAAGAAATAGAGGTAGCTAGTTGTGTGGTCATGCTTGAGGAATTCCCTATTCTGTTTTGGGGCTTTTTCTTTATGGATTTAGAATAAGAGCTATAAGAGGATTAAAGCACCAAGGGATTGGCTAGTAACTAAGTTCGGAAACTTTAAACATCAAGCTTCGAAATGGGATTTAGGATAAGGTGAAAGTCAATTATCCATTGGAAGAATTAAGGGCAATCAAGAACCCAGTTTTTCCCCCAGGAATTTCTAGAGATTCTTCAGTGAAGCATTTGCTTTTGTTCTGTTTTTAATTTTATCCTCTTTCAATTTAGTTAACTCTTTTGTCAATAGTTGTTTAGAGCTAGCTCCCTTTAATCCCAATTTTGTAGTCTAAATAGTATTAACCATAGTAAATTGGTAATTGGCGTCCACCAATATCTTTACCACTTTATTTCGTGATTTGGTACACTTGCCAAAGCCAAAAGGACCAGCAAGTTTTTATGCCTGAACTAGTAATTAATGCTAAGTGCTTGCTTATACCTAAACTAATCAATAGTAGCTAACGTAATGTACATAAGCTCATGAGCGAAGAAAGTCATTTAAGACTTGAAATTTGAAATTTTCACTGAAGTTTCTTTAATTAATCAGTACATAATCTAATTGATTACCAAAGTATAATAATAAATAAGACCAAGTAATCAATGTCTGAGTTAGCATTCAATGCTAGCTGGATTGACAACTACCATATGCCATTAACTAAGGAATAAAAGGTATGGATTCTACATAATATAACTTTTTTAAATATTTTATTCTCCAGAGGAAGCGTTTCCTAGGATCATTAGGAGGGGGGGGGGGGGGGGGGGGGGAACTGGAAATCCACTGGTACTAACCTGTATGTTACATTCTTGTGAAATTCCACGTGTTCATTCACATTCAGCTCAATTGCTTTCTTTTTTAACAGTTGAAGTCTGTCTTCATCTGATTTATTTCTCCAGCTACCCACAATTTGGAAGTTAGGTTTTGGCAAGCTAGGATCTAATCTCTTAATGGCAGCTGAAAAATCCTCGAGTTGGAGAGTGTGAGCCTACATTTGAATAAAAAATATCAAATTGGTTTAATCAACAAAGGCTCAAATGAGCCACATAAAAAGTTGTACCTCTTGTTCACAAGATTGATAGGAGTATGCCCACCTTCTACGGTCGAAATTGTACAACAGATATTATTAAAGGAATTTCTGCTGATCGTTCCAAGGGAAGTACCTGCCCATATTGCTTACCTGTTAGAATCCATTGGTGATTGTCAAACTAGGTTAAACAATCATACACACACACAAGTGGGTAGTATCATCCTCATATTAAGTGCTGACATCAAGTTCAAGTTTTAAACATTTGGTAAATATACATCCGACCAAAAGAAATATGGAAAAGAGGAACTTGACAATATAACAATGATTGCAGGAATATAAAGAATAAATTGCAAACCTAGAGTCCTGAAGTATCATAAGGAGGATAGACTCGCTTAAGACAATCTGGAACTCTCCAAAGATCTTCAATATGGAATTTGGTCCAAGATGAATTGACCATAGCTAGGTGTGCACAAGATAATACAATGCCATACAAGCAGCTGAAGAATGTATAATAGACTATTTTGCACCTTGAAAGCCAAACACTGCAAGAAAATAACTGTTAGATTCCTTAAAATATGAAAGAGGTAAATAAAGTGTGAATTTAGTGCATATTAAAAGACTAGCATAGAAGTGTGTATGCATTGAAGGGCAAGGGGAAGTATGCAAATTCTGAACTTTCACATATAAAGACTTCAACTTTACCATTTTCTATACTCTTAAAAAAAAAAAATCAATTTCCTTCTACCCTCACCCTCAAAACAATTTGGATAGGCGATAATATTCAAATTTATGAAATATTGAAGGAAAGAACCGATACCATCATTAACAGGTGAGGAAAACTTGTGAAGTATGACTAAACTAGAAGAGGCAAAAAAATATACAAAATCCAATAGTTTGAAATCAAACCTTTTTGTAATTAAGGCATCATTATTATACATCAAGCCGCACTAACGAACACGAGCTAGCATGTCTGAACTGATAGTAGGATAATGTGTATAGCAAATAACTTTGCATCCAAACAACCGGGCAAGTGGATATGTAAAAGCATATCCACTTGTGTCAAAGTAATATAAAGGGGTAAACTTGCACAAAGCCTCCCGTGCAAGATACATAGAACCCAGACTTTGACCAATCATTGTAAAGTGCGGATAAGTAGTTTCTTCGACCCACTTTCTCTTGTACAAATGAACCACCTGAAAATTAAGGATAACAAAATACACAGGCTATTAAGATTTTAAACAAATCAAGTAGATTCTAGCACAATAGGTGGCAAAATAAATGCTACTTACCATTGCAACAATATTTGTTTACTTTATATAAGAAAATAATGATCACATTTATCTTATTCCATGGGTAAATATCATCCAAGTTCTTGTTCTGTACTAGGCCATAGCATTAAACACTTTGAAACTTGGGACCTAAGCAAGTCATTTAAGACTAGAAATTTGAAACACTTTGATGTTTTACTGAATAATAATAAATAATAATCCAATTGATTACCAAAGTATAATAATAAATAAGACCAAATAATGAATGTCTGAGTTAGCACTCAATGCTAGATGGACTGGCAAGTGACAACTATCATATGCCATTAACCAAGGAACAAAAGGTATGCATTCTACAGAATATAACTTTTTTAAACATTTAATTCTGCAGAGAAAGTGTTTCTTATTATCATTATGAGGGGGAAGGGGGAGACTGGAAATCCCCTTGTACTAACCTATATGTTACATTCTTGTAAAATTCCACGTGTTCATTCACATTCAGCTCAGTTACTTTCCTTTTTAACATTTGGAGCCTTTCTTCATCTGATTTATTTCTACAGCAACCCACAATTTGAAACTTAGGTTTTGGCAAGCTAGGATCTAATCTCCTAATGGCAGCTGAAAAAGCCTCAAGTTGGAGAGTGTGAGCCTACATGTGAATAAAAAATGTCAATTTGGTTTAATCAACAAAGGCTCAAATGAGCCACAAAAAATGGTTGTAACTCTTGTTCAAAAGATTCGGAGGAGTACGCCCACATTCTCTGGTCAAAATTGTGCAACAGATATTATTACAGGAATTTCAGCTCATCGTTCGAAGGGAAGTACCTGCCCATATTGCTTACCTGCTAGAATCCAATGGTGATTACCAAACTAGTTAAAACAATCACACGCACACACACCATCTTCAAATTGAGTGCTGACATTAAATTCAAGTTTTAAACATTTGGTAAATATGCATACTACACCAGGAGGAAACATATGAGAAACAGACCATAAGAGCCTCCCATGCCACAAAGCAACATGCAATACAGAATAGTTATCCATCTGACCAAACGAAATTAGGAAAAGAGGAACTTGACAACATAACAACAATTGTAGGACTACAAAGAACAAATTGCAAACCTGGAGTCCTGAAGTATCACAAGGAGGATAGACTCGCTTAATATGATCTGGAACTCTCCAAAGATCTTCAATATGGGATTTGGTCCAAGATGAATTGATCATAGCTAGGTGTGCACAAGATCCTACAATCCCATACAAGCAGCTGAAGAATGTAGAATAGATTATTTTGCACCTTGAAAGCCAAACACTGCAAGAAATAACTGTTAGATTCCTTAAAATATGAAAAGAGGTAAAATAATGTGTGAATTTAGTGCATATTATAGCATAGAAGTGTGTATGCATTGAAGGGGAAAGGGAAGTATGCAAAAGGTGAACTTTCACATATAAAAACTTCAACTTTGCCAATTTCTATACCAAAATACTATTTTAAATAAAAAATATCAATTCCATCTATACTCACCCTCAAAACAATTTGGATAGGCTATAATATTCAAATTTATGAAATATTTAAAAGAAAGAACTGATGCCATCATTAACAGGTGAGGAAAAGTCATGAAGTACGACTAAACTAGAAGAGGCAAAAAATATACAAAATCCAATAGATAGAAATCAAAACTTTGTGTAATTAAGGCATCATTATTATACATCAAGCTGCACTGACGAACACGAGCTAGCATGTCTGAACTGATAGTAGGATAATGTGTATAGCAAATAACTTTGCATCCAAACAACCAGGCAAGTGGATATGTAAAAGCATATCCACTTGTGTCAAAGTAATATAAAGGGGTAAACTTGCACAAAGCCTCCCATGCAAGATACATAGGACCCAGACTTTGACCAATCATTGCAAAGTGTGGATAAGTGGTTTCTTTGATCCACTTTCTCTTGTACAAATGAACCACCTGAGAATTAAGGATAACAAAATACACAGGTTATTAAGATTTTAAACAAATCATGTAGATTCTAGCACAATAGGTGCCAAAATAAATGCTACTTACCATTGCAACAATATTTGTTTACTTCATATAAGAAAATAATCATCACATTTATCTTATTCCACAGGTAAATATCATCCAAGTTCTTGATCTGTACTAGACCATAGCGTTACATATCCCTCATCTCCTCCTTCCTATCATGTACTCAACCTGCTAAGCAAGCAATGCCATGCTTTACTGCCTTTCACTGGCTCACTTCCCTTAAGAGTGAGGAATACAGTTCAAGAATAGCCAAAGGTCCAAGATCAGTTTATTGCAACTTACAGTTGTAAATAATAAGTTATTGGCTTTCTTCCTTTTGAATTTTGCTATCCAGCATCAGTATATTCCAACAAGAAGCCAAGCTATTAGGAATCACCTTTTTCTTTTTTTTCCTGATTAATTGTGCCCTTATCTGTAAATTAAGAGTTTGAATAGTTGAACCTTAAAATCTGTATCGTTTAAGAGTTTTAGATATTTTAGCTACAGAAGAGCCATTGTTCTTGTATTTGATAAATTACTTCATTCTAGAAATGCCCAATCTTGTAATTAGGGGTTGAATTGAAATAATTAAAAGTACTCCAAAAGTAACTCGATTAAGCAATGTAAGGTTCCAGTAAATTCTAGAATCACGTGGGGTCTATAAACATCAAGTCTATGTAATTTCAACTTCATTCAGAAAATACCTTCCGGTCCACCATTGTACTAAAACAGAACATCTATTCTGATCGGATTTCTAATCCAAGGTGGTGGACTCCTCCCACACAAACCCTTTATCCACATCCTTACCCGTTCTATTCCCATAATGTCCCTTTCCATCTAAGCCCCAAATTTACGTAGAATCCTGTGTTGCATATCTGATACTAGGCAAAGTCCTGTTGTTTGATCCATAGAACAGAATGGTATAACTCAGCAATGCACTAGTTAAGACCTTGAGCCTGTCAACTCAACACTTCACCTGAGCTTATAGAAGGACAATTGGATTCTTTGATCCTAATCCACTCTTTTTTTAAGAGAAAACAAAAGCCACAGCCCATTTTATTCATGAGATTATGAGTACACTAAATACCAAACCAACCAGAGGACTAATTAACAGCTAAAATAACAACCACGGTCGACAAATATTCTAACATACACTAAATACGCCAACGAATCTAGACAAGTATTCTAGAAGATTCCTTTCTCCCCATCTATCCTCTCATTGTTAGTACAATTGAAAGACCTACTTGCCACTCAGATAAAGCCATAATCACAATGAAATATAAACAAAACCCCACAATTCCAATGATAGAAAGGAAGAAGGAGTGTCTGAAGAACCCAGATAAGAGAGTGAAGGAAGAAAAAAGGGTTACCTTTGGAGGAGAGAGGAGTGTGACCCCAAAGCGATCAAGGGCTCGAGCCATCAACGATTGAGGGGTGGCGTCATGATCTCCAGTGTACACATAGCGGTCAAGGTCAGGGCTCTCCTCTTGGATGCCTCTCACGGCGCACCACAGCACCCTTTCCCGCCGCCGCCGTCGTTGGTGTACGGATGGAAGAACTCGATGGCTCTCTTCCTCTGCCATCTGCCGTTGATTGGACCAATACAAAATCCCACAAATATGGCAGTGATGAGCGCAATGATGATCATCGTCAACATCAAGTCACGGTGTTGTTGCAGTCGCAGATGCAGATGTTCAGAGCTTCAGCATCGTTCTACAAATCAGACCCAGTAATTCTAAAATAAGGCCTCAAATTAAATTCAAAAAAATTAAAAAAAATGAAAATTTTAATTTTTAGTTAGTTATTAAATTAATTTATTGAAAACCGTGGTCCAAGTGGCACTATGCTTGGATTCCTTAATTAAAGTTTTGGATTTGAATCTTGTGTAAAAAAAAGTGATAAAAGTGGCCAGCTAGGTTTTTCGAGTCATCAGTCAAGTTGGTAGATACTTCGTACTAATAACATAGTTATCTCTAAATTAATTTATTGAAATAAAATTTAGTATATATATAAATTAGAATAATTATCTTGAATGAGAATATTTTTAGGAACCATTGAAAATATTTTTAACTATTTTTCTTCAATAAAAGTGTTTTTAAAGATTTTTCTTAACATCTTATCTCTTTTAATCTATCATTTTTATTTTTATTTTTAAATTGAATTTTAATACTTTTTAAAAAAATTATCAATAATTAAAAATAATATATCATAAATTATTTATCATAAATCTAAAATATAATTTATATGATCAAATATTTATTTATCACAAATTTTAATTTTAATACAATTTATATATTTAAAGTATTTATTTATTTTAAATTTAGTTATATAAAATAAAAATTTATCCCATACATTGCATAGACTCCTATTATTCAGTCAAATTACAAAGAGACCATTGATAAATAATAGAGGTTATAAAGAAATTTCGTATAAAACTGGGTAATAAAATAAATTACGAGTATTTACAATTGAAGGAAAGTGTATTTAGGATGTATATTCTTTTTTTTTATTTTAGTGAAATGAGTTTACATAAATTGATTATCGAATTTTATGTTTTTAATTTACAGTTTTTTAATTTCTTTGAACTACCTATTAGTTATGTTTAATTAATTTTAAGTTAAATATGATTTAATTTTTGATTCTTACCAATATGTACTCACCAGCATGTTGTTGATCCAAATGGAAAAAAAAAAGTGGTTGGAAAGGAATACCCTACTAAAGATAGTCAATCAAATTTTTCTATAAAAATTAGTTATCAACAAAGTCAATGAATATTTCACACCCATAATATGATAATTCAAAAAATTAACATGTACTATGATTAATTAAATAAGATTTTACAATTGCTATAATTTTAATTAATGTGAATTTAAATTTAAGTTTAGAATTATGAATGAGTATGCATAATATTACCATAGATAACCTTTTTTAATAGTTTATGTTTATAATTTCTTTTTAAAATTTTAAAGTCTTATCCCTTTAATCTATTTGTATATAATAAAGTCAAATATTTTTAAAAAATAGGACCTACACATATTTTCCTAAAATATCAGGGCTACCGAACACCTTTAGTTAATTACTAGGGGTTGGTCGAATGGAGCAAGATAGGTCTCGCATTTGATAGGTCACAAGTTCAAGCCCTCACTCGTTTTCTTAGGGTGAAGTAAATGTAAGTATTTCTGTAAGTATTTTTTAAGTCCAAAGACTTTTTTTGCCTTAGATTAGTGTGTCATTCCCTTCCCCTAAATTTTTTGTATATATTTATATAAAAAAAACTACTTTTTTTAGATAGATTTCTATACCATCGAGACAAAATATGATTGGAAGTACTTTAGTTCAAAGCCAAATTATTTGACTTTCATTAACTGCCCGCTAAAACAATTAAAATATAAACATTTTTCAATGTTATACATATGCACTAATTAGTATTATGTCTATGAGTTTAATGGTCATATATTGTCGGTGTAAAAAGTTTTACACTGTCAATTAATTAGAAATCATCGTTGGTATGACTTTTAAGATAATTATTGTAAAAGCCAACAAATTTACCATACACAATAATTTGTTATTGGATGACAGTATAAAATTACTTTACACCGTCAATACATAGTCTATTTTCTCTTATGTCTAAGTATCTTTTATAATATAAAGTAACAAACAACGGGGAAGGATTTCCACCCAAAAAAATGGCCTAACTTGGCGAAAAAATATAATCTTGCTTTATTCATCTCTTAAAGCATGTTTTCTGATTGAGGCCAAATAATTAGGATGTGCCTCTTCGTTTAAACTTCTCACTTGTGCTGCAATTTATTGCAACCCTATATCCATTTCCCAAATGCATTAGAAAGTTGTATAACTCTTCGTTTCCAATAAAATCGCATTGAAAAGGCTGCGACCTTTCACTTATCGAACGCAAGTGTTATATGGCTTCAAATATGAAGCGCTTCATATATCAATCAGTTCACCCCATATACGATTCATTTTCAAAAGAAAATGTATGTATCGGTCCTGCTTCTGATTTTTCTAATTTGCTCTGTTTATCTCAAGCTTCTTCTTATGAATAAATTATACCTTCTACTAAATTTGAAAGGTTTGATTTGCTCTATGACAGCTTGCGCATTAGAAGGTATGCTTTTGTTTCTTCTAAATTTGCTAATTTATCCCAACCTTCTTCTTATGAATAAATTCTACCTTCTTCCATTGAATTTGAAAAGTTCAATTTGCTCTATGATAGGTTGTGCATTAGAAGGTATGTTTCTGTTTTTTATAATTTGTGTTTAAGTGAAACTTCTTATTCTAAATTTGTGAAAAATATATTATGCCTAGGCTTGGCAACAGGGTGGGATGGGGTGGAACGAGGGCGAGTTTTACCATCCTCGTCCCCGCCCCCGATTCCTGCTGGGCTACAAGTTGGGTACCCATCCCCACCCTTGTTGAGGGTCAAGTTTCCCCGCCCCGCCCACGTCTCCAAATTATGAAAAAATCATAACAATTAAATTTTTAAAAAAGGTTAAAAAGAAAGTTAATAAATTCATCCCATAAAAATTTATGCTTTAAACGTCCTCCAATTGATTAGGAATCTATAATTATAATAAAACAAAGCAACACCTATAATAAGTTTGTACAAGTGTTAGTTTGAGAATAAACTTTGTACAAGTGTCAGCTTCTGAAGCAATAGCTTCTATGATACTCTTAAGATGAACTTTCTAAATTAGGAAAATGCTTGGTGATCAATTATATTGAGTGATGAATACTGTTAACTAGCTGTAATAAATTACTGCCCACTTATCTCATTACCGCCCACCCAACTTGAATAAATTACTCCAATTTACAATACAAATATACACCTGATTTTCTCTCTTATCCATGCTGTTATGTTCAAACTTACTATAGTCCCTTCATATTGCCAAAATCTCTTTGCTGCCTGCAATTTATGGAGTCCCTTTGTATTCTCTACACAAGTGGTATGCTGTGCACGCCTTGCTCAGTTGTAAAAAGGCAATTATAAGGTGTGTAGACTATTCCCCAAGTAATCTTTAACTTCTTTTAGCCTCCTTTTGTTTCGCTGTTATTGAAGTTTTTTTTTATGGCTACAAATCACGACCTCATTTCTGCTATCAACCCTATGAAAGAGTCATGGACTATTAAAGCCAGCGTGGTACGTCTTTGGTTCGTGTTTGATCTCAACAGGCAAGGTCTCCCATTTTTTATGGAAATGGTTTTGATGGATGAGAAAGTGAGTATTTGATCTTTTGAAATGTGTCTTTGTGGTTTTATAGGTGATTTGTAACTAGCTTAATGCAAATCTTTTTGGTGATAGGGTAATAAAATCCATGCTTCTATAAGGAAATCACTTATCTACATATTTGAAAAGGATTTGATGGAGGGATGTGTTTACTCTATGAGTTATTTTGGTGTTGCCTCTAATAGTGGAAGCTTCAGGACCACAAAGCACCAGTACAAACTTAATTTTCAATTTGGCACGAAAGTTGTTAACATAGACAGAAATTTTGTGAGGGCATCGCATTTTCTTTGATTGGTTTTTCAAAAATTAATGAGTCATATAACACAAATTATTTGGTTGGTAAGATTATCACCTGATATTGATGTATGCTTTTTTTATAATGAGTGTTTAAGCATTATGGCTATATTCATTTTCTTTCGCAGATGTCATGGGAATTTGTAGTGCTGTTGGGACAGAAAGGGAGTATGAGAAGAATGGAGTTGTTATTAAAATGAATGTCATTGAGCTTGAATTGAATGGGTATTTTAAGACTTAAATAACATTTCATTTGCTCATTTCAGATTTGTAATAAATTTCAAATCTTTTTATTAGGGTATAAATTGACATCGATTCTATTGTGCTTTTTGTATCTTTATTTGTATCATGGCAGGTTTAAGTTAGAGTGCGCACTGTTTGGCCGCTATGTTTCATTTTTGTCTTCTAGGGAGGTGCAGCAGCCTGTTATTATTATTTAGCTTGCAAAAGTGAAGTCTTACCAAGGTTTGTTATTATTTGTATATGATAAATATGATAAATAAAAATCCATGTCTATGATAAATTCCAATGATCTTAATAATGTTAGTAGGTGGAATCTAGTTACAGAATGCAATGAGTTACACAAAAATCATCTTCAGTCTTGAATGCCCTAAGGCTGATGAGTTCAGGAAGAGGTATGATGAAGGAGTAATTATAGATTTCTAAATATACTCATGTGTTGGTTTTAATTCATCATATTATTATTATAGATTAATCATTATTATTTTTGTGCAAGTGATTACATTTTGTGTTTTTTTTTTTGTGTAGAATGAAGGACAACAATGACTCTCTTTTTATAGTATTGAGTCAGTTACCAGATACTCCTAAAATCTTTATCGAGGAGGATTTCCTTTCTGTGACCCAAATGAAGACTATGGAGGCACTAAAAGACTGTAAAGAGGTGTATGTTTATAAATAAAGATATTCAGGTGGATCATATTTATATTATGTTAAGAGTTTTCAAATATTATTTTTGTTTATGGGATGGATGTTGTGTGGTTTTGGCAATAATAAACATGTTTTGGAAGGTGATGAGTGGTGGTACACTGCTTGCATTTGCAACAAGGCTGTTTATCCTGACTCAAAGATGTTTTTCTGTGAGAAGTGTAATAGGCATGTGCTGAATGTAGTTCCAAGGTGCTTGACAAAAATGCAACTTCTTCATGTTAACTTTTCCTTTGTATTCATTTATAAAAAATTACAAAAATAAAATTTATAAAAAATATAAAAATTTCATGAGTTTTAATCTGTTTCATTTACTGTAGATATCGAATCAAGGTGAGGTCATTGATCACTTGGATTTGCGACATTTGTTGTTTTTGATCAAGATGCAACTTCTTGGCTTAAGAAAACATGCTCTGAAATGGTGGATTCAATTAACAAGGTATTTCCTAATTACTTATTCCCATTATATGTCTCTAATTTGGTTTTTCGTTCCTTTAAAAAATATATTTTTTAATATTACTTACAATTACTAATTACTAATTACTAATAATTTTAATTTAAATGTTTACAGTCTGGTGGTGTGTCTGGAATTCCAAAAGAAATTATGGAATTGGTTGATAAAACCTTTCTTTTTGAAGTTGAAATAAAAAATGGCAAACATTCAAGGTCTGAACAATCATATCATGTGAAAAAATAGTGTGCTAATGAAGCTATTATTGAGAAATTCATAACTAGATTTTCGTCCCTAGAGGTATGGTTGATGGATTTCATTTCCTATTATGTGTGTCTATTGATTCAAGATAATAACATTGTTATCTATTTTTGTTCAGGCTGTCGTTAGGAATGGTCCTTCAGATGAAGTTGTTGCACAGGTTCATACGTACCATTTGAAATATCTACAGAATTGGATTTGTATTGACAATGTATGGCTATCTAATATGCATTCCAAATTTTATATTGCAAGATTTGATGCCAAAATTTACTGATGTCATTGTAGATAGAAAAATAGTGATTACAAACCAAAAAATTGTTGTTTTTTCTAAGGATATAATTGTTATCCCTTCTGCTAAAGGTGATATTGGTGGAAAAATTGATGTCAATAATGAATCTAGCCAAAACATTGTTAGTCTTTCCCAAGACTTATTTGTTGCAAGTCCTGTGAAAGAATCATTCACACAAAAGAATTTTGATCATGCCAAGGACTCGGATGTTTACACCCCTATGAAGAGAGGTCTTATTGGTGAAGTTAATGAATCGAATGAAATTATTCCAAAGAAGGCAATGAAGATTGAGAAGGATTGATATCATTTTATTTTATTTCAGATTAGTGCAGCTGAAGTAGTCCTTCATTATGTTTCTATTTTTTGGAGTTTGTCTGTTTTGCTTTTAAAAATTATGTCCTTAGTGGTAATATGCAAGTTGTTTAGGATTATAAGATGTCTTAATTTGGATTTTGGATATTGAAATTGTAATTGAAAGTATTATGGAAATTTACTTATATAGATGTTTCTTTTTCTGAATAGAAGAGTACAATGTTTAAATCTTACTTATAAACCAATGCTTCAAACTCTAGTATAGATGACATAGCTCGGCTATACCAAAAATATGGCATATTAAATATGGCATATTTTTGTACATAAGTCAACTTGATTGAATTTAAACTGATATATATATTGAGAATAGAAACGTTTTCAGGTAATTATGTGTAAAAAGGAAGTTCAAGGGTTGTTGCCTCAAGGTTTAAAAGATGGATGTGTTTCTTTTACATGAAGCACTCTATCCTCCAATGCAATGTCCATCCGGAGTGAGTTAAATGTAGTTCATCCTTAATTTTACATAATGACGTATATGAGATTCCAAAAATCAATGCATACTGAATCCTAATGTTCTTAAGCTTTGATGTTGTTGTCAAGTTAGACCAAATTAATGGTCATTATAATTCGTATCAAAGCATGACAATTTGAATCTTTTTGACAACTGTTTTATGTTGCTTATTAATTCTACTATAAAACTGTCTTATTGCACCCTTCAACTTCAATTAATTAAAATTTTAATTTTAATTATCACTTGGATTAATAAGTGAAGGTGCTTGCAAAAGCAAAACATTAATGAGTTGTAACCCAACTATGTAATTAATTACCATTAATTAAACTTAGTTTTGTGATCTAGGATTGCAATAATATCATTGGGGAAGCAAAACAACTAAGTGATAGTGGGATACTGTTGTTTAATTAAGTAGTTGGCAGTTGATGAGTTTCCCCATGTATTTTAATTCTATCCCTCTGTTGTTTCTTTTCATATAAGGCATTATTCTTCCCTATTAGATTGCAATGACTAAAGAGCCATTCCCCATACATGCAGATTTTAATCTAAAGCAATGGATGGACACTTTGCAAGGACTAAAGAGCTAAAGAATAGGCATAAGGAGATAAATAGTATATCTTTCATAGAGTTAATTTTTTGAGTCTTTATGGTGTTCATGTGTTTAAGCAACGTTGTTGGTTGTTTTAGGAGAATGTTCCCCTCATTTTCCAAGCAATTCTGAATGTGAAAAGACTTTAAATCATAAGGTGGAATTTGATTTTGAACAGCCTATTTTTTGTCCCCAAAGTACAGTTACTTCTTCTGTTATAACTCAAGCAAGATTACAAAGAAAGATGATAGTCAAAGATAAATCTTCAGCTAAAGTTGATGGGCGCTCAGGTTATTTAATTTCCATTATATTTGATTCATTTACTAATGCTTTCATGTAAGTAAGCCTGTTTTCAATGCTATTTTATCATATCTAGTAACTTTGCTTTTAGTATAGGTGTAAAGACAAGTCTTCGCCCTTGCAATGATGAGCAACAATCCTATGTGGAATATCAAACTACCTATGGATTTCATGAACAAATTGTTCCTCCTAACTATGTAGAAAATCATAACATCTGTTCAAAGGCGAGGCTTAGAAGGAAGATAATCATTAGCAATAAGGCAAAAAAGTGGAATCATGTTTGTTCAGGTTACAAAACTACTAAATATTTACAAACAATTATTAAATTTTCATTTTCAAGCTAAAAAAACAAATATTCATCACCTTAAATTTTCAGATGAAAATACAATTCCACAAAATTACTTTGCCTCTCAGAATGAATCCTATGTCAATAGTTCACCTACAGCAGAGGTTCAAAGAATTCCATTATCTCCATTATCTTCGGGTGTGTTTTAAACTTAATTTAATTGAATGTTTATCTATAAGTATATATGCATGTTACATATGATACTTTTTTTTTTCATTATTTCCAACATGTTAGGAAGAGATTGTCATCTTGATATTATCAACAATACTAAAAATGGTTTTCAAAGTGCCAAATTGAAGTCCCATAAAAAAATGTCTTATACTGGAGCTAACTTAAGTGAAGAAACCACATTTGTTTCTTCCCCTACCACCTTTCAACATAGCTCAAATGAGGTACATCGTGAGAAAACAGGTTAGGTTATTTTCCTTTTCATAATTGGAAAGATCATTTTATTTTATTCTAACTAACTTTCATATAATTGTTTACTGTAGCTTCAGCTAATCATCAGGAAACAAGCCCTGAGTTAGAAGTTATAAATCCATCTTCTTTGCTGAGTTCTTCTAAATCTGTTGTGCAGCCATTAAGTGTTATTCGTTCAATTGCTTCTATTAATTTTAATAATCATGAAGCTTCTGACAATGAAGTACAAATTGATAGTGGTATTATTTTTTGATATACAACAATATGTAACTATCTAAGTTAGTTATTTTCTTTTTAAATTCAATTATCTTAATCTATTTTTTTTCAATGGTACAGGATCTCAATGCACGTCACATGAAAATGAAAATGCTGAGACTCAAGGTTAGTTTATTTTCTATTTGTTAAACTTATTATAACATATAAGTTAATTATAATATAATTTAAGCAATATTTTTAACAGAACCCGTGGATGTTGGAGACCCTTCATATGTCTGTAGGCAATGTCATGCTCAGATGTGGTATGAGGAGAAAGCAGACAAGAGCACCAGATCAAACCCACCTCAATTTTCAATGTGTTGCATGAAAGGAAAAGTTAAACTTCCATTTCTTAAATGCCCTCCTCCATTGCTGCTTGCATTAATTAATGGAAAAGAACCTAAGAGTTTAAATTATAAGGAGAATATAAGAGCATATAATAGCATGTTTGCTTTTACTTCTATAGGAGGAAAAGTCGAAAACTCATTGAATGATGGAGGTGGTTCTCCGCAATTCATTCTGGGTGGTCAGAATTATCATTGCATTGGTAGTTTGATACCAGCAGAAGGATGTAGACCAAAATTTGCACAAATTTATATTTATAATACTCTCAATGAGATGTCAAATAGATGTAGTCATTTCAGGTATGGATTTTATTACTTTAAAGTTGGATTTGTTTTTCCATTTCCTTCTCATTATGATTCTGCAATGTAATTATAGTTCATTTATGTTTTGTAGGTCAAAGAATGACATTGGGGGAATAGATGTGTTGTTGGTTAATGACTTAATGAAAATGGTAGACCAATATAATCAATTGGCTAAGTCTTTTAGGAGTGTTCGTGATTAAATAAGTCAGGACAATACCGCCAATCTTTCTTTGAGGTTGATTAGAAACTGGTCAAAAGATGCAAGAACTCATAATTTGCCTACTTCAAATGAGATTGCTGCATTGATAGTTGGGGACTTTGAAAACCTTGATGGGGGAAAAGATATCATTGTCCAAAAAAAAGGCAAGCAATTATCAAGAATTCCTGAGACGCATCCATTTTTTATACCTCTTCAGTATCCATTGTTATTTCCTTATAGGGAAGATGGATTTAGTGAGGACATTCCCATCAATGACAATTGTGTTAATGGGAAAAGTTGTAAAAGGCAATGAATTTCAATGAGGGATTTTATTGCATTTAGAATACAAGACATGCAAGTTGAATATGGAAACATTGTAAACTCTAGAAGGTTGTTTCAGCAATTTGTTGTTGACTGTTACACGAAGGTAGAATCTCAAAGATTGAACTTTAAACGAATGAATTAAAAGAAAATTAGGTGTGATTTGCTAATTAGAATTCACGAAGCTATAGTGAGAGAAGAAAATGATCCAATTTCTATTGGGAGACGTGTTGTGTTGCTTGCTTCGTTCACAGGTACTATGAGATATATGTTTAACAATTGCCAGGATGCAATGGCCATTTGTAAAAGATTCAACTATCCTAATTTGTTCGTCACCATCACATGTAATGCAAAGTGGAGAGAAATTCAAGATTTTGTCACGTTTAAATGTTTGACAGCAAGTGACAAACCAAACATTGTTTGTAGAGTTTTTAAGATGAAGCTAGACAACTTGATGGAAAATTTTTAAAATGGGACAAATATTTGGAACAATTGTTGCAGGCATGTCATATATATATGAACAAGTTATTTCAATTCAATCATTGTATTCTTTATTTTTTAATTTTATCATTTCTCTATTTTTTGAAAGATTCAACTTATTTCTACAGGAACATATACAGTTGAGTTTCAAAATAAGGGTATTCCTCAAGCTCATATATTATTGTGGTTAAGCCTTAAAAACAAATTAAGAATAAGAGTTGATATTGACAAGTTTATATATGCAGAATTGCCTGATCCTAACTTATATCCAAAGCTATTAAGACCTATATCAAACTACATGATTCATGGTCCATGTGGTCTAGCTAACTTCAAATCTCCATGCATGAAAAATGGAAAATGATCTAAGTATTTTCCAAAACGTTTTCAGAGATCAACAAGCATTGATGATGATGGTTATCCAAATTATAAGAGACACGACAGCGGCTTATTTATTTTAAAGAAAGGATTTGAGTTAGGCAATAGATTTGTAGTTCCTTACAATCCTCATCTTTTAATGAGGTATCAAGCGCGTGTCAATATGGAGTACTGTAACAAATCAAACTCCATAAAATATCTATTTAAATATGTCAACAAAGGGCCAAATAGAGCTTCAATTGAGATTTCAAATAAATCAGAAAATCAGTCTCAGGTAGATGAAATCAAGCAGTATTATGACTGCAAGTATTTGGCTCCCTGTGAAGCTGTTTAGAGGATTTTTTTCATTTGACATTCATCATAGGTGGCCTGTGATCCAGCATCTTTCCTTTCATCTTCCAAATCAGCAATCTGTAAAATTTATAGATGATGATAGTATTGAGGAAGTTTTGGAGAAAAATCAAAGACCTTCAGACTATGTTTTTGGCATGGTTTAAGGCAAACAAAATTTTTGAACAGGGAAAGGAATTGACATATGGTGATATTCCTAGCAAATTTGTTTAGATAAAGGAAAATAGGGAGTGGCGTCCGAGGAAACAAGGAACATCGATTAGCTGACTTCAATATATACCACTAGGCACTGGTGAGTTGTTTTATATGAGAATTTTGCTCACAATTCAAAAAGGATGTACATCTAATGATTGTATTAAGACAGTCAATGGAATATTGTATAACACTTTTCAGGAGGCATGTTATGCATTGGGATTATTAGATGATGATAAAGAATTCATGGATGCAATTGTAGAGGCCAGCCAGCTTGCCTCTGGACATCAATTGAGAAGGTTATTTGTTACACTATTAGTAATGAACTTAATGTCAAGATCGTTTATTGTGTGGAACAACACATGGAATTTGCTTAGTGATGGTATTCTTCATGAATGTAGGAAATCATTAAATATTCCAGGTATTATAAAATGGATTGCTTCCATGTTTTTTCTATTTTGTAATTTATCGCTTACATTTAAAATTTATAATATTATAACTATGTAACCCTATTGCATATCTTCAAATTTCAGAAGAGGAATTAAATAACTTGTATTTGATTGAATTGGAAAAATTGCTGTCAATGAATGGCACGTCTCTTAAGGATATCGAAACAATGCCATGTCCACTATACAATGGTGATCATGATTTCCAAAATAAATTGTTGGCTGATGAACTGAACTATGACAAAGAAGAGGAAGCAAAGACTTATTATTCTTTGTTGAATACATTAATTATAGAGCAACGGTCTGTGTATGACCAGATTATGAGTGTTGTGTTGTCCAATTTTGGTGGTTTTTACTTCTTATATGGATATGGAGGAACTAGTAAAACACATGTTTGCAAGACATTATCTGCAGCTATCAAATCGAACGGATTGGTTGTTTTAAATGTTGCTTCCAGCAGCATTGCTCCTCTACTTCTTTTTAGGGGTAAAACTGCCCATTCAACATTTTGCATCCCATTAATTACTACTGAGGATTATACTTGCAATATAAAACAAGGTAGCCTTAGAGCTAAGTTGTTATTGCATACGAAATTGATAATTTGGGATGAAGCCCTTATGTTAAATAAAATGAGCTTAGATGGCTGTTGACCGTACTCTAAGAGATATCATGAGGACTCAAAACGAAGACAACTTGCATAAACCATTTGGAGGAAAAGTAGTTGTCTTTGGTGGTGACTTTAGATAGATTTTTCTTGTTATAAGAAAGGGGTTCAGGCATGACATAGTAGCAACTACAGTGAATTCATTTCTATGGAAATATTGCAAAGTTTTGAAATTGTCAATAAACACGAGGTTGGGATCAATGTCCTCAAATGAACAGATGGAGGAGATTAGGCAGTTTGGAGATTGGATTCTGGGCATAGGAAATGGAATGCAAAATTCAAATGAAATAGGTGAAAGTATTGTTGAAATTCCCAAAGACTTGCTAATTATGGCTTCTAAAAATCCTTTACTTTCATAGTTGAGTTCATTTATCCAAATTTACTACAGAACATTAACAATTTCAAATTTTTTGAGGAAAGGGCAATTGTAGCTCCCGCTCTTGATGCTGTTGAAATTGTTAATGATTTTATCCTATCCATGATTCCAGGAGATCAAAGGGAATATCTTAGTTTAGACTCAACTATCCAATCAGTTGAAGATTGTGAAATCCAAGTTGATTAGTTTGCAACAGAATTCTTAAATGACATAAAATGTTCGAGTATTCCAAATCATAGACTAACACTAAAGGTTAGGGTTCCAGTAATGCTCATGAGGAACATTGACCAAGCCAATGGATTATGTAATGGAACAAGGCTATTAGTGAATGAACTATGCAAAAATGTTGTAAGAGCTACCATGATAACTGGAAAAAAATATTGGGGGATAAAATTTATATTCTAAGAATGAATTTAGTTTCGTCTGACACTGCATTTCCACTTAAGTTTGAGAGAAAGCAGTTTCCTATATGTATATGTTTTGCAATGACAATCAACATGAGCCAAGGACAATCTCTTTCCCATGTTGGTCTCTACTACAAAAATCAGCTTTTACTCATGGTCAGCTATATGTAGCAGTATCAAGAGTGAAATCTAGAAAAGGATTGCAGATTTTGATTTTAGATGATGAAGGAAACACAAGTTCTACAACAACTAATGTGGTTTACATAGAAGTCTTTGAAAATTTATAAAAGGTATTGTAATTCTTATAGTTTTACATGTGTTATTATCTTAGTACTTCTAGATGTCTTATTATCTTTATGATTCTCTTATATTATTTTACATTTTTTTCTATCTTTTTTCATGACAGATTCTATAAAATGCATGGTTTGAAATGACCTTAAATAAAGAGCAGCTAATGGACAAACAAATAACTCGATTGCAGGTGTTATGACAATCACCTTAAACACATACAAAAAATAATTAAAAAAGTTGTTGTCATAAGAAATGCTTAGAAGCTAATAGTCTATGACATTGATTTTCAAACACATTAGACTTCTATATTTAAGTACATGCTAATTTTGGTTCAATTATTTAACATGGCCATAATATTCTTGCAGAATTTGTTGCAATATCAGTAGTAGTTATTTTCATTGGTCTGTGGTCATACACTCAAGGACGAAATTCATGTTTGATTTTGCTGTAGTATCAACATTATTAAGGGCGTACGTAACATTTTCATAAACTTGGACTATGGCCATACAACTTGACTTTGAAGGTTTGGAGTGTGGTGATTTAATATTCATATATTTGGAGTGTGGTGATTTATAGCATGTAAACTTTTCGTAAACTCTCACACTATTATATGTTTTGATACTTGAGTGATTGCCAACATTATGTAATTAGCGTTGATCTTAGTAGTAGCTATATATAGGGACTATTGATGCTAATAGGAGTATCAAATTGATTAACTGCATTTCAAGTTCAGTAGCAACAGATAAGCGTACACATTAGAAATACAAATCAAAATATAACTTCAATTTGATATATTTTAGGACATCTAATCTACTAAATGTTAAGTCAATAAAGGATAGCAGATAAGGACCAGATAGTAGAGATATAAACCATAAGACGAGTTAACCTAAATGGAATATAAGACATCCAATTTGAGTGCAAGCTGAGAGAACACCAACAATGGTGATCTCATTTGGTTCAAACCAAAGATTACGAAATTGTTCCAGTGTTTTCCTATGTTCTCTATTATGATATAAAGATGAGATCATGAAATTTAATGAGTATAGATTGGAAATATACCAGAATTTAAACACTACTCTATCATACATGGTAATGAACGAGTTCTGAACCCGAGTATGTGATCCCAAAAGAGACTTAAGTGCAATGTCATGGAGGGACTTTCCTACCCTGCAATGAACTAATTTTCGAAAATGGAGACTATTAAGGCAATTGTAACAAGAAATCATGGCAAAAATAGTTGATGAGCTGCAATTTGGAACCAACGTAACATCTCTCTCAACAATTTTTTAGCTTTATCAGAATAGTTGTTTCGGGAATAGCCAGATATCATTACATTCCATGAAACTAAACCTTTTGGGTCATAGAATTGAACAACAGCTTGGCTTTCTCCACAAGGTTGTATTAAATAAAGGTAATATCGATCAAAGCTAACAATGAGAAGCATGGCCACATACTTATTTAATTTGCTAAGAATTACTTATGACTCATGAGTCAGTGTTTGCTTATCATTAGTACATTCTTATTTTTATTATTTTAATTTTAATATTTAAATTCTTATTCTTATTTTATTATCTAAATGAAATTATGATTTTTTTAAAAAGAACCTTGAAACTAATCCTTGAATGAGTAGTAAGAAGAAAACCATAATAGTTGAGAAAACCTAAGCTGAATAAAGGTCTATTTCTGAGTATAATGCGTTGAACAATTCTCATATAGCATAAATCTGAAATAGACAACTCTAACATAACAAATAGTTCCTTTACAGGCTTTCAAAAGCTAAAAAGAACCAAAAAAAAAAGATATAAACAATAGACACTCCGTCTCACTTGGCTATACAATTATATGTCTGTGCAAAAGACATACAGCCAAGAAGCCAAGAAAATGTTAACAAAATTATTCTAATTCTGATAGCAAGGCACAAAACTATTTTACTTATACACGAATAGTAAAGGAGCGCTTGAGTCTCCATTTTATGACTTTTAACTGATTCTGCTAATGATAACTCTATACTAACTAAAACGTAGACAAATTTCTATTCCTCAAGAGTAGCTTTTTCAATTCCCTTTATTTAGAAGATAGAAACTAAACTAAATGTTTCGAATTTCTATACTTAGAAGACAAATTTCTATACTTAAGACAAACAAAATTAATTTTTTTAAGGAAGACTTTATTTTACAAGCAAATAGTAATGGTAGATAGAGAATCTCAAGTTTCTATTCTAACTAAAACGTAGACAAATTTCTATTCCTCAAGAGTAGCTTTTTCAATTCCCTTTATTTAGAAGATAGAAACTAAACTAAATGTTTCGAATTTCTATACTTAGAAGACAAATTTCTATACTTAAGACAAACAAAATTAATTTTTTTTAAGGAAGACTTTATTTTACAAGCAAATAGTAATGGTAGATAGAGAATCTCAAGTTCAATCCTAAGCCTTAACATCATTAACAAACTCACATAAAAAAAAGACTAGGCTAACAATAGTTAAATTATAAATATTTCAATTCAATGGTAACTCTTATAAAAAATGTGTGTGTAGGAGACATAAACACAAAAAGCCACGAAAAGGTTCAAAGAACTTATTTTCATAGCATTTGGTAGTTGTTACATTCCTAAAAAACTCTTACACTAATATACATTCAGCAAGGCATCATATGTGTTAAAATTTTATGATTACTATGCGATTGTATTCAACACTAACTTAATATTAAAACTTAAGTAACACAATAGAAATCGACTATGCACACAAGTGGTTTACTGGACAAATAAATAAATCGAGACTTAATATTCATGAAATTATAAACTGTTTAAACCTTAACAAAATCATTGTCAAATGATTTGCACATATGAATGTGCTTCTGTTTGCAACCAACAATAAAAAACATTCTTATTTAATCATCATAAAGAAAATGCCATCTTGATTGTTCTTTGACACGCCTAAGTGAATAACATCACCCTCCCTTAACCTAGCGCTCTTCCTAAGCTTCTCCTATCCTCCTATAAGATAGTAGTATTTTGGTGAATGAGTCGCCAAATTCAGACCGCAAGGCTGTTTTTTCCCCTCTGGATCAACCAATAAGCATTTGGAGCAGTTCTTCAAAAATGAGACTCTACAAAAGCCAACAGGTAAAAGCTGTAGCAAAGTAAAATTCTAAATTTTAGTAAATTCCATTCCCTACCATATCATGGAAATTTTAATTTTTAAGAGCAATATTAAACTCAATTGCAGTGAAGATTCATTACCCCAAAAGGTGAAAGATAAAATGTAAACCAAAATTAAATACAAACCAATGAGGCAAAAATTATATCTTTAGCAGATAACATTTTCACCAAAGAATGGAAAAATCGGTCCTCAACTTCAAAGGATGGTTTCACATCCTCTTGCTCATCAGCTTTCTCTGGAAGAAGGTACTTATTTGGAGGAGTCGGGTAGTAAATTTCATTCATCATTCTATCCTTTACTTGAATAAGAAACTCATTTGAATCGAAATAAAGCATCTGCATCCATCCTCCTCGGTCAAGTTTATAGATAGTTCCAATTTGCTACTAGTCATCTTCTAAATAGACTCGATAACCTTTCTTTCTAACACTAACTTCAAACTGATTGCCATAAGGATCACAAAGCATGACTCTGTCACCATTCTCATCATAAAAATCCCTTAGAAGAGTTCAGGCAACCTAAGCTTCTTCTGCATTTAAAAAACCATATCCATTATCCATTATGACAAAAATTTCATTACAACCATCTACGGACTTGATTGAATAAACTATTATGATTGAGTTTACTTACAAAGCCAAGATAATATTCACAATGATAGGTTCGATACAGTAAGTCTGCCTCTTCCAATTAAGGATTTTCTACGTCTTTCTTCATGTCCATTATATGCACCTTGCTTTACATAATTAGTTAACAAAGTGTTAATTTAGGTGTTTACAAAAAGATGAACTACATACATTTATATAAACCAAAAGATGGGGCTATGCAGAATAATCAACCATTGATAACCAAACAAAAGGCAGATAAAAAGGCCTTATTTAATGATTAAACAGTTTCCAAGCAATCACCGTGAAACATGAAATGCACCTTTCCATGCACAATTCAAATTCAATTATCTTTTTCGCCACATCCCTTCACATTCCCTATAACAAGCCTCCCTAATAACTTCCTCATCCATTTCCCTTCCTTCATATTCCCTATAATTCCCTATAATAACTTTTCTATTGTCCCTAACATCCCTTCACATTCTCGACCCCATAATAAGTTCACATTCCAAATTTTCATTTAACATCCAATCATCAACCGTTGATAACTAAAGGTAGATAAAAGACCTCATTTAATGATTAAATACTTTCCAAGCAATCACTGTCAAACATGAAGTGCACCTTTCCATGCACATTTCAAATTCAATTATCTTTTTCCCCACATCCCTTCACATTCCCTATAACAAGCCTCCCTAATAAATTCCACAGTGCTATCAATTTTATCACTACCATACTTAGTGTTATTGTCAAACCAAACCTATGTGGAGCAAAGCATCAGGCAACATAGAATCTATGTGATTCAAAATTTTTTTCTTGTTGGAACTATTGTTCGAAATATCTGGTAACTGAACCTCGAACTTATATACATGCTTATTATTATCTTATCTTATTATTTGCTATTCAGTCTATTTACATGCAATCTGCTACTTCGCTTCTATATGCAATCTTCTATGTCAAAATACTTTTTCTGATTTGCATTTTCCTTTTGTATGCAATCAGTTTTCAGATTTTGATTTTTCTTCTGCTTCAAAGTTTCATCACCCGTAATACATTCATCTTATCCTTAGTAAATTTACTCTTTTTTCATTTCAAAACCCGAATTTGAAATGCTCTCAAAATGCTTTCCATATTAATTTTTTGTTGAAATCATTCAAAAGGTATGAAATAAAAAAAAATATTATCTTATTTGTTCTACTAATAATTAAAAGATTTGAGATCTTTTCCAAAAATATATTTTACAAAAAATCTTCTTTGTCCATATCATCTTTTATATTTCAATGCAATCTACTACTTCTATATGCAATCTTCTCTATCCATATCATGTTTCTAATTTTCCTTTATTACTGCTAATACTTTGAATACCTTCCATACTAAATTTTTGTTCTAATCATTCAAAAGTTCTTTCAAAATCATATGCTTATTTGAAAATGTTTTGGAACTAGAATTTTTGTTCGAATCATTCAAAATTTCTTCCTAAAAGGTTTGGGTTATACTCGTCTAAACAGAATGGTGTCCTCTAGTAATCCAATTTTGACTAATTGGTTCAAGACATTTGGAACTAAATTTCATCCCCATAAGGTACAATATGTTTTTTGTTTCTTTTATCTAAGGCATGTAATTTATAGATATATCAACTAATATATATTTGATTTTATTTTATAAGACTATATGAGGATTGGCACTTCTTTTTACTCACAGTAGGGACATGATTTATCTCATGGGTTGGTACATGCAATAGATCCTAATCGGAACATGATTCACCTTCATGTGCCTTTGACAAATAACAAACCATATTTTGTCAAAAAGGGATTAAATATTGGGAAGTTTTACTCATTAGATTCAATTTATAATGTTGTTTTTCATTACATGGGCCACAACGTGTTTCATATGAGGATATTTGATACCAATTTTACTGAACTTAATTACCCAATTTTCAATGCATCGCCTAGGACTCTTCAACTTGAATTCTCACAAGGTTTTTTTTGAACTACAAAGACAACATATCATTTTAATTAGGTATATTTAAATATTCTTTTAAACCAACTCTAGCTTCTTCCTTTTTAATGAAATGGAGCTATTGAAATTTCTCTATTTGCAGGATTTTATGGAGCTTGGGGCTACTTTTTCTTTCTTTTGGATAGAACAATTATTTGTTGGCAATGCAATTTTGAAAGATCCTATAGAAAATAGATTTGTCTTACACATAGATAAAAAAAAAAAAAGATGGAATGGTACTCTTCATATATGGAATGTTGAAGTTAGCTGAATTTTATCAATCGAACACTGATCATGAGTTTTTACTTCATTATATTGGAGATAACCAATTTGATTTTAAGATGTTTTCTCTTGATCAAGTGGAAGTTCAGTATCCTATAGTTATAGATGATCCACAAATGCCTATTGAGATCGACGAAAACCTTTATTTACATCCTAAAAGTGACCATGAGCAACAAATGGAGGATCAGCAAATTGAGCAGTTGGCTAATATTCACAATAATGCAGACAGACGGTGGGATAAAGTGTTATCGAAAGCAGATGTTTACAGAAGACAAACATTGGTAGGTTGTTGAATTATTTCATTTCTGATATTCTTCTATACTCTGTGAATCTATAATAAAATTGATATGTATTGTAGATAATTCCTGCAAGGATTGTCAAAAATTTCATTCCTAAGAGGCAGAACATAATTTTGCTAAAACATCATGGAGGCGATGTTTATACTTGCTGTCTGAACAAAACCACAAGAAGATTAATTGAACGTTTTCTTGCTGATGGTTGGTACGAATTTGTCAAAGTCAACAATATGAAACTAAAGGATGTTCTCAACTTTTGGTTTTTGGATGATCCTCAAGTCCTCTTTGTGAGGACTCCTATCAATTAATTGTTTTGTAAACAATAGGGTTTCAAACCTCTTTTCTTAATCTTCCAGAATTAATGTAGATTTTTGAATTCAAAACAATACTTTGTGCTTTGCATATACAATGCAATTGGACATGTTATTATTTTTTAGCCGTCAATGCATTTTTACAGTATTATAAAAATGCCATGTAAATTAATTGTTGTTTGCTACTTATTAAAAGTTGTGATTAAATTTTAGAATACATAGATCATAATACATAGATTAGTATATATACATATAATATAACTATATATAGATGATTGTTTGTTCTTTTATTCCTCCATGTGTTGCACGGGTTAACACACTAGTTTAGGATTAAAAATTATATATATAAAGTTAGTTTAGTAATTTTATTATTAATATGGGCGAGGGCGGGGCGGATAGTAACATCCCCGCCTCTGCCTTTGGCAGTCGGGGAAAACTCAAACCTGAACCCTGACAAAGCTGGTTTTTGCCGTCAAAGTCGATATGGGTTCAGACGGATATCCACAGGTGTGAATTTGTTTGCCATGCCTAATTATGCCTTACCAAAAAAACCCATAATAGGATAAGCAACGAAGGTATTGTTTTTACTAATTTTGTAAATTTAAATTCTGCCCTCACCAAAACACCTTCGTATCCCTTTTTGTTTGATTGAATTTAAAAGGGTTTTTTATTTTTCGAAATATATATAAATCGAAAGTTGTGATATGATTAATAATATATAAATCGAAGCAATATATGTATCTGAAACAAAAAGGGGATATGTGATACGTTAAAGTTGTGTATAAGCAATCTGATAATTGTAGATATGTGATGTGTGACATGTGTTTTATGTATGATTGTTGTAGTGATTGAAGCCATATACGATTAATATGATTGATATTTTAAAATGAAAAAGCTTTCTTTCTTATTGATGCTAGCATAATAATCCGTGACATGCGTTAAATTTATGATTTATAATCTTTATATTATTATAATTATTTAATATATTTCTAAATTATTTTTAATTTTATAAAAATATTGCTAGTAAATATGTGTATATATATAAATATAAAATTACAGATATTAATATAAATTCAAATAATTTTATATTCACACACATCTCACACTATTTTAATTTATAAAAATGTCTGTTTTAAAAAACTATTATCTTTATCAATATATTCTCATTTGTATATCATTTCGATTTATACAAAATTTTAAATAAGAGATGTTAATATATAAAAAAATTAATTTAATTTTGTAATTACTAGTTTTTCCCTTAAAAATGAGTTTACTAGGCATTCAATGTCAGTGTAAAAGTTTTTCATAGTTAATTATATATATATATATATATATATATATATATATATATATATATATATATATATATATATGTATGTATGTATAAACTTTAGTCACCCAATTAGAATTTTTTTTTACGACAATGAATATTTGTTTTGTTATTTTTTGTCCTATATCAAAGCTATTCCTTTAAATTAAGGGACACTAATACTTATTTTCAAAGAAATATATAATGTGCAGTCCTGACATTGACTTTTGAAATATTTTGAAGCAATCATTCCTGTCTTTATTTATTGTATGATACCAAATACCAAGTATGAGGTACTACTTGTATTGCTTTAAATCTTAAATGTTACATTTTGTTTGAAGTTTTTTTATAAATATATATGAATATAGAGTAGACTTATATATATATTAATCTTATCTTAATACTTATACGAAAAAAAAATTATATGTAATTATAATTTGTAATAATTGATTTATCGTTTCAATGTTAGTTTCTATTGGATAACAAAAATAAGAGAAAGATAACATCAATCAAATGAAAGATCAATTAAATTTATAAGCTCTTGAATAAATTATTGATGCTTAAGTATATGTTTTATTCTGTTTTTGTTTCATATGTATAGTAATTATTTATTATGGATATCATTTTAAAATTTTAAACTAATAAAAAGATTTGATAGCATTATGTAATATCTTGTTCCAAACATAATATTCATGATATACACATTATTGTTTTATTAAAACATTCTTTTATTAATCATTAAAAAGATAATAAAATGAAAATTACATATAAAGGAAAAAAACGAGTATGGTAATGATAAATAAATAAATAAATATATATATATATATATATATATATATATATATAATATGAGAATTGAAAAACAAATTTTTTATAATACATAATAAATTATTACCGATATCATTATTATTATATTAGATTATTTTATTTATTTTAATTAAATACATAATTAAAATATATTGGAATATTTACCTATGATTTTTTTTAATTTAATAAAAAATTACTTTTTTGTATAAGGATTATAATTAATTTGATCATGATATTTTTGACATGAATCATGTTGATTTTCAGCATAAATTTAAATATATTGAGTACAAAATTATAAGTATACATTGTTTATAATTTAATGTAATTAATACCATGTAAAAATTTTATTTTTTAATAATATAAAAATGTTATTTATATTTTACACTTTGAAGTGATATATATCATAATACACTATATAGTTATAAGTTGAAATAAATTAGTTTTAATTTGATATAAATTTTTGTCCTATATAAGTTACAATAAATTTAAATTTGATTTAAATTAATTTTAAAATTTATATTTTTCATAACTTATTTGTTATTTTTGGGTAAAAATCATATATATTCTTCACTAGAGACAATTTCGCTCAAACTGGATAGGATTTCTATGAGTGACAATTATTGTAAAATAACTTGTTTGTTATTTTCAATTTATTAATTGATTTTTTTACTTTATTTATATTAGATTTATAATTTGAGTGTGATGTTTTAACTATAAACTAATGTAATAGAATTTAAGTTTATTTAAACTAAAAATATTATTTATTACTCAACTTTTATTAATTTGTTGTTATGAATTAAAATGATAAAAATTAATTATAAACAAAATATTTTTGGATGGAAAAGAATTATTGTGATGATAATAAGTGACATATAGGATTTAATAAATAGAAAAACTCTTTAAATGTTTTCAAATTAAAAAAAATAAAATAATAAAGAGACTATCATATAAAAATTAATACATTTAGCAATACATATTTCTTTGGCATATGATGTGTGAAATATTAGAGGGAGGGAGTAAGGTTATTTTTGCTTCACTAAAGATTATTTAAAAAAAAAAAGGCTTTGTAAAACCCAATTTTTAAGTCTTTTACTAATCTATAATCTATAATCTATAATCTAGAATATATAATATATACAATCGAAAATAATCTAAAAAAGGAAAGCTCCATGTGTCAACCTCTGGCGTAATTCCACATCGAATCTCACCCTATTTGGCAACACGGGAGCACTTCTCTCCTTTTTTTGCTTACGTGTTAACCTCATATTCATTTGCATACAAATAAATTTATGGATAATTATGACACAATTTATAAACAATTAAGACACAAAATATTAGATAATGAGAATAAATATTATATACAATAAAAATGGTAACTACACAACAATGCTACAAATATAAATCATTTTTTTAAGGATATAATTTAAAATAAACTTGATATTGACTAGCTATATATATATATATAATTTAAAAAATTATTAAATTAAATCAACATAGAAATAAAGGAAACAGTAGATATATTGAATTTCTTGATTAATTTTTATTTTTGGATGAGTTTTTATTTTTAAATAATTATTGAATTATTATCCCCATTAAACTCAACCCGTTATTTGAATTATCCCTTTCAAATTGAAAATAGAAATAAAAATTGAATTATCCCCATAGTTCTTTTAAAAAATTATTGAAATGCAAAATTCATGGAAAGGTTAAAAATTATTAAATCAAATAGAAATAAAAGGAAACACTAACCTCCAAAAAAAAAGGAAACACTAAATCAAATGCAATATAAGGAGAGAAAAAAAGGAAACACTAAATCAAGTGCAATATACTAAAAAAATACATATAAAAGTTAAAAATTTATTAAATCAAATCAAATAGATATGAAAGAAAATACTAAATATATTGAATTTTCTAATAAATTTTTATTTTCGAATGAGTTTTCATTTTTAAAATGATGCTTAATTTCAAATTTCAAATAGATAATTAATATAGATTTTATTACTGAAATAATTTAATATGGACAAAACTTCCATATTATACATAAACAATATATTTTTTATGCTCTAGAACACATATAAGGAATAAATTTATACTAAACGATTAATTTAAAATGAACGAGTATTTACAGAAATAATTTAATGACATTTATTTATGGAAATAATTTAATGCATAATTTATTTTTGTAGCTACTTCAATTTAAAATGAAAATTTCCATTAATGGCTTTAATGATGATTAATTTCAAATTTTAAATAGACAATTAATATAGATTTTAGTTACCAAAATGATTTAATGTGGACAAAATTTTCATATTATTATGAATTAATAGTTTAATTCAAGATATTTAAAATGATGATTAATTTAAAATAGATATTTCCATTAAAAATTTAAATTAGTCAATTTTTGCATATTCCATATTAATTTTGTAGCTAATTCATATTAAAATCAAAATTTTCATTATAAAGTGTAATAATACTAATGAGAGAGTACATTACTAAATAAGAGTTCAGATACATAGTAGAATCTTACGATATTTTCTACTCTGTGACAATTTAAAATAGTGCTTAATTTAAAATGGATATTTTCATTAAAAATTTAAATGATGCTTAATTTCAAATTTCAAATGAACAATTATTATAGATTTTATTTATGAAAATGATTTTATGTGACAAAAATTCAATGTTAATATGAATTAATATTTTAATATGGATAATTAATAACATTTTGTATCATTTCTTATATACACCAAGTATTAATCCCATGCCATCAAATACGTATACCAGATTTAATGTATCTGACTTAATGATGGAAGATAAAAGTTCTAAAATAAGACGTATTTTTTATTTCTATACAAAAATATAAATTTTGTCAAAATTTTTAATTAATCAATATGATAATGATGCTTTGTCAAATATTAAATAAATTTCAATTATTATAATAACCAGTATTTGAAAAGTCAAATTCTATTATAATATTTTCTATCATAATAATTTTTATTACAAGAAGTAAATATATTTTTTAATATATACAAAAGCAATATATTTTCTATGTTCTAGAACACATAAGTAATAAGAGAAAACAGGTCATGCACTGAAAGTGTAAAGAAGTTTTACACTGTCATCCAATCACAAACCACCATTTCTTGTAAGTTTGTTGACTTTTATAATAAATACTTTAAAAGTCATATCAATGGTAATTTATGATTGGTTGACAATGTAAAACTTTTTACACTAACAGTGTTAGACTTTTATAATAAATTTATACTAAAAGATTAATTTAACATACAAGTATTTACGAAAATAATTTAATATGACATTTATTTATGGAAATATTTTAATGTGAAATTTATTTCTGTATCTATTTCAATTTAAAATGTAATTTTGAAATACTTAAATGATGCTTAATTTCAAATTTCAAATAGATAACTACTATAGATTTTATTTATAGAAATAATTTAATATAGACAAAAATTCTATATTTTTATGGATTAATAATTAATAATTTAACATGGACAATTAATGTGGCCAATTAATATGAATTAATAGCATTTTAGTGAACAATTTTAGGATGAAAATTATTTTTGTAACTAATTCAATTTAAAATAGGAATAATCATAATGGAATTAAATATAGAATCTAATTTAATATGAAATTTATTTACAAAAACAAATTAATAGCATTTTGATGGGTTAAATGGAAATTTACAATTCAAATTAAATTAAATTAAAATTGATTAATTTTTCCTATAATTTCACTTGAAATTAACATCTTATCCATCGATTGTAACTCTTGGACCCTTCTGTAGTTTTATTTAAATAATGTGAAATTTCATTTGCTTTGTTTTTAACTTGGTCTTATTGATAAACACATTGATATTCCTTTCTTTGTGGTTTGGTTTCAATCTCGGTCTTCATAACCTCAATATCAATGGCACCTAAATGTGACTTCCTCTTAGATATGAATACATCTAGAAAGACGTGGAGCCTAATTGTTAGAGTTGTCAGACTTTGGCATGTTACCAACAAAAACAATGAAAAGTTGATATATTCTATTGAGATGGTCCTTATGGACCAAAATGTAAGTTCATAATGCAAAGTCAACTATGATATGATACAATACGATTATAATAAATTTTTTAATTACATATATTATTGTTCTTAACGTTTGTATTCTTCTATAGGGAGACCACATCCATGCAATCGTCAGAAATACTCTAATATATAGGTTTCACCCACTAATTAAAGAAGTCTTTGTTTATTTCATGTTTAGTTTTATTGTAGTCAACAGTAAGGGTCCTTATAGAATGACCTGACGTCCATACAAGCTCAACTTTCAAATAGCTACAAAACTAAAGTTGCTTGCTGATAATGTTATTCCTAATAATTTGTTGACAATTACCCCAATCTCTAAGGTTCTTTGTATTGACTTTGACACTAATTATTGGTGAATGCTTCTTTATTTTTTTTTGTTATAATTATAATAATAACATTGAAATTTTCCATAACCTAATAAACTATTTCATATTTGTAGATGTCATAGGCGTGCTTATATCACGTGGGCTTGAAATTGAGGTTGTGACAAATGGAGACAAAACAAGAATGAAAGAAATTCAACTTGACTCTAAAGGATAGTAATTCTATGTGCATATTAATAATAATGTAATATTTCACAATTTTAAAGTAGTTACTTAGTAGTATTATTTTTTTAATTATTGTTTTGTATCCTTATTGTAGCATACGCTTTAAGTGCACATTGTTCAAAAACTATGTTGAGGAGTTTAACTCTGTCCTCGCTAGAGGAGATATTAAAAATGTTGTTGTAATTGTTCAATATGTTGAGTTAAACCATTCCTAGGTCTTAAGATTTTGATCTTAGATGATGATCAAAGAGTACATATATCACTACAAATGTTGTATATAAAGATAGTCATTAATAATAACCTTAGTATTTTTTTCCTTGAGCTTATTTTTGGTTTTTTAATATCTTTTTATTTTCATTGCTATTTTTTGTAGCTATGATCTTTCTATATTGATGTTCAAGAATTTATAATAAAATTAAAAAAATTCTCTATATTTTAAAAAAATTTAATTTGTTTTACTCTCTTCTAAATGTATATGGTAAATAAAATAACCAATTAAGGACTGTATCTTTAAACCTTTTTTTTTTTTGCGTTTCCTTTAGATGAAAACATTATTATCTTACTTCTTATAGTATTATTTCATGTTTTGTATCAATATGACTCTAATGCCCCGTGCATTGCATGGGTTTTTACGCTAGTAATTGAAATAGTAAAATCTATAAAATAATGTTAGCAACTTAGGATATAAACTAATTCAAATACTAAATATTATATTTTTTAAAAAATATTTAAAGAAAATAAAAAGATAGAAGATTAACTTAATTAAATAAGGAAGATAAAAAAAAGATGAAACTATAAAACAAAAAATAAATTAATTCAATAATAATAAAGAGAAATATACAATAAAAAATGAAGCAAATAAAATTAAAAAAATAAAAGCTCTAAAGTTTGAAGATTACACAAATAAATAATCCTGAACAATAATATATACAATGGAATCAAAATTGAAAGACACATTACAATAGAAGAAAGAGTTCTCACAAAGTTAGAAGTTTACTTAATAAATTATTTATATTAAAAATTAAATATTTTACCTTAATTTGAATATGTTGTAACATAATTAAAATATACACAAATCATAATAACCTTAATTAATTCATATAACAATATATATATCTATCATAATTACCATGATTAATAGAATTATGTATTTTAACATATAAAAATAGTATGTTTTAAGCTATAATTAAAAATTATATTTCATAAAAAATAAATTATATATGAAAACTACATATAATTATTTCAATTATGTATATTTAATAATTACATTAACTAATTTAATTACATCAACAAAAATTTCTAACAAATTTAATAATATATTAAATAAAAAACTAAATTATATATAATGTTTCATGTGTCTCTCATCTTATAATAAATTTCAAGAATTTTCACATTAAATTAGATCAAATCAACATTAATTTTTTCTTAATTTATTATTCAAATAAAGGAGAATTCTAATTTGTATCCAAATGTTTAAGTTTCTTCAATCGATATTAAACGTAATTAAATATTTATAAATTAACTAATTTAATTATAATTACAGACAATCACCTTAATTATATATATATATATATATATATATATATATATATATATTATATGTCATAATTATGTTATTTTATTTAAATTAGAATATATACTGATTGTAATGATCTTAATTGTTATAATTATTCAAATGGATAGCAATATTGATTCCATTTGAGTCTGAAGTAAGAATCAATTTATTTCCATTTAAAATATTATTTATAACGAAAAGTCAACAAAAAATTTTGCTTCATTACTATTTTAATAAATGAACGGTGCATATTTAGGTCAAACTAATCAATAATTAGCAACCACTTGTCCATTTAAACTTTGGTTTATCAAAATGCTTTTAAATTATTTCAAATTGATGTGTAATAAATAAGTAAATACATAAATAGTGCGATAATAAATGACCAATTTAATATGAAAATAATTTAAATAAAAATTCTATATTTAGGTCAAAATTAATGATCCTTTTTGATATATCACAACATATATCTGTCATAATTACCATGATTAACAAAATTATGTATTTTAACATATAAAAATAGTATATTTTAGAAATATTTAATAATTATATTTCATTAAAAAATAAATTATGTAACAACTACATGTTATTATCTTAATTACATAAATTTAATAAGTACATTAATTACTTTAATTATATCAATAAACATTTCCAGCAATTTAATAATACACTAAATAAAAAATAAAATATATATAATATGTGCCATGGGATTCTCATCTTAGTATACATGTCATGAATTATCACATTAAATCAATCAAATCAACATTATTTTTTTCTTGATTTATTATTCAAATAAGGGAATTTTTTTTCTTTTTATTCAAATGTTTAAGTATCTTCAATCAATATTAAATATAATTAAATATTTATAAATTAACTAATTTAATTATAATTATGGGTCATTACCTAATTATACATATGTATTAATTACATTAATTACTTTTATTATTCATTATAAATAATATATCTACCTTAAATCAAAATAATATTATTATCTTTCTTAAAAATATATACGTCATAATTATGTTAACTTATTCAAATTAAAATATATACCAATTGTAATTACCTAAATTATTATAATTATTCAAATGGATAGGGACGTTAATTTAGTATGGATTTGAAGCAAATGTCAATTTATTTCCTTTTAAAATGCTATTTACAACAAAAAGTTAACAAAAAAAATGTTTCATTTCTATTTAAATAAATGAACATTGCATATTTAGGTCAAATTAATTGTCAATTTTAAATTAATCGTCCATTTTAAACTTTGGTTCATTAAAATGCTATTAAATTATTTCAAAGTGACACGTGTAATAAATAAACAAATAGTTCAATAATGAATGGACAATTTAAATTGAAAATAATTTAAATAAAAATTTCATATTTAGGTCAAAATAAGTAGTCTTTTTAAATTAAACATTTGTTTTAATTTTAAAATTGTAATAGTCAATTTAATTACGTCATTTAAATAATCTAACCATCATTGTTTAAAATAATTTCCATCACCTTAATTAAAATATATATTGATCATAATTGCCTTAATTAATATCACAGTATAATCAATCATAATTACCATATTAATAGAATTAAGTATTTTAACATATAAAAATAGTATTTTTTTAGCAATATTTGATAAGTATATCTCATACAAAATAAATTATATATGACAATTACATGTAATCATCTTAATTATATTATTTAATAATTACATTAATTACTTTGATTATATCGATAAAAATTTCCAATAAATTTAATAATACATTAAATAAAAAACTAATTTATATATATACATTTCATGTGTCTCTCATTTTATTATATGTGATATGAATTTTCACATTAAATCAAGATCAAATCAAAATTAGTTTTTTCTTAATTTATTGTTCAAATAAAAGAGATTTCTACTTTTGTATTCAAATGTTTAAGTTTAGTCAATCAATATTAAATGTAATTAAATATTTATAAATTAGCTTATTTCTAACTACGTACAATTATCACATGCAAAATTTAGTTTAATGAGTAAAATCATACGAAAATGATCACATTTGCTTTAAAGCCTAGTTTAGAATATCCTCTTCATCCATACTCTTAAAATATATAATAATAATTATACACAAATATCTTTCCAAATTATACTTAGAATATATAATAATAATTATTTTGGTCCTTGAAACTTATATCAAATTATTGTCATAAATAATAAAATGTAAGTAAAAAAATTATTGATTAAGTAAAAATTATTTATTGATTTCTATTTAGGACAAAATTAGGGTGAATGTAAGTAAAAAATTATTAATTAAGTATATAGTTTTTTAAAAAATAAAAAATACTTGTGAGTTTATCCTTAGTTTTGAAAATAATTAAAAAAACTATATATATTATTCTCGTTAGTTATTAACAAATAATTTAGTTAAACGACCAATAGAATTTTTAATTATAATTAAGGTAGTTATTTAAAAGATAGGTATTTAATAGGATTTTCAAATTCAAAATTCAAATATAGCTATTTAAAATTCATTAATGTAATAATTATAATGATAATAATTATGGTCTGTAATCGAACTAAATGTTTACGAAATATGATATAACGTGTCATTCGAACCTCTTTGTAAATGACACATGTCATCCAAACCTTGAAAGTTACTCTTGATTTGCCACATGTAATCCAAACCTGTGAAATGATTCTCAAATTTATTTATAATGATGTGATTTACCTATATGCTTCTCTAAAAATAAAAAAGCCTTTTTTGTGATAATTCTGACTGTATTTTTTTTTGTTGATATTTGTTGCCTCAATAGGATAATTCTGACTTTTTTTTCTACCGGTGTTTTTTTTACTGATAAACCTTTTACTGATATGTGATATATTTTGCTTTTCTGCAAATTGCTTTTAATTATGTTACCTGAAGAAGATAATTTTGACTGCATTTTTTACCGATATATTTTTACTCATAGTCCTTTTATTGATATGAACCATGGTGTTTTATATATATATATATATATGTGTGTGTGTGTGTGTGTGTAATGATGGTAATGATCGAAGTCATATTTGAGATAGATATGTTACACTGTGCCCTGACACGTATGGCCTTTTCTCCTTTTGAATTGGACAATTCTTTTATTGATATTTTTTTTTAATGATAATTCTTTTAATATTAATTAATAGTTTGTGTGTTTAACCTTTCATAGGATGGCATCTTTTGGGAGGATAAGGTTTGTTCAATGAGTTGATAGATGGCTAAAATTTTCGGCTAAAACTTTCGAGAACGTGTAGCATTTCTCTCGAGAGAAGCAATGATCTTTGTTGGGAAAAAAAAATTGGATTCCACTAAATAACATACCCACACTCTCACGTACCATTGACACACACATTATATATGCGCGCGCTCTCATTTTATTTTGGTTAAAAGAATGACACACATTACTTCTACTCAAATTTTATTTTGGTTAATAATGACTTATACTCTCATATATTAACATTAGATATGTTACATGTATAACAATTCATACAATTTATACAATACTTTTTGTATTTATCTCTTTCTATTATTATAAGATGCAATAAATGAGTATAGGAGAGAGATAAACACACAAAAAATGTTGTTGTATAAATTATTATATGATTTATTGTACAAATAATATTTTTCTATTAACATAGGCAGAGAGCATTCTCTGACACAACCAAAAGAAACCAAAAATAGTGAGAGGGAGAGAGAATTATTCGGAGGAGACTCCACGCTAGCTCCTCGCCCGAAATTATTCACTCTAATATTCAGAATGTTCTCGTTCTTGTTTGATTCTTTCACATGTACACCTCAAATGAAGATCAAATCGCATACTAGTAATAGAAGTACTTCGAATTGGATGATGCACACGAGGATCTATACGGTGACGGGAATGGGACCTAAGTTTCAGCGTATAAGTTGGCTTGGCAGAAAAAATTTAAGAAAAATAAAAAGATCCAAAGGAGTGAAAAGCAAAGAACTATGACAAAACAGACATTTTATATAAAATGTCTAAAATTGAAGTATGACAAAACATATCATTTGCTGGCTAGAGCATAGAAGCGAAGAACTATGACAAAACGAGATATTCTAGATAAAACGAGTCAAAAGCACGGAAGTACAGAACTATGACAAAAGCGCAATATATATATATATGTGTGTGTGTATAAACCTGCATTCAGACACAAGTGCAAATGGCTGTCTAAAAGGCATGCCCACATCAAAACAAAATCGAAATAAACGGCACATAAATTTATTGTTAATGCTTTTGACGAACTTTCTTTCAGATGGCCCAACTTACGCATGGAAAATTTTAACCCTTTTCCTTTATATTAGTAACTTTTCCTTTATTTTGGTTTATGACTTATATTCTCATATATTAACATAGGCAGAGAGCATTTTCTGATATACAGTAACTTGCGCGATGGCAGGATTGATAGCGTTATTGATTTTTTAACTAATATTAATTGTGTTATTCATTTTCTAAATAATAAAAATTAATATTAAATAGTAAAAATTATATAAAATTAACTAAAAAAATACACAATTAATATTAAATATTTATAGTACAATGTAATATTATTATAACGTCTTAAATAATTGATATAATTTTTTTATTACTGTATAATATTTATAAAGTATAAAAAACAATATAATATTTATATCATTTTAATATTTTAATTAACGATATATTTTTAATTTTCACGTCAAAGTTATTATATATATATATATATATATATATATATATATATATAAGATAGATAATATGCTGAATACAAATCTTATAATATACATTATTATATGTTATATATAAATTCCTATTATATATTATATATAAATAAGGCTTAAATATACTTTTAGTCCTTGTAATATACTGTTTTTTTGATTTTGGTCCTTATAAAAATATTTTTTTAAAATGGTCCTTGTAAAATTCTTTTTTTCTTTTATTTTGGTCCCTATTATTTTGTTTAGTCCATGTAATATATTTATTTTTTTTCGTTTTTGTCCTTATAATGTCTAAACAATTTGCTTTTAGTCCTTGCCAAATTTTTTTCAAAAGGACTAATTCAAAATAAACAAAATATTATAGGGACTAAACAAAAAAAAAAGATATATTAAAGGGATTAGAACAAATAAAAGGACAAAAATAAATAAATTTTATGAGGACCATTTAAAAAAAAATAATTTTACAAGGACTAAAACAAAAAAATGATATTTTATAGGGACCAAAAGTATATTTAAACCTATAAATAAATATTATATATATAGAGAGACTATTTTATCCTTTTATTTTTTAAATTGGCTCCCCTCTCATAATAAAAAATAAACTGCACCAACATAATAGGATAATTATTGTCGCTACCCGGGGCCACGACGGAGATAGCGCAAAAATAATTTTAAAATGGAGTCGCCACCAAAATTTTATTTGAGGAAAAAATATTGGAAAACCCTTAAAAAAAATGGCCTTTGAAATCAGAGATAGGTTCGGGAATCGATTACGTATAGAGAAGGTATTAGCACCCCTACAACGTCTGTTAAAACGATACCTCCAATTAATTGCAAAAAACTATGTAACTTTATAAATATTTATTTTACCCCAAGAAGAAAACAATAAAAAAAATATTTTTGGAGATTTAATAATTTTTATTGTTAGAGGGGAAAAACAAACTTAAATTTTTTTATTTTTACAGAAAGAATTTTAGATTAAAATCTAAAAATATATTTTAAGGATCTTTTTTCATCTTTTTATCTTTATCTTTATGGTAAAGAAAGACTTGAAAAGATATATTTTGTATTTTTATTCATGAAGGAAAAAAAAAGTTTAAAATTCAAAAGGACATTTTTTGGAAAAGATTTTTTTTAAAATTGAAAATAATATTTTTTGTATATTTTTTTAAAAAAGGAATTTATCCTAGCATAAAGGTTCAAGCTAGCAAATGACTAATCATCAAGCCCTTACGATCCAAATAATGTTAAAGATAGTATATGCTATTCAATTAACATTATTGGTCGTTGTATAATTGGATAAATTTTATATCTTTTTTTTTTATGAACACTTTGTCAAAAGAAAAACTTCCATTTTAATCTATGTGCGGAGTTTATGATACCAAATGGATATTCTATAAACTCTTATGATTTATGCAACATTAAAGGTAGAATCACCACTCCGTTCAAGTCACAAACCATTGCATACATTAAAATCTGCCTTTTTTTTTTATTAAAAACTACAAACTCTAAATAATATGAAAAAAATGCACAATCTAAATCTTTTATTTTACAATGAATTATACTTAGCATTTTAAAGGGGTAATAAAAAAACACATCCTCGAAATTAAGCCATGACCTTTGAACGTTTTTTTTCCCCTTTTTTTAAATAAATAAATAGAGAAGAGATTTAAAACAAGAACCAACCTTTTTGATATCTTATATACTAATCGAAGAATATGGCACCATGTTACAGTGTCGTACACCACATTACAAAGAGTTGAATGAAACAAACTAATCCTTTTTATTTTTTATTTTTTTTTAGAAATAAGCTAAAAGCCAAAACTTTTTAATATTTTATTAATAAAAGGCCATACAAGAATAATGCTTACCTACAAGCGTACATCAATTCATGAAACCAAACGTAACAAACAAACAAAAAGGAAAAGAAATACATATATGTAAAAAACAAAAGCTAAATATAAGACTTAACAGCAAAATGGAGAAGCACAATTGCTGGCACCGTGAGAAACGGTAATAATGAATGATGAGGCGCGACGCGAGAGTCCGACAAAATTAACAACATGACTTGACCTAAAACAGTATTTGAGGCCGTGGCGATTGTGGTATGGTGAGGACGAGTGTGGCTAGGCGGTGCACGATCGAAAATCGGAAAGAGGAAAGCTTCATCGGTAATGGAGAGCAAGTGTTTTTTTAACCCTTTTTCTCGCTTTTCGTTTTTTTTTCTGATCCTCTCTTCCCCTTTCTTTTTTACGTGAAAGCCAATCTTCCCTTTCAGAAAGTGGATATGTGACTGTTAAATAGGCAAATCTAACCACTCTATCCACTCTTCCCCTATTATCCCATGATCTCCTGGTTTTTAGCTTAGTGGCCGTTACTCTCTGTAATCTCCTTATCTTCTTTTATTCTCCCAGATTCTTTGACCTTCTATTTTTCAAATTTTCAAAAATCTTATTTTTATCTTCTTTCTCTTGATTTTTTATTTTTTATTTTTTGCACTCGGATAAAATTGGTTATTCACAGTTGCCCCTCTTTACTTATTTCTTATTAAATAATTTGAATAACAATGCTTTTTTTCAAATTATTATAATAAGAGATGAGTAAAGAAGTGAATCAATTTTATCCGAAGGCCCAATACAAAGTGCCAAGCAAGTACGGGCACTTTGAAGTGGATGCAGGATAGATTCCATGCTTTATTGCAGATGCTGGGTTGGTTCCGAGTTTGGACGTGGACGCCAGGTCGATTCCAGGCTTGGATGCTAGTATTGGGTCGGTTCCGGACTTTGATGCTGGTGCCGGGTTGATTCTGAGCTTGAATGCTGATGTTAGGCAGGTTCCGAGCTTAGATGCATGTGCCGAGCAGGTTCCGGGCTTTGATGCTTGTGTCGGGCCGATTCTGGGCTTGGATGCTGGTGCTGGGTAAGTTCCAGGCTTGGATGCTTGTACAGGGCAAGTTCCGGGCTTGGGTGCTGGTGTCGGGCTGGTTTTGGGCTTGGATGCTGGTGCCGGGTTGATTCTGGGCTTGAACACTGGTGTTGGGCAGGTTTCGGGCTTAGATGCAGGTGCCAGGTAGGTTTCGGGCTTGGATGTAGATGCCAGGCCGATTTCGACTTGAATGCTGTTGCTAGGTTGATTCCGGGCTTAAATACAGATGCTAGGTCGGTTCTGGGCTTGGATGCAGGTGTCGGCTCAATTCTGGGCTTGAATGTTGGTGCCGGGCTAATTTCGGGCTTGAATGAAGGTGCCAGGTCAGTTCTGGGCTTGGATGCAGGTGCCAGGTCGGTTCTGGGCTTGTATGTTGGTGCCGGGCTGTTTTTGGGCTTGAATGCTGGTGTTGGGCCGTTTTCGGGCTTGAATGCAGGTGTCGGGTAGATTCCGAGCTTAAATGCAGGTGCCAGGTCCATTCCAGGCTTAAATGCTGGTGCCAAGCAAATTCTGGGCTTGAATGCTTGTGCTTGAAAGTTGGTGCTAGGCAGGTTCTAGGCTTAAAAAGAAAAGTAAAATGTGTCAGGTATGTACTGGTCTTAAACAGAAAAATAAAGTATGTCAGGTAAGTACTGGACTTGTACAGAAAAGTAAAGTGTGCCAGGTAGGTACTGGGCTTAAATAAAAAAGTAAAGTGTGCCAGGCAGGTACTGGGCTTAATGGATCTACGCTATCAGCTTGAAGACCGAGTCATGGGCTCTAAGGACTAAGTAGTTCAAATGACAATAAAGCAGATGGAATGCGATACAATGATATGCAATGATATGATGCAAAAAATGTCATGAGACACTAAACTTTTTGCTTTGATTTTTTCAAGAGAGTTTAGGATCCTCATTCCTTTTGGTGTCACGCACCGTAGGATTCATGGATGAGAGAGAAGTTTTGATCGATTTTCCTTTTTGATTGATTTTCCTTTTGCTCAAACAACATTTGTTCAAGGATCCTGGGCTATCCTTAAGTTACTACTAAGGCTTTACGAGTCAAAGCAATGTTATTGCACTAGTTGCGCTTTGATTGAGAATTGATCGAGCAGACTGTGGCTTTTAAAATTTATTAAAGTAATTGCAATGCTTTGTTTTTTTTGTTTTGTTATGTTAACACATATTTCCTTTCAGCATATTATAATCAGAAATGCAAAATGAATTAACAAGGAATGAAATAAATAGGGCAATTTTATTCAACTTAGTGAGAAATATTTACAAGAATGATCACTGTATAGCTAAAAGAGAATGGTATGTACACTAGACATTGGCAAGAATCTAGATATTTACAAAATGGAAGTGGAGGAATTTCGCTATTTGAATGACGCCTTCCAGATGACAATGCTAGTATCGCACATCAGTAACCTTGATTGCCCATCAATAAGCTTCAGAAGAAAGTGAAATTCGACACCATTTTCCCCAGTTTAGGATTCAAACATGCCATTTGCCCCAGTTGATAATTCAAACACATTATTTGCCCCAGTGTTTTTGCCAGGCCATTCTCTGCAGGTCATTATTTGCCCTTAACTTTTGCCCGAGTCGCTTTTTCGAGTTTTCAACTTAGCGGGTCGCTCTAACTTTTGCATAAATCGCCTTTTTGGGTTTTCAATCTAGCGAGCTTATTTCCCTTTTTCTTTTTTCTATTTTTTTCATGTTGCTCTAACTTTTGCCTAGATCACCTTTTTAGGTTTTTGACTTAGCGAGCTTATTTTTTTTCATTTTTTTAAGCATAGTATTTATTCACTACATCAAAATTCACAGGGTGTGGAGGTCTCTGCCATCCATGTTTGTGAGGATCAGGGTTCCTCCTAAGAATGCTTTCTTGATTACATAAGGTCCTTCATAGTTTGGGGCTCATTTGCCAAGATGATCCTTCTGAACTGGTAAAATCTTCTTGAGCACTAGGTCTCCTTCTTGAAATTGCCTAGGGTGCACCCTTTTCTCAAATGCCTTCTTCAATCTTTTTGGTATAATTGGCCATGGCAGATCGCATTCAACCTTTTCTCTTCAATGAGATGTAGTTGATCGAAACGAGTTTGGACCCACTCTCATTCTTCTAGCTCAGCTTCCATCAGTACTCTTAAGGAAGGAATCTCTACCTCAATGGGGAGGACTGCCTCCATCCCATATACCAAGGAAAATGGAGTTGCACCAGTTGAAGTATGGACTGAGGTACAATATCCATGTAAGGCAAATGGCAGCATTTCGTGCTAGTCTTTGTATGTCACCACCATTTTTTGGATGATCTTCTTAATGTTTTTGTTTGCTGCTTCCACCACTCCATTCATCTTCGGACGATATGGGGAAGAATTATGATGCTGAATTTGAAATTAGCACACAACTTTGTCATCATCTTGTTGTTCAAATTGGTTGCATTATCAGTGATGAGCTTACTTGGCACACCATAACGACCAATCAACTCCTTTTTGAGGAATTTTACAACTACATTTTGAGTTACATGGGCATATGAGGCAGCTTCAACCCATTTAGTGAAGTAATCAATTGCAACAAAAATGAAGCGATGTCCATTTAATGCTTTTGGTTCGATGGAATCAATGACATCCATCCCCCACATCGAAAATGGCCAAGGCGATGACAAAACATTGAGGGATGTTGGTGGAGCATTAATGTTGTCAGTATACGTTTGGCACTTGTGGCATTTCTTCACATAGTTAAAGCAATCTGTCTCCATGGTTAGCCAATAATAACTAGCCCTTAAGATCTTCCTTGCCGTGGCATGCCCATTTGTGTGGGTGCCAAAGGAACCTTCATGAACTTCTTTAATGATTTTCTGTGCTTCGGCAGCATCTACACATCTAAGCATCACCATATCATGATTTTTCTTATACAGCACCTCCCCATTTAGAAAGAAACTCATCGCCAGTCTTCTCAAAGTTCTCTTATCATTCTTCGAAGCACCTGGTGGATATTCTTGACTTTTGATATACTCCATGATATCATAGTACCATGGCTTTCCATCTGATTCTTCCTCTACTAAATGGCAATATGCAGGCTGATCATGACATTGGATCTTTATAAATGGCAATTCCTTATCCTTGCTCAATGCAAACATGGATGACAAAGTGGCTAACGCATCTGCCAACTGGTTATCTTCTCGAGGGATATGATCAAAAGTAATTTCATCAAATTGTTCCACCAATTCCTTAATGCAGGTCTAGTAAGGAATTAACTTTGCATCTCGAGTTTCCCACTCACCCTTCAATTGATGAATGACTAAGGTTGAGTCACCATAAATCCTCAAGTCTTTTGACTTTTGATTCTATCGCTGCTCGTATCCCTAAGGTGCATTCTTCATACTCTGCCACATTGTTTGTACAGTTAAACCACAACTTGGCTGTAATTGGGGTATACTGCTTTTTTGGGGAGATTAATATGGCTTCGATCCCATGCCCCAATATGTTGGAAGCACTATCAAACAACATGGTCCATCTTCCATCTTCCGGTGACTCTTTCTCCTCAAACAACGCCATTATGCCTTCATCAGGGAATTCACACTGCATCAATTGATAATCGTCCACGGGTTGGTGTGCAAGATAGTCTACTAGCGCACTCCCTTTGACTGCCTTTTGAGTTACGTACACAATGTCCTATTTTGACAAAAGAACTTGCCAGCGAGCAATCATTCTTGTAAAAGCAGGCTTCTCAAAGATATACTTGATTGGATCCATCTTAGACACCAACCAAGTAGTGTGACTTAGCATATATTGTCTTAAGCGATGGGCCACCCATGCTAAGGCACAACAAGTTCGCTCCAACAGTGAGTATCTGGTCTCACAATTAGTGAACTTCTTACTCAGGTAATATATAGCCTGCTCTTTTCTTCCAAAATCATCGTGTTGACCTAACACACAACCCATAGACCCATCAAGCATCGTCAAATACATAATGAGGGGCCTTCCAGGGACTAATGGCACCAAAATCGGGGGACTTTGCAAATATTGTTTTAATTTCTCAAAGGCTTCTTGGCAATCATCATTCCACTCCATTGGTTGATTTTTGCGTAACAATTTGAAGATAGGCTCACATGTAGCTGTTAACTGGGATATGAATCGGGCAATGTAATTCAATCTCCCCAAGAACCCTCGCACTTCCTTTTCTATGTGAGGAGGTGGCATTTCAAGAATTGCCCGTACTTTATGAGGATCCACTTCAAATCCCTTTTGGCTGACTACAAATCCCAACAACTTGCCAGACTTCACACCAAAAGTGCACTTAGCTGGATTTAGCCTCAATTTGAACTTCCTCAGTCGCTTAAACAATTTCTGCATATGAACTACATGATCTTCCTTACTCCTTGATTTGGCGATCATGTCATCTACATGAACCTCAACCTCCTTATGCATCATATCATGAAGTAAAGTCACCATTGCCCTTTGATACGTTGCCCCAGCATTTTTTAGCCCAAACAGCATGACCTTGTAGCAAAAAGTGCCCTAGGGTGTTATGAATATGGTCTTCTCCCTATCTTCTTTAGCCATCTTGATTTGATTGTATCCCGAGAAGCCATCCATGAAAGAAAAAAATGAATGTTGAGCAGTATTATCTACTAGCAGATCAATATGAGGCAGCGGAAAATCATCTTTTGGACTGGCCCTATTTAGATCCCGATAATCAACACACATTCGAACCTTCCCATCTTTCTTAGGAATTGAGACTATGTTAGCAACTCACTATGGATATTTAGCCACGACAAGAAAACCTGCATCAAATTGCTTCTTGACTTCCTCCCTGATCTTCAGAGATAGTTATGGCTTCATCCTCCTTAACTTTTGTTTAACTGGGGGACATTCTGGCTTCAGTGGTAACTTATGCTCCATTATACTAACATCAAGTCCTGGCATATCTCGATAGGACCAAGCAAAGACATCACTATAATCATGTAAGAGCCTTGGTAATTTGTTGCGCTCATTTTCCTTCATGAGTGTGCCAATTTTTACTTCCTTTTTCTCCTCTTCAATCCCCAAATTAATCACCTCAGTTAATTCTTCATGAGGTCGGATTTCTTTGGTATCTTGCTCCACCAACCTTAATAGCTCTGAAGAAGGCTCCAAATCACCCTCAATTTCCTCGTTAGCCTGATCAACGAGACACTCAAAACCACTTGATGCGATACTAGCATTATCACTTTCAGGCGTGTTATTTTCACATTTGCATTGTTTTAATTTGGGACCGAAATGACAAAGAAATTCAACATATAGAGAAAAAAGGCGGGGGGGAGGAAAAAAGAAGAAAAGAAAAAAAAAGGTATTTATTGGAATTCAAAGTGCATTTTATTAACATACTGAAAGGAAACACATGAGCCCTTATTCAACAAAGAAATATCCTAAAGATTTGGGTAGAGCAATAGGATCAGCATTACAAAATTACTTTAAATTTGAATTGAAAACCACAGGAAGCTCGATAATCTCCCAATTGTTGAGCTCAGTGTTTGACGGACAAGTGCGAACCAAGTTGACGTGCTTATTCTCAGAAATGTCTTGCTCCACAGCAGCTACCGAGCTTGGAATCTCGAACCAAGCACTCTAAAAGCTTTCTTGGAGATCACATATGGGGACCCCTTTAGTGTTTGGCTCCCTGTTCTCCAGCTTGGCTAACCTTTTTTCTCTTTTCTTATATGCAACTCTTTGTTTATCTGCCTTTGAGGGTTTGTAACCCAAACCAAATTGGTCCTTATTTTCAATCAGCTCAGGTAGCTGACTCAGACCTTGCACATTTCCTCCCAGTCCACAACCATAATGATACCCATTTCTAAGCATGACTTTTGCCACCATCATGGAAGCGTTAGATGGTTGGGACTTGGTGATGGCCTTTCCATCCTTTGAATAAATGGCATTTGCAATCTCAAGCCATTGAAATGAGGTCTCCAAAGCTTCCTCAGCAGCTTCAATATAAGGAGTGGATGAAAGCTTACTAACCAGTAAGTCTTCCTTAGCAAAAATGATGATCAGCTTGTTATCAACAATAAATTTCAACTTCTGGTGAAGTGTGGAAGGCACAGCCCTAGTACAATGAATCAAAGGTCCTCCCAAAAGGCAACTATAAGCTGGTGTAATGTCCATCACATGGAATACTACCTCAAAGGTGATAGAACCGATTTGCATAGGCAAACTTATTTCCCCAATCACTTCCTTGCGAGACCCATCAAAAGCTCTAACTACCATGGTGCTTGGCTTCATGTACGATTCATCAAATGGCAATTTTTCCAGAGTTGTCTTAGGCATCACATTCAATAAGGAACCATTATCAACTAGAACTCTTGCCAAGATGTGGTCCCTACATTTCACCGATATGTGTAGGGCTTTATTGTGCCTTGCTCCCTCCACTGGCATCTCTTCATCAGTAAAAGTAAGGTAATTATTGGCAGTGACATTACCAATAATACCCTCAAATTTCTCCTCAAAAATGTCATGAACGACATGAGCCTCATTCAATATCTTTAGCAATATCTTTTTGTGAGGTTCCAAATTCATCATTAGTGACAAAAGTGATATTTTGGCAGGGGTTCGATTTAGTTGGTCAATTACAGTGTATTCACTTTGTCTTATAAGCTTCAAAAACTCACAAACTTCCTTATTAGAGACCTCTTTCTTCTGTTCCTCCTGTCTTTTTATTACTTCCTCATCAACGACTTTCTGTCTACCACTTTTCCTTTCTCTTTCTATTTCACTACTTCTTTGGACTGTTTGACCCTTAACTCATTAGGAGTGTAGATTCGCCCACTTCGAGTCATACCGCCAATCCCAGCGATATTCGTAACATTGGAAGCCTCTTCACCGACATTCTTTGACTGCTTTTCATCAGAGCCATCAACACATACTTCCACACTATACCTCCATGGTACTACTTTATTATCCTTGTAAGGGAAAGCTTTCGACACCTGTATTGTGATAGACTTCGGCCCACTAGGAGTCGAGGTGGTTGTGCCCCTAGTATAGTGTACAACCAAGGGTTTTGGGACGATCGAGGTTGAGTCAATGGCCAATACATCACTTCCATCACAGCTTATTTGCACCAATTGCCTATCTATCAAGTCCTGCAAGATCTACTTAAAGTCATCACATTCTTCTGTCACACGATTTGCGCTAGGGTGTAATCCACATCCCACATCTTTGTTAGAGCTTCCTTTAATCATACCAAACTTGCACATTTCTCCAAAAATGGTCCTTAGCGAGGTTTTCACATCCTCTACCCTCCTTTTCATGGGTTGTTCTCCACCTTCTTCAATAACATTAATAGATGGTCCTCCATGACTTGGCAAAGGATTACTCCCAACATTAGGGTTATCCTCCTTGAAGTTTAACAACCCTGCCTTAATCAAATTCTGTACCTTTAACTTCAAAGCTCTATAATTTTCTGTGGAATGACCAACAACACCCGCATGATAATCACACTTAGCATTAGCATCGTATCTCCTAGGATATGGTGGTTCTATAGGTTTCATTAGACAAGGTGCCACTAATGAGTTTTGAAGTAAGAGAGGCAACAACTCGGTATAAGACATGGGAATGGGGTCAAATTCAACTGTTTTTCTGGCTTGGGTGTTTTGTGGTCTTATTTGGTTAGGGTTTTGGTTCCATTGCTGATTGGATTGGGGTGGTCTTATAGTAGGTGTTGTGGGTGAAACGGGTGAAGCTGGGTGGAATGGTTGAGGGTGTGGGATTTGTGAGATGGTAGTAACGTTGGGGTAGGCCATGTGAGGAGTAAGGAAATGAGGAGGCCTAAAGTTGGATATCCTAGAGGAGTTAAATGTCACTGCATTAGTTTCTCTTTCCTTTCTCTTTCTCGTCCCACTTAAGGGTTTCTTTGTGCCAGTAGAAGAGCTAAGAGCAATCTTCCTGCTCCTCATGCCATTCTCCACCCTCTCTCCGATGACAACAATATTAGAAAAATTTGACGAGATGCTTCCAATCATCTTGTCATAGAATGGTGCTTGCAAAGTATCAATAAACAGGGCCACCGTCTCCTTGTCGGACAAGGGAGACTCCACCTAAGCTGCAACTTCTCGCCATCTCTGTGCATATTCTTTGAATGTCTCATTATCCCTCTTTGACATACTCTGCAATTGAAATCTATCTGGGGTCATATCAATGTTATACTTGTACTGCTTAATAAAAGCATCAGCTAAATCCTTCCAAGAGCGAATATGTGCTCGCTCAAGATGCATGTGCCAATTTAAAGCTGCCCCAGTTAGGTTGTCTTGGAAGACATGAATAAGCAACTTATCGTCACAAGCATAGGCTGCCATCTTTCTACAATACATAGTAAGATGACTCTTCAGGCAGGCGGTTGCTTTATACTTATAAAACTCTGGCACTTTGAATTTAGGAGGAATTACTACATCTGGAACCAAACAAAGATTGGCAGCCTCCCTAATGTCGTAGCTACTCCCTGCCACAGCCCTTACTCTCTCTTCCAACATTTGCAGCTTCGCTTTAGATTGAACCTACTCACTTTCATGTGTTAGCTGAAATCTTTTTGCGCCTTGGTGGGGATTTGTAGTGGCATGACAATTCAGGACATTTCCTTGAGTGGCAGGGGTGGTAGTTTATGGTTGAGAAGTGATTTGTGGGTCAGAAGAGCCTGGAGCCTTGATAGTATTTGTGGACAAACCCTATGACTGGGTAGGTTGCGGCTAAGTGGGCAATGGGTTGCTTTTTGACAAGTCCAAGACCGTTGGGGGAGTATAGTTAGGCGGAATGCCATATGGTGGCCATTGGACATCCTGAGGATCAATTTATTGCATGGGTCTGTTAAGCTGTAGAGTTAGTGGTGCCATTGATCCTTGGGCATAGACTAGGGTAAAACCAGGTGGGTATATAGGAGTGACTGACGATCCTTCTTTGGTCACTGTAAGGGTCCCCTTAGAGCCTTTCCTTTCCAGAGATCGTAATGCCTCTAGAACTTGCGCCATTTGTTCCTTTAGCTGATTGACCTCACTCTTCAGCTCCTCATTGCGTTGTTCCATCTCATCCATGATCCTTGCTTGGGAGCGTGTCCTGTAGGGATGTCGGGAAGACAGTTTTCCTTCTTAATTTATTACTCTCTGACAAAAACATTATAAGCATAAAAAGAAAAAAAGATATAAACTATCAATTGTGGAAAGATTTGATCGCAACGTTCAATATTGAAAGAGATTCCCCATATATTGGTACTAAAGGCACATTCCTTCTTAGGCCACTAAATGGTTGACACTCATTCTAAGGGAGCATTCACTCCTCAATAGATGAGGTCTCATGCCCTATATTTTCAATCAAGGACCAGGTATCTTAAGATAAAAACGTAGTTGACAATTATCTTAAGGGAGAATTCTCTCCTCAATAAATAATGTCTGATACATGACTATGATCCTTCTCTATATTAAACGCTATCAAATCTTTCCACTCCTTATTGAACATTATTAAATGAGATGAGACAAACACATTTAAATGAGAATGATGCAACCTACTATGTATGCATGAACCCCTTTTTCATTTTTTTTCCTTTTTTTTGAAATGCATGCACTGGAGAGAAAACTTAGGTACTAAAACGTCTAAACTAATGATAATGGCACTAGATGCATGAAAATATTTACATGTTACTGCTGTTAAATGTTAGGATGATTATGTACAAAAAGAAAGGGAAAAAGAAGAGTACGCTCCCCTTGTGTCCTATTAAGGTAAAAGCCCAGGGTAAGATATTCCTAAAGTTATAACTCTAATTTTGGAAGGTCACTAAGTCCATGTATTAGTGCAAGGTTTCATGGGTGGATCTAGACTCCTACAGATTTATTGGTTCCCAGATTGCCCTTATCACACCGATAAGGACCCAACCCATGAATTAGCCATAAGTAGGGAAAATACCCTCTCAATATGACTAACCCATGATACCGGTAACAACCTGAGCGATAACTCAACAATTGCCAAGTGAGCATAAAGCCCCTCAACAACAGTTGTCAACGCACCTTCTATTCCTAAACTTGCACAGGCTCGGGTATAGAGCCCAAAAGAGTGTGTGAGGCAAGTGACTGTGGGGTGTGTGTGGGGAACATACAAACCTGTGACCTAACAACTACCCAAATTTGCACAAGGAACAAACAACACATATATATACAAAAATAAAGTCTCCTATCCTAATGTCAAGACCAAGCATATTTATAATTCAAGAGAAAAAAAACTATTTACATCAAAAGAAACATAATACACAAGAAAATAGAGAGGGGTAAAACGAATATTTATAAAGTCATAATTTTGCGCAATTAATTATGTAGGCCTGACTCTCAATTGTCCCCAGTGGAGTTGCCATCTGTTGCAACTGGGGCCATGAAGGAGACGGCGCAAAAATAATTTTAAAATGGAGTTGCCACCAAAATTTTATTTGAGGGAAAAATATTGGAAAACCCTTAAAAAAATGGCCTTTGAAATCAGAGATAGGTTCGGGAATCGATTACGTATAGAGAAGGTATTAGTACCCTACAACGCCTGTTAAAACGGTACCTCCAATTAATTGCGAAAAACTATGTAACTTTATAAATATTTATTTTATCCCAGGAAGAAAACAATAAAAAAAATATTTTTGGAGATTTAATAATTTTTATTTTTAGAAGGGAAAAAGAAACTTAAATTTTTTTATTTTTAAAGAAAGAATTTTAGATTAAAATCTAAAAATATATTTTAAGGATCTTTTTTCATCTTTTTATCTTTATCTTTATGGTAAAGAAAGACTTGAAAAGATATATTTTGTATTTTTATTCATGAAAGGAAAAAAGAAGTTTAAAATTCAAAAAGACATTTTTTGGAAAAGATTTTTTTTAAAATTGAAAATAATATTTTTTGTATATTTTTTTAAAAAAGGAATTTATCCTCGCATAAAGGTTCAAGCTAGCAAATGGCTAATCATCAAGCCCTTACAATCCAAATAATGTTAAAGATAGTATATGCTATTCAATTAACATGATTGGTCGTTGCATAATTGAATAAATTTTATATCTTTTTTTTTATGAACACTTTGTCAAAAGAAAAACTTCCATTTTAATCTATGCGCGGAATTTATGATACCAAATGGCTATTCTATAAACTCTTATGATTTATGCAACATTAAAGGTAGAATCACCACTCCGTTCAAGTCATAAACCACTGCATACATTAAAATCTGCCTTTTTTTTTAATTTAAAACTACAAACTCTAAATAATATGAAAAGAATGCACAATCTAAATCTTTTATTTTACAATGAATTATATTTATCATTTTAAAGGGGTACTAAAAAACACATCCTCGAAATTAAGCCATGACCTTTGAACGTCCCCCCCCCCCTTTAAATAAATAAATAAAGAAAGAAGAGATTGAAAACAAGAACCAACCTTTTTGATATCCTATACACTAATCGAAGAATATGGCACCATGTTACAGTGTCGCACACCACATTACAAAGAATTGAATGAAACAAACTAATCCTTTTTATTTTTTATTTTTTTTTAGAAATAAGCTAAAAGCCAAAACTTTTTAATATTTTATTAATAAAAGGCCATACAAGAATAATGCTTACCAACAGGCGTACATCAATTCACGAAACCAAACGTAACAAACAAAAAAAAGGAAAAGAAATACATATATGTAAAAAACAAAAGCTAAATATAACACCTGACAGCAAAATGGAGAAGCACAATTACTAGCGCCGTGAGAAATAGTAATAATGATTGATGAGGCGCGACGCGAGAGTCCGACAAAATTAACAACGCGACTCAACCTGAAACAGTATCTAAAGCCGTGGTGGTTGCGGTATGGTGAAGACGAGTGCGGCTGGGCGATGCACGATCGAAAATCGAAAAGTGGAAAGCTTCATCAGTAATGGAGAGTAAGTTTTTTTTTAACCCTTTTTCTTACTTTTCGTTTTTTTCTGATCCTCTCTTCCCCTTTCTTTTTTACGTGAAAGCCAATCCTCCCCTTCAGAAAGTGGATATGTGACTGTTAAATAGGCAAACCTAACCATTCTATCCACTCTTCCCCTACTATCCCATGATCTCCTGGTTTTTAGCTCAGTGGCTGTTACTCTCTGTAACCTCCTTATCTTCTTTTATTCTCCCAGATTCTTTGACCTTCTATTTTTCAAATTTTCAAAAATCTTATTTTTGTCTTCTTTCTCTTGATTTTTTATTTTTTATTTTTTGCACTTGGATAAAATTAGTTATTCATAGTTATCATATTTTATTCTATTATATTTTAACCACCAAATGGACCTTAAATTTTGTTGGTACTATTATCTAATCAAAATTAAAATTTCACCTTCTTAAGATTACGACAAGTGTACTAGTCGTATAAGTAATAAAGTGAAAGTATGAGTTATCATCTCTACAGGGATTGTGGTTTAACACCAACGCAATCAAGTAATTACTTACGAATTTAAGAATTAAAGAAAGAATTAGAAATTTTTGGATTTTATTTGGATTAATAAAAATAAAGAATAAAGAGCACAATTTAAAAATGTTTAGAAAATTTATGAATAAAAATGGTTAGGTATCAAAATCCCTTTGATTCTCTCTTAAAATAACTTCTTCCTTTCCCAAACCCCTTCTTGTTAAGCAATTTACCTTCAATTTCTCTAACTTAGTTTAACTCTAATTCCTTAAGCAATAAACTCTTTAATCCCAATGATGAACCTTAATCCTTTAGATGAGCAAAATCAGTCATCAACATTAAGATAAGGAAATTCGCATGAAGATATACAAACTATCTCTATCCCTATGCTCAAGAGTTGTATGGTTATTGAATTACAATCTAACCCCATTTTTCTAATTGTAAGATTTAGATTACTAATCAATTTCTTAATGAGTGTCAATCATGGAAAAGCATTAACCGCAAATTCAACAACTAAATTAACAAAAACAAGAAAATGATTTAGAAAAGAAATCGATTACATTAATTTCAAATCAAGGTTTATCCTAACCTAATCCCAAAGGGGTTTAGAAACTCATAGAGTAGATAAAAACAAAACAAAAGGAAAAAGAAGATAAAGAAAAAAGTCATAAATCTTGAGAATCAAACCCTAATTCCTCAAGATCCAAGGCTGGAGATGAATCTTCAAACTCTTCTTCACTTCCGGTCTTTAGATGAGTCAAAGAATCCCTTCAAACGTATATTTTATCCTTTTTATGGTGAGTTTGCATTAAATAGGCTGTAAAACAAATTAGGCTCGCAAAACAGAAAATCTAGAACAGGTTAGCGTTGAGTGTAGGTCAAGTTGGGGTCAAGCTTTAGTTTCTTCAATGCCGGGCGCCTGGTGCCTAGTGTCGAGCGTAGTGTTATTTGGCGCGGGGTGCCATTTTCTCCAGAAGCTTTGTTTTGATTCAACGTCAGGCGTGGCTTTAAATGGTGCCAGGCACCGCTTCTTGTATCTTTTGCAACTAGAAAATTTCATTGTTCTCCACCTAAAAGTCATCCTATTTTCTTGTTCATTTTTTTCCTGTCTTTAAAAAAACCCAAATAGACACGTAGAAATCATGTAATTTTAAATAAAAACTAAAAAACTATTTATTCCATGAAATGTGTTGTTATTGGGTTAATTTCTCAAAAATTTCTATTGAGCAAATGCAAATATCATGTAAAATAGCTCTATAAATTTGCATCAGTTGTAGATTTATCACACCTCAATATTCCAATAATATTTTTTTATTAAAAATTAGCATTAGTTATTTAGATAAAACTTCAATTTTAATTAAAAAAATAACACAAACAAACAAACAAAAAAGTTCAAAAAACTACATTTAATTAAATATTACTTTTTTACATGAAACAACCACTACCGCTTCATTTGGTAGTGAAGAAATAGCGGGGGAGAGAGTGGAAGAACGTGGAAGTGAGCAGAAGTCGGTCATTTAGTAGCGAAAAAATATGTAGAAATTTTTTAAAAAAATGTGTGTGACCCACTGAAAAAAATTTCTTCACAAAACAAATTTCTTGTTATGATAACAAATGATATAATTGATAAAAAAAAAAGATACACAAAAATAACTGACATTGATAAAATTAATGTATGAATAATGTTATATTTTTTTTATAAATCTTCATTTTATCTTATAAATAAAATATTAAATAAAAAGTAAATACATTGTCTTAGAAATATAAAACACATTTAATACTTCTCATCAAAGGAAATTGGAGGATTAATGAAAGAAAGGAGAAGGAAGATTTAGAATTATTCTTGAAATCCCTGCTTTCAGGAGATTGGTTTTATTATCTGGTCTTAACTTTTAGAAGTTTTTTAGCAACTTATTTTTCTAAACGTTCAGATTAATTCAATAAACACTTTTCCAAAAATTTCTTTTATATAGTTCAGTTTCTTTTACATTGACAGTAATATTTTAGCTAAACCACTCTATAGAAGTCAATATTTTAGGTGGAAAAGGTCCACACAAACAACAATGCTATATGGGAAAACATCCTCTTTATTTCTATTTCTCTCCATTTTTTTCATTATCAAGGTTTTAGAAAAATAAATGATACTCTCTATTATGTGTGACATATCTCCATTTCATTTATTTCTTCCAAGTTATAGTAATAAAAGAAATAGAGGGAAAAAAATGAAGAGGATCTTGACCCGTGCTATATAGTGCGAAAATCAATTAGAAATTTAAAAACAAAGGCGGGGAGAGGTTGTTCGTATGACTAAGAATTCGTACTAAGGAGCATTGTTCTCACTAGGGGTGTAAACGAGTCAAGGCGAGCCAAACATTTAAAGTTTAGACTTAGTTTGGGAAAAAAAACTAGTTGCTCAAGCTTGACTCATTTATTTAAATGAGCCTAATTGAAAGCTTGAATTTGACCTGTTTAAAAAATATAAGGCTTAAGCTTGGTTTGTTTAGCTCATTTATAGCTTAATTATTTTTGTTTAATGAAAAAATTTCTTACATTTTTTAACTTTATCAGTTTAATATTTAATAAAAATTTAAATACTATATAATAATCTACAAATAAAAATATGTGCTTAACATGTGACATGTGAAACTCAAACATTTTACCCTATTACATTTCATAATTCCGTAAATAAAAAATTTATAGCTTCTTAACTACTATAGAAAAGAAATTTCAAAATCAATTTATTGCTTTTAACAAAGTTTTACATATTTTCATAATAAATATATAAACAGCAAGGGATAATAAAGTCCACAATCATCAATTTAAATAAACAAACAGTTCATAAACTATTAATGTTGAACTCGTAAAGCTTGGTTTGATTTATTTAAATAATCGAGTTAAATTTTAAACTTAAATTTATTTATTTAATTCAACAAACAAACTTAAAATCTTAAACAAGCATTTAACAAGTCACGCTCAAATAGTTCCTAAATAACTTAAATCATTTACAGTCTTAATTCCCGACACATATTGGGGCGAATGGATGAGGATTCCCTGCTGTTAGAGAGAGAAGAAAAATTAAATCTTAACCCTTAATTTTATTTTTTAACTTTTATAAAATTAATAAAATATAAAATGAAAAAAATTAAGCCATTAGATCATGACTGCAGGCTTGACTATTTGTGAAACCTGAATGCCGCACACTGTTGATGGGTACGCCACGTTGCTAGGTAATTCAGTACCCCACGTTGCTAGGTAATTCCCCCACATTGATGCTGATGGATGCCCCACGTTGCTGATGAATTCCCACACAGTCCTAGCTGCAGAGTCTATAAAATAGCCGATCCTACTTCCATATTTCTCATTCACTCCAAAGTCCAAACACTTCTGTCTCTGGTGTTTCATAGTATGGCTGGGTTCGGGCACGAGAACGATTTTTCGGGGACGGTGGAGGGAGACCCTTCAGCAGCACTTACTGCAAACCCTCCACCTGCAGTTCTTCCCAGGGAGATTTCAGAGGAGGAGACAAATGCCAAGCGTAAAAACAGGGATATTTCAGAGGATAAGCCAAATTCCAAGTATCAAAGGCTCCCTCCAAACCTCAAAAAAGCAGTCTTTCCTCTGGATCTAAATCAACCACCTCCCGACTCTCCTGTTGAAGACAATAAGGTATACTCTAATGCACTGATACGTTAATTTAGGTCCCGTATCAGTTAGCGTGTTTGGAAATGATTTGGAATAGTAATTTCTAACGTCAATTAACTCAAGCAGGAACTTTTGTTTTTTTTATAGTAAACTCAAGCAGGAACTTTATCTTTTGACCTTTTTGGGCATCGTCAATTCCAACTTTATAATTAATTAGAGATTGGCTTAAATAATTTGTTCGTTCTTATAAAATATAAAGGTTTTGCTTTTCATCTTTTATAATCTTTTTTTATTTTTGTCTTTATAATATTTTTTTGTTTTATTTTATTTCCTTTCGTTAAAGTTGACCGTTAACTTTAATAGAAAGACCAAAAGTGAAAAAACAAAAATTTTTATAAGGACAAAAAATTAAGAGGGTCAAAACGAAAAAATCAAAATTAAGAAGATCAAAACAAAAACAATATTATATTATAGGAACTAAGCAATTATTTAAATCAAATTTATAAAATTAAACTTTCAAACACTGCAAATGCATTTATAAGGAGCAGAAAAAGAAAAATTAAATCTACAACGAATGCACAAACGACTAGCCAAAAAAATATTAATTACACTGACACTCTTTAATTGTTTGAAAAACATAACTCTAACACTCCTTATACATTATACTAATATTTATTATACATTACACTAACATCTTATGTTACCTAAGAAACACGTTACTTTGTGTACTCTTGTAGACCTTAAAAAAGAAAGGTGGTCATGTGCAACGTCAAGAAACTTTAAAAGGTGTAGTTTGCTTTATAAATTAAAGGTAATTACATTATTGAATAACTTCTATGAAATTGTATATTTAAGGTTTAATTTTAATAATATTTTGTTGGCCACCAGTGCATTCGTTGTAAGTTTAATTTTTCTGTTTCCCATTAGTGCATTTGTAGTGTTTGAAAGTTTAATTTTTATAAATTTGGTTTAAATAACTGTTTAGTACCTATAATATAAGATTGTTTTTATTTTGGTCTTTTTAATTTTAGTTGTTTTTGTTTTGGTCCTCTTAATTTTAGTTATTTTCTTTTTGGTATCTTAATTTTTTGGTCCCTATAATTTCTGTGTTTTTGCTTTTGGTTCTTCCGTTAGAGTTAATAGTCAATCTTAACGACAGGAACCAAAATGAAACAAAAATATATTATAGGGATGAAAATGAAATTTTTTTTTATAAAAGATGAAAAGCAAAACCCCTTCTATTTTATAGGGGTGAAAAAGTTATTTAAGCCTAAGTGATTTTATAATTTTTATTATAAAATAGTAATAAAAATATATACAAGAGTGTTTTAAAATATATATATAATTGATTAGTGATTATAAATTTTTAGTATATAATAGTAATAAAAATATATTAGAGTACTTTAAAAAATATGTATCTTAAACATATCCTATCCTATATTTTTTAAGAACTGATGTATTACATTAATCGTATGTGCATCATAGCTTGCTTGTATGTGTGTCCATGGAACTTACATTAAATACAAATTATTTTCAGGATCTGGTTGTGGTTGCCGGTGAAGCTGCTACATCTGTGCCTCCTGAGATACCACAAGGTGGGGGTGAAAACTGCTTCACCACCGGTAACATCAAGTCCTTCTTCAAGAAGTTTGTTAATTGGGTAAGGAAGACTCAGAACGAAGGGGATGCCACTGCTGAGTAGCTCCCTGGATTTGGAGTTGCGCGTGCCACGTTTTATGTCCTTTTTAATTTGATGTTGATGTTGTGTGTTAGTGTGTTTTATGTTTGTTGTTCTCATTAGACATTAGCCATTTTCGTGATAAGGTGTTTGGTTGAGCTTCCATAAATACTCACATCAGGATGAAAGGGAAAGTGGGCAGCAAAACACATCATAACTCGCTTTCCTTTCCATATTAGTTTCCAATGAAATGACATCAAAGTTCACAAGTGTTGCTGGAGATTAATTTTATAGGTCCGGATATAACTGTTTTGTTTTGTATCCCATGATTGGTTTGGACTGATATGGCACGTGCCGCGTTTACTATTGAATTTTGTGTCCCTTTATTTCGGTGATTTAATTCCCCCACTGCCACACTTTTAAAACAAGATTTTATCACTGTCACACTCCCGAAAAATATTCCCACAATGCCACACTTTTGCATTGTGTTGGAACTAGTCGGTGTCATTAACATGTATAAACATGAAGTTAAGTAAATTCCAGATGTAAAAGCTATTAAATTATAATGTAATTAATATTTTTTTTCCAATCAATTTGCGATGTATAACAAGAACTTGTGTATAATTGTATTGTATACTAATATTTAAGTAATTATATAATTTACAATATATTATGGTTTGTTGACAAATAATAGAATATATAATATATGGATTAATACAGCACACTTTGGGAGCAACATTGAGTTACCCGCTGGACCAACGAAATTAAGATCACAATTTATTTATTACAACTTACAACTCATTCTTCTTATATATGTCTATGCCATCATTATTCTAGCTCGTAAATTGGTGATTGAGAACTTGATCACTCTAATTATATTCTTTGAATCACGCATTGAGCTCGCCGCAATACAACATGGATTAGTTGCCAATATGGTTTTACAAACATCTCCCCGGAATCACATTTTCAACTGGCATGTATATATAATTTTATAATTAAACTTTTATTCAATCATTCAATAAAATTATCTCATTTTCAAATATGAATAATAATATTTTAGATTTAGGTCAATAAAGCTTTATTGAGTAAATTCTCTTTTCAAGATTACTTTTGACTTTTTCTAAATTAATTCAAAATATTTAAAATTACGTCTACAAATTAAACATCTTAAAATCTATAAAAAAAGAAGTAATAAATTGATTTTTTTTTAAAAAAAATCAATCAAGGTTAAATAAAATAACTTTCAATAAGAATGGGGCAACATAGCGTTTGGAGAAAATAGAACAATTTTCAATGTTAAAAAATAAAAATTTAAGAATAATTTAAGACAACTAATTATTATTTTATAAAAAAAATTATACAAATACATAAAAAGATATAAACCTTTATTTCTTTCCTATTCATTATAATTTAAGTAGATTCGACCCTTGCATGAATAAGATATAGACATGTATATAAAGGGACAAAAACATGGCCGAAAGTAAAGTATGGGGCAAGGCATCATCAAAATGTTAAATACCTAGAATGTCGGTTTACCATGTAATTACCAGACGACAACATTGTCAAAACGATATCATTCATATAGGCCGATATATGGAATCGTACTGCAGTAAGATGTTTATGCACATAACAATATGTTTATAATAGTGTCAATCATTTCAAATCATTAAGATAATAATACTCTACGAAATATTACAATAATAAATAAAAATATCAAAGAAATATTAAAAACTACAAATAATTTTTATATAAATGAAGAATTTGTGTTTTATACATACATACATGCACACACATGTGTGTATGTATAATCTTAATCAACAAATTGTTGGAATTTTATATTCCAATAATTAATATGGGCTAATATTATAAGACAATTATATTAGCTATTTATCATTAGTGGGCTTTATTTTATGTGGTCAAATTAAGTGAGCCCATTAGATTTTTTAAATAAAATGATATGGGCTTAAATGAGCAGATGTCAGTGTTGGCCCATTAGGGGATAATGGGAACCCTATTAGGTTAACACACTATAAGAAGGCTATGGTCCCCAATACACCGAATCACAGAAAACTCATACTCTCTTCTTTCCATCTGAAGAGAGGCTAAGGTCCCATTGGGAACTCAAGAGATTCGGTTGAGGAAGAACCACAAAGCCACCGGCTCTTTTTGTTCGTGTTCGTGATAAATTGTCTCAAAGATTCTGTGAAGAACGCTTAGATCAGGAACCCATTATGGATTCAGGTATTTATCCTATCCTTAGTAATCCAGCATGTTGTAGATCCTATGTGAGCAAGAACGAGTTGTTCTTGATATATGCATGCTTTTGTAATTATATGCTTCCGCCTAAAGATCTCTCATATTAAAGATTAAAGCATGTATTTAAAGAATTATTTCCAACAAGTGGTATCAGAGCGGTCTTCTATGTTGGGTTATTAGGATTAATCTTTGATGATTTGAATAATTCCTATTTTTTTATTTTTTTTTTGAATGGGTATTATTGTTTCAATTTAAAACAGTAGCAATACTGTAACAATAATATGATTTTGTTCATATTACGATTTCGAAAGCAAAATTGCTGTACAAGGCAAATTGCTTAAAGCAATAATATGATTTCAAAAGATAATATATATGATTTATAATATATATTTATACGATCCAGGATTTCGAAAAAAAAAAAAAAAGAAGGTGAAATTGACGCTGAAGTGATTTAGTTTTCGTATATATTAGCATGTTAATATATATTATATTCCTTTTATATTAATATATATGATATTCATATATAATTATGGATCCAGTTGCTGTGAAGTATTTATATATATATATATATATATATAAAAGGTATGGTTCTTTACTGTTTACGAATTTGATATATGCTAATGGCATTCTTTTTTGTGATAAGGACGTTAATAATTTGTGATTTTATCATAATGTTGTGTATATTGATTTCGGTAATATACATTATGGATATTGTTTTCAATCCTATAAATATTTAAAACCCGTAAATCAATTAGATTAACGTATATTGATTTAAAATCAATGATTTGCATTTTGATTACATATCTTTTGGAATCTTAACATTGATATCTAATTATAATGCATATATATTGATAAAAGTTTCTTGGTATTTGTGAATCACTGTTAAGGCAATGGAATAAATGATTTCATTTATTTGTGGTATTAGGATATTTTATATATATATTGATCATGAAGAGATTTATTTTATAAATAGTAAGATTGACGTCAATTTTTTTTTGATATTCTCGTAAAGAAATATGTATTTATATATATATGATATATTGTATTTTCTAAATTGTTCAATTTACTAGTATGTTGTTGATGTATTTAGAAAATATGGAATTAAAATTGACGTCAACGCTTATGCATGATTTCGACAAATTTAGACCCTTCCCATATTTTATTATTGTTTGGTAATTTTGGTTGGATTAATTGAAACAACATGTTGCCAAAGTAACCTCTGTTGCGTAGGTTGATTCGATTCAATTTACATAGATGTTGCATGGAATTATTCATGCGAACTGTGCTCGGCCTAAAGGAAGACACAGTTTGGCCGGATAGTTACATGCCTGCGATGGTAAATGTGTGGTGATTATAAAGATTGATTTTCCATGTGAACAATGGAGTGTCCAAAGACAACTATTGTTTGACAGGACTTATCACCAATGTTTGATCATTGCGTCGAGAGTACCACTTGCAATTAGTTCTTTCAATCCAAAGATTGAGGATTAATGGTGCGCTAGGTATCTTGTTTGGGTCTTTAAATTTGCCATAAAGATTGATAATGCATGTCTTATTAATTATCTTTTGACATGCCCACTAATGTTATTGTATGTTTATTGTTCTCTCTTTAGTTGCTACCGCTACCGCTTCTAACTTCACTACTCAAATTAATGGAATCCCAATGCTGAATGGGACAAACTTCAAGTCATGGAAAGAGGCCGTAGAAATTGTTCTCGGCTGTATGGACTTGGACTTGGCACTGAGGATGGAACGACCCACTTCCACTCTGGAGAACTCTAATGAGGCAAAAAATTGAGAGGTGAGATCGGTCCAACCGAATGTGCCTCATGATCATCAAACGCTCCATTCCGGAGGCGTTTCGGGGCTCGATTGCTGAGAGCGAGAATGCCAAGAAGTTCCTGGAGGCAATAGAGCAATTCTTTGCCAAGAATGAAAAAGCTGAGACGAGTAGTCATTTGGCTAAACTCATCTCTATGAGGTATAAAAGTAAAGGGAACATAAGGGAGTACATTATGGAGATGTCTAATCTCGCATCAAAACTCAAGGCACTAAAGTTAGAGCTTTCTGAGGATTTGCTCGTGCACTTGGTTTTGATCTCACTTCCTGCACACTTTGGGCAATTCAAAGTGAGTTATAACACTCAGAAGGACAAATGGTCCCTCAATGAGCTTATATCTCACTGTGTGCAAGAGGAAGAGAGACTGCAGAGGGATAAGACTGAAAGTGCTCATTTGGCTTCGACCTCTCAGAATAAAAAGAGGAAGAAACATAAGGAAACTGTGGAAAGTTCTTCTCAAAAGAAGAAGCTGAAGAAGCAAGATGAGCTTGTTTCTTCTGCAAGAAGACAGGACACATGAAGAAGGACTGTTCTAAGTACGCCGCTTGGCGTGCAAAGAAGGGTAAACTTCTCACTTTTGTTTGTTCTGAAGTTAATTTAGTTTCTGTACCCAAGGACACTTGGTGGGTAGATTCTGGTGCTACTACTCACATAAGTATGTCTATGCAGGGTTGCCTGTGGAGTCGTCCGCCAAGTGATGCTGAAAGATTCATCTATGTGGGCGATGGCAATAAAGTTGCAGTTGAAGCTATAAGAACTTTTAGATTACTTTTAAAGACTGGTTTTTATTTGGATTTGGTTGAGACATATGTTGCACCGTCTATTAGACGGAATTTAATTTCTATTTCTATTTTGGACAAATCTGGTTATTCTTGTTCATTTGGAAATAATAAAGTTAGTCTCTCTTATGATTCAAATATTGTTGGTTACGGATCTTTAATTGACAATCTTTATATGCTTGATATTAAGCATTCCTATAACGAGATATTGCAAACAGATTCGCGTGGTACGAAACGTAAATTAAATGAGAATTCCGCCACCTTATGGCATAAGCGCTTAGGCCACATCTCTAAACAAAGAATTCAGAGGCTTGTGTCGGAGGAAATTCTTGGACCCTTAAATCTGTCAGACTTCCAAGTCTGTGTTGAGTGTATTAAGGGTAAACAAACAAACAAAAGGAATTTAGGTGCCGAAAGAGCAAAGGATGTCTTAGAACTAATACATACGGATATCTGTGGTCCTTTCCCTACAGATTCATGGAATGGACAAAGATACTTTATTACGTTCATAGACGATTACTCAAGGTACGGTTACCTTTATTTAATACATGAGAAGTCTCAGTCTCTAGACGTTTTCAAGTCTTTCAAAGCTGAAGTTGAACTTCAACTAGGAAAGAATATTAAGGCCGTCAAATCTGACCGTGGTGGAGAATACTATGGCAGATATGATGGATCAGGTGAACAACGTCTAGGGCCCTTCGCACTTTTCCTCAATGAATGTGGAATCGTTCCGCAATACACTATGCCGGGCAAACCCAGCATGAACGGAGTTGCAGAACGACGAAACCGGACTCTTAAGGATATGGTAAGGAGTATGATTAGTCACTCTTCTCTACCAGAGTCGCTTTGGGGAGAGGCATTAAAGACCGCAGTTTATATCCTCAACAGGGTACCAAGTAAAGTAGTTGCTAAAACCCCTTATGAGCTATGGACTGGGAAAAAGCCCAGCATCAAGCACATGCGAATTTGGGGATGTCCAGCTGAAGCAAGGCCTTATAGGCTGCATGAAGGTAAGCTAGACTCAAGAACAGTTAGTTGCTACTTTGTTGGTTATGCTGAACGCTCTCGCGGGTATAAGTTTTACAATCCCATTACAAGATCCTTCTTTGAGACGGGGAATGCAAGATTCCTTGAGGAAGTTGAGTTTGGAGGGGAAGGAAACATAAGGAGTGTTGTCTTTCAAGAAGAACCTGTCATTAGCAATGAACAAGTCTTTGCACCTATCATTGTTCAAGAAACAGATCCAGTACTTAATAATGATGTTATTCCTAACATCACTCAAGAACAAGACAACACTGAGATTCCCTCCCAAGCACCACCACCTATAGTTCAAACTCAACAACCTCAAGAAGTGCCGCTAAGGAGATCCACTAGAGAAAGGAGAAGTGCAATTTCAGATGATTATATTGTATTTCTTCAAGAACATGAGGATGGCATTGGCTTGACTGAGGAAGATCCAATAAACTTTAGTCAAGCTATGCGAAGTTCTAACTCTCAAAAGTGGATTGATGCCATGAATGACGAGATGAAATCGATGGCTGACAATGACGTTTGGGATCTCGTCAAATTGCCTGAAGGTGTGAAACCCATTGGTTGTAAATGGATATTTAAAACCAAAAGGGATTCAAAGGGTAATGTTGAGAGACATAAAGCTCGTCTTGTTGCCAAAGGGTTTACTCAAAAGGAAGGCATTGATTATAAAGAGACTTTCTCTCCGGTTTCTTCGAAAGACTCTCTTAGGACTATAATGGCACTTGTAGCTCATTTTGATTTAGAGCTACATCAGATGGATGTAAAAACTGCGTTTCTAAATGGCAACATCGATGAAACAATCTATATGGTGCAACCAGAAAACTTTGTTTTAGGCAATACAAAGTCCATGGTGTGCAAACTAAAGAAATCCATCTATGGCCTTAAACAGGCTTCCCGTCAATGGTATTACAAATTTCATCAAGTTATTACCTCCTATGGCTTTGAGGCAAATTTGGTTGATGATTGCGTATACCAAAAGTTTAGTGGGAGTAAATTTGTTTTTCTGGTATTATATGTTGATGACATCCTACTAGCCAGCAATGATATAGGCTTACTGCACGAAACCAAGAAATTTTTCACAAAAAATTTTGAGATGAAAGATCTTGGGGACGCCTCTTTTGTCTTAGGAATCCAAATACTTAGAGATTGTTCTCAGGGTATTCTTGGGTTATCACAAAAGAGCTATATCGATACAGTTTTGGATAGATTCGGCATGAAAGATAGTAAACCAGGAGATACACCCGTTGCTAAAGGAGACAAGTTTAGTCTCAAACAGTGCCCCGTTACTGATCTTGAAAAGAGAGAGATGCAAAAGATTCCTTATGCTTCCGCTGTATGGAGTCTTATGTATGCTCAAATTTGCACTCGTCCTGACATAGCATTTATAGTGGGAGTCCTGGGGAGATATATGAGTAATCCTGGTATGCAGCACTAGAAAGCAGTGAAGCGCGTGATGCGCTATTTGAAGAGAACAAGAAACTACGTGCTTACTTATCGGAAGTCTGACAGTTTAGAGATCATTGGGTACTCTGACTCCGATTTTGCGGGATGCCCCGACAGCAGACGCTCCACATCAGGCTGCATCTACATGTTGGCTGGAGGAGCTATTTCTTGGAAGTCTACCAAACAGACTCTTGTAGCTTCTTCGACCATGGCAGCGGAGTTTGTGGCTTGTTATGAGGCATCAAACCATGGGTTATGGCTGCGAAATTTTGTCACAGGCCTACGCGTGATTGACACCGTTGAGAGGTCACTTAAAATCTATTGTGACAATAAATCAGCAGTGCTCTACTCCAACAACAATAGGAGTTCTACGAAGTCAAAATTTATCGACATTAAGTATCTTGTAGTTAAGGAAAGAGTTCAGGAAAAACAGATTTCAATAGAACATATAGGGATGAATTCTATGCTAGCTGATCCATTCACTAAGGGCTTGACACCTAAGGTCTTTCACGAGCATGTTGCTCATATGGGTGTTGTCACTGAGGTTGCCTTAGTTTAGTGGGAGTCTTTCTTTATGTTCTATGTTTATTTGATACAAACTTTATGTTGTTTTATTTTTCTGTAGAAATAAAGATTATGAATTTATCAACCTGTTTGTATCTTGTTGTGTACAAATTATTTTTTTTTTTTGTGCTTAAGGACTTTGGATTGATCTCACTAAAGACTAAAGTTGGACCAGTTGGAAATAGGCATGATTGAGATCACATTACATGTAATTTCCATGCTGCTCATCCATATTGATCTATGTCATTAAGTGTGTTGATGTGGTGGTCATTGGGGTTTAGTCACACTTTACAATAGTGACGAAAGCCGCGGTGGTTCCATTATTGATGCATAAGATGGACCAGATTGTTAAAGTAAAAGTTTAAAGATAAATAGCATACAGACGCGCGCCTAAAGAATTGTGATATAATTGTTACAATATGTAGCCCAAGTGGGAGATTGTTGGAATTTTATATTCCAATAATTAATATGGGCTAATATTATAAGACAATTATATTAGCTATTTATCATTAGTGGGCTTTATTTTATGTGGTCAAATTAAGTGAGCCCATTAGATTTTTTAAATAAAATGATATGGGCTTAAATGAGCAGATGTCAGTGTTGGCCCATTAGGGGATAATGGGAACCCTATTAGGTTAACACACTATAAGAAGGCTATGGTCCCCAATACACCGAATCACAGAAAACTCATACTCTCTTCTTTCCATCTGAAGAGAGGCTAAGGTCCCATTGGGAACTCAAGAGATTCGGTTGAGGAAGAACCACAAAGCCACCGGCTCTTTTTGTTCGTGTTCGTGATAAATTGTCTCAAAGATTCTGTGAAGAACGCTTAGATCAGGAACCCATTATGGATTCAGGTATTTATCCTATCCTTAGTAATCCAGCATGTTGTAGATCCTATGTGAGCAAGAACGAGTTGTTCTTGATATATGCATGCTTTTGTAATTATATGCTTCCGCCTAAAGATCTCTCATATTAAAGATTAAAGCATGTATTTAAAGAATTATTTCCAACACAAATAAAAAATAGAAAGAATAGTTTTTAAAAATCATATTAATAGTTTTTAAAATAATTTTTAACTCTTGTAATTTTTTAAATTTTTTGAATAAATTTTTTAACAATAATTGAAAAAATAAGTTTATTATCACATTTTATTTACTTTTATAATAAAATTTATAATATAAACTTTGGTTTAATTAATTTATTATTTATAAGCATTCATTTAGTTAAGTTCTTTATTTGTATTATTTTATGAATGGTCTCGTCCATTTTAACTTCCATAACTCAGATGTATAAGATTGATATATAAGAATAAACAATATTATTACGTGAGTACATTAAAATATAATAAATACTATTTAAACAGATTAATCTAATTATAAGAATTTGTTGTTTATAAAAAAATAAATTAAATTAACACAATATGTATATTAAAAAATTAGATAGATCGAAACATTAAAAATAGAAACATTAGAAAAATTAACATAGTGTAACATTAAAAAATAAGAAGGAAAATTAGAAAAAATGGAAAAAAAAAAAATATTATTTAGATAGATCGAACTAATAAGAAAAACAATCTTTTTAATTATTTAGATGAACGAAAAAGAAAGTAAAAATAAATAATTAAACTGTATTAGAAACATTTTATACTAATTAAAAATTAAATTACGTAAATTAATTAAAGAAACTTTTACTTTGAAAATTATATATATATATATATATATATATATATGAGTTAAGATCCGTTGACACTAGGTGTCAAAATTAGTCAAATTACACATTTAATAACTTTTTGTAGAATGTAAATTTAACCAATCTAACTGTTAAATTATGTGATATTATTTTTATGATCATGTATATCAAATTTTATATAATTTGTACTTTTCTAGATGTGTCATCTAACATTGAATATTTACATATATTTTAATTTTTTATTATACATTAAAATAAAGTAATGTGATGAAATACTAAATAATTTTAGAATTGTGTGAAATTTTGTACACTTCATCTAATTAATAAGAACATCAAATTCAATAATTGGATTGATTAAATTTGTATTTTACAAAAAGTTATTGAAAGTGTAATTTGACTAATTTTGACATCTGGTGTCAACGGATTCTAACTATATATATATATATGGGGAGGAATCAAATTACACTGATATAACTCTAAAAGAGTTATACCTAATCTAAACCGTTAATATAGAATAATCTCGTGGTTTATAATATCTTAATATATATAGTAACTTTAACCTATTTTGTGACAATTGATTAATTATCTTTAATTATTCAATCAAATCATTTGATTTAATTTAATTGAATTTTTGATTGATTTAAATTTTTACTTCAATTATTTATTAAAATTATTAATAAATTATTTTTTAATAGTTTTCTCCTATAATAATACTAAAAAATATATAATAACATTAATTCTAAAATAGTTTATTTAATTAATTAATTAATTTTTTTAAACTTAAATTAATTTATCAAATCATTTGATATTTTCAAAATACTTTTTAATAAAAGATTTTTACAGTTGGTGAAAAAATTGTGGGGATGAAGCATTTTGATGCATAACATGGCCGGCGGCGGCCTTTTGGCCTTCGTTGATAGAATAAATAAATAACATGGTTGGCCATCTAATCGAACTGTTCACATTTTTTTTATAGAAGAGTGAAACTAATTGAAACTACAACCTTAAATTGCTTTTCTTGGTTCAGAAAATTGTCACGCTTGTAAACCTTACGCAAATCCTACCGTGTTTGAAAATTTGAGATTAGCACGCTTTAGGGAGTTAGAGTTTGGTCAAAGGTCTTAGATTCACAAAGTCACAATCAATCAGGAAAATGTTGCAGTGAGAAAGCATTTTGAAAATATCAAATGATTTAATAAATTAATTTAAGTTAAAAAATTAATTAAGTGATCATAATAAAATATTTTCAAATTAATGTTATTATATATATATATATTACTATTATAATTGGAAAATAATTGGAAAAAAAATAATTTGTTAATAATTTTTAAAATAATTAAAGTAAAAGGTTAAATCAATCAAACAATTAATGAAATCAAATCAAATAATTTAATTGACTGATTAAAGTTAATTAATTAATTGTCACAAAATATGTTAAATTTATTATATATATTAAGATATTTTAAACCGTATGATCATTCAGTATTAACAGTTAGGATTTGGTGTAACTTTTTTAGAGTATGTTTGGTAAAGAGGAAAGAAATAGAGGATAACAAAGGGAAGATGTGAGAAAAGAAGAAAATAGAAATAAGTGAGAAATAGAATGAAAGTTATTGTTATTTGGTTGAAGAGAAATAAAAATAATAGCATGGAAGTAAACTTTTAGAGATTATTTTATTATTATTATTATTATTTTATTATTAATACTATTTATTTTTATTATTAATATTATTTTTATTATTATTATTTATTATTATTATTATTATTATTATTATTATTATACATGCATACATACATACATATATATAGACATAATCAATTATCAATGTGTTGATAATCAATTATGAATGGCTCACATAATCGATTATATAGCTTTGCATCTCATTTCTGCTCACTTTTTCGCATATTTGGGGGATTGAAAATCCCGTAGGACTCACTTAAAATTTAAAAATTTCTGAACTATTTCACCTCAACCAAACCAAGAGAAAAAAAATACACTTGTACCCCTTTGCATCAACTTCACTTCTCTTCTGCTCAATTTCAGAGGTACCAAACAGGCTGTTAGAGTTATACTAGTGTAATTTGATCCCTCTCTTAATATTGTAGGAGAAAAACCCGGCCTTTTGTGCATAATATCTGAGGCTTGAGTAGTACATAAATAAAGCCTGCATGGCTATCTCCATTGCATGGATTTTTTACCAAATAACTAGTTTTTTTTTTTTCTTTTTTGGGTACGTGATGATAAGAAAACCAACGAAATGTGAGTAATTTGCTGGTAATTTACTAACCTTTAGTACGTAGTGTTTGTTGTGGGGTTCCATGACCGAAAGATGTTATTATTTATTTGCATAAAAAAGGTCATAGCCACTTACTCCATGTTAGTAATTTTTTTAAAAATTATATTAATATAGTAATTTAAAAAACAAATTACACTAATTTGGTAAAAAAGAAAGAAAGAAATGGCTATGGACGTGGGTGGTACTGTTTCCAACTGGGTTGGTGGGTGGGGGTCGATCAATTTTGTCGTAGAAAAGGGTTGGCGGCCGAAAACATCATGCACGTGTCTAAAGAGAGCATATCTAGGATCACGAGCTCAGAGCTGTCCAATAGAATCGTTACTCGTATCAGAAGCTTGTTTTTAAGTTTCATTTTAGGGAATAAAATAGGGTTCTCCTGTCGTTTTTTCTGGTCCAGGTAGGGTTAGTTGGTGCCTTTTACAGGGCTGTGTTTACTGCAAGGCAGATTAGGTTAGCTCCCTCAAAAATGTCTGTTGTAACTGGTGATAAATTTCTACTGATTTAATTTTACATGTAAAAATATATGGCATGATTCATTCCCGACAATGAAAATAGGAAGTGTGAAAACTTAAGACTATAGCCACCGAAGCTAACAATTTTTTAAATTAATATTTAATGATTTATAGTGTGTATTTCCATTACAAACCTGTTGAATGTCAATTCACCAATTTTTTTAGTCCTGTTAGGATGCATTGAACGACGTGTGAACTACAGTGCAAACAAGCTCTCATATGTTAAATCTAATTTCAATGTTATAAAGGATAATTGGACTTCACCAAAAAAAGAAGAAGGGATAATTGGATAAAGTTATCTTAATGATATATGCATTAACCATTGTTGTAGTCTTCGGAAAAAAGAAAAAAAAAACCATTGTTGCAAATATAAATTCTATCTTAATAAGAGTAATTTTTTTTTTATAACCACAATATAAGTTTGAAGTATTCATGGGTTTTTGCCGATGACTAATTTTTGCCAACAAACTTGGCTAGCCACCTTTACTAGAATCTCTTCTCTCAATCACACTTTTCCATCTATAAGACTAGAACCTAAAACCTTGCTTAACAAATCCAAACTCAATACCACTTGGACTAACAACATGTTGGTAACAATAGTAATTTAATAAGAGATAAATGATTTTACCATTAAAATAGAAAGGTACTTTGAGCTATTTTCAGTGGTAATAATTAGTTACTAATTGAGAAAAAAAACTAACAGTAGTTATTATTATTATTATAAAATTTAATATTTCTACTTCAAATTCTTTTGTCTATCCCATTTTTTTTATCTTTTCCCTCCCTCATATTCATATTCTTTTGAAGACGTCAAGTAAATTGTCAAAGTAGATAACTGATATCAAATTGTTGTAGTAGATAATATCAATGTGTAATTATTTCCATTTTCAAGTTCTATCATTTCATCATTTTCTCTAATTTGTAATATTTATTTATTCATATTTTTTATTGTTTCTTTTTTATTTTATTTTATTCTCATACTTTATAGACTTGTAGTAATATAAAATATCAAATAAGAAATATGACTCTAGTTTTGAAAAATTAAAGAAAAAGCTAGACAATTAATATAAAAATTAAAAAATTTATTAATAAATGATTTTGAGAATTAATGTTTAGTATTATCTTAATTATTTTGAATTTTTTTGGTCTTAGACCCCAAAATTTCTCCACACGGCTCTGGCCTTTTACGTTGGTAATAATTAACAAATTATGTTTGTGTATATTAGGCTTTCTAGTAATTGTTTAGGTAAACCTTTGCTGGTAGTTATAACATATTTTGGCATCCTATTCAGGAATATTAGAGATTCCTCCTCACTCTACTACTTTATATCATAAAAAATAATTAACAAATTATGTCATTCCTAATACACGCAGGCCATTTATCATTTATGTGCATATCACTTGCTAAAAAATAAATTTGTTAGAGCCCAATTTCGTGTTTTTGATTCATCATTAACTTCTTTTTTTAAACAAGCAGTGTAATAATTCGTGATATGCAAGTTTATAATTTATAATTTTTTATATTATTATATTTTTAATTTTATAAAAATATATGTTCATAGGTATACACATAAATATTTATAAATATATATAAAAAATTATCAATTTTAATATATATTCTAATAATTTTGCAAACTATTTTCGTTTGCATACGTTGCACGGATTGATATTACACACTTTGCACATACCTAATAATTTTTTGCTTGGCGACTTTATTTCACAAGTATGTAATATCAATCCGTGCATATATTAATTAGAAAGCGACTTTAAGTCCGGTCCCGCGTGAGTTTACAAGCATTTTTTTTTTCAAACGTTTTGCTTAATGCACGTGTCACATCTAGATTAACAGAAATGGAAATCTCCATTTGCCCACGGATCTGCACGTGTAGAACGAAGACAGATGAGAGGGTACGGAAATTGTTATTTTTTTTTTTAATAACGAGAAGTGTTACTTGCCTATTATCATGCTACTCCATTTCAAAGCTGCCGCTCAATTAGACGGGAAAAATCCATTTGCCATATAAAAAAAATTAGAAAGTAATAAATACACGTATAATTATATAAATACCGGATCTTAGAGGCCTGACGACATAAATATCACGTCACGTACTAAGCAAATTGTAAACAAATTATTATGCAGAAAACTGATTTGATTGAAGGCAGTACGAATTCATTGATACTGTGGCTGTATATATACAAGTACATCTCAGCTATAACTAAAGTTTGAATTTAGATTTACAATGAAATAGGAGATAGAGATAGATACAATTGAACAAGAGATAAAGATAAAGTTATCATAGATAACAACATTATCATATATGACAGGTAATATAGATAACTATCATTATCATAGATAACAGTAAGTTATCATAAATAACAGCAAATTTCGAGTTGCTAACACAAATTCATTAAAATTGAAAGCCAGAATCTATTTTTTTACATTTGTCCACGATTTTGACCACTGTTCATGAGATTTACTGTACATTTTCCCATTGTGCAAAATTATTCACCGTTTAAGTAATTTTTATAGGATAGGCCGACTATCTATCAAAAGGACTTGAAAACAGAGGTTATGGACTTCAAAGTAGCTATTTAAAAGATTTTGGGACTTTTAAAAAAAAAATTATGTCTTTGTGATAATAGACGAGAGAATTTGAGAGAGAGAAAACTGATTGTAAAATTATATTTTGATATCTATTTGTTATAATGATAGAAATTTGCATTTATACAAGTGATATAGAACTAACCTACTAACTGACAGTTTAACAGAATAACAAAAAACTTAAGTGTCTATTATTATTACAACTACTATGTATAACAACATACTCCAATAGCCCCCCTTCAAGCTCAAGGTGATGGTGAGAAAGCACACACATTGAGTATGGTTCTCATGTGACAAAATGGTGATGATGACAGGGGTTTGGTGAGAATATCTGCAAGTTGATCAGCAACTGGAACGTGAATCACAGAAAGAGCTTGAGATATTACCTTTTCACGAACAAAGTGAATGTCTAACTCTATATGCTTTGTGCGGGAGTGAAGGATTGGATTATGGGAGAGTAAGGAAGCACTAAGATTGTCACAGAAAAGAGAGGGTTTGGTGAAGGAGATTCCAAGTTCTATGAGTAAAGACTGGATCCACAGAAGTTCAGTTGTTGCAAGAGCCATGCTTCGATACTCAGTTTCGATGCTTGATCTGGCTACTAGAACTTGTTTCTTTGAGCACCATGACACAAGATTGGGTCCAAAGAAGATGTAGTAACCGGAGGTAGAATGACGATCATCTAGATCGCTGGCCCAGTCCGCAGCACTGTAGGCAAGTAAAGGGAAAATGGTAGAGTTGGCAGGTTGTAATAACAATCCATAAGAGAGTGCCTCGAAGATAGCGTAGTATACGTTTAACAGCTTTCCAATGGCTGTCTAGAGGATTTGCCATGAATTGGCAAACTTTGTTTACACTGTATGCAATCTCTGGTCGGGTTAAGGTGGCATATTACAAAGCACCAACAATTGAACGATACAGCTGAGGATCTACCATGGTGTCTGTGCCAAAGCGGCTGAGCTTGCAGTTGCTGACCATTGGGGAAGTAATCGATTTAGCTTCAGACATGTTGGCTTTCGTTAACAATTCACAAATATATTTTGCCTGAGATAGAAACAAACCTCTAGTAGGTGTTTGTGTAACTTGTATGCCTAGAAAATAATCAAGGTCTCCTAATTGCTTGAGAGAAAATTTTGCATTGAGTATGGTAATGAGCTCAGTAATAAGAGTGGAGGAGGAGCCTATGATAATAATATCATCAACGTATATCAAAACATAAAGGCGAGTGTGGCCCTTAGAATATGTAAGGAGAGAAGGGTCACATCTACTGGACTAAAATCCAAACTGTAACAGAGTTGTAGTGAGTCTCTCATACCAAGCTCTTGGGGCTTGCTTAAGCCCATAGAGAGCACGATTTAGTTTGCACACAAGATTTTTATTCGAATCCTCAAAACCTGGGGGTTGGACCATGTAAATTTCTTCACTTAGGAAGCTATTCAGAAAAGCATTATTGATGTCAATTTGTTTAATGTCCCACTTGTAAGTGATAGCAAGTGTAAGAATTGTACGAATTGTGACAGGCTTGACCATGGGTGAAAATGTTTCATTGAAATGGAATCCATGTTGCTGGTGGAATCCTTTGGCTACCAATCTAGCTTTGTATTTGTTGATACTACCATCTGAGTTCTCTTTGACACGAAAGACCCACTTGTACCCAATTGCTTTCCTGTGGGGCGAGAGCTCAACAAGTGTCCAAGTGTTATTTCTTATTAAGGCATTGTATTCAGCTTGCATGATAGCACGCCAATCAGTATTGGATAAGGCTTGCTTAAGGTTAGCAGGCTCGGCATGTGTGAGAAACACACGAGGCTTTAGGCTTCCAATTTTGGAACAGGTTACCATGGGATGAGTATTTGTAACAGGTGGTGGTTGTTGGTTAACATGAGAGGGAACTATAGGACTAGAGGATGCAGTGTTTGGGGAAGTGATGGTGGTAATCATAAGTTAGCTGTGAGGTGGGGTGTGTTGCTAAGGGACTTAAAGAAGGATATGTGGTTGTAGATGACTTTGGCTGAGGAGAAGGTGTAGAGAATATTGAGTTATAGGGAAATTTGTATTCGTTGAATAGAACATCTTTAGATGTGTAGATTCGGCCAGTAGGAGCCAAGCATTTGTGACCTTTATGTTGAGGTGACAAACCAAGATACACACATTCTTAGGACCGAAATTGTAACTCATGCTAGTTGTAGGGCCTTAGCAGAGGGAAACAAGCACATCCAAATATTTTGAGCTCACTGTAGTCTGGCAGCTTATTGTGTAAAGCATGAAATGGAGAGGTGAACTGTGGTAAGGCAGCCGTAGGTAGTCTGTTAATTAAGTGAGCAGCTGTAATGAAACTATGATCCCAGAACTTATAGGGAAGAGATCCTTGAGCGAGAAGGGTAAGCCCCATTTCCACAATTTGACGATGCTTTCGTTCCACTGTACCATTTTGATGGGAAGTAATGGGCAAGTCAATCTATGTATAATGCCATGATTTGATAGATGCTTTGAGAAGGCACAAAACTCACTTGCCCAATCACTTTGAATTGCTTTGATTGTAGCTTAAAATTGTGTGCTTACATATTTTTGAAATTGAGTAAAGGCTTGGAAGGCATCTGGCTTTTGTTTTAAAAAATAAATCCACATAAATCTTGTGTGTGCATCTATGAAAGTGATATAATAAGAGTAACCACAAGATGAGAGAAATGGTGTTGGACCCCAAAGATCACTGTATATAAGCTCAAAGGCAACCTTGTAAATGTTTAAGGATGGAGTGGCATCTAATCTATGTGCCTTTCCTAAACAACAGGCACTATAGAAATCAGAGACAGTTTTATTTTGATCAGCAATATTACACATAACAAGAATAGTTTTGACAGAAGCAGAATGAGCATGGCCTAACCGCCTATGCCAAATGGAAAAAGTTGAAATAGAACTTCAATCAATAAAGTTCACAGCATTATCATTTGTAGGGGCCGTAGTCCTTACAACAGTATTAGCTACTATTTGATTAGGTAGATGTCCAGGACCACTTCTAGCTGGTGTTTCTTTTACTACATGAATCTGCTTGAAGCAATAGAGACAATCAGGACTGAGTAATCCTTTGAGAAGCACTTGATTAGAGACCGATGATTTCACAAAGCAACAGTGTGGATGAAATTCAAAATATACATTGTTGTCCCTAGAAAATTTTGATACTGAGACAAGGTTCTTGGTAATGACCAAAACAAGTAATAGATTATTTAAAGAAAGAGTAACTTATGGATGGTAAGGAGACAAAATTTTAGACGTGCTAATAGAGGTAATAGAGAGACCTTGTCCATTACCAATGTGGACTTGTTCTGGTCCTGTGTGAGGATTACTTTGAGTCACATTGTGTGGGTTAGTTGTCACATGATGAGACGCTCCTGAGTCTGGGTACCAGCACTGATTCTTAAAATTGTTGGGAAGTTGAAACTCTTGAGTCATAGGAGCGTATGAGTTTTGTTGAGTCAGATAGGCTTGAGGTTGTTGTTGTTGGAATGATGATTGAGATCCATGATACTGGTGAGAGGATGAAGGTTGTTGTTGAAATTGTGAAGGAGATGGTTGAACAAAACTTTGATCAAACCTGTTTCAGCAGTTAAAGGCATCATGACCGTGTCTGAAGCATATTTGATAGGTTGGACAAGAGTCACGACCGCGACCTCTACCTCTGCCGCGACCACGACCATCACAACTTCTTCCACCATGGCCTCCACGATCATTTGAGAATTGAGTAGAGTCAAATCGAGTAGTATCTTAAGGTGTCGAACCTTGTGCTACATTGACAGTGGCAAAACCAGTGCTAACTTCAAACTTGAATTTATCAAGTTGTGCTTCTTGAACAAGTAATAAAGATTCAATATCAGGGATAGACGGAGGATCACTATGTGCATAGACCATCATTACAAAGAATTATACTCTTCTAGCAGTCCTTCCAAGATTGCATCAATGTGATCTTATTCAGAAACAGGATCACCTATCGTAACTAAGGAATCAACTATAGCTTTGATTTTGAGAACATACTCTGAGATAGATCGATCACCTTTCTTTGAGTTCTTGAGTTTTGACCTAAGTTGGCGAACTTTCGCTTTCAAATGTGAAAAGAAATGTTTGTGCACAGTGTCCCAGACCTGCCACGAGTGTTTGCATCCAATTACACAAGGAAGAAAAGCTTCAGATAGAGACGAAAGTAGCCACGTGGACAGCATTTGATCTTGAACAAGCCATCGTTCATATTCTTCGGTTACGATATCAAGAGTGCGATCCTTTTCGCTTGCGTATTTAATAGGAATGAGAGGATTTACAACAAAACGATGCAGTTTGTGTGCTGTGATTATACCTTGAACTTACTAATTCCACAACAAAAAATTTGTATAATCAAGTTTGATTGATAGCGCATCCGTGAATATTATCGATGAGCTTAACGGGGCACCGGAATGCCGTGTTCTGGAGTTACCACCATGAGAAGGCACGAAAGTCAGGCCCAGGGATTTGAAGCTCTAGATACCATGATAACAGACAAGAGAATTTGAGAGAGAGAAAACTGATTGTAAAACTGTATTTTGATATCTGTTTGTTATAATGATAGAGATTTGCATTTATACAAGTGATAGAGAACTAACCTACTAACTGACAGTTTAACAGAATAACAAAAAACTTAACTGTCTATTATTATTATAACTAGTATATATAACAGCATACTCTAATACTTTGTGCGATGGGTTTTGAGTTAAAGTTAGCACTCAACATATAATGATATGCATATCAATCAATCAATGAACTTTACAATCAAGGGTTTTTTCAGGCACTGTTGAACACTATTCATTCTTTGGTTTATTATTTTAATATTTTTGGGGGGTTTGGGAGGGGGGTATTTGTGGTACTTTCAGAAGTTGTATGTATTGAAGAGGACAAGTGACGGTATTGAAAGAGAAGGATGACAGTATTCAAAGAGTGAGCAGAAATCACTCCTGATAATGCGAGATTGAAAGAGAGAGATGACGGTATTGAAAAAGAGAGACAGAAATCATTGCTGAAGGAAGCCAGTTTTATGAAATTGACTTCAAATTTTTGAAGAGAAGAGACAATATTGAAAAAGAGAGAGGTGAAAGTCACTCCCGAAATGAAGGAGCTTACGAAAGAAGCTACATTTTATAAAATTGATTTCAAAGTTGGGAAATGTTCTCTCCATTTTCGTTATGATCTCCATCTAGTGTTGTCTTTTTATATTCATTTGAGAGAAATGGGTCTTTGGCTTAAGTAGGAGGTGGTGGTGTGTTTGTGGGTTGAAGGGGTTGTGGGTGAAATCGATTATTTGTGGTGGTAGTTGTTATGGTGGTGTGTTGGGGTTGAAGCGTTTTTCAAGGAAGTGGTGGATATGAAGGTGTGAGAGGTGTGGTGGTGGAAGATCTGAAGGTGGGTTTCGTGGAATATTTGATCGTCTGTTTGTTGATTATATTTTAAGATTTGTATTCTAAAATGGTTGTTATTTTGTAACAATTGTTCGATTCTGATGGGATATTTTGTTGTTGCAGGGAGAAGATTTGGTTAGGGTCTTTTTTGATTTTCTCCCTGTGTCCAAGGAGGTGTTGAATGACGTTTTCAGGTATGAAGTTGTAAGGCGTGGTAGTTAAAGATCTGAGGGTGCGTTTTATAGAACATTTGACGATGGGTTTGATCTTTTATATTTACACCTCTGTTAGAATCTGATGGCGTATCTTGCTAATGCAGGGAGACCAATTGGCGATTGGATTCTGAGTTTATATTTAAAAATTGTTATGTCATAAAAAAAAGTAAGTACAAAAAATATTCTATTCATGCATGTCTATTATAGCTAATGTTGGTGATGTTGGCCTCACTTCAACTCTCCACAAAATCTAATGTTGCTCACTGTGTTAGTGTTTAGGAAATTAGAATAGCTGCATAAAAGCCTTTGATTATATTCTAAATGAAAAATATGAATGAGTTTATGAATCCAGATAACTGCATAGAAAATTAGAACAGCTCCCTGTGTTAATGTTCATCACTGCCTTATTTTTATTCTTTGCTGTAGTGCAAGCACATCTAGTTAACATATACTCTTTTGGAATGTGTGTTTTAGAGATAACCATAGATACTACTTGCTTTGTCAGGATTATCTTTTTGTCTTGCAAACCACCACCCAAACCACTATGGATAGGCTTCCAACAAAGACTGGAAAGGTGGAAGAGCTACTTCATTTAACATCATTCCTAGAAACACTAGAGCTGTCAAGGTGAATATTTGATGCTATATGTGTTGTTTATGTTTTAGTACAAAAAATATCAATATTTGATGATATATAAGATTGATTAATTTGAATTGAACTACTGAATACAGTTTTGGGTGCACATGAGGCCAAATTTGAAATATACAACGAGAGATTAGTGAATCAATATCAATCAATAAACTTTACAACCAAGGACTTTTTTGAGCATTGTAGGACACTATTCATTATGTGGTTTGTTATTTTAATTTTTTTGGGGGTATTTCTGGTACTTTGAAAATTTGCAACATCAAAGAGTTGTCCTTTGTTTATCTTAAAAGACAACTGATGGTATTGAAAGACAGAGAGACAAAAATCACTCTTGAAATAAAAAAGCTTATGAAGGAAGCCATATTTTATAAAATTGATTTCAAATTATCAGTTAGGAGATGTTCTCTTTGCTTTCGTGATGTTCTCCATCCGATGCTATCTTTCTATATTCATTTTAAGAGAATTAAGTCTTCTACTTAAGTAAGAGGTGGTGGTGGGGTTGTGTGTTGAAGGGGTTATGGTTGAAATCGAGTGTTTTATGGCGATAGTTGTTATGGTGGTCTGTTGGGGTTAAGGGGTTCTTAAAAGAAGTGGTCGAATATAAAGGTATGAGAGTCGTGGTGGTGGAAGATTTGAAGGTGGGTTTGGTGGAATATTTGACAGTGTGTTTCTTGATTATATTTTTAGATTTGTATTCTAATTTGGTTGTTATTTTCTAACAAATGTTCAATTCTAATGGGATATTTTGTTGTTGCAGGGACATGAGTTAGCGATTGGGGTATGTATTGATTTTGTTCGTGTGACTAAAGAGGTGTTCAATGACATTTTCGGTTATGAAGGTGTGATGTGTCGTGGTCGAAGATTTGAGAGTAGTTTTGTGGAATATTTGATGGTGGGTTTGATCTTTCTATATTTACACCTTTGTTAAATTTTGATGGCTTATATGGCTATTACAGGGAGACTAGTTGGCAATTGGGTTCTGAGTTTATATTTAGACCTTTGCAAGTATTTAGTTTGTTAATCTCAATGTCTAACAACTACCTACAATTAAATGGTTGATAGAGTCATGAATATTAATTTGATGCTTCTACCTTATGCTGCCAGTAGGGTTTATATCGAGTTGTCCCATTAGTCACTTATTTATTTGTCTACCATCTTTTATGCCAAGTTGTCCCTTTTACTGAAGTTATTTAGAACTTTATAACAGTAATTAGAGTGATGATAGAAAATAAGAGTTAAAAAGGCTACATAAAAAATTGAATTGCTGCATTGTGATTTGGTAGAGGAGGAAAAAAGATATGTGTTGGGAGGATAGCATTTATGAGATACCGAGATAAAGATAACTAAAGGGAAAAAGTTCTTATTGTTTTTAGGTTGTGCATTATATCTATCATAAAAATAAACAAGGATTCAAAATGGAAGGAGGAGGAAGGATTTATATAGATTTTCTTTTTAAAACTGATGAAAACTATATCCCTGTAGGTCATGTGTGAGAGTGAATAGAAAAAGATTGACACATGTGATTAACATAATACTCAAAGTGTGTGCATGCATTAAAAACTCAGATTAAATCGCTCACTACTTACCTCTGTATTGTCTGTGATAGAGAAAGTCAATTGTTGACCAAAAAGTCAATTGGTGTTAATTTTGTTTGACAGAAAAATTCCTGATACGTTTTCATTGCTAATATTGTTTCTCTATATAATCCATATTAATTTTTCATTGTTTAAATTTCTAAAAAATTTTCATGTTCCCTGCATCATATAATTCAATGAAGGTTTTAGTTCAATTCCAAAATGTATCTCTAATATTTTTTGGCGTTGTAAATTTAGTGGTGGTTTCTTGCAACATTAGGTAGACACCTAGAGATAAACCCTCAAAGCACATACTTGCATAGATCTATCTTTGACTTCTAATTTTGATCTTTACAACTATCATCTCTGGCCTCGCATTTATCTTTACTCTCTATTTTATTACATTTTCCATCTTGGAGCTCACGTATTTATTTTCATTCTCTTATGCGCATTAGTTTGCAAGAGTTTTTTTTTATATATGAAATGACACATTCTACCATGATTAAGCTGTGAGATTGAGTTTAGCTCATCCTATGTTGTAGTTTGAATAATTTATTCTGTTATTAGTTGTTTTTGGTAGTACTTAATTTATTTTTCACCCATTTCTTTGTCTAGAATCATTGTTGAACTTGACATAAACAAGTATGCTCCTTGGTATCTCCTATGTACATAGACAAATTTAGCAAAGTAGCGAGTCTTTGACTATTTCCTTTTGTTTGTTTGTAATGAGCTATCCTTTTGGGGGTGGTTTGTTTTTAAGATTTTCTTTGAGAATAGACAACTAAAGGAAGATGAATACATTTGTTTCAATATGTAACAGTAGGTGTGAGTCTGGTTGGACTCTATACCTCAAGTACTCTGTTAGCTTTAATAAGTAATGAATGTATTGTTTTTTTTGTCTCTAATGAGATAGATTATTTGTTTGTTAAGTTTTCTCATGGGTGAGGTGCTTCACTAATTTTTTACTCCATACACGTTAGGTGATGAGGATGGGTGGGAACTAGGAAGTACAAACTGTGACACCCATTCACATTGAACATAACCCATACTTGTTTAAAAATATGAGTAAAAATTTTCTTCACTTTTAATAATAAAAAATTTGTAAATTTATCAGAATTTGAAAACAATAGTAAAATAAAATAAAATATGTAGGTATTCATCGTAGATCTGTACATCATGATTTCATAATCAGAAAAATTATTGAAATACAAGAAGATTAAAATATACATAAAAATAGTTATTACTTATTTCCAGTACATTAAAAAGATTCTAGTCAGAGTAGTGTCTATCTATCTTATTCCATAAAATAACAAACTATCAAACTAGCCCTATAGGTCTTCATCAACAGCTGGGTCTTCATTAACCGCGATCAATCATCACAAAATGAAAAATAATAAAGTGAGGTGATTTGTTCTAATATCACTTTTACATGTATGGTAGGAATTCTACCACACAATGCAGATAAAACATAGTTGACAATAAAAGGAGAACCTAAAGTTTATGCTATGTTATATAATCTTTGACTCGATATGGATCCATACTTCTTATTAGTAGATAATAGTTCTTAATAAAACCTAGGAAGTGACTGGGAGTACATATACCTCTCTCAATATCATCAAATGGTATAGTCCTCGTCATCATTGAGGAGCAAAATAACAATTTAGGACATCCATTTATAGAGGTATACTCTCACCAATCCTGGTGATGCTGAGTAGTTGTCATGGTTATCAAGTTGGTTAAGTGATTGTCCCAGCTCAAGAGCGCTACCTTGGCCATTAGGATGCTTACCACTCGATACTATATCCTCTAAACCTAACCATGGGTCCCTGCCTTTCATCCCGCAGTGTATCAAACCGTAACTTCCCTAACAAGGTGTCATGCTACTGCATGTCACTTACTTTACATTACTCACTAATTTATCACTTCCTAACTTCTCAAACAGAGGTTTTCCTAGTCTCATTTAATTTGAACACCAGTACAGTTAATATTTCTATCTTATATTACAGAAATTACACAATCACATAACATTTTAGCATAATAACAAAATAGTAATTATAATTTAATTACTAAAATTTTGATAGAATAACAACTAAATAAATAAATTTTAATTTTCTAAATTTGAGTAGAGTAACAACTTAATAAAAACTAAGGTTTAACATCTAGCAATAATAACAATAATAAAACTTAAGCCTAAACAGGTTTAGAGGAAAATCCTTCCTACCAACATGCAAAGTGACAAGAAGCAACCCCACTGCTCCCATTACTTCTAAGGTGGTTGATGAAGAGGATGGAATTGTTGGTGCAAAGCTTTTAGGAGGAAAAATTCTACTAGTTGAAAACTAGCAAAATTTTAACATAAAAACTAAATAAGAAAAATTTCTAGAGAGAGAGGCTCTCTAGCATATGGAGGAGAAGAATGGTGAAAATCTTCTTCATGAATAGAGGTATTTATAGAAGAAGAGGAGGCTTAGGTGTCCCACCATTTACATCATCCATTATGTCATAAATCAAGTTTTTATTTATTTTTAATCCAATTTAGGGACATATACACCATTTAGGGTGGTGAATCACCCCTCCTAGGCTTGGGGATGTGCTATATGAGCTTTCCTCAAGCTCCTCAATGTAAATTTTATTTGTAGGTGCATTAACTAGTATCGATAAAATCGCTTAAACTTGAAAAATTAGCTTTTAATATTAGAATAATGCATTTTAATGAAAAACTGGATAAATAAATTATTTTTCATCAAAAATAAATTTCTAATAATTAATTTTTATTTTTATTAATTTATTTCAAATTTTATCTATTTGTTTTGTTTTTTAAGCTAAAAAAATCATAATAAATCCATTTTAATTCAATAAATGCCAAAGATTTTATGAAAATTATAAAATTAAATATTTAACCTATAAATAAACGGTAATTACCATTTTTACCATTTTTGGATGTCAAACCAATACTGTCTGGCTTATCAGACACCTAGGGGCATTTTGGTCATTTTACACAGGAATTCCAGAAAATTTTCAAAATTATATTTTAATATATATGACATGATTCCAAGCTCAAATTGATACTTTAATGTTAATTGAATCTTTTTTTGTGTCAGCCCTTAATGTTGAGAAATAAGGACAAAATCGTCATTTTCTAATTTCTCCAGGCTTCGAATGGAAAAAATTATTAAAAATCACAATTAGATAGCTTTCGAAATTTTGAGCATGATGGTGAGAATCAGAATTTTGAAATTTTCTCTCGATTTTTTCAGAATTAAATAGTCAATTATCAGAAAAATAGTTGAAAAAACGAAATAAGAGTATTACATTTTTTTTCTTTCAAATAAAATTTTTATAATTAAAATATACCTAGTATAAAATTTTCAAAATATTTTGAAGTCAAAAAGTCTCTAGTATACTCTCGTAGTCAATTAGGGGTATTTTGGTCATTTTACAAAAATTGTCTTAATAAATGTTCAATTTTTTAAAATTATTATTAATTATTCTAAGAATATAAATGACTAAAAAATAAATTTTAGACACTTCTAACTATTTTTTTCTATTTTCTCAATTATCTAGTCTTTCTAGAGGCAAAATAGTCATTTTATCCTTTTTTGGACTCCATTTCCCAAAATTATTAAAAATCTACACTAAGCACTACTAACTAATACAAGCATAACCATAAGGCTTAAATTTTTAGATTTTCATCCGGTTCTTCAAAAATAAATGCAAAATAATTTGATATGTAAAAATAGAGGTGTTACACAAAGGGTTGGTGTGGGTGTCAAGGTATAAGAATTTGTTGTTTGTACATTTGGGTTGGCTTTTCTTTTCTCATGTTTTGCTATAATAACATATGTGAATCCTGCTACAGTTTGCAATTCTTGATAGTTGTGGTCTCTAAATTATTATATTTTGTTATTAGTGAATTAATGTTAATGCTATTCTAATCATAGCTTGATAGTGAATGGTATAAAGTCAGTTATGACTTTGAATAATTGATATTATTTGAGTAGGTGTTTAACTAAATCCCGTTTTACTTGATTTAATAGATGTACTAATCATTTGTATATTGTGTGTTAATTCAAATTGTATCACTTTTCTGACATTTAATTGTAATTGGAGTTTTTTTGTGAGCATAGTTGTTGGGCTACAAGTGGTTAGCCAACAATAAATGGTTTTTTTATGGAATTTCATAAATCGGATGCTCTGTATTACATGATTAATCAATTAAGTTGTTTTGCATGCTAGGATTGCAGTCTTTGACCATTTCGATTTGCTTGTGGTTAATTGTACAAGTTGGATAGGATGGGTAGTGGTATGCACTAATCAATTCCGAAGGTGGTTTAAAGAGTTAATTCGGTGGCCAGTGATTTAGGTCGTGTGTGTCGTTTGGGGCACTCAAAGTTTTCATGCCAGCACCATTTTACCTTGGACTGAGTGTGTATAAGTTTTGTGGGGTAGCAATCACTTTCCGGCTAAGACTCAAGACTTGTATCAATCAGGTTAGGGGCACTTGATCATATAAGGAGATGGAGGGGTAGTCAAAGAAGAGAGTCACAATTACAAGGCAGTATGTTATTCAGAGTTTTCAATTTTCAATGATCGGGTCAGCTTCTAACCAAGTCTGGGAAGATGTTTATTATATAAGTTTAGCACAAATTGCTCTGAGTAAAGAGACACATCACGCGGCATAGGTGGTGAGGTAACTTCGTGGATTTAGCACAATCGGATTGCTCAGATCAGAATATAAATGAAGGCAGGCAAATCAGTTTTGTTGCTTATATCGAGGGTCAATAGTGTTGGCTTAGATTTAGATTGGGAACTACAAGTAGAAAGCCTGGGTGGCGGCAAGTGTGCTGGGGGGAGGTGTCTTTTATGGTTCGTCTTTTATGGTTCGTTGTGGTTAAAGGAACTGTCATGAGGGGTGGACAGCAATAATCCTGTATGCTGGATTTTGTGGAATAGAACCACGTGGAGGTGCAATTTAACATTGGCTATGCATGGAAGATTAATATATGGTGGCCATCCTTTGGTCCTTATGTCATGGGCTTATTTTTTATTGCAGCAAGTCAATATTTTGGAGGGGGGTACAATTTGGATGTAAAAACACCATATTCAGAAGGCGTTTATTTTTAGTGTACAGTTTTGTTTGGCCTTCTGGTATTGACTTGGTGCTTTGTAATGTTTTGTTGATACCATAGTCTAGCATTTCTTGTGCTGGCTTACTCTATTAAATGCATTTGTATCTTTGGCCTTCTAAAAAAAAAATTGTACGAATTGGTGATATAGAGCATTGTGTTGGATTGTTTGGTTCAAATTGTCCACGTATCAATTAAAGAAATAAGTAAATGAAGTTCTTGGTTCTAAATAACAATGTAACTCTAATTAGGTGGTTTTGCAGAAGCAAGTGGTGCATATGGACTTAAGTTTGGTTTTGATCCGAACTTGGACCTTCAACTAGCCCTTGCTTTCAGAGTTACTACGGAAGAACAGAGAATAAGGCAAGAAGCGACTACAAAAAAGGCAACAAAGAATCTTCCCTTGGAGTGTCAATAATTTTGAAAACTTACTACCGCTGATGCATGCAGGAAAAATCTGGAAATTACTGGCAGCAATAGAACCCTCGCCTAACATATTTGATGGTTGCTGACTTGCTGTATGGAAGATAGCAGACGTGTTCCATAAAATATCCATGTTCTTTTTAGGTGATGATTTTGAAAAAATAATTACATTGAAACTTTGGGATTACATCTTTTAATAATCAGAAAACTAAACACTAGCTTTTAATATCTTTTAAGTTTTTTTATTGAGTGTTGAATGTGTGTGAACTAAAACTTTAAGACACGATAGTCATTCAACATTTTTTTAAAAATGTTAACACGTTTAGATATAAAAAAGAAACCATTAAATAAAAATACAATATTTAATATCATAAAAATTCAAAATATATTAACACTTATTTAAGCAAATAAATGACTACTAAATTTTATTTTATTCCTTATAAGTAACATCTGCACTAATAGCATAGACATTGGCCACGATGGGTGTGTAATTGTATATGTTGTGTTAAGTCCTTATATATATATATATTTGAGAAAAAAGGCCATGCACTTGTCGCAACCGGGGTCACAACCGATGGCGAAAAAGATTTAAAATCAGAGGAACTGCCACCAAAGTTTATTGAGGAAAAATCTTGGAAAAACCCTTTAAAAGAATGTGGTCTATGAAACCAAATATAGGTTCGGGAGTCGGTTACGCGTAAGGAAGGTGCTAGCATCCTACGACGTCTATCATAAAGACGGTTACTCCTAATTAAATGTGCAAAATGGATAGCTTCAACAATATTTATTTTACCCCTTAGATTTATTTTATTTATAATTTTTATTTATGAAAAGAATTTTAATTAAGAAGAAAACACTTTATTTTTTAAAAGAATTTATTTTTATTTTTGTTGAAATCGACAGGGGTGGATCGCCTGCTCCTAAGTATCCTCTGGTACAATGAGGAATCAGACTCATGTAGTTTTTTGGTAGAAAATCATTTGTTAGTTGATTGTTTTTATTTTTAATTTTTGGTGTTGCTAAATTTGACATCACCAAGTTGTACAACTCAAATGTGTCAAATTTACTGAATGACCAAATAGCAACGTGATCATCTTTAAATTTTGTGCTTATTTATGCTTATTTATTTTCTACAAGATATTAGTGTTTATTAATAAACTAACGTGCTTGTTATTATTGCTATACCCTGCGCATGCTTATAAAGCACGATCCTATTATAGCAAAAAAAAGCACGATCCTACATCTAATTGAATTAGGATAAATAAGGATGCAATAAAAGAAAACAAGAACGGATAAAAAAAAGAATGGGCTAGGCCCATAATCTGGTAAACGGAAAGAGACCCTAATGGCCAACCATACAAAACCGTAGCCCCCAAACAAGAGGTTTCGTGTTGTTCCTCCGCCACGGTTTGCTACGAGAGTGAACACCTAATCAACACTAGACGCAGCGGTCATCGGGAGCGAGAATCGAAGCACAACTCGCTGTAACCTCACCGCCACTAGACGCAACGCCTCACAGCCACTAGACGCAACGGCAAACTGCGATGCGCATCCATGGCGGCACATGGTCGATGGTGTTGGCGATTAAATCGCCGTTCCCTTCATTGGAAATCCCCTCTGAGGTGTATCCATGGAAGACGGGACAAATCGAAGTCACCGTTGCCACGAAGAGATCGCTGTCGAGGATTGAAGATAGCGGATTCACAGTGACGAGACTAACGTCGCCGTTGACCTTGCGAGATGCGATGAACTGAATCGTCGCCTTGTTCCGCTACACTTTACTCACTTTTATTTTAATTTCATTAATTTTCGTATGCATTTATCTGATTTTTTTTCATTTTATTTTTTTGACTTTTGTAGAGTTTAATTTCTATTAGTGAGAAGACCAAATGATACTGTTAGTGTAACGTTGTGAACCTGTGTGAATATATGTGCCTGCACGCTAATAGCTAATGAAGAATGAAAGTGAGAGCCGCAAGTGACGAAATGTGTATCGCATGTATGTATTAAATGTGTGTATACAATATGCGAGTATACTGCCTGTATATGTGCAGCGAAATAAATGAAAGAAAAAGAGAGCAATTAAAGGGATGGTGATGCTTGTGCAAGACAAGAGTACGTGAGAGAGATTTGCATACATATACTCATAACAAGAACAAATCACACACAGCACAGATGAACCATATCAACAAGTAAACGTCATTAAAACAGCAATTAAAAAACAGAAAGAAAAAGGCTCAGTTTATTTCATAATACCGAAGAACACTAGAAGGACGAGAAGAACTTCATATCTCCACAGCTACTGCTAGAAGAAGGAAGAGGATGATTCCAGCAAAATGAGAGTGCAGAACCGTGTGAGAGTACGTGAGAGTTTGTGTGTGAAAGTTTTGAGGAATATATGTGAGAGAGAAAAAAAAATGTGTGCCCCCCCAGAAAATGTGTGTTAATGATCTATTTATAAGTATTTGGACTTTCAAGCTTACTCTGCAAGTTTCTAAAATTTGTTTTGCAAGTAACTTGCACTATAAGTTACTGTAGCTTGGCTTAAAAGTTTTTTGTAAAATTTCTACTATTTCTATTTTTATCATCATTCATTTTTTTTACAAAATTGAGCTAAGGTTTATTAGCCCAAAATCTTTTATTTAGAAATTTTTTGTTATTAGATCATTATTGTTAGTCTAAACTTTATTTTTATTAATTTTTTCCTCTATATTTATTTTTATTATTTTTCTAATTACCTAGATAAAATTAGGTGTTCACAACATTGATAGTGTAAAGTTGTTTTACACTATTATTTAATTACAAATCATCACGTATAGTAAGTTTAGTAACTTTTATAATAATTACCTTACAAATCATAACGGTGATTTGTGATTGATTGACAGTATAAAACTTTTAAAGGTGCATTAAACTCATATACTTTATTGTGTGTAGCATATGATATGTTTTGTGCCTTATTGAGGGTAGTTCAAAGGTAGAATGAAGTGTATATGTTTTGGAATTATTAATTTAATATATTTACTTTTAAACCTGTAAAATTTTATTACTTTTTTTTTTTTTACTGGTTTGTAAAGCAAATATATTAATGTCATAAATACTACTCTGAAACTTTTGAGTCAAAAAGTCAAGTTGGGAAATGACCTCTGTTCTTTTTAGACAATTCATTATCCTATTTAACCTTCCCTACATAATTGTTGATTCAACCTTTTTCTCTCTCCATTCCTTTTTGGAGATACATATTTTTGTGATCACTTTATCAAGCGTGTGTATATGTGGATATGGATTAGGTCTTTTCCTATAACCATTAAACACATTTTCCTAAAATGATGTAGGATGACAGCAATAGTATTTTTGAATGTTTTATGTAATTTGAATTTTTTTTATTAATACTTAATATATATATTTTTTCATTGAATATATTAATTCAAGTCCAAGAGTTTGGATTGGAAAAATACTCCACATACAAAGTACTTATGTTTATTAGATAACTTAAGCGGAGCACCAGCAGATATTTGTCATGTATCAATTTAATATTCAAGGCTTGATTTCAATATTACTTTTGTGCTCATCACCGTTTAAGCTTTCTTTTTGTTTCTAAATCTTAAACCTTATGTGACGTACCTACAATATTGCAAAGATAGTTATTATAATTGCTTTAATTATAATTACAATTAAAAGAATGTTACAATGAATGCCATTATGTAAATTATTATCAATTTTAATTTAAATAAAATTATTTTTGAATGGAGATTGGAACAAAAAAATACAAATTAATTAATGTTTTATAAGAATTAAAAGGATTTCTAGAAATTCATTTAAACAATTTAATGTAAAAAAATATCAATTATCAATTTTAAAATATTATTTTTTTAAAACGTATATTACCTAAAATTTTACACAAATTTACATTTTTTTTTAAGTCTTGGAATGGAAGTAAACATAAATATAAAAAATATAATTTTATTAAATACTATGTCTCACGTGCTAAAATACTATGAATATGTTGTTACTAATATTTAATATAATGTGATGGACTAAATGGACTTTTTATAAATTATATTTTAATTTTAACTAATAGAGTTTGACTTTCAAATTAATGGAGTAAATTTTAACTATTAGTAAATATTTATGTTGGAAAATATTTATATCTTATGGAGATAAAAGTTATGTAGGGAAACTTATTAATATATAGATAACAAGAGATAAATATATCTTACATAGAGGAAAGATTTACATAAAAACGTAATAAATTTTACATTTTTTGAGAAAATTTTAGAGATAAATACTTGCAACATATAGAAATAAAACATTTTCATAAAAGTAACGTACTTTAATATTTAAGTCATATAGACACGGCTATGGTGCAGTTTTTTTGGCAGTTTGTTGTATTCAACCTATTCATACTATTCATGCGGATTATAGACATCTTTTTTGAACATATGTTGCTAAGAGAAATAAATAAAGATCTTTGCTTTCATTTGGTGTATTGCTAATTCATTATATTCTGCTTCCGTTGTATTTTAATTTTTGTTTTTTATGGATAAAAGTGGTAGTTGGGAGAAGCATTTTCATTTGCTACTAGGCATGACGTCAATGACATATTGAGGCTACTAGCAGAGGTCAATCTAGAGGATTGCTGCAATCATTGCAGAAGTCCTGACTACAAGCAATCCCACCCAGCCGTAAGTACACATACCCATAGCCTCTAGGTGCCAAGGGATTCTCTTGGGGAGAGTTGTCCACCAATGTGAAACTTTAGTGACATAAGAGGAAATAACCGACATTTATGAAAAAGATAGGAGTTTGTTTAAAATCTTTAACCACTTGTGCCAACCCGTGTTGACGTTTCATGTTGTATCTATTGTTAGGTATATGTGATTGCTTTTTATTTAAAATTTATATTATTTAAAATGTTTAAATTTGTTGTTTAATTATACTCTTTACTTAGTACACCAAAAAAAATATATTCATGTACACCAAAAAAATTATACCCATTACTTAAATGACACGAGATAACAATTTTATAGTCATTTTTATATTATAGAGCAAACGTGTCACAGTTAAATATTGCATACTTAATTAAATAATTTATTCTTAAAATAGAAAGTTTTTTTTGTTATTAAAATATTGATTATGGTATATATATATATTATATGGCTTTAATATGACTTAAATAATCTTTGGTACTTATAATATAGGGTTGCTTTCACTTGCTCCTTATAATATTGTATAACTTTATTAAAAGAAATATATAATATATAATTATTACAAGGTAGTATATTCATTTTTCTGTTTCCCTAAGTAGTTCTATGACCCATTGGTGCAAGACGAATATTTAGAAGTGGATAGAATTTTGAATATAAAATTTTGTCCAATTGATTTTACCAAGAATGTAAATCCAATTATTTGAAAAATATTTAGACATAAAAATAATATTAATCAAATAAAAAATATATTATCGTATCCTATTTTAAGTGTTAACTTTAACTCAAATTTAAACCCAAATTTTAGGTTTTTTAACCACCAAAAACAATATATTAAACGGTCACAAACAAAAACCATTAGTCACCTCAGCAATGTTTTTAACAACGTTAATTTTGATGACTAAAAGTAAGTTATTTCCAAATTAGAGGAACTAAAAAAATCAGTTTTAAATTTGGGAGACTAAAAGAAAACTTGGCCAAATTTAAGGGACCAAAAAGTATTTAAGTCATATTTAAATTATTATGGATGAATATTTTTAATAGAATTTTCATATTAACATAATTTTTTTAATATAAAATTTATATTTTTATTATAATTTTTTATTTTTATATCAAAAATCTATTTATACTATTTTTCGTTGAATTTTGGAAAATTATTTAACTTCTTTTACCATTTATATATAAAAACGCACAATATATCATACAAAGATGGAGAAAAAATTAAAATAATCTTAAAAAAAGAATTTACTTAATAAAGTTTGGCTGACATAAATCTAAAATATTATTATCTTGATTTGAAATTGAGATAATTTTATATTTTATTATCGTTTCCTTTAAAATGTCTAATTTTATTGTGATTTAAAATTTTTTACTTTAAGATTTAATTTCATTTTGTATCATGTTAATTTTCAATATTTTGAAAATAAAGACAAATGTATTTGCCATACACCATATATTGTAGTTTCATGAGTAAAGAACAAATAAAGTTTAAGGATTTTGATTTGTGATGAAAAAAATTAAAAGAGTTCAACTACTAAAAATTTTATATACTAAAAAGTGTTTCAAAAGATATACAATGTTTTTATTCTTTCAAAAGATATAAAAGGGTCTTATATATAAAGATAAAGGTTGTATAAATTATCATTGCTATTAACTTTAAACAAATTATTATGAAATTTAATAAATTCAATATATATAATAGTATATGATTAATTGATATAAAATAAGTTTATTTATAATAGTTCTTTACAGTGGTTGAAAACATCCTTGATTGTCAGTTGTGTTTGATATTAGTTGATGCACTACATGTTTAAATAGGAGGAATTAGATATTACTATTCACCAAAAAAAAAAAGATATTACTTATATGTCTACTAATAGAGGGATATAATTTCTTATTTTATTAATTTGTTTTCAAACACATAAATAAATTTGAAACCCGTGCGTTGCACGGGGCTAAAACCTAGTTGACAACGACGCATGACTTCACTGTGGGGAATTCTCTATTTTGAGTTCACTTTATATAGAGCCACCGAGATGATTGAGTAAAATGACAGGAACCGGATCCTCTCCTGCATGCTCTCTCTCCATCCTACATGAGAGCCACTGAGAGCGACGCATTGGACAATTCTCTATTTTGAGTTCACTTTATGAATTCTCTGGTTTCAGTTCACTTTATATAGAGCCACTGAGATGATTGAGTAACATAAAGCATAAAGTGAACTCAAAATAGAGAATATTTCAATGCGTCGCTCTCGGTAACATAAAGTGAACTCAAAATAGAGAATTTTCCAATGCGTCGCTCTCGGGGGCTCATCTCACACAATAACCAGTCACATATGTTGGAATCTTGGAATCGTTGCTCTATATAAAGCCTCTTAAACTTCCTTAGTTTGGTAATTTAGATATATGGGAGTTTAGACTAGCTGACAGTCATAATGTCTGAGAGCCACATGAGAACTTGTTCTTCTAGTTCTAGGTCTGTGACTGTTGTGGCAAAGTGCAAGGGGAAGAGGGTGTCAGAGCCAACTAAGAAGCGTCGAAGGCCTCTCCCTGATCTCAATAAATCCCCTCCTCCTGATTCTAGTGACAATGACGAACAACCATCTTCATCTTCTGTTGCTCAGAATTATGAGGTTGATCACTCACTTGTTGTATAGTGTTTAATTATATATATATATAAATACCGCACACACCACTCATTCATGAATTAATTAATTGCAATTACATAGATAGATACTTAATGAAATTTATTTCAGCTAATTCTGCGGGTTCCTGATGACGGCTGTACCGCTGCTGCATCTGCATCAAGGAAACGCAAGATACGAGAAGAAGGAGATCAAAGTGAGAGTAGCTCCAACTGGCTCAAATCCAAGTTGAAGAAGATCCTTTATTTCTTTAGGAAGAATTAAGAAGGATGTCCGTGCACATGTCATCTCACGTGCCTCTGTTTCTTTTTCTTTTTGTTTGTTGTCTAGTTTCTTTCTGTTTGTTGTCAATTCTTGCTTCCAATTTTAATGAACTAGCCTAGTGCGTGATATTTATGTCACATGCCTATAAGACGCAGTATTTATTTTCTATAATTATATGTGTATTTATTACTTTCTAATTCTGTTAATTAGAATCTACTCTTTATTATAATTCTGTTTTTTTTTATTCGTTTTCATCTTTTTTGTTTAAGCAAAAAAGGAAAAAAAAAGAAAAATCCTTCTGCTAACTCTGATTTCAGCTTTACGGTTAAAATAAAAATATGGACTACACAAGGATCAACTAGTCAACAGTGGCGGAGCTTCTTAGGGAGTGAGAGGACTGATCTTGTATAAGCAAAATGTGATGTTTGTTAAAAGTTCAGACGACATCTGATTGTTTGTTAAAGGCATACGCCGTTGGATGGTTGTTAATATAAATTTAAAAAAAAATTCGTTTTTTTTTAATCTCTTCAATCAAATAAAGAAAACATATCTATTTTCTATATTTTTTCTCTTCCCTATTTTAACTTTAGAACCAATCAAAATTCTGTATTTTGAAATTTCTACCTTGTGTAAGGATAAAAAGTAGCGGTAACCAATCAAAATTCTGTATGTTTCTTAGGTTTGTAGTTGACTAGTTGTAATTTTCTCTACTCTGTATCCCTTTTCGCCACCAAAAAATGACAACCAATCCAGTAGCTTTACAACATTAAACTGAACATCACTACAAAGCAATACATCAAAATACTCCAATGCATTAGAACACCAATGTAAAATCTAAAAAGAGAAAACACCACTCCTTGCCATGGCTGTAAATCACTTACAACTCCTAAGTCCTAACTCTAATCCAATCAATTACCCAATAAAATAAACCAAACTTTTCTTTGTCACTACTTTGGCTATGTTCCAACATTAAATTTCTTATACGTCAATTTCATTAGATCCTTATATAATTACTTTGTTTTTCATGATTTCGCTTCTTTTTTTTCAATGCATTCTTCGTATGAAATACCATGCTATGAAAGCAACTGATGATAGAACAGTTGTGTCCACCAGAACATCATAGCAGATCCTGTGACTCATTTTTAACCCGTCTTCGAGAGGGGGCTGAGTTTGGGTAATTCTTTCCTACAGTCTTTAAGTTGTTTGCTTTGATATTTTCTTTCGTATAAAGACACTAGACAAGTCATCAAGACTCTTGTCGAGTCCCGAACTAAAATTGTTTTTCGTATTTATGGATTTATCTCATCCACAAATTTACAAATATAATTAAGCATTATCGAATTTCAATATACAAACACACACCTGGCATCTGTTATATCTGGCCAAGACCAAACCGGAGCAAGCAACCATAAAAACATAACCTAGATTAGACAATAATTTAACAATTGTCCAACAATTACCTTTCGTTAGAAAAAATATATATTTGAAAAAAAAATGAATAGTTACTTTTAATATTAAAAATCCAACTTCCAACACTACTTTGTACAAGTAAATCGTTTACCATTTGGTATAAGGGCAAGAGATACCATTAAGACACGATGATGAAAACAAAAATTATAACTATTTCCTTAACAAAATTCTTCGTCTATATTCTTAAGTTACCATTATGCTAATTAGATCCTAGTCCATCAGCTAGAAATATGACACAGAATAGGACGCATTGCAGCTTTGAAGTCATCATAAAACCTCTGCTCAGAAAACCTCCTTGCCCTTCTCCTTCCAGCTGCAGCCATCTTAATTCTCTCCATGTCTGACATCCTTACAATTCTCTCCATGGCTTCTGCATATTCTTCAACAGTGCAGGCAAGAAATCCCGTTTGCTGTACATCTTCATCCAACACAATGTCCATTTTCGGGTCAGCAGAATTATGAGCTGACAAGCAAACATTGCAAGAATAATTAATGCATGCAAGAGCAGCGCAATAGAGGAAAAAAAGACATTTACCCTAACCCACCAATTGGGATGGCACCGACAGCCATGTATTCTACAAAACTAATGGCAAAATTCTCATCTGTCATTGAATGAATGCCACCAACAGTACCCGCTAAAAGTCCCACTAAATCTCTGTAGGTTAAGGATATCATCTAATATATTAGTAGGACAACATTTAAAATTAAGGTTCTAAGAGTACAAATATAACCTGAAACGATTGATGGACAACTTCAAAAATGAATTCATCTGATAAAAGTGATTAACTAGTTTTAGCATAAGACTTATTAGTCATTTATTCAGACTTTTTAACTAATTCAAATCCCAATTAACGATTCATGAAACTGGCTACTTTTTCCTATTAAGTCAGGCGGTCTCCAAGTTACATAACGTGCATCTCAAGTAACACACCTCCCCAGTGCAGTCAAAGACTCACTGGCACCATTTATAAAGGATTTACAAGGAGAGTCCTTGCAGCCCTATCAACTTGGCTATAGATATTTATGATTGAAAAAATTAATGCACTTTACAGGAGCCATACCCAACCATAAAAAGTTCAAGTACCAAAAAGATGAATGAACCATATACCAATTGTGAGGCTTCAGTTAATTGTTAATAAATTTCCCAAACAGTGTATGCTGTGACTTTGACAGATGATATCAGATTAATTTATGTGAATAAACCAATTTGAAATCTTCTACCAATTCTACAACCTGAAACATAATGTTAACTGTTAAGTAAGATCCAAATAAATATATGGTTTATACTTTGCAAGAGAAAGGTACAAGGCTTACACTTTGCAAGTGTAATAGCATGCTAGTTCAACAAAAAAATTTGACGAGTCTATCTCATAAGAATAATCTAGTCTAAGAGACAGAATTAGTTCTCTGAAATTGTGAAATACCCTCCAAACTACTAAGGTGTAACCCTTATGCATAATTTTCTTATGCCCGTCTACCTGTCAAAATGCTAAGGATTCCAACACATTGGTAGGATGGATCTGAAAATGCCAAGATGCTTAATAGGTGAAGAAAGGTAATATTACAGAAAGAAGAAATGCACTGAAAGGGAGGGGTAGTTTCAAATGGAAGTTAAAACAGTAAGCTCCGCTAAGTTACAGTCTAACAGATATAAAAATGTTATAACAAGAAGGACTGAGCAAAGTCAAGAGAATCGAGGAGAATAAAATAATATGAATGAGCAAATGACAATCAATGGAAGTATTTCACATTAGGCTGCAATAGTGTAGGAGGAGAATTCGACTTGCATATATGACCAACTGGGGGGCGGATCCATCAATTTGAATTAGTTCTATATAGACTTATCCATCCTACTTCAAAAATTTAGATTAATGATTCTAATTTGCTTTCAGAAATTAAAAATATTGATCACATCCCTACTACTTTCCAACATAACTAATGACGAAACCATAGCCATATAAAAGTAATCCAATCATACACATTAAAATGCCAGTAATGATGCATAAGTAATGCTGGTTTTTATACAGCTAAATGTAGATGAACAGATATGGTGGATAATCAGGTTAAAGACAATATTCTTTCTAAGCAAAACGTTGATAAAACATGCTAAACCAACCTTAGATCAAACTTTCTGTTTTTCATTTAATGTTACTCAAGTAATATGTTTCTTTTTTTATGGTTTCACTATTAAGTCATTTGACGAAGTTCGGTTCTTTACCTTCATTTTAAATGAAAATTTTTAAGTTCCATTTTTATTCAATATAGGTAATTACTTTTGGGAGTATTGATGAGGTGCATGGGAAGAAAGTCCACAAGCATGAAAGGAAGGTCAATTCTGGCTTGTCCTCGGTCAAACATCTAAATCTCACTGCTCAAGCATGCACTGGGAGAGTGTCTCATATGTTCTGGACACCCACTGCTTGGGCACCCAAAGCAATCACTTAAGGGCAGTGAGTCAGTTATTTTTTATTGTGCACCTAAGTGGTCAGAAAGCTAGAAAAAGGAACTTCCGGCAGAAGACAGGAGAAAAGGAGTAGTAGATCTAAAGTGGAAAATACAAGAACAAGAGTTCTTAAAAATTTCTTCCATTTCTTCTTTAGCAGATTTCTCTTTCAGTTCCGACATGACATGGATGAAGTAATTGATCTTCTATTTCCTTAGTTTGAATGTAATCTCTCTACTTTAGTAGTGTTTGGCCCAACTTTTCTTACATTTTTCTCTTACTTAAACAGAGAAATCGGGCCAAGCACAATTCTAGAAAGCTCTTTAAAAAAGGTAACTTTTATAAAGAATAAAAGCCCAAAAAGTAGATCTTCTATAGAAGCCAATTAGAGAAACTTTTAAGGAGAAAAGAAGGTTAAAAAAGCTAGGTCAGACACAACTTTAACGCTTTCTGTAACTTGACCTCTCATGTATTGCTTTGATGTTCAAGTAGGGATTGGGAAATTGGGAAATTGTGGCATGTCCTTAGTCTTTATGATAAATACCACAACCTTGTATAATTCAAGAAATAGAGGTAGCTAGTTGTGTGGTCGTGCTTGAGGAATTCCCTATTCTGTTTTGGGGCCTTTTCTTTATGGATTTAGAATAAGAGCTATAAGAGGATTAAAGCACCAAGGGATTGGCTAGTAACTAAGTTCGGAAACTTTAAACATCAAGCTTCGAAATGGGATTTAGGATAGGGTGAAAGTCAATTATCCAATGGAAGAATTAAGGGCAATCAAGAACCCAGTTTTTCCCCCAGGAATTTCTATAGAGATTCTTCAGTGAAGCATTTGCTTTTGTTCTGTTTTAATTTTATCCTCTTTCAATTTAGTAACTCTTTTGTCAATAGTTGTTTAGAGCTAGCTGCCTTTAATCCCAATTTTGTAGTCTGAATAGCATTAACCATAGAAAATTGGTAATTGGCATCCGGCCATCTCTTTACCACTTTATTTTGCGATTTGGTACACTTGCCAAAGCCAAAAGCACCAGCAAGTTTTTATGCCTGAACTAGTAATCAATGCTAAGTGCATGCTTATACCTAAACTAATCAATAGTAGCTAACGTAATGTACATAAGCTCGGGAGCAAAGAAAGTCATTTAAGACTTGAAATTTGAAACACTTTTCACTGAAGTTTTCTGTAATTAATCAGTACATAATCTAATTGATTACCAAAGTATAATAATAAATAAGACCAAATAATCAATGTCTGAGTTCGCATTCAATGCTAGCTGGACCGACAACTACCATATGCCATTAACTAAGGAATAAAAGGTATGGATTCTACAGAATATAACTTTTTTAAATATTTTATTCTGCAGAGGAAGCGTTTCTTATGATCATTAGGAGGGGGGCGACTGGAAATACACTGGTACTAACCTGTATGTTACATTCTTGTGAAATTCCACGTGTTCATTCACATTCAGCTCAATTGCTTTCTTTTTTAACGGTTGAAGTCTGTCTTCATCTGATTTATTTCTCCAGCTACCCACAATTTGGAACTTAGGTTTTGGCAAGCTAGGATCTAATCTCTTAATGGCAGCTGAAAATTCCTCAAGTTGGAGAGTGTGAGCCTACATTTGAATAAAAATATCAAATTGGTTTAATCAACAAAGGCTCAAAGGAGCCACATAAAAAGGTCGTACCTCTTGTTCACAAGATTGATAGGAGTATGCCCACCTTCTACTGTCGAAATTGTGCAACAGATATTATTACAGGAATTTCTGCTGATCGTTCCAAGGTAAGTACCTGCCCATATTGCTTACCTGTTAGAATCCATTGGTGATTGTCAAACTAGGTAAAACAATCATACACACACACAAGCAGGTAGTATCATCCTCATATTAAGTGCTGACATTAAATTCAAGTTTTAAACATTTGGTAAATATACATCCAACCACAAGAAATATGGAAAAGAGGAACTTGACAATATAACAATGATTGCAGGAATATAAAGAACAAATTGCAAACCTGGAGTCCTGAAGTATCACAAGGAGGATAGACTCGCTTAATACAATCTGGAACTCCCCAAAGATCTTCAATATGGGATTTGGTCCAAGATGAATTGACCATAGCTAGGTGTGCACAAGATCCTACAATCCCATACAAGCAGCTGAAGAATGTATAATAAACTATTTGCAACTTGAAAGCCAAACACTGCAAGAAAAGAACTGTTAGATTCCTTAAAATATGAAAGAGGTAAAATAAAGTGTGAATTTAGTGTCTATTATAGCATAGAAGCGCGTATGCATTGAAGGGTAAGGGGAAGGATGCAAATTGTGAACTTTCACATATAAAGACTTCAACTTTACCATTTTCTATACCAAAATACTATTAAAAATAAAAAATCAATTTACTTCTACCCTCACCCTCAAAACAATTTGGATAGGCAATAATATTCAAATTTATGAAATATTGAAGGAAAGAACCGATACCATCATTAACAGGAGAGGAAAACTTGTGAAGTATGACCAAACTAGAAGAGGCAAAAGATATACAAAATCCAATAGTTTGAAATCAAACCTTTTTGTAATTAAGGCATCATCATTATACATCAAGCTGAGCAGACGAACACGAGATAGCATGTCTGAACTGATAGTAGGATAATGTGTATAGCAAATAACTTTGCATCCAAACAACCGGGCAAGTGGTTTCTTGCACAAAGTAATATACAGGGTAAACTTGCACAAAGCCTCCCATGCAAGATACATAGAACCCAGACTTTGACCAATCATTGTAAAGTGCGGATAAGTGGTTTCTTCAATCCACTTTCTCTTGTACAAATGAACCACCTGAGAATTAAGGATAACAAAATACACAGGTTATTAAGTTTTTAAACAAATCAAGTAGATTCTAACACAATAGGTGCCAAAATAAATGCTACTTACCATTGCAATAATATTTGTTTACTTTGTATAAGCAAACAATCATCACATTTATCTTCTTCCATGGGTAAATATCATCCAAGTTCTTGTTCTGTACTAGGCCATAGCATTAAACATCCCTCATCTCCTCTTTCCTATCATCTACTCAACCTGCTAAGCAAGCAATGCCATGCTTTACTGCCTTTCTCTGGCTCACTTCCCTTAAGGGTGAGGAATACAGTTCAAGAATAGCAGAAGGTCCAAAGATCAGTTTATTGCAACTTATGGTTGTAAATAAAGAGTTACTGGCTTTCTTCCCTTTTGAAATTTGCTGTCTAGCATTAGTATATTCCGACAAGAAGCCAAGCTATTAGGAATCACCTTTTTTTTTTTTCCCTAATTAATTGTGCCCTTATGTGTAAATTAAGAGTTTGAATAGTTGAACCTTAAAATCTGTATCATTTACGAGTTTGAGATATTTTAGCTACAAAAGAGTCATTGTTCTTGTATTTGATAAGTTACTTCATTCTAGAAATGCCCAATGTTGTAATTAGGGGCTGAATTGAAATAATTAAAAGTAATCCAAAAGTCATTTGATTAAGCCATGTAAGGTTCCAGTCAATTCTAGAATCACGTGGGGTCTATAAACATTGAGTCTATGTAATTTCAACACAATTCAGTTCACTCAGAAAATACCTTCTGGTCCACCATTGTACTAAAACAAAACATCTCTTCTGGTCAGATTTCTAATCCAAGTTGGTGGACTCCTCCCACACAAACCCTTTATCCACATCCTTACCCATTCTATTCCAATAATTTCCCTTTCCATCTAAACCCCAAATTTACATAGAATCCTGTGCTGCATTTCTGATACCGGGCAAAGTCCTGTTGTTTGATCCATAGAACAGAATGGTATAACTCATGAATGCACTAGTCAAGAACTAGAGCCTGTCAACTAAACACTTCACCTGAGCTTATAGAGGGAGAATTGGATCCTTTGATCCTAATCCACTCTTTTTTTAACAGAAAACAAAAGCCACAGCCCATTTTATTCATGAGATTATGAGTACACTAAGTACCAAACCAACCAGAGGACTAATTAACAGCTAAAATAACAACCACGATCGACAAATATTCTAACATATACTAAATACGCCAACGAATCTGGACAAGTATTCTAGAAGATTCCATCTCCCCATCTATCCTCTAATTGTTACTACAATTGAAAAACCTACTTCCCACTCAGATAAAGCCATAATCACAGTGAAATATAAACAAAACCCACATGTGACTATTTCATATTCTTGTTTATGTGAAAAAATAGCCTTTTTTATTCAATTTTCTTAAATTATAATTGAGAAAAAGAGAAATTAATTTTCAAGCTTACAAGAAAAGATTGTCAAGTTATTATATATTTCTTTTTTATATGCTAGATAAATTATCTTAATTTACATCTTTTTGTTCTTTAATTAATTTTAATTTCAATTTTAAATTATAATTTGAACTGATTTTAAAATAATTTTGATCTTAATTTAATTTCATTTTAAAACCTTAACTAAATTATAGAGCCTAATCAATTCTCCCAATTTCTCACTCAATTAATCAATTCCTACCCAATAAAATATAATTTTGTTTAGTTGATAAGTTGTCTAAGATTTAATCTTAAAATTAATATCATAAAATTTTTTGAAACTTTTCCTACTATATTACTATTTCATATTTTGTTTATGTTAAAAAATAGGTTTTTTATTTAACTTTCTTAAAATATAATAGAGAAAAATATAAATTAATTTTAAAATTCACAAGAAAAGATTGTGGAATTATTATATATTTTCTTTTTATATGCTAGATATAAATGATCTTATTACCTATCTTTTTGTTCTTTAACTCATTTTAATTTCAGTTTTAAATTATAATTTAAATTGATTTTAAACTAATTTAAATTAATTCAAAATAATTTTGATCTTTAATCATGTCCTCCCATTTCTCACCCAATTAACCAATTCTCCACCCAATTAATCAATTCCCACTAATTTCTCACCCAATTAATTAATTAATTTTTACAATTAAGAAATTTTCGTTAACCTACTCCTTCCTCTCTCATGACCCAAATACAATCTCTCACTCATATTTTCAATTTTCAATTTTAATTTCAATTTTCCACCATTTTTTTATCAACAATTTCCCATCCCAATTTCTCAGACCCTTACGTTTAATTTTTCAATTTTCATTTTAAATTTCTTTTTAATCTTATCTCATTTTATATTATCACTAGTATGTAGACTCGTACATTTGTACTGGTCACATTGATCTCTACACATTTATTAAAGCAGTTTATAAATATAATACATATTTTAATTATAATTTGTTAAATTATTTAAATTTATTGTTAATGAAAGATCATAAATATAAATTACCATTTTTAACCAAAATGAATAATGATATAATGTAATTATTTTTGAAAACATTTAAAAAAATACAAATAAATTAAAAAATTTATCTACCAAACTTATCCAAATTAAATTGCAAAATATCGATTTGGATTGGTTTAGATTTGATATTTCATTCAAACCGAACCAAACCAAATCATATTATTTTTATGTTTGGTTTAGATGATTTTTTTTTTCAAAAATCAAACTAAACCGAACATCCTTTATACAATTAATTTATATAGTTTTTTTGCAATAAAAAAAGAAAAAATAAAGAGAAAATATATAAAATCAGATTATTAATGTAATAAAGAGATAAAAAAACTATTATTAAAACATTATATATATAATATATCTCTTTTTAAAAATCAAAGTTACCTTTAATAGAAATATTTATGAACATTTAATTCTTCTGAAAAAAAAATGAATGTTAAATCATCACAAAAAAAAAAAAAGGCAAGGGCCAGCTGAGAATTGAGATAGACCACCGGCGCTAAAAGCTGAAAACCGAATCCAGTAACCATCTAGTTAGAATAAAAATGATCAACCGTTAAAATAAACAAAGGAAAAATGACCAACCGTTAAAATAAACAGAGAAAAATTGAGCGAAAAATAAGCTATCGAAACATGACAGGTGGTAGTGTGATCATTTTTTTATTAAATAGTAAATAGATTTTAAAAATTAAAATTCAAAAGCGATCGAGAATTTTAAAAGTAGGTGATGCCACTTAACTATCATGGAGTATTATTTTTTTTCCTTTTATACTAATATAAACATGTATCAGAATGTATATATTTTTAATATATTTTACTTGAAACTATATTAGTATATTATGTGAGTTTGTTAGTCACCAAAGTGATCAAACTCTCAAGTGAAAATAGTTTTAAACTATGTTTATATTTTTATATATAGTATTTTTTTTTTTAATTAAAGTATGATGGATTTGTTAAAAGTAAACCATCAATTTGGTCCTTGAAGTATCACCCTCTTTCCTAAATAATTCTTAAACTAATGAAATTATATAAGTAGTCCTTAAAGTATTAGAAATCATGTTACATAGTTCTTCAAGTATTTAAAATTTTTCCAAATTAGTCCCTCATCAGGGACTAAATTAATGAATATTCAATATTGAATTTGTTAATCACCAAAGTGTTCAAGTCTTAAAGTTTAAGTAGTTCCAAAATTGTATGATTATATTTCACTTACCCATAATTTTGATGCTATAAATGAAATGATAATTGTTGTTTTATGGTCTAATTGAAGTTCCTTATTATAAGACATGCAGTTAAGGATCATCCAAAGGTTGATTGTTTGTTCTTATAATTAATGAACATCATGTTGGTAGTGTATATGTATTGTTAGATATATTTATATATATCCAAAGATAATAAATATTTCTAGTTAGTGCATGTATCATTCCCAAATTATGTGAATTTTCACTAGCATCATTATGTTGTGTATGGTATGTTGGTCGATTGCCCAAAGGTGAACATTAATGCTTTCAACTTCAAATCATCCCACGTCTGAAGTAAATGATGATTATAATTTTTCTCCTTTCCTTTTTTAATTCCAATGCTTGTAGGTTGCTTTGAGGGAAGCGCATGAACAAGCCTTCAAAAGTCAATGGATGCTTTTAATTTTAGTGCTGTAGGAGTTGAAGTTGGTTCGTCCAGGAAGAAATATGAGGGTGTTACGAATTCTTCATAAAGACATTATTGAATATTTGAAATTATGCGCATGTTAGTGTATATATAATTATATGTTGACTCAGGTATCTTATAAATAAAGTATTAAATGAAAAATAAATCTATTTAATGTCTTAGAAATATAAAACACATTTAATATTCTCTCCATTTCTTTTTACTTGTCGGTGTTTTAGAAAAAAATTGTTTTTATTTATCTGTCATTTTCAAATTTTAAGATAACATTAATTATTTCTTTATCAATTATACTTTTACTTCTCACCTAATTTTTAATTAATTTACACATTTATAACTAATATGTATTTATTGTGAAGTAAAAATGAAAATGGATATAATAGAAAATTTTAAAATTATCTTATGAAAAATAAAAAAAATTATTTTATTTTTTGAATTGTGTATAAAAATCTTAAACGAAGCTTGAAAAGCAACGAAAATAGTACGTTTCGTCAAAAGAAATTGGAGGATAATAAGAGAATGAAAAAGGAATATTTAAAATTATTCTTTAAATCCCGGTTTCATGGGACCGTTATTACTTAGTCTTATCTTTTAAACACTTTTCCCAAAGCACCCTTCCCCCGCTAATACTTGGGCTAAACCACTCTATAAAAGTCAATATTTTAGGTGAAAACTAGTAAGTTACCCGTGCCTTCGCACGGGTCTTATTTGTTTATATGCATATTCGCAAGTGGCATGTGTATGTATTTACATCAATAGATATTTGATTTTAGTTAAGCAATAGTATCAAATAAATTTCAATGAATTAAATAATTTTAAGTAGCTATCAACGGTTAAATAGAATTTACTCAAGAATTTTAATTGTACAAACAATATTGCTTAGAAAATATTTTGATGACATTTTCTTATTGGGAGCAAAAAAAAAAAATGCAGGAAACTCATGTGCTTCATGATTTATTTTAGTATGTGTCCACTAATTATATTACATATTAGGTAGCTAATAAAACAAAGCAAAATAGAATGTTTGGTGAATGAAATCTTTCGCACTTAAGAAAAAGACAATGAAAAAAAAAAGTACCTAGCAGTGGATATTAATGTGTGGGGACTATAGAGTCAAGCAATCAAATGTATATGGCTATCACGGTAAAACACAAATGTAGAATATGACACTTGGGGAAAAAGCAATGGAACTTTTTGGTTTTTTTTTTAGCAAGAGTCTTTTGTATCACAATAATCTAACTTTAAGAATAATCATTTAAGTGGATAGTTAAGATTGTATATACAATAAACGAAAGTAAATACTGGAATGGCTCAAAATAAATAGTTGTTACAATAAACCAAAGTAATCAGAATAGCTGAATTCATTCCACCAGTTGTCACAAAGTTGTTCCACCTGGCAATCCAACATTAATAGAAAATGACCCAAAGTATTCAATTTATATGAAAGAATGTCATAATAGAAACCTTATGTGGAACTTAACGATCATACTAAGGCATTATCTGGTCAATCTAACATTAGCTAATTGCCCTTCTCAATTTTTGCATGTACTAATTAATTTTATCACAACAACAGAGAAGACTAACTTGAAGGAATGGAAAGAGTATAAGATATTCACAATCTCAATTCTGTTGTACCTTAGCAGTAGTCATGCACCATACATATGCAAAAAAAATTGGCTAAGCTTCAACTATCTACAACTTTTTTTATAGCATCCATATTGTGTATGCATCAAATTTGGAAAACAAAAAAATAAAAGATTTTAGATCATTCAAATTAAAAAAAATATAAAAAAATTTATAATTCACACATGCACTTCTTACACAATCATAAAACCAAAGAACTTAATATTCTTGTCAATAAAATAAAGCTCATTCCAACAAAAGGTAATATACTAAAGTACAACAACAACAAAAGCAAAGTAAAGCATGACAGTGCATCATTTGAAGTTTAAACGAATGCATAGATTTTTGTTGTAATAACTAGATACACAATGAAAAAAAAAAGATATGCATAATATACAGGAGGTGTCAAATATGCAATACAACTGAAAGTAATAATAAAACTATGCATTAAAAGAATGGGGATCACAATTGAAACTACTAATGTCTGCCAGTTATCAAACTTGATTGCAATATTTTATTACACACATAGTAAAGGTACATTTTGAATAATACAAATTATAGTTGACACTAAAGGTTAATTTCTTAAGCAATCATTTATCTCATCACACAAGTCTAAAGCTATCTTTGTGTGATTTATCTAAGTTAAGAGAATGAATTGCAAATGACATCACTCTAACCATGTTAGATTATCATTCAAATTAGATTTTCGAAGAATGTAGTTATCCAAAAAGTTGTAGACGGTTTCAAACCTAATTAATGACAATAACAACAACAACATATATTAAGTCGCAATTAATCCTAAAGAGATGGTTCTCACCAGTAAATAGTAGCAAATATGTGGAAGGAATAGTATTAGCTCAAGATAAACCGTTGATCATAACCTATCACACAAAAGTTCCAATTAATAACTTGAAGTTCCATATTATCATATAATTTTCACTTGATAATCGAATGTTAAGACACTTACTTGCTAGAGGTTTTGGAATACCTCTTTGAAGACCACATTGGTGGTAGTGTTTAATGCTTTTCCTTCCTTATCATGTATTAAGATCTTCAATCCTTGTTTGCTTTGAACTCTAGAAAATGCCACGTACAATTGACCATGACAAAACACAGGTCTAGGCAAATATAATCCAACACTTGACAACGATTGACCTTGAGATTTGTTGATTGTCATAGCATATGAAACAATTATAGGAAATTGTCTCCTAATAAGTTTAAAATGCCATCGTGATTGGGAAGGAGACATAGACATTCGAGGAATATAAATCACATTTCCAATGTTCTTTCCAGACATGATCTTTGCTCCAATGACATGATTTGCTAGTCTTGTGATAATCAATCTAGTGCCATTACATAATCCTTCAGACTGGTCTAAATTTCTTAATAGCGTTACTGGAGTTCCAACCTTTAGTTTTATCTTATGATTGAGAAGACCTGATGTTCTAAGAGAGCTTAGAAATTCAGGGGTCAATGCTTCAAATACTTGGGTTTCAACTGCTTCTGATTTGTCAACAGAATCTGAGATTAGATATTCTTTTTGTCACCTACATTCACCAAAGATCATTATAATTGACTTATATAACAACTGAAATTGACTATAATATGATATCAATAAAGAATAAAAACAACATATTGAATAAATCACCTGGAATCAAAGAAAGAACATAGTCATTGATTTAATCAACAACTTCAATTGTTGATGCCAAAATAGCTCTAGACTGCAAAAAATCTTCATTTGTGTATTGCTCTACTAAATTAGGATATGTGCTTCGAACTATAGCATCTATGGGATCATTAAAATTTGTAATCAAAAAATGATCTGGAATTTTGATTGATGCATAACCATCATTTGGCTCAGATATTTTTCCATCTCCCACGTCCAATATCCATTGTGAAAATTCTCTAAGTTCTGTTGCACTGGTATTATCCAAACCATATTGTAGACGCATATTTTTTGTGAGGGTTAATACTTGACAATAATCCCAAAGATATGAAGCATTGATTGTTGCATGGACAATGTCAGAACGACTTCCTCTTGGAATGACTGGTAGAATTTGCCTGAAGTCTCCTCCAAACACAACTACTTTTCCTCCGAATGGAGAAAATGTATTATTGTCAAAACCCATGATGTCTCTTAAACTTTTGTCCAATGCTTCGAAACAAAATTTATGTGCCATTGGAGCTTCATCCCATATTATCAACTTTGTTAGTTTCAATAGCTCTGCAAGTTCACTCCCTTAATGAATATTGCATGTTGAGTTCTCTAGTGTAGGAACAGGGATAGCAAACTTTGAGTGTGCTGTTCTACCTCCAGGTAATAATAGAGATGCTATGCCATTGGATGCGACAGTTAATACAATATGACGTTGAGAATGTAAGGTAGAAGCTAAAGTTTTCCACATGAAGGTTTTCGCAGTACCACCATAACCATATAGAAAAAACATTCCTCCTTGTTGGTTGTTCACAGCTTGCATGATTGTGTCAAATATACCTCTTTGCTCATCTGTAAAAGTATTTAAAATATTCCAATAAATTAGTGTATATTATGAAATCTTAATCAATAAATTAAGTAATGTTGTAGCAAAGTCAATGTCAATTATATTACCTGTAAGAGAACTAAATAAATTCTGGAACTGATCATGTAAATCAGGCATATAATAATCATGTTCTGTGTATATAAGTCTATTCCCTAATTGACTTGTGATATATCCTTTTGGATATGGTATTGATGGATAGTCTTTTAGACTTTTTCTATTTTGTTGCAAAAACTTCTCAATCTCTAATAGAGTTAAATTTTGCAACTCTTGATCACTAAGCTGCAAATCTAAAAAGAGAAGAAATGCAATTTGATAAGTATTTACTATTTTAACCCAAGAAATATGACTTGTATGTGTAAAACAAAATATGAAGGAATATGTGTACCTTGGATATTAGACAATTTTCTTTGATCATAAAGAATTCCATCGCTAACCATTGCCAAGTTTGTTCCCACACATGCTCAGGCCTATTAATACTACTTGATAAAAGCATTGTGAAAAATAATTTTCTTAAGTAGTGACCTGATCCCCAGTCCTTAGCTTCTCTTATAGCTTCAATGTATTCTTTATCATCTTCAAGCAATCCCATTGCAAAACATGCTTCTCTGAAAGTTGAATATTGGATATGGGCAACAGTTCTAATGTCTTCATAACTACTTGGTCCTTTTGTTACAGTTAGCATCATTCTTAAATAGAATAGCTCACCAGTACTTGGAGGAACCCATATGAGTCTACCAATAGTATAACCTTTCTTTCGTGGTTTCCAACACCTTTTGCTAGGTACATAGACAAATCTTGAAACAAATTGTGCATAAGTCAAATTTCTGCCTTCAGAGTATATATTATTTGCTTGCATCCAAGATGTAAACATTGATTCTTAACACTTGGTTTTGAAAGCACTGAATCAATGTCATCGTGATCATTAAAGTACACAGATTGCTCATCTAGAAGGTGAAAGAACAACCTTTCAACTATTGGTGACCTACCATGAATTGGAAAAGAAAAAATTCTCCAACATGCCTCACACGGTGACACATTCCTGCAATCAAGATATTGTTTAAGCTCGTCAATGTTCTCACCATGAGATGCTCCTTCATCTTGTGTCAGAACAATAACAGTTGTAATTCGATCATATCCTTTGTTGATGTACTTGAATAAGTATTTGATCGAAGTATTTTGGTTACACCATTCCATGTTAATATGTGCTTGATACTTTAATAACAACTTTGGATTGTAAGGGACAACATGACAATTGTCAAGAGAAACACCATTTTTTTCAATTGTATTTCCATTATCTCTTCTCCTATAAACAGGATAACCATCTTGGTCAACAATTGTTAAGCTTTGGAATTTCTTAGGATAGTACCTAGAGCACTTGCCATCTTTCATGCATGGCGATGAGTTATTGGCAGAACCACATGGACCATGGATCATGTGAGTTTTCACTAAGTTGTATAACTCTTTCTCGCCTTCCTAATCTGGTATTTCTGCTGAAATTATTTTGTCAATATCCTCAGCAATAGGGTACTTGTTAGATGGATGTAGGAAGATAAGTATGTGTGCATGTAGCAACCCCCTTTTTTGAAACTCAATTGTGTACATATCTGAAAGTACATAGTGAGAAAATTCATATTAGTAAAATGACATTGCAATGGCCGCCAAGAAGTAATGAAATAAATTTTTGTGTATGATCAAATATGAAAGATACATACAAGTACTTTCCTGAAGACATGCTTTTACCTCAAATCTGTTAACAGCTCGTCAAATTTTATTTTAAAGACCCTTGATACTATATCAGGACGATCCTGTGGTTTCAAATCCATCGGTCCAAGTAACCTTTGAATTTCTGGCCAGTTAGGATTGCATGTAAATGTCAGAAATAAATCAGGAAAGCCAACAAAGCTACAAATAGCCATACCATCAAAGTATAATTGATCCATATATCTACGACTTCCTACAAAAGTGGAAGGTAATATGACTCTTTTGCCTTTGTTTGATCCTTGAGATTGAACATTGTGATTTGATTGATTCAAACTAATGTATTTATCAACTCTTAGTTTTGATTGGTTTCTCCTGATAAAAGATAGTCTTTCTGATTCCATCATAGTATAACCATCTACCACAAATAGTTGAAAGAGTCTTCTTGATCTCAGTAAAGTTTGTGCCTCATTTTTTCTGGATTGGAGTCTAAAACAAAGCCATTCTCTTATTGTAAGTCGATTCCTTTTACAGCTTTGAGAAGTACCTCTATCTCTATGAAGCACATCATGCTTGTACCCATCCTCATCGTAAGGAAATAAAAGGGGATATTGGTAACCCAAATAGCTTGCATGCAACTCATCTATTCTTTGAAGTTCACCACTTTGTGTCTGCATAATTATATCTCTTTTTGATGCCGTGTCAACATCACCAACAATAAAAGCAGCCACTTCTGAAACAGTAGGTAGATTATATATTCTACCATCAGTAGCTCTATCAGAAATAAGCTTTAGCCTTAGATCATGCACAAGTCCAGCTTGTAATCTTTCCTTAGCCATCCTAAAGGATTTTGCATGTACGTTATATTAATCTAGCATGGCCAACAATTTGCACACAATTTGTGGATCTATGTGGCTTTGGTTCCTATGAATCAATAAACAAACATATTTTGGTTAGATACTAATTATCAGATATCATGTAAAATCACTCTATGTTATAGTATGCATAAAAAATTTCACTCTAAAATATGTACACACCGTAATCCTTGAAGCCTATTTTGTATCTCATGTTCAGTATCATAAATGTAAAGTTGTGCATACTTTGGAGCATGACCAGGCATAGGCAATAGGCTGCCAATTCGATGGCATGATTGACCTTGTATCCTAATAGATGGTGGTCCTCTACCATCGTTAATTGACCTATCAAGTTTTGCCCTAGGTGATGTGAATGCAAACATCATGTTATAAACTCGAATATGCTATTGATAATTCTTGCTATCGGCTGAATCATTATCAAATAGAAGATGTTGAAGCAAGGTAGGCGGAGTGTTCAAAAGTGGTCGTTGAACTTTTCTGCCACCACAACAAAGATGATACTTAGGAGATGAAGTGTGTTTATGTTTTTGCAATCTTTCTTGGTACCATATATAGGCTTGACAATGTTCACATTGAATGAGTGGATCTCTAATATCAAAATATCCTATAAAGTAAATAAAATGTTAATAAGTAGTACACAATGGTCATTATCATGCATATTATAATATACCATACAATACCTTGACTAAGATTGGCAGGCTTTGTAGGATTGTCATTACCATATATTTCTTCTTAATCAGAACTTGAGTCGCTATCAGAACTTAAGCCTATTGAAATAGAATATTAAATGTTCATATAATTTCAGTATAAAGTCTAAATATACTTAAATTCTCCACTAAATCCTTAAATAGATTTGTTTTTGTTACCTTCAATTGGGTCAACATCAATACCAGAACGATTTTTTGCATCTTCAAGTGAAGCATATGTTTCTTCTCCAATAACATGTGTACTTGCTCTCAAAGGATGCCATGATGTTGGCATGGATATATTTTGGTATGATGAAGAGGAAGCTACATTGCAAGGATTGTCTACATCATCGTCACTAGCAAAATTTTGATTCATCTCAGAAAATTTGTTCATTAGATTGACACCTAACGAATCAATACGAATCGCTCTCCTTGTTCTTTGTGATGGGTGTTGGTTAGCACTTGACTAAGTATATATGCAAGAATTAGAGTTGAACTTGTTATTCAACTGAGTGTTGCTCTGGTTCCTCTCATTAAGGACATAAGAAGTGATGTCAGACAGTGGCGTCCTATTTCTTGATCTTTTTACAACTTCATTTCCAGCAACATCCATACACATGGCAACAATATGGACAGGACTCGCTATGCCATTAGCCAAATAAGATACCAAATTTGAGAAATCACTATAGGAATATAAAATTTTTGATCATTTATAGTATATAATAACTTAATCATACCATTGTTTGGTGGAAGATGTAAGTGTTGATTTTCACTTCCACTTCTAAATCTGTATGCATGTTTTTCCCGTAAAATAGATTTTCTTTTTAAACGTGCTTCTGATGTAGCATCTTTTTTTATGTTTTGTTCCTTATCCATGCTGTGGAGAAAAATCAATAGAACAACTAAGATAATATTAGACATCTTACAACATTTTTTTTTCTAAAAAGAAAGAATTGGAAAAGTCAACACCATGAGCTATGAGGTAGGAGGTATGTATTATTGATCATAAAACTGGAAAGTATATTTTTAATCATCAAATCACAATTTCTCAGGAAATAATAATAATCTAATTAAAAATGGAGATGGAATCACACTAATAATCAAATCACAATGTGATGTGAAGATCCCAAAAGAAAACCAAAGTTGTCCATCTTGATGTGGTGGAAGGAACTTTTCACACATATATTTGGTGCATTAATACTTGAACCACATTTGAGATTTGACCTTATTAATCTAAGTTTGGTTCCAAACTAAACACACCATAGTTAACCTTTTTATAACATATGTGGGACCTAAAAACAAATCAAGTGGTATCATTGAATTGTATTATAGAAACAGTCTTTATAGACTACATATGCATGTTTTCTTAGGAGCAATGGACTTTAAAGAACAAAGGCAAATCAAGTAGGAATTTAACAAAGATTAGTCAACATGCATATTCAGGAATTTTACTATAAGCTTACTCGAAAGATGAAGGAAGTCAGGTCAAGTTGCCAAAAAGCACCAATGAACACCAAAGGACTGGAGAAAGGATTTAGAAAGTAAAGTTTAGTTAACATGGTAAGTGGAATATATCTATCTGCATACAATGGAAAAGGTACAGCAAAGAAGAAGATAAAGGTACAGGAAAGAAGAAGGCAAAGGTATAAAATGGCAGGTAAGTTAGGTTCTTTTATATTTTTCTGTAATTTTACAATATTTTTATATTAAAACTTATACAAATTGATTTAATCACACAATCATATATAATTAAGCTATATGACTTGTTTTACTAACTACTAAATTCATATTTACTATACCATCTTATATTCATCAAAAAGCTAAATTGATCCCCTCAAAATATCAGATGGTTCATTAAATAGCAGAAACATGTTCACTACCACTTCTTATATTGCCACTAAGTGGAAATCAATAGAACCTCCCCAATTTTTCAACTCAAATTGAAAGTGGCTGTTATTTGAATCTTCAAAGGAAAGAAATTATAGTAACACCAAAATTTACTACTACTGCTATTAAGTCTGTCAGTCTATCAACAAATTGGTTCCTCTAATGGGGAATTCAATTGAGTAAATAAAATCCTCTTTGCAAAAGAATGGAGTAGGTGAAGTTGCCAAAAGAGCACCAATGAACACCAAAGAACTGCACAAAGGATTTAGAAAGTAACTACTCACTAACACCATTATGTGTAAAAATAAGCTACTAACTTAAGATTAGTTTGCACAGGTCAGGATGATATGAGATTAATGCCCCTCTAGGGTCATGTCTTTCATATAGACAACAGTACTCACTAACATCGATTAATACAAACAATGTTTAAGGCTGATAGTTGTATGTCCAGGTCAAGTTCAGAAATGGCAACCCACCTATTTTGCACTGTTAGATTTAACGCTGATTGTAAACTATGCCAAGGCTAATTGTAAAAGAAGCCAATGCAAACACATACTTATGTTGTAACAAAGAGACAAAATAGTAGAAATAATTATAAGGTCACATACAGTTTTTATTACCTTTTTAGAGTAGCTAATGAGACTCAATAGCTTTCTTGAAGTGAATCTGGTCTTACCATGTGTTAGGCATGAACAGAAGGCCCAGCTAGCATGACTGTTGCTTAAATTTCAATTTTAGCACTTCTTTTGCTTTTTTTCCTAGAGCACAATTATAGTTCAGTTTGCTCCAAACGCAAGCCTAACTGAGTGTCTGCTTTATAGCTGACGAAACCACTTCTTCAACAAACATCACAATCTCTATAATAGAACCCCCTCGGACACAGAAACAAAACACACACAAGTTAGTGAGAGATGAAAGCACTAAGACTAACTATTGCAAATAAAATAGAATTTAGAACATAAACCGCTTAAGAAAAATAGGAGTGCAAATCGGCTTTCACTGTGTCAAGATCAAGTAAAACAGGAGAAGAGACTCGAACCAATGTGCAATTTGTCACAATCACAGGGGTGGCCACATGCATCATTGAGCAAGATTGGATTCCCTTTCAAATGTTGTTCTTGCTTCAATGTGAAAATGAGATTTCTCCCGCTTGAGCGTTTAGACCGCTTGAGCGTTTAGACCGCCTAAGTTTTCATTCCTTCTGACAGCTATCGTCTTTACTTGCAGTAGACGGGTTCGCCAGTACGAGTAACTTCAATAACTTTTTTAGATTTATATTAAAATTAGAAAATGCTGTTACTATTATTATTACTATTACTATTACTATTATTATTATAAGCCTTCCACCTTAATGTAATATTGTAATATGAAAAAAAAATTTACCAAACATGTAGATCAACTGACACAATTATTCTAGCTAATCTAGTAGTGTCAACTTCGAGTCTTGAATATATAATTGCGTTAATTTTGTTGCCATAATAGTCTTATCCGACTTGAGCCATAGTTGTCTTATTGGACTTGAGTAGAAACACTTATCGTAGAAAATACCTGTAATCTCTAAAAAAAAATGAAAAAAGATATAATAAATGTATAATTTAAAATTATAAAATAAATAGCCATATATAACTTATAAAACTATCAAAACATATAATGATTCTATTCAATAAAAGTAAAAATCTATCTAAACTATTCATTGTTGATTTACTTGGTTCATTTTTTATGCACCAGGAGCTATTTTGGGCTTATAATGAGTGTAAAAATTGAAAAATTAAGTTTTGAATTTTGCACACCTATAGTATATGTTGTTCATTTATTTTTTATTGCAAGGTATTTATTTATTAAATAATATTTTTTTAAATGATATAAAAAATATCTAAACTTTTAAACTTAATCATAATATTGTTTATTTAAGTAATATAATATTTCTTCCCATTGTATGCCACGTGGTATTGTGTGCTCTCTTGTCTTTAGTGGTATAGATATAGGTGTTTTATTAGATCTTGATATCCATTTTGCCAGCTTGTGTGAGTTAGGATTAATTCATTAAATTCATGTTACTTTAAATTAGAATTTGGATAAATGGCAAGTAAGTTAGGTTCTTTTATATTTTTCTATAATTTTACAATATTTTTATATAAAAACTTATACAAATTGATTTAATGATACAATCATATATAATTAAGCTATATGAGTTGTTTTACTAACTACTAAGTTAATATTTACTATACCATCTTATATTCATCGAAAAGCTCAATTGATCTCTCAGAATATCAGATTGTTCATTAAATAGAAGAACCACGTTCACTACCACTGGTTGTATTGCAACTAAGTGGAGACCAACAGAACCTCCCCAAATTTCAACTCAAATTGAAAGTGGCTGTTATTTGAATCTTCAAAGGAAAGAAATTATAATAACACCAAAATTTACTACTACTGCTATTAAGTCTGTCCACATGTTAATTTTTTCCCCTTCAATTTTCTTTGTTAGCCTGTCAGCAAATTGGTTCCTCTAATGGGGAATTCAATTGAGTTAATAAAATCCTACTTTGCAAAAGAATGGAGTAGGTAATAATCATAAGCGAAATGATCATACTATTATTTTTTAAACTCACAAAGGACATATTTATTTGAATAACAGAACTGTTCAATAGATACCCTCAACTTCAACTCCATGCAACCATAATCTATACTTTTCTTTCTCATAATTTTACCTTAATTTGTCAATATAAATTCAAGACCTTTATATGTAAACTCATATAGGCTATGTTACAAATGTACCTATCTTTATTTTCATAATCTTACCTATAAAATATCTAATTACATCTAATAGGATTTCCATATTATAATTATAAGCACTTGCATTAATTTGTGATTAGCCTCTAATTACTTGAAAAATTAAAGTAATGATTAGATTAGCACATGATAATGATTCACTTGATATTTTCAATTAACTGGCACTTGATATTAGAACTTGGAACACCTCATCTGCCACATAAGAGCACATTTGTGTAAGGAACGTATACACACATATATATTTGAAAGCAAAAGCAAAATTATGTAACTCTTCTTTAATTGCAGAGAAGTAACAAAATGCTCTTATACATAGACCATAGGGTATCTGTATAAGGCAGATACTATTTCGTGGTGACTTTGGTATTTTTAATCAAAAGGGATTGTCTTAACTTAACCTGCAGACCATGATTGTGTTTAGTCCTTTATGCCGCATGTATTAAAATGTTTAGAACGTAATTCCTGCCACTGGTATGATATATGTGTGTGTCCTCTTAGACCTTATATGAATCGGGCTACAACCTTTGACAGACAGTCTAAGTTTAAAATCTTCAACCACTAACTATCTCCTCCTCATCTATTCATATTTTTACAAATTTCTTGCCACATGATTTTTTTACCCGTAGAATCACAAGGTGCATAGATAACAGAAACATCCATTCACAGTCCCTCCACTCAAATAAAATGATTTGCAAGAAAAATGTCTTTGACAAAAAAAAAAATATGAATCTTCCATAATACTAATAACCTTCTGTCTCTTCCTTCTTAAGCCTCAAAATTGTCCACACCCCCAAATACATGGAAGCACAGAAATTCCTATCTACCATCCCCATTTTATTTCTTGGATACATATCATATCTAACTCCTATGACTTAACCAAATGCTTTACTTTTCTTTTCTTCACTCTATGCTCAACCTTTCTCGTTGCTGCTTTAACTTTATTTTTTTCATTGCAAATATAGTCTTTTTCTAATACTTTGGATTCTTTACCTTTATAAACATTGATTCAGACCCGAAGAATATTGATTCATACCTAAAAAAAGATTGATCCATGAAGCATTATCTCTAATTTAAGATTGATCCAGCATGCAACAGTAGAATGACAAATATCCATGAAGCCATTATCTCTAATTAAAATTGGTATAGTATTTGATAGAGTAGCAAAAGAAAAAAATATAGCAAAGTGCTTACATGCTTGTACCACAAAGCAAGATTTGTGGTACAACAACAAAGTAGAGGGTGGTCTCCAACACTCCATCCCATGCCAAAAAAAAAGAGGTACACCAGAGAGTTGGAGAAAGATCAAGTAATGATCTTTTACTCCGTTTTGAACTACTTTGTCATCTTTGTAGATGACAGCTAAGTAGATGTCAAATCTTGAGTAAGGAGGAGGTCATCAAACTACATCTTAGATGATACTCTCTTGGCAGGAGTAACAAAAGCTAGCACATCAAGATCATGATCTGCTGTTACAGATAAAGATTGTTGCACAAACAAATGAACATGTATCAAGTTTCAACCATCACAAATTATGAAACTAAAAATAATACATGTTCATTCTCCCTTACAGTGTCATATTGAACATGTTCATTTTCCATAGACTTTCCCTTTTCAACTATGCATGTATCCTAATAAAAAAAACCACAGTATTAAAAGTAATAATAAGTTTTCATAATTGATATAGTTTGGAGTTTGTATACCTCATTAGGTGCAAATTGCTCCATTATTGATTGAATCAATTGTGCATCCTCAGACACCTTGAGTACAGATGAACCGCTAAAACTTGGTTGCATCTTGATCCTAAACGTTAAAGTCCTTCCAAATATTTCATCAAGGGGTTCTGGATAAGCCAATGGATCTTCTTCACCCTCCTTAATAAATAATATGACAAAAGTGTAAAATATTTAGACTAACATAAATAACATAAATAAAAAGGCTAAATAGATAGGTGCATCAATAATTATCATGTGCATACTTCAATCATTTGTTTTTTAAGATCAAGAGCTGACTTCCCTATAAGTTCAACACATTCACGATCCCACAAGACAAACTTTGCACGGTCTTTTTTATGATAGACCATGATCTCCAATCTATACCTATTAAAAAAATCATAAAGATATTAGAATCAACATATAAGATCAGAGTGTCAAGTGATATTAATGCAAAATGGCCAAAAAAAAAAAAGAAACAACCTTGGAATAGATTTCTCATTATGTTTCCCACATTTACATGTGAATGGCGCATTTTCCAATTCAGCTTTTTTATTGCATTTAGAGCACCCTTCATAGCTCCATCCACTTTTTCCAACAACAAATTTTCCAATTGTCCCAACAGTCACATAAGTTGTTTCCTGCTCACAATTTGAAGAATTAAGGCAATTAGAACAATAAATTATTAAACGATTCATCTTTTTTGTTAAGTAAATGAATTTAAAAGATACTTGGATAAGACCATTGATCTCGGAAATACTCTTCACATGTGCTTTATACATAAACTTGTCTTGTTCAGAAAATTGAGAGCATGCAGACATTTGGCTTAGCCTTTGACTATATGATTCATCGCCTTGATTTCAATCCAAGCTACAATAATTTCTCTCACATTTTTAATTCTATTAATACTATAAAAAATTTACATAACTATCTTCATCACTACTAAGTAATCTATACCTGTTTTTGAACTGTTGTATCTCTACAACATTTTCATTAATCAACAGTTTGGAACCATACTTTGTGTTTTGTATTGATGCAGGATATGTTCCTAACATATAAATGAACTTTAACATATCGTTTTAACCTTGTTGTTCCTTAATCTTTGCATGTGTCAAGATGATAACAATTGGACCAAAATCATGCCTTTCGTAAAAACTCAGCAATTTGGAGGCATATTCTTCCCAAAGAGTATAGGAAATCATATCACCACTACAATGTCATTTAGTTAAGTGAAGAAATGTTATAATAGGTGCAACACAAAAAAATAAGGAACTAATTGTTATAATAAATATAGTCAATCATATTACCTAAGATCTTTCATGGTAAATACAACCTTCTTTAGATTTGAGTTAGGTTGGGAATGCACAATTTCATGTAAAGCTCCAATCACATCTATACAAATAAAAATTTTATGCATATTAAGATTTTATGCTTATTATATGCGTATTGAAATATAAAAACAGAGCGAATGTAGTATCTAAACTTTACCTACTAATAGATCAGTATGCGAATTGCCACTAAGTACGTCATTAAACTTCTTAAATTGATATACATTAAGAGGAATTTCAGGAAGATCTTGCTGTTTGAGGGTTGTACCGCTCGTGAATTGCAACTTGAACGGATGGTCACAGACTTTATATTGTCCCTCATTACACAATACATCAAAATTCTGCATAACATAGGTATTATCTTCTTTCAGCTTTGACTTCCATGTCACCATCTCAGGATTTTTGACCACTGCCTGTATCTTATGGCCCTAATTTATGAAAATGCAACAAAGGTAAATAACTTTCATATAAATAACCAATATATTTGAGTCAAAACCCAACATGAAAAAAATAATAATACCTTTGCATCCATTAAGACCAATTCAATCAACCCTGGTTTTGGAGGGGTATGGATACAACAAAGAGATGTAATTCTAATTGCAAGCTTCCATGTTTTTTTTGTGTCATTTATCTCTTCGATATTGTTGAATTTACGCGACATAGTTGTGAAACTAAATATGTATAAGAAAGCACTATGGGGTGAGTATGTTTATTGAATAGGTGTGAATTCAATATGGAAATATTAAATCCAAAACATGGTATTTTTATGGAGCTATAACAGTGGAATAATTAACCATTCAATAAGAAAAATTGATAAATAAAAAAGTAAGGTCTTCCTCAACCGATATTAAATAATAAATAAAAAGTAAGGTCTCTATGTGGTGTTAATGAAATTTTATAATTGATTATCAAGTTTATTCTTCTTGAAACTCTCTACATCTTTTTAAAATGACATGGATCATTTAGTAATATTTTTTTCTCAAAACATAATTGATTAGCAAAATTTAAAAAAAAAGCTTTCAGGGTCATAATAATGTTGTGACAAGGACAAATTACCTAATTAGAGGCTCACAACAAAAAGATCTCCATTAAGTAAGTGTGAGGATTCCCAAGATACATGTTGCGTGAAAAAGAAGTATAAAAATAGGACATAGAAATAATAAGTAGAAGAAAGAGGAAAAGAAGGTAAAGAATGTCTATGATATTTTATAACAAAAAATTAATATCCTATTAATGACACTAAGTTGCCAAAATATGAAAGGATCATTAAATATGGTTAATTTAATTTTTGAAATGAAAACATGTAGAAATATTATATATTTTTTCTTCATTATATTATAACAAATATAAATATCTTATTTATGTAATTCTAAATTTTATATTATATCCATTTATTTATATGAAAAAATGTATAAATATTCTATTTAATGTATATATCTGTCTTACTCTTGCATATATATTCTCCATCTATAGTGTGATTTTAAAATTTTAATACGTGCTTAGCAGAGAACTGTTTCCAATGTTTTCTTATGACTGACAAAACTTATTGGAGGTCCCTTACTTTCAAGACCAAATACACCCTTTCCATTTTTTTTTGTACTATTTTTTGCTTTGGTCAAGCCTATCCCAAAAATCTCAAATTTCAAACTCCATTTTCTCCCTTTAATTATATTCCTGACATGTTTAAGGAGTTTTTTATATTGTGTATAAAAACAAATGGAGGTCCTTGTAACTCACATTTGAGATTTGACTTTATTAACCTAATATTGGTTCCAATGTAAACACACCATAGTTAACCTTTTTTATATAATATATAGGATCTAAAAACAAATAAAGTGACATTAGTAACACTGAAGGTATAAACTGTATCTTAGAAACAGAGATTAGTTAGCATGCATATTCAGGTATATTGCTATAAGCTTACTCTCAAGAGATGACGAAAGTCAATTTTAGGTCAATTAGCCAAAAGAGCACCAGCAAACTCCAAAGGACTATAGAAAACATGTATAAATTAAAGTCTAATTACCATAGTAAGTGGAATATATCTCTCTGCATACAATGAAAAAGAATGAAATAATTCCAACTACTTATATATATCAAAAAGGCATGCACAGTAAATAATAATGGAGGAAAATAATGCACCAACAGGGATTAATTGTACCATTGAAATATTAGTAAAGATATGGGAATGAAGAAGGCAAAGAAAAGTGGCAGTGGAAGTTAAACTTCAAATTAGGTCAAAGACATTGAAATAGTAACACTGAAGGTACAAACTGTGTCTTATAAACAGAGATTAGTTTGCATGCATATTCAGGTATATTCAGATGTTTTTAGATCCTATATATCGATTTTGCCAGCTTGTGTGAGTTAGGATTAATTCATTAAATTCATGTTACTTTAAATTAGAATTTTGATAAATGGCAAGTAAGTTAGGTTCTGTTATATTTTTCTATAATTTTACAATATTTTTATATAAAAACTTATACAAATTGATTTAATGATACAATCGTATATAATTAAGCTATATGACTTGTTTTACTAATTACTAAGTTAATATTTACCATATCATCTTATATTCATCAAAAAGCTCAATTGATTCTCTCAGAATATCAGATGGTTCATTAAATAGTAGAACTACGTTCATTACCACTTCTTGTATTGCAATTAAGTGGAGACCAGCAGAACCTCCCCAAATTTCAACTCAAATTGAAAGTGGCTGTTATTTGAATCTTCAAAGGAAAGAAATTATAGTAACACCAAAATTTACTACTACTGCTATTAAGCCTGTCCTTATGTTAATTTTTTTCCCTTCAATTTTCTTTGTCAACCTGTCAGCAAATTGGTTTCTCTAATGGGGAATTCAATTGAGTTTCAAAAATTCTACTTTGCAAAAGAATGGATTAGGTAATAATCATAAGTGAAATAATCATACTATTTTTTTTTTTAAACTCACAAAAGACATATTTATTTGAATAACAGAACTGTTCAATAGATACCCTTATATAGGCTATGTTACAAATGTACCTATCTTTATTTGCATAATCTTACCTATAAAATAACATGCTTCTAATTACATGTAATAGGATTTCCATAATATAATTATAAGCCTTTACATTAATTTGTGATTAGCCTCTAATTAGTTGAAAAATTAAAGTAATGATAACTATAAGCTTACTCGAAAGATGAAGGAAGTCAGGTCAAGTTGGCAAAAGAGCACCAATGAACACCAAAGGACTGCAGAAAGGATTTAGAAAGTAAAGTTTAGTTAACATGGTAAGTGAAATATATCTATCTGTATACAAATGGAAAAGATACAGCAAAGAAGAAGACAAAGGTATAGAAAAGAAGAAGGCAAAGAAAAATGGTAGGTAAGTTAGGTTCTTTTATATTTTTCTATAATTTTAAAATATTTTTCTATTAAAACTTGTACAAATTGATTTAATGATACAATCATATATAATTAAGATATATGACTTGTTTTACTAACTACTAAGTCCATATTATAATTATAAGCCCTTCCATTAATTTGTGATTAGCCTCTAATTACTTGAAAAATTAAAGTAATGATTAGATTAGCACGCGATAATGATTCACTTGATATTTTAATTAATTTCCACTTGATATTACATTGAAGGTACAGACTATATCTTAGAAAACAGAGATTAGTCAGCATGCATATTCAGCTATATTACTATAAGCTTACTCAAAAGATGATGGAAGTTAGGTCAGGTCAATTAGCCAAAAGAGCACCAACAAACTCCAAAGGACTGCAGAGAACATGTATAAATTAAAGTTTAATTACCATAGTAAGTAGAATATATATCTCTGCATATAAATAAAAAAGAATGAAATAATTCCAACTACTTATATATCAAAAAAGACATGCACTATAAATAATAATGGAGGAAAATAATGCACCAACAGGGATTAATTGTCCCATTGAAATATTAGTAAAGATATGGGAATGAAGAAGGCGAAGAAAAGTGGCAGTGGAAGTTAAACTTCAAATTAGGTCAAAGATATTGAAATAGTAACACTGAAATTATAGACTGTATCTTATAAACAGAGATTAGTTAGCATACATACTTAGGTATATTGCTATAAGCTTACTCAAAAGATGAGAGAAGTCAATTCAAGTCAATTATCCAAAATTCAGGTCAAGTTCAAAAATAGCAACCCACCTATCATGCACTCTTAAATTTAAATTTGATTGTAAAATAAGCCAATGCAAATCTCTGCTTTGTCAAAAACACATGCATAATCACTTTCTTTGAAAATTTTCTCAAGAATGAGAGCTCATAGTTAACCTAATATTGGTTCCAAAGTAAACACATCATAATTAACCTTTTTATAATACATGTGGGACCTAAAAAAATCAAACACTATCAGAAGGAACAAATTGTATCTTAGAAATAAAGATTAGTCAGCATGCATCTTTGCCATCAATCCAAAACGTGGTATATGACATTTTTATATAGGCACAACAATTGCTATTTAGTTAAAAACTAAACAAAACCCAAGTTTTTTTCTCATGTCCCTCAAGCGTATAGAAAGGAAAGCAAAACCCTAAAAACCAACAACAAACCCAAGTTTTATCCCATGTCCCCTAATCTTAGACTTAGTTTAGGAAAAAAAAAAAACCTAAAGCAGAAAACAGAGAGCTTAAGTAGAGGTTTTCCAACGGTGTAGGTGGTCATTTGAAAACCTGAAAAAATTCAAATGGAGAAGAGAAAATGTAAATGGAGAAAGAAAATCCTAAGAAAATAAATGGAGAAGTGAAAAGTAAATGGAGAAGACAAAAACTTAGGTCTTACCTTCAACCACCCGACTTCAAAATGAAGAATAAAAGCTCCTTCTGCTACTCTTTCTTCTGCTGGGGGAGATAACGTGAACATGAAGAGTATTTCAGATGGGACAGATAGAAAAATTTAAATTAGAATAAAATATATATATATATATATTGAAATGGACAGAAAACAAAAAAGAGGAAGAGTGTAATGGAGTGACACGTATAAGATAAGGGTAAAATAATAAATAGAAGAGCTGTTACTTTTCTTATATAGTAAATAGATGGTCCACACAAATGGGGTGAATAATAGAACATTCAACCGTCAAATCGTCTGTGGGGAATATGGTGCTGCTGTCTTTCTCGCGGATATCCCACATTGTTGTCGGTAGCGTCTATAAAAAGCCATGCTCCTACGTACTTGTGACTCACTGAACTATAATCAAGAGTATTCCCATGTCTCTAACTCATTCCAAAGTCCAAACACTTCTCTGTCTCGGGTGTTTCTAATACTATGGCTGGGCTCGGGCACAAAAACAATTTTTCTAGGTCGGTGGCGGGAGACCGTTCAGCACTTTCCGCAAACCTTTCACCTGCAGTTCGTTCCAGGGAGATTTCAGAGGATGAGCCAAATGCCAAGCGTCTAAAGCTCCTTCCAAACCTCAACGAACCAGTCGTTCTTCTGGATCTGAATCAACCACCTCCCGACTCTATTATTGACGTGAATGAGGTAGAATTATTTTAGTCAAAACTTGATCTTCTTATTGTTTTGCACCACCCGCCATTGTCATGATTCTTGTATGTGTGTCCATGGAACTTATATTCTGACAATGTTAAGTGCAATTTATTTTCAGCTTCGGGCGCTGGCTGCTGCTGATGAAGGTGCTGCTCCATCTGGGCCACCTGAGATATACGAAGTTGAAGGTGAAAGCAGCTTCACCACTAGCTGGATCAAATCCATCTTCAAGAAGGTCCTTATTTGGCTATGGAAGTCTGAGGACAAAGAGGATGCCACCGCTGTGTAGCTCCCAGGATTTGGAGTTGCACGTGCCGCGTTTTATGTCCTTTTTTCCGTGCTGGTATTGTGTGTTTCACTTTTTCAAACATTTTTTTTCTAATATTTTTTGTTATTAGTTGAAATTTATTAAAAATCACAAGTTTTGGTGAATTTTACTTCTAAATTAAGAGAGAAATTATTAAATAAAAAATGAGACTTATCAAAATTTGTAATTTTTAATAAATTTCAACCAATAATAAAAAATGTATTAAAAAAAAGTGTTGCTAGTATTTTTCTTTAGTAATAAGGTGTTTGGTTCAGCCTCCAGAAATACAAGACTCACATCAAGATGGGAGGGAAACATTGTAGCTTCTGCGTAAATTGTGAAACTGACGCAGAAATATTAAGGAATGTACGTAGGAAGTAAACACAACATAATTCACTTTCCTTTCCATAGTAATTTACAATTGCCTTTAGGACGTCACCTCCAAGTTCCGAATTGGAGATATATATGTAAAACTATTTTGTATTCCCCCGATTTTGAAGGCCATCCTTGGTTTGGAATAATAAGGCACGTGCGACGTTTATTATTAAATTTTGTGTCCCTTTTATTTCGGTTTATAATTTGTGCTTGTCCTTTCATTTTATTTTCTTTCCATAATTTTTTTTTCTTTGGATACTTAAAAAAGTCCGACAGTGTCAAAATGCTGAAAAATGGGATGGGATTTTCCTAAGTGAAAAAAAAATGAGATTCTTAGATATTAAGATCTCATCATTAATTTTTTTAAAATATTCACTTTATAATAAAAATATATTATATTAATAAAATATTTTGAAGAATTAGGATTGATCTCATACAGTGAAATTCAGTCCCGCTGAAGAATAGATATGCTTTAATGGTTTTGTCTCAGTTAACGCGGTGTAGCAAGGTATCAAACTTTTTGTAATAATTAATATTAGTACAGTTTTCATCATAATTCTGTGCGGCTTTTGACTCCTTTGTGTCTTTTGTTTTTCTTAAATTCCTTATGTCAAGTTAGTCAAGTTTTGCGAAGATTGAACTTTCCCATCCTTCCCTTTCACAGTACATAAAAATAAGAAGAAAAGATTAGAAAAAATAGAAATAAAATACATATGTTATTTAGATAGATCGAAATAAAAGGAAAACAATCTTTTTAATTATTTAGATGAACAAAAAAGAAAGTAAAAATAAATAAATAAACCGTATTAGAAATATTTTTATACTTATTAAAAATTAAATTACGTAAATTAATTAAAGAAACTTTTACTTTTGAAAAGAATATATATATATATATATATATATATGGGTCAGGATTCGTTGACACTAGGTGTCAAAATTAGTCAAATTACATTTTCAATAACTTTTTGTAAAATGCATATTTAACCAATCTAACCATTGAATTTGATGTTCTTATTAATTAGATTAAATATACAAAATTTCATATAATTCTAAAATTATTTGGTAGTTCATCGCATCACTTTATTTTAACGTATAATATGATATTAAAATATATGTAAATACTCAATGTTAGTTAAGATATCTAGCAAAGTCTAAATTATGTGAAATTTGATATATATGATCATGAAGATAATATCACACAATTCAATAGTTGGATTGATTAAATTTGCATTCTACAAAAAGTTATTAAAGGTGTAATTTGACTAACTTTGACACCTGGTATCAACGGATCCTGACTCTCTCTCTCTTTCTATATATATATATATATAATGTGTCAAACACTATCTTAGTACCGCATGAGAAAACCCCGGCCCTTTTGTGCAATAATCTGTGTAAATGGTAAAAAAAAGTCACTTGTGGAGCTGTTTATTTGCATAAAAAAGGTCATAGCCACTTACTCCATGTTGGCAATTTAAAAAAAAAATATATTAATATAGTAATTTAAAAAACAAATTACACTAATTTGGTAAAAAAAAAGGGGGGGGGTGTGGGCGGCTATTACTGTTTCCAATTGGGCTCCTAGAAAAGGGGTGGCGGCCATGGGTGGAAAACATCATGCATGCGTCTAAAGACAGAATATCTAGGATCGCGAGCTGTCCAATAGAATCGTTACTCGTGCCAGACGCTTGTTTTTAATTTCATTTTAGGGAATAAAAAAATGGGTCTCCGATCCTGTCGTTTTTCTGAGCCAGGTAGGGTTAGTTGGTGCCTTTTCCAGGGCCCTGTTTACTGCAAGGTGGTTTGAACCTTTGTTTTTATCTCTCTCTTTTTTTCTATAAAATTATTTTTAAGATAAAAGTTTCTAAACATAAATCACTTCAATTCAAACTTAATTTTAACTAAACCAATTTTGTATCTGAATCAAAAAAAAAAAAAAAGCTGAATAAGAAAAAACCAAATTTGCAAACTCTCACTCAAATTAATATGAATGGGTATAGAAGGGGGTTTTGTCCTGCTTCCTAGGCCTAGATATACGTAACCACATAAATACAATGGTAAAGCTAATGCGGGGCCCTTACTAAACATTTATTTTATTTATTTATTTGGCTAAACATTAAATATTTCTTTTAACAGAATTAACATTTAAATGCAAGATTTCACCTTCATGCAATGATGGAAGATTGATACTAGTAAGGATTTAGGGATGGCAAAGCGGGCCAACCCACTCCCACCCCGCTCCTCCCTGCCATCAACCCGCCTAAAGTGGGGCGGGGGCAGGCTGACCAGCCGGTAGAAGGTGGGTTGAAAAATATGGCCCGCACCCACTTAGATGTGGATTGGTGGGTTGACCTGCCGAAAGATAAAGGACATGTTGGTGGGTTATAAAATAACGAGTTGATCTATCAAAAAAATTCAAAATAAAAGAAAGAAAATAGGAAAAATATTTAAAAAAGGCTTAATTCATTTCTTTTTAACACATCATTCATTTTATTATCTGTATATATACATATTATCTATTTTTAATTATATAAAAATAAAAATTTATTTATATACACCTTAAATATTGGTGGGTTAGGGGGTGGGTTAGGTGGGTCAACCCAACGAACCAACCCACCCCGCCTTCAACCCGTCAAGTTGGCAGGTTAGGGCGGGTTGGTGGGTTGAAATACCTAACCCATCCTGCCATTTTTGGCAGGTTAGGCAGGTTGACCTGGTAGGTTCAACCCATTTTGCCATCCTTATAAGGATTCATCTTTTGTATACTTTACAAGCTAGAAAATTTATTTTATAATGAATTTTTCTTAACATTTATACAATTAAATATGTGCAAATCTGTGTGGAATTTTTACATATTATTTTGTATAAGGTATTAGGACGCTCGATTTTGATAACAAATACTATTATTATTATTAGGGTTTAGCTAAAATGTACATGGATACACATGTTAAGAGACATCTTCATTGTTAATAATGAAGATTTTATGTTATTAGATAAGAATATATTAAAGAGATAAAACATTTAAAATTGAGGAAAAAATTATGGAAATGAATTATTTGAATTAAGACAATGTTTATTAATTTGATATGATCTGTCAAAATTAAATTCAAAAGCAGATTGTAATTAACTAAATTTAAATAATAATATTTGAGAATATAAAAAAAATATAAAAAGTTATAAGATACTTGATAGGACCATATAGTCATCCTTTTCATCCTCTTTTTTTCGCTTGCTCTCTTAGTTCTAAATTCTAATGTAATTTTACTTAGAGGTCAGATTGTTGTTGACATGTTGAGCATTTACTCTTATACTCGTTAATAATAATAACAAAAAAAATTGATGTAAGAAAAATCAAATTACTTTTTTTTCCCCCTGAACGAAAGGGGCTAAAGCCCAGGAAACAGAAAACGACTCACGGAAATACACAGTGGCTGCAGCATCAGCCAATAATCCAATGAAAATCAAATTACTTATTAGAGGAAGATAATTAGTTCTAAATATTCTCTCGTTCAAAAATGAGTATTTAAATGTATAACATAAGAACATATATGTATCGTGATATTATATTTGAAAATTAAATGCAATTGCAAAAATAAAATATAATGAAAAGGATTTAAATAAACCAAAATTTCATTTGCACTTTATAAAGTTAAAAAAGTATACATTCATTTATTGTTTTTTCTTTTGTTACCTACAGTGCTCCTGTTGAAACATTTTGTAAATGTCTCGAGCTTTGAAATTATGAACATGTTCTTCTAATACAAACGCTTGAATAAATTCCGTTCACTACTTTTCTGTTAGAGGAGTGCTAGTAACATACTCTCTAATACACTCCTTCTAATACATACTTTATTATTGGTTGAAACTTATCGGAAACTACAATTTCATATGAGAGAGTTATTAAATAAGATGTGGGGGCCCGCAAATTTTTGTAATTTTCAAAAAATTTCAACCAATAAAAAAAATATGTTTAAAAAAATGTGTCAGAGAGTATGTTGTTAGCATTTCTCTTCCTGATATATCACTATCACATGTTTAAAAATAGCCATTATTTAATTTTTTTTGGGTATTTTTCGAGAAGATGGACGTGTAATGGTGCATTGTAGCTTATAATATAATATTAAATATGACGGAAGCTCAAATAGAAAAATAAACCTTGAAAACAAAATCATATATGGTTGAACTACTGGGGTTTTAGCTGCTAGTGGATAAGCACAAGATTTGCTAGCCCAGTTTCCAAAAGCTCATTGTAGATATCCTAAGGACATAGAGATAACTCTTATTACTAGTTTTGGCTCAATTTACTTAAACGTAAAATTAATATGGTTCATGACATGATACTATAACATCTCCGATTTATTTGATATATAAAAAAAAATCTCCCATTTATTTCTGATTAAATCAAATTTATCTATAATTTGTATAGAATTTTGCTTTTTAAAAAAAAAAAAATTAAAATAGATGTGGCCTAAGCAAAGCATCGTTTGTCTGTATGGTTTGGTAGCACTGTTCAATTCTGGTCGTGAAAAAGACTATTACTTCCTTTGTGAATGAAGGTTTCATAATTTTTAATGTCATTTGAGAAAACGCAAGTTTTCACTGGCAATATTTGGTGTGCGTTTTGTTTTTATGAACTCTCACATTTAACAAGTAAATAAATATTTGGAAACTTTATCTTCATAAAGAAGTAGCCGTTGAAGCAGCTACATATTAGTTTAAAATTATTCTGGTCTCTACTTAATGTGTTATTCTTAGTTATCTCAATGAAAGCAAAGGAAAAGTTATTAAGTCTTTTGTTTTATCAGCTAATTGAAAGCAATGCCAAACGCGTTACATCTTTTGTGCCAGGGTGGTTTTCTGCTTGCTAATGCCGATTATATTATATAGTATAAGCTGTAGAGCTTTCTGAATGAAGGAGCAAATAATTTTCCTTGAGGCAGAAACAATAAGAATTTGTATGAAAGAGAGACCTGTGGGTACTGCGTTCTTGCCAGAGTCGGTAATTATCCCAAACAGAGGATCCATATCAGTCTCTTGTGCTTCTTTTCCACAAGGCAAAAATATCCACTTTTTTTTTGGTTTAGTTTGCTCTTATATAAATTAGGTTTAATTACTCATTTAGTCCTTATATTTGTACTGTGTTTACGTTTTAGTTTCTATACTTAGAAACTATCCGTTTTAATCTCTATACATACACTTTTAATATCGTTTTAATTCCTACAATCAAGTGTGTCTTAACTCCATTAAATAAAACTGTCACAAAATAAAAATTGACGGTCTATAAGTATCACAAATTTTCTAGCAATTATTGAACTGCTACCAATTGGTCTCATAAAATAAAAAATGCATAACATTTATAGCAATTTTACACTAGCAGAAAATTTGTGACAATTTTACATTGCTAATTTTCATTTTGTAGCAGTTTTACCTAACAGATTTAAGACACTTGTCAGTAGTGATCAAAACGATATCAAAAATGTATGTGTAAGAACTAAAATAAATAGCTTCTAAATATAGGGACCAAAACGTAAAAATTGTGTAAGTATAGGAACTAAATGATTAATTAAACCTATAAATTATAATTATAATTATAATTTTTGCCATATTAAAATATTGATTATCTGTTAAGCAGTCCGATGTCAATTGCTTACAGAAGCTATGCTTTAATCCTTTAGAAATTAATTTAATTTGTATGTTATTATTTTTCCTATTGCATAGATTTTGGAACCTGTTCGTGATAGTGAAAAGCCTATTGCAGAGCTAATGTCCATTGGGAAACAACTTCAGGGAAGGTATTATGTTAATTTTCATCATCTGATTCTGATCTCCTATGCTCTTTAATTGTTTATTTGTTTTGCCCTTCCTATATAATAGTTTCTTCTCTTTAAATTGATAAAATGCTGCTCTAAAGAAAGAGGAATGAACCGTTTTTTAGTTTAGAACAGATGTAAATTTATCTTCTTTTTTAACAGGAGACAAGACAACTTTAGAGGACCAATTTGAATTTTACTCTTTAATTTATTTTATTCTCTGAGCCATAGGTCGTTCTCTTTCTTGATTGAGGATCCATTTGGTTAAACTGAAGGGACTACAAGACAAGATCAAACTGGACCCTATTGACCTTCAAAACAGGCCTGTTTGGTATAAGGAGAAAGTCTACCCTGAAAACAAGGTGTTTGACTTGTTGATTGAGGGGAAAATAAATTAGTCTATGATCAGGTAATTGATCGCGACTTTCTTCTTATGTATAGGTGCCATCACTGGAGCACAATGGGAAGGTCTTGGGAGAAAGTCTCGATTCATCAGATACATATATGGCAACTTTGAAGGGTCATCTCTAGTTCCTAGTGTAAGAACTGCACATTCTCCCCTGGCATGCAGAATAAGACGAGGCAGAGATTATGCCCATTATATAATGAGTTTGCTAGGTGTTTAATTTTATGTAATGTTGTCTTTTGATTAGTTTGTGTCCATCATATATAAGCTGCGCAGATAGTAGGAAAAAAAAAATTAAAGTGGTTCATTTGAGGTTTATACTTATATCTTTCTGGTTTGTATGTAATGACACTTGTTCCATGGTTCTTTGCATTCGTGTAATATCCTCTTGTTGCTCCTCTTATTTACCAAGGAAGAAAATGTTCCATATTTTTTATGTATAAGAAATATTAAAAGTATTTTATATTTTGACTTTAATAGACATGTACTGTATAAAATTTTTACTTGTCAACTAATTAGAAATCATTCTTGGTTTTTATTATGTAAAAGTTTCTACTTGTCAGCTAAAAAGTCTCGTGAAAAGTAGGAACGAAGACTGTGACGACTATTTGAACTAGTTTCGAAGGCTTGATTGACCTTTGAGAGTAATAGCCTGTTTGGATTCCCATCCTCATTAGCTTGATGCGCATCACTAAGGGGGTACATGAGTTGAATTTGGCTAAAACCGTTACCCAAACCGATCAAAATAATATGAGTTGGGCTGGGTTGGATTTATGCAATTTTTTTTGTCAAACCTGAACCGAACCAATGCAATCATTAATGAGTTGGTTTGAGTCAGTCAATTGAGTTCCTATATTTAAATTTGAAAAAAAATATTTTTTCTTATAAATTTTAACACATTATAAAGATATTTTATTTAGTGAGCTAAGATTTTTTGATTGAGTTTGTCGTGTTTGTTAATTAGTGAACCAAAGGTGTTTTTGTAACTTTGTTATTCACTAATTATTTATATATAAAAATAATAGATTTAATAAAATGCCACGTTAGTGGGTTGGGTTCACGGGTTTGTGGGTCTGAAAATCAAAATTCCATTACCCAACCTATACTTGAATAGGTTGGGTCTGGTTTGACCCAAACGCAAAAAAAAAAAAAAAAAAAAAAAAAAAAAAGAAGCCTAGCCAAAGTAATTGGGTAGATTTGGATTCACGGGTTACTCGTACCCGTGAACACCCCTATGCATCACCAAAGCAAAAACGGTTGCTTTTGAGTCTGTTTTGACAAAAACGCTTAAACGAACACGCAGTAAATTTGGCTAAGGCACCCTCGCAAGGCAGCGTAGGGTAAGGATTTGTTTGCGCCGTGATGGTCATTTCTCAACAGGTGCTTATAGTGGGGTGATAATAAGGGATCACTCACACATTTGTGCGTTTGCACTATAGTTTTTAGCAACCTCACCATTCGTTTGCATTATAGTAGAAGTAGAGCTTTGGGTACCAAAAATTGTATTCACTTGCTGGCTTACTTATTATGGAGCTAGGATTTAATTTAATTTGAAGCAAAGAGAAAAGGAACACTATGACATGTAGTAACTAGTTGGACGCTGCTATTCCCACCACATTTTTTGCTTTTTTCACCTCTTTCTTTTTCAAAAACCTATGAAAATATTTTTACTCTTATCCCTTCCCTTCCGACATTCAAAAACTTCTCACTCCTCTTCTCCTTCCGACTCTCGTCAGACTTCCCTTCCCCACATCCCACTGCTTTCTCTTCCTTCCTCTGAGTCCCTTGTTCATCACTAGAGCTCCTGTTTCGTTGCCACAATTTCATCAAAAAGCCACATTCGTCAACTTGTGAGTTCACCCTTTTTTTTTAAGTTTTAGATTTAACAAAATCACGATTCCATTGTGTAGCAATCGTGATTCCATTGTGCATCTTGACCAGATACACAACAAAAATGAAATCATGATTCCATTATGTATTGTGTGAATTTTAAATTAAATTTTTATTTAATTATGTATATGATTTTAATGATTTAAATTATTTGTTTTTTAAATAGTTTTTATTTTAATGAATTAAATAATTTAATTTTTTTAAAATTAAATTTTATTTAATTATTTATATGATTTGAATTATTTGTTTTTAAATAGTTTTTTATTTTAACGAAATAAATATTTTAAGTTATGTGTTTTTAAATTAAATTTTTATTTTAATTATTTATATGAATTTAATAATTTAAATTATTTGTTTTTGATTATTAATTATTTAATAACTAATTTTCAGGTTCATTATGCCACGCACGAGGTTTGGTGCCCTTCGTCCTGGACGGGGCCCTCTGCCAAATGATGCATCAGGCACATCTAGGCGTCCACCGTCTATTGCATCTGCATGGCAAGCGAGACAAGCTGCAGTAGTTAGGGAGCAGCGTAGATAGCAACAGCAACATGAGGAGGAGGTAGATTATGATGTACTTGAGGCAAAGCCTGAGGTACAAGAGGCAGAGTAGCTTAAGGCAGATTTGACTCATTTGATTGTTGGATCTCCATTTCTAGGAGGTCCTGTAGACCTATCACTGCTTAGGTCCTATAAGGACCATATTGTAGGACGCATTTGGCTTGGCCAACCTTGGCGTGAGATGGAGCTCATTATCCATGGGGGTATGGTGTTGCTGATGTTGACGGACCCGTAGGTGGCGAAATTTGTGTGGAGTTCAAGTCTCGCCTAATTGATAGAGGCACGGTATGTTGCTGCCAACAAGGACATGGTATATGCATTTGTTAAGACGTGGCATAAGGACACCAGCTCCTTCCACCTTCCAGTGAGGGAGATGACCTCATCTTAAATGATGTGTCATGTCTCCTGCATTTGCCTAGTACAGGCAATGTGTGCAAGCACAACTATTAAAGCCACGATGAGGTCATTGGGTTATTGATGAGTGAGCTAGGTATTGCATATGCTAACGCACACACTGTGACAGCGAAAGGAGCTCGCGTGGAGTTATCCTGACTGAGGGACACATACCGTGCACGCGTTAGAGTTGGGGAAACGACATTCGCTATGAGAGCATATCTCTTACATATTGTCGGCTACATGATATTTACACATGTCCAGGTCTACTATCTGGACCTCTTCCACGAGCTACAGGCATGCGTAAGATATTCTTGGGATTCAGCTGCGCTGGCATACCTATATGACCAGCTTAGCATTGCCAGCCTTCGTTCTATAGCACAGTTTAGAGGATTCATAAGCCTCCTGATGGGATGCTTTTGTATTTTAGGGTTTATATTTGTTGAGGTTTTATTTTGCTTATGAAATTTAATTTATTAATTTCAGTGACAGGTGTGGATCTACGAGCACTTCCCTATCGCTGTTGAGAGAATGTCGACCGTCCGTTACTTAGAGCAACATCTCACCTCTGTCAGTGGAAGGCAACGAAGGGCACAGGTCTTGCACTAGGGACCATGCAAGCACTAGACCAGTTACAGATGGACGACATTGTGTGGGTGCCATATGACGCACACAGGGTCGTCACCCATTAGAGTCCATCTCACTCTACTTAGGCTTCATCCGCTACAGTACCCAGATGCGTGCACATTTGTTAGAGAGGGTCCTGAGGTAGTTTAGCTATATCTAGGGGATCCCTTGCCTATTGATTAGTGAGTTTAATGACTAAGAGGGTTGGGAGGCGCACGTGGTCAAGAGAGGAGCGCTTGTGCTGCATGAGGCTTTGTGGAGCTACACGGATGGCTACTTTGAGTGGTTCCACCAAGTATGTCATTCGTATTTGATTCCTCAGGGATTGGGAGACCCTTCGCGAGGCCCTCTACAAGTTCCTGTGCCGCAGCAGCCCATAATAGAGTCTTCATCCAATGACTCTCATTCATGGGAGGTAAGCATCCATATCTTTATATTATTTTTTTAAAAGACAATGACATAATTTTCAGTAAAGTTTGCATTTCTTGTTTTGTAGGCACAGTGGGAGACGGCCTTGTGGAGTGTTTGTTGCATCTCCGGGTGGTGCCTAAGGGCACAGATGGTGATAGGATGATCCAGGAGACATTAGCCATTGCTCAGTCAAGCATGGCCTTTGGGTTCACCAATCAGAGGAGGAAGTTAACCACCATATCTGATGCTTGACTTTTTTTTTGTTTTTTACTGTTAGATCCTTTTTAGTATTTTATACATTATGTATGGACCTTATTATATATATTTTTGGATTTTATAAATGTTTTGGATTTTATATACGTTACACTTATTGTGTTGTAGGTATCACTATTACGTTATTACAATTATAGCATGCGATACAAATAAAAACAAACAAACGATACATAAACAATAATATTCCATAAATTAAAAACCACTTTTATATAAATTCGACACAAATACAAATAACAATAAAGAACATGCATCGCCATGGTTCATTCAAACTAACAGCTGCTTGATCGTTGGAGTTGGTTGACACCTCAAGTTCACATGAGCACGCGATGATCTCTTCGGTAATTCATGGTTGACGCAAACGAGCAAAGATCTTTTCAAGAGATCTACCTAACGTAGCGTACAACTCAATCGGTGCAAGCCTACAAAGTTGGCCAAAGATGGACAACATCCTTACCACATCCTTGTCGTGTTTAATGTTTATAGACTCGTAATGAACACAGCCATCCCCTACAGGTATAGGTTGACGGTATTGAATATCAAGTATTTTTCTGCTACTTCCAGTCACATCCTAAATTTTTTTCTTCAAAGTAGCAACCGTCATGTCCTCAGTAACCCTGAGAAAAGCAGGACCATAAGGACATTGAAACAAGACCCCTTTAGATGTTGTTGTCATTTGACCATCATAATACATCACAACAAGGAATCTGTCCATCTTCAAAAGAGAAGAAATAATATGGAATGAAGATGGCTATCAAGAAAGGCAATAGTAAGTGCTTTAGAGCACACATCTCTCTTATACTAGTACAAATACTGTTCACGCATCAGATAATCATTAAAGGCTTTGTCTTGTGCATCAAAAAAAGAAACGGTTGAAATTGCATCGACTAAATCAAAGGTCCAGATCGCACCGATTCAAGTGTGTGTCCTATTCACACATCAAAGAATCATTCAAAATGATGTCCTATATGTTAGAAAAAGAAACGGTTCAGATTGCACTGATTGAATCAAGGGTTTGGATCACACCAATTCAAATGCATGTCCTGTTTACGTGTTAGAGAATCATTAAAAGCGATGTTTGTGCGTCAGAAAAAGAAACTGTCGAAATTGCACACAATGAATCAATGGTCTAGATCGCATCAATTCAAACATGTCAGTAAACCATTAAAAGTTGTACCTCAAAAATAAAGTGAATTTAATAAGTATAAATAATTAATTTTCAATCTGTTATGTATTTGGGATTGATACATAACGGAAAATCATTTTCGTTGTGTATTTTAATATATACACAACAGAAACGTGTTGTCGGTGTATATTTTGGACGCACCCCTCTACAATAATGAAAATGCTTTTTCGTTGTACAAAATCACAATGGAAACGCGTTTCCATCAAGAGATATTTTCGAAATAAAAAAAATTCAAACAAGATTTGAGGTGAAAATAGCAAAAAATGGGATGGGAATAGCAGTGCCCCATCTGGTTAGGTTAGACAAATGGCCTCTCGTTTAGGCTGGGAAAGAATGCATCTCAGCCCACTAGTATTTGGTTCAAGGATGAGCAGCCTAGTTTGTTTTTATTTTTTGGAAGAGGGGTGAAGGGGGAATAGGTTACAATTATAGCATCATATACTAAACTATTTCAATTTTAAAAATTACCCTATTTCCTTTGGTCATTTTGTTCCATCATAACATGGTAAGCATGGAGACATTAATTAATATCATCAAACAAAAATATCACAAATATATAAACAAACATAATTGATACTATATTTATATAGACTAGGGGAAAAACGTTTTTAAAAAAAAAAGAAAAGAAAAAGAGAGAGAGAGAGTGAGTGATAGGTAGTATAGAGAGTAGTTAACAAGTAAAGTAACAGATAATTTAGAGGGTAATTAAAGGGTATAATAGTTTAATAAAAAGTAGAGACCAAAAGAGAGTATTTTTTTTATTATAGTTATAGATAAATATTATAAATAAATACATATATTATCTTTTTATTTATTTCTTAATATTTTTATCAATCATATTAAAAAGAATAATATTTAAATAATTTATATATTAAATATATTTTTTAGAATTATTTAAAATATGCACTGTACAATAAATGGACTTTTAAATTAGTCCTAAATATTTTAAATGATATTCAAACAATTTATTTAGAACTTTTAGAAAAACTTACTTATTTCAATTATAATGTGTTCATAACATAGAACAAAATTGTAAGAGTGACGTGGATATTATCATTTATGTACCTTAACCTGCGTTTTCTGAATTTGTTAATAAAGGATTTTTAAATTCTTTATTTAGAGTAATATCTTTACTATTAAAGATTTAGTTGGAGATACATTTATGTTATTATCTTAAGTAATATTATTGAATTTTTTTTGTTAAATACTTAATGTGATTTAAAATATGTGTTTTAGGTAATAAAATGATTGTTTTGGTTATTGGTAAAGTTGATTGCACTTCTAGAGAGTAGTTGAATCGGGCACAACTGTGGGCTTGGAATTTTTTATGGTGGTGGTTTTTTGACAATAAGAGTCACCAAAGCTTTTGAGGAATGCCGTAGATAACATTTTTTAAGCTGTTGTGACTGTTGACAAGTCTATAATATAACACCTAAAAATGGCCTTTAACATTTATTAAGTTCTTTGATAACAAGGCAGAAAAAAACAAAAAAGGGGGTGGGTGCCCATGCTTTAGACTCACATTGGAGCACTGTAGAATCAGTCTGCTATATATGACCATGAGAAGCTCTTCTCGTGAAAGTATGTTTTCAAACGGTTCATCCAAACACAACCAATATTTTTACACACTGTTGTGTCTACATATGCACATATTGTTGTGGTAGGAAATCCTAAACACCACTTGCTAGTAACTTATGCACGCACAATTGCTAAGGACATGTTAAATATGCACAATTCTCAAGTTCAGTTTCATCAAAAATTAAAGTTGCAAATAAATTTTCTTAAAACTAGAAGTCCACAGCACCCCTAGTTTTTCTGAGCAGTGAAATCTGGCTCAGAAGGCTTTTGAGGCATTAGGGGCGGCAATCTCTGTGGCTGTGGCACTCTGTTGCGTTTACCACTTCGCAAGTGGCGCAATGCACTTGATGCAAACCTTGACGCATATACGGTGGCAGCAAAGCTAGGTGAGGACCCTTCCTCGTTTTCCATGGCTTGTATCCTTTCCTCTGCTTCACGTAACGACCTCTCAGCCTTCTTTTTTCGGTATCTGCGCCAAGCTACTTGTATGAAACATGCACCCCATGTCCTCCATTGCACAGAATAGAACCTGAACAAAAAAAATGTAATAATAATCCTAAATTTTCGTGTAATATCCTTTTACTCGTCTTCTTACTTACTAAAGGAAGAAAGTATTAAATACTTCTTAATGTTTATGAAATATAAAGAGCAAATAGTCTATGCACTAACACTGTAAAGAGTATTTACACTATCGTCTAATCACAAATTGATATGTATTGTATATTTGTTGACTTTTACGAAAACTATTTTAAAATTCATATCAATTATGATTTCTAATTAGTCGATAGTATAAAATTTTTAACACTAACAATACATAAAAATTACACTCAATATTAGAAGAATTTGCATTTTGAGTTTAATAGTCATGCATCATTGTAAGTGTAAAAGTTTTTATATTGTCTACTAATTTTAGCATGATTTTTAAGATAATTATTATAAAAGTCAATAAATTTACCATACATGACAAATGACAGATATGATTGGATTACAATAACTTTTACATTATTAGTACATGTATTATTTTTTCATACATTTTTTGTGTAATGCTTTCAGAGTATTAGGAGAATTAATAGAGGATATGACATTACTTAAAATAAAATGATGCATTATCAAGGAGGAAAAGGTGAAGCACATGTCGAGCCTTGCCTGAAAGTGTGTTGGAGTTGTTTGCTGTTTATAAGACGTCGAAATTGGGAAGCAACAGACTTCAAGTCATCAGGCAAGAGAGCAAAGGCTTCGACTTCTGATATGGTTTCTACTGTTCTAGTTGAGATGGGTAGATTTGAGGTGGAGTTGGGATCCAAGGCCCATGTTAGAAGCTCCTCTCCACAGAAGTCACCAGCCTTGATCTCAGAGGAGTTGAAGAAACCAGTTCTTCCACCATTTGTTGTGGCAGTAGCAAGTTTTCCACGCATGATGAAGAGCATTTCGTCAACTGGATCCCCTTCACGAACTATGTAACTTTTCGCTGTGTAAAGGACTGGCTTCAGTCTATCACACAGTGCATCCAACAACTGTTTATCCATGTTCTCAAACATTGGCACCTAGAACGTTAAGAAGGTAAAATGCCCATTATACATACACATACAAGTATGTATAGCTAGGAAGAAAAAGAAATTGGACAAAACTTAGATACAGTATCTTAAGTATTTTTTTTGCGCTTATTTCTAATCAGAATTGAAATTTCATAGATAATTCATGTAATAAAAAATTGCATTAAAGGTAGCGTAGGTTACTGAACTAAAACTCCAATTCTGATTAAAGATATGCATGAAAAGAAACAAAGAAATTCCAATTCTAATCGAAAAATAACACCAAATACACCTGAGAAACCGTTCCTAAGTTTTGTCCAAAGGAATCAACTGAATGGAGAGATGGTTACGGATGATACACACTTTTCTAAGTAGATCTAAGCAAAGATGACGCTTAATGTCCCTTCTAAGATCTTTAGGGAGGTTGCAAATTAATGTCTCCTCCTCAACTCCTCTATTTTCTTGCCATTTGTATTGTTCATACCGTCTAATTCTTTGCTTTAGGAAATCAGGTAGCATCCGGTGTGACATCCACAGTTCTGCATCCCGCCGTTTGATTCTCATCTCTTCTACTCTGACAGTGGTAGATTGTAGATATTGCTGTAACAATCAACACAAGTACACAACCCATGAATTCAACAAATATGAAGGGTGGAATGTAGCTGACTCTTCTAACACCCAAAATTGATGAAAATTTGGTTTCCCATTTAAGGTTTAAAATCTGTCCCTTTGCCTGTTTGGTCTTTACTCCATCACAAAAACCATCGATTTGCAAAAACAGAACAAAAGAAAAAGAAAGATTCATGAATTCACTGTATCTATGACTAGGGTGGTATAATTAATAACAGCAATATATGCAAGATCACTATCTTGTCTATGATCTCATCTCATAGTCCGTGCAAGAATTACCTGCATGTTTCCAATAAGTGATGCAAATAGAACTAATCCAAAGACAGCAATGAAGATAGCAAAGATTATCTCCCCAACATAAGTACTTGTCTGGAGACCTTGCCCAACAGAACTGCAAAAAGGACAAAAAAAAAAAAAAACTTTTTGGAATGCTTTTACCCCCATCTTTAGGTTGTATCATGCTTTCCTTGATAAGATGTTACAAAAACTAACTAACTAACTAACTAACGATAAGTCCATAGAAACGTTGGGAACAAAATTAAGAACACGAGGATACAGAAGTTCCAAAGTTTATAAAATGTGAATGTTGCATATGGAGTCAGGAGTATAGAAGATTATTTACCAACCTTACACTGCGCAAACCCCACCAAAAGCAATAGAAGAATTTGTGATGAAAATCTGTAGTTGAATCTACCACGTGAGACTTTAGAGCTTCTAAAAACATTCCATAATTGAAAGTTTCCAGGTCTGTGATGTCTTGTGGATCAGTGAAAGGGCAAGAAGAATTGAGAAGTGAATGAACAGCGGAATTGTCAGGTCCACAGCTAAGGTAGGATTCATTAAACTTAGCATGCTTCAACTGCCCGCGCCAGCACCGCACCCTTGATTCTACTGAAAACAGATACCAGAAAGCTCCAACCACCTGGTATATATGCCATATGTAGTTGATGCTCATAAACATAGCATGATAACTAGGAACATAGGTAAGGAGTTATGAATGTAAGTGACAAAATCAACTCACATGACTTGCTAGCATATAGAGAAAAAGATTGTAAGCAGCTCCAGCCCATGCTGTCTCAGTCAATATGCCAGAAGTGCTTGTTACTTCTTTGAATAACGGGTAGATCCGCAGAAGTCTTGGCACGTACTGAGCTATTACCATATACTTCAACAAATCCTTTCCCACATTTGGAGCTGAGCAATTTGGGAATGGGATGATACCTAAAATGACCATCTAAGAACACATTAAAGGTGTTAAAACAACATCAAATTATGTCTTTCACATCAAACTGAACTTAAAATTATTATTCAAGTTGCCTTCATTTTGGATACCACGGTACCTGTCATAGGATAATACCAAAAGGAGTATATAAATAATCCTCTCATTTTTTACAAGGCACTAAAATCATTCCAATGGCTTAATTATATGTTGAGTTTAATTGCTATACATTGTTACTGTTAACTAATTAGAAACCATCCTTATCATGACTTTTAAGGTTGTCATTATCAAAGTCAACAAATTTACCATTATCATACTTGACGATGATGATAGTATAAAAAATCTTTACATTGTCAATGTATTTTAATTAAATTCTGATATATTTAGAGTTTTGAGTTACAGTGATTGATGGTTCAAACTGATATGTATAGTGATTCTCTACAAAAGCACTTTAATGACAATTAATGATATATTAAAAAGCACTTGTGTCTTCTGAGTTGAGAATGAGTAGAGAAGGTAGATACCTGAGGAAGTGGAATAATTGATAGAATGTCAATGATGAAGTAAGAGCTTAAGTATCTCATCACTATGGCACTAGTATCATCAACTAGTTCACCCCTTCCAAATACATGAGAGGAAGGTGCAATAAACCCGGTTTGAAACTGAAAGATGATGTGAAGAATGTAGAAAAGATCAAAGAATGTGCGGAGAACACTGGCGGTAAACTTCAATGTTCCATCCAAATCAAGGCATTTTTTCTTGTCATCAATCGTTGGGATGTAAAAGAAAAGCGGGTCCACAGAGATTGCCATCACGCATGTAATTACAAAAATTTTGTTCCACTTCTGAAGTGTTGGCCCCTGTGGATCAAGAACATTGCTCTTACAAGACAATGTATTTATTGATCCATCACTGACAGAACTTACGCTTGATTGAACTTTTCTTTTGTGAAATCCGTCACTAGTAGAATCATTTTGCTCAATACTTGAAGAAGAAAGTGACTTCCAATCCTTAAACCTGGACAGAATTATATAACTCAGTTAAGGATCTTGAAGCAAGAATCAGGTAGATGTTAGCATCAAAATTTTCCAACAACAAAAAATCATAAGATCAAATCTCCTAAAAGGCCACTACGATGGTTGAGGTTGTGCAATGAGTACCCCAAAAGTAATATAATAATCAAATCTCATTACTAGCAGTTAGAGGTAGGAATAGGAATATAAATAGTGTTTGGAGTAATATAGTAATCTCTGGTGACATGATCATATTCGAATTATTGATTGCTCTGTATAGTGTTAACTTGTCATACATTAGAGAAACATCTTTTAAAATAGGTAAATAGCACTTTTTTTTTAGAAAAATCAATAAAATGAAATTTTATCTGAATCAGGAAAATGAATAAATGAGGCAGCATAAATATGCAGAGGCAGTGATTCTAAAGTGTGCAAAGAGTGTTAAAGAAAAAACAACAGAATGTACCAAAAATAATTAAATAAATAAAACCAGGCTTTGGCAAACGTACCTCACAAATTTCTGTCCCTTTGCTGTCATGTGTAAGCTACTTCCACATCCAGTGAGAATATTTATGCTTTATAGAAAAAAAGGACACACTTTACTTGGGCAATAGAAGTAATCAGGCCTGCAAAATCCAACTTCAAATTAAAAACTAGTCTTCTTCAAAAAATCTAAATTAGTGCACATGTAACTAGGAAAAAAAGGTCAACTATTTATGACTTTATTTTATATTGTTATCAAGCCCCCATTATTTGAATTCTAGACTCAGAGTGACTCCCCAAGATTCATTACTTTCAGCTAAGCAATAAAATCATTTGCCTTTTTTTTCAAAATTTCTATAATTTACAGATTCAAAATTATAACACTAACAAACAAGAAACCATCAACGACTCAAATATTTATTTAAACTTTTCAAGTCAACTAAGTCAATTTCCAAACAACTAAATGAAGTACTCAACACACCAACCAACCACAATCCGAGTCAAATGAATTTGGAATAAAACCACAGGACACGGAATTAGAGAGAGAGAGAGAGAGAGAGAGAGAGGAAGGGATTAGAGGAGGTGACTTGAACCATAGGAACAAAGTGGAACAATTGATTAGTATTAAAAAAAAAAAAAAACATTCATAAAATGGAAGGATGAACAATAGGAATATAGGATCGATGAACAAGTAACTAAAAGGCTAATATGAAACAAATGAAAAAAAGAAGAAGAAGAAACTGCATGTAGCACACGGACATATAAAGATAGCAAAACTTGTTCAATCCAAAAACATCTAACTTCGAAGTTTTATCATCTTTGAAAGTTCGAGGAAGAAATTATGAGCCAAACTCCGAAACTCACTTCTGAGGATTAAAACAAAAACAAAGAAGGTTTCATAGACTAAGGCTTACAAACATGGCTTCTCTGTTTCCTTCACTTACTTACCCCAGGAACCAAAGCAGGAAGCAGAGATGTTCAAAACTAAACAAAGCAAAAAATGTTACATTAACAAGTATGATAATGATGGAGAAAGAAAAAGAAAGAGTGAAATAAAGAGGGAACAGAACTGATATGACTTAGAGTGTAAGAAGACTAATACAGTCCAAGTCAATCGGGTAAATGCAGATGATATACTATACTAAATACGAACCTACGAAATGGTACGATGCCATGCCTATTATATTACCAGAAATTTAATTTCTACAAGGCTTTTGGTTTGCAACTTCTTTTTTACAATCAAGAAAGATGAAAAAAAGAATGAGTTTAATTTCTATAAAATGTTAGTGTAAATATTTTTATATTGTCAACCAGTTAAATCAGAAACCACTGACTTGTAAGGTAGTTAGTACAAATTTTAATAAACATACTATACATAATAATTTGTTATTTGTTATTAAATGATAATGTAAAAACCCTTTACATGATTACTAGATATGCCATTTACTCAATTTAAAATAGGCTAAATTATATTTTTGGTTCTTTATTTTTTTCAATCCGTAATTTTGGTCTCTCCATTTTTTTTAGAGATATTTAATTCTCCTATTTTTAAAAATTTATAATTTTGGCCTCTTTATTTTTTAAAGACATTTAGTTCTCTTTTTTTAAATATCCATAATTTTGGTCTCGCCGTCAAATCTCTTGCGTTGACCATTAGTAGTTTAACATTAACTCTGACATGTCATCGTTGATTCTAATGTTGACTTTGACTCTGACACAGTCATTTACGTACTGATACATTAGAGTCAACATTAAATTAGTAACGGTCAATGCAAGAGATTTGACCGGCAAGACCAAAATTGTGAATTTTCAAAAATAGAGAGACTAAATATTTCTAAAAAAAATAGGGGAACCAAAATTGCAGATTGAAGAAATTAGAGGAACCAAAATTATAATTTAGCCTATAAAATAAGAGGACTAAAATTGCAGGTTGAAGAAACTGAACCAAAAATGTAATTTAACCTTTAAAATAAGATGGGTGATATAATGTTGAAAGATAAAGAGAATAAATGAGTTACAAAAATGTGTCTTAAAAAGTGCGTAAAAATAATAGAATAGTGAAAAAAATGGATATATCAAAAAACTGATCCGAACCAAATTGATATATGAAAAACAGTTCGGTTAACCAAACTGTTTTTTATAAAGCAATTCGGTTCAATTTTTTCAAAAATGGTTTGGTTTTTTTATATATATTATTTGGATCAGTTTGGATATCCATTTCATATTTCTATATGATTTGGTTTTTTGAAGAACCGAACCCATATGTTTTCTGAAAAATGGATAAGCTAACTGTGCCCGGCTTTTATAAAGCGATTCAGTTCAAATTTTTTCAAAAGCATATCGATTTTTAAGATTTGGATCAGTTTGGATTTTTTACACACATTTAAAAAATAATAAAACTTTTATCTTGTAAATTTTCCACTTTTTTCTTAGCATTTTACTCTTGTATCTGAATGACTAGTTTATCTTTTCCCTTCTCTCTCTTATATCATAAACCATGATTTGTGTTCAATCAACACAGCAACTAAAAATGATGTTTTGGACTTGAGTTTCATCATGACGATGACGATAGTGCGGATGTTTCCGACTTCACGGTACATATGACTATATAAGATTCATTTTTCATATATAAATTATTTGTTTTAATTGATTTTTTTTATTTAATTTGAATTGAAAATCTAATATAAAATTTTTGTTACATACATTCAGCTAGATAATTTGTTAGATCAATATTGTTAATCGTTATTATTATAACTATATAATTAACAAAAACTATATTTTCTATAAAATTATTGAATGATGTAAAATGTTAAGTCTTACATTGGTATAAACAAATCCTTCTCTTTGAATCTATAGAAATAAAATAACTACTATCAATGTCTTATTATATTTTACATTCTTAGGATACATCTTTTATATCCGAAAAATATTTTTATTCTCTTCTATCGAATATAAAACTTTTTATTTCTATGTTACTTTCTTCAGAATATTAAAATGCTTCTTGTACCAAAAAGTCACTATATATTAAAATTGAGTTTTCATTCTTGAGATAGGAATCTTTCTATTTTTTTTTCAGGTAATTTGTAATTAATATTCCTACATTAGATATTTTAGATGTTTCTCTATTCTTTCCAAATACTATTATTTAAATTTAATTCATTTCACTTAATTTAAATTTTGAATTCGACACTTCAAATCAAATCTTTTATATATATAAATTAGAACAACTATCTTGCACGATAGTGTTTTTAGCTGTCATTCTTTAACGAGAGTGCTTTTAGTTATCATTATTCAATGAGAGTGTTTTTAGGAATTTTTGTTAACCTCTCATATCTTTTAATTTATAATTTTCAATATTTTTAGTTCTAAACTGAATTTTAATATTTTTTAAAAAGAAATTATCAATAATTAGAATGACATTGTATTGCAATATAAATTATATATTATAAATTTAAAATATAATCTATATGTTTAAAAATATTTATTTATTACGAATTTATATTATATATTTAGAAGTATTTATTTATTGTAAATTTACATTATATAAAATAATTATTTATTTTATGCAATGTAAAGGTTAAAATACTAGTTAAAAAAATATAAAGATAATATGTCTTAATTGACACAATTTATTTCTCAATTTTAAAAGTCTTATTTCTTTAATTCATCTCAATCCTAATATGTAATAACATCAAATCTTCATTATTAATAATAAATGTATTTACTAGCTAGTTATTATATTTTCTGCTTCTTTTAAATACAAATTTTACCAGTATTTGACAGTAATAAGTGATATTTTGTCTCAAATATTAGTGTTTTTTTTAAAAAACATTTATAGTTTAAATTTCACTTTAATTTAAAATATTCTTACACTGAAAAAATTGTTAGTAATGATATAATTGTCAACAATGATTTAAAATTATCATCACCTTAATGTAGAATGGGTTAATGATTAGGCATTCAGATGATGTGCAAGGATCTCGAATTTATCAGCAGTCATTACAAACATAATAAATTCAATAATTAACAGAGGATGTCACCCTTCACAATTAGTCATAAGTACGATTTACCTTGATCAAGTGAATAAGAAGTGCTGCAAAGTGCATAGTATGTATTAAATTGCGTGATTAATTTGTTTTACCTTCCCGTCATGGTCATTGTGTCCTGTGATGCATGGCCCACCACAAAGGAGAAGCACCACTTCTCCTTGGCGAGCTGTTTTCCATGCACTCTTAAAAAATCATGTTGAGACATCAATAATTGTTGGCTATATTTAAAGCTTGGTTATCTTCTCGTATGGTTCAGCACTTTTATGGCGCAACACATATTACATATATGAATATATGACATATCAATATCAGCATTCCTTATTCATTCAGGCTATATTTAATTTGGATTTTGCTAAAATTGATTTTTAAAAAGTTAAGGATTTTGTTTGAATATAAAATAATGATTTTGAAATATAAATATTAGTAATTAGTATGCTTTTGAAAATTTTGTGAGACTCTCTTCAAATCAATTCTATTTATTTGAAAGCTAGTTTTGTTCACTTATCTTAAATTGATCTATTTTACTTGTCAACTGAATTGATTTGAAGATAAACAAATTTGCCAAACATATCATGAAGTATTGTTCAAAGTGATATTTATTGCTAGAAACGTGATTTCTCCAGCAAACAAACAAACTATATATAAAGCTTACCAAAGTTGAAGAAAAATCTCGAACCCTCCAAGAAATAAAAGAAAAGCACTTTTTCATTTCGGCCGGCAATATTTTATTAATTCTTTTTTATGTGAAAGCAAAATTAGAGGTAGACATAAACCCTATTAAAAAAAATCTATCACAATATTATATGTAAAAGATTTTACACTATCAACCAATATTAGAATCACACCACAAATATAACTTTTAAAGTAAGTATTACAAAAGGTAACAATTTTATCATACATAATAATTTATAATTAAATAATAGTGTAAAAAAATTCACATTGTAAATGCATCTTAATTAAATTAAATAATTTTCTCCCTAGTAGAATTGTAAATCATTTCGCTCTACAATAGAGCTGTTTAATCAAGAAGGCATCATCACTACCTCCAAAGTAGATTGCCTAGATCCCTTCTATGGGAAGTTCCTCAATCTGTTTCTATGTCTCAAGTCTTCCAGCATTTTACTGTAGACCTGACGGCTAGACCAAGCAATGATCAGCTTGCAAGAACTGTTACCTTCAATCTGTCGGAAGTTGAAAGCCCTTCGTCTAGAAGATTGACTAAACTAGTGATAGACGAAGTTTCACCTGATCTCTACTGATCAAAGACTCCTCTATCTGAACGCCTTCACCGGAATGCTACTTCATTTGAACAACATGAAACTCCAAGCGTTGGCCAGACCAAGGAGTACCAGCTTATAAAGCCCTTCAACCAAGAGATTCTTCAAGCTCTCATCAATTATGAATTAGGCGAAGTAAATAACCCGAGGATGTGGACCACCATTATTACTGAAGAATGGCCACTGTTGGTGCACCATGGGTATGTTGAAAAGTTGCTTGATATAGAATAAGAAGCTACCCCCATTCTTTCTTACGAGCCCTACATCACTCCATATGTCTAGAAGGAAGGGTACAGCACCTTGTCAAAATGCCTATCTTTGTCTACCCTACCTCCACCAAAACCAAATTCCCCTTTGGATATGAAGTATGGAAACAGCGAGGAATCCACTGCCACACCTCCCTATTTTTTCTCAAGTGCAACTACTCTGAGTATCTGATCATGTGCAGAACCTACAAATACAAGCCCAAGATTATCTATCTGTTTTGCCATGGGAAGATCAAGACTTATCCTCTTGCCATCCGTCTAAAAAATAGTCCAGACTTTGAAGAATGGCAGATTGGTGATGACGATTGGGAACTAGGAAGGGTAATGTACAATTTTTTAAGGAAAAAGATGCAAATTTCCCTGCAGCATACTATTTGCGAAAGAAGGTGTCCTGACCTTGAGCTAGATTCGCTTAGACTCATGGCAAGACGAATGTCGTTTCTGCTAAAGCCATGGACTACCTTCCGCATCTGTTGCCAGAAGACGATCAAGTGTCAAAATTTGTCTATGGGCAAAGGCAAAAAGTCCAAATTCAGACGCAACCCTAGACGACACTTGATGATCAGAAATATAGCACTTTCACCTGTGCAGCTGGCTACTCTGAAAGGTAAAGAAACTTTATGGAGTTCAAACCAAAAGAGGCTGCAAGAACACGTTGAAGCCCTCAAGCACTTTTCAGGTCTGACTACAGAAGAGAAGAACATTCTGATCCATGAAGTTGCTATCTGCCTAACTGGTCAAGTGCAGGTCTCTCCATCACCATCATCCTCTACATCTAACCCCCATAACCAGCTCACGATAAACTACCCCAAAACATACATTTTTTTCTCCACAAATGGAAATACTTCTAAAGTTTTCCTACCTTTTGGCCACTTTTGGTTCTCTGGTCCCTTGGTCCCCTATGTATTTAATTTATGTTTTGTAGAGGAACCCACGAAAGATGAAGCCACCAGCTCTGCTTCTACTCCAGAACCTTCAAACATTAGGCAAGAAGCCAAAGAATAGAAGCAAATTGTACAACGTCTTGAAGCTACTCTAGTAAAGGAAAGTAAGAAGCGTAAACGAGCGAAAGCTCTGCTTACCAAGTTGGCAAAACGCTTCAAGGAGACCTCGGCTCATCATCCACACCTTCAAACTCTGAATCTTCTGCTTGATGATGCCAAAAGGGGGAGAAAAGACGAAGAATAAAAAGGGGGAGAACAAAAGAAAGATCAATCGTAGGGGGAGTATATTCTTTTTATCTTGTTTTGATATTTACAATGAATATTTACTTATGATCAATTTTCAAAGAACTCAGTATTTACTCAGGTTATATCTCTCTTACTGAACTTAGTTATATTTCCTTCTAATACTGCATCTGCTTGACTGAAGCTTTTCTTTGTATGAAAAATGTTTTCTAATTAAAACTTATGTTGCAAAATTGCTTTTAATATATAAAGATGTTCTATGAAAATTAAAGATGTTTGTCATCATCAAAAAGGGGGGAGATTGTTAAGACAAAGGACGAATTTATAACCCTCAAATATTTTGATAATAACAAATAGTCCAAAACAATCTTTTAAAGTCAATTGTTTGGTTACTCGTTATATTGCTTATTCTCTATCATCTGACCACATGATCATGTATCGTCTTTATCTTCTTAAAAGATTCAGTAACTAACCTCTTTCAGATGATGCTTTAAAGCATCTATGCACTACAAGTTTGAAAAAGCGTAAACAACCTCAAAATAAATGAAGACTACGTACCTACTCTCGAGGAAAGTCCACTTTACCCGTAAAAGAAGGAATATGTGTGCAGATGTCAGTACGGAAAAGCATATATGTCCACTGCTACAAGGTTGAGTATGAGAAATGTTAAGATAACCAAACTGCTTTATCTTATCAAAGTGACAAGTTGGTGAAAGACATTAAATGATGCATTTAATGCTTCAACGAATCTTTTTCAACAGATGACGGATGTCTCTTGCAACAGTCACAACAGACACTTTTTGGGAGAACACTATAAATAGAAGAAGAAACCTCAGTCTCAGATGCTATTTAATTTATATATCTTGAACTATTGAAAAGCTCTCAACTTGTAATTTTCATATACGCTACCTGTAAAATCATTATCTGATCTTCATTGTATATTCGTCTAATAGGATGTTAAAACTAAGTGAAATAACTCACGATCAACCTTTTTCTCTAAGAAATCGGTAGAAGCCTGAAGAGCTTTGATTCAAAGAATACTTAGGTTTTTGTTTGGAGAGACAAGTTAAAGACTACTTGGGTTGAGCTTGAAGAGGCTTGGTTAAAAGAATACTTGTAACTTGTTTAAGTTAGTGGGACTTGGTTGTTGTCAAGAACTGGACGTAGTCTCTAGGGTGAGATAAACCAGTATAAACTCTTTGTGTTTCTCTGTTTATCTTTCTGCATTTGTCTTTCCTAATAACGTTCTAAAATCTTTTAGTTAATCCTTCAGACAAAACATCTTTAACAAGATTTTTGCAAAAATTTGCTATAACACAATTCAACCCCCCCTTCTTGTGTTATTTCTGTGTTTTACACAAACCAACAATTAATTCACAAAATATGGAACAAATCAACAATTTAAATAGAAAATGAGATCAAAATATGAAATCGAAGCATTGACTAACCTTCAATGTGGACAAATTGAAGAGAAGGAGCTGAATCAAAGAGAGGAACGTGCGTGCAAGACAGAGAATAGTTAGGTTAGGGTCACATATCCAAAAATTGTGAGGGACATGATTGTAATTTTTGAATTTTCGTAAGGGTATTTTTGTCCAACAAAAATTATTATGGCAGCTTCCTGAAAAGCTTAAAATTTGAGAAGCTGAAAATTTTAGCTTCACCATAAACTCTATTAGGAGCTTATACTTTTCCAAAAGCTGAAAAAAAATGTACATCCAAACACCACTTTTTATATAGCAAAGTGATTATTCCAAAATATAAGTCCTCAAAGATCTTTTAATGTGTATCCAAACAGGCCCTAAAAGCAATTCCACTAGAAGTTGCTTCTTTTGTTTCAGTCAATCAAATGGAAGTTATTATGAGATGTATTGATGTCTTTAGTGCGTCCTCAGGTCAAAAAGTCTCAACCACCAAAAGAGGTTGTTTGTGTTTAGTAATACCCATCATAGCAGGGCTTTAGAGTTGAGCAGATTGTCGAGATTTATTTTGACGAATAATCTAGAAAAATATTTGGGCGTGTTAATTCATGATGGTAGAAAGGAGACCTATAATTACATTTTGGAACGTGCAAAGTCGAGGTTAAGTAATTAGAGGATGACTGCCCTTTCTTTTAAAGGAAGATCTACATTAGCACAATTAGTCCTTGGGGCTTTACCCTGCATATACCATGTAGACTATTTTGTTGCCTAAGTCTGTATGCAATAAACTTGAGCAGATAACTAGAGACTTTATTTGGGGTGCTAGACAAGGGGAGAGAAAATGCCATACTATAGCTTGGAAGAGGTTCTGCCTATCAAAGAATTTAAGGGGTTTGGGTTTAAAGACCTCCACTTGTTCAACAAAGCCCTCACGATGAAGTTAGCTTGGGGAATGATACAAAAACCCTAAGCTCTTTGGGTTCAAGTTTTGAGAAATAAATATGGCTGTGGTGATGGGCCAATTCCTATAGTCAACAACAAAACAAATTGCTCTGAGACTTGGAGAGCAATTGTTGAATCCTAGAAGCACATTAACAAAGGATTTCGATGAATTGTGACAAATAGAAAGACTATCAAATTCTCAAAAGATCCTTGGTTAACCTCAATTGTCATCCTCATAGAACATGCAACTAAGAGCATTCCTTACCATTATATGGAGGGAACGGTTGCTGATTTTGTGGACCAAATGGAGATTGGAACTTTCAGCTAATTTCAACTTATCTTCTAGCTGGCTTTGTGGCAGAAATTGTTGGAACTTTACCACCCTAGAGATGAACTTAGAGATGATGTTTTAGTATGGGGACTCACTTCTGATGGCACTTTTACCACTAAAATTGCCTATGAGATGTTGCATTTTCTTTCCCTTCAACATTCTACTTCACAAAATCACAATCTCCCAGCGTATCCATGGAAGCGGTTTGGAAATACACTCTACATTGGAGATATAAGGTTTTGTGTGGAGAGTTATTCATCAGGGCCTTCGTACCAAGAACACACTTACACAAAGAGAGATTTTGGATGACCTATCTGTCCCATTTGTAACAAATATGATGAAACTATTTTTTATGCTCGTCGGATTGTCCTACAACATCCTTGGTTTAGAAATCCTTATGCCAGCAGTTGCCTTCCATTTTTATAACCAAATCTTCATGTTTGGATTAGATCATATCAAACATTAATAAATCTCATACAACTTACAATGTTCCTTGGTGTACTTTGTTCGGTACAGTCTTGGAAAACATTTGGACTAATAGAAATGAGGCCATTTACAAAGGTAAGAATGCTTCACATCACGATATATCTCCAAGTCTCTCATGAGTGCTTCCCGTTTTAACAACAGACATGATATCGATCATTTGTCTTAAACAAACCTATGCTGCTAAGAAAAGTGTTCCTATTCGTTGGAACCCTCCTCCTTCTAGATGGGTGAAACACAATACGAATGGGTCTATTCATAATGGTATTTTGCTGCTTGTGGAGGGGTCTTTAGATCACATGAAGGACAATGGTTAGTGGGGTTTCAATGAAATCTGGATACTACTTCTACTCTCATGGCAGAATTGTGGGGAATATTGACAGCAATTGAAATGGCTTAGGCAAGAAGTTTCGAGAGGCTATGTTTTGAAAGGGACTGCCTTTCTACAGTTCACCTTGTTACCAATGGCTGTGACAACAATCACCCATATAAAAGCATGGTTGACAGGATTCGAAATTGGCAACTTCGTCCTTGGCAGCTCAAACTGTGCATGTGTATGGAGGTGCTACTATTCTCACACCTTTTTTTATTGTTTTCATCCCCTTAATTTTCAAAAACAAATAAAAAGTCCTAATTATCCCTGCCCCTTCTCCTTCCTCTCCCATCCCACCCTTTTTTTAAAACATTTCCTACCCCTTCCCCTTCCGTTCTACCCGTCCTCTCACTTTCTCCCTTTCACTTCCTCTATCACATGTCTTTGCTGGACCACCAAACCTCTGTCGTTGTGCGCCGCACTCACCTTCCCCTTCAATGGCCACACTATTACTGGAATTTCATACTCCAGTGAGTGTTCTCTTGTTTTTTCGGTTGGATATACAATAAAATCGCATTGTTGACGTACCCAAGATAGAGATTGACGTATCGGAGGCAAAGGAAGAGGTGCCTTCGATGAGCTGGCCAAGCGCATTATTGAACCTCTATTTTTTAGAATGTCTTGTAGACTTATCCCCTATAAGGACCATGTTGCTAGACATATATGGCTGGGATAGCCCTGTCCTGAGCTAAGGTTGATCAACCATGGGGGCAAGATGTTATCGATGCCCCCGCACCCTCAAGTCGTAGAAATCGTGTGGGGTTCAAGGCTCATCCCTCTTATACAAGCACGGTATACTACTACCAACAAAGGCCTTATATGTGCCTTTGTTGAACGGTGGCATAAGAACACTAGCTCCTTCTACCTACTAGTAAGAGAGATGACCATCACTCTAGATGATGTGTTATCTCTCCTACACTTGCCTATTACAGGCAAAGTCTGCGAGTACAGGTATTATATGCGTGATGATGTTGTCAGGCTTGTTGATGAGCAAGCTAGGCGTGACCTTTGCTGGGGCATTTGTTATGATCGCAAGAGGAGCTCACATGACCTTATCATGGTTGAGGGAGACATACATTGCACGCTAGGCAACTGGGTAGACCAAATTTGTTGTGCGAGCCTATCTGTTATATCTTGTCAGTACACCATATTTGCCGACAAGAGCTCAACGCATGTGCAGGTCTGCTACCTAAACCTCTTCCATGACTTCCAGGCTTGCGGTGGATACTCTTAGGGTTCTGCTGCATTAGCTTTCCTGTATGACCAACTCAGCATTGCCAGCCTCCGATTTATGGCATAATTTGGAGGATACATAAGCTAGGTCATGTACGATTTTTTATATTTTGTTGATATGTGTTTAGGGTTTATTTTGTTTATGTAATTTAATATATTAATTAGCGATTACAGGCGTGGATCTATGAGCACTTCCCCACCCTAGAGCGGGAGCCAATCATTGGTTATTCAGAGCAATATCCCCGTCTCTGTCAGTGGAAGCCCATTAGGGGCACATGCTTTAGGTTGGGGACCAGGCAGGTGCTAGACCAACTACAAGTGGATGACATCATATGGGTGTCGTATTACGCACACCGGGTAATCCGCCGTTGGAGGTGATATCATTCTACTCCGGCTTCATTAGTGAGGTACCTATATGTGCGCCCATCTACCTGAGATGGCGTTCAGGCAGTTTGGGTACATCTAGGAGATCCTTCAGCCCCCGCCTGTTCAGTACCCGTCCTTTACCAACTAGTTTGATAACTGGAAAGGTTGGCAGGCACACGCGGTGGACAAAGGAGTTACTTTGCCGCACAGGGCTCCATGGACATCTGTTGACGACTACTTGAAGTGGTTCCACCATGTTTCTCATCCTTTTTTGATTCCTCTAGTGATGGGAAATCCTTCGTTAAGCCCTTCACGAGTTCCTATGTCGCAACGGCCTGTGCATGATCAGCCTGTGACGGAGTCTTCATCCAGTGATTACCTTCATGCGAGGTAAGTATCCATATCTTTATATTGTGTTTTTCGATGAGAATGTCACATTTTTTAGTAAAAGTTTCATTTCATTTTTTGTAGGCATAGTGGGAGAAATTTGTTGGCATTATGGAGCACATACTGCAGCTAAGGGTAGTACCTAAGGGCACGAACAGTGATAGGATGCTCCGGGAGGCATTCGCCATTTCACAGGCATACATGGCATCCGAATGCACCTATTAGAGGAAGAGCCCGAGGAAGACGACCACTTCCGAGAATTGACTTTTTATTTTTGTTTATTATTGTTTGATATTTTTTTAGTATTTTATATCGTATGTACAAATCTTATTGTATATATTTTCATATTTTGTAGATGTTCATGATTTTATATATGTTACACTTGTTGCATGTTCATAGTTTTTGGTATCATTATTATGTTGTTACAATTATAGCACGCGATACAAATAAAAACAAACGTAACGTTAATAATTTTTTTGATAAAATAAAAGTACTTTCTACATAGATTTGATATAAATACAAATAATAGTAAACAAGGTGCATCGTCATGGTTCACTCAAACTAATGATTGTTAGTCGTTGGAGCTAGTTGACGCCTCAGGTTCATGTAAGCATGCGATGATCTTTTTGGCTATTCATGGTCGATGCAGATGAGTTAGGATCTCTTTGGGAGATTTGCTTAACGTAGTGCATAACTTAATCGACACAAGTCTAGGAAAATGGGCAAAGATGGACAACATCCTTGCCACATCCTTGTCGTTTTTATTCTCCATAGACCTACAATGAACACAGCCATTTTGTAAAGATATAGGTTGATGGTAATGAATATTGAGTATTTTTCTGCTACTTTCGATCGCATCGTGAAATTTTTTTCATCAAAGTAGCAACCTTCGTGTCCTTAATGACCCTAAGAAAAGCAAGACCATGAAGACATTGAAACAAGACCCCTTCAGATGTTGTTTTCATGTGACCATCATAATACACTACAATAAGGAATTCGTCCATCTTCTAAAGATAAGGAACAACATGAAATAAAGATGGTTGTCAACAAAGGCAATGGAAAGTGCTTTAAAGCACACATATCTTTTATACCAGTGCAGATTAAAGATTCATTAAAGCCTTTGTCTTGTTTTGCTTCGACTAAATCAATGGTCCAGATCGCATCAATTCAAATGCATGCCCTATTCACGTGTCAAAGAATCACTCAAAGCGATGTCCTGTGCGTCAGAAAAAGAAACGGTCCAAATTGCACCGACTGAGTCAAGGGTTCAGATTACAACAATTCAAATGCATGCCCTATTCATTTTAGTTTGTGTAATGCAAGGGTCCAATCCAATACGTAAATTTTATAATTATAATTAATTATCATAAAAAAGTAAAAAATTATTCATATCATATAATTAAAACAAATATATGTTAAATGACCTCAATAAAATTTAATAGAAAAATATTAAATATATATGAATATAATAGTTATCACTATAATAAACTAACATAATTAAAATTCCAGAATATGATCATGACACAAAATACAAGGAAAATTCATAAAAGGCAATAGTTATCTTGTTGGTATAAATTGAATTTTGCATTTAGGTGGTTGATGCTTCTTTCGAGAAGCATCCATAACAATTTTATTTTGGTGGGGGAGGAGATGTTTATTACCAAGTTCTCAAATTCTTTCTACCTTTATTATAGTAACTTGAGTAAATCATTCAAAAGTGCTTTTTTGTTAGTCTTATCAATATTCTAAATAACAATATTTTAAACACTCACACTCTAGACTTATTAGTACTCATATATAAAAAAGGTCTCATATACTCTTAATACTCATATACAGAAGTTATGTAATTAATCCTCATCCGTAATTGATCCTTTCTACAGATGGAGCACATCACTAATAAAAATCCTCATCAGAATCACGTCACTAATAAAAATTTATCTGTAGATAGACCACTGCAAACTAACTTACTGATGCTCATCTCTTTTGACTTCACCAACTTATCCTGTTAATAGACTTATGCTACAAACTAGGCATGGCAAATAAATCTGAACCCACGGGTATTTTTGTTTGACTCTACCCCAAGTTTGACAAAAAAAACCTACTTTTATTGGGTTCGGATTTAGGTTTTTCCCAACTTGTAAAGTTGAGGGTTCTTAGACATGTAACTCTCTGCCTATATATACATTCATACACATATTAGAGTTAAGATGTTTGTATATTATTATTTTTTATAATTATTAAAAATATAAATTAATTATTTTAATAGTTAAATCATTTAAATGTATTATATATTATAAAAGAATGTTTTATAATATGGAGCACGTGATAATACCATATTATTCTTTTCCAGCCTAAATTCTATAGATTTTTTTTTTTGGCTTTTTGATTCTTATAAATATATTATTATATTTAATTAAGACATTTATAATTAAGGCATTCATAATAAGTATATATTCTACTTAAATTCATCAATTAAATAATTAAATCTTAAATTGATTTTGATTTTATATAACAAGAAAATCAAATTTTCAAATAGGCAAATGCTACATGGCATCACCATATTAATTTTTTTGCCTAAATTTCATCTATTTTTTTGTTTTTTAATTTATAAAAACTGTTATTATATTTAATTATTTAATTATAGTAATTAAGGTGATTAATATGAGTATATATTCTAATTCAATCAATTAATTAAATCATTAAAACTTATACATATTTTGATTTTATATAATAATGTAATCAATTTAATATACTTTCCTTTTTAAACAAATATAATTATTATACAAATATAAATTGTGATTCAAATTTATTATATAATTATATTATTATAAAATAAGATTTTGTCACGTATGCAATTTCGATCAGTATATATTCTGATTTAAATTAATTAATTAATTAAGATAATTATGAGTAATATATATTAATTAATGTAATTTATATTACTTTAAATTAATTATTAGATTGTGTTATATTAAGTAGGATAATTACAATTAACATATATTCTTCTTCTTTTCCAATGACCACCTTTTACACGCATTATTTTTCTGTATTTTTTTTTTCTCTTATGGTTGACTCTTCTGCAAAGGTTTACTACTAATGACAACAATAGAGAAGAAATTATGGGGTAAGTTTATATATCTTTTTTCTTTCTTCATTGTTTTTTCGTCTCATTGTTCATTTTCTTACTAGATATTTCTATTTATCTTTTTTATTTCTTCTTTCGACCACACCTTACATGTCCCATTATTTTATTTTTTTCGATCACCTTTTCCAGCGTTTGGCAAAGGTGAAACGTTGAAAACAAATATGAAGAGAATTTTGTTATCTTTTTCTTTGTGCAAAGTTTTACATTTTTTACTTTTTATTTTTTTGGTTGATTTATTATGCATTTAATTTTTTATTTAATATGTATTATCATATATGGACATTTTGATTATTTTAATTTACTTTAAATTTTTTATTCAGTTTTTTGAATTATAAGTTCAGTTATATAGTGAAAAATATTGTTTATTAATTGTTAAATATTCTTTAACATAAATGACTATGTTGTGCAGGATAAAGTGAACCTTCTATTGATATTTATGATAAGAAAGACAACGCGTTTGGCTAAAATAATTGGGGTAATTGCGAGTTTTTGGTTTTGAAATGTAATTTTTAAAACAAAACGTATTTGGCTAAAATAGTTTCAAAACCATCCTCTCTATATATAAATTAGAATAACTATCTTGAATGAGAGCATTTTTAAATGTTATTTCTCAACGCGAGTGTTTTTAGCTATCATTCTTCAAGAGGAGTGTTTTTAGGAATTTTTTAAACACTTTTCACTTTTAATCTTTTCAATATCTTTAGTTCTAAATTGAATTTCAATATTTTTTGAAAAATATCAATAATTAAAAATTAACATTGAATTACAATAATTGTTATTATAAATTTAAGTTATACAAAATAAATATTTAATTTGTGCAATGCACAAGATAAAATAATAGTTTTTAATACATTTTTAAAACAAATTTAAGCCTTATGTCAAAACCATGAAAATTGGTTTCTGTTTCTTGTTTTGAGTTGTAAAATTATGTTACTGCAATGTCAAGACCACATTTACTATTATAAAAATTATTATATTACTATTAAATTATTATATAGTATTATTATTAAAATTACTTTATTACTATAATTATTTCCTTCTTATTATTCAGATTATATTGTTATGATTAAATTATCATTAAACTATTCTTATATGATATTATTATGATTATAATAAAATTATTATTATCAAAATAAATATTACTATTATTTTGTTAATATTTTTATTTTTAAAAATAATTTTTTTTTATCACTTGTTATGTAATTTTTGCTTAATAAGAACTTAAAAAAAACATAATCTGTGAAACAATTGTTGTTGTCAATAAATTTTTAAAGGAAAATTATAAGATTGACAATAACATTTTAAAACTGCAACTGAAATTTTAAACTTAAAACTGAAAACTTGTTTGGTTTTTAAAAATTTTTAAAACTAAAAATTAAAAACCACCCCCAAACGGGCCTAGCTTTAAGAATACAATGTGAACAATAAAAATCATAAATATTTTTATCTTTACCAAAAATATTTCTTTTATATTTTCACATATTTTATCTTTTGATCTTTTCATTTTTAATTATTTATTTATTTGTCTTTATGTAATAATAATAACAATAATAAGTATTATTATTTATATTAATGTAAATTTTACATTTTATAAATATAACATCAAATATCATTTTGATTTAAATCAATTGAATTATAATTAAAATAGTTTATATCCAAAATATCACAATTCAATTATAAAGAATATACAAAAAATAACAAATAATTCGTAAGCAAATCATCTAAATTTTAATTAAAATTTTATCAATTTCAATCTAATTGAAATTCAAATTTAAATCTAAATTACCATGAATGATACCAAATTTTTAAATTAACATTAATAGCAAATCAAATTATGACTAAATCATTCAAATAAATTAAATTTATAACATAAATCTAATAATATTTTGACTAAATTAAATAAAATTCTAATAAAAATAATTTATACCCAAATATCACAATTAAATTAAAAAAATTATACAAAGCAAATAATTAATTAACACTAACAAATAATTCGTAAGCAGATCATTGAAATTTTTAAATTAAAATTTTATAAATTTTAATCTAATTCAAATTCAAATTTAAATCTAAAGCATGTTCAATAATAAAAAATTTTAAATTTTAACATTAATAGTAATATAAATTATGACAAAATCATTCAAATGCATTGAATATATAAATTTCTAAATATACAATCTAATAATATTTGGACTCAAATCAAATCATTCAAAGTCTAATTAAAATAGTTTATACTCAAAATTTCACAACTAAATTATAAAAATTATAAAATAATATAATAGATTAAAAAATAATGAAAAATTCGTAAGCAATCATCCTAATTTTAAATTATTTTATCAATTTCAATATAATTCAAATTCAAAACTTAAATCAAATCGAATTATAATTAAAATAATGTATATCCAATACATCACAATTAAATTATAAAGAATATAAAAAAATAATAAATTAAAAATAACAAAAATTAGTTATCAAATCATTCACATTTTTAAATTAACATTTTATCATCTCAATCTAATTGAAATTCAAATTTAAATCTAAATGACCTTGAATAAAACCAAATTTTTAAAATAACATTAATAGTAAATTAAATTATGACTAAACATTTCAAATGAATTAAATTTATAAACATAAATCTAATAATATTTCGACTCAAATCAAATCAAATTCTAATTAAAATAATTTATACCCAAAATATCACAATTAAATTATAAACATTATACAAAGAAAATAATTAATTAATACTAATAAATAATTCGTAACCAAATCATTGAAATTTTAAATTAAAATTTTATCAATTTTAATCTAATTTAAATTCAAATCTAATTCTAAAGAACGTTTAATAATACAAAATTTAAAATTTAAAAAAACATTAATAGTACAATATATTATGACTAAATCATTCAAAGTCTAATCAAAGTAGTTTATACTCAAAATTTCACAATTAAATTTTAAGGATCATAGAAACAAACAATAGGTTAAAAATAGTAAATAATTTGTAAGCAAATCATCTTAATTTTTAAATAATATTTTATCAATTTAATTATAATTCAAATTCAAATTTAAATCAAATTACCCTCAATAATACAAAAAAAAAACTTTTTGTATAATACAAATTTAACCAATCCAACCGTTAAATTATGTGATATTATCTTCATGAACATGTATATCAAATTTTACGTCATTTGGACTTGCCAGATATGCTATCTAATATTGAATATTATATATATTTTAATATCATATTGCGTTAAATAAAGTAATGTGATGAGCATATAAAATATTTTGAAATTGTATGAAATTTTGTGTACTTAATATAATTAATAAAAACATCAAATTCAATGGTTGGATTGGTTAAATTTGTATTACACAAAAGTTATTAAATGTGTAATTTGACTAACTTTGACATTTGGTATCAACGGATTCTAACCTTATACATGTTCATGAAAATAATCACATAATTCAACAATTAGATGAGTTAAATTGCATCCTACAAAAAATTTATTGAAAAAATAATAACATATATATATACACACATATATGTATACATGTTATATACATGTATATTAAATGTATACATGCATACATACACACACACACACAACACACACACCACACACACACATATATATATATATATGTACATGTATACATTTATATATGTATGTATATGTGTACATATACATATGTGTACATGTATAAATTTATATATATTATAAAGTATATATATAAATAAATATAAATATATATATATATATATATATATGTATGTATACATATATAGATACATGTGTATATATGATATTTACTGTATATACATATAAATGTATATATGTATGTATACATGTATACATATATATAATATGTTTGTATATATGTATATGATATATATAAATGTAGATATTGTATATATATACATTTATATATAGATATAAATGTAGATATATATATATATATGTAATGTAATCCATATATATATATACATGTATACACATATACATGTATATGTGTACACATATATGTATACATGTATATTTATACACATATACATATAAAATATACACACCACGCATATATATATATATATATATATATACATACATACATGTATGTATACGTATATGCATACAATATAAACATCCCATGAGTTATTTTGTTTAGGTCAGATTAAAAAGAAGAGTATTTCACATTTTTAGGATTGTGGGACTAAAAAGAAAACTGGAGGAAAAAAATAAGACTAGATTTAGCCATGAAAATATAAGTCATTAATAGACATGGAAATGAGAGACATTCTTAAAACTATGCCAATATAAGTCATCAGATAATGTTATGGTAATAATATATTATATAAATTAGGCATGAATATATTAATAACTTAAATACTAATTAATATGTATTTAATTATTATAAAAAATTTTAATAACATGTCCAATAAATAAATGTTAAATATATATAATTATCAACATGTTACAAAATTTAAACTTGATATTGTTTTCAAAGATACAAAGATTGAATGCAATTTATTACCCTAACTTAATCCTTGGTTTCAGTTGAAAGATACCTTGCGTTAACCGAAGAAAAAAAAAGCATTGAATACAATTTTGAAATGGACAAAAACATAGCAAAAAAAATTAAAGAGTAAAGGGAAAGTAATTTATTTAAATAAGTAAATTGTTAATTACAATTGACTAAAAAGTTAGACTTATTAAAAACATGGTTAATAAAAATATATTTAACTAATTGAAGTTATAAATAAAAGAAAATATAAATAAAAAAGAAGTACTTTTAAATTAAAATATTTTTAACATTTCATACAATATTATAAAACAAGTAAATTTAAATTATTATAATGTTATATTTTTAAATTTTCTTAAAATAATTTAATTTAAATTATTTTATTTTATATTTTTAAATTATTTTATTAATTTTTACTTTTATTTATTTATTTACTTTGTAATATCTGGTTTAAATATGTAAATTGTTAATTATAACAAACTAAAAAGTTGAACTTATTAAAAACATGGTTAATAAAAGATATTTAAGTAATTAAAGTTATAAATAATTAAGTGAAATATAAATAAATAAGACTAAATTTAAATTAAAATAATTTTTAACATTTCATATGATATTTATAAAACAAGAAAATTTAATTATTATAATTTTATATTTTTTTAATTTTCTTAGATTATTTTATTAATTTTGTCTTTATTTATTTATTTACTTTGTAAGATCTGATTTGAACAATATTTTTTGGCAAAAATTATTCATTGGTAAAATTAGTAGATACTTCATACTAATAACATGGTGACCCTAAAAAAAATCTGGTTTAAATAAGTAAATTCTTAGTTATAATTGATTAAAAAGTTATACTTATTAAAAATATGGTTGATAAAAGAAAATTAGTAATTGAAATTAGAGAAAATAGACTATGTACTAATATAGTGTAAAACAGTTTTACACAGTCATCCAAATTACCTTAAAAGTCATACTAACAATGATTTTTAATTGATTGACAATGTAAAACTTTTTATACTGACAATTCATAGTCATTAAACTCTTAAAATTATAAATAATTTAAGTAATCGAGTAACATGATTTGTGTTGTGGCCCACGATTCACTTTGGCAGTTACCAATATACTATATATTATATTAAATAATTTGGCTAAAATTATAAATTGTATTAAAAATAGAACTTACTGAGTAAATATTAAAACTTGAGTTAATATAAAGGACTACAAGTTGCCTATACTTCTTTTCAACCGTTAAATTTTTAAAATTATGTATCAACGGCTGTGAAGAGATTTTCCCATGGAGACTTTTTCGCGGTCTCCATGCTATAATTGAGAAACGGATTCTCTCCATTTGAGTTAAATTGGAGAGTGTCCAGTTAAAAAAATCTGCATCGTGGATAATTGGAGATGTATACATGACCGAAAAACGAAGCTTCCTCACCAGGGATCTCCACATGTGAGGGGGCGCTCTGTCTCTGTAGCGGATGTTCCTAATCCATCCCACATTGCAGTCTGCAGCGTGCATGTATAAGAGCCATGCTCTTGCTCCCACATCCCTAACTCATTCCAAAGTCCAAACACTTCTCTGTCTCGGGTGTTTCTTATACTATGACTGGGCTCGGACACAACAACAATTTTTCTGGGTCGGTGGCGGGAGACCTTTCTTTCAGCACTTTCCGCAAACCCTCCACCAGCAGTTCTTCCGGATCTGAATCAACAACCTCCCGACTTTATTACTATTGATGTGAATAAGGTAGAATTATTTTAGTCAAAACTTGATCTTATTGTTTTGCACCTCAGATGCTTTTATGTGTCTGTCCATGGTACTTATATTCTGACAATGTTAAATGCAATTTATTTTCAGCTTGAGGCGCTGGTTGCTACTGGCACCTAGATACAGAAGGTGATGGTGAAAGCAGCTTCACCACCGGCTGGATCAAATCCATCTTCAAGAAGGCCCTTTTTTGGCTATGGAAGTCGACTGAGGACGAAGAGGATGCCACTGCTGTGTAGCTCCCAGGAAACATTGTAGCTTCTGCGTAAGCAAACACACCATAAGTCACTTTCCTTTCCATAGTAATTTCCAATAATTGTTTTTGTGTGTTCTGGATTTGGTTTGGAACAATATGGCACGTGCGGCGTTTATTATTTAATTTTGTGTCCCTTTTATTTTGATTTATAATTTGTGCTTGTCCTTTCATTTTTTGTTTTCTTTCATAATTTTTTTTCTTTGAATACCTAAAACAAGTCCGACAAAGTCAAAATGCTGAAAAATGGGATGAGATTTTCTTAAGTGAAAAAAAAATTGAGCTTCTTAGATATTAAGATCTCATCATTAATTTGTTTAAATATCCACTTTATAATAGAAATATATTATATTGATAAAATTTATTGAAGAATTAGGATTGATCTCGTGAAATTCATTCCCGCTGAGTAGGGGTGTAAATGACCCGGGTTGGGTTGGTTGAGTTTAGGGGTGTTGAAGACCCAACCCAATTAAAAATAAGCAGGTTGGGTTGGGTTTGTATTTTTTTTTCAAAGCGACCCAACCCGACCTTTAATCAGGTCATCGGGTTAGTCAAATAAAATATTAATATAATTTATATATTTGAAAAGATTCAAAAAAATAAAAAGAAAAAGAAAAATAAATATACTTAATTAGTTGAACTCATTCAACACATGTTTAATTTAAAATATAAGTCTAATCATACAAATTCAACACAAAAAAAATACAATATATGTGAATAAGATAATATTTTAATTTTTTTATTAAAAAAATAATAAATCAAGTTGGGTTGAGTTGAGAATGCATCAATCCGATCCCAATCCTAAACTTAATCGAGTCAGCCAAAATTGAACCCGACCCAACCTACTAAAATATAATTAGATTGAATCAAGTAGATCAGATCCGTAGATTAGGTCAAACCTACTGATACTCCTACCGTTGAGGAATAGATGTGCTTTAATGGTTTTGTCTCGGTTAATGTGGGGTAGCTAGCTAGGTAACAAACTTTTTTTTTTTTGTCATAATTAATATTAGTACAGTTTTCATTATTACGAAGATTGTCCTTTCCCATCCTTCCCTTCCACAGTACATGTACCATTAATAAAAACAAAAAACATATGTTACTTAGATAGATCAAAATAAAAGGAAAAACAATCTTTTTAATTATTTAGATGAACAAAAAAGAAAGTAAAACAAATAAATAAATAAACTGTATTAAAAATATTTTTATACTAATAGTATAAAAATTAAATCACGTAAATTAATTAAAGAAACTTTTACTTTTGAAAAGAATATATATATATATATCAAACACTATCTTAGTATCGTATGAGAAAACCCCGGCCCTTTTGTGCAATAATCTGTTTAAATGGTAACAAAAGTCACTCGTGGAGCTTTCTTCCTCCACTGACTGATGCTTTATAGTCATTTTTTTTATTATCAAAGTTTCATGATATCTGAGGCTTGAGTATTGAGTACATAAATAAAGCCTGCATGGACTATCTCCATTGCATGGATTTTTTTACCAAATTAGTCTCTCTCTTTTTTTTGGAATGTGACGATAAGAAAACCAACGAAATATGAGTAATTTCTGGTAATTTACAACCTGTAGTAGTGTTTGTTGTGACTTGTGCGGTTCCATAACCGATAGATGTTATTGTTTATTTGCATAGAAAAGGTCATAGCCACTTACTCCATGTTGGTAATCTCTTTTAAAATTATATTAGGGTTAAATATGTTTTTAGTCCTTCAAAAATTCACCTGTTTTGGTTTTAGTCGTCAGAAAAAAATTTCCTTGAATAAAGTCTCTCAAATATTAAAAATACCCTACTTAGATCCCTGTGTTAAACTCTGCTAAATTTTTCTATTAAATGGTGACTATATCAGCTTCCAAGTAAAGTATTTTATTACTTGAAATGTCAAATGATAATTTTTAATAAAAAATGGGGCAACTACTTTTGCTTTAAGATTAAAAACAATTTGTGGTTTAGGATTAATCATGTAATAATTTTATTCAAAAAAGTATGTTATTAATCTAAATTGGACATAACAGTTGACATAAACGAACACATAAAAATTAATGGTGACTGTAATGTTAATGTGACCATTATTTAATAGAAATGCTAAATAGAGTTAAGTATATGAATCTAATTAAGGTATTTTTAATATTTGAGAGATTATATTTAAAAAAAATTGAGGACTAAAACTAAAATGAGTCAATTTTTGAAGAACAAAAAACATATTTAACCAATTATATTAATATAGTAATTTAAAAAACAAATTACACTAATTTGGTAAAAAAGAAAGAAAAAAAGAAAGAAATGGTTATTGACGTGGTCACGTGGGTGGTGCTGTAGTACTGTTACCAAGTACCAACTGGGTTGGTAATGGGAGCCGATCAATTTTCTCGTAGGTATGGCGGGCCATGGGGTTGAAAACATGCGTCCAAAGTTAGAATGCCTAGGATCGTAAGCTGTCCAATATAATCGTTACTCGTGTCCGACAATTGTTTTTAATTTCATTTTAGGGAATAAAAATAGGGGTCTTCTGTCGTTTTTCTGGTCCAGGTAGGGTCATTGGGGCCTTTTTGGAGAAAAATATTAGGCAGTCTTAAATTAGTTTATATTAATCTTCATACAATAATTTTAAACTATGTTATATATATACTGTAGTCCAAAGTGTTATTAATTTTTTTCATGAATTGTAAAAATTAAATATATATTATATATATATTGGCTGAAACTAGAGCTGGGTATACGGGTCAGCCTGCCTGTTTAGGTCCGGTGCGCAAAGCCCGCAAAATAAATGGGCTAGACCAAGCCCGCCCGCAACATAAACGATCCTGAATTTTGAGGCCTGCGTCCGCTTCGCATAGCCCGCAGGCTAATGAGCCAATTCGCGGCCTGTGAAATAAATGACAAAAATAATTTTATAAAAATGCAAAAAAAAACAATAAAAATAAAAACAAATGACAAATACACCAAAAAATAAAAATAAATCAATTTCAAAGTCTAATATGCTAAAAAACCATCTAAACCCAAGATCTTATATGTTAAATAAACCATTCAACACAAAATATGAAATATAAAGTTTTAGATTCAAAGTATCAAGTATAAAATAAACTATCCATAAAAGTTCGGAGATAGGCCCATAAGCCTGCGGATAAATCTGCCTAAACCACGGTTTAAACGGTCCGGGCTAAAAAGCTCGTACTCTTAAATGGACCATATTTTTTAAGATCGTAGCCCGCACGGGCTGCGGGCTACACAGGTGGCCCGTGGGCCTTGGTCCATATGCCCAGCTTTAACTGAAACCATGAACACTTAATAATTTTAAACTATCTAATAATTTCTCTTTCTACAGTGCCCTGATTACTGCAAGGCGGTTTAGGCCTTTGCATTAGCCGCGTCAGAAATATCTGTTGCGCCTTGTGACCAAGTTTTTTTTTTTTTTTTCGATAAACATTGTGACCAATTTTTACTGATTTAATTTTATATGTAAAAATATATGGCATGATTCATTACCCTCAATGAAAATAGAAAGTGTAAAAATTTAAGACTAAAGTGTAAAAATAATTTAAGGCTGGCCTGGCAAAGTGGTTTTCGCCATGTTGCAGTAGAATCGGACTTTTCAACTGCCATCGCATGTTGCAGGTTGGCTGTCATCCGTGCCAGCCTAGTTACGCCCTCTGCCAGGAAGCCTTGCGCTTTGTTGGTCTTGGAGTAAACCTTTCTTGGAAGCACATATTTCGAGGGTAATGCTGTCGTTGACGCCCTAGCCAAACATGGCTTGTCCATCCCCGTTGGTGCTGTTTTTTATGATTCCTGTTCACCCATTTGTCGTTTTTGTGTAGCAGCTGATTTAGCTGCGACGTCGTTTTAGTAACTAACTAAGAAAAAAACTATTAAATTATGTCATATATCCTTTTATCTATTCACTTTCACTATCTAAGAAAGGAAGGTCTTGATAGACCACGTGTCACTGTTTCAGACAAAATTTCCCCGCACAAATGAAGACCACTCTGGTCATTTCGTATGCATAGAAAAATGATACTGCACAATCCATCTTTTCCCTATTCATCCGTTTGTTTATAAAGCTTTCGTGGGCTGACTGATCAATTTAGTGCAATTTTAAAAACAAAATATTATAATGGAGTTCTTTCGAAACATGTTACTGGTATGGATCTATTTTGAGCGTTGATCGATCAAACTTGTCAATTTGACTAGCAAAAATGGGTCCACGTCAGTATTTTTTATTTTTTTATTTTTTTAAATTACACGTACGAGTTTGACGTGGCTAACAAAACGCTAGTGGGAGTAGCGAAAATCACATGATGATGCCACGTGGCATCATCTCGTCATTTCCGCTATTCCCACTAGCAGACAGGATGACGCCACGTGGCGTCTCTATGTGATTTTCGCGTACAAGCAGGGAGAAAATACAGCATAATGTAAAACTTTGAAAGGGCATAACTTTTTACTTGGATGTCGGATTAAGGTATTTTTTTTTTATTCCATATAACTTTTTGAGATCTATGCGTTGGCAAATATCCAAAGGGGATTTGGGCCTACCATTTTTCTTAAAAGACCTTTTTTTTTAGGTTAACGGAGACCTAGAAGGAATTTATATGTACGCAAAAATCACAGAGAGACGCCACATGGCGTCATCCTGTGATTTCCGCTAGTGGGAGTAGCGAAAAATGACAAGATGATGCCACGTGACATCATCCTGTGATTTTCACTACTCCCACTAGCGTTTTTTTAGCCACGTCAGACTCTTACGTGTAATTTAAAAAAATAAAAAAATAAAAAATGCTGACGTGGACCCATTTCTGCTAGTCAAACTGACAAGTTTGACTAGTCAACGGTCAAAACAGACCCATGTCAGTAATATGTTTCGAAAGACCCCCATTTTTATATTTTGTTTTTAAAATTGCACCAGATTGGTCAATCAGCCAGCTTTCGTGTTACTACTGTTAAGTCAGTTTTTTAATACTACTTATATTCCTTTTTTATTTATGGCAATGACTTATATGCATATAAATTTATAAATATATAATAATAAAATTAAACAATTATTGTCTACGAGATATTTAAATTTTACTTGAAATATTTACTATATTAACATGTACATGATTTCTGCCAAAATATGTTATTATTTTGTTAAGTGAATGATAAATTTATACTAATACATATTAACATTAGTTATCATTTAATTAACTAACTTTATTTTACTGTAAAATTATATAAAGTCATTTTAATAATTTTATAAATAAAACTTCTGCTAATTAATATTTTTTATGAGAAAATAATTTAAACTTAATTAGTTAATACATTTACTACAAAAAAATATTTTGACTCTATTTTTAACTTTATGTATAAAAATTTTATTGATTAACATTTATGATAGGGTTGAAAAACTTTAAGTAAATACATGATAAATATATTAAAATTTAATTTATTAAATATAATTTTTTTATTAAAATATAATTTCTTTTACATATATTGAGGAAGAAAATTTCCAAGACAATATTTTTTTACTATTTGACAAGATATCTTTATAGACACAACCATGATACTAATCTTTGAGTTATTGGGGATGGTTAAGTAGGTCATTTTTAAAGTAATAATTGATGCTTTTTTTACATTGAAAGTAAATTTTATTTAAAGTCATAATTCACTTTTATTCCAACCTGTTACTCTTGAGTAGATAATATAATAACAATAATCAGGATATAATTTTTTAAAAAAATGCATCTTTTACAAAAAAATTTAAATTCAAATACATGTGTTTTTTTCTTTATAAAAATGTAATATTTATATTTTTATGGGAAAATGATTTACAAACAAATTAATGAATTTAATTAAACATCATTTATTTGAGTAATTGAATTAATAATATTTAAAATTATCCTATTTGAGACATTTACAATTATATAAAATTAAATTATTATTTTTTATGACAAAATAATTTTTTTTTCAAAATATAAAATAATTTATTTTTGAACAATTAAATTTTAAATATAATAGAAATATTTCTCTCTATGTAATATTTTCAATAAGATTTTATTTTTGAAATTACATGAGTAAATGATTTATTACATATATTTTCATTACAAAATAATTTTTTTTTTCATTAACATCATAAATAAAATATTTTCTAATTACTTCTTGCATTGTATAAATAAATCTGAACAATAATGTTTAAATTTGCACTATAGGAGATTAAAGTTTAACATGAAAATATAATTATTTTTACATACGTAAGAGTAATTTTTCACCAAAATATTTTTTAATATTTGATAAGTTATCTCATATTAGTATAACTATAAGATTAATACTTGAGTTAGGAATAATGATCAAATAAGGCCCTTCTCATTACATTTGTACCAAATATCAAATGTTATTGTGTATATATCATCTCTATTAAGTTTCACATACTCTTATTCATGAAATTTTTATTTAAATTGTGTAGCCAAAATTGTTTTAGAAGAGTAGAATCTCAAAATATAATGGATATCTATATCACGATAATATTCTGAATTTGTACTTTATCTCAAAAATTATTTATCTATTATGTATTTATTTTGCTTAAGTCTTTTATATTAATACTATCCAATATTTTACATTAAAACTATATAATTTTCTAATTATATCTTGGGTAATTAGTTTAAGCTAAAAAAAATGAGATTTTGAAACATGTATAATAAATTAATAATATGTCTATTTAATTATATATACAATAGTTTTAAAACGTGTGAAAACTAACATGATCCATGTGATAGCAAGGGCATTATACTAGTTCCTAATATACGCAGGCCGTTTATCATTTATGTGCATATCAGTTGCTAAAAAGTAAATTTGTTAGAGCTCAATTTCGTGTTTTTGATTCCTCATCAACTTCTTTTTTTAAACAAGCAGTGTAATAATTCGTGATATGCAGATTTATAATTTATAATTTTTTATATTATTATATTTTTAATTTTATAAAATATATGTTCATGGGTATACACATAAATATTTATAAATATAAATAAATGATTATCAATATTAATATATATTCTAATAATTTTATATTTACAAATGTCTTTTATAATTTTTATTTATGAAAATACATTTTTTTAATATATTATTTTTATACATATATTTACACTTATATATAACTTAGATATATACATAATTTCAACAAGAGATATTAATAATAAAAAATATTTTAAATTACATTTTATAATTATTGATTTTTATTTTAAAAATATGTTTCCATTATAAAGGAAAAAAGTAAATAACATTAGTTAAAAAGGTACCTTTATGGGCATTTGAACTTAAAAAAAAATCATAAATGAAAGATAACATGATACTACTAGCATAATAATTTAGTTCATCTTATTTTATTTTTGATCTTATTAACTAAGACACTCTTAAATTAATGTCGCTCAGTCTGGTTTCTCAGTCTCGTCAGTGTTAGAGAACAACTAATTTTGAATTAAAAAAACATTTTTTAAATTAAAAAGATTACATAATATTTGAATTGCAAGCACTTGTATATCTAGCAAGAACTTAAATAAAATAAAGAAAAAATTTAACAATAAAGCAGATATGACATCATTAAAATAGTATCTTTAATTTGTTGTTCCAGCAGATATGACAAGGGTGAGTGACTCATATTTATGCATGCAAAATCTAGAGTTTTTCTTGAGCAAAAATTTACGGCCACAAGCAGATGCGCCCTCCACAAGAAGGTGCTTGTTAAAGTTAAACAGCTATTATCTCTTTTTGTTCTATAAATTTACCTAATTTTTGTATCTGAATAAAAAAAAACTGAATAAAAAAAACTGTTTTTTTAAAACCAAATTTGCAAACCCTCACTCAAATATGAATGGGTTTAGAAGAGGTTTTCTCCTGCTTCCTAGGCCTAGGTATACGTAAACCACATAAATGCAATGGTTAAAGCTTATGCAGGGGCCTTACTAAACATTTTTTTTTTTTGGGTGTACACTAAACATTAAATATTTCTTTTAACAGAATTAACATTTAAATGCAAGATTTCACTTTCATGCAGTGATGGTAGATACTAGTAAGGATTCATCTTCTTTGTATACTCTACAAGCTAGAAAATATATTTTATAATGAATTTTCTTAACATTTATACCATTAAATATGTGCCAATCTGTGTGGAATTTTTACATATTATTTTATATAAGGTATTAAGGTGCTCAATTTTCATAATAAATACTATTATTATTATTAGGGTTTAGCTAACATGTACATGCATGCACATGTTAAGAAATATCTTCATTGTTAATAATGAAAATTTTATGTTATTAGATAAGAATATATTAGATAAAACATTTACAAGTCAAGGTCAATATTTGAGAATGAATAGTCAAGGTTAATAATGCTAATACTGTCGCGGATATATGCTGGCTGGCCTGGAAATGAATAATCAAGGCCGTCTACGCGTTTTTCCCCTATCGAAGTGTTGGATGCTTTCATTCGAGACCTGTCTTACGTAGCTTAATTTGTTGTTTTTGTTTCATGAATGTACCAAAAGAAAAGAGATAAGACATTTAAAATTGAGGAAAAAATTATGAAATGAATTATTTGAATTAAAACAATGTTTATTAATTTGATATGATCTGTCAAAATTAAATTCAAAAACAGATTGTAATTAACTAAATTTAAATAATAATATTTGAGAAAATAATATATATATATAAAAAGTAATAAGATACTTGATAGGACCTACAGTCATCCTTTTCATCCTCTTTATTTCGCTTGCTCTCTTTAAAAGATAGTAATATAAAAAGTTATAAGATACTTGATAGGACCCTATAGTCATACTTGATAGGTCAGATTGTTGTTGACATGTTGAGCATTTATTCTTATAAATTTAAATTCTAATGTAGTTTTTCTGAATGAAAAACAGAAAACGACTCACGGAAATACACAGTGGCTGCAGCATCAGCCATCAGCCAATAATCCAATGGAAATCAAATTACTTATTAAAGGAAGATAATTAGTTCTAAATATTATTTCTTTCAAAAATGAGTATTTAAATTTATAACATAAGAATATATATGTATCGTGATATTATATTTGGAAATTAAAAGCAACTGCAAAAATAAAATATAAGAAAAAGGATTTTAAATAAACCAAAATCTACATTTGCACTTTATAAAGTTTAAAAAGTATACATTATTCATTTATTGTTTTTTCTTTTGTTACCTACTGTGCTCCTGTTCATACATTTTGTCAATGTCTCGAGGTTTGAAATTATGAACATGTTCTTCTAATACAAAAGCTTGAATGCCGTTCACTACTTTCCCGTTAACTGTTTAAAAATAGCCATTACATTCGCAAAACTATGGCACCAGCTAATTAAAAAAAACCTCAATCACCAATCAATTTTGTGTCACTTAAAATAGAGTCAACAATTCCTTATTTAAATTTTTTCTGTATTTTTCGAGAAGATGGACGTGTAATGGTACAATTGTAGCTTATAATATAATATTAAATATCACGGAAACTCAAATAGAAAAATAAACCTTGAAAATAAAATCATATATAGTTGAACTATTGGGGTTTTAGCTGCTAGTGGGTAAGCACAAGGTTTGCTTGCCCAGTTTCCAACAGCTCATCGTAGATATCTTAAGGACGTAGAGATATCTCTTATACTTTGTTTGGTTTAAGAAAAAAAGTGAAAAGAAAAAAAAAGAAAGGTATAGAAAGTGAAATAATTTTTAGATTGTTTGGTAAAAAAAAAAAGATAAAAATTTTCTTTTCTCTTATTTGGTTATGTAAAAAGTAAAAAGAAAATATATATATATATATATATATATATATATATATATATATATATATATATATATATATATATATATATATACATAAAATAACAAATATCTTCAAATAAAAAAGTGTGTAAAAATAAGGGTAGTTTATTTTAAATATACAAATCAGCTTTCTTTTTTCTTTTCCTACCCAAATGGATGGATTACAAAAGTTGTTGGCCCATATGCTTTTTAAATATTACTCAATTTTTTGTTAACTACTCAATATCATTTAAAAATATGTGTTTTATGTAATAAAATGATTGTTTTGGTTGTTGGAAGATTAAAGTTGGTTGTACTTCTAGAGAGCAGTTGAATCTAGCACAACTGTGGACTTGTAACTTTTGATGTTGGTGTTTTTTTGACGATAAGAGTCACTAAAGATTTTGAGTAGTGCCTTAGATAACCTTTTTTAAGCTGTTGCGACGGTTGGCAAGTCTATAATATCTAAAAATGTCGTTTAACAATTAGAATAAATTACATTGACACTCCCTGAAATTTTGTCGAATTTCACCCGCTACCCCTTACTTTTTTATCCTTACACTAACCTCCCTTAATTATTTGAAAAATATTACACTGACACCTTTTATATATTACATTAATTCCCTTAATTGTTTGAAAAATATTATACTATAGGTCCCTATAAGGAATGTTGTTATAAATGTTAAAAAAGTAGGAAGTGTTTGTGCAATCTCAAAAAATCTCAAAAAATGTCAATATAATCAACTCTAACAATTATTAAGTTCTTTGATTACAGGTCAGATAAAAAAGGGGGGGGGGGGGGGGGTGGGGTGGTACCCATGCTTCAAATTCATATTGAAGCACTATACAATCGGTCTGATATATGACATTAAGAAGCTCTTCTCATGAAAGTAAGTTTTGAAACCGTTCACCCAAACACAACCAATATTTTTACACATTGTTGTGTCTACATATGCACATATTGTTGTGGTAGGAAATCCTAAACACCACTTGCTAGTAACTTATGCATGCACAATTGCTAAGGACATGTTAACATGCACAATTCTCAAGTTCAGTCTTATAAAAAATTAAAGTTACAAATACATTTTCTTAAAATTAGAGTCTACAACACCCTTAGGTTTTCTGAGCAGTGAAATCTGGCTCAGATGGCTTCTGAGGCATCAGGGGCAGCAATCTCTGTGGCTGTGACACTCTGTTGCGTTTACCACTTCGCAAGTGGCGCAATGCACTTGATGCAAACCTTGATGCATATACGGTGGCAGCAAAGCTGGGTGAGGACCCTTGCTCGTTTTCCATTGCTTGTATCCTTTCTTCTGCTTCACGTAACGACCTCTCAGCCTTCTTTTTTCGGTATCTACGCCAAGCTGCTTGTATGAAACATGCACCCCATGTCCTCCATTGCACAGAATAGAACCTGAACAAAAAAATGTAAGAATAATCATAAATTTTCGTGTAATGTCCTTTTACTCGTCTTCTTACCAACTAAAGGAAGAAAGTATTAAATACTTCTTATTGTTTATGAAATATAAAGAGCAAATAGTCAATGCACTAACATTGTAAAGAGTTTTTACACTATCGTTTAATCACAAATCGATGTGTATTGTATGTTTGTTGACTTTTACGAAAACTATTTTAAAAGTCATACCAATTATGATCTCTGATTAGTTGATAGTGTAAAATTTTTAACACTAACAAGGCATAGAAATTAAACTCAATATTAAAAGCATTTCCATTTTGAGTTTAATAGTCACATATCATTATCAATGTAAAAGTTTTTATTATATTGTCTACTAATCAAAAATCATGCTTAGCATGACTTTTAAGATAATTATTATAAAAGTCAATAAATTTACCATACATAACAGATGACAGATATGATTGGATTACAGTGACTTTTACATTATTAGTACATGTATTATTTTTTCATACATTTTTTGTGTAATGCTTTCAGAGTATTAGGAGAATTAATAGAGGATATGATATTACTTAAAATATAATGATGCATTATCAAGGAGAAAAAAAGGTGAAACACATGTCAAGCCTTGCCTGAAAGTGTGTTGGAGTTGTTTGCTGTTTATAAGACGTCGAAATTGGGAAGCAACAGACTTCAAGTCATCAGGCAAGAGAGCAAAGGCTTCGACTTCTGATATGGTTTCTACTGTTCTAGTTGAGATGGGTAGATTTGAGGTGGAGTTGGGATCCAAGGCCCATGTTAGAAGCTCCTCTCCACAGAAGTCACCAGCCTTGATCTCAGAGGAGTTGAAGAAACCAGTTCTTCCACCATTTGTTGTGGCAGTAGCAAGTTTTCCACGCATGATGAAGAGCATTTCGTCAACTGGATCCCCTTCACGAACTATGTAACTTTTCTCTGTGTAAAGGACTGGCTTCAGTCTATCACACAGTGCATCCAACAACTGTTTATCCATGTTCTCAAACATCGGCACCTAGAGCAATAAGGAGGTAAAATGTTCATTACACTACATACAAGTATGTATAGGCATAGGCAGGAAAAAACAGAAAAAGGACAAAACTTATATGCAGTTTCTTAAGTACTATTAGTGCATATTTTCAATCAGAATTGGAATTTCACTTTAATAACTCATGTTAGATATTTAATATTTATTATGCAAATTATTGAAGTAAAACTATAATTAATCTAATTGAAAAATAGCAGGAAAAGCGTCTAAGAAACTACTCTTAAGTTGTGTCCAAAAGAAAAAATGAACTGAATTGAGAGATGGTTATGGATGATACACACTTTTCTGAGTAGATCTAAGCAAAGATGACGCTTTATGTCCCTTCTGAGATCTTTAGGGAGGTTGCGAATTAATGTCTCCTCTTCAACACCCCTATTTTCTTGCCATTTGTATTGTTCATACCGTCTAATTCTTTCCTTTAGGAAATCGGGTAGCATACGGTGTGACATCCACAGTTCTGCATCCCGCCTTTTGATTCTCATCTCTTCTACTCTGACAGTGGTAGATTGTAGATATTTCTGTAACAATAATCAATACAAGTACACAACCCATGAATTCAACAAATATGAGGGGTGTGGTGTAACTGACTCTTTTAACACCCAAAATTAATGAAAATTTGGTTTCCCATTTAAGGTTTAAAATCTGTCCCTTTGCCTGTTTGGTCTTTACTCCATCACAAAAACCATTGATTTGCAAAAACAGAACAAAAGAAAAATAAAGACTCATGATCACTGTATCTATGACTAGGGAGGTATAATTAATAACACCAATATATGCAAGATAAACCGACTAGGTTCAGCCTAGTGGTAAGAGGTTAGGATAGTACATGAGGTCATAAGTTCTAATTTTAATGCGATCATTATACACAAAAAAAAAAAAAAAACAATATATGCAAGATCACTATCTTGTCTATGATCTCATCTCATAGTCCGGGCAAGAATTACCTGCATGTTTCCAATAAGTGATGCAAATAGAACCAATCCAAAGACAGCAATGAAGATAGCAAAGATTATCTCCCCAACATAAGTACTTGTCTGGAGACCTTGCCCAACAGAACTGCAAAAAGGGACAAAAAACTACTTTTGGTATGCTTTTACCCTCGATCTTTAGGTTGTATTATGCTTTCCTTGATAAGATGTTATAAACACTAACTAACGATAAGTCCATAGAAACGTTAGGAACAAAATTAAGAACACAAGGATATAGAAGTTCCAAAGTTTATAAAGTGTGAATGTTGCATATGGAGTCAAGAGTATAGAAGAATATTTACCAACCTTACACTGCGCAAACCCCACCAAAAGCAATAGAAGAACTTGTGATGAAAATCTGTAGTTGAATCTACCACGTGAGACTTTAGAGCGTCTGCAAACATTCCATAATTGAAAGTTTCCAGGTCTGTGATGCTTTGTGGATCAGTGAAAGGGCAAGAAGAACTGAGAAGTGATTGAACAGTATAATTGTTATCACGTCCACAGCTAAGGTAGGATTCATTAAAGATCGTAGCATTCTTCAACTGCCTGCGCCAGCACCGCACCCTTGATTCAACTGAAAACAGATACCAGAATGCTCCAACCACCTGGTATGTCACATGTACTTGGCCGTCATAAAACTTAGCATTACAACTAGGAACATAGATGAGATTCTATGAATGTAAGTAACAAAATTAGCTCACATGACTTGCTAGCATATAGAGAAAAAGATTGTAAGCAGCTCCAGCCCATGCTGTCTCAGTCAATATGCCAGAAGTGCTTGTTACTTCTTTGAATAACGGGTAGATCCGCAGAAGTCTTGGCACGTACTGAGCTATTACCGTATACTTCAACAAATCCTTTCCCACATTTGGTGCTGAGCATTTTGGGAACGGGATGATAGCTAAAATGACCATCTAAGAACACATTAAAGGTGTTAAAACAACATCAAATTATGTCTTTCACATCAAACTGAACTTAAAATTATTATTCAAGTTGCCTTCATTTTGGATACCATGTTACCTGTCATAGGATAATACCAAAAGGAGTATATAAATAATCCTCTCATTTTTTGCAAGGCACTAAGATCATTCCAATGGCTTAATTATATATTGAGTTTAATTGTTATACATTGTTACTATTAACTAATTAGAAACCATCCTTATCATGACTTTTAAGGTGATTATTATCAAAGTCAACAAATTTATCATACTTGACAATGATGATAGTGTAAAAAATCTTTACATTGTCAATGTATTTTAATTAAATTCTTATATATTTAGAGTTTTGAGTTACAGTGATTGATGGTTCAAACTGATATGTATAGTGATTCTCTACAAAAGCACTTTAATGACAATTAATGATATATTAAAAAGCACTTGTGTCTTCTGAGTTGAGAATGTGTAGAGAAGGTAGATACCTGAGGAAGTGGAATAATTGATAGAATGTCAATGATGAAGTAAGAGCTTAAGTATCTCATCACTATGGCACTAGTATCATCAACTAGTTCACCCCTTCCAAATACACGAGAGGAAGGTGCAATAAACCCGGTTCGAAACTGAAAGATGATGTGAAGAACGTAGAAAAGATCAAAGAATGTGCGGAGAGCACTGGCAGTAATATTCAATGTTCCATCCAAATCAAGGCATTTTTTCTTGTCATCAATCGTTGGGATGTAAAAGAAAAGCGGGTCCACAGAGATTGCCATCACGCATGTGATTACAAAAATTTTGTTCCACTTCTGAAGTGTTGGCCCCTGTGGATCAAGAACATTGCTCTTACAAGACAATGTATTTATTGATCCATCACTGACAGAACTTACGCTCGATTGAACTTTTCTTTTGTGAAATCCGTCACTAGTAGAATCATTGTGCTCAATACTTGAAGATGAAAGTGACTTCCAATCCTTAAACCTGGACAGAATTACATCAGTTAAGTATCTTGAAGTAAGAATCAGGTAGATGTTAGCATCAAAATTTTCCATCAACAAAAAAAAAAATCATAAGATCAAATCTCCTAAAAGGCCACTACAATGGTTGAGATTGTACAAGAAGTACCCCAAAAGTAATATAATGATCAAATCTCATTACTAGCAGTTATAGGTACGAATAGGAATATAAATAGTGTTTGTAGTAATATAGTAATCCTGGTGACATGACCGTATTCGAATTATTAATTGCTCTGTATGGTGTCAACTTGTCATACATTAGAGAAACATCTTTTAAAATAGGTAAATAGCACTTTTTTTCAGAAAAATCAATAAAATGAAATTTTATCTGAATCAGGAAAATGAATAACTTTTTTTTCTGGTACAAAAGGAAAATGAATAATTGAGGCAGCATAAATATGTAGAGGCAGTGATTCTAAAGTGTGCAAAGAGTGTTAAAGAAAAAACAACAGAATGTACCAAAAATAATTAAATAAATAAAACAAGGCTTTAGCAACGTACCTCACAAATTTCTGTCCCTTTGCTGTCATGATTAAGCTACTTCCGCATCCAGTGAGAATATTTATGCTTTATCGAAGGAAAAAAAAAAAACACTTTACTTGGGCAATAGAAGTAATCAGGCCTGCAAAATCCAATTTCAAATTAAAACTAGTCTTCTTCAAAAAATCTAAATTAGTGCACATGTAACTAGGAAAAAAAGGTCAACTATTTATGACTTTATTTTATTTTGTTATCAAGTCCCCATTATTTGAATTCTAGACTCAGAATGACTCCCCAAGATTCAGTACTTTCTGCTAGGCAATAAAATCATTTGCCTTTCTTTTCTATAATTTACAGATTCAAAATTATAACACTAACAAACAAGAAACCATCAACGACTCAAATATTTATTTAAACTTTTCAAGTCAATTAAGTCAATTTGCAAACAATTGAATGAAGTACTCAACACCCCAACCAATCACAATCCGAGTCAAATGAATTTGGTAAAAAACCACAGGACACGGAATTAGAGAGAGAGAGGAGGGGATTAGAGGGGGTGACTTGAACCATAGGAACCAAGTGGAACAATTGACTAGTATTAAAAAAAATAAAAATACATACATACATACAATGGAAGAATGAACAATAGGAATATAGGATCGATGAACAAGTAACTAAAAGGCTAATATGAAACAAGTGAAAAAAAATAAAATAAGAAGAAACTGCATGTAGCACACAGACATATAAAGATAGCAAAACTTGTTCAATCCAAAAACATCTGACTTCGAAGTTTTATCATCTTTGAAAGTCCGAGGAAGAAATTATAAGCCAAACTCCGAAACTCTCTTCTGAGGATTAAAACAAAAACAAAGAAGGTTTCAAAGACTAAGGCTTGCAAACAAGGCTTCTCTGTTTCCTTTACTTACTTACCCCAGGCACCAAAGCAGGAAGCAGAGGAGTTCAAAACTAAACAAAGCAAAAAATGTTACATTAACGAGCATGATAGTGATGGAGAAAGAAAAAGAAAGAGTGAAATAAAGAGGGAACAGAACTGATATGACTTAGAGTGTCAGAAGACTAATACAGTCCAAGCCAATCGGGTGAATGCAGATATATACAGTACTAAATACGAACCTACGAAATGGTATGATGCCATGCCTATTATATTACCAGAAATTTAATTTCTACAAGGCTTTTGGTTTGCAACTTCATGAAAAAAAAAAGAGGTTAATTTCTATAAAATGGCGGTATAAATATTTTTATATTGTCAACTAATTAAATCAGAAATCAATGATTTGGAAGATAGTTAGTATAAAATTCAATAAACTTATTATACATAATAATTTGTTATTTGTTATTGAATGATGATGTAAAAACCCTTTACATGATTACTGGATATGCCATTTGCTTAATTTAAAATAGGCTAAATTACATTTTTAGTTTTTTTATTTTTTTCAATCCGCAATTTTAGTCTTTCTATTTTTTTTAAAGACATTTAATTCTCCTATTTTTAAAAACATGCAATTTTGGTCCCTTTATTTTTTTTTCAAGACATTTAGTTCTCCTATTTTTAAAAATTTGCAATTTTAGTCTTGTCATCAAATCTCTTGCGTTAACCATTAGTAATTTAACGTTAACACTGATGTGTCATTATTGACTCTAATGTTGACTGTGATACGTCATTTAAATATTGATACATCAAAGTTAAGATTAAATTAGTAACGGTCAATGCAAGAGATTTGACAATGAAACCAAAATTGTGAATTTTTAAAAATAAGAAAACTAAATGTCTTTAAAAAAATAAAAGGACTAAAATTGCGGGTTGAAGAAACTGAACCAAAAATGTAATTTAACCTTTAAAACAATATGGTGATATAATGTAGAAAGATAAAGAGAATAAATGAGTTACAAAAATGTGTCTTAAAAAGTGTGTAAAAATAATACAACAGTGAAAAAAAAATGGATATTTCAAAAAACCGATCCAAACCAAACTAATTTATGAAAAACAATTCAATTAGCCAAATAGTTTTTTATAAAACAAGTCGGTTCAATTTTTTCAAAAATGGTTTGGTTTTTTTCTATATATTATTTGGATCATTTCAGTTATCCATTTCATACTCTTGTATGATTCAGTTTTTTAAAGAACCAAACCGGTCCACCTTATGAAAAACGGATGGGTTAACTGAGCCCTTTTTTATAAAGCGGTTAGCTTCAGATTTTTTTGAAAATGTATTGATTTTTTAGATTTGGATCAGTTCGGTTTTGGATCAATTTGGATTTTTTGCACACCCTTAAAAAATAATAAAACTTTTATCTTGTAAGTTTTCCACTTTTTTCTTAGCATTTTACTCTTCTATCTGAATGACTTGTTTATCTTCTCCTTTCTCTCTCTTATATCATAAACCATTATTTGTGTTCAATCAACACAATAACTAAAATATGATGTTTTGGACTTGAGTTTCATAATGACGATGACGAGAGTGCGATGTTTCCGACTAGGGTATATATGACCATATAAGATTCATTTTTCATATATAAATTATTTTTTAATTGATATTTGTTTTTATTTAAATTTGAATTGAAAATATAATGTAAAATTTTTGTTACACACATTTAGCTAGATAATTTGTTAGATCAATATTATTAATCGTTATTATTATAACTACATAATTAATAAAAACTATATTTTATATAAAATTATTGAATGATGTAAAAATGTTAAGTCTTACATTGGTATAAACAAATCCTTCTCTTTGAATCTATAGAAATAAAATAACTACTATCAATGTCTTATTATATTTTACATTCTTAGGATTCATCTTTTATATCCGAAAAATATTTTTATTCTCTTTTATCGAATATAAAAACTTTTATTTCTATGTTACTTTCTTCAGAATATTAAAATATTTCTTGTACCAAAAAGCTACTATATATTAAAATTGAGTTTTCATTCTTGAGATTAGGAATCTTTCTAATTTTTTTTTCGGGTAATTAGTAATTAACACTCCTATATTAGATATTTTAGAGGTTTTTCTATTCTTTCCAAATACTATTATTTAAATTTAATTCATTTCACTTAATTTAAATTTTGAATTTGACACTTCAAATCAAATTAAAAAAATATAAAGAAGATATGTCTTAATTGATACAATTTATTTCTCAATTTTAAAAGTCTTATTTCTTTAATTCATCTCAATCCTAATATGTAATAACATCAAATCTTCATTATTAATAATAAATGCATTTACTAGCTAGTTATTATATTTTCTGCTTCTTTTAAATACAAATTTTACCAGTATTTGACAGTAATAAGTGATATTTTGTCTCAAATATTAGTGTTTTTTTAAAAAAAAAACATTTATACTTTAAATTTCACTTTAATTTAAAATATTCTTACACTGAAAAAATTGTTAGTAATGATATAATTGTCAACAATGATTTAAAATTATCATCACCTTAATGTAGAATGGGTTAATGATTAGGCATTCAGATGATGTGCAAGGATCTCGAATTTATCAGCAGTCATTACAAACATAATAAATTCAATAATTAACAGAGGATGTCACCCTTCACAATTAGTCATAAGTACGATTTACCTTGATCAAGTGAATAAGAAATGCTGCAAAGTGCATAGTATGCATTAAATTGCGTGATTAATTTGTTTTACCTTCCCGTCATGGTCATTGTGTCCTGTGATGCATGGCCCATCACAAAGGAGAAGCACCACTTCTCCTTGGCGAGCTGTTTTCCATGCACTCTTAAAAAATCATGTTGAGGCATCAATAATTGTTGGCTATATTTAAAGCTTGGTTATCTTCTCGTATGGTTCAGCACTTTTATGGCGCAACACATATTACATATATGAATATATGACATACCAATATCAGCATTCCTTATTCATTAAGGCTATATTTAATTTGGATTTTGCTAAAATTGATTTTTAAAAAGTTAAGGATTTTGTTTGAATATAAAATAATGATTTTGAAATATAAATATTAGTAATTAGTATGCTTTTGAAAATTTTGTGAGACTCTCTTCAAATCAATTCTATTTATTTGAAAGCTAGTTTTTTTCACTTATCTTAAATTGATCTATTTTACTTGTCAACTGAATTGATTTTGAAGATAAACAAATTTGCCAAACATATCATGAAGTATTGTTCAAACTGATTTTTATTGTTAGAAACGTGGTTTCTCCAGCAAACAAACAAACTATATATAAAGCTTACCCAAGTTGAAGAAAAATCTCCAGCCCTACAAGAAATAAAAGAAAAGCACTTTTTCAATTCTGCCGGCAATATTTTATTAATTCTTTTTTATGTGAAAGCAAAATTAGAGGTGGACATAAACACTATTAAAAAAAATCTACCACAATATTATATATAAAAAATGTTACATTATCAACCAATATTAGAATCACACCATAAATATAACTTTTAAGGGTTAAATACATTTTTGGTCCTTCAAAAATATGACAGAATTAGTTTTAGTCTCCAGAAAAAAAATATTCTTAAATAAAGTCTCTTAAATATTAAAAATACTCTAATTAGATCCTTGTACTAAACTCTATTTAACGTTTTTGTTAAATGATAGCCACATTAATTTTCAAGTAAAGTATTTTATTACTTGAAGTGTCCAGTGATAATTTTTAATAAAAAATCATATAATTACTTTTACTTTTGAGTTAAAAAAAATATGTGATTTAGTGTTAAACATGTAATAATTTTATTTAAAAAGTATGTTACTGATATAACCTGGACATAACAATTGACATAAATGATCACATGAGCAAATTAATGGTGACTATGATGCTAATGTGACCATCGTTTAACAAAAAAGTTAAACAAAATTTAGCACAAGGATCTAATTAGAGTATTTTTAATATTTGAGGAACTTTATTCAAGAAAAAAAAATTGGAAACTAAAACTAATTATTTCATATATTTGGAGGACCAAAAACATATTTAACCCTACCTTTTAAAGTAAGTATTACAAAAGGTAACAATTTTATCATACATAACAATTTATAATTAAATAATAGTGTAAAAAAACTCACATTGTAAATGCATTTTAATTAAATTCTATAAATTTTCTCCCCAGTAGAATTATAAATCATTTCACTCTACAATAGAGGTAGACATAAACACTAAAAAAAATCTATCACAATATTATATGTAAAAAAATTTACACTATCAACAATATTAGAATCACACCATAAATATAACTTTCAAGTAAGTATTATAAAAGGTAACAATTTTATCATACATAATAATTTATAATTAAATAATAGTGTAAAAAAATTCACATTGTAAATGCTTTTTAATTAAATTCTATAAATTTTCTCCCCAATAGAATTGAAAATCATTTCAATCTACAAAAAAAAATCAGAGTATTGCTTCTTCTTTTTTTTATATGCCTTTGTCAAGAAAAATCAGAGTATTGCTTTTTATATGCCTTTGTCAAGAACCCAGTGCAGCATTTAACAAAAGCTTGTAAATATCTTTATTAGGTACTTCATGTTAGACTCATCCTTCGTGCAATAATAACCTTAAAACTTGAACTATAATTTAGTTATCATCCCGCTATATAAAAATCTTCTACAGCTTTAGTGTCTTAATGGATAAGAATAGAGTAATTTATATTTATTGCATTATAGGTTTCCCGAGGGCTTCTGCGTATAATCTTTGTCTGCTTACGAACTTTTTCTCACTCTATGGCTTGTCTTGATTGATGCAATGTCATACGCCAGGACCGCTGAGCTGTTCGATATAACAATATTGGACATGAAAAAGCAAAAGACAGGAAAAGATAGATGGAAAAAGAAGCACAGAAAGAAAAAACAATAAAGTTAACCATTATGCGCTACCGACGTGTTTCCCGTGAAATCCTTTTCAGTTTAGAAACAGATTTTATAAATACTTATAGGAAAAAAAAATAAAAAAAATTATAAACTAAAATTAATTTTTTTTATAAGTTAAAAATTAGCTTTTGAAAAAGTTAACATGAGAGAATTTTTATAAATTAACTTGTGCAAAAATTAATTTTAACTTTTGGAGAAGCTTGTGTCATTTTTATTTTTTTTCATCTTCTATAAATGTTTATGAAAAAATTTATCCAAATAAACCCTAATACTTAAAAGATTCTCCTCAATCACTTTGATTATATGTAATGTTATTAATTTCTCTATACTACGTAGTATGATTCGATGCAATTCAGCTAGTTATTGATTTGAATTATAAGATGAATTCAAATTACTTTAAATTTTATGATACATGAATAAATTGTTACAATTTTGTACTATTGATAAGAATAACATGATTCAACAATTTGACTTTGTTATTTATTCTCTGTTTACTTTTCTTTCACCAATTCTCGTAAAAGAAATTGAAAAGCTATATAACCATAAATTGTTAAATGAAAAAACACTTCTAAACTTATTCTATTTGATTACTATGCTATTTGTCACTCATTTAATGCATGCACTTTATTTGATTGTTTCATTGCTTTGTTTTCATTCTTCTAAAATAGATGTTTTACAAACTCATATAAGTAATAGTTTCATTTTATGAGGCTTATGGTTAATTTTTTATTTATTTATTTCTAGTCTAAAATTATTACATTGAACATTATATATCATTTATATGATATATTTGAACTAGTTTTTCATTATCTTTAAATTTTACAATTTAATACAAATATAATTCATGATTTAAAAATTAGCTTGACCATCCACAATTTAAATCTTAATTTGATAACCTTAATTACACTACATACTCCTATCAACCAATGTTACATGTGCGTATTTAAATTAACTTATTTTGATATATATAAAAAAAAAACTTTTTGGAGTGAGAGAAATTTTAATAAAAGCTTTTGAATTTTTTTTTAAATTATTTATTTATTAGAGTTAAGTTAGTTATTCCCTCGTAGGACAAATAACTTTACGTAGTGTCATAGTAGATAAGTTCTAAGATGGTAAGTCCACACTTTGTAGAATTTTTAAAGGCATTTTTATCATATTTTTGTAACTAAGCAGTCATTAGGGGGGGGGGGGGGGGGCGGAATAGAAATCTTATGTGTTCTTACATAAATTCATTAATCTTGAGAATATGTTAAAAATATATATATGTGAGAAAAACATATCATTACATCTCTAATTGATGGACTTGTTTGAAGGAAAAGATTAATAAAATGAAAGTAAAGAATATTTAAAACCATTGATACTAACAGAGAAGGATTGCTCTCTAAACTGTTAGCAAAATTATACCCAAAAATCAGCGTAATTTTTCTCAGTGTTGATGTCATTATGTAAAATATCTTAAGTAGATGTTTTTACTAGATGGATTTAATTGCTCGAAGAAACAATGTTGAGTTAAAGTTTGAAGTTGAATTAAAGTGTTCAAGAAAGTAGTTGAAGAATCGAGTTGAGGATCGAAGGATGAAAATTGAATAAGTGAAAAGATTCTGAAATTGATAAGGGGACGCTTGTTTCAAGTTATCCAATTTTATTTCTAGGAATAACATTTCTGGGAATAATATTTCTGAGTATTTTAAAAAAGTATATTTGGTTAACAATTAAAGTTCATGGGAATCTTTTTAATATTCCCAAAAATAATTTAAACATGCATTTGGTTCAAATATATTTCCTAAGAATGTATGTTATAATTATCAAAATATCCTTATTATATAAGAGATATTAATTTTTACTATAATAAATAAAACTAAAAATAAATATTACAACTAAATTATAGATAATTTTTAATAACATTTATATATATATATATATATAATTATAATAATTTGATGTAATATATATGCCTAACGCGGTATACCTCAAAGAAATTCAATTTCATAGAAACAATACTTTTCAACGAGATTAATAATGAAGATATGTACTGACTCAGGAATGCAGCATACAGAAGAAGCTGTACGCGGGTAATGTGATGACTCCATTGTTCGATGAATAATAAAATAATGAATAGTGAATAATCAATAAATGATTGATACATAAAAATATGAAAATAATAAAATTAATTGATTCAAAAGTAATCATATATCGAGGGTAATTATTAACACACATATAGAAGAAGCTGTACGCAGGTAATGTAAGAGATAACTCAGTGACAAGGTAGTGGCGTAGTGGGATTAGGGTGTTTTTGAATTTTTACTCATGAAAATGCATTCCCACAACATTCCCACCCCACTCTATCCGAAATAAAAAATGGTTGAAAGTGGGTATATTACTTTCCTGGGAATAAAATATATCTCAAAATAATTATTTTATTACCTCCTAACAAACATGGGAAAATATTTTCCCAACCTCATATTCCCGAGAATAAATAAAGATAACCTGAAACAAACACTCCCTAAATGTTAGGTGAAGCATCTCAACGCAAGATTCAAATCAAAGAGAAAGATAGTGGCAGTTATTTATGCAAATCGATATAGATGACAGAAAATTATCAAGTCTTTGTACGCGTGTCTATACATTGAATTCAACTATTAGGATTGAAAGTTTGTTATAAGACCCTCGTAATTTATAAGATATTGAAACATTTACACAAAACACTATGTAACACCTAACATACCAATTACATTCATTAATGGCTGTTGGTTCAATGAATCAAGTGTATGTTTTCAACTAACCATTTCAGTAATTTGCCTTTACACTTCCTGAAACCTTTTACTTTGCTTTTTAATTTACATTCTGCATTTTAATCTACAATTACCAGTTTTTACTTTGATCTGCGATCCTTCCCCTTCATATCACTTCTTCTTTCTTATTCTTCTAATTTCTTTAAATTTCAAGTTCTTCAATTTTATTTGCATTTACAGTTTTCATTTAGTTGCTTTTAAGTCAATTTTTTTCTTTAATCAACTAGATTTTATCTCCGCTCTTTCTTTCTTTTAAAGTTTCTGTATATACGTTTCATAGTTTACAGTTATGTCATTTACATTTTTTAATTTTTCTTTAAATCTTTGAAGTCCATTTTGAATTATTTTCTTTTCTTTACTTTTAATTCCTGTTTAAATTTAATTTAAATTAGTTATTTAATTTTTTTTATTACATTCTTGTTAAGTCACTACTTTTCGATTAGTTCTTTGCATTTATTTTGAATTGGCAATTCTTGACATTTCTCTTTAAGTTCTATTATTGATTTGTTCAAGTTAGACATTTACAATTCGATTTCTTTAGGATTAAATTGAATAAATGCTCTATATACAAGTCTTTGTACTTTCTATTCTTGCAAAGTCATATTGGTAATCTCTTTCAATTATTTGATAATCAAATCAAAGTTAGTTATTCATATTTGTTTGCAAATCAAGATTTGAGTTGAATTAAAGAATTAAGATTTAGACTCATACACATCATCAACTAAAAATTAAACATTATTGGCTACCTAGAACCTTAAAAGGATTTGATTCTAAATCCCTAGATTATCATTTATAACAAATAGTGAAAACTTCACATTAAAAATTCAAATCAAATTACAAAATTGAATCAGTGCTAATCCTTGAAATTGAATATGGAATTTTTGTCCTGACCAGCTATAGCTTGTGAGTTGCATCAAGCTTGTGACTCGTATCAAGCCTACAACCAATATGACTTGAACCCCACTTTGAAATGTGGGCCTTGAGCTTTTAATTTTGAACACAAGTTAAACTAGGCCCTTTTAGTCTAATCCGATCATGGCCTGATTTGGGCTTGGCTAGCAAAAGGCCCGTACAAATTAAGCTTTCACTAGGTTTGGGCCTTATTTTAGATGCCTGAATTAAATATGGGCTTTTTGGCCTGACTTGTTGTAGCCAACATCAAGTCTACAACTGACCCGGCTCAAACATGTGTGGATAAAATGTTGGGCTTGGGCTTCAAAATTTAAAAACGAATTAAATCTAGGTCTTTTTAGCTCTATATAGGCTTAGCCCGCAAAAAGCCTCTGTAAATTGGCCTTGAACCTTGTTTTAGAAGCTTGAATTGAATCTTTTTTTTTTTTGTCTTACTTGCATCAAGCCCCTAACCCAAACCCACCTAATAAAATGTAGGGATTAGGCGTTAGATTTTGAGCATGAATGAAATTTTGGCCTTTTTAGCTCAATCTGATTATGATCCGACCTGAGTTTAACCCATAAAAGCATATACAAATTAGGCTTTCATCAGGTTTGGGCCTCATTTTAGAAGCCTAAATTGAATATGACTTTTTGACTTGACCTGTTATAGCTCACAACTCGCATTGAGCCCACGATCAACCTGACCCAAATTCATCCAATAAAATGTAAGATTTGTGCTTTAAATTTTGAGCACGAATAAAATCTAGACGTTTTTAGCCTAATTTAGTTATGGTCTAATCTAAGCTTAGTTTGCAAAAGCATGTAGAAACTTAAATATCTTCTTTTATATTTTGCTCTTACTTAATATTCTCTCATCACAACTTCATGTGAAGAATCTCACATCTTTTAGACAAATTTTTAAAAGAAAATTATAAAATTAATGACAAAACTTTAAGCTGAAAAAAAAATCTAAAACTACAAACTAAAAACTGAAAATTAATTTTAATTTTTTTAAAACTTCAAAAACTTAAAACTAAAAATAACTCTAAACTAAGCCTTAGCCTCTCATCATTCAGCTAAGTATATTACGGAAGACGCGTGAAATGAGAATTGACCATTAGTTATACCTGTGTAGTGGATGTAGACTTCTGTCCTGGCTCCCAAGATACCACATTGCACGTAACCGTTAATGATGACTTAGGAAGATGTTAAAAAAGCTCGTGAATAATAATAATAATAATAATAATAATAATAATAATAAACAATAACAATAATAGTAATAGTAACAACAACAATAACAATAATAATAACAATAACAATAAGAATAATAACAATAATAATAAGAAGAAGAAGAAGGAGAAGAAGCTTTGGACCGGTCCAACATAAGAGGAATTTCAATTTGGGCCGAGATTCCCTGTTATTCAATTTCAAATTATACGAATGGACCCACACCAAAACCCACACTAGGTCACGCCAATGATGCCACAATGCTCCAGAATATTCCAACCTATGGCCTTTCGTGCTAGATAGCCTTCATGTCTCACAGTTGCTTCTAGGGTGATCATGAAACTTGATTCCTTTCACATATCTGTGAGATAATTGCAACTCAACTCTATAAATACCATGAGCAAGTATGTTCTTTATCTCCTACTGTTATATTCTATTGAAACATCACCTGACTTGAATGTTAGAATGTTTTTTTGCAAATACTTACCTTGCACTCTACTACTTACAACCACCGAAAAGGAAATAAGCTAGCTATATGTCTAGGGTATATTGAAAAGTATAATTATACAGAAACTTAATTTTTATTTTTCCAAATCATTTCTTACAATTTGAGAGAGAGAGAGAGAAATGTAAAATAAAACCGACAATGCGATGAAGAAAAATAAAGAGAAAAAAAATGTTATAGAAATTTATTGTGAGTAGTATAGCATATTGCTCTATTGAAAAAAAAAGAAAAAGAATGAGAATCTTTGCACTCTATTTGGCTGGGGTAAGAAATAGAGAGAGACAGACAAACAGAAAAAAAATTGAATAGACCAAAAAAACTGAGAAAATGAGTAATTTTTTAAATTGTTTGATATGAGAGAAATATGAAAAGGGGGGGGGGGGGATTCTCTCTATTTATTTAGTTGAAAAGAAAGTAGAAAGAAAAAAAATGATCTTTTAGATAGATAATTATACCCCTAAAAATTATGAGTTAATTTAACATTATTCTGATATTTTTTTCATTTATTATTCTTTTTAGTATATTGAATCAAATAATATAAATATTATCTTAAAACTATTAAAATATAATATTATTTGATGAAATACAATACATATTTATTTATTCATAAACTGTATATTATTTAGTTGATTCGATGAACAAGTCTATTATGCTTGTTTTCTTTTTTTTTCTTTTTTGAATATATCAAGTACTCACCTTTTGGTATTGGCACTCCACGGTACTCATGACAATCTGAGTTTGACTATCTTTTGTTGTGAAATGCATAACAAAAAAGCTAGGCCAGCGAAAATAGTGAAAGAATGCAAAAGGCACGCAGGAAAACACAAAAAAGCAACCACTCTCTAAATTTTCTGCAAGAATATTAGTGTGGAATCCACAAGTTCTATTTCTCTTTTTAAATTCTTACTTAAACCAAATAAAATAATAAAGTTTAAATTTCATTCATTCTTAGTATAAATATTTTTACACTATCAACCAATTTAAAATTATAGTAAATATGAGTTTTAAAATAGTTATTGTAAAAGTCAATTAACTTACCATACATAAATTATAAAATCCCTTTCTTTTTCTTTTTTTTGCTATAGTGTAAAATCCTTTTAGATGGACTATTTTCTCTCCCAAAAAAAAAAGGATTTGCATCTTCTTTCTTTTTCTCTTCTTTCACAACAGGTAAACACCTCTTTCACATCAACTAAACAAAGTGTTAAGGTCAAGAATAAACGACCACGTTGAGCTAGCTAGGAGATTTATCCTCACTTTAAAATATATGGGACAGGCGAGACAGGCACCCTAACCTTAATTATTATTATTATTTTTTGCAGCCGAAGAAAAAAAAAAACTTTAGGCCTTGATGGATTCAAATGTCTTTTTATATTTATACATGGAAGGAGACAGATTATTTGTTACCATGAAAAAACCACTTCTGGCAAGATTTTTTTTTTTTTTGGAAGTTAAAAATATAATACTTCATTTTATTAGGAAAAACACTTACACATTGAATTTACGTTGAATTAAATTGATTTATAAAACTATCTGACACAATAAACCACAATATATAAATCCTTTTACAAGGGACAGCAAGAGCCTCACAACCAAATCCAATCTCAGGCTATTTATATGGGGCGATTGTTAGGTTTGCGATCTAATGGAAAAGTTTGCATTATTTATATAGTACATACTTTAACAAGTATCATGAAAGTTGGTGGAACAAACCATCCTCACTTTAGGTTGTCTCTGATAAAGCAAAAGTTCATTTATTACTGCTTTGTTTATAAGGGGAATGACAAGATAGTTTGGGCGTTTATTAAATGGAATAGCGGTTAATTGTAAGTAAATTATGAAAACCACCAAAATTATACTGACTTCTCCAAATTATGTTCTATTTTTATTGTTTGAAAAAGAATAATTTTTCCTAGTAATGGTTTTCTATGATAAAAGCTATTTTGAATTATTGCGAGATGTTTGGAAAAAATGGTGAAACTAATCATGATGTCAGTAAAAATAATTATTTAGAAAACTTTTTTAATATTTTTTTATTGGTAACCGAATATCTCTTCAAACACAGTTACATAGACGAGTGACTAATCCCTAGGGCCCAAAGTGATAACTAAACAAAATCCTTTTATTAAAAATTTCATATTGACTAATAATATGACTAAAATAATATATATACTATACAAATAAAAGACAATCCTCATCCCATGAATTAGCTTTTGAGGTTAAATTAAGCTTAAACTCAAATTCTAAGATCGTATTTGAACATATTCTAGCAGTTATTGTTAGACTTGTTAAGTCACTCATTATCAAGTCAGTTATCCCACCACCCTCATATGTTCAATCTTACAAACTTCATGCTTGAAATGTCTAATCATTAACGTGAGAGGTATGTGTTGAAAATCTCACATCAACAAGTAATATAAGATAATGTATATAAATGAAAAACAACTCTCACCTCATAAACTAATTTTTTTTAGATAAGGTCAAACCCGAGACCTTCCTAAGATAATGATTCAAAAATTCAGAAGCATTTTGATTTGAATCAAAATTTGAAATCTGTAGAGGCATTTCTGTATCCTACAATATATAAGTAATTTTTTCACAAGATGCAAGTAAAAATATATTATTTTAAGAATTTAATTATGCACTAATAATAGAAATTTTTTTATATTATTATCTAATTACAAATTACTATTTATGACAAATTTCTTAACTTTTTTAATAACTACTTTAAAAATCATCTAAAATGATTTCTGGTTAACTAAAAGTGTAAAAATCTTTACACTAACAATACATAAAAGTTAAACTCTTATCTTAAAAGCATTTAAAGTAACGTATCCAAACATAAAATTATACTTTATCATTGATTTCCCTTTTTCAGCTAATATAAACTTAGATATGCTGGACTCATGGCCTCCTTAAAAGGAAAAAAAAAAATGAGAAGCGTTCACATGATAGATCAATATTATAGCTTGGGACGTTTGAAAGTAAAATTCTAGAAGAAATAGAGCAAATTTTTCATCGTTAATAAATATTCATTAATATAGTAAATCTTTAAATAAAAAATAAATGATAATTCAATATAAATTTAATATTTTAATATTTTGTTTATTTTTATAAACATTCTATAATTCTTAATTAAAAGTAAAAATTTATCCTCGTGTTTCTTTTCCTTCAAAATTTTTCTGCCAAATATGCCCTCAAGGGTTTTTTTGGCGGGCAAGAGGCTTCATTTGTCCAGAATAAAAGAACATTTTATGATCAAATAAGGTATTTATTTCTAACAAAATCAGTCCAGCTTAAAAAGTGTCATAGTTGTGTCTGAAATTATCATTAACGTGAAACTTTCTATAGAAAGGCACGTCTTTATTTAACTTAATATAAATGGCATCTGTGAACTCAGATTACCATACATATTAGAACCATTGGGAGCTGGCGAAAGGGTATTTGCAAAATCAGTGGTTTGAGTCAATAAAAATACATTGCTAAACGGAGCAAAATCAATATCTCAGCAAGGTTAGTCTCACTCAAAAAAAAAAAAAAAAACACCGGACCTTCCATGTGCAAAGGCATATTTTGTAACAGAGGGCCAAGACTTCCACTAGGAAAATGTCTGGTTTTTAATTATGTTGAATTGAAGGATATTTTAGTAATCCTAAAGTCAAAGACAGCAGTGATTTGTGCTTCAACAATAGTATATGGTCAACCACTACATTCATTTCTAATTGAAGTAAAAACTAAACAGGACATTAAACCATGCTGTTAGTAGATGAACTGGTAACCTTGTTATGATGCTATAAGCCTATAACACGTAATTTGGCACCAATGGAGTGTCAAGGAAATAAAATATTGCTTTGAAATTCTGTGAAGTAGATATCACACCAACCTTTGGACTGAAAAGGATCCGAGCAATATATATATCCAAATGCAACAAATCAATTACATCCTAAACACTGTCCCAACTCTTCCTGATAACAGATTTCTCAAAAGAATGCAAAAGATTGCTAGTTTGCTACTACAGTGAACAATTGACATTCTATCTTCATCCTGGTAATATAGATCAGGCTGCCTACACTTGGGTAACAGTAATCCTGTATGCCATGTAAGCTTGATGACATTTATTAATCCTAATTCTCCCTAACCTAACAATTAATGTGAAACATGCAACTTGCCTCACCTCAAGATTTCTCCTCATCTGATTGAGAGCATGGGGGCTCAGAATTAACAAAGAAGTCATCCACTGGAATAAAAACAAAGGTATATTTGTTAAATCAAAACTAGAACTTCACTTTAAAAACTAAAAAGCAGGTAGCAGAAATTTCCAGATAGATTCCAGCATTACGTGGGTATGTATATTGCCATTTTAGAAACCAAATGCTGCTAAAATGTGCCAAACTCGATCCTCTATGGTATAAAGTGCTCTACTAATTAATCTAATTCATGAAATTCAGATTTCATCCTAATGTCCACTTTGTAGTTTTGAAATTTTACCTTGCCTTCTGTTTTTGTTTTGCTTCTTTTGGGCAGATTTTGTAGAATTTGTTGGAAAGCTGTCTTAATTCCCTAGCCTGCCTTAGTTGTTGCATCTTTGGAGGTTGCCTTAATTGGGTGGTGGTTTAGTCCTACAGCGACTAGAAATACGGCTTAAATAAAGCTTGAGCAATCCTCATCTTACAAGCCGATTTTTGGGGTTGAGTTAGACCCTAAGCCCAAATTCTAAGATGGTACCAGAATCCATCCTAGATCCATTGTTGGGCCACCTGCATCTGCCACACTCCAAGTCAATAGCCCAAGGCTTGAGGGGGAGTGTTGGAAAGCCGCCTTAATTGTGGTAACCTCTAGCCTACCTTAGTTGTAGCTGCCTTAATTACAACCTCAAGGGCAGTTGTTTAGTCGTACATCAACTAGAGATATGGCTTAAATAAAGTTTATAAAGCTTGAGTGATCCTCAACTTACAAGCCGATTTTGTGAAGTTGAGTTAGGTCTAAACCCAAAATTGTAAGATGGTATCAGAACCTATCCTAACGATTATTGTTGGGCCTATAGGGCACCCGCTACAAGGCCATTATCAGACCACCTATAAATGTTCAGTCCTGTAAACTTCACATTCTAGATGTCCAGTTCTCGGCATGAAAGGACCAAAAAGGTGTGTTAGAGATCTCACATCGACTAGTGATGAGGCCATAATAGAGTATGTAAGTGAGAAGCAACTCTCATCTTACAAGCCAATTTTGTGGAATTGAGTTAGACCTCAAACCCAAATTCTAAAATAGTATTAGAACCTATTCTAGATCTATTGTTGGGCCACCTGCATTTACCACACTCCAAGCTAATAGTCCTGGGCTTGAGGGGGAGTGTTGGAAAGTCGCCTTAACTACGGTCACCCCTGGCCGCCTTAATTGCGGCTTCTTTGGGGTTGCCTTAATTGCAACCTCAAGGGTGGTGGTTTAGTCCCACATCGACTAGAAATATGGCTTAAATAGAAGTTATAAAGCTTAAACAATCCTTACCTTACAAGCCAATTTTGTAGGGTTGAGTTAGGCCCCAAACCCAAATTCTAAGAGAATTTTATAATATTCTATAGATTGCAGATATATGTATTCTGAATTTTTAATGACAATAATCGTAAATCAATATGAAATCCAAACAATTTTATCAAGTTAACTTATTCTATAGGTCCCCATACTCGTAGGAAATTTTCATATATGTCTTGCCTGTAAGTATTGGAACCTAATTACAAAATCTAAACTATAGGTACACAGATTAATTTAACCTTTTTTTGTGTATTTCACAAGAGCAAAACCCTATTTTACACAAATGCAATCCCTGACATTACTCTTGCCCATGGAGTCAGTGGACTGGTGGTCTAGAACTTAGATCCTATTTGATTGCCAACAAAATATTGTTGGGCCACTATTATTCATTAATGGTATTAAAATTTAGGACATTTAAAAATAAGATATATATGTATTTAACATTACCTATATCCTGTTGATCAGGAGATTCAAGCAAAATGTCTGAATCGGATGGCAAAAATGGTGAACCAGGATAGTTTCCCAGAGCTCCTAGATCTGCAAAGAACTCAAGACAATAAAAGCAAGAAGACACCAACAATGGTTGAACAAATAAAATCTTAAGTATAATCCTTGACTGCATTAAGTGATTTCTAAAAAGATTATCCATCATTTACTTGGAATCAATAGCCCTTGAGATGTTAATACCAAACTTAGAACGTGTTAACAGTACTGCCAAAATAGTAGATATCTTATATAATAACAGTTCGTTACAGATAAGGAAACAAACAGACCAGCTCAAAGTCTTATTTTACTTGAAATTCAATATTGATAATAAATGCTTCCTGCTTCTTTTTGATTATTAGTGATTCCAACAGATTCACCTTTTTCTTCTCAAATATTCAGATTACTTTGGGCAGATCAAGGACATAACAGAACACAAACTAAACATATGTTGAACATCTCAAACAGCTTCACTCCCTGATGACATTTGACCAACTTTAACTGCATATCTAAAAGTGAATCAGAGAGTCAAATAAGAAATTACCTCCCAAGTTTGGCAAATCTGCTGTTAGATCAGATAGGCTAAAATTCCATTGAATTTGATCCAGCGATCTGGAAATTCCATTGCCACCATCCGGTGCAAGCTGTAGTCCTACTGAACTTGCCACATCAGACGTAAATGCTGTATCAAGAGCTGATGCATCTGCGCCCATTCCAGATATTTCTGATGCAGTGAAGGGGAAATGACCACTGGATGCTACTGATGTCGGACTTACTGGCATTTCTGAGACGGATGACATCGTGCCATTTGGTGGAAGAACAGGAGCCATATCAGGGGCGCTGTGGTCCATCACCATACTTAAACAAGGACAAAAGCAAAGCAAGTTACTTTTAAAATAAAGGAAGGATGAAGGTCCTGCACATCGAATTAATTGAACTAATATTTAAGTGCATGACAGCCACAACAATCCAGGCATAAAATGTGCATAATGCAGAAACACACAAAGGGGACACGGTTGCATAGAAATTTCTTTTACTGGATATTACATGCATGGTAAACCATATCATAAAAATTAAAATGACTACCAACATGAACATGGATCATTTTAACAAAGCTAGAAATACATTATCAGTCATACAACTAAACAGTTCATTGATGAAATCAATTATTACTTAACCACAGAACACACATTTCAGACAACTTAACTACAAAAGCTAGCTATGCAAGACCGTCTACAAACAATCTTAATTGTAATATTGTCCCTTATATGAATAACATAAAGGAATTATGTGTAGTTGGGCAAGTTCTCACTCATTCCCAGAATTCATGCGAATGGGGTGAAAGTTGCCTGGGGCAGGGACTCCATTAACTACATGACAACTTGATATACCACAACCCATGGAGTCAATATGAGGTTGACCTGTTGCTGGCATGGAAGGCTGTTGTAGCACTGGGTATCCCATAGGTAGGTTGTTGACTGCACTGCAAACAAATGGTGTTAAAGAATAATGCAGAGAAATGAGAAAAAGATAAAGCAAAGAAGTGAACTTATGCATCTATAATCTAATCCATGTTTTAAGACTGAAATGTACTCAGCAATAAACACAAAAAGATTATGCAAAAGACTCAAATACTCACAGGCCAATAAAATATTTACAAGCAAGCACTAATACAGCAAAATAAATCCCCAGGAATCCATCAAAAATAACACTCAACCAAGAAATATATAAAAGATTTCCTTTCCTCAACTTATGGTAATACAAAGCCCACAATGAATAGACTAACAAGAAAATACTGGGGTTTCCAATTTTTGAACTTCAAAATACAAAAAAGGAAAGTTTCCAAACAATCATAAGAACAATCTCGTAATAGCACTCTCAAGTACCCAAACTTCTTAACTAACCTAAGTTTTGGATAAATCCAAACATTAACATCTGGAGTAAAATGATAAGCACTTGCGGAACCCTCTCTTAAAAGCTAGCTGTTAAGGGGGGAGAACCAAGACACTTAAATACTCCACTAAACATCCCATACTACTCGATGTGAGACTTAGGCACCCTATAATACCCAAGTCCCTATCATAGCACCACTCCTGAGAGCCGATGCCTCAACAACTGACACTCTATGGCGCTTTACTCAGCCTTTCTACTTAGTCCCTCCGTAGGTAACCCTTTCTGAGACACCGATTGATAGCAGCCCACCTATTCACCACTAGAGTGCTACAACCAATATGGGCTCATCAAGACCCAAAAGGATCACACACAAGCCAACGTGACTCCAGGATTACTACTAGCCATTATTAGATAACTTTCTTGGATCTGGCCATCCATTTGGACATCCAGGATGATAGGACCGTTATTAGTTTTCCTATTTAAGGATCTTTTAGCATGTATTGAATCAAGAGAGAAATGAAGTTATTTTCCCATTTCGTTTTATTCCCTTTTCAATATTAGATCGTCTGCTTTGTTCTTCGTCAGCCTAACATTAATTGGTGCTTTCATTCCCTTGCCATGCCTCCTAAACCACCTTCCCAAGAATTTGAAGACACTCTCCAAGCCTTTGCACAGAAATAAGGGGCTCTCCATACCCAACTCGAAGGAAGACACCCAACAACTCCATGACAATCGTTTCACCACCTTACAACAAACCATGGACACAGGCCATGAAACACTTACCACCATCATTGCTAGCGTACTTGAACAACTGGCATTGAGACCTAGTCCACCAACCACCTCTATCCCTGCTTCCTCTCAAACAATTCCCCCACCCATAGCAACCCCAGATACACCCCATATTAGTCTCATATCCACTGCACCAACATCATTTATAGGTTCCATTATTCACCCACACTCTGCCTTCCCTCCACCTCTTCGCTCGTTAAACTCTACCTTTACCATTCCATCCCTCTATACGACCCACATACCATCCCCTCACCAATTTCCCGCTCACACAATTACTATCCCTCCTTTCCCCAACATTATCCCTATGCAACCTCCACCATCCATGTTCTTACCCAAACTCCAACTACAACCTTTTGAGGGTACAGAGGCCCTTGATTGGTTGTTTCAAGCAGAACAATTTTTTGCTTTTCATCAGATTCCATGGGAACAACACATCCCCATCATAGCCTTCTACATGAAAGGAGAAGCACTTAGCTAGTTCAAATGGATGCATCAGAATCACCAGCTTACGAATTGGTTGGCCTTTAGTCAAGCCTTAGAACTGCAATTTGGCTCTTCTACCTATGAAAATCACCAAGCAAAACTTTTCAAATTAAGGCAACAAGGGTCTGTCACAAAATACCAAACTGCATTTGAAAAACTTTGCAATAGTATCAATGGTTTGAGCCATGAGATCATCCTCAACTGCTTTATCTCTAGCGTCTCAAGTCTCAACTAACATCCGTCGTGAGTTGGCAATTCTACAACCTACCTCCATCACTCAAGCCATGAGTCTCGCTCTCTTGGTTGAATCTAAGGTCTGTGATTCAAAATCCAAATTTTTCCACCCTGCCCAAACAACCACTCAAACCTTCCCTACTCCACCGCCATCCACATCCACTCCAAAGCCTCCTCTACCCATCAAACATCTCTCACAAAGCCAACTTCAAGAATGTCACGTCACCGGCCTTTGTTATTATTGCGACAAAAAGTATCACTAGGGACACACGTTTGCCTCACCCAAATTCCTTGTACTCCTTGCTGAAGACCACTTTGACCAACACATCACCACTGACAATTCCCTTGATGATATACCCTCAAACACTCCTCTAGAAGCCATTCATTTTCAACTCTCCCCTCAAGCTTTTAAAGGCCTCCTTTCACCCCAAACACTAAAATTCCAAGGGTACATGCTCGGTCTATCAATCACGATTTTTATTGACACAGACAACTCCCACAACATATTACAACCTCGTATTGCCCCTCATTTGCATTTGTCTACTACACCAACCTCCCTTTTTTCAGTTATGGTAGGTAACAGCCAACACATTACCTGTTCAGGCTTATGTTTAGAAGTTCCCCTCATCTTTTAGCAGCATTCATTTGCTACCTATTGAAGGCGCTGACGTGGTGCTAGGCATTGAGTGGATGCACTCTATTGGAAACATTAAAGCAGATTTTTCCATTCCCCAATTATCTTTTACTCATGAATGTTGTCCAATCACCATCAAAGGAGACCCCGATGTTTTTCCTCAACACACCTCTTATCACCGAATTCGCCACTACCTCCATAATGACTCAGTAGCTTCCTTCCACCTTATTTCCTTCCATCCATCACCTACATTACACTTTATATCCTCCTCTTCCAACCCCATTGAATTTGACCCCAACATTCACCCAGAAATACTAAAGGTTCTCTCTGAATTTCCCACGGTTTTCCAACCACCACATGGCCTTCCACCCCCAAGACACCATGATCATCATATCAATTTGGTTCCAAATGCAACCCCCGAGAATGTTAAGCCATACAAGTATCCGCACTCCCAAAAAGAGGTTATGGCCTCCCTCATCCAAGAAATGCTTACTGAGAGCATCATCACTCCTAGCACCAGCCCATTCTCGTCCCTAGTTCTACTTGTGTGCAAAAAGGATGCAATTTAGCGCTTCTATGTGGATTAAAGAGCTCTCAATGCAGTCACTATTCGTGATCACTTCCCTATGCCTACCATAGACATATTACTTGACAAATTGGGTCTCAGCAAATATATTTTCCAAAATAGACTTAACATCTGGCTACCACCAGATTTGTGTGGCACCAAAAGACACTCATAAAACTGCTTTTCGCACATTCTCTGGGCACTATGAATTCATGGTAATGCCTTTTGGTTTATCTAATGCTCCTTCTACATTTCAATCTACTATGAATGATTTGTTAAGACTATTTTTATGAAAGTTTGTCCTAGCGTTTTTCAATGATATTTTGATTTTTAGTAGTAGTTTCAGCGATCATTTATCTCATTTGCAAACTGTTTTACACCTATTGACTACTAATCAATTTTATGCAAAATTGTCCAAATGTGTTTTTGGAGTCCCAACCATGGCCTACTTGGGACATAACATTTCAGGTTCTAGCATCACACCAAATCCAGGTAAAGTTCAAGCTATCCTATAATGGCCCAGACCTCGTTGACACTCGACTCTCAAGGGTTTTTTAGGCCTCACTGGCTTCTATAGGCGTTTCGTGCACCATTATGTGTCTCTCGTTGCTCCTCTCACCGATATTTTAAGATCAACTACTTTTACATGGTCAATTCCAATAGAGGATGCTTTTACACACTTAAAAAAGGCCCTAACTACAACTCTTGTGCTAACCCTCCCAAACTTCTCACAGCCACCTGCAGTGGAGACGGACGCATTCGACATAGCAATTGGTGCAATGCTTTCTCAAAAAGGGCACCCTATTGCCTTCTTCAATAAATGCCACTGCCCCAGTATGTAGTCTACATCAGTCTACATTCATGAATTATTTGCTGTAACGAAAGAAGTTAGAAAATGGCGTCAGTACCTCTTGGACCACCATTTTCATATCATTACAGACCAAAAAAGTCTCAAAGAATTGTTAACTCAATCATTTTCATCCCCAGAGCAACAGAAATGGGCAACTAAATTACTAGGCTTCAATTTCAAAATATTTCACTATCCTGGAAAACAAAATCAAGCAACTTATGCGCTCTCACACCCAGATACAAAATCAATGTTGCTAACAGCAATTTCTTCGCCAATCCCCACTATCATTCACTCCCTGCAGCAATGTTACAAAGACAATTTGGAAGGTCAACAATTCTTCAAAAGAGTCCAAAATGATGAAGTCATAAAGAATATTTTTCAAATTTCTCAAGACTTGGTTTATTTCAAAAGGACGTCTTTTTGTCCCTAATATACCTAATCTCCACCTTTCCTTGATCTGAGAATTTCACAGTTCACCTTCAGTTGGGCACTCAGGCATTAAACCTTCTGTTGCTAGACTCGCAGCTTCCTTTACCTAGCTAGGTCTTTAAACCGAGGTTAAGGACTTCATTAGGCAATGCATCATTTGCCAGCAAAACAATTATATGCCTACAAAGAAATCCAATCTATTACAAGCACTTCCAATTCCAAAAAAAGTATGGGACAAATTATCCATGGATTTTATCACTCACTTACCGAGTTCTTTCAAACATATGGTGATTTGGGTGGTCTATGATTGCCTCACCAAATTTGCTCATTTCATTGCCCTTCCCACAAACTTCACTGCCCAACAACTCGCCGCGTGATTTTCTACTTAGACCTCTAGACTCTACATACTTTCAGACTGAGACCCTATTTTTCTGAGCAAGTTCTGGTGCGAACTCTTTAAGTTGCAAAGCACACAACTAAAATTTAGCAATGATTACCACCCTGAGATAGACGGACGAACTGAAGTTCCAAATCGAAGTTTGGAAACATACCTTCGATGTTTTGCGAGTGATAACCCCCGCCGCTGGTTTTCCTACCTCCACCTTGCAGAGTTGTGGCATAATACTACACACCACTCAGCAATCGGAATGACACCTTTTCAAGCCCTTTATGGCTGACCTCCACCGCCCATTCCACATTACGTTCCAGGCACAACTACGTCAGGTTCCCCCGACATTACTCTGCAACAACAAACCACATTGTTGACCCAACTAAAACAAAACCTGCATCGTGCCTGACAGCGCATGATTACTCATGCCAACCAAGACCGTCATGACTGCAACTTCCAACCCGAGGACTAGGTCCTCCTTCAACTTTGCCCATACTGTCAGTCATCGATTTCTCGACAACCCTCCCCCAAACTCACCAAACGCTTCTTTAGCCCATATCAAATTCGCCAAAAGATAGGCAAAGTAACCTACGAACTTATCCTACCACCCTCTTCACGCATTCATCCCACTGTCCATGTCTCACAGCTTCGGCCTTTCTACAGCAACACCACATAAGCCCAATTCTCTCCGCTTCCAGAACCCCTCTCGACCTCTCTGAAGACAATTCCCTTCTCCTAAATAAGCCTTCTGAAAGTACCCCACTTCAAACTAAAAGACCCCTTCTCTCAAACCAAGACACACTTAAAGCCTAACACACATCACAACCATCCACTTTGCCACTCAATAACTCCAACTCATCTCATCCATACACCTGTCCCCCCAACCAACCATTACCAACACAAATCGACTCTCCTTCAAGTCTACCACAATTACCAACACTTAACCCCACCAGTATGACTCCTCACCAACCCCCGCTCCTTACTTATCCCGAGACAACCTCTCCAATCCAATAGCCAATATCCCACATCGACAAGTTCAATTCTGAATCACTACCAACCTTTGCCTCACCCTCAGTCTTGCCTTTTCCAAGTTCCAAAGTGGTTCCTCTATCGTTGGATCCCACTGACTCATCTGAGCATCCATCTCAACTGTTAAATGAGGAAGAACATAGAGACATATTGGACTGGAACCGTGTGTCTAAATACACAACAGAAATGAGATTATATAGGCTTATTACATTAATTATACATAAATAGAGAATATTCAATTTTCTCTAAATCAGAGATTACATGCCTATAAACTACAGTAATTATAATAAATACAGAATATTGAATTATGATTTTCAACATCAACCATTCACAACTAGCACAATCCGCGTAATCACTTATGATTCGTTGGCCCTTGAGGACAAGGCCCCTCTTGCGAAGGGTGTTGATAGCAGCCCAACTATTCACCACCAAAGTGCTACAACCAATATGGGCTCATCAAGGCCCAAAAGGATCACACACAAGCGAACGTGGCTCCAAGATTACTACTAGCCGTTATTAATAACTTTCTTGTATCTGGCCATCCATTCGGACGCCCAGGATGATAGGACCATTATTAGTTTTCCTATTTAAGGATCTTTTAGCTTGTATTGAATCAAGAGAGAAATGAAGTTATTTTCCCATTTCGTTTTATTCCCTTTTCAATATTAGATTTTTTGCCTTGTTCTTTGCCAGCCTAACACCGACAACCAACTCTGATATCAATTAATAAGCACCCAAGCACTTGAGAAACCCTCTCTTAAAAGCTAGCTATTATAGGGGGAGAATCAAGCTACTTAAATACTCAACTTTGCATCCCATACTACTCGATGTGGGATTTAAGCATCCCATAATACCCAAGTCCCTATCATAAAATCAGACAACAACATAAATAATACTCAAGATAATGTTTTTAATTATTGTGATTAGACCTCTTTAATAAATAATATAATCAAGTTTTCACAGCAATGATATAAGGAAGCCTCTATGTTTTTAAGGAACTTCTAAGAATCCTGAGAATCTTACTATTTCTTTCATTCTCATAAAGTAAAGAAAGTATCACTTAAGACCTTTTCCATGCGACATGATTTGTTCCTTGTTGTTGCCTATTGGCCATGAATTTTAGAGTGCAGTGAGAATGATTGCATAACATGAGAAGTGAAATGTAAGTGCCATCACTCAAGTCTCAACTCATAGTTTACTTTTAGTCATGCAAAGAGGTGAAGATATTTTGGGTTTACACACACACACACATATATACACTGATGAGAGGGCAAGAATTTACCAGGCATTGGATGGATTCCATTCTGTATTGGAGCTAATGGAACCTTTGTAGGCATGGGACACTTCATCAAATGATACTGATGCTCAAGTAAATGATTGAATAAAAGTATTTGCTTTTTCAATTTTAGCCTGATATAGTAGGCCCTGAAGAAATCGGCATTCTCTTCTTCCAACTTCTGCCATACTGAATTAAAAAGGATTAATTACAAAGCAATCAGATATGAGTTTACATCCATTTTTAGAAGGTAAGGAAAATATACAAGAATGTAAGTAATGCCATTTTTTGTCCTTAAAGCAAAATATCTCGACTATCAAATTATGTTGATTTCCATGTAATCAAACTTGTGGATTGGATAACCACTTTTTGATTAAATAAAACACGGAGAATCATTAATAAGGATACAAAGGTTTTCTATTAACAGCAAATACTATAGATTATTATTATTTACAATTTACAATGCAATACATAAATGGCCTGACAGAGACCTTTAGATGCCTACCAAGAGTTGTGAATCCAGGATCTATCTTTGCCCGAGTCAGTAGTGTTTTAACCACTTCATCTTTATTCATATATAACTGTAGGCATCTTTCTATTAAATTCTGGACCTACAAAAGTTTGAACATTTAATCAAAAGGCAAAAAAAAAATATTAGTTCAGTTCAGATTAGCTTCTGCAAATTATCCTCATAAAAATTGGGATATAGGAAGCTAGTGGAAAAGTAGGCAATAACAGAAAACTAGTCAAATGTTTAGCAAAGAACAGATATCCTTACAAACTCAATATCCTGCCGTGAAACCTTTTTGCTGTCATTACTTGAAGCAGATGCTGAACCTGTGTCTGTAACAGGAGCATCAGTTGTATTGTTTAGTGGTTCACTCTTGGGCTCATGAGAAGCTTGAGTTGATGACTGTAATTCTTCCGAGCTCTGTAAATCCATAAAAGATTAGCTTAGCTTAATTATAATATATGCAAGCAACTACAAGTGTTATGAAGGAAATCTAGAAGATCGGGCAGAGTTTGCATCACTATGAGATTAGAAAGCCAGAAAATATTCTTTAATACTGAATACAACAGGCTCAAAGCTCATTAATTTTTTAGAGCATTAAATATGTACACATTAGTTTGCTTAACAAAGCATTACAACAGATTCGACAACAGGAAGTAACAAGGACATTAAAGTATTTTTCAGGGAAATAGTAAATTTTGCCTCTCATTAACCTCCATCATGGTCAATTTCGAGAAAAGAATTATATCACTGCCTTTAATAAAGTAATAAACCTTCATTCCAAACTTATCTAGGTAGATTCCTATTATACGACAGTTAGATTCAGAGGGACTCCATCACCCATTAACTTATTAGTTATTGCTGGCCACACCAGTGACAGATAACAAACCACCATGCAAAACCTCCATTTCCTCAAATTTTAAAAACACAAACCATCATCTCCATGTAGAGGAATGCTAGCTCACTCTCTCGAACACTCTATTTTTGACACTCTCTCTACTATTGGCTGGAATTTATTGAAAATTACAAATTTTAGTAGGTTTCACTTTTAAATCAGGAGAGAGACTCATTAAATCAGAGGTGAGACTCACCAAAATTTGTAATTTCTAATAAATTCCAGCTAATAGTAAAGATAGTGTCAGAAAAAGAGTGACGCTAGCATTCCTCTCTCCATGCATTACTGCAAAATTCATTATGTTAACTGGGCATTCCTATTCTCTCATCATGTCAACCCCTTGGTCCATAAATGCACATCATATCAAGGTTTTCCACCAAAATAACCAAATTAACAACACCATACACACAAACAAAATCATTCTGCATCCAGTCAAACCAAGTGACAGACACCCAAAACTACAAAAATATTATACAGAAGGAATTAAGGAAACTTACAGATAAACTCTATTAACAATGGGTGACTTACAAAATAAGAATGTGCTCTCAGTAATTGTAGAGCTACTAGTAATAACAAATTGGGCTAAATTATTTATTAAAGCTTGTGAATTAAAAACTTTTCAATTCTTCAACTTTGATAGACGGGTGAACGAAAATATATCAAACCGCAATGATGTTTTCATCTTTGATGTTACAGATTCAGCTAATACAGGGAAATTATATGCTTATATTGATTGAATTGAGTAGTTTCCTAAAGGTAAACTGGTCCTTTTCTCAAACAAGCACAACATGCATATAAGTGGTTGGTTATAACTATATTTTAAAAGGAACAATATCATGCCTATATATTCTCAATGTTGACAGCCAATACAGCCAAATGCATTAGATCCATAAAATTAACCATAGTGATGGTGGATATTGCAAACTATGTACCAACTACCAAGATAAAAAGCATATAATCGGAGAACCTGCAAGTTCTTCATTTCAGCAGAAAGAAGGCTGACTGCATGTCTTTCAGGGATTTAAGTAATCACTAACTGCCTTCAAATTCAAGATTGTTTGCTTTTATATCAATGACACCCCCAAGTTGAAGTAGGCTTCATACGAAACAAGAGGAGTAATGAGAGAATGGTAAACCATACCATTTAAATAAGCATATGGTTCTTTAAGTCAACAAAAACCATCTACAAAGAATTCCATATCAAAATACCCATAAACAAATATAAGAAATAGTATCTTCTACATCAGAGAGATCCTCATATGGTAAAGAAAATGTAGTTATCACTTGCCTGTCTTGTTACAAAATCTTAAAAAAGAAAAGCAGGTCCATTAATTGTACATTTTAAAATGAAAAGTTTCTCAGAAAGGAAGGATGACAATTACATTTGTTACTACACTAAAGTAGGCATAAGCAAATTAGTGCAGCAAGTTTGAGATGATGTAAAACACCACAATTGCGTTAGCTTTTTTTTTTCAGTAAATTTAGTAATTTCAACATTCCTTTTGAAAGAATAATCAGATTAAGATGAATTTAAAATTTCTTCAGCAAGAAAAAAATAAAAACCAAAATTGGTTCTGGTTCTCCACAAGACTAGGCAATAATTAATATCTCAATTTTAGCAACCACAAGAAAAGGGGAAGGGGGGAATGCAATCATGCAGTACTTTCAGAAAAACGGCAGTCGGCGAAACAATGCCTTCCACCAATGAATTCTGAGTAACTCCAATTAATTCAAATGGTAGAACAACAAAAAAAAACAACCTTTTTCAAATCTTCAAAAAACAAAAAGAATAGATAAACAAATTTGAAACAAACCAGATCTCAATTGTCAATGAGGAGTTGAGAACTGAAGTGGAAGCAACACACAGATTCATCAAGCAAATAACTCCTTCAAAGGAATAAACTTTTTACGCCACAAAACAACAAAGAACCCCCAATGCCCCCAAAAAACAAAGACCCCATGAAGCAAAAAAAAGGAAATGAAGATCTAGCAGACATATTACCTCACACCCAGTTCCTGAATCTCCAACCAAAAACACAAAAACACAAGAGAAAAGGCAGAACACTGGTTATCTCGACGAATTCAAAAAACCCACCAGCCAATTCAAGCTTAATTAGCTTGAAAAAGATGCATCAACTCATGGAAAGGAAAAAAGAATGAAAATTTGGGAAAACTTGGCAAGTCTAGTAAGTGGGGGGTTGAGGTTGAAGGAATGAAGAAGTGAACACTGAATAATTAAAATAATAATAACAATAATAATAGCATTGAGGTTTAAGGAGATATTTTGAAAAGGGTGGAAAATGATATTTACATCAGGGAGACAAGTCTGAGTGACAATGAGGGTGCTGGGAGAAAATTACAGTGTATGTGTGTGTATGTGATGATTCTTCTGTGCAAAAGGTGAAGTGAAAGTGAAAGAGATAGCTTGTGGGAAAATTAGGAATAAGAAAATCAAATTTTGAAAAATATATTCTACTAACAATTTGGGATGGTGACTTCTCTTGACTTTCTTTTAATTTTTTTCCTTGGAAAATAACGATAAGTAAATTGAGTTTATAAAAAATATAAAAGTGTTCTGATTCTGGTGCGGCTTAGACGGCTCATTTGTCGGCTTCAGTCACAATTCTTTTTGAAGTAGTATAATAATTTTACAATCGGCAACCAATGAAAGACCAATTTGACTGGTTTAAAAATTAAAAAATTAATTATTAATAAATAATAAATAATTAAAATATATATAATAAATTATAAAATTATTAAAATTTATTCATTTAATTTTGTTCCAAATTGGATTTTAAGAAGACTTAACTCAATTCTAAAAAAAAAAACACTCAATCCAAACAAGTTTGGCCCAACAAGTAGATCGTAACATTCTTTAAATTAGGTCAAATTTGAGTTCAACCAAGACGTGTTATGCAGCCTTTAAGACCACCTTTCTTTGCATCTCGAACCAAGCTCCCTAATCAGGGAACACAAGAATCCAAAAACATTTCATCTTGTCTCAAAAGACATGTTATTACCGAGGGAATGCAATGAAGTCTTATTACTCGCATCCAATTAACAGGAAAAGACCTCGGACACTCCTTGATTGTTGATCATACTCAAAGATCATAGTCATTCAAGGGTTCTCTAGCTCCCACATTAGAATCTAGTTTATATTTATGATACTATTTGGCCCAAGTAAGTATCCATCTTAGACTAGGCATTCCTCCAACTTCACCTATAAATAGCAATGTTGTCCTTCTTCTAAGACATGCATTTTAAACCTTTTTATTATACTATTACCACATCAATATTGACTAACTTAAGCATCTAAGTCAATGTGGGTGTTACTACTTAAGTCATTGGCACTCCTTAGCCCCAATAAACTTCATCACTCTACAACCACCCGATGATCCACGTAAAAACTCATTCAAATTGGAGATAGACAGAACCTTAAGCTTGCATTTTGTATTTTGGGCTTACATTATAACAAATTTATTATTAATGATTAATTTAAAAATAAATTTTAAGAGAGTTAAATTCAATTCAAATATATTTTATACAACTGTGCATATATTATTTTGGCTTAAATACTTTTTTGGTCCCTCAAATTTGGGCTAATTTCTTTTTTATCCCTAAATTTAAAAATGATTATTTTTGTCCCTCTAATTTAAAAATAATCAACTTTTGGCCCTTATCAAGGGGATGAAAATGATCACAAAAAATAACCTTAAGGACCAAAAGTGAACTATTTTCAAATTAGAGATACAAAAATAATTACTTTTAAATTTGAAAAATCAAAAGAAAATTAGACCCATATTTGAGGAACTAAAAAGATACTTAAACCTATTATTTTATAAGTAATATATCAAAAAGTTTAATTTCTATGCATTATTAGTATAAAAAATTTTACACGATCAACCAATCAACACTTATAATAGGTATAACTTTTAGGGCTCATTTGGTGGTTAGGATATAATAAGATAGGATAGGATATGAGAGTAGGATAAGAACAGGATACGATAAGAGCGAGATAAGCTATAATCTTATCTAATATTTAGTGCACATAAGATAACGATAGAATAAAATATAAATTATGTTCAAATGACAAAATTACTGTTTCATAAAATTACATATAATTTTCTAAAAGTAACTTCTAATTTAATTTTTTATTTTTTTACAAAAAAATGACAATTTTAACTAAACAATACAATATTATTTTTTATTTATGTAGTTACTTTTCTTAATATTATAAAAAATTACATAATATTGTTAAAATTATAATTATTATTCAAATAATTTTATTTTAAAAATATTTGAATAGTAATTATTTAATTTTTAATATTTTAATTAATAATATACTTTAAATTTACATGTCAAAATTATTATTATATATAAATTAATATATATATTACTACATATTATATTGATTATATATATATATATAAAGAGAGCTTATATTATCATTGTGCTTCCTAATCCAGCTCCCTCCCTAAGATAAAAAATACACTAGAGTAATAGAATAAGATAAGGGATAGGATAACATTATCATATCCTACTGATCCAGTAAATAATTGATTACAACAGGATATGATAGTTATCATATTCTATTCTATCATATTCTGACCACCTAACGGGCTCTTAAGATAATTATTATAAAAGCTAACAAACTTATCATACATATTAATTACAATTAAATGGTAGTACAAAAATCTTTTACACTATCAATACATAAACTATTTACTCTATATCAAATCAATAACTAAAATTGAGTATCGATCAGATTAATTTCTAAAATCATTTTAAAAAAATGTTATTCTAGTTCTTCAAATTACGAAACATTAATCGTTTTAGTACTTTTTATAATTTTAAGAATTAACTTCGATGATTTTAGAAATTAAAAATAATATTTTTATAATTCTAAAAACCAAATTAATTGATATTTATAATTTCAATGACTGATTTAATATATTACTTATTATTTTATATTTACATTTTTGTTATTTAATTACCATTATCACATAAAAGAGACTGTAAGTCGTGAACACCACACTTAACAACTTACCACGTCAAAACCACTATATTATTTTTCCTTTACAAGTATATAAAAAGTAATAAAATCATCAGCTTTGTTAAGAAGTATTCTAGGATATTAGGTAAAGAGTAATAAATTCATTATATTAAATGCTTCTAATTACTTAACAAAATTAAAAGACTTTAATTTTTTATATAATAAATATTATTCAATAATTTTTTTAATTTTTTTTATAGTCAAAATCTTTAAATAACTCATTAAAAAAATCGTAAACATAATTAATTTACTTCATAACACATGAGTATTTTTTAAAATTGTTTCACCCCTCTCCTTTTTAATCATAGTTATAATTTATTTTAAACACTTCTTATTAATCAAGATAGTAATGCCTTCACGTTGTTTTAAATGAGATTATGAATTCAATTAATATTATAACACCGAAGAGGGGGGTAGGAGAGATTTGTATTCTTCATTAGGATTAGGGAGTTATTTTTTCACTTCTTTTTTACTTCTCATATCCCTTCTATTTGTTTTGTCAAAATTTATTTCAACAATGTTTTTTGAATTAATTATTTTCGAAGTTAAATTTCAGAACTATGTAAAAGTTTTAAGAATTAATTTTTAGAACTCATTTTTTCTTTCATAATTTCAAAATTTAAATTCCAAAACTTAATTCTTTTTTAATTCCAAAAAAAAAATCTAGAACACAAGATCTTTCTGTTCATTGTCTTTTCTCTTTGGTTTCATGATGATAAGATTTCAGGATTTTTCTTATTGTGTCTCAAAATATAAAACGTGTTGAGTTATCAATTGGGTAGCCAAGCAACGAATTAGGGAGATGACTCATAGTCTTAAGCCCTCCTTAAGTAAGTTTAATTGAGAAGTATTTTCAATTAGTTTCTAACTTTCTTATTAATTAGAATTTTTTTTATCATATTATTAGTATTTGAGTTTTTTATTTGTTTAGTGTTTTTTGAGAGCTATTTCAAGTAGTGTTTAAACTTTTAATTTCTTATATTTTATTGGGTTAAATATGTTTTTAATCCTATAAAAATTGACCTGTTTTAGTTTTAGTTATCAGAAAAAAAATTCCTTGAATAAAGTCCCTCAAATATTAAAAATATCCTAATTAAATCCTTGTACTAAACTCTACTTAACTTTTCTGTTAAATAATGGTCACATCAGCTTCCAAGTAAAGTATTTTATTACTTGAAGTGCCAGTGATAATTTTTAATAAAAAGTTGTGTAATTACTTTTGTTTTAGGGTTAAAAAAATTTGTGGTTTAGGAATAAACATGTAATAATTTTATTCAAAAAGTATATTATTAATCTGATCTGGACATAACAATTGACATGGATGACCACATTAGCGAATTAATGGTAACTGTGATGCTGATGTGGTCATCATTTAACAGAAAAGTTAAATAGAGTTTAATACAAGGATCTAATTAGGGTATTTTTAATATTTGAAAAATTTTATTCAAGGAAAAAAAATTCTAAGAACTAAAACCAAAACGGATTAATTTTTTTAGGACCAAAAATATATTTAATCCTATTTTATTTCATTTTTATGCTTAAAATATATATTGAACTTATTTCTTACCTATTTACATAGATAGGATTTTATTATTCTTTTTTGTTATTATTTTTTTGATGTATTTTACATTACACTATTTATATTATTTATTTTATCATTTTAACATTGTACTTTAGGATATTGAAATTGATTAGTATGAAAATACTAATACACAATAATATTTAGAAGTAATAACATGCACACAAGTCCATGTTAGTACTTCAAGGGATAATACCTGTTGGGAGATTTTGGTCCTTTAAATGGACCTCGGTACCTCAAGGAATAATATTTGTTGAGAAAGGTTAATCTCTTAAATAGATCTCAATACCTCAAAGAATTAGTCTTTAGCTTTCGATTAGGGAATACCTTGCATTCAGCATTAAAAAAAAAAGTACACAACAATATTACTATACTAATCAACATAATGAAAGTTTGACATCTACTTAAGTTTATGTTATTTTATTTTGTTTTAAATTTAGTTGAAAATATTTTAAGATATAATATAAGATTAATAGTAAAATGCACACTGAGAAAGCAATGTTGATGGTGGTCATCGAAAGTTACAGAGAAAGGAAGGTGAAAAAAACTTTTGAAAGAGGAATGTAACAATAAAAAGTTTAAGTCAATACTATTTATATATAATTTAAAGGGGTAAAAATGACATTTTAGCATAAAAAAAAGGTAAAAATGGTAGTGCTAAATTGCCAATGTGCTCATAAAAATAATATATAAAATATATGTTATTTAAGTGCAACAAATATACTAGTCGAACCAGTAGTAATTCAATAAGTCAAATAATGTTCATGTAGAGATTGAAGTAAACAACAACACCAACAATCAACTATTAATTAAGCAAATATGGTATTGATGGTAACAACGAACATAAAAACAAAGCATACCAAAGAATATAAATCTATTAATGTTATTTATGATTTTTCAGAATAAATGTGATGACAATAATCATGATGGAAATGGGTAAAGGTCTGAGTCCCTTTATATTCCTCCTTTTATAATCTTACCCAAATCTAATATAAGCATACCCACAAGCATTAATGTTCAAATTTCAATAAAATAGATTAATTCCAAACTTTTGACGTAAATTTCATTTAAGATTAACCCAAATGTTCTAATTTCTTAGTTCCATTAAGACCAACTTAAACATTAAGTTCAAAAATCTTAAAGAGCACATGCATTAAGAAGTTCTATCTCTAGACTTATCTCAATACAAGGCAATCAAACTTAGTTCCAACCATATACACAAGACTCCTCGTCATGCATACAACTTGAAATCAGTTCATCAATTGTTAGTTAATGAGAAGCATTAAAAATAGAGATGATCACTCAATCTTATAAATAACATGCATTGAATATCAAATGGTTTGATTATAAAGGATTCCTATAAAGTTCACTTATCCCTAACTAAGAAGGATTTAGCAAAACATAATAAAAATTGATGGAAGAGTAAGAAATGATGGTGGATGATGACAGCTTCATTGATTAATCAAGATCCTTTCTCAAGGGTTGACTCCTCAATGGTGGTGAAAGCTTAAGGTTCTTAGAGAGAAAATGGAGGTTATATGATGAGAAGAACATCTCCCAACATATTCTACATAATGGGCCTTGCAAATTAGCTTTTATAGTGACTAGAAGAGACCAACATGCAAAACAAAATTAGTTACAACACAATAAGATATTTTCATCTCAAGCATGGGACATTGGGTTCAACATTTCTAACTATAAGAATAAAATATCTGGGAAGACCTTACAATTCAATGCACAAGACAGTGTTTCCAACGCTGGGGTGGAGGTTCAATACGCATAATCTGGTGTTGAATCAAACATTGATTCTCTTAGTGCGTTTTCAATGCTAGCCACCAATTTAATGCACAACTTTTAGTGTTGATTCTTATGTTGAAGTCATTTTCCTAACGTGGGTTGTTGAGACCTCAGAGAGAATTTTTTGGCTTCCTTTAACAGAGCGTGGGACATTGTTCTAGTGTTTGCGATGCTTTAGCCAAATGCAAATGTTTTTCTATTATTTCCTAACAAATTAAGGAAAATTCACATTAAAAATATATTTACAAAATAAAAGGGTACAAAACAACATTTATGCTAATTCCTTTTCTAAGGTTTCATTATCTTTTATCATTTAATTTCTTAACTTAAACATGCATGTAAATTTATTAAATATGAATTTATCTAGTAACTCAACCCATATATTAAGTCACCATGATTACAACACAACACCCTATGACAAATATCATATTTTTTCATAAGGCTTGAGGACTGACATCCAACCGAAACATACCACGTGTCTCACTAATCGAAAATTGATACTCAACTAAAATGCAAAAGGATGTGATTACAACCACAATTCAATTATAGACACCTTATTATCTTCAAACAACTAAGGATTCTAGAATTGATTTCAAAAACTCAACATGCTTGACCTTCAAGAACGTTGAGCTGGGGGGACAACTGTTCCAAACTAAACTTAAGACTCAATCTGCATAATGGGCTAACTCAACCTAAAGTGTTACACTAGCCAAAACCATAATTGTTGACTAGTGTCAAATAGTCAAACTTAAGTTTCTTAAGATTCATTTGAGGACGTAAATTATACATTAGCCTAAAATAAAGTTACCATGTTGCTACACTAAGATAGGGTAATATTGCCCTTGAAAGGCCTTGGGCCTCACATCAAATAATCCAACTAAACTTAGAAACCTATAAATATATCTAATGTCACTATATTAGGTAAATGTTTATTATATATCACCACCCTGTGGAATTCTTATTAACTTGAGCATTAGGGTGCCTTTTGCAAGTACCCATCTTTGCTCATGATGTCTCGGCCATGCCAAAATCTTCCACTACCATTAGAAAATCTCGGACTTCAATCCACGTGAGGCTCATTTTGATCAACATCAAATAGAGTTCAATCAAAGTCAATAGTTCTATCTCAGAGGCTTCAAAAACAATCTTAGGGTCCGTTTGATTTGTTAAAAAGCGAGGAATAGCACAGCACAACATGATTTGTTCCACGTTTGATTTTAAAAATGTTCATGGGACAGAACAAAAATATAAAAATTTGTAACTTAATAAACCACAGGACAAAAAGTTATCTCATGCATAATAAAATAAAAAGTCAAAATTGTCCCTCTTTCTTTCACACATTTCCCACCTCTTCTTCATAACATCTTGGGCATGTCTTCCTTCTCCAACCTCCCTCTCTTATGTTGCTTCTTTTGTTTCTTTCCTTCTCCTTCTTCATATACTTTTTGAACACTTTCGTAGGAATCATGATGTTCCAAAGATGCTCTCACAATAGTGGTGATGTTTCAAAGATGCCTTCATAAAGTCGTGCTTTTCTCTGTTGCAAGAATGTAAAACCCTTTCACCATTGTTACTATGTAATTGAAAATCCTCTTTAATCAAGTGTTAGTTTTAGAACAATGATTATTGTAAAAAAATTATTATGTCTATTGTTGTAGAAAATTGATTATAAGAGGGTTTTTTCCCTAAAATAATTATAGGAGTTAATTCCATGCAAAAAACTAATATCAGGAAATTAAATTAATGGAGTTGGTGAAATGATGAAAAAGAACGAGTTTTTGAAGAAGCGAAGGGTGGGGGGTGTTGAAAAGGTGAAGAGAAGAATAAAGATGGTGTATTCCAAATAATTAATATTAAAAGGGATAATCTGGTAAATTTTATATTATTTTTCCTGTACTGTCCGTTGTCTACCAAACAATGTACAAGACTAAAAGTTGTCCCGTAACTTGAGTATTTGTATTGTGCTATTCTTCTTATGTTGTCTCTCAGTGTGTATCGAATGGACCTTAAACATTTAGCCTTTTTTTAAAAATTTTATGAATTTTAAATAATTAGATATTATTTTCTATAAATTAAAAAACTCAACCTGATAAAAAAAAATGTTGTTAAATAAATCCGTGAAGATTTTATAGATACTTCCTTCATTAATTGATGGGTTATCTTTTCACTCAAAACAAATAGTAATACATGCTATTGTTTTTTTTAAATGGCGCTTTCTACCATGGAGAAATGGTAGAAGTGGTTCGCCCGTGGTCAACTAAATAAAGTGCTATAGTACGTAAATATTTTTTGAATATTTTAAATGGATTTTACTTTAAAAAGTGTAAAATGAAAAATGAGCCCCCCTTTAATTATTTGTGTGATATTCGAGCTGGGAGGCTTGTTCCCCTGTTGAAGGACACTTTGTCAACACACCCATTAGCAGTAGCAAGGTTGGCTCGTGGGTGACCAAGCATGTAATTCCAAGGCTAACATCACTGCCATGGGGAACAAGAATAAGAATTGTAATAGGTGCTGCTGAAGGCCTTTCCTTCTTGCATGGAGTTGAGAAAGCAATCATTTACAGAGACTTTAAGACTTCCAATGTTTTGCTTGATTCGTATGCAATTAACTACCAACCATTCTCTTTGTTATTGATTAAAATGGTAAAATAAAACAAGAAACTAAATCCAATAAGTTTTGATGCATCATGTGCTTCTATTTAAAATAGGAGTTCACAACAAAATTGTCAAATTTTGGACTTGCAAAAATGGGGCCAAAGGGTGGTGGTGCAAGCACAACGTTGCTATGCTCATGATCGATGTGGGACACTGTTCTGTTTTATACTTAGCACATCAAATGAAAATGTTGAAAGTGTCATCATTAACAAGTGGGGCATTACATCGTTGCTCTAAGTACACCCTAGTACCATGTTGTCCCTTCAAAGTGCTAGGTTTGCTTATGCGTTCATATCTGAATTTAGCAACGGGCTTCCCTATCCTTGGGTCATAACCAAGTTCAGTTGAAGCAACCCTTGTTGCCTGGCAATGAACCTTTGATTTTGATGAGTTCTTATTCCCTATGGATATGGTGCAGGTTGGGTTTGGTAGGTAAGTGTTTGATGCAGGATATATGGTTCTCAAACTTGGTTAAGCTTAGAAGATTATGAGTTGAGTGCAACTTGCAAGAAGTGCACAAGCTTGTTTTAGTAAAGAGCTTTTTTCTAAATTTTCCAAGGAATATGACTGTGTTAAACTCAAAAGTAAACAAGTTCTATTATTATCACCATCATGACTTGTATCATTGTATGTCTTGTAGCCAAATTTAGCGACTTAGTCCTTTGGAAAAAACATACGAACATGAGATTTTTCCAAGGAGCAGCTAGATGGTATCGAACTCCAAAAAGACTTTTCAAAATTGGAGAAATAAACAAAGTTCAATTGCAGCTAGTGTAACATCCCGGGCGCTGACGAGGGCGGGGAGTGATCGCCGGTGCAAAAGAGATGAGGCACGGACAATGAGCGGCTCCTGGCAGGCTTCCAGCGGGAGGGGTACATGAATGAATCGAATACACACCCGAACGAGAGGGATCCAGAGGCTGTGCGGGTATGGGACTGTACAGTTGAGGATAGCTTAAAGGAATTAATAAGTGCTACCTATACCAACAAGATGCATCTACTTTTCGGTAGCCTATCACTTAAGAACTCCATAGTTAAGCGTGCTTGACTTGGAGCGATTTAGGGATGGGTGACCTCCTGGGAAGTTTCTCAGGAAGCGTGTGAGTGAGGACAAAGCACGCTGAAAAGTCTTGTGTTGGTTTGTGGGGACAGTCACAGATCCTGCAAGCGGCCGGGCGTTACAAAGTGGTATCAGAGCAAGGCCTCTCTCCCAGTACGGTGTGGTTCGAGGACGAACCAAGCGGAAGCTGGTGGGCATGTAACATCCCGGGCGCTGACGAGGGCGGGGAGTGATCGCCGGTGCAAAAGAGATGAGGCACGGACAATGAGCGGCTCCTGGCAGGCTTCCAGCGGGAGGGGTACATGAATGAATCGAATACACACCCGAACGAGAGGGATCCAGAGCTGTGCGGGTATGGGACTGTACAGTTGAGGATAGCTTAAAGGAATTAATAAGTGCTACCTATACCAACAAGATGCATCTACTTTTCGGTAGCCTATCACTTAAGAACTCCATAGTTAAGCGTGCTTGACTTGGAGCGATTTAGGGATGGGTGACCTCCTGGGAAGTTTCTCAGGAAGCGTGTGAGTGAGGACAAAGCACGCTGAAAAGTCTTGTGTTGGTTTGTGGGGACAGTCACAGATCCTGCAAGCGGCCGGGCGTTACAAAGTGGTATCAGAGCAAGGCCTCTCTCCCAGTACGGTGTGGTTCGAGGACGAACTAAGCGGAAGCTGGTGGGCATGTAACATCCCGGGCGCTGACGAGGGCGGGGAGTGATCGCCGGTGCAAAAGAGATGAGGCACGGACAATGAGCGGCTCCTGGCAGGCTTCCAGCGGGAGGGGTACATGAATGAATCGAATACACACCCGAACGAGAGGGATCCAGAGGCTGTGCGGGTATGGGACTGTACAGTTGAGGATAGCTTAAAGGAATTAATAAGTGCTACCTATACCAACAAGATGCATCTACTTTTCGGTAGCCTATCACTTAAGAACTCCATAGTTAAGCGTGCTTGACTTGGAGCGATTTAGGGATGGGTGACCTCCTGGGAAGTTTCTCAGGAAGCGTGTGAGTGAGGACAAAGCACGCTGAAAAGTCTTGTGTTGGTTTGTGGGGACAGTCACAGATCCTGCAAGCGGCCGGGCGTTACAGCTAGCAAGAATCACATATCATGCGAGCGTTCCACGTAGGATGCATATTTCCACAAACAAGTTAGCATGTAGATAGGAGCGTCAGACAAATGGATCGGATAAATTCTTAGTTGGATTATAATGGGTTGGATAAAAATAATTCATTAATCCATTTTGATCCATTAAAAAATCTTTTAAAAAATCCAATCCATCCATGATCCATTTGATAAAATCCAATCCAATCCATCGATTTACAATTTTTTAATGGATGGATATCCAATCCATCCACAAAAATAATATATTTTAAATTTTAAATAATTTTTATTTTTAAAATATTCTCCCCCATCTCTCTCCTTTCTTTTTCCTCTCATTCTCTAACTTCTCTCTCCCACATTCTCTCTTTTCTCTTCCCCTCTCTCCTCATGTAATATACATGTGAAGTGGAAATATAATGAGTTTAAAAGTTAAAAGAATTAATATAACAGTTTATTTGGTTTAAATTTTGGTAAATTAATTTTTAAAAAATTAATGTTACTATCATACAAGATAAGTTATCGTCCCTATACATAATCATCTTTTATAGGGACATAGCCACCGCTTCAATTAAAAAGCTAACAATAAACAATATGGTTCAATGGTTTTTGGAAAAAGTGTGAGCCTTAAATCAACAATTGCTACGTGACTTTTCTTATTTTTCTCAAAATACTAGTAAAGGCCACTGTCCATTATTTTGTTGCTCCAAGTCCATCTTTTGCTTTGCTAGATATTACAAGTTTGCTAGATATTTCTAGCTTGCTTAAATGCGAATAAACAAAATTTGTTTATCCAGCGCTATATAAATTTGTTCTTTTAAATTATGATAATTATGTACCTCTAAGCACATTTCATGAAACTTACATTTGTCTCTTTATTTTTTTTATCCAATGGATTTTAATTTTTTATTTAATGTAGTCCAATGGATTGTGAAAAAATAGTGGATGGATCACTGACCATCCATAAAATTAAATGGATGGATTGGATCCAATCCATTATTATTATTTTTTATAATGGATGGATTGGATGGATGATGGATAAATGGATTGTTTTGCCACTCCTACATGTAGATCTTGGACAAACAAGCATTTCCACAAACAAGTAGCATGCATGGAATTGCAACTTAGAGAATCATAAATGAAAGGTATAATTAGATAAACAACTCAAGGACGTTTCCAAGTTAATGAACATATTTTTGGATGTAATCAACCATGTTAGTGTGATTGAGACAAAAAAAAATAAATCATTTTCTTATGACCCAAATCGATATTCAACTTCAAAAGTAGCCAAATTGGTGTAAAGTTTCAATCTTTCTTCAAAATCAAATATTTACAGCTACTAGGTTTGGTTTTAAAAGAAAAAACCATTCTCGCTCTCTCAATTGCAATTCTTCTCTGATGATTTTGGCTTTGCAATGCAAGGGAAGTGCGAAGGCAGTGTGAGTGGCACCACCATTGCTAGGATCAAGCGAGAAAGAGGAAACAAGGAAGAGAGGTGAGAGAGAGAGAAAGATGAAAGACGGAGAAAGGGAAGAGAGGCGAGAGACCAAAACAAAAGATGAAGAAGAAAAAGAGTACTGTTGCATACGACAGGCTAAAATCGTCGCAACAGTGCTTCGACTTAAACCTTCTCCCCCAACGACTACGGCTACTTCAATCGCAATGGCGTTTTCCATTGGCATGAAATCACACTTCTTAACCTAGGGCTAAAAACATCCATTCAATATTAAATATAATTTTAACTTAATATTTAATGTAAATGAAATTTCAGACAACTAACAGTACGAAATATCATCTATTACCGTTCATATTTTTTTTAAGTAAATCCAACAGTATTAAAGTTTGAGACACCGGTGGACCATAACCATGATTGTTGTTAAGTGAGTGGCTCACTTGTGAACCATATAGTACATAGGTTCACCGTAGAAATTGCCTTTTAAAATATGCTACAATTAGAAGCTAGCTACTGACCGTGCAAAATCATTGAACCAATTACGGGCATGGGCTTCCTCCTGCACAAAGCAATAGGGTGTCTTCCCTTTTCCAAGCCTTTTGTGAAAAAGAAGAACTAAGTGCAAAAGCTATGACATTTGCAAGCCACATTGATTGCCTTGGCCTAATTGGAGGATCTATGGAAAATGAAAAAAGTCCTTAATGCACTCCCAAGTTGTTGATTGTTTGTTTTATGGTCATCCCTGACCTACACAAGTGACTCTATGCCACCATCATACGTTATTCGTTTATTAATTTCTTCCCATTCCCAATTTAGTGCCGGCCCCACTCCTTCCGCGTGGTCCAACCCTGCATATCACCTGCACAACTCGCTCTTCCTCCATACCTCATTTCACAAATCTTGTTCTAAAGTACTTTATATATTTTAATATCTAACAGTTCGGTAAGCTAAGTATTTTGTATTTTACATGAATACGTATAAAATCTAAAGACTACAAATTTAAAAAACAATTAAGAAAACTTGTTTTATCAGTAATAAAATTACAAATTAAAACATAAAAACATATGTGTATGAAATTTGTAATTTTAATTTTTTTAAATTTGGTTAGTTGATAAAATATTATTATAATGATGATTTATATTATCTCATTATACTTAATGTTGATTGAAAAATTAAATAATAATTAAAAAAATTAAAAAATTAAAAAAAAGTCAATAATTAATTACACGAAGAATGACAAGTTTTTAAATTACAAGTAAATAATCATAAAATATATTACATTTTTAGTAATTGTGATATTTTTAATAGTAAAATATAAATTTTGAGAACGCACAAAAAAAATAAATTAAGAGCTTTTATTTACTTTAAATGTATATGTAGGAGTTAAGTCAACTTGACTTATTTAAGATGACCTATTATAGATTAATAATTTCAGGTTAAGCTAGGTTAAACCAATTAAGTTGCAAGTTAAAAATTTGTTAACTCAATGTAGCTTGTGATAGGTTATGGGGTAGGCAGATTGACCTGTGGGTTCACTTTTATATGTAAATAATTACTTCAATATTATACAATCAACAGTAATAAAATATTTATATAAAATTATTAATTTATTATCGTATTTAATGTATTTTTACATTTCTACATTAGCATAATATGTATCTATATTTGATATATTTATAATTTGATGAAATTCTTTACCAATCTGTTAGACTCTTAAACTTTTTGTTTATTATTTTTTAACATAAAGACCTAACTTAATATATAAAATTTATTCTAAACAAAATAAAATAGATATTTGGCTATGGGCATATGTAACTTATATGAGTTAATCAATTTTCCTGCTAAGGTTAGTGCATGTTTGACTGTTTATCCACGATTCGAGTTCAAGTGTGAATCACGTTAAAATTAAAGCAATTAATAGTTGTTTTCATTGATGTGCGTCACAATTGCCTACTGCATATCTAAACACACTATTAGATTAATCAAATTCAGATTGAATCTAAATTTTTATATTTCAACCCATGCTATATATTGGAATATTTGGGTTAACCTATTAAGTTCAATCCATTCTAATATCTCTAATTTTGTTCTCAAAGTGTTATGCCATGTTCTCAAAAGTATATACCTTAGTCTAATAGGAGAAATGTTTGATTTAGGAAAGAAAATAAAAGAAAATTAAAAGAAATGGGTAGAAAGTGAGATAGTTTTTTAAGTTGTTTGGTAGAAAAAAAATTAAAGGAAAAAAGATAATTTTTTTTCTTTCTTCTTGTTTAATTATGTAGAAAGTAAAAAGAAAATAAAATTATATATATATATATATATATATATATATATATATATATATATATATATATAAAATAACATAACTACCCTAAATAAAAAAAAGAAAATTGACATAACTAAGGACATTTTTATCTTTTGCGTAAAAAATAAGGTTCTTTCTCTCCACATACTTTCTTTTTATTTCTCTAGTGTATCATACACCCCAAACAACAATAAAAAGAACCAATTTTAGATTGTTTTCCATCCTCCCTAAATCGTTTCTTCCTTAATTTACCATATCAAACAAAGCATTAACGTTGACAATTTTCAAATGTCTGTTAAACTTAATATGAAACTCATGAATTAAAATGAATGTGCTAATTATAAAACAAACACATTAATAATTTACAAAATAACAGATTACGATTCGAATTTTTTGTTGGAAGAGACATCCATATTTATATCCAATCATGTTTTAAGTAAAATTATTTATTGTAAAAGATACTTGTATGAAAAAAAAATACTTAATCGTAACGTTAAAAGAGTAAGTATAGTAAGAAATAGTAATGATTTATACTTACACTGCAGAAGTAAAAAAGTATAATTCAATTGCAAAAGAGTAAAAGATTTTTTATTTTATTTTTAAACACTGTTATCTTGTTAATATTTTTTGAGAAAATAATAATAAATGTCTTTAAGATATTAATTTAAAAATTGTAAAAAAATATAAAAAACTTTCATTCATATATTTTACCGTTGTTTTTAGTTTACTTGCACTCTTATTTTTAATAATTTTTTAAAGATACTTGTTAACAATTTTGTTTGTTACTGGTGGTCATTGCGGCTGGAGAATCCCCTTTCCTTCTGTCGCTCGTGGCTCGTGCGCCGCTTATGGTTTTAGTAATTTGCAGTGTTATAAAATTCGGACCGGTCATCGACCCGGTCAGGGTACTGGGTCACTGGGTTAATGGTCGAACCGGAGGGTCACTAATTGAACCGCATGACTCGGTCTCTATTAAAAATTTGAAAGTATTCATGACATGTAAATTTCATACCTATAAAATTTATTAAATTAAATTTTAATGGTGATGTGTAATCCATAAATAAATAAACAATCAATAATTATATTTAAGATAGGGGTAAAAGGACTAGAGGTTACGCATTAAGGACAAACAAATAAGAACAAGTGAATGAAGGTTATACATTCATGTTAATACAAGAGACATTTATGTTATACGCATACTTGCATTTATGATTTTGGTGATTATTATCATTAGTAAATAAATATTTTTAAATATGTAAATTATATTATAAGTAAAAATTTTTATTTTTATTTTCAATATTTATAGTTAAAACTACGTCGTTTAACACTTTAAAAAAAATAATTTTTCAAACTAGTCTAGATCAACTGACCGGTTTGACCGGCCGGGTCACCGGTTCGACCGGCCGGGTCACCGGTTCGACCGGTTGACCCACCGAGTCAAACCGGGTTGATGGCGTATCCGATCCAATTGCTAACTCGAACCGGTTGTGCGTCCGGTTTCCGGTCGGAGCAGTCCGACCGGCCGGTCCAAGCCGGTTTTGATTACACTGGTAATTTGCGTGCACTAATTAATAATAATAATAATTAATTTTCATTTAATAACATATATTATTTAATCAAATAAATCAAGTAAGGAGGCTCAAAATGAACAAATTAAACAATTAAAAACCGAAAAACAGAGCAATGAGAGAGTGGCACGTAAGAGCGGTTTTGTTTGCATGCACACACCAATCGATGAAAGGGAAGGTTGTTCCATGCCATGACATTCTGGTTGACAGCTGCACACGTGGCACGTGTTTAGCGGAGGATCGTGGCGGACGCATGACCGTTAATAGTATCGGTTTATGTGGTCAGATATAATAATAGTTTAAGAAAAAGAACGACTTTCAAAATTCCCGCTAAGATTGTGATCTTGTCGTTTTGGCGCCTTTTGTTTAGTAGTGCCCATCTCTCTCTCGAGTCATTCAAAGAAGTTTCAAATGATTATTTTTGATAGCTTTTAGACAATTCACTCGTCAACTTTTTAAATCTTTGTTATATTAAATTAATAATGCGTATTTTAGCTTGTGAATTATACAAGATTATCATTTATTTGAATAAAATTATAATTATAATTATATATTTTTAAATTAAATTTTAGATTAATAATAAATAATTTAAACTGTGATATAAATTTGTTTTTAAATTGAAATTGATAAGCAATTGTTCACACTAGAAACACACATATTAAGGAGTCTTAAAACTAATTATTAACTCAAGAAATCTCAACGAGTTCTACTAGGTATGACAGTGAAGGAATCACGCCTATTTTGTGAAGTGTGTGTCCTCTAATAGCTTTGTAATTGCTCCTGCCATTTACAAGAGGGCATGTGTAGTGTCATTCTTACAAGTAGGAAGGGTCATTTTTATTGTGTCTTACCCACGTGTGTGAAGGGTCTATAACTTCTTCTTTGAGCTTGGCTAACTAATAAGTTAAGGACTTTTTTAGAACCTAAAGTAGTTTTATGTGTTTAGCTAGTTAAAAGGTAAGTCAGACTTAATCGCCCATATCTTTAGTTGAGTGCATTGGTCTCTCAAATTTGGTAAAACTTAGCTTTTGTCTTGACTATCTCAACTAGTCAAGACACACGGTTACACCGATAATTCAATATATATATATATATATATATGTCAGAAAAATTAATTTAATATAATGTAACATTACTAAATTACATAAAAGATAGCAAGGTGCAGATGGGATTAAATGCAACACTCAAGCATAACTCATTCACTGTCACCCACAACCTAACACAAACGCAAGGAGTAGCACCGAGCAGATGCACAACTCACCATAAAAAATGCAAGCGTTGTAGTTTTGGCCACGTTGTACCCCAAACCTCATTGAATCATACCTCCAACCACACCCATGTACCCATAAAAAATCTGGCATTTACAATATACGTGCCCACACCCCATATGTGTATGCATACAATTTTGGATTATCCATGCTTCATACAATATAATTAACAGGTATATTCTCCTTTTTCTCAAAAAGTAGAAAATGCTTGTACTATGTTTGAGTCATATACCTCTATAACTGTGATTCCTAGAATTTTAAAATATATATATATATATAAAATATATAAGTTATGTTTGTGCTTCATAGTGTGTGTTTGGATGTGCATTAATAGAATTGATTTTAGATCAACACAATTTTATAGAATTAGTTATTGTTAAAATTGATTTTGAAATAACGTGATTTTTGTTTGGATAATAAATAGTAGAAAAGTGATTTTTAAAGAAAATGTTGTTTTGACACTTTAAATCAAAATTGATTTTAAGTGTGTAATTACCAAAATGAGTTTAATGTCTACGAGTATTTCTTTTAAATTATATTTAGCTTATATATATATATATATATATGTTAACAAATTAAAAATAAATAGGCATGTAGTAATTTTTTTCACTTCATGTTAATTATTAAATTAAAAAATATATGTATAATATTTTTACTTTTGAAAGAGAACCCATAACCCTTATAAAAATATTAAAATTGGTTGAAATAGATAATAAAAATATTAAATTAGCATAAGTATCAAACACAAAGGTATCTAAATTAAAAAGTCCAAATAAGAAACATAATGCAAAGTGCAATACAACAATGCATATGAGTGGGAGGCTAAATGAGGGAAAATACAACTAAAAGTTCAAAATTGATTTTTGATGAAGCAAAAGCAACTCTATATTACTTCAACCCCACCATGATTTTTTTCTAATTTAAATTGATTTTAGTTTAGTAACTAAACATTCCAATTTTGAGTCAAACTAAGTTTGATTTATTTCACATGATTCACTATAGTTTTACCACCAAATCAAATATGCAAGTAATATATGACTTTTTTTTTGGTGAATGTAATATATGACTTATATATTTTTTAAGTTTTTTAATTAATGTCATTAATGTGAGACACGACTTTTTATTGCTGTGTTAATGGCATGTACGATTTACACTAATTTGATATATATTTTTTTATAAATTACACTAAAATGACTAAATTAGTAATTTGGAAAGGAAATTGCTAAAAAAGCCTTTATTGTGCCAGGCCTACTAAACTTTCCAAGCTCTGCTGCATTGCCACCTTTATAAATAACATAATAATATGAAGGCTCAAATATATCCCTCATTTTTGTTCGTTTCTCAGTATCAGTTATTATTCATGAATGATTAAATCTTGAATTATTCATAAGTCATAACTTGATTTTCTCGGATCTGCTTGAAGGCATGATAAGTTCATAATACAGACCGAGATAATTGAAATTTGAACAGGAGGCAAATTTTGAGGTCTAAGATGCAAGAGCATTGTTCCGTCGGTGCTCATTCATCCGTGATTGCGAAGAGCGTATTTGTTTATTCTATTTCTATATTTTTTATTCATAACTGGTTTGAAATAAAGGAGAAAAAAAAACAAAATAAAAAGAGACTATTCGTTGTTACAAGACTCGATTTGCCAATCAAATTGCTACATTAAAAGCACCGTATATTAACTGAAGACACAGTATCCTTTACGGTTTTAAATCCATAAATAAAATTTGACCTGAGCAATCACTCATTGCCAGTCATATAGTGAAACTTTAGGTTTGTTAATGATCTAAGCTTAATTCAATGTTTCCATTTAGTTGAGTTATCAAATTTAGACTTAACCCAATCATGACCTGAACAATGATAAAGTCAAAAACAAAATGACTCGATATTTTAAAAAATACATGAATTAAATGTTATGTATAATTAAGTACTAAAATTTTTTAAATCAGAAAGTAAAATTAAAAATCCGTTTCATTATATATATTTCAAAATATTTTATAGTACAAAAATTATCATATAAATAAAATGTATTAATTTGAGCTAAGAAATTTTTCGACTTACCACTAAATTTTTAAAAATGGTTATAAGCTTCAAAAGATTGTGTAATATCAAGATAAGTTAAAGCGAAAGGTGACTTACAGACTTGTGTCTATTTTGAAAAGTATAACAGGTTTAATTTTAAAGACCTGAACATTTCTTGAATAACTTCAGGTTTTGGTATTAGACAAAGATGAATCTAGACTTGTAGCTATTTTGAATTGAGCCTGAGAATCAATCAATCAAGCAAGATGTTTCAGTTCATTAGGTGAAGGTAAGCTCAATTGTTAAGTGTTACGGCAATTAATATGTATACAACTTAAGTACAAGACTACAACAATACATATAGGCATAGAAGAATTCATTTTGACTTGAAGTAAACTGATAGTATTTTTTTTTAAAGTAGGCTAGCATTATCTTTCAAAGGCCTTGGGCCAAGGTGGTTTAACCTATCTCAAGTATCTTGTAAATACAATCAATGTCAATAATGTCAAGTATATACATATTTATTATATATTATTACTATGACAAAATCATTATTGACTTGAGCGTTGGAGTGTTTTTACATATACATAATCCATCTCCATTGTAACTTAGCCATATTGGAAGGTAAAGTCACCACTCATACAACTCAGACCTTAATCAAAGTCAAACTTGAAGCTCAATCAAAGTAAACCTTAAGTATCTAGAACACCAACATTGGTGCTATATGTGGGAATTTGATAAATTTCATTCCCACCTTCCATCATGGTCAATACCATTTGTTAGACCACCTGACATAAAGCAATCTGAGAGGACCACATGGAGGAAATGGATTGACCCCACTACCCCCATGTAACCATGTTGACCCCACCCCATCTCAGCTCTCAACATCGATTCTACAATTGGCTTGTGATCAAGGACATAACCAATAATGGTCTCACCTGACTAACTTTAGAGAAGAGCTCATTCATTAACTTTAGTAACTAGTTGGTTTGGATAGAGCAATTGTCATTAAAAGCACCTACACTTAGGTTTTGTTCTTTTAAGAACTATTCTTATCTTCATTGAGTGCATGTTTTCTTGCAAGGTTTGGATGCTCGTTAGAAGACATTTTTGCATGGAAAAAAAATAAATGCAAAAGCTCCATTTTTGTTGCTTTTGTTGGACATGAATTGAATGATGTCAAACACCAAACCAAACATGGAGTAAGTCACATAGTCTCTCCCTATTGGGCATGTAATGTTATTTTTTTATTTCCTTCAAATATTATGTCTTCAATTTAATTTCAATTTTTAATTTAATTTAAATTTTAAATCTTGATACAATTTATCAAATTGAAGACATCTTTCTTTTTTAAATAAATTAAAATTTAACATTATTATAATTTTAATCAAATCTAATTTAAATTTATTTTTTAAATTTGACATAATGTATCAATAAAGATGATGTGTCTTAATTTTAATAATTTATTTCTATACTTTTCTCTTTAATTTTAAAAGTCTTATCTCTTTAATTTATTCTCAATATAATAATATATTTATTATTATAATTTATAAATATAATAATATATTTATTGTATGAGTATTTTTTAAAAATTACTATTTCTTAATTTTCTTTATTTATAAATTTTATTTAAATTTAAAAATACTCATACGATACACAAATATCTTGCTAACTTAACCCTTGTTTGCTTTAGTGTTGCAAAATCAAGTTTTGTACAGAGCAATGAAAAATGCAGGTTCTAAATATAAATTTATAGCTAAGATTAATTTAAACACACATCTCAATTACTTGTGATCATCCAAAATTAATTTTATCAAAATTAATTATGTCCAACTTAAAAACAAAAACAAAACAAAAACAGTAAAAACATATCACTCATACCAGTCATATGCCTAATACATTACAGATGACCATGTTCTTAGTTTGAAAATTAAGAACACTCTCTGTAATATTTGGCACATTGTTTATTTAAAGGGAACTGCTATATAAAATATACGGATCGGATAAGATTATATTTACTTTTAATTTAATTTAAAGTATTTGGTTAACCTATTTTAAATTGAAACTTGAAACATTGATATAATCTTATTTGTATACTTTACTAGCAATTTTATTTTATAATGAATTTGTCTTAACTCTTATATGTGCTAACATATGGGTAATGAAAGAATTTTTGTACATTATTTTATACGGGGTATTAGGGCGCTGGATTAAATCTTTTGATGATAATAATAATTAATAAGGCTCAAATATGTTTTAAATTCCTATAAATATGTCTCTGTCTAGTTTTAGTCTTTACAATTTTTTTTGTTATTTTTAGATCTCTGACATTTTCTTAGTGTTTTTCTTTAATCCTTATTATTAATTCTAGCTAATTTAGTGTTGACACGACTAATAAAATAAAAAATATTAATTAAGATAATTAAGGTAATAAAAAACATTTTAAATTAAGATAATTATATATAATTTACTTTTATAATTTATTTTTATTTTTAAAAATTTGCACATTTAAATTAAAAAATAAAAATATCATCATTGTAAACATTAATTACGTTACATATATTAAAAAGAGAAAATATATTATAAAATATATTCACTGTCAATAACAAAAATTTAATATTATTCAATAAAAATATATTAAAGAGATAAAATATTTAAAATTGAGCAACAAATTGTGGAAATGAATTATTTAAATTAAGATATATCACTTTTATGTTTATTATTTTAATATGGCATGTCAAAAATTAAATTTAAAATCAAATTGAGTTTGATTAAATTTAAATAATAATATTTGAGAAGAATTAAAAAATATATAAAAAGTATAAGTTACTAGATATAAGAAATGACAAGTAACTTATTAAAAAAGATAATTGATTTTAAACATTCTTTTTAAAAAAACCAGTATTTAATAATTTATATTATAAGAATTAATAAATATGTATCATAATATTATATTGGAAAATTAAATGCAATCGCAAAAATAAACTATAAGGGAAAGAGTTTAAATAAGAGTTTAATTTCTACACACAGTCAATATAAAAAATTTTACATTATCAACTAATGAGAAATCATAATATGTATTAATTTTAAGATAATTATTGTAAAAGTTAACAAACTTATTATACTATAAATTTTTAATTGGATGACAATATAAAAAATCTTTACATTGTTAATGCATAAACTATTTATTCTTTTAAAAATATAAAATCTACACTTGCACTTTATAAAGTTTAAAAAAATGTATACATTAATTTATAATTGTTTTAGCTTTTGTTACCTATCGTGCTTCTCTTCACACATTTTGTCAATGTCTCGACGTTTGAAATTATGAACATGTTCTTTTGATACGTAACGCTTGACTAAATTCTGTTCACTACTTTCCCGTGAAGATATCACTATCATATCTGTTTAAAAGTAGACATTACATTCGCAAAACTATGGCACCAGCTAAAAACCACCTCAATCGTCAACCAATTTTTAGCCACTTAAATTAAAATGGAGTCAACAATTCCTTAAAAAAAAATTTCGGTAATTTTCGAGAAGATGAACGTGTAATGGTGAGATTGTAGCTTATAATCTAAAACATCACAGAAACTCTAGTAGAAAAAACAAACCTTGAAAACAAAACCATATATAGTTGAATGATTGGGATTTTAGCTGCTAGTGGATAAGCATAAGGTTTGCTAGCTCAGCTTCCAACAGCTCACTCTTAAGGACGTAGAGATAACTCTTATAATTAGTCTTTGCTCAATTACTCAAACGTAAAAGAATTGGTTCATGACATGATACTTTAACATCTACCATATATTTCTGATTAAACCAAGTTACGTGACATAATATCAAAATCTACTTCACCTTCTTGCTAGAATATATGTAGTCAAAGTCCTTATTTTTTATATCTATGAATTTGGTCCTCAAACTTTAAAACATGTAGATTTAGTCCCTCATTTCTAAAAACTCATCATATTTTTTTAAGTTAGAAAGGACGAAATTCACATTTTTTTTAAAGTTTGAAGGCCAAATTCATCAATACAAAAGTACAAAGACCTTGAATACATTTTGGCCAAAAGTATAAAAATTAAAAACACATTTTTTTTCCAAAATTATATATGCGTCGATGTAATGGATTAATGAGTTAGTTGGAGAGTACGTGGAGTAGCCTAATAAATGTGGCAAATGATAGATTAAACATTTTGAATGGTTTAATAAGATAAATTATTAAATAGTTCAAGATCACTATGTGTCCAAGATTTCGATCAATCTCTACATGACACATATTCAAGTTTTTTAATTTATGAAAAAAAATTAATAACACTCAACTATGTGTCATGTGGGCAATAGTAAGAATTATAATGATCTCGAACAACCTAATAATTTTTTGTTTAATAAGTTGGTTTTAGAGATTGATCATATTCGATTGTTACTAGAGCTAGGCCGAGCAAAAAATAGACTAAAAAAGTGTCAGGCTTATTTGGCCTAGTATTATATATTTTTTATTTTTTTCTTTGTAATATATATATATAATTTATTTTTTAAAAAACTATGGCCAATTTGTTCCGATCCGATGGTTCACTAAGTCAGCAAAAATGTAGCCCATACCATAATCGGATTGGTATAATTCAGTCCGTTTTTAATGCTTTGGCCCATTAGGCTAAGCTGAATTAGACTAGATGGCCTGTTTTGACAGCTCTAGCTATTACAAATCACAACCGTCCAAATGACAAATTTGAAAGTTAAAGGCGATCTATCGTGTTTGTACTAAAGTGTTATTCAGCTGGTAATTAAGGTCCAACTAGGTTTGGTGACACGTTAATTAAAAATATTGAGAACCAATTAATTTTTTCGACACAAAATAGGCTCCCAACAAGAAAAAAAAAGAAAGAAAGGAAGAAGAAGCCAAAGTCTAAAAGATGAATCAGTTAGTCTTATTCACGAACATTTATTGTGATTTACGTGACAACCAACAGGTTTGGGTTGGTGATGATATAGCCACCGGCAGCTATATAGCACTTAGAGGGACAACACATTTGACACATCAAAGATGACACGAGAAACTTTTGGTGCACATGGCTGAGACAACGCAGGAACCATGGGTTCAGTGGTGTCGATAGGAGCACCTCTTTACTTTTGGACGACCAAAGGGGAACCGAACTTTAGTTTAAACTTATTAGGGAAATTATTGGGAGGACCACAATATATCAACTTCTATCACCTTTCTTCATCATGTCTGCATCCTTTGTTGGTGAGAAACCTTTTGTAGCCACTTGGAACCCAGAGGACAAGTGCTGGACAGAGTTTGGCTCTTTTGCTTGCCTAATGGGCCCAAATTCAACTACATGTACTCAAAGGAATGGTGAAGTTCTCTTTGTTTGATTTTAACCTGCCCAACATTTGAAAAAACAAAAGATTTTAATTAACATCAAATAACGAAATCACCAGAGTGTATTAGTCAATCATGATTTTTAATGTGAGTTCATAATATTTGGAATAAAACTTAAGTGCATGTATTTTTTTAGTACTTTTTCTTTAATTAAAATTAAAGTTTTGATTCAATAATTGACGATTTTTATCGTTATTGAGATGAAATCTTAATTTTAATTAAATAAAAAAAATACTTAAAATATTTCAATAGAAAATCAATAAATGTTAATGAATTAATAGCTTATATTATTCTCTTTTGTACAATAATGATAATAAGATTTGATGACAAAAATCTTAATTTGCAGCAATTTGTAACTGTAATTTATATGGTTAGTTCATTTAATGAATTGAAAAGTTTATTTATTCAATTCCGTTAAAAGAAAGGAATGGAACGAAGATTAACATTTTTTTTCCTGTTTATGACACTAATATTTGGACATCACATTATATATTGACTAATTTTGTTCAAGCCGAAAGAGAGGTAAAATGTTCTTCGTTGAATTTTAATGCAACTGCATTTTGACAACAAAAAAAACCTAAATTTAAGATTATTAATTAAATTAGAACAGTCACGTGTGAACTAATGTACACGCTTGGTGATATCAAGGCAAAGAATTAATAATATTCACAAATATGATAATATGAAGGTTTAAATATAATTTTTGTCCCTGTTCTTTGGCGCTTTTTTATTTTTAGTTCCTATTGTCCAACTCCGTTACAAAAAACATTAAATTGCTGATGTTAGCACGTGACATGTCAGCAAATGACGTCGTGATGTGTCATTATGACATTATCGTGTGACACATTAGCACAAATGCCATGTCATCACTGTCATGTTAGTGGTGTCATGTTAGCAACAATGTCACATCATCATTATTGTAGAAGGACTAAATATGAAAAAAAAAAGGGGTTAAAGATGTTTTTGGTCCTCCAAAAATTAACCAATTTTGGTTTTAGTTCTCAAATTTTTTTTTTCTTAAATAAAGTCCCTCAAATATTAAAAATACTCTAATTAGATCCATGTGTCACAACCGGGGTCGCAGCAGGACAGCGAAAAAGAGTTTTAAAAACAGGAAGTCGCCACCAATATTTATTAAGGAAAAAATATTGGAAAAACCTAAAAGAAAATAGTCTACGAAATCAGGTTTTGGGCTTGGGAGTCAATTACGTGTAGGGAAGGTATTAGCATCTTACAACATCCGTCATAAAGACGGTTACCTCTAATTGATTAAGCAAATTATTAATGACTTTTAAAATATTTATCTCACCCTAAAAAAAATTGCAAGAAGAATTTTATTATTATAAAAAAGATTTTTATTTTATCTTAAATTTTATTATTTTTTTGAGATCTACAAGAGTAGGCCCCTGCTCCTACGTATCTCTCGGTGCAATGGAGAATTAGACTCACGTAGTTCTTTTGTAGAAAATATTTGTCTGTTGTCATTTTTAATTTTTAATTTCATTCTAATTTTAAGAATTTTGAACCGTCACGACTTATACACCCTAAAATATAAAATTGACAGAGGTGTACACCCAAGCCAAATTTATTATCTTAATTTTGATTTTAGTATTTTATTTTCATAACAAGTATATTTTAGTTTAACATTTTATATTCAAGAGAAGAGTTTTAAGGTATTAAACTGTAGAGCCTCTGTCTGAAAATCTCAGGATTAAAAGAGATGTCACATCTAATTAACCCATTTTCTGTTTTAGATTTTGTTATCAACAAATTTTAATTAAATTGTAAGACGTGATTTAAAATTTTTATTTTTCTTCCTAAAAAAACTTAGAAAAGAGTTTTTAGACAACAAGTTGTACAACTTGCATCTTTAAACTTTAGGATTAAGAGAATGTCACATTCAAATAATCCTTTTTCTATTAGAGAATTTTTTTGTGATTTCATTAGTGTTAAATAAGTTATAAATACTAATTTACAAAATACTATCTTTAAATTATTTTGCTACTATTGTTTACTTTATTATTTCATTATAAAAGGAAGGCCTAATTTATAATACAGGATTCAGAAAGTTCACGTTTTTTTTCTACTTTACAATATATTTCACTTGCATTTGTTATATTATCATTTGCGTATCCTAAAATCCTTTACGTGTGGATTCAAATCAGGCTCGCAATCAAATTTATTTGGCAACAACACAAATTATAATCTACAGTAGAGGGTATCAACACATCCACGTGAAGCAGGCCCAAAAATCAACCCGTAAAAAAAAAAAAAGCAAACTCGAATTCCACTCCAAGTCTAACAGAGCTAATTAATAAAAATAAAAGAAACAAAACATAACGGAGAGAAAAGGGGTAAGAGCCTCAGCGTTTTACGAAGCTTCCAGATTGTGGTTCTGTTTTTTTTTTTTTTTAATCTTGGTCATTACGATGCAAGAGGAAAAGGGGCGGTTCTTGCGCCAGAGCTCGTAACGGTGATCAATGTGGCTGGACGGTGATCTCTAACGACGCGCACAGGGGGTTCTTTTGCTAGCGGTGGAGACGGGGAAGGGCTTGGACGCGGGCAAAGGTTGCCATGGCTGCGCCGGAGGCATGGCGCCGGCGTTGAATTGCGCGGTGGTGGGTTCGACAAAAGACAAGGTTGTGTGGTAGTTTGGTTTGATTCGTGGTGGCGTAATGTTTGACCCGCGAGGGAGTAAGTTGCTGTGCGAATTCGCTACAATAATGGGGCATTTCAGGTTTTCGCATTCTGATATTTGATTCTGCACGACTTGGGTGTCATTTTTCTTGCAGGTCCGGGTGTATCATTGGTCATGGAGGGTGTCTTCGATCGGTGGGGTTTGGGTTTCATTGGCATCGGTGTGGTGGGTTTATCAGGTTAAGGGTTTTGTTGGTTTATATTGGTCTGTGTGGATTTGGGTTGATTTTTGGGTGCAGGTGTGGGTTTTAGTTGGTATTATAATGGCAAAATTTGGTTAAAGCTGGGGTGTATGCGGATATACAAACATGTGAGCAGAGACTATTTTATTTTCATTTTCTCTGTTTTATTTTAATGATGATGATAAATAACTAGGGCTTATTGGCTAGACATTTGTTCAATACATGACAATATCTCTACACTTTGGTGATAAAATATTTGTGTGCGTGATCATGAAACTACTTGAAATTAAGTTGCGGACACAGAACGAATGCACAGGCACACACACAAGAATTAAAAAAAAAATGACAGGGAGTTTGATTACATACCAAATTGTAGCTTGAGTTCCCCAATTTTTCCTTTACTCTTCCCTCTTATTGGTCTTGTAACACCCTTGATTGTCAACATTTTTGTAACTCAAATTCGAGCTCTAATAGCTCAGTAGTAGAAATTAAGGTAGATTTTTTTTAAATATCTTTTAAAACTGAAATTGTAGCATAATATAAAATGTGAAATCTTTTTCCATGTAAAACTAAATAAGAGTTTTATTACTAAATCATTAATAAAATACTATGATAACAAATACTAATAAAAATGAAATACAATTTAAAACTCTACAAAAATGCAGCTACATATTCTTGACACGAAAAGAGTTTACATTACATTCTAATGACATTATAGCACGGTCTACTACATAATTGGATACTCTTTCATATTAAAGTATTACCATTTTAATCCTAAGGGAATACCAGTTTTGACACCACACCAGATTATTTTGACATCTGGTATTATAGAATCAAACTATGAACTCGTCCTTCTATAAGAACAGGTCTTTTACATCTTCAACTACGCTTCTGTCATGCCACTCTAATACCATCTTAGTTAGGGGTTGTATGCCTTAAGATCCATGTAGTGTCTCAAGCTAGTGTGACTCTTTTGTCAATACCACGCATTCCTAAGTCATGTACCTGCTCACGTATAAATCAAAAGGCAATCCGCTCCTTATTTCCGTTCCAAACATCCACAGATGAAGGAAGGGATGGATTAATTAGAGGTAAGAACCAAACAATTTGAAACCAAGAAATCAAATAAACCCAGAGACCCACCCAAACTATAGTTCATATCACAGAATTAGTATGACAAACATTAATAGAGCCATATCATACAATAAATTATAAAACCATGTATTAAACATTACAACATTTAATAAAGAGCACATTCACAATTCATAATAAATTATCACAGCATATGTAAATATCATAGTCATTACGCACACATAATGCATCACATTCCCATGTTACACACAAACAAATATTTGATTTATGACATATCGCCTTTTTTTTCAATCCATCAATCATTTCTATCAAGTTACTCAATAAATCCAAATGGTAGCACTATAAGTCCATCTGTACTACTATCATTTGCAATTGATGCGTCCCATACTACACCAATTCGGCGTATTATTGAGACACTTGTTAATACAATGCATGTGGGCCCATAATCTACTAAGTGTTCATCAATGTCCATGGGAAGTGACTGAGAGTACATATACCTCTCTCACATCAAGGTACAATCCTCCTCATCATCGAGGGAACGAGCAATTTTTTAACTCTGGACATTCATAGTCCAAACAGAGGTATACTTTCACACCAATCCTGGAATGCTAAGCAGTTGTTAAGGTTATCAAACTTGGTCAGGCAAATATCCCAGCTCAAGGATGCTACCCTAGCCATTAGGACCTTCACTGCTCGATACCTTACCCCCAAGACCTCCACAATTGGGTCCTTGTCTTTCATTCCTCAGCATGCCAAACTGTGGCTTCCCCATCCATAACACATGCCATCAATGCATGGTTCACAACATCAATATATATGCATATGATGTATGAACATCCACAAGAATAATATATTCAATTATAAACATTCATATTGTTCTATAAAATTTAACAAAACCTCCTTTATTTTGGTACATCCTATCACATCTCTCATTAGGCATAGACAATAAATCAACAGAGGGAAACCATGACCAACATATCCATTCCACAGTTTCATTCATTTTATTAAAATTGTCATCACAATCAATTGGCCATTTATAGGTATCATTCACATCACATCTTTCATCAATTCAATTGCATTTCATTTTTAATGCCACCATCACAGACTAAATCAATCATTCAGTTAATTCGATTCACTGAAACATATTTTCGTTGATCATTAACTATTCATGCTATTAATTGCCAATTAACAAAAGGATCTCATTTCTTGGTTTAAGAACTCACATCTCATTAACAAACCAATGCTTATTATAATTAAAAGATACTAATTAATCTACACTTGTTCTATCCCAAATTATCTTTTGATTACCAATTTGATGATTCAAATTATCTACCCATACTATAAAACACAAAGCTAAGCTTTAGGAATATCAATTACGTCATAGGCAATTTTTTTGTTTTCTATTATATTGTAATACCCTGTTTTTGTTGATTGTTTTGGTATAGCAAATGAATTTTTCTTCCAACCATCTTTTGCAATCTTAACCTTCAATATGTCTAGTTTCTAAATATAATTTTTCCTAATTTTTTTAAAATCATTTAAGGGTCCCATTGATCACTATTTTTGTGGCTGGTTGTTGTCAGAATTTGACAGAACAGCAGTCAATCAAAAATTCGCCAAATATTCATCACATGGAATTAGATTAAGAAATTTACAAGGATATTCTAGACATACTGAGGCATCTCACTACCAAAAATAATGCAAAAATTCCAACCACACAGGAAATTATACATGAAAAACAGAGGCTGTTCTACTGTAATAAAAATTCAGTAACTTGTAATTTAATCTTTAAGCATTGTAATCAAGCAATTGACATATATTTCAAGTAATTCCATTATCAAGAACATCATACAAGGCCCAACTAAGCTCTATGTGGCCAATCATGCAAGCACATCACAATTAGAATCCCCAAGAGTCATACAAATGAAATTGACAACATACAATTTAACAAAACCACCATTTAGGTCATTATCATTCTTGAAATCAAATTAGTCTAGTTTCTACGCCCTTACCCATAGTGACCCGCGACTGTCCACAAGAGAAAAGGAGAGGGCTTTGCAAATTCATGCTCTAATCAAGTTCCTAATTGCACAATCAAGACCAAATAAGCTTCAATTAGTGTTTTATAACAAAAGCCCCTTGAGAATTTGAAGAAATTTCAAGAGGAGACAAAGAGGAATTGGTGGAGGGTGGTGGTGGTGTGTGGGCTGTGTGAAAGGAAAAGAAAAAGGAAGAATAGGAGCTTCCATTCACTTTGGCTTGTTCACAAATAAAAGTGGAGAACCTTGGAAGCTTTGGGTCTTGAGAGATTTTGAGAGAAATTGAGAGGGTTTGGAGAGGAAGAAGAGAAAATGAAGTGTGTTGGTGGTGAGGAGGTGAGGGTCATAAGTTTATGGAGCCAAGGGTAAGGAAAATTTAATTTTTCACTACTAAGTATTGACACGTCACTAAAGTGTCCAGTTATTAAAATTTTCATTGCATTCTTTTTAATTTCGACACAAAGAACTTACTAAGAATTGTGATTAATGAAATTAGACTTAATTTAGTCCTTATTTGGTCACACATATGAGGTTTATCTACAAATAAAGCTAAAAACTATGGTTTGTTTTATAAGTGATTTTATGAGCTATTTATGAACTTATTTTTAGAAAACTACTACACAGGTTTCAGTTTGTGTTTTCCTTGTTCAGGTAAGGTCTAGACACACTAAAAAACCTCCTGTAATTTTTTTTGTAATTTTTAAAGCTAATTTAGTGTTTCTAATTGTGTTTTATAAGTGCCTGTGAACATTTTTTACTTATATATTCTAAATTATAAAAATTCTTGAATTTTTTTTTAAAAAATTCATGATAAAATTCTAATCATTTTTCGAAGCTTAAAAATTGTTTTTCTTGAATTTTTTGACTATTCTACAATTTATCTAATTATCTTTCTTTATTCTAATTTATTAATTGCAATAAATCTAATTTTATTTATAAAATTACCAAAAATTATTTTTATTTCTTAGATACCTTTCTATATAATTTCAATTATTACCTTTATTATTATTATTATTATTAAGTCTAGATATTATTTATTCATTGAAGTTAAATCAAAGCTTTCAAAATTTATAAATCTCTATCTAGACTTTTGATTAATATCACAAGACAATTAAACAATTGAAAATTATTAGATAATTATTTAAGTAATATTTTGAGGATGTTACGGGTCTCACGTTTTGGCCTTTTACAGTTTCTTTTTTGCTCTGTTATCTCTCATGTTTTTTTTTTCCTGTTTTTTTTTAGAACCCCCTTGTTCAATAGAGCTTATGGTATTTATAGCTGAATTGGCTCAATGTTTCCTTATAGTTGCTGGTTGCAAGTTCGTGCTTTTGGGGAGCAAAAATAGCAGAAGTAGGATATGTAGATAGGGCAAGTGGAACAAATATGGTAGATGCGGGATTTTAGGTGACTTGTTGGTGGCTCTAGCATGGAGGTAGCAGGTGTAAAAGGATCAAGTCAGAGATTTGTTGCATTTCCGTTTCCTCTTTTATTTTGGTAATTTTGTGTAATAGACATTAGAGATTTTGGGTCATCGGCCCAAATACTTTCATTTGTTGATTGTCTCTTCTTTTTGTTGATTATAAACAATTGAGGTTGTATGACTGTAGACATTTCAGATTGAATTACTAGCCCAAAACGTTATCTTGTATTTTTATCTTATTGTTACTTTTCATTTGCATCTTATATTGGTCTTAACTATGGAAAAAGAAAAGAAACATATAAAATAAAGGGGGACAAAATTGGGTGTTCACATCCTGTACTAAACTTTGTTTAACTTTTCTATTAAATGATGGCCATATCACCATCATAATCACCATTAATTTGGCCATCTGTGTCAGGCAATGTGAGTATAATAGCATCCTCAACCTACAAATAAAAAAATTATAAAAATAATGATAAGAACTAAAATTTGCTATAGAAGAGTTTGTGAATGAGACCAAACCCTTAAAATTAGAGGTATCCAAAACACAAGCAACAACACACAAAAACGAAAAAGTGCACCTAATATACTTTAGCCATCCTTTACTGTCAAGCCATTTAAATAATTATGTCAATCATAACAACGAGTCCAGCCAGGCCACATTTCATATATATGTATCATTTTCCAATTCAATTGGATATTTGGATTGATGATGATGAGTCAATCGATACTGTAGTCATGTTTTTGTTATATCATTGAATTATGTTGGCACATGAGCATGAGATTGACCAAGCAATTTTGATCATATGGTAGTCTTTTTATCTTGGAATACCTAACTCTTTGGCTGTAGTGTTTTTATCATTTAGATTTTTATTTCATATTAAGTACAAATTAAATGTGTACATTATATTTAAGGCTTATTTTTTTTATGCCTGTAAAAATGTCTTTTTTTTTAATCCATGTATTTTTTTTTCATTTTTATCCTTGTAATTTTTTTATTTTAGTCCCTGTAAATGTTTTTTTTGTAGTAATGATGATGTGGCACTTTTTGCTGATGTGGCAATGATGATGTGTCATTTGTGTTGATATGTCACATGATGATGTCGTTTGCTGATGTGTCATGTGCTTACACCAACAATTTAACGTTTTTTTAACGAAGTTAGATGGCAAGGACTAAAAATGAAAAAACGCCAAGGTATATGGACAATTTTGAAAAAAAAAAGTACAGAAATGTAAAATGAAAAAACGCTAAAGTATAAGGACGAAAATCATATTTAAACCTAAAATGAATTATATGATGATTTTTATAACTATCAAGTGCGTGGATCAACTGGGGTTGTTCTAACTTTAGTGATTTTTATAGTTATTATTTTGGTCCTCAGAAAACTAGGTCACCTATAAGTTGAAACTCAAGTGATTGAATTACTTGGCTTATATGTTATTGTTAAATGTAGTCCTTTATTTCTTTTCTTTTTTACACAAAATGTAATCCTTTTATCAATATATATAATTTTGTAATCTTTTGAAAATAAATATCTTTTTTGGGGGCACTGTTATCCTTACAAGCATAATTTGGCGCAATGTTAGATAAAGTATTCCTCAAAACAATGAAATAAGATTTGAACTTTTAACATTACAAATAAAATTAATCTAAAGTTACAGTTGATATTTTCACTGCAGTTAGTTACAATTTCATGAAAAAATATACATCACAATACAAAACCATATTCTTTTTTAATTAACCTGTTCTTATATAAAAGAAAGTATTACAATTTATAATATGAAGAAATCAATACATCAAAAGAAATAACAATGACTTCTCCAAGCAGATCATTGTTTCAGATGGAGTTTTGCCATTTTGGATAGGTCTACGAGGAACTATATTTGGATCTTTGAAAACCCATCACGCATAGTACATTTTCAAACTTGCCATTCATTGATTTGAGTCTGCAGTCCCACTCCCATCAACTAGAGGCCTAAACACATTTTGGGCATCACCCTTGAAATTGAACTATACGATATCCGCATTTCAAGAAAAATGAATACTGTAACACCCTAAGGAACATTACCGTAACTTGATCTAGACTTCAAAAAAACAAACTTAAAAAGGTAGAAACAACATACAAATGCTACTTATAAATATAATTAAATATTATATACGAACAATACAATAAAAAAATATACATGCCAAATATAACTCATCTATCACCCGAAGGTATTGTACAAAATATAAAGAAGAATACAAAAACATAACGTAAACTAGACTACGTTTTCTTGCCCGTGACTCTAAGCTCCATCTACGCATGTCTTCACCTATATCCTGAAAAAGGAGAAACTTAAAGGAATGAGACATAATGTCTCAGTGAGTGCTCTAAGGACTCTACGGCAGGGTTAGACTTTTCTATTCGGACAACCCTCATTATTTATCTTTTATGGCTTTAAACTCATTAGGTCTCTCATAATTCGCCATACCTATGGTTTAGTCTACACCTTTTAATTTTCAATACTTTCTGTGTTAACTACTCTCTCATTCTCCTGACTGTTATATTAGTTTACTATCTCATTTTTAACCTAAGAACTTTTTCTTACCCAAAATGTTCTTTAGTATTTAAACCCTTTATGTTTAGATTTTATTTTTCTTTCTTTTAATATTTAAGGTTGTTCTCTATGGATCAAGTTGAAGGTCACAAACATTCTAAAATACTTTTGACCCTCCCTTAACACTCACCTTAATACCGTCATTTTGTTCTTTTTTACTTGTCTTATACCTTTCTATTACGCTATGTAGGGATTCACTCTTTCTCTACCTCATTCACAGCTATTATTATCCAACTAGGACCCTCACAACACTATCCTAGGGCCTACCCTCTCACTTATCCTTGAGGTAGCAAACACAATTTTAATTACAAGCATACATTTATTTCACATTTTTTGCCTAGAAACTAGACATACGTATCGTTTTGTTTCATCAAGCAAGCATGACATACATGCATAACATGAGCACATATACATAATCTTGACAATTTATCACAATACACAATCATGTTTTCACACATGTACACATTACATCATTCGCTTACGAACAAGGGCACATAGAATTCACATAATTACAATGTAGCACACTTCAACATATCACACTACAACAAGATACATATGCGTGCTATGTTCCTAAACCACTACTCATACACATGTGGTACCAACCTAAACTTTTCGGAAAGTAGACTAGGAGTAAATGCAGGCCATAAGAAGCGTCATCGATACCGATGCCTTCGGCTTTCGCACCCTCAACTAGCATGATATCCCCCGGTGACTAGTCAGGGTTACCCAATTTTGCCAGTACGCCCTGGCTCCATGGGATCAGCATGGATCATTGGAGTTTTCCTAACCAGATAACCCCCAAGGCTAAGGTTAGACAACCCATCACGGCCTCCACCAGCCAGATTCCTACATACTTTCCTCATCACATAACTCAAATGTTATGATGCATGGTCACAAATAATGCTTACAACTTTTTATAGACTTTATTTCATATCACACTCAGTTTTTTTTTAAGCTAAATAATAATCATACAATATAAACTCAACAAGGTATAAGAAAACAAATAACAATGAGTTAAAAACTGCAAAGAGGAGCTCATAAACACAAAGAATGAAATAGCAAAAGTCGTATCCGCCCAACAGGACGGAAGTCTCGCCCGGCGGGTCCGCGTCGGAACCTAACCCGCCCAGTGGGTCCACGTCAGGAACCAACCCGCCCAGCGGATGTTTTATCCTGCCCAGCGGGTCCGCGTGCCTAGTGCAAATGCGGAATCCAGTTTTTGAAGAAAAGTCACCTAGCGGCTATCTAATCCCGCTAGGCAGATCCGAAGTACTAATTTCAATTTATTTTTCCTATTATCTTTGGTTTCTAAATGCTCCCAAATAAATAATTAGATTCTTAATCACTCTTCTACATTGATAATTGTTTAATCTTATCTATAAATTCCTTACTCCCTCACAATCCCCTCTAAACCTATCAAATCCTTAAATTTAGGTATAAGGAAGGAAAAGATAAATAGATGAACAAGAACAAGGAAGGACACGGGGGAGAGCACTCACTTTTAGGAGCACGCAAAACTGAGTTCTAGGGTTTGGGTTCGCCGGTTTCTATTCCTCCTTCTTCTCTTCCTTTTTCTTCTTCCATTTTCTCCTCATTCTCTCTAACTTCCTTCTTCTTCTATTTTGTAACGGCTAAACCTAACCCTCCTTCTCTATTCCCTTCTTATAACATGTGGATGGGTATGTGGCTTAGTGAGCTTTAATCCCCTATTGGGCCTTAGATGCTCTTTTGGGTTGTATGATAATATTCCTACTAATTTATAATACTAAGGTATTAATAACAATAATAACAACAACAACAACAACAACAACAACAATAATAATAAAAATAAATATAATAACAACAATACAACACAATAATAATAATAATAATAATAACAATAACTCTTAAGACATCTTTTGTCTAATAACATATGAAAAGGGTTCTATTAAGAGCTACCTCGTGATTTATTTCTAGTACTTGAAATTTGGGGTGTTACAAACACCAACCCAAGCTGCTAAAAGTCCCACTATCCTTTGCCCATCCTTCAAACTTTTGCGCGGCTTTGTTATCCAATTGGGTAGATTTATCTCAAATTTATATAAATAGTGTAAATTGACAAGACATATGTCGAATTTAGAAGAAAATTGACTTCATCATCGACGACTTATTAATCAATATATTTTTATTTTAATTTAAGAGATTCGATAATGTTATTATCAACTTAATTTATTTTTTAAAATTTAGAAGTCGACAATGTCATTGTCAACTTCTTTATATATATATATATATATATATATATATATATATATATATATATATATATATATATAGGAATTTATGCACATTCATTTTTTTTAGTTAAAGTATGTTAACAAGTTATAACTATAATGTATCTTAAAATACACCAACGGTGTAACTTGCGTACATACTTCAACTAAAAGATAAGTAGGTGTACGTTAGCAAATGCTTGTGGGATTTGCTAACGTACACATACTTGTTTTTTAGTTAGAGTACGTTAGCAAGCTATAACTACAATGTATCTTAAAATACACCATTGCTAACATACTCCAACTAAAAAATAAATAGGTGTACGTTAGCAAATCCCATATATATATATAATTTTAGTAAATCCATAATTAAGGTTTTTTTTTATAATGGAAGTATTTATATTAATTTATTGATAGTAATTTAATATATATTTTTAAGTAAAGGGAGAAATTTGTGAGATTTAAACAATTAAAAAAGTATTAATTAAAATAATATAAATTAACAGTATTGTTATACAAAAAATATTTTTAACAAGTTCCACATGAGCTTGTTTCGCAGAGGTAGAATTCTTTGTGGTTGATCTAATTGTTGTGGTAAAAAACTTCCTTTCAACACCATCACGTGACGTTCTTTATTGTTGTGGGAAAGGTTCGGGTTGATTATCATTGCCATAATCATTATCATTATCATAATTGTTATCATTGTCCTCATTATCAATATTACTTTGCTTGATGTTAAATGAAATTGTAAGACGATAATCTTTGAAGGAAGATTGGTGAGATGCCAACAATAGGTTGGAAAAATTAGTTCTTGGTTGACATATCGATAATGATGTTGAAAACGAAGTCCTAAACATTGAATGATTTGAACTGGAAAAAATGTCGTGGAATAAATACTGTGAAACATACGTATTTGGCAAACATGTTTAGCTGAGGTTGCATGGTCGATGTGTGTTGTTCTTTTTGTAGGGGAGGGACTTATCTTGTGAACAGGTTGACATGTTGAGGGACATGTGTGTCAATATTGGAATCCAAATTTGTTGATTTATTGCAATTAGGGGGAACACTTTTTCATAAAAAAAAAAAGGCATTTTTAGATAAGAAAATTTGGTGAAAGGTTATACCATATAGGATGTAATCTTTTGTGCCTTCCTTGTAACCAAGAAAAAAAAGTGGCCATTTACTTTTGTTTTTATTTTTTAATTACAAAACTATCACATTGTTTTCAATCTGTTTCTTGTTTTCAAAAGATTTGTACAGGAAATAGTGAATTTTTTTTCTTGTTTTCTTTGTTTCCTACACAAATCTTTGAAAATAGGAAACATATTGAAAACAAGGTGGCAGTTTTGTAATTAAAAAGTAAAAACAGAAAATGAAAACAAGAAATGGAAATAGAAGTAAATAGGCCCTAACTTTTCTAACTTGAAACTAGAACTCGGTTTTGTGAGTTTGTTGTGTGGATACATATCCAAGACAACCAAAGGCCTATAAATGAATTAAAGATGGTGTTTTTTGATGGAGCAAATCATAGGGGACATTTGTCTCGAAGAAAAAGGGCTAGGAATTTTGTTTATTAAAGGGACTACATGCTAATGACAAAGTTCAAAAAATTTAAAGGTAGGTTGACTTGAAAAGATAATGGTCAATCAATATTAAAGATGTATTAGTGTTTCCTTTCAACAATCTCATTTTGTTGAGGGTTCCCACACAACTCTTAGGTCCTCCTTCATTTTTTTTAGTCAATTTCCACTATTTATGGCAATTCAGTGAAGAAAGGGATTAAAATTGAAACAAACAAAAGGAAGGGAAAAAAAAGAGAAGGTAGATGTTTCGAGGGGGGAAAATGAAGGGGAATGTGTCAATGTGACATGTGTCTCTCAATGTCATTGTTGTAAAAGATAGTAAATAGATAACCTTTAAATGCAATTTAACTTGAAACTTAAACTTAAAGGTGTAGATTTGAAAGCTTTTTGAAATATATTTTTACCTTTTTGTTGATAAGTCATAAACAAATAACTTAAATGGGGAATGAGGTAGAAAGGAACAAGATAATGTGGCAATGGCAAAAGATAGGATAAAGAGGGAAAAATATACAGAGGAAAGTAGGGCTAAGCAAGATTTGACTCGTTTTGGCCCAAGGTTAATTTGGACAGGTTCGGGTTTTGACATTAGACTTGATGCATTTTTTAGGACGAGTTCGGGTTATGTTTTGGCTTGTCCCAACCTTGGTTTAGTGTCCTACATTCTTTTTAACAAGTACAATTTTTTTTGAACAATTGTGTATTAATAATAAATTCTTTTTTAATAGGTAATATTGTGTATAACATGGTATTATATTTATAATGATATTATTTATTTTAAAATATATATTGTAAAATATACGTTACTTTAAGTTTTATAATTCTTTTATTTTACGATCTAACTATACATAATGTTCATATTGATATATTATATTAAAATCGGGTTGACTCGATCTTGTTCTATATATTTCAGGTCTTAAGCGGGTTCGGTCAGGTTTAAACAAATGATCTAATCAAAATTTTGGACTAGGTAGGAATAAAGATAAAACTGTCCCAACCCATCCCTTGCTCACCTATAGAGGAAAAAAGAAAAGGAAAAAAAAAATAGAAGAATGGAGCAAAGATGACAGGAGCAACGATGCAGGAATAAAGGAGAAAGAGCAGAAAGAAGAAGTAAAAGGCAAAATAAGAAGAAGAAGAAGGAAGGAAGGAAAGGATGATACAATAAAAAAGGTAAAGGGGAAAAAGATTAGGGTTTATGAACCCTACCCATTTCCTTTTATATTTTAATTTTATTCAAAAACCAATATGAGTATAAAAGAATGAAATAATAACTAGGTAATCATAATGGCCTAAATGTAACGATGTTTCTATCATATGCATGGGTTATATTTCCACCATTGTAGCACTACAATGGTGGGAATCAAACTGATAGAAATGGAGTTGAAGTCTCATATAGGTCATTATGATTATCTTGCTATTATTTCATTTTTGTAACTTTGCTTTTTTGTATAGTAAATAAGTGCACTTTTTTATATTAATTTGTTGGTCTATTTTATGCTATTGACAACAATTTTTTTTTTCTTTCAAAAGCCATATTTACTTCTTTTTATCAAACGTTCTTAAGTTATTGAAGAAAAATGAGCGCATAGCAATTATAATATATGAAATTAGGACACAATGACTTTCTACTTGTTGAAGCCATGATCATCAATATTGTTGCGCATCAAATCACCAAAAAAAAGTAGATGAAAAGGCCAAGCCTTCCTCTACCCGATCGCACTCTCTAGGATTTCAGTTCCCAATGAGGCAAACCATAGAGTGAGCAATTGAATGTTGTGATAGCAGAGGGGACCTAGCCATAAGTATATATTAACCTTAAGCACCTTCCATCATGAGCCTAGTGGTTAAGGTCTACACTATTGTCCACATAAACCAATGTTAGGATTCCAAAGCCTATTACTAAATAATCACCATATTAACAGGTTTGAGTATCATCTTATAGATCATGACATTAGCCTATTTTTCGCAAACCCAAAAGCTATAGTTGATTGAAGCCCACAAGAATATTAGAAGTATTCTAATAGCTATTTCTTCAGCCATGCTTTATATTTTATTTTTTTTAAAATGAAATATATGTATAAAAAACGAAATAATAACATCACAATCACACGACCTAATTAACATTTTTTTTAAACCATGCATGCATTGGTTTGATTCTCATCATTGCAATGTTGCAATGGTGAGAATCAAATTGACGCACGTGGGGTTTAAGCCTCATAGCACTATCAGGCCACTGTGATTATTTCATTTTTACAACTTTGCTTTTTTGTAAATTAAATTGGTTGGTGCATTTTTTTTCTATTGATTGATTTTGGAAAATTTTATGTTATTGGCAACACTTTTTTGTTTGTCAAAAGCCATGTTTTACTTCTCTCTATCAAACTTTCTTAAGTTAAATATATTTTTTTCTTGAAAATTAATTAATTTTGATTTTAGTCTCTCTAATTTTTTTTCTCATTTGATCCTTCATTTTATAATACGTGCTTTTAGTTATTGTCATTAGTTTTATTTAGTTAAGTAGTGATGAGACAAATAGATTATTAACACATGACATGAAAATTTATATTTTTGTAAAATCAAGATTTAGATTATTTTTTTTATAAGAACTAAAATTAAAATATTTTTTTAAGAAAAAATATTTATTTAAAACTATTCTTTTTAACAAACTTGACACTGCATGATGATGGTAAAAAATTGAGAACCTGTATAACTCGTTAGTGTAAGAGCATTGTTTCATTTGATAAAATTTCACAACAAACATATGTGTGTATTTTTATAAAAGTGAAATAATTTAATAATTTTTCATTGAGTTATTTTATCGAACTTTTTAAGCACTCACGGACATTGCTCACGTGCAGAGAGGTAGTAGCACATCTATTTAAAGTATTAAACACTTATCATATATATTTTTTAGAATGGCCAACTCATCTCTTAAAAGCACGACATTCAATTAATTAAGCTAACTCTATATCATGCATGTACGTAACTACTCAGTGCACTCAAATTGTATGGCAGCATAAATAAACCCAGAATATATATTTACAAAAAATAAGTAAAATTATTGAAAAGTACTTAGTATCTTTCGTCTGTTCTTTAAACACATATAATTGACTGCAATTAGTCTTTAAAATACTTAATTATTAAAGCTTCAAAAAGCTATAAATAAATTACACATGAAAGGACAACAATTTTAAGTGAGAATGAGGGATTGTGGGGTCTGTCCACTTAATACCCATCAGGTGCCACTGATCCCTGCCACATGCAACACAATTAATTAATTAAGCCAAAGAAGAATCAGTCCGTGCAAAAGAGTTGCACCACCTTGCAACATATACTTCTAGAAGTTGAGTGATCTTATAGCTGTTTAGTTTATTCCTTAGTGATCTTAAAAGTGTTCATTCTATAATATTTGAGGACTCGATCTCTATTCAAGGTATCCAGGCAAATTAAAAAAGGGGCCCTTGTATTATTGTGCTCTAGATACGGTGGGTTAAATTATCCCATCTCTTTGTAAAGAAGTGCAGTTCAGAAAATCTCCTAATGTCCACTTTGATGCCCAATAAGCAATGTTAGTGGGTGTTAGAATTATGATAGTACTGAAAAGGACATGTACTTTAGCGTAGTTGTTCCAACACATGATCATAGCTCCTCTGTTAGCCTTATTGCATGATCATGTTAGGTACAAACATATAAAAAACTAGAACTGATGGAGGGGTTTTAACTTTTAAGGATTATTTTGGGGTCAGCGATTAGGGGATTTTGTGTAGTGAAGTTACCTGTAATGGGCACTCGATATTAATTGCTTCATATTTGTCTTATTCAGTCAAACAAATATGTCGGTGTTCAAAAAACTTTGCACATATTGTGCTTAATCTGGAATGTATTTAATAATATCTTTGCTTATATATATATATATATAAAAACTACTCCATCATCGTACTTATAGCTTAGTTGATAACTTTATTTCCTTAATTGAGCGTACGTATTTTAAATTCATAATTAGTGTCGGTGTTAAAAAAAAAAAGGAACAACTTACAAACATTTTTTAGTATACAATGATCATACTGAAGTTAGAACTTATAACCTCATTTATACTACTTCAACCCCCCACCACTAGGTCGACCTTAGTGGGTTAAACTTGCAGACATTTAAACATTTAGTTTCACTCCATATTAATTGATATTTTATTTTTTTACTACCTCCTTCCCATATCTTTAGAAATTTTAGCCTTTTTTTAATCTCAAAATAATTGATGTTTTAGAATTTTAAAATGTAATTAATCTTTTTTTTTTTCTTGAATATATTCTTATTTAACATCCCACTACTAATGGTACAAGTATCAATGATCAAAGTATTAAATAAGGACATTTTAGTCCAAATATAATAATATTTTATTTTCATTAAATATTTCATAATCTTGTACATTAACCTTAAACATCTAAATATATATAAAGGAGGACGTAATTATTAGTGTTTTACAAATTTAAAGTAACATTAATTGTTTATTTTACTTACACTTTTATTTAATAATTCCTACAATAGTAGTAATTTATTACAAGTAATAAGATAAGTATTAAATAAGTATTAAATAAGAGAATTTTATTTCAAATACAATAATACTATCTTAAGTCCTTTATATAAGCAACAAATAGGAATATTTTTTGGTCCTAATTATAAGCAGTATAAAATGTATTAATTGTTATTTTTTATACCCTTAATTTATTGTGAAGTCTATTAATGAGATATTTATTCATTTTTCGTGTAAATGGATGCATTCATTAACATATTAACAATATAAATTACACTTATTGATGGAGAAAATTATTTCTTGAATTATGAATAGTATCATTAAATATAACTACCACTTAAACTATTTAATTTTACGGGTGATTTTGAAATAAATTTTAAATTTATGACATTATTAATTAAAATTAACTAGCTTAACTATTTTTATTGATTTTGATAAATTAGTTATTTGTTGCTTATATAAAAGACTGAAAATAGTATTTTACGTTCACTAAATACTTTTTGACTTTTATGAATTAACCTTAAATGTCAATAGACATGAAACAAAGTTAATTATGTGATTTTTTTGTCAAAAATAAATCAACTTCGGCCTTGGGGTATGCACCCCATGTTCAGACTAGAATATTTTAGTAAGTGAATTGCTTGCCAAGTCCCACATTTTATGAATGCAATTAATTAAGTGCATGCTCCACATAGTTCAACTATAATCACACCATGAGCTCAATATCCGCGATTCTTGTCCATATCTTATTAATAGGAAATGCTCAGAGATGACTTAAGTATGTAATTCTTCGTAAGTATTACTTTGCCAGAATATATAGTGATCGACTTGATCCCAAGTGCCTTTGCAAGTACCCATTTCTATATTCCACCACGCGAAGCATCGAAAGAGTGACAACATTTCCATTCGTAAATGAGTTCAACTAATTATAGGAGGAATTCGAAATGACCAATGTAAATATATGTGCAAAATATTTAGGGAAAGGAAACTTTTATTTTAAGTTAATTAAGTACCATTCTTTGTTCACTTAATGGTTGTTACTCTGATTATTCTTGAAATAACCAAATTAACTTACACAATTTAGTTATGCTAGCTGTCCTTGATTTTGATTACTATATGTTCTGGAGTGGGCTCTTGAAGAGGCACAATTTTGAGGGTATGACTTTCCATAGTCATAAGATTATTATCCAACATCCACAAAGGGACATTCTAAACCATTGAAGGTTTCTAGTGTTTAGTCTCTAGACAATCTAGGTTCTAGGTTGATATGTCCCATGATAGTCTTAGTTCACATAACAATTCTTCTCACGTGAACATGCATTTTAAGACTAGTTTAATACCTATCACATCATTTTGTGTCCTATTATTCCATATACCATAAGAAATCAAGATCAACTCTAATCGTTGATCTTGAATAAAGTTGCAAACATCTAAGGATTTTTCGCATTTCGCATCAAGGTGCAACTGCTTATTGACAACTACTCATTTGAGTTGGTAGCTGTCATTAGCCCCAAGTCAATCATCCTTACTTATAAATATCAAGACTCCCTTCACTCACTTGTATGTTCTTGTTCTAATATAATGTGCTATTCTACCATTTTTTTTTTTAACTTATACATTAGAGTCTTTGTAGGTGTCACCACCTTACCTTTCTCAGCCACGCTTAACCACCTCGTTGGAATTAGTAGTTCACTAGAAGAAGCACCCCTACATGCAGGTCTATTTGGTTTGGACTACATATAATCACTCTCCAAATAACTAAACTCATAATAGTATATTACATTTTTTGTTATTATGTGCAACAAATTAATTTGATGATTCTCCAAAAACAAATTTTCACACCAAACCACTTTAATCAATTCGTGATAAATGCTCTTATACATAATATAAGATCATTGTAACAAGCAAAGAGCTAAAGAGCAATAATAGCACATATAACTTTGCTCTGAATTCAAGCTACACAATGGACACCACGAAGGTTGAATAATAAAAATGAACTTTCAGAATTAAAAATTTAAAACAGCTTCACCCATCTCCACTCACGAGCACTATAATTGGCCCCAGCTATAGTGGACTTTGATTGGATGATCTAGAGAGTGTAGTGAGGCACAATATTATTCGACCTTTTCACGAACACCTGTCTATGTTCGGATTATGAAAGCCCCGTGCTTTTGTTTCACTTAGTGAGGTTTGCTTTTATTTTATTATTATAGCTTTCTTTTTGTCCATCACTCTTGTTATTTCATTTTTTAAATTAAAGAATACACACTTTAGTGAACTTGACTTATGCTTAACATTTAAGATTTGGAAATTAAAGTAATTCTTATATACTTTTATTTGACGGATTCTGGTACACAAAACTTAATGGATCTTTTGTTTAAAAGTTGAACCAATGTTTATATTAAACCAATTTAAACGATACTTTATATAAAGTATTTAAGTCTTATAGCTCTTTAATATATTTCTTTTCCTATTTCGTTGCTTATCGTTTCAAGTGGGATTGCTAGTGAGAACGATTTGAAAAGGACTGCAAGTCAAGATGAGCGTTGCTCCCACATTTTATTTTATTTTATTTTGGATGAAGTCAAAGTATTTTCTGGCCAAAAATCAGAAATTAATCTCTCAAAATACGAAAATCTATTTAAGGAGTTGATCTTTCCTATCAGATATTTTTTCATATATACAAACTTGGTGATCAAACCCCTAATTATATGTTTAAAGGGTATGGTTATCTGTCAATTATACTACACTATGTTGTTATTTTATTTTGTTCATGCATTAAGGAGATTTTTTATTATAATTTTTTTACACAAGTTAAATAGATTAAATCAGTGAATAACTAATACATATTGTTATTTCATATTAAATAGTTATATTATTAATTTTTTTGTCAAATCATTATTTTTTAAAGTAATAATGTATTAATATAATTTACAAAACTTATATAAACAAATTCTATACAAGTTTCTCTCTCCCATTATTATGATTGCTGAATTTGATTCCAAGTTTTGTTGGGAAAAGGAATGATTAAGAAAACAAAAGCAAAACTTGGTACCTATAAATAAAGGTGTCAAAGACTCAAAGGTACGTCTAGCTCAAGGCTCAAGTGTCTCGTGACCCTTGAGTGAGTTGAGTCTGTCCTCCTAAAAATGGAAAAAAATCTCTATAGGTGATAATAAATTTGAATTTAATTTATATATATTTTTAATGTGAAACTTTTTTTTATAGGCATTTAATAAAATTTGATTATTTTACTATATCATCTTATTTGTTAAGATGATATCACAATAGGTAAATTCTTATTACATGTTTATGTAAAAATGCGTTACACCAACTGTACATATAAATTAAATTAACTTATACCATGTTTTGTCCTTTTAATTTTTATCTTGGATAATAATATTTTATTTTATTTATTCATTATAAGATAAAAGGTGTTTATTGGTTTAAATTGATCATTTATGTTATTCTTTTTTCAATATAATCAAGATAACTTGATGATGATGCATAATTATTTTCGTCAGAAAAAATAAATAAATTATTCTTGATAATGAGTACAAGAAGATACTCAAAATTCATTCACAAACAGTCTAAGTGTCTAATTGCCCCCAACATAACACTTCTACGAGTAAAAGAAATTGAGGGGGTGTTTGGAAGACATTTTATGGACCTTAATTATTTAAACATATAAAAATAACTAGTATTTTATTGTGTGTATTGTATAGAATAAATGTTTATTTTTATATAATTAAAATTTATAATAAATAAATATTTTTTAGTATATCACTTATTTTATAATTGAAATCATAATAAATAAATATTTTTGAATGTATAAATTATATTTTAGATTTTCAATAAATAATTTAAATTATGATATAAATTTATTTTTAATTATTGACAATTTCTTCAAAAAAAATATTGAAATTCTATTTAGATATAGAGATAAAAGAGGTTAGATTTAAAAAAAAAAATTAAGAAAATTAAATATACATGTAAAGATAAAAGAGTTACAATTTGAAATGATTGACAAGGAAATTTTTAGGCTAATTGCAAGGGTGGTGTATGAAATACACATTAAGAGAGTGAAGAGATTATAACTCTCACTCTCAAAGTTGTATATTATGATTTATAATATTATGATTTATAATGTAAGAGTAGATTTATGATTTTTAGAATTTATTTTAATAAATTTATAATTAAATTTATGATAGAAACTGTCATGTGACCTATTAAATGCACTCTAAATGGAGATGCCAATATTAAATGATTAAATTGAGCTACTAGTTTTAACTCTTAGTTTTTTGTTTAATATTTTAAAATTATAATACACTTCTATATTATAAATTAGAACCTACTATTTAGAGAGTATTCTCTCAATTATATATTCTTAACATTCTTTCTTTTCTCTCCTACCTCTACAACTTGCTAAAATAATTCTTTGTCAATTCTTAATTGCATATATCTTTCAATTTACATTCTTTTTCTTGATCTCTAAATTGAATTTTAATAGTTTTTTTTAAAAAATTGTCAATAATTAAAAATAATCTTATATCAAAATTTAATTTGTTTATTGTAAGTCTAAAATATAATTTATGTATTTAAATATATTTATTTATTTATTGTAAAATTTAATTATAATATAATTTACATATTTAAAAATATCTATTTATTATAAATTATAATTATATAAAAATAAATATTTATCCTATACAATATACAAACTTTATAACTAGTTTAACTATAAATTTTAAGAAAATAAGTTATGCAGTGACAATATAAAACAGTTTTATACAGTTATGCAATCATAAATCATCATGTATGGTAAGTTTGTTAACTTTTGCAATAATTACATTAAAAGTCATACTAACGTTGATTTCTAATTAGTTGACAATGTAAAAATTTTTACACTGACAATACATAATCATTAAATTCATAAATTTTTACTTAAATGGTAATTGAAAAGTTTACACAACCATTTAAGCATACGGTAAAAACAAGTAGTACTCTAAGTGAGCTAACCTGGCTTGTTCCGCTCAAAGTGAGCCAAATTTTGGCCAATCTCATGAGAATTAATCCATCACATGGGATGCGTTAAATAGATTGATTCAACATACTTAAAAAATATATATATAAATTAAAAAAATACAAAAAAAAAAGCATAATAAGAAATTACATATTTGGCTACTGAAGTGGGCTTTGGACTTGACATTACCGTGACATGATGTTATATAGGTTCGTTAGCACAACAAAACAAACATGTTAAGAATTATAAGTTTACCGCTTTTCAAAGAGCGTTTCATTTTAGAAATATGATGCTTTGAAGCACTCCTTTTAAGTAGGATGTAGGACCGTCATAACGATGCGGCAACAATGCAAGGAAAGATTTTAGTACCCACAAAGTATCACTAATTTGGCAGGTTTGTATAGAAACTGTTTGGGAGAATGCGAGTGAGGTGACAAGGCCTCATTTATACTAGCATGACAGCGAGACGAGTTGGATGAGTTTGACTCTTGTTCCTATTTTCACAAACAGTGAGGCAAGTTTGAGTTTAGATTTACAGAAAGTGGAAATAAAAATAAATAAATCTAACTCCATTCCCATCAGATTTTATCGAGTTCAAGAAAACTCACAGAAAATCCATCTCACACTTTTTTTAAAATTTAATTTATTCATATATTTTTAAATAAATCATAGATTAAGTTATTATTTATATTTTAATTCAAAGCAACTCAACTTGGTTGGAACTCAAGTCAACCACAAGTTGAAGCGACATGGACAATTAAGAGTATGGATTAAATTGAATCAAATTTGAAGGAAAAAGTAATTTGATCAAATGACTTTGGTTTTGTTTTTTAACTATTTAATTGGTTTGATTTTAAAATCAAATCAAATAAATTTTATTTTGGTTTGAATTGAATTGATTTTTTATTTTCCAAAAAAGTTTATAAAATATTAAAATAAAATTTAAAATACAGAAAGTAATTCAACATCAAACACCACATCTCAATATAACTCACAATATAATTCAAAATATAAATTTAAATTGTAAGTGAAAGATAATCTTACTAATTCTCAAAGAATAAATATACATGACTATAGAGTTAATTATTGAATAATATTGAATACACGACATAGTTCAAATCATTTTAAATTGGATTGGTTTTCAACATAGAAATTGAAATATGATCCACTACAAGAATATTCGCATGCGAGTAATAAGGTGGGAAAATTTAAATTTTCAATATGATTTTACAATGGGCCATGAAAAATTGGTCGTTAGTCATCCACAAGTAAGAAGGATGATTATTTTGAATTTTTTGTGGGATTTATCGAGGGGTTATCGACGAAAAAGCCTTTGGTAATTTACAATGGGTTTAGCCCATTGTAAATAAGCCCACTATATTACTTAGTCCTTAGTAATTGTCACAATTTTTTATTAAATTAATTTATTTTTATGAAATTAACAATATCTAGACATATTAATTCATCTCAAACATCAATAATTAATCCAAAATAGAACGTAGATATAAAAATATTAATTAATTCAAAACATCAATAATTATTTTTAATAAGCCCAAATCAATATAACTACTATATAACTGAAATAATATTAAATATCTAAAATATCAACAATTTTAACTATTGAAACATAATTATGATATCATAAACCATGCGTCAAATAACACATAGAAATGCAGTTAAACAACATATAAAAATCTTAAAAGCAAGACATAAAAGAAGAACTAAGTCATAAAATCCACACAAATAATGTACGAAGCATTAAAAAAAATTACAGAAACTTTAGCAACATTTTCCTTATATTATAGATATTTCCTAATGAACAAATAAATATTTCAATATAATCACAATATGATAGGTAAATTAAATTTTCAACAAACAACCAACATCCTGTTTGTAACATAGGATCACACGTTAATAAGCTTTGCTTAGTCTAACAAACAACACATCACATATACATACAATTCAATTTTCAACATGCAACTAGCATCTTAAGTATAATACAAGATCACACCTTAATGAGCTTCACTCAATCTAACAAGCAACACAATATTTCACATACACATGCAATTCAATTTCTAGTACACAACCAACATCCCATAAGTAACACATAATCACATTCTAACAACCTCCGCTAATCTAACAAACAACATATCATGTTGCAAACACATGCAAATAATATCAATATGAAATTAATTTAAACATATTTAATGTATACCTCTTAGAGATGTCAAAATGGGTTAAACCCGATCAGTCAACTCATTTAACCTACCAAAATGGGTCGAGTTGGGTTGTGTGATTCAACCCTTCAACCTGCTAACCCAACGGATTAAGGAGTAGGTTGGGTTAGGTCAACTTGGCCATTTGTAAAGTCTTTGTGTATGAAAAAAATAATTAAATTTTGTAGTTAATATTTACTAATGAAAAAGTCTAATGTAATTTATCAACAAAAACCCCATTATCATCTTTCTATATTATCAACAAAAAAGTTATATGTAATTTATTGATTAAAAAGTTCATTGTACTTCCTTTATATTATCAACAATTTTGAGGCCTACTGTGAATGACTCATTGTAATAGAGAATATTCTTGCAATGATCCAATCCAATAAAAAATTAATTTTGTCTCGATTTTTTTTTATTTTCAAATTTTCAGTTCAATTGATATAGTTTGCATGAGTTAGATTGATTGATTAACAACCTTAAGACAGACCATTTCCATTCTTGAACTAATGAGTTAATTATAATTTAGTGTAATCCAACTCTAACTTCTATAGTGAATCAAATTAATTCACGAGTCACCATTCACTTCAACAGCCTTAACTATATAAATTATGATTGGGCTAAAAAGGAAATGTTTAGTATTGTATATTATTTATCGTATACATTATAAAAAAGGATAGAAATACATATTTGGTAAATACAAAATAAAGATGTCTATTTAGGCCAATGTATATATCAATATATCATTAATTAAAGTAACATAGTTAATTCTATTATAATATTAGTTTAATTATATTTTTTCTCCTATAATTTACTGGTTTTTTAATTTTGGTCTTTGTAATTTTTTAAAAATGTCCTTGAAATGTCTTTTTTTTCATTAGTTGGCCCTTGCCATTAAAAGTAATTGACGTGGCTAATTGTTCCTGATGTCATAAAGTGCCATGTCATCAAGTGATGACATAATCAAGTGACGTATTATAAAAAATGTCATGTCATCATGTAGTGTCATATCATTAGAAGGTGTCATGTCAACCAATGTTACATCATCAAAAGTGCTATGTTAGCATAGATTAAAAACAAAAAAAGTTACAGGAACAAAAAACAAAAAAAATATTATTTACGAGGATTAAAAACAAAAAAAGTATAATTTTACAAGGATTTAAAGAAAAAATAACATATTAATAAGGATGAAAAAATATTTAGTGGGGAATGTTGGGCCGAGATGCATCCACTAAAAAAAATGACATATTTACAAGACGAAAAATATATTTAGTGAGGAATGTTGGACCAAGATACATCCATTTTCTTTCATTTGGGCCACCATAAAGCATCAAGTTTCTGCAAATTCCCACCATAGATATGACTCAAGATGCCACCCTTAAACCACCATCACCTATGACTACCACCAAAATAATCATAAAGCCAAGACCATATTGCACTTCATCACACCACATTTTAGTACTACAAATAACCATTCATACCCACATCACAATAATCAATAACATGACCCAATTACTTATAGCAATCGTCAATGAGACTCAAACACCTCCCACCGAAACATGCTTCACAAAACCACAATGTTGAGCCTTGGTATTTTTGTTTAGGAATTTGTTCCATTTTCAAATAGAGTTGTGTGTGGTTTGATTGTGTAGTTAGATACACACTAATATTGATTATCTTTCTGGAAGCCAAAAGGGGTGTAGGGTTTCTTAACGAATTAGTTCATAAGGGAATGGATGGAGCTTGGAGGAGGAGAGGAGAAGAAAAATAGGTGCGAATAAGGGTGAAAAAAGATAAAGTCAAATAAGGTTTTGCTTAAATATGTCTGATTTATTTAAAAATTTCAAAGCTTAAGCCTAACTTATTACTTGTCATAGGCTATTTTTTTGGGCTCGACTTGGCCATTTTGAAAGTTTAACTTGGTTTGTTAGCCTACTCAAAGGCCTATAGGGGTGAAAATAATTCAAAAGCCATATTAAGGGCTAAGCCTTCAAATAAGCTAGGCCACATAAGTAGGCTTTTAGGCCAAACCAAGCCTTGAAAATTGGCACGTAACAAGTACATAAACCAAGCTTAAGCTTTGTAATTATGGCCCAGGCCAAGTTCAAGCTTACTAAAGCCTAGCATGGTCTAACCTATTTTTACTCCTAAAAGTTTATTTCATATTAAAGTTTTTAGATAGGTCTATTTCATATTTAAGCATTTATTTTATATTAATATTTAATTTAATTAAATATATTTTTCATCCCTGCAAATATGTCATTTTTTCTTTTAGTCCCTATAAATTATATATATTTTCGTTTTTAATCCCTATAAATAATATTATTTTTGTTTTTACTATTTAGTCTTTGTAAATTATTTTTTTGTTTTTAGTCTCGTTGACATGGTACATTTGATGATGTGAAGGGACAAAGCCAGACTTGGATAAAAAGGGTTGCAGCTATAAAATTTGAAGTTTATTCAATAAATATATATCTATCAAATTTCATAAAACATATTTAGAATTATATATTCTGAAACATTAACTACTTCAATAATTTATTAAAACATCTCTTGTCACAAAAATCATCTATAATTTTTTTTTGTGTACAAAAAATAATCTATAATTGAATTTACACTAAACTTTTCAATATTTTTTTTTGCAAAAAAAATATTTTTCTAAACAAAAATCAACATAACAAAATTATTTCAACACATTGATCATGAAAATGATTTTAACTAAAGAATAATAAGCAAATTTTTTTAACTAAATTTTAGGTTGCTTTTCCAAGGTTTACACATTGGCATGTATAAACTTGTGTACTCAAGGTTAAGAGTATGTTGAAGCCTCACAAACATAACATTGCCCAAAAGACAAAGATAAAATGAGAAAAACACAGAGAGTATACAAAGAATTATGATAGGAAAATAAAATATTTGTTGGTGTGTCTCAAAACTCAAATTGCTAATCCCTTATATTAGTGTTCATAACTTTGTCCCAATTGCAAAGGTTAATAAATAGTTTTTAATTCTCAAATCAATTATAATCAAATTAATATAAATGGAAGACTAATAAAGCATTTGATTGCACCTGCAATCATTTATATTCTTTAAAATAACAATAATGAATTATAAAGGAAAAAAACTATTAAAAAGAAAAGCAAATGATCTTAGGATATTTTGTCTTCAAAGAAAAAAAAATACAATTATCTCCTCAATAAAGACTATAAAAAGGAAAATAAAATATTTATCTAAAAAGAAAATACATTGTCATTATCTTCACAATAAAAATTATAAATAATAATAAAATATTTCTTCAAATAATAAAAAATATATAAAATGACACTTAAGTACTATTATCTTTGAAATCAAATTTCACCAAATAAAATTAATTATCCCGATATTAAAATATCATCTATATTAAAATATTAAAATTAAAAAAAAGTTAAGGTGCCAAGCCCTCCCAAGGGACACCATACATCCATCTCTGATTATGTGTCACCGTTAACATAACAATTTTGATTATGTGACATTGTCGACGTGATACATGTTATGATGTGACTTTTTATGATATAACACTTAATGATGTCATCATTTGACGACATGATAATTGATGATGTTAACAGCCATTAATTACGTAACTACTTCTAATGACAAAGACCAACAATGAAAAAAAAAATATTTTAGGAAAGTTTTGAAAAAAAAATTAGAAAGACAAAAATAAAAAAGTAAGTAAATTATAAGGATAAACAATATATTTAAACCTATAAGGGGACGTTTGGTACAAGGAAAGTTTTAGTTTTTCAATAATCTAAAGTTGAGAATGTTTGTTTTCCACATTTAGTTTATTATTCAAAAAATAACATTTCCAAGAAATATTATTTTTTAAGAATGTTTTTGAAATATGTTTCTCACAAAATTGTTCTCATGGGGAAAAGTGAAAATTTAACTTTCTTGAGTTGGGAGGAGAGTTTTAATGCTGTAAAAATATCACAATACCTGTATTACATCATATAATATAATTATATGAAATTTTAAAATAATTTCTTATTGAATGTGATAAATAATTAAATTTAAGAATAAAAAATACTAATAAATATTCTTAGTATACTTATTATAATTTTTAAAAAATTGTTTTATAAAATATATTGTTTTAATTTTTAATATATTAAGTATTAAATTTTACTTTTTATTATTTAATTCTTCAAAAATTTTCAAAATATTAATTAATAAATCGTTTAAAAATATTATTATGGCAACATTAATATTTTATCAAATGTTCAGACGCTGATAAGCACAGGGGTTCATTACTTGATTTCCTGGGGCCTTAACTCCTTTTGCTCATTTTTATAACCCGAGTATTTGCATTGTTGCAAGTTGCATAATATCCTCTATGGCATACCAAAAAGGGTGGAAACAGGCTGGTTAGACTAGGTTTTGGTAGGTCTAAGCTTATCCTTTATTAAAAAAATAAAACCTAAGCCTAGCCTATTTATCTGTCATAGGCTTTTTTTAAAAGCTTTGGTCTAGCTTGCATAAAAGTCTAGCCTAGTCTTTAAGTCTGCTTAAAAACCTATTTTCTTATGAGGCCTATAAAAAGGGTGATAGACTTATTGGCCTAAGTAGGCCTATTGGCTTAAAAAAACCTATTTCATTAAAAAGACCTATTCGTAATTATATATTCTTTTATATTATTATATGTAATATATGTATTATATATAGAGTATAATAGTCATGTACTATCAGTATAAAAACTTTTATACAACCAATCAAAAATCATCGTTAGTATGACTTTTAAGTAGTTATTATAAAAGTTAACAAATATAGCATAAAGGATGATTTGTGATCGGATGATGGTATAAAATTGCTTTATACTATCAATGTATTTCCTATTTTCTCTTATATAATATAATATAATATAATAATATTTTATTATATGTGTATATAAATAGGACGACCTATTAGGCTTAATAGACTTTTTTTAAGGCCTAAGGCCTGACTTTTTTTACTTAAATAGGCTTTATAAAAAGCCTAAGCCTAATCTTTTTAATAAATGAGTCAAGCCAGACCTTATGTAGGCCAGGTTATAGACCCTTAATAGGCGGCCTACTATATACAATTAATGCACTAATTAAATACTTTATAATTGCCCTTTTGTGACAATAACTTCCATAAAAAACACTTCCTTTTTTTTTTACAATAATTAAGAATTTAATTTTCATACTATAAAAAATTTTATACTATTAATCAATCAAATATATATCATCTTAGTAAATATGACTTTTATAGTATTTTTTTTAAGATGACTTTTATAGTAATTATCATAAAAGTTAAAAAATTTATAATTTATGACTGAATACAATGTAAAAATAGTGTAATTTAATTAAATTTTAATAATTAATTACTTTTACTATATTTAGGATATCAAAGTGAACAAGTTTGATTGAAACAATAAATATCTTTATATTTTTGCCTTTTTTTTTTAAGATTATTATATTTACATCCTTAAATGTTAAAAATATATATATTTCTTTTAAGATTTTTATAGGCATTCCGTGGATTCAAACTAAAAAGGAAGAGGAGAAAAGGTGGGGGTTAAGTACAGAAGACCCATTTTTATTATGGGCTGCCCCACAAAATAAAACACCATTGCAAGTGGTGACTCATAAGGTTCAGTTACATACGTTATGTACCCTATATAACCCCCTCTCTGTTCTCTCCCTCCCTCTTTCTCACTTTTGGCATATCTCTATATCTATGCGTTACAAGTTTATTCTCTAAGAGTCTAAGACTACTCGCCGTTTCATGTTCTTCAAGCATCAAGTGTTTCACTCCGAGCTGGGTTTTCTGCAACTCTCACTGTAAGTTTTCCTTTGTTCCCTTCAGGTTTACTTATGATGTCGTTACTCTTTTGGATGACGCAAAACACAAATAAAACAAACACAGATATGATGCTACTGCTAAAGTCACCGCATGGATGTTTTCCACCTCCCATTTTGTTCTTCACTCTTTCTTTTCCTTACTTTTCTCATGCAACTCGAGTGTCTTAATTGTTCATGTTTTCTGCTAAAAAATCATAACTAGGAAACTGATCATACATACACCCATTGGGATTTATACACCTCAAATAACAAGAGAGAAATAAGGAGAAAAAAGAGTGAAAATAATAAATGTGATCGTATATGATGTAAAGAAAAGGAAAGAGGAAAAAATACTTTATGATGTAAGACTATCAATCTTTCACATGTCTGTGATCTTAACCAATCTCTACATGATACAATTACAAGAATGAGTTAATAAATTTCAACTATGTATTATACATGATATTATATAAGATGAGTGCTAACTACACACTCTCTAACACACTATTTTTGATTGATTAAAAATTATTGAAAACTACAAAATCATGAGAGAAAATTATTAAATAAGATGTGAGACCTACAAAATTTTGTAATTTTTAATAAATTTTAACTAATAAAAGAGGTTGTATTCAAAAAAGTGTGTGTGTTCCTAGTATTTATGATTATACAATAATTTCTCAAAAAAGAGAGAAAAAGAAGAGTATAATGTAGCTGAAAAAATTAGAATGAAAAAAACTGTAGTTATTAATTCTATATTACTACCCATGTAGGCGTAGCAATTTAGCTTTATGTGTGTGAACCTTCCCCTGCATTATAGCAGTTCAACTTTTACTAAAAACACCATCAAATGTCCAAATAAAAATTAGTCTCGTGCCAAAAAGATGTAGGGAAATATATCATGGAAGATCCCACTCCGAAAAAAAGAAGAAGAAGTAAAAGCTAGCTATTTACAAAATCGTATTGCTATATAATATGAATTACGAATTGTGACGAAACTGAAACGAATGAATCAGGGGACTGGGTGCTTAAGTCAGCGACAGAAAATTTATTCAGCAATGACATCTCACGGTGTATACGCTACGAAATTTAAACTTACTATTGATCATTTTCCTTTAGTAAATGTGAAATCAAAGCTTCTTTCAGGGCCACGTGAATACGAAATTTGTATTCATATCATTAATATTCTCCTTTAAAATATGTTTGGTCAGTTAATGTGAAATCAAAACATCTTTCTAGGACACTTAATGCAGCTATTAATGTGAAACCAAAGAATTTTTGCAGAAGACATTAATGCAACATCGCTGCGTTTGATTTCGCTATTGATTGTTTTAGATTTTAAATTTTGATAGCTATTTAATTAAATGCATGATCATTATAAATTAAAGCCACTCATTAATGTTTGTTATGATAATTTAGAATATTCGTTTAAGAGCATGGAATCTAGGAATTTTTTATATTTTTTCTTGATAAATATTAAATAAATGGATATTTAACTATAAATTCTTAAGGTTAGTAGGTGTATGCTAATCGTTGACATTTAAATGGACTTCATGCTTTTAAAAAATAAGAAAGGTTAATAATGTGAAATTCTACTTACTAGTATTTTATATGATTATCATTTTAAGAATATAATATTTATATATTAAAATAGAATTAGCTCTGCAGGAAAATCAAACAGCAATGAGTAAAAAGTCTCGTCTTCGATTATTGTTGGCTAGATCATAAAGCTAATTCAGCCTTTAGGCCACAAATTTTATAATTAATATATATATATATATATATATATATATATATATGTATATATATAGTATTTATCTTTCTTGTTTTTAAAATATATTAAAAATTAAAAATATTTACACCGCTTTTAATTGTTAACTTTCATTTTCTATTAATGTATATAAAAGTCAAGATGATTGATAAAATGACATATTGTCTACTTCCACAATTATTTGCCAATGTAATTTATGTTTTCCATCACTCGCTTCCAAAATTCCACAATTCTATTAAGTCTGAATCGTTTCGCCATTTTCAATCAATAGTTAATTATATTTATTTTTTGAGTAGTAAAAACTATTTTTTCTTAATAGTAAATATCTTTTTATCATCTTTATATAATCTATTTTTGGATTCTTATTTCCTCATTTGCTTTATTTTTATTTTAAATAACTTGGCTATAGTAATGACTGAAAAATATATTAATTGAAAAGGCCTGTTAGAATAGTTAATAAAAAATTTGCATCTTAAAAAGGTAAAAGGATAAAAATTTAATTTTAATTTTATTAATTTTAATAAAAGGAATCATTTTATGCTTGCCTTTAGGCATCTAAAAACACATCGAAGTTCTCCTTTGCTCCATTTTTGTCAGTAATTTTTAGTTAATAGGTTATCTCTAACCTTAAAACAAGACAATATTCCTCAATATCGGTTAATTCTGAACTTAATAAAAATAGTAATATTATTTAATTGAAGGGTTCATCATCATATATACACTTAAAAACTTTTATTTTTGTTTTTTTTTAAGTGGAGGAATAATTATACATAATATAGGTACAACTAACAGAGCCTATTTACATTTGTATATGTAGCCTAAAGATCACATGATCTTCGTTACACAAGATATCATATTTTATATAAATAAGTGCTATAAAGGCAACTGAATCTTTAGACAGAAAGGAGGTATATGGGGTTACAGTTTTTTTTTTTTTTTTCCTATAGTGGAAAACACGAGTCATTGTTTGATTAATAAGATCTTATTTAGAACTATACATTAATTGCACTCTAGGGTCTTGATGTTGGAATTGCTTGTATTTTAAGATTTTATTTATTTGTTTTATTTGTTGTCAATGGTTACCTACAAAGTAAAAATTATAGCTACATTATTTTCCCCAAAAATATCCTTTCTTAATTTTAAATTTATTTCCTTGAAATGTTTTTATTTAATAAAAATGAAACATTTACAATAAGAATTGTGTATTTCCTATGTGGCAAATGCTAACCTATACTCTTATAACACTCGTTAAGGAATAAAAAATACAAAATTATTAAAGAAATATTATAAATATAGATCTCACCATAATTTTCAATTCATCTCAGTATGATTTTTAATAAAAAAAATTTAGACTAAATTGCATTTTTGGTTCCCATGTTTTTTTCAATATGCAATTTTTGTTCTCCCTTTTTTTCAAAGATATTTACTCCCCCTATTTTTAAAAATTTGCATTTTTGGTTTCGCCGTTAAATCTCTTGCATTGACCATTACTGATTTAACGTTGACTCTGATGTATTAGTACTTAAATGACATATCAGAGTCAGAGTTAACACTAGAGTCAATGATGACACGTTAAAGTCAACGTTAAACTATTAACAGTTAATGCAAGATATTTGACGGCGAGACTAAAATTGTAGATTTTTAAAAATAAGAAGACTAAATGCCTCTAAAAAAATAGAAAAACCAAAATTGCGAATTTTTAAAAATAGGGAACTAAATGTCTCTGAAAAAAAATAGAAGAACCAAAATTGCGAATTTTTAAAAATAGGTAGACTAAATGTCTCTAAAAAATATAGGGGGACCAAAAATGTAATTTAACCAAAAAATTATTTATTAATTCCTTACACAATCCTCTTCAAATACCGATTAGCAAGATCCTTCCTATTTTTATTCCTTATGCAATCTATCTTTTATTTTATTCTCTTAGGACACTATCAAACTAAAAATATAGTTTAAACCTATTAGGGTCGGGCTAGTAGTGAGAAGATTGAAATAGTATGCATAAGGTTACAAAAAAAAAAAAAAAAACTAAAACTATAGTTTCAAATAACTTTTGGTAACATAACCTTAATGCAAATTGAAGGTTTAGATTTGTTAGGATTGTGTTCACAATACTCCTGTTTGAACATGTCCCAATCTTATGTGACGCTTCAGAAATGTAATAATTTCTCTTCATATGATATGGGAAGATATAAACCATTGATTTTGATGAAGAATAATAAGTGAAATAAATTTCTTATATATATATATATAATTCTGAAATTTCTTATTATAATTTACCTAACTTTCTCATGATATAAATTACATGATTATTCATTTATTGCTTGAACTCTTTAGTATTCAATTACGAAATTTCTACTGCATTTGATTTTTTAAAACATTATCTTTAAGTATAAAATTAATTTTTAAAATCTCAATCCGATTTCATATTAAGTATATATGCATACATATTTTGCTGTCAACTATAATTTTCTTTATTTTTTCAATTCCTTTTTATGTTTGTGTGCGGTAGGGGCTACAACATTTCAAGCCTCTCGTTAGTAATAATAAGGCGGGGAAAAAAACTTCCTGGTTAATTTGTGGTATTTCATTTTCTGGTAATTTTGGTTTTAGTAATATTATTGATTATGGAATTGTAGTCGGAACAGATCTGGAAGTAGTGTCTTGTGATCAATAATGTGGGTGTAAAGTTCACGATAAAAAAATTGACAAATATTTAAATCTTTGGTTGTTGGAAGAGTAAACAAATGTCACAAGGATATAATTCAATGTATATAATGCACATGTGTGTATATAAACTGTAAATATATATATGGCTTTACATTTTTCCAGAATATATTAAGTTGAACTTTTGTTTAAATATGTAAATTACTTGACAGATACGGCATTTTTTTGCTTCCCATTCCAAGATCAATGTTTAGAGGAAATTATATATATGCAAGTTGTGCCAAAATTCAGTGGCAAACTGGTCTAGAAACCAATGCATGTGAATCATGCTTCCAAACATATCCCACCACATTGGTTTGTATTGGGTCCATTAAAAGCAGTTGATTTATACAGAACATTACTCATTATAAATTAAACATAACTTTTCTTCCTCTTTATATATGATCTATTGATCTGTCCTGCATTCCCTATTTCGTATATCTCTTGTGATTGCTTACAACAAAATCTTAATTCGCTACCTTTATCCCTCAACTTTGATACAGTGAATTTGTAGCCACAAAAAGAACATGGGTCTTTTTTATTTATTGAATTCTCGCAGTTCATGTGGAAACTAATTCAGAATGTGACTGCTCGAGTTCCAGATAAGGAACTTCTTTTTCTTCTGAGAAGATAAGGGTATCACGTGGTTTCACTTTCTTTGTACTTCGTGAACAATAAGAAAGTTCAAAACCAAAGGCAGCCTTCAAAAACAAAATCCTTGTGAACTTTCTACATTCTTCTTCTAACGGTCAACTAACACAAACTGTATATACCTGTTCAATCTCATTTTGTTTAGTTTTTCTTTTTACCTTTTTAAAACTATTTTGCGCTTATTCAGACTCAATCACTCAGGTTACCCTTTACTCTAATTAACCCCATTAAACCTTTTAATAATCAAATTTAATAATAAATTTATTGCTTGGATATTAAAATTAAGACATTATTTCCATCATTAATTCTCTCACAAACACTTGTATGCAGGTAGCAAAGGTTCAGTTTCTGCATAATTCCATTTTGAACCATCGCACATGGGATACTTATCACAACCATCAACACACTCAAACATGAAATCAATTCCACTTGCAAAGGATGAGCATGGAGAATTATGTTCCTATGCTTCCTGGCTAGTAAGCTTAAAACTTACATACCCAATAAAAATTTACTTAGTACTTGATGATCTATGCTAAAGTAGTTAAACTTAGGTTTAATACAACAGTTAGTCCTTAAACTTTTGAAGAATTTTTAATTAGATCCTTGAAGTAAAAAAATTTGTAATTAGGTCATTGATCTTCTATAATTTCTGTAATTGAGTTCCTAGAATTTGTTTGTGATGGTTTGAAACTGTCAAAAAATTTATAATTTGTGGCAATTTTACTACCTCCAAGGACTCAATTACAAAAATTGTAAAAAATCAAGGACCTAATTACAAATTTTTTTAGTTTAGAAACCTAATTAAAAATTCTCCAAAGTTTAGGGACCAGCTGATGTATTAAACCTTAAACTTATTTGCATATTTTGTAACTTGTACACATGGTCTATCTGCAAGATTTCAACCAATTATGCTTTGGTGTGTTATGATCTATCTATTATGAATGCCCAATATTGCTCACATTGTTTTGTATTGGCCTATTTGTTTGGTTCTTTTTCTTAATTGTGATTACTTTTGTGGCTGAAAGGGAAATCACCCTTCTGCCTTAGAGAATTTCGAGGAAGTGATGAGCATTGCTGAAGGGAAAGAGATTGTTGTGTTTTTGGACTATGATGGAACACTCTCACCGATTGTAGATGACCCTGATCAAGCTTACATGGGTGATGTTGTAAGTGCTTTGCATAGGAGAATCAACACCACAGTCCACAGCATATATTGGTGGTGGCTTTATGATTCCTAAGTTTTGTAGTTTTGGCTGTTTTCTTTTGCTTTCATTTTCTCAAAACTTAATTGTCAATGTCGTATGGTTTGTAATTTGCAGATGCGCGCAGCTGTACGTGAAGTTGCTTATTGTTTTCCCACTGCCATTGTTAGTGGAAGGAGCAAGGATAAGGTAATCCACTCAACATAATAATGCACTATGTAGATATCCCTTTTTGAGGCTGTATTGTTTTCTTCTAGTTTTCAGCTTGGTATTTTCATTGTTTTTGTTTTCCTTTTACCATGTAGGTATATGAATTTGTGAAGTTAAGGAATGTTTATTATGCTGGAAGTCATGGTATGGATATATCAACTCCATTAGGCTCTTCAAAATTTGAAGATCAGAAGCATCAGACAAGAGCTCTTGATGAAAAGGTTTATATAAATTTGCTCTTTTTTTTTTGTACAGTAGTTGTGCCAATTGTTTGGACAAAACCCATATTACAATTAGGAAATTTAATGGTAATTAAATGATGCTTGTGACAACTTGACTTCGTCACTCATGTCTCATAAAGTGTTACCTTTGTAGGGTAATCATGTTGTTCACTTTCATCCGGCAAAAGAATTTTTGCCAACAATCCAAGAGGTAATTCCTTTTATATTCAAAATGAAATAACCACTTCAAGCAGCTTAGTCTGATTTGCATTTAGAGTTAACATGGATAAACTTCTCAACATGTATTTATAGGAGAAGAAATCAAATTAAAGAAGTAAAATAAATCAAACTTCTTGCATAAATGAAAATCAACTTATATACCTCATCTTTTAGAAGCTCCTTCATCAACTTCCCCACAAGCACTTGTGAATATTAACAAGCTTTGACAATTGAAAAGCTCCTATATAGGCCTAATTCAAAATGGACCTTAATTTTCTCTTATAGATGTGAAGAGAATTGACCCTTCATTTATCATTAATTTTCATCTGTTCATGAATGTTTCATTTATTTCTTGCAGATAGTTAAGGTTTTGAAAGAAAATACAACAAGAATAAAGGGATCTATGGTTGAGGATAATATGTTCTGTGTCAGCGTACACTACCGGCGTGTGAAAAATGAAGAGGTATTAAGATACACACTAGACTAACAAATCTAATGTAAAAATATGAGGATCATAATATAAGCTTATGAAATTATGTTGCTTCACCAAATTATAGGATGTTGGTGTTCTCAAAGAAATGGTGGAGTCTATTATGAAAGCTTACCCCGATTTTTACATATTAGAAGGAAAAAAGGTACCAAAAAATATTTCTATTGATGAATACAAAATGTTGGATTCTTAAACTTGACCTTACATCCTTGATTAGGTTATGGAGATACGTCCAAATGTAAACTGGGACAAAGGTCATGCTCTTATGTATTTACTTGACACTCTTGGCTTTGACAACTTTAATGATGTTTTTCCAATGTACCTTGGGGATGATAGAACAGATGAAGATGCTTTTAAGGTATAGTTTGTTAAAACAGAAGCCTCATTTTGGGTAGAGTTTAATTTTTTTTCATTGTTAATGTAAAGATTTTTGCATTATTGACTAATTAAAAATTACTTTAGGTATATCTTTTAAAGTAATTGTTACAAAAATCAACAATCTTAATATACACAATCTATGATTGGACCACAATATAAAAAAATATTTACAAACATTCTAATTAAATTCTTTTGATTATACAGATTTTCTACAATTTCAATAGAAACTAAATTGCAGGATATGTGGATGGAAATCAACTACTAAAATTAATAACGTTTAATTTTAAAATATTAATTTATTATGTAATAAAATGGGATTCATACAATTCCACTAGTAATTCTAAAGAATTGGAATCCCTTATTTTGGTGATTAGATTTGGGGAATAAATATTTATTACTGCTATTTTTTCTATCCTTTATTAAAAGTTTAATTTATTTGAACAATATTTGGCAATATTTACTAATCATAGATTTTAATACACTCAAAGGTCTAAGCATTTGTACATAATAAAGAAATAAGATGCTAGCATGTTAATAAAGGGTTTTCTGTGGATGAAATGCATGTAGGTTATAAGACACATTGGACGTGGTTTCCCCATTATTGTTTCTACAATTGCTAAAGAGACCGAGGCCTCATATTCCTTGCGTGACCCTGCTGATGTGCTGACTTTCTTGATTCGTTTAGCTAAATGGAAGAATAACCTATTACATAAAACTAGGTAAACCTGAGAAAAGAATAAATGATGGGTGAATGGTGGGCTAATTAGTTGGTTTTAAATTTGACAAATTAGCCTAGTTCTTGTATAGGACAAAGACAAGAGGGTGATACCAACAAAAAATGATTATAAACATACAAGTTGTACTTCAATTGTTTAGATTTTTATAATGTACAACTATTTCATACGTCTATTTTCACAAATTTATTTTTGCTTCATCTACTCTTATATATTAAGAATTCTTAATTATGGGTTCATTTAGTGGTTAAAATAAAATAAGGATAGATAGGATTATAAGAAGACAAGACATAAGTAGGAAACGATACAAGTAAAATAAGTTTTTATCCTATCTTGTGTTTGATGTATACCTGATAACCTAGTTGATAGTAATATAAATTGTATGTAAATGATATAATTACCCTTGCAAAAAGTGGTAATATATAGTTGTGGGCATGGTGATGGCAATAGTGAAGGTGGTAGTGTTGATATGGAGGCAATGGTGGTAATGATGGCAATTGCAATAGCAGTAGTGGCAGCGGAAGTGATAATAATGGCAACAATGTTGGTTATGACAATGGTGACAATGGCAATGTGGTAATAGTAGCAATAATGGTGATGGTAATAATAGTGATAGTGATAACAATTGTGGCCATGACAACACTAATTACAATAACAATGGTGATGGAGGTATTGTGGTGAAGGGGGGCAATGGCGATTGCAATTGTATTGGAAGTAATGTTGGTAAGGGTAGTGGTGATAGTGTTATAGAAGTGGTGATAGTAGTAATGATAGTTATCGCGATGTGTGCAAACAATGGCAGTAATAGTTATGAAAACGATGACAATGGTGATTGTAGTGATAATAGTGGTGGTGGGAGTTGTGGTAATGGAAAGAACAACAATAATTGTGGTAGTGGTTATGCTAATAAAATAAAGTTGTATAAACGTTAGGTGAAAGCGAAAGTAAAATTTTTCTTTATCCTATGATATTTATTTTTAACCAACTTCTTCCTTAGGATAGCTTTTGAACTAAAGAGCAAGATAAAATCAACAAATAAAATAAGTTTATATTATTCTAATGATATTATATTATCTTCTTTATATTGGTCATCAAATGAACCCTAGTTCATCTTCGCTCAATAAATTAATGACATATATAATTCTTTTTTTTTTAAATTAACTTTACATTCTTTTATAATAATAATGCATATCTTTATAATTTAAATATTTCTTTCTTTTCATCTATATTTTTTAATATGGTATTTGAATTTAAAATATATATAATACACATACACCTACTAGCTAATATATTTTAAAGAAATTATACTTAATTTGTAAGAAACTTAGGGCTGCAATGATTTGGATGAAGCTTTTAAGTCTAAAGCTCATTTTACCATTGTATACAAACACACACACACACATTTATTAGAACCATATTATTAAAAGGCAAACATAAATAGATTTTAGGAAGAATTTTTTTAGGGTTTATACAAATTATGCATACAAACAGTCACGCACATACCCTTATTAGAACCATATTATTAAAAGGCAAACATAAGTAGATTTTAGGAATAATTTTTTTTTTGGGTTTATACAAATTATTTCTAAATAGACTATAGAGTTATAGTGGACGAACAACCATTTTCTCTCATAACAAATTGAAATGTGATATACATATAATAATTTATACATCATTTTTTGTGTCTATCTCTTTCCATCATATCATTTATTATATTTCAAACGTCTCTCTCTTTTCTCTCTTTCTCTCTCTTGATTGTATAATTTGTTGTACAAGTATCATTTCTCTTAAAGATTAGGGCACCCTAAGTTGAGGTGAATCCTCAAATTTACTCACAAAACTAATACATTTGGTATTTGAAATTGAATCATATGTCTTTTAGAATTCAAAACAAAGAAATCATTTCTCAATTAGTGGGATTCTCCATTGACCATTGACACTCTTATGCTTCTTTTTTTTAAAATAAAAAACATCAATATTTGAATATTGGACTAATCTGAATCTAATTAGATAAAACTTTTTTTTTGGGTCTAAAATCACTGATATCACATTAAATATTAAACTAATTCGAATTGAGTTAGATAGAATTGTTATGAATCGCAAAATTCTCTCTTTGAATTGTTAACATACATGATTACATTCTTTGATATTTAAACTTTTGGTTAAGTTAATCAAACTGTATGAACTTTGATTTCAATAATTAAAAAAAAATAAAATTCATATCTACAGCCCACCCAACTATAATGTAGTAATATTTTGATTATTTGTTGTTCTTCGTATCCTTTCTATTACCATAATCATAGTGCGATGATTTAGAACATAAAAAAGGTTAGTAACTGCAAATCAATATTTTTTTTTGGTATACTGCAAATCAATATTTATTAAAATATAAAATGCATTTATATGATAAAGTAAAGTACAGAAATAATAACCATTCATTAAAAAGAATAGCATTTATATTTTGATAAAATAACAACAACAAATTAAGCCTAGATTTATAAGAGATTACTTCTCTTTTTTTTTTTTTTTTTTTTGTAGAGACCATAAATATCCTTCATAGGAGGCAATTCTGTTTGAGTTGGTTAAGATTATTATGAACGACAAAGTTCTCATTTTAAGTATTTCACACAGCTGCATATCCAAAATTTGAACTAAAAGCTACTAATTAAGTTCAAACAACCCATGCCAGTTGATGTTATAATTTACTAATTTGATTTTCTCGTGATTTTTTCTTTTTAGAAGAATATCTTCTCATTATTGAATACCGATATTTTTTTTTTGTCTAAAGTGAACTTTGCAATTGAAATTCAATGTTCATCCTTCCTGAGCAATTATATGATACATACAAAATTACAAATATTTGGTTATGAATTTTGTTAAAATATATTTTTAAGATACTTGTTAAATGTTTTCAAAATCCCAATAAATCATAAAAAGTAGAAATGATTTGAATTGAGTTAAATCGACTTGATTTTATAAATCAATTTTCATGTTGATAATTTATTATTAAAAAAATTATATTGGATTAAAAATAAACTTTTTATCTTAAAACAAATTAAACAAATTTAAATGAGCTGAATTTATATTATTAATAATTTACATCGAAATTCAATGTTTCCCAAGCAATTATATGATACATACATAATTACAAATATTTGGTTATGAATTTTAGAAACAGGGCAAAAGCGAGAAAACAAGATACATTTTTCTTATTTATGTTAGCGCATAATTGTAATGAAAATTATGTTCTCTTTTTTTCTAGATTCATGGGTTTAGCCCAATTTTCACGAGGGTCAGGCCTATTGCAAAGTGGGAAAAGAAGAACCAATTGGTTCTTTGAAGAAGTCACGAGACGCGAGAGTTCAGGGGTTTGGAAGTGAGAGGACGTGCATCGTGACAGCGGCACAATGGTTGTCACATGACGGCACTGCTGGAGGTTCATATTTTGTCGTTGCAACGGAGGTGGCTGGCGAATCACTATGTCATCGTGATAGAAATCAGCACGATGGTGGCGCGAAAGGGGACAGTGATCTGAGCTTTTAGGGCGTGGTGGTTATTGAAGGCGTGGGGGTGGTGAGGGAAGACGGATCTAAGTGAAGGTTTGCATGACGGAGGAGATGGAATTGCAAATTTGGGATTTTGAAGAAGGTTCGAGTGAGAGTGTGATTCGCGTCTTAGCAGCATGTTATAAGCGAACGGTGGGGGTGACCAGCGACTCATAAGAATTCACACCGACAAACGAATTTGCGCAATTGTTGCCGATAGCACCGCAACTGCGAGGACGTGAGGATACTGCTGTTTGTTTTGTCTTTTATTCTTCTTCCCTTTTTTTTTGTTTTCTGATTATTTATGTGCCTATTAGTGAAGAGAAGATGAAGAATATATCATGATTTGTCAGTGAAAATATACAGTTTGTATAAAAACATGACCAAATTGTGTGTGCTGATTCTGTAATCAAGAGATGTGGCTTGTGTGTGTGTGGGAGTGATTCCGTGTGTGCGGAGATTAATATTTTCTTTTTTATCTTTTCAATCAAGATGAAATTGAAGCTACTAATCAAGTATGAGTATCAAGCTCACAGGCACAAGTAAAATGAATAGATGATTAGTAGTGAAGAAACCAATCAGAAAAACGATCCTCGTACAAATAAATAAATATGATAAATAAAATCAATACAACAAGGGATTTACATGCTTGTAATCAAGATGAATATAGATGAGACGATACCAATGAAACTTCTTTTCACCACTAAGCTCAATCTTCAATTTTACTTCAGAGTCTCCCTCTTGCTACCAATATACAGAGTGAAGATCCTTTATTTTTATTGTGTGCCTCTTCCCCTTTATATATAGGTGGAAGTTATAATCGCTTCTGATTCTTGATCTTTCCTATCTTTTTTTCCTTATTTTTTTATTATATTAAAATGTATGATGATAATGATGTTTGTCTTCATGGAAAATTCTGGAATTAAATTATGAGCATATTGCTAGTTCCTTGAAGGAAACCCACCACATGAAATTTAACTATAGAAACGTGTGTGAGAAGGAGAGCAAATAAACGTGACCTGATTTTCTTCTTCTTTTATTTCTTCTTCTTTTTCTTTTATTATTATTATATTTATTTATTTTTATTATCATTATATATATATATATATATATATTTGAGCTTTCTCTTTTCTTCTTATCTAGTTATAGGCTTAATTTAAGTCCAACAAGTAGAAAATGAAAACTCATTTATTTACATATTATTTCCTCTTTTCTTTATTTTCTTATTGTGTTATTTTTATTTAATGTTAATTTTCATTTACAATTATATGGATTACTCGAATAAAATTAGGTGTTCACAACGTGTATTATTTTTGTAATCATGCATCATAACATTTGAGCCATGTGATAAAGGAAAGTATGTAGGAATTTGGTTGGTGAAGGCCATGATGGATTGTCTAACCCTAGCCTTAAGGGTGGTATCTGGTTGGGAAACTCCAATGGCCCATGCTGATCCCATAGAGCTGGAGCGTACTAGCAAAATTGCATAACCCTAACTAGTCATTGGGGGATATCATACTAGTTGAGGTGCAAAAGTCGAAGGCATTAGTATCGATGACGCTTCTTATAGCTGTGCACTTACTCGTAGTCTACTTTCTGACAAGTTTAAGTTGGTACCACATGTGCATGAATAGAGATTTAGGAACATAACATGCATATGCATCCTGTTGTAGCATGATATGTTGAAGTGTACTGCGTTGTAACTATGTGAAGTCTATGTGACCTTGTTCATGAGTGATTGATGTAATGTGTACATAGTGAAAATGTAATTGTGTCTTGTGATGAAGTGTCAAGGTTATGGATATGTGATCATATTATGCACATGTATTATTCCTATTTGATAAAATAAAATGAAGTGTATGTCTAGTTACTAGGTGAAGGATGTGAAATAAACATATATTTGTAATTAGGATTGTCTTTGCTACCCTAAGTATATGTGAGAGGCTAGACCTTAAGATAGTGTTATGAGAGTTCTAGTTGGATAAAATAGTTGTGAATGAGATAGAAAAAAGGTGAATTCCCACACGGCGTAATAGAAATGTATGAGATAAGTAAGAGGGAACAAACTAAGAATATTAAGGTAAGTGCTAATGGAGTGTTAAGAGTATTTTAGAATATTCGTAGCCTTAGACTTGACCCATGGAGGACAACTTTAAATATCAAAAGGAAGAAGGGTAAAATCTAAACACGAAAGGTTTAAATACTAAAGAGGGTTGTGGCAAGAAAGTACGAGTAATGAGGATGAGTTCTTAGGTTGAGAATAAGATAGTAAACTAATATAACAGTTGTGAGAATGGGAGAGGAGTTAACAGGAAGTATTGATGACTGAAAGGTGTAGATCTGACCATAGGTATGGGGAATTATAAAAGACCTAGTGAGACTAAAGCCATGAGAGATAAGTGATAAAGGTTGTTCGAGTAGAGGAGTCTGACTTAGCCGTAGAGTCCTTAGAGCACTCACTGAGACATTATGTCTCACTCCTTTAAGTTTTTCCTTTTTCAGGATACAGATGAAAACGTGTATAGATGGAGCTTGGAGTCACATGCAAGAAGATGTAGCCTAGTTTACTTTGTTTTCTTGTATTCCTCATTATATTTTGTACAACACCTTCGAGTGATAAATGAGTTGTATTAGGCATGTATGGTATTTTATTGTGTTATTCTTATATAAAATCCAATTATATTTATAAGTAACATTTGCATGTTGTATCGATGTTTTTAAGTTTTTTTTTGTTCTTAGAAATTTAGACTTAGTTACGGTAATACCCCCTACGGTGTTACAGTAGGTATGTTAGATATTAAATTGAATTTGATTTTGTTATTATGTTTTGCATGTAGAAGTTTTTAAAAAGAAATAAAAAAGGAAAAAAAATTCTAAATTTACACAACAAAATTCAAAACATTTCTAAAAGTTGTTCTTTTTTTTTTACCAATATTAATAATCATAGAATTCAAAGTAAAATTGTGGTCAAATAAAATTAAAATAATAATAATAGTTTTCAATAAAAATAGATTAATTAAATGTGACATCTTCTTGATCTCTAAGAATCTTATGACATAAGTTGTGACAACTTGATAGTCTTAAGACTCTTAAAATAAAATATTTTATAATTGTATGAAAATAACAATAATTCATAATGATATATATTAATGAAAGTATAAGTTTTATAATTTAACTAAATTATGATGAAACTTTTAACAGAAAAATGATTAATTGGATGTGACATCTTTTTAACCTTATAGTTTTGAGCACAAGTTATGACAATTTGATGTTAAACTCCTTTCTAAATTAAAAATGCTAAACCCAATTTAAATTATTATAAAAATTAATTATTAAAATGTTTTATTGAATTGACTTGGGTGTGTACCCTTTTTAATTTTATATTATGACATATGAGTTGTGATAGTTCAGAAATCCTAAAACTTAATAAATAATAAAATTAAGAATACCAACACATAATCATTTTCTACCAAAAGAACTATGTAAGTTTGATTTTCTATTACATCCGGAGATACGTAGGAGCAGGAACCACTCTTGTCAATCTCAAAAACAATAAAAATTCAATTATCTTAAGATAAAATAAAAATAAATTTTGAAATAAAAAAAATCTCCTTTTGTTGTAATTTTTTGAGTGAGATAAATATTTTAAAAAGTTGTAAATAATTTGCTTAATTAATTTGAGGTAATTATTTTTTTAACAGACATTGTAAAATGCTAATACCTTCTTTATATACAATTAACTCTCAAACTCAAAATCTTTTTAAAAAGGCCATTTTCATTTTAGGTTTTTCCAATGTTTTTTCTTAATAAATATTGGTGGTGACTTCTATTAAGCATTTGGCAAGCGTACCAATTTAAACAAGTAATATAGTGATGAATAAATATCATTTCCCCAAAGGATTTGCGTAATACGTTGACAATATACTAATTTCTCTATCCTAACCTATCATAACCAAAGAGAAGTAATAATTGCAAGAAAATAAAAGATGATAACTTAAAAGATCGACGTGTAAAAACAATGTAACATAAATTCTTTTAAAAACAATTGTCGAACACTTAGTATGCATGAACTAATTTAAGTCAAATTAAATGAAGATAGTTGGGTTCAACTTCATTAAGCCTTCCTGTCATGCATTATAAGAGTTACTCATTCAGTATTAAGTTACCAAGTTATCATCATCCTACGAAATCTTTTTAACTTCAATTCTTTTCAAGTTAAAATTTGAGTTCCTTGATTAAACTACCAACTCCTTGTGTAACTTAACCAAATAACTCGCCTTAAGAACGGAGGATAAAAGATGTCTAACACGTCTCACTTTATTCCTCGATGCAAAATGTGTAAGATGTCTTTTTCATATCTAAGCTTCAAATAATGCTTTCCAACAAGATTTAATGCTTAACAAAAACAAGTTAAGGGTGATCAAGCCAAAACAAGCATTAAGAATAGAAGAAAGTCATTAACATGGAACTATATTGAATAAATATCTCGAAATAGTTATATGAAAGTCAGCTTAATTACATTGAACCCCAACCAGGGTGAATCTAGCTACACATAGGTAAAGCAAAAGAAGAAACTTGAATGAAAGAGATGAAAAAGATGAAGAGCTGCAAGAGGAGATCCAAAGAGCTGTTCCAGTCCTTCCAATTCCCTACAATGAATTTCCCCTTGTTTCTCCCTTCCAATTTCCCTTAATGTGTTTTGTCTTTTTCTTCATTAAAATGTCACATTATCGGGCCTGACGCTAAGCGCTAGTGTTCACACGCTTAGTGTGGTAAGAAGCAGCATCAGGGTGACCTCTTTGGTAGGTTGGCACTGAGCGCCAACACTCTATCATTGAGCGCCAAGAGGTGACATAGATTGGGGCTTTTTGGCAAGTGGCGCTTAGTGCCACAATGTGGGCTTCATGTTGGGCTCTCTTTCTTGCTTTTAAAGACCTGGGAGTGCCACAAAAGTTCTCTCTCTCCTTCTTCGACCTTTCCTTCTTTACCATAACCTACATAGACATCCAAAAAATAATAAAATTCCAAAAGTTTTGAAGTGCTAAACCTATATTCAAAAGTATGTGAAACAACTATTGAGTTAACAAAAAATGATCTAAGTATTAGAATATATAACAAAAAGATAGGTATGTATAACATTTATAAACTTCATGTTTTTTAAAACTTATTTTCGTTGTCCCGCTGCAACCTTGGTTGCAACATATACTATTAGAGATTGCAAAACAATAAACAAAATGTCATTTGTACACCACAAACAACATTGTTAATATAACAGCATGATATCACATAAGCATACAATTATATCACTCATAAAATCATTGAAATATGAAAAATATAAATTAACAAAGTTTACTACTGTAATTTGTGCCTAACCAATATACACTTCCAAATAACATAGACTCATAGTTGTACAACATAAGCACAACACAACAATGAAAATCCGTAACATGGTTCAAAAGTTTTTTTTAATTGAAAATGTGGTTCAAAAGTTAATACCACCACTAATACATTTTCCTACTTTTGGATGAACAAGACTGCGTTCTAAATAAATAAATCTTCTTGTTAGAATGAGATGATCAACAAGCTTTAAATGGTCATAATGCATATGAAATCTACATTGGGAATACACATTAGGTACAACAAGAAGTTAAGATGGATGAACTAGTAATGCCGCAAGACAAATGACTTTCAAACATAGTATTTCCCAAACATTACATATAACCTAAGGCTTATGGGGGAAACTTCTATTGTTAAAATAATAATAAAAAAAGATGAGAAAGAGATAAAGCAAAGGGGGTAGAAGAGTGTTTAATTGATGATTGCTTTAAATGAAATAGTCACAAAAAGTGGAAGGAAAATAAATTGTGGGTCTTACCTCCATATTTCTTTCTTTCTCCTAAATGACAAAAGACTCAAGAAGATAAATGCTTTGTTTTCTCATCTAAATTAATTTGTACAAATCCCATCAACTCAAAACGCCCCTTCTAAATAAAGTGTAAAACTTTACTAAATACATTATACAAGTTACCCCACAACTTTATATCCCATAAACATTTGCTTTTGTTTTAAATTAAAATTGTTATCTTTTTTTTATTCGAGACAACAAAAAATATTAACTTTTTTTATTTTAATCAAAATTACCACTAGAATGTAATGTTGTCATTCATTTTGCATTACATGTTCCAATTTTTTTTTTATCTATTTGTTTTTGTCTATTGAATTTCTCTATTTTACAATGGTAAAATATAAAAAAGTTAATTTTATCTATTTGTTTTTTCTATTGAATTTCTCCATTTTCAAATGGTAAAATGTAAAAAAAAAAAGTTAATAAATCTACTTGATTTTATCTCTTATTTTTAATTTTATCACTTTTAATTTTTAATTTTAATCTCTATGTTTTTATCCATCATATGGAACCTTGCACACTTTCCAAATCTCTTTGCTTTTCTCTCCACAATCGCCTATGGAGATACTTTCTCACAATCACCCTTTGCCTCTTTCTCCATTTTAGTCTCTTGCTCCTAAAAAACTCATCTTTAATCGGGCATGTCTCCCTTTCTCCACAATCAATGCAATGATCGTGTTATGGGCTACAAAAGATGAACTAGTCTACTTCTGGTGTGCTTGTGCAAATCCTCCCTACTAAATTGTGTACTCCAACGTAAATGTTGAAGCCCAACATGAATACCAGGTTATGGCTAGCTTTGTCCTAAACTACCATGCCTATTGTTGAGGAACTTTCATACAACTTATTGTAGCTTGATTTCATGTTTTATGTTAGGATTGCTTTTGCTTTAGGTGTGATTAGCTTGTGGAACTTGATCTCATGATTCTTTGTTTTTTTTTTGTTCATCTTTCCAATTTCTTTGAAGTTGAGTTGATTATTGCATTTGTTTGGTGGTTTTCCTTTTTGTATTCACTGGTTATTTTTCTTTATTGCACTTGTTTAATTGGCTCAACTATAATTTTGTGTTTTTCCTTATTATTTATAGGGACCATACATAATATGTTTACTTTTTTATTTTAGAGTTTAGACATGCACTTTTAGTGTAAAAGTTTTTACATTGTTAAGCTAATAAAAACTCTTTATCGATATGACTTTTAAAGCACTTGTTGTAAAAATTAATAAACTTACTATATATATTAATTTGTGATTAAATAACAATGTAAGAAGTGTAACATCCCGGGCGCTGACGAGGGCGGGGAGTGATCGCCGGTGCAAAAGAGATGAGGCACGGACAATGAGCGGCTCTTGGCAGGCTTCCAGCGGGAGGGGTACATGAATGAATCGAATACACACCCGAACGAGAGGGATCCAGAGACTGTGCGGGTATGGGACTGTACAGTTGAGGATAGCTTAAAGGAATTAATAAGTGCTACCTATACCAACAAGATGCATCTACTTTTCGGTAGCCCATCACTTAAGAACTCCATAGTTAAGCGTGCTTAACTTAGAGCGATTTAGGGATGGGTGACCTCCTGGGAAGTTTCCCAGGAAGCGTATGAGTGAGGACAAAGCACGCTGAAAAGTCTTGTGTTGGTTTGTGGGGACAGTCACAGATCCTGCAAGCGGCCGGGCGTTACAAAGTGGTATCAGAGCAAGGCCTCTCTCCCAGTACGGTGTGGTTCGAGGACGAACCAAGCGGAAGCTGGTGGGCGTGTAACATCCCGGGCGCTGATGAGGGCGGGGAGTGATCGCCGGTGCAAAAGAGATGAGGCACGGACAATGAGCGGCTCCTGGTAGGCTTCCAGCGGGAGGGGTACATGAATGAATCGAATACACACCCGAACGAGAGGGATCCAGAGACTGTGCGGGTATGGAACTGTACAGTTGAGGATAGCTTAAAGGAATTAATAAGTGCTACCTATACCAACAAGATGCATCTACTTTTCGGTAGCCCATCACTTAAGAACTCCATAGTTAAGCGTGCTTAACTTAGAGCGATTTAGGGATGGGTGACCTCCTGGGAAGTTTCCCAGGAAGCGTGTGAGTGAGGACAAAGCACGCTGAAAAGTCTTGTGTTGGTTTGTGGGGACAGTCACAGATCCTGCAAGCGGCCGGGCATTACAAGAAGCATTTATATTGTTAATATATTTATTATTTATTTATTTTCTATAAGAATTACAATTCCTTGAATAAACAACAATTACTTATTTAAATTATCACCTCAGTGCATCCTAATTATACATTTTTTATAAGAAACGATTGCTTAACTTAAAAGCATAATGAATACCTCCCGCGCTTTAAAGTCTAAATTTACAATTTTTTTATCATAATTTTTAAAATTTTATTGTTAAATATCTTAAAAATAATAATTAAATAATTTTTTATTGAAATGTAAAGAAAATATATTATTATTTTTTTAAAAAAGCTTTAATATTAATAATTAATAATATTAAATATTACACTATTTTATCAAGACATTCTTCAATTTTTTTTTAAAAGATGAACGAAAAAAAGAAAAAAATCTTAATTCTTAAACCCTAATAACGTTGCTCGAATACCTCCACAAAACCCTCGTTGGTGTCCGGGTGAGGCTGAACCTTCTCTCTCTCTTTCCTCAGGAGTTTTTGCAATGCCTACAACAGCGCTGTTATCCCAATTGCGTCTTCTCCATCCCCTCCTCCCCATGAAGCCCCGCACTCTCCCTCTTCTCTCCAGAACCTTCTTCTTCCCTTCCTCCAAGTTCCTCCGAAACGCGCCATTTCGCGCCTTCTCCGCCCGGGCCTACGGCAGGGAGAAGCTTCTTCGCGCTCGCCCCTCCAAGAGCCTCGTCGACGACGAGGCCGACCTCAGCGACTGGGTCGACGAGTTGCGGACCGGCCAGCCCGACCGGTTAGGCCAGCGGTTCAGCCGCGGCGACGACGATGGCGGCGGCGAAGAACGCGAGTTCCGGCCGCGGAGGAATGATAGGGCTTCCGCGTTGGGGAAGAGGAGGGGCGGAGATTTGAGAAGGGGAAGAGACAGTGGCAATTGGAGGAGAAAGTTTCAACCGAGGAGTAATGATGATGATGATGGTAATGTTGATGTTGATGTGGCTGGAAGAAAATCTAAAGTTGGTGGGATTGGAGAGTTTCTTACTGAAGATGAAGATGAGGATGAAGAGAGTGAAGGGAGTGAGGAGGAGGAGATATTGAACAAGAGTAGAACCGCCTTGTTTGGCCAACAAAACGGTTTGAACCGGAGGACCACTGAACCAACTCCAAGACCTTCCACTGGAGGATCTGATTCTTATTTAAGTGACACCAGGTGTGCGTTTTTATTACTTGCTCTATTTTCTTTGCCTCTATGATTGTTTGTATTGAGTCTATTGGTTATTATTGCATACACTTGGCTAATTGATACGGAATTAGGCCCTGTTTGGATAAACTTCTTCGTAAGCCCATATAATAGAAGAAAATAAGGAGATAAAATGAATTGAACTTCTCCCCAAAGTTAAAATTAACTTATGCACTTCAACTTCTGGAGAAGTTGAATGAGAGAGCTTCTATAAATTTTAGTTTATGGTATAAGCTCTATTCACTTTACCTTTTTATTTTCTTATCTGTAAGTGTTCATGAAGAAATTTATCCAGACGAGATCTTAGTGTACTTAGTAGTGCTTGTTTGCGAATTGTGAGCCTTGAAAAGTGAAACAAACCGAGAGAAAGGAATGAGAGGGTGTCTGTATGTTCAGTTTTTTTTTTTTGTTGGGAGTTTGAGTGGATACTGTCTTTGTGGTTGTTGTTGTTCCATGCTTTCCATGCATGAATTTGGAAATTGGTGGGGGGTTTTGTGCATACTCTAAGGGAGGGCAAGCGTTAAAAGCCGGTTGTCTTGTATTTGCGGAGGAGGATAGGGATGTAACTAATATAGAGAGAAAGGTGAGCCTTGTGCTTGTACATTCGTGCTGATTGTTTACCTTACGTGACTCTGACATATACTTGAATGTTTTTATCCATGGTTTAGTATGTTATGCGGCTGTTGTGTTCTGAATGTCTGATTTTTGTGATTCATGCCGCAGATTTGACCAATGTTCAGTCTCCCTGCTGTCATTGAAAGGAATCAAGGATGCTGGATATGAGAAAATGACAGTTGTGCAGGAGGCTACTCTTCCAGTAATTCTCAAAGGTTTGTCTTCTTTCTTGGCCACGGAGGATGGAGCAATTTGGAAGAAACAATCTTAAGATATAATGTCTTTTTTTTTCTTTTTGGTGGTTGTGTCCTGCCTGTTTGTGAGAGATGTAATCTGATTCCATCATGCCCTGTCACGGTGTTAACTATTTTTTTCCTCTTCCATTTAGGATCCTTTTTGTGTGGAGGTTATAGTGTTGGATACTACTATCATACTATGTGAAGAATCATTATTCAAAATATTGGGCTATCCCTAATTGATAATATTAAACAAGAAAGCAATTTATTCCAACTCAGAAGTCTTGCATTTATTTATTATGGTGACACTTATTCCAATTAACCTTTTCAGGTAAGGATGTCCTTGCCAAGGCCAAGACAGGCACCGGGAAAACAGTAGCCTTTTTGGTAAGTCTCTTGATTTGTGTTTGCCTGAGTGAATTAGTGGTTAATAGCCTCTTTATCATTTGAATTTTTATTCATATTCCTTTACAAGTGACAATTTATGCAAGGTACAGTAGACACTTAAGCTACCTTTGAAATAAGCAGACTACTTGATTGGATCACTGTGCTTAATTCCTTGGGCTCAGAATCAGTGTTGGATATTTTATCATCATGATGGGGCACTTCTGTTTCTGTATTCTTTTTAATTTTTTTGTTTTTAGGCATGGGGGCTGCTACAATCCTTTTTTTTTTGGTTGTTGTTGACCCAGTCTGCAGTGGGAGTATTAAAGAAAGTTCTATGTTGATCAACAAATAACTTGGAAGATTTTAAAATATTGATTTAGAATGTTTAACAAAAGAACGAACAAAAAAGTCTCCTTGAGCTTCAACATAGTAGCACAAATCGTTGAGCTGGAAACTAATTTATTGCATCTATAGTAACAGATGAATAGTAGTTTTGACTCTACTTATTTTTTAAGTGTTTTTATTCAGCTTCCATCAATTGAAGTTGTGGCAAAGTCACCTCCAAGTGATCGTGATCAAAGGCGGCCACCGATTCTTGTTCTTGTCATATGCCCAACTCGAGAGCTTGCAAGTCAAGCTGCTGCAGAGGCCACTAAACTGCTGAAGTATCATCCTACCATTGGTGTTCAAGTTGTGATTGGAGGGACAAGACTTGCTTTAGAACAGAAACGAATGCAAGCAAACCCTTGCCAGGTAAATTCTTTTTATTGCCAACAAAGTTTTATTTTATGTAGTTATTAGTTAATATGCATCTCCATAATACCAATAATGAAATAAATGAAAATTTTCTGAATTATCCCTAGGCTACTAAACAGCCTTGACTTAAAGATGCTGAACTTTATGATTCTCCTTATTGGGACATTTATGTTGCAGCCATCACAAATTGTAGAATTTTTTGTATTTTGTGTCAACTAAACCTTTTAGAACTTATTTTTATCATTATCATAAGTTTGTTAACTAATTCCTATTAAACATTAAGAGACGATGAGAAGCAAATTTATATGTTTGTTGGTGTAAAAGTTTTTGAGAAAATGACTTTTATGAAGACCACCTTTCTAAAGATTGTATAGCCTAAAACTAATAGCATCTTGATATTTTAATTTGATTTAAGGCTTCTGATATTTTTATTTATTTGCATAATCATCCTCTTATAGCTAATTACTAACTAATTTTCCAGACTTTGTTGGTTGAATATTGAATTCTGCTTAAGCTACAGCTACATATTCTGTTCACACGCATTGTTAATTTGGATACTTTACAGATCCTTGTTGCTACTCCTGGAAGGCTTAGAGATCATATTGAGAATACTGCTGGTTTTGCAACTAGGTTGATGGGTGTGAAGGTCTTGGTGCTTGATGAAGCTGATCATTTACTAGACATGGGATTTCGCAAAGACATTGAGAAGATAATTGCTGCAGTCCCTAAACAACGACAAAGTCTTATGTTTTCTGCCACCATTCCAGAAGAGGTATGTATTTTTATTTTTTTTACCTTTTTAGTTTACAGTTGTATGTTTCATGTTTAGAAAAGATACAAGTACTGGGCTTATTCCGGTGTTATTATTGTTGCAAAGGTGCGTCAAGTATGTCATATTGCTTTGAGAAGGGATCATGAATTTATCAATACAGTTCAGGAGGGTACTGAAGAGACACATTCACAGGTAATTGTTTTTAATTCATGCTAAATAACTAAAAAGGTACTTGCATGTGTATATGTATGTGTAAGGTAATGAATGTGCATTTGCATGTACCAGCATATAATGCCTTTTTATGATCTTTGTTTATGGGGTCTTGAATCATTTCAGGTTCACCAGACACATTTAGTTTCCCCCTTGGACAAGCATTTCTCTTTACTATATGTTCTTCTAAAGGACCACATTGCAGATGATGTTGATTACAAGGTATACTTCCTAATCTGCTGTATTGTCTGTTTTTCTTTTTGTCCTTTCACTTCAAGACATGTAACATGATTAACAAACAAGAAAATTATATTTTGGATTAGCCTATTGCTTGTTAAATTTGAAAATTGTGATTTGAAAACAAAAGGTTTTACTTTTTCTATCACACTACACATATTTTACAAAGATATGTAATGTAGCTACTGGTTTATCAGGTTCTTGTTTTCTGCACAACTGCTATGGTCACTAGACTTGTTGCTGAACTTCTTGGTGAGTTGAACTTGAATGTGAGAGAAATCCATTCAAGAAAGCCTCAGAGTTATAGAACCAGAGTATCTGAGGAATTTCGGAAGTCAAAGGGTCTCATCCTGGTTACTTCAGATGTATCTGCACGTGGAGTTGATTATCCAGATGTCACTCTTGTTGTACAGGTACATGCAGAGTTTCATTGCATCATTAGACTTCTGCAAGGCATCTTGTGCTACACATACACACCAAATGTCATTACTGTCACAATTATAGCTATCAGCCCTTGCAAACCTTGCTAGCAGGCATCCTAGAATGGTTTATATGGATTTTATGTTCGGTTTGTTTTACCTTTTGGCATGAATGCCAATCAATGTTTGAAAGAATGCTCAATACATTTGCTGAAAGTAAGCATCTGTTGGCATTGGAGAGAATGCTCAAAGTAATTATTTTGTTTCCTGTTTCCTCCATTTGTGAAATCGACAGGTTGGTTTACCAGCTGATAGAGAACAATATATACATCGACTGGGCAGAACAGGGCGAAGAGGGAAAGAAGGGCAGGGCATACTGCTACTGGCTCCTTGGGAAGACTTCTTTTTACATACCGTAAAAGATTTGCCTATTGAGAAAGCTGCAGTACCTTCAGTTGATCCTGATACGAAGAAAAAGGTATCGCTTGGATATACAGTGGAGACATTTTTTAGATTAAACCCTCATTTTAGACTTTTAGCCTGTGAGTTGGAAAGCATTTGGCATTTATTCTCTAACTTTATAAAATCTTCACTTTAGTCTCCGGTTTTGCAAAATGTTATTCACTTTAGTCCTTTTCTACTACATTTTTCATTGACAAGCACTAAAATGAATGTTTTGTTGAATAAGGACTAAAGTTAATGTTTTGTTGAAAAAGGACTATTAGAATTACTGTGCAAGCTCTTGTCCAAGAGTATGAGTGTGTTGTGGGCTTAGTTTGAGTGGTTTGTTTGTCCAAAAATACCTTGACACTTTGGACTCATGGCCCTATTGCTTACCCTTTAGCTTGTTTTTCACCCACCAATGTGAGACTTGTTCTCCAACAGTCCCCCTCAAGGGCCTTGGCCTAAGTGTGACTTGTCTTCAATCTTCAGCTTGGACTTGCACTTCAAGGTCGTGCTTTCATTTATTGCTTTGGGCTTATGTTCCTTTTCTTGAGTTATGAGCCTTGGATCTATTTTCGTTTTCTAAGCCTTTTTTGTGCTTGATCTTTTTCTTGTCTTCAATCTATAACTTGGGCTTGCATTTCAAGTTTGGGTCTCAGGGGCCACATGTCTTGCTTTCATTTACTTTGGTGTATGTTTCTTTTCTTGAGTTCTAGAGAGTAGAGACCTTTTGGACTCTTGCTTTCATTTATTACTTGGGTGTACGTTTCTTTTCTCAAGTTTTAGAGACCTTAGATATGTTTTCATTTTCTGAGTCTTTTTTTTTTCTCAAATATAGGCTTTGATACCATATTAGAATTAGTGTGCAAGGCCTTATCCAAGAGTGGGAGAGTGTGTTATTGAGCTTAGCTTGAGTGACTTGTTTTGGACTCATGGCCCTCTTGGTTATATACCTTTTAACTTGTTTTTAATCCACCAAGGTGAGACTTGTCCAACAAGGACCAAATGACATTTTGTAAAGTCAGAGACTAGAGTAGTAAAAGTATTGTCATTTGTGTTGTTAGAGATTAAAATGATAGCCACTTACAAGTTTCGGGGCTAAAGTGTGGGTTTATTTGTGTTTCCCCCCACTCATCTAATGCTTTGGCAAGTTCATAGACGAATCAATTTGAAGCTAAACCAGCATTTTGCTGTTTACAGGTGGAAAAAGCTCTATCCCATGTGGAGATGAAGAATAAAGAAGTAGCATATCAGGCATGGCTTGGTTACTACAATTCCAACAAGAAAGTGGGGCGTGACAAGTATAGGCTAGTAGAGCTAGCAAACGAGTTTAGTCGAAGCATGGGGCTTGATAACCCTCCAGCCATTCCTAAGCTAGTCCTTGGCAAGATGGGCCTTAGGAATATCCCTGGTTTACGTGCCAAATAGGTATAGGTTATTCATTCAATTCAATTTCTGACAAGTCATGTGAAATATGTAGTGTTCTGCAGTTAAAAATTAAAATGCTACCTTATAATTAATTGTGAGACTTCAGACATCAAAATTTCAATTATATATCCATCGTCCATTTTTGTTTATCTTCTGCCGTACCGAATTCATTGCTTGGCAATTGTAGTTCCAGTTTATTATATCATTCAACAAAATACTGCAGCTAGGTAACTTCATAGCGGTTGAATTTGCTATGTAATTCACTATATTGCAACATGTGCTGTCCAGCTCTGAAAACAAATAGATTGAAACGACTTTGTGCGTCAGATTGCCATAAAATATGATGTTAGGGGCTCTTACAAATGGATTAAAAAATTCATAATAATAATAATAATAATACAGCGAATGCAAGTTCAAACTAAATTGAAATTTTCACACTAATTTTTTTTTAAATGCTATTATTAATTACTAATCTATAATAAAGATTTAAAGAAAATATAAAACGTTAAAAGTTGTTTATTCTTGCTTTAAAGTAACACATGTCCTGTCTTTCACGAACTTGGATTCTCTCTGTCCACCATCCTGCAAAATATAAACCCATGATTAGTTATTACAACAGTAATTAAATAAAAGAGAAAATGTGATTTCTGATCAATGGCTGAAGTTTTTACTGGGGAGAGAATGCTGCTGCAGAGGATCTAGATTAGTCTTTCCCAATGTACAACCAAACACAGCTTCTAGCATTAAATGAGGTACGCTAACATGTTATCCAAAGACTTTCCAAACATACACACTTAAATGAGTTAAAAAAAATTTGGCTCGTCAATGACACAGTTAAGCTTGAGATTTCGTGCGCTTGATTCATTAGATTATGAGCCTAATTCAATATATAAATAGGTTAAAATATATTTTTTTCCCCTTATCTTTTTGTTAAAATTTGTTTTGGTCATTTAACTTTCAAATTTAAATTAATGTTGTCTTCCTAAAACAGTGATCATTTTTGATTTCAGGGCACGATTTTGAAACATTTTTTGACTGATTTAAGATGTAAAACTTGTTTTATTAGATTCATCAACATGAAAATTATGGGACCAACTAATGTTCGAACTAAAAAAGAACATAAACATGGTGAAAATTGCATGAAAGTGAGTCCCACAAGTAATCGAAAAACTAAAAAATCTAATATTTGATTCCTTTTCAATTACTCGTGAAACTCACTTCTCATGCGATTTTTACCATGTTTATGGCTATTTTTGGTTCGAACATTAGTTGAGTTTCATAATTTTTATGTAGGTGGATCTAATGGGACAAGTTTTATGTCTTCAATTGGTCAAAAAAGATTCAAAATCATGCCCCAAAATTCTAAACGGTTATTGCTTCGAAAGGACAACATTAACTCAAATTTAAGAGTTAAGTTACCAAAATAAATCTTTTAAAAGATAGAGGACTAAAATGAATTTTAGTAAAAAAAATATAAGAGACCAAAAATATGTTTTAGCCTATATAAATATGTAGAATTATTTTTTTAATAATAATGATAATTGAATATATTAGTATTTAATTTAATTTTATTTTTAATTATACTAAAATATTTCTTAACTATATATATATATAATATTAATTTATAATTTGGAAGCGATTAAAATATTCAATTAATATTTTTTTTTAACAAAAATTTAGGAGGAAGGGATGGTGCCTCAATCCCTTAGGCTCAAAGAGTACTAATAGAGGCATTTATATTTATCCCATTTCAAGAAGATAAATAGGAGCTCGAACCTACGACCTGTTAAATATGAGACCCCTTTCACTTGACCAACCCCCTAGAGTTAAAATATTCAATTAATGTAAGGCTTGATATTACCTCATTAAGCTTGAGTAACTAGTCGACTTTCGAATTTAAATTAAGGTACTAAAGTCAATTTTTGTTTTCGAATTCAGCTTAAGCTTACGTAATCCAACGTAACTCCAGTCACATCTAACGGTAATAATTTCTTGGTTCATATATTTTCTCAATGGCTTGAAGATTTGCTAGTTGGTTTTACAACTTTGATACGCTAATGTTTTGCTAAGTGCTAACTGCTAGCAAACTAGAGCTTGGAGTTGAAATTTGATCTTATATGAAATCCATTCCCTTCAAGGGAATTAGGTTAAGCTTATTTATGTTTAATTTGTTTGTTGATTTATGTACATTGTGTTAGTTTTAAATTTGTCTTAACCCCACCGAGCATTAGGGAAGGGAGATACCAGTTTCCAATAAGTATATTGGGACGCATTCTTTTATACTGTAGTGGTAAAAAGAATTCTACCCAAATGTACTAGTAGTTAATTAAATTTGTGCGGCTTTTATTTTATTTTCTTGTTTAAATATATAGATATATTAGTATGTTTTTAGCTTAATGTATATAAATACGTAGATATATGATGATGATAATAACAACGACAAAATTTATTATATAGTATTTAATTTTATATGAAAATTTAATTTTCTTTTTCTCTTAAATCAAACAACTTGAAAAATTACTCATTGTTCTACCTTTTTTGTCTTTTTTTTTTCTACCTTCTTACATCCAACAAAACATAAGTGTTAACTGGTAGCTAAATAGAACTTGGAGTTGAAGTTTGGCTTATCGTAAAATCTATTTCCCTCTAGGAATTAGGTTATACTTATTTATGCTTAATTTATCTGAGGCTTTAATATCCTCAACAGTTTTTTTTTTTTTTATCAATATATCCTCAATAGTTAATTCTATATATGTTGTATTTGTTTTAAATTTATCCCAATGCTCCTTGTCTTAAGGAGAGAATGAATTTTTTCATATAAAAATTTTACATGACTTAGTCATGATAAATTTTTGTCTATTTTTCTCTTTATAAATATTAGTGTTCTGAAAATCGGACCAGACCGGCTGGTTGAACCGAAAAACTGGTGAACCAGTCACCTAATTATTTCAAATAAACCACAGAATCGGTTTAAAGAAAAATCACTCAAAAAACCGGTAAAATCGGTCAAAAATTGGCCAAAAACTAGTTCAGAGTGGGTCAATAAAAAAATGCTTAATACATTATTTTGATTTTTTTCTTAAAAAAATAAAAACCAACCTAAAATATTTATTATTTTCTTTTTTATTTTAAATATAAACTTGATTTTATTCATAAATGTTAATGTGTATAGTTAAAACTTATGCTTAACTATCATGACATTTAATTTGCACTTTTGTAGATATTGCAAATATAAAGAATCTATAAAATTATGTTTTATTTTTAATTTTTACTATTATAAGGTTATGATATTATGTTTTTTTAATATTATTTTATGTATTATTTAATTATTATTGTTATTTTATTAATACCGGTTCAGTCACGGTTCAACTACAGTTAAACCATTGAACTTTAAACCAGTGCCTTGACTGATTCAATGACTGGTCCGATTTTAAAAACATTGATAAATATTCACAAGTTTTGATAAGACCTCGTGTATTTAATATCTATGAAAAGAGACAAAAGCAAATTTAACTTGATTGGATCATCTAAAATTTAAACATGAATAATTCAATTCTAAAGGAGAGTATATTTTTTTAACAAGAAGTACGTCGAGACATATTCTATTAAATTGTACTAATTGTTTTTACGGAAGTACATTGTATATTGCAGTACTAATAATTTTTTTGGTTAAATGTATTTTTAGTCCTCCAAAAATATGATAAAATTAGTTTTAGTTCCTAGGAAATTTTTTCCTTAAATAAAGTTTATCAAATATTAAAAATACCCCAATTAGATCCCTGTATTAAGTTCTGTTTAATTTTTCTATTAAATGATGACCACATTAGCTTCTGAGTAAAGTATTTTATTACCTAAAGTATTCAGTGATAATTTTTAATAAAAAATCATGTAATTACTTTTGTTTTAGAGTTAAAAAAATCTGTGATTTAAAATTAAACATGTAATAATTTGATTTAAAAAGTATGCTATTAATGTGACTAGGACATAATAGTTGATAGGGATGACTACATCAACAAATTAATGGTGACTATGATGCTGATGTGGCCATCATTTAACAAAAAAGTTAAACAGAGTTTAGTATAAGGATCTAATTAGGATATTTTTAATATTTTAGAGATTTTATTCAAGAAAAAAAATTGAGGACTAAAACCAATTGTCATATTTTTGGAGGACCAAAAACATATTTAACTCAATTTTTTTAAAAGAGAAGTACATTATACATTGAAACTAAGATAAGACCTCGAGTATTTTGACGATGAAAAGAATTCTATTAAATTGTACTAATAATTGTTTAAATAAAAAAATGTTGAACATTTACTCTCTTCTTTTTTTTGTTTATCCCCCCAAAGAAATAATACATGTGCTCAACCACTTCTCAAATTTTAAATATGCAAAGGAAATTCACTTCAAACTGTGTTATTTATTCTTTTTCTACAATTAAAACTGTTTTTAAATACCTTTCACACATCAATATATAATTATGATTGACTTAAAACTTTATATTATTACTAGCATGTATTTAGTACATTGTACGGGTTTACAAATGCATGTGAAACATAAAAGTCCTAAATTTAAAAATATTAAAGGATTTTTATTAATAATAAAATATAAATATAATATTATTTTTTAAATTGTTTAAAATTAGTTTAATTAATAAACTAATATTTTAATGATAATTTACAAATATCTTATTATACTTAATGTTGATTAAAAAAATAAATATGAATTAAAATAATTCAGGGAACTGTATAAAAAATAATAATTAAGAAAACAAAATCTTATTTAATTAAATAACTAAATATTTTAATTAACATAAAAAACATATCAAGGTAAAAAGACACAAGACCGTAATATTTAAAAATAAAGGCTCAAATTTATAATATAAAAATTGATTTATTTTCATTTTAACAAGGCTTAATAGTACTTTTAATTTCTCTACTCATTTTTCGAATTTGATTCCTCATTTGACACTATTGTTCATCTACATCAACATTCTATTACCACATCATCATTTTCATTAAATATTAAATGTCCAGTTAACAGAAAGACCAAAATTGTACAATTAAAACAGTAATGTGATCAAATTTACAAAAATAAAAAATAAAAAAATACCAAATTCAAAAAATGACAATATCAAGAAAAATCAAAAGTACAATTAAGCCTTTTAACAACATGCAAATTGACAAAAGATTCCCTAATTTTTGTAATTTGTTATTTAAAACAATTTTGATAAAACTGTACATACTTCTTATTTTTTAATTAGATGTGTTTGAAAAGCTACTCAAATTCCAACCCTACTAGTTAACATTGTTTTTTTAATTTGTTACAATTGATTCCTCATCAATTCTTACAAGACGAAGATGGGAGAAAGACAGATGCTCTAGTTATAACTCACAACGGACTCCTCACAAACGCAAGTGACAACTAATATATCCCATGACAATTTTATTGCTAATAAGCTATAACAATGTTCAAAAGTTCAACAAAGATCTACCGCATGTTCTAAAACAAGTACCCAACTACATTGTATAAAGGAGAAGCTGACAAATCTATAACATGGTAAAATTTCTAAATTCTGAACCTAAACCAGTTTTCTACATTGGTTGGGTTACAAATGTGTCTAAACTTTCAAAAAAAAAAAATCTAATCACCAAATCTTCCCCCCCCCTTTTTTTCTTTTGGTAGATTGGGAGGAGTGTCCTGCATCCTCTTTGTCACCATTGTCTTCATCCTTAAACATGGTCTTGGATGGAACTAAACCAAAGTTGGTTAATCTCCTGTTAAGTGTACATGCAAGATGAGCACAAACAAGGGACCTAGATTTTTCCCTTTTTGAGAACAATAATGCCATGAAATGGACAGATAGTATTCCCCAGTTACATGCCCTGCCTGGTCCTGGTATGAAGAAGGAGGAACATCCTCCTCTTTCAGCTGTTAATTCTTCCTGGCCACTGATCTGACAGGAGAATCAGGGGGCCCTGTTGAAAACCATAAAATTAAGACGTAATGAAACAATGCAAGTGAATAATGATAATAATAATTGGGGTTAAAAATATTTTTGGTCTCCATAAAATGAGTGAATTTTGATTTTGGTCTTTATAATTTTTTTCTTTGGTTTTCATCCCTAAAAATCTGACATCATTGTTTTTGGTTCATACTATTGTGTGACACACACTTAACTACTTATGTGTTTAGTGATAGGTCAAGTGGTCATCTCAAGTTACATTCACTAGTGTCTGTGATACCATATTAGCATGTGCTACTTCTAAAATTTTTTTTAAATCCCTAAAATGAATGTTATTTGTATACCTTAAAATAAACATTTAGGACTATAAGTAGTGACTTTAGATTTTGGAAAAATGAAAATCAAAGAATTTTTTTATAGGGACCAAAACCAAAATTTGCTCATTTTAAAGGGACTAAAAACAATGATTTCAGATTTTAGAGGGATGAAAAAAAAATAATTTTACAGACACCAAACCAAAACTCGCTCATTTTATAAGACTAAAAACATTTAAACCTAATAATTAAATTTCTAATAAGATAAGAGGTAGCTAATGAACAACTACCTTGAGACATGAGGTGAGGAGGGTTGATCTGGCGAAGATCGTTGGGTGTGACCACCATGAAACCTTTGCTCTTCATGGGCACCACTAGATTGACTCCCCTCATTTGCCTGTGACATTTCATTGACAGCTGAGAACCCCATTGGTCCCAGAGTCCCAAACTCAAGCTGCTCCGCCGGTGAACCGTAGCCAGCATTATGATCGTAAGGATACAACATTACAATTGGTCCATTTGACGAGACCCCGCTTGGGTTCATGGCTGGTATAGGGTACATTCCATAAGCTACATTGGAAGGATTACTCTGCAAGGAATTTGAGCGGACTGGACCATTCTGATGAGGAATGAAGGTATCATGCCTATGTGAACCCCATGGTCTCTCGGCACGGCTCTCGCTGGTTGACAACCGCTCTGACTTTGAGCTGGTCTTCTCTGTTTGGTTGCGATTATGGCCACGCCCGGTTCCTCGCAACTTTGAGTTCGTATTCCAATTTGCTTCTCTATCACCGTGATGGTCATTTCTATCATAGTTATAATTTCCCCTTCTGGTATTTGTGGAATGCCGATCCCGAACAGAAACCTTCTGAAAAAAATTGAAAAGGAAGGTGAAATAGTATAAAGAAAACAGCAGAACCAAAAAGAAAACTGACCATAGATTTTGAAATGGAAACACTTCTCTATTTTGATACACATGTATGAAGGAAAAACAAAACTGCAGAAAAAGTACCAAGTTTCTTAGAATTTATCATACCGGATTAGGCAGGTAGGTTCCAGTCCCACTTCGATACCGTGGCATATCATCTACATAACGTTGGTAGATACTGACAGGTCTATTAGAAACCGACTGGAAAGGAGCAACTGGAACCAGACGTGGCCCATAGCTCATAAGCTGACTGAAAATATTCATGTTACCAGAAAGAGGTCTTCCAGGACCATCCCAAGGATATTGACCCTGCAAATAAACAGGAGGCACCATAACAGGTGAAGGATAGGTCATCGAAGGCGGATGACGTGAGTTTTGACAAAATCGGCCATATTGCAAATTTTGCCAATGGCTAACAAAGTCGCTATTAAGAATGTCAGGCTTGTGCTCTGATGACTCAATAGCCACCCTTGTCATAGAATTGGAAGGGCTTGACACCTCAGGGTGTTCATATCCCTCAGATGAATCAAAATTCTGACTTAAATCACTGTTATCTGCCCCTTCTTCCACATTGAAGTTGCTTGTTGATGTGTCAGAAGACTCGGTTGGAAAATTATACAAAGGAAGCATTGTAACAAATGGAACAGGTGGCCCTGTAGGATAGAATGCAAATGGAACAACCCCAGATTTATCAATTGCTCTTTGGCGAGAACCAGGACCTAAAAGCACTGGAGCTATGGGTAATGGGGAATCTGATCCACTTGTCTGAGCAGTTTCAAAACCAGATATTTGATTCCTTGGAACATGCATGGATGTACCAGATGTGGGCAAAGTGCTTCTTTCTGACATATCAGATGTCATAGTCGACAAAGGAGTCCACTCTCTGTTTTCATCATCTACTTGATTAGATGAAATTTCTGAAACATTCTTACCCTTCCCGTAATTCCTCCCCCTTCTCTCCCTTGTTGATTTTGAGGATTTGGCTGACGATCCATCCCAAGAGCTTTCAGAAGGGGTCCTATTCCTGAGGGAGCTCGAAGGAGGTGCACTGGACAACTCAGAATTTGCTATTCTATCATCAAAATAAACCTCGTTTCTTCGGTTATCTTGATAATGCAAATTATCAATATGCTCTTCTCTTGTTGAACCTCGGTTTTCTTTGGTAAACTTCTGCTGAACTCTGGCAGAACTGTTGCTGTTGGAGCTGCCTACCCGAGACAACGGGGCAGTGTTATAACTACCCGAAGTAGACTGTTGTCTATCCTCTGGAAGCATTTCAAAATTTCCATCATCAACTTCAACCTCACTAGCAGAACCCCTTTCCTGTTCATGCCAGTAATCATTATCAGCTTCTGCTATGTTCATCTCAACAGAACTGAAATTTTCATTGTTAGTTTCAAGTAAATCTTGAGGATTTGAGGTCATTCCCATGCCAGGGAAATATGGAGTCAATGGTGAAGGGATGAAACCTTGAGGAAATTGCATATTTGTACCCCAAGGAGCCTCAATAAAGGGAATGTTACCCATATTTCTCTGAGAATATCCCATTGATGCAAGAATGGAAGGTGGAAAGGGAAATGGTAGGTGACCCGTTGCAATATTCATTGGAACAGGAGTCTGACCACTGAAACCCTGAGCTGCGGGAGATGTCATCATATTCAGAAGGTCCTGCTCCTCCTGATGCATCATCTGCATTCCACCTGCACCAGCAACAGACGCAAACTCTTCACCCATGACACCTGAGCCTGATTCATCATGATTACTGCTTGAATCAGTAGCACTTTCAAGAACTTGACGAGATGACATGTGCCTAGCAGATGACTCGTCAATTCTTCCAGCTACAGCAGGTTCAACATTTTTCCTACGACTATTCTCCAACTTTGCAAAGGAACTCTGGCCTTTATTACTTTCTGTTGCTTTCGTACGACTTCCTTGGGAAGAAACATCACCATATGAGTCAGTCAGCTCAGGGCTAGAACGTGTCCTGGCAAATAGAAACCTTCCCTGGACATCACTCACTAGGTTATCGGCTTTAACAATTCTTTGACCTTTATCAACATGAGCAACTCGATTAGAATTAGTTTCCCTCCGGACTTGATCAAAGGTCCTTGAATTATTTTGGCTTCCATAACTCTTTTGATTCTGAGTATGTGACACTGTAGAAACAACACTTCTAGATGACTTTTCAGATGATAAATTACTATACTGAGATAAACCACTTTGTGAAACATGTTCCCCTTCATTAAATTCATGATTGGAGGCATTATCAATTTTATGATTATTGTTCCATAGATTCTCAAACCTCTGTAATTGGTCATGACTGGATAAACTCAAACGCCGTAAGTCAATGCTTGGAACATCAGGCCTTTCCCCACTTCCATGTCTGTCCCAAGTGTTAAAAAAGAACTGATTGACCTCAGAAAACAAATCCTCCTCTGGGCAATCAAGTAATCTAGCCAGCCTTTTTGCCCCAAATGCAAAGGCACTGCGTATCCTAAAGAAATTACCTGGTTCACGTGTATGCAAAATTAGTAAAAAAGACAAAAAGATAAAAAATATTTAAGGGGAACTGATAACAAACAAATATAATGCGTGTTTAACTCCAGCAGAATGCATTAAATTTGTCATACTCTCACCACTGGTTATGATCAGACAAACACACTGAAGGTTCATTTTGTTCAATTATAGAATCCAAATATGTACCAAAATCATTGGAAGCTACAAACAAATACAGCACCAATCTTCTATATCATGTCCAGATTTCTATATTACCATCTATGGGAATAAAGAACCCATGAGAATGACTCCAAAGGCATATAGATGAAAGTGAATTACCATTGTCATGTAGGGAAACATCGCTGGTCATCATGAAAATGATGAGACATGTATAAATATCTGCCTGAGTTTTATGTATTTTCCATTACACATCTATTGCATAAATCTATATATAATGGGAAAAACAAGAAAAAGGTAAGGAGACTACACTACATCAGGAAAGACATTCATGTTTATCAATAGATGGTAACCATAGTCCATCATCCCACGTGTCTTCTTAATTCTTCCAACTTTACAAAGTTCATATTGAATATATTGTCACATTAAAAACTAGCAGCAGGACAGATGCACACAAAATGAACTTGGTCCAAATTATAATCTAACAAATAGTAACACAGACGTATAAAATGAACCAAATCCAAATTTTTAGAGACCAACACACCTTTGCTGACACTACGGCCAAGGTTATTGTTGACACGCAAAGGATCAATAACATTGAAATGCTTGGAAACAAAGGGTTGCCCCTGATTTTCTTGGCCACCAGGGAAAACAGCATAAACTGAGCTACAGGCGTCCAGAAATAACTTGCTGAGCAGTAAATCTCCACCATCTTTTCGAGGAGGTTCAGCTGTGGATAATGTTAGGGATGGAAGAAGAAAAGCAATCAATACACAAGATAGACCTAAATCAATATAGACAAAAGGATCTTCTATTAGAATGTAACTACCTGTCACATCTGGGAGTGAACTAATAGGTACTGGACCCCATAGACTTACGCAGAAATTATCCCAGTCAAACTTACTAAAGAACTCCAAAATCGATACAATACCTACATAAGCAAAGACAATACCATGTCAAATCAATCATCAAAAACACTGAAATAAAAGAAAGCCATCTAATTTCAGCTACCTCAAGTGGTCCAGCAAAAGAATTGTTGAAAACATGAAAAATGTAAAGAACCAAGGTTTCTAAGGCATAAGTTGAGATAAGTCCATGGTGGGCACCAAGTATACGGCTCTCATAGTAACACCAAGCTTTTATCAGGATAATGCTACGCTTGAATAAATGATTTTGGTTAATCAGATTATCAACCTACAGCCACAAACTCAAAGTCTTGTTAGTAAATCCAAGAAAAAAAATAGTACCAATGTCACATTTTCTAATGATATATTGTGAGGCATCTAGGATGCACAAAATTACCTCCTCAAGAAAACAAAGGGTGCACAACCCTCCAAGCTGGTTAAATGAAATGTCTACTACAATATTCTCAACAAGACACTTTATAATTTTCACCTGCAAATATGAAGGGAAACAATGTAAAATCATACCTCTACAATCCCAATAGAAGGCTCAAAAGAAAAATCATCTTTCTTCAAAAATCTAAATCAAGCTAGACAATTAGCAAAAATTATAACAGTTAGAAACAAATAGCTAGTACATCATCATTTTGAATTTTAACTTTGAAGTATTTAAAAATGCCTAACCATACTTAACCAACAAATTTAAAGTATAAAAAATGAATTCAGCAATTAATAGCAGAAAATACTTGTTTCTCAAGCTGGAAATTGTTTAACTAGTATTTGTTCTTGCACCAGAGCAATACAACATAAAAGTTGTGTTTCAGATTGCACAACCACTTCATTATAATTTACAATCTATCCCTTCTTATATACATAATCAGGCATACTATGACCTTAAGCTTCTGAAACAGTCTCACATAACCACTTAAAAGAAAGTCATACGACTTGGTAATGGTTCATGTCAACTCCCCTTACTCTCATAATAAAGCAATGCTTCGTCAGAGCAACATACCTTAAACCTTGTATTTATGGCTATCATAGTATCACTTAACATGCATAATCTATCATTTTCATACACATGACCACAACCAGGCCTAGTGTCCTATGACCTCAAGCTTCTGTAACAATCTCACAACCACTTAAAAATTCCCCTCACACTCGCATAAACTAGTGCTCTAGTCATGTGTATGAGTAGGTGAATAGCGTTAATTCGTTAAATATATGCAAGTTAACACAAAGATTTTGTCCCTGGTGAATATGAATGCAGAGTAGCACAAGAATTCAAAATAAATCTGAGAAAAATCCAAACATAAGCATGACACAAAAATCTCAACCAAATTGAGAAAGCAACTAATATTAACAAACTAGATGAATCAACGATATAAGCAGTAAGCACAGAGTGACAGTCAGAGTTCAACAAATTTTAAAGATTCTGTTATTAGAGAACCTACTTCAGCCTGAATGTACTGAACCTCCTTGACATGAAACTCTGCATTCTCATTCTTCTCCTCATTCTCCAGCATGTCTCGAACCTGATGTGCCCATGTATCCTTCAGATTTTGATTCTTACTGAATGCTGTTAAGTCAATATCTCCATCAGGCAAATAAGTTTTGAGGGGTACCGACCCAAAGGTAAACACCTGTAATTGTAAACAATCATTTGCATAATATGTGTAAGTCCAACTGCAAGTTAACAACAAGAATATTACTGATGCTCTTCTGGATGAAACAAACAAAGCCATGATACCCAATACCCATCAATCACATTAAAATTTAAAAAGGCATCACAGAGAATTATTCACTACTTGGGAGAATATGATTTCACTACCAAAACCACAATTTAATATTCCCCCACTACCAACACATCATATGTGGACCAACGACAAATTGTGATTTCTGACCTAGCAACACTCAGTTTACAGACTTGCAACAGCATGATAATGTTATTAAGTACTTCCATCATTCAATAATGATATCAAGTTTGATCATAACAACCTTCAATAATTAAAACAACATAGCATAGTGATAGCTAAAACAATTCATCACTCACTAACCATAAGCTATTATGCAACGGATAAACCACAATTTCCACAAAACACCAACCTGGCAAGGGAAGCATTTCATGATCAGCCGTTGGACATAGTCGGCAACCGCATTCCGGCGCTCCTCAGAGGGCGGATTAGGCTGAATGCAGGCAATCAGCTCTGCAGTCCTTTGCTCAGCTTTCAACCACCGCTCCGAGTCAAGCACCTGTATCACAGAGGCAGCTTCATTGGGCAACAAGCCATTTGGCAATAGCCCACTAGGTGGCTGTGCCCACCCCTCATGTTCTCCCATGCAAGCCTATGTTTCAACACTCCAAACTAAACCTACCAACCCAAACCAAAACACCACCACCACCACAGCTCCTCCTAGATGACCCCAACAACCAATATTCAAACTCACAAAAACACCAAAAAAAAAAAAAACAGTAGCAGCAGCAGGTATTTTCTCAGCGTTCTCCCTCAAACTTTTGAAGGGGAAAATTTTTCCCTTCCTCAACAAAGACCATATTCCCTCTGCAGTTCAAAAAAATTATAAAAAAAAAAAAAAAGTAAAAACGGTGAAATTCCACTAAACCAATTCTGGGAATTACCCAAAAACAACACAAACAGATGGAAAAGCACAATTTCAGAGAAGCCCACCAAGTACCAAACGAATCCCCAAAAGTTAGAAAAACCAGATTCTGCAAGACACCCAAATGAATCAAACAATAAAAGTGCTGCTTCGTTGTAATAAGAGGAGAGTTGAGATGATTAAAACCCTAACGGAAAAAGGGTGAATCCCAACACAGTTGAAGTGTGGGGGCGAATCAATAGCGCAGCGGGCAAACACAGAAATGCGTAGAGGAGATGGTGGGCATCAAAAAATTAGGGGTGAGAGAAGTTGGGGTGCGATCAAAAACGGGTCTTGGTGCAGATAGAGAAAAGGGTGCAAAACGAGGGGTGGTTGTTGTGTGTGAAAACATGAATGAATATTAGGGATTGAAGAAGTAGGCTACGAAAGGGGTTCGGCGTTGAGAGAGGAGGGTGCTGTTAATGTTGTGTTGTGTTGCGTTGTGTTGTGAATGTGTGCATTTAAGGGGTTTTTCTTTTCTTTTTTGGTTTTGGTTTTTGGTAATGCAAAAATTTATTGGCAAACTGAGCCTGTGAGGGTGATAATAGAATCTTGTTGAGATAGACAAGGAAAAAAGAAGCACAGAGAAAAGGAGAAAAGTAAAGAAATAAGTAAATAAATAAATATTCACTTCATAATTTGCACCATTCCATTTTATCTAAATGGAACTTGTTATTTGCAACCTGGATGCAAACTGTGCTGTGAGATCACCAGACCCGTTGGGAAAAGCCTAGCCCATCTTTCTATGAAATGTGGACTCCTGTTCCGTTTTTGGGCTGCACTTTGTGGGTCATCTGCTGGTTTGAAATTAGCAAAATCTATTCTTAATTCATGAGAATTGATTTTGACAATTCTTAATTTAGATTGGCTAAAAAATTCTTAATTTACAGTAAACAATATTTTTTATTTTAGTGTTAATATTAGTTAATTATTAATTTAATTATAAAATTATTTGAAAGAAAAATAATTAATAAATTGTGCAGATCAGAAAGAATAGGAACAAGCTGAGAAAGCAAAGAAGGGGAGATTGGTTCCACAACGAGGATAAAAATGAGGAGGGTGATAATTTAATTGATGAATATGATTCTATTTATTGATACATTACATTGCCACTTGCATGTTTCATTTAAAGGATGTGTGACTTCTGTTTTTGTGTTTGAGTATGAGAAAATTTGACATATGTCAAAACTTGTCTAGTGTTATTTTTTCCAATTTTGTGCATTTTGTTTTCACAACATTTTTTTTCCTATTTTCGGGCATCATGCAAAGAATAGGAAGTGTCGCATTTTTTGTGCAAGTGGAATAAGGCTAATCCAACGTACAAGAAGGATATGGTTGTATTAAGAATAAATAATAGTAGCTTAACATTTAGGGCTGTCTGTTACAAGGAAATTTTTTTATTTTTTTAACAATCTAAAATTGAGAATATTTGTGTTCTATATTTGGTTTATTATTTTAAAAATACTATTTATAGGAAACATTATATCTCATTTCTTAGAAAATTATTTTTACGAGAGAGGTAAAAATATAACTTTTCTGAATTTAAAGAAAAGTTTTAATGCTCTAAAAATAACATGGTACCATTATTATCTCATTTAATACAATTATATAATGTTTTGAAATATTTTTATTAATTATAATAAATAATTAAATTTGATTAGCTCATTTAATACAATTATATAATGTTTTGAAATATTTTTATTAAATATAATAAATAATTAAATTTTAAAATAAGAAATACTAATAAATATTCTTAATATACTTATATAATTTTAAAAATGAAAGTTATTTTATAAAAATATTAAAAATCACACCAACAGATTTGTAATTTTAAAATTTATGAAAAAAAAATTACAACAAAAACTTAACCAAACCTACAATTTGATTGAATTATTTTTTAAAATTTATCTTAATTTATGTACAAAAATGTTATAATAAATTATTTGTAAATGTTATTATCTGTATAATTTTTTACATATTATCATTTTAAATTATTTAGATTTAACTAGTAACACTAAATAATTTACATAAGAAATTAAAATAAAATTTACTATAGTTTAATTATTCTTAAATTTATTCTTATAAAACAATTTAATTATTATCATATTAAAATTAAATATTTTCTCAAAATTGGTTGTTAGTGATAATTATTTTGAATTTACTTCTTATTTGGTTATTGTGAAAACCTCATTTTTTTTTTTAATATATGAGTCATGGCAATCTATTAATCTCCAACTTTTCTAAATTATAAAAAAAAATAGCTTGTTAGTGATAACTTTGATTTACCATTACATTCGGGGATACGTAGGAATAAGGAAACACCTTTGTCTCAAGTTAAAAAAACATTTTCATAAAATTTCCTTATTTCAAAAATAATCAATTTATTTTAATTATAATTATAACTATTCTCGTATGATAAATAAAAAATATATTTAAAAACTTTAAATAATAAAGTTTTACAAAAATATATTTAATGAAGTTATTTCTCTAAAAGAATATTTTTGGAGAAACACTTGTATATCTAGGAAATTTCTATCAAAACCCAATATGAAAATATTTGATTCCTAGAAAACGTGTAGATATTTTTAGGAATATTTATGACCAACCAAACAAATTTTAGTCAATTTTTAAGAATCACAATTCCCAGTAGAGTTGGGTATATGGGTGAAGGCGCACAAACGACGGCATGCAGCCCACACAGGCTACAGGCCTCTAAATATGAAGTCTAATTAGATGGGGGCCTTTTTAGCCCAATTCGCATAACTTGCGGGTTAACATATATTTAGTTAGCAGGCTAACAGGTTGGCCCGCAAACCGTTTAATTTTATTATAAATATTAAAATACTAAATGTTAAATACTAAAATAAATATTAAAATACTAAAATTAATACTTAATATTTTTATGTTTTTAAAATATTAAAAATATTTACTTATTCATTTATTTTTTAAAAAAAGTATATTAAAAGAATTAATAAAGATGTTTTGAAGAATGCAAAATTCCTTTTATTTTTATTAGTACATCTTAATGTTGTATCCCCAATATATAAGTTAGCAAAATATAAAATTATAAAACTGCTTCTTGCAAAAGTAAATTGTGCACATACCTTATATATAACATAGAGTGGGTTATTGATTTTAATGAATAAAAAAATGATAAATAACAGTGTATATAATTCATCACTTTTATTTTTTTATTTTTCTTTATTCATTCACTAGCCATGGATTGGCCCATTAGCCAGTGGGCTACATGGGGCGGACGCAAGCATAAAAAAATTAAACTGTTTACTTTGTGGTCTGGGCCGACTCAACCCATTTAAATTGTGGGCCATTGCAGGGTGGACTTGAATGGATAAGTAGGCCTGTATACCCAACTCTAATTCTCGGGATTTATAATTTCTAAAAATCATGATTTTCGGACATGAAAAAAAATTTCTTCTACTAAATGTCCCCTTAATGGCTTTGATTAGTTCTACATTTTAGGAGCAATTTAATTTGAAAAAAAAATGGATTTTTTGTTTTTATTTTTCATTTAAAATTTTTATAGAAAAATAAAATATAGAAAATAAAATATGACTTTGATTAGTTCTTTACCTCATTTTTTATGTGATGAAAATCCGGGATATATGACTGATGATTTATGAATATAGTATTTGGGATTTTGAGTAAAACCAGTTAGCCTAGTGGTGAGAAGTTAGGATAATATATATAAAGTCATAAATTTTAATTTTAGTGTGATCATTGTTCACCAAAAATGTGGAATTTTTAGTATTATAATAAATATTCAAAAAGTATTATTAAATATTATATTATAATAATATTCAATACTAAATATTAAAAAAAATAGTGTTATATTAATATTACAAGTATATATTAATATTCTAAAAATATTTAATATTTAATATTTATATTATTTAAAACTGAGTATAATATATTTAATATACTAATCAAATATTTAAATACACTAACTAATACTAATATACTAATTAATATTAAATATTAAATATATTTAAATATTACCATATTAATAAACTAACTATACTATTATGCTAATTTAGACTTTAGTACTTATAATATTATAAGTATAATATATTTAATATTTGTATTATATCCTTGCAATATAAATAAAATTTGATTAACTAAAGTATTTTTTATATTTTTAAAAAATATTGTCTTAAATTTTTATATTTTTATTATTATTAAAATAATTTTATATAAATTAAATTTATAAAATATTTTTTTTATTGGACAAGATAACTAGTTTTACGTAAAACTGGAGTTTCTAATTTTTTTAATCAAATAACTTTTAATTTAAAAGAAGATTTTAAGCTAAAAAAATGAAAAGTTGACAAATAATGTTCAATTAATTTTTAGCTTTTTAATTAGTTGAGAAGCTTGTTTAACTTTGTTAATAGTGCCTGATAAATAATCTTTTTATAGTATCTTGTAACATTTTTTGAGACGCTATTACAAGTAGCGTTTTTTAAAATACTAACTTCAAACTTCTTATGTTTTATTTTTCTTTTGTTCTTAAAATGTTTATTAAATTTCCTTTTTACCCTTTTCTACATAAGATAAGATTTTATTATTATTTTTTTTGTTTTTCTTCTTCCACTCATAAGATAGGATTTTATTATTTTTATCCTTTTCTTCACATAAGGTATGGTTTTCTTATTTTTATCCTTTTATTACATTAGATGTTAATAATGATAGATAATAAATTAATTTTATTCTATTATTATTATTATTTTTGGACATTTTTATATTACAATGTTTATTTTAACCATTATATTATTTACAATATTTATTTTATTATGTCAGCATTATACTTCTAGATATTGTTATTGGTAGGTGATAAGTTTGTTTTATTTTTTTGTTATTTTTTGAATATTTTTTATATTACACTATTTATTGAAATAGAAAAAGCGCACAAGAAGGGAGGGTTCAATTGTGCGTTTAAAGCTTTTTAAAACAATATAAATAAGTTTGAAAGTGTTTTCAAGCTGAGGGATAAAGAGAAAGATAACACAGAGAATTTTGATACTGGTTCACTCAACCTGAGCTACGTCTAGTCCCTTCACCCAGAAGGTATCCACTAACCAACCTTAGGTTACAAGTATTGTTCGCGGCCTCTTCAAGCTTTACAAGGCAATCACCCTAGATTGCTTAACCCAACTATTCTTTTATACTAAGCCTCTCCAGGCTTTCACAACCAAGACAAGTGTTTATATAAAGGTATCAACTCATGTAGTGAGGATTTGAAAGATTAAGCTCAAACACTTAGAATATTTTACAAGGCTTTTTCACTATCATCCACTGGACGCTTCTAGCAAATGTACAGAAGATTTTTGATGTTCGCTAAGATTTTCACACAGGGCATGTATCGTAGTTCTCTGTTTTTCTCCTTATGTTGTTTTTTCACTTCTTCCTTGGTGCATATATATACTCTTCAGGAAAAAGATCCGTTGTGGAAGACTTGACTTCATTGTACACGGAGGGGCGTGCAAAGCATGCTTTCAGAAATATCAGGCATGGTAGCTTTTCAACTTGCACTAAAACGGAAAGCGCAAGACTGTGCTGGCGGTCTGCTTTTCTGAACATTCCTTATTCGGCATGGCAGCTTGATAAGTTGACTTGCTTTATTTGTTTTGTTGCGCTTTTGCACTAGAATGATTCTGATTATATTTAATGCTTCAAACAATTTGAATGTTAGATTATAAGAGTGGTAATATGTTAGTTTCAAGGAAAACAAACATAAGTAAATTGGACGTTCAAATAAAACTTAGTCGTTTGAATATTTGTCGTTGGAAGCTTGCATATGATATTTTAATTTGTTTAAAGAGACAAGATCTTGCTTTGGACGATCATCTTTAGTTTGTTTACTGGACGATCTTCTTTAGCAAGTCTTCTAGACAGTCTTTTTTAACACGTCTATTGGACGGTCTTCTTAAGCACGTCTATTGGACTGTCTTCTCAAGCACGTCTATTGGACGGTCTTCTTAAGCACGTCTATTGGACTGTCTTCTCAAGCACGTCTATTGGACGGTCTTTTCAAGCACATCTATTGGATGGTCTTCTCAAGCACGTCTATTGGACGGTCTTCTTAAGAATAGCTTGTTTGCTGTGGCAAGGTTAGTCCTTAAGTAGAAACTTGAACATTAATAAGTTTGTTATCTTCAAAACTTTGAGGGTTTAGATGCTTCTAGGTCTTTGGTTCCAACAATCTCCCCCTTTTTTATGATGACAAACCTTATTAATTTTTAAGTTTTTGCTTGAATATAAAGAGGTGCATAAAAGAGTTTTCAAAAGACTTACTATGCTCCTCTTGAATCTAATATTCCAAGTTTTGTATACTTTGAGACATAAGATTAGTTTAAATCCATATCAAGTAACATACAAAGTATCAAGCATATTATATCTAACCATTATAGGATTTAACGTAAGCAGAGCAACACTTGAAGTATGTTAGATCAACCATGTATTTTATTTTACTATACAGAGCGTAAATTTGAAAAGAAACAACAAAACAAGAACAAAGCAAAAACAGAATGCTTTAATTCTCCCCCTTTTGTCATTAGCAAAAAGCAGACAAAAAGAAAAGGGAGGCGTCATCATTGTCACTGTGGCAGTGGCAGAGAAGGAGGTGAGGAAGGTTGAAAAGGATGTAGAAGGGTTTGTTGGTTTTGGAGAATTTGGTGAAGAAGAGTGAAGATAGGTTGAAGCTGGTTGGCAACGTATTGTTGAATGGCGGGGTTAACAGGGGGGATGGGTAAAAGGGAAAAAGTAAAGATAGGAAGGCTTGCGGAGGCTTGGGAGCCAAGAGTAGGCGGTGGTGGAGGTGTAGGTGACGGTGGTTGGGAAGGAGTGGGTGGAAGAGCTTTAGTGGGCGGAGGAGGTGCTTCCAGAAGTTTTAAGTTTTGTACTTCGAGTTAGTAGGGACGTGGAGTGGTCCAAGGGTAGGGCGGTGGGAAATTGTTAGGATGAATGAGAGCAGTAATCATAATGTACAGAATAGAAGTTTCTGTACCAAGAAGTGGACGTTCGTTTGGTGGACGGACAAAGGTAGCTGATGTGTCTGAAAAGTGAAAAACACAAGTTGGACGTTGCGTAAATTCACAGTTCGTTGCAGTTGGGATGTCGGCCTTGTCGTCTTGCGAGACTCCACTACTGGACGCTTCTTGTTCGCATAGGAACATATGTTGGTGCCAAAAGCGTTCAGCAACGTCCTGGTCCATGTCTGTATGAAGACGTTGAGCTATGAACCATTCAAAGGAATGAGTTGGATGCGATTGAATTTCAGTTCTGGACGGCAAAGGCAAGGACGATGCCTTGGTCAGAATCTTCTTTTTTTTGCAGTTGTCTTCCATGATTGGTAATCTTAGGTAAATGCGATTCGGTAAGATGCAGATGGATGTGGAAGGTTGAGTGTTTTGTGATGAGGGGATGAAGAGTTGATACTTCAAAGTCGCTGAACCTATGATAGTGTTACAAAACATATGCTTAAAGGCTGATGGAAAGAATCCATCCTCTTCCGGATCCATAGGCCGAAACTTCAAATCTGCAGGCCTTAGATGGATGGTATGCTCGCCCCCTGGTCGTCTTGGTTGTAGAGCTTGCTCGGTGTCGTCTAGTGGAGGTACTCTGTGTTGAAGTACTCTAGGGGGATGAACATTGAGGCGCCAAGCTCGTACAATTTTGGGGTACCTCCATCTGATAAACCGCTTAAGCGGCAAGTGCTCAATAGCTCTAGGAGGCAGTGCCAGATAAGCCTCAAATGGTTGATGAACATAGTCTTCCATGTATTTGTCCACATCAATCGAAGAGTAATCAAAGCTGAAGTCTAGCTTAGGAAGTTCTGGACACAAAATAATCGCATTGTCGTCCATAAGGTTCTGTTGGTTCCCTCCAACAAAAAGTAGGGGCCATTTTTGTTTTGTTTTTCCAAAGGTTTTTGAGGGGGTGGAAGATATAGGGATGATGGTCAAGGAGGAAGGTGATTTAGGAGGTTGGATGAAGAGATGCGACTTAGAGATGCCGTGGGTGGGAATGGTACAGGTGTAACCTTCATCACTAGGTAGCAGCATGTCTGGTTTAGGTGTGGCTTGTGTTTCGGGTTGTGTTTGGGGGAGTGTTTCAAATGGTCAGCAGCCAATGATTCAACAAATTCACTAGCAGGTTCATCAGCATCAAGAGTGGAAAGCTTACTTTTCTTGGATTGTGCTTCCCTTGGTAGTGCTTCTGCTGGTCGTTTGGATGAGGCAGATGGTTGGACGACTAGAGGTTGCGGTTGAGCAGGAACAACAACCATGGAAGTTTTCTATTTCTTGACAAGCTCGCCAATGGGCTCGTTGTCCTCGTCGTCAAAAGCGATGATCAAACGTCTCTTAGTAGGAGCTAGTGCCGGAGCAAGTGGAGGAGCAAAGGTAGTGATAGGAGCAATTGTAAGAGGAGCAGGCGGAGTTGAAGGTCGTTGGGTCTTGGACCTTGTAACCCTAATCGCTTGCGTCTTGGACGACTTCCTCTTGGTGGACAGTCTAGCAGTAATTGGATTCACAAACAGTGCCTCGTCGTCCATCGGCTCAGCATGCTGGACGATTGACTCTACTCTCTACTGAGGCGCCATCTCAACAACTTCTTCTTTAACGTCCACTGGTTTGGACGTGGTTTCCAAAGGCTTAAGCATGAACCTAGCCTTCATCTGTGCAACATTATTGCATCCAAACGGCAATTGAGCGAATCTATGGCTACCACCCAAAATCTGAATCTGGTTTTACTCTCCAAGAGATAGAGCAAAGAATGCATGATATACCTGCTGTTGCCAGAAGATTCTGTTAAAAAGAGCGGCGTAGGTGATCTGGTCGCGCTCTTCGCGTTCTCTTATGGTCCTGAAGATGTTGCTCAAGATGAGGTGTGGCAAGTTGAATTGTTGGCCTATGATCATGTAGAACAACATGAACCTGTGCAAGAAGGTAATGTTGTCCTTCGATTCAGCCTTGTGAAGAATTCCCTTGTTCAGAAACTATTGGAATATCTTCCCATCTTTTATTAGCTTGTTGTATTCTACTGGCCCTTTGCCTTCTAGACCAATCAATGCAGCATCAACTGTGTCATGTCCACCAAAGTTATCCTTCTATCCGTTCTTGATGCAAGACCCAGCCCGCTCACAGCCAATGGCTTGGGCGACAATGCCAAGGTCTAGTATGACCTTCACTCCTAGAACAGTTCCGACGATGTCCGTCTTGGAGAAAACTGTAGAGTTTCAGATCTGTCTGATGAGTTTTGGGTATATAACCTCGTTCATGTAGAAGTAGTTGAGAATTCCACAACTGAACAAGTTGTCCTTTACATTCACACTGATGTCTTCTAGGGTTTGAATATTGAAACGACTTTCGATAAGAACAACAGCCTTGTTTAGGCTTTCCACATGAGCCACGGCCTTACAGCAGCACCAGCCTTTTGGTTGCTATATCTGAGAGCTTGAAGGATTGTTAGGGTTTGAGAGGTTTCGAGACACAGAGAGAGTGTGTGTGTTCAGATAGATTTGAGAGGAGGTAAGTGGTTGGTAGGGTGTTTGATTGTATATGAAGAAACTGAATGGTTTTGCTTTTGGCAGGTTCTTTGGATTTCGAAGAGAGAAATGATGTGTAATAAATGCTGGTCAAGCACTTACACTTCTCGAGATTGGTTATACGGCGCATGAGTAACTCAAATACGAATAAAGCATTTATTTCAAATCATTATCAATGAAAACATAACTAAGTACGGATAAAGATTTTTATGCACACATAAATGTAAGAATGCGAAAAGCTATGCAACTAGACGATGAAATATTGGACGTTATTAAAACATAGGACGCTACAAAACATTGGACGCTCAAGTCCTTGGACAGTCAAGGCATGTTGAATAAACTATTCATTTATAAATTCCATATTGAGAAGATCTCAAATATCGATGAGTTTATCTTCAGGAAGGGGTTTTGTAAATATGTCGGCTAATTGATTTTCAATGTTGATAAACTGAATATCAAAAACTCCCTTCTAAACATAATCTCTTATAAAATGATGTTTTATTTCAATATGCTTTGCCCAAGAATGCAAAATAGGATTTTTAGTCAGATTTATAGCAACAGTATTATCACAAAAGATAGGGATGTTACTTTCGTAGATACTGCAGTCTTCTAACTGATGCTTGATCCATAAAATTTATGAACAACAAGACGCGGCTGAGATATACTCTGCTTCCGCTGTGGATAGGACAATCATCCCTTGTCTTTTGCTTGTCCAGGAGACTAAATTCCCACCAATGAGGTGACATCCTCCACTGGTGCTTTTGCGTTCTATGATGTCTCTAGTATAGTCAGCATCACAGAATTTAACTAACTTGTAATCTTTGTTTGACTTAAAACACAAACCAAGATTAGTGGTTCTTTTTAAGTATCTAAAGATTTTTTTTACTGTTGTTAGATGAGTTTTTCTAGGGTCAAACTGAAAATGGGCATATAAGCATACACTAAACATAATGTCAGGTCTGAACGCTGTGAGATATAAGAGAGACCCAATCATACCTCGATATGTAGTTTGGTTTACCTTTTTAGATGTGTCATCCAGGCTAGGTACTGACGATGGATGCATAAGTGTACTCATTTCCTTGGCATCATCCATCTTGTACTTCTTAAGAAGTTTGCTGACATACTTTGTTTGATGTATGAATATGCCATTTGTAATCTACTTTACTTGCAATCCTAGGAAGAATTTTAGTTCTCCCATCATACTCATCTCGAATTATACTATCATAATCTTAGAAAAATCCTTACATAAAGCATCATTAGTAGCACCAAATATAATATCGTTTACGTATATTTGTGTAATAATAAAATGTGATTTGATGTCTTTGTGAAAGAGAGTGGTGTCTACCTTTCCTCTAGTAAAACCATTTTCTAAAAGGAAGGAACTTAGCTTTTCATACCAAGCTCTTAGAGCTTGTTTAAGTCCATACAAGCCTTTTTGAGTTTGAAAACATGTTTTGGAAAAGTATCACACTTAAAACCAAGAGGTTGTTTCACATAGACTTCCTCATTTATTATGCCATTTAAGAATGCATTTTTTACATCCATTTGATAGAGCTTCATATTACTATGAGCAGCAAATGAAAGTAAGATGCGAATGGCTTCTAATCTAGCTACTGGTGTAAAGGTTTCAGTAAAGTCTATACCTTCTTGTTGAGAGTAGCCTTGAGCGACAAGTCTCACTTTATTTCTTACCACTTTGCCAGCTTTGTCTAGCTTGTTGCGGAACACCCACTTTGTTCCAATGATAGACTTGTCCTTGGGTGCAGGAACTAACATCCAGACATCGTTCTATTCGAATTGATTCAGTTCGTCCTTCATGGCGTTGATCCAGCCATCGTCCAGGAGAGCTTCGTCTACTATCTTTGGTTCTAGTTGAGAAATCAAAGCAATTTGAGCTTGCTCCTTGATGGTCGATCTTGTCCTGACATGATCTTGAACGTTTCCAAGAATTTGATTATCTAGATGATATGTCTTCATATGCCAAGAACGTCCAATTGGTTCCTTTTTTTTTGCTTTTGGATTGTCCATCTGATCTCTGGACGCTGAAGGTCTGGCATCTTCTAGCTTCATATTTGCAAATGAATTGTCTAGCTCTGATATTTCTGTATCAGGCTTATTGCCATTGAACTTAACGTGGATGGCTTCTTCAACTGTTAAGGTTCTAGAGTTGTAAACTCTATAGGCCTTAGATGTTTCAGAATAAGCTAACAGTATTCCATCATCATTCTTAGAATCAAACTTTCCAAGGTTGTCCTTAGTGTTTAAGATGAAACATTAACATCCAAAGGGATGAAGATATGATATGTTGGGCTTTCGTCCTTTCCATAATTCATAAGAAGTCTTTTTCAAAATAGGTCTTATATAAATTCTATTTTGTAAATAATATGTAGTGTTTACGGCTTCAGCCCAGAAGTGCTTAGGAGTTGAGTTATCATTGAGCATGGTTCTAGCCATTTCTTATAATGACCTGTTCTTTCTTTCTACCACACCATTTTGTTGTGGTGTTCGTGGTACAGAGAAGTTGTGGAGAATTTCGTTCTCCTCACAGAACCCTTGAAAACTTTTGTTTTCATACTCCCCTCCGTGATCACTTCTGATTGAAGCTATGCAAACACCTTTTTCAGTTTGAATTCTTTTGCAAAAGATAGAAAAGATTTTATATGACTCATCTTTGTGTTTTAAGAACATAACCCATGTCCATCTAGAGTAGTCGTCCACTACGACTAGTCCATATCGTTTTTCGCTAAGGGAGGCTGTTCTAGTTGGACTAAACAAATCAATATGTAGTGGCTCAAAAAGTCTAGTTATGGAAACAATTTTTTTTTATTCAAAAGAGCTTTTTACTTGTTTCCCTTTTTGATATGCATCATAGAGAATATCAGACTTGTAAGCAAGATTTGGAAGTCCTCTTACGAAGTTATGCTTATTTAGCTTTGAGATTAGTCTCAAGCTTGCATGTCCAAGCTTCTTGTGCCAAGTCCATTGATTCTCTTTGATGGATACTAGACACGATACATTTTGATTTGTGAGGTCAATTAGATCAATCTTATAAAGATTGCTTGCCTTTTAGCAGAGAATAATATGGATCCATCTAGATTCCTGACAGTATATTTGTCTTTGTCAAAGGAGACATTGTGTCCACTGTCACATAATTGACTTATGCTCAGTAGATTATGTCTGAGTCCTTCAACATATAAAACATTTTCAATAGAAGGGAAGGAATGCTTACCGATTGTTCCTATACTTGTGATCTTTCACTTCTGGTTCCCTCCAAAGGTGACCTATCTACCATTCTTTGGTTGAAGGCTTTGGAACATACACCTTTCTCCGGTCATGTGTCGTGAGCAACCATTGTCCTGGTACCATGACTAGGGTCTTCTTTCGGTTGTCAAACAAATCTACAACAGGGATGATCATAGACTTAGGTACCCAAATGGACTTGGGTCCTTTCCTATTAGTTTTGAAGGTATTGGATGCCTTCTTTGTTGGACGATATCTATCTTTTGTTGATTCATGCCCATTCTTTCCACATATTTTACAGAAAGTCATGTTTTTACTAAGTTTGTAATTTTCTTTCTTAACAAAACCAAGTCCAGATTTGTCATGAGGACTTTTTCTATAAGATAGAATTTTATTTAAGTTCTCAATTCCGCTGACAAATTTGGAGAAGCTTTCTTTCAGATGAGTAACTTCTTTTTGAATTTCTAAGGCTTCATGAGAAGGTGTCTCTTCTGAAATGTTCTTTGTTTTTAAAAACTCATTTTCTTTTAAAACTTTTTTATGCTCTTCTTTGATCAAATTGAATTCTTTTGTTATTTTTGAAAATTTCCTTTTTAGTTCTTTATACCCCACTGAGAGAGTTGAGGAGTTAGCAAGCAAAACATTATAGGCTTCTTGTAGAGAGATTAAGTCATTGAAGTTCACCTCTTCGCCTTGTTCATTGTCTGAGCTATCAGAGCTGGTTTTCGCCATGAGACATAGGTTGGCTTCTTCCTCTCCTTCTTCATCTGATGAAGATAGGTCCATGTCTTCCCAAGTAGCCGTGAGACCCTTTTTATGGAAGAATGTCTTCTTTCTGTCCTTCTGTAGACTGGGACATTCGGCCTTGAAATGTCCAGGCTTCTTATATTCATAACAAACTGAAGGACTCCTTTCTTTTGGTGCTTTGTTAAACTTCTTTGTGAAGTTTTTTGGCTCTGGATCCTCCTTTCTTCCTCCACATAGCCTGTATTTTTCTAGAGATGAAGGATGTCTCATCCTCATCAGAGTCGTCTTTTTTGAACTCTTCCTCAGAGGATTCTCCTACGTTTAGTGCTTTGGACGATGATCCTCTGGGTGGACGTTGGACACTTAGAGCGATGGACTTTTTCTTTTGTCCTTCATCTTGCTTCAACTCTAGTTCGTGGACTTTAAGAGTTCCAAGTAACTTTTCAATTGAGAGTGTTGTTAGATCCTTGGATGCTCTTAAGGCTGTAACCTGCGGTCTTCATTGCTTAGGCAAACTTCTCAAGATTTTGTCAATGTAATCATAATTATCATAGGTTTTGCCTAAGGATCTCAAGTTATTTATTATGGTTTGAAATCTACCAAACATGAGTTCGATAGTTTCATTTTCTTCCATAGTAAAGAGTTCATATTGTCTTACGAGCAAGCTCAACTTGGACATCTTTACTTGTGAAGTACCCTCGTAGGCAAGCGCGAGAGTATCCTACATTTTCTTAGCACTTTTTAAACTATACACCTTTTCATATTCAGATTTAGAAAAGGCACACATCATAGCATTTCTAGCTTTTGAGTTTAGAAGATACCTTTGTTTGTGAGTTTCTGTCCACTGACCTTTCGGTAGCTCCATTCCATCTTGGTCAAGGGGCAGATAGTCGCCAGTTTCTACTTCGTCCTACATGTCTATGTGACATGCATCAAAGAATGCTATCATTCTTTGCTTCCAATAATCGTAGTTCTGACCTTTAAAGAGAGGTGGTCTATTAACGGCTTGTCCCTCGTTCTCCATGAGTGATCAAAATCGTTTTACCCCTGCAGTGTTAGATGTTCAACCCCAAGAGACCGAGCTCTGATACCAATTGAAATAGAAAAGGCGCACAAGAAGGGGGTTAAATTGTGCGTTTAAAGCTTTTTAAAACAATATAAATAAGTTTGAAAGCGTTTTCAAGCTAAGGGATAAAGAGAAAGATAACACAGAGAATTTTGATACTGGTTCACTCAACCTGAGCTACGTCTAGTCCCTTCACCCAGAAGGTATCCACTAACCAACCTTAGGTTACAAGTATTGTTCGCGGCCTCTTCAAGCTTTACAAGGCAATCACCCTAGATTACTTAACCCAACTATTCTTTTATACTAAGCCTCTCTAGGCTTTCACAACCCAGACAAGTGTTTATATAAAGGTATCAACTCACGTAGTGAGGATTTGAAAGATTAAGCTCAAACACTTAGAATATTTTACAAGGCTTTTTCACTATCGTCCTTTGGACGCTTCTAGCAAATGTACAGAAGATTTTTGATGTTCGCTAAGATTTTCACACAAGGCACGTATCGTAGTTCTCTGTTTTTCTCCTTATGTTGTTTTTTCACTTCTTCCTTGGTGCATATATATACTCTTCAGGGAAAAGATCCGTTGTGGAAGACTTGACTTCATTGTACACGGAGGGGCGTGCAAAGCATGCTTTCAAAAAGATCAGGAGTGACAGCTTTTAGACTTGCACTAAAACGAAAAGCGCAGAACTGTGCTGGTGGTCTGCTTTTCTGAACATTTCTCATTGGGCATGGCAGCTTGATAAGTTGACTTGCTTTATCTGTTTTGCTGCGCTTTTGCACTAGAATGATTCTGATTATATTTAATGCTTCAAACAATTTGAACGTTAGATCATAAGAGTGATAATATGTTAGTTTCAAGGAAAACAAACATAAGAAAATTGGACGTTCAAATAAAACTTAGTCATTTGAATATTTGTCGTTGGAAGCTTACATCTGATATTTTAATTTGTTTAAAGAGATAAGATCTTGCTTCAAATAGTCATCTTCAGTTTGTTCACTGGATGGTCTTTTTTAGCAAGTCTTCTAGACAATCTTCTTTAGCACGTCTATTGGACGGTCTTCTTAAGCACGTCCATTGGATTGTCTTCTTAAACACATCTATTGGACTATCTTCTCAAGCACGTCTATTGGATGGTCTTCTTAAGAATAGCTTGTTTGTTGTGACAAGGTTAGTCCTTAAGCAGAAACTTGAACATTAATAAGTTTGTTATCTTCAAAATTTTGAGGATTTAGACGCTTCTAGGTCTTTGGTTCCAACATTTATTTTAACCATTATACTAATTAACATAATGAAAATATGACGTCTATTTAAGTGGATGTTATTTTTACTTTATTTTAAACTTGATTGGAAATATTTTAAGATAAAATATAAGATTAGTATTAGAATACATAGTATGAAAAATATATAATAATTGATACTAAAAATATAATTAAAATAATTGATCTATAAATAAAAAAATTATAAGAGTTTAAAATTAATTAAAAAACTAAAATCATAAATATCCCAAAATATATTTTTATCAATAAACTAAAGTTAAAATTTATTTAAAAATACCATATAAATATGTCTATTTCTATTATTTTACACTTATCAACTATTTTAACAGATAACTTTTCCAAATACTTATAATTTAATAAGCTAAATTAACAGTTTTCAGCTATTAACTCACTTTTTTAGCATTTAGCTAGCTTTATAACTTTCAGTTAATTCTCTAGCTACTTTTGTCCAACATAGACTTTATTATAAATAAGTTTTTTTTTAAAGAGCTTTTGTAAAATGGTGTCTGACCTAATTTCTCCTTAAAAGGAGGAAAAAAAAACCAAAAAAAATTGGGTCAGATGCTACCTAAAAAACTTACTGTGAAATATGTTTTGTGAATATTAGTTCTTAATTTTAAGCTACCAAAATTGAAACTTTTTTATTGAAAAAAAAATCATTATATTACAATGAATGTTTTATTTCCTAATATAAACTTTCCACTTGTAGTTGTTTATGTAATGATTTTTTTTTTAATATAAATTTTCTACTTTTGGTTACTTAAAATCTTTTTTAAGAACTGATTTAAACAAAATTGAAGCAATAAATATATTTTGGGAAGTTATAAGTTATTTTCATAAATTCATTTTTTTTTTCAAAACCCCTAGGTCTTGCTGTTCATACCATCGTATTTCTTTGATGAACAAATCCAAGGATGTTTAAGTTTGAGGAATCAACCAATTTATACTTTAAAGCATCTTAATAATATATATGTGTGCAGTGTAATTTCTCCTGAAGTGTAATTTAATCTGATACATATGAATTTTGAATAAATTGACTTTTCCATAGTTTTCATTGCAAAACTTCATGATCATCATTTTGTTAATGCCAAAACTTTTGTCATATAATATACTATTGGCAGAAAAATTGTTGATACAAGCTACTTAAAAGTTAAAACAACATCAAATCAAATATATTTTACAAAGAGAAGGGTTAGGAATGAGATACAATACACATACAACAAATCTTACAACCACTTGTACAACATCATTTTTTTGTGTCTATCTCTCTCCATCACGTCATTTATTGCATTTTAACTTCTCTCTCTTTCTCTCTCTTAGTTGTAAAATTTGTTGTACAAATATCATTTCTTATTAGGAATACACTCTCTATCAACTCCTCCTAACACACTCTATTATTGGTTGAAATTTACTAGAAACTACTAAATCATTAGGGAAAGTCATTAAATAAGATATGAGACCCACAAACTTTTGTAATTTCTAAAAATTTTCAATCAATAAGAGAGTGTGTTTTCAAAAAAGTGTGTTAAAGAATGTATTACTAGCATTTATCATTTCACAAATAATGCTTTTTCCTATACTAACTTAGACTTATAATGAAATACAATTGTTTCATAAATATTATATCATAGTTCATAGAGAAGCTTATACAGTCATTCACAGTTATTGTTGTTGTTATGCCTTATGTTCTAAGTTGGGAAAAATACCAAAAGAGTATTAATATTAGAGAATAAAATATACCCTTAGGTTGATTGATAAAACTAAAGAACAAAACATATGTGGAGACCTTAGTTTATGTAGAATTTTGAAATCATATCGTCAACCTAATGGGTGTTAAAATCTATCAATAATCTAATTATTAGGAATCAGAGCCTTCCCAATATATTTTTAGGTTTAAAGCGAACTTTGCGGTGAGATTTTTTTTAATTTAATAGCAATATTTTTTTGACAAAAATAATAATAATAAAAATTATTGAAATGATTATATTTTTATTGAAAATTAATCTTTCAAATTTTTTGGGATGAAAAATCGTTTATTAAATTATTATGGTAGATAGGTAAAGATATTTTTAACTTTTAGGTTTTAACATAATTACATGTAAAAAATCAGATTCTGGATTATTGAAAAAAGTTAAAAAAGTAACATAAGAAACAATTAAAAAAATTAACATATTCACATAAATTAAACAAAACAAATAAAAAATTGGCACTAACCCTATAGCTTTCTATTGTAACCTTACAAGATAAAGTTTGTCAACTTATTGGTTTTTTCTTCTTTTGAAAAAGTCGAAAAGATTAGAGATCATAATACTATTCTTTGAAGAAGGAATTAACTTTAAAGAGTAAAATGAAAAGTTATAGTTATTAATTAAAAAATTAACTATTGAAATTTATATAATTACATAATTTATTATGGATGTACATGCATTTAAGTATAATTTCAATTGTTGATTTCTTCAATTTAGTTGAACAAAATGTAAAATGAGAGACCTTTTTCGGTTAAAAAAAAAAAAAAACTATTTAGTTACTCTTAATAGACTAATATCATTTATCATGTAATTACCATTTTCTTAAAAAAATTATTAATAAGTAAAATTATTTTTGGGAGGACTAAAGCAAGGGCTTTATTGGCCTCAAACTTGGGCCAACCCTGTTAGGGATGATAATAGGTAGAGTTTGAGTAAGGTCTTAAGTCTTATAGTACTCATCTTTTATATATATCAACATTTAAAAAAAAAATCCATACATGAATACATACTTGCATGCGTAATAACTTTAATACATGTGCTTTTACTCATTAGGTATCTAAGTACCATACTTGTATCAGTTACTCACGCTTTAATTAATTGTTAAAATTAATGAAAAATATTGCTTACAAATGCATATGTAATTTAATTAAAATACTATCCAAAGATATTTTATTAAACATTATAGAAAATTATAAAACATTACAATAAATTTTCTCAATAACAAAATTTTTAAACTTTTAAGTATTATGTGACAATGATGCACCTTCAATGTGACAATTTGTAAAGCTTATTACATTGATTTAGTCACAACTTAGTAACTCACATCTCATGCAATCGCAAATGAAGTTGAGATTTGAGTATGATAGAAAAGAAATAAATATAACGATCTATTAATTTTTCATAAATTTTATTTTAATAATTTATTATTACAATTATAATAATGTACATGTGTGTATATATATGTGTGTGTGTGTGTAAAAATATATATATGTATGTGTGTGTATAAGGATTTGCTACTTCACACCCATTGATTTTTAAGGAAGAGCACGTTAGTAAGTTGCATCTTTTTAATTAGACAAAAAAAAAAAAACCAAATTTTTTATTTTAAATAATTAAATTCAAGGGCACAGACGTGATTTTGCATCTCTTTGTTGTTGTCTCTTCTTTCTCCACAAATCTTCTACACTTCAGGCAAAGGAAAAACATGGGGATTTTTATCTCTTTTTCTCGCATCGACACCAAGCTATGGTTGAAGCGCTCAAACTTCATGAACCCTAATTTTTTCCTAACTCAAACCCTAACATCAATTTGCAAGATTATAGTTAAATTTGGTTAGAAAAACAGGGCCTTTATTTATACACCACATTCCCAGTTGATTTTTTTTTTTTTAAAGGGATCAAGAAAATTGTTTCCTTGTTGTGTGCATGATTTTTGGACATTTCACGTCAATATTCGAACTCATGAATCTCCGAATTTTGATCGTGTTGCTTGAAATTAGTTCGAGAGTTTCGTTCCTTGTTATATCTTCCTAACAACAAACTGAAATATCATAATAGGAAATCATAGATGAAAGTGGATAATTGGAATTTTTTTTTTTTTTGCAAAAATTTGAACATGAAATGCTTTCTATTGTCAATGCTTAAAGAAATTGAGCTAGAGCTTCTTATAAAAGCTAACAGACGACCAACAAATACGAAACTCATATCTTACATGTTCTTGAACAATTCCAATCTTCTCCATTTTGCATCTATGAAACTGGAAATTGATTGAGGGCTTTTGGTTGTTAGAGGCTCAGTCAAAGTGAAAGGGATATAAGGCTTTGGTATTACAATTAATATCTCAAATTCTCTATAGATGGACTTGGAGTGTCGAACTGACTTGGCCATTCTAATAATAAGTTCTTCAAGGAAGTAGTACTTAGCTTTCAGTTGGAAGATACTTTAGGTTCACCTCAAAAAAAAATTCAAACACATATAATTTATAATTATGTTTTAATTTAATGACTTACACTATAAAATATTATTTCTATTTCTTTTTATTTATCTACTTAGAAAGATAATATAAAATTAAAAATGTAATTAATATCTTTGTTTATATTAAAAAATTAATTTCTTAATATGACTGCTATAATTACTTCTCTCTCAATTATAATAAATACATAAAATATTTAAGAACTAAATAACAATAAGGATATAATTAAAAAATAATTAATACTGTCTTCAACTTATAAATAGACGAAACCGTAAAAATATTTTTTTTTAAAAATGAACAAAAAAAAAAACACAAAGTATTGATAATATTAGTACTTCTCATAGAAATAAAATGATATTGACAAATTTTTTTAAATATATTTATCTACCTTGAGGGGGAGATATAAACTATAGTTATTCGAGATAAATATAAATTGAATGGCATGAGAAGACACTTCAACAAGAAGAGGTTAAACTAAGTTGGATTAGAACTAAAAGAATAAATGTGTGATTTAATAAATACATGAACAATAATTATACTTAATTCATTTCTTATACTCTCTCTTCCCTTCAAGTTGAGGAAAAATAGAAGGCTTAATTGCACTTTTTACCTCTAAAGTTTTACAATTTTGCGAATTTTGTCACCCTAATTTTTTTTTCGGAAATTTTGCTTTAACATAGAAAAACTGTCACAATTAAGACATTTCGTAATGGCTTTTTCTTTAAACTGTCATAATTAAGACAATATTGTATAGGTTTTTCCTTTAATTGTCACATTTTTTCTATTTGGAGACAAAATTCACAATATTTTGCAAATTGGGAGGCAAAATTTGCAAAAAATATTTTCGAGTGGCAAAATTTGCAAAATTATAAAACTTTGGGAACAAAAAATGCAATTAAGCCAAAATGGAATGAAGTCACTTCTATCATGTTTTGTTATTTAACATTTTAATTTAAACCATTAAAATAACAAAATTTATTGAGCTTACATTACATTTTTTCCTTTTCATTAACACGGATAAAGCTTCGGTTGTTTGTGTTGTCCTTGTGCAATTTAGTATAACATTATTTAGTTTAGGGAAAATAGTATTTAACTCTAAACGTTACTTCTTTTGTAAATGGACACCTTAAACTTTAATTTTATCTTAATTGATCTTTCAACTTTATTTCGTATGTACATAGATGCCATGAACTTTAATTTTGTTTCAATTGATTCTAAAACTTTACCATTCTTGTGAATAGACACCTTAAACAATTTATCTCAATTAATCCTTAAAATTTACCCTTTTTATAAGTAGTCTTTTATATCAAATTCGGGACAAAGAAGAAATCTTAATCATTTATTTATTTTAAATCCTAGTCATTTATTGGTTTTATTTTTATAAATCACTTTTCCAAACATTAAAACATAATAAAATTTAGAATTAAAAAAAATCAAAGAAAGATTTTTTTATTGTTTTTTATTATTTCTTTTTTCTAAATTCATATTTTTATTATATTTTAATTTTAATATATGAAGAAATTAATTATAACAAAAAAAGAGAAAGACTAATGAATGATTGATATTTAAGATAAATAATTTAACTCAAACTTGATAGAGAAAGAACTATTTGTTAGAGGATAAATTTTAAGAATCAATTAGAATGCAATTAAAGTTCAAGATGTCTATTTGAAAAAATGGTAAAGTTTAAGGATCAATTAAAACGAAATTAAAGTTCATGGTGTCTATTTGCAAACAAAAGAAATATTACGGATCAATTAAGATAAAATTAAAGTATAGGGTGTCTATTTGCAAAACAGGTAAAGTTCAAGGTGGTTAAGTACTTTTTTCCCCTTAGTTTAAGGTTTATATATAAGAATTTTCTTTTTTTGTCACCATGTTATTGATGCAAAGTATTCGCTGACTTTTATCAATGATTAATTTTTGTCAAAGAATGTGACTAACCACTTTTAGTGGGATTTCTCTTCTCAACCACTTATTCACAAAGCTCAAACATGAGATTTGCTTAAGGGATCCTAGTTCAATTTTATTCGAACCAACGACATGTTGGTGTCTATATATAAGACTTCAAAGTATAAGTCTTAATAGATTTTAATACTTATACATTATTTAATGTAACATCCAAGACCTTTCCAAATAAGGGACGGGCCTAATAATCGATTAATGCTTAGGCCATATATGAATGGAACCCCAAGCATGATCCCAAAGGCAAATGCGAATTCTTTGCAATCATCACTGAACTCTCATCAACAACAAGACAAGCAAATCTCTCATTTACCCTTGGTTTGGTAGAGAATAAATAGGGTGGAGAGAAGAGAAAAATGTGAGACATAAAAAGGTAAGTGTGTTTGTTAGAAGAGAAATGAGAGAGGAGAGAAATAAAAGGGTGTGAGACCCACTAGTTATTTCTATTCTATTTCTCATATATTTTCATTCAGCTATTCATTTTTTCTCTATTTCTTCACTATTTCTCTTAAACCAAACATCTTTATTTCCATTTTATTTCTCACATATTTTCACTCACTTTTCTTATTTCTATCCACTCTATTTCTCACTTTTTTTTTCCTTCCTACTAAATGAACTCTTAAGTTTTAACGGCTTAGGACAATCCCTTATGCAAAAATAAATACCTAGAATAACATTCAACAAAAACACAACACAACTATTTACTTTAGTCATAGCCTAGTTTTAGGACCTATCCTATGAGGTTATACTTTGACTGAAACACATTCTATAAGATTTAATATTATAGAAAATAATATTATCTTTTGTTGGCAATAAAAATCAACATTTTTATTAAAATATCCTTTACTTAAAATTATACTATAATTATCTAATTTTGTTATGATATACTAATTTTTCAAAAGTCCAAAGGCCAACAAAATCTAGAGCACTACATTCAGTGAAAAAAATCAGTTTTGCAAATACTAAAATTAAAAAAAAAAGATTCAATAGTTAGTGACAAATTTAGAGGGAAGTGTTAAATCTTCATAATGGTCTAAAATTATATTTATGTGTGTATTTTTATTAAAAATCATATTCATTATTTTTATGAATTTCTGTATAATTTTTTTAATATATTTGGTTTTATTTTTTGTTTAAATAATTTATATATAATTGATTTTTTGAAAAAATATTATCAAAATTATATATATATATATATATATATATATATATATATATATATATAATTTGACTGACTTGTTGACTTGCTTTTTATTTTTTTCCTTTATATCATTAAAGACTAAACAGTTAAATATTTTTATTTAGTAATTTAAATTTAATTATTATTTTAAATAGATGATTTTTTAGGCTATAATTAAAATTTTTTTATATAAACTTATACATTAAAACATAATTAATACTTGTAATCCTTGTGGTTATCCATCATTTTGATGTATAATAAGGATTTGATTAATAAATTTACACAACGTAAGGCATGCACCAAACAATGTCGGGGAGATTACAAGGCCGTCAACGCAATTGTTTTAGACTCTAATTTATTTTCACTAACTACCGAGAAAAAATAGGCTATGCATTGACAGTGTAAAGCAAATTTACACTATCATTCAATTACAAATCACCATGTATGATAGGTTTATTAATTTTTATAATAACTATTTTAAAATTATACCAACATTGATTTTTGATTGGTTGACAATGTAAAACTTTTTACACTGACAATATATAGTCGTTGATCTCTTCTCATTATTATTGATTAAAAGTGCAAATTCGTAAGTCGTAACATTAATTAAATATGAAAAGTCACTTATTGAGAGAAGAAAATTAATAAGAAATAGGCAATGACATATAATTGGAAAGGAGAGAGACACTTTCATTAATGCGTTTAATATTTACATTTGTGAAGAGTCCTTGGTAAATATTTCCAAAATTACAAGGGTTAAATGAGGATAAGGAAGAATTGAAAAAAAAAATTATATTATCTTGAAAAGTTTTTTAAGATTTAGTGATCATTCTAATATTGATAGTCTTGATTTATTTTTTGAAATTAAAAGTATTGAGAAAAATATTAAGAGAAGAAATTAACACTCAAATCCAAATATACGCATTACTTATAGAATATTATTAACAATACCTAATGGTTGCTACTTCTAAAAGAAAAAATTTTCAAAATTAAAATTGGTTAAATCATATCTAAGATCAATAATGGTACAAAATAGATTGAGTGGATTAACCATCTTGTCAGTTGAATGTGAAATGTTAGAATTACTTTATTATAAATCTTTGATAAATTATTTTATAACTCAAAAAGTAGAAAATTAATATAAGGATTGATAATTTATATCACATAAGACTTCTAAATTTTTTTGCCTTAGGCCTTGAAATTTTTAAACAACCTTAGTATAAAACAACTGATAAAGTTATAATACATTGTATTAACTTGCGTTATTTAATTTAGCATGTCAAACAAGCCTTTAAGAAAGGAGCATTGCACCCTAAAAATTTATGTTTAAATTTAAAATCTAGCCCTAATATGAGAGAATTTGGCTTAAGTTCACCTTTATTGCACAAAACACATTACACCAAACTATATATTGGTTGGTTGATATGGTTTTCGTGCTATCAAGTGTTGTTTTTTGACTAGGCTCAAGGTCCAATCCAACCAACAATGTTCTGACTTTTGAACCATCGATCCTTCAACCTTCTACATAGAGGAAGACTTGTTATGACTAGGCCTCGGTCACGATGATGGAGACTTTGAGAAAACCTCCACAAAATTTCTATTATTGTTTTCCTTCGCGTTTCTTGCAAAAACCATAATACGAAAAAAGTAGAAAGGAGGAAGAAGGAATGGAGGAAGTACTTAAAATAGAAGAAAGATCAAAATGTGGGGGAAATACCAAAGGAAGTAAGGAATCAACGATGGAGAACGACAAAAAAACAACGGTTAGAATTCGTAAAAAAAGGGAGGGAAGTAGAGGTTTGAAGAATAAAAAGAAGGAAGGAAGGAATAGGTGAAGAAAAGGCAATATTTACAAACACATTTTATAAGGGTAAATTGACTTTTTCAACTCATAACCAAGGGTAAAAATAGTACCTCAAAAATTTAAATTGTCATGATTGTTACATGAAATCCTATGACAATTGTCATAACTATTGCGAGACTTAAGGATCAATGTTCTATCAAAAGTCAAAACACACAATGTGTCCCACTATCCAATGCATTACAACTTGGACAAAAATAAGGATACGTGACTATAACGACACTCTAAATCAAGACGTCCTTTACCTTGGAATAAGTTAAGACCTTGAAATTAAAGCTCAAACTCAACATACTCACATAAGGAGCATGTTGAGCTTGGGGTAACCATTCCAAACTAGATTCAAAGCCCAATACACCTGTTTGAGAGTGTTTTGGTACCTTGAACGGGGTGGACGCTCCAGGCGATTCCGGCGAGTGGCAGCACCTGGTTGTCACCTGCAAATACACTTTGATGCCTAAGTCAGTGTCTATAAGAGGTGAATAATAAGGCTTAGATCTATACCTGAAGGCATATAATGTCTTATATAGCGACAAGGTGGTAAGTTAGTTACCATGGGCCTTGGGCCACGTGACTAGGCCCAAAAACGGTCCAGAATAGTAGCCCCCGAAGTTGGTGGCTCGTGTTGACACGAGCACTGGCTTGTTCTTTAAGTCATGTGGCTTAGGCTTTCACTGCCACATTTGCTCTCTTTCTACAGAATGTTAGTTTAAAGCGAAAATTAAGTTTTGATGTTACCCGACTTCTCAGTTGAGCTGCCTCTTTTTGCTTTGCTTTTATACCTAAAATGAATTTCAATATATATATTTGTTACATTTTTTTTTCCTTTTTGTACCTGATGAGCCTTGTACATATCCGACGAGGTAGATGTCTTTCTATCCTAGCTGGAGCGATCTTCCTACCCTGGCTGGAGCGAATCCACGTGCAAAGGGTAGTTCGCATGGCCTCGTCTTCGATTTTAGCAATCTTCCTACCCCAACTGGAACGAATCCATGTACACGGGGTAGTTCGCATGGCCTTGTCTTTGATTTTAGCGATCTTTTTACCCTGGCTGGAGCAAGTCCACATACACAGGGTAGTTCACATGGCCTCGTCTTCAATTTTAGTGATCTTCCTACCCCGGCTGGAGCGAATCCATGTACACGGGGTAGTTCGCATGGCCTCGTCTTCGATTTTAGTGATCTTCCTACCCTAGTTGGAGCGAATCCACATACACGGGGTAGTTTGCATGGCTTTGTCTTCATTTTTAGTGATCTTTGTACCTCGGCTGGAACAAATCCACGTACACGAGGTAGTTCGCATGGCTTTGTCTTCATTTTTAGCAATCTTCCTATCCCGGCTAGAGCGAATCCACATACACGAGGTAGTTCGCATGGCTTGTATTTGGTCGCCTTTTCTTTATTTTTCCCTTTTGACCTACAAAATAATTGTAAATGGTTTTGTCCATGCTGTCCCTGAGGTTGGTCATGAGTCCGCCTTAGAAGGCACTATGTCAGTCCTACAAATTCTTTCAAACAAGAGCAAGACAAAGCAATCTTTATGTAATGATAATTATAAGAAAGCTTCTCGTGATTAAGCTGTGTTTACAATACCATTTTATAGTCTCTGCCACCACTGAACTCTTCTTTAAAAGAAACAACATGTGTGGATATGGCAATTAAATAATGACATGACCTAACTTCCAACATGTTTAGGGATCATGTACTATGGCATACCATAATAGCATATATATTATCACGCTTTAAAATTAAATATGATATAAAATTCAAGTGCATGCATTATCATTTTTCAGGAAAGAGTTCGAATATTATTTTATTATATTTTCCAAGGCTTGTGTTAGATTTTAACGTATGCGGGCCCCGTGATGGAATGCATGTTCGTATAATAGCCTATATATTATTTTTATATGGCTAAGATTGCATATAAAAAAGTAGTTTAAAAGGAGAAAAGGCACTAACTTTCATTGTGGGACTTGCGCATGAAAGTGTGCATGCTGAACACGTTCGAGATTGGCAGCGAAAGGCTTACTAACTTGGTCAATCGGCAGCCGTACGTAGAGAGATGGAAGTCAGCCTTCCAACCTGGTGGTGACTTTACTCATCGGACCTTGGCGTCAAAGGTAGCGTGACGGAGCGCTAGAACATGTCGGATGTCGGTGCTCTATGCTAATGATCATTTGCTTATGCGACTCTGTCGAGTCTGTGTTGAACCAGGTTGGAGGTGAATCCTGGAGCCATTGTCGGCATGGGATATGGGAGTACCCCCGAGTTATACCCACACAATGTCGATGCTTTCATGTCGGTGACATTGGACCCCGGATTATTTATGATGGGATAGTGTGAAGAAGCAAGGCGACGTTGGCGAGGTTGGTGAAAGTCGGTTCTGACCTCCTCAAGCGTAGCAAGCAAGTCAGCATTTCGGGTAGCTCAAACTCGACCAAAATAGTGTTAAGTGCATAAAATCTCTATCTGTGCGTGAGTTTCCATGATAACATATGGTGACGAAAGATAATGGCATGGATAATATTCTCTTGCGTGATTAATATCATGTGGTGGTGTAGCATGGTGATATTTTATCATGATATGTTTAATTGCCATCCAAAAAAAGTTCAATAATTACCATATAAAAAGAGATAAGCCTCGTACCTTTATCGATTACGGGTTTTTAACCGAAGTACCAATTACTAACCTTCAAGGTTGGGCTTCCATTTATTGTCTCGATCTCGGTTTCCAAATTCATGCATACTGGTCTCATCATATGGAATGCATGTGATGACTGGGCGTCGAACAGATTGGTCTCGTCCCTTTCGTGATGTTGATCTTACATGTTATGGCTGTGATCTTACAAAAACCGACTTGAACGAGAAGTTCTGAATGTTCAACCTTAATTTCGAGCATATGTCTTGGCAACTTCGAAATCACAGCAGGCTTGTAGGGAGATCAAACCCTATCGTTTTACATGAGCAGATGCATTATCTAGCATGTCGAGGTGCTGCCAAGGGAAAAATCTCGGCTTGCACAGTGGTTGCCCGATTTCAACAACTTGCTTAGCCTATCCATGAAAACGGTCTGGCAACTTCGTAAGCGCGTGCCACTTCGATGTTCGAATGCTCACGTGAAGGTGAAGATGACGGCTAGAGTGATAAGACCCTGCTTGGCATTGTCGATTAAGAGTCCTTCCCAAGAATTGACTAGAACAAAACGCTTTGAACTTATCACGGAAAGCGGATAAGGTGTGAGCCAATACATTACCATTATGTGAGTGAGTTTCCAACCATGGGTCTTCGCCATGGATCCCAGCGGCCGATGCTTTCATCTCGGTGACGGCTTCAAAGCCTTTGCAAAATTTTAATGTCGGGCTTAACACAGCCAATCAATTTATGTGCAAAGCGTTGGTGGGTAGCTAGACCAAGTTGAAGTTGACTTTGCTGGAAAACTCACTTGATGACGCCGAGGTGGGTGTATGTTGGCATTGAAGCCCAGGTTCAAAAAACAAATCGAATGGGCTAGCTGCATGTCGGACTTGTCATTAGGACGGTTTGTGTAAGGTCTAAGTCAGAAATGAATCGAAATTGCGCGTGTTGAGCTGCAAGTCGAGGGTGACGTAAGTCGGGGTGATGCAAGTCGCCTTATTTGCATATCGGGATGTGAACATGTCGGTTTGCCATAGTTATGGTTACATTTTAAGCCATATTGGTGACAAATCCTTGGAGCAAGTATATCTTGGTGACAGTGCTAGGCTTCTTCAAATATATCTTGGTGTGTGTGCATCTTAGTCAATGACGGCTGATGAAGGCTTTGCGAAAGTCAAAGGTGACATCGGCGGTGAATGCTTCTTCAAATATATCTTGTCCCACCTACAAGAACGTTAACTTTAGAGAAAAACATTGAAGTCGATCTTTGAAGGTCGAAAGTGGAAACTAAATTGAAGAGCTGAACAATTAACAATGAAGACTTCAAAAATGGAGGAATCGAGAACTCCCTTTTTTGATCCTCTTTTCCATTCGCCTCTTGATTTTGTTTCTTGATTGCGCTTCTTCTTCGATGGTGGCTACCTTGCTGCCAGAATGCTTCTCAACGTCCACCGTGAAGAGAGAGATAGAAGAATGTTCTTTCCCACAGACAGCGCCAATGTTCGAGAGTGTTTTGGTACCTCGAACGGAGTGGACGTTCCAGGCAGTTCCGGCGAGTGGCAGCACCTGGTTGTCACTTACAAAGACACTCCGATGCCAAAGTCAGTATCTGTAAGAGGTGAATAATAAAGCTTAAATCTGTACCTGAAGGCATATAATGCCTTATATAGCGGCAAGGTGGTAAGTTAGTTACCATGGGCCTCAAGCCACGTGGCTAAGCCCAAAGAGGGTTTAGAACAACACCTAATAAGGCATCTTGGCCCAAATGGAAGACCAACCCAACTCGTCAAATGTTGACTGAAGTCAATGTTATCATCCAAGAACAAGGTTGCTATAATACACTTAGGTACAAAAGAGTGTACCTTGGCATGGAGTAAAGTGATAGCATCTTACTCCATAATAGGCTAATATTATCTTTTAGAGGCCTTGGTCCTTGTACAGGGAATCACTAATATTATACAATCACTCTGGTGAAATCGTTACTAATTTGACGTTGGAATGCCTTTTATAGATACCCAATCTCTACTTGCTTCATCTCAATCACATCAAAGAGGAGAGCATCCATCCATACACTTTGAACCTCGGTCAATGAAAGATTTACCTCAATCCAAGCTGTTTTAAAATTTGGTCAAAATTAACCTTTCACACCTCAAACACAACTAAGTGTTAAGGAAAATATTTGGAATGTAGCTTCTGAATGTATTTTCTGTTGGAATTTTATTCACAACGTAAGTCAAAGATTGAACGATGATGGATATAGGGACAAGTTAGATGTTCAGCAATGTGCATGAAATGATGTACTGTGCTAATGAAACGTGCGATTTAATTTGATCAAGATCTGTAGGAACTTCCCAATAAAGGCTATAGACCCGTGACATTATCTCTTGTGTCATCACTCATCACGCTGTATCTGCCTAAGTTATGCTCATGGCTTCACCAGCATGGAGATGGTGAGGTCAGCAGTGTGGCCACAATTCATTAGCCTTTGCTTCCTTACTCTCAGCAATAATTGTCAACGCTATATTTTGCCACCCTTTTTCTAATGCTACTTTACTTTATTAATTTTACTAATGTGGTCTGCCTTTGTCTTTTTATTTTAGCAAGATAAATAAATAAATAAATAAATAAAATAAAAGCCAAGAAGCATGTCGTATACTCTATCTGCCAAATACAGGGCTCAGAAAAAGCAGGAGGCATTTGACCACAAAAGGCCAAAATTAGGAGTAAAACAAAATAAAGCTGAAAATGAAAACAAGCACAATGAGAGGGGGAAAACTTTCAAGGGATGAACAATAAAGTAAAGGAATCCACGCTGTCCCTCTGCTCATAGAAAAATCAGTTGAATAATTTGACCAATATCAAAATCTGAAAATGGAAGAGAAATTGGAAGTATCAAGGAAGGGATTTACAAAGGAATTGTGAATCTTACTTGAACTTTTTACTATTTTTTTTATCTAAAACCCTTTATATCTGAGAGTATACTAGGTTCCAACTAATTCTAGTTGTGAACCAATTTAAAGAGACAAAGTTTTCTCATGGCCTATTTTTGTCATTTACAAGATTCAAACATGAGATATTGAGACTTTAAGGAAAATTAAGTTCCTCGCCACTTAGACCAATAAGTATTGGTGATTTTTTGTTCTTTGTTTTGGCTCTTAAAATACCTACAATGAACCAAAAAAGGGGGGCGAGTCACTGCATTAGGATGAAAAGGGAAGCTATATATTTAGAAAAGCGGTAGGTTCCTTGTCTTAAATTCTGCTAATTCTTCCTCATATGTTAGATAGATAGATAGATATAGAGAAGGTCTCAGTGAATATTCATGCTTGATTTCCATTTGAAAATCTTTGACTGCCCTGCAAGTACAAAAATTTAGTCATAGCACAGCCTTCTGTGATAACATATAATAATAGCATTACACGAACAACCCACCATCGATAGCAACTCCAAAAAACAGAATACCAAATAACACAAGGCTAAAATCACAGTTCCAAAGCCAGCATCATGATTACAGAACCAAATATTAATTAGGATGGAACAAAACTTCATGCCTTTTGCCATTGATCAAATAATATGAAAAAGTTTTCTCTAATTAACATTTAGCTATGATTAATGAATCTACATCAGTAAATAATAATACAACAAAGAAACAGACATCATATAGTATGTCAGCAGTCTCTTCATCATATATTAAGTTCTACAACTTAATTCCTTTAAGGAGTGGATCCAAGAATCATCTACCAACTACTACAAATTAAGGTTTCTGCAACTCATTTTGTAGCCTAAGAATGCACAGGCATCGTAGTTGCATCATTTTGGCCTGTGGCTCCATATGGCATGATGCACAACAGGTATCATCTTAATTAGTGAATTAAATACCATAATCATAAATGTAACAAGATAATGAAAGGAATACATACACCACTTTTTTTTAAGGTTAACTTTGACAACTTATTAATGTTGTTCTAGCTGTCTAAGATCACGAACTACAATCAATTACGAACTCATGAACATATATGATTACGAATAAATTAAATGTGAGATGTGTGAAATCATATTGTCCTTAAGGACTTATCCGTATAGTGCGCAAGTCTGCCAAGATATTGCCAAGATATAACAGGTTCTTTTCCACAATAATTAAGACAACAGAACTAGCAAGTTTTTAGTGAAAATAACCTAGAGAGTCACACAAGAGAAGTAAGAGAAGATGTGGACGAGAAGACTCTATCTAGAAAACCTTTGGAAAAAAGATATTTATAAAGAAAAATTAGGAGTTCAAAAACTACCTCAACCTACTAAGTCCTGAGATAAGACCAAGTCAAAGAGACCCAGTCAAATTTGAGATAAGCACTAAATTAATTTAAGATAATTTTTTAAAATTTAATTAAACAAAAAGTTAACTTTTTGAAATATCAACAAATATACAACAATTAATCCTACCTATTTAATAATATATAGTTGAATTATCCAAATTTTCATAAAAAAAAATTGTATCAGATTGAAAATTGTAAAGCTTTAAAATTGATTTACTTGATTAATTTAGTTTCGACAGATTTTTAATCTTATGATACTTATCAAAAGTCACTTAAGCCCTGACGGTTTGGTGATTTAAGTTTCATAGAATTAATTTGAAAATAAAAAATAGTTAAATTTAAGAGTTTAATAGATATATATTATCAATGTAAAAGATTTTATATTGTTAATCAATTAAAAATCAGTTTTTGTGTGATTTTTAAGGTGGTTATTATCAAAGTTAATAAACTTACCACACATGATGGTTTGCGATTGAATGATAGTATAGTGCATATCCTTTTTACACTAAATTTAAATTCACTTCAATCAAATAACATAAATTAAGTTGTGATAATTCATTTTTTATGAAGTGTTTTTTAAGGAACGCGTGAGTTACGATAGCTTAATGATTCAATTTTTCCTGTTAATTTAACAAAAAATAAAAATGACAAAAATTAATATATATTGTTTCATGTAAAAAAAAAGTTTTAATTTATATGCACGGTTAGTGTAAAAAAATTTACACAATCAACCAATCAAAAATCATGATAAATATGACTTTTAAGGTAATTATTGTAAAAATAGACAAAGTTACCATACATATCAATTTGTGAGTACCTACTAGGGTCAGTCTAGTAATAGAGGAGTTGAGACAATATGCATGATGTCATAGGTTCTAATTTTAGTGTGACCATTATACACACACACAAAAAATTAATTTGTGATTGGACAATATAGTAAAAGCTCTCTACACTGTAAATACATGGACTATTTTCTCTTAAAAAAAAATATTTAATTTAACTATTTTGTATAACTTGTTAATTCTGTGATTCAATCCGCATCAGATGATTCAAAATTTGCCATTTTAATCAGAACGGGAAATCCTTATTTTATTTTTAATTTTATTATTTATTATTAAATTAATCAGTTCATGACTTTAACCTTTTTTCTTTACATCGAGAAATACATCAGACTCGATATTATTGTGTCAAGCAAATAATTAAGTACTTTCTTTCATTCATTTACTTTATTTCAAAGCTAAAATTTTCATCTTTTTCTTTCTTTTACAAAAGAGTAAAATAAATATTAAAAGTTATTAAGTTTGCAAAATTCACTCAAGGCATATATGTATTAGGATGACACGAAATTAAGTTTCTATCATTTTCTAGACACAAATGGAGTTCCAAACAGATTTTCCTATACCATTTTCTTTTAATATGAATGAAAGGGATTTTTAACATTTTTTCTAATATGAAAAAAAAAAATTGACCACAACATTATTTTCTCATCTTTTTCTTAAATATTTTTCGTGGCTGCTTGGATCTCCTTGTCCTGACAACAATCTTTGAATGTTGTCCTAAAACTCCATTGACTGCTTTAAGATAGTTGTTACAGTCATGGTCTCTTAAAACTGTGCCATCTGAGCCATATGCTATTGGACTGCTTAGTGTTTCAAGGGGGTGTGGTTGATTCAGGAAGGATCTGAGGACAATGGGAGAGTATCCACATCTGCTATTGTCCAAAGCATAGAAACCACTTCCTGATGGGAGTAAAGGATGTGGAGGAGATGTTTTCTCATCTGGTTGGAGAATGAATATTTTACCCAATGGTGAGTACAATAGTTTCTGCAAAACAAAACAAAACAAAACAAATAATTAAGAAAATCTAGCAGTTGTACTTTATTTACACTGTAGGTTCACTGTAAGTTTCTAGTTTTTGTCACGAGAGAAATGTTAGCAACATATCCTCTAATATACTCTTTTGAGCACATCTTTTATTATTGACTAAAATCTATTAGAAATCACAAAATTTTATGGGTCTTAGTCTCACTTATGATTTTATAGTTTTAATAAGTTTTAACTAATAGTAGAGAATAAACACGCAAATATGTAATATGAACCTTGTCAGCAAAATGATGTATGAATCTGAGTTTGTCATGAGAGTTATAGAAGAACTGACACCCTAATGTAGTAATGTTGCTTACATTTTTTATCAGACAAGGATGGGACCCAAATGAGCCATATAAGCGCTTCAGGACAGTTATAACATGGTTAGGGAAACTGCATGAGAAGACCCTGGGAACAATATCTCTATGCATCATAATACAGTGAATGTAGCTCTCATCCAGGCCTAGCTCATTGAGTAATTTTTGGCCTCCACATAACACAAATGGCGAACCAAAAGCCACTACTGGCCGAAGAGTTGAGGGGCTGACAACCTTCCTTGTTAGTAGCATCAAATAGACCAAAAGAGAGAGACTACCCCCAAGGGAGTGGCCAGTGAATTGAAGCTTTGCTCTATCCCCATGTTTCTTCAAATGGTCCATTATTTCTGGCATGAATTGCTCATATATTCCCTTGGCAGCTTCATATATTCCACTGTGAACAAGTACATCTGTGCCCTGTAAAAGAATAGATATAGAGGACTTTCGGTAAATTTCTTACTAAATCAAGTTATCAACATTTGAAACTCGAAGGTGCACAGTGAATGAAGGTCTCTCCTTAACATAAGAATTATTCTTACCTCAAATGTGGTAGGCTCAAAATAGAGGTTTGCTTGCCAAGATGCCACGGAATAAGATCCCTGCAACATAAAACAAATTGCAAGTAAAACCTCATAGATATGCTAGGATTCAGTAAACACCTAAAAGTGAATGTGTTGACATATGCAGTTTCATGGCACTTCATGTTAGAGGTGTAATATAAGACCATTAATGTGTCTTCACCTAACAACTCAAGTTTTTGAGATTGTTAGCAAGGTTTTAAAAAACGGTCTGTGACCGCAATTTTGGCCGCAACATCAAGGTTTTGAAGTGTCTAAGACTTCAATTGTGGCTGCATCAATTGCACTTGTCTGTAATTTCCCACAATATCAAGAACTGAACACAACCGCAGTTTAAAACCTTGATGTTGGTTCAAGTCATGGTATCAGAGCCTCTATATAACATAAAACCATTCATGTATCTTTATCTAAAAGCCAAGTTATGAGATTGTTTGCTCGTGACATTGTGCAGGGTAGTTTTACCTGAATGACAAAGCATCGAGTGTGTGTGTTGGGATCATCACAAACAAACCATTCACAAGATGAGGAACGAAGTAACTGAAGGTCCATTGCAGTTCCTGCTGCAGCCACAACAGTCATTGTTAATGCTGCAACATTAACTGCAAAATTTGACTTGTAAACCTGTGGAGTTTCATCAGCCTCCTCAAGTGGCGAGTCTTCTCTTCCATTGAAATCCTCGTTGCCACTATGCTGCTGTGACTTAGAAGCAAGAGACGCAAGGTCCTTAGCACGTGATTTGACATAAGAGGCAGCTGAGGCAGTAATATCATAAGCAAGCTTGATTTGATGCTTCTGTTCATTATCATCACCTTTCTCTGAGCCATCTTGAGAGGCTACTGAGGCATCCACAGGCACACAAATGGAGTCCTGATCAAGTTTTGCTTTTATCTTAGTCACATCGCCTTTCTTTTCCAAAGACGATGTTACAAATTGAAGACCATAGTATCTCCCCAAGTCCTTAGCCTACAGATTAATTGGCAGGAGTTAGTTTTGTGTGTCTCTTTTAGGGATCATACATACATTGGATAGAGTTTAATTTCTATGCTTTGTTAGTGTAAAATTTTTATATTATCAACCAACTAAAAATCATGATAGATATGATTTTTAAAATAGTTATTATTTAAGTTAACAAATTTATTATATATTATAATTTGATGACAATGTAAAAACACTTTACAATATCTAAGGAACGAAGAGAGAAAAAAAAATCCAAAACCCCATTACTAAATCTACAGATCTTGACAAATAGTTGACAAAGTATCCAACCATTCTCTGCATACCTTGATCTGTGGTATGACATAAGCCATGTTGCACAGTAAAGCCAGCTTAGAGTATAGTTCGGTATCAGACCACGGAACTGGAACCAGAAATTTTGAGAATGAGTCACGATCACATGTCACTTCTTGTCCATCTTCCTCTTCTTCTTCTCTTTCCTCATAACCTGCCACACAAACATTGTCATCTTCATCACAATCACACTCATTATTGGTGTTGTGTTTGCATATTATATCTGGATCCATGCTCTCTTTAGGTAGGTTGCCTCTCCAGTATGTCTTAATTTCCATTAATCTCTGTACCCAGCTGGTTCTATTTATCATCTCTTCTGCACTGCTTTCCACCATGTTTTCCTTAACATTGATACCCTTCTGCCCCATGTTCATGTCCCTGCTCGTTTCTGGGTCAAGTAAGAAGGAGCGAAGTGGATTTGGAAGAATGGAAACTGAAAGTTGAAGTGGTAAAACTATTATGGAGTGGCTGTTTTTATGCTTTGGTTGCATTGATGTGGCTTGGATGCGGTTAAAGGAGTAACACACAAGATTGCTAGAGTAAGACCTCATGATTGCTGAATGGTTGCGTAAGCCTTTGTTGGAGAGTGGGTGGAGAAGAACTCTATTCTCTTTTGTGATTTCCATTGCTGCAGAGAAAGTTAAAGAGGTGGGAACTGCAGAATAGGCCATGGCTTGTAACTTCTATGTAAGTATGCAAGATCCTTCACTGCACTAGTCTCTGTAACACATAGATCATCATAAGTTCAGAACTCAATCTTTGATGTTTTCAAGTTTGGTTCTCGAATCTGAGACTATAGTTTAATATGTTGATATTAATCAGGCTAGTCCAAGGATCAAACTATCGAAACTCAAGCTTTAGACTCACCAACAAAAAATTATTTGCTATTAGTTTTATAAAGTAAAAAGCTACATATATTGACAAAAAGGCTTAATATATAATTCTTTTAGTTAAAATAAAAAAAATTCTTTCAAAGTTTGTTTTAGGCCTCACTCAAAATTGAGTCGGCCCTCATATTGATTTTGCAAGAAAACGTATTAGAATTGTTTGCTGTTTTCTACGAGAACCTACTTAAAGATGTTTCAAACATTTCGTAGTTAAATTAGTTTACCTATTAAAGCAAGCAACGCCTACATCAAGGTATAGACAAAAACATCCTATTATTGTCTGTTTGTGTATCACTGCCAAAGCCAAGACATGGTTAGATTCGGGACCACGTTTAGAGAAAAACAACGACGATTAAAACCATTGCGTGGGGCATTAACTAACTTTGATCCAATAGACATTGAGTGACAACAAGATCATGACATTTTGAGATGCATACTCTTGGAAATTTCTACTGTTGGTAAAGATTTATTAAAAAATACAAAACTACGAGTGAGGTTTATTATAGGAGTGAAACCTACATAATTTTGTGATTTCAAACAAAATTTAGCTAATAGTAAAATGTGTGTTAAAGCCAATTTGTGAAATTGATGCACTTCGTATTCTCCATCAATTTTTTATCTAGTAAATGAAAAGCATATAACACGGGAGGTTGAATGCTCAAGTGCTTCATTACCTTATTTTTTATTAGTCACAACCTTAAGGCTAAGTGGACACAAAATAAATGACTTTGTAATAGGTAGGCCCAAGTTTTTCAGAACTAAAATATGGGCCTTCAATAGACCCAAGGCATTCCTCATCCAAGCAGTCAAAAGGTGTTGCAAATCAAAATAACAGGTCAACATAGGGTGGGGCCCATTAAAAACTCCACTAAATCCTAATCCATTGGAATGGTTAAACCATGCAAATGATAGGATCTCAGTTGTGCAAATAGTTGGCCTTGAGGCCCATCTCGCACTTCTTTTTTATTTTTTTTTCAAATTTATAGAATTCAACACGATGATGTTTCTCTCTGGTACGTGTCGGAAATTATGAACAAATTCCCTCCTCTCCCCTCAGCGGTGGAGCTAGATCAATTTAGTTGAAGTGACTAAATACATAAAATATCATTAAAGATATTTCTATCTTTTTATTGTTGTAAAATTTTACATGTTAGACAATTATCACTTTATAAATTCAAAATTTTGATAATAATTTAATATGTATGATCACATGTAGGATGTGGGATTAGTTAAAAATAAAAGTAAATCAAATTTCATAATTTTGTAGATACTTGCACACAAGTTTCTTAGATTGGAGCTGATTTGCTTAATTTGAAGGAGTAACTTTGATTGTATTGATGTTAACACAATTAGAAAATGTCATCAAGCCACACCACAATACAAGTATGTATAAAAAATTTACCAGTTCCCAAGTGATTTGAAACATAAAATTACTATTTGAAAGTTATGAATTGTAGTACTTATTTATATTTTTCTCTTAATATAAATTTCTTTATATTATTATTATATTGTAAATTTTTATCTATAAAAAACATAACTTATATATAGTGAAAATTTTATCAAATTAGATTGTAAAATTTTGTAAATTTTGACAAACCTCTTTCATTTTCCTTCATAAATTTTGATAAAACTTTTTGTCTTATATAAAAAATTTTGCATATAAAATAAAAATAATTAAATTGGGGGTGGTAGAGGTGGCTTTCATCCAACGTAGCTCCGCCCGTCTCCCTTCCTTGTGTTTATGAACTCAAACAGGTATTAAATATTATTGAAATAAATGTGAAAGCAGAAAAACAACTTGAAAATTTTAATGTCGAAAGCTTTCTTAACATGAGTAAAGAAAAATAATTAATCCAGCACAATATCGCTACTATTAGAAGTAGAAAAATAATGTTTCACACTTAATATAAGAGGATTTCGTAATCTCACCCAACAAAAATGATTTATAATATCAATCAGTTATTATTTTGAAAACCAAACCGGACTGGCTAGTTCGACTGGTTTGACCGGAAATCGATCTGTTAACTCTAAAAAATCGGACCATTTCAGAATCGGTGAAAACAAGTCAAGAGAACCGATCAAACTGGTCAAAAATCTATAAAAACCGATGCAGAAAATTGGTTTGAACCAGTGCTTTTCAAATTATTTTTTTTATTTTTTGAATTCAATCTAACATATTTTTAAGATAAATAAAACCACATATTTAGTAAGGATTATAAATAGGTGTAAAATAATATTTTATTTTAGTTTTTAGTGTTATAAAGTTATGATATTGTATTTATTTAATATTATTTTACATATTATTTATTTATTATTATTATTTTATTAATACCGGTTTGACCACTATTCAACTACGGTTGAACCATTAAATCTTGAACCAGTAGCTTGATCAGTTCAATGACCGGTTCAGTTTTAAAAAACATTCCAAATTGCAACAAAAACACCATTATTTATACGTGACATTATCTAGAGAACAATGAAGCTTATTCTCATTCAGACGATTAAATGAAACTATGCATGCCTACAAATCAACACCCAAGCACTTCATGCTATGAACATGTATGCATAGAATAATGTAGTGTTTTTATACAGAGAAAGCACAAACCACATTAAAACTTGCAATGCCAAATTATCTTCATATATTAATTATTATTAATGATAACATGATATAAAACGTTGTAAATTGTAATACGTACCGGGGAAACATGGTTAACCTAAACTCGTAAGCATGATGGTCCTGGTTACTAACCACTCGCCACTGCACTTCAAATCAAAACAGTGTTTATGAAGATACTATGGTCAATAACGAGGAAAATTCTGATGATATCTTAGTTTAATTTGATTGTTTTTTTATTCTTAAGATCACTAATCATATCAATAATAATTTGTTATCATCATTAGCTTTCTTAATTGTTGTAATAAAGACAATGATTTTTTAGTCTTTTCTAGTTACTGTAATTAAGAATATGATTTAGGCTTTTCTAATTACTCTAATTATGGAATCAATAAGATTTATGATTATCTTTTTTACTTATACTTTAATCATATATAAACCATTTATATAGACATGTGAATATTTAGTGTGAAAAATAATCTTTCTTTCCATCCCAATATGGTATCAAAATCATTTGGGCTTTGACTAAGAGTGCGTTTGACCCAACTTTTTTTTTTAAACTTATAAGTCACTTTTAAGTTAAAGTTAAAAAAAGAGCTTTAAAATTTAAGCTACAGCTGTTTGTATAATTTTTATTTTTTTCTTAAAAATTAATTTTAAGTTAAAAGTTATGCCACCCAATGAAGTAGCTTTAAAGGTTTCAATTCAACCTTGCAACTATTGGGAAAAAGCAAGCCCAACACTAGCACTGGGGAATCTTGTTTTGCTTCTAGTAATTTGCATTTCATTCCTCAAAAATCAGTTCCAACTCCAAACATTGCTCGCTTCCACTGGATGGATGCCAACAATCTTCATCATCTTTGCTTGCTCATTAGAGTCTGAGTCGCCCGTTATCGCATTTTGGTTGGGATGATGCTATGCTTGGTTTGATTTGATTTGATTGATTTCTTCTTCTTGTTTTTTACAATTTATGCTTCCAATAAGCACCATAGTAAAAGAATGCAAGAAGAACCAATTAGTTGTTTTGGGAAGAAAGAGATAAGTTTCTTTTTCTAGAGTTGTTGAAGTCCATTTGAGACTCACCACCTCTAGGACACCAGAACAACAACATAAAGCAATGTGATTGCGGGTGGGAACAACGAGAGCTGAAAAAGAAGAGAAGGGCAGAGGAAAAGAAAGGTAGAGAGGAAGGACTGAAGAGGGAGTTAAGCACGTATTTACTATAACACTATAACGAGAGGAGCTTGTTCTCAATAGTAGATATTTGATTATCTATTTTACACTATACTTTGTCCAGTTAGGTATGGAAGAGGGTACATTTTAAAATAAGATATGTGTAAGTTAAAGATAAGTTCCTCTTAGTAGCTTTTTAAAATGCTCCTTATTTTAAATTTTCCTTCTTTATTGAAAAGCTACTTTTATTTTTAAGAGCTTTTATTAAAAAGTGTTTGGCCTTGCTTTTACTTATAAGGAGAAATTAAGCTCAAAATAAGTTGGGTCAAACATACCCCAAGAATGAGTACTAATATAAGGAATTGCAAGTGTACATTATCGTTAAGTAATAAAATAAGTTGTATCCACGTAGGATTGTATGTTTAACTACCAATTTATCACAATTTAAATAAATTAAACAGAGAAAATTTATTTAGTACGTGAGAAAGATTCAATCACAATAAAAGGGAATAAATATGGAAATCAATCAATGAAATCGCAAGTAAACAAGAAGGGAATGCATCAATATCAAAGGAATTTCTAAGATTGAGTTTCACACAATGACGATTAACGAATTAATTTCTATTATCTAAATGCTCTTATTGCTCCAATTTTGAAGGTCATTCAACCTAGGGTAAGCAATGCTCCCTTTCAAGATATGAAGATCGTGCCCAATTATAATAAACCTTTACTTTTATGGTAGCGAGATTCAACTAAACCTTTGCATTCTTTGTTAATTCAATTATTTCTTGAAAGATTAAACTTACTTTCCTAATTTGATTCTTAAGTTGTTTTCCTATGGGTCTAACATTTAGGTTTACCTCTCAGTTCTTCCCTAAATGCCTAAGGTTATGAAAAAAAAAGTGATCAATCAATTCGCATAGAAAAGCTCAATAAGAAAAGAATCAAACAACAAGAATTCAATCTTCACACTTAGAAATATCAATTATATATCCATTAAATTATCAAAGACTACGCCTAATCCTAGAAATAAACAATGACTCAAACATAGCCATAGAGTAAAGAGCATGTTGCTGGCACAATGGAGGGTAAGCATGGTCTCCAATCTTAGTCATGACAAGGTGAGGAGAGAGCAGGTTGTTAGTGGAAACAAATTTGGCTTATCTCCATTTTTTACTTTCCTTCTCTTTTTTCTTTTGGTTCTAATTGGACTTTTTTCAATTGTAAGGCTTTAAGGTGTGTGGTCGTGGCTTTATGGTCATTCTATGGTAGAGCATGCGACAGAAGAAGTAGAGAATGAAGAGAAAGAGGTGGTATCGCAAGTGTACGGTATCGTCTAGTAATAAAATTATCGTTATTCCACAGAGACTATGTGTTTGACTTTATGAATATCACATTTTGATTGAAATTAAACTAGAAATGAACTATTTAAGGAAGGATTTGGATTTTAAGGTGAATTGAAAAAATTGGAAATCAAATTAGAATAAAAGCAAACAATTTAAATTGGGGAAATTTAATGATAAGAAGACTTTCAAGATTGAGGTTTGCATAATAATTTCCTATTAAACTAATCTCCTTACCTTAGTACTCTTAGTGGTTCTCTTTGAAATTGAATAAACCTAATGTAACCTTCGTTCCCTTTAAGGATACGAAGATGTATCTAATTGAATTGACCTTTATTTTCATCATAGCTATGTTTAATTAAACTCATTATTAAACTCATTATTAAACTCATTATGCTCTTTGTTAATTAATTGATTCTTTGAAGGATTAAACCTACTTTTGTGATTTAAAACATAAGTTCTTTTCCTATAGTTCTAACAATTAGGTTCACTTGTTAGTTCTTCCCTAAGTGTCTAAGATTATGAAAAATGGTGGTTAATCGCTTCACATAAATAAAATTGTTAGAGAAAGGATCAAGAGGAGAACTCAATAGAATACTAAGATAATTCAATTAAAACATCTATTAGTTATCAAGGGCTAGGCGCCAATCCAAGGGGAAAAAAGGACTACTCACACATAGGCATGGTACAACTCAAAGAAAAACAAAGAAGAGCATCAAACTAATCAATAATCATAAGAGAAGAAGAACAAATCCCTGATCCTAAGGTGTCTTGATACTCAAAGGTTTGGAACCTCCCAACATAACCTAAAAGGGGTATTTAAACTAATGGGCAAATAAAGGTTTGTGCCCAATTACAATTCAAACGTAAAAAAAAACAAAAAGTATAAGAGTAATGCTCACACCCTAGATGGTGTTTCACAAGCAAGGTGTGAACGTTGCTGTCTATATCAAACAAGCTTCAACCAACACCGTTCACACCCTAGATGGTGTTTCATGGGCTTGGTGTGATCCTTGCGACCATTGACAATCCAAAACGCATCTTCTTGGTTCCTTTTACCAATTCCTTGCATCTAACGCTCCTAGTTTAATCCAATGCCAACTCGGAGACTCAATAATGCTCCTTACTTAACCTTAGCTCAAGCTCCTTGCTCCAAAACTTGAGGAATGGCTACTCCAAAAACCAAAACAAATCTAAAACTGCAACAAGTCCAAAGAAATGAAAAACCAACGAAAGTAACTAAAAACTAAGCTATATGAATAAAAAAAATGTAAATTACTCTAAATAAAATGCTATACAAACATGATATGACATATGATGAATATATACCCACTAGGGTCAGCCTAATGGGGGAGTGGTTAATATGTATGAGGTCATAGATTCTAACCTCAGTATGACCATTGTACACAAAAAAAAAAAAAAAGGTGATGAATCAGAGAGTTGGAGTAGAAATTGATGATGAGGTGGTAGTAGACCAAGGGGATGGCTTAGAACCCGAATTTGATTATATGTGTGTTGAGTTGGATGTTGTTGTAATGGTATTTTCCTTTCTCGTTGAAATTGGAGCAAGGGTGAACGGGGAAGATGAGGTTAATAGTGACGGCCTCTACATCAGCTACACTGACGTTCTTATTGGACAACCTTTATTGACTTACACAAACAAGTTACGGATGACTCTCTTAGCAACAACCACAAAACCTTCGCTTGGTCAATGGTAAAATCAACATAAGCAACAACTTTTGGTCATCACTAATTTGCAAATTTCTTGTAATGAATACAAATATTCTAACATAAATATAACTTCAAATAAATTTATTGTGTTTAAATATGATTCTTAAAACCAATGGAGTTACAAAAGAAGGAGGAAAGCAAATTTTTAAAATCAAAGATGAAATGGCAGAAAGAGGATATTTTTAAGAAGTGTATGTGAAGGGAATGTTTGTGTGAAATAAATAATATGAAAGTATTAGAAAAAAAAACAAAGAAATAAAAAATATATAAATATTCAAAGCATATAATTTTCTTCTAATATTTTTTCTTTCTTTTATTTTGGATCATCATTTTCTCTTGTCATTATTACATATTTCAACTTTATCCATGAGTTTGTTCTAATGTTTCAAACTTTGTAATCCCTCTAACTCATCCATTTTTCTATTTTTCACTATTTTTTTTTCCTTTCATACATTAATGGATTATAGTTGACTATTAGATCTCTATTTTGCCCTTTGTTTCGTTTATGATGATAGTTTTTTGATTCATTTCCTTTTCTTTTTTTATTCATCGTTTATGATGATAGTTACTTACTTACAAGGTAACTATTTCTTTTTTCATTTTCTTCTCTATTTTATTTTCCTTTTAAATATTTAACACTTGTCTTACATTTAGTTTTAAATTACCACACCAAGCTGTTATATGAACATATTTTGTATATATTATCGTAGCATTTTTGTTATTGTCTTGATTTTTTTTGTTCTTTCTTTTTAATTTTTAATTTTAAGTTCTATTACTTTGTTTTAGTGAAGCGAATACTAAAAGATTTCTTATTAAATTGCTTTTGAAACTTGCTTCTCCCAATGTTAATTTGAAGACTAGCATAGATACACTATTTGAGATTTTTACATACCTCATAAGAAAACCAAAAGAGTACATAGTATGTGTACTGATAGTGTAAAAGTTTTTTACATTGACACAGTTATAAACTATCATGTATGGTAAGTTTGTTGACTTTTATAATAACTATTGTAAAAGTTATACCAACGATTATTTCTGATTAATTGATAGTGTAAAATTTTTTACATTGACAGTATATAGAAATTAAATTCAAACCAAAATCATATCTATAAAAAAAATAAGAAAACTTAATTCAAGTAGAAATATATGAAACAAGAAAAGAAAAAAGATACTCATACAAGATGAATTATAGATTGAAACTATGAAAACATAAAAGTTCATTAAAAAAGAAAAAAACATTAATAATGTAAGGAAAAAAACTAACCCATAAAGATAATCATTATCAACAAATTATCTTGAATATAGTTAAAAAAATTAAGGAAAATAAATAAATAAAGGGTATACGATAATCGATAAGATATAAGGATATGAAATTGAAAATTTTAAATTTGATTGCAAATAGAAAACATGTTGCAGAAAATTAAAATTACCTTTGCTGTTAAATTCGAACTTGTCTTGAAACCTAAGTGTATAGGATTGAAATTCTTCTTGATACGTTTCACTCTCTCGAAACTTATTCACTACTCTATTAAATTATGAAAGTTCCTCCATGTATTTTTTTATTTTTTTTTCACTAAACAATGTCATCCGCAGAGCTACAAACCAAAACAAAAGTGGTCTCGTGTACATTGCCGATTTAATTCATACTCTAATTTTAATTTTAGATACCAAAAAATTGTGAACAACTAAGATAAAAATATTTCATAAAAAGGAAAAATAAATATAGTGGGTTACCTAAAATTTTAAACACAATACCCCTCTCTGCCTCCCAAAGAGGATGAAAATAAGAACATAAATGTGGACCATTACCATATTTGGGGAGAAACAAAATTTTGAACAAAGAAAGAGTTGAAAAAAAGAAGAAGACAGAAATAAGTCAAATTCATAGAAATAAAAGAAGATGAAGAAGAGATATAGTGAAATATGTGAGATGTAAACTAAGTTTCAATGTACTCTCTGTTTCCCAAAAGAAGATTCAATGAAAACACAAATGGATGACTACTTGGCTAGTTGGCTATCAATGAATAGGAAAAAAAAACCTTGGTGGAAGAATGAGGTTATAAGCAAAAAGAAGGAATGGAACGACTATAGTAATGTTTAAATTAGCCTTAATTATATTTTTAGTCCCCCAAATTTGATAAATGTATTTTTTTAGTCCCCCAAATTAAAAGTTAATCTTTTTAGTCCCTCAAATTTTAAAAATTCTTGTTTTGGTCCTTTTGTCCAAACGCAGTTAGTGAATCTATCACACAAAACCCACTTAGTAATGTTCCTATTAGTGAAAATATCACACCAAACTCAACTGATGTTGCATAGCTGATTCAATTTATTTTATAAATGATACTATAAGTGGTTCTAAAGGACTAAAATAATATTTTCCAAAAATTTGAGGGACTAGAGATTAATTTTTATTTTGGGGGACTAAAAAAATATATTTATCAAATTTGGGGAACTAAAAACATAATTAACCCTTTAAATTATCATTGGAATTTTGTTAGAGGATTTCTACTTTTAACATACTTTTAAAAGGGTCAGAACAGTACGCCAAACATACACTATATCATCAGATTAGTGATAAAATGTTTTGTGCATTCATAGAAGACAAATAATGAGACATATAACCTTGAAAATAAGAAGTTACAAGGGTAGGAAGAAAAAACTCAAATAAATGATTATCCATATGTCTTTTATGATGATTAAAAATCAACTACTATAATTAATGATTGGAAAATCAATTTAATGTGGTTGAAATATTAAAAATAAGATATTAAAATATAGTTTAATTTTGATATATTGTCTATATAAAAACTTTTACAATGTCAACTAATTATAAATCATCTTAAATATAATTTTTAGATCAATTTTTACAAAAGTCAACAACCTTATATATATGACAATCCATATGTAAAAAAAATTTACACTATCATTACATTCTAATTAAATTCTTTAAAATATAAATGACAAAATTACCTTCAATTTAAGCAGAAGAAAATGTCCCCAAACTATCTTATTTTTATATATAAATATTTATCTAATAGTAACTGGTTGCTATAAAAATTAATTCTAATTACAATTTAAGAAATTAAATCTCAAAGTTATCACTAAAAGAAAAAAAGACTTTACCTTATTATTATCCTAATCTAAAGATTAGTCTCACTTTTTTATTTGTGAAGATACCAACCGAAAATAAAAAAATATGTTACTAGTTTTATCGTCAAGACTGCCTACCCGTCAATGATTCGACATTTTAGGGCCATAGGAAGTCCAATTATGTACAGCACTTTTCAACATTACGCAAAAATTTTAGTTTTCTTCTTCTAAAGTCAGAGTCAGTCTAGTGCCATATTCACTTATCCTATAGATTCTATAAACAAGCTTTTTTGTCAGTACATTATCTTCAGTCAGTCAAAGACTTGGTTACTATTAACTTTTTCTGTTGACTCATATTTCTTGTAAAAGACAAACAATACAAGAACCTACTTTGGATAAATCCAACCGAAAGCTAGTTAACTAAAGTACTAATATACCCTTTAAAGCAGTTAGATTGTTCTAGTGGAAAAAATTTTCAAATGGCAATAAGAGAAAACAACAAACTCAGAGCACGCTAGCTAGGAATCTCCGGAAGGATTACCCTTGATAGCTAAGTATGTACCCTAAATAGTTCAAAAGAAGAGCTAAATTTCCTGTGCGCTATCATGAGATCTATGATATAATTGACTACGGATTTTGCAAAATGATCCTAACAAAAGCCAACACCTTTGAACTTCTCATATTTGATGTGACTATATTGTTACACGCCTTGAATACTTTGTAAATATTGATTAATTTTATGCAACTAAAGCACGAAATAGGAGGTGGTCCAATAACTTTTGCAGTTAAGATAAGGATTTGAGTTCTTACCGGACACTTTTTTTCTGCAAAAGGGTCCCTATCCAAATTTGTTGATAAATTATTGGTCTTCCCACCCTTTCCTCCTTGTCTTTTTCTCTAATAGATCTATGGTAAAAACTAAAAAGTAGCTTTAATTTGTTATTATCACTACAAATTAAACCTTATTTGCCAAGGATAAACCTTTGATATTAATCCAAAAAGGTTGATAGGGAATTTGACAAAGCCAATTTGAATTTTCTTATATACTCACATGCATGAGTTTGGCCGCATGCATTGCTATCCTTTTCATCATTTTATATTCTCTTGCTAAGATATAGACGAATGAATCTAATTAAAACTTAAAAAACCCGAAATGTCAATTTGGAGTATGAACATTACTAACAACTTAGTGTTCCGTGCTAGATTGTGCTAAATTTCTTGTTATAAACGAATAAAAGAATCAACTTTCCTCTAACATACTACATACAGAGCAATTTCTTGAGCAAGTATCCACCCATTATAAAAACAGGATAAAAACTCTCAAGTATGAATCTTCTCCCACGCATGGCTCATGGGTAGGGTGCAATTTAAAGAATAAAGTATAATTCGATAATGTTTGGGACCAAATTTGTTGAAATTTGTTAAACGTACACATATATTTAGAGAAACTAAATCAATTATTAATTAATTTTTCAATTAACGGTTATCATGATGTAACCTTCTAAAATACATCAAGCACTTATACATAAACCAAATTCATAATACCACTTCTAATTTGATCGTTAGACTGTCTTTGGTAGATACAATAAGGACATTACACAAACTTTGTTTTCTTCGTAAATTTCCTATTTGGAATTCAGGATATCTTTTCAGTCCAGTTTGGCCCCGCCCCAGAAGAAATCATTCTCCTAAAATAAGATTTTGCAAAAAAAACAATTAGGGAAATAATGTTTCCCTTTTTCTGTTCTTTTTTGGTAGCTGTAACGTCTTGTGTTGAATGAAATTAATATCCCCTTCAAGTACATTAAAGATAAAAAGGCATCTCGCAAACCACGGCAAGAAAAGACAGGCTCTTAAAAAAGGTATGAATAATAATTCTGCTTGAAAATAAAAGAAGAATAAAACTTAGATGCAATTTTATATGTAATTTTAGTATTATTTTTTAATTAGAATTACAATTTTATTTCGATAGTTTGCGTAATGCAAATTTTTATTAAATGTTAACGCAAATTACTGTAAAACTCTAATTCTAATGAAAAAAGAATACCAAAAATACTTATAAAATTACATATAAATTTTGTACATAAAAGAAAACACCCTTTTATTACTCCTCAATCTATTCTAGAAACTGCAATTCATCCAGTTTTGTATATGATCCAATAAAATCGTTCCACTTTGGTTTAGGCTAGTGGCATAAAGAAAGCACGTACTATAGCATTATTTTGTCGCAAACAAAAGAACTTGAATTGTCCAATGGGATTACATCAGATACCCTTTACATGAGATAAATTGGCCTGTGTTTTCTCCGAAGCTTGCACAGCAATGAATTTGTGTTGTGCTTTTGTTGGAACACTTGTCAGTTCTTATTTGGAACCCCCAATAAAAATCCTGTAACTTGCAACGTTAAATTTTCGTTTGGATCTTTTCAGGAGCATTAATTGAGTGGAAACATAGTTTCATTATGTGTAGCAATTTGGTTAACTCTGAATTTCTATTGGGCGCATGCCCACCTAACGTAAGACATGGGTTTGCAAAAGGTTGGGCCAAATTATTAACCCAGTAAGTAAAGTTTGAAATGATAGCAATCAATTAATCTCTCTCTATAGTTGAAAGTTGGAGTTGTGGGAAGGGTAGTTGGTCGTGGACCATTATGGATATGGTCATATTCTTAATCGCTAATTTGTCCCGACCTTTTGCAAACGTATGTCCTACGTTAGGTGGGCATGACAATCGTACTCTTTTGAGATGTAAACGTGTGGTCTACACAGTCACGAAGATATATCCTAAGCCGTGAAACTCGCATGGCTTTTGTCTTCAATACAAAATAATTAATTAAATACTAATTTTAATTTTTAAAAACATATAAATATAATTTTTATTTAAATAACAATAAATTAATTATTTATAAAAGTGATGTCCTATATGAATATGGACTCCGAGAGCTTTTATTTTGAAGAAATTAATATAAACTTATAAAGGTGCTAAAAAAATTATAAAGGATTACATTTGTGATATTTGATTCTTTGGCTAAATCAATTAAGTATTTTACACAAAAGGCTTATGTGCAAATGTTAGATATCTCTCTCTATTAATTTTTATTTGGTCTCACTAATTTCATGTTTAGCCAAAGAAATATATACACAAAACATGCGTATGACTTTGTCATGTGAAACTTGAACATTAAAGGATCTATTCTCATCTTTCTACTTACTAATTTTTAGTTTTTGTTAACAACTACCTTCAGAACATTAGTTAAAGAATCAATAAATAGAAGAGTTTAATGATCATGCACTGTCAGAGTAAAAAGTTTTACATTGTCATCCAATCAGAAATCATAGTTAATATGATTTTTAAAGTATTTATTATAAAAGTCAACAAACTTACAATAAATGGTGGTTTGTAATTGGATGACAGTGCAAAGCTACTTTACACTGTCAATGCATGACTATTAAACTCCAAATAGAAATGTTTTATTAAAAATTATGGTGAGTGTGCATTGATATCATTTTTCTATAAAAACTTTTCACTTTAATTTCTTAACCGATAATCCTTATTCTTTAATTTTTATAGTCTCAATTATTTAATGTCTATTAAGAGAGATATAAATCTTGCAAATAATCTTGTCTTGTGAACTTTAAATATGAAAAAAAAAAATCTATTTTCATCTCTCCAGTTAATTTGTATAAGTTCCCACTTATTTAATATTTACTAAAAAATAAATACATTCAAAACTTACATATAATTTTATCATATGAAATTTGAATATAAGAGGACACATTTTATGAAGTTTATTACAATGGATATTTAATCTTTTTGGAAGGGGATATATAGTTGGAATTAGGCTATTAAAATGCCCTTTATGTGGGCAATGACATAGGTGGGGTGAAGGTGATAGTGGTGATAGGGTGGTGGTGACAATAATGGAGATGAAAATGCCAACAATAATAATAATGGTGACACAGAGGTAGCAATGAAGGTATTAGCAGTGTCAACAAAATAAAGAAAGTAATTATTCTTAGCGACTAATAAACATACTTGTAAACAAATTGATTGCTAAACACATCACTAAATAACATGTGTTTTCAAGTCATTTTTTTTATATAACAACCATCTTTGTGACTTGGACTTTCGTTTTTGTACTAGTGTTTTCCAAATTAGTGGCTAACTTGATGACAGTCGCTAAAATGCATCCTATTGTTGTGTTGTTTAACAACAAAAACATTAACGTTAGTGATTGATATATTGTCAATTGCTAAATCCTAACATTTGTGCTTTTTATGATAGCTTTATAATGACCAGATTGGCAATTGTTTTTATATTAAGTAATTTACAATCATCTTAGTGATTGATATATTCAATCACTAAGCCGTAATTAGTAATTATATACACGACACCTTTTTCTCTTTTCATTTTCCCTTTCTCCCTACCTCTCTACATGAGGTTTCTCCCTACCTCTCTGCATGTGTCATTGTCCTCTATCACCTTTCTTTGTCCCTTTGTCTATACTAGATGCCTTTCTTCCTCTATCGCCCCTCTATCTCCTAATTATTTGTCTACCAACTATGTTGAACAAAGTGTTTATAAAAAATTGTCTAGGTATGACTTTATTTTAAATTTTGTCATCTAAACATATAGGCATCATTATTGTGATCGTTAAAAGAGTTTTTTTAGAAAATGTCATCACTTTTGTCATTTAAGGATTCTCACATTAATTTAATTTTTTAATAATATAAATTATAAAATTAATTTGTTCTTCTAATCAGGCAAAACGTCTTAAATTTTATTTTAAATTTTGTCATCTAAAAATATAGGCATCATTACTTTGATCGTTAAAAGAGTTTTTTTTAGAAAATGTCATCACTTTTGTCATTTAAGGATCTTTACACTGATTTTATTTTTTAACAATGTAAATTATAAACTTAATAAGTTCTTTTAATCAAGCAAAACGTCTTAAAATTAGTTCTAAAATTAAAATTCCGTTATGCACTTATACTATTTTTTTCCTTAATTTGAAAAGAATTAATTTATAGATTATTTTTATTAGTTTCACACTTTCTCAAAATACTTTTTCTACTCTTTTACGTTACTTTTTTTTTAGAGACTACATGTATTATTTATTAAAGGCAATCCTGCTCAAACTAGGTAGGACTATTATGAGCGACAAAGTTCTTCTTTCAAATATCTAGCGCAGCTACATGCCCAGGACTTGAACTTGAGACCATTGGCTAAGTTAGAACAACCTCCCGCTAGTTGATCTACACGCTCGATAGTCTCTTTTATGTTACTTAATCTGTTTATAATTTTATTTTATATCACGAAACCCCTTTCAAGACTATAGTTGTAGATTGAAACCGTTGTTAATAAGTATAAGATTTGCTACTAAAATTAATTAAAAAAAACGTCACTATAACATACAAGAGGGTTAACTGTTAAGGAAAAAAATGTAAGGGGATTAAAACAATATTTTGGAAAAGTATGCAATTATATTGGGACAAAATATATTTTACCTTTTTTATCTTATATTTTTTTAATGACGAGATCAAATATGAATTTTATCATTTCTTTTCAATAAATATTCAATTTCAAATTAAAAGTGAAATAAATCATGTATGATACATTATTTTATTATTTAGGATACAATCATTTTATTATTTATGTTAAAATCATTTACTCAAATATATAATTTTCTAAATCAAATTAAAGGCGTGATTTTAAACAATAATCAAAATTAAATATTTAGAAGAAGAGTTTTGTCCAAAGTTGGACTAGAGCCTAGGTCAGAGGAACCCACTAGGGTTGGCCTAGTGGTCGGGGATTGGGATATTATACATGAAATTATAAGTTCTAACCTCAGTGCGACTATTGTACACACATACAAAAAAGAACCTAGGCTAGAGGGGTGACGACCTAGGACCCAAGGGTGAATAGCTCCCCCCCCCCCCCCCCCCCCCCCCCCCCCCCAAAAAAATAGATAACTTTGAAGAGGAATTTTTTTAAATAATTTGCATATCCATTTTCTTGATTTCTTAATGGGAATAAATTATGGTGTAAGTTTTCAAAATTCAATGCTTTTAAATTCTTAATTTTGTAGTATTTTTAATTTTTTATCTTGCTAATCGTTCTGCTATAGTGAATCACATAGTTTTTCTTTTTCTTATGTTGTAAAAATTAAGTTTGATGATTAACTCATCAGTTACTCTATCCTATCTCTATATTTTTAAAGGAATAAAGAATTATACAACTTGATAATTATGTTTATGTACCTTTACTCAAATACTTATTAAAAACTTATCTTTAATTAAATGTATTTTTCATGAATAAGTATAAGTTATGTGATAATTTTACAAATATATAACAAATTATGTAAACACGAGTGCTATCATAAAGTTATGAATAAAAACATATATTTGTGTATAAGTTTGATTTGGGTTAGATTGAATTAGTTTTTAAAATCAAATCGGAAATTTGATTCAATCGGATAAAAGCTTTTTATTTTTTATTTTTTTTTGATTTGAATCGATTTATTAACATCTTTAAATATATGTTTATATTTTAGAATAGTTATATATAAGAGAGTCTTATTTATTGTTTCGCCCAAGATCCATAAAATGTCAGGATTAGCCTTGGTTTTATTATCTATAGTGGTCTTAACTGACTCAAGTAAGATTGTCTCTTGTAAATGATACATATAGTCTCAAACAAAAAAAAATGATAAGTAAAATAATTTATTTCAATCGTGTTTGGACAAAAGATTATTTCAAAAGTTTAAAGAATTTAAAACGTATGGAAATTTCATTACTTTAATTAAAATCCTTTCATCTTCAAATTTTTGTCTGGTTAAAATAATTTAAATTTCTCGTGTTTTAAAATCTTTGTTTAGATAAAACAATTCAATTCAAATAAATAGTTTAAAAATTAGAGAAGTTTGTAGAAAATTAAATGATTAATTGTACAACTTTCAATCGATAATCAATAACTACAAAAATCAAATATAAAGTATTTGACTTTCTGATTTCAACACCCTAATGTGCGACTATGAATACATCGTTTAACATAAAAAGTAAATATTGACAAGTTTTTATGATTAATAGAAGTGTAGACTTGAGACATGAATTTTCTGTAGTTACAACAGTAACTACACGAAATCCTAGCTATAAAAAATATATCATGTACATTCAATCTTAGAATCAATTGTAGCTTAAAATATTTAGACCCTTGGATGGTGACTATATGGTCCCGTAGTCACTTTTTAAATGCAAGAAATCCAAGTCGATCTGTAGAGTTGTATGTTATCATTTAAAAATATATTTACTAATGAATATAAACAAACAAAAAGATGGAAGAGAGAAGTGGAAGAGAGAGAAAAGGAGGGAGAATGAGGTACAGAAGAGTGAGAAACGGGGAGGAAGAGAAGGAGAGAAGCTAAGTGTAGAAGAGACAGAGAGCCAGAGGTACAAAACAAAAAATTATTACATAGTATAATATCACCATCACATGTTTATGGTCTCAATTAATATTTATGTAATATATAATTAAAATTTTTAATTTACAAAAAGGTATTAATAAAACTTGATTATATGTTATATAGAGATTAATTGAAATTACACAGTAATTAGATCATATAATAATAATTTATTGTACAAAAGACAGAAAAGGAGAGAGATGCAGAAGAAAGAGATAACGTACTAAAGTTTTAGGGTACGAAAATTCACAATGAGACTTATAAAAAGAAGAAATTTCCAAATTCTTTTCATTTTATGTTATTTAAAATTTCTTTATTTTCATTGAAAAAAGTTGTTATAAATTTTTAATCATTTTAAAAAAATAATTAAAATTCTCCATTCACGCTATTATTTTAAGTTAATCTTAAGCCTCCATCTTTAGAATAGGTGAATAGGGAGACCCGGACAGGGTGGGGATTCTTAGCCGTCCGAGCTCATGTTACGTTTGTGTTATGGCCCACCATTTATACCTATCTTTAGTGACTTCCTTAAAATATTGCCTCAAATGCTATTGACTTTATCACTTTAACATTGTGGAACTGAAAAAAAAAAAAAAATGCTTTATTTGGAGGTAGGAAATAGGACTGGAACATTGAACATGACTCAAATATCTTATATACCCCACTCAGGCAATGACAACATGGTCCTCTGCCTCTAGCTTTGGAACCCTAAGAACCAGCTACTAACCACGCATTATTGGACCTAGCCCAGCTGCAAATATTTCCACTTGGTGCCATAAAAAGAATCTATGGTACCCTCGCACTTTAGTTTTACTCAAGAGATAGGTCTATGTTCTCACAAGAATAAGGCGGCATCACGTGACGGTTGATCCATAGGACTGATTCTTTGAAACAAAATTTAATGCTTTGTATACGGTGCACTTGGATAGCATCTCGAAATAAGGAGGGGAAAATTAAACGGAAACAGAAAGGGGAAGAAAATCTATATTATTTGATGCACTAATTTGCATGGAAAGTATATATATATATATATATATATATATATATATATATATATATGTATATATTCTATTTCCCTTGAAATTCCGTAGCTGATGTATAGAATGATAATGGGTAATTTGATCTAATTGATAACGATCACAATCATATTCCACAAAAATGTGAATTTGAATCTTGTTGCCGATGTAAAGATCTTGTTAGTAAATAATTTGTAAGTATTTCTGTAATCATTCTTTGAACTTTTGGGCCTGTCCTGACTCTGGTAATATCTTTATCTAAATGTATATTTAAGATATTTTATACAAACTCATTTGTAGAGTAATGATTTTAATGTTAATAATCATACTTAATAAGTATTTATATATCTACAACTCCATATTTTACTTAGAATATGCTCTCTTTTTTAATTTTTTTAACAAATTAAAAAATAGGAATAAAGTTACTTTAATACTAAAACTAACAAGTTTCTAATGAATTGCATGAATACCCATAAATATAGGTAATGTATAGAAAGTATAGACATTTGAAATGTTTTATTACTTCGTAAACTCTCAAGAAATAATTTTATTGATCAAAAATAATTTTATTGTTAACCTATATATCCTATTGCCTAAGATTAAGAATAATGCTAGCAATTAGAGTTAGGTAAATAGATCAATTCGACCCTTTTAAGACTTGTCCGCATTTGTCTTCATTTTTAATGGGTTGGGCTAGATTGGTCTGCATAATAAATGACTTTTATTTTCTTGATTTGTATGTGCTCCCATTTGTGTTGTATTTAAATGGGCTGACATGACATGTGGACTAAAAATTAAAAAAAATGTAAAATTAAATGTAAAATAGAAAAATTAACTTAAATATATGAAAAAAATCTAAAATGTGATTTTCTTTAATTTTTCTTTTGTGAGTTATTACTTGTTAATAATGTATTAAATTTAATAATATGATAAACATATTAATAAAGCACAAATCAACTAATTAATAAAAAGTTCTAGTAACTAAAATGAGAGAGTAAAAAAGGAGGAAGAAAATGATATTACCACTTATCAATAACTAATATCATCAAATACTTTTAGTATACCAACCAAATATTAAAAATTTTAACAAAATAAACCAAGTATTAAAATTAATTTCTATTATTTTAAAAAATATATAGTGGTAGACACGTGGGTAACTTGTTAACTTGCATACCAAACATGTTAAGTGTGTGGGTTACGTAGATTCCCGCATTTTAAAAGAGCCACACTTCATAGGATCCACAACCCACATGAAACACATACTAAATGGACTGTTCGTAGGATGCAACCCATATACCTAACTCTACTAGCAACATAATACTCTTTTCAAAACTTTCTTTTATAATTGATTAAAAATCATGTAAATTTCACTAAATCATGTTTATCTTACTCCTAATTTAACATGATCTACATGAAATTCACTGAATAAAAAAGTATTTTGAAAACTGTTGAAATATTCTGTATTTATTATAATTATTATAGTTTATAGGCATGTAATCTTTGATTTAAAGGAGCTTGTATATCCTCTATTTATGTATAATTAATGTAATAAGCCTATATAATCTTAAGTTCGTTGTGTATTCAGACACACGGTTCCAGCTCAATATGTCTCTGTGTTCTTTCTCATTCAACATGGTATCTAGAGCCTGACAGAGGCATCTCGCAAACTGTGTGTGCCCGGTGGACCCACTGTCCCTGGAGATAAAAAATTTTGGCGAACCGTGTTCTTCTCTGGTTTGCCATTCAGATTGCCGACCTTCTTCTGGAGATTGTTTTCCATTTTTCGACATCTTTTCAGCCACCGTCGCTGCTCTGGCGACGTTTCCGACTGCCACCACCACCGTTGGGAGCGTCGTTCGCCGATCTTCTCGGCCCAGTTGACTATGACCCTCACCGGCTTACCACGTGCTCTCACGCGCGTCTACAGTGCTTCACCAAACAGCACCTGTCACCGGCACATGACAGAGCTTTTCCGGTAGCGTTTCCGGCACGGTGGTCACCCACTTAACATGACGCCACCCCCCGAGTCTCGTCTCCGTCCGATCACTTTTGAAGCACCCCCCCCCCCTCTTTTTGCCCTGCGCACTCACCACTGTTTGCTTCAGGTCTGTTTTGACGTTCTTTTACACTGCCATGGATCCCTCTGGTTCTTCTACACTACCTAAGGCAGACGCTACTATTTTTCCAAACTTTCCGCTCTCTATTGACAAATTAGACGGCACGAACTACTCCACTTGGGCCTTAGACATCACCTTATGGATTAGTGGTCTGGGCTACAAAGCCCACCTCACTAGTACTGTTGATTTTGTAATCATAGGTGAACGTGCACAATGGGAGAAGAATGACGCCCAATTATGTAGTATAATCAAGTCCACCTTCCACCCCTCCATCAAACCTATTTTTCGGCCGCACATCACATGTGAATCGATTTGGACTGAGACACGTGCTCTTTATACTAATGACACTCAGCACCTATATGGCGTTTGCCATAACTTGATGACCCACATTGCCCCTCAGCGTTTTGATGGCCCTATGTTTGCATATCTTGGGCGAGTTCATACTGTCTTGCATGATTTTAATGAACTCCTACCTCCCGCTGCCTCTAATTCAGTTGAGGCTAAGACAGAACTAGAGAACCGAAGTGCCTTTTTTATGACCCTTGCCTTGTACGAATTGCCGCCAGAGTATTCTGCTGCATGTGACCAAATTCTTAGGTCACCCACGACCCCTACGATGACATCCGCCTCTTCTGCACTCCTTCGGATTCCATCGAAGGTACCTATGGAGATTCCCGCTCCTACGATAGGTGATAGCTCTGCTCTTGCATCTTAGAGCATTTCTTTCGAATGCTTTTGGATTGGCACATTTCACTCCAAGAATCGTCACAAATGCGAGCATTGTCATCATCATGGGCATACCATTGATCGTTGCTGGAAGTTACATGCTAAATCCCCTTGTCCCACTAATGTGGCTCACACACCTACGACGGAGACCCCTCCGCCAACTGATCAACCTTAGGCCACCCCAGCCACTTATGAGGATTTTGTCAAGTGGTTTGAGACTCACCAGAACGCTGGCGCTACTGGTTCCGTTGTACACACTGGTAATTCTATTGCTTGTATATCTCAATCCCCTTCCTTGACTCCTTGGGTGCTTGACTTTGGTGCGTCTGACCATATCTCTAGTAATCGTTCCCTTTTCTCCTCCCTTTCTACCTCTGGCTATTTACCCACTATTACCTCTGCTAATGGTTCTCAAACATAGTCCCAAGGTATTGGCATCGCACATCCCCTTCCCTCTCTCACCGTTGAATCTATTTTATATGTCCCTCATTGCCCTTTTAACCTGTTCTCTGTTCATCGTCTCACCCAATCCCATGACTTTGTCATTACTTTCACTAAAAATTCTGTTACCTTGCAGGAATGGACCACAGGACGGATGATTGGCGTCGGATGTGAGTCTCATGGCCTCTATTATCTTTCCACGCCACCACAAGCTTGTTCTACAATAGTCTCTCTGATGACGATCCATACTTAGCTGGGACATCCTGGTTTACCGAAGCTTTAGAAGTTGGTACCCAGTCTCTCCAAATTATTTACTCTTCACTATGAGTCGTATTAGTTAGGGAAACACACTCGTACTTCGTTTCCCGATCGAGTTAATAAAAGGGATACGTCCTCATTTGCCTTAATTCATTCAGATGTTTAGGGTCCTTCTCGTGTTGTTACCCCATCTGGTTTTAGGTATTTTGTCATGTTCATAGATGATTTTTTGCGTTGTACGTGGTTTTGTTTAATGAAAAGTAGGTCTAAACTATTTTCCCTCTTTGAGAAGTTTTATCATGAAATAAAAACCCAGTTTGGTATTCCTATACGATCTCTTCGCAGTGATAACGCTTGCGAATATTTATCTCATCAGTTGTAGCAATTTATGGCGACAAAAGGGAATTCTTCATCAAACTTCCTGTGCCCACACCCTTCAACAAAACGGGGTGGCAGAACGCAAGAACAGACACCTCATTGAGACCACTCGGACTTTTCTCCTCCACGGTCATGTTCCCTCATGTTTTTGGGGTAATGTTGTACTCGCGGCCTGCTACCTCGTTAATTGCATGCCATCCTCTGTCTTACATGATCAAGTTCCCCATTCTGTACTTTTCCCTCACTCCCCACTCCATGTTCTTCCTCCTCGTGTCTTCGGCTCCACATGCTTTGTCCACAATCTCACTCTAGGCCTTGACAAACTCTCTGCAAGGTCCATCAAATGTGTCTTCTTGGGTTATTATCGATCGCAGAAAGGTTATCATTGCTTCTCTCCTACTCTTCAACAGTATTTCCTTTCTGCCGATGTGTTATTTTTTGAGTCTGTTCCTTATTTTGAGTCTGCTCCCTCTCCCTTCGACATGTTGTTTTCTATTCCTCCTGGTACCCCTGCTTTTGTCCCACTTCCATCTGGTTCTCCAGATGCCCCAATAGTGGATCCAGATGTTCTAAGAGAGCCCCGGGCCATGCGACCTCTTCAGACATATCAATGCTGCCAACACCCTACTGACAATACTACACCAGCACCTACGACGACTCATGACGATATAGTAGAGGCCATGCCAGACTCTTCCCCGGCGCCATCTTCTTTACCGGATTCGGGCTTGCCCCCTGATATTGATTGGCCCATTGCTTTTCGAAAAGGTATTCGTTCTACTCGCAACCCTTCTCCTCACTATATTAACCTTAGTTATTATCGTCTTTCTCCTTTGCATTATACTTGCCTCTCTTCTTTGTCTTCTGTGTCTATTCCTAACTCTCCAGGTCAAGCCTTATCTCACCCTGAGTGGCGGCAAGCAATGATTGATGAGATGTGTGTCCTTTAGAACAATGGTACCTGGGATTTGGTTCCTCTTCCCCTTGGCAAATCAGCTGTTGGGTGTCGTTGGCTATACACACTTAAAGTTGGCCCTGATGGAACCATCGATCGTTTCAAGGCATGTCTGGTGGCCAAAGGATACACCCAGGTGTATGGGCAAGACTACACTAATACTTTCTCTCTGGTCGCCAAGATGGCTTCTGTCTGCCTACTGTTCTCCATGGCTGCCATTTGCCATTGGCCTCTCTTCCAACTTGATATTAAAAATGCTTTCCTACATGGCGATCTTAACAAAGAGGTTTACATGGAGCAACCTCCAGGGTTTGTTGCTCAGGGGGAGTCCTTTACTATGGTCTGTCGGCTTCGTAGGTCCCTGTACGGACTTAAACAGTCCCCCCGAGCCTGGTTTGGCCGTTTTCATACTGTTGTACAGTAGTTTAGTATGACTCGCAATGAAGCCGACCACTTTGTCTTCTATCGCCATTCACCTCAGGGATGCATCTATCTCATTGTTTATGTGGATGACATTGTCATTACAGGTAGTAATTAACATGGCATTCTTCATCTGAAACAGTACCTCTCTCGACAGTTCCAGACTAAAGACCTTGGTAGGCTTCAGTATTTCCTAGGTATCGAAGTTGCTTAATCTAAGGATGGTTTAGTAATCTCTCAGAGGAAATACGCTATTGACATCCTGGAAGAAACTGGCCTATTGAAAGCTAAGCTAGTGGACACTCCTATGGATCCTAATGTCAGACTGCTACCTAATCAGGGGGAGCCCTTATCAAACCCTGGGAGATATAGGAGACTAGTTGGAAAGTTGAACTATCTCACAGTCACTCGTCCAGATATTGCCTTTGCTGTAAGTGTGGTAAGCCAGTTCTTGAACTCTCCTTGCTAAGACCATTGGGATACGGTAATTCGAATACTGAAATACATTAAGAGTTCTCCTGGTAAAGGCCTCATTTATGAAGACAAGGGACATACTCAGATAATTGGGTACTCAGATGTCGATTGGGCTGGCTCACCTAGTGACAGACAATCCACCTCTGGGTATTGTGTGTTGATTGGAGGAAACTTAATATCTTGGAAAAGTAAGAAGCAAAATGTTGTAGCAAGATCCAGTGTTAAAGCAAAATACAGGGCCATGACTTTAGTAACTTGTGAACTCATGTGGCTAAAGCAGCTTATCAGAGAACTCAAGTTTGAAGAGTCTACACAAATGGCATTGATTTGTGATAATCAAGTGGCTTTGCATATTGCATCTAATCCTGTCTTCCATGAAAGAACTAAGCATATTGAGGTTGATTGTCATTTCATCAGGGAGAAGATCGAGTCAGGAGACATTACAATGAGCTTCATCAACTCTAATGACCAGTTGGCGGATATCTTTACCAAGTCTTTGAGGGGACCAAGAATTGGCTATATCTATACCAAGCTGGGCACATATGATTTATATGCTCCAGCTTGAGGGAGAGTGTTGAAATATTTTGTATTTATTATAATTATTACAGTTTGTAGGCATGTAATCTTTGATTTAGAGGAAACTGTATATCCTCTATTTATGTATAATTAATGTAATAAGCCTATATAATCTTAAGTTCGTTGTGTATTCAGACACACGGTTCTAGCTCAATATGTCTCTGTGTTCTTTCTCATTCAACAAAACACAATTTGTTGTTAATATTTCTTTTATGCCTAATGTTAATCAAATAAATTTGAGATTGATTAAAGAAAATTAAGAAAGAAAAAATCTTATTATGTCAAATAACTAATTAAAAAGAAAAAAAAATTCCATGAACTATAATAAATAATATGTGTAATTGTAACCAAAAAATAATGTGTATAACTATGTATGCACTTATGAAAATTATCTTATTTTCAATAATGAGGAGTCGGATTATTTTAAAAGAGTGAATCAACTATGAAAAACAATAAGACAGACAATATTAATAAAAGTGCAACATTTAACTCAATTAAAAAATTTTCAAAGATATTTCTAATTTTATTTATAAAATGTAATAAATAAAACAATTTAAATAAATTCAAATCTAACATAATAAACTAATCAAATACAAAAAGATAAGAAAAATATACATGTGCCGTTAGAACATGGCTATACGCAAAATTACACGGGGTAACTATTCAAGTTCAGATCCAAATTCACTTGATGATTAAAGGCCATATGCATTGGATTTGGATTTACTACTTGTGATTACTCAAGTTCAGATCCAAATTCACTTGATGTACATCATATCTACTTAAGTAATATGTATGTGAGGAGTACTAATAATACCTTGTTTAACACATTTTATTATTGGTTAAAATTTATTAAAAATTATAAAATTATGAGTAAAGTTTATTAAATAAAAAGTAAGACAACGAAAATTTTGTTATTTTCAATAAATTTTAAAAAATTTCTCATATGCACAATTAATCATGGTAATTGTTCTTACTAATGCCTTGGAACTATTCAGTTGGAGAGCTTCAAGTCAATCCAATGGTAGCATGGAGTATCCACAAAGACTTTAAGAAGTCAGTCTCCAAAGTAGGAAAGCACAAATAGAAAGAGAACCTACTTATACCAAGTACACTCATTCTCCATTATCTTGGCAACTACCCAAATAGAAAAGTGCAGTAATTTTAAAGCAAAAACAAATTATTTGGTATTAACTAATTGATATACATGGTTAATTAATAATTAATTAATCGTTAACTATATATAAGAGCTGTAAACTTCAGACGTAGAAGTAACTGAGTTTTTAATTATTTTAATGCAGCAGGTGATAAGATCGACTTCGATTCTACAATTGGAATAGGATCTAAGCTGGTATTAACTTTGACATCCAATATGGTTTTTAAAATGAAGAGAGACAGTTGGATACGATACTAAAGTGATAGCAATTCCATTTTTCTTTATAGCAAATTTGTCGTGTTCTATCCACTTGTTCCAATAGCACGGGGTTGGACAAAAGTTGTCCCCCAAGTGACTGAGAAGAAAGGTCATTTCATTTTAGCAAAATGGACGGGAAGAATAAAACAAATAATTCTGAAGCCTTGGTCGGTGGATTCTATAAATTGAATTAATAAATGAACGGATTTAAAAATTTATGAGAGAAATTAAAATTCATCTTGGGAATACGTGGCTTTATAAAATTGTACATGCAAGTTTCTTGTAACATTTTATGGAAGGGTTTTGCGCCTTTTGGAATAAAATAACAGAAGAGTGTCTCTAAAAATGTCATTGAAGTTTTCTTTTCCCTTTTTCCTTTCAATTGATAAAAGGGACTACTATTTATAGATGAACATCATCTAATAGGCAGGCTAAGAATATAACCAGAACGGGCTATGGAATGAATAATTAGAGAAGAAAAAAAGTTTCACAACGTTGGAACTTCAACGGTCACCAATCTTCTCTTTCCTTTTATTATCCCATGGGTCCTTTTCCTTAACATTGAATTGGATACATCTTCCTAGCGCAAAGTTAGATTGGAAGGTATAGGATTTGCGTCAAATGCTTCAGTCCAAGATTTTTTTGCGAGAAAGATAAAGTTTTGAGATAAACATGGTGGGAGGGGGATACGGATAAAGGAGATTTCCAGCGAAATATTGTTGAAAATTACGCATGATCAGTTGAAATGTTGACCGGAGTTTTATCAGAAACTAAAAATTGAAATATTTGTTTGAATTTGAATTCTACACAAAATAACAAATTGAAATTTCATTTTTCAAAAGCATTGCGATAAGTCAAGAAAAGAAAAAACTTTGGTATGTTTTCATTTTTATTATAAATTTGACATATAATTTTGGGGTCATTTTATGGATTTTTTTTGTAGAAAATATTAAAAATTTAAATTTATTTTCGCAAAAAATGTTTTTACTCGAAGCAAAAGTAGTGTATGAAATGTTTCTGCCACGGGCATTTTCTTTCAAAAACTAAGATGCGTATTAAACTTTATTTTTTATACTTTTTTAAATTTATACAATTTTTTTAACACAACTATTGTATTTGCTTGTTAATATACAATTGATTAATGACTGGCTCTGGGTTTTCATAATATAATTTATGAAAATGTCAATGCGTTTGTTTCTTATGCTTCTGTTCTACGCATGCAACTGAAATTATATGGTTCTAATAAAAAAAAAATGTCCATTAATCCACCTTATATATTAAATGAGAACAATTATCTTGAACGAGAGCGTTTTTGCTATTATTTAATGAGAATGTTTTTAGCTGTTATTTTTCAATGAAAACATTTTTAGGAATTTTTTAACCTCTTATCTCTTTCAATATATTATTTTCAATATTTTTAGTTCTAAATTAAATTTTAAATTTTTTTAAAAGAAATTATCAATAACTAAAAATTAACAATGTATTACAATAATCATTTATTATAAATTTAAAATATATTCTATATTTCAAAAATTCATTTATTATAAATTTTAATTAAAATATAATTTATATATTTAGAAGTATTTATTTATTATAAAGTTAAGCAATAAAAAATAAATATTTATTTTATATAATGCACAAATTAAAATACTAGTATTTTACCATTACTAAAAGAATTTACATACTAATAAAAAAGTAGTTGTTAAGCTTGTTTTTATTGGTATTTTTTAATGAAAATTAATTTATAAGTGTAAATATTATGTACACACACACACACACACACACACACACACACACACACACACACACACACACACATATATATATATATATATATATATATTTAAAATATGATATATTAATATAAAATATTTTTTATATTAATGATATTATCCACTAATAATTATATTTTTATTTATCAATGTAGAAAATGTGCGTATATTTAGAACTAAGTATATGAGTTGTGGCTTGAGGACAGCTTGTTTAGCTTGCGATCCACGCAAGTCACAGACCTTATAAAGTCTATTTAGAATGTGGGTTTTTTTGTCCAATTTGCATAACTTGAAGGCGTAGTAGGTTTGGTATGTGGTTTAATGTGTTGACCCATAGATTATTGTATTTTTTGAATAAAAATTAATTTTATTAATTAGTTTATTTTATTATAATTTTTATTAAAAATTTAATATTTGATTTATGTGTTACAGACATTTGGTAATATTAGTTATTGGTAAATAATAATGTCATTTCCTCCCTCCTTTTTTATTGTCTCATTTTAATTATTTGAACTTTTTATTAATTATTTGATTTGTGCTTTATTAAAATATGTATCGTATTATTAAATTTATCAATTATTAGCAAGTAACATATTACAAAAGAAAAATAAAAAAAATCATAATTTAAAATTTTAGTTATTTTTTATAATTAATTATATATTTTTTCAAATTATTATTATTTTTTATCTTTGGTTTGCAAGCTAGCACATTTTACCACAGACAATGTGGGACAAACACGAACTAAGAAAATATAACTTATTTATTTTGTAGACCGGATCAATCCAACCCATTAAAAATATGGGCTAACGTGAACCGGTCATAAATGGATTAGGTAAGCCTATTTACCTACCTCTATGTATATTGTTATTATTCTTATTATTATACGATATTGTTAACATAATTTTATAATATCTATAATAATAAGTTAATTTCCCTTAAACTAAAGTAATGTTTGTTCTATAACTTATTTTTAAAAATAGAAACACTTCTAATTGAGTTTCTATACAATTTCTATCTTTTAGACTTTTGATCATTAACAAAAACACTATTTAAAATTATGCCAACAAAAAACGAAAATTCTAACAGTTAGCGTTTTTTTTTTGTAATTATGAAATTTTTATAATGTAGCCAAAAACAACCTATTAATTGTTGTTACATTAAACCTTACGGTATATTTGAAATAAAAAGTTCTAAATCAAAAGATATAATATTAAATATTCATTAGTTTATAATTTGCATAAAAATAAATTAAATTAAAATCTTTTAGTTACTTTTATAAATGCGATGTTAACTTCTTAATTGACAATGAAAATTTTAGCTTTCATATCTTTTTTCTTCTAAAACCTTCTATCAGATGCCCCGAAAAAGATTTTCAAAATAGATTGATTGGTCAGCTTTGTCTTTTTCTTAAGGGACCCATCTCACCCACACGTTTTAGGAAAGAAAGATGCTGCGGAATATACCTTCAAGAAACATGCGTGAAAATTAAATAGTAACCTTGTACCAAAAAGAAAATAAATAAATTAGTGACCTTGGATGGATGATGACAAAACCATTATGAAAAATTACAAATAATATGAATCTGGTTTAAAATAGGGCACTTTTTTGTGTTCCTGCCTTTTCTTAAAAAGTAAAATCTGGATTTAAAATTAACTTATTAATAGATAGTGCATTTATTGCACGCCCAAGTGGACTTACAGTGGACACCCCCAATTGCAATAATTAATTATATGTCAAAATCTGGTTTGATGTATAGGATGTTTTTGAATTATTTTATTTTGAAAAATTAAAGAAAATATAGAATACTAAAAAAATAATTAATAAGTGGAATAAAATAATGAGAGTTAAGTTTTGTGCATTTTAATTTATTTATTTTTTAACTTGGTCTGGTAAACAATTTAAAAAGATGTTTTTGGCGACATCAAATAATTAGTATAGAGAAATATTAAACTTTTACTTATATATTTATACATTTTATTTTGAAACAAAAATCAACAACTAATTGTGAAAAGTTGTCTTAAAATAGAAGACCTGTCTTGATTGGGAAGAAGATTCTTTCTAATTTTTCATAACCAACCTTTTCTTTATTTTAATATTTAATAATTTAAACATATAAAAAAATATAAAAACATGTAATGAATGGTAAGATTTATTTAATTGGACATTCTCCGGTCTTTTATAACCGAAGAGAATCCGTGCTGGTCTCGATTGTATGATAAACATTTTTGGCAATAGATTAAAATTGTTCAAATTAAAGCGCTATAATACGTACAATTTTAACAAAAAGAAACAGATCTATAAAAATAAATATAATTTTCACTAAAAAAATAAAAAACAATAAAATTGTTATTGTTACTAAAGTGATATTTATGGTCGTTTTAAATGTATAAAGAGCAACTTGATACTTCTTTCGTTTATTTTTCGGGTCACCATGTCTTCTTTTGTCTATTTTAGAAAGGTTTAAATACTTTTTGGTATTCTGTATTTATAATTTTTTTAATCTCTATTTATTTTTTAATTGCTCTGTTCTCTTATTAATTTACCGTAAGTGTTTTTTAATTTTAACATCAACTCAATTTGTTAATTGATGATATTATTTAAGAAGAGTTATGCTTTTTTTTTTTGAGTTATGTTATTAATTTTATGTATATAAGTAATTTCATTTTACTTTCTTCCCTTTCATTTTTTTTCTTCATCCCTTCACCAAATCCTTTTCTAATTTTCTCCCTTCTCTTTCACATTTATTATCTCCCTTTTTCCTCTACCACTCTACTTATATGTAAATTTTCAACTTTTGATTCTCACTCCTTTTTGTTCTTCTTTTGTTCTCTTCTTCCTCTCTCTCTACTAACGAAAGAAACACAAATTCAATTTTGGAATCCAACATTGTATTTCTAACAACAATAATGAGAAGGCAAGCAAAGTGTGAATTGATTTCATTAACATCATTTCACATTAAAATGGGATAAAAATGTTTGACAAAATGCTTACAAGAAAGAATGTGAAAAACAAATCATTTTTTGGAAGCTATAATAATAGGTAAATATAATGAACCTTGATTAAAGAACAAACTCTTGCTAATAACAACAATGATAACAATATTAATGCACTTGACTTGACAACTAACAAATTCATATATCCTTTGACTTGACAACTAACAAATTAGTGTATCCTTAAAGTACGAATTTCAACAAGAAAAAAACTCGTAAAGTTTTGTCATCATTTACTGCATTGCTAGTTGGCATTACAACCTCAACTCATTTAGACAATGTCTTGTTGATCAAATTCAATGGAGGACGAGTGTGGTGGGAAATGAAAAAGGAGAAAGGGTTGAGATACGGTGAGAGTGGGAAAGGAAAAAAAGTTAATAATCCATTTAGAACAATGTTAATAACGTAAGTAAGAGTAATTTTTAATGTAAAAAAAAACGTGAAAGCTACTTGCAATAGCTTTAAGTTTGGCATGTGTCTAACGGCATAGGACAAGAAGTCAAACACACTAAATTATGGTGAAGTGAGATGGACCAAACACGTGATAGTGATGACATAATTAATTATGAATGGTGTTTTTTATTAACTATTTCAAATTGATGATATGAATAACAAATACTAACTCTAAAATAACAAGGAGAAAGGGTTGAGATATGATGAGAGTTAAAAGGGTAACAGTTCGTTTTAACGTACATAAGAGTAACTTTTCACGTAAAAAAAAATGTGAAAGCTACTTTTAGTAGCTTTAAGTTTGGCGTGTGTCTATCGACATAGGACAGGAAATCAAACACACTAAATCAGGGTGAGGCAAGATTTACCAAACACATGATAGTGATGATGTAATTCATCATTAATTGTGTATTTGCTTAACTATTTCAAATTGTTGATATGAATAACAAATACTGACTCTAAAATAACAAGGAAGTAAAACAATTAAAAATAAAGGATAGTGAATAAAATCCAAAAAGAACACAAATATAAGAATCACAAAGTTATTTAAGTCTAGAAAAATATAATAATTTTTTTAATACACTATTAATATGAAATATTTTTATATTATTATTTAATTTATATTAATATTATATTCATAAGATTGAGTGATACGAATTGTTGAAATACAAATTAACATTACAATATACTATTAAGAGTTTAATGGTCATATACTGACAGTGTAAAATAGTTTTATACTGTCATCTAATCACAAACCATCATTTATTGTAAGTTCGTTCACTTTTATAATAAATACTCTAAAAGTCATATTAATGTTAATTTTTGATTGGATGACAATGTAAAACTTTTTACACGACAATGCATAACCACTAAACTCATACTATTAAATACATATGTAATATATTTGCATTCATAATACATTTAAATAAAATTAATATAATTAAGAGCAATATTTTAAATATTTTAAGGTTTTATTAATGAATATCTACGGGCACGTACAATCATTAAGAAACTAAAAATGTTCTTTAATGTTTTTCCTAAATAAGTTTAATTCATTTTGTAAAAAACATTTAAATGCTCTACTTTTCAGTTGATGAATGATGATTCCTTTTTTATTAATAAATGTCCATATTGAAAATTTACTAGTTTCCACTCTGTGCACCCTACGGGTATATTCGAAATCAAATATTATAGTTGAAAATTACTTTAATAATATTCAAACATATATTCGAAATCATATATGTTGGTAACATTGCTTTGAAGTTTTAACCATTGTCAATTTGTGGGAACTGTTAGAAGGTTAAGTCAATCCCACTCTGTGGTTTGACTTTAACTCAGTGCAACTGCTTTTCCTAAATGGACACCAGGGATTGGCTGTGACCCCAAAAGAGGTTAGGCACTAGGCCTGTACTTTCACTTCCTTTTTTCCAATTTTTTAACCTAACACTAACAAAAGCAAATACCAAAAATGAAGGACTCCATTACTTTAGTTACCTATTACGTACGTTTTGTTATCATATCATATGATATAAATGCAAATCACTTCATCGTTAAACTATTTTAAAATTCACAATTGAATAAATTCACGCAATGTGAGCGAGGATCCCTTTTGTGATCAGGTTATTTAATGAGGCAATAGTGGGGCAAGCATAGGGAACGGGCATTGGAGAACATGGAAATAGATAAAATAATAACGCACACTCTTAATATGCTTAACGTTGATATTGATGTGTGCTAAGCATAGTTGAAGAAAAATAATAAAATAAAACATTGTCGGTGGATTCATGGATTTTTGATGTACTGCCAAGCTAAGCTAAGGTTGACACTTTTTTACACCAACTCCTCTCTCTCTCTCTGTACAGCCTAAGCTTAAGCTTATCCCACCCCACTTGTTCCCTCTGCCGTATGTTATAGGCAAAAGAGGGAGAGAGAAAAAAAACAGAAACAACCATCAAGGGAAGTTAGAGAGAGAGAGAGAGAGAGAGAGAGAGTTGAGCTGAGAGAGAAACAGAGGGGAAGATGAACGGTGGTGAATCGTACGGTGCAATTGAGACACAATACATAAGGAGGCATCACAGACATGAACCGAGGGAAAATCAGTGTACCTCTGCGCTTGTCAAGCACATAAGAGCTCCTGTTCACCTTGTTAGTTTGTTTTTCAACCTTACCTTGTTGGACCAATATCATGGTTTTTGTTGTTCTAATGAATTGGGTGTGTCTGATTTGTGTGGTGTAGGGGAGAAAAGTTTTTTTTTTTTTTTTTTGGGGTTCTTTGGAGATCTGTGAGGTTTTGCTTGTTTTGGGGTGTGTTCTTTGAGGTTCCAACGTTGTATACTCATCTGGGTGTGTGTCTATTGGCGTTGCTCTTGGTTTTTGTCTCTTTCTTGGGGATGGGTGGTTGTTCTAGATTTTGGGTTCTGTGAGGGTGTTGCAAAAGTTGGATTTTTCAGCTCATGAGATGCGAGTTTTTGTGGGGTTTTGGCAAGATTTTAAATTGCCGTCGCTGTTGCAGTTGTGGTTTTGTCACCATCCTTGCAGTTGCAGAAAATTGTGGACAAATACGGCTGATGCAGCTGCGATTGCAGTCATGAAGCAGTTGCAGTAACTCCAAAAACCTTGATGCTGCAGTTGACTGCAATTGCTGGAGTCTTCAGCAATTGCAGTCGTGATGTGGTTACAGTGACTCCAAAAACCTTGACGTTGCAGCATTGGCTACAGCCGTGATGTGGCTGCGGTGATTCCAAAAACCTTGACACTCTGACCGAAATTGTGGTTGCAGACCTTTTTAAAACCTTGGATTTTGGTTATGAAATTAGTTTTGGGGGAAGGGTAATCTTCATTTTATTAGGAGGTGTTGAGTTTTTCCTGTCACGTTTGATTTCCGTAGATAAAAAACATATAATTGAAGGTTGTGCATTTGTTTTGTGAACTTGTTTGTCAAGTTTTACGGTTCAATCCTTAAATTGCGGTCACTGCTGCGGTTTCGTTGCCATCCTTGTTGTTGTGGGAAATTGTGGACAAATATGGACGGTGCGGTTGCAGCAAATCCCAAAAACCTTGACGTTGCGGCTTCGGCTGCAATTGCAGTCACAATGCTGTTGCGGGGACTCCAAAAGCCTTGACACTGTAGCAGCGGCTGCAATTGCAGTCGCGATGTGGTTGTTATGACACCAAAAACCTTGTGCTGCGGCTGAAATTGTGGTCGCAGACCTTTTTTAAAACCTTGGGTTTTGGTTGTGAAATCAGTCGTGGAGGAAGGGTAATGTTCATTTTTTATTAGGAGGTTTTGTTTCACTTTTTCCCGTCACTTTTGATTTGTGAAGATAAAAAAATAGTCATATAACTGAAGGTTGTGCATTTTTATTTTTTGTTTGGACTTGTTTGTCAACTTTTACGGTTCAATCCTTTTTGGTTAATGAGAGCGTAAGCAGAATAAGAAGGAAATCTGAAAATTTTACGGCCAGATTTGGATGCATTTTGCTTAGCAGCTGATGAGAGTTCTTCACTGATTTGAGTTTCTCATCTCTATAATGCCCTTTAATTAATTCTTTGTTGCTTGCAGTCTTGTTTTCAGTAAACCAAGTAATGCGTGACATTCTTAACTATTACAAAATTATCTTCCAATTTTATTCTTTTTATGGGACGTTCAATTGGGGTTCAGTGTTACGAAATTAAAGAAATAAGTGTATGTGATGGCATGTTTTGTTATTTGGCGGATTTTGTGGCAGTAGAGGAAAAAATGTTTATTGATTGGTGTGATTGGTTTATTTCCTTTCTCAGGTGTGGTCGCTGGTTAGAAGATTTGATCAACCCCAGAAATATAAACCATTTGTTAGCAGGTGTATCATGTTAGGGGACCTTGGCATTGGAAGCGTTAGAGAAGTGAATGTTAAATCTGGCCTTCCAGCCACCACAAGTACTGAGAGGTTGGAACAACTTGATGATGAGGAACACATTCTTGGCATCAGGATTGTTGGAGGTGACCATAGGCTGAGGGTATGATCCTTTGTTGTTCCTTATTCCTTTTATTTTTCTATTAGACTTTGAAAACCAAATATTTTTAGTTTCTACGAGGTGATATTGGATGTATAAAATGTGAGTGTTGAGTTATTAACTGAAAACATTCTTCTCTCTACAAACCAAAAAAATTGTATAATCTAATAATTCTACTGCTTTTTGAAAAGCCAATCACGAGAGCTAACTATTAATGATTAAATTTGGGTGATAGGAAACGTTTGATATTGTTTAGGTTGTGCGTTAGAACTCAGAAAAGGATACTTCCTCTTTTGTTTTCTTGTTAAAGTTTGTATTCCAGAAGGGTCTAGCAGTCCTTATTGGAAATCTGGGATTTAAGTAATGACCTAGGTAGTATAAGTAATGAGGAAGTGAAGAAATGTTGGAGATATATCAAACTATCACTTGCCTGCCTATGTTGTTCAATTGGTATAATTTTGGAATCTTACTTCTTCCTTTTTATAACTACATTTGATTTTTCTATATAAAAAATGTCTTTGACCAGCTCTCCTATTATGTATTTTATATAGAAAATAGTTTGAAAGGAGTGTGGATTGCAGAGTCTCGTATTTGTTGTTGGTATTTACTCTGTTTGGTCTATAATTTGTGATGTCTTGCGAACTTGGTTACTCAGTTTAATTTAACATAAGTGCCATTGGTAATGTTCTTTAATCGAAATCAACATTTCACTGTGGTAATTGTGGCCGATTTTAGTCACCGAGATGAAAGCAAGGGTTACCAAGATGAAATGCCAACATTGTTTAAATTTGGATGATATGCACTTAGAATAGGCTAACTATTTAAGTTTTTTAATTCATTCCTTATGCTGTTATGTTGTCACTAAGTGCTGTACGTGCTAGCTCTATCACCAGCTGTAATACTCAATCATGTTGTGGAATTTGCAGAACTATTCTTCCATAATCACCGTCCATCCAGAGGTCATTGACGGGGGACCTGGTACCATGGTGATTGAATCATTTGTGGTGGACGTGCCTGATGGGAACACCAGGGATGAGACTTGTTCCTTTGTGGAGGCTTTGATCAGGTGTAACCTAAGCTCTTTGGCTGCTGTTTCAGAGAGGATGGCCGTGCAGGTTCAAACCGATCCCATCAACCATTAAGCATGTCTAGGGGAGAATGAAGTTGGGTTCATACAATTATATGATCCATTGCTTTCTAATCCTAGTTCAGGTGTGAACACTGGTTGGAGTCTTCCTTCCATGTTCCCAGAAGTTTTGGATGTTTTTTCCTGTGTATCATGGATACATTTCCCCTACCATCCCTAATGCATTTTCAGCTGTGTAATCACTTTTTTGAACAGCCAAGTTTCTCTTCTTCAATTTTTGTAAAATGAGATTCTGGGCCTCATGAGCACACAGGGATGGGAGGGGGAAGTTTTTACCTGCTGTATTCTTCCTGTATTTTGTGGATGGTGGTGTGTTACTACAGTTTTTTGTAAATATTTTTGTTGGAAAAAGACGGTTTCTGCAGTTTTTCATGTTTCATGTTTAGTAGCAACTTGCCAGCTTTATGTGCTGGCACAAGAGGTCGCCAGACAGTGGATACTGCCTTGTTACTTTCTTATTAGTAGTGTAGCTTTTGTAAGTTATCTATTCTCCTCGTTTAGGACAATGTTTGGAACACTCGATCAAATTGTTTTTGCTTCTGGCTCTCGGTTGGCATCGTGCACCTTCCTTTGAGGAACTTCAAAGATATACTGTTTTTTTCATGCACCTTCCTTTGAGGAACTTCAAAGACATGCTGTTTCTTCATGCACCTTGCTTTGAGGAACTTCAAAGATATACTGTTTCTTCTTCCAAGTATTGCAAGCGCTTTCAAATTCAATTTTTTTTCCAGCTTTATAGGGAACATAAATGCAACTCATAAGAAAAAGGGTTTAAAGCAATAGGTGGATCCTTGAATCCTGGTGGCCTCTCTAATCTAAGATGGGAGGGACTGCTTAAAGGGGTAACCAGGGTAAGGAAGAAGGGTTGAAATAAAATTCGATCGTATCTTTAATGTCTGGAGAGCAGTGTCAATCACAAGGGTTGACTCTGCAAGGGAGTGAAATGTTCTTGGTACTTTTTCCTGCTGTTTGTTTGTATTTGTACAATTATTTATGAATATCACTTTAGTCGTGTCCATTCACGTGATAACTGATAAGGTTGCATTTAGTACACTCTGAAATTTAACCTAATTACGGTCGTAAGTGTTGTGCCTGATCCTTGACGTTGAGGGATGACGCAAACAATCAGTACTCTGGAAGTTTTGTCAATTCAAGTATGGAGGCGGAGGAGGTATTTACGGATACGAAGGAAGGTATTTAATGCTGAAGTCAGTGTTTATATATCAGTGCTTAGATTAGATTGCATAATTGATGTGGCTTAATTACCTATGTGAAGGAGGTATAGTTGTCATAAAGTTTTTTGGTTTTTATAGTTACGTATATTTTATTTTTTGGTCTTTATAGTTAAAAATAATTTATTTTAGTTTTTATACATATATTTTTTATATTAGTTTGGTTCTTGTGGTTTTAAATAATCACAAATTAAATAAAAAATGTCAGAAAAAGTTAATTTGTGGTAGTTTTACATTGTTAATTTTTATTTGTGACAGTTTTATTTTATGAAATTAAAATACACTTGACGGCAAAAATTAAATTAATATTGAAATGCATGGGATTAAAACGGATTATTATTATTTTTAGTTATAGGGATTAAAAGATAAAACTTGTACAATTATAAAGACTAAAAAGATAATTAAATCTTGTCATAATCTTAATGGAATATAGGGGGTTGTAATAGAATATTCTAAAACTACTGGCATGTGATGCTATAATATTGCGAGTGTTTTTCTTGTTTTGGATTAGTGTTGTTACGCCACGTGAAGCAGGTTTGACGACAATGTGTCAGAAAAGGTACTCAGTCCATCATAGTGCATCCAATCAGTCGTGCCTTATTGGGCCTGAACTGTACTTTTGGCATGTCGGGTCAGATTGAATATGGCCTGCGTATTTGAGCCCAGAACCGAAACAGTAAGAGACAAATTATGCACATTAAAGTGTCAAGGAAGTAGTTTGCAAGATGCATTACTTGATGGTTAACGGCTATTACAACTTAATCTATTTATCAGTTTATATTATACAAAAGCTGAAACTCAAATAATGGGGTTGACATTTCAGTTACTTGATTGATATATATTTCAGCGCATCAACATTTTATTGCTGGTGTCATGTCTTGATTTAATCTTTCATTTCTTCTTTAATAGTCTGTTTGGAACGAAAGAATTAGGAGAAAAAAAAGAAAAAAAATGTTAAAAAACGTTCCGTCTGCCAAGAAGGAAGGTAACATGAAAATAAACATGAGGTCCACTGTTTTTAATTTCGCCAAAAGTGGACGGAATGAGAAGAGAAAAATGGTCTTTTTATTTTTATTTTTTTTACTAAAAAGACAATTATCATTGCTTTTGCACACTTTTTTTAATAGGGGTGTTTATGACATTTTATATATATGCTTTTTTTTTTTTTTACTTTTTACACAACTAAACAAGGGGAAAGAAAAGTTTCAATCTTCTTTCCTATTAAACAACTTACAAAATATCGTACTTTCTACTCTTTTTCTTTCTTTTGTTTTTCTTTCATTTCACTTTTTTTCCTAAACCAAACATACCCTAAAAGTGTAATCACATCTTCTTCAATCATTTATCTTTCTTCTTAACTTATTATTTTTACATTTATTTCATTATAATGCTTCAAATACTCAATTGAATCAACGTTGATGGCTTATTTTTTCCCTTCATTGTCTTTATGTATTCCAAACTACAAAAGGACAAAATAAAATGGATAGCAAGGTTCGCTAGAATTGATGAAATCAAAACATTGCAATATCATATCTTTATTATGATAACAAAACATCTTTCTTTTTGTTAGGTGTTTATTTAGACATTTATAGTAGATGGAAACGTTTAAACTAGTGACAATCCATGTTTTGTTATTAATATAATGAGATTTTTTTGGAGTGGTAACAATGAAATTAGAATTTAAGACTTTAGACAAATTATTCAAACTCTATACTACTATATTGACCCTAGTAAGTTAGATTTTAATTTGTATGTTATGTTAGGTTAACAATTGTAATATTAAAAAAGATTAAGAGTGTGTTTGATAGAGATGAAAGAAATAGAGAGAATAGAAGAGAAGAGATAAGAAGAAGAGAAGATAAATTGATGAGAAATATAATGAAAAGTTAAGGTTGTTTGGTTAAAAAGAAATAGAAAAAAATTTAACTTTTTTAGATTATTTTATTATTATTATTATTTATTTTTATTATTAATATTATTTTTTTATTATTATTATTTTAGTTTTATTTATTTATTTATTAATTATTATTAATAATCAATTATGGGGGGTGGGGGGTCATATTTGATTATGGGATGGGGGGATAATAATAAATTATATAAGTTACTCATATAATCGAATATGCGTGCAACATATAATTGATTATACAATGTGTATAATCGATTATAGAGTTATTTTGCTTCACTTTTGCGCACTTCCGCGCACTTGAGTACAGATAAAAAAATGTGTGAAACTCACTAAAATTTTAAATATTTCAATGCTATTTTTGCACAACCAAACGAATATAAGTCGTACTCTTCTCCTCACTTCTTTCTTCTTCCCTTCACTTTTTCTCTGTTTCTCGCGGGAGAAAAGAGTGTAAGCACCTAAAACACACGGTTATATATCTAGTTGGTGATTATTTGTGCGAGAAGTGATTTTTGTTACTAATATGCGCAATTCAAACGCGATTCCGCACTCAATTTTCAATGCCCATGTACATCACTTGCTAACTTGAGTGTAAGCCTGAATAATTTATGTCATAATAAGCTTTTATCTTATATCTGCCCTGAAAATTGCCTGCATATATATTATTTACATGAGCAACGCTAATAAAATAGTGTTTCTGTCTTTCTGAGATCGAACTTAGTAAAAGATGGAGAAGAAGTGGATGTGAAGAAAAATGATGTAATAACCATAGACAAAAATTCTATGAAATATATGATTTTTTAATTTTTTTTTTGTCAAGCTGGATTGCTAGCTACGTGAATTTGAAAAATATTTTTCATGAACAATCTTGAGTCTACTTTTTCATTTGCTGATAAAGCCAACAGATGCTACTCTTGTAAATGGTGAAACCTGGAAGTACGAGGAACTTGTTGCAGAAGCAGCACGAGGCTCTAACCCATTATCTCAGGCGCATGTTGTGCCACTGTTTAGTAACTTGCATGGTATTTTTCGTCACATAGCGTGTTGTGTAACTCTTTAAACGGGAACTAAGCCATGTTGTTGGTGATGCTGGCCCCCCAGTAATGTACCTGTTTTAACTCTTTCATTCTGTGGCTTGCAAAAAACGTAAACTATTTCAGGTGAAGATTGCAACTTGCAAATAGGGCATTCAATGATTCCCCAAGTAACTTGGTCATTCCTTAATTTAGCATATAGTTCCCTTCATGAGCACACTCCCAGTGTTGACATACAAGAGCATAATAGCCAGAGAAGAAAATGCTTCAGGCTTTTGGCCATGTATCTTATTACCAACGATCCTTGCAGGAGCATTCTCCATTCATGAAATGGTGAAAACGACTACCATCTCTGAGGAAAATCTCGTGGTTTCGAGCCAAAGAAATGTACTTTGCTACTGTATGACAGTCTTGACAAATTCTTGTGTTCTTCACTACCCTGATTGGTGATCCACTTTTAATTTTCATCAGTCCAAATGTCATAGCCAACTTCTCTGTGTGACTGAGCAGAACCTTCTCCTTCTCATCGGCATCAATGTTCTGATGGACACAACTGATATCAGGTACATATCCCAGCTTTCTTATCTCAGAGACTAATTGATATAACTCAAAATATATTTCTCCTTCTTCTGGATGTGATTTCCCTTCTCTGGAGAACACATGAATAGTCTGCTTCACTTGTGTCCAACTCCAGACATTTGACATTTTCACCCCCATGGCAGTCATTGTGTTTTTAAGGCACTCTACGTCCCCCCATCTGTCAAAAGTGGAATATATGTTCATCATCAACACGTAGTTAGCAGAATTATATGGTTCCAACCTGAAAAGATTCCTTGCTGCAGTCTCTGCTAGCTTAATGTCTTTGTGAATTCTGCAGGCTGCAAGAAGAGCGCCCCAAATACTAGCATCTGCCTTTATTGGCATGTCATGGATGAAATCCAAAGCTTCATCAAGAAAACCAGCTTTTCCAAGAAGATCTACCATGCATGAGTAGTGCTCAATTCTTGGACTAATATTGTAATCTGTCTTCATACTGTCAAAGTACTTCCACCCTTCCATAACTAAACCTGAATTCTTGCAGCCAGAGAGAAGAGCTGTGAAGGTTATAGCATCAGGTCTGATACCTGTTTTGCACATGTTGTCAAAAAGTTTGAATACCTCTTCCCCATGGCCATAAATAGCATATCCCATCAACATGCAATTCCAACATGGTAGTGTTTTCTCCTTAATATTCCTGAAAACCTCATGGGCTACTTTTAATTTTCCTCCCTTACTATACATGTCAATGAGGGCTGTGGCTATATATATGTCATCCACAAACCCAAGTCTCATGCTGAAGCAGTGTACCTCTTCACCTTTCTTTAACAGTGATGGGCCTGCGCATGCCCGAAGTAAGCTGCAAATGGTAGTAGAGTTAGGTTTTACTTTTTCTTCTTGCATTTGGCTGAAAAACTGTAGGGCATCCATGTAGTTCTCATTTTGACAACAGCCTGATATCATAGCAGTCCAGGACACCACATTAGGATTAAGTCCCAAACTCTTGATCCGATTGATCACAGCCAAAGCTTCCTCACTGCGGCCCCACATTGAATAACCTGAAACCAAACTATTCCATGTCACCAAATCAGGTGTTATCCTTTCCTCCTCCATCTGGTTGAATAGTTTTTCAGCTTTGTTAAACAAGCCCTTGTAGGTGTAACCTGATATCAATGAATTCCAAGCACAAATATTTTTGTTCTTTGTATGATGGAACACTACTTCAGCTTTATCTAAGCAATCATTCTTAATATACATATCCACCAAAGAAGTACAAACATAGACATCATAGTCAAGCTTACTTCTCATTATGTAACCATGGATTTCTTTCCCTAAATTAAACCAACCCAATTCAATAACTGCTTGTAGAGCACTAGTTATTGAACATGAATCTGGCTTGAAGCCTGCGTGTTGCAGGCTCCGGAAATTGGTGAGAACCATTTCATATGACCCCCGAAGAAGATGGCCAGACAAAAGGGAATTCCAAGTTATAATGTCTGGTTTGATGCCGGAAGACTCCATTTCTTGGAAGATATCCCAGGCATCATTCAAACGGCCATTGACTGCATAACTCGAAATTATTGAGTTCCAAGATGACAAGTTATGATCCTCCATTGAATCAAAAACTGCTCTAGCTAGTTCAACTCTATTGTTCCTAGAGTACATGCTAACTATAGAATTGCAAATTGCAGTATTTGACACTCTTCCAAATCTTATAACGTACCCATGAATCTGCTTCCCTTCATTGAGAGCTCTCAATTTCCCACATGCTTGCAGCAGCTTGACAATGGTGCCATCAGTGGCTTTGGCAGAAGCTGATTGCATTTGACGGCACAGTTCTAATGCATTCTCCCACCTCTCACTCCTCAAGTTTGCCATAACAATTGTATTCCACAAGAATTGTTCTTGTAGTGGGGTCTCATCAAACACTTGATTTGCCCTGTCTATTCCCAAGCACTTCTCATAGAGATTGATCAAAGCACAACTCAAGTGTACATCAACATGGAAGCCTCTCTTAACCAAACAGGCATGAACTTCCATCCCAAACCACAAATCCATTAAAGCCAAGCAAATTTTCAGAACAACAGTGAGAGCTATGCTGTCAAATTCCACTCCTTTATTATGCAATTCCTTGAAGACCTCCAGAATCTCATGTGAGTCACCTCCAAAACTTGCAAACTCCTCCAGAAAAGAGTTCCATAGAAGGTAATTCCTTGCAAAACCCACAAAGAATACCTTTGTTGCTGACACAAAGTCCCCAAATTCCAAGTAATTTCTCATCATGCTTCCATCCATTGTAACCAAGTTCCCCTTTTTTGGCATTTTGATCATCTGGGCATGCAGTTCCCTCACAGAATTCAAAGTCCTTGTCTCACCCAAGTTATCCAAAAGGTGAGAGAATGGAGAAAACTTTGGTGAGGAAGATTGAGTGGAAGAAACCAGCAGGGTATCTGACATTCCAAGAGAAACTGAAGAGGGTGAATGGCTTCTTGGTGGCAAGAGGGTTCGTGGGTTTTGAACAAAATAAGAATTAAGATGATGAAAATGTGCTCCTAGGTTATCCATAAAACTATGGTACTGAAAGGAGATGCAAAATGTCATTGGAGTGTTACTAACTATCAGTGATGAAATGGCAGGGACAGTTATGCTCTAAGAGAGCTCTAGCTTGAGCTGTAACTCCAATGATGTATTTGCAAATTTCTTCATCATCTAAATGCTGACTATTGGTGGGGATGTTAGGAAGTTTGTGAGCGTGTGGGATTCAAGATTTTTCTTGTAGATAAGGTTTATCCGTAGTATAACTGAGTATTTGGGAGTCCCCCTTCATTCAAAATGCTGGATATTGGTGCACCAACACTTTGGGCCCTCGCTAGACTGTATACTTTGGGCCACTGAATGGGCCGCTAGCCTAGCAACACTCATTGGCACACGTGATGGTAAGGGCCCTGCTATTCCCACCACCTTTTTTTTCCTAAGTTTACCCCTTACTTTATAAAAAAAGAGTGAAATATTTATTTTGCCCTCTCTCTCTCTTTTCTTCTCACCCAATCCCTACTTTATCAACAAAAATATATTCTCGAAAAAATTAACACAAAAAGTTACCTTGTAACTTAATTCTATTGTGTTAATTTATCAACCAAAAAAAATTAACACAATGAAAATATATTTTTGTTGTGTAATTAATTAACAATATAAGTTATCTTTTTTAGAATGTTACCTTTTAATATCAAATCAATTATGATATAAATTATTCTTTTTAATTGAAATTAAATTAATTACAATACAAATTAACATTTTTAATAGTAATCAAATTAATTATGATGCAAATTACTCTTTTTAATAATAATCAAATTAATTATGATATAATTTTAAAAAAGGTATGATACAAGTTACCATTTTTAATAGTAATCGAATTAATTATGATGTAAATTATCTTTTCTAATAATATCATAAATCGCATTATACTTAATTTGATTACTATTAAAAAGGATAATTTGCATCATACTTAATTTGATTATTGTTAAAAATAGTAACTTGTATCGTACATTTTTTAAAATTGTATCATAATTAATTCAATTACTATTGAAAAGGGTAATTTGTGTCATAATTAATTCGATTACTATTAAAAAAGATAACTTGTATCGTAATTAATTCAATTTCAATTAAAAAAATAATTTGTGTTTTAATTAATTCAATTACTATTAAAAGGATAAATTCTATCATACTTAATTTAATTTTAATTAAAAAAGTTAATTTGTATAATTGACTTGATATTAAAAGGTAACTTCTTTAAAAAAAAAACAACTTATATTCCAAATTAATTACATAATGAAAATATGTTTTCGTTGTATTATTATTTTCAAAAAAAAATCAACATAACTAAAATATGTTTTTGTTGTGTTATAGGAGTGTATCTTCCCTATACACGATAGAAACATATTTTCATTATACACAATATACAAAGGAATTGTATTTTCGTTGTGTATTGAGGCTATACCCCTTTCAAACAATGAAAACGTATTTTTGTTATACATTTTGTACAACGAAAACATGTTTCCTTCAAAGATATTTTAGTAAAAAAAAATTCAAATAATATAAGGGGTGAACCTAGCTAAAAACGAGGTGAAAATAGCATTAATCTTAAAGGTGAGACCCTCTTGAATTGCCTTATTTGATACCATTTCTTATGACTTTTATAGGCAATATACTAAAACTGTGATGTATTACAAACATAAATGTCCTCTTTTAAATTGTTAAAGGGACTTAAAGCATATGCTGCATTTCCAAGCTAAGCTGTCCCTAAAATGTTTTTCCACACATTCAAATTCCAAATATTGTGTGTTTTTTGGGAGCTGAATAGGAGAAAGGATTTTTACGCATTTCTACGTGGAGTGAAGAACCAACGACATACTCAAGTAAAAAAAAAACTGGTGAATGCTATCATTTAAATATGTAATAAAGAAGGGCATAGAAGATATATCCAAAAAAAAAAAAAAAAGGGCATATAAGCACACGAATACATGAGCATGTGGTTTCGGTTCATGTGTATAAAGATCTTACGGACATTCATCAGCATTCTTTTTTGAATATTCTAATAAAAATTGTTGTCAAACTTACTCAAGTAAAAATAAAGTTAAACAATTTCATAAAAAATAATTTGTGTAATTCTTTATGTACTTAAAGATGTCGATATAACATAAAAAATTACATCAATTATTTTTTATGAAATTATTTAACTCTATTTTTACTTAAAATAAATTAGATAACCTCTTTTAATAACCTCTTTTAATAAACGTTAATTGCTAATTGTAAACATGCTAACCGTTGGTGGCGCGTGTGCGGGTATGGGTTGTAAAATCTGAATCAGAATCACTTGATTTTGTAACCTTTGCTTTTTCCCCTTTCTAGGCATGAATAATGTCTCTTCATATCAATTTCTTGTCTCTTCTTCCAAAGTCACCAACCTATCCTTTCTACCCGCATTTCTTTTTCTAAGTCCCATGTGCACTCATTGAAACCACCAACCAACCATTGAAAGGGATAAGACACCGCACAAGAGTGAGAGGAAAAAATAGGAGGAGATGACTGATTGGGGGCCAGTTTTTGTGTCGGTGGTGCTCTTCATTCTCTTGACTCCGGGGTTGCTGATCCAGATACCTGGTAAAAGCAAGATGGTAGAGTTTGGCAACTTTCAGACCAGTGGAGTATCCATTCTGGTTCACTCCATCATCTACTTTGCTCTCGTTTGCATCTTCTTGTTGGCTATTGGAATCCACATGTACACTGGTTCTTGATCTCCCACAATATCTTCTGTGTATACACTGATTATTTATAATTGGTTCATTTCTTATTATTGGTTTGAATAGTGGGATTTTATTCATTTTGGTAATTTTTTTCTGTGCATCCATGCCTCTGAGGGAATGACGAGCATTTTAGTTTTCATGCTTGGATCGCATAGATTCTGTGTTTTATTCCAATGATTCTGAAATTTATTATTAGGAGGAGTAGGAGTGTTACAAAAGGTTTCACCAAAAAAAAAAAAAAAAAACAGAGTGTTACAGAAGGGTTGACACTTGACACTTAAGCGTTTGTGTGTCATTACTTATTGGCTTCTTTAACGTATTTTATGATACTACTAATAAACATTTAGATGCTAACATTTTTAGGCCAGATCCCCTCATATGTTGTCATCCTAAGGTTTTCTTTTTTGTAAACAAAAAGATTTATAGACGTTAGTTGCCATGTTTTTGACGATCCATCAAAGCTTGACTAGACTTGATGATGCAACCGAATCGACTTTCAATACAATTCTTGCGTCATAGTGATTCTCTAATACAAGAGCAAGGCTGTCAAAATTAAGGGGCACATGGTTACGCTATTGTTCTGTCTTTTACAAGAAACTTGATTCCTTATTCCTGAAAAAAAAAAAAAATGGGAGAAAATTGATGTACTGGTTGACTTTGTACAAGAAGTTAATTGTTCATATCATTCCTACTGTATTTATTCCAATGGTATTTTTGAGTCTAATATGAGCCCAACTATAGGAAGGGAGAGATTTTTTGGTACTAGCTTGAACGGCGTAAAAGACATGTCCAGAACCGAAATTATTGGCTGGCTTTATTACCTATTAATTGCTTAGAATATCTTCGAGTTGCTGAAGTGAGTTTTTATTAGTTGTTAAAATTAAAGAATGGTTTAATTATCGGAGTAAAAGTATAAAGATATGGAGTTAGATGTAGAATCCACAAAAATAAGCTAAGAATTATGTTAAGAATTTTAATATTGAAGTGAAATCTTATTAGAGTTCTTAAATTTGATATGATATTGTGGGATCTATAAATGTAAGTTTATTCTTTTAAGAGCAACTTTAGCGCTGTTATTGCTTAAATTTAAGAAATCGCGTCTTATATTTTTTACAGTAATGGAGACAAATTACGTGACAGCAAGAGTTGTTTAAATTTAAGCAACGTATCTTCTACAAGCAACCGGTTTTTATAGTTAAAAATTTGTTTTTTCCATTAACAACCGTCTCAATATTTGTGAGAAAAAAAGGGGAAAAAACCGTATGAAGCATAGCACGAAGAAGAAGAAGAAACATAAAACAATGAAGAACCAAATTAATTTCAGAACCAAGAACAAGAACAATAATACACCAAGAACCAACAACAAAATTTCATAACCAATTTCAGTAACAAACCAAATGGGCTAAACAGATGATCTCGATTTAAAAAAAAAAAAACCAAAATTTCAAAACCAATGACCAAGCTACAAACAAGATTCAGTACAAAGGAGTGTTGAAACCCAATTGAAGATGCCCAATTGAAACGCTGACGATGATTCAAAGGGAAAGACTTTAAGAAGGGTTTGAGGAGAAGGTGAGGAGGTGAATGAGAAGGGTTCAGAGGGAAAGAGTTTGAGAAACATTTGTGAAAAATGAAAACTTTAGAGAAGAGGAGAAGGTGAGACAAGGAGGAGTTAACGACTGAGAAAGAACCTTCTCGAGGAAGGATAAAAAAAATGTGAAAAATTGTTAAATTTTTTTTTAAAGCAAATTCGTTGGTATAGTAATTTTATCAAAATTTCAGATCGTTGGGCACAGGAATTAGAAATTTTTTTACTGTTAGATTGCTTTATAGATGATATGTTATGACATGAAATTTGACCATTTGAGATCTCAAAGACGTTTTATTACCGTTGATAGGTATTCAAGTATAAATAATGGCTCAATTTAGACCATTTTGCACCTAATTTCTCCATACCCAGTCTATTATTTTGTTGTTATCAAGTCCCAAATTTTTTTATTTTTTATCAAATAGATCCCAATCAGTTTAATTATCAATGTTACATAATTTTTTTGCAAAATCAACCACCCCTACTAGTGACAATTCTCAAAATCCCCACTATCTTACATAACATATTGTTGAAGATGAACGACACACATATAGTGGTAATTTTGAATATAATCATGTAGATAATGACATCTCAACAGTTGAAATATCTAACTGTCCTTATCCCGATTTTGTTGCAACATATTTGCAAAGGAGATGACTTTTTCGTGATAAATAAATCCATCGCTAACTTCAAGTAGGCTTGGTGGAGCATATTTGGGAACGTTTTGGACATAAAAATAATGAAAATTAACTTTTATCGAATGTTATATATTTCTCATCATTATGTATTTCTCATTTGTTTAATATAATGTTGTGCATTTCTCGTTGTTTTTAATTATATAATTTTACGAAATTATCATTCTTTTTAGTTATTATGGTAACAATTAATTAATTTTTATTTTTATTTTTTATTATTTAAATTTTAATTGTGCATATTAATTAAAATAGTTGAATTAATATTTTAATTTGACACAAAATGAAATGCAAATAAAAAAAATATAAAAATGTGATTTGCTTAAGAGTTGCTTAAAATTATGTGCGTTGGAGCAAAACATGTATGAATTGCTTAAGAGTTGCTTAAAAATGATGTGGTGTTGTGGATCCCACTTAAGAAACCCAAAGTAGGTTAGAACCTAAACATTGGAATTGCTCTTAGACCATCTCCAACAAATGGTTATTGTTTGGTTCGTAAAATAAGAATTGGTTATTAATTCATTATCTCATTGGAGAGAGTTGAAATGCCATTTGAGGTGGAGAACTGGTTCTTCTACAAGAACCAAATTATTGTTAGATTTCAGCAACAAATAAACAACAAAAAGGAGGGAAATTAGCAAATTTTAACCCAAAAAAAATAAAAATAAAAATGGAAGAGGTTACAATTAGGGATGTTTGTGGATCGGGTTGACCTGTGCACCTACTGAGCCAGAAATTTTGATAGGATCAATTTTTCAAATTCAAATTCAAATACATAAGACAAGACTAGGTCAATCCAGCTTGTTGTCACAATATATTAATCTTAACATTATATATAGTCAAATTGTAAAATTAAAGTAGTATTCTACTACAATTAAGGTATATTTTATAATATATATTTTAAGATAAATAATATCAATATAAATATAATAGCATGTTAGACAAAACACTATTTATTAAATTAAAAAATTGTATTATTAATACATAATTATTTAAAAAATTATACTATTTTCAAAAGAATATATAATATTGGACCGGGTTGAGACGACTTGAAGTATAACCCGAACTTGTCCTTAAAATACACCAGATCTAATTTTTTAAACCTGAACCCATCAAAAGTTCTTTCGAATTGGACTAGACTGAGTTAGTGGGATGGGACAGGTCGTGAACACCCTTAGTTGCAATCATTGAAGGTCAGATTTGAACCAAAAAGTAACATATTTTAGTAAAAAAAATAAAAAAAAAATGAAAGAGGATGCACAAATCAGAGAATAGATTTTGGCAAAAGAATTAATAGATTTTAGAAAAAAATAAAAAATGGAAGAAGATGCACAAATCAGAGAAACCATCCACAAATTGGAGAAATTGTTTGAGGTAGAGCTTGAGCAAGGCTCGAAGCTTGAGCTTGAGGCCTAGATGGTGCCCCTGGCAACTTTGATGATAGCGCCACAGAGGTACATGATGGTCTTAGGGAATCAGTGAGAGCGTACGTTAAGGTTCTAGCAACTGCTTTAGGGAAGAGGCGCTTCAATACTGTGAAGAGGTTGTATAGCTTTTGGATGAGAATGTTAAGGTCCTGATAAGGGGAAAGAAAAGGGGGAGAAGAGAGAAGGGAGGAGGAAGGGGAAATGGAAAGAGTCGTGCAAAAGAGACAAGGAAAGAGGGAAAAGAAAAGGGGAAGGGAAGGCACTTTTCATTTATTATCTTTTGTAGGAAAAGATAATCTTGTCTTGGAACCGATTGAAAATTGATTGAAGGAGAAAATTATTTATTTCACAAATAGATTATTTTCTCAAAAAACAGTTGAAATTCTCAAATTTTAGTTGTCCTAAACATACTTTAAAGAGAAAGCTAAAGATTGCACATCATTAATGCAGCATCAAGACATTAAATAGGACATCTTTAGGATATTTTCTTTATATTTTTACTTAATTTTAATTTTATTTTATGCTTAGATTTTAATTAGGAATATTTTAAATTATATTTATATTTTGGGCTTTAGTAAAAAGATCGTTTCTAGTTTTTATTATGTTTTAAGCTTACATTAGAAATCCTACTAATAATGAAGGTTTAGAAACTCTTAAGGACTATTATCATTTTAGTCTCCTTTGTGATAGTTAGGTTTTTCTCTTTTATATTTCTTTGTTATTGTACTCCAATAACTTCTATAAGGAGTTAAACTTTTCTTCTAGTTCAAGGATAATCAAAATTGTGGTTCTTCAAGGATTGTGTGTTCTAATTGTTTTCTATCCTATTCTCTTTTTTGGCATTTATTATAACATCTTGGGCGCTGACGAGGGCGATGAGTGATCACCGGTGCAAAAGAGATAATGCATGGACAAGGAGTGGCTCCTAGCAGGCTTCCAACGGGAGGGGGTACATGAATGAATCGAATACACACTAGAATGAGAGGGATCCAGAGGCTGTGCAAGTATGGGACTGTACAGTTGAGGATAGCTTAAAAAAATTAATAAGTGTTACCTATACCAACAAGATGCATCTACTTTTCGATAGCCTATCATTTAAGAACTCCACAGTAAAACGTGCTTGACTTGGAGCAATTTTGGGATGGGTGACCTCCTAAGAAGTTTTCCAAAAAGCGTGTGGTGAGGACAAAGCACACTGAAAAGTCTTGTGTTAGTTTGTGGGGACAGCCGTAGATCCTAAAAGCGGCCAGGCGTTACACTTATGTTTTTCGATTCTTCACACCAACACTGTTTCTGTGAGTTGTGCAAAAGGACTCTTTGCCTAATTTATGAAATTGTGCAAAACCAATTAGGGCTATAAATCCATAATTGTCAATTAGTTCTAATAATTAGGGGTAAACAAAGATTGTCATTGTGTAAAAACATAATCTAACTGTAAAACACAGGAAAAACATAAGAAGAGGGATTGAATTGTGTTTTTAAAAATTTTCGCAAAGATCTTTTCAAGAATGTTTCGTCTGAAGTGTTAAATACAAAGATTTTCAGAAGATGTTTAAAAAGAAAACAAAGGGAAAATGTAAACAAGAGAAACACAGAATTTTTATTGGTTTGCTCACCTCAGAGACTATGTCTAGTTCTTAGCAAACAATCAAGTCCCTCTATAACTTAAATAAGTTACAAGTATTATTTTATCCAAGCCTCTTCAGGCTTAACCCAAGTAGTCTTTCACTTGCCTCTCCAAGCAATAACCCAAGTATTCGTTAATTCAAAGCCTCTTCAGACTTCCACCAATTTCTCAGTGAAATAGTTGAGTGTAAGATATCACACATAAGTTAACGTCTTATCAAACGAATGTATACTGAAGCCTGGGGAAGCTTTTACAAGCAATATATTCAGAAATTACAAATTGAGAAAGGAAGTTTTTCAAAAGATCCACACAGTGACTAAGGTCTCTTCTTCTATTTATAGGATTCTCCCAAAAGTGTCCGTTGTGAGTGTTGTTGGAGACATTCTTCATCTGAAATAGTAAAAGCAGAAAAGAGTCGTTGAAGCATTAAATGCAACATTTAATGCCTTTCATCAACTAGTTACTCTGATAAGATAAAACAGTCTGCTTATCTAGCCTTCTTGTACTTAATCTTGTTGAAGTGGGCATATTTGCTTTCCGTACTGACATTTGTATACAAATTCCTTCTTTTATGTGTAAAGTAAGCTCTTATTGAGGATATGTATGTAGATGCCCTTTCTTTCGAGGTGGTTTTCACTTTTTTCAAAAATTACAGAACTAACAGATCAACAAAGCATCATCTGAAGGAGTTAGTTATTGAATCTTTTAAAGAAAAAAAATGCGTGAACAGACAATAGAGAAGTCGTGTAGTAATAATGAGTAATCAGACGATTGTTCGTAAGACTGTTTGTTATTATCAAAATAAAATGAGGGTCATAAATTCGTTTTGTCTTAACACTAACTTAAATAAACCAAGTCTATGAGTTTATTGGTTAAAATTAGGTTTCTCTATAATTTAATGTTATGTATAGGTTAAATCCTAAGATCGATAATTAATGAGGTTTATTGGTTATCGAAAATGTAAGGAGAAATTGGTTATTAGAAATAATTGATAATTATAACTAATTTATCAAGTTAAGGGAGAGACACATCTTTGCAACAATGATCGATCATAGGAACTAAAGATGAGATTATACTTGGGTTAGAGTTTTTTTTTATAATTTAATTTTAATCTTTTTATTGTTTTGTTTATTATTTTAATTCTTGTTTTATTTTATTTAATTGCGTACTCAAAATTTCTCCATTTTTTATTTTGTTTTTAATTTTGTCAAAAGAAGCAACTTTTCATCAGTCTATGTGAATCCAACCTTACTAAATGCTTTTCTCTAAAATTATTTTCTAGAAAGAGTAGGTTTTTAAATTTGTTAGTTTGACATGTCATCAATAAACTAAAATAAATATTTTTAAATTTGTAATATTTTTAATAAATTAAATTTGCAAATAACTGAATAAAATAAATAAACTAAATTTTTAATAATTTTATTTTTATGCGTATTTATTGTTTCAAAATTAAAATATATATGAATTATTATTTTAATTTATAATAGAAATAAATTTAAATAAAAAGTATAAAAATGTGGGGTCCATATTGAGACCCACCAAAAAGTAAGTTAAGAATGCAAGTTGGGTTCTATCATTGGAGAGAATTTTGAAGTGTTTTCTTAAATCTTATGTAACAGCAAATTTATTTATTTGAGGATAAAATGTGTTAAAATTTATAATAAGTGGTTTAAAATCCCCTAAAAGTAATAGGAAAAAATTAGACAATTCAAGAGATTATCATCTATAATTTTTTATAAAATTCAATTTAAAGCATAAGTAAATGTCACTATAAAATTATATTACCACAAATGTTCGATTTAACTAAAATTTGGTATGCATGATCATTAAAGTAATATTTTTTTGGATACTATGTTATATGTGCGAAGTATATATCCATTGGCTTTGTCTATGATTATTTTACGTCAAGGAACTTGACTGACCACCTTTATTAGGGTCTTCCCTTCTAATCACGTTTTGTTTTCATTTGCAAGACTCAAACCTGAGACATTACTTAAGGAATTTGAACTCAATCCCACTCAAACTAATGTAATATTGGTGATCCTTGAGGTAATATGAAAATATTTAATGGTTAGATTATAAAAATTTAATATTACAAAAAGTTATTGAACATAATAATTTTATCAAGACTTATTTCTCAAGTAACTCTATTAAGAGTTACTCTTGAAGTAACTTAATCCTTCTTCTTCTATATTGTGAGAAAGAGAATTAATATATGAATTATTCAAAACTATGACAAGTATGAGAATGATACATATTTTTTTGGTAGGGAGGTGGGTAGTGATTGATTGACCTCATGGTTGGATACATAAATGTTTTGATTTTTGCAATTGTTTTTTTAACATAGGTTGTTGAATATCAAAAGCATATTATGCGAAATCCTATTTTTTAAAACTTAGTTGAAGGAATAGATGTTGTTGATGGAAAGGAAGTTATAAATAGGGACTTGTCATGCATTAGGCTTCCATAATACAATGGGAACTACATAAACTTGATAACTGAGTGTTGTGAGGAATTTGACTAGGAAGTTGAATGACAAAAAGAAGAAGATTCATTAGCTTGTTATTTAGTTTGAATTGGTAATATAATGGAATTCATAAAATTATTCAATAGCCTTTAGTACGAATTATCGACAAACTATATGAAATTTTAGAAACTCATTGCTTTAATATAGAAAAAAAAAGCTAGAATGAAATAATTTTGAATATTGCTTTTATTTAAAAAAAACTTTGACTTTTGAATTGCCAAAACAGTAACTTTATGTAAGAGTTGAGGCTCCAATGGAGAATTAGAAAAATTTCTAATAGAGGATCAAAATGGTTTTCTTTAAACATGGAGAATTTGTCTATTGGGTTTTATCAATTTGCAAATTCTTCCTCAATTAGTTAAAAAAATGAAATTGATTGATATTATAACAATACTAGGTAGTATAGATATCAATTGGGGAGAAATTGATAGTTGAAATGATAATTGATACTCCATAACAAAAATACAAGATATTCATTTTTTTTCATATTGAAATATTTTAAAGAAGTATGTGGAATTAAATGGGTATTTGTCCCTATTTTTATTCTTGTATTGGGAATCACAATAAGTGTACTAGCAATTGTATGGTCAGAAAGAGAAATATTTGAAGGGGAGGGATACAATAACGCATTGGACCTAAATACACCAATATTATATAGAGTGAAGATCAAATTACTCTAAAAGTAACTCTTAATAGAGTCATTACATTTAATAACTCCTTGTATATATTAAATTTTAATAATTCAACCATTAAATATTCTCATATTACCTTAACGATTATGCACACCAAATTTTAGATAATCCAAACATTTGTAGTTAGGTAATATTACAATTGATATTTACTTATATTTTAAAAAGGTTTATATGTATAAAAGGAATCAAGTTACCTCAAAAATACATTTGATAACTCTTTGTATATACTAAATTTTATGAATCCAACCATTACATTAAATGTTCTTACTGAGGAATTTATAAAGTTTTATAAAGTTTTAAAACTATTTAATATTTTATTAAATAAATTCATTTCAATATATAATAAATTTTTTAAAATTATGAGTAAAAAAAAAAACTATAAAATTCATAATTACAAATAGAGTTTAATGATTATACACTGTCAGTGTAAAACAGTTTTACACTGTCAACAATCAGAAATCACCGTTGGTATGCCTTTTAAGGTAATTATTATAAAAGTCAACAAACTTACCATACATGATGAGTTATGATTGGATGACAATGTAAAATTGCTTTACACTCTCAATGTATAACCTATTTTCTCTTACAAAAATTTGATTTATCTAACATTTTTTTGGTGTACAATGATTAGACTAAGGTTAGAACAAATGACATTATGCATATTACCCCAACTCTCTACCACGAAGCTAATCCTAGTGGGTTTGATTTATCCAACATTTAATGTATATAATTATTGAGTTAATATCAAAATATTTAATAGTCAAATAGAGGTAACATTTTACCCTTAAAATGGGTGGACCTGATGAGAGGAGGATTAGTTAAATACCAAATAGAAATTCCAGATACCTTTTGGTTAGACAAAAAATATATTTAGTAGTCAAATTAATAAAAAATAATATATATACAAATAATTATTGAAAAAAAATAACTTTATCAATAATTATGAAGTAATTTCATCCTTTTTCTCTCTCTAGAGAAACAAATATCGACTATATAATTAAAATAAATAATTAAATTAGAACTAATTAAAACATATCTCAAAATTTTCATTTACGAGCCACTACAAGTTAGAAAATAGTACTACACTCTATGTAGCGTAGTACACCCGTTGTTCAACAAGTGTAATAGTTCGTGAACATTTCTCGGACGCTTCTAAGCCACACAATTGCAGGCGATGAAGCCTCAAAACGCAATCCTCATCAGCTGAGTCTCATCTTCATCCTCCACGTGTCAGTCAACCAGTGGCTGCGTTCTCATATCCTCAACACGTCAGCACCTCCACCGAGTTGCACCTACCAACATAGGCTTACCTTACCCATCACTTCACTTCACTTCTCTCTCACCAGAGTTTCCACTCAAACCAGATCACCATCTCCACAAGGAAACGAAACCAGCACCATCAACCCTTTGAGCTTGCAACTCTCATGGTACTAGTACTTCACTCTTTCTCTCTTTGAGTGCCTCACCACAGAGTCTGCGCCACAGAATTATGCTATGGAGGCCCTCAATGCTGCTGGCTTGACCCCTCTATCTGTGCTCTCCGATAGAAAAACAAGAAAACAACCCTCAGTTTCTGCGTGCAAGTCTTCAAACTTTTCTACTTTTAGCAGCAAGAAACAGTTAAAAAGTTTCTTATCAACAGGTTTCCATGGGGGGCTATTTCTCGCAGCTTCAGTTGTAAGTGGGGGAGTTGCCACAGCTTTAACGTATGATGAGGCACTGGGGCTACCTTTGAGGCTCCCTAGTTCCGGGGACTTTGATTTGAACGGGTTTGTGGAGAGTGTCACGAGCATTGCAACTGAGAACCCTGCAATTGTGGCTGGGGGAGTGGCTATTTTGGGAGTGCCACTGGTTTTGTCTCAGGTTTTTAAGAAGCCTAAGGCATGGGGTGTTGAGTCTGCCAAGAATGCATATGCAAAACTTGGGGCTGATGGGAATGCTCAGTTGCTTGATATAAGAGCACTGGTGGAGATTAGGCAAGTGGGGACCCCAGATGTTGGAGGTCTCAGGAAGAAAGCAGTGTCAATACCTTATAAGGGTGATGATAAGCCAGGGTTCCTGAAGAAGCTTGCATTGAAGTTTAAGGAACCAGAGAATACCACATTGTTTATCCTAGACAAGTAAGAGTAATACAGAACAATTTCATTTGCAGTTCTTCTCTATCTGTTGTTATATTCCATGTTGATTATTCTATAGCATGTTGAGTTATCTCTTCTTAGCTATTAGTGGTGGGAGGAAAATTGAAGAATTATCATTAACATTCAAAGGTGGTTGTGCTATTTTATCATGAATATGAGCTGCTATGGTACCAGAGAAATCTAAGGGTTTTGATACAGTTGTTTTTCGGGCCAATAGTTGAATGAGTTTGGGCACGCCAAGAAAAAGAGAGAGAGCTTTCTTAAATGGAAACCAATTCAACTATTGGTAAAAAAAAAAATTATAAAATAGCAGTACCAAAACCCCTAAATTTCTTAGGTACCATAGAATTTCTCCATGAATATTTGTTGTTTCTTATTGCACTTTGCAAAAGAATGTTCTTGAAGCTGATTGAGTGAACTTGTGATGGAAGCCAGATTTGATGGGAACTCTGAACTGGTTGCAGAGTTGGTTACCATTAACGGATTTAAAGCTGCTTATGCAATTAAGGATGGTGCAGAAGGACCGCGAGGATGGGTGGTATTGCCTCTCCCTTTCCATTTTACTGTATCATATTTATAATATTTGCATTTAAAATATCATTTTTTTTCCTTCAATTGATCAGTATACTGACATGGGCTGGAATTCTGCAGAAGAGTGGTCTTCCTTGGACAGCACCAAGGAAAACATTGGGTTTGGACAATTTGACAGATGCTATCGCTGAAGCAATAGGAGTACGTATCTGGGATTTATCAAATTGCAATTTTTATTTTCAATGCTGATGCACATGCAAAATACTACTATTGTTTTTTGGATTGTAAAATAGTAGGCATTTTCCTTCTGTTAAATTTAAGAATACAGACAACGTGTTTAAATTGTTTTTGAGAGAAATAAAATGTTTGCTTTCCCAAGTTGAGGATTTTTGCTAGCAAGAAAGGAAACTGACCAATCAGGAAAAATGTAGAATGAATTATTAACTGGACTTACTCATTAGAAAAGTTAAATATGAGAATGAGATATTGTTTTTCAAGAATTGATTGATCCATTTATACATTCTCGCTTTTAAAATAAATAGATTTTGTTCATGATCTTGTTTGAGCATTTTTGTGTGTTTCTAATTAACGGATGTTTGTTGCAGGATACCTCTGATGGCTTGGCTGTTACTCTTGGGATTGCTGCAGCTGCTGCTGGACTGAGTCTATTAACTTTTTCTGAGGTTGATCTGATGAGTTATTACTTACAATTTATTCCCTTTTCTCAAAAAGCAATCATCCATTATGATGTGTTTCTACTGACATAAATTACTTGTTCATGATGTTTTTCTGTTTGCAGATAGAATCAATTCTCCAAGTTGTAGGATCGGCTGCACTCATTCAGTTTGCAAGCAAGAAGCTTTTATTTGCTGAGGTAAGTATGTTTTTCAAAGCAGGATGCATGGTTTTTCCATATATGTTGTTTATTATTGTCATTTTGTTGAGTAATTCACCTTTGACTCTGGGAGGCAACCATTCTTTTGTTGCATGTCTGTGCTTTAATTTTGTAATTCCTCCTTCTGATGAGTTTATCGAGATATTATATCAACACCACATATTTCTCTTCAAGGAGTGAAGGACATGTTCTTTTCTTTTTTAATTGTGAAAGAATTTATATAGGATAAATAAGTAAAAGAGAAATTATCATGAATTGAATTAGTTACATAAATCAAAGAAGCACCATTTTAGTTTTTGTAACTACATGTACGAGAGAAAGAGAGATAGAGAGAGCACAAGGTACATTTGAGGTTGAGAAACTAGTCTCACTCTATTGATGAAAGAAGAATGACGGGGTTTTTCCATTCAGTCCAACAATTTTAACCTGTCAAATTGTGATCCCAGATATGATTGTGTTAGGATCCAATTGCAAGGTATGGGACTTGAGTCCCACGTCAAAAGCATGAGATTCTAATGTGGGGTTTATAAGGGTTTAGGCTCTCCAACTATAACAGCTAGCTTTTGTAGTGTGGTTCTCCCAAGATTCTTATCAATTGGTATCTGAACTTTAGGATCCAATTGCAAGGTATGGGACTTGAGTCCCACATTGAAAGTATGGGATTCTAGTGTGGGGTTTATATGGCCTTGGGTCCTCCAACTACAATGGCTAGCTTTTGTGGTGTGGTTCTCCCAAGGTTGTTATCAATTTGTTGTTACTTTAAAGTTTTGTTGACAGCGTAATTTGGAATTTTGGTGATGGAATTGGGATAGATATTTGAATATTCTGTTACTCCAATGGATGTCTGGTAATTGCTAATAGGTGATTCTCAATGTTGATTGTTATTAACAGATGATTTTTCCATAGATGATTTGTTTTTTCTTTGGAGTCAGGATTCCCATGTTAGAAAACCAATCTTGATGAAAAACATTTTCCCTCTTAAATGCGTTAGTTATGAGAATAGTTGCTAGAGCATGCAAAGCTATAACCTCTAGTATTGTTCTTTTGGGTAATTTTCTGTTCACATAACGTGGCTGTATTATATGAACATCCACCAAAGTGGAAAGTGATGACTGAAGAGGAAGCTAGAATATAAAGTAAAATATATTTTTCTCCCTTGAGAGATACTTAAATTGCACTGTCTTCCCCTCTTATTTAAAAAAATGCACCTGTTTCCCTTGAGATCAATATGTTTCACACTTTAGTCTGTTAATGTAAACTAGCCTATTAATGGTGGTGAGAAACTATGAACGAACTTCTTGAGAGTATTTTTCTTTTCTCTTTAACTTCGAAGGTCACTGACTACTAATTCTGAACATTGTTTTATCAATTTTTGGACTTTAATAAATGTAATGATGTTTTGAACACTCATACAGCTTTGAAGCTTTACTCAATCATTATTCATCTTCTAAAGTGTCAAAGTTCATAGTAGGAGGAATTCAACACTTGTTACTGATAATGTTGAAAGTCAACAGAAGAGAAAAAATTAACCCTAAGATATTTGTTTATATTAAAATAGACCAAATAGTAGTAGTACATAGTAGTCTTTGAAGGGAGGAAAGTGTAATTTTTAAAATAAGAGGGGGAGGGCAGTGTAATTTAAACCTCTATCGGGGGAGGGGAGTATAATATACTCTAGAATATATTATTAATTTAGTTGCTCATTGGGGAATTTGTACATTATGGCTTTTCTTTATATTAATTTCAATTATTTGATGGCAGGACCGAAAGCAAACGGTGCAACAACTTGATGAGTTCTTGAACACCAAGATTGCCCCTAAAGAACTTGTTGATGACGTAAAGGTACTAAAGTTTTTCTTGATCTATATCTTAATAAATTAACTGTATCTATATCCTAATAAATTAGCTGTAATTATGAAGTTATGCATTTTGGAGCTTATATTTTAAATTTTAATTGAGAAATATTATATATATTCGTTTCTGAAAATTTACCTTATATGATTTGTGAACTTTTTTATCCCTCTTCCTCTGACCTTGTTCTCTTTGAATGAAATTGCTGGGAACAATAGGAAATTGGAAAGGCTCTTCTACCAACCTCTACCAGTAATAATGCTCTTCCTGCTCCAGCAGAACAAAGTTCAGAGCTTGGTACAGCTGATAGCACTGTTCAGACGGCAGTAGCTACTCCCGAGTCCAAAGCGGATGCAGTAGCTCCTGAAATAAACTCAGTGCCCAAAACTGAAATCAAGGCAGAAGAATCACTTCCTGTGCCACCAAGGCCACTTTCACCATACCCATATGTAATGTCTTAATTTCCTTGCTCTATGAATTTTTCACTTGCATGATTAGTTATGCTTATGGTGGCCAATTTTCTTGAAACTTTTCTTTCCATATATATTCTTCTTCAAGAAACGCTAGTAAGATATTTTCTGACAACTCTTTTGAACAAACTATTATTGGTTGAAATTTATTAGAAATCACAAAATTTTGTGAGGCTCACTTCTTATTTAATGTGTGTTTCTCATGATTTTGTAGTCTTTAATACATTTTAACCAGTAATAGAGTATGATAGAAGAGTGTGTTGCTAGCACTACTCATTTTTTCCAGTGTGATTATGATTCCATGAAATAGAATCTCTTTATTAGACTGTAAGACAAATAATTGTATTGTCATTATCAAATGTCACCATGCATTTTGTAATCACAAGTAAACCTCACTTGTGAGGTCCCTCTGCCCAAGAAAAGGGTGAAATATTTAATTATGTTTGGGAGAATGTGAAGTTGCATGTGAGAGGAAAAGTCATACTTCACAAGGTTTTCAAAATTGCTTTTAGTAATAAATGGTAAGTTAATTTATGAAGACCATTCTCTGCTTTATACTGCATGCTCCTGTCCTGACACATCCTTGCTTTCCTTTTTTTTTTTAATTGAATTTCAGTATCCAGATTTCAAGCCTCCAACATCTCCTACCCCTTCACAGCCCTAGACCTTCACTTCTTTTAATCTTGAAGAGAATTCCATAGAAGGCAAATCAATTGTCCAAGTATCAGCATGTATCAAGAGGTGTACAATACTAGAATCTATAATCCTATCAGAAAGTCTTCAACTTACATGCACATCTTAATTTGAAGATCCGTGATATAAGTTATATAATTTTTAAGTCTTTTATGATTATCCTTCCACTTGTGCTACTCGGTACACTTTTTGTAATTGATGGATGTGTTGTAGAGGTAGCTGTCCACTTAACATTGTAGTTATTTTGAGATTTAGTATAACATTAAAACTTGCAGTTTTGGAGTAAGGAAATAAGATTTTACATATGCAATTCTGCCTTTGTACTGATTCATCAACTCAAATTGACTTTGCAAGTTGCAATGGTGAAATATAAAGCTTATGTCAGGCTTGTTTAGCCACCGGAAAAACAAAAAGAAAAGAGCTGATGTTAGGCATTTTCTGTAAATATCAATATAAGATGGATTTAATTTTAATATACTGATAGTGTGAAAATTTTTCACATCGTAAACCAATTAAAAATTATGTTAGGTATGATCCTTAAAGTAATTATTACAAAATCATTACAAAAATAAGTAATCTGTATATGACAATCGGAAATTGAATAAAAGTGTAAGGTGTTTTATTGTTTCTTTCTCTGCTGTTGGAAAGTATAGCGTTGGACAATTTTTCATAAGGAAAATAGAGAAAAAAAAATATGTATGATAAACACTTCAGTAAAACTTGGTCTGTGCAAAGTGCTTGCCGGTCGCCGCCTCCTCGGTTAGTAGTTAAATTTGAGGATGTAATTTGTAAGAGTTTACCCAATGTCGGTGTCATGACAACGGTATACTATATTCATAAATTGATACTCTCATATTATATATTGTTGTACAATGAAACGTTGCTTTTAGATGTATAGTCTCCAAAATTAAGTGGTATTATATTTAAAAGATTCAAATTATTATTAAATATAAACATGTGTCAATTATAAGATTATGTATGAAAAATATTTAATTTATCTAGTATTTGATATGAATGGTTATTAACCACATGATTTAATATTTGAATTGTTAAATTTATACTATACAAAAAATTATTAAACTGGATTAATGTTATGTAGTACTTTATTTAATTTTTTTTCAATAATGAATAACTAGATTTTTAAAAACTTTGAATCTTATTGATTTGGTTATATGAGTGAAATATGATTGGATCAATTTATCTTGAACTTTTCTATGCAAAGAGCCTTATGATTTTAAATGCAAGTGATCAAGATTTAATATGCTAGCAAGAGGATAAAGGAAAGAAAAGTGCAAACAAGATTTATACTGGTTCGATCACCACTACTTGTGATCTACATCCAGTTTCCAATCAAACCAATTGATGTTATCACTAAGTAATTCAAATATTTACAAACACTATGCACAAACACAAGAATTACAATCAAACAAACCACATAATCAAGTTTTTTGAACCCTATCAAGAAAAACTTGAAACATTTCTTGTGGAACCCTACCACAAGGAAGATATGAGAGACACCCTCTCAAGAACGAAAATCAAATTAAAAGAAAGTTAGATATCACCTTGGTTTGTGATAGATGGAAAACAATGAAAAACCAATCAACTTTTATCCAAGTAAAGACTTTTCTTTATCCTCAAGATTGATCCATGACGAGCTCTTTGATCTTTGATCCAAAACTTATAATGAGAAGAAGAGTAATATGAATTCTCTCTAGAAAAGCTCTCTCTCAAATTTAGAAAAGTGAATTTGTAAAAGTGTTATGAAGTGATCTTAAAAGACTCACTAAGGTTCCCTTTATATAGAGAGTTCACTAGAATAACTAGTTATATTGTCTTGTAATGAGTTATTTTGTTATTAGAAATCTGGAAAATGAACTTTGAATGAGTTTAACTAGTTATTTCCATTTATAACTAGTTAAAACAGAGGCCATTCAAATTTGCCTTTACTGGAATAACTGGTACATAACTTTGTAACTAGTTATTTACATATAGGACAAAACAGTTTTATATTATGCAACTAGTTACAGAATTATGTAATTGGTTACTGCTGAAATAACTAATTACATAATGTTGTAACTAGTTAAAACAGAAAACATATAACTGATTACATATTGATTTAACTAGTTAAAACAGTGTATATTTTCACTGTTTACACAAAATTAAACGATTTTAATCGATTACAAAGCTAACTTAACCGATTAAGTGGTTCTTTAATATAAGATTGAGTAGTTCTAAAGCTTTAGTGTGTAGTTCTTACTTCCTATCAATTTAAAAACAAGTTTTATCAAATTGTTTCTCTTTAAATTCAATTTTAGACTTATAGAAAACATATTTCTACTTTGTTAACTTTTAAGTCTTAAGCTTTGAGCTCATTACCATCAAATCATTAAGGATAAAGGGAAATCATGCAAGACCACAAACACACACACACACATATAAACACACATTACAACTTTGCACTCATCAAGAGGCTAAATCATCAAAACTATATTAATTTTCCTTGGAGCAAGAGTAATCTTCTTCTTGCTTCTTCAATATATATATATATATATATATCATTTGATTATATTTTTTTTTACTTTTATTTATTTTTTATAAGATTTGAGAAAAATAATTTAAGTAATGGATAATTATCATTCAATAGTTAAATCAATAAAAATTATCTTCTATATAGAGCTATTATTAAATTTGAACAAAACTAATCTTAACTATTTATGTATATTAATTTGGTTAAGATTAATTGTTCTTATGTCTCACACTCTTACTTAATATGCTTCTTATACATATATGTATGTGTGTGTGCATATATGAAGAGGGATCAAATAATATTGCTTGAAGAATGAGTTGGTGACTCATAGGCAATGGCTTAGTTAAGGAAAACTACTAGAGCCATAGTGAAAGTGAGTCTTTATAAAACAATTGTCATTGCTTATAGACTCGAACCAAGGTAATCTATCCATGACCAAGATGAAGCTTGGGTGAAACTAAGCAGAGATTTTAACTAATTGATGTTGAAGAATCAATGAATGTGTTATAGTTAGAGGTGAAATGCCACTCAAACCTAGAATTGGGTAGTTCTCCTCGAAATGCATAAGTTAATTCATTTATTGCACCATTAATTAATTTTTTATTGGAAAATTGTATTCCAAATCTATGTTGGATTAGATTGGAAATTTTTATCATATAAATCACATATACAAATCTTATATTAATGTAAAAATGTTTAAAATATTTTTGTGGGTGAACCTAAGATATTCCTTGATTGAGAGTCAATGACTCAGTTAAGGAAAACCACTAGAGCCATAGTGAAAGCAAGTCTTTATAAGACAATTGTCATTGCTTATAGACCCGAACCTAGGCAAACTATCCATGACCAAGATGAAGCTTGGGTGAAACTAAGTGAAGGTTCTAACTAACTGATGTTGAAGAATCAACAGATGTGTTATAGTTAAGGGTGAAATGCCATTTGAATCCAAAGCTAGCTACTTCTCTCCGAAATGCATAAATTAATTCATTTGTTGCACCATTCAATAATTTTTTGATGGCAAATTTTATTCCAAATTTATGTTGGATTGGATTGGAAGTTTTTATCTTATAAATCATGTACAAAATCTTAGTAAAAATGTTTAAACTATTTTTTTGGATGAACCTAGGATATCCTTAAACTGAGAGTCAATGACTAAACTCTTGAGTACTAAAATTCATTTAAAGGGCCAACATCTCTCAACAAATGTTTTTCTATACATATTGACCTACAGATCAAACTCTTGATCACAATTTGTCAATTGTGTCACATCATGTTTAGTACTCTATTGATATACATCAAAATTGACATAATACAAACTTTTAAAATATATAAAAATAAGAGTCATTTGAAAGATTCTCAATTTTGACAAAATTTGATACAAACAATTAATATAATAATTAATAGTTTAATAACTAATATAACTTACAGTAAATTACATTGATATCTTCTGAGATTTTTTTAGATTGTACATAATCTCTCTATTTTTTTAATGTTTACAACAACCTCCTTTGTAAGGATACATGTTGTAATATTTTTCAAATAATTAAGAAGGTTAGTGTAATGTATAAGGATGTTAGTGTAATATTTTTCGAACAATTAACGGGGTTAATGTAAGGATAAAAAAAAGGAGGAGTATCGTGTGCAATTTAAAAAAATCTCAAGAGGTGTTAGTGTAATTTACTCTATAACTTATAATGATATAATTTGATGACTCTTTATATATATAATATAATATAATATAATATAATATGATATAATACAATTTTAAACTTGACTAATTTAATTGAGGAATATTTTTTTTTTAGTTTATAAAATTAATAACAAATAGAGCCTTGGTATAGAATGAGTTTTGCCTTGAAGGTTTTTCATTTCCAAACAATAATATTATTTCTTTTGCACCTTAATATTATTATTTTTTAGATAACGAAGGAAGAAAAACACGCATTTTAACATTTACTTTCTTTACCGTTAGCATCTCCACTTATAATAGAAAAAAGTAAAAATGATTAAAAATACTATCATGAAAAAATAATAAATTTAATTAAAATACATTTATAACATAAATATTTTTTACATTATCATTTAATTATAGATTATCATATAATTAAAAATTATTAATATTTATAATAAGAGTTTATTGATTATGTACCGTTAGTATAAAAATTTACATTATCAACCAATAAAAATCACTGTTGGTATAATTTCTAAGTTAGTTATTATAAAAGTCAACAAACTTATCACACATGATAATTTGAGATTGAATGACAGTATAAAACTATTTGACATTGTCCGTACATAATCTATTTTCTCTTATAACAATTACGTTAAAAGTAATATAGTTTTTAATTGAAAAAAAATAAGTTACACACTGAGAGTGTAAAACAGTTTTATATTTTTATTTAATCACAATTCACCATGCATTGTAAATTTGTTGACTTTAATAATAACTACCTTAAAAATAACATTAAAACTGATTCGATTGGCTTACATAACAATTGAACTCAATTAATTGATTTACCGTATACAAATTTTTACGTCAATAATTTACCAAAATTAAAACATTTTCAAACGAAGTCTGTCGGTATGTGAGAGTAACTGTAATTTTGAAGCAGGGATAGTTTGGGGAAATGAAGAAAATGGAGGCAAACCGCTTCCTTTTGAAAATTCACGAACAAAAGCGAAAGTGCCGAATCCGAAGTCTGAAGGTTCGTTTTGTTCATCGTTCGTTCGTTGAATCCCATGGCAAGAGTGAAGCACGCGCCAGCTTCTCGCAAAACCGGTAAGTCTGAATTCAACTCTTTCGCTTTCATTTTTCACTTCGCAAAACCCTCATTCCCTTCAAAATGCGAATTCGCAGGTATAAGAAAGAAAGCGCAATCCGCATCCACATCGACACCACAACAATCAGTAACCCTCTGTGTGTGTGTGTGTGTGTGTTTCGATTAATGAAATCCCTAATTTGACCTTTGTTTTCTGAATTTGAATATTGCGAAGCCTGCAACTAGGAGGAGGAGAGGTGAACAAGAGGAGCCGCAGGAGGGTATGTTGTTTCGTGAAGAGCCACATTCTGAGTTTGTTTTGTGTTGTGGTCATAATTATGCTGTTTAATTACTTGTGGTTTTTAATGTTTTATTATCATTTGTTAAAAATTTCAAAAAAAAAAAAAAAAAAACAGCGCCTGAGACTCAGGGAAGGAAGAAAAGGCGCAATAAGCCGGGGTCAGTGGCGCTTCGCGAGATTCGGCATTTTCAGAAGTCTTGCGAGCTTCTTATCCCAGCTGCACCCTTTATAAGATGTGTGAGTTTTTCTGCAACCATCACCTATTTGCTCTCGAGTGAAAATTAGTGAATTTTGTGCTTGCTTGTACTAGGAATAATAATAATAATAATAATAATGATAATAATGTAATGTTAATTTCGGGTATGCTGTTATTTAGATTTTACTCTAAACTTTGGCAATTTTACCAAAATAAAAATAAAAATTATGGCTGTCTATCTATCTTTTACTATTAATGATTAAGGCTGTGTTTGGAAATCCGTTTGATTGGCATTGAATAGAAGTTTTATGCATTCCAATGCAAAAGCGTACAAGCAAGAGAGGTGTTGGATTGGTGTTAGGTTAGATGGAACGGATATGCAAACACACACTAGTTAAAATTAGGCGGTTGAGTTAGTTGGTAGATACTAGTTATATTTGCTAAGCAGTTAGCAGAATTAGTTCTCTCCTTTTTCATGTATATTGACCACAGCTATAAATAGCTGAAACTGTAATTAAAGTTCAAAATCCGGTTTTTATAAAGACAAAACCTGGATACAATTCTTTTGGTACTTTTGGTGATGTTTTTCAATTAGAATTGAAGTTTCAACTTGATGATAAAGATTTGTATTAAATGTTTGTGTAGGTTACCGAGATGAAACATCAATTTTGATTGGAGAACAACTCCAAAAGCATTTAAGGATCAGTTGCATCTAAGTTTTGACCTTTTTGTAATTCTTCATTTGCAGCTTCTTTCACTCTGACACCACCTGATGTAAACTTTGGCGTAAAAATAAGCATCATAGTTTGGTTTCTGTTTTGTTTATTTTTTCGTAGAAACATTTTTCTGACTTTAACCACTTATTCACTGATGAAAGTGCTTGAAGAACATGCTTTGTAGGGAATTATGAGATTGTTATTAATTAAGATTTGTTGGCATGGCATCAGGTCACTGATTTGGCTTAATTAAATCTTGTGAGAAGTTTGTTCTTGTCATTGTTGTAATGTTTTTACTTTTGGCTGTAGGTTAAACAGATTACGCACAGCCACTCTACACAGGTGTCTCGCTGGACACCTGAAGCTGTGGTGGCACTTCAGGAGGTATGTAACTTTTTCCATGCTCATTTGAGTTATCACTAGGGTGCTCATGTTGCAAATTTGCAATTCATCTTAAGTATAATGCAAAGGTTGTTTTTAATAAAAGAAAAATCTACGTCAAAGTAAATTTGTTTTGATATAATAACTTCTTCCAGACATTGTTTCAATTTGTTCCTGGTTGAACTAGTTAAATTTTCATACTTAAAATAATGTTTCTGTGTTACTTGATTCTACTGCCATCCAATTTTTGGCTATTATTTTATTTGTACGTTTTGCATGGTTATGTAATAAATTGAAATTCATTCAAATATTACCAAATCTTCTTAGAAAAGAACCCATTGATTATTGAAAATTGAGATTTTAGACATTCAATATTTGAGTATAATACAATATTTCTTAAGAAATGTTTCATCAGACTTCCAAGTGATAAAGATTTTATTAGAAGGCTCTTTTTTAACTTTTAATTTATACTGCACTATTAATATATCAACTATGCAACGACCCAGCAATTGTATCTTGTAAATCCTTATGAATTCGACAGGCATACCTGGAACTTTTTTTCTTTCCTGGGTATAGAGGGAAAGGTCGTGGAAGGCTCCACAGGGAGGGGGAGTGGAAAAGGGGGTAGATGTATTCCAGGGTTTAAGCCTGTTCCGTTGCACTTTCCTTGCATGTCTCAAAGCTCTTCCAACTAAGTTGTCTCCAGGGGTCTTTATTAATTGAGATCAAAATCTGATTAAGAATGTATATTCTGTTTTTAAACCATATTTAAGAATGTGAACATTATTTTGCTACCATTGGGGTTGAGCAGCACACACTCTAGTGCAATTCATGCTTCTTTAGATATCAAGCAATGCTTCTGTTCTCTTATTATTCCATTCATGTAATCAATTTCAGAATACTTTTTCAACAACTTAGCTATATTTGGAATGGAAGGGGATATTATAAAATCAAAATAGAGTAATGAAAAGGAGTTGCCATCCCTGTGTTTGGATTATTATTAATGAGGGAGGAAAGGGGAAGGTACAGGGTTATAAGTGTAAATTTTCAATATAACCTTACAAATTATTTTAAGTAACTGAGTTTACAAGGTAAAATTGTAAATGACATTTTTAAAATAAAATCTATTCCCCTTCATTAACTCCTAAGTTAGAGGGGAACAAAAGGTAGAGTTTAAGGACAAGTGGTTCCCTCTCATTTCCTTCCCTTCCACAAATTTTTGACTCCCAAGCAAGGAAGAGATGTGATACACGTACAATAATTAATACAACAATATGTACAACACTTTTTGTGTCTATCTCTCTTCATCATTATGAGATGTAATAAATGATGTACAGGAGAAAGATAAACACAAAAAAATGTTGTACAAACTGTTGTATGAGTTGTTATACAAATAACATTTCTCAGCAGGGAAAACTACTCCTGACCTGTATTCTACTCCTCCCCTCTCAAAATTACCCCTCACCCAAACAGACTCTTGATCACCTTCCACACCTTTAAAGCGTCTCACCAGTTGCTACATTTACATCTCTGATGTTTTTTCTGGATGCCTTGTATCAAGTCCTTGTCCAGTGCTGCTGTTTCTTGTGGTTTTTTTTTTGAAAACGCTTGTCATTGCTTTAGGATCATTTATTCATTTTCACCTGTTGTGTAATTTATAACCATAATTCATATAAAACATAATCATTCTTTTGGATTTTTATGTAACTGTACTGCAGGCAGCTGAGGAATATCTGGTTCACTTGTTTGAAGATGGAATGCTCTGTGCAATTCACGCAAAGCGTGTTACTCTTAGTAAGTGGATATAATTTTTTAAATTCTTTACTATGATTTTCCTTTCATCGATCATCAAATCATACATGAATTGATCTTTCATAAATTCTATGCTGCTTTAATTGGTGAATGGATTTTTTTTGTTATTGATAAAGAAATTCTTTTATTACTTTATTAATTACATTTAAAAGGACATTCTACAGTCTGTAATCTGTATAATGGAGTTTGCTTTGGGGGATACAGTAAATGCTAGAGGGAAAAAAATTGTGGTAGTGTAGTGGTTGGGAAAATATGTATATTTTTATAAAACATCATGCATTGTTTTAATTGACAAAAGCACTTGGAGTTCTTTTCTGACTTGCCATGTCCGTTCACCCCCATCCTTTTAATTGGTGTGACCATTTGTAAAGAATGCTACATCTGTTGAATTCAGAAAGTGATGAATGTGCATTGTGGACTGTTTTTTACCTCTGGTCATGTAAAGAGTTGCAGAAGCCAGAAGGAAATTAAAGACAGTGATCAACATTTTCAGTTGCTAAATGTTTAGATGAACAGAATACTTGAGCGTACCTTTTTTTTTTGGAGGAAAATAATGAGCAGAATACTCAAACAGAACATTGGGTAGATAACAGTGGTATTTGCCAAAGATCCATAGTAGTCAACTGCGGCACCATAGTGCAGTAGCAGAGGGGAGAGGCCCTAGGCTGCTATAGGATTCAGATAGTGGAGCAGTTTTCAATAGCAGCTTTTTGTGTGGTATAGCGGCGCTATCATAGGCTTCAAAACCCCATTTTTACCTCAAACAATTTTGTTTAGTAGTTGTTTTTTTTTTTTGGGGGGGGCGGGGGGGCATAAAATTATGATTTCTCTACCATTTTTCTGCTAAAAAACATAACAGGACTTGAAACCCTTCTTCCTTGACCATTCCAGACATTTGTTCCTTCATGCTTTACATGACTATTTTTTTTTTCCTTTGTTCCATTCTTCTTCAAACTTCCCTGTTCACATTTGCTAATTTTTATCTAATTTGTCATGTTCTTTTTCTATTAATTTTGCCATTACCTTTCATTTTTTGACTTCATTACTATATTCTTTTTGCTCCTTGATTGATGGTGATTGTGTGTAAACTGTGACTTATTATTTATAATGTATTTCTTTCTTTATTATTTTTGAATATTTATATGTGTAGTATAAATTATTTAGTTTGTATTATAATATTTAAAATAGCAGCCATCCCACTTTCAGCTATTGCCCTATAGCGTTTTCAAAATTAGCCGCAACACCTTACCATCCTAGATTGATAATTATGCAAAGATCATTCCTTCTGTTTATTAATTGGTCTATGTTTTTACCTTGTAAATATTTCTGTGTTGGTTCTCTTTCTGTAACCTCACAAATATATGTTCTTTTTTTTTGTTTGCCGCCTCAGTGAAAAAGGATATTGAGTTGGCCCGGAGGCTTGGAGGAATAGGAAGGCCTTGGTGAGGGCACGATGCCAGAAGTGAATACCATTGATGTTTTTGTTTGTAAAACTTGACACAGTACAGACCAGAGTGTACAGGGGATTTCAACAAAGCCATTGCTGCTTGTAAACCCAGCACTCAAATTGCAGTGATTATTTGGTATTACATATTAGGAACTAGACTAACTAATGTAATGTCAATGATTATATCTTTGTAGGTGAAACAACCATTATAGAATGGTTTGCTACTATGACTTTAAATTGATGAGTGACGTACTAGTGTAACATTATAGCAATGAAATATTTCAAGATTATTGCCATTCATATTAACTTTATATGGTAGAAGGAATTCAAGGGTCTACTAAATGCTAAGGCTTAAAATTTAGTGTTCTTGTTTTTGTGACGGCACTGTACAAGCTTGCCAGAAAGAATGGGGTCCATGGAGATACTGCAAACGCAATTTCTTCCTCATTCATTTGTTATAATTTCATTTTTCTTTTTCTGAAATCAGACCAGTGGAAATGCGTAATTGAACCTGATAGTGATTGGTCGTAAGGAAAGTGTACTATAATTTTAAATGACTTAAATCCTCGAGTTATTCTGGATAGTGACATTCCAGGTTAAAGACAAATGTATTATAATTGAAAAGCGTTATACGATATTATTCATATTCATTCAACGTTTCTGTACTGTTAAGTCCATTTATTATAGGAAGAAATTTAGTTTGACAATTTTTTTACACAAGTTAGTGTATTCAAATTAGTATATCTTAAAATATTCGGAATACTTGCAGGCCTGTGTAAGAAATCACATTACACATGCATCATGAGTTCATAGATATAAGGTGGAGCAAATATAGGTAAATGGCAAGGATGCTTACTATCATTTTGTTATAATCAGATGGCAAAGAATGCCAAAAAGTAAACATCACTGTTTTTTCTTTAGTTTTATTAAATAATTAGCACTATTTTATATTGTATAAAATTATTTTTATCACTTTTGTATATACGCATATTAAAATATTGTCATAAATTAAAATAGAATAAAAATTATCTCACTTTAATTATATAATAAAATCTTTTTCCATTTTCCTTAACAAAAATAAATAAAAACTACGTGTGAAAGAATAAAGCCAATCAAGTTACATTTTTTTTTTGAATAAAAAAATGTTCAAATAAATATAATGAAATAGGGGTTCAAATCAAAACCCAACATTCAGGGCCCAACTAAGTTATTAACGTTTGTCATTCGATGTGACATCTAACCAATTATAGACCCATGCTTATGTTTTTAGATTAAATAATTAAAAACCATTGCACAAGAAATGAAAAATATTTTAATTATAATTAATAATAAAAATTGAGTTTAATAGATATACATTGTCCATGTAAAAGATTTTACATTGTCAACCAATTAAAAATCAATTTGGTATGACATAAGATAGTTATTATCAAATTCAACAAAATTTTCATATATGATAATTTGTGATTGGATGACGATAAAAATTTTTTTTACGCTGCTGATGTGTATACTTTTTTCTAATAAAATTTTAGTGGTAAATATATACTATACTTTTCATTACACTACTACCAAATTACAAAAAATCTATTATGCTTGAAATACTTATAAGTTTTTTTTATTATCACAATACAATAATAAATCGTAATTACAATCTTGCAAAATTTTCTACTATTCCTGAGTTCGATAATTGATATTTAACAATTGCGTCACTATAACTTCTTGATTTGGGAAGGTTAGCAAAAAACTAGCAAAAATAAAAACAGAGTTAAATTTCCAATGCTAGTCTTTCATACTATAATCCTTTTTGTTGTACATAGTATGAAAAATCTCATCTAATTTGAAAATCATTTTTAAAATGACAACAATATTTTAAATTCCATTGAATAAAAGGGCATAAACTTTGATAAATATATATTGTAAAAGTCAACAAACACACCATAAATAGTAGTTTGTGATTAGACGATAACATAAAACTATTTTACATTGCCAATGTATAGCCTATTTTCTTTACAAATAAAGTACTTTCACATCTTTATAAAACGTTGAAACTTATAATGAGCAAGTTTCATCAAATATTTCATGCTAAAATTAAGCTAAAGTGCATACATCTTCCATCTAAGAAAAATATCATTCTTGCATTAAAACTTTAATAATACATTATACATTGACTTTATTTCATATTTAATGCCTTTAACACATATCATCGACTTTAATTCATTCCGTTACAAAGGTGTCCCCTATCTTCCTTAAAGTCCAGATTAAAAATATCGTAGACCATTGAAAATGTCGTTAACATGCTCTGTCTCGTAGCCCTTGTAAGTGAACTCAAGCTGTGGGTCCATTTTCAAAAGAGCCACACACCAATTATTTAAAAAGTTGTTCTTGAATCATTGTAATGTGTAACGCCTTTTGAGAGATTACATTATTTAAAAAAAAAAAAACTAAAAGACCAGAAAATGCAATTGGATATTGCAATGGGATGTATATGCTCTAACAATATCCTTACTTAACCCATCATAAGATACAAAGAGAAAGTGGAAAAAATTTAAATAGAAATAATAGGTTAATAAGTGTTATAAAACTCAGTTTGGATTAGCTGGTTCAATAGATAAGTTGGTGATTCCGTTAAGTAACTAATTCGAAGAACTTAAGGATCAATTATGCAACTAATTAAATCAATGCAACCATGTTTGAACTAGTCTAAAATGTGGTTGAACCGATGTGAACAGACAATGGGTTAATGAATTAAATCGGTTTTGTAAAATATTAATGTAAAATTTTATAGATAAGGTTTAAACTTGAAACTTAATTAAGTAACATCATCCATTACACCTTAATTACATGTTAGTGTAATGTTTCTTTCATTGTATTTGAGCTTAATTTTACTTTTTCTTTATCAAAAATACATTTTTTTTATTTCATTTACTATGATAGATTAATGTACAATTTTGATCTCCTAATAATTTTTTATTTGAATTTAGTTCCTCGTTTTTTAATTGTTATATATGATGAAGTCTTTCTATTAATTTTTCTCTTCATCAAATTTTTAAGACCTTATTTTTTTTTTCTCAAAAATGAGGGATTTAGGACAAATTTGAAATAAGATAATTTGAAAGGTTAAAAGTTGAAAACTTGATGGAATTGAAAAGATTTTATAAGATATAAGATTATAATTTTAAAGAGAGCAAAAATTCAAGCTTTTTTTTTTTGTGATTTTGAGTGAAATATAATATTTTGATTGACAGATTTTGAGTGGAAAATGATTTAAAATTGTTTAATTATTGAATCTATGTAGCTTTTGAGTGAAAAATAAAAAATTGAATCTATTAGAAGAAAAATGATGGAAAAAAATGATTAAAATAGTTAAGATTGTTAAGAGACTGAATTCAAACAAAAAATTGTTAAAAAAATTAAAATTGTATATTGATTATTTACAATTCACCCAACTCACTAATAGGACCAAGTCCAAATAAAAGAACTAAGCATAGAGACCACTTAGTACTATAATTGTATGGATAAGTAAGGTAACACAAATTGAAACCCTAGTTTGACACTTATATATACTCTCATATGTCACTATTACAAGTATGTGCATTTATTATATTTTTTATTGGAGACCTTGACTGACTTAAGCATCGAAGCGCCTTTGCAAATACTCCCATCAATTGCTTAACCTAATTCGAAGTCCTCAAGATTAGACTTATTCAGCACTGTAGGAGGAGTCTATCATTCCAATTCAATCCATGAAGCAGAGACAATTTGAATCTCTAGACCAAACAAAAAGTTTTATTGAAAACATAACATAAAATTACAAATACATCTTATCATAATGTTTAATAAAATAATTTTATTTATTGATTCTTTAATATATATATATATATATATATATATATATATATATATATATGTATGTATGTATGTATGTATGTATGTATGTATGTACACACACACACACACACACACACACACACACACACATATGAGTAAATTACACTTAGATCTCCCGTGTTTTTTTGGGATTTTGCCTGATACCCTTCCTTTTTTTTGCCCTACAATAAAAACCTTAATTTTTTGGCATTTGTTACATCCAATCTGTTAATAGGAATGAAGCATGTGGCTTGCACTTGCTTTTAATGATTTTTTTTCTTCTAGAAATGCCTTTACCTTCTTTGTAGAGGTCCCCTTCCTTCAAGAAGAACGACTAGGGTTAGGCCAAGGACAAAGGAGCAACCTTCATTTTCTTCCATCTACATTGACACTCCCTACCACTCCCAATTCACTCACATTTCTTTCGTCCCTCTTCAAGATCTAGATCCTCCTCCCCCTTTGTGTCGGTGATCCATTCCACCCTATTCCCTTCTCCCATTCCAAATTAACAAATTCCCTTCTCTCCCATTTTGAGAATGTCGTGGAAGCAACAGTACTACATGACAAGCAATGTCTACCTCACCTCTGCCCTCGCATCTACGTCCTTGGTAAGCTAGGGTTCCTTCACCACAACCCCTTCACCTTCCCCATCGCCAAGAGGTTCCTCCCTGCTACCCTCGTTTTCTACCTCGCCATCTTCACCAACACTACCCTCCTCCGCCATGTCAATGTCAACACTGCCTTCCTCGTCGACACCGGCTTCCGTTAACCTCACATTCCTCTCCTTCACCTTCTTTTGGTTCCTCACCAGAAAGAATGTCGAGGTTTTTACTGTTGTTAGATCCAGTTCTTTTGACTCTGCTGCGTTCTCTACCGTCGCATTGTCTTGCTTGTTTGGTTTGCTCATTAGTTTCTTTGGGTTTGCTGTGAGAAGGGTGATTTCCACGACGACATTTACGGTCACCAGTGTGGTCAATAAGTTTTTGGCGGTGGTAATTAATGTGATGATTTGGGACAAGCATGCTAGCTTGTTGAGTTGGTTTGTTTGCTTTTTACCATTGTTAGGGGGATTCTTTATTAGTAGTCTATGTCTGGGCATGGGAGTGCTCTGGCCCAGCCCAAGCAATTGGATATTAAGAGTAACAATGGTGGTGATGGGGAGAACGAGTGTGCCAAAAAAATTGGCTAATAATGAGATTGGTAGGGAGACTGAGTGTGCCATGAGAGAAGAAGCTTGCTTGTCGAAGACGAAGGGGTCTACAACATTGATTTCGCACAAAAAGAATAAGGCAATTTCGTCATTCAACATAAACTTAGAGTTGTTAGTTAACGTCGTTTCATTAAAGGGGGTCAAAGTAATGCAAAAAAAAAAGGAGGGGTATTGGGAGAAATCCAAAAAAATCACAGAGGGTTTGAGTGTAATTTACTCTCTCTCTCTTTATATATATATATATATATTAATCATTCGATTAATGATTTATTTATTAAACTAATGACACAATAATTTAATATTCAGGGACATTAAATGTATTTATTTTTTTATTTAACATTTTTTATAAGGTAGTAAGAAGATTTGTAGGAGAATTTGTAAAAAGATATAACATTACTTAATTTCCAGTAATATGATCTTGCAAATCTTCTTATTACATTATAAGGAAATATTAAATAAAAAAATGTATTTAATGTCTTAAAAATATAAAAGACATTCAATACTATACGAAGGAAGTAGAAAGGTTTGTACAAGGATGTTGTAACGGGATTTATAACTACTCCTCAATTTCATTAGAAGCTAGGATAATGGCATTGATTAGTAGCTTTCTCTCAACTATTCTTATCAATGTGAGTCATAACTCGTAAGCCAGCCTGACTCACTATGGATTTGAACTGGGTTAGGTTAGTAAAATTTAACTCATCATGATCCCGAACTAATTTTAATCCAACTCACTTAGCTTGTGGTTCACCTAAGTTGACTCACTAGTTGTTTTTTTTTTTTTTAAAGTCTTACTTTACTAACTTTAATTGTTTAATCCCTTTATTAGTAATATAAAACTCATGGGTTGGGTATTTATTTTTCAATCAAATACATTCTATAATACGTTAAAATCATTCTATAATATTAATATTGATGAGAAGACATCCATCACGAGATTAAAATGCAGTACCATTACATTACATAATATTATACCAATAAAGATTGACTCTAGTATGTAAAAAGGATTATTCTTCCACAACATGGTGAATTGAAGTTTAAATCTTTATTAGAAGAAATGCCTACATTTAGTACTTCAATATGTTGAACAAAATTATCTTTGAAAAAGATACATGTAGGGAAAAAATTATTAACATTATATTATATTATATATAATATTGGATAGCTTAATAACATATTAACATTGTATATGAATTAGATGCCATCAAAATATAATGTAACTGTTATGAATGTATTCCTTTGTCTTAAAAAAAATTGAATATATTCTCTTGCGCTTAATATATATCGGAAAATGATTAAAGTACATATTATTTTTAGAGTGTAGGGATAGGAAAAGAAGAGATAGAAAGAGAAAAAAAAAAGTAATAAATGTAGTAAATGATGTGATAAGAAATAGAGAGATAAAAAGAAAAATGGAATAAAAATGAGATAAAAAAAGTAAATAATAATAAATCATATATATTTGAGAAAGAGTGCCCGTAAAAATAAAATTTATTAGTATGATTATATGATAAACCAAGAGTCTCTCAGTTCAACACATTTATTCCGAACAGAAAAGGTCACATGGTTTTAGTAGTCCAAGTATCTAATTTGTTGGGGATACTTGATGATGGGATCCATCATCCATGTCAGTTGGGGTCCAGTGCGTCTTCCTTTGTTTGTTGTCGTTTTTTGTTTTTGTTTTTTAAACAATAAAGTAAGGAAACGAAAATGTAACGGTTGTTAATAGATTTTAGAGAATAAACATGTAATAATATTCTAAAATTAAAACATTATCTTACTTTTATACTCCGTCTGGTAGTGTTGAAATGCAGCAGAAATGCAAAGAAGTAAAGAGAAGTGTGGGTGAATGTACCAACTTATGTCGTTGGATACATGAGAATTAGAGCGGAGAGTTTTAAAAAAAGGGTGGTCCCACACAAAATGACGCTGAAATGTAAAGAAATATGTGAAAGAGAACTAACTTTTTTAGGTTTTATTACACTACCCTCACTTTTTTGAATAAAAAAAGGCCTTAGTCAATTATATTTTTCATTATAATTAATTATATTACTGTTAATGTCACCATTTTTTGAGAAAATTGAAAAATGGTCTTTCTAGGATATTTCGAGAAAATAAAAAAGAATGGCCATTTCTGGAAAACATTTCTATTAAATCCTAGAAATTGGTATTTTAGCATACTATTTTTACTAAGTGTCAAAATAAAACTTTCAAGAAAATCAAAAAATGGTCTTTCTAGGATATTTCGAGAAAATAAAAAAGAATGGCCATTTCTAGAAAACATTTCGATTAAATGTTAGAAATTGGTATTTCAGCATACTATTTTTACTAAGTGTCAAAATAAAACTTTTCTACTAATCTCATTTTGACAAGATGGTGACAGAAAAATTAAAGATCCGGAAAACATCAAGACCAGACAAGTCATCAACAGTGAAGATTTAGTAGAAGTTTGTAGTGGTTATTAGTAGTTAGGAATCCTTTGTCTATAAATACTAGTTTGTACCATGTAATAAGGGTTGGACATTATAAACATCCTACATATCCTAAGTCCTCAACGTTCACGGATCAACAGGTTACTACAATGTTTCCAATCACCATTTTAATTCAAGCAATTTACATTTATGCAAATCTACTTCTCATCTCAATTTCTTCTACCGATGACCCCTTCTTCTATCGATATCTCCTTCTTCGTATTTTAATTTCAATCTATCTATAACCCTTTCTATCAAAATTAATAAAAATTTAACCATAAACCCAGGGTAAAAGGGCCTATAGAGGAGGTTAAAAGACCTCCAAAGAGAGTACATATCCCTTTTCTCAAAATCTAAAATGAGATTATATTTGTTGACAAAAAAAGCGCAAAATTTCACTGTCAACAATTACCATATAATCAATTAGATTAAAAAATATAATCGATTATTGATTATGCCATAGTGTGTGTTTGTGTACACGTCTGGGACGCGCGTGTGCTCTAATTTCCACGTCAAAATTTTGAAAAAATGCAGAAGCTACTCTTGGTAGCTTTTGCTTGAACGTGGATCAGGTTTTCCTTGATAGGAATCCAAACATGCTGGTAATCGAATATGGCTGGTAGTGCTAGACTTCCGCATATGTACATAATGCATTAATCGATTATGGTTGTCAAGCTTTACAACGTTATACATAGTTTTTAATGGATACATTAATTGATTAAAAATATAATGGGTACATTTATAATAGAAATTTTTTATTCGTTATTCTATCGATAATGATTTAAAAATTAACATATAAAAATATTTTTTATTATTTACCAGTCGCTCTTGAATAAATTTTTTATTTTTATTTATCTATATTTTTAATAATATGATTAAAAATTAAAAAAAAAATCTTTGTAAGGGTAAAAATGTAGTTTTATAATATCCTCTATTTTTTCTTCTTTTTTATTCAAACCCAAAGAAGTCAAAAAGTAAACTTCTATTCTATTTTTTTTAACTAAACAACTTCTATTTTTACTATATTTCTTATTTATTTATTTTTCTTTATTTCTTTCTTACTTATTTCCTCTCTCTTTATTTCTTTCTTCTTTATCAAACACAGTATTAGTTGTTTGTACATATATAGAAGTATATCACAATTTTTATTACAATATAAAAATTCTTAAATGATATGAGAAATTGGTTTCCTAAAAAACAATATAGAAAATAGGAAATGAATTTGTTTTGTACACGTGGTATTTTTTTAACATTTCAAATGTTTTATTACTTTATATACACTTGATTAAATTAATTCTTTATAGTTTTGTTGAGTTTTTTAATTAAGTTGGTATAGTTAAATTAATTCGAATACAAGGTACGAGTGAATCTGGTGTAGCAGGCGTACAGCACGTGGAATGTTTAAATTCTGATGTGGGGATCAATTTGTGGCACGTAGTCCTTGTTAGTCTTGCTTTGCAGCATCGAATGGCAGGTTGGTGCTTTTCGGGTGTGCGTTAGATTTTGCAGCACACCTCACAGGGGGTCTCGTGGTGCCAATTGGTTTTCACATGTGAACCTATTCGATGCTTTTTAGTTTGGGTTTCAGAGAGGATTTATCTGATACAGAAGCTATAGGACATACGTTTTGCTAAGCTGCACTATCTTAATATTAATGAATCATTTTGCCTATCAAATTTATTTATTTTTTTAAAGTCTTTATAACTTAAAAATCTTGTAATTAAATTTTTACACACTACCATTGTTATAATTCAGTTAATTTAAATACAAAGACTTAATTGAACTTTTAATATTATTAGTTTCTATAATATTAATATTACTTATTAAGTCATAGTAAATATATGTGTAATTTTGATCTTTCATTTAAGTTATATATAATATAATTTTTATTTATATACTAAATAAAATCATTAGCTTAGAGGATCTAGTATTGTTGATTGACTTTAAAAGTGGGGGTTCAATCTCTACCTTCAACACTTTGTTAATTTTTTCCCCATTTTTCCTTGCTCCTTGAAGGCCTGAGACTGACCCGTAAGACCTACTACTTACTATATGAACTAGGATCAGCTCATAACATAAACTCATACCACGGAGGGACTTGATTGTAAATGAAAGAAAAGTTGGCGGACAAAAATTACACAATTGCAATATCTAAAAGACCCAAAGTGTAATTAAGCAGGGTTGAAAGAGCAAAAAAAAAAACTATATAATTGTGCGATAATTTTTTTACACTATTTGTGTTATTTTTATAAATAGATTGAAATTACTATTTTCTATCATGTCTCATTTTTATATCTAAATTAAAATATGACGTGATTATAAAGTAGTACTTTGTTGCTTTTTTTTTTAATGTGTTATGTTTATAAATTTATGTTAATGAATTTCTATTTCAATGTGACATATCAACGTATAGTGGACAGATGATAATGTGTAAACTTAAAGTGTTTGTTTTTTCAACATGATAAGAAGCACAAACTAAAACTCAAATTATAAAGGAATCGATTTCTATATTATAAATTAAAATTCCTAACTTGGATAATGAAGCTCTCTCTCTCCACACTCTTTTAATTAGAGATTTTCAATACCCTTTTACCTCTCTTTGGAAAATGCATTTCACACATCTTCTCCACAATTAGGCAAAAAATATATCTCTCAATTATCTCAAACTACTCTCCATATCTATCTTTATATATATATACTTAATTTTCTTAATCACCTATTTGTTTCAGTTTAAAAATAACTTTATGTTACAATTTAAATTATTTATTAAAATATAAAATATAACTTATATATTTAAAAATATTTAGTTATTATGAATTATAATTATAATTATATAAAAATAAATATTTATCTTGTGTAATGCATAGCCTAAAATATTAGTTAAATCTAAATAAAAGTTTATATATTAATAAAGAGAAAAAATACATGTAAGATTTAATATGAGACAATGATATTTGTTGATGATAGATGAAAACATAACATTAAATTGAATGAAAAATGTGATATCTTTTTGATATTTGTTAAACTATGTTATTTGCTTAATATAATAAAACATCATTTTTAATGAAATTATGTATCTACGTTTTTATATAATATATGATTACATTTTAGAATACTTATATATGGGGGCCTTATTTTATTATTTTGTCCTAAGCTCATAAAATGTTAAGACCAACCCTACAATTAAGTCAAATATAATTTAACGGATTTATGACGATGTTAATGTGTAAGAATTTATTTACAAAATTTTCAAATTATAAAGAATTTTTAAAAATATTTTTAACTATAAAACCCTAATTAAAAACTTTATAAAACTATAAGAATTCCAGATTAATTTAACCCATATACTTGATTTCCACTCTTACAAGGTATATCGTACATTTTGTGTGAAACCAAATTTTGTTCACAATACTCGAATAGTTCTCCTTTACAAGTATTTTTCGACATCAAGCTGTTTGATACTCACGTTAGATACACACTTCATGGAAATTTTAGTAATAATCTAGTCAAGACTAATCTCATTCACAATTATCTCAAATTTGAAAAAATATAGTTAAAATTAAATATATTAAATTTATTTATATTTAAAATAAATATAATTTATATTTGTATGAGTTTAAATATTTTTTAATTAAATAAAACGATCCTCTATCTATTTTTTTTTTCCATGTTATATAATGTCCAGAAAGAAATTGATGTTTTTATGGCATCAACTTTATACCAATTATAATCAAATGTGTGTAAGATTTTTTTTTTCTACTCATTTGTTCTTCATTAATGTATTAATGTATTTTTACAAATTATGAAACTACTCATTAGGCTAAGGATAATGATTAGATAAAATTCTTCTTAAACTATACTCTTGACATTTCAAGGTGTTCTACCAATTGCAATCCATTTACAATGTACACTGGTGTGAGGTTAATGAATTTAAATCCCTTTATAGTAATAACTAACATGACAATGTTATATTTATAAGAGAGAAAGATATAAAATAATTATAATTGGACTTACTATTATTTGTATAAGGCTCATTAATTTTATTTTTAGTATTTTTTCTCTCTCAAAATATGACGTTGTCATGTTAGTCACTAACATGAAAGAACACTCACACATAATTAAATCATGCATGCTCATGTATTATTAATTTTGAGTTGAGGGACAAAGCCCCATAACTACATCAAAGATTCAAAACCCTACCTTAAAAAATTAAGTTTTTGCTCCTCTGCGGTAAAGAGATATGTAAAGTAACATTACAAAAAAAGTTGTCATTTATTAAAGGTTTGGCATTGAATTAGCTTCTGTTTATACAATTTTTATTTAATGAAAATTAATTTGTTAGTATAAATATTTTGAGTTTATACTAATAGTATGATCATATATATTATACGACTGAATAATTTTGTTGGTATAAAATATTGATATCTATAATATATATCAATGCATCAAAAATGTTAATATAATGCATCATATTATCAGTATATATAGATCTTCAAATTTTATAAATTAACAATTTAATTTTGGTTAAACAAAGGCTATATTAACAAAAACAATCCTAACACCTGACAATTGTTATTTGTTAGTAACTGTCATATTTTTTTGTGGTGTAAGAAAGTAAATGTGTGTAATTAACAAAACTCAATATTGCAGTTGAAAAATAGCTAAATCGCTCAAAAATGTCAGTTAGGTTCGATTTTCCAAAAAGAGATTAATCTCCAGTTATTGGTCATTTACTTTTAAAAAAATCAAATTAAATACACAATTTTTTTTATTTATTTAATTTAGAAAAGTTAAATCCTACTTAAAAAAACACTTCAACAAATTCTTGAAATAAATGAACACAATCGGGTTGATAAAAGAATGCAAACAGGGCCAGAGCCAAGAGGGGACTTGCAGAGGCTATGGTTACCCCAAATTTTTTAAGCGTATTTAAATTATTATAAAAATAATTTTACAAGTCTCCCTTAAATTTATTAAAAAAACATTGAAAAAATTATGCATGAACATCAGCATATTAGTTGACACTTAGGAGACGTTTGATATAAGAAAAGTTTTTAGGTTTTCAGGAATTTAAAGTTAGAAATGTTTGTTTTTCATGTTTAATTTATTATTTAAAAAATAACATTTTTAGGAAATATTGTTTTCATTGGAGAATCTAACTTTTTCAAGTTGAGAGCAAAGTTTTACTATAGTAAAAATATCACATTATCTTTATTAACTCATTTAATATGATAAATAATTAAAATTTATGAAAAAGTTCTATTAAAACTAAATGTAAAAATATTTAATTTCCAATGTAATAAATATAAATATTTTCAAGAATAGTTATGACCAACCAAACAAATTTTAATTATTTATTAGAATCATGATTTTCGAGATTCATGATTTCTATAAATCATGATTTTGGACATGAAAAAATTTCTCTTCTACTAAATATACCTTAGGAAGAGAAAGAGAAAAAAAGTGTAGATATGATAAATAATATGACAATAAAGAGAGATAGAAATGATATAGATTAACGGAGTGTTTGTGATGTTGAGATATCTACATATAATTGCCTAAAATTATTTTATCCATCTAATTTATTTCTTTTCTCATATATTACTTTTGTACTTAACTAGTGTTTTTTATTTTATATAATTAAAATTTATAATAAATAAATACTTTGAAATATATAAATTATATTATAATTAAAATTTGTAATAATTTTTTTATGACATAAATTATATTTTATATTTATAATAAATAATTTATATTATGATACAAAGTTATTTTAACTATTGATAAATTCTTTTAAAAAATATTAAAATTCAATTTAAAAATAAAAAAAATGATAGATTGACAAGAGGTTTAAAAAAAATTTCTAAAAAGCTCTCGTTGAAAAAAAATAACTAAAAAAGCTTTTGTTGAAGAATAATCCTTAAAAATACTCTTGTTTAAGATAACTAGTATAATAACTCGTGTCTTGCACAAGTGTTGAGATTACAATTTATAATTTTTTAAAAATTATTATAATTTTAATTTAATTTTTGATAATTTTTAATTTATACAAATACATATTAGTAGTATGTACAAATATTTTAGAAAAGATATAAAATAAAATATATTAATAATGAAAATTATTAATATGTGTGTATTAACACCTGCTTATATCATTTTAATTTATATAAATGTGTGTTTTAAAAGATATTCTTTTATAAATATATTTGCATGTTTATATAACTTAGATATATACATAATTTTAATAAGAGATATTAATAATGAAAAATATTTTAAATTACATTTTGTAATTATTAGTTTTTCCTTTCAGAAAGAAAATAAATAATTAACATTAATCATGGAAAAAATATTGTGAGTATTTACATACACACACATATAATTATGAACATTGATATATTTAAATAATTTTATATTTACAAATGTCTCATATCATTTTAATTTAGATAAATGTATCTTTTAAAAAAATATCTGCATATATATATATTATAATTTTAAAAATAGATATTAATAATTAAAAATATTTAGATACCATTTTTAATTATTGGTTTTCCTTGCAAAAAAATTTTTCTTTCCTGGAAGGATTGAATAACATTAATTAAAGAAAAGAAAATAGATTTATGAATGTTTAAACTTGTACATTATAATAAGAAAATTAATGATGAATAAAAAGATAACATGATGTTTAAATAATAATTTTGCTACTCTTATTTTATTTCATCTAATAATAATTGATTGTCCCCTAAATTTCTTCTCTAATAAATAACCTTTGTTGTAAGTTTTAAATAAATAAGCTTCAAATATTTTATAATATTATACTTTTTGTAAATTTGGTTTTTTTTTATAAATTTTTTAACTCTACCAATTTTTTTATTAGTAAGTGTAAATTTTAACACATAATTAAATACATATATAAATTAATGTCTTGTGCTATTTTAAGTCTTTAAAAATGTTTTTATACATTATTAATTTTGTAAATATGTGTGAATTGAATATAAAGTAGATTTATACACATACATATATTAATATCATTTTAATATTGATATGAATTAAAAATATTTTTTTTGTTATAGAATTAAAAATATATGTGATTATATTTTGCAATTTTTGATTGTGTCATTTAAAATTTAATTTTTGTTTAATAATAATAATAAAAGAAAAAGAGAACATCACTCAAACAAATAATCAATTAAATTTATAAGTACTTTATCTTGCTTTAACTTATATGCTAAAATTTAAACAAAAATACTAATAAAAAGTTGATGTTCTCTAACCTTCTTCTAAGTTTTCTTATGTCAGTCAATAATTTTCTTTCTCATATTCTTCTGAGTTTTCTACTCTTCTTATGCGAAAGATTAAAAATTTTAGTCTTGCTCAATTTTTTACAATGTAACTCGATGTTGGTCTTAGTTTAGGAGTGACTCAGTTGTGCTTCTATCTTTTTGTCAGTAGAAAGTTTCTCAAAATTTGATTTTTAGGCGTTGATTTATACTTCAACTTATGCAATTTATTGACATGTCAGTTTGAATATTATTTGGTCTTATAGTTGTTTTACTCTTGCATATTTAAACAATTGTAGTAAGTCTTGATATAATGATTATTCATCAAGTATAACTAACTAATGAATTCATTAAAAAAAATAAATTTTGAAACCATATTTTACTATAGATTAAATATTCAAATTTTATTAATGATTTGTTTTTATATAGAAAGAAAATTATCAATATTAAAATTATTTTATTATAATATTAGTTATCTAGATGATTAAAGAAGGTTTTAGATTTAATTTATTGAATTAATTATGCTCGAATAAGTATAAATTGCAAACATAATTTTGAATAAATTATTTCATTATTATTGTTGTTTAAGTATGATCTGTTAATTTTTTTGTCTTTTATTTATAGTAAGTGTTTATTAGGGATATCATTTCAAAAATTTAGACCAAATGATAGTTTTGATTGCATCATGTAACATCTTGTTGTGAATATAATCTTCAATGATGTGTAAATTATTAATTTATTAAAATATTCCTTTAAAACTACCAAAAAGATAGTAAAACCAAAAAAATATTTTTAGAGGAAAAAAATAAATATGATAGTGGTACATAATATGAAACTTGAAAAATAAATCTTTACAATAGATTATTATTGTTGTTGTTGTTGTTGTTGTTTAATTTGTTGTTCCTGTCCATTGGACATTTTTAGTTCTACGGACCTCCTGTCCCTTATGTCTTCAATTCGTGTTTTGTAAAAGAACCAGTTGAAGAAGAAGATGATGGCTCTGCCTCTACTTAGAATCCTTTAGACGTTCACCAAGAAGTTAAAGAACTAAAGCAAATTGTTCAACATCTGGAGGCTGCTCTTATTAAAGAAAGCAGAAAGTACAAGCGTGCCGAAGCATTGATCACAAAGTTGGGAAAACGCTTCAAAGGGGAGTTAGGCTCATCATCCACCATTACTTCAGATTCTGATTCTTCGGATTAATGATGCCAAAAAGGGGAAGAAAAACAAGAAACCATAGGGGAAGGACAATCTTAGGGGGAGTATCTTTTACCATATATTTATTTATTTACTTTGTTTACAATTACAATCAGTATGCAGTCTTCTTTTTGATGAATCAGAACTCCTTGCTTATTGCATAATATTATGTCTGCTTGGTAAATGTATCTTTCATAACTAAAAGGATCTTGCATGGAAAACGTAGTTTGATAAAACTTAAAGTTTTGAAACCGCTTTTAAAATACAAGTTGTTTGTCATCATAAAAAAGGGGAAGATTGTTAAGACAAAGGGCGGATTTATGACCATCGTTTCGTTTTGATAATAACAAACAGTCTTATGATCAATCGTCTGATTACAAGCCCTTATTGCATGTTTTCACTATCGTCTGCTCACGCATTGTTGTATAAAGATGTTATAACAACTAATTGTTTCAGATGATATATATTGATATTTTAGCTCTGTTATACAATAACCTTTCTAGTTTTGAAAAAGCACGTACCATCTTGAAAAAGAAGATGCCTACGTACCTATCTCTAAAAAGGTTTAGCTTTACGCTCAAAAGAAGGAATTTGTGTACGAATGTCAGTACAGAAAGCAAATATGTCCATTGCAACAAGATTGAGTACGAGAAATGCTAGATTAGCAGATTGTTTTATCTTATCAGAGTGACTGGTTGGTGAAAAGCATTAAATACAACATTTAATGCTCCAACGAATATTTTCTTCTTTTTGTAACACCAGACGAAAGGTGTCTCCAAAAGCACTCACATCGGACATTTTTGGGAGAACCTTATAAATAAAAGAGAAGATCATTGTCACTTTGACGGAACTCTTGGCAAACTCACCTTTTCTCAATCTGTAATCTTGAACAATTTTTTCCTGAACTTCATTGTATATCCGTCTGATAAGACAATAATCTTGTGTGACATCTTACCCTTATCCATTTCTCTATGAAATTGGTGGAAGCTTGAAGAGGCTTTGGATCAAAGAATACTTGGGTATTTGCTTGGAGAGGCAAATGAAAGACTACTTGAGTTGAGCCTGAAAAGACTTGGATAAAAGAATACTTGTAACTTGTTTAAGTGATAGTGGGACTTGGTAGTTTATCAAGAACTGGATATAGTTTTTGAGGTGAGACGAACTAGTATAAAACTCTGTGTTTCTCATGTTTACATCTTCTCTTCATTTTCACAAATGACTTTTAAAAGTTTTTATCTTTTGTCCTTCAGACGAAACACTTATTTGAAAATATTTTGCTAAATTTTTTAATAACACAATTCAACCTCCCTTCTTGTGTTATTCCTGTGTTTTACATAAAGTAGTGAAAATGCTGAGAAATTATAACAATGTCTTTCTATCAATACCTTTGAAATTATCGATGATACACAAAAGAGTCTTGCATACCTGTAAATATATACCTACCAACAATGATCAACTCCATCAGAAATAACCAAAAAAAAAGAAAGAAAAAAAATCTAAGAAAAGGATTACAATTGCATGGACATAAGAATTACTAATGAAAGAACTAGCTCTAACAAAAGAAACTAATTTGCAGAAAAAAAAAAATCAAAACATAGAGGAAGCAAGAAAGTCAATTTGATAATAAAAAATTGAAGAGTCAATTTGAAGGGACAATGAAAGTAGAAAAGATAAGATTAATCAAAATATGAAAGATAAGAGGAAATGGTGCATACGGGGAGAAGGAAAAGTCTACCCAAAGAGAAGGTGAAAAGGTAAATAATGCAAAATTGTCATTTACACACACGTATATATAAACATTGTTTAATTGTTAAATTACTAGTTATATATTTGTATTATGAAAAAAAAAATTTGAATTTTTGTGACAAATATGTATAACAATTGATTATATTTTTTAACAAAGAAATTATAATATTTCTCTTTAGTGACAAATATGTTAAAAAGTAAATTAAAAACCTAAATTAATAATCTGTTTTTATAATAGATAATAATAATAATAATAATGATAATGATAATAATAATGATGATGATGATAATGATGATGATGATGATGATAATAATAATAATAATAATAATAATAGATCAAAATTCACTTAAGATTTAATCATTGATCAAAATCATAAAAAAGAGCGTGATAATCATATCTTTTTTACAAACATGATAATAACATATTATCCCATATTATAATTTGTAGAGCAATTGTTTTTTGTTTGCAATAAAAAATGGTAATTTAATGATTGTATTGGGAGTAATCAATCAATAAATTGAAAAAGATTTTATTATATATTATAAATGCTTTAATTATCATAATAAAAAATATTACCATAATTATCATAATTACCATGATTATAAATAACATTCAATAAAATTTGAAATATTAATTTTGTTGTTATATAAAATCAAAATCAATTCAAGATTTAATTATTTAATTGATGAATTTAAGTAGAATATGCAATAGATTATAAATGCCTTAATTATAATAATCTTAAGAGTTTAATGGTCATGCACTGTCAGTGTGAAAATTTTTACACTGTCAACTAATTAGAAATCACTATTGATATGACTTTTAAAGTATTTATTATAAAAGTCAACAAAGTTACGATAAATAGTAGTTTGTGATTGGATGACAGTGTAAAACTACTTTACACTGTGAGTGCATGACCTGTTTTCTCTAATCTTAATTATTGCAATTAAATATAATAATGTATAATGTATTTATATGAATCAAAAAAATAAAAAAAAATTGTAGAATTTAGGTAGAAAAAGAGTGAATGTGGTGTTGTCACATGGCATCTTTCCATGTTATAAAACTTTCTTTTATAATATACTAAAATAAAATTTTAGTCCCTTATTTACATTTTAGGTTTCAGTTTGGTCTCTTAAATTTAAAAAGTTTTACTTTGGTCCCTTATGGTGTTTCTGTTAGACCAAATTAGTCCTTTCATTAGTTTTTGATACTAACAGTGTCAATTTTGGTTGATGTGGCACTTCTCACAGTTTGCCACGTGTCACTAAGTTGACCAAATTAATATAATAAACTAACAAAAAGACTAATTTGGTGTAATGGAGAAACTTTAAGGAACGGAAGTAAAACTTTTTAAGCATAAGGGACCAAATTGAAACCTAAAATATAGATAAGTGACCAAAATTCTATTTTAGCCTTTATAATATATAATAGATTATTCTAATTTTTATATATAGAAGATATAATTATGTATTTTTATTTATAAAAAAATATTAATTATATATTAAATATTTTATGCATATAGAAACTTAAATTTTCTTTACTAAATCATTTTATTTTAGACTCCACTCAAGTCGAATTTCTGGCTGCGCTCCTGAATGCAAGCCTAAGGTCATGATAATTAATTATATATTTCACATGTAAACCAATTTGTTGATATGTTAAATTAATGGTCGACCCAAGTTAAATGTTATTAAATCGTTTAGTATAATATGTGGATAAAATTTTCCAATCATTTATTAGCAGATAGAGAAGTATGAAAATTCAAATTGTCAGGGAAATGCAAGGAAATGACTAAAATCATTAATTTTAACCCTTTCTCCACTCCCGTCTACACCAATCTCTTGAAAATTTCAACTGGTTGGACTATGGTTACGTGTTCACACATGGCTACTCGTCTGGTTCTGTATATGTCCAACGCTTTTCTAAAGTTTCTAGATTTGTTTTCATTTAGCTTTCTGTCTCACTGATTTAACCCTAGAAAGAAACAAGAAACTTAAAAAATAAAAACGAAAGTTGAAAAAGAAAAGGCGTTAATTGAAAAACCATGAATCTAGAAGACAAAATAATTCAAGGTCCAAAAGCCACGCGTTTTTAGGTTTCATTAAGATGAGAAGAAGCGACAAAACATTGTTAACGTAACATACAGTACTAGTGTTCCCGGCTCTCACTTTCCACAGAATATCCTGGTAGTTTCATCATGGAAAATTTGTAGCCGTCTTGGTCCTGCGTTATTATGTTGTTGACAACTTCTTATCATTTATTTTCAAGGGAAAGATGTGAATAATATAAACAATGTTATCCAAATTGGGACGCGTTGAGGAACTAATGAACTATTTGGGTCTCATTTTCAGAATATATCTTTCCAAAGTTCGTTTAAATTCCACATTTTCTTTCATATCGGCTTTTTGGATCTGCTGCGTCACATAATCAAAGGGCTATCGCGATCAAGCAACAAAAAGGCGTTAATTTCTTTCCTTCATTACCCAAAAGTAATTTACTATTAAGTACTTGGATGATTAGTTTAAACTCAACCTTTTCATTTTATATTTAATGCGTTGTCAATATCAAATCTTTACGATATGATAAATTTTCAAAATGTTAATAAAAAAATTAAAGTTAGTCACTTAAAATAGTGATTGTGATCGTTAACTTTTCTTATTAATTAATTAAATAATATTCAAGAGTTCGTGAAAACAAAGCGCAAAATAACCAAAAGTTAAATTCCCAAAAAAGGTAGTATCTATAAATAGATAAATCAAGACACAAAACACAAAATTCAAATATAATCAAAAGTGGATCGTGTGAAAAGAACATTTGAAACATTAACGTATTTAACTTTCCAAGTGAACAGATGGAAAATCTCTACATTTTGTGAGAAACTCAAGTTATCGAAGGCTAGACTAAGGCACCGGAATAAAGGTCTTAGGGAGCATCCATATCTATTTTCCAATTAGTCCGAAAGCAAAATGAGCTAGACAAAGGCACTTAACCGACAAATTAGAGGTAGAAGAAATTGATGTTTAGAAGGACTTTAACAGCAAATTTGTGGCTGCAATGGCGATTCAAAGAGAGCCTTTTGCATTGGAAGTCTAGATCTAGATTATTGGAGGATGATACAAACTCCATTTGCGTGTCCGTGTCCGAAGGAGAAGGAATCATCTAGCTGGTCTCTATGTGGAGTGGTGGATCGAGGTGGTGGATGAGCTTAAATTAGAGGTTAAAAATCATTTCAAGTAGCAATTTTCAGAACCTATGTCTACCTGTCCTGCATTAGATGGGGTGTAGTTCAATTAGTTGTCACGTAAAGATAACGACTTTCTCACGACAAGAGGTTTCATAGGAAGAAATAAAGAAAGCAATTTGGAGTAGTGACAGGAACAAAAGTTTAGGACCACACGACTTTAATTTCAATTTCTTCAAACACGGTTGGGAGATGATCAAATTGGATGTACATAATTTAGTAGAAAAGTTTTTTTTTTTTATTTTCAAATGTTAAACTACCTAAAGGAATGTCGACCTCCTTCACTGATTTGTTACCGAAAAAAGCCACACGCACAGTTTTTATTTGAGTTTAGAGGCCTATCTCTCTTGTTACTAGCATATACAAAATAATCTCCATAGTATTGGCATTTAGACTAAAAATGGTGCGAAGTTATATCTTTTGTCCAAGCTGCTTTTCTTCTCCTAGGGAGACAAATTTTTGATGGTGTGCTAGTAGTTAATGAATTATTTGATCTAGAAAAAAAAAGGGGGGGTGGAAGGGGGGAGGGGGGAAGATGGGGGCTAGAAGAGATTGTTTAATTATATAGGTGGAATTTGAAAAGGCATATAATTTTGTTTGATGGAATTTCCTAGATTATATGATGCGTAGAACTGATTTTTGCACCAAAAAAAAAAAGAAAGAAAGAGAGAGAGAATGGATAAATGCTTACTTAGGCAGCTTCAGTTTCTATTCTTATTAATGGTTGTTCGTCTGAAGAAATTGTAATGCATTGGGTAGGAGAGTCAGGCAAGGAGATTCTCTTACCCCCTTTCTTTTCCTTCTAGTGGTTGAAGGGTTGGCAGGATTAAGGAGAGGGGCATAGAGTCAGGGTTGTTTAACAAATTCAAGGAGGGCAATATTAATTGCGAGGTTTTGTTATTGCAATGTACGAATGATGCACTATTAGTAGGTGAGTCTAATTTTCAAAATGTCTAGGTAATAAAAGCTGTACTTATAGCCAAATACTTTTGTTCAAAATTTAACTTGATTCAATTACTTATGTATGACATTTATACATTCATATGATTGAAGCATTTTCTTTCTTTATCTAAAGCTAAATAAGTTATCACCCATTGCTTAACTCCTGACCCCTTTATTGTTTTGAATTAGATCATTATAAGCCAAAAGACAAAAAACAATTTTGTTCTTTTTTTCTCAGGATCAATAAATGTACAATTAGATTGAAAGTAGGGCCACAAATTAAGTTTGAAGTTGTTTTATTCTTTTAAATGTTGTGGGACTGGCACTTGTTTAAGTTTGGAGTGGTCGGTCAATTTGACCTACTAGTTTGAATGCTACAATTATTTATGTGTTCTTGATAGAAATTGCTAAAAAAAATAAAACTTTAAAAGAAAAAAGTAAATAGATATTTAAAAAAAAAAGAGAGAAAAGAAAAGAAATGTAGCAATAAGAAATAATTAGGTAATATGGAAAAAGTGAGATTTTTTCTAGGAAGACATGGGAAAATTGAGAATGATTGTATATCTCTTGATCTTAAGGAACTAACCTAAATAACTTCTCTTATCTACCCTTACCTAAGCATCATTACAACCCATTAAAAAAGACTTTTTGATGTATGGCATTTGTATTGTATTGGTAATATTTTAGACTCATATCAAAGCTAGGGTAGAAAAGGGCAAGTGTTAATGTTGAGACTAAATATTAACTCATACAAATGAGAGTAAGTGAAATAATAAATCTTGTGAAGAGCTGTAAAAGACTTCAATTTGTCTTCAACAGAGTTAAAATTTAATGTTACCTTAAATTGTTATAGGAGGAAATCATGACTCTTAGAGAATAAGCGATTTGATTATGCATATTGCTTATTTCTTTTTTTAATTATTTTGGCTTGGAACTGAATGTAGACGAAGTATGCAAGAAATAATGAATAAAAAAATGCTCTACTTATTTTCCTAATTCTACTTTATTTACTTAAGGACAAACAAAATTTTAAGTTCGGAGTAGTGATAATTAGAGCTGTCAAAGGCCTGGCCTGACCGACCAAAGCATGAAATGCAAGCTAGGCTGACCCAAACTTGTTATAGGCTACATATTTGCTGGCTTGACGGGCCCATCAAGCTGAGCCAAATTGGCCTATAATTTTTTTTAAAAAAATTGTATATATTTCACAATGAAACAGAATGTAATACTATGCCAAATAAGCCCAATACTTTTAGGGCTCGACTTTACTCATCGGGCACATCGGGTTGGGCCATATTGACTCTTTTTTTTTTTCGAGCCAAAATTTTAATAGCCCAGCATGGCTGGACCCATCAAGCCATTGGATTGAGCCAATTTTTCTAGCTCTAGTGATAATCATTTGGATTATCTAATTCTTTTCCTTTTATTTTTAAAAGAATTTAAGCCACTTATGTTAAATTTCAACTTAATTTGCCTTCAAGAAAATGAATTTTAGAATACTAGAGTAGAAGAGACTTCATTTATTTTCTATTAAATTTAATAAGGAATTTTATTTATTTTCTCATATTTTTCTTTATGTTTTTATTCTAGGAAATAAAGAAGGAAAATTAGAGCTTTAGGGATCAAGAATAACCTTTAAAAGCTTCAGGTCTCTTTGGACATCCAACCCACATATAAATAGGTTTAGGAAAAGAGAATTAGGAAACTTTGAATGATCTTTTCACTCACCTTTGGGGGAAATTATCATCTCCCTCTCTTTCTAAGAGCTCTTTAGGTACGAGAAGGATGTAAATGGTGGAAGCTCACTTCTCTTCAAGGGTCTATGAAGTTTTCCCTTCTCTTAACGTGTTGCTATTTTCTTGGTATCCAACTAAACCCCAAATTGTTGAGGTTATTTAGGTGAGTTTTAATGTAATCCATGGATATATGATTTGGGTTATTAATGAAAATTTGGTTTCTTTCTCTTTGTGTTTGTGTTTTTTGTATCTAATGCTTCTTGAGACTTGATCACCCTTAAGATGATTTTTGATTTATTTTGTAAATGAAAATTTACCTTATGGATGTGCTATGAGATATAAACCTAGCATTTCATTAGACTAGAAATAATAATTGGTTACTCGCTATCTTTAGAGATTTCTAAGCAAATAACTTATTCCTTTTTAATTTCACCTAAAGAATTAGGGTTCTTAATTAGGGATAAATCAAGGTTTAATTGCCTAAAAAATTAGGATTTAAATAAATCAGCAAATTTGATAGACAAAGTAGAAACCAAATTGAATTAATAATATTAGGAATTCTAAATGAAATTAAATGAAACCTAATCCAATGTTTCTCTCATTTGAATTAAGTTCTTTTTTTTTTTTTTTTGCATTCTTGTTTTTGTATTTCTTAAAAGAAAATCAAAAAAATAAATCTTTATTGTTTTCCTTTAAATTTTAATCACTATTTTATCTCAAACAATTTAAAATTCATATCTTTTCTTCATGGTTCCTATTAGAATTGTCTTTGTGAACTATGAGTCAATATTCGATCCTTGAGAACAATACTTGGACTTAACTCGTTTTAATTATCACTTGCAACAACTTGGTACATTTGTCAAGGTCCCGTCAAATATATAAATTATATCATAATTAAAATGTATAAGAAACAAATATCTTTAAATATATAAATTTTGGATTTGCAATGAATATTTTAAAATGTGATATAAGATTAATTGTTTTTAACTATTAACATTTTCTTTTAAAAAAACTATTGAAATTGAATTTAGAAATAGAGATAAAAGATAGTAGATTGAAAAAGATAAGTAATTAAGAAAATTAAGTATACTATAAAGATAAATGAGGGTACGTTGAAATGGTTGAGAGAAATTCTTTTTGGCTAATTGCGGAGATGGTATGTGAAATGCATCTCTAAAAAAGAAAAAAAGAGAATATTGAGAATGACTAGTTAAAAAGTGAGAAGAGTAAAAACTTTAATTTCTAAATTATATATTATAATTTATTATATAGGAGTACATTAAAATATATAATATATATCTAATTATGTGTGTGGGCAAGTTGGTGACAAAGTATTTATAGCCACAAAATTAATTTTTGAACTTAAACTCATTTAATTAGTAAAAAGTTACCTTTTACAAGTAATTTTTATACATGCCACTGAACGCAAATCCAATTATCATCCAAATAAGGAGTTAATTAAGTTTTTAATTGTTACATTTTAGGTTAAGATCATTTTATTCCATTAATATTTGAAATTTAGTTCCTTAGGCCTGTTTAGGATGGTTGTAAGTATAATTGTCAAAGTGAGTCACAACCCAGTGAGCCAACCTGGCCCACCACGGGGTCGAGCTGGGTTGGGTTGAAAAAATTCAATTTGCCATGATTATAAACAAAAACGAGCCCGGCTCATTTAGCTCACGGCTCACCCAGGTTGAACCCGTGGTGAGCCAGTTGGCTCACGGGTTAGGGGTTAATAATTTAAAAAAAAATACTCAATATATATATATATATATATATATATATATATATATATATATCCCATCCTTAATTAGTAATTATCTTTCATAATTATAAATGTCATAACATTAGTTTAAAATTAAAATATTTAATTGTTATAATATTTTGTCCAAAAAAATAAAAATTATATTTGAATTATATTTTTTTATTTTAGGTGAGTTAACCCGTTTAGCCCACCAACTTGTGATAGGTTGAGCCAGGTTGACTATTTTCTGGCTCACCCAAAAGTGAGCCGAGTTGGGTTGACTCACTTTTTAATTCAACCCATGGTGAGCCAACCCAAGTAAGCCGGGTTGGCTCACTTTGATAGCTCTAGTTGTAAGTTTCCAATTTTTAATTTTTAAATTTAAATTTGAAAATAAAACTTGTTTGGATAAAAAATAATTTTTAAATGAATTTCAATATCATTTTAATTCACTTGTGAAAATTTAAAAAAAAAAAAGGTTTTCTAGTTTTAGTTTTAAGTTTTTAGAAGTTGTCTTGTCCCTTTCGATATTTTCCTCCATTCTTCTCCACCTCCCATTTAGTCTTTGTTAAAAATGGCAAAATAGGTTAAGCTAACCAACCCAACTTGAACCTAGTTGATGAAATATAGGCTTGGAGTTTTAAATTTTGAGCATGAATTAAATCTGAATTTTTAGTGGGCTTAACTTGCAAAAGCCCATATAAATTGGGCTTCCACTACACTTGATCCTCATTTTAGAAGTTCAAATTGAATTTGGGCTTTTTGACTTGACTCATCAAGCCTGTGCGACCCACATCAAGCCTACGAATGGCTCGCCTCAAACCTTGTTCGATGAAACATAGGGCTTGGACTTTAAATTTTGAGTATGAATTAAAAATGGGCATTTTTAGCCTGATCCAATCATGGTTTGATAGAAGCTTAGCTTGCAAAAAGCTTGTACAAACTAGACTTTCATTGTGTTTGAGTCTCCTTTTAAAAGCCTAAATTGAATATGAGTTTTTTGTCCTGCTTGGCAACCCGCATTGAGTCTGTGATTAACCTAATTCTAACCCACCTAATGAAATGTTGGCTTTGAGCTTTAAATTTTGAGCACAAATTAAATTTGAGCTTTTTTAGCTTGACCTAGGTTTAACTTACAAAAAACCTGTGCAAATCGGGCTTTCCACTAAGCTTGAATCTCGTTTTAGAAGCCTAAATTGAAATTAAGTTTTTTTGGCTCGACCTGCATCGAGCTCGTGATGGTCCTGGCTCGAACCCACTCAATGAAATATAGGGCTTAGACTTTAAATTTTGAGTATGAATTAAATTTGGGTCTTTTTAACTTAATTAGATCATGGTCAGATTTGGACTTAGCCCGCAAAAGGCCCATACAAATTGGGCTTTCACTACACTTGAGCCTTATTTCAAAAGCCCAAATTGAATCTAAGCTTTTCTGCTCGACCCACATCGAGCCCATGACTAGCTCGACCTTAACTTGCCAAATAAAATGCAGGACTTAGACTTTAAATTTTGAGCGCAAATTAAATTTGGGTCTTTTTAACCCAATCTAGGCTTAGCCCACAAATCCTTTAAAAACTTAAATCTTATTCTATTCTCCTTTCAATCCAGATCCTTTCATTATAGTCTTGTGAAGAGTTTCACAATTTTTAGTGAACTTTTTTTAAAAAAATAAGATTGATTACAAGCTTTTAAAATTAGAAAAAAAAAACTGATATTAGAAACTAAAAACTGAAATCTAGTTTTAATTTTTAAAAATTTAAAACTAAAAACCACTCGTTGACCATTTTTTCAAAATGCAGTAGGGCTGTAGCTATTGTTAAATATTATCTAAATTAAACCGTTAGGTTTATGTTTAACACGGTATTACCTTCAGGCCTTCGCTTTTTTCTTCTTTTCTTTGGCTTTTCCCCTGACACCTGCTTACATAAAAGCAGCTCTAGCTAGTCAGCTAGCTGCAAGTGATTCGGTTATAAGCATCTTGTATACATATGATAAGACTAATTAAAATAGACTAAAGATTCGTACAATAATGTAATTCAAAGTATAATGTGATATTCTTTTTTGGGTACGTTATTATATCTTTTATTTGTTCGTTTCTAACCCAGTTTCTCCACTTGGAAAAAAAGAAAAAAGGTTTCTCTGAATAAAAATTGTCCACATAGTCTTCTAGAATATAGAAATAATTAATCATTTCAGTTGAAGTGCCAACGCGTTTACAAGAAACACTATGGAATGCTACAACGAGAAACCAAACCATTGACTGGACTAGACAGCCGCATGTTGGTGTCCGGCGGCTACAGAATCCATATTCTTTTTGCAGAGAGAAATACAAAAAGGATGGAAAAAGAATACGAAAAGGGTCATTCTTGTCCTCGAATTCATGTTACAAATCACACTAATTAAACATTGATCTTAACCTTATTTTTAAGATTAAATTTTATATGTATTTATAGTTTTATTATATTTTTAAATAGATTTCTATATTTTAAAAGTTTTCAGTGTAGTTTACGTATTTTAAAATTATTTTAAAATGCGTTTTATCAATCATTAGTTTTTTTTAAAACTATCTAAAACTGTTTGAAAAATCAAATAAATTATAAATATTTAGGTGTGTTGTTTGTCAGATAAATTAATCTCCATAATTTATTCAAAATTTAAATTTTTTTTCTATAATTTAATGAAAGCTAATGGGGTCTTAACCGTCATTATCAAATAAAAATTTATTTATTTAAGTATACATACATTGTTATACGTTTTTAAATTATAAAAACTTATTTAAAATATTAGAAAAATCATTGTCAATTACAGAATTATTTTACCTTTTTATAAATAGCAGAATTTTGATTCTTGAATTTTTATGTCATTAAATATTCTTATAGACGGCAGGCGTACGTTCAATGTTTATCTTTTGAGTCACGGAGAGGGGCCCCAATTTTTCTCTTTAATTCTCTTTGTTTTATATACAAAATTTTTATATGTAAGATAAAAATATCAAAAACAATGATGGAAGATGAAAGAGTTTTATCAAAATTCACCTATTTTTATAATTTAATTTGACAAATCCTCCACAACATGTAGGTTATGTTTTATTTTTTATGCAAAATTTTACAATGATATCAAGAGAAAAACTTAACCGATATTATTATAGTACATAACTTTTGGCTTCATACATATAAAATTACTCTAAATATATTAAATAATGGTCAGAACTCTAAATTTGTAAACTAATCATTACCCAACTTATAAAATTTTACAATAAAAAGTAGAGTTTAATGGTCATGCACTATCAGTGTAAAAAATTTTACATTGTCATTTAACCAGAAATCAACATTAATATGACTTTTAAAGCATTTATTATAAAAGTCAACAAATTTACAATAAATGATGGTGTGTGATTGGATGACAGTTTAAAACTACTTTATACTGTCAATGACAATTAAACTCTAAAAAGTAAAAGATTCTTTTTTAATAGTATTTTATGTATTTGGCCGCCCAAATAAAAGCACTCTAGCTCCTCCACTCAAAATGTCACTCAAAACTTAACCGATATTGTCGACTATTCTATAAGTGGGAAGTTGGCTGCCTATTTGTGTAAATATTCTGTAATATTTATATTATATTGAAAACTTGTTGTGATGACATTTTAAGAAATGATATCGACTTGAGTTTGTTGGTTATTTTCTTGTTCAATTGTTTGGAAGAAAATTAATCACGTGAATCATTTTTGTCGAGAGACGTACATCCAATTATACATAACATTAGTACTTAATCATTTTTGCAGCTTGAATCTTCACATCATAAAATAATTTTTAGACATGCTGGCGTTCAATGTTTAGTTGTTTACATTTTGAGTTATGCAATTTAATCATACAATATATTGTCGAATGACATATAAACTATATATAAGTGGCAAGTTGGCACAGCTTATTTGTGCAAATAAAGTCTACACTATTTATTTTATTTTGAAAATTTAACGTAATAACATTTTAATTAAGAAATGTCAACTCATTTTAAAAAAATAAACATACCAACAATTTAATCATTTGACTTGTTTTTGTTGGTAACACATATCTAAACTTTGTTATACCCTTTTAAATTATAAAAACTTGTTTAAAACTTTAATAAAATTATCGGCACTTGCACAGAATTATTTTTCTTTCTTTTAAATAGCAGAATTTTGCATCTTGAAGCTTTAGCATAAAATATTCTTATTCACCTGCGGGCGTTCAATGTTTTTTCTTTTGAGTCATACGGTACATTGATATATCGCCTATTCGATCTATAAGTGGCAAGTTGGCTGCCTATTTGTTTAAATCTCTGCAATATTTATATTATATTGAAAACTTAATTAATGTCAGGACATTTTAAGAAATATCAACTTGAGTTTGTTGGTTATTGCCTTGCGCAATTATTTGTTAATCACGTGAATCATTTTTGTCGAGAGACATGCAGTCTTAATTAGGGAATATTATGCATCCAATTATATATATAACACGCAGCTTAAATCTCCACGTCATAACTCATAAAATAATTTTTGGACCTTCTGGCGTTCAATGTTTACATTTTGTGTTATGCAATTTAATTATACGATATATTGTCAAATGACTCATATTATCGACTATCTACAGGTGGCAAAAGTTGGCGGCCTATTTGTGCAAATAAAGTCTACGAATACACTATTTATTTTACATTGAAAAATCAATGTAATAACATTTCGAGAAATGTCATCTCACTTTAAGAAAGAAAAAAATACATATACTAACAATTTAATCATTTGACTTGGTTTTGTTGTTAGCAATATGATATATTATATTATTAGTACTATATATAAATTTTTTATATTAATAAAATTATCTATTAATGTAACACTAATATAAGAAAAGATTTTGACATCGGCAATTTATATCAATTATTGATAAACTGATACAGTAAGTGAGGTAGTAACAATTTTGTAATATTGAAATGAATATTTTAAATTGGTTGCTAAATAACTAATTTAGAAAAGACTTTTTAGATCGGTTCTCAAGATCGATTCTCAATACAATTAATTTAAAAAGTATTTTCTAGATCAGTTATTTAGCAATCAATCTAGAATCTTGATGCCCCTTGCAACTTTTGAGACTTCTTAGGAGATATTCTAAATTGGTTGCACTACAACCAATGTAAAAAGTCCATACTTTTTAGATTGGCTGCTCTAAAAACAAATGTTGAAAGTGTTTTTTAATTTGATTCTTTATACAATTGATTTAGAAAATCCAATATAAATTACACCCCTTTAGATTTGCGCTTGCATTTTTGTTCTTGCTCTAATTTTGAAACCCTCTTTTCTATCTTGAGAACGTTAAAACCCTTATTCCTCCTTATATCGATGCCATTTTTGCTCGTTTTAAAGGTTCTATTGATGTCAAAATTCTTATTCATAACCTTTGTCGACATCGAAACCCTTGTTTTTGTGTCTCTTCGCCTTCTTAACATTTTTGTTCTCTTTTGTTGTTAGTGTGTTTATTGCTTACTATTTACATCTCTTCATAACATGTGCTTTTTTCTTGTTCATGCTTTGACAAAGGTATGTTCTTATTTGCAATTTCAGGCATATACAATGTTTAAATGCAATATGTTAGAACTTGTATCTAGGTGTATACAATATTTGCAATTCTAATTAGATAACAATACTAAAAGCACCTAAGAAATTGCAACTAAGTTTTGTCCTTTAGAATATTTGTATATAAGAGAGGCTTATCTATTGTTTTGCCATGGGCCCATAATGCCCATAAGCCTACCAGAGCCCAATCCAAATCAACAATTCACCTTAGACTTGTCAATTTAATGGTTTCACCTCGAACACGTCAGCATGGTCCACCTCAGACACATCAATTTGGTTCACCTCGGAGCTTAATCCATCTTAGGCAGATCATTATTCATGTTAGGTTACTTTATGGGTGGAAATATTTTTCACCTAAACCAATTATTATTTTTCCTTTTTTAAAATAATATTCTTATTTTTAATTTTTGTACTTTTCATATTATACTTTTTTAAATTTTAAATATTTACTAACTCAATGACCCAACTCCAATCAAAATATAAAAATATAAAAATATATTTTGTTTTAAAATATATATTAAAATATTTTATTTTAACAAAATACTACCTTTGATTCTTTATATAAGAAACAAATAGGTGCATTTTTTTTGTCTTAATTATAAGAAATATAAACTCATTTTCAAATGTATTAATCTCTAATTTCTTTTTATCATTAATTTATTGTGAAGTTTATTAATGAAACACTCACTCATTTTATGCAAGTGGATGCATTCATTAGGCTATTAACAATATAAGCCACACTCAATGGTGAGAAATATTATCTCTTGAATTTGAATAGTATAATCAAATATTACTATTACTTAAACTATTTAATTCAATGGGTACTTTTAAAATAAAATTTCAATTTATGACATTATTAATTAAAACTAATTAGCTTAACTACTTTTATTAATCTTAACGAATTAGTTATTTGTTTGTTATATAAGACTTGACTGAACCTAGAGCTGTCAAAATGGGTGGGCCATTGCTTATTAGCGGGCTGGGCTAGTTTGTGTTTGGGCCTTTATTTTTTGAGCCTAGCCCTATGCGGGCCATCGAGTCAATTTGGCCTGAATTTTTCGAACCTATTAACGTTGTTATCTATTTTAATTATTATTTTTTCTGTCAAAAATTATATAAAATTAAATTATTTAAATCATATTAAATATTTAAAATTAAATTCTACATACTTTCTAACATAAACGAATATTTTTATTTATATATAATTGACTTAATTACTCAATAATCTCATTAAAAATATATCTTTAAGTGAATTTTATTTACAAAATGAAATATGCATGTCAGTTTTTTTTTTTTTTACAAATGTGTGTGACCCTTTCTTTTTTAATTTTTTTTAAGTATATTAATATATATATATATATATATATATATATATATATATATATATAAATCTCACTGGGCTGGGCCAAAACTGCCCGGTTTCTTTTAGGCTACTTTTTTAAGCCCAGCCCAGCCCTTTTTGCGGGCTAAGCGAGCCGACTCATCAGGCCGAGCCTATTTTGACAGCTCTAACTGAACCAAGTTATTTTAATCACTATATATGGATCTATTTCCCCCTCAAACTCAACCCTATTCATGTTCCCATACACGCACAGTACAAAAATCTAACAAGTGAAAACTAATTTTGTAGTAAACTTCATGTACATAGTAGTTATACATATCAAACAGAATGTAATACAAAATTGTACAAAAATCTAAGAAGTGAAAAATAATATTGCAATAAACCTCACGTACATTATTCTATATAGTAGTTATACATATCAAACAGAATGTAATACAAAATTGATTATATTTACTCTAATCACTCAACAACAAATTAATAGAATAAAAAGTTGTGTTGTGACTTAGAAACTTGTATATTATATTGTTCTACTTATAGTGTCCTTCGATATGCACCCTCACCTCGTGTTTGGATGAGGAATTTTAAGAGGGTAATTCATTTTCTTAGAGAATTTAAAATGTTTTGTAGTGAAATTTGTTGTTTGGATAGGAAATTGAGTAAGAAATTGAAATTTTAGTAATTTGTAAAGGTATTTTGATTATCTAAAATTGTAGAATTTTAAATTCTATCTAAAAAGTAAAAATTTGAAATTCTTCATGTTTACTTTCTCTCTCTTTTCACACCTCTAAGTCTCTTTTTTCTCTTCTCTCTCACCTCTCTCTCTCTTCTTTTTATCTCCTCTAGAGCTTCAACAGCACACAATTTTAGAAAACAGACTCTAAAAAAAAAAAAAAAAAGAACCAAGCAACGTTCAGAAAATTTTGATTAAGAAAAACGGTAAAAAAAAAGTTAAAGAAGAAAACATTCAAAAAATAAAATATTTGATTAATTTCCTAATTAATGTAAAAGACATTATAAAATCCCTTGATTTTTCGAACAAGGTCCACTTAAAAGAAAGGTCATAAAAACATTAGTTTCTGGATAAGCTCATATGAAATTTAAATTTAAATTTTGAAAAGGTAGTTAAACAAATTCAAAGCTAAAAAGATTTCTAAGGCCCATACTCGCACGCGCAGAGGGGGGGAATCGACAGATTTGCGCTGCAATAGACCCACGAGGCCCATTCTTATGCGCGCTAGCCTACTCCTCTTTACTAGTCACTTTGAAAGGTATTAACACATTTTGATATATAAACACTTGATAGAAAACCAATTCAAGCAATGTGGGACTTAGGCCTTTTGAAATACCCCATTACATACAACAATCCCCCACATATTTCAAAAGGCTAAAAACATTTTGTTTTAAAAAAGAAGAAGAAAAGACCTGGGTTTTCACATAAGATGTAATGTGTCGAACCTGGTGTAGCAAGCTATATGAACCAAAGCTAGATTGATAAAACTTAACACACAGCATAGTTGATGTAGCAATCTATATGAACCAAAAACGCTTGGCATGTGTTAGCGGTCTATCACTCACATTACACCCCCACAATCCTTATTGTTATTGCCATTTTGCACTATAGGCCATGCACGCGCTTGGTATTCATGAGTGCTCTAGAGATCTTGCCAAGATCCCATACAAGCGGCCCCACTTGACACTTATATAGGTGATTTCATCAAGTGTGTGCTGCAAATCATACACCACCCATAAGGGATATGAAAGTCATTTAAAAGCTTTATAAATTGCAAAGCTTTCTCAACCACATAAAGCTTTACTATAAAACTTAACATCTCATTAATGCAATGTCTAGCACTTTCTCACACCATAGAAATGGACTAAAAAAAATAATTAAAATTGATAAATTGATTTAGTGCTAGTAGAACTGACAAGTGACTTGTTTTTACCTATATGAACCTTCTTCATGGGATCTCTAATCACAAAGGTTGGGTTACCATCACTTGTTTGTTTTCAAGTGCCTTAAGTCTCATTTCCCTCGATGTTTCAAATATCATTTTCCTCCCTAGGGGTTTTGTAAGAGGATCTGCTAAATTTCCTTTTGACTTCACATAATCAATGGAAATTGTTCCATCCTTTAGCAGCTGCTTTATCACATTATGTCTCAGTTGTATATATCTATTTTTTCCATTGTAAGTTTTATTCTTAGTTATAGTTATTACCGATTGACAATCACAATGTATTGACACTGATGGGGTTGGTTTCATTCCCAAAGGAATGTTTGCCAAGAAGTTTTTCAACCACTCAGCCTCACTACCACTCATTTCTAGAGCTATAAACTTTGACTCCATTGTTGATTTAGCAATAATTGTTTGTCTGGCTGATCTCCAAGAAACCGCACCACCACCAAGTGTAAACACATACTCACTAGTGGATTTTGTCTCATCTGAATCTGAGATCTAATTAACATCACTGTACTCTTCCAATAGAGCAGGAAGTCCACTATACTCAATACCATAATCTATGGTACCTCTCAAGTATCTCATGAGTCTCACAAATGCATCCCAATGGTTCTAATTAGGACTCTGAGTATATCTACTCAATCTACCTACTGCATATGCTATATTAGGTCTAGAAAAATTCATTAAATGTAGTAGGCTCCCAACGATTTGGGCATACTAAGATTGAGCAATAAAACCTCCTCTATTTTGCTTTAGTTGAGGGCTATCATTGTAAGGGGTACTCACTGACTTAGAGTCATAATAACCAAATTTCCTAAGAAGTTTCTTAACGTAATGCCCTTGGGATAGTAATATACTATCACCCTTCCTTACGACTCTAACTCCCAAAATTACACTTGCTTCACTTGTATCTTTCATATCAAATATAGAGGCTAGGAAAGATTTAGTTTTAAAAACTATATCATTGCATGTACCAAATATTAACATGTCTTCCACATATAAGCATATAATCACACAATTACCATTCACAAACTTGGTGTACACACATCTATCAATATTACTAGAAGAAAAACCGTCACCAAGTAAAACCTAATCAAATTTCTCATGCTATTGTTTTGGTGCTTGTGTTAGACCATATAGGGACTTCAAAAGTTTGCACACTTTGTTCTCTTAACCAGGAACCACACACCCTTCAGGTTGAGTCATATATATCTCTTCCTCTAGGTCACCATTCAAGAAAACAGTTTTTTATGTCCATCTGATGAATTACAAGCTTATGGATAGACACTAATGCAATTAACACTCGGATAGAGGAAATCCTAGTCATAGGAGCAAAGGTATCAAAGTAGTCTACCTCTTGTTTTTTGTGTAAATCCTTAAGCTACTAATCTTGCCTCATATTTCTCTATAGATCCATCAGGGTTGTACTTTCTCTTAAAGATCCACTTACATCCAATTGATTTGGCTCCTTTAGGTAGATCCACTAAAGTCCAAGTATTATTTTTCTTAATTGAATCAATTTCAATCCTGATAGCTTCTTCCCACAATTTTGCATCAGAAGAACTAACGGCTTCTAAATAACTCATAGAATCATTCTCAACTAGATAGGTGTAAAAATCATCTCCAAAAGATGTCTCTTTCCTTTGTCTTTTACTTCTTCTCAAACCCTCAACCACAATTTCACTAGAAGCTTCTAAAGGTTGTGAAGAACTAGTACTAGACTTTAAAGGGAATATGTCCTCAAAGAATTCACATTTTTAGTCTCTACTATGGTATTACAACTAATCACATCACTTTTAAGGATAAGAAACCTATAAGTAGCACTATGTTCAACATAACTTATAAACATGCAATCAGAAGTCTTAGACCCTATCATCCTTTTCTTAGGATCAGGTAGCATTACTTTAGCTAGGCATCCCCACACTCTCAAATACTTCAAATTAGGCTTATATCTTTTCCACAACTCATAGGGTGTCTTACCATTTTTCTTATGTGGTATCCTATGTTCTAGAAAACATGTAGTTAGAAGGGCTTTCCCCCAAAGGTTATTAGGTGTAGGAGAACTAATCAACAAGGCATTCATCATTTCTTTAAGAGTTCTATTTTTTCTCTCAGCTATTCCATTGGATTCAAGTGAATATGGTGGGGTTACCTCATGTATTATACCTTCTTTCTCACAAAAGTCATTAAACAAAGTGTACTCACCGCCTCTATCTGATCTTATTCTTTTAATCTTTTTATTTAATTGATTTTCTACTTTCGCTTTATATGATAAAAACATACCAAATGCTTCATCTTTATGTCTGATTAGATAAACTTTAGTATATCTAGAAAAACCATCTATAAAAGTTACAAAATAAAATTTTGTAAAAATCAATAAATTTACCATATAAGGCAACTTCTAATTAGATGACAATATAAAATTTCTTTACACTGTCAATATATAAACTATTTATTCTTGAAATAAAATGGACTAAAAGTATCATTTCCTTGTTTAAATATTTTATGATAGAATGAAATAAATTTTTTATTTCATTATTTAGTAAGTGAATAAAATAGACTAAATTATGATTTTATTATTCTTATCTTACTAACATTAAATCATGTAAAAGAATAATAAAAAAAACCCCATTGTAACCATAATCTAATTTTTGGCACTTGAATTTTTTTTAAGACTTAAATAATTTTTTTCGTCCCTATAAAATAAAGGGTTTTTGCTTTTCATCCTTTATAATTTTTTTCCAATTTCGTCCCTATAATATTTTTTTGTTTTATTTTGGTCCTTGTCGTCAAGTTTAACCATTAAATCCAATGAAAGAACCAAAAGAGAAAATGCAGAGGGACCAAAAAATTAAGAAAACCAAAACGAAAACAATCTTACATTATAGGGACTAAACAGTTATTTGAACCAAATTTTTATAAATTAAACCTTCAAACACTACAAATGCACTGATGGGGAGTAAAAAAATTAAACCTATAATGAATGCATTAGTGACCAGCAAAAAAAATTATTAAAATTAAACCTTAAACATACAACTTCGGAGAAGTTATGCAATGATGTAATTACCTTCAATTTATAAAGCAAGATAGAGCTATTAAAACAAATGGTATCAGACAAGCATGGATTAACAAAGAAAGCAGAAGATGGATGCATGATGCTATTATTATATATAAGCAAATTACAATAGCACACTACACCCCCTAAAGTTTCTTGGTGTTGCACATGACCACCTTTCTTTTTTAACATCTACAACAACACCTCTTATAGGAGTACACAATGTAACATGTTTCTTAGGTAACACAGGGTATCAGTGTAATATATAAAGGGTATTAATGTAATGTATAAGGAGTGTTAGTGTTATGTTTTTCAAACAATTAAGGGGTGCCAATGTAATTAATAATTTTTTTGGCCTGTCACTAGTGCATTCATTGTAGGTTTAATTTTTTTGCTTTCCATTAGTGCATTTGCAATGTTTGAATGTTTAATTTTTATAAATTTGGTTTAAATAACTATTTAGTGCCTATAATATATGTTTTCATTTTAGTCCTCTTAATTTTGGTTGTTTTTATTTTGGTCCTCTTAATTTTTTAGTCCCTATAATTTTTGTGTTTTCTTTTTTGATCTTTTCGTTAGATTTAACGGTCAAACTTGCTGACAGGAACCAAAATGAAACAAAAAAATATAATAGGGATGAATGAAAAAAAATTATAAAATATGAAAAACAAATCCCCCTATTTTATAGGGACGAAAAGTTATTTAAGTTTGTTTTTAATCAATAAAATGAACAACACTTAGACCTACAATACAATCGAAAGGATAACATATACCACATCTTGGTCACATGTACATTATTATTTATTAGTATATTGATACAGCAACGTGTATGGTAGTGACCCAACATTAAAAGGGCCATAATGTATTATGTATCATACATAATCGTGAGAATAGCTTGCCACATAGCCAACACATTATCAAACAACCAAGCACATCAATATGCAAGTGCTTTTTATGCATAAACTCGTGTCATTGCTATTTTTCCCCTTTTAATTTTTTATTTTATTTTTTCTCCATTAAAATCTTCCAATAAAAAATGCATGTTTAAAAAACTATTCTTGTTGGCTGTTATTGAGAGTTTATTGCCGTTTAAACACCTACCTTCTATTGCGATCCATTTTATACTCCTAATTTCTAAAAAAAAAAAAGAATTAACAATTAGATGAAATGAGATGAGATTCATACTATCAAAAACCACTTCATCCCATTACAATTTTAATAATTCAATCAATTTGAACGTAATAAAATACTGCCCCATCTGAATCTGATACCACCGATCCGAAGTTTAAATACTTAAGTGCACCTATTAAATTCATTCAAGAGTTCATAACTGGCCAGTAGCTACTCTGCTTCCCTACGCGTATGCAATAAGACGCCAAGCGACTCACATTGTATAACTATCAACATCAAGGTAAGCAAAGTGTTGCACATTACGCCAACTCTACACGTCATTTTCCTTGTTTTGAGTAATGAGTGCCATTCAATATAATAATTATAACCATAATAAACAAAGAGAAAAATAGTGCATTGGAGAGTAAGTAGATATACAAATATAAATATAAATATTGGAAATTTTAAAATATGAGATGCAACCAAGAATCTTCAGCCCTTCTTCCGCGTTGTTGCTCGTGCGAAGTGCACATCACCGTGTTCACTTCACCCATCCAAGGGGTTGGAGGAGTTGCGATCGATGTGGGACATTACATTTTATGAAATGGTCAATAATTCAATAAGTATATTCATGGATTTCTCTTTTACTTTTCTCTCACGAGGGATTATTCTAATTGATACATGATAAACCATAATCTTAATTCTGAGGGCCCACAAGAAGGGACCCACAATGTAGAAAATCACTTGCTTTGGGGTAGTCAAATCTACCTCATTTTCCTTCCCTTTTCTCACCTTAAATCCCCCCTTCCTCTCACCTTCTGGTGAGGAAAGCCCCTCTCTTCCTTATTTGATTCACGGCTCCACTGTCCATCACCAATCCCTTATATCCCCTCCACTAAGCAGAAGATAACTCGTCAATTCCCCAACAATTTCCCCCTCCAATTTCCCACCATATTCTCTAGTCTTTTGAATAATCCATTTGGCATTTCATCACCTCACCACCTGGCCTAGTCCACTAGGATAATTTCCAAACGTATAGTTTTCAAATTCCTTGTTCTTCATGAGCTAATAGTTTATGAGTCCTCAGTTTTTGGCAATTCAGCAACGCTATAGATATATCTTCCGTCACATTTTCCTTCCAAAGTATTTCTACAATCTTCTGCAATTCTTGAATGGCCAATACCATATAATCAACGTGGCTTATTTTTTACTCTAATAGCTTCAACTCAATTTGAGAGTGTAACCCTTTCTTCTTGTTACCTCATCTTCACCAATGGGAGAGAATATGAAGTGTGAACAAGTTGGTCTCATTGATGAGCTAATGCAAGGGAAGGAGCTAGCAAAGCAGCTCAGTGACCATCTAGTCTCATCATCATCACCATCGTCACCATCATCATCTCATGAAACAAATGAAGTCTTAATTGAGAAAATACTTTCCTCCTATGAGAAAGCACTGGCCATGCTGAATTGGAAGGCTAATAATGTAAGAGAAAGTAAGGCCAACAATGGCAGCACGATGGATTCCCATTGTTCTTTCACAAATGGTAGTTCCAAAAGTGATGTCATGGAGCCAGAGGTTAAGCACAAAGATGTTTTCAAGAAAAGGTAATGTCAAAAGTTCTTTTTACAAATTATTGTTTCTTTTGAACTTGAGTGAAAAGGTTCATGGTCTGATTTCCATTTGGGGTTCTTTGAATTTGTGGGATGCAGAAAGACCATGCCAAGATGGACAGAGCAAGTGAAGGTGTGTTTGGGAACAGCACATGGTGGATCTCTGGATGATGGCTATAGCTGGAGAAAATATGGGCAGAAAGATATTCTTGGAGCTAAGTTTCCAAGGTAAGAATTTTTTTTCCTCATTTAAAACTTTTTAAATTTTTGCCCAAGCATAAGTGATGTTTTTCTTTTTTACCATAAGGGAATTTTGCATAATTTGCCATTTGAATGCATGTGACAGAAATTAGAAAGGTTCAACTATCCAGCCTTTTTGATATACGATTATTTAAGTTAGTGTCAGGAGGCCCTAGTTACCCCTCTAACAAAAATATCATTGGCCAGATAGCTAATGGAAAATAAAGAACCAAACAAATTTTGGCACGCCTACGATCTTGTTTCCTTGTTGTTACGTTTTCAGCCAGAGAACGAGTGAGGACAAAGTGCTTTCTAAAAAGACATGTAAAACTTATCCAAAGGACAACGTTAGCTAGATTGAATTTACTACAATTGCAGCTTTTTAATAAATGCACCAGGTGTCATTACTGAGGCTCCCTGTTTTGTGCTAGTTAGAAGGGATGCACTAGTACATTAGAAAAATCTGACAATCTTATCAAGTGGCGGAACTTGTTCATCAAGCGTCACGATGGTCCTAATGGTTGGGTAGCTCATGTACCCATTTTATTTAGCATTAAAAACAGTAATATGCAAGCCGAATTCATAATTGTAGAATAGGGGGACACAGATAAAAATAGGGCCTTAATACCCCTTCTTTATTATTTATTTTTTGGGCATACACTCATACAGACATACACTATAATATAAGTCTATATAATCCATAAAGCTACTAATAAAAGGTCCACAAAAGCTGTTCAATATTAGTTTTGATGTTCCCTATAAAAAAGGGCATTGTGTTAGTCTAATTATTCTAATTACTGAAGTATTTTATGTTGAAGCAATTCCTTGTCACGTTTTTCTGACAAACAGTGATTTGCATTGCAGAGGATATTACAGATGCACATATAGACATGTACAAGGATGTCTGGCCACTAAACAAGTGCAAAAGTCAGATATAGACCCAATGATATGTGAGATAACCTACAAAGGAAGGCACACATGCACCCAAGCAAGTCACTTAAACAAGGCAGTAGCACCCCCATCAAAAACAAATATGGGCTTGGGAGAAAACAAGCAACACACCCATCAAAAGAATCAATCACAAGAAGAGAAAATAGAACCCCCAGAGACAATTTTCTCTTTTGGGTCAGGGCTTGAAGTTAAAATAGAGGATGTGGACAAGAAGGAGGACATATTCCCATCATTTTGCTTTTCTTCTCCATCCACAGGGTCTGAAAACGAGGACAACAACATATTCTCATACACTTTGGAGAACGATTTAATGGAAGGCTTCTCTCCTGCATTCATATCTCAAACAACTTCAGAATCAAACTTGTTCTGTTTGTCACCATGCCACTGGGGGAGCACTGGACTAGGCCAAAGTGTGCAAACTTCAGAGTCTGACATCACAGATATAGTTTCAGCCCCAACTTCAGACACCAATTCCCCAATAATGGACCTTGATTTCTTCCTTGATAAGATCGATTTCGACACAGATTTCCCTATCAACACCGCAGAACTTTGCACTTGATAAATTGTCCCACTTCCAAGTTAACAGCATGTATAATTTGTGTGCGGGTTAACAGTGAGTTTTGAAGATCCTGACTAGCAGCATAACCGAGGGAAGGACGTCTATAATAGTCATATATCACGTCCATAAATGAAGACGATGAAACTTCCCTCTCGTGCTAGTTAAGAGAATTTTCGTGTACCTAGGCTAAGGCTGTAATTTGAAAATAATTTGTAGGTTGTAGCTTTAGTCCTTTGTGATTTCTCACTTCAGTTGTAACATAGTCATGTGTCTTGGCTCAAACAGAGCGAGAAATTGTGAAATAAATGAATTTTTACCACCCCCATATGTCTAAAATTATGATCAATGCATCATTTCACTAGAGAAAAGACAGAATTATGATCGATGGCCTACTAGTTATTGACATAATTCAGATATCATGAGTTCTTCGAGTAAAAACAGCTGCATATTTTTCCTTCACGAGGATTGGGACCACAACTATCATTCATCAAGTCACAACCCTCGTCTTAACTCTGAAGGCAAATGGAATCCTGATTCCTCACAAGGAAACAAATACATAAAGGATAAATGGAATTTGTATGCATCTGGCTCTCAAATTCTCGTCCATTGCTTGGAATATATTTGTGGATTGTCTTAATTCCCAACCAACCATCTTTCTCTGAATTCTACAGTTAGATATTTGTTAACCCTGGTGAATTAAGCATTAACCTTATTCTCATTTCATTTTGCGTGACACGGGCAGGGGTGGCGGGTTACAAAAGTTATGAAAATAACATGCCACCCCCCATTTCAATGTCTGAACACATTAAAAAAAAAAAAAAAATTGATTCAAGTCATACCAACTAATGTGGTACGATGATTTTTTGTCTCTTTCCGTGGGAAACTGTGACTCGGAATGACAACACTGGGACAAATCTGTATTATCTTGGTGCGAAACACGTGAATTCAGAACATGACTAATTTGTGGGTTCATTAGTGGAAAGTTGCACAATAGAAGATAACTCTTTCTATTTTGTCTGAATTGTTTTGTCCTTTTTAAAGAACAAAGATCATGTTTAATGTTAAGATATTGACAAAAGATTTTGATTGTACCAAGTAATTAGAAATTAACTTTGGTGTCACTTTTAAGATGATTATTATCAAAAGCCAACAAACTTACCATACATGGTACTTTGTGATTGAATGACGGTGTAAAAAAAACTTTACACTATAAGTGCATGTACTTTTTTCTCTAAGATATTTATAGTCAGCACAAAGAATTGAATAAAAACATAATTAAAATCATTTTCTTTCTTTCCTTTTTTAAAATTAAAGTATTAATTTTTACAGTTCTTACTCGTTTTCAATCTTATCCCTATCATTTTTCATTTTAAATCAGTTCTTACACTTCTAATTGTTTTCAAGATAGTCCTTACAGCATGTTTTCGTTATAGCAAGTTAGCAATTATTAATTTAGTCCCCGCTAGACATTTTACAAATGAAAGAAAAAAAATTAAAATGAAGACCTGGTAAATAAAAGAAACGTCCACTTAGAAGAAAGGAACATGCACTAATAGGAACACCTCCTAGGATAAAGGAGCACCTACTGTATGTTCTATAGAAAAATGGAATATGTAAAGAGTATCTACTAGATAGAGAAGCAATTATTGGATTAGCTAACTGACGGTAATACTAATATAATAAAAGTTGACAGCGGAGACTATTTCAAGATTACATTTAAGAGAAAGGACTAATTTATAGAAAAACTATAGGACTAAGTTTAAAACAAAAAATATATATATACGTACGAAAATTTTAATTTACTTTTTTTTTTAATCACGTTCCAAAGGCACGTCCTGTCTTCCTCCAGTTTCCAATATGTCCATTCTCCTATATATATGCACTCAGAAAAATCCAGGGTATTAGTCCACACACAATCAACCTGTGTCTTTTTTTTTTTTTTCTTGTTCCAATAAAAAGTGAAGATTGCAAAAATGGAGATATGTAAAATGGAAAGATTACGACGCTCGACATCGACTAAAGCCCATCTGAACATGGCTCGGGCATTGTGGTATTTCTTGGTCCTACGCCTGTTTGGAAAACATTTAGTTAAAGGCCCAAGATATGGCCCTGCTATTCCCACCGCTTTTATTCTTTTTTCACCCCTAATTTTTTCAAAAACAAAATAAAATTACATTTTTGCCCCTTCTATTTAAATTCTCCTCACCCCATTTCCCTCCCCCTGTCTCCCTCCCTCCTTTGCACACTACATTCTTGTGTTGCCGCTGTTGAGGACCATCATAGGAGCGTTTTTCGTTCTCGCCACTTAATGGTGAGTTTCTATTTTTTGCCTTTATTTTTAGATTCAACAGAGTTACAATTTTATTGTGTACAAATACACAACGGGATCATGATTTTGTTTGTGTATCTAGGTAAATATTTTTTCATTTTTTTAAATTTTTAATTTTTAATTATTTTATTAGTATTTATTAATTGTGCTTTAAATGATTATTTGTTATTTGTTAAATCTTCAAGTGTGTTAAATTTATTATTTATTAAGTGCGTGTTAAATTTATTAGGGGTTTAAATTATTGTTATTATTATTTGTTATTGTAAAACAAAAATGAGCACAAAAGCTGATAGTGAAAATATATGAAAAATGAGGAATTGAGTTGAGAAAATTAACTAGTAGCCACTTTAAGTTGTTATGCGCTGCCCGTTGAGAATGGACTGGGAGATTAGCTTGGTTCAAGGTCCATTTTCAAGTAGAGCTAGCTGTTGTAGGCTTGCAGCCTGAAGGACAAAGCCATGGCATTGGTAGGGAGCAACACGTGAATGGGAAATGAAACGTAGCAGGGAGCCGGTTTGGGCTTTTGACTTTGAGGAAGAGGCGTTGACGGGGGACGAGGAAAGTGACTGGGTGAAAACTAATAAATAAAACATAAGAAAAAGAGCAAAGTAAATTACTTGTCAACTCAAGCTAAACATTTATAACCCAGTAACATCAAAGTATAATTTACAAAAAAAAATTAAATAAATAAAATAACTGGAATGTAAAGCTTATAAATAAGAGCAACCGACCTTTTGGGATTGCCACAATGCATATGGAGGTTAGGTTAAAACGGTGCCCTTCGTCCTCATTAATTCTAATGTCTAACAAATTACTCATAAAGAGTCAATCACCTTTACATTTGCTTTCAAATGAAAAAAAGAAAAGAAAAGATAAAGATGTTATTGACCTTTAAATTAATTAGGATCTGTTTAAGGCTGTCTAAAGATGTTAACCTTTATTAGGATGCCTAACGATGTTATTCACTTTTATTAGGATGTCCATCACCTTTTGATTTTTTTTTCCAAGAGAATATCCATTATTTTTCGGTTAAAGTTGCCCTTATGTGGTAAGTGCGGAGTCATGAATCCAAAAATAAATGTTATCTCATTTTCGTACGTCCTCAACATTCTTGTTTATCTGTTAAAAGAGGAACCTTAACAATACTCTCTCAAACATCCTCTTTTTAATATTTTCTTTATTATTGACTAGAATTTATTGAAAATTACAAATTTTGGTTTTTACTTTTAAATAAAGAGAGAAACTCATTAAATAAAAAGTAAAACTTACCAAAAATTGTAATTTTTAATAAATTTTAACTAATAGTAGAAAAATTGTTAGAAAGAGAGTGTTGCTGACATTTCTATATGTTAAAATTTAGATTCAAATTTATGATATGTAGATCAATTGTGGAAAAGCAACTTCAATTAATCAATTTAGTTTGACATAGTTGTTTGACCCTTCCATTTGAGAGACAACTGGGATATTTGCTTCGTTGAAGAGCCATTATCCATTAGAGTTGTCGCAGCGGGCTCCTTGAGTTCCTTCATTCGGTAACAACCCATTCTCTTTACAACCCTTGCAATTTCTTCTCTTTAATTCCACCAACCCATTCTCACAAACCGTAGGCCTCAATGCCCACTTTAACACCTTTCCGTGACCAAAACCGTTGCGAAACAAATTAACGAATACGACACTGCCACGTGGCTGCTCATCCAACCACTTCAACCATGCACACCAACGGTCTTCATTCCGGTTTTCGTCAAACGGTTCACCCAAGTCCTTGGTTTGTATTTTAATTGATTGATTGGATTAGCTGGGCCAAGTTAATTCATTCGGCATTCTTGGTTTTATTATTTCAGTTACATTTAGATTCTTCGTTTGTCATAGATCTAACTTGAGTTTTCTTTAGGTGTCAAGATATATACTTTTCCAGCTGTTAATTGCACAATGGTACTTAACGTAAAACAAGCATATTATATATGTATGTCAGTGCAAAAGAAGAACGTACAATCAATATTTTGCAAACAACTTGTTCTCTTTTAATTTAGTTATTAAAATATATTTTAAGAAATATAATAATTAACAATGATAATTTTATAAATATGTAGTTAAATTGAAAATGAACCATAATATTTTATTTTAATTAATAATTAAGTATAGAAAGTAAGAAATAAATTATTATGTATATACATAAATCTATTTTATTTTTTAATTTAATTACTTTAAAATATATATTTTACGAATAATAATAATTAAAAGTAGTAATTTTATAAATATATAGTTAAGTTTAAAATTATTCATAATGTTTTATTTTAATTAATAATTAAGAATAGAAATTAAGAAATAAATTATCATGTATATATATAAGTGTACTTTATTTTTTTTAATTTATTTATTAAAATACATTTGAAGATTAATAATAATTAAAGTGATGATTTTAAAATATGTAGTTTACTTTAAAATATATCATAATATTTTATTTTAATTAATAATCAAGGATAAAAATTAAGAAATAATTTATTGTGTATATACTTAAGTTTGTTATATTTTTAATTTAATTACTTTAAAATATGAACAACATTAATTGAAAAAAAGGATTTTATAGATATTTAGTTAAATTTAAAATAACTAGTATTTTAGAATGTACATTGCACAAAATAAATGTTTATTTTATATGGCTCAAGATCCATTGACACTAGGTGTCAAAGTTAGTCAAATTACACTTTCAATAATTTTTTGCAAAATACATATTTAATTGATCAACCGTTGAATTTGATGTTCTCATTAATTAGATTAAGTATACAAAATTTCATACAATTTCAAAATTATTTAGTAGTTCATCGCATCACTTTATTTTAACGTATAATAAAAAATTAAAATATATGTAAATATTCAATGTTAGATAACATATCTAGAAAAGTTCAAATTATATGAAATTTGATATACATGATCATAAAGATAATATCATATAATTCAACAGTTGGATTTGTTAAATTTACATTCTACAAAAAGTTATTGAATGTGTAATTTGACTAACTTTGACACCTGGTGTCAACAGATCCTGACCCATTTTATATAACTAAAATTTTAATAAATAAATATTTTTAAATATATAAATTATATCATAATTAAAATTTGTAATAAATAAATAATTTAAAACATATAAATTATATTAGGAGCGTATTTAAATTTTGAAGATAAAATATATATTTGAAATTGGTTTCTGATATTTAGCTACAACTTGTTAAATCGTTCAATTGATATTAAAAGCATAAGGTGATATATTAGATGCATGTTAGGAGCATATCATTCAAAATATAATATATATATATATATATATATAATTAGTTTTTGATATTCAGTTACAGTTTGTTAAACCATTCAGTTGATATTAAAAATATAAGAGAATATACGAGATGTGTGTTAGGAGAGTGAAGTCCATATCTTCATAAAAAGAGAGTAATCAAATAAAAGTGAATGTGAGGGAGAGTGAAAATTTGAAGAAGCAGATAATTTTACATATTTATATATAGAGAGGGATTTATTTAAATAATAATTAAAGATAAAAATTAATAGATAAATTATCTCATATATATATATATATATATATATATATATATATATATTCAAATAAAAGTGACTAACCTTCAACAGAAAATAATTGTTACTAATAGAAATAACACATATTACAGCTAACACTAAAGCGAAGCTATTGCTTTGACAGCATGCATGCTAAAAATATTTGAGGTAGCTAGTGATTAAATTGCTTTCTACTCCAGCATATATATCAATGTCCTCGATTATAGGCTACATAAATTGATTTTTAATCATAATGAAATGTTAATTTTTTGCCAATTTTCCTAGTAAATCCCACGTGATCTTGGCTATTACCTGTCCCAAAGTGACTTTATTACGTAAACTTCATAATTATATTCACTTTGATAGCATGTGAGTATAAGTTATATATATATATATATATATATATATATATAGAGAGAGAGAGAGAGAGAGAGAGAGAATATAAAGAAAGTTCATAGTTGAGGTTGGTGTCTCATAGTCAGAAATGATAGATGCTTGATTGGGTCCATTCATTTTTGGAACTTGTGCATCTAACATGATGCAAGAGCTAATTGAAAGATAAAACTATTAAAGTTAAGTTTTAGGTCTACCAACAAAAAATTATTTGTCATTAGTTTTTACGATTTTTTTATCTTGTGCAAATTTGCACATGTTAAGCATCATTAATTATTTCAATCAATTTTAATTAACTAATTAATTGTGATTTTTTAAAAACACAACTATTTCTTTCTCATATTTAATTTATGGACCCACCTCTTTATTTATTTATTTATTTATTGGTGTACATGGACTCACCTCTTTATAATCTCTCTCTTTCTACAAAAATTCATAACTACATTAATTTTAGAGTAATTGTTTTCTATTAATTTAAACTATATATGCGTCTCTCTTGATGATAAAGTCCAAAGATACCTACAAAAGACTCTTGCTCTGCAACAAACACAACGTAGGTGTAGGTGAAAGTAGCATAAGTTACACAGATAGTTAATATGGTCGGGGAAGTAATGCTTCAGAAGAACAGCTTAATCAGCATATCTCACTCCATCTTTTTATCATGTAACCAAACTTTAGTTTCTTGTCTTAAGTAAAAGTTCTTTTCTTAATTGTTTTAATTTTTAAAATAAAAGGTAGATGCTAACAAGTAAAGAGTTAGGTTATGTTTTCTTATCTTTGGAAGTAAAATATTTAATAAAATATATTAATAAAAGTAAATATATTTTATTATATTAATATTTACTTTTTAAAATGATTAAAATATTTAATAAAATATATTAAATATTTTTAAATCAGTAAACACTCGCATTAAGATGAGAATGAGAATCCTATGCATTTTTTTTCTTTTTGTAAATTGTATAGAGATTCAAACCCATAAATTTTTATTTTTTTTATATGAGACCCATAAAATATTTGTTGCAAGGCAAGCCATTTTTTTTCTATCTACAGCTTTCTATTGTCGAAAAGAAAAATTAAAGAACTACGATACCTCTTTATGTCTTGTCGCAAGGCAAATTAAACTTGGTTAACAGGAAACTTTACACTTTTGTAGCTTTGTTGCAGCGAGAGTGTTTTAACTTTTGCTGTAGGGAAAGGGAGAGTCTTCATGGACACTATAGTAGGGAGAGGCAGTAAAATAGACACATTTAGTTATAATTTTTAATTTGGTGGGAAGAGAAAGATTACAAAGAGATGAGTCCATAAAATAAATATGAGAGAGAGATAATTGCGTCTTCAAAAAATTATAATTAATTAACTATTTAAAATTGGTTGAAAGTGGATGATTAATGATGCTTAACATGTGCAAATTTGCACAAGATAAAAAAATCGTAGTTTTTATAAAATAAAAAAGTCACATATGTTAATAAAAAAATTACATATATTAGTAAAAAAAAACTCAATGTGTAGTTCTATCATTTAAAATAAATTTTTTTTTTTTAAATTTTACTTTAAATCTCACTTACGTTGTGTTTGGTAACAGTGAAGTAGCGAAAAAGAGAAGAGAAGAGCGCAGAAGTGAGAGGATTGTGTCGATTTCCGTTCGTTTGGTATCGGTGAAATAACGTAGAAGTTTTTAAAATTTTAGTGGGTCTCACGCCAAAAAAATTGTTGCAAATATGCTTGGATTTGCGAAAAATGCAAACGTGCAACACTATTTTCATTATTACTCTCTACCTTTTGTTACTTTTTGTAACAAGTTGGCTAGCTTTCCGAAAAGCAAAGTTTCTTCTCCTGCATCGGGTTGTCTTCGTGGTGGTGGTCAAAGTCCTGATCTAGCAGTCCAGTAATCCATTTGAGCTCATTTTTGTCTAAGGTAAGGCTCTCCTTTACTCATATATGGTGAAAAATTTGCCGGTCTGTTTGTTACTTTTGAATGATTTAAGTGTATTACTGGTTGAAGATTTATAATTTTTATGAAAGTTGGTGTTAAATATTGTGAATGGTTACAGTTGGGTATGGTGATTTGGAGTAAAATAAGAGCTTGCATGCACTGGATATATTTGTATATTTTTTTTCAAAGAATTACGACAATATAATCGAAAAATTGGACAATAGAGTATGAAATATTTGAATATGCATATCACATATTCCAATATGTGATATTTTTTATTATATATATATATATATATATATATATATATATATAATTAATGATATATAATACAATTAAAATAAAATTATGTAGATGTAATTAAAAATAATTTATTATGTTTTTTTGTTAATTAATTTTATTATTAATTAATGTCATGTAATTGTTGGTTGTTGAGAATTTTTTTCTGTTCATTTCGATAGATATATAATGTATGGAATAGTATGTGATTGTTATGTAATGATGATGAAAGGTGATGATATTGATTTTAATATACTATTGTTTAAGACTTTTCTTTATATATATATATATGCACACATATTGAAACATGTGTTCAAATATTTAAACATTATAATATATTATATTATAATGATAATTTATTATAATAGTTATTGATTCTAATACGCTATTTCCGTTAATTTATGAAAGTTATGTAGCGCATCTTTGACTTTATATATTCGAATATGAAGGTATTAATAATATAATAACTGAAGGTATTAATATGTTGGTGGCATATATGTCTATATATTCGAATATGTTGTAACATATTCAAATATATGTTCTCTGTATCATTCCGAATCGTAAAAGTTATATATGTAATTTTATTCTTTCACTCCAAATTTCCAAAATTAAAAAAAGTAAATTTTCTCTTTATTTTTTTTCTATTTCTCTTTAATCAAACAACTTTTATTTTCACTTTATTTCTTACTTATTTCTCTTATCTTTTCTTCTTTTTCTCTCCTTCTTACCAAACACAGTGTTAATGTTGAGTTGGTCTTGGATAATGTAAATTCTAAGGGACGTGAGGATAGAGGTTATAGGGGGGCAGCCGTCGCTTAACAATATAATGGGGTTTTTGTGGCGGCGTTGCGGGCTGAGGTGAAGGAAAAAGCCAATGGGAAGAAAGTCAGCCTTGTGTGTGGAATTGAAGAGGGTTTAAACCAAATAATAGCCCACACTGTTGACGAGCTCTATTCTAATTTGGAATTAGCGGCAAGGAGATCGAGGGTTCATGAAGCTAGCTAGAATTTTCACAGTTTGACATTATGAATCATTATTCCAGGTGGAATTAACTGGCCATTTCTCTTGGTTTACTAGTGCATGGCTGGGTTGAGCCTTCCCGGTTGGTGTTTTTCGGTTGTGTTTATGGAGGATAGAAAGAAAAAAAAAAAGAACCATGGTTGCTTTCCTTTGAATGATGAACTGAAGTCCAGAGAGGCAGAGAGTGTGTGAGCTCTCGGTGATGTGCAAGTTTACCGCGTGAGTGTAAGTCAAAAATGTAATTATGTGTGTTATGTGTTATCTGTCAGTGATGAAGAAAAAGTGTGCTGTGAGGGGGAGTGGGTAATGCTCTTGTGAAGTGCGGGGCTGCACGAGCGTGCTTATGAAGAGAAGTGAGCGGGTATGTGAGTGCGTAAAAGTGTGAGGAATCTGTGTGCACGGGAGAGAGACCCAATCCAATTTATTATTCTTCTTTTTTGTCTGAATTATTTGTAAATTGGATTGGATTTGTAAAAGTATGGAAAATGTAATTATTCCAAGGCTTTTGTTATTTACACTTTTTCCCATTTGTTAAATACACTTTTTTTTTTAATTTTTATATAAAATTACTTAAATAACCTTAATTTTTATCCCTTTTTAATATTATTTCTCACTCGTTTATTTCACCGCACTCTTGCTCTGGTTTTAACGGACTCGCTCATCTGTGGTTTTATCGCACTATCCTTAATTTCACGTACTTCCTTACCTATGGTTTCATCGCACTCCCTTCTCTCGTTTTTCTTCTCGGCATTTTTTGATAATTTTATTTTTGGCTTATAGAAATTTTATCCAGAATAAAAGTCAAATAATAATAGTTAAGAGAGGAAGAGTGTGATGAAACCACAAGTAGAGAAGTAACACTAAAGGAAAAAGTGTGGTGAAACCAAAGGGAAAGTGCAGTGATACGAGACAAGCGAGCAATGATGTTTGAAAGACGTAAAAAAAAGATTATTTAAGTAATTTTATATAAAAAAAATTAGAAAATAGGAGTGTATTTAGTAAATGGAAGAGTGTAAATAGCAAAAGTCTTATTCCAATTAGATTTTGTTTGATAGGCTCTCAATCCATCTCTCGAAAATGATAAAATAAGTGAGTTGACACAATTTTGATCTTGAAGAAAGAGGAGTGTTAACAACACACCCTCTCTTATTCGTTAAAAATTATTGAAAAATGCAAAATTATGAGAAAGAAACATAAATAGGATGTGAGACCTACAACATTTTGTAATTTCAATAAATCCTAACTAATAAAAGAGAGTGTGTTTAAAAAATTGTGTCTAATAGTGTATTTCTAGCATTTTTGTCAAAGAAATTAACGAGAAAGGAGAGAGAAAATGAATAGAAAAAAGAAAAAGAGAAAAGAGAAGGAAAAATAAAATGGCTTGTTTTAAGGGAAAAGAAGAAGAAGAAGAGAGAGACCTATTTCAGTTTTCTAACATTAGAAAAGCAGGGGTAGAAGAAAAATAAAAAATGAATGCAAATAAAATAGCTATATAACATTGGATGCTCACATCAAGACCAAAAAAAAATATTTAATGAAATTTTTGAAAAAAAAATAAAAAGTGGATAAATTATAATAACCAAAAATATATTTAAACTTTTTTTAATATAATGAGGACACTGCAATTTAAACGTATTTAAACTTTAATAAATTAAAAATTGATAATAAAAAAAAAGGACAAAAACTTAAATACAATTTATTATGTGTTATATATTTTGTTTTTCGATCAAAATTAAAGTTTAATAATCTACATAATCTTTTAATATAAATCTTTATTACATAAATTAGACAAAATTTTAATTTTAATTAAAAAAACAACATAAACAACACTTACATTTAAGTTTAATACAAATAAAAATTGGGAGGGGCCGGGGTGGGAATTGAAATAAAAGGGTTGGAACAAGTAATTCCCATTTCATTTCATTTCATTTGTGAAAAGAGGAACTGAAAGAGAGAGAATCAGCGGAAGAAGAAGATGATCTATCGGAAGTGGAGCCTCCTTACCGGTCCAGTGACTATCCTCGGCGGCGTAGTCGCTGCCGTCGCAGCGGCAAACTTCATCTTCGTCAAGAATGTAAGTTCCTTTCTTCCTCTTCCTCTCTCCAAATCCCATCACCCCCCTTTACGCACTTAATGCAGCCCTTCTAGATTTGTTCCAAAGGAGCGATCTTGACTGATTTTTCTGAATTCGGGTGTTGATTTATGATCTGGGTTCTCAGTAATTTAATGAAAGTCTTACAAGTTTTGGAGATTTGCTTCTGTAATCTCGCTAGGCTCCGATGTGTTATCTCTCATTAATTAATTATGTTATTTAATTCATTTTGATTTTTGAATGGAAATGAAATTTTGGCCTTACTGAATTTTAGTTGGCCTCCACCGATTGGATTATGGAAGTTAATTTGTTTGCTCGAGCCTGAAGATTAGGAATTTCGTCCAAAGAAAAATAAAATTGAAGGCCTGTTATTGAGCTTGATGATGGGGTTTGTGTGGAGTCCCCTCTTTGTTATTGACTGATTAAGAGCTTGTGCTGAGGTGATTAATGGGCCGAAGTATTAATCAACATAACTTTATTCTTTTAAAATGGATTATTAGAGGTCATAGCCAAGGTTTTTAATTGTGATCTTCGTTGGCGGTCACAGTTTCGTCACGTTCCTTGATATTGTGGGAAATTATGGATAAATGTTGTGGTAGATGCAAACACAAAAAACCTTGATGTTGCAGCCAAAATCATGATCGTGGACCATGTTTTAAAATTGGTCATAACATAGGAAGGCAAGAGAACCGGGTTTGATTTCATTCTTGATTTCTTTTGTTGTTCGAACATACATTTTCTTTTGAAAGTGCCAGCCAACCCAGCTGGCAGTTATGTAAAATTGCAAGGACTTTGAGATCAGACTCTGTCTTCATTCCCTTGGTGTCAAGGGGTCACTTCCCTTCCTTAGTTGTAGCATGTGTGCATTGGCATGTGTGTTCCCTGGTGAGTGGTGAGTGTGTTTTGTTGGTGTATGTGAGTCAATTGCTGGCTAAAATGTGTAGGGTTTTCCAGATCAATTATCTCTAGTTTTAAAAAAGAGGACAGAAATTTTCCATTCAAAAATGTTTTTATTTCACTATATGATTGGCCAAACAAGGGACTATCCAATTTGCAGTAGCTGCAGCAACAACCCAATTGTATTGTACTAGGTGTGGTTGCTTAGATGAATATACCAACTTACCAAGACTATTGACCTCTATCAAAAACCAAATTCTAAGCAAAAACCATTTGTAAGAATTGCTTTCTCGATAGTTTCTCCTGATGTTTAGAGGTTGAGTTATATCTCTCATACCCATTTCTGTTGCAATTTGCTGGTTGTTGTCTTAAATAGTGAAATATTAGGTGATTGTAATTTACTTTTTTAATTGTACTTTACAGGATCCATTTCTCAAACCAGAGGAAAGGAAGTTTGAAAATCAACCTGCAACCAAGTAGGAGAAAAGATGCAACAGAAGTTTGCGTTTTGATGTCATCTAAACCCTGATTTATGAATTCTGTATACTGTTTTGCTAGACATTCTCTCTCTAGTTAATAATACTGTGATTCTGAATGAAGTCTAGACTCTGGAGCATGGACCCTTAGTTTAGAACTAACCTTCCAAAGTTCTAGAAAACTGGTTCATATTTCAGAGATCCATACTTGTCTCTTTTGTACAATGTCGACTGCAAATGCTATATGTGGTTTCTAATCTTCCATTTCTCTCTTTTATCCCTATCAATTTACTGTTAACGCTTGCCTTTTTGGATTATTATGGCAAAATTCACGCCTTTCTCTGCTTAATGCTTGTATTGACTGACTGTTATATCTCGTAGAGATGGCTTATAAAATTTAAGTGTAAGACTGATGTTTGTGTTTTGCATATGTGATTAACTTAGCTTCGAGCATAAGATGTCTTATAAAATAGAAATAGAAATCCCACACAATTTTGGACATTGGGCATTTAGGGTGGCAGCTATGAAGCATCAATACTTTCATTTGCTACCGATACTCTTAGGTACTTCACCGGTATGTATTTGTGAAGTATTCAAGCCTTTAAAAAAAGTTATGAAAATCTAATATAGCTACATATGAGACAGAAACATTATAATATAGAAGCATTGTCTGTCCCTTAATGAACCACAAAATTGAAATTGCCCTCTTTATGGATGATCTCAAGAAAGGAATGGGATTGATATTATTCCTATTTGTAGATAATAGAAAGTGATTTATGAAGACAATGATTTATAATTTTTATTTTGTTTATAGAAATGTTCAAGAAGTGTTTTTAATTTGAATTTGCAAAATTATAATTATGTATTTATTATGTTTTATGAATATTTATACACATTTAGATATATATCTTATGCATATATCATATCTTATATATTTTTAGAATAATCATATTGTCGTATCGGATGCGTATCTGATACACATATCATATTTGGAAATCATAAGGTAGCAGTAATGTGCTACTGGTCCTGCCAGTGTTTTATTTCAAATTTGGATGTCATTCAACAAAGTAGCGCAAAATTACATGTTGAAATTTCAGTTTGCAATATGGCAACAAGTATGGATGTTTTATTGATGCCTAAACAAAAATGCCATTTCATACATGTTTTATTTACACATATATGAAACGTATCAAGGTTTGCCAGAAACTTAGCTGTAATACATGAAAAGTGAAATTTGCACTGGTCTCTGCAGCTTACTAAGCCCAGCAGCTTCAGCATTATTCAATCCTGAGACTTTATTTCTTCAGCTAATGAAAAAAGTAAATAGGTATATATTCCTCACAAAAACTATGGTGAAAAGGACATAAGATGAGTTTATACTTGAGTGCTACGGTTTACATTTGTGTTTTGCAAGCTTTTATTGCGCTATATAGTTCCATGTACAGGGCGGAGCTCAACCTAATGGCTTGGTGTATAAAACTGCCCTTTGCAAACTAATAAAGGTATTGGAAGAAACTACCATGCAGCAAAGAATCCTGAATTTTAAATGATCATATTTGTGACCAGCTTCAAAACCTTGATGATCCAGTGACAGATTACCGTATATTAAGCATTGTCTAGCATTTGCATTATTATGTCATTCCATGAGTCAATTGGTCCTGGCAAACACCAATGTAGACAATCATTCTGAACTTTAGCATTCTTGTCTTTTGCAAATGGTTGGAACTTCCGGTAAGGTCCTGGATGTCCATCTGGTCTCAGCAGTGTAAGGAGAGTCGTGTCCAAAAGTTTCAAGTTCACCCTTTGAGATCCTAGGGAAGCAGCCTTCTTAAACTCCTCAAGTTCAATACCTCTCATGATGGAATCCACATCTATCATATGTATCTGACCCTCTTTGAAGGGTACAGTTCTATTGCAATACCCTCCACTAAACCACTCCCCATTCTCAAAGTGGTCTGGTGTGGTGGTTCTGAAGAGAACAGTGGCTTTGTGGTTAGAGTTTGTGAAGAACTTGAAAACTTGCTGTAGTACTTTGCGGTATGCATAGTCAAATCCTAGCTCAGTTAAGTTCCTTCCAGGGCAGTAGTGGCAGCCTGTGATTGTGCCGTTTTCATGGTATATTGCAGTCTTGAGAAACCATTTTCCACCACCAATGATAACATAATCAAAATTATTATATTGGTTGGTCCACCGGTCGAGTGTGTCAAGATAAAGCTGTATCTCTGATGAGGTAACTCCATTCATGTCCTCAAATATAGCTGCTTTGACAAGGAAAGGGGTCCAGACTACTGAGAGTGTGAAGTTGTGAGAGCGAAATTTCCATATCTTTGATCTATATTCCTTGTCATGGTAGATCTCCACAGCTGGTTCCACCTGCAGAATAGAACAATTGGAATTTGATCTAATAATCCAATTTGTAGGACCAAACAAATGAGTAACAGCAGACAATACACGATGCCACTAATAGATATGCCTCCTATGTTTGTAGGGACAAATCTAATGACACTGATGAATACAATACATACCAATTCGTGAAAGAAGCAATTGAAACAATATAACCAGTTGGACAAAGTATTCAGACCAACGAACCCCATCCCTAAACATTTAAAGATAAAGGGTTGCCGGCTCAAAACTAAGAACATTAACAATTAAGTTAACTCTTTCTTATCACATCAAGATTTTGATTATTGTGTTGTGGAATGATTTAATACTTCAATTCCTGTTCAACTTCTATTTTTTTAGATTCTCAAATGAATAAGAAACTATCGGTTACATCTTTCAAAATAACCATTAATTACTCAAAATAATGAGCCGCTTTTATATAATTATACTTGTCATCATTACATTGTAAAGCTTTTGCCTTTTCAATGCATATTTTCACAAACACTTAGTTGATTTCTCTAAAATAACATTGATAATATTTTAAATCTAGCAAAAATCTCACATTTTCAAAGATTTATTAGATTATTTATTTTACTTTTTAATAATATGAAATATATTAAAATTAAAACATACTTTAATTAAATAAAATCTAAAATAACTTTGTTGGTCAACCGAATAACACTAAGGTCTAAATCTAGTTATAAGTTATGTCAACAACAAATAGAGGAAGATACAATTGCAATAGGTAATTTACTGTACACAATTTGTTTTACCTACTACGGTAAAGTGTTGTAATCATGGAAAGTAAAATCTCAACATGTCATACTAATTGTTCAAAGTTAATCTTGAAGGTCTGGTAAACGGTGTACGTAGACTAGTCTTTCCATATCCAGTAGGTAAAGCTGCTTGGGAAAAGACACTATATACTACTTGAGTCTTGAAGGCTGTGGACCAATCGTATAATATAAGCAACAGCTGTCTTCCACAAATGGAATCAACAGCTTTATTCACAATGAAAAGGATTATGTATAAAATGACCTGCAGTGCAAGCTGTTGAACCTTAGTGCTCGTAAATCATAAAGTGCAAACAACCATTAGATGATTGATTTTGACCATGATTCATCATCGATGGACAAGACATTCTATAAACAATGTATGCAACTACCTAGTTAACATAATGCAATCACATGACCTCATTTTAAATTATTGAAATCTTGGCCTTTGATGCCACACTGATTTCTTAAAAATTGGCAAGCCAAAGAAAGTAGAGTGAAACACAAGTAATGTACACCTACTGAGCACTAATCAAGAATAAAATCTTTCTGGCAAAAAAGGCCAATCATATCAAATTTGCAAACTGATTAACAAGGCTAAAATTTACAATACCTTTGAGAGAATGCAAAGTAGGGACTGAACTTGGTTGCGGGAGATGGAATCACCAATAAAGGACAATGATTTATTTCTCATGAGTTTGAGAAATTTTTTGGGATTGAACTTGGGCAATTTACAGTCTCGTGGGCTCCACCTCCAGTAAAGGTACCCTGAATCAGGACGTCCATTCTTCAAACAATTTTGATGAGGCTCAATCACATGGCAGCTCTCATTAGTGTACAGTGGCCCAGATAGGTCTGGCACCCAATCTCCCACGAAAAGATCACATTTTTCTGCAACTAAATATTTAAAATGCACATTACCATTGGCATTACAAGCTAAACACCAACATAAGCTCTTGACATTACTTAAAGTTTTATCAAAGATTGTTCTTTCTTAGTTAAGAAAAATAAGAACTAGTTGTTTTATATGATTTAGCATCAGAACCGTTCATTTAAATTTAATCTCCACTCTTGTTCCAATTGCAGGGAAGTAATCCAAGAAGCAAGGTTTTAAACCTTATGGTCACAGTTACGATTTTTTCACTATCTTTGATAGTACAGAAAATTGCAGACAAATGTGACTGCAATTGTGGCTGGCAGAGACCCCAAAAATCTTTGATATTATTGCAGACAAATTACAGACAATTTTGAATTTGAACTTAACTCAATTCCACAAAACCGGTTTGTAAGTAAAGGTTGCCTTCCACTCATTTACTATAATTTGGCCATATCACTAGCCGATGTTAGATTTCTAACAAGTAGGAACAAGCTACGTTAGTTGAATTTTTAACACTCATTTGGAGATCTGATGAAGAAGAACAGAACACCAGTAAGCAAGAACAAGAAAGCCTTGGTGGAAAGCCAAAAGATCTAAATTGTCCCAAGCAACTAAAATAAGAAGAAGCAGAAATAGGTCCTTATTTGTTTTCATTTGTGTGATTTTGTCTACATTAGAATCTGAGAGCATGCATTGAAATCAACATCCATTTGAATCCCCTCAACGGATATCCAAACACAGCAAAATTTTTCACCCTTGAAACTCAAACAAGACTTTCCACTTCATGCATGTCTCAAAGAAAACAATTTAGTCACAACAAAAGAGGAAAATGCCCTTACCATTCTTAGAGATTTGGGACTGGTTATTCCCTGGAAAGTCATCAGAATCCTGAAGATCAGGGGAAGATAAAACAGGGGAATCTGCTTTTGCCTCTTCCAGAGCAGGAGGTGTCTCCACCACTGCGGAGAAACTGAATGAATCCCACAAGAGAAGGCGAACAGCGAGACCCACCAAGAAAATTGAGAGTCCTAACTTCACACACACATGGTTGTGCTTTTGCAGGGACAATGGTCCCGAATCAGACCTCACTCTCTTCACCATCTTGTATCAGCAGCTGAGCAAAGATGAAACCGCAAACCACAAGCAACTTTGCTACTTTCTCATGAAACGGTACTGTTTAGTAATTATTATAGGGAAATGGAACCAACTGATTATTATAGTGAAAAAGGAACCAGTTTTCTGCATACTCCTTCTTTGGATAATAACGTATACTGATGCAAAAACACATTATGTGACATGTACCATGTGGGAGCCATAAATGGTGAAAATAAAATAATATCATTTAAAAAAAAAAAAAAAGTTTGCACGAAGAGAAACATGTTCCGTGTGTAAGTCCCTAGTGATTAGTGAACTTCCTTTGAGTGACAAGAATGTGTGTCATTTGGTCTAACTGTCTAACAGAATGCTCATTTTTTTTAATCCATTTACACGCGTGATTTTTAAAGATTTTTACCTCAACACTATGATGTGGTGAATTTTACGTTGTATTTTTGGTAAATTCTTTCATATATTTTGTAACTATGATTTATGGGACATGTAACTCTTCTCTTTCTCTCTCTCAGGAAAGAAAAAAATAGTTTGATGTTGCAGGCTACCAACACTGCTTTTATTTCTTTGGATGAAACACGCTGCGTGTCTATAGTTGAGTAACATCAAAGGCATTGACTGTGCATCTGATTAATGAAATCACCAACTTTATTCAGAGATATAACTTTTTACCTTTTCTAGTTTTACAGTTTCTGTGCTATTGCATTATTCGGAAGCTTCTTTTGTGTAATTTTGCTTTTCTTGTGGTTATAAACTCTGGACACAGATTCTTTAATATTTTGGGATTATTTTGATGTCGGTGCTAATGACAACCAGGATTCTTCTTCCCCCATTTAATTCTTTGTAAGTTTTACCCGCAATCCCATTTAATGATTTGTTTCTAAAAAAAATTATTGATTTCTTTAACCTGATTAAAACAATATCTGATAAGAAACGGTTACCTACTTTTAATGAATATATTATAAGCAAGGGACAGTTGGAGTTAAGTAGTAGTTTGCCAATTCATTTAAGACCAATAAGAGCTAAACAATCAATTAAAATAGTAGTTGTTTAGTTTATTTATTGATTTTCTTAATTGAACAATAAATTTTAATATTTATTTGCCCCTTATCAATAAATAAGTTATCAAAATATACTCCTCAACAGCTGGTCCCAATCAATCATGACTGTTTATAATATACCTTAGTGTTAAAATTTAGGTATATGATAAAAATTTGGCAACTACATGAGGTCACGTTACACTTGTGTTCAAAATTCTTCAAACAACTAAAAGTTTTCTTAGGACAACACTAACGAAACCGAAAATTACTATAAAGGGTGGTAAGAAATAACGAAAATTCCAAGGTGTCCAAGCTACAGAATGAAGTTTGGGGTGGACACGAGCATTTTAAGAGTTTGGAATGATATGATGAACATTAGTGGCCTGCATTCAGTTGAGTCCTTTTGTGGGGTGGGGACCAAGTGTCCCTTGCCTTATCTTCTAATTGAGAGGATAATAGTGCTCTCATGTCCCTTCACAAGGATCCTAACTCAGTCCACATTTATTTTCCCCCCCTGATCTGTCGTGCACTGCATCAACCAAAGTAAACATGTAAAGCTCGATGCTAGCTCATGCATCCATTTCGTCTTCAATTCATTATGAAAAAAAAAACATAAGGACAAATTAACGATATATTTTCTTACAATATTCTTTTATTAATCTTAGTAATATTCTAAAAACAATAGATTAAAAGATAAATATATTTAATATTTTAAAAACATACAAGACATTTAATATTTTCTTTATTTAATAAATAAAAAATTAGTAAAAAGATATTATAGGAAGATTTAAAATTATTCCAATAAAATATGGAAAAATATTAACCACGATTCACTTTGTTCCAAATGAGGAGTGTTACTAACACATTCTCTAACCCACACTTTGTTAATGTTTAAAATTTATTAAAAATTATAAAATCATAAGTTGAGTGGGATTCATTAAAAGAGAAGTGAGACTCATGAGATTTTGTAATTTTGAATAAATTTCAACCAATAATAAAGAATATATTAAAAAGTATGTTACTAGTATTTCTCTAGTCAAATAAGTTGAGTAATGTGAGTTCTATTCTTTATTTTCGGAGTACCTCATTTCATATTTTTTAACTCATACCATCAATTTCACCAAATAACACAATATGGGTGTTATTAGCATTCTTCCTAACGATACGTATAAAGAGCACAAAAAGGAAAAAAGACTCTTGAAAATGGGTGTTTGGCTAGACTATATTCAGGTAGCTTGTAACATATCCAAAATATTGAATACCAATGTTTGGAACGCCAGTTTTTGCCCCTCCTAAAGTATATACTTTTTGTATGTGTGAATGTACAAGTAATTTAATACTGTGATATGGATGTCTCATCCTGTCGTCCATGTGAAACATTAGCATACCAATCAGCTCCAGAAGGCTCTAAGTTAGATTCAATTAAGGATAATGAAAAGTTTGAAAACTTGGCAAAACAAGGAAAGAAAAAAAAGAAGGCATGGAGATTAATATTTAATGTTCATGTGCATGTTTGTTTCCAAAAGGGGTATGGCTTACGAGTAAAGCAGAAGCAGGGTGAGGAATCCCCCTCCAAAGCATTATAGCTGCCTAGACTCACATGAAACACACCTACACCAAGGCATAGCATGTGTGCCTCGTGGGGCTAATTATTCTCTCTAAATATGCAACTGCCAGGCCCTCCAAAACCAGTGTGAAGCATGTCTTGGTGCTTTTGTATTGTACCTCATTCCCCAATCATTGCTTTGCCCAATTAGATCTCTTGAAAATTACCACTCTGCACCACTCAACTCCTGGCCCTATGAATGAACCGGTTACCAACGCAAATTTGTTTGCTATCATTTCTAATTTTTTTACAAAATTAAAGTGTAATATTTTGGGTATTTTTTATATTATTGTTCAATTAAAATTGGAGTTTCACTTTATTAACCCATACCAAAATACTACTGACTTTTATTGTGTGAGTAATCGAAATGGAATTTTAATTTTGTCCTTTTTGTCTATTTTTTATTTTTATTTTTTACAAAACTCCATTAAAGTAATAAAACCTCTATATAAATTAAGATGTATTTACCTTTAAATTAAAATGTGTTAAATTTATAAAATACTTTAATTTAAATTAACCGTCAATACATCATCATTTGTGCATAGAAGCATTCTCACTTTACCAAAACAAAAAAAGCTGAATAATAGCTTACAGGAACAGGACCACCAGCATCAAGTGTTCAACGAATAATAATAAAGAAATTCATACACAATCCCAGTCACGTTGATCACATCTACACAGGCTGCACTACTCGAATGTTGAATCCATGATCGAACTGATGGTTATAAGTAGTTATGTATAACGAGATTTGTGGGGCCTAAATGAATATGAAGTAGTTAAAATATGCTTGTAGAGTGCTGTGGCTTAGGGTGGATGATAATTCATCATTCATAACAGCCCAGAATCAACTAGAAGAACCAAAATCAAGTAAATCTTATTTTATCTTATGTAACAATTTAAAAAAGCAATTTCATATTCCATTTGGTTTTATTAAAAGTTGTGTTTGATAGAATCTAAAGATGTCGATGGATCCATGTAGATACTAGGTAATCGTTGTTGTTACTTGTTATTGCGACATATTAAAATACAACTACCATGGCTCATCAAAAATATTTAACTACATTCCGATTGATCAAGGAATAAATTACATTGTTTTCCACATCAGATTCTGAACCACAAGCAAGATTGCGAGCACAAAACTGTTTATGCTGATTTTTGGTAACCATATAAGAATGACAAATTTTTTTTTAGGAGGATAAGAATGACAAATTTACATATTATATATAATCTATGAAAATCACGTGGAAAATCATTTGGACCTTGCCAGGCAGCGGACAGCAAAAATTCAAGTAAAAAATCATGAAAACATTTCAAAATTTTCCCATGATCTGATACGAAATAATGTTTCCAAAGCTGCAGAAGGGTGGAACAAAAATCTTCTCAAATCTCAGGTGAATTTTATTTTTACACTTCTATTGTGCAGCTGTTCTGGGTACTTTCATGCCAAATCCACGCCTTTCTTTCTCCACTCTGTCAAATTGTCAAGACAAGATGATTAACAACTATCCTTACTGCAGGTTCTTAAAGATTAGTAAATTTTGTAATGGGAAGAAAATTACGTAAGAAGTCAAGTGCAAGGACCATATCCATTGAAGGGGTAAAAGTGACAACAGAAACGAGGCAATCATAGGCTTGAGACAATTTTAAGGAAAGAGAAAAGCTTATACAGTTCTGTGGTGAAGATAAAGAAATTCTTCTTTCTCAACCCTCACAGAAAACATGTGTTGAATCATCAAATTGACATCCTGAATTGAAATAACAAGTACTGGACAGATTGATCATCATATGATTAAACATCATAAACGTATTAATAAATTAATCCTACAACACTTGTTCCAGAAAATCCACCTTTTCAGCACCCTTTTATTTATTTATTTATTTTCATTTCCACTTAAAATCTTCAGCAAACAGAGTAGTGGACACAACAACCTCAAGTATATCCCCCTCCTTACAGCACACCAAAATGATGCAAAAACTCCTGTGACTGACTGTTACAAAATCATGCACCCCCATCCTAGATAAATTCATATTGTTTGCTTACTAACATAGGAATCCTCTATGGCAAGTCAAAATATCTAAGAGACAAACAGGTATATGGAAAATTTCCACCTGATCTATAGGTTCAACTGTTCAAGATGACATGCAATAGTCAATATGTTGACTGCTACGATAAAACAAACATGGGTTGTTAATAATAGGTAACCAACATTTTATTATCTCCACGACTCCAAGTAATAAATAGAAACACAAGGGCATTGAAACAAAAGAGGTAGTCAATCATTAGATAAATGGAACAAAATCAGTAGAAACTCAGCACTTACGTCGGTGCAAGTTTCCCAAGGCTGTCCAGCTCTTCTCCTGTGTCTGCATCCAGGACTCTCCCAGAAATTTCAATGATATAAGATCTATTGCTATCACGAGGAAGTCCTCTACGAGAAAGCAAATCTAAATCTTTCTGGTTAAGTTCTCTACCATTTACAAAAACACCAGTATTTCCACCAGCACATTTATCCGGCATGGGATGCTGGAACTCTTCTATGAATGGCTGCAAGAGAAAATAACATATTTATTTATACTGATCAGAGTATAAGCATGTGAGAAATGTAGTGTGCCAGACTAGTATAACTTACCAGAATTATTCCAAGACATGGTCCACCCATGATACCCCAAAATCCTGCCCGGAAATCATACCTAAGGAAGCCACAGTGTATAGGCAAATCAATTACTACATTACATAAGCAATCAGTATAAAATTTAAGACTTTTCTCCTAAGCTGTGATAACTTGTCCCAAAATGATATGTAAAAGGCTATGTGAAATTATCAAATTTAATGTTATGTTGTCAATGAACACACTGCAGAAGATAAGAACTTAACTGAGTCTACTACATTAAATAATTTGACAAATTTTTATCAGACAGGCAATTTTAGAAAACTTTGGTCCATATAAAAGTAAAGGACTCATTTTCAAAAGCTTAACTGATTTTGACCCCCCTCCCGCCCCAACCCTGTTTTTGATCCTTTATAAATTTCTCTCTTCATTTGAGTCTTTTGACATATAACAGCCTAACATAGTTGACCGTAAAGCATACAAACCAGTAATTTCCTGGCTGGATTGGTCCAGCTAGCTTTTCTGCCTTTTTAATCGCACGATCTGGTATGGGCTGTCCGTTTATAGTAACATTACTTTTGCCATTATCTTTCTTGATAATGTTTGCTAAAATTGATTCACCCCTTTTGTTATATCTAGGATGATCATGTTCTCCGCTTGCATCACCAGAATCCTGGGAGACCACCGTGTTAGAATAATCATGGACATCCATCTCAGTTGCAAGTGCTACCTCTTTCAAAGAATTTTGCCTCGAGGTATTCTTCTCTTGATCAGAGCGACTGCTTTGGTTTCCTTTCCCTAATCGATTTACAGCATGGTCATTACATGAGCCACCAGGTGGAGGAGATAGAGAGGCTTTAGATGACTGATGAAAGGACTTTGTAGCTTCACTTGGTGCAGTCATAACTTCTGGACTATTTTCATCATCAGTGGTACTGGGAGATGAAGAATGGGAAGTCTGCATCTCCCGGGACTTGCTAGAGTTCAAGCTTGGGTCTGCAGCCGGCACAGGAGATTCTCTATCAACTGAGTGAAAATCATAACCAGAATAATCATCAGATGAGAAGTTCACAGCACTTGTGTTCAGATCACCACGGGCATGGAATACATGTCTATTCACAACCTCATTAGTGGTATCATCAATCCCTGTGGATGTGGTAGTTTCCCCCATTTCTGAATGAAGAGAAATAACTAGCTTCTTATTGATGACAGCAATTTTTATTTCTGAAGAACAAGCCCCGCATCGCATTTTCTGCTTATGATTTTTCACCATGACCAGTGTTTTTTTAGGCAGTTGCAGTAACTCAAAGCAATTATGACATGTGATGAAAGGAGAACCACCAGCAATAGGATGGCAATGCCGACTACCACTAGCAGGCATTACTTTTCGAGGATGGCTTCCGACAATCCCACCCATCTCAGAATTGTAGTCTCTAGGCCATCTTGTATGTAGCGGTTTTTCATGTAAACTCACAGCAGGAATGGCAGTTCTAGAATTATGAACATGTGGACCAACTGCCCCTGGGATCTCACGATGGTACAACATAGGATCAGTTGGGGCAGGGGTATGAGGGAATCTGCTGTTAATGAATGCAGCAGGTGGCGCCAACACTGCACCTCTTCTTTTATTTTCATAGCAACGAAAACAAGAGCAGGAAGGCGGGTGAAGCATAGCATTATGTGCATATGGATCATATGAATCTGGACCAGTATCAGCATAGCGCGCAGGAAAGTAGGGAGGCATTGGTTTTTGCGGGAACTGATGAGGTAAAGGATGTGAACCTCTCATCATCTGGGATACAAAAGGATCCCCATATCCAGGAATATAATTTGGATTATGCATGGAAGGGTGGAAGTTGAGCATACCCATTTCATGACCACTTGTGTAAGCATATGGATCATGGTGATAATTGAAATAAGGGGGAGCTGCGATGTGTTTATTAGGGCCAAAGAATTGTCTCGAGGTCCTGTTCATCGCCGATGATCCATCTGGAAACCGAGTATCAGGGCCACTATAAGGATCTGGAGGAACCATCTTTCCATCAGGAAGAACCTTTTCTTTTGGGTTACTAACAATCTCAGAAGACTTGCTCAACTGGTTGGATAACTCATCCAGCTTCCTCAGAATCTCAGCTCGATCTTGCTCAAGGTGCTGAACCCTATTCACACCATCCACGTCCTTATAATTCCTCCATTGTCCCCCATAATTGTAAGGAAAACTGGAATAGCTATTTGAAGATCCCTCATCAGGATAATTCAAAGTGGGAAACCTCACACCCTCCATATCAGCTTGTGGCTTTCTCCAAATCCCCTCCATCTCACCTCTCTCCCCATTTGGCCAATTAGACACTCTCCTATAGAATTGGTCCCCTCCCATTCGAGACTTCTTCTGCTCCAGTTGCTCTCTTCCCCTTTTGTCTTCATTGACATCAAAACCCTTCTCCAAAACCCCTTTCTCATCCCCATCCTTGGAATCGTCCAAAAACCTCTCATGCCCTTTATTCGGTTCCCCCAAATCCCTTCTTTGACCCTCGATGGAGAAACCACCGCTGGACCTAACATCAACATCTGAATTATCACTCAAGTCAACTGCCCCTTTCCCCAAGAAACTTCCTGATTTGCCATGATCTCCTCCACCTTGTCCCTCATCTGACACCTCCCACAACCTACCACCTTCAGAACCTTTAGGCTTTCCTGCAAAGGAAAAGAAAGCAAAAACCACAATAAGAAATCAGAACATCCAACCCCTTTTCACGACGTTGACCTTTCAACACAAAAGATCCCAACTCCACCAAACCGACACACTACAGTTACATAACACAAGAAAAAAAACTCCAAAGCACATTAAATCAAACCACACCGTGTGCTAAATTTCAGAAGAGAGGGAAATGAAGAAAGGGTAACCTCGAAGAACAGCATCACAACCACCACATTGATAAACAGAATAATTGGCAAGCTCGGGAAGAACGTTTTGGCACTTGGGGCACCGCACCAAACGCAGCTTGGCCGAGTCCTCCATTGCTGAACTGAGAGATAATACACAACACAAAGCACAAGCACACAAAGGGACTCTAACCAAGCACCATCACCACCGAGCTAACAGACACAGATATACTATTAAGGTAGAACTTTCACGTACACGAAGAACGACAAGTCCAAAAGGATGTGTTTTGGCTTCTTGGAAACAACAACAACAACGTCAGAAAATGAAGGGACCAAGGTGGTGGGGCGGGGAAGGAAGAAAGAGAGAGAGGCTGGTTTGTGCTTTTTCTTTTGCTGCTGATTTTCCTTTTGGGTTTTTTTCTTGGTTTTCTTCTCAGAACCAAAAACCGAAAAAGGGGGGTAATGAAGCGAAGCACGGTGGGGACAAAATTTCCTCTGGGAATCTTAGAACTTTGCAAAATTGATCCCTTTCATTCCGTTGCAGTTGCAGAGTTACTTAAAAATAAATCGCAACGTTATGTCATGCGTGGCATTTGAGAGAGAGAGAGAGAATAAAATACTAATATAGGATCATTGTAAGGTTGTACGGAGTGGGTTACAAGGGGAAATACAAAACCAAATAATTGTGTTTACATTTTACAACCAAAAGAAGCAAGTGTTTTTTTTTTTTTTTCAAAAAAATGATTTTTGTAAAATTAATTTTAAATTGAAGTAGTTGTGTTTAACTTTTTTTTATTTTAAAAGTAAATTTGCTGTAAAATTAGTGTAAAATTTTCAACTTAACATAAAAATTATTTTTTATCGTTTTCAGTCAAGTAGAAGACAAAATCAAATTTACTCAATAATAACTAAACATTTCTATTTTTACTAAAATTACCCTTAACATGAGACAAAATAAATTTAGGACACAGTTTTCAGTATCGATTAATATTTATTGAAAGTGATAAAATTATAAGTGAAATTTATTTAATAAAAAATGAGATCTATAATTTTTTTTAATAAAAAATTATTTATGCAATAATTTATACAACAAATTATATAATTAAGAAAAAAAATAAAAAAGAAAAAGAAGTATGAAATATATAAATGATATAATAGAGAGAGATAAATATAAAAGGTGTGTTGTATAGAATATTGTATGGGTTGTTGTATGAAAAACACAACTTTTTCTAATAAACTACAACTAATAATAAAAAATATGTTTAAAAGAATATATTAGAAAGAAATAATAGTTTATATATTAATAATATAAAAAATTTATATTATTATTTAATCACAAATTATTATATATGATAAATTTATTAAATTTTATAATAATTACATTAAAAATTATATATATTACAATTTTTTATTGATTCATAGTATAAATTTTTATATTAACAATTCACAAATAGTAAACTCCGTATATATATATATATATATATATATATATATATGTTGGTATCATTTCTTAAATCAATGCTGACACTTTCTGGCATAAACACAAGTTGAAACCATGCCATTGCGAGGAATCTATTTGGCTGCATTGCATTTTGCAGTTAATGCATTCGTTTCCATCCCAAAGGAATTGGAAATGGTCTCTGAAACCGTATCTTCAAAGGGAGACTCACTTGAGCTTTCATTTCAACACGCTGCAGGAGGGTGCAATCACAATACGTTACTTTGTATACGTGTGAAGTGATAAAATAAAAAAGAATTAACGATGAACATTTATTATGTGAAGTGATATGTATGAATATCACAATTTATCAGCCAAATAATTATAAATAAAGTAAATAATATATATACCGTTAATGTAAAAAAAATTATACTATTATTCAGATACAAATATATATATATAATTTGTTGATTTTTTTAATAATTATTTTAACAATCATATCAATAATAATTTATAATTAGTTGTTAGTATAAATTTTTTTAGAATAACAAATCATAAAAATTAATTTCTACGAATAGAAAAATGTTATTTATATAATAAAGTATACAACAAATTTTACAATTTGGAGAGGAAAAAATGTAAAATGTGATAAATGATGTGATAGAAAGAGACGAACAAAAAAATAGTGTTGTATATATATATATAGGGTCAGGATCCGTTAATGTCATGTGTCAAAATTAGTCAAATTACACATTCAATAACTTTTTGTAGAATGCAAATTTAATTAATCTAGTCGTTAAATTTGATGTTCTTATTAATTAGATTAAGGATGCAAAATTTCGTACATTTTTAAAATTATATAGTAGTTCATCATATTACTTTATTTTAATGTACAATATATTATTAAAATATATGTAAATATTCAATGTTAGATAACATATTTAGAATAGTCCAAATGATGTGAAATTTGATATATATGATTATGAAGATAATATCACATAATTCAATGATTGGATTAGTTAAATTTGCATTCTACAAAAAGTTATTGAATGTGTAATTTGACTAACTTTAACACATGGTGTCAACGAATCCTGACATATATATATATATATATATATATATATATATATATATATATATATATATATCACATCTTTATGAATAATATTTGTTTTACGTCTTCTTAATTGACCTAGTTATAATTAAATTGCAAAAATTACACGTAAAAAATATAACGAGACGTTGTTCAATAATTAACCAAATGTATTCCCATCTCTTTTTTTTTAGTTTAATTTTGGAGCAGAATTTTAATTGCATAATGTTAATAATCTTAATCAATATTTTTGAGGAATAATCTTTCATATGAGTATTTTAGAAATTAGATTATGAAAAGGGGTTTGCCTATTATGTTGATAAGGCAAGAGTTTGACTGATATGGAAAGGGAATGAGAAGAGGGAAGGCGCGTAAGGAAAGATATCATATCATGGCTGAGACTTGAGAGGCTGACAAGTCGCTCGCCTCGCAGTTTTATGACTGGTCCTTCTTTTCTCCCGTTTCGTTCTCTTGCAAAAACAAAACCGTAGAAGAAAGCATGTGGGTCCCATGACCATGCAACAACGTTGGGTGGCCCTCACCCTCACAGCATGTTTGGTTGGGTGAAAAAAAAAAATTTGAAATTTGAATTAAAAAAATATAAAAAAAAATTAAATTTTTGTTTCTAAAAATTAATTTTTTATTTTTTTATTTTTTCTCTAATAAAAAATTTTTATTTTATTATCTTTTTTTTTCCTTCCAACCAATCTTACCATTACCTTCTCTTCTCTCGTCTCGGATGGATGTATTGGTTCCATCGCCATTGCCAAATCCGACCCACCATCACATTTCCTTTTCTCTATTACCGACATCTCTTTGACTTTGGGTCTTGGAATTTAGGGATGCAGTTCACACTATTTTTATTTTTCAATTTAGTAATATTTACATGCTATTTTTAGAATGTAATTAAAATATAATATTAATTGTATTTTTGTAATTTTGTAAATTTTGTTCTTAATTTTTTTTTTTACAAATTTACTCCCTAATTTATATATGTTTTTAAAATTTAAGATAATCTTTTTTTGGTCTCCTTTATTTAAAATTAATCTTTTTAGTCTCTATAATTTAAAAAATAAAATAAAATATTTTAGTCCCTTTGTCCAAAGGTCCTTAGAAACTTCTCTTACATGACTAATGAATTACAAATTATTTACATGACAATTATCTTAATTTTTCATTCTTATTATCAAACATCCTAGCATGTGTGTTTGGACAAAAGGTGTTTAGATAAAGAAACTAAAACAAACTTTTTTCACATTACAAAGACTAAAAAGATTAATTTTAAATTTAAAAAAACAAAAACAAACTTACCTTAAATTTAAAAGACTAAAAACATATTTAAACCTTTTATAAAATATTACAAATTTTATTTCAACATAAAAAATTTGCTATAATTAAAATAAATTTGTAGTGACTTTTTCTAAACCATTACAATTAAAATAAATTACAACTTGTGTAAATTAGAGGAGAAAATCTCACACGAATAATTCAAAGTGGAAAATCTGACACCCTCCATACCAGTTTGTGGCTTTCTCCGAAAAGCCCTTCCATCTCACCTCTCTTCCCATTGGGCCAATTAGACATTCTCCCATAGAATTGGCCCCTGCCATTTGAGACTTCTGCTCCTGCTGCTCTCTTCCTATTGATTTACCCCTTTTGTCCTTATTGACATCAAAATCATTCTCCAAAACCCCTCTCTCATCCCCATCCTTGGAATCATCCAAAAACTTCTCATGTCCTTTATTTGGTTTCCCCAAATCCCTTCTTTGATCCTCCCTGGAGAAACCCTCGTTGGGGATGCAGTTCCACTCTATTTTATTTTTCAATTTAATAAAAATATTTGCATATTATTTTTAGAATGTAACTGTTATTTAATTATAAATTATTATATGATTAAGAATGAGTAAATATTTCATATATTGACTGTATAAATTTTTTTTACATTGTCATTCAATTAGAAATTATTATATATAATAATTTTGTTAAGTTTTATAATAATTATCTTAAAAAGTCATATCTATCATAATTTTTTATTAGTTGTAATATAATTTTTTTTACATTTATAGTGCATAAAAATTAAACTCATTAAGTATTTAATTGAAATGTATTGATATAGTAAAAATTATCGAATCATAAATTATTATATATGATAAGTTTGTTAACTTTTATAATAACTACCTTAAAATTCATACTTATGATGATTTTCAATTAGTTATAAGCGTAAAAAGTTTTATATTATCCGTACATAAAAATTAAACTCTATAATAAAGAATTATTGACTGTTATAATAATTACTTTAAAAATTATATATGTGGTAATTTTTAATTAATTGTTAATGTAAAAATCTTTATATTGATAATTTATAAAATTAAACTAATTTATGTATTATGTTTAAAAGATAATAAAACAAAATGTATATTTCAATACATACTTTTTACTCGAAAAATTAAGTACATTCGTAATTAATTTATTGTGTTTAGTATGACTTTTTTTTAAATAATTTATTTCTCGAATTTAATTTATTTTGAATTTTATTTTGATTTGAATTTATTTGGTTTTCATTAATGTGTGACCTAATTAGTAAATAATTTACATTATTACACTTTTTTTTATAAAGAAAGTGTGTGTGTGTGTACATATACATAACACCATATAATTATTATTTTCATCCAAATGTGTGTGTGTGTGTTATATAACATTAATTACAAAGCTTTTCCTCAATAACTAATAGGTATTTCATTTATTGTATAGATATTTATAAATATATGAACAATATTAAAAATTATATATATTTTAAAAAATATTTTATTTGTTATAAAAAATGAATCAAAATATATATAAAAAAATAGACATTTGAGACCTATAATTTTAAAAATTCTTACGCTTTCAAAAAAAGAAATTAAAATTCTTACAAATAAACTTATTCAATAAAATGTTATTTAAATGAATTTTTTTAATCCATATGAAATAAGAGTTTAATGGTCAGGCACTGTCAGTGTAAAAAGTTTTACACTGTCAACCAATTAGAATTTACCGTTGGTATGACTTTTAAAATATTTATTATAAAAGTCAATAAACTTACAATAAATGGTGGTTTGTGATTGGATGACAATGTAAAACTACTTTACAATGTCAGTGCATGACCTGTTTTCTTATGAAATAAAACACAAGTTGTTATCTATGGTTATTGCTTGTTTTGTTTTCGCATGCCCAAATATGATTTATGTGATGATATTAGTTGTTTATTGGTTGTCTTGATAAGCTTAACAAGTTTGCACTATCACATTACTTAATTATGAAACTTCACCTAACAAATAAGTGTATGTTTAATTCGTTTTTGGTTGAGTAAGAGGTTAGTGTACGTTTATTAAAAAACAATTAATTATTACTCTTTATTTGCACATTTTAAAACTTGTATTAACAAAAAACCAAATACTCTTAAAAAAGAATGATGGGTGTTTTGTTCACAAAATTAAACTACGAGAAAATTTAACTACGTTATATATCTAAGGTGATTAATTAATTAATTAGTACTTTAGTGCCATTGAGAATGGCATTGATTCTTATATTGCTACAAATGTTTGTTGTGTTGCAATGATACTGCTTCCTCTGTTTGTCCAAGTGTTTATTGTAATGAAAGTTGTAGACAAAGTCAACTTGAATATTAGCTTAATTATTCTAATTATACCACACCAGCCGAACTCATTGGTCCTTAATTTTAATCAATAGTGAGAGGTTTAGTTGCTATTGTCTTATGATTATTATCAAGTGTATCAGTATCACATATAAGAAAATTCATCATTTCAAAGGTTACTTCTTCAGCAAAAGAACTCAATTGTTATATATTAAAATTAAAATATTGTTTATTTTAAATGCTTCAATATAAAGCATGTTATAAGTACCGTCATTTTAATATTATATCAATATATATACTCTAGACAGTTGGCAATCTTCGGGTGTGTTTGAATTACAGTTGCATTCAACTGAACTTACGTTGAATTCAATCCAATCCTCACACAACTTTTTCGTTTGTGCATTGAAAAGTATAAAACTTCCGTTCAACATCATTCTAACGGATTTACAAACACACACTTCGTCAAACTATTAATTGTTTAAGTCAACCCTATAAAATACATCAAAATCAAATTGACCTTTCTACCATGCACCCGACGACCTAGCTATCCGTGTGCCTGGTAGCTTTCTCTCTGCATTCTTCATCTTTATTCCCTTTTATATATTGATTTTTGGAATAAACTCTCATTTACATTATTTAAAGATATGTCAGCATCACCTGTTTAGCGTGCGAAAAACTTCTTTAATTTATTCAGTTTCACTATAATTTAAAGTGTTAGTATTTTGTTTTTTTATTGCCCTCATGTTAGGAAGTTGTCACTTGACAAATACATATGCATCAGAAAAAAAGTGTCATATATTAATTAAAGACATAAAAATGTTAAATACTAAAATTATTATTTTTATATAAATTTTATTAAATAGAAATAGTATAAATATTATAAATTTACATTTACAGTTTTTATATCAACAGAATTGACTTTGAATATGATGTATCATATTGTTATAATATAAATCTGTAATGTATATAATAATAGTTTAATTTTGTTACATAAAAATATACTAATAAAAAATAAATTTAATATTTAACCGTTAATATATGACATTTTTTACTATAACAGCCATAAGCTAGCATCTATGTAAATATATAATTGGCTTTGTTGTCAATTAATAAATTTCTAATGGAATTATCCAATGACCAAAATAATAATATTTTAAACTATTAAAAATAAATTAATAACAAAACTTTCTTAAGAATTAAAATGATAATACTTATATTTTAAAGTTATATTCAATAATCAATAAAACTAGTTGAAAGTTATTATGCTAGTTTATTAAATAGGATAAGTTTGATGAAATTAACGGTTAAACTAGTTAATAAATGTAAAATAACATAAAATAAAATGTTTATATGATATTTTACATTTTTTTATTTATAGACATTAATATATTTTTAGATAGTGATAAATAATGTAAATATTTTATTAAATATCAAATATTTTATTAAAAATTAAAAATAAATATATAAATAGTGTAACATTAAAAACAGTAGTAGATGAATTTTTAAAAAAATTGTGGATAAATAATAATAATAATAATAATAATAAATGTAAACAATATTTAAAGTGGTATCCCAAAAAAATTATAACTTAGTGAAATTACTAATATGACACTTCCATTTAAATTAAACAATTTTATAAATTAGTTAAATCAGCTATAACCTAATTAAAATGACTTAAGACTTATCAAATATACTTAAAGAACGAAAATAAGATTTAATTTTATCTATATTTTTCTATAATTCTTCTTCTCTAAACTTTTCTCCCTATATCTTGTGGGATCATATCCCCATGTTAAAATGCTATTAAAATCAATTATTATATTTTAGTTGGGAGACTCAAAAGTCAAAAGGCACGAAAGAAGCTCAAACCAATTCCTTAAATTGAAAAATTATTCAATTTTGGCGGGTATTCAAGTTTTTTCCCCATTATCGAAGGGGCAAAAGGGTGGATACTTCATTAAATAGGGGATAAAATAATTAAGTCAGAATGTGATTGATTTGATTGTCAGTAGATTTATTGCATAAGATGTTAAACAGAAAGAAAAAGGAAATAACTTATCGTCGGCAGTGAAGATTAATTTTAAACAATTAAAAGTGATATTATTTTAAGTAAATTACACTTACATTTTCCGAGTTTTTTGAATTACGTATGATATTTTCTTTTTGTTACTCTTACACTAATTCTCTGAATTTTTTAAAAAATATTACACTAATATTTCTTATACATTACATTAATCTTTTTTAATTATTTGAAAAATATTATGTTGTGTATTCTTATAAAAAAAGTTGTTATAAACATTAATATATATATATATATATATATATATATATATATACAATCTTAGAAAACCTTAAAGGTATCGGTGTAATTTACTGTTTCATTAACAATGTTCTACTTCAAATGGAGAAATATTCGGACAGTGGATCCGTGGTCGTGAGGTGAATAGGTGATAGTGAAGGAGCAAAGTTTAAAGTGTTCCAGTGGTTTGGGTTGGTTTGTGACAACATACAATCCATATCCTATTGCAATTTGCAGGCCCACATAAGCTTCAGTGTTTACAATGAACAATCTTGACTAAAGCCCAAAAAATAAAGATCCACACGTTGTCAACAATATTCATTTTAGCCTTCCTTCAAAAAAAAGAAAGAAGTAAATCTAATGCAACTATCAGTATTGAAAATTATTTGTCACATTTGACTTATAACTTTTTTCAATTAAAGTTCCATTGACTTCTAATATATTTCTCAGATGGCCGCCTCCAACAACTAAATGAACTTAATTTATGAATTCCATATGTTCAGACAAAGTGACTTCAAAACATAATACTAAAAAAAAACTTGAAATTTCTTTAAGATATGATTAGGAATTAGGTTTAAAAAGAGAGGGGAAGGCAAAATTTTCCTTTCCAATAAATATTTCTAATTTAATATTTTTTAAATCAAACAAATAAATAATAAATTAATATAAATTTAATGTGGTTTATCTTTGATTTCTTTTTATAATTTACATAACTCTGTAATTTAATAATAAAGTATTAGGTCCCTCCTCTCGTTACATAATATATAAAGGAGGAAATGTAAAACTGTTGTTGAAGTAAAAGGTAACCTAATTAATTTTTTTTCAATAAAAATAATGACATGCACCCATGGGTCAAACACTAATAGAAAGAATAAAATTTAAAATAAAAGATAAAATTATGACAAAAATATACCATAGTTAAAAATTACATGCAAGAATAATAACAGTAAAATTAAATATCAAAAGCAGTTCTTGTAGATATAGTGAAACTCATTGATTGCAATCCATCACCAGCAAAGATAAACTTTACATCCTTGATGTCTCAATCAATTCACGTAATTTCCCTATTTCCTCCACAAATAAAGTAAATCTACAACAAATCCAGCAAAGCCTCTTCTCATTTCCTTGTTCTTTTTTCCCCTCTCTTCATTGTTCTTCCTCTTCTTCCTAATGATCTTCACCGAAAATTTACTCAAGCTGGTGACCATGAAAGACCCTTTGGATTTCTCTGGGGGTGCAACTTTGTGTGCCCCCATATCATGATGAGTGAATCTGGTGATGGTGGGCTTTGATAATCCATGGGAAGAAGGGAATGCCATTAGATGCTGGTCAATGATATGATCAAGAGAGACTAATTCATACGAATCATATAATGGGCTGCCACAATCCCACATTGACATTGCTTCTTCCTCTTTCTCATCTTCTTCTCCCTTCATTGTTGGTGAATTCATGATCATGGTTTGATTTCCCTTCGATGCTTCTTGTTCTTCTTTTCCACGTGTTTTCATGTCGTCTTGGTTAGCTTTTGATTTGTTTCGACGGAGTTTCCTATAAACGCCAACACACGAGCATTTTGTTTGCTCTTGACTACCAAAACTTTTTGCAACCCATCACAATATATGTATATAATTTGGGAGTTATATGAATGTACAATATAATAATTTGTTATGTGAAATAAAATAATGCAAATGGTTGTATTTGTTCGCGAGTTTGTTGAGGAAAATGACAAAAACTAAGTAAATTAAAATGTGAGTCACAATGATAGGTAACGCGAGTGTCATGTATACCACTCGATCTATGCATGCCATTCAAGACTCACCAGCCCAAGTGTAATAAAAGCATCAACGGAAGTTTTACTTTTTTTTTTATTTGTTTCTTTTTGGAAATTTTACTGCTTCTTGCCATGTTCCTTTGGGTGACTGGTAACTCAAATCCATCAGAGAAATAGAAAACGCATGAACAATCATACATTGCATGTGAGTTAGATCTTCACGTGGCACAGATCTTATTCCTTTATCATAAAAAACTTAAAAACTAAATAATTATCATATAGAAATTCATCAATACTTAGATATTAGATGCTACCAAGGCTTAATCCAATTCGTAATTAAGATCGAATTTATGGAAAATAGATTGAAAGTTTTAGATTCAAGCCTTTGTACAGATATATCTCCTTTTATATTATAAATTAAAATATACAATTTGGAAAGTGAAATTCTCACCCTTTCCACTCTTTTAATTAGTCATTCTCAATTTTCTTATCTTCTCTCTTTGGATGTGCATTTCATACATTACTCTCGCAACTAGTCAAAAAATTTGCCTCTCAACCATTTCAAACTACCATAATTATTTATATACTTGATCTTTTTCTCTGTCTATATATCTTTTTCAATCTACTCTCTTTTATCTTTATCTATAAATTGACTTTCAATGATTTTTTTAAAAAATATCAATAGGTAAAAAATAACTTTGTACCACAATTTAAATTATTTATTGTAAATATAAAATATAATTTATATATTTAAAGATATTTATTATGAATTTTAATTATAATTTAATTTATATATTCAAACATATTTATTTATTATAAATTCTAATTATATAAATATAAATATTTATCATGTGTAATGCACTAACTAAAATATTATGATATAATGTGAAATGCTAGGAACACGCTTTCTAACACACTCTCTCTTATTTGTTGAAATTTATTAAAAACTAGTATTTAAGCCCGTGCATTGCATGGGTCAAATTTAATATGTAAATTTTATGATCATAAGTTTTTATCAAAAAATAAATAAATATTCATACCATTTCATAAATTTGTATACATAAAAATATTAAATATATATAAATATAATAATTGTCAACATAATAAATTAAAATAATTAAAAATTCAATAATAATATTAATTTTTTCAATTCTATTTAAGGATAACAATAAAGAGAGAGAAATTTAAATAGAAAAACAATAGTTTGTTATTTTCATAATAGGAGAAAAAATAATGATAAATCATTATCCCTAAGAAATTGTAAAAAATTTATCCCTACAAAATCAGAGATGAGAAAGGCAAGATAAATTTCTTTATTTTTTTGAAGAATAGACAATATAATCTAAATGATGTAAGAGATAACAAAATTTAATTCAAGTACGAGATAAAAGAATTTAAATCAATATGCAATTTAAAAGAGATAAGGATAATTTATTTCTATGAAATCAGATAAAATCTTCGTGAAATCAAAAATGAGATGGATAAATAAATTTAAATTAGGAAAGAGATGAATGAATGAGGGGAGAAGAAATAAATGAATAAGATAAGAGATAAAGAAATTTAAATCAGTAGATAAGAGGAAGAAAAATCTTAGGAGAGGAATTTTTGAGAACAAATAATATTTGCATAGGGAGAGAGTATAGTTCACCTTTGCTTGAGAGAAGAAAATTTAAATGAAATCGAATATAAGAAGTTGGAAAATAAAATTCTCACAAGCTAGATAACTATTATAATTTATATATTAAGAGGATAAAATAGTAGATATTCTAATAATTTTCACTTTAAAAAAGGAACACTACTTGAGCAATTAAATTGCAATCTTGTTCTTTAAAAACAAACAAAATCATTAAGAAAAAAAAAAGCATACCAAAGTGACAATGAATGTAATAACCATTTTAGGAAGTGAGAAAACTTTCACTACCATATTTTTATAACCACCGTTTTATAATAATTATTTAAAAAGTCATGCTTAAAATAATTTTTAATTTACTAATACTTAAAAAAACTTTTTACTAACAATATATGAATTAAACTCATAAATAAATGGTCTCATTTGTGCACATTTGATTATTTTAATTTTTGATTTTTTAATTATTCTGTAAAATATAATTCACCGAAACATTCTTGTTATGCTGTATTAATTAAATTAAATAGATGTAAACCGATATCGAAAACAAAAAAGATAGAAGCCTCATTTTTTCATCATAAACAATGATATTATTCTCATCTTATATAACACTATGATTTATAGCAAAACCAAGTGTTTTAACATGGTTAAGTGTCTCCTTTGCTTAGAAAGCAATAATGAAGTAATACAAATTCTATTCATCCATGATTTGTATGCCCAACTGATCCAGAAAGGAATCAAATTGAAGTATAAATTTAAGCAAATGGTTTCTTAACATAAAATTAAACTAACTCTTATTAATATTTATTATTATTATTATTATATATATATATATATATATATATATATATATATATTAAATTATTATGTATGCCAATATCTCCTCAAGTGTTATAACATAATAGCTAAGATTATTAAGAATAGAGGTAATTTATTTCACAAGATCAACAAATATGCAAAGGATTGAGGGGAAGATTTTGCAGCAAATAGTTTTATTTCTTTTTTGGTATTTGATTTACTTAAATTTAGAGAAAAATGTAGGTGGTTAACCATCTTAAAATAATAAAAAATAACAATGCATGTAGCACAATAGCCAAATTCTTAAAAACATCAAAATTACATGATCATAAAATTTTAAAGGAAACCAAAAATAAAGAGAGGACATAACATTGTATCAGTCACTCACAGCTCTTCACAAATCAAATTAGGGTTTAATGATACCTTAATTTTATAATTAAGCAATAGTTAAAGATAATAAAAAAATTAAAGAAATAATGAAAATCAAAACCCACACCAAAGTGACAACATAAGCAAGAAGAGCAATTCTAGAATGTGAAAGATGTGAGAAAAGTGTTTTAGTAGCCTGTTTTTATGGCAAATCATGTTCTTAAAATTACTATCTACCATTTGAAATTTGAAAAGTTTGAGAGATAAAGATTAAGGAAGATAAAAATTGAGGGTTTGTTTTTATCTTGGGAGGAGGGTTCATAGGTAAAAAGAATATAGGAATAAGTGAACAGAGATAGATGATGAATTTTAAAATGATTTTATAGGCAGTGATTTAAAATAAAAAAATAGAGTAATAAATAAAAGAAGATAAGTCAAGAATATGAAAAAAGACTAGTGAATATGATATGAGATTTTCTGTTGTTGATTTGTTGAGAGAGGGAGAGGGAATGGGAATGGTTAGGAGGAAAAAGAAAAAATAAAAATAAAAGCATTGTACTATGGAAGAGTGAATTACACCACTTTACCACAGAAGAGTATTCAAACAAAAATAAATGCGAGGGAAAGTAGGGAAAGTAAGCTCTTCTGATGATAGATAGAGGTTCTCATTTAATATATAGGGTGAATCGTAAAATTTTGTAGGTCTCACATCCTATTTAATGATTCTCTGTCATGATTTTACGGTTTTTAATGATTTTTAATCAATAAAAAAGAATGTGTTAGAAGGAGTGTGTTACTAACACTCCTCATGATCGTGTGTGTGTGTGTGTGTGTGTGTGTGTGTTGATTATTAGATTTTATCATAAATGATCAATATTAAAACTCCCAAGCCATGTGAGTTTATATTTTTTAAGTCACGTGAACTTTTTAAGTAGTCACATGATATTAAATCTTGATAATTCATGTATGGTTATATGATGTAAATTTATAGTTCTCATTTTTCAAAATAACCAAAAGTTTTCACTTAACACACACACAAAATATGAGAAAATACATAAAATCCTAATTAAATTTAATAGAAAATAAATATATAGATCTCTTTCACTCTAATATTCTAAAATCCATCTTCTTGAGGGAAAACGAAGTTAAATTCAACATAAGTGGCTTAATTCCCTTTAAAAATCTTAGGGATTATCATTCTTTTCACTGTTCCTTCCTCCTTTTTTTGCATCTCCAACTTCCTTCTTCCTTAGTCATTGTTCTTCATCGCAATTCTGTTACTTCTTTCGATTTCTTCAGCGTTCTTCTTCCTTGTTTTCAACTCTCCTTCATTCTAAGTACTTCCTCTACCCTTTTTTCCTCCCTTTTTCACATTTTTCACCATGGTTAAGTTGAGAGATATGTGGAGGAAGATGACAATGAGAGCTTTATGAAGGTTTTCTTAGAGTCCTCATTATCGTGGCCAAGGTCTAGTCACGATGATTCTTCTTCCCACAAGAAAACTCAGGGGCAAGTTCAATTGTTACCTATTAGAATTCTTAGGACACTTTTGTTTGACGTGAGGTTAATTTATTTCAACAAGTCAAAAAGGCTACGATTGCTACTTTTTTAGTTAATATTATATTTTTAATATATGTATAAACTAATATGAAAAGTCAAACATTTAATAAATATATATTGTATTTATTAAATTTAATAAATATATTATTTTAATAAATATAATATTTGATAATGTTATTAAACTTTATTATGTATTATATACTCAATAAATATAATAAGTACTACTATATAAGGAGAATTTTTTTTTAATTGTATATTTATATTAACACTACCTCGTGTTTTATATAAGCAACAAATAATTAAATCATCAAAACTAATAAAAAGGTTAGGTTAGTTAATTTTAATTAATAATTATGTAAATTTAAATTTTGTTCCAAAAATACCCTTAGAATGAAATGATTTAAGTATTGGCTGTATTTAATGTCATTTACTCATATTGCTCTTATAGTGATCACAACAACCTCAACATTTGGTCACAACAATATAGCAAGCATCTTTTAGTGTCTTTCATGCAAAAAATCTTCTTTCTTTAATTATAAAAACAAGGTTGATGCATCCATTTATATGGGAAATTGGTGACTGTCTTGTAAATAGACTTCTTAATAAATTAAGGGCATAAAATGTAACGACGCCACTTCTCTAACCACATTTAAGAAAAGGTCTAGTTAGGTAAAAGCCCTATATATGGAGTTTTTCAAAAATAATGCGGATTGATTTTATTTATTTTTTCACTTTTACATCATTAAAGGAGAAACCTAGTAAACATCATATCATCAAAGAAACTAACATCATGTGTGAACATATACATATATAAGTACAACTGCCAAAAAAAGACTCGTTTGTCTCATACAATACCACTATAACTCTTTCCAACCCTCAAAGAATAAGTGGAACAGGAGGGTTGACACCAAGGCCAAAATATGCACCAATAAAGAAGAGATGGGTACAAAACACACTCCCTAGGGCTGGTCACAATATACACTCTAACAAAAGATGAAACAGTAGTCACAAAAAAAAATATCAAAAGAGTGGATGTGACTCATCTCGTCACACTACCTCCGACTAGCAACTCCGCCTTTAGCTCTGGGTAGCCGGATCCACTGAGGCCTCACATTTTGCTCCCACACCCAAAGATGTGATCATCACAGTCAACAGAAAGCAACGACAATTATAACACCCTGTTTCTCCTAATACCTGATTAAGTGTTTTAATAACTAAAAGCAGGAACTTAGATATGTAATCTAGGTGCTTAAAAGGAAGAAATGAATTGTCATTGTGTATGGTTTGTTATATGTGGTGAAAGTGGTGAATTATCTATTTGAATTCAGGTTTGATTTTAGGAGATTTGAGATATATGCTTGAGCCAATCTAGATATGTTGTGAGAGTGATTTTGGGTTTTGAGAGAAAAATAGTTAAGTTAAATCAGTTTTAGAACAAGGCGAGTGGTTGGGTGAGATTTGGGCCTCAGTTGGCCAAAAGTCTGTGCGAGAGCTCCGGAGAGCTCGGATATAAAAGCAGGAGGAGAGGGGAACCCTCATTCTCTCATTCTCCTTCTCTCTCTTCTCTTCTCTCTTCTCTTCATCTCTCCCAATCTCTCCAAGTCTCTTTAGTGATCATGGGTTTAGCAAGATATCAGGCCTAGATTCCTTGCTCTTGTGTATAGGAGGGTGGATTCTTGGAAGATTTTGGCTCAGGACACCAAACTCTCAAGGAACCCAAATTCAAGTTTAGAAGCTTTTGAGGTAAGGGAAGCTTACTATTGCTTGATTTCTTGTTTGTGATCATTGATTTGTTGATTTCTTACCTTGGAATGGATTGATTTTGGTGGAAATCTTGAGTATGGAAACTTTGATACAAAATGGGTTTCAAAAAGGGATTTGGAGATTTGAGGTTGTTTATGGCTAAAAATTGTCGTATAATCGGTTAGAAATGCATTAAAAGTGGTTAGAATTGATTTGGAATGAGTGTATAGCAATTAAAAGCCAAGGAATTGAAGAATTTCACCCATATACCATGTTCGCAACGCAGGCGACGCCAGGCAACAACCCATTCCCGCCGAGCGAGGTTCTTCCGAGCCCAGAAAATGGCTTCTGGAAGAACATCGTTGGGCGATGATTTTGTCCCGTCGAGCAACATTCAACCAGAGACCAAGAAAATAGGTCTCTAGCAGTCTGCCGCTGGGCGAGATGCTGCTAAAAATAAATAAATAAATGTGATTTTGTTATTTTAGTTGAGTGAGACTTGGCTCTAAGTAAGAATGTGAAAGGTAGTTGATTACCTTGGATTTGATGTTTAGGTGTGATTATTTGAAATATTGGAAAATGTTTAGATTTAAAAAGAAAGATATATTTGTCGTATATACTTGGTTTAAGAGGTTTGGTGTCGATGTGAAATGAATGTATGAGCTTTTGTTATTGTTGCAGTGTATTGTGATTGAGTTGATTGTTGTGATAATAATGCATATGTTGTTGGCTGAGGTTAGGTGGGCCTCAAGCTATTGTGGTGTAATGGTGTGACATATAAATAAATATGCATGTGGATATGGATGAATAATTTTCGGTTGAATTGTTGTTGTTGTGTATGTGTTGACGTGGAAGGTTGCTTAGATAGGACCTCCACATGTTGTTGTTATTCTTCCAAATTTGGTTCTTGGTTTTCTTTATTATTGTTGTGAATTGGTTGGATAAAATGTGGAAAAATGGTAATTGAGTGAAAGGTTACTCAGGTAGAGCCTCCACTAGTCGTAATATGTTGTGATGGTGAGATACCGTACTTGTTGACCATGCAAGAGGCTAGATTGGGCCTGCATGGGTTAATGATGATTGTTGTGGTTGATTTGTTGTAGCTGTGTTGATGTTGTATTGAAAGACATGCATTTATGTATGTGTTGACGGCTGAGATAGCTGACGATGGACCTCATGTCGTGTTGTGATTAGATGGCTGAGGTAGTTGACGATGGACCTCATGCCGTGGTGATTATTGTGGTGATACATGCATTGCTATGCATATGTTGGCGGCTGAGGTAGCTAACGATGGACCTGACGTCGTGGTGATACATGCATTGGTATGCATATATTGGCGGCTGAGGTAGTTGACGATGGACCTCATGCCGTGGTATGGATAGGTGGCTGGGGTAGCTGACGATGGACCTCATGCCATTGTGTGGATTGAGGACTGAGGTAGCTAATGATGGACCTCATGTTGTTGTGTGGGTATTAAGGTAGCTAACGATGGACCTCAGGCTATTGTGTTTGTGGATTTGGATATATAGAGGTTGAAAGTATGATGCATTAGTATTGTGATTGATATCACTAAGTAAGAATGTGACTATATATCATAAAATTTTATTTGAACTTTTATATATGTAAATGAGGTTTTTGTCTATAACTAATGATGTCTTTAGTGGTAATGGTTGTGTTGTCATTGTTGTTATGATTACTTGGTAATTGTGGTTGTGGTTGTGATGTGTGTTGGTAGCGAAGGTAGCATTGTCGTTTTGATTGTTTATTGTCGTGGATATTATTATGGTTGGAGTGGTGATAGAGGTGTGGATAATGCCTTGTTGTTGACGTTGTTGCTATTTTCTATTTGATTATTGATATGGGATGAAGGAATTTTTCTATTACTTTACTTTTAAAATATATGTTTTATTATTTCAAGTAAGCTTACCCTTGCATTATTTGCACATGTGGTTCGTGCCTGTGATGATCACGTCTTTGGCATGGGAGCAGATTGTTGAGTTTTTGGCAAGTTTAGCTTCTCTTAATTGATGATGAAGCTTCATTTTAGCTAGTGGTGAAATGGACCAAGTATGGAGGATTACTTTTTTGTTCCTTTAGAGGAATTGATATTCCTTTTGTTGTTTACTTCCATTAAAAGAATGTATAGAGTGACCAGCTATAGAGAGAATGTTTTGTACCCTATATTTATTGATATAAAAATGTTTAATAATGTTGGGGTATGTATTTTGTTTTGATTTCTTGATGTATACATTGATATAATTATTTTGGTTCGAATGAATAGTTTTCTCTATTATTATCTCTAAAGATGAAGAAAGCAAAAAACAAAGACATATTTTTATAATACTTAATCTAATATCATTATTAAGAGAAGCCTTTCAAGAGATAAAGTAGAAAAGTTGTTATGTAGCGACAGTGGGTCGTTACAACGATAACAGCAACAATCACACAAAACAACAAAGTAAAGGTAAGCTTACTTAAAACAATATAACATATCATCAAAGAAATCATCAACAATTCACACCATCACTTGCATGTATACAAATACATAGTCCTATTGTAAATTCCAAAATGTTAGGCCACCTGATGCAACGATTTCACCAACTGCCATGTCAATGCATGAAGACACAACTTTCGAGAGATTTACAGCAATTCAAGCAATCAGTCAGTCTCACACAAACCAACACCTGATGTAATGCCTGGTCGCTTTCAGGATGAGTGACTATCTCCACAAACCAACACAAGACTTTTCAGTGTGCTTTGTCCTTACTCACACACTTCCTGGGAAACTTCCCAGTAGGTCACCCATCCCTAAATTTCTCCAAGTCAAGCACGCTTAACTGTGGAGTTCTTAAGTGATAGGCTACCGAAAAGTAGATGCATCTTGTTGGTATAGGTAACACTTATTAATTTCTTTAAGCTATCCTCAACTGTATAGTCCCATATCTACATAGCCTTTGGATCTCTCTCATTCGGGTGTGTATTTGATTCATTCATGTACCCTTCCCGCTGGAAGCTTGCCAGGAGCCGCTCTTTGTCTGTGCCTCATCTCTTTTGCACCGACGATCACTCCTCGCCCTTATCAATGCCTGGGATGTTACACACCCACCAGCTTCCGCTTGGTTCGTCCTCGAACCACACCATACTGGGAGAGAGGCCCTGCTCTGATACCACTTTGTAATGCCTGGCCGCTTTCAGGATGAGTGACTATCCCCACAAACCAACACAAGACTTTTCAGCGTGCTTTGTCCTCACTCACACACTTCCTGGGAAACTTTCCAATAGGTCACCCATCCCTAAATTGCTCCAAGTCAAGCACGCTTAACGGTGGAGTTCTTAAGTGATAGGCTACTGAAAAGTAGATGCATCTTGTTGGTATAGGTAGCACCTATTAATTCTTTTAAGCTATCCTCAATTGTACAGTCCCATACCTGTACAGCCTTTGGATCCCTCTCATTTGAGTGTGTATTCGATTCATTCATGTACCCCTCCCGCTGGAAGCCTGCCAGGAGTCGCTCTTTGTCCGTGCCTCGTTTCTTTTGCACCGGCAATCATTTCCAGCCCTCGTCAGCGACTGGGATTTTACAGTGAACCCCTATTAATTTTGGATGACCACATATTCCCTGCATGTTGTTGCTGTTCTTTTTCTTTCGACTTTCATTCTAAGTTTCTTGTAAGCTTTATATTAATTTTAGAAACAAGAATGACGAGAAACAAAGTTCAAAACTAAATATAATATTTTTATAATGTGTCAAAATTTATAAGAAAAAATACAATTTAAAAAAAATTAACAAATTTTAAATACACGGACCCGATTATCCGACCCAAACCAATCTGTTAATGACCATGTTTGTTTGGTTTGGGTCCGATACTAAAAAAGCATGAACCTGACCCAACCCAACCCATACAATTTTGATCAGGTTAAGTAACGAGTTTAGCCAAACCCGACCGAACCCGACTCATGTACATCCCTACTACTGGGTCAACCTGCCTTACCCGCCAAAAATGGCAGAGCAAGTTAAGTGTTTCAACCCACCAACCCGCCCCCACCTAACCCACCAACCCAGCTAGTTGAAGGCAAGGCGAGGCAGGTTGGCCCATCGAATTGACCCACCTAACCCACTCCCTAACCCACCAATATTTATGGTGTATATAAATAAATTTATATTTTTATATAATTAAAAAATAAATAATATGTATATATATAGGTAATAAAATGAGTGATGTATTGAAAAGAAATGAAATAAACTTTTTAAAAATATTTTTTCTATTTTCTTCCTCTTATTTTGAAGTTTTTTAGTGGGTTATCTCATTAACCCGCCAACCCACATCTAAACGGGACGAGCTATATTTTCCAATCTACCTTTTACTGACTGGTCAATCCACCCCACCCCACTTTAGGTGGGTTAATGATAGGGCAGGGCGGGGCGGGACAGGTGGGCGTACTTTACCATCCTTAACCAAAAAGAAGACATAAAGTAGGTGCATATAAATATATATTTTTATTTAAAAATAAATTGTTTAACTACTTGTCTCTTAATGTTGCGTATACATATGTTGATTGTTTAAATATTACTCTAGTCTTTGAAATTTCTCATTTATCTAAAATTTCGTTAACGGAAAACAAGTGAAATGAAAACTGATGATGGGAAGGGAATAGGACTGGAAATTGTTTGTAAAGTGCTTTGGGTTTTCAAGGGTCCATAATCATATCCTTGCCACTAATGCCACGATGTTTATCTTTTGGCATCTCGTATAGGGGTGACAGTACATTGGCGCCCTATTCAAATAGCGACTTCCACGTGGGAAATTCACAATAGTTGGAAACAAACAAGGCCAATTCCATATTGATATAGACCAAAACAAAATCATGACAGCAAAGTTTTTAAATTTTATTTTGGTTCCCATATATATCCTAAATCATATACAGAGTGATCATTGATAACCAAAGTGGGATATTTATATAACAATTTTGTGTGAAAGATACACCGATTCTCTGCTACATGTGAAAGAGATATGAACCCTATTCGCATAGATGGGATAAGCTAAGCTAAATGTGGGTCATCTATGAGGGTTTACGTGCGTTAGATGCAATGGACAGTCGAAGAATCTCAAATGGCAGATGATAAGATTCCCTCATTGCTAGAATAACCATAACCATTGGGTTTGTTACGAACCTAACCAGATGTGAAAAGATCTCAAGAGAGTTAATTAATTTTAATTCTTAGAGGATGAGATTACTGTTTAATGCAGGTGGATTTCTTGCAATATTGTCGTAAGGGTTCTATCTATAGGTATTTGTTGTAAGTAAAATTCCAAAAACCTTCTACCTACAGATGTTTGATGTAGGTAAAATCCCAAAATACTTTTACTTTCAAATGCTTGATGTAGGTAAAACATTTGTAATATTATGAATTTGTTGAGATCTAATTTCTTATATTGAAACTGAATTCACCTATGCAAAACTTATTTAATTATTATATATTTTATTATTTTATTCTTACGAAATTACAGGAAAAATGACATATACTTATGGTCATAATTTATTGTAGATAAACTCCAAAAAAACTTTCACCTACAAATGGTTGGTGTAAGTAAAATCTTAACCCGTCTTTTTATAATAATAATAATAATAATCGTTACTTTTTAAATTTTTTTTATTAATTTTTTATTCATATAAATAAGTCATGATTTTAATTTTAATAATGTGTAACAAAAAAAAAAACTTAAATGTAATCAAAAAAATAATTTTAATTTTAATATTCATAATTTATGTTTTTGGCAGTTAGAAATCGCTACTAGTTTTTAATATTTTTATGTTTTATTTCCTACTGACACATCCTTATTTCAAACTTTTTAGATTTTTTCTGCTCCAAGTTCGTCTTCGAAGCCTCGCACCCATGCTATGTGTCCAAGCTTTTCTATGTTCTCGAAAACTTTTCTACGAGCAATCTAAATCACGATCAAGGTCTCTGCCCCAAGTACTTCCCCTAACCACAATAAATCCCTCTCCACTTTTCTCTCTCGCTTTCAAAACAAACTCTCTAATAGAGTCAAGTACAAGATATTGTTAGAAGCTAGATTCATAAGAGAAGTGCAATACAAAACTTGATTGTCTACTGTGATGGTCAAAAGGGTCAATTGAAAGCGGTGAATGTGTGTGGACCACACAGATCTAAATAAGGCCTATGTAAAGAATCCTTACCTGTTCCAGAAAATAATAAGTTGGTAAATAACTCCTTTTCAAACATTAGTCTTTCATGAACACTTATTGGGATATAATTAAATACCCAAGTATCTCGAAGGTGAAGGAAAAACTATTTTAATCATGGAAATGGTTGTTTATTGTTATCGTGTCATGCCTTTTAAATTGAAGAACATTGGAGCCACCTATCATCATATGATGAATAAGGTTTCTAACAACTAAATTGGTTGTGTAGTAGAAGTCTACATAAATGACATGGTGATTAAGGCATGAGAGTATAAAGAGACCTCATTCAAGACCTTTCATAATTTTTTTACAACTCCAGGCACATAACATGTCTCAACCTTTTAAAATGTGCCTTCAAAGTAGAGTAGGGAAATTCATAGGGTTCATGTCAACCACATAGGAATGGAGGCAAACTTAGATAAGTTTCAAGCTATCCTGAACATGCAAAATCCCTAAAGTGTTTGGATTTTTGGAAAGTTGCTTTCATCTTACCTAGGTTTCTTTTAGGGATGTCCAGAGTAACCTCCATTCTTTGGGTCTCCGCAAATGCTTAGATTCCTCCGAGACCAAGTCTTCCACTTTTATATTATGGTGACAAAGATGCCCCTAACAACAAAATAAAATACCATGCTTATTTGGGAAATTTAAATCCTAAGATTCTTAACATAACAAGTGCATGACGAAGATCATGATCACACAAACATATGCATCTAAAAGGGATTTTCTATACAAAAACTGGCTCAAGTTTGTCCAAGAAAAAGGTAGATTTTAAATATTTTGTAACGACTATCATTCAATCGCTATATTATTGTGTTGAATGTGGACTCACATTTTTATAACTACAACCAAAATGCAGTTAACATGAGGATGCATAATCAAAATCTCAAGTTCCATTTTATTTTTGAAAAGAACCGTATATGAAATATATATTTCTTCGTTTTTTTAAAAAATAATATAAGTAATTATATCATCAATTTTTTTTTCCAGCTTGTTAATTAGAAAGTGGTTGCTTGTAATAATTTTGAATTACATTCTCACTTATTGTTTTTATTAATTTTGATTTTTATTATCAGCTTCAATCTTGGGCCAATGATTATTAATTAGAAAATTGCAAGGTTAAAAATGACAAATGAGAGTTAGAGCACCAGAATATGTTATATATGCATCATGACGTGAAACTTGTAGTTTTTGCTATCATGTTTGTGCATATGCAATGTTTTCTCTCCTTTTATTTTATGTCCTACTCTTTAACATTGGAATTGGAATTGACATATATATATATATATACACACACACATACATACATCTACTTACAAATTACCTAATAAAGTTTTCACATTGGCAACGGGTTTTAATTCTTATGTCCGTATGAGATATGAGTCTGATTCTTACTTAACTGAACTAATCTTTGCTGTCATTGGAATTGACATATGATATTATTACAAGAGTCTCATCAAAGCGTTGCTTTTGTATTTCCCGCCCCTTTGATTAGCCCAGACAAACATAGTAACACAAGCCAATCTCCAAAAGCAAAGAAGGTGGAGTTGCTAGAAAGTACATAGAATAATATCTGGAGAACACCATCAAGGTTGCTCATAATGTTCATCAAAATGACATAAAGTTTAATGGGGGCTGTAAACATTTTGCCTTGGCCCCTATACTCAATATGGACCACCCCCATATATTTATTTCAAATTCGGATCTTTTGCGGGTATTTTAAAAACTACGAAAAAATCTCAAGCTTGTATAAATATTTAATACGATAAATATAATTCAATAACTGCCACGTATTATATTAACAACTGCAGTCAAGTGCAGAATATCCAAATTCTTTCATTTCATTTTAGAAATTATGTAAAGTAATCAATCTTTTTGTTCGTGAAGGGAAGCTTAATTTGGCGTAATTATTAAAATCGTTGTTGGTAACAGATTTCGAGCTTCTAGAGAAATCTTGAAGACAAATTCTGAATTGTTTTATTATTATTCTGGTTGAAACTTTGGTACATGAGAAAGAGATATATATGTACATATCAGTAACAGACCTAGGCCCAAGGCCCAAAGCTAACCGACTAAGGCCCAAGGCCCAACAATCAACAGTTATACAAAGAAAGAGCTAATACAAGATATAAAGAAACAGTACTGAGTTATACTCATACATTGTGTGACCACGAGGTCACATGTATAAGTGGTGAAATCAATCTCTAGTACATGTAAGATAAAGTTATTTATAATAGATCTATAATGAATTCAACTCTTCTCTGAACCTTGTAGTGCCTGGTTACCCTTTAATCAGTTATTTATTTATTTGTTTGTTTGTTTGTTTGTTTTCACTAGGACAACTTCACCTTTTGAAAGACTACCACAGCTCTTTTTTTTTTTTTTATAACTAAAGACTAGCACAGCTGAACAAACGCATCACTATCTTCTTTCATTGTGAGATCCACCCAATTGCTTTTTAGCGCTGGATTCTTACACTTTTTCTCTTCTAATCACAATAAAGAAGTCCTAGTCACGTGACAGCTACAATGATGATGATGGAGAAAACTTATTTGTCCTTTGCTTTAATTAATAGCCACGTGTTACCGTGGGGGATCCGGATTGGTGTATCACTAGTCTTATTAGTGTTAAGTGACAATTAAAGCCCACCAAAGTGTGAGATAATGTTCTATACTTTGAGCAAGCAACTTTTGACTCTTCACTATTTATCCTCCAATCGTGGGATGGGATAGAGGAGTTGGAAAGCGCATTTGCATATGAAAAATCTTTTTTTAATTACTTTTTAACTTAGGCATATTTAAGAACAAAATTTCAAGGCAGTAAGCATATTCTTCACAGAGAAAAATGATACATGGATATACTAAAATTCTAACATACCTCGTATAGGATAAATAATTGGAAGATCACCAAACATACAAAAGTGGGGAATTATAATGGGGAGTAAAGTAAAGTATCCAAATCATCCTATGTGAAGATTATGAAAATTTTGGTATGTGTGCTGTTAAATTAAAGCATTTTAATTTCTTATCTCCAAAAAACTGTGACAAATCAGAACCATTTTAAAATGGTTTAATTCCATAACTTAAGTCCATGTAGTTCTAATGTGACGACTTTAACCAATTAATGCCATATTCAGCTTATTAAACCATTTTAATTTCTTAACTTTCTTTTTTGTCTATGTTTTGCACATAGGGTACATATTCATATGATCTTCCACCTTTGCTCCCGACAACAATGACCTTTAGCTCCAATATTATTAAAAGACTCCAGATTTCAGTTCCAACCGAGCATGTGGCTTTCTATCCATTGATGTCAACCACTGCTTATTATATTGTAGAGGGTGCAAGTGAGGTGATGAAGGAGACACAGGTGTGCTTGGACTGTGTCAGGTAAGGGCTTTAGGCAGAGCATAAATAATTGAGTACGGGAAGAAAAGTAGAAACAAGGTAAAATGTTTTATTCAATTGAAAGGAAACTATATATATATATAGATATAGATAGATAGACAGCTATTCCTAAATTTTATTCAATTGAAGGCACTACTGAGATAGTTCTTCACAACATTTTCATTCAATATTTGCAACACCCCGGTGTTTGTAGGGCCTACACATCTTGGTGTCTTGAACTGACTCACAGCAGCTCCTAGCGCTAGGAAATGCTCAAGTATCTTCTGAAACGTTCCTCTCCTAACAACTCGGAGTTCAAGGGCCCCAATGCAGTTGACTTTGCGAGAACTAGTGTAGCCAGCATCAATAAAAGACTTGTCCAAACAGTTGCAGCATTCACCAAGCACTTCTTCACTTGCTTCCCCACTGATTTCCCAGAAGATAACATAGTGTCCTGGCTCTATGGATAAATCTATGTGGCTAGTGTAGTCAACAACTTCCAATTTCTCCTCTGCCAACAGTTGTGATGCTGCTTCCACAGCTAACTGCAAATCCTTCTCTGTGTTCTTGTCAATGTTGATGGTGAGTAGAAGGTTGCTACGGCGAACAAACTTGACTTCTGGAGCCGAGTTGTGGAACCCCATGACCTTGACCACATCGCCGAGCCTATACCGGTACAAGCCTGCAAATTAGCCCAAGTTGTAAGATTAATTACTAGTATAGACTAGGAAGAATCTCAGAGCTTGGCTGTGTATAATCTATATTAAGCTACCGTGCAAATATTGACTCAGGTAAAATTCTTTCAAAATTGTGCTATCAAGAAAATTTATAACATGAATAAAGATGAGAAAGTATCATGAGGCAAGAATTTGACACACTCACAAGTCATATACGAACATGTTTCCTCTGAAGAATATTACTACCATTCTATAAGATGGCATATATAACTCTACTCAAGGTAGATGGAGGATAGCTCAATTAATACAGGTAGAGAGAAATAGAGAAAAACTATAGATAAAATTATGAAAAATGATTTAAAGGTCACGTGATTTACAATAGAAATTTATAGAGTTCTTTAGTAAGAAAAGACTTGGTTGTTATTGTTTTATTATGTTATGATAACAAAACTCTACTCAGTTGAAAAGAAAAAGAAGAGAATGCAATCAAAGTTCAAAAGGAATAGATAAGCATAATCTGTATTACCGATTGCATGTAAATATGAGAAAAAAGGACATGCAGATATGTCCAGGCACAGTGAGATGCATGAAACAAGGGTTAGTAAATCCAAAATTAATTGCCAGCAACTAAGAATAGACCTGTCTCGGAATGGTACATACATTAATGTGATTAGGTATGTAACTATGTATTACTTTGTCCCTTTGGAAATCACTAGGAAAACATTTTCTTTAAGTTGGTCCTATGTAGGTCATATCACCAAGCATAAAAAGAAAGGTCACCACTTCCTCCCTCTCCGTCCCACAAAAAAAAAAAAAAACGAAAATAAAAAACACTAATTTGTCAAATAATTAACGAAACATTATGCCAATATAAAAACTTCCAATTGTGACATAAGAAAGCGGTGGTTTGTGGAATGGTCATGGTGATTGTTTCTTTAGTCCTGAATCATTAATTGGAATAGAAAAATAGCTAGGGAAGACTAGAATACCTGCTGGATTGGTGATGACAATCTCATACTCCTCACCGACCTTCACTTCGGTGAGGCCCACAGGCTTAGGATCCATACATAGGAAACTAGCATCTCCCTTAGCTCCCTCTAGTACTGATAGAGGGATGAATTCAAAGTAGCCAATTTGAGGAAGCACAGTGTAAGTGGCCAATTCAGGTGGCACTCTTGGTTTCACATTTGTTCCTATCCACCCTTCAGAAGATCCATAGTCAGAAGTCAACAAAGGCAGCTCTCCAGCATAATGCCTCAACTTTTTCAAATAAGGTTCCATTGACCCAGTCATGATCCCATAAACGTACTTAACATTGGGGAAAAGCTCTGGTATTAGGCCATACCAGTTGCTCAGCCCCATGCACTTTTGGTGGATCAAGTTGGCCAGTTCAGGGTCAGGTTTGAGCAGCTTAGACATGGCTGTCCTAATGGATGGAACTGTGACCTTGCTGTTAAGGACCCCTTCCCTGATGTCAACACAAAGCTCCTCCCACACTTGCTCAAAGGTCCTAAAAGCATACACAATGCTGTGTGCAAATGTGGAAGACACCAACTGAACTTCTTCCCTCAAGATTAGCCCACACAAGAGGTGGCAGTACAATGATTGGTGAAAATCAGGACCAAATATCACTTCATCTGGGCTGCAACATGGGGACTGAATTGCCTTCATTGCAAGCCGGAACCCCGGGTTGCGGAACACATTGGTTGTGGCAGTTCCTGCTAACACACCCCCTTTGGTTTTGAACTGTTTGCTGCTGTAGATAAGGTTCAAGGCCTTGCCATTGTTTATGGGAAATTCCCTACATAATGGAATTGTGTAAGTTGCCAAATCCCAACTAGCAGAAAAATGAAAATCACTGTGGATGGAAAAGGATAAACAAGAGACATGAGATTGAAATTATGAAATACCTGTTCCTAAAGGCAAAAGAGGTGTGATATATCTGCAATGTGGTGTCAAACAATTCATCATTCCATGGCACATATTTTGGCTTTCCCTGAGTAGTGCCAGAACTGCAAGAAAACCATTTTTGTTCCCTATTCAGAAAATTGAAAAATTCAACTACTTAAATGAAACAAACATGAGTAAAGTCTGACCTCAAAGACATGGTTGTGATGGGTTTGCCAGTGAGAATAGAAGAAGCATCGCCATCAAGTATTCTGTTGATATAAGGCTCCAATTCTTTGTGAGTGACCAGTGGAACAAAGGCCTTGAAACTCTCAGGGTCAGTCCTCCCATTCAGTCCCAAACTCAGCAAGTACTCAGCAGAAGCGTTATCTTCCAAAATCCTTTCCAGCGTTTCCCTTTGAATGCTCTCAGCGTCCTTTGTCACCCTCTCAAATTCCTCTATCACTCTCTCCATGTTAAATTCCTCCACCTTGTCCAACATCTTCATAGTCCTTCAGCTGCAACTACAATAAAAAAAGAAGAAAAAAAGGACCACTCAATTACATATAAAGGAGTATTGAGAATTGAGTTCTGACTCATTATTATTTCCCTGTTACCTCCATAAATGATAGTCCTAAACAGCGAAAAAAGGGGGAGAGTAATTTATTTCCATAAAGAAACAATTCTTAAAAACCCAAACAGCATGAATGAGGTTATATTGCATTACAGAAGCAAACTATGGATAAAGCCAAACTGCACCGTTCAATTAAGGTTTTATATTTATTTGCCTTAATATTATTATTAGTAGTAGTAGTATTTTTCTGGTGTTGTAATGTTCCCTCCTTGTTTTCCTGGCAATAGGACCCAGATGAATAAATTTCGAAAATTAAATGCCAGAAAGAGGACAAACGCACTTTCAAAGGATGCTCTGAACCATTAGAAAGACCAAAACAAAGGAAAACGTTAAAACATGGGAAAACGATGTAGAAAATGAAAGAAAACAACCAAATTGATAAGTAATGAAGCCCGAAAACAAGGAAAATAAAGACAGGAATAGAAATCGGAAAGAAAATTATGAGCTTCGATCCTTGGCTTTTCCTTGTTTATACAAGTCAACTAAACTATCCGAAAGAAGATCTATTCCAAGCACCAAGATGAAATTGAAAATTCTTCAACCATCAAATTCAGTTCATGTGAAGCAGAAAAATAAATCCGAGAAATTTCGTGAAACAAAGACGAAAATTCAATAGAGGATGTAATTTTAAGTTACCACACAACTCTGAGAACACACACAAAAAACGTAAAAGTAAAAAAAAGTCAAAGTGAACCAAAAAGTAGTCCTTGAAGGGTAAAAGGAAAGGAACGAAAAGTGGGGTTCCGTAAAGATTAGTTTTTGAAATACCCTTTGCAGAGAAACTAAACTGAATTGAACGATAAGACAACTGGAACCAGAATTGAAGCATAAAGCCAATCAATTACAAGTGAAACATTTAAATGAAAATATATAAAAAAGGAGGATGTAAAAGGAGTTAAAAAAAAAAGTCAACAAAAGCATGTCATGTCATGTTTGGTTCCAAATATAAAATATACAAAAATTCATCTGGGTTTTCTGGGACTTCCACAACCATGTCTTGTAGAACAACCCAGAAGCCAGCGGAAGTGAAATGAAAGTAAAAGTGAGAAAATACTAAAAAAATGATTAGTTTACATGAACCTCGTTGTTACCCTTGTAAAAAAAAGTACTAGAAAATGAATATGAATATGAATATGAATATATCTACCTAGGAGAGAATCTTGGGGTGTGAAGGAGGGAGAGTGTGTGAGATAACGTAGTAATGTGTATGTGTTTAGTATGGGAGGGAGAGACAAAACAGAAAGAGTGAAGAGGTAGATGTTCAGTTGAGAGTGCTGAGGTCAGGATTCACCTCGGGGGTTGCAATTTATAGGCGGCATCAATTTCAGTTTTTGTTTGCCATAACATTTCTCATTCCACCAATTTGCCCACGGATTCTGGACGGAATTACAACATAGTAGGTTACTGTATTCATCACAATTCAATTAATTTAGTATACACTGCCTCTATTTCCTTGCCGGTCATTTTCAATAAATAAATATTTCTATTATAGGAATTTTTCAAAGTTTGAGATAATGTATTATTATGCCCAATTAACATATTTTTGACTTTGCTTAATTTTTAACTGGTTTACATATTTATGTTGAATGTGAGGAAAATAATGAACGGAATGAAGGTTAGAGGTTAATTAATAAAAAAGATAAGAGAAAATAAGATATATACTAAAAGTATAAAGTAGTTTTATACTGTTATCTAATCACAAACCATCATGAATAATAAGTTTGGGAGAAAATAGGTTATGCACTAACAATGTAAAGTAGTTTTACACTGTCATTTAATCACAATCTACCATATATGGTAAGTTGATTGACTTTGATAATAACCACCTTAAAAATCGCACTAAAGCTGATTTTTGATTGGTTGACAGTCTAAAAGTTTTTATACTAACAGTGCATAGCAATTAAACTCTAAGTTTGGTGACTTTTACAATAATTATCTTAAAAGTCATACCAATGGTCATTTTTGATTAGTTGACAGTATAAAAAATTTTACACTGACAACGCATAATTATTAAACTCATAAAAAATAAGAAGAAATTGAAAATAATTTTGATATTAATAAGAATGTTAATTTAATATGATTCTTAATTTGTGTATTATATGACTCTGAATACGATGGCTAATTGTATTCTTAGGGATTTTAGAGCTCTCAGTCCAACATGGTATCAGAGCATCGTAAAGTTCAAAGAGAGGGTGAATATGATCGTGATATTATATGGAGTGAGTAGGAGAGAAGCAAAGATAACCATAGAACCAAACACTTCAAAAAAACCTTCCTAACCGATAATGCTTGCTTCTTCCCTTTCACTCCTAAAAGACTGCTCTCAAACTATGTCCTCTAAAATAAAAAACCTTGTAGAATATTCCTATGTTCTAGAAGATGCTCAGATCTCTGAAACTATTTCCCCTTTGCTAAGTCCTTATAACATCTTTAAGAGACAAAGATTTGTTCTTAGATCTATCACTCATCTTATCTCAACCAAACATCTTACCATTAAAGAATATGTCCAGTCTTCAAAGATGAACCAATGTGCTTTTCATGCTACCTCAGAAGAACAGTATGTAGATCTTGAGATTCCTCAAGATTTAATCAGGCACTAGTAACATGAAGGATATACTGCCCTTCATTTTGGAGCAATTAGACTTATCCTTTCACTTCATGGAAGGAAAGGTCTTCCTATCACTGCGAGAGTTGCTTTACTAGATTATAGCTACCTTCAATATGAGAATGCTGTCATTGGCACTATCTTAACTACTCTTCATGCTGGAAGCGTAGTTCTCACCATCTTCCCCAATTACAATGTTAGACTAAAGGACAGAACTCTATCTAAAAGACTCAAGGTACAAATACAACTTACTAGAGCTGACCAAGGTCTTGTAGCTCTTTCTGCAACTCTCCACCACCAAATCATCTATAGATTACAAGATCATGCCATTGATATTTCACTCCTAACTAGCAACTCAGATGATTTGTTTATTATTGCTAACAACCCAGAGGAAACTCTTTCTATTGCTCATATTCCTAGAAGGATAACTCGTGAAGAACTAACAAAACTGATTCTGTTAAAATGGATAACTGATTATGAAAGAATTCATAAAGCTCATAAGTCTATTCAGTCATTTGAAGCCTCTTTCAGAAGATCAATTGATGGAACTGTCAAAACCATATTTAAGAAACCCAATAAAGCTTCTAATAGTGGCACAACACCATAGATCTCTCAATTGTTATCCATCACTCCAGTTTTCAAAGAAGGCATAATTCTTGCCTATAGTATCAGAAATGATGGATTGCCCATTTATATCGACTGCATCAATGGTCAATGCATCTGGTATATTGATCCTAACATGTGTGACCCTGAATGCAACTGTTGGATGCATTCTGGAGACACTAGTGAGGAAGATGACAAAGAAGAAGAAGAAAAGAATAGGAGATACAAACCACCTCCTCCTCCTAGAAGAAGATCTGACCTTAACAATGGCCTATGAGTTGGAATTAAAAACCAAAAAAAAGAACCTCTTTGGATTTATAAGAGGGGTTTAGAAATTCTCAAAGAAGAGGGATTAGTTCCCTCTAGTTAGCCTCCAAATGATCCTTCCTTTGTTACCTGGTCTCCTAAAGATGTTCCTGCCATATACAAGCCTACTAAAACACCATCAATCCTTCAACCTATTCCATGCATGATGATTTCCTCCACTAATAATTCAAAATTTCCTCATTTGGAAAGACATATAAATCTACAATCAGGATTACTACTAAATCAACCATTCAACAAAATGAGGTTCTTCCTAATGGGAAATTCAAACCATTGAGTCAAGCTGAAGAAGTCCTTAATTTGCAAATTGAGAATGCTAAAGTGCAAAATTCTATCTTGGAGAAACTTGATGACAAGATAGAAAAAATTTCTGCTCAACTGGAGAATTATAATAACAAGTTACAACATCTCTCATCCAGAATGAGAAGATATTTTAAAGATCTCTAGAATAATGTTTTCCATCTTGAACAAGAATTCAAAAGCATATAGTTTGAACTAGAATCTAATGCAAAAGAAAGAGAGATAAGGAAGTTAATGGCTCAGATCCAAGACTTGGATAATTGGATATAGTCACAATATAGAGCTCAAATGAGGTCTCAAATAAATGAATATCCACTCTTGGCTCCACCTCCTTTTACTCCTTATTACTCTCCTTATTAGAAACCTCCAACTTATTTTTCAAACCTATCTATACCATCCAGGACTTTTCCTACAGCTTTTAGACCTAAAGCTACAACAAAAGATCTATCAACCTCTAGCCAAATAACTTTTAGAGAAAGGATGGAAACAAATTCCTCTGCTCAAATACCTCAAGAAACACCTGACAACCTCCAAAAAGACCTCTAACCTCAAAAACCCATAATATAAGAGACCAGTTGACCTTAACTCCAATTACACTTAAAACTAAAGATGATTCTACTAAATCAGAAACCCTTTTTCATTTCAAATCCCACAAGGTCAAATGAATCAAAATCCTCTGATCTAGATAATCCTGAAAGATCAATTCATGATGAGGCAGATGAAATTGTCTCAAGTTCAGAATCAAATCAGGAAGATTCAATCAGTTCACAAAAAGATACTTTGGATATGCTAACATCACGAGCATCATGATGGCTAACATTGCCGCATCTAGAGTAAAAAATGAATCTTTTTATGATTCCTTAGAATCTAAAGAATAAATTATCTCCATTAGAACTTGTCCAAAAAAAACTAATTGGAGGACCATGGTTCACTTTGGATGACATTCCTCCTAGTTAATGGAGAAAAAGGCTCTCAAATTTTGGAGCATGGATTGACACAAGAATGATGCAAGCTGATGCTAATTCATATAAAATCATTGAAGAATTCTACTACAGAATGACTAGTACTTTAAAAGAATGGTACCACAATCTAGGCCTAGTCAAACAAGATCAACTTCACAGCCTAACCACTACTATAGAAGTTCGTGGAACACTTCACCAAGAATTTGTAGGTGATGGTGATATCTTGGACAAAAAATACAAGCAATAATATTTTGAGATGAAATGTTGCTCTCTCAAAATTAAAGATTTGGAAAGACATTTCCAAAGGATGTCGTAAAGATTTTATCTCCTAAATAGATATAATGATATAAGTCTCAAAAATACATATGGCATCCTTGCTTAAGCAAATCCAACCTAAATTAACAGAATGTTGGTTGCAGCCAATAAAAATCTCTTAGCTCTCACTATGGGACAAACACATCAGATGACACTTGAAGCTGTTGACAAACTTTGCAGACAACACAAATACATGTCTGATATCATTAATTAAAAGTCCAAATATACCAAAGCATGCAAGAAGCCATATTTGGAGATCAAGTGCAAAGACAAAGATTGCTATTGTTCCTCAAAGAAAAATAACAAAGGAAAGAAGTTCCACAAAAAAAGGAAAAAAAAGAATTTTAGATTCTTCAAAAAAAAGCATCATAGAGGAAAAAAAACAAGGCCAAAGATGCTTCATTTGCAAAAAGAAAGGTCATTAAGCTAGAAACTGTCCTAACAAGGCAGATAAAGCTATTAAAATGATCAACACCTTGAAGCTAGATGATCAAGATCTTTACTCTAAACAACACCTAAGAGACAAAGAAATTGTTTTTGCTCTTCAAAATTCCTTAAGAGAATTTGATGATTTAGAACCTGCAGGTTCAACTGTTTTAGTATTTTCTCTTCAAAAAATCCACAACATCAATCATACAATTCCACAACCTTGTGTAGAAGTCCACATTCTACCTTCCAAATATGCACATTCCATCAAAGCCATTGCTTATATGGATACCAGTGCTCAAAGGAGCATGATGGATCCTGATATACTACTTGAGGAAGCCTGGAAAAAATAAGTAGAATATTTCATGGCAGCAAACGGAAAAATGTTTAAGACTTACCTGGTCACAAAATCCCAAATTGGGATAAAATTCTTTCTAGAATGTATTGTTCGAACCAAAGTTATAGGGAGCAAATTACTCAACAAAGATATTCTCATAGGAATGGATGTCATGTAAAAGCCAAAAGGCTATAGATGAAATAGAAAAAGCGCACAAGAAGGGGGGTTGAATTGTGCATTTAAAACCTTTTTTTCTTTTTTAATACAATATACATAAGTTTGAAAGCGTTTTCAAGCTAAAGGATAGAGAGAAGGATAATACAGAGAGTTTTTATACTGGTTCACTCAACCTGAGCTACGTCTAGTCCCTTCACCCAGAAGGTATCCAATAACCAACCTTAGGTTACAAGTATTGTTCGCAGCCTCTTCAAGCTTTACAAGGCAATTACCCTAGATTGCTCAACTTAAGTATTCTTTTTTCACAACACAAATAAATGTTTATACAAAGGTATCAACTCACGTAGTGAAGATTTGAAAGATTAAATTCAAAACACTCAGAATATTTTTACAAGACTTTTTCACTATCGTCCAATAGACACTTCTAGTTAATGTACAAAGAGTTTTTGATGTCTCGCTAAGATTATCACAGATTAGTACGTATCACCGTTCTATCTTTTTGCTTCTTCCTTGGTGCATATATATAGTCTTTAGGGAAAAAGATCCGTTGTGGAAGACTTGATTTCATTATACAAGGAGGGGCATGCAAACCATGCTTTCAGAAAGATCAAGCGTGGCAGCTTTTAGACTTGCACTAAAACGGAAAGCGCAGGACTGTGCTAGCGGTCTGCTTTTCTGAACATTCTTCATTCGGCATGATAGCTTGATAAGTTGACTTGCTTTATCTGTTTTGCTGCACCTTTTCACTGGAGTGAATCTGATTACATTTAATGTTTCAAAACAATTTAAACGTTAGATCACTAGAATGGTAATATGTTAGTTTCGAGGAAAAATGAACATAAGTAAATTGGATGTTTAAATAAGACTTAGCCGTTTGAAGATTTATCGTTGGAAGCTTTTGTCTGAATGCATTTGATATTTGATTTTGTTCTAAGAGACAAGATTTAGCTTTGGACAGTCATCTTCAGCTTGTTCACTTGGACGATCTTCTTTAGCACATCTACTGGACGGTCCATATAAGAGTAACTTGTTTGCTGTGACAAGGTTAGTCTTTAGGCAGAAACTTGAACATTAATAAGTTTGCTATCTTCAAAACTTTGAGGGTTTAGACGCTTCTATGTCTTTGGTTCCAACAATAGATCCTTCCCAATGGAATCAAATTCAAAAGAGAAATCAAGTCTTACTCTGAGACTCTCATATTATATTCTCTTTTTAAAGCTCCTTTTGATTTTGAAGAAGTCAAAGCCAAACTTAGCATACTTTGTGCTGACAACCATGAAGATTTTGCTCATCCTAATCCTCTGTAAAAAACCAAACATTTCTTTGTCCAACTTCCTTTCAAGCTGAATGAAGACATCAATCCAACCAAAGCTACTCATCCATGAATGAATCCTAATGATCTTGCATTAGCTAGAAAAGAATGCAATGAGTTTTTGAGACAAGGACTTATTGAAACAACCAAGTTCGAATGGGCATGCCAAGCTTTTTATGTGGAAAAAAGATCTAAAAAACTCATAGGGAAAAAGAGATTGGTGATAGATTATAAACCACTCAACATTTTCTAAAAGATGATAAATTTCCCATACCAAAAGCCTCATCTCTTCCAGTCCTAATTAAAGATGCCCACATTTTCTCAAAATTTTATCTCAAATATGGTTTTTCTCAATTAGGTATTGATCCTTTCGATCGATACAAAATAGCTTTCTACATTCCTAATGCTCAGTATCAATGGAAAGTCCTTCCTTTTGGACTTAAGATAACCTCTTTTTTATTTCAAAAAGCCATGACCAGAATCTTTGAACCCATCTTGGATAGCATACTCATCTATATAGATGATATTTTGCTATTTTCCAAATATACAAGATCCCACAAAGAGCTTTTAGAACAATTTTTTGAGATAGCCCATAAACATGGAATCATGCTTGTAGAAAAAAAGATTCATCTTGCTTAATTAGAAATTGATTTTCTAGGAATGCATTTTTCCCAGGGAACCTACCAACCAAAGCCCGACATTGTAGAAGAACTCCTAAATTTTCTTGATGAAATTCCAACCATTAAACAAATCCAACAATTCCTCAAAATCCTCAATAACATCCGAGACTTCATTCCTCATGCAGTAACATGGAGTTCACAATTGATTTTCGTTTTCAAATGTTTTTGAAAATGGGTTTCTATTTTTGACTGCTATTGTGTGATGTCATGATTGGAGTTACAACATTATAGTTTTCGGTTACTATTTATGGTGGTGATGGTTGAAATGTATTGTTTTTTCGTTTATGGTTTTCCTTCACATGAGTTCCTGATTTTGGTTTATATTTTTTTTTTTGGGTTGATTGTTGATTTCGATTTTGAAACATTTGAAAAAATGATTACTTTGTTAATGTAACTTGCAGATGCCATATTAGATTAAACTAGTTCTACATCATAAGGGGAAGTTTGTTCAAAATTAAAGGGCTTGTTGGAATATGTGGATGGAGAAATGTATGTGTGGGAAGACATGCACACAAATTATATGAATTTATATGTTGTACATGACTTGTGCAAAGCTTGTGGTGGTTATCAAAGGTTTGAGCGGGTTGAATATTTGGTGCCTGAAAGAGGATTGTACCGTGGCTTGTTTCCATTGGAAAAAGACACTGACATACTAAATATGTGCATCACATCCCATGCTCATTCTGACAAAGAAGTACACATTTACTTTAAACATGCAGTGGATGATGGCCCTAAAATTTTGCATTATGCTGTCCAATGTGTGGTGAATGTCTGGGTATGAATACAGAAGATGAAGAACCTATTAATAAGGATTTGGGATGTGCTGCCAAAGGGGTCAATACAGAACAAGTTCAAAATGTGGATGAAGAAGAAATCAATGGTGATGTTAGGGTCAATATAGATGAAGGTGATGTGGGAGTGAATACAGAACAAGAAAAAATTGTGGTTGAAGAGGAAACAAATGAAGGTGATGTAGGAATGAATCTAGAACCAAACAAAAATGTTGTATAGAGTGAGAGTGGTGATGGATAGGTTGAGGAAGATAGGAATGGAGTAAATTTGGGTGGTGATCATAGGGATGAAATGGAAGCCAATTTGGGTAGTGATGAGGTGGAAAATATGCATGATGTAAATGTAGGTATTAGTGAAAGGTTAAGGAAAATGTTAATGTCAATGTGTGTGAAGACTACTTGAGCTTTGTAGAGTGTAATGTGCATGATGAGCAATATTATGATGAACCTAGTGATGATTCTGTACAATGAGGATGACAATCCATATGAACTTGCAAGGCGTGATGTTAGTAAGTTAACTGATAACACTGATGATAGTTATTATTCAAAAGAGTTGAAGACTCTAAATAGTACTAATGATGAAGGTGAAAATAGGCAACATGTGGTTTATCCTTAATTCACTGATGCTGGACAGTTTGGTTTTGTGCACCTGGAGATAGGAATGGAGTTTCCTAATTTGAATGCTTTTAAGAATGCTGTTAAGGACTATACTATATACCATGGGAAACAAATTAAGTGGCTAAAGAATGATAAGATTAGCATTGAGATATCTGCAAATGATGAATTTAATAAAGAGAAAGAACTAGTAAGTCTTGGGTTATCATGTTATTGATACGAAGTATTTACTGACTTTGTCGATAAATAATTTTTGCCAAAAAAATCTAGGTGACCATTTTTAGTGGGGTCATTAGACACTCTTTTTAATAAATTTTGTTAGAATATGAATTTATAAATTTAATAATTAAATCAAGAGATATCATCTGAATCGTCATTCTTATTAACTTTTTTTATAAATTGAATAATTATATAATATAATTATTTTATAATCAAAATTTACTTACATTTTAATATATATATATATATATGTGTGTGTGTGTGTGTGTGTGTGTGTGTGTGTGTATTGTGTGTGTGTGTGTGTGTTTGTGTGTGTATTATACATTATAATAAATTTAAATGATGAAGTATTAAATAAACTTTAAATTATATAAAATTTTATACATTTAATTCATTTATTAAAAACTCTTAGACTAATGATTAAATTTATAAAATTTAATGTCTAAATAAATTGTTAAGTGACGTGAGATAAAATTTACTCTTAAAACAACCCTTCTCTTTAATAAAATAGAACTACTCATTCACCAAGGGGGAAAAAAAAACCACTCCTCATTTCAAGAATATTGGACCACTAGACAAAATTTAGTATGATTCTTGTTCATTCTACTGCATTGTTTTGTTTAGAATAGGCAATTGTCCTTTTCCATATTATTATTATACTCTTTCATAATCTATTTATAGGGTTGACCCAAAAATAAAGCTACTAAAGCTCAAACTTTAGGCCCACCAACAAAAAAATTATTTGCTATTAGTTTTTATAAAGCAAAAAAGCCACATATATTAGCAAGAAGACCTAATATATAACTCTCTCATTTAAAGTAAAAAAGATTATTTTAAAGTTTACTTTAGGCCTCACTCAACATTGGCTTGGCCCTGTCTATTTATAATTAAATATTAGATATTTAACTCAATAGGGTCGGCCTAGTGGTGGGGGTTAGAGTAGTATGCATAAAGTATTAGGTTTTAACCTTAGTGCAACCCTTATACACTAAAAAAAATACTAGATATTTGAATGGAAGTTGGATTTCAAATGTATTTTGAAGACTATAACGTGATAAAAATAACAGAACCATGCTTGATGACTCTTTCAAGACTAAAATTTAACTTTAAAATCCGTGATGTGTCGACAATAATTTTCTTTTTTTCCAAAAGTTTCCCTTTCATGAAAAAGACATATATTTCAGTTAAGGAAAACCATTGGAATGGGGTTGCTTAATAAGCAATCAATAATTAATGCTACTTGCCAAGAGCTTCACAATCCATGATTAAATTAAATCATAGTAATTTGTTAGGTATAGATTTATACAAGAAAGACGCTAAAGACCAAGTGATTGTCAGCAAGTGCCTATATGGCGACCATTTTTATGCTTTGGCCATGTGATTTGTACATTTCGATACAAAGAAAAGTTGAAGAATAAAATATAATAACTAAGATCTTCAAAGAGATTATCACAATAATTGAGGTTTTCTTCTATATGAAAATATAAATTACAAAAAAAAATGCCATAAAAAGGATAGCATGGGCAATTACAGTTACACACATGCCTACAAAACTGTGAGAAGTTGTGGCAGTCTTATCCCTACAATCCTTGATTAGGTTATATCATGAGCCAAGGGAACTAGGTCAAAGCAGTTAAAGGGTCAATTTTCACCCTCCAGATTGGACTCCTCATGGTTCTTACTCATCCCTAAGCAATCTTACTAATCCATAAACAAAAATGTTTTTCTTTTTATTGTATATTGATTACTTGGCAAGTGAAAGTACGATCAAGCAATTAGCAAGAATCAATTGCTTCAACCTAAAAATTTTAAATTTTTATATTTATTATTAATGATTAATTTATAAGCAATAAGCACTAGTACAAACAGTTGCTAAATAATTGATATAGTAAAGTTTTTTTTAGATCGGTTTCACTCAAAACTAATTTAGAAAGTCATTTTTAGATCGATTATTTAACAACTAATACAGAATCTTAATGTCATTTGTAACTTTTGAAATTCTTGATTGATTCTACTACAATCGATGTAAAAAAATATTTTCAAAATTGGTTCTTAATTAGTACAATGATGTTGTCACCAAGGGATGCTTTTATTATTTCACTAGGCTTAGGTCCACGTGCATCGTTGGTTAAACAAGGCAGCTCGCAGACTACAACCTATATATCTAGGTCTAGCGAAAGCAATGATTATTGAGAAATAGACAATGACAAATGGTGAAGGACAATGATGGCAAGAGATGAGGGGTTTGAGAGTTGAAACCTTAATGACATTTATGACAAAAAGATAGCGACAAACACTAACATTGTAGCAAGAAACATCATTGTAGAGAATGTCATTGTCATCCAAAGTTACATGTTATTTAAAGGTAAGTACGGGTATTACCTGTATTAGAAACTTTGATATACACTTCATGATAATGTTTATCAATCTTAAAGAGAAGAGAGAAAGGAAGATGATGAAAGTTTTGTGATTTCTTTCTTTGTTTGTACATTCTTATAATGGTTTGAGGAAAGAAAAAAAGGCTTGTAAAGGGACACATTTGTAAACATTTCTTTTTCCTCATCCTAATGAGATTTTTTTTGGCTTATTGGTGGGAGAAAAAAATTAGAAATGAGATATTATGTTCTCTTATATGAACTAAACAAGAAAAAACTAATTTTTTGCTTCTTTCTCCTTTTCTTTATTTTTTTTTCTCTCTATTTCTCTTGAAACAAATGATGACTTACTCTTCTTACATGTCAAACATGTTGTTGTTTTTTTATCATTAAAAATCATGTTTTTTCTTTCCTTTTTTTGTAATTTTTATATGGTACTCTTAATTCATTCTCCTATTTCTTCTCTTTTAATAAGTACAAAATAAAATCTAACTTGCTATTTACCTAATTATCAAATTTTGCATAATTCATTTAAATAAATCAAGCATATTTATAATTTAAATTTTTCTTAACTAGCTCTGATTTATAATTTTCATATTGTACTTAGATTTAAAATTAGTACACTTAAAATGTATGAAATACATGTTAGTTTGAAATTACATTTACAATTTTAATTTGATTTCAATGCATTTACGTGTCATTATGTTGAATATATTTTGAATATGCTTCAACATAGTTTTAATTCTTATAAATAATTAAATCTAGTTAAATTTAATTTTAATCCTTCAAATCAATCATTTTGACTTAGTATGTAATGTGACATGTCTAGATAGATTCATATCATGTCATCTATAAGTTGTAATAGAGTTTTTTTTAAAAAAAAAAACAAAATTTATGAAGATTAAAATCAATAAAAAATTTGAAGAACTAAAACTAAATCTAGTCATGTATAAAGGAACTAACACCATGTTTGGATAGGGATTGAAATAGGGAGAAAAGAAATAGAAAGGAGACAAATAAAGAGGATAGAAATTGAGATGATTTTAAAGTGAAATTTAAAGTTGTTTGAATTCATAAAATTATTAAGGAATGAAATGATATATTTTTTTATATTTGTTTGGTTCATTGAAAAGTAAAAAGAAAGAAATAAGAAAAGATATAAAAAGACAATTTTACCCTCTAATTAATATTATTGGTATCTAGTTTCAATAAATTATTATATTAAGTAATTTTAATTATTATATTAATTTTTTAATAATAATATGCTAAATTTTATATTAATTTTAAATTACTTAAATGTTAACATGGGTCCAACGTAACTAAAAATTATGGAACTCAATTCTTGTCCACAGATTATAGTGACTAAGAAATGTTAAAAGATAAAAAAAAAAAATGCTTCATTTCACGCAAAGGTTTCCAGTAATAAAAAATGAGAAGGGTATAGATGAAAATGTTACTTTAGAAGAATAAATTCACTCCATTTCACAGCATAACAAGAGGGAAATCTTTTTCTATGGGTCCTACATAAATTTAAGCAATTTCTCTTTTCATTTGATTCCTTCTAAATAAAAGAAATAATTCATCTCATCCCTCATTTCACTTCCTTTTATTTCCTTCCTTCCTAAATCATTGCATCCGAACAAACTGTAAAAATGCATTTTTACCCTTTGAACAATTATTTTAAACTTCTATTTTATATATTTTGATAAAATCATTTTTTATATTTAATGAATTCAAAACAATTCTTGTAAAAATCAAGTAATTTAAATTGAATTGAAATAAATTGAAATTATATTTTTTAATGAAATAGATAGATGGATATTATAAAAAAAACGTTAATTAAATGAATTGACTAATTTATTTTCTTAAAATTGATTCAATTTATGATGAATGTCAAACCAACAAATTTTAATTTCTAATCTTTTGTTTAAGAAAAGATTTTAGTAAAACAGTAAGGTTAAATCCATAGGGATTGATATAAAGATTTGCTTCTTTTATTAAATTAAAACAATAATAAAATAAAAAGGGAGGTCAAATAAGCAATTGAATTGAAAAGAAAACAATGATTAAAATAATAAGAAAAACAAAAAGATTATTGAAAGGTTTAAATATGTTTTAGTCCCTTTAATTTGGGATAAGTTTGTTTTTAGTCTTTCCAAATTTAAAATTAATTTTTTTAGTCTCTATAATTTGAAAAAAAAGATATTTTAGTCTTTCTGCCCAAAGGCTGTTAGTGAATCTGTCACATAGAATCTACCTACTACTAAATTTGTTACACAAAACTACCTACTAGTGTTCCTGTTAATGAAAATATTATATCAAACTTAGCTAATACGGCACAACTAACTCAATTTACCTCCGTCAATGATGCTACAGGTGGTCTTAAGATACTAAAATAGACTTTTTTCAAATTATAGGGACTAAAAAGATTAATTTTAAATCTAGAAAACAAAAAACAAACTTACCCCAAATTTGAGTGACTAAAATCATACTTAAGCCTTATTGAAATTCAATAATTTAAAGACTTTAGCCTAAGATATAATATTCGTTTTAGTTTTCTAAGGTAATCATTGATAAATTCATAATTGATGAATTTATGTGCAAAATTTTGATAGGAAAAATAAGAGAAAAAGCAAAATAAAAATTGAAACATTAGAAAAATAAATAGAAATTAGTATAATTTGTGTTTTGCACCTTAATCTTTATAAATGTTGAATTTTAATTAGTTTTGCTAATTTTTGCATTAAAATAACAATAAAAGTATTCGTTTTGGAATCAAGGATTTAAATGAAATCGAGATAATTATCATGTTTTGAATTTTACTCATGGAGGAAAACAAGTTTTCGAAGTCAACTTTTATGATACTTAGCTCTTAAGAGGCAAAACAGGAAAAGAAATAGAAGTTTTAGTGTTCTAGCGTCAAAAAGATTGTCTTACTGTTAAAAATGTTGTTCTAGCATTAAAACACTAGAAACGCCAAACGTTGTTAGTGCGCTAAAGGTGTGGTCAGATGTTGCTCCAACATTTAAAATGCCCCAAGGTGTGGTCAGATGTTGCATGGGAAATGTTGGCAACAACATTAACAACTATTTAAAGCATGAAAATGAATGAATAAGGCATTGGAGTTTTTTTTTTGAGAGACTAGGTCCTAATCTTCACCTTTGTTTTTCTTCATGTTTTTTTTATTTTCCTTAGTTAGGGGTAGATGAACCTCATGCGTATAGTTTGTAATTGAATCCTTTTTCATTTAATGCCAATTTTATTCATGAGATTGAGAGATCTTTGTTCTTAATGCTTTCAATTAACTGACCATTGATGGAATGATTTTAAGTTATAAGCATAATGAGGAATCTTATGTATGTGGTTGGATTTGGGATTTATTGCATTGTATTGAGATAAATTTAGGGATAGAACTTCTTGATACATGTGTTCTCTTGGATTTTTTAACTTAATGCTTGAGTTAAGTCATATATGTCTAAGGAATTAGGGCAATAGGGTTAATTTAAAGGGGCTATATGCCAAGGAATTGGACTTAGTCTATTTTTGTTAATCTAAACTTCAATGCTTGTAAATGAATTTGTATATAGATTGGGTGAGATTATTGAAGGATAACCATGGAGAGATTCAAAACCTAACCATTTGTATTTTTCATTTTTCATACTAAAAGTTGAAAACCCATAAACAACTAGTTTTTAATAGTTAATTAGCATTTCCCATCTTCATTTTACTTTCCCATCATTCCTATACTATAGATTGTTTTTACACTCTCTGTAAAAATAACTGCATATAAGTGCTAATTATTTCTTTGTTACCGTTAGCATATTAATTTCTTTGTTACCATTGGCATATTAATTGCTTTAATTAGCCATTCATTCATACCCATCAGTTTTGTTTTTGTGTTAAAACTTACTTAAAATTTTTCCAACGGTCTGATTTCTTATGCACTATATAAAGGAGTAGCAACAAGAGTCTTGACACGAAGAGAGCAATTCTTTACTTTTCAACCTTTCTCTCTTTCTTTCTTTTGCTTTGTATTCTTCTGGACATTGTTTGTGAGGCTCCAACGTGTTTTGGCCTCGAGTGCACGGGTTCAAGCACGTTGCTGTGTAAATCTTTTGGAGCAAACCAGATTTTGGGTTATATCAGATGTCCATCGGAATTTGCTTTCAAGACAGCGACTATTACCACGACACGATATTCCTTTCCTTCTTTTTATTTTTTAACAATAATTCTAACACTCTCAACCCATTTTGTTTTTCCAAATAGTATTGTTATTAATAGTAATTAGTACTTGGCCACAATCCCTATGGGATCAATGTTCGTACTTACTAGATTAGTACTTATTTGACCAATATACTTGCTACGCTTAAATTGCATATATTTTATATATCAAATTTACGAGCACACCGGTGGTTTAACAATCATCAATTCAAAAATGAAGAAGAAAAGAAGAATATGAAGAATTTTTTTTTCTTATGTTAAAATTTTGTTTTGTTGATTTTGTCTTACCTCGAACAATTCCAAAACACCATCTCAATGTGAACAAGTTTATTTTCAATTTTATCTCATTTTATTTGATCAATTTCATCTATATCTTTTATCGCGTTTATTTTGCATATCTTGGTTATATAGCATTTGCTTCGGTAATCTATTTTAAATGCTTTGCTATTCAAACTATCATCCTCATGAATGCTCAAATATAATGATGATAGCGTTGAAAAATTTTGTGAAAGTATGAATATTTTTGTATCCTATATGATTATTCTGATATTATGATTTTCGTCTTTGAAAATGATTTATCAAACTAAAATGATCTACTTTGTTTTTAATCTGAATTATTTTCATGATGCCTTACCATATCTATTTTGTAAAATTTTCTCTTTTAGCTCCGATACAATCAGCTCTTTGAAAAAGAAGCTATATTTCATACTAAAAGCTTTGATATTTATGGAAAAGTAAGGCTACATTTCTGAAGGGTCATTAATAGATATAAGCTGCTTTTTAAATCCTTAGGCTTCGTTTGTTCATGCTTAGAGTTATGATATGAACACTACTATCTTATCATAAGAGTGCAATTTACATTTTGTCTAAATTTCAAATCCTGTTTTACACGGGAGGAACTTCTTATATTTCATCTTATAATTGTTTGTCATTATAAAGTAGAAAAAGATTGTCAGATTTAAGACAATTCAACCCTTAATTTTAATTAAAATAAACAAGACATAAAATTGTTATATTGTGATAAAGTTTAATAATCTCTTTATACTCCAAATCGTCCTAATAATTAGTCTCGAGCAGAAGCAATTTGGTCATCTTAGCTAGTTTTGTTTGTTAACACTATTCTTTTCATGTAAAAAATTGGTCATACCGCACTAAATACATTAATTTCTAATAAGTGAAACTTTTCTTTTAAATTGTTCATAGCTTAATCATTTTTCAAAAGTTAGTGCACACTTTATAATATGCAAATAAATTTAATATTTAAATTTTAAAAACTTTTTTACAATGAAATTTTATTCTAAGGAAACAGAGACTTATTCATCGGCAAACCGTGAAACTCTAAGTGCATAAAAGAATGTTATAATTGGTACTTTAATGCAGAAAGTTGAGACCAATGATACAAAAGGTGGATAAAATTATATTTTAGTCGATATGGCGTTGAATACTTTTTATCTTTGAGTAAAAGAAAGTGATGATCAATCAATGATCAACATTTGTCATTATTGAAATTAAGAAATAATTATTAGAAAGTTGTTCTAATAGACTAATGCAAACTGTCGTTTAATTTATTCTCTTTCAAAGCAGTCTCGTATCTTATTTAAAATTTTCAGAGATTATCATATAAGTGATCAAGTGCTAATAGGATGACAACGACAAACACAAATATAGTTCATGATGCGAGACAGGTAAAACATTGTTTAGTGAAAAATGAAAGGTATTTTTCTCTGTTGAAATCAAAATCCCATATAAATGTATGAATAAAATATAAAATTAATTTATAATTATGATCATTAATCATTTTAATTATTAAAATTACAAAAAAATTATTACTTAAATTAATTATTATTATCATATAAGTTATTGACATTAGAACTTGTGAATTAATTTATTCTCTTTCAAAGCAGTCTCGTATCTTATTTAAAATTTTCAGAGATTATCATAAAAGTGATCAAGTGCTAATAGGATGACAACGACAAACACAAATATAGTTCATGATGCGAGACAGGTAAAACATTGTTTAGTGAAAAATGAAAGGTACTTTTCTCTGTTGAAATCAAAATCCCATATAAATGTATGAATAAAATATAAAATTAATTTATAATTATGATCATTAATCATTTTAATTATTAAAATTACAAAAAAATTATTACTTAAATTAATTATTATTATCATATAAGTTATTGACATTAGAACTTGTGAATTTAATGCTTAATTATTATAATTATCAATTAATTTGATTTTTAATTTCAGTAGGATTTGGTTTTTTTAATATTTATTAAATTTAGCGATTAAGAGTCCGTTTGTTATAATTTTTTTCGTAAAAGATCACTTCTTTTTAAAAAATAATAACTTTTTTTTTTAGTTTTCCATGCATTTGTTTCAACTTTCCAAAATAATCAAAAAATGAAAAAATTAAAATCTAATTAAAATCAGAAGCTATTTTAAATAGCTCTCATAAAATTAACAGTTTCTTTAAAAAAAAGAGTTATTTTATGATCCCTCTATATATATAAACGTGTAAAATTATCTGCTTTTTCAGGCTTCCACTCTCCCCACTCTTCCTTACATTCACTCTCATTTGAATACTCTCTTTTTATGTGAACTTCACTCTCCTAACATGCATTTGGTATATTATATAAATTTTAATTATAATATAATTTATATATTTAGAAATATTTATTTATTATAAATTTTAATTATATAAAATAAACATTTATTATGTGCAATGTACAGGCTAAAATACTAGTTATAAACAAACATAAATTAGCTACTACTTTTTCTAAAATCACTAAAAAAATAATTACTAAATTATTTTACGTTAAAGTATTTTTTTTAATTTGTAACAAACTGATCCTAAATTGATTGACATAGTAATATTAAAAAAAAATGAGTAGTATAATTTAAAGTTCAAATTAATTGATGATTATCATTGAGCGCATGTATTAACTGGCACAAGGTTGTTCTAGTTTAATAAGTAGTCTCGAGTTTGAGTTTTGAATATATAGTTGGGTTAAATATTTGAAGAGAGAATTTTGTCACCTATAGAGGGTTAAGATTTAATATTATGTGACTACTTAAAAAGTCATGTAATTTTTTAAAAAGTTCACATGACTTTCTATGGTTTAATCTTGATTATTTATGGCAAGATTTAATAGTTAATATTCATTTCTCTCAATCTTACATAAAAAAAGTCTTCTCACTTGATATGTTCCGTGTGTGTGTGTATATATATATATATATATATATATATATATAGGGTCAGGATCTGTTGACACCAGGTGTCAAAGTTAATTAAATTACACCTTCAATAACTTTTTGTAGAATGTAAATTTAACCAATCCAACAGTTGAATTTGATGTTCTCATTAATTAGATTAAGTATACAAAATTTCTTATAATTCCAAAATTATTTAATAGTTTATCACATCACTTTATTTTAACGTATAATATAATATTAAAATATACGTAAATATTCAATGTTAGATAACACATCTAACAAAGTCCAAATAATGTTAAATTTCATATACATGTTCATGAAGATAATATCACATAATTCAGTAGTTGGATTAGTTAAACTTGCATTCTACAAAAAGTGATTGAATGTGTAATTTGACTAACTTTAACACCTGATGTTAACAGATCCTGACCCATACATATATATGCACGCACACACAATTGATGATTATCTAACTTAGAAATTAAATTTATCACACCATTTCATCACTGTTTTTTTTTTTTCCTCCTCTCAAGGGTATTTACTGTATCTTTTTTTTTTTTAAAGAGAGAGAGTATTTACTGTATCTCAAGTAGTACGAAAAAATATTTTTCTTTTCTAACTAGGACCGTGAATATAATTGTTTTTCGATTGGACATTCGAAAGCGTTATACATTTCTTAATTTGCACCATCTTAAGTTAGTTATTTATCACTTTGGTTTAATCGTATTTTTAACCTTTTTTTTTTTTTAATTTTGTAAATTTTGTTCTCTAATTTGTTTGTGAATTTGATTCCTATTATTTTAATTGTATAATTTTAGTCTATCTATTAATCTAATATTTAATGAATTGAAAATACTGACGTCACATTCTAATATATTACCACATCAACATTTTCGTAAAATCGTAGATTTTAAATTTATGGATGGATCAAAATTAGATAGTTAAAATAATAGAGATCAAAATTTTAAAAAAAGACAAAATTAGCAAAATTAAAAAAAATAAAGGTTAAGTCTATAACATTTTAGAGATTGTTGAATTTTTAATTTCTAATAGATTACATAAAGATGCGCATCCAGGGACAGAGGCAGAATTAGATATTAAGTGGGCCATTTATAACAATTAAAATTTATCTAACAAATATATAACTATTAATTTTATTTATAATTATGTGTTTTCTAAAACAATTTAAGAATATATAACAAAAAATATATTTACAAAAGACAAATAAAATAATTTTAAAAAAAACTATATTACAAATGTTATTTCACATGCCACCAAGATTTGTTTTTCGATATATGGTTTGTCTAGTTTGTTTTCCCGTTTATACAATAGAGTGTCTACATTGTGTACTTAAGGTTAGAAACATGTTTAAACTTGACAAACAATTCCAATAAAAACAAAGATGAGAGAAGAAAAAAATAAAACACAACAATATATATATATATATATATATATATATATATATATATATATATATATATATATTTTTCTTATATGGGACAGGATCCATTGACACTAGGTATAAGAGTTAGTCAAATTACACCTTCAATAACTTTTTGTATAATGTCAATTTAACCAATCCAATCATTAAATTTGATGTTCTTATTAATTAGATTAAATATACAAAATTTCATACAATTCTAAAATTATTTAATAGTTCATTAAATCACTTTATTTTAACGTACAATATAATATTAAAATATATGTAAATATTCAATATTAGATAACATATTTATAAAAGTCCAAATGATGTGAAATTTGATATACACAATCATAAAAATAATATCATCAAATTTAACAATTGGATTAGTTAAATTTGTATTATACAAAAGTTATTGAAGGTGTAATTTGTCTAACTCTTACACCTGGTGTCAACGAATCCTGCGCCTATATATATTGAAGGATCCGTTGACATTAGGTGTCAAAATTAGTCAAATTATACTTTTAATAACTTTTTGTATAATACAAATTTAACCAATCCAACCGTTGAATTATGTGATATTATCTTCATGATCATGTATATCAAATTTCACTTAATTTGAACTTTTCTAAATATATCATCTAATATTGAATATTTACATATTTTTAATTTTTTATTATATGTTAAAATAAAGTGATGCAATGAACTACTAAATAATTTTGAAATTGTGTGAAATTTTGTATACTTAATCTAATGAATAAGAATATCAAATTCAACGATTGGATCGGTTAAATTTACATTTTACAAAAAGTTATTGAAAGTGTAATTTGATTAACTTTGACACCTGGTGTCAACGGATCTTAACCTATATATATATATATAGAGGGATCAAATGATAGCGATGTAACTTACACCAACTATTACACTATTTAATAACTTTAAATTGGATAATTTTATCTCAAAACCCACCGTTGGATTGAAAGTTCCTTTAACATAGACTAACTTTGCATTCTATAAAAAATTATTGAAGGTGTAATTTGATTAACTTTGACACCTGGTGTCAACGGATCCTGATCTTATATATGTATATTTTAACGTACAATATGATATTAAAATATACGTAAATATTTAATGTTGGATGACATATCTAGAAATTTCCAAATGATGTTAAATTTGTTTTACATGATCATGAATATAATATCATATAATTCAACGGTTAGATTAATTAAATTTGCATTCTACGAAAAGTTATTAAATATGTAATTTGACTAATTTTGACACCTGGTATCAACGAATCCTAACCCACATTTATATACATATACGGTCAGGATCCGTTGACACTAAGTGTCAAAGTTAGTCAAATTACACCTTCAATAACTTTTTGTAAAATACAAATTTAATCAATCTAACCGTTAAATTTGATGTTCTTATTAATTAGATTAAGAATATAAAATTTCATATAATTTTAAAATTATTTAGTAGTTCATCGCATTACTTTATTTTAACATACAATATGATATTAAAATATATGTAAATACTCAATGTCAAATAAGATATCTAAAAAAGTCCAAAGTATGTGAAATTTGATATACATGATCATGAAGATAATATCACACAATTCAACAGTTGGATTGGTTAAATTTGGATTTTACAAAAAGTTATTAAATGTGTAATTTGATTAACTTTGACACCTGGTGTCAACGAATCCTGACACACACACACACACACACACACACACACACACACACACACACACACACACACACACACACACACACACACACACACACACACACACACACACACACACACACACATATATATATCATGTTACTCAAGGAGTAACTCTTAGACTCTTGATAGAATTACTCTACTCAATAACTCTTGCTATATATTAAGTTACAACAATGCAACCATTGAGTTAAAAGATTTTATTGAGAAGATCAAGTCTATGAATTTTTATAAAGTTTGAAAAATATTTGATACTTTATTAAAAAAAATCAAATTAACGTATAATATACTTTTTTAAATTATAAGTAAGTATTGGTTATAAGATTAACTAGTTACAAATGTCCGATTTACCTAAAATTTGATATGCATGATCGTTGACATAATATCAAAATATTCAACGGTTGGATCATTAAAATTTAATATGTATCAATAGTTATTGAGTGGAATAACTCTACCAAAAGTTACTCTTTGAGTAACTTGATACCCATATATATATATATATATATATATATATATATATATATATATATATATATATATATATATATATATATGGGTTAAGATCCGTTGACGCCAAGTGTCAAAGTTAGTCAAATTACACCTTCAATAACTTTTTGTAGAATACAAATTTAATCGATCCAACCGTTGAATTTGATGTTCTTATTCATTAGATTAAATATACAAAATTTCACACAATTCCAAAATTATTTAATAGTTCATTGCGTCACTTTATTTTAATGTATACTAAAAAATTAAAATATATGTAAATATTCAATGTTAGATGACATATCTAGAAAAGTCCAAATTATGTAAAATTTGATATAGATGATCACGAAGATAATATCATATAATTCAACGGTTAGATTTGTTAAATTTGCATTCTACAAAAAGTTATTGAAAATGTAATTTGACTAACTTTGACACCTAGTGTCAACGGATCCTGACCCTATATATATATAAGGAAGATCAAATGACACCGGTGTAACTTAAACCAACTATTACTCCATTCAATAACTTGATATAGAATGTGGTTTTTACCAATCCAACCGTTGAATTATAATTTCATATTACCAAGATTGTTCGAATCAAATTTTGTCAAAATTGAATAACCCTACGAAGGTAATCAAATGACTTATGTTTTACTATATTTTGAAAAATATATATTACATCCATTTTGATTTATATGAAAAAGGTATCAAATAATTTTGGATTAATATAAAATTTTTGTATATATGATCTATGTTAAAGGAACTTTCAATCCAACGGTGGGTTTTGAGAAAAAAATTATCCAATTAAAAGTAATTAAATGGTGTAATAGTTTATGTAAGTTACATCAGTGTCATTTGATCCCTTCCCTATATATATGTGTGTGTGTAGGATCAGGATTCGTTGACACCAAGTGTCAAAGTTAGTCAAATTACACCTTTAATAACTTTTTGTAGAATGCAAATTTAATCAATCCAATCATTAAACTTGATGTTCTTATTAATTAGATTAAGTATACAAAAATTCATACAATTCCAAAATCATTTAATAGTTCATCACATTACTTTAATTTAACGTACAATATGATATTAAAACATATGTAAATATTCAATCTTAGATAGCATATCTAACAAAGTCCAAATGATGTGAAATTTGATATACATGTTCATAAAGATAATATCACATTAGTCAACGGTTGGATTGGTTAAATTTGCATTTTACAAAAAGTTATTGAATGTGTAATTTGACTAAATTTGACATGTGGTGTCAACGGATCCTGACCCATATATGTATGTATGAAAAATAGTGATAGTAAGATAGAATAGTTGCTAGTTTGTCTCAAAATTCAAATTGTTAATCTCTTATATATAATGTTCATAAGTTTGTTTGATTGACAAAGGTTAATAAATAGCTTTTATTTCTTAGATCAATTATAATTAAATCAATATAAAGAGAAGACTAATAATATCATTTAATTGCAAATGCAATCATATATAATAGTGGATTATAAAAAGAAAAGCTATTAAAAAAGAAAATAAATGATAATCAAATATTTTTTAAAAAATATATAAAAAATTAACATCTCCACTATAAGGACTGTAAAAAGAAAGATAAAATATTTGTCTAAAAAGAAAAAATTATTTTTTTATCTTTACAATAAGATTATAAAAACATAATTGATTATTTTATCAAAAAATAAAAAAAATGACATTTAAAAATTATTATTTCTACAATCAAACTTCAATAAAAATAATTGTCTAATTTTAAAATAATATACACATTAAAAATATAAAACTAGAAAAGGTTCCCAAGCACACATGTAGGTCCATCCCTGTGAGCAGGGTCAGCAGGAAAAACCATCTTTCAAACTGCTCTTGTTTTGACGTGCATATATATAAAAAGAATTCAAATGACAATTTTTTTATATTGTGTATAGAATGGCTCGCTTATTGTTGACAGTTGGATCTAGACATCTTGCTTGTGTCCATATTTTTTAAAAGCTTTGATTAGAATAATTTTATAAATATTAATTCATTATATATGTATAGGCGAGTAAAGGTGTTTGTGGTTTGGATTGAATTAGTTTTGAGATAAAAAAACCATCCGATCCAATCCCTTTGATTTTATCACTCAATCATTTATTTGGTTTGGATTTTTATTTTTTTTGTAAATCCAATCCAATTTAAATTGGTTGGCATTGGATTGGTTTTCGGTTTTTTAAAGAGCCTAGAAAAATTAAAGTTAATAATAAAAGTTAAACAAAAAATCTTTGGTGCAAACTGCAAAGATTTGGTGTAGCAGTGTAGTGTTGTTGTTATATTCATTAGAATCAACAAAAAATCCTTTCACGCCTGCTTTCAAGTTTCAACCTTTAACCTATGTTCATCTTCCTTGTTAATTTAGAGCAAAAAATCACTAATCAACCTATCTATATTGACGTGAAGACTAACTATTAATCTATTACATTGAAGATATTATAAGGAGCCAAAACAACCACAGAAACCAAGTCTGCAATTGACGTGAATTAGGTGCCCCTTTGTAAGCTTATTGCAATTTGCGTGTACTATAACATGTATGCTTAATTTCATTTGGTCAAAACTATATTAAGGCTATAACATTAAACCACCACCCCCCCCTCCCTCAAAAAAACACCGAACCTATTGAAGGCCCCCCACCCCCTAACTACACTGTTAGTGCGAATTGCTAAGCTACTGCCTAGTACTGGTACATAAATGGATACTATTGGCTAGTACTAGTGTGTAAACGAACATAAGCCAAAAGCTCAAAACAATAAAATAAACAAACCCAAAAATCATGAATATTTGAATACATGGTACATAAACACAATGCCATGCATCGAATACATAGTTTAGAAATATTCATTAAGGGTGGAATAAGAAGACCAACCTATCAGTATGCGTAGCAATGTCATTTCAGTCTTAATAATATATAATATCTCGGTTTGGTTTGAATTGGATCAATTCTCACAGGCAAAAACGAAATCCAATCCAATCCAATCAATTTTTTTGGTTTTTTACGGTTTGCAGTTTGTTCAGTTATCAGTTATTTGAATCAGTTGTTGCAGTTGGTATCAATTTGGATAGGATGATGAACACCTTTATAGGCAATTAATACAACCCTCCTGTCTTCCACCTCACGTAATTCAATTGTTTTTTAAGCTTTTATATGTGTATGTGTGTGTGTGTGTGTGTGTGTGTATCACAGGCAATTTATATCGATATGTACATATATATCGATATATACATGTACATATCGATATGTACATGTATACATATCTATATGTATACATATATATAATGGTCTCTAGACCTATTTAACAAACATGTTAATCTGTGTCTTACCCTTAGGGTTAGTTTTCTGATGATTCTTTCAAATCTCAAACCCTTCGAAGGCCTTTGTAATAGACTTATCGAATACCACATTGCAATTAGGCAAAGCATAAATTCTTTATTAGTTTTCTTCTTTCAAAGGAGGAAGTTAGCTCAAGAATCCACATCTTTGAGATATATATCTCTCACTTCTTTCTCGAACTCCCTTTAAGCTTGATCCATATCATCTTCAATGAAAGGGAATTTTTGAAGGCTACATGACTCTTCACAAATAGAAGCATCAACCATTAAGATTGGAACAAGTTTTGTGTAGTTTGCATGAACTTAGAACAGACTAGTATCCATTTTCATTTAAGCTTTATCTTCAAACTTTCACTTCCCTTCTTGGATTGCCTTTTGAATTAAATCCTTGAAACAAATAGGATTATTAGTCCAATGACCATAAATATTATGATATTTACAATTTCCTTTGTTTGAAAGAATGGATTTTACAATTATCACTCAAAATAGTTTATTTATCTTTCACTAGAATATCAAATATTCTATTTGCCTCAGTCACATCAAACCCATAACTCATTCAAAAACTTATTTTTCTATTCGATAGGTTTTAAGGATTGATAAAAATATGGAGGATTAGGTTTCAAGTCTACCAAGTTAACATCAATTCCTTCATATTCAATATCTATCTTTTGGTCAGAATTAATTTCATCTATATGATTATTAAAAACTTCCACATAAACTACTTTGTCTTCTTGAACAACTTTATCAAATCTTCCATTTTTTTTCTTTTTCAAAATGTAGTTGTTTGATTCTTTTAACTTTATCAACCAATTATGTCATATTTATCATCTATTAGTTTATTAACTTCTTTTGAATCAAGTAGTAAGTAGTGCTAAACCCACAGTAGCCATTTGAACCAGTTCATGTATGTTATGGTATTTAAGTATAACATTTAGACTTCATTTGTTTAGATTTATTCAAAGAGTCATTAATAGATTCATTGTTGAATCATTTGATGTTGATTAAATCTACTAGGCTCAATTTAGTTTCTCTTCTTAAGAATTGGTCATGGAAATTTCCTTTCAATTAAGCCCAATTAAAGATCAAATTTGGGGCTAGCTTGGTAAACCAAGTAAATGCATTATTGGTTAGTGAACTCGAAAAGTATTTCATTTGCAAATACTCATTATTAACCAAGTCATCACATTTGATCAAATATCATATGTTCCATAATTGGTTTCCCTATTTCCCTTGAAAATTTTGAAAACTTGGGTATTTTCAATGCTCTTGGTAATTTAGTCTACAATATAAAATCAAGGAATACATAAATAAAATAAGGTTGGTTAAAATACCCAATTTCAAATCTATGTCTGTTGAGTGCTTGCTCAACAATATTGGTTATGTTTTGATTTCAAAAATTATGCACATTATACGTGTTTTATGTATTGTGCATGTTATGCCCCCAAGGTTATTTAGATTATTTTGTCAAATACTATTTAACACTTGGTCAACATTTTGATTTTGATTAATTAATACAAGGTTCATTAAGATTTTGAACAACTAGTTGTTGAACTTAAGGATTAGACTATATTCAACATTCTATACTACTGGTTGTACCATTCGTGGTTGAACTTGTGGTAGTGGTGGAGGTGTTCCAAAGGCATTTGCTATATAAGCCATTCACCTTGCCAATTCTTGGTAACTTGTATTAATGTTATGACCAAATGGTTCAATACAATGGTGATTTACTGAGTCAACATATTCACCATTTCATAATTACTTTCATCCATTTGTTGTTAAATGGAATGGAGAGTATGATTGGTAAAATTAGTAGAGGGAACACCAATTTTTCTTGAAGAACTTTCTTCGTTATTTTTAACTCTCATTACACTTAACTGAGTTGGTCTAAATGCATACCCTTATCCACAAGGATTAGGTCTAGTATGAGAAGACACAGTTAATACATTTATAGGAGGAATCATTTGATAATTATGAAGCATTGTCAAAATTAAACTTAAAGATCTAAACCCAAGCATACCTTAAGGCATAGTGCTTATAGGGGTGCTAAAATTCAACTCTAAGGTTAAAAAGGCTGTTGTCAGCATTAAATTCACAACAAGTTGTGAACTTATAATGGGTTGTGTTGATGCATATGTAGTACTAACATTTTCAATATTAGAGGTTGAAACCACATTCGCCATAGCAGTTATTGGCATGGGATTGACATTATTGGCATTTCTTGAATTAGAGGAAGGATTTCTAGGAGGATTGTTCCCTTGATTCAAACTGTTTTTGGTGTTAACTTGAGAATTACTGCTAGTCATGATAATTACCTTACCACTTCTTAATCCTATGCATTATCTTCAAGATTGGCTTTCACAACATATGGCGACTTTGGTCTTACTAGACGTGCCAATTTATAAATGGTGGAAATTTGCTTTGAGTCTTTTGTTCTTTATTTTGAATATTTTGGTCAAATCGATGACTTTCCACAATGATTATAACAACAAATTTATTTTATTTGTGAGACACTTAGAATCAAGAGTAAATTACACTTGTACTCCCTCATTTTTTTTCAAAAATACATCCAATACCCCCTATTTTGGTGCACTACAATAAACCCCCTAAAAGTGTGTGAAATGTAACACTAACCCCCCTGACCATTGGATACTGTCCAAAAAGTTTACAAAAAGTGAGCATGTGCTGCTCACATGACCTTTAATAAATTTTTCTTCCAAAAACACACCCACCTTCATCCTTTAAACTTCACGGTCAAGGTCAATGAGGTTTATACTCACAGTCAAGGTTTTATGCAACATGATTAAAACAAAAAATAGCTGGGTATATGGTAGTTAGGGTTTGTAAGATTTTTTTGCAAAATTCAAACATGCTTTTGAAAGATATATGGTACAAGAGAAATGCAGTAAAAGAGCTAACACTAGCTTAGCATGAGATACCATAACAATGAAACTACTGAAGCAAAATTCTTAGAAATTATTGAAAATACTAGATTTAGTTCAAGAAAATCAACTACCAGAATTTGAACTACTGCACATTTTGTTAAGAGAGGAGAATAAGGTGTCTCCAATGAGGTTGCCATTCACGTATAGTATGGAAGTGCTTGGAAGAGATAGAGAATAGAAAGAGAAAGGTAAGTAAGCTAAGTTTAAAGGATGAAGATAAAGGTATTTTTGGAAGAAAATTTCATTAAAGATCATGTGAGCAGCACATGCTCGCTTTTTGTAAAAGTTTTGGATGGCATCCAACGGCCAAGGGAGGTCGGTGTTACATTTCACACACTTTTAGGGAGTTTATTGTAGTGCTCCAAAACAGAGGGGTATAGGGCATTTTTTCAAAAAAAAAAAACTGAGGAGATGTGAATGTAATTTACTCTAGAATCAATTATCAGTTATGCGTTATTTTCGACAAACCATTAGTGAATAAGTTTTGGTACTCAATTCGTTAGAATCGAATTTGACAATGATCTTAATTTTGTGACTCTTGTCAAATACTAGAATTTGAACATAAAAGCATTAGATTTTAATATGTATTAATCAAATCTTCAAACAAATTTGATGAAATATATTATAATGTAGGAACGTAAGGGAATAACAAGAATCTCAAAATAAAAAGACTTGGGAAATAGGCCAAGTCAAGCATTGTTAGGCTTGAGAACCTTGGTTAAAAATATAAAATATGACCTTTTTACTTAAAAAGACTTTTTAAAAACCTAAATTTAGTCTTTTTAATAAATAAGTCAGGCCTAACTTGGCCTTATGTCGACTAGGTCGTAGGCTCCTAACAGGCCACCTGACCTATTTTCACCCCTATCTACTGTTAATGATGATAAAAGATATGGAAGAAAGTGTAAAAAAAAAAAAAGGTGTGTGAGAGTGTTAGGTAACAAAAATGATGTATATGGTGAGTGAGAGAACCTAAAGTGTTTATGTATTATGTAAGTAGCCTTATAGTGTTGAACAAAGAAAAAAATTAAAGGTTGAGAGAATGCGTGAATATTAAAAAATATTTTTAATTATTTAATATTTTATTTTATATTAATTTTAAATTAAAGTTATACATTATATTTAAGGCTTAATTTTTTTGTACCTGCAAATATGTCTCTTCTTTTTTTAATCCATGTAATTTTTTTCATTTTTTATTTCTGTAAATTCTTTTTTTTTTTAAGTCTTTATAATTTTTTTTTTCATTTTTAGTCTCTCTATAATAAATATGACGTGACACTGATGACATGTCACTATACTAACGTGACATTAATGACATCATCATGACTTCATTTTTACTAACATTATCATGACATCAACAATTTAATGTTTTTGTAACGGAATTTGACGGCAAAGACTAAAAATGAAAATTTTGAAACTTACAAGAATAATTTTGAATTTTTTTTTCAGAAACAAAAAATGAAAAATGCTAAATTACAAGGACAACAAACATATATTTAAGCCATTTATTTATTATTCGATAATTTTTAACTTCTAGTGAAATTATAAGTACATATAACACAAGTGTTGATAATTTAAAATCCTTAATTAACCAATAATAGAACTGCATATAATTTGTTTTTGTTATAACGAGGGGCATGGCCCCCAACTAACATCATGAAGAAAATCCCAAGAAGTTTGCTACAATTGTGATGATACGACGAGCAAATAAGGGCCAAGAGCAACTGTGTTGTCGCATGCAACTAATCAACTAATCCGCAAACATTTTTTCTCTGTGATATGATCGTTTTTTGACCATCATAAATAATCGATTTGATCATTAATTTTCGAACAACTTGTAGGACAACAATATATCAAACCTTGATGATTGTAGTCTCGTGATAATTCCTTACAGATAAAGGAAATAACCCTCGCGCATGGAATCACGTGTGATTGATCACACTATACGCCAACGCGAAACCATCCAGCTCTATATTTGGCAACAAGGTCGGTATAGCTGTCCTTGATCACTCATCAACGGAAAATTTAAATTTTTTGGGTTTGATAAGAAATTTCACAGTACATATTTTTTTTATTAAAATAGTAACATACCTACTTTTTATATAGTTATCTTTTCTAATTTATTTTTTTAAAGCTTAAAATGAAAAGAAGTTATCCAATAAAGAAAGTTAATATCAACATGTCGTAGGCTCGGGTAGTACTAGGTTCAGATTCTTTAAGAAAATTTTCGAGTTCAAGCCTTTTGAATGGAAAAAACGTGTTTGAGAAGGAGGATCCCACTAAACTAGTCATAATAGAAATTAATCATTAATAAAATTGGTGGATACTTCACACCAATAACATGGTTACCCAAAATAATAAAAAAAGGTTATTTGTAAGGAAATAAGTACTATAAGAATATTAAATATTTATTCTCAATCATTTATACTATCGCAAACATCAATCATGCAAAAAATGTTGAATATATAAATAATTATAATTTCAAGTATAAAAATTAACTGACAATTTTTCTGTATATTATTCAAGTATTTATAAATTTAAATAAAAAATAAAAAATATTATCTTTTTTTAGAAGAAAAATAAAAATATTATCGTTATTAATAATAGTGAAAAATATATTTTAAAATAATTAGTTTTTTTTTTGTTTGCCCGAAGATTCCTCACCCCGTACAGAGACAAATTTATCATATAAACAGTATTATAATTTGGACTGTAAAAAAAATATTATAATTTTTAATTGTATATTAAGGATTAACATGTATTACAACGGTTTATTCAGCAAAAAAAAAGGTATTACAACGGTTCAACTGAGATAACAATTAATAATTAAGTAGTAATTAATTTATTTTACATTGTAAGAACAAATAACTGATTTATAACAAATAATTAATCTATTAAAAAATATTTAAATTTTTTAAAATACATGTACTTAAATATAATAACATGTCAACCGTGAATTTATTTTCTTGTTAACAGTTATTATGTGCACTGCATGTTCTAAAATATGATTCATATTTAGGCTATCAATTTCTTAATTAAAAATTCTTAGAATCCACCAGGATAACAATCTATCATACTGGAAGACAGTTATAAAGGTAAAGAATCTTGAAGATTAGCTGTCAAATTAAAATCTCATAGATTTTCAAGGAAAAGTTTCAGTTATAAAAGTTAGGAATCTTGATTCCAATTTTCCAATTCCACGTTCCTTTTATTATAAAGATCTAGCACGAGATTGACTTTTAGTGGCGGAATGGTTTCTGGCCCCTCTTTGATCCTATGGCCTAATAAGGACAAGGCTAGGGTTTTAATGTTTTACTAACAAATATCAATAAATATTAATTAAAAAATATTTAATATGTTGTATTAATTTTTTAGTTACTTAAACATTAAATATTAGTATATTTATTAAAATTATTATTGCTCAGAAAAAATTAAAAAAATTCTTAGTGTACTTAGAATTTTATCTTGATATCATTAATTTGTATCATATCAGTTATAGCATTAAAGTTATAATTAAAGTGTGAAATAACCACAACCCAGATAATAAATATGGCTTATATTGAACAATAGAATAATATAGATCAAGTATACTAACAAATTTCTTAAAAAAAAAAAAGTATTCATGTAAACAATTTCATGCAAAAAAAATCACAAATTATTTGCAATTTGAGACAATTTGTGTACAGGAGAAAACCTTAATCTATTGTTATTGAGTGTTATTTATTTATTAATTTTTTACATTTTTTTTTACCCCTTTTCATACTCACTCCACTCTTTTCTCTATTTCTCTCAACGGGATGCAAATGGAATATGTAATCCAAAAGAGTATGAAAGTTTTTTTTTTTTTTTTAATTGGTAAAGAAGAGAATATTCAAAACTTATGTACCATCTAGCGTAGTTAACAAAGCATTGATCGTAGAAGAGAAGACCACACAAGTCAGACATTCAACTTCAATTTTACAGTGTAAAACTATGAAAATTGAATCAATGATTGGTTTCTTCAAGCGCAATCGACAGGAACGTCCATGTAATGTACATTATAGCATTGGAGATAATAGTAAGTTAACTTATCACTTCACTTTGTATAATTAAAATTGAATCTTATCATATAAAATTTTTATATGGGTGCGCCGTCCATATATTATATATAACCCATGTGAACACAGATGAGCCACAATTGAAGGTGAAGCTAGAAAGAAAAGTTAACTAATTCCCCCGCCGTCATTGCCACGTCACTCTCATCCAAACACATGAACCCATGTGCAGGCGAAAAAAGCTGATCGAACTCAACGTTAAAGTGATCCAAAAGCCTGTTCTTCTCTTAACATATGAAAAATGCTAACATTTAACTTTCGAAAGAAAAATACCTTATCCTGATCTATTTAATTTGTCCTGTCGATTCAGCCGAAAAACCTAAGAAACAACAAAGAGTCACTTTGAATGGCTCTTGCATCTTCAACCGACAATCACCGGCCAAAATAACTGCAGGTTGTGTCCCAACTATATATATATATATTTACATTGTGGCCCCAAATTTTAAGCTACCATAAACTAAAGAAAACGTTTTTGAAAATTGGGATATCAAGTTTGGATGAGCTAGATCAGTGGATGAGTTTTAACTGTTACTCATACACGTGGCTTTGTGTATGATGCATTTTAACCCTTAAAAATTAATTTTACGGTAATTGTATATCTTTAAGTTAATATCTTTAAATTTTATTTTTTCTATTATTTTAGTATGTATATTGCACAAGATAAATGTTTATTTTTATATAATTAAAATTAAATTTTATAATAAATAATTTTTTTTGAATATATAAATTATATTATAATTATAATTCATAATAAATAAATAAATTTAAATATATAAATTATACTTAGGATTTATATTGAATAACTTAAATTGTTCTATAAATTTATTTTTAAATATTGACATTTATTTTGAAAAAGTATTTGAAATTAAATTTAGACATAGAGATAAAAATTGAAAGGGGTAGTTGGTTAAGAAGATCAACTATATGTACAGATAAAGATAAAAAAAAAAGTAGTTTGAAATGTTGAGAGAAAATTTTTTTGACTTACAAAGAAGAGAAGAGATATAATATTGAAAATGTCTAATTAAGATAGTATTGAGAATAAAAATTACAATTTCTAAGTTGTGTGTTCTAATTTATAATATAGGAATAGATTGCAATAATTAATGCACTCCTAAATATTAGATTTGAATAGAGAGTTGATTATTTTGTTACGGTGTCCTTTGAATTTAAAAGTGTGTTTGACAAAACTAGTTAATAAACTAGTTAAAATCTGAAAATCTGATAAGTTAAATGAAAGTTGAAAAACTATTAGTTGAAAGCTAAAAGTTGATAAACTAACCTATTTAATTAGTATTTGATAAAATTAGTTTTTAAAGTAAAAGGAAAAATATAAAATGACATAAAAGCACATATTTATGTGTTTTTTTTATATAAATTCCATTTTTTAAAACAAAAATATATGTTTAGGTAGTTAAAATTTTAGTTTTTTTTCACAAATTTTTAACTCTTATCAATATTTTTCCTAAACATGAAATATATTATTAAAAAATAAAATTAAAAATAATATAATTAAAATAAACAGTATAATATGAAAAACTAGGTTAGAATAATAATTTATCTTTTAAAATAGAATATTTAAGATGTTATAGACATAATAATAGAATAGTAATTAAAAAAATATTTAAAAATAGAATAATATCAATTGTCCTTCTAAAGAGTGTGAAGAAATTTGATGAAGTTATAAAAGAAAATGGTTACCACAAACACCATAAAAAAATTATCAATTTATTATGAGTCAAACATTAATTTTCGCTAGCATTTTTAATTTTAATAATATAAATTATTAGCGATGAACATTGCGATCAAATTATCAATTAAATTCAATTATGATGCAACTACCGAATTCACGATTGAATGATTCATTCACTAATTTGATCTCCTAATGAGAGGCGATCAAAGTGTTAGCAACAAGATACTTATAGTTTGCGACCAACTATATATTCAATCACTGAAATAATTAGCAACTAGATAAATTGTAACCGTCGTTATTCAGTCGTCAATTCGATTGCTATTGTGTTTAGCAACCAAATTTCATTATGTAGTGACCAAAAACTTTATTTGCTAAATAATCATTTTTTGTAGTATTATCAGTATAATAAATGAAAGAATATTTAATAACTTAATAATTTACATATTCTATGTTCAGAACAAGATATTACATAAGGAATTAAAATTTTCAATTGGTTTAAAATTTTTGAAGTGACACCCACATATCAATGATTACAAAAATATAGTTACGCATATTCTTTTAATTTGTATCATTAGTAAAATGATATACGGGTGTGTATATATAAATCTACTATATATTTGTACACATTTGTAAAATTAATAAAATTAATAATTTACCAAAAAAATGTTTTTAATATTTAATATTGTATAGGACGTTAGTATATGTGTGTGTTAATATATACATTTACTATCAGAAAAACTTGTAGAATTAAAAATTATTAAAGCCACAATATTATTTATTTAATATTCCTAGAGAAAAACTTAAGAGTTTCTCACTTATTATTAGTTGTAGTAAAATAAGATCAATAAAATTATTATACATGCATCATCTTATATTTCTATTTATTATTAATTTTTTATTATAATCAATAAGTTTAAATAGCACAAATCTCTTTTATTATTATTATTAATGTTATTTACTTCTTTCTTTTCTGACGGAAACATATTTTTTTTTTAGAAAAAAACATCAATTACAAAATGTACGTTAATATTCTTAACATTATCTTTCTATCCAACAGTTTTGCGTGAATAATAAAAGATGAAAATCAGTTTTCAATACAATCCATGTAGGATTTGTGTTGCATTTTGTAGAAAAAGTTTCATACTCTTAAGCATTTTTTCCCGTACATTAGTTCTAATAAAAATGGCTCAAAAAAGTTGTGCTAAGAAAAAATAATTTTGATATGTGTAAGATCACAACTTAATTTCAATAAATGTGAAAAAATCTTTATAAATATCCTTATAGTTTATAGTCTAAAAATTATTATTCTATTAATATTTAAATACAAATGTTAAAAATCGTTTTGTAAATCAATTATTTTTACATTTATTATTCTTTTGGTAAATTACATATATTCTTTTAATCCATCTTGAATGGACCTGTATATATCAGCTTGCTTGTGAGGTGGAGACTCCTTTCACTTAATTAAGGTCCTTCTTCAATCACAAAACATCTGTTCTATGTATGAGCCTAGCAACTCTTCTTTGAATATGTTATTGATGATCAAAGACTTCTGGAACAGAAAATTATTCTGCATGAAATCCCACCGTTAATTGATTATTGAAACAGTGAGAAACATAAAAAATTCAAAGAGTTAGTAGGTTGGTGGAGGCGTGGATCATATTAAAAATTTATTGCGCTATCCACTTCCAGTTATTGTTCGGAAAGATCCAGCTGCATGGATTCAGAATATAGCTCTATTATTACTCTAGGAAGTTTAATGAATGTCCACAAGAAAGTTCAAAGTTAACTACTACTGCGCGTCATCGCTTGCATCATAATAACTCATACTTAAAGTGCGTTTGGCCCAACTTTATTTAACTTATTTTCTTCTTAAAAAGAGAAGTCTAGCTAAACACATTTAATGAAAAGCTCTTAAAAAAATAACCAACTTAATTTCGTAGGCCAAAATTTGAAAAAAAGTAGTTTATAATTAAGTTGGTATGAGAAGTTTTTTTTCGACTTATAAGAAACTTATTTATGCAGTTCCCTCTTAAAATTCCAATGCAACCAAAAATACCATCTTTCTTAATTTTCCACTATTTTTTCAATTTGAATGTTTCTTTGGCTTCCCCATTAAATAATACTTACATATATTAGTTTATTTTAAATTATGTTTATTCATTGTAAAGTTTTAATTTATGTTTAAATTGTTTATTTTAAAAAATTAAAAATATTATTTATTTTTTAACTTTTTAAATATACTTTACATAAAATAAAAGAACATTAATGACATGAGTAAATAATATAGTTAAATAAGTTTTTTATGTTTTAAAATATTTATAATTTTTATTCATTAAATTTAATTTATATGTAATATTTTTTTAAATTATAGTTAAGTTTTTTGAATTCTTAATTACAACAATATATTAATTAAATATTTTTTGGATTATTTATTAAATAATTTTTTTATTTTCTAAAAATATTATTAAACAATAATATAAAAGTTTTTAAATATTTTAACTTTTGTAATTAATACTGAATATTTAATAAGTATTATATATAATAAAATATTTGTAAAATATTTTTAAATTAATTTTTGTTAAGTAAATTATTTTTTACATTTTAAAATTAAAAAAAAATTATTGCATGAAATAAAAAACGTTAATAAAATGAATAAATAATATAGTTAAATAAAAAATTTATATTTAAAAATATTTATAATATTTATTCTTTAAATTTAATTTAGATTTGATTTTTTTAATTTTTGATTTGTAGTTAAGTTTTTTTCATTTTTAATTACAACAATATATTTATTAAATACTTTTTGGATTATTTGTTAAATACTATTTAATATATGTTGACATTATTGAATTCTGTTTAAATAAATTATTTTTTTATCTTCTAAAAATATTATTGAACAATAATACATTTTTTAAAATATTTTATCTTTTGTAATTAATATTGTAACACCCCCACTTTAACTAATCTGTTTATTTTTCTAATTATTCTATGATTAATTGTGAAAAATCAAATAGGAATCTCGAGGGTATATTTCTCATGGTTATATTCATCTTAGTAAGTTCTATCTAGTTTAGATTTTTAATATTTTATTTGGATTAGGGCTCGGGAGCGATAACATAATTGATTCATCCCTGAAAACTTGCTTAATAGGATAAAATAGTAAAAATTAGCTAGAGAGATTTAAAAATTATTTTTAAATCATATTTATATTCAAAATATTTAATAATAATTTTAGAAATTTTCGGATTTTTTGGAGACAGTTTTTGTGAAATGATCGGTATACCATCAGCCAACTATAGAAACCAACAGGAAACTTTTTAACCTCAAAAAATTTGAAAATTTTATATTGAGTATATTTTAATTATACCAATATTATTTTGATGGAAAATGGTGAAAAAAATAAAAATATAATTACTTGATAAAAACTTGATTTATTAGCTTAATAAATGTCCTTTTTAGTGAAGAATTTATTATAAATAATATATATGTGAGAAAAATACGAAATTTTTTCCTTAGACTCATAAAAATATATGTGGGTGTATGGTGTGGTCAGAATCAATTAAAACTGACCCAATAATTTAATTCAATTATTTACCATAAACTAATATTTTATTACTTTTACCATTACTACCACATGGGTAATTTGCAAGTCAACAAAAACAGCTATTATTTTCTTCCTTTTGGCTCCATTTTCACGTTGGTGTAGAGCTGTTAGTTGGGGCAGCTCAGTTTCAATTAATTTTAATGGTATTAGTGGAAAAAAATTAAACCAAAACTATACTAAATTTCTCCTATAAATACCCTTCCATTCACACTTCAATTTCTCACTTTTTTCTTCAAGTTTCAGACCCTTTTCTCTGCTGTGGTGCTGGAATCCCTCTCCTCTCCATTCTCCAAGCCATAAAATTTTATTATTATCCACCATTAAAGCACCTCCAACCACTAACACCTTAATACCTCATTTTCTCTTCCATATTCCACTAAGAAGCCACTTAATTGAGGTAAGGGGGAGTGAGGTTTAAGCTTCTAATTTTTGTTTTCTTAATGGGTGTGTGTTGGGTTATCCCTTAAACCCATATTATTATACTAATCCTACTACTATCTATACATAAGTAATTATTTACTTGTTCATTTTGATTTCTTGCTTTATTTAATGTTATTTATTTTCTTGCTTGTTATTATTTTTATGTAGATGGTTTTGGAGTGGACTTCCCCCAAAACTATTAACATTTTACTTTCCGTTTAATTATTTTTATGTAGATGGTTTTGGAGTGGATTTCTCCCAAAACTATTAGCTTTTTACTTTCCATTTAATTATTTTTATGTAGATGGTTTTAAAGTGGATGTCCCCCAAAACTATTAGCTTTTCACTTTCCATTTAATTGCTTTTATGTAGATGGTTTTGGAGTGGTTTTCCCCCAAGGCCCCTTAGCTTTTTACATTCCAATGTCATTTATATTTATGCTATTCATCTTGTTGTCCATTTTTAATTCTTGTCATTTATATTTTTACCATTTAAGTTATTACTTCTTTTTTTTCATTTAACTCTTGTTATTTATTTCATTGTTTCATTGTTATTTATTTTGCCTTTATTTTGCTAGCACTTCATTAGAAAGAGGAAACAAAAAAAAAAAAAAACAATTTGAAATGAAAATAGTAGAAGAAGGATTAAATCTCTACCAAAATTAAAATTTTGATTTTTATGAAATGCCCAAAATTCCAAAGTGAGTACATGAAAAAGTTTATAGTTGTTTTACATAAAAGGCTTGCGGTCCTTTTTAAATAGATTAAGAAAAATGAATTCTTTTATTAATTTAAGTATTTTGACAATTACTTAATTTGGTTCAACTTAAAAAAAAATGAATCTTAGAATTAGTAGAAAAATTTAAAGAAAAGTTTTTCCTTTAACTTTTATGAAACTAATAATAATAATAATAAAAAACAAACAAAGTTTTGAGCCAATTGAATTAAAAGGGTCTCTAGCTTAACTAATGAAAGTTTTTTTTTAAATAATAATAATAATAATAAATAAATAAATAAATAAATAAATTTCCTGTATAAATTAAATAATTTTAACATCCAACTTTTGTCAACTTATGTCTAAGAAATGGAAATTTTGTTCAAATAAACCTTTCTATAAATGTTTTTGTCAATAAAATAAAATGTCTACACTTGTACATAAAACACATATTTTAAATTGCAATTCTCTCAAACTTTAATTTTTAAATTTTCTCCGCAATTATGGATTAAGAACCTTTCCTTTAAAATAGTCTAAATTAAATTATTAGAAAAGGATAAGGACAAATAAAGGAAACTAAAATGAAAAATTATTTTAAAAGTATGTGTGTGTGAAAATGAATTGTTTCTAAGTTATTATGAATGATGGATGAATATCTCTATGAAGAGTGATTTTGAAACTCTGCTGGATTACCCAAAGAGTGTGCCTGGAAAATTAGAAACAAAGTTATAGGAAAACCCTAGTTGAGTTAAGACTATGCTGAGAAGCATGAGTTTCGATGTTTGGGAAGTAATAGTTGGTACACTGCGGGATGAAAGGCAGGGACCATTGTTGGGGTCTTGAAGGTAAACGTACAGAGTTGTGAACGTCCTAATGGTCAGGTTAGCACCCTGAGTTTGGAGAAATCACGTAAACTGACTTGGTAACCTTGACGCCTGCTTAGCATCACCATGATTGGTGTAATGTATATCCCTAATGGGCGTTTGGCCCTTTCCTCGAGGATGATGATTACGACATGGATGTCTGTACCTTGTGAGGGATTATACAAACTCCCAATCACTTCCCAGTGATTCTTGATGGTTAAAGTAAATCATCAGAGATGGGTATGGATCCATACGTCTGGTAAAGGTTAAGATTGAGTCGTAATAACGTAGGTCAGAACTTAGGAATTCCCCAATTGGCCGTTTAATTTATTGTTTACAGCCTATTAAGAAAACGAATGAGGCTTTTATAAAAACCTCACTCCTTTCTTGTTTGTTTCTTTTCATATACGATTGTGGTACAAGCAGATGGACTCTAAGGACTAGCAATGACGACTACTCTACATATGACTTTTGTAGATTTTATGGGATGGGATGGCCTAGTATAGACCTATACTGCTCTAACATAAGTCATTTTGTTGTACAACTACGAGCGGGTAGTTAGGATAAACTTTTGTTGTAATTGCCTATGTATTTCTTTATATATGTACTCTGATTTTGTGCGAAGACTTGATGTCTATTTCATAATCATGGTTCTTTATATAATGTTTCTTGGAATTACTAAACGTTTGCGAAAAATAAGTACGTATTAGTTTTAAATCAAGCCAACGTTCTAATAAACGGATCAAGAAATAATAAAATAAAATGCATGTATGTCTTATTATAGTGAGTGTTACAAATATCATATATAATAAAATATTTATAAATCATATTTAAAATTATCTTTTATTAATTAAAATAGTTCTAACTTTTTAAAATTAAAAATTTTAAATTTATATACTTTAATACTTTATGTATTTTTATTATCAATAAAATAAATTTGTGTTGATTAAATTAATTTTACATAATCGTAACTAAAAATTAACTTTGCATGATATTTTTTTATTTTATCAATATATATATACACACATATATACATATATACATATACACATATACATATACACATATACATACATACATATACACATATATATACATACATATATATATATATACATATATATATATATATATATTAAGTAAATTTTAAATTTTAAATTTTTTTGTTGAACAACTTTTAACTTAAAAGGAGCTTTAAAACTAAAAAAAAATAAAAATTACCAAATAACTTCTACTTTATTTTTAAAACTCTTATTTTGAGCTTTAACTTTAAAGTAGTTTATAAGCCAAAAAAAAGTTGGGCCAAACATAACTTTAGTTTTATATCATAAATTATAATAGTACATAATTTAGAGTAAGTGATTCTTAGTCTTCTCATTTTTTAATTAAATATTTATTTTTAAATTAAAATACATAATTTAAAAAATGAATCTTTTATTCTCCTCGTTTTTTCAAATAGACATTTTCAATATTTACTAGGGTTGACCTAGTGGTAAGAGGTTGAATGATATACACAAAGTCCTAGATTTTAACCTTGTTATTGTACATACAAAAAAGATATTTTTAATATTTTTTTCTCTTATTTTCTTTGAAGGTATATTTCACACACTAATTTCGCAATTAGTCAAAAAATTTCTTTCTTAATCATTTTAAACTACTCTCATCTTATCTTTACTTATATATTTGATCTTTTTAATAGTCTATTTCTTTCAATTTATTTTTTTATCTCCATTTCTAAATTGAATTTCAATAGCTTTTTTAAAAGAAATTATCAATAGTTAAAAATAATCTTATATCATAATTTAAATTATTCACTATAAATTCAAAATATAATTTATATATTTAAATATATTTATTTTTTATATTTTTTAATTATAATATAATTTATATATTCAAATATATTTATTTATTATAAATTTTAATTATAATATAATTTATATATTCAAAAATATTTATTTATTATGAATTTTAATTATGTAAAATAAATATTTGTCCTTTATAATGCACAAACTAAAATAATAATCCTTAGTATTCTCTCTCTTCTCTTCTTTAAAAGTGTATTTTAGAATTAGTCAACTTTCTCTATCAACTATCTCAAAATATTATATTTTTATTTTTATTTGTATAATTGATTTTCTTAACTGTCTATCCTTTTTAGTCTACCTTTTTATTTTTATCTTCAAATTAAATTTCAATAGATTTTTTTGAAATAAATTGTTAATAGTTAAAAAGAATTTTATATCACAATTTAAATAATTCATCATATATCTAAAATATAATTTATATATATTTAAAAATATTTATTTATTATAAATTTTAATTATAATATACTTGATATATTAAAAAATATTTATTTGTTATAAATTATAATTATATAAAATAAATATTTATTGACCGACTAAAATACTATTAATTAACTTCTTCGATCAAGAAAGCGTTTGATAAATTGTGAATGGTCGGTAATTAAAAAATGGAATGATGTCTTACAAAAAGAAACAAAACAATATTTTTAGTTCGCCCATCATTTTTACGTAGTTATCTTTTGCGTCTGTGTGTAAAATCCATTTGCATTTTGCAATAAAAAAAAATGAAGTAATAATTAATTACAACAAGCAGCATATAACACATTTTTTTTTTAATTTGTACGTTCTCTTATATATCATACAAGCTTAGATTTTATATTATAAAATTATAATTTTAATTAAAACTTATGAGATCGAGTCAGTCGCACGACATCTATAATTGATAATTTTTGTTTATAATATATATATATATATATATATATACACAAGAATTTCGATCCAACATAATAGAATTTGAAGCAATGCTGTGTAAATCACACACAAACTCATATCATCATGCTAGAAATGGCAAATATACTCAGCCGTACATGTGTAAATAAACTTAGCTATTTGTGAACTATTTAAGCTTGACTCATTAAAAGTTTGAACAATTTCTTTTGTTTAATTAGATAAATAAACTCAAGCTTGAGACTAAGCTAGATTATTTAAATGAGTAAAACCTAAACTTTATAAGCTCGGCATTAACGGCTTGTGAATAACTTGTTTATTAAAATTGATGATGAAAATTTACTAGCCTTTGTTATTTATATATTCATTCTAAAAATATGTAGAACTTTGTTAAGAATATTAAAATTAATTTTGAAGTTTCTCTTTTGTAGTAGTCAAAAACTTATGAATTTTTTATTTATTGGATTATAAAAACATAATAATCTAGAATGCTTGAATTCTACATACCACATGTTGAGTATATATTTCTATTTGCAAATTGTATATTATCATATAGTATTAAAATATTTATTAAATACTAAATTAGTAAAGTTAAAAAATAATTTATGAAAATTTTCATAAAAGCAAAATTAATTAAGTTATAAATGAGCTAAACAAACCAAACTCAAGCTTTACTTTTTTTAAACAAGACAAGCTTAAACTTTCAGTTATGCTCGTTTGAATAAATGAGTCAAGCTTGAGCAACCTAATTTTTTCACATGCCAAACCTAAAATTCAAGTGCTCAACTTAGCTCAATTCGTTTACACCCCTACCTGACCCCGTGGGTATCCACCTGAAACTACTCCGACTTTGATGGGTTTTTTTCGCTTTGACCAGGGTCAAATTTTTCCCACCTTGCCCCCGCCTGAACCTGCCTCGAAAAAAAATAGTATTTTATAGAATTAAAGTATTATATGGGAGTAAATTAATGATTTTTGCAGTATGACTATGAAACTTAATGTATGATTATGATTATGGAACTTAATGAATTTATTTTGTGGTAAATTAATTGAGAAGTAGTTTTACATTTTAAATGTAATTTACTAAAAGTGATTTTTTTTTAAAAGGGATCGAGGACAAGGCAGGACGGAAAACATCTGATCCCTATCAGGGATGGGAATGGGGTATCAAAATTGATCCTTGTCAGGTATCAGGGCAAGATCGGGGGTATGTTGAGAAGTTAGGGACGGGAGTGGGGAAGAAAAACCAGTCCCCACCCGGTCCCATTGCCATGCCTAATCATTATGCTTGGGCATTTAATTTACACATACATATGTGGACACGTAAAGCATTAAACGTAAAGTATGCTAATATTAATTCTTTAATTTATTTATATAAATAATCAAGATTAATTATACTTAAATTTATTTTTATTTATTCATATAAGATTAAATAATTAACATTATTTTGCTCCAAATTTAAATAATAATAAAAAAACTCAATCCAATCTCTTACAATAAAATACACCAAAAGAACAAAGGTCTGTCGTGGGAGAACTTGCAATTTTGATAAGATTATGAAAGTAACAAGTCTGAGCTGTCCTACAACTACTAGCCCTTTGGGATGTACTATCAGTGCCAAAATTCCAAATATTAGATGCGTGCATCGCTTTCTGGGAACACCATGGTAAGATATCATTTTCAATACTATTAGCCACAGGACTTTCCTATTTTCCGATATTATCTTTAATTAAATATATTAGAAACTTTGTGATAGTGCCTTTAGAGCATTGATTATTGACTCGCCCATACATGTGGCCTGGAAGAAGTAAGTATTAGATTGATAAGTATAATATTTTTTTTGAGAGTCTTTAGATTTTGAGTGTTTGGTGAAGTGTATTTATGTTTAATTATGGAAAAGGTTTATGATTTTCATAAACTCTTTTAACGTATTTTAATTAATTTTATGGAAAAAATTATTATATATACTCTAATATAGTAAGAATTTATGGAATAAGCATTTAATTTAGTTAGCTATTCTAACACATCCTTTACTTTAGTTTATTATTAATTTTATAAATTTTTCAACTTTTTTTATTAATAACTATTTTATCATTAAATAATTGTTGTTATAATGTAAACCTATAATAAAATAAAGTTCTTATACTTGAGAATAAAATAATTTCTTCTTATATATATGTTTTTAAATAGGTGACTTTATTATTGTCTATTTCTTTATTTATGTGTTTTAAAAATTTTCAATTATAATTATTTTTAAAAAATTTACATTAATTTTTCCTAAACTTAAATTATTTATACTATCAAAATAATTATCTTCAAATTTTTATACTATTTTTTCTCCTTAAACATTTAGTTGCCTACATACACTGTCAACTTATTTTTCTAACATTTTTACATTAAAATTTATCCATTTTTCCCTATATCTCAATTTTCCCATTTCTTTGTATCAAATTAGAGGACATTGTCTTGAAAATAGCTTTAATAATTTAGTTTACTCTCTTTTAAGAAATGAAAAATGTTATTCTTATTTTTTTAATGTTAAAATTAAGTTCTATTTAAATTAATTATGCATGTATTTTTATAATATTATTTATTCTTTAAATATGTACTTTCAAAATTTGTTATAAATTAATTATACATATATTTAAAATTTTGAAATATTTTTAATTTTTTAATGAAATTTAAAATACATGTACTATTCACAAATACTTATTATTTTTAAGAATAAACTACGTTTTATTTTCCCTCCAGTATCATACTTTTTATAGGTGACCTCCTATACTTTTTTTTTGTGTCACATAGGCTTCCTTTAAAAAACATTTATGTTATTTGACTCTTTATATAGTATAATGGTGATTAAAACTGCTATTAATAAGTATTAAATCGCTTCTAAAATTAAGAAGAAAAAAAATACTACATGCCAGCACATTAGGGGTTAAGTGGCAAAAAAAATTAAGAGAATTAAATAATATAAAAAAGGTATAGAAAGATACTTTAAGAATATAAAATAAAGGATAAAATGCAATTCATGTTACTTTTAATTAATAAGTCAATACGTAAATAAAAGTATATATTTCAATTCAATCAGAATATATATGTAATCAACTTAATTTTATATATATTAGGTACTCTGAAATCAATGTTTCATTTTCTAAAATTATTATTATTATTATATATTCAAATACATATTATCTTGATTGTTTTTACAAATCTTATAAAGTTTAAACAATTTTAAAAATATAATCAAAATGGTTTTTATTTTCATATTTTTGTAATGACAAGACTTTCATTAATTTAACTGTTGAATTATAATTATGGTATTATCTTGATTACTTTTGTAAATTTACAAAAGTTAAACAATAATAAGAATATAATCAAATATATTTTATTTTTATATTTTTAAACATATATATTATGTTAATTTTAATGTATATTAATAAAGCATCAAATAATTTAATTAATTTTATATTTTATAAATATAATTTATATGATATAAACATTCAATTTAATCCAAAAGGCTGCCTGAGTGTATGTACTGATGATTTCTAGTTTTATCTAGCAACAACTTTTGTCTTTAGTTTGGTTTTTGGGTAGTCTCGAGTGGTTGCTCTCCTATTGGTTTTATTATTTGAAAATTGGTAGGGTCTATATTGGTTGAGACTGGAGTTTTGGTTTTATTTTGGTTGTACCATGTATTCTCCTTATTCTATAACCAATACACTCTTTGTGCTTTAGTTATTATTTCATTTTCTTTAATGAATCTTTGCAAAAAAAAATAAAAATTGGGATAAATTTATTCAATACAAAATTATTGAATTAGGATGGAAGTGGAAAAGTGGAATATATGATAATGATAGTTGCATCAAGCACGATTGCTCTCCACTGAAATATTAGCTTTCTGGCTCATATTAAAATCTTGTTTCATGATTAAAGCATTTCCAAAATGAAATGCTGCTGGTTTCGAACATACCGACCAAGAAAAGGAAACACACACACACATACACAAACAAGAACCCAGCAAAAGGCCTTAATTAAGCAACATAGTAAAATTTACAAAAGAAAAACATGGACTTAAATCATTGATTCCAAGAATGTAAGGGATTTATCATCATTGCAAGCTTCTGTTTTGTAGTGATTCATATTGGGGTAACTCATCCATGCATGCCCTAAATTCTTTTTTTATTGTCGAAAATCAGAATTATTCTCTCAAGATATAAAGATCTATTTAAAGAACTTATATCTCCTAACAAATGTTTTTCTACACACACAAACATGAGAATCAAACCCTTGACTACATGCTTAAGAGACATGATTATCTGGCAACCATATTATACGATGTTAATATTTTTAAAGACTACATAAGTTATATATACGCACAAAACATATTAATATTAGAAAAGAATAAAATTTTTGTGGAGACAACTGCCTCCACAACACTATATTCAGGTCTCTCACTGTGGATATTCTTTAATCGTTTGAGTATTTACCCGCCCAGGCACGTTTGTACACACACACCTTAATCGCATGCATTTTATGTATTACGAATTAAATAATTAAAGTATTATTCCAACGTTCGTGATAAATGAACAGTTAACTTCAAATTTCAAATGCCAACAATTTAATTAATACTGTCTCTGCATGTACAGATTGATCATTAAAATCCATCAAGGAATTAGTACACAACAAACCATGAAAATAACACGTAAATCACCCACGGTGAGATAATGATTATCTGAAGTCGTAATCTGCAACAAGTTTTCTACTGTATATGCAGCTCAAATAGTTATTACGTGGGGACAGGTAGGTATGCAGCAGCATGCTTGATCTATTAATTTCTTCACTTTGTCGTTAGAAAAGGGCCGGAATATTTAATTCGTAAAAAGGCAAATGACGACGCTGACAATTTTTTTTTTTACTTTTAATTCAAATTGGTCTTTAATTTTATTAAATAGGACATGATAATCTTAATCTCCTGTTAAATAGAAACGAACGCACTCATTTATAAAGAAAAGAAAATAATATTCCCCGTGAAACAACTTAATTAATTAATAGAAAATAATCAATTAGCATGACAGTATAAGTAACATAAGTACATAGCATTATTTATTAAGCTGAAAATAATAGTCCTCTTGAAACAACTTATTAATTAATAAAGTTGTGACTTGGGAGACATGTAACTGGAGATAAAATTAAAATCCTGCAATGTGTGATCGATCTGCTCTCTTTTTCTACCCTTTTCCTCTTCCCCCATGTCATGGAGCCTCTTGTGAATTTCTTGTAACATTGAAACGTGTGTTGTTATGGGAGAAAATTCTTGTAATTTTCCAATTGGACACTGATAAATGGACATATATAAGGTTTAAAGGTGTATAAAGGGTTATGAAATATCATTTATCAAGATGGTGGGATCCAAATTAAAAACTACTACCTCTGTTTCTTTTTTAAGTGTTGTTTAAAATTTTTATACAGAAACAAAGAAATGCAATAAATTTTCTTGTGTTTTATAAAATAGTTTTAAAGTTTCTTATTATACTCCTTTTCATTTCTACTCTACAATAAATGCATATTAGTTATAAATGAGTAAATTAATCAAAAATTATGTGAAAAGTAAGGGTATAATTGACAAAAAAAATAATTAATATTATCTTAAACTTTGAAAACAACAGATAAATAGGAACAATTTTTTTTAAATAAAAACTAATAATTAAAAAGAAACGGAAAGAATAAAAAGAAACGGAGGGAGTAAAACTTAATTAGATCAAGCTTTTTATATTCGTGTCATCAAGTTTTGAATTAAACAGAGAGTTATTAATTTTATAATATATTCGTAATAAATGTTATTTATTGTCAAAAAACATCCAACTAGATGTCATTATTTGATTTGACAACTTAATAATCAAGATGTAAGAAACTTAATTTAAGATTTATCCTAAAAATGTATGCGTTATACATGTTGAAAACATTATGTCAATATACTTTTTTGAATATTCTATCTGCAGATACACTTCTGTTGTTAATAGTCACGTCCTATTTTTATTTAATAATTAAAATACTTTTCTGAAATAAATGTGAAAATTAATTTAATAATAAATAGTACTTTAGAGAATGTTAAAAAAAAAAATGTTAGCAGTGTTTATTATGCAGGATTTGCTCCATTTATCATTTTCTAGAAGAAAAAGAGACTTTTCAATCAAATACATATTGATCAATAGCAATTACTTTTGATTTGAAAAACTTCACAAATATTCAACATTGGAGATGATGTCTCATAAAAAAAAAAAAAAAATTGTGGATGATGATTATAATAACGGACATGTGAAGAAGTCCAACCCAATAAACTAACATAACCCAAATTTGATTTTCACTGTTTGGTGGGCTTGTTATTCACATACCCTTATTTTATATTCTCATCCTCTAATATTTTTGATTTTTTTAAATTTTCTAAAATATCCCTCTTTATTCACCCCTTTCCCTCTTCTCTTTTCGCACCCCCTTTCTCTCCCTCCTCTCTCGCACTCCCTCTTCCTTTGTCGCACCCCTTCATCTTTTTCTTTGTAGTTCACACCTCTTTGTCTCACCTCGTCGCACAACCTCATCTTCCTTTTCCTCTTCATGCTTTGCACAAGTGAGTTCACTTCCTTTTCTTTTGTCTTTGTTTTGCTTTTTTTTTTTTGTTGTCGCCAATGAAAACAAAAACTTGTTTCCATTGCAACTTCATACACAATAGAAACAAGTTTTCGTTGTGTTAATTTTTTTTTCTAAGCATTTATTATGCAACGGAAACTTATTTTTGTTGTGTATTGTGAAGTGATATTTCCTACCTCTAATTATTACACAACAAAAACGTGTTTCCATTATATATTGGATACAACTGAAATGTGTTTCTATTGTATATCGTATATAATAGAAACATGTTTCTGTCAATGGTATTTTTATAAAAAAGAAGGCTTAATTGGACATTTTGTCACTCATCTTTTATGATTTTGCGAATTTTGCCACCCAATTATTTTAATTGCACATTTTGCTACCCAATTATTTTAGTTACAAATTTTGCCACCCAACTTTCAAAATTTTGCACATTTTGCTATCCTATTAGTTGGCTGCTGATGTGACAATTTTGACCGTCGACGTGGCAAGTTGACTACTTTCGTGGCAAGTTGACTGTTGATTGTCACGTCAACAGTCAACTAAAGAGGTGGCAAAATACGCGAAACTTTGAAAGTTAGGTGAAAAAATGTGCAGCTAAAATAATTAGGCGGCAAAATGTGAGAAATTTTGAAAGTTGAGTGGTAACATGTGCAATTAAAATAGTTGGGTGGAAAAATTCACAAAATCATGAAAGATAAGTGGCAAAATGTATAATTAAGCCAAAAAAGAAAAAAGAAAAAGTTGGGGATAAAAGAATGGAGAAAAGGAGTGTGAGAATAACATGGCGCATTTGGTTGATCCTTTTGCTTTGGATTAGTTTGTTGGTTTTTCATTAAATATTTCGCCAAAAAGGCTATACAGTACAGCCCAACATTTTTTTTTAACTATAGCCCAATTTGCAATGCCACGTTGCCCGACTCTACCAATTTTTTAAAATAAAAATAGTAATTGCTAGTGGGACCCACTCCAGTTTCCTCTCGGGCTGCATCTTGGATTAGTTCATCTGTAAGTGCGTAACCCTAATTGTATTTGTTTGGTTATAATTTTTATGACTTGTGAGTAATATCTCTAAATCACATTTTATAAATAGTTTAATTTAATATATTGTTATTGTAAAGATTTTTATATTATTAATCAATTAAAAAATTATTTTAAATAGGTTTTTAAAATAATTATTATAAAAAACAATATTTTTTATTATTTGATAATGTATTATTAGATGACAGTTGAAAAAAATCTTTACAGTATAAATATAATCCAATTAAATTAAATTTTTGTACAAATTACAAATGTAGTTTCTTTCTGAGCTAACAAGGGGAATTTTGACGTAATACCTTGAACTTAATAAATTCAAAAGGGTATGCATCACAATTTGCATAATTATCAACGGGTATTTGTAATCTCCAGTGGACTTTGAGTTCGCCTGGTGTCTGTTTCGTTACATATTGAAAGCAATTTTTCCTAACGTGATACTTATTTCAATATAAAATTTATGGTTAAGATTGATCTAGACACATATTCCAATAAACTTTAATGATTTAAAATTAACTTTAGCTAACTTTAAAATGAATGAACTCTTAGAATTTGTCTAAATTGTTTTTAGAAATAAATTTTATATTAAAATTAATTCTTGTATTTTACCAAACAAATACTTATGTGATATACATCATATGATAGAGTTTGGGACTTTACTATATAATAATAATAATAATAATAATAAAATGATAATTTTAATAATTTAAAATAATAAAAACATAAGTATTAAAATATAACTAAACTTGAATTATTTACAATAAATGGCTCAGACACGTGCTTAGCCGCGAACCACACAAGGTAACGCCGTCAAATCTTTCTAGGTTTCCATCACGATCTACACGGGAGGCACGGAATAATAATACCAACCAACAATTCTCAAAAAGAATAGCACAAAACCAACCATCTTTTTCATTTTGGTTTCTCATATTTATTTGTTTCTTCCAATTAGACATTGGTGGACACTGGACAGCGCGATGCTCCACCAATTCATCATCCACCAACACTTTTTCCATTCCTACACTTTTTTTCGTTTAGTCATCCAATATGCCAATTTGGTGTTTCAGCTTCACTGGACAGTACGGAAAACTTAATCTTTTAAATTTTAAAACAGTTAAAAAAAACATATCCACTATTCTTCGTATATAAATTAGAATAACTATTTTAAATAAAAATATTTTTAGTTGTTATTTTTTCACAAAAACATTTTTAATTGTCATTCTTCAACGACTATGAAAGAATTTTTAAGAATTTTTTAACCTCTTATTTATTTTAGTCTATCATTTTTAATATATTTAGTTTTAAATTAAATTTTAATATTTTTTTAAAAGAAATCATCTCTATATATAAATTAGAATAATTATCTTGAACGAGAGCTTTTTTAGAGACCATTATTCAATGATAGCATTTTTAACTATTTTTCTTTAACAAGAACATTTTAAAATTTTTTTCTTAACCTCTCATATATTTTTTTTAAAAATTATTAATAGTTAAAAATAACATTATATCACAATATAAATTATTTATCATAAATTTAAAATATAATTAATATGATCAAAAATATTTATTTATTATAAATTTTAATTATAATATAATTTATATATTCAAAAGTATTTATTTATTATAATTTTTATCATATGCATTGCATTGACTAAAATACTAGTTATCAATAATTAAAAATTAACATTGTATTATAATAATTATTTATTATAGATTTAAAATATAATCTATATGCTTAAAAATAGTTGTTTATTACAAATTTTAATTATAATATAATTTATATATTCAAAAGCATTTATTTATTATAAATTTAAGTTATATAAAATAAATATTTATTTTGTGTAATGCATAGATCAAAATACTAGTTTAATAATAAGCTTCAATTTTTATTCTAAAAGTAAAATGATTTTTTATTATTTTTTCATGTAATTTTTATGAGAAAATAGACTATGCACTGACAATATAAAATAATTTTACACTGTCATCCAATTACAATCCACCATATATGATAAGTTTGTTGACTTTGATAATAACTATCCTAAAAATCACACTAAAACTAATTTTTAATTGGTTGACAATGTAAAAAAATTTACATTGATAGTGCATGACAATTAAACTCAATTTTTATTTTGTAAAATATGTTTTATAAGCTTTTATATTAAATTAAACTAGCATTTTAAATAGAGTTTAATTACTATGCACTGTTAGTGTAAAAAAATTTACTCTATCAAGTGTCAATCAATCGAAAATCAACTTTAGTATGATCCTTAAGGTGATTATTATCAAAGTCAACAAACTTACCATATATGATGAGTTATGATTGGATGACAGTATAAAATTGCTTTACACCGTCAACGCATAGCCTATTTTTTCTTTTAAATATTATTCATTAAAAATTTACTTTATTTTAATTTTGTTGATTAAGTGCTCATTTTGCAAATTGTAAGAAACAAATTTTTTATTATGACACGTGTTTTAACGTAAAATCTAGGGTTAATATTCGTTGGGAAATATATTATAATTGCATTTAATAGTTTAAAATCAATTATACCCGATTCTAAAACAAACAAATCTTATATGCATTATGGGAGTTCTTTTGGGAAAAATACTCAATTATTTCTCAAAAACTTCCTTTAAGAAGCTATAAAAAATTAACAATTGTTTTCTCAAGAAAAAAAAAGAATCAAACATGTGTTAATACTTAAAAATTTAAATTAATTTTAAATGAAATAACAATTTTAAAAAATGATTAAAATTATGTCAATTAAATTAAGTGTTTGTTAATTTAATTTAAAACGTATTATCTCCTTGTTTCACTTTTTTATAAAAAAAATTAGAATGACTGAATATTGTTCCAATTTAAAGCAATAAATGTTTCACCAAAAAAAGTAAAAATCTAAAGCAATAAATGTCTTTGACTTCTAAAGATATATACAAAAAATATCAGAATTCTTTTGAAAAACCTACAAGAAACACTGGTGATATTTAGTTTGCTTTTTTTTATTTGTAATTAATATGTTTTCATAAATAATCATAAAATTTATTTTTATTTTTTGTTTTAAAAATTTCAAAGGAAATAATTTTTTTTTCTATTTTTACCTTTTTTATCATGAAAAATTGAAAACAATAAATAAATAAATTAAACATAACGTTGCACTTTTATAATTGGGTCAATGTTAATTAGTGTCTTAGGAGAAGTAGTTATAAAAAGATAAAATATTTATTATATAAAAATATAAAATATTCAATACTTGCTTTTTTTAGTAATAACCAACATTTAATATTTCCTTTGTTCTATATTGATTGATGCTTAAGGTTTTTTTTATATATAAATTAAGAAAGACAATAAATAATTACTTAGTGAAACAATTTTACTAAAATATTTTTTCTTTTCTTTTTAAAAATTAATAGACACAATACTAAAAAATTATTAAGTTTATGTATTTATTTAAGATAAATTTAGAATAAAAGTATTAATACTTTTTAAAAAATTAAGAATATCAATTAATATGATTTTTTTAAATATTAAAACATCAACCAATATAGAACGAGGAAAATAATTCTTAAAAAAAATTAATAAATTGTGTTAAATGTAGGAATGAACATGGATTTGGATTGTGAACCTGAGTAACCTGTACATCAAAATCAGATTAGATTACGTGGAAATTAATCTAACTTGATTGGTTCAGATTGTCTCAAATTTGATGAATTTCAAACCTGTCTAATCAGACTCAAAGCTTTTTCTTATTTTTTCCCTTTATTTTTATTTGTCTTTTAATGCCTATATTAAAAGGAATTTTTTTTGTGGCACACGATTTCCCTAGCCTTATCTGATTTGTTGAGCTAAACAAGTTATGAAAACGGACAAGACTTTTATAATTATTCTTGAAAACATCTAAAAATAAATACAAATAACAAACTAAACAACCCCTTAAAATTGTTTTAAGTTTTATTCTCGATTTAACTATAAGCTTAAAAATTATATTTATAACGATATATTGAATTCATTAATCATTTATGTGAAACTAAGAAGGCGTTTGGTATAAGAAAAGTTTTTAGTGTTTTCGAATTTTGAAGTTGAGAATGTTTATTTCCTATGTTTAATTTATTATTTAAAAAATAACATTTCCAATGTTTCTCAAGAATCTCTTTTACCTGTGTTTTTCATGAAATTAATTTCATAGGAGAGGTGAAATTCTAATTTTTTTGAGTTGGAAAAAGTTTTACTGTAGTCAAAATATCATGTCATCTTTATTAACTCATTTAACATGATAAATAATTAAAGTTTTTTTAGAAAGTTCTATTAATTTCCAAGTAAAAAAAATATTCTCAAGAATATTTATGACCAACCAAACATATTTTAGTCATGGTACAAGAAAGTTTTTAGTTTTATAGGAACTAGTGTAATAATTCGTGCCTTGCACGAGACATATGTTATGTTGCAATCTAGTCCATCATTCAATTTGTTAGTTATTCTTACCTCCTAAATTTACTATAAATTACAAGAACTACTTGTTCTGTAAGCGATGATAGATATGAAACCAAATCCTTAAAAAAAACTTAATCTTTACTTAAAATATTGCAAATGAATGAGCTGAAATTTAGTTAGATTTATTTATTAGTTAGCCTATCCTCATCTGTTTAAATTCAGTATAAAATCGGTAAAATTAAATTTCATCATAAATTTGTAAATTTAAATTCAATATACATCTGTTTTTAACATGAATTATTGTCATAAATAAATTAGGTAAGAAAATTAATTAGCAAGAAATTTATTTTTCAAAATAAATTAATCTAAATGCTAATGAATCATAATGAGATTAAATTTGGGATTTATATATAAAAATAAATGAATAGCATTTTGACAGACAAATAAAAATCTTGAGACATACAATCATAATATAATTCAAATTGGAATATATTTAGGATAATAATTTAGTTGCAGTTTAATGGACCACAATTATTTACAGAAATCAGCCTATGTTATCTTAATTGCTTTGGTGCATGAAACTACAGTTGAATTATTACTCTAAATAAAATCTGTTTTTTAAATGAATTAGTGTCCTAATTTAATAATTTAAAAATTAAGTAAAAGTATGTTGAATTTGAGCATTAAATAAAGTTACAAAATTATTATAACTTAATTTAAAATAGTACAGATAATCATAGTAGAATTCAAATTGGGTTTTATTTAGGACAATATTTTAATTGCAATTTAATGAACCAAAATTTATTTATAGAAATAACTTATGATCACACTTATTTGGGTCCTCTAAACTGAAATTAAAATATTTCCCTAAATAAAATCCAATTTGAATTCTATTATGATTTGATTTTTTGGAATTTTATTTTGTCCATCAAAATGCTATTAATTTATTTATATAAATAAATTTCACATTTTATATCATTATAACTACTAAGCATTCAAATTAAATTATTTATAAAAATAAATTTCATATTAATTAATTTTTGTAAATAATTTATTTAATGTAATGATTCATGTAATTATTTTGAAATTTTATTTTGTATGTAATCTTGTTGATAAGCCTAGTATAATTATTGAATTATTGTACTAAATAAATAATTTACGAAAATTAATTCATTAAAATTTATTTTTAGATATAATTCAAATTAAATGCTAATTAGTCGTAATAAGATAAAATATGATAATTTTATATAAATAAATTAATATCACTTTGATGGACAAAATTAAATTCTAAAAAATAAAATCATAATAGAATTTAAATTAGATTTTGTTTGGGACAATAATTGAATTGCAGTTTAATGGACCAAAATTTATTTATAAAATAACTTCAAATCACACTTATTTTGTTCAATGAAATTACAATTAAAATATTGCCCTAAATAAAATTGATGTTGAACATAAATTATTGTCCTAAATTAATTATTTACAAAAACTAATTAAAAGTACGTTGAATTTTAGCGTTAAATAAATTGACAAAATTAATATAATTTACTTTAAAAATAATAACTTACTATTCATAATGTAATAATAAAAAATTATACAAATTATAAAATCAAGATCCTTAACAACAATTATCGAAATTATAAAATCAAGAGAACATTATCTTAATTATAATATCTCATTTACTTATAAAATAACTATCGCAAAGCTTTTTATTCACACTATAAATTATTTACAATACTTATAAATCTTTTTCAAAAAGAAAAGTTTGAATGTTCAAATTGAGTGAAAACAATGCAAAAAAAATCCATAAATAATCAATAACATCAATGTTCATATTTGATGTAATATAATAATTTATTATCAAAATTATCATTATAATCAATTAATTATTATAATACATAAATACATAATTAAGGTAATTAAGATAATAGTATAGAATAAAAGAATGATTGCAATTGAGTTAATAATTAACATGTAATCAATTAGTATTTAAGGTAATAACGATTGTTATTCGTTATAATAGTATTATGGTAAGTTATTATAAAATTTATCCTAATTATAAATTATTGCCCTAAATAAAATCCATTTTTAACATGAATTATAGCCCTAAATAAATTAGTTAAAAAAATAATTAATATGAAATTTATTTTTAGAAATAAATTAATTTAAATGCTAATGAGTCATAATGAGATTAAATCTAGGATTAATTTATAAAAAAAATGAATAGCAACTTGACGATTAAATTAAAATTTGGAGAAATAAAATCATAATATAATTCAAATTGGATTATATTTATGACGATAATTTAATTGCAGTTTAATGGACCAAAATTTATTTACAGAAATCAACATATGTTATCTTAATTATTTTGGTGCAAGAAACAGCAATTAAATTATTGCTCTAAATAAAATCTATTTTTAACATAAATTAAAGCCTTAAATTAATTATTTATGAAAAATAACTAATAGTATGTTGAACTTGAGCATTATATAAAGTAACAAAATTAATATAACTTAATTTAAAATAGTATAGATAATCATAATAGAATTTAAATTAGATTTTCTTTAGGATAAAAATTTAATTACAGTTTAATGAACCAAAATGTATTTACAAAACTAACTTCTGATTACACTTATTTTGGTCCTTTAAATTGAAATTAAATTATTGTGCTAAATAAAATGCAATTCGATTTCTATTATGATTTGAATTTTCAAAATTTTATTTTTTCCATCAAAATGCTATTAATTTATATAGATAAATAAATTCCACATTTAATATCATTATGACTACTTAGTATTGAAATTAAATTATTTCTAAAAATAAGTTTCATGTCAATTAATTTTCATAAATAATTTATTTATTGTAATAATTCATGTAATTATTTGGGAATTTTATTTTGTATGTAATATCATTGATAAGCCTAGTATAATTATTGAATTATTGCACTAAATAAATTATTTACAGAAATTAATTAACATGAAATATTGTTTTTAGAAATAATTTGAATTAAATGCTAATTAGTCGTAATGAGATTAAATATAGAATTTTTTATACATAAATTAATTAATATTATTTTGATAGACAAAATAAAATTATGAAAAATCAAATGATAATAGAATTTAAATTGGATTTTGTTTAGGACAATAATTTAATTGTAATTTAATGGAGCAAAGTTTATTTATAGAATAATTAATGATCACACTTATTTTGTTCCATGAAACTGTAATTAAATTATTGCCCTAAATAAAATATGTTTTTAACTTGAATTATTGCCCTAAATTACAATGATTACAATGATTATAATTATGGTTTGTAACCGAGCCAAATATTTACGAAGCATCATATAATGACATGTGTTATCCGAATTTTTTTGTTAATGACAAATGTCATCCAAACCTTGAAAGTTACTCTTGATTCGCCACGTGTAATCCGAACCTGTGAACAGATTCTCAAATTTATTTATAATAATTTAAAGGTGGGAATATTTATTTCCCATGTTTGGTTTATTATTTAAAAAATAAAACTCTTAGAAAATATTGTTTCTCGATAATCTTTTTTACCTATGTTTTTCACGAAATTGTTTTCATGAGGAGAGGTGAGAATCTAACTTTCTAGAGTTGGGAGAAAAATTTTATTTTAGTGAAAACATTACATTACCTTTAGTAACTCATTTAATGCGATAAATAATTAGAGTGTGTTTGGCTTATCTTTTTTTTAGTTTATTTTCTCCTTAAAAGGAAAAGTCGGACCAAACATATTTCATAAAAAACTTTTAAAAAAATAAGCTACTTATTTTTATAGAACAAAATTTGTAAAAAAAGTAGCTTATAATTAAGTTGTTAGGGGGAGTTTTTTTCTAGCTTATACAGAACTTATTCTGCTAGTCCTTTCTTTGAATCTCAGCATGATAGAAAATACCATCTTTTTTATTTTTTACTTTTTTCAATTTGAGTGCTTTACTAGCTTCCCCCCGTTAAATAATACTTACATATATTAGTTTATTTATTTTAAAATTTTAATTTGTTTTTAAATTATTTATTTTAGAAAATTTAAAAACATTATTTATTTTTTAAATTTTTAAATATTTGTTACATAAAATAAAAAATTAACAAAATGAGTAAATAATATAGTTAAATATTTTTTTATATTTATAATTTTATTCTTTAAATTTAATTTTAATGCCATATTTTTTTATTTTTTTAATTTATAGTTAAGTTTTTGAATTCTTAATTACAACAATTTATTTATAAAATAATTTTTAATATATATTGACATTATTAATTTTTTTTAAATAAATTATTTTTTATCTTCAAAAAATATTATTTAACAATAATATAAATTTTTTAAATATGTAAATTTTGTAATTAATAATTTAATATATTTAATTAATATTATATATAATAAAATATTTGTAAGTTATCTTTAAAATTATTTTTTGATAATTTAATTAAATTTTTACATTTTTAAAATCAAAATTTTTAAATATATTTGTTACAAGAAATATAAAATGCTACTAAAATGAGTAAATAATATTATTAAATAAAATTTTTATATTTAAAAATGTTTATAATGTTTATTGTTTAAATTTATTTTATATTTCAGATTTTTGTAATTTTAATTTGTAGTTAAGTTTTTTATGTTTAATTACAACAATATATTTATTAAATACTTTTTGGATTATTTGTTAAATACTATTTTAAATATATTGACATTATTGAATTCTGTTTAAATAAATTATTTTTCTAAAAGTATTATTGAAAAATAATACAAAATTTTTAAATAATATTTTTTTAATTAGTATTATATATAATAAACTATTTATAAATTAGATTTAAAATTAACTTTTATTAATTAAAATATTTTTTCCATTTTCAAAAGTAAAAATTTTAAATTTATATATTTTAATAATTTTATGTATTTTTTTATCCTAAAAATAAATTTATGTTGATTAAATTAATTTTACATAATTGTAACTAAAAATTAACTTTACATAATATTTTATTTTATTTTATCAATATATATATATATATATTATTCTATCGAGTGAGACAATTAGTTTTAAGTAAATTTAAAATTTTAAAATTTTTTATCAAACAACTTTTAGCTTAAAAGGAGTTTTAAAACTAAAAAATATAAAAATTATTAAACAACTTTTACTTTATTTCTAAAGCTCTTATTTTGAGCTTTAACTTTAAAGTAGCTTTTAAGACAAAAAAAAAGTTGGGCCAAACATAACCTTTAAGTTTTTGAGAAAGTTCTATTAAAACTAAATGTAAAAATCTTTATTTTTCAAGTAATAAATATAAATATTTCTAAGAATATTTATGACCAATTAAACAGATTTTAGTCATTCTTAGGAATCATGATTGTTAGAATTTATGATTCTTAGAAATCATGATTCCTGGGCATGAAAAAATTTATCTTCTACTAAACGCACTCTAAATGTGTGTCTAAACTAATTTATTTCAATAAAATAAATTTTATAATTTTTTTTGTTTCTTTGGAAAATACTTTTTCATCTCAAAATTAACTGAAACAAACTTGTCATGAACATAGAAAGACAAATTAATCAATATCATTTTAATACTGCCTACATGCAATAATAATAATAATAACTCTATATCCTAATCTTAATCTTTAAACAATCTTGTTAGTTGTTAAATTAATGATAGAGATTTGAAGTTGTAAATTTGTGTAAATACACAATCAAATAATAATTAAGGTTGCATAGTCATTTCTCTTCTAAACAACTTGAAAACTGGTGATTATGGATTTGCAAACAATTATTAATGCATTGATTTATGATTCGTAGCTGAATTGTGGTTAAATAAACGACAATTAAATATATATTTCATTATTATATAATATATTAAGTAATAAAATAATATAAAATTAGAAAAAATAAGTTAGATAAAAATTTAAAATAACATAAAAATCACATCATAAATCTTATAAGATAAAAAATATAATAAATAGTTATATGTAACAATTTATACATAAATATTATATACGAATATTTATTCTAAAAAATATTTTTGAATGAAAAGGCCAAAAAAATTTAAACAAAACAAAAAGAAATGCTTTTTAAAATATTTGTTGCACTAACATTTAGTTTATTTCAGTTGTTATTGACCCAATTTTCTAATTGATCGATTTTGGGGTTGTTCAAATTGATTATCTAATTAAATCTTCATCTAGTTGGTCAAATTGACTAGTTTAGTTTGATTTTATAACTATGATTATGTTTGACAAAAACAATTGATAAACTAACTGAAAGTTAAAAAGTTAATTTTTAATTAAAACTACTGTCTGTTAGTTGAAAGTTAGCTTACTAAATTAAAAAAGTTTGGATAAAATTAAACAAGAAATGACATAAAAAATGTATTTATATGATTATTTATATATTTTTTATTTCATAGACAAATTACATTTTAAATTTTTTATAATTTTAGATTTTTTAGTTAATTTTAAACTCCCATTATTTTTTTAAGATCAAATATTACATTATAAATTAAAAACAAATAGTATAAAAATTATAATAATTAAAATAAATATATATTATTAAATTAGAGAATAAATAATTTTTTATTAAAATATTACAGATAAAAATATAAAATATCATAAATTTAAAAATACAAATTAATAAGATAAATTAATTTCTCAAACATTATTCCTATAATGGAACAATTTCATTAATTAATTAAATAAGTTATAAACTCATTAAAATAAGTGAATGTTGCAGTGCAACTTGCAAGCGACGCAGCCATCTAGTATAATTTTAAAGTGTTTTTTTTTTTTCAGGCAGTACAATAGTAGTACATTAGTCCCTCCGAAATCTCTCTTTCTCTGTGTAAAAATTGCAGAGAAATGATAATACATTCATTATTATTGATTTAAATTTATTAAAAATTATAAAATTTTATGTATCTCACTCTTTATTTAATAAATCTCACATTTATAATTTTATAATTTTCACTAAATTTCAAAAAAATAACGTGATAAAAACATTGGGTTTTTTACCAAAATAATATAAAAGAAAACATTAATTCCCAAACTACCTCACATGCAACAATATTTCCCAAAATACCTCAATTCACTGTTCACGCGAGAATTTACTGTTCATCCGAGAAAGCAAGCTTTCCAATGCTTTTTTTTTTTTTTCTTCATGTAGGGATTTTTTACCAAAATATATAATGGTTTTTTTAACAATATATATAATGGTTTTTTTACCAAAATAAATTAAAAAAAAAACAATATTTCCCAAAGTACCATACATGAAACATTATTTACCAATCTACAGTAATTTACTATTCACCTAAGAAGCCTTTTCTTCAACCACCGAATTCTCTCTTTAGTTTTGCAAAAATTTTGATATTTGCCTCATGAAGTTTGGGTCTCCAAGACCCAACTTCTTAGAGGCTTTTTTTTTTTTTTTGCTTTTCAATTTTGGTGAATATACTTAATCAAATTTTATTTTAATTACAGGTTAATTTAAATGTCCATTTTTTTTTGAAATTATGGTTAAATAATATATTTAGTGGTTAATTAAAATAAGTACAACCACAAAAAAATTAAATAAGAAGATTTCTATTAATTAAAGTTATTTAATCAAATTAAATTAATTACTATGTTTATTAGGTTTGTTAGTTTAGGAAAAATTAAGACAAAAATAATATTGACAAATGTAATTAAAATAATTACTATGTTTAATTTTAATTATGCATTAATTCTATAAAAAAATTGAAATTGTGGTTAAATAATACATTAAGTGCTTAATTAGAATAAGTACAATAAAGGAAAAAATTAATAAAAATAATTAAATTATTTAAATTTTCTTAATTTTATTATTTTTGTTAAATATAAATTTAATTTAATTATTATTATAATTATAGGTTAAATAATATGGTTAAATAATACATGTAGCGGTTAATTAAATAATTATACCTAACCAACCACATTAAATATTAGATAATCGTATTAAACTAGTTGTTATTTTTGGCAAATTAAAATAATTAATATTGTCATTCGTCATTAAAATAATTAGTTGGAAATAAAATAACTAAATATTACATAAGAGGCAGGAGACTTAATCTCCGTAATGGTGTCCAGTTCCATACAATGGAGGTTGCCTTCTACGCGGAGGATTTCGACGGATTTGTCTTTGTTGTCGTACAACATTCTCCTTGTCATCAACAGTTGGTTGAGAAGTTGCATAATGGTTAACGTGTGGTGTTGACGAACTTCCAGCAAGTTGATGGTGAAGCGATGGAATGGCTATACTCTGCATATAGGCTTGAGCCGATTCTGGAGTTCGAATGTCTGCACCAAACAAGTTGCTCATGAAATTCGCTGAACTAGATGTAAATAAGTGTCGACGATACTCAACATTTTCATCAGCCTGTTGTTTTGATGGAGTGAATGCAAATGAATGACGAGGTGGTTCAAAGTCTTCCTCTTGCATTGTTTGAACAACTTGGGGGCTAGGTTGGGGAGGTGTACTCTGTTGCCATGCACGTTGTTGTGTTGGAGTTTGTTGTGTTGCATGTGTTGTGTTGCCAACATCCATGTTACATGCAAGTCGTGGGTCTTGCAATTGTTGTGGCACAGATAGAAAAGGTATCGAATTTGCACAATACCATTGCACATAGTCACGCGTGTGTAACAAAGGTCCTTGAACAGATTGCCCCACTAAAACGTTGTTGCATCGTTCCTTCCAAATTCCAAGCCAGTTGGCATGCTCTTCTGCCCAGTTCGTGTAATTATTTCCTCGCATGTCCAATCGATAAAGGTGATCTAAATTATTAGGTGGTTGTGGCACTTCTTGCCATAGTCCAAATTATTAGATGGATCGGGGCAATCTGGATTGTCGATTCTGTCGATGCGATCACGACCGTCCCTTTTTCCTGACAAAGGGGACAAGACCCTGCAGGATTCCCTGACGGATGAATAGTGAACGCGCTTGGATCGGGGCGATCTGGATCGTCGATTCCGTCGGTGCGATCACAATCGTCCATTTTCCTGACGAAGGGGATAAGACCCTGCAGGATTCCCTGACGGATGAACAGTGAACGCGCTTGGATTGGGGCGATCTGGATCGTCGATTCCGTCAGTGCGATCACGACCGTCCCTTTTCCTGACGAAGGGGACAAGACCCTGCAGGATTCCCTGACGGATGAACAGTGAACGCGCTTGGATCGGGGCGATCTGGATCGTCGATTCCGTCGGTGCGATCACAACCGTCCCTTTTCCTGACGAAGGGGACAAGACCCTGCAGGATTCCCTGACGGATGAACAGTGAACGCGCTTGGATCGGGGCGATCTGGATCGTCGATTCCGTCGGTGCAATCACGACCGTCCCTTTTCCTGACGAAGGGGACAAGACCCTGCAGGATTCCCTGACGGATGAACAGTGAACGCGCTTGGATCAGGGCGATCTGGATCGTTGATTCCGTCGGTGCGATCACAATCGTCCATTTTCCTGACGAAGGGGACAAGACCCTGCAGGATTCCCTGACGGATGAACAGTGAACGCGCTTGGATCGGGGCGATCTGGATCGTTGATTCCGTCGGTGTGATCACGACCGTCCCTTTTCCTGACGAAGGGGACAAGACCCTGCAGGATTCCCTGACGGATGAACAGTGAACGCGCTTGGATCAGGGTGATCTGGATCGTCGATTTTGTCGGTGTGATTACGACCGTTGCTTTTTCTATCAACACATTCGTAAATGTTTGCATCGGGTAAACAGTGTATAAATGTAACATGTGTGGACGTTAAATTCGACAACACACGCATCATCTCATCGATCATCCTATGTCTAAACCTTAAGCCGTACACTAGCCATGGCATCTAGACCTGTATTTGCTTTTGTATATTACAATGGGGAGATGAAAGAAACTAAACATGGGTCAACCTTTGTCAGTAATGACCCAAAGATACTCCAAGTCAACACAAGTATGACACTTGATGTGTTGAAGCAAGCCATTCAAAATAAGATTAAACTGGGGGATGGAAAATTGGTGGCGCACCTCCATTTCCGATGTCCAATCTCCTTTTTGGGCGATTGTTTTCAATATAGTGCGTGCAAACTTGAAGAAGATGAGGATGTACACACAATGTTTGCTGTATTCGCTGAAGTGCCTAACCTGACGTCCGTTGAGTTATACGCGACTATTGAGGATCAGCAAAACACAGGCATCTAATCAACCACAGTCCTATCTGTCAAGCTCATGGTTATGGGATGGCTTGTCAGAATATCTTGATGAAACCATGAAATATATCCTCACTCAACATCCATTCTCAGCCAAAAACCTTAAACTCTCCACCTTCATCATGACTTCATCCAACTTTAATCTTATTATCTACTACAATGGCCAGATGATTCGATCCAAGGAGGGGGCAAAGTTCGAATGCCCAAACCCAGTCATCCTCACCATCAAGAGAGCCCTTTCACTTGAGGCCTTAAAGCGAAGAATCCAGCAAAAGCTCAAACTTCAACCAACAACAATGGTTGACAGTATCTTTCATCGATACCCTTTATGTGTTGGCAAAGGAGTTCTACGTTATGAGGCGGTGAAACTTTCAGACGATGAGGACGTCCAAAGTATGTTCACAATTTCTACCCAATACAAGACACTTGGATGCATAGAGCTCTATGTCACGTTAGAGGACACACCCTCTACAACATATCCTGAACCTGACAATGCTTTCTTACCCACAACATCACATGCATTTCCCACATCGTCACATGCAACAACATTTGATCTTAACCAACAGTATACCCACCAAAATGAATGGGAGACAGCTCCCTCTTCTGCCCTACTCCCACCATATGCCCCTTCTTTTGATTTAAACAGCACGCAGTTTAATTTTTCTGAATTTGCACCAGCCACCTCCTCTTTCACCCAACTACTGTCAACATCTCCATACATCGAACAACCTCCATCCCAACCTAACGAGCCACAACAAGTTGATGATGCTAGGGCTGGTCCACATGACGAATATGTTGGCCCTTTTAGTGATAATGAAGAAGACATTCTAGAACACCATGTGAATGACAACAATGATGAAGATGACAACCAACAGCAAGACGTAGGCCCCTCAACAACCAACAATGCTTACAGTCCGCCCCCACACATGCATGCTGTCGAACTGGACGCAACAGAAGATGATGCAGAGTTTATGCATGTCTTGGATCGTGAAGGCATTTCATGTGCAGCACCTGGATCCCTTTACGTTGGCATGCAATTCCATGACAAAGATTCATGCCTGTTTGCAATTAGGGAACACCACATCAGGAACCATGTGGACTTCAAAGTTGTAAGTTCTGACCAACAACTATTTGTTGCAAAATGTCGTGTTGAAGGATGTGCATGGAGGTGTAGAGCAGCATATGGCAAGGTTTGCAGACAATGGGAGATCAGAAAACTACAAGGACCCCATACATGTGTGTCACCAATGTTGTCTCAAGATCATCGTCAACTTACGTCAACGATGATCAGTAAAGAGATTGAGGCACTGGTTAGAAATGATCCCTCGATCTCAGTGCCATTACTAATTGAACACATAAAAACAACTAAGCAGTTGACCACCTCCTACAAAAAGGCGTGGTTGGGAAAGCAAAAGGCTATAGAAACAATCTACGGCAATTGGGAGCAGTCATACAAGGATTTACCACAATTGCTCCAGGTAATCGAAATGACTAATCCTGGGACGATTGTTAGGATGCAGACGCTGCCATGTAACAACCAAGATGGTGACATTAACATTTTCCATCGTCTTTTTGGAGTTTTAAACCATGCATCGATGGGTTTTCCTACTGTAAGCCCATAGTTCAAGTCGATGGCACTTGGTTGTATGGAAAGTACAAAGGTACTCTTTTGGTAGCAGTTGCACAGGATGGGAACAACCATATTCTTCCAATAGCTTTTGCCATAGTGGAGGGGGAGACAACAGATGCTTGGTTCTTCTTCCTCAAGTACTTAAGAAAGTACATCACACCTCAACATGGTCTATGCCTAATATCAGACAGGCATGAAGCGATAAAGAGTGCCTATGCACGACGGGGGAGTGGTTGGACAGAACAAGATTCAGTGCATGTGTTTTGCATTCGACACATCGCACAAAATTTCATGAGGCACTTCAGGAATGCTGATCAAAAGAAACAAGTTGTAAATATGGGTACATATTGCATACATGTTAATTATTTTTTTAAATATTCTCATCATAACATTACTGACAATCCTTCATTCCAACTCCTCAGCATATGCCATGACGGAGAGAAACTTTTTCTACTACTACAACAATCTTCATCATGTGCATCCAGAAGCCACGCAATGGCTCGATGAAATCCCAAGGCCAAAATGGACTCTTGCATGGGATGGAGGGCAACGTTGGGGACACATGACCACCAATCTCGTGGAGGCAATCAACTCAGTACTTAAAAAAACTAGAAACCTACCTATTTCAGCATTGGTCGAAGCAACATACTTTAGGTGTAATGAATTATTCGTCAGAAGGGGGAGGGAAGCAACGGCGATGATAAACTCTGGAAAAAAATATACAGAGATTCTTAACAAGGTCGTACAAGATGCAACAACAAAGGCAAATACACACTACGTGAAGGACTTCGATCAAGACGGTTCAACGTTCTTGGTGCAGGAATTGATTAACCCTTTAGAAGGGCGACTTGCAGGGCATTTCAGTGTTAGACTGGAGCAGCAACTATGTGAATGTGGAAAGTTCCAAAAATTGCACATCCCACGTGCGCATGTCGTTGCTGCTTGTAACCAAATTCACCATGACTATATGCAATATGTGAGTCCGGTGTACACGTTGGAATATGTATCGAATGTTTATAGCAGAAGGTTCCACATGTTGCCCAATAAAGGGTCATGGCCAACATATGACAGACCAGAATTGTCCCACAATCCCACTATGCGCAGGAATATCAGTGGACGTCCGAAATCAACTCGAATACGTACTGAGATGGACCTCAGAAAAAGGGGTCAACCAAAAAGATGTTCAGCATGTCGCACACCAGGACATACCAAAATAAATGTCCTAACCGTGCTGAAACGTCAAGGCGACCCCATTGATTTTTAATCCTATGTAACTTTATTAATGTAGTTCATTATTAATTTAATCCTTCCTTCTGTTTTTTGTTTAAAATCATTTTCTTATTTAACCACAATTTCATTTTTCCATAAAATTACCACATTAGTAAAATTAAACATATTAATTATTTTAATTTGCCAATAATAACAACTAGTTTAATACTTATTTTAATTAATCGCTACATGTATTATTTAACCATATTATTTAACCTATAATTATAATAATAATTAAATTAAATTTATATTTAACAAAAATAATAAAATTAAGAAAATTTAAATAATTTAATTATTTTTATTAATTTTTTCCTTTATTGTACTTATTCTAATTAAGCACTTAATGTATTATTTAACCACAATTTCAATTTTTTATAGAATTAATGCATAATTAAAATTAAACATAGTAATTATTTTAATTACATTTGTCAATATTATTTTGTCTTAATTTTTCCTAAACTAACAAACCTAATAAACATAGTAATTAATTTAATTTGATTAAATAACTTTAATTAATATAAATCTTCTTATTTAATTTTTTGTGGTTGTACTTATTTTAATTAACCACTAAATATATTATTTAACCATAATTTCAAAAAAAAATTGGACATTTAAATTAACCTGTAATTAAAATAAAATTTGATTAAGTATATTCACCAAAATTGAAAAGCAAAAAAAAAAAAAAAAGCCTCTAAGAAGTCGGGTCTTGGAGACCCAAACTTCATGAGGCAAATATCAAAATTTTTGCAAAACTAAAGAGAGAATTCGGTGGTTGAAGAAAAGGCTTCTTAGGTGAATAGTAAATTACTGTAGATTGGTAAATAATGTTTCATGTATGGTACTTTGGGAAATATTGTTTTTTTTTAATTTATTTTGGTAAAAAAACCATTATATATATTGTTAAAAAAACCATTATATATTTTGGTAAAAAATCCCTACATGAAGAAAAAAAAAAAAAAGCATTGGAAAGCTTGCTTTCTCGGATGAACAGTAAATTCTCGCGTGAACAGTAAATTGAGGTATTTTGGGAAATATTGTTGCATGTGAGGTAGTTTGGGAATTAATGTTTTCTTTTATATTATTTTGGTAAAAAACCCTAAAAACATTATGTTAAAAAGTGTTTTGTTAGCATTTTTTGAAAAAAAATAATATTTGTATAATAATTCATATAATAATTTATACAAGTTTATTTCTGTTCTGTATATCATTTATTACATATTATAATAATAGAGAAAAATAAGCACAAAAAGTGTTAATGTACAAATTGTTGTGTGTATCTCATTTCTTCCCCAAATATAAATGAATTTAAAAAATGGTTAAATATATTTTAAGTCCTTAAAAATATGACATAACTAATTTTAGTCTCTTAATTTTTTTTTGAATAAAGTCTCTCAAATATTAAAAATATCCTAATTAGATTTGTGTGCTAAACTCTATTTAACTTTTCTATTAAATGATTGCCACATCAGATTCACAGTCACCATTAATTTACTGATGAGGCCTTACATGTCAACTGTTATGTCCAGGTCATATTTGTAACATATTTTTTAAATAAAATTATTACATGTTTAATCCTAAACCATATACTTTTTTAACCATAAAACAAAAGTAATTACACCATTTTTTATTAAAAATTATCACTGAACACTTCAGGTAATAAAATAAGAAAAAAAAAATTTGGAAACTGAAATTAATTCTATCATATTTTTAGAAAAGCAAAAACATATTTAACCCATTAAAAAAACATAATAAAGTATAAATAGGATAACCGTGCCTTAACGGCGTCACTCTGCGCTCGTTGTATTGTAGTAGTAGTTGGCATTGCTGTGAGCTCACTCTCTGTTTCTTTCTAAGCTCCGCAGCCACCACTCAGAGCGAGCGAGCGAGCGAGTAATGATCGCTTCGCCGCGGTAATCGCAGGACGAATTCGCCGTTTCCCTGCCGGAAAATCCGAGATCTCACAATCTCCGACGACTCAGCTAACTCTATTCTGTTGGTGTTAGGTTAGGGTATATACAGTTTTCCATATATGGCTTCGGAGAATGTGAAGACCGGGGAATCCGCCGTGACGACGATCGTGAATCTCGCGGAGGAAGCGAAGCTCGCCAGAGAAGGCGTCGTCAGGGCTCCCAGCTACGCGCTCGCCAGCATCTGCAAGTCGCTCGTCGCCGGTGGAGTCGCTGGAGGAGTGTCAGTTCCGTTTCTCATTTCCTATTTTATTTTTTCAATTAAAATTTTATTTATGAATATATCGCGAGAAAGTATATGTAAATGGTCGTGGTTTTGGATCGTCAGGGAGTAGGGAATATTGAAGTTTATGGCGTTTATAATATATTTTTTTGGGGGTTAATTTCGTAGAATGATTATTGAGTTTATTAATCTGGCTTTTGTGTTTGGTGAAGTAAATTGAGCACACGATCTGTTGATTATAAACGATGCTGTTAATTTTAGAAGTCAATGGGTGTGGTTTTGTTCATATTTACTTGGATTGGATCACTTGTGATTTGTGAAGAACCACTCACACAGCGTTGGGGTTTTGGAATAAGGTTCAGTTTGTTGTGCTTGTATGTGTCATTTATCGTGAAAGTCACTGGAAAATCTTCATTCCTTTAATATGTTGAAGGTAAATTGCCTTGCTAATGTTGCGTTTCCTGCCAATTGAAGAATATGAGCTAACTTTGAATTTCATCTTCACTTCAGTGAGCTGAGATATAGTTACAATTACAACGAGCCATAATCCAATTTTCCTGGAAACTATTCCTTGACAATAATTCCAGGATCTGTTTTGGTGTTATGTTATGTTGAGTCTTAACCAAACCAAACATTTTGTGTCTATGCAGGTCACGTACTGCAGTTGCTCCGCTTGAACGGTTGAAAATTTTGCTACAGGTTAGTTTATTTAGTTGTTTAGATCTACATGGATTCATCTATAATTTCTGTTGAATTTAGAGGGGGAAATTTAGAGGAAGATAGAACAGAATATTTTAGAGAGAATTTAGAGAATGTGAATGTTTTATTATTCTAGAGAATATGTTGCACATAGGTTCTGCATATCATCCATATATATAGACTCTTGATAGACTTGGGCTTTGTTTGGATAAACTTCTCTATTAACATTTATAGAAGAAGGAAAGAAAAGGCAAAATGAATGAAACTTCTTCCATAAATTAAAATCAATTTATACACTTCAGCTTTTGGAAAAGTTAGATGAAGTTAGATGAGAGAGCTTCTATCAAAGTTGAAGTGTATAAGTTGATTTTAACTTATGGAAGAAGTTTAATTCATTTTACCTTATTATTTTCTTCTCCTGTTACTTATAGATAAGTTTATCCAAACAAGGCCATAGTGGAGACTATTCCATAGGATAATAAAATAATTAGCAATGTTTTTAAAACTAGACTGGTTACTAAACTGGTCAAGGCACTGGTTTAAAGTTCAATGATTCAACTGTGATTGAACTGGTATTAGTAAAATAATAATAATAATAATAATTAAATAATCTATAAAATAATATTAAATAAATTAATATCATAACTTTATAATATTAAAAACTAAAATAAAACATCATTTTATATTTATTTATAATTTTTATTAAATATGTGTTTTTATTTATCTTAAAAATATTTTAGATTAAATTAAAAAAATTTAAAAAAAAGAAAAAAAATTGAAAACTACCGATTTTTGATCGGTTTTGAAATGGTCCGGTTTTTTAGAGTTAATGGACCGGTCACTAGACCGGCTCCTGATCGAACCAGCCTGTCTGGTTCAGTTTTCAAAACTATGATAATTAGTGATGCAACTTCCTAGACACTAATACCCAATTACCCATGAATATTACATCCATTGAAACATGAGATACACGAACATACAATTTCCTATGTACAATTAATGTCATTATTTTCAACAATTTATCCTTGCTTGCGTATACTGGGCTCAAAAGTATACTGTGTCCGAGCTTGTTTGTTTGGATATATCCTTACTTCCACGTATGACATGTCTCTGGTCTTGCCATATGCAGGTCCAGAACCCTCATAACATTAAATACAATGGAACATTACAAGGCCTAAAATATATATGGAGAACTGAAGGTTTCCGTGGACTTTTCAAAGGGAATGGTACTAATTGTGCTCGAATTGTACCTAATTCTGCTGTGAAGTTCTTTAGTTATGAGCAAGCTTCTAAGTAAGTTTTTCTTTAGATACAAAAAAATGCATGGATTGCTTTATTGTTTAGTATTCTTTTTGTTGGTTTCATTCAGGGGCACTATTATACCAGATACCAATCATCTTATGGATAATTGGCTTCGGCAATCCTCTTTTAATGTCTTCCTGTTCCTGCATGATTTTATTTAAATAGAGTCACTCCAGTGGCTAACATTTTTTAATTATTTCAGTGCATCCCACTTCACATCTTTTAAACTTTGTCTCCTGTTTTTTCTGATCATTCCTTCCTATTATGACAGAGGTATACTGTATCTGTATCAGCAGCAAACTGGAAATGGTATGTTCATGCTTACCATTTTTTCTTGAAAAAGTTTTTGTTTAGTTGGGATAATGTTTTTTCAAGTAGAGCAAGGGCAAGGACAGATTTGATTGACAATTGATAAATTGGACTAGGAAACTCTGCTTTCTGGAAAATTGTTCATTTTTGGTTTATTATTCTTGTACTTATATCCATGTATTATGAGATTCCTTCCTTATCATATTGACTAGTAACTTATGTAATCACCTGTGTTTTGAAAACTGAATCAAACAAGTCGGTCGGACCGAAAAACCAATGAACCGGTCACTTGACCGATTCGAATAAACCACAGAACCGGCCTAGAAAAAAAGCTGGTCAAAAATCGGTAAAACCGGCCAAAACTGGTCAAAAATTGCCAGTTTATAGCAGGTCAATAAAAAATGCTTAATACAACATTATTTTTTATTTTTTTCTTAAAAAAATGAAAATCAACCTTAAATATTTGTCATTTTCTTTTTTATTCTAAATATAAACTTGTTTTTATCAATAAATGTTGATGTGTATTGTTAAAACTTAGACTTTAGTATTATGATGTTTTTAATTTGAACTTTTGTAGGTATTATAAATGTTAAGAACCTATAAAATTATGTTTTATTTTTAGTTTTTAATATTATAAAGTTATAATATTATGTTTTTTCAATATTATTTTATGTATTATTTAATAATTATTATTATTTTATTAATATCGGTTTGACCACGATTCAACTACAGTTGAACCATTAAACTTTAAACTAGTACCTTGACCGGTTCAATGACTAGTTCTGTTTTAAAAACATAAGTAATTACTAAGAGTTCAAACTTTCTGTATAAATCATCGTCTTGATGAGAATGCTTGGCCAACATGTGATTAGAATGAATATCCCTTTTAACAACCTGTATTTTGACGTTCTTAATTTATGCCAATTGTTACTACTATGTGGAGACAGAGCCTGTTTGTATACTTAATGCAGTGCCGAAAGTGAATATTTTTATCACAAAAATGATTTAGTGACATAGTTTTCAGAACCGGATCAAATTGGCCGGTTTGACCAGGAACTGATCACCAGACCAGTTCGTTCAACCCTCAAAACCGGCCTAACAAAGAACTGGTGTAAAACCAGTTCCAAACCGGGCAAACCGGTCATAATCGGTTCACTAGAAAACAAGTTTTTTTAAATTAAAAAACTAATATTATGATAATTGATACAATTTTAACCCAATATTATGCTGATTGATATTTATATCAATTATATATAATGCCGATTGATAGTTATATTAAGGTTTAATTGCACTTTTTGCTCCTAAAGTTTCACAATCTTGCGAATTTTGCCCCTGAAGAATTTTTTTTCGCAAATTTTGGCTTGCATTTTACAAAATATTGCAAGTTTTGCCCCACATAGTAAAACTGCCAAATTAAGACAATTTTGTTGAAGTTTTGCCTTTAAACCACCACAATTTTCTACATGGGGACAAAATTCAGTATATTTTGTTAATTGGGGGGCAAAATTTGTGAGATTGTGAAACTTTGGGAGCAAAAAGTGCAATTAAGCCTTATATCAATTATATATAGTGCTGATTGATAGTTATATTATTATTTGTTAAACTTAAATGTTATGACATATTTGATTTGGTTTTCATGCTCAATTTTGAATATTATATTTGAGTTATAAGTAATGACATTATAAATGAAATTTGATTTTTAATATTATGAAATTATGAAGATTATGTTATTTTTTGCTTAATATTGTTTAATGTATTACATTATGAACTAAAATAATATTATTTAACTATTATTGGTTCAACTATGGTTAGACACTTTGACTACTAAACCTTTTGAGCCAGTATCTTCACTGGTTTAATGACCGGTCTAGTTTTAAAAACCTTGTTTAGCGGTGTTTCTTCAATATATTTTCATTGACCTTTTCCTTTTTAAAATTATTATGTAACGTTAGTTTACTTTAGTATAGCCATATTCATTTTATTGAATGCCAATTGTCTCCTTTAATACCACATTCAGCACTTGAATGCAAAATCTTTTTTAAACAATAAACATTGCAAATTCTGTGTTTAACTTATTGTCACTAAAAAGTATTCGCTGTTAATAACTCAGCCACTTATGGCAACACAGGCTGAAACAAACTTTGTCTTTTTTTGAACTGACAAAAACTGTGTTAGTATTAAAACCCTTTTGGCTGTCTAATTATATTCTCTTGTGCTTTCTGCAGAGGATGCTCAACTGACTCCTCTTTTACGTCTTGGAGCTGGAGCATGTGCTGGAATAATTGCTATGTCTGCAACTTATCCAATGGATATGGTTCGAGGCAGGATTACTGTGCAGGTACTTTTTCTTTCATTTTTATTTTTGCAGAATGCTTGCTTTTCTTGTTGTGAGCTAGAATGATAGCTGAAAATGCATAAAGAAAATACATCCTCTAATAGTTATAAAATTAAATGAAGGAAAAAATTTTGTTAAGTGTATCCATGTTTTTATGGTCTTTCATGGTTGACAGAAACTCAGAATGTTCATTGCCTTGTATTTGCAGACTGAGGCATCCCCATATCAGTACAGAGGAATGTTTCATGCTTTGTCTACTGTGCTTAGGGAAGAAGGTCCTCGTGCTTTATATAAGGGCTGGCTTCCTTCAGTTATTGGAGTTGTGAGTAATATTTTCAGAATATCTCTTCTCTTTATAAAGATGATGATTATGTTCATGATCCTAAAGACGGATCTATAACAAATGCAAACATGCTTTATTTACAATCTTTGTGGGAAGTTCTCACTGCTTTTGAAAGCAACATAGAACCTGTAGTTTGGGGAGGAAGAATGATAGAAAAAAATTCTGATATAAGAAACTGAACTTCTGCTTAGATTGTTTCTGCATCTTATATTTCTTCCTTTACCTTTTCATTGTGAACAATCGGTCAATCACATGCTTGAACCTGTTTACTTTTTAAAAATTTTGATTTTAAACTGTTAAACTCTTAATAAATGGCTTAAGTGGGTTGAGCCTTTTTTTTGGGTCAATTTATTTAGTTTTTTAAAACTGTTTGACATGAACTTTGAACAATATTTGGCTCTTTGCTATATCAATCCTTTTTGGCATTTTGCTTATAGGTGCAGGATACTTGGAAGGGTGTGCATCTAGGTTTTCTGTTAGGTCATGACTGTTTGTGGTAGGATCTATAGGTAGATACAGCTATTCATTTAGTCATGCATTACTGTTGGGTAGAAGATAGATAGATAGGAGCAACATGAAGGTATTTAATTAGATAGTGCCTCACAACTTTATACAAGGGAGAGAAGATTGCATGATTCGCTAAAGGTTCAAAAATGGCAAAACTAATGCATTACAGGTTCTCTCCATGAAAAGTTACTAGTCTACTATTTTCTGAATGTGCTTCATAATGAATTCCGATAGTTAATTACTGCTACTTAAGGTTGGTGATAAAGTTCACCCAGTTGTGGGTTTATGTAGGTAGATGTCCAACATTCCATCTATTGCTGCATTACTTTTGGTAGCAAATAGTTTCAAACAAAAATTGAGGCAAACTATATCAGTCAGGTTACACCTAATATTGATGCAATTAAATTTAGATATAAAAGTTTACGGTCGTGCAATGTTCTCTGCATGCTGGATGTTACAGAAATCAGAACTATAATGGACTATTGGACTGAGTCCTATTGTAATTTTGCATAGAATCAAGTGCTCTTCTTGGGGGCTTCTGTCAGAATTAATACTCTCTTGCTCTCTTTTCCCCAGATTCCTTATGTAGGTCTCAACTTTGCTGTCTATGAGTCTCTAAAAGATTGGTTAATTAAATCCAACCCATTTGGTCTAGTTGAAAACTCTGAGTTGAGTGTGACAACACGCCTGGCTTGTGGTGCTGCTGCTGGAACTGTTGGACAAACTGTTGCTTACCCTCTTGATGTTATTCGTCGAAGAATGCAGATGGTTGGTTGGAGCCATGCTGCTTCTGTTCTAACTGGTGATGGAAGAGGCAAAGTCCCACTTGAGTGCACTGGAATGATTGATGCATTTAGGAAAACTGTTCAGCATGAGGGATTTGGTGCATTATACAAGGGTCTGGTGCCCAACTCTGTAAAGGTCAGTCTTCATCTGATGCTTATGATCTATTCTATCAAAATTGTATTGTAGACTTTTTCTTGTCTGAAAAAGAAGGCTTGCATTTCCTACCATAACTTTAGAATCTACAGTGATATTACTGTTCTATGCCACTAGAAAGGCGGAAAATTTGCAGGACACTTTCATATCACATGGATGATTCCTATGTGGGATACCCTCAATCATGCTCTGCTGACATAGCCTCTGATAAGAACTGTAAACACAATAAGCCTGCCTGATTAGCCAGCATTGCAATACTCATTGCCTACGGTTGAGCCAAATAATGAACTATTGATATTATATACTAGTTGATGGTCAGTCCCAGATTAACTTATAAAGATAACTGCAGAAATCTGCACACTAACTAAACTCATAGGATTGTTTACAAATCTTTGGCTATCTGCATGGTCTCAAAATTTTGGGTTGCTGTTGAATATCTTTACTTGGGTTCAAGAACTATACAAAGAGCTCTTTGAGTAGATAATCCCATTTGTTTAATGACACTACTGGATGGTTGTTTCAAGCGTGGTGTTTAGAATTTTTCTCATCTCCCTTTCACTGTAGTCTTTGCAATTATTTTGTTAAATATACTTACCTGAAATTATTGTTTAATGGCCTTGTTTTGTTTATAGCATTCTTTAACTCATTTGATGTTTTGCAGGTGGTCCCATCGATAGCAATTGCATTTGTAACATATGAGGTGGTGAAGGACATTTTAGGAGTTGAGATCAGAATATCAGACTAAAGTTTGATAACCACATGATATCTGTTCACCTGGTGTGGTTTTTCTTTGTTATTTTTTTTGTAGGCAAGGGGATGCAGAGATGGTAACTTACAGTTATTTTCTTGTTTTTCATCTCTCCAAGGATGAATTTAGAAACTCTTAGAGCTAGTGTCCATAAATTTATTCCCTTGTTCTATTTGTTTTCCTTGTTCTATTTGTCCATAATAAGTGTTGTGGAAAAACAATGCAAGGACATATCTGCCTAGCTTTCTGCACTAGTTGAGAGAGCATTTTTCTTAGTGGAATTTGCATTAACTGAAATTTGCTTGCCCCTCCCACCCCCTTCCTATCCATAGATAATTATACTTTTTGAATGATTTGTGTTACAATGTTTGCTGCTGTGTATATGTTTCTAAACGGAAAGGATACAATGAATAATCGTGTCATTTTTTGTTTAACCAAGTCGTAGGTTTTGCCACGGGAAAGTAGGACTTGTTTACCTTCTGGTATTACTCTTCTTTTGGGGGTAATGGTTCAATTTTTTAGAATGGAGGCATACGCATGAAGTTTAATTACTCTTTATTTGGGAGTCAATTAGAGATAGCAGGATTGGACGAACGCTTTACTACTTTTCTGTTACCCATTGAAGTGTAACGAACACCTTATCTGTCCATTTATGCTAAACTCAATTATGTTTCCCAAACTATTCAGCATTCTAAGACGAAGCTAGAACATCAAGTGCGCAATGGAGTTTTAGCCACCAATATTCTATTACTTTTTTCCCCCAAGGGTTAAAAACACTCTAGTTAGTACCTAGGTAATAGGACTGGTAGCAATTCCTTTATCTTTCATTTCTAGTCTAACAATACTTGTGTAATTTTTTGGTATTTTAATTGCATGATGAATAACAACTGAAATGCACGATGGCAGATGACACCGTGGGCACAGGAGTTAACTATTAGTTGCCGGCGTGTCCTCATCCTCTCCACTCTGATGAACCTCAGCTTCTGATGCTATTGGTATAACTTGACGTAGACCAACATTTGAAAACAAATTTTGTAGCTGAACATTCGTGGTTCTCTTTATGTTGATTTGTAATTCTCCGTAGTAAAAAGATATTACATTTTTCTTCCGTAGCTGAACATACAGGATGAGTACGCAACGCTTAATTAGATGTCAATAACGGAATGTTAAAGTAATATTTAAGGGAACTTACTTCCACCTGTTCGGTTCACAAAAAAATTAGCAGTGGGATTTCATGAGCCATACTTAAATTCCCTTTAAACTAAAAGAAATTAGCATAGGACAATCATTTTTTTACGATTGTTTTTTTTTTTTTTTTCAATTTTTTGTGTCCCTCAAACCTATGCGGTCTTAAGGTCTAAATTGGTATCATTTTGGAAATAGAATGTTAAGCTTTACATGAAGTCTCATGGTAGTTTGTGGTTTGCTTGATGATGGCCTCCTCTCAAGTTGGAGAAGATCTTTTCAATTTCTTTCATGACTAAGTTTTTGAGAAAATGTGACTTTCCACAGACTCTCTATCATTTCCATTTCATTTATTTTTCCAAAATCTTAATAATGGAAGAAATGGAGAGGATCTTTTCTCCCCTCAAGCTTGGTGTCACATATCACCCCGTTTTTAATTTTGCAATCTTGATGTGTAGGTTTTAGCTCGTGCAACCTGATCACTTACATTATTCTCACTCTCCTCATATTCCATGCAGACATCAAACGAGAAGGAAAATGACGTAAGGAATACACGCAACTAGTTTTAGCTTAGCTAGAGACGTTTTTCTGCTGCAGACGACCCGAAGCACCATTCGTTCTCTTCCTCCTTGTCACACTCTTCCTGCCTATCTATTTCAGTGTCTCTTTCTATGCTTCTGCGTATTCCCTATTAAAAAAATGCATCATGAATCACAAATTAATTAATGTGTGCTTATGTGCATGTTCTCAAGTTAGTAACACTCGCCTTGGGAGAGGATTCCCCTGCAAGTGACATCGGCTAAATTAGAACCTGCAGCCTTGATACTATTTAGTCTCAATTCTATGTTTCTAGTTTGATTTATCTTTCTCCAAATGTGAGGTTATTAATGGATCCTTGGTTCTTTGTTTGGCTCATAACACTAGAAAAATAAATAAATAAATAAATAAGAAAAGGAATGGGTTAAGTAATGGCTGAGCTGAGGTAAATAGAGGCTGACAAATGTGTGGCGTAAGACTCGAAGGTGATACATGGTAATGTATGTTAAAGAATACATCAGATCTTAAATGAACAAGTCTTTGTTGCTTTCTTAAATAAGACTGAGCTTAGTCCCGGACTTTTGATTCTTTAACCATTACTTGTTACTCCTACCGTCTCATTTTTTTTTTTGTCATTTAAGATAACATACATATTTTAAGAAAACAATTAATTATACTAATTTTCACAATAAAATAATTTATCTGACTAAAATATTTTTATTTCATAAATGACTATCTAATTGTATAGTTGCAGTTATACATCTATTATTGCATTTATTTCTTGAAAGTATTATTGGAAATAATAAATTCTAAAGTGACAAAGTGCATAAATATTTAAAAGTAAGAAATAAAATAAAGATTTTAATGGCTATTATTGTTAGTGTAAAAAGTTTTACACTGTCAACTAATTAAAAATCACTGTTGGTATGACTTTTAAGATAATTATTGTAAAAGTCAACAAACTTGTCATATATGTTGGTTTGTAATTAAATGATAATGTAAAACTACTTTACACTGTCAGTATATAACCTATTTTCTTTAAAATAAAATGAAAGAAGTAATATTTGCCAAAAAATTAGTGCATGAAACTTGGTGAGAGTTTGGATGACCAAAGCAGTATAAATGACAAATGGCCAAATTTCCATTTGTTATAAATGGTTGGTGATTTAACAGGCTGTATCGTTGTTAATGTGGCCAACCAACAGAAATGCATCTAAAGCCACAATCACCTATGTGTAACAGCCATGTCTTAAAAACATTTATTGTTGAGCAGTGATGGTCTAACACGCAAATTAACGAGCCATGAGAAGTGGGTGAGAATGCAGAAAAATATGTGTTATATGTACAAGCATGACGCATAATCAAGCATTCTGAAAATTAAATTTAATATCTTTAAGATCTTGAATAGGATATCAGAGAAACCGTTTATGATTATGCTTACAATTAAGTTATTGAGACAATTTCGGTCTCCTTCTCTCCGTTGATTCTTTTGAATGTTACTCACAACTTCACAAGTTGTGAAAATAATCAATTTGACTAAATTTTTACATTTAATTAAATCCTTCACCAAGTATACAAATGATTAATTAGAATCTGATTATTGTTAAATATAATTATCATTTTATCAATTAATAAGTTATGTAACGATTATCGTGTCAATTATTTTAAAAGTATTACTTACTATTATCTTGTAATCAATATTTATCCTATAAATCTCAGGTTGTCATTACTGTTTATATATAAATTGTATCGAAGGAAGCGTACATCTTCCTTTTTTCTATGAGTATAAGCCGAATTATCTTCTGAAAGATAGCTGGATATCTTTCGTGTATCAGTGTTATTTTAGTATCATGACTATTTATTATTATTTTACTTCCACTTTCTTTCTTTCTTCAAGAAGTGAGGAAACACAATGCAAACACCATTTATCTTATATTTATTAAATATATTACAATCACCCGTCAGAATAAAAAAATTAAATATATTACAATTATTAACTAAAAATAAAAGAATAATCATTTTACTATAAATCGTTATTTAAATAAAAATATTTCTTGTTTTTTCTTTTTACTCGCGCGACACGAGTGAGAGGTTGTCGCTGGAAAATGTGGCCCCAGGAGGAGCCACGACACATAACTCATAATATCAGTGGCACGTGCAAAATAAGACCCACCAAACTATTAGAAACCCCTCCTTTTTGGCACTAATGTTTGCATTAAACACAATCAGACCACCGCCACCACATGCCACCCCTTGACCTTTGAATCATATCTCGTGTCACCTTAATAGCCACCGGATATCATCATCCCCTATTTTTAAAAAAATAACATATATAATTAGAATACATGAAAAATATACTTTAGATTTAAAATAGGGGACAAATTACTTTATACTAAATTAACAATTTAATTGTTTAGTCAAAACAGATTGTGGCATCCTTGAGTTATATATTTGAGTTCAGTTTAGCTCTTTTATTAATCTTAATTCTCTCTTCTTTTCTGCTATATAACTAATATTTATATTGAATAGACTAAATAAATGCTTTTTTTATTACTTATAAGACATGTTTAAGAAACTACAGAAATTTAAACCTGAACTCCTACAATAATTACACTGCTATGAAAGATATCTTAAACTTTAAATGATGTCATTAAACCACCTTGTTTTGAGTTGAGTAATCTATTACCAATCTTTCGCGTAAGTAATAATTCATATAGGATGAGATCCTAAGCAACTAGGCTAATGGAAAGACTATATCAACCTCTAATATTTAAAACTTAAACAAATTAATTTTCTTCTAAAAAAAAGGTTAAATTGTTGACATGGGTCGGCTTAGTGACAAGTTTAAATAGTTTATATGAGATTTTAAATTCTAATTTCATTATCATGACGAAAGCTAAGGTGGACAAGGATATCATGTGATTTATGGTAGATAAGTATATAAAGACCATTAAATTTATTGATTAAAAATTGAGCGGTTAGCATCAATTACTTGTTACTTTTAGTCTCAATTATTACCTATTAAACTGTTTTTTTGCACATTTACCCTTAGCTAGAAAAAAACTCACCACCCCTTACCATTGTCAGAGTTGATTTTCGGCAGCACCCCCTATTTTCACCCCTTTTTTTCTCTCCTTCTTTTTTTCTCTTTCTTCTTCTCCCTTCAGTCGTTTCTGCCATCACTACACATGGTGGCATGTTCCCTCCCCCCCAGCCACAATGTTCCTTGTCAGATGCCTCTTTTCTCCTTCTCCATCTCTTCCCCCTTCATCAAACCCCCAAAATCTGAACAACCAATTCCAGTGCTTTCACTCAGCACCCTAATAACTCCCTAAAACCACCTTCGAAATCAAAATCTTGATCAAAACGAAATTAGTCAATCAAAATCAATCTCAATTCACAAGTTTCATATTTTCTTTTTCTCTTTCTCTATTAACCCTTCTTCTCAAGAATAACAATTCCACTCGAAAATTTAAATGCCCAGAAACACCACAAAAAAACACGATTACAAATTGAAATCCATTCAAAATCACATTTTTTTCATGAATCCTTTGATTAGAGAAAAGGAAAAAATGTCCCTTAAAACCAAATTCATAGAGAGATCCCAACAAGCAAAATACCATACAAAAAAAAAAAAAAAATCAATTTTGAACAAAACCCATTAATCTCAAAAGCCTCCATCTTGAGTTCAACGCCACCAGAGAACTCGCTTGCCGATTGCGTCCCACTCACTCTTCAAAGGTGGCCCAACTCGGTCCTTCTCTTTGTCGTGGTGATGAGTGGCGCTCATGTTGTTCAACCTCACACTCATCGCCAAGAACCCCAACAACCACCTCGTCTCCTACTACCCCTTCACCTTCACGGTATTCTCAAACTCCATCCCCGTCGGAAACGACTTCATCACGACATTCACCTCCAACAAGAACAACCAAACGAGCCTCTGCATGGTGCTGTTGAGGTTGCAAGATATAGATATGGACTCGTTGACTAGCTTGAAATTGGGTGGTTGTTGTACTTCCCTCGCATCGTGGGTGGCCATTTCTACCATCACAACAGCATGATAGTAACCCACTGCTATTAGTAGCGACTGCCGCTACTTAGTGAGGCTGCCTATTTAGGGGTTTCGGAAGGGGCAATTTGCTATTTCTAAAAAAATATGGGATGATGTGTATTAAAAAATGATGGGTAACAACCTCTTATAACCGGTTAAAAAGATTGCACCACCATAAACCATATGGTTAGGTAGTACATGGAAGAAAATGTCCATTATCGTCATTGTACCCACAAAAAAGAAAAATTGTTCACATAGTCATTTAGACAATAAACTAGTATTCTAATATGTACATTGTACTAGTCAAATTTAATATATAAATTTTATAATTATAAGTTTTTATCATAAAAAAGTAAAAAATTATTCATACCATTTAATAAATATGTTCACAAAAAAAATATTGAATATATATAAATATAATAATTGTCAACATAATAAATTAAAATAGAGTTTAATGGCTATATATTGTTATTGTAAAAACTTTTACATTGTCAACTAATTAAAAATTACCGTTGATATAACTTTTAAGATAGTTATTATAAAAGTCAACAAACTTACCATATATGGTAGTTTGTAAGTGGATGACAGTGTAAAACTGCATTACATCATCGGTGCATAGCTTATTTTCATATTAAAATAATTAAAATTCAATAATAATCTCAGTTTTTGCAATTCTATTTAATGATAATAGAAAGTGAGAGAAATTTAAATAGAGAAATAATAGTTTGTTATTTTCATAATAAGAGAAAGAATAATAATAAATAGTTCTGAATATATAATATAAATTATATTATAATTAAAATTTGTAATAAATAAATATTTTTGAACATATAAATTATATTTTAAATTTATAATATATAAATTTATATTGTGATACAATGTCATTCTAATTGTTGATAATTTATTTTAAAAAATATTGAAATTCAATTTAAAACTGAAAATATTAAAAATGATAAATTAAAAGATATGAGAAGTTAAAAAAATTCTTAAACTACTCTTATTGAAAAAAAAAACTAAAAACATTATCGTTAAATAATGACAATTAAAAATACTCTTTTATAAAATAGAGGTTTTAATTTAATATATAAAGTGAATAATTAAGGAGAATTAACCTTAACAAAAATATATAAAAAATCGATTCATAAAAAATATATTAATTTATACTCTATTTAAATTTGTGAAAGCTGGCGGCGGCCACAGCAAAATAATATCGTGGCAGTACGTTTTACCTCAGACGTGGACAGTCCTATTCCTATATGCTCCGAATCTAATTAATGAAAAAAGAAAAATTATTAAATTGCGTCCATAATAATTATAATAAATATCTCACGCAAACAACCCAAGCTTTGCTCTGAATTGAAGTATTTGCATTGGTATTCATTACGTATCGTTTGTCAGTGTTGTGGACAATATACTTTTTCCTGCAAGGAACTCTTGTTAGCTGTGAGGTAACCGTACCATGTTCTTTATCAGTTCATTTTATCCATTGGTCTCTGATCTCTCTTTCTCGGGCTACTACTTTGTTCATTGGTACTACTACATATGTTGTTGCTTCACACAAATCACTCTACGGTTCATGTTAGCAAAATGGTTCACTTCATCTTTTGTCATCCAACATGCCAATTGCGTTTCTTGTTAGTAAAAATTGAATAGCTTCAATTTTTATTTTTTTTTGATATAATTGAATAGCTTCAATACATCAAAATATTTGGCACCCCATTTATATTGTCTGACAATAGTGGAGTCCAGGTTTGAATATTTCTCTAACAGTAGGTCCTAGGTTTTCAATCATGTTCATAATTTGTCACATTGTGTTGAGGTTTTTCTGTGATGGTATTGATTGTAGTCTCATTGATCTAAATTTTCTTAGTGCAGGTCTTTCAAATTGATTGAAGGAACTTTTGCATTTGGATTTGCATGAACTGTACCAGAAGACATGACTACTGCAAATGGTGGGACTGGGACTGAGGAGCACAAGAGAAAAACTAATGACCCTTTCCTGAAGCCAGGGGGACACCAAAACATGCCAAGATCACCTAGATTGTGCACACCTATTCGGAAGGAATGGCCAGAAAATTTGCCAAATGACAATGTGATTGGTAAAGAGGATAATGGTTTGAATAGATATGTTACTTCCTTAGCTGGATCTGGACTTCCTAGTACTAGTTTTTGTTCCACAACAGATTCTGAACACATTGTTGAAGAGTTACCTGTTAGGAATTATAAGAACCAGGATATAGATCTAGTTGGCTACCCACATAATTCAAGACATCCTCAGAGGAATCAATTGACTATTGAGTCTAAGTATAATAGCTTGAGTAGAGAAATTATCCCCAAGGTTGAGGAGCAGATACCACTCAGATTAAGCAAAGGACTAAAGGGAATTGGTTCTGAATTTTGGGGGCTGAAGTCTCTGCCTGGCAAGAGTGTAAATCATGACCCATTGAAAGTCTCAGCAGATATAAGCAATATGGAGAAGGCTATCATCTCAAACAATACACATCTTATTAGCAGTATAACTCAGAGCACTTTATCTGCATATAATTATCCTCAATTGACTGTAAATGAAATAAGGAAGGGAAAGGGGGTTATTTGCAAAGATTTGGACAAAAGCTTCAGTATCGGTGGAGCACTTAAGAGCCAGGAGGATGAGAAACCTGCTTTTGCAGCTAAGTTTCAATCTGATACACTGCTGAGATCAAATGTTGATGATAATAAGCCTTTATTGGAAAGAACTGACATGTCTGGTAGCAATGGACTCAACTTAAGAGAGTGGCTGAAATCTGAAGGTCATAAAATGAAGAAATCAGAAAGGCTTCATATATTTAAGAAGGTATTGGAATTGATTGATTTTGCACACTCACAAGAACTTGTCTTGCTAGACTTTCAACCATCTTGTTTCACCTTGTTGCCTTCAAGTAAGATTAAATACATTGGTTCATATGGCCAACAAGGGTTGGATGATGAAGTCATGACCTGCAATGTGACTAGGAAAAGGCCTGTGGAACATGATACCTGTGCTTGCCAAAGTTTGAGTATGAAGCAGCAAAAGCTCTATGAGGAGACAGGATCTTTTAGGCAGCAGCATCACTTCACCTGCATTCATGGTAGCAGGACCGCAATGAATCAAACTGAATCTGACACAAACAGACCCATGGAATCAAGGAGTAAAGAAATTATGTGCCAAAATAGTTCTAGTTCTCCACGTACTTGTACTGAAGAAAAGCAGTTAATGTCAGTAACCATTCAGTTAGAAGAGAAGTGGTATTGTAGTCCAGAAGTGCTCAATGATGGAGTTTGCACATTATCATCAAATATTTATAGCCTTGGAGTTCTTCTTTTTGAGGTAAGCTAATATTCTCACAAACTGTTACTTTTCACAAAGCTTGCATTATTTTCTCCTGATAACGAGCCAAATTATTTTGTTGGACTTCATTACTGAAACTAACCATAAAGCTTTAATATGCACCGTTATGTATTATTTTCCGAGTATGTTAATGAAAATGATATGAGATTTTGGTTGCTGCAACCTAGCAAGAGATTACTTCCAAGCAAGACATATATGTTTGACATAGCGCACCAAACCTTTGGAAATGACATTGAAACATGAATTATGGAGTTTTAAACTTTCTGGATTAGAGTTGTTAAATATGTTGATTTTTTTAACTAATTCAGTTGCTTCTAATCATACTCAAAGATTAACTATTTAAATATGTTAATCTTTTAACATTTAAGTGGATGATTCTCTCAGTTGCTGTGCAATATTGAGTCATGGGAGGCGCATTCAACTGTGATGTTGAATTTGTGTCATAGAATCTTACCGTCTAAATTTCTAGCGGAAAATCCAAAGGAAGCTGGTTTTTGTCTTTGGCTTCTGCATCCCGAACCTTCTTCCCGCCCCACTGCCAGGTGACGTAATATGCTACTTTTCTTATGTTTGGCGATATCTTTCTGTCTCATTTGATGCTGTAGAATTTTTCTTAAGGTGCATTCTAACAGTGTCATATTCAATGGCTTCATGATGGATGATGATAGTAGTGATATACTGATATTGAGGGGAGTTTAGGACACCATTGTGAGAGATTTTTCAAAATGAATGAAAGGTTGTATTCTTTTATAAAAATATGCATCTATTCATGAAAAGGTGCAAGTATAAAAAATTGTATACTTTCGTAAAAATGTATGTTTTTTCATGAAAAGATATGTCTATTCATGAAAAGATGCAAGTATGAAAATTGTATTCTTTAATGAAAGTATGTATTTTTTTTATTAAAGGATGTCTCTCTTCATCAAGAGTCACGAGATGTGACTTTTTACCAAGAGTCATGAGATATGTCTCTTTAAAAGACTATATTTTTTCACCATAAGGCATAAAATTGTCTATAAATAGAACCAATTTGGATGCAGAGAAAAAAGAAAGGATTGAGAAGAGACAATAAGAATAATAAGACACTGATTCTTTGCATTCAAATCACTTCCTTTCTTCCCTTATGCGTAGAGAGAATTAAGAAAACTATTATTCTGTAAACTACCATTGACGATACCCTTCATATGAGTGTGCAAACCATGTCAAGGAACTCCATTGTATCCTAAAGGGGGTTCGCTAGGACACCTGATTGCATCTAATTTCTATAAAGATTGGTAGGGGCGAATTGAACCTAAAGGTTAGTGTTTTACACACGCCTTGGAGACTTGCGCTTTTTCTTTGTTGTTTCTTCTTTCTTGCAAGACAATTTTCATCAATGATTTCCTGTGTGATATTTCTTTATTGTTGTTGAGTCATCACCACTAATATGCACTAACAATCTTTAGGTTTGAATACCAATCAATAAAGATTGCACCAACAATCTTTAGGTTCGAATTTGCTTCTAACAACAATGACTACAACTTTGAAGAATATGCCTTTTGATATTGTCAAATTGGTGGAAACTTCGTTAATTGGCAAAAGAAGATGCACTTCTTTCTTATTGCTTTGAAAGACACATTCTAAATGGTATGTGTGACACTTTGTTTGATATGTATCAAAACTTTAGATCAAGGTACATTATGGAGGACACAATAAATAAGAAATTTCTTGTTAATTGTTTTTATAATTTTAAGATGATTGATAATAGGCTTCTCATGAAACAAATGCATGAAATTGAATGTATTCTTAATGTCTACAAACAAACACATTATGCATATAGATGAAAGCATATGATTGTATCTTCAATCATTGACAAAATTCCTCTCTCATGAAAAGACTTAAAAAGTCTAAAACATTGAAAAGATGATATTTCTCTTGAACAATTGGGGCAATCACCTTTGTTTAGAAGAAGAGTATTGTAAATAAGACGATACTAAAGAACTATATGTTCAAGAAAAGGTGCATGTAATGGAGGAAGGTTCATTGAGAAAGGTCTCTACGAAAAGAAGAAAGATTTTGTTATTCTCGCAGTTTCACACGGAAGTCACGCTAAAATTGCATTTGCGACTTCGTTAACCGTTGGATCGGGCTGAAATTTGGTCAGCAGATTTAAGATACATGATTCTTAAATCTGAACGGTTGGATCGTTGATTGGTTTCCCGTGGTAAGAGATATTCGGTCCGTACAGTGTACGAATTTTTTGATACTTTCATCTTCTTGATTTTCTATTTGTAAGTTTGTTATTTTAGTTGTTTGGTTAAGTGATGAACATGATTTGTGCACTTAATTGAGATTATTCTATACTCCTAGTTCTATCTTAATGTTAAGTTTGGATACATTAAACATTGTTATATGAAGGATCTAATTGCAAATGGAGTAATATCCATAGTCTTTATAACAATATAAAGAAATCTTGCAAATCCTTTGACAAAAGGATTGACAAGGAATATGGTGTGTAAAACATCATTAGGGATGAGACTCAAGCCCATATCTAATTAATCACCAATGATGGAAACTCAACTCACACTTGAGTAGCATCAAGTCTTGAGTTCAATGGCGTAAGTACATTATTAGAGTGATTGCAAGTACTTAACGATAGATACATCCCAAAGTTTTAAAAGTACTTGGACCATAAGAAAATAAAAAGGGAAGGTTGAACATTTGTTCTTAATGGACTTATAGCACGTATGTGTTGAAGTGTTTATTATAGGGCACTTCTGATAAAGTCTACCTATATGAGAGTGAAGTGTGACCGCTTCTTAGAGTTAACGGCTTTACTCTTAAAACTCTAATGAAAAGAGGATACCTGACACAAAGCCTTATCAAATGTGTCACTTTAACAATTCATTCAATGGTGCCAAGATTACATGTGTAAGTTATGCATGCTTGTTCTAATGATTATTTGGTTCAAAGTTTGTCTACCATAATATTCGGGATGAGTGAAACCCATGACGTACTAAGTAAAGGTTCAAATTGCGAGATATCTTTATCTAAAAACATGTGATTTCCGGAATAATGGGATTTGGATGTATTTTGAAAATGGTGGGGGATTGTGAGAGATTTTCAAAATGAATGAAAGGTTGTATCCTTTCATGAAAATACGCGTCTATTCATGAAAAGGTGCAAGTATGAAAAGTTGTATATTTTCGTGAAAATATATGTTCTTTCATGAAAAGATATGTCTATTCATGAAAAGATTCAATTATGAAAATTGTATTCTTTAATGAAAGTATGTATTCTTTTATTAAAGGATGTCTCTCTTCACCAAAAGGTGCAAGTATGAAAAGTTGTATATTTTCGTGAAAATATATGTTCTTTCATGAAAAGATATGTCTATTCATGAAAAGATTCAATTATGAAAATTGTATTCTTTAATGAAAGTATGTATTCTTTTATTAAAGGATGTCTCTCTTTACCAAAAGTCATGAGATGTGACTCTTCATCAAGAGTTATCAGATGTCTCTTTAAAAGGCTATATTTTTTCACCATAAGATATAAGATTGTCTATAAATAGAACCAATTTGTATGTAGAAAAAAAAAAAAAAAGATTGAGAAAAGACAATGAGAATAGTAAGACACTGATTCTTTGCATTCAAATCACTTCCTTTCTTCCCTTATGTACAGAGAGAATTAAGGAGACTATTATTCTGTAAACTACCATTGACAATACACTTGATATGAGTGTACAAACCATGTCAAGGAACTCTATTATATCCTAAAAGAGATTCGTTAGGACACCTTATTGCATCCAATTTTTATAGAGATTGGTAGTAGCGAATCAAACCTAAAGGTTAGTGTTTTACACACGCCTTGGAGACTTGCGCTTTTTCTTTGTTGTTTCTTCTTTCTTGTAGGACAATTTCCATCAATGATTTCCTGTGTGATATTTCTTCATTGTTGTAGAGTCATCACCACCACCAACAATCTTTAGGTTTGAATACCAGTCAATAAAGATTGCACCAACAACCATGTGGAAAAGTTAAAGTTTATACCATGCTTTTGTCTGGCCATTCATATGATTGAGTGGTGCTAAATGCACAACTGTATATGCCTGTCTCTAAGAAGCAGTATTAATGTTGCTTGATGTTCTTATTTTACAATGCTGCTTATAAACGATAAAAGAAGCTCATTCTTAACTTGATTTGATAGCCAGATGGCTATTATTCTTATTGCTCACAATGCTTGACAAACCAGATAACTAAAAGGCAGAAAAGGATAAAAAGAGTGTTTCTAGAATGGCTTTAAGCTTCATAAAAATTTGGTCAAGTATCCATTAGTGTAAATGTGACTTGGAAACACTTCTGATTAGCACATTTTGTTATTAGTTTCCTTTGTTAAGGACAAGCTATGCTATTCAGTTGCTATTCATTTTTGGTTTTTGGCATTTCTTTATTTTCCAGAGTCCATTCTAGCACCTTGTGCTAATTATGTTTGGCCACTAGCACCTTGGAACTTCTTGGCTCTTTGTAAATGAAAATAACAGTTCCAAAAAACAACATCATTTCTTGTCTTTCCTTAATATGTTTAAATAATCATATGGCTAAAGGAATATTGATATAGATGTTGAAGGGGCATCCTGTTTCTTTTACAATTATGTAATTCTCCTTTTATGCATAACAGGATGATTTTAGAATCTGAATTAATATGTGAATCAGAGGAATCAAATTCTGTAGATGATGTTGGAATATCTGATGATGAGGCTGAAACAGAGCAATTACTACATTTTCTAATTACACTCAAAGAAGAAAAGAAAAACCAGGCAGCCAAGTTGGAAGAAGAGCTAAATTTCTTGAATGAAGATATTAAAGAGATAGAAAGAAGTTATCCATTTGGGACAGATTCAGTATTTCCTTTGGCACAAATGAACAGTCCTGAATTGAGAGGAAGCAGTTTACATTTTCAAGATTCTTCCAGTTCAGACATTAGTAGATCTATGCGAAGGTCATTTGTTGAAGAAGAAAGATTTTTGAGTAATGTAAATCAGCTGGAGAATTCTTACTTTTCCACGAGAGTCCGAGTCCTGCCAAAAGAAGCCTCATCTGTTTCAATTTCAAGCAATGATAAAAATGTGATGGAAAGTAGATGGAGGTTGCCTTATGTAGAGAATGTTAATAAGGAGCCTAGAAGAGTTCAGAGTTCTGTTGGTGGTCTAGGATCCTTCTTTGAAGGTTTATGCAAGTTCGCTCGTTACAGCAAGTTTGAAGAGTGTGGCAGATTAAGAAATAGAGATCTGCTTAGTTCTGCCAATGTGATGTGTGCTTTAAGTTTTGACCGCGATGAGGATTACATTGCAGCAGGAGGAGTTTCAAAGAAAATTAAGATTTTTGACCTCAATGCTATTTCAAGCGATTCTATTGACATCCAGTACCCGGTAGTTGAGATGTCAAATAAATCAAAGCTTAGTTGTGTGTGCTGGAACTCTTACATAAAAAATCATCTGGCTTCTACTGACTATGATGGTGTGGTTCAGGTGTGTAATCCTTGCAACATTAGAACCATAATTGAGGAAAGATTTAAATATATTTTTAGTTTATGCAAATATAGTGAATTTTGATTTGAGTCCTTAAAAAAATTTGTTGGTTTTAGTCCTCATAATTTTTTTTAAAATAATCCTTATTATCATTTAATTATGACGTGACGTACATCTAAACATGCCACATCAACAATCAGTTTGAGATGGTGTATGACGTGATATGTCTAGATGCATTTGGAATGATGATGGGGATTACATTAAAAACTTTTATAATCTATAACGACTAAAACTAACAAATTTTTTTACAGGTATTAAAACTAAAATTTATCATATTTGCAAGGACTAACAAACCTTGATGAAAACCAAATTTAGACTTGTCCTTTCATTCATACCAACCAAGCTTTCATTGCTTGTGCTATTGACTATTTCTTAGGTTTCATTAACATTAATAACATTTATGGATGAATTCAGATGTGGGATGCAGATACTGGTCAGCCATTGTCCCAATACATGGAGCACCAAAAGAGAGCTTGGTCTGTTCACTTTTCTCTGTCTGACCCAAAAATGTTTGCAAGTGGAAGTGATGACTGCTCTGTCAAACTATGGAATATCAGCGAGGTATGCTTTCTTTTATGCATTTTAATAGCAAATCATTACTAACACACAATTTATTGGTATTTATACTATTTGAAGTTATATAGTAGCATATTTTTCACGTTCTTTTGCCCCTTCCCTGCAAAATAAAAAAGAATAATATGAAAAGAAACATAACTATGTGATAGAGAAGGCATGGTTGAATGCTTTTGCTTCACAGCACGTAACAGTTGTCTCAAATGCTGTTGTTTTTGCAGAGAAATTCTCTAGGAACCATCTGGAACCCTGCCAATATATGCTGTGTTCAGTTCTCTGCTTACTCAACAAATCTTCTATTTTTTGGATCAGCTGATTACAAGGTTTATGGTTATGATCTTCGTCACACTAGAATCCCTTGGTGCACATTAGCTGGTCATGGCAAAGCTGTTAGCTATGTAAAATTTATAGATGCTGAAGCAGTTGTCTCTGCTTCCACTGACAACTCTTTGAAGCTTTGGGACCTGAAGCAAACCAGTGCTTCTGGTGTGTCATCTGATACTTGTGTCTTAACCTTTAAAGGTCATAGTAATGAAAAGGTTGGTTTCTCTACACGTTTTACCTCACCTTTTTTGTCTTCTTTTGTTTGTTCTAATTTGTTTATCATTTATCGTTCATCATCATCATCATCTTCTTCTTTCTCTTCTTCTCCAGAATTTCGTGGGATTATCTGTTTTGGATGGATACATTGCATGTGGTTCAGAATCTAATGAGGTATAGTTTTTATTTTATCATAACCTTGACTTTGTAATATGGAATATTAGTCTGAGTTCTGCCTCCCTTGGATGCTGCTTGTCATGAAGACTGCAAAATATTTTACATTATGCACTACACGTGGGCAAAGAAATTTGTTCTTTAAATTATTGGGATTTTTCTCTTTTGGGTTACCCTATGCTTATTTAGGGGACTGATCATGGAATGGAGTAAAGTATAGACTAATCTCACTTAGCATTGTTATTGCATTTATCATTTGTATGATTAGACGCACTTTTGTTCATTTATAAATGATCTTACTGATCTCGCATAACTGTTTATTAAAAAAAAAAAAAAAAAAAAAAACTGATCTCACGTAACATCAAGCTTTGTTATCACAAGCCTAATAGATTTTTTTGATGTTGTACATACAGCTTAAAATTTTTTATCTGGTAATTGGTTCATAAGGTTATGCATATTGAATGTAGCAGCTATAATTTTATCTGTTCTGGAACACCAAGTTTATACTTTCTACTACATGGAAGATGCTTGCAGTTCATATATAGGTCCTGTACCTAATTTAATATGTACAAATAGAGAATATTAGTACCATCCGTTCTTACAAGTAATACATAAAGTGAGGTGATTCATATTTACATCATGTTAATGATATTTATGGGAGCTTGCTTCTCTTAATTGAATTTGCCAGCAAATGTGGGATAACAAGATACAAATTCTAATTCATTTTAAACATTTCTTCCTTTCAGGTATTCTGTTATTACAAATCACTGCCAGTGCCAATTGCTAGTCATAAATTTGAGTCAATTGATCCCATTTCTGGTCATCCAAATAGTGGTGATAATAATGGACAGTTTGTATCTAGTGTTTGCTGGAGAAAGAAATCTAACATGCTTGTTGCCGCCAACTCAGTTGGAATTGTGAAACTATTGCAGATGGTCTGACAGAAAGGAGAAAAATTTTGGTTAACGCTGAAGCCTTAAAAGCAGTTCAGTTCCAGACACGATAATATTTTGATTTAGTATCCCTGTCAGAAGACTAAGCATGCGTTTTATTTGAGATGAACTCTCAGACCAGTTCTTTATTCAGGCTTCAATGATTAATAGGGATTAAAGCTTAAATGGGGTCACCATTTGGCATTGCTTCTGCGGCAAGTCCTTGTTTTCTCGAGGAGCACTTTTCTTAAAATCTGAATCAAAATAAGCTGAACAAGAAATGTATATAGCATGTGCAATTGTAGGCTGCATCACATGTGACTAGAGGTTTCCTCCGATCCATTTGTTTTGTATATAGCACACCCTCCAAAGCATATATACATGCCAATTACCTTTACTTCCAAATCACTTTTAATTTATCAGAAAAAAACAGGATATGATCTATGTTTTGCATTTACTTTCAAAAAGTAACTGCAGTTGATTTAATGGTTCAAATATTAATGTTACACCTTCTTTTAAAATTGTGCAAAAGTTCCATATTTATTTTTATTGGCTGCCAACTTTATCTCTGTCACAGAACTTTGTTATCAATTACCTGAAAGAGAATATCTTGTTGAAGATTGGTAAAGAGTAAGATCTTAGGTAGAACTGCTAAAACCTTTTCTATTTTTCGTTTTAGTTTTCTGTTATGTTAGAAAGATTTTTCCAGTGCCATAGTGTTGGATTTTTATTTTTATTTTTTTTGGTGTACAATGGATACATTAAAGTTAAAACTTATGACTTTATGCATACTATTTCAACCTCCCACCTCTAGGTCAACCCTAGTGAGTTTTTCGTAGTGTTGGATTTAATTCTCCACATTCTATTTCCAATTTTCCACCCAGTTAGTAAGGATAAAGAAATGGTGTAATAGAAGTTGTGAAATAGCCAACCAAACCAACATACACAACACAACCATGATCGATCTTCCTGCTAGGAAATCAGAGATATGAGTGGGAAAGTGCACATAATAATGTGAAGAAGAATAGAAAGTATTAGAGCACGTAAATGGTACTTACACAATTGGATGCACTTATGACAATTTGAATCAATCAATAAATGAAAAAATTATATACTTAAATTTACGTCGAAAATCCCTTTGAAAATAAGAAAAAAAATGACAATCTTTTGCTATATACTTGTGGTATTACAGATACCAGAGAGTATACCTAAATAAAAAAAATGTATGCATACTCGGCAGTCATGAATTTTCACACGAACTTTCTAATATTTTTCTCAATTTGAAGCACTTGATTTTAATTCTATCTGCATTTTACGTGAAATGAATTTGGGCTTACGTATAGACAACCATGCATTCATTTCTAGCTCACGAACTACCTACAAAAGTAGCTTCCTGTAATTCTTCATAAAACTTTGACCAAATACAAGACACATGTCCAGAGAGATCAGCCATTCATCCATCGTGTTTACCTCATACAACCTCTTCTTCAATTTCTACCCATTCTATTAAAGTTGATTAAATATTGGGAATGAAGTAATGGACATATTATATTATTCTCTATTTCCTAAAGCATGCAATCTTGTGAGTGGGTGTTTTAGTACATTGCTTCAACTCTTCCACTACCTCTTTTGCAAACCGGAACCTAGCTAATTCCGCTATCACTGGTTATCTGACTATATGTAAATAGGTCCAGAGCGTCTTGAGAGACACACAACCTTATGAAGAAACTATAATCTCTTGGATCAGTTAGAGTATTTTATTTTTTCCTCTTTACCTTCATTTACTCTATCTCTTTTTCAGTCTCAACAAATTACATGGCTCGTGTTTTTCGTCTCTCTTAGTTTCATTGCTAAGTATTGTTACGAACTTCCCAAAGATGAATTATGATTATTTCGCTTCACTTTATTTTTTAACCTTTATATTCATTAAATCAAATCTTTATTTTTTTATCTATGCCTCTGTCAAGATTAAACATGTTATAAAAATATATAAGATTAATCATGTTTTTCTTTTTTTCGGTGTTTTTATTTGGGCTACGCAATTTTATCTGAACGTTTGATATTTCTCGGTTCCTTCTCTATTTCTTGAAGTCACCTGATGGACTTGTGACCCTCACTCACCAAACTAAACAGTAAACAATAACCGTCTGACTCATACGGTGTGGAAAAACGCAAGCACGGTTGTCATTATAGGAACTGTGTGTTCAGTGATTATCGCTAAATAAATAAAATTAAACAAAAAGAATTTTGATTGGAAAAATTTAGGAAAGAGCAATTGAACGAAAATGCATTTTAGAAATTAAATAAAGTTGTAATTAAAATTGGATGTAGTTCAAATAGGAAGACTTCTAGGATTGGGATTTCACACTATGATGCTTAATGTCTTAATTTTGCTACCTATGTGTTTTGCTTGTTCTTAATGAAGCTAAGGTACATTTCGTTCGCTTTCAAAATATGAAGGGGTATTTAACCAAATTTACCATCTATTGTTGTGATAGCTCTGTTCAATTAGACCTATTAAGTTCTTTGTTAATTCAATTATTCCTCGAAAGCTTTAACATATTTTCGTGGTCTAAACCTAAGTTCTTTCCTATGGGTCTGATGTTTGGGTTCACCTCTCAATAATTTCCCAAATCCCTAAGATTATGAAAAACACTGGCCAATTCGTTTCGCATAAATAAATCAATAGAAAAAGAATCAAAGAGGAACAAGATTGCACATAGACAAACATAAATTAATTCATTAACACAGTCATAGGGCTATGCCCAATCCTAGAAAGATAGGGTTCTACTCACACATAGTCATGAGAAAACACCAAAAAGAAAACAAAGAAAACATAAAATAAACCCAGAGATAATTGAAGAAGAAGAGAGAAATTCCAATTCTCCATGCTTCCAATAGAGTTCAAAAGATTCCTAATAAAATTCCTAGAAAGGTCTATTTATATCTAAATTATAATTGGGCCTAAGCTAATCCTCAAAAGAAATTAAAAACTTGTGAAATCCTTCAGGTAGTTCTGCCCACTACGCGGTGATAGGCATCACCTAGCTGGTGGTAGACGCGCAACAGTAACTTTGCTCCAGGGGGCGCGCCACCTCGTGGTAGGAAGGTACCATCCACATGGTGGCAGGCATGCAAGGACTATTTTAGCATCAGGGAAAGGCACCACCAAGTGGTGGTAGGTGCCACCAGATGGTGGTGAAGTCTACAAGGCTTTTTCTCCAAGATTTTGCTTTCCAAATGCTTGAGATGACTCCATTGCCTTCCAAAAGGACTTCCAAGTGCTCAAAGGTATTCAAATCATCTTGAGGACTTCCAATTGTAAGTCTTTTTGCTTTCCAAGCCTAAGAAATCAACAAGATTTTCCTAAAAACAACAACAAACAAAGAAAAAGGCGTAACATGATACAAGAAGGGAAAAACATGCAATTAGATACCTAGCTAATCCTAAACCAGTAATAAAATGCATGCAATCTAATGAAAATAACTATATTAAATGAGTTATAAAATGCACACATCATCATACATGCATGGTGGAATTGATTCTAATGGTGCAACTTTAGCAAGGACTTTAGCAAGTATTTGAGTCATACATGGTCCTATCATGTCTGAGTAATATGACCCTATTAGGATAGTATTGAAAATCTCATCTTGACTAGTGGTATGGTTAAAATAATGAGTATAAGTGAAGGGTAATCCTCACCTCAAGAGCTAGTTTTTAGAATTGAGTTAGGTATAAATCCAAAATTATAAGATGGTATCAAAGTCTATTATAGCGATTGTTATTGGACCTATTATTGGGCCACCCATTATTGGGTTGTTATTGGACTACTCGTAGATGTCTAATCTTGCAAACTTCATGCTTGAGATGTCCAGTCCTAGACGTGTGTGTTGGAGATTCCACATCGACTAGTTATATGACCAAAATAGTATATATAATTGGGGGCAATTCTCACTTAAGAGTTAGTTTTTGGGGTTGAATTAGGTCTAAACCCAAAATTTTAAGAGATAGGAAGTCTTTTTTTTTTTTTTGTAAATAGATTAATGAGTCAAACATAGTAAAGTTCACAATTTGTTTTGTAAATAAATTAAGATTATGTTTGGATACACTTCTCCATAAGTACTTATAAAAAAAATTAAGAAAGTAAAATGCATTGAACTTCTTCAAAAGCTAAAATTAACTCATGTACTTTTAGCTTCTGAAGAAGTTAAATGTAAAGAGTTTCTATGAAAGTTAAGTACATAAGTTGATTTTAGCTTACGAGAATATTAATTCATTTTACTTATTTTCTTCGTTTATGAGAAGTAATGTTAATTCATTTTACTTATTTTCTTCATTTATGAAGAAGTTTATCCAAATATGGCCTAATTTTGAAAAATATGACTCAAACAGTTGTTAAACTTGCTAAATTATATGCAATTTGAGTATGATTCTAATGAGATTAAGTATGACTTAATGTATAGTTATGTATTAAGTACTAGATACATCATTTCTCCCTTTCCCCTCCCAAATGACACATCTTAGATAAATTTAAAAATTTCGTTTCTCTCTCAATTTTCCATATTTATTTCATTCATTATTTAATTAAACTCATTTATCTTTATTTTTTAAATGAAAGCTTGTTAATTTATTTCATTATAAATATTTTCATAATGTTTTTATATTCTTTATTAAAAAATAGAAACTCATAATATTTTCATTTATCTGTATATTATTTGTCTTTATGATAAGCTCCTTGAATCTCTTATAATCATCATGGAGAGACTCACCATCTAATTAATGGAAGCTTGTGTTCTCACTCCTTGCCTTGGCAAATTCTAAGAACGGGAACTATTTGCCCACAAATTTCACTATGAACTCCTTTTAGGTTTGATATTCCCTTGGGGTAAAGTTTCGAGCCACTATTTAGCTTTTAGCCCTAAAAAGATGGGAAAAGTCTTAATTTGATTGTCTCAAAGTTAACTATTTGGATCTAAACAATTTACATATTTGCACAAACGTCTCTAGATGTAGGTTTAGATCCTTCATAGGTAATCCAACAAATGTGTTGGTTTGGATCACTTGTATAAGCTCCGGTAGAATTGTACAACTATGGCCTTCAATAGGTAGTGTTACAATGCTTCCTATATACTCATCAAGCTTAGGCATTAAGTAATCTCTCAATCTTATCTTTGGGGTGAGATTGGCATGTTCACCTCTAGTAGGTCCACCACTGCCCCTACCTATGCCTCTATTGTAACACTCTTACTTTTATATATTAAATTATTCTGTATAGTTTAAATTATTTTTTAAGTCATCAATGTATTTAGAACAATTAATAATAATTTTAAAAATTTTTCTAGAACTTATTGAGATAATTTTTGTGAAATGACAAAAATATCCTTGATTGATTGTAGGAACCAACCAGAGACTTTTTGACCTCAAAATATTTTGAAAATTTTATATTAAGTATCTCTTATTATAAAAATTTATTTTGAAAGAAAAGTAGTGAAAAATATAACAATCCTATTTCAATTCTTCCATTGTTTTTTTTAATATTTGACAATGCAATTCTGAAAAATCGGAAAGGAATTTCAAAATTCTGACTTGCACCATTTTGCTCAAAATTTCAAGAGCTATTTAATCTTAATTTTTAATAATTTTTCCAAGTTGGAACCTAGAGAAATTAGAAAATGACAATTTTGTCCCTATTTCTCAACATTAAGGATTGACATGAGAAAAAGATTCAATTGACATTAAAATGTCAATTTGAGTTTGGAATCATGTCATATATATTAAAATATAATTTTGAAATTTTTTGGAAATTTTCTGAAATTCCTGTGTAAAATGACCAAAATGTCTCTAGGTGTCTAATAAGTCAGCCAGTACTGGTTTGACATCCAAAAAGGGTGAAAATGATAATTTTAATTTATTTATGGGTAAAATATTTAATTTTATAATTTTAATGAAAATCTTGGTATTTATTGAATTAAAATGGATTTTCTATGAATTTTCTACCTTAAAAATACAAAATAAATCCATATAATTTGAAATAAATTAATAAAAATTAAAATTAATTATTAGAATTTTATTTTTGATGAAAAATAATTTATTTGTATAGTTTTACATTTAATTGAATTTTTTTTATATTAAAAGCTATTTTTTCAAGTTTAGGCGTTTTTATCGGTACCGATTAATTCACCTACAGATCAAAATTGACATATGAGAGCTTGGGACAGCTGGTGGAGCACGTCCCCAAGCCTAGGAGAGGTGATTCAACACCCTAAATGGTGTATGAGTCCCTAAGTGTGCATATTTGTCCCTAAATTTAAATTAAAAACAAATTTAAAACTTGATTTATTGCATAATTGCTTATGTCATTGGTGGACACCTAAGACCCCTTCTTCTTCTATAAATAGCCCCTTCCTCCTTCAAATTTTCAGCATCTCCTCTTCCTCTTCCAAGCTAGAGAGCTTCTCTTTCTAAAGTTTTCTCTCTTTAAAATATTTTTATCTAGTTTTTATGTTAAAATTTTGCTAGTTTTCAACTAGTAGAATTTCTCCTCCTAGAAGCTTTGCACCAACAATTCATCCTCTTTATCAACTATCTTAGAGGCAATGGGGGGAGTGGGGTTGGTTTTAAATTATTGTCACTTTGCATGTTGGTAGGAAGGGTTTTCCCTAAACCCGTTTAGGCTTAAGTTTTATTATTGTTATTATTGTTTAATGTTAAACTTTAATTTTTGCTAAGTTGTTACTCTACCCAAATTTAGATTATTAAATCATAATTACTAAATTGTTACTCTACTCAAATTTAAATTATTAAATTTTACTTGCTAAGCTATTACTCTGTTCAATTTTAGAAAATTAAAATACATTTGCTAAGCTATTACTTTGCTCAAATTTAGAAAATTAAAATGCATTTATTTAGCTATTATTTTGCCAAAATTTTAGTAATTAAATTATAATTACTATATTGTTATTCTGCTAAAATTTTATATAAGTACTAAATTGTTATTCCAGTTAAAATTTTAGTATTATACAATTTTTGCAAAATAAGGCAGAAATGTTGATTGTACTGGTGCTCAAATTAAATGAGACAAGGAAACCTCAGCTTGAGAAGTTAGAAATTGATAGTTTAGTGAGTAATGAAAAGCGAGTAACATGCAGTGGCATGACACCTTGATAGGGAAGCTACAATTTGGTACGCTGAGGAATGAAAGGCAAGGGACTCACTTGCGAAGGTCTTAAGGGTAGGCATCGAGTGGTGAAGGTCCCAATGGCCAAGGTAAAGCCCTTAAGCCGGGATATTCGCTTGACCAAACTTGATAACCCCGACAACTGCTCAGCATTTTAGGATTGGTTTGAGAGTATACCTCTATAAATGGATATCCTAACTGTTATTTTCCTCAATGATAATAAGGACTGTACCACGTGATGATGTTGAGAGAGGTATATGTACTCCCAGTCACTTCTAGGTTCTGTTGAGAACTATTACCCACTAATGGGAAGTATGAATCCATACCTAGTCAAGGGTAGTCTAATACAACTTAGAATGAACCTTAGGATCCCTTTTGTTGTCAGCTGTGTTTTATCTTTATTTTATGGTAGATTTCTTACCATACATGTAAAAGTGATTTTAGAACAAAACACCTCACTCTATTATTTTCTTCTATGTATAATTGATCGTGATTATTGAAGACGACATTAACACCTCATGATGTTGAGTACGAGTTAGAGGACATCTCCATGGGGAGGACCTGAAGACCTATAGTATTTTCTTTTTGTATAAGGGATAGGGTAGATGAACATTCCTCTGTATAGGATCTTTTCGATGTACATATTGGGTTAGATAGTGTCTATCTTTTGATGTATTTTTTTAGTTTTCAATATTATCAAACCATGATGTATAGTTTTATGATATATGTATATACAGTCTTATCTTTCATCTTTTACTACCATTTTCAAATTCTGTTAAGTTTGGAATTTCTTTTAAAAATGGAAAAAAAATTTACACGTATTTTTTTATTTACTTAAACTTAATAACTAAATTAATATGAATTGTATTTAATATGAATGAGTGTTACATCCATTGTCAATCATCTCCTCTTTTGAGGTTTGGCTTCTTTATCTACTTCTTTTCTTTTGTTTGTCTCCTTCTTGTCTCTCTTTGTTGTCTTTTCTATCTCCGAATCAAACGATAAATCTATAACCTTTACAATTCCACACATAAACTGCTAAGAAGAAATCAAGAAAGATTAAAGTAATAAATCTATAAAGAAGAAGAAAGAATAGAAAAGATATAAAAAATATTAAGAAATCCTAAAAAGAAAAGAAAGAAAAAAATAAAAAGAATGCAACTAAGATAAAATCCTAATATGAACAATCGATTCTAATTAAAAATTGCCTTTTATCTACTGGAATCAATAAATCGATCCTCAACAAGGACCCCAAAAACTTGATGAAACCTCAACAAGTGTATTAGATTGTTGCAAGTAATAATTAAAATGAGTTAAGTTTGAGTGTCGTTCTTAGGGATCGAAGGATGATTCACTATTTACTAAACGCAATTTTAATAAGAATCAAGAATGAGAAATTATGATTGATTGGTTTGAAAAAAAAAAAACAAGGATTAAAATTTAAAGAAAAAATAAGAAAGATTTTTTTGATGGGTTTTCTATTTTTAATATGCAAGAATGCAAATAAATTTGGTTTAATGCAATTGGGGGGAAAACATTGAGATTATGGTTCATTCTATTTCACCTTGAATTTCTAATTTGGGTTTTTAATTCAATTTTATTTCTTTCTTTATCTACCTAGGTGTTTTAATTTATTTAAATGCCTAATTCTTTAGGCAATTAAACCTTTACTCCTAATTGACAACCCTAATCTCTTAAGATATCATAGGGATGCTCGATGGATCTATTAGTAAGATGTAGAACTGTATTTATTGGCTTAAATGTCAATATAGATTATCGAGGTAAAACTCCAACTCTGATTAGAAAATAGCAGCAAAAACACTTAAGAAATTGCATATAAGTTTTGTCCAAAAAATAATTAACAAGACTTGAAATTTATAAAACATCAATAATTTTAAAATAAAAAGAAATGGCTAAAATATCAATAGTTTAAAAAGGAGGTAGTAATTATTTTGAGAGCCTTTGTAGCATTGCAATCCCCCTGGCCTTTATAATGCTTTGCATCACACAAAACAAATTTAATTTGGTCTTTTTTTTTTGTAGGATTTAAAAAGGGCGCTGGCTAGGGTGAAGTACTAAATTAAGTGGTTTGGCGAGGTATCAAAATTTATCGTTAGATATAATAATAAAAGAATCAATGGTTCAAATCTTTTACCAGTAACCTGTTGAGAGACAACATTTTTAAATTACAAATTAGTCCTTTTAAAAAAAATTATCTAGTACATCCTCCCACTTGCAACCTTTCCTCTTCTCTTTTTCCTACCCGCGCAGTAAAGATTCGTTGTCACCCTTCCTCGATGGCTTGTTGCACATGATCAACCAACTAAAGGCAACGTCCACTATCCATTTCACCCCATTAGGCCCAATAGTCCACCACCACACAACAATACGTTGCCATGGTCCCATCGTCACCACCACCGTCACAGATTGAGTAACACTTTGTATGTCGTCCTGGAAATATGTAATAGAGAACCAATTTCAGCAAACAAGAAACAACAATCAAAAAGGAAAACAAAAAATCAAAAAAAGGGAGCAAAAAATGAAAAAAAAAAGGAGTGTTCATCGAATCGGATTTACCTAATGAACTCGACAATCTAAACCATAGTTTGATTATCGAATTTATATTTTTTCAACTCAAACCAATCCGATCAATTATTTTTTAACTTTTAGATTAATATTTTTTCAACCCCAACCCAAAATTTTAAAAAAAAATTTGCTTCAATTTTTTATTTTCTTTATTTTTAATTTTCTTATAATCTTATCTAATGTTACCAAATGTCTTAATTTGGTCATGTTTATTATGTAATTTTTTATTATATTTTAGGTGAAGAATTTAATGATATATGTAAAGTGATAATTATAGAAAAATTAAATATTGTAAATAAAAATATAAAATAAATAAATAATTATTAAACAATAAAGAATATTTTTACCTTACATTAATATAAAATTAAATTTTTATATAAAATAGATAATAAGTAGAAATAAAAACTTAAAAAAATATAATAATTTTTTATTGTAACCTAATGACCCAAATTAACCCGACCTGATTTTAATCAGTTTAGTTTAGTTCGAATTAACTGAAAAAAATTTCAAAATTCAAATCAAACCAGTCTGATTAAACATAATTGATTCAAAAATAATTTTATCCTAAAACCGAACTAATTCATCTGGTGAACACCCCTAAAAAAAAGGACAGGAAAATGACAAAGAATTACCGCCATAGGTGACCACTGCTGCCACCAAAGGCGATATTTCTGGAAGCGATGCCCCTTCCTTCAATTTTGATCTCTTCGATTTCATTTTTTTTTATCTACTTCCTAAAGGTACAACTGTGCCAGGGGAAAACTGATAACAAGATTAAACAAATTATTTTTAATTTTTTTTAGTTCTTACATATATTATTTTAATTTTTTTTAGTTTTTACGACAATTACTAAAAGAGATTAAAAATAGTTTGTATAGAGATTAAAAAAAAAAATTAAGTATAAAAACTTTTTTTTTTTGTAATTATAAAAACTAAATGAAAAATTAAACCTTCAACAAATAACACAAAGAAGAGACAAACTTATTTTCGTAAATATTATATATATATATATATATTATATGTGAAACCGACTATTACATACTATAGTCGATAATTAGTCGTGCACCACCAGTCTACCACTTGTTTAAGACTTGACCTTAACCAACTCCTTTAAAAAGATTATTTGTAGTTCATATTTTCGCTTTTATGCGTTTGTCTTTATTTTTATTTTTTTTACTTGTATTTTGTTTTGATTTTTATTGGAGTAAAATTTAATATGAATAAATAGACGTATGAAAACAAATTGCACATTTTTTTAAAACTTAGAAACAAAATTACACTTCAATCCAAAGGTTACATATATATATATATATATATATATATATATATATGTTACATATTTTTTATTCTTTAAAACTTCTTCCCCAATAAATTATTGGAATGCTAAGAAAAATGAAAAAAATAGTATTTTCTTTCTTTCTATTTATAAAGTGAATAGAATTTTAAAATGCTTATATAAATTAAAGTAGATATCTATTTTTTTTAATAGATAAGTTGACATCACTTTGATATATGAAAAAGTAAATAACAATAGTTTAATATTTTAATCATAATAAAAATATTTAAATATTTATTTATGTACAAATTGTGAGATGAAGAGCTTAAATTAACGTTACTTTTTATTATTAACATTTGAACTGAATATTTTTTTGTTAAGCAATTAAATTGACATAAAATTTTCAAAAGATTAAATTAACGTTATGTCAATTATTTTTCAGAAATTAAATTAACGTTCATCAACTTCTTAAGAATTAAAACAAGAATTTATCATAAAAATTAATAAAAAAAAATTGAAAGATTTCATAATATCAAGATAAAAATACAAGGTAAAAAATAAAATTAAAGAAGGAGAGTAGAGGCGTGGAGTAGCAAAACATAAGGAAAAGCAGGAGCTTAGCTGAATCCAGCACTGCCTAACACTTTGTTTGATTTGATTGAAAATGGGTGGAAGATTGTGTGGACTGTATGGAAACACGATAGTATGCAATCTTTTTACTGTTTAAATGTTGAAGAAAGGAAGGGATTTACGTAAAAACAATAGTGTGGATTTTGTGGACGAAATGAAAACACGATGTATATAATCTTTTCACTGTTTACATGTCCTTATCATACGAAGAAAGTAGGGGGTTGATGTGGATCCTACGTAAAAAATGTTCCCTCCAGTTTTCAACGGAAAATGGAATCTTACGTAAAAAAGTGTTACCTTCATTTTTAAATAAAAAATAAAAGGATGATGAAGTGTTTGGGTTGGTACAAAAAGAAAAGTATTTTTATTTATATTATATTTTGTATTTGAAATATTTATGTTATTTTACATTTTTTTGAAATCAGTATAAAATATTTTATACTGTCAACTAATTAAAATTAATTTTAGTATAATTTTTAGAATAGTTATTATTAAAATTAACAAACTTATCATATATACTAATTTGTAACAGACTGACAGTGTAATTTTTTTTTACATATATATATACTTTTTTCTCTATTTTTTTAACTTTTTATTCAATTAAACCAGTGTTTTTTTTTATTTTTTTCTCTTACTAAATAACATAAAGAATGATATTTTTTTTATTTCTTTTACTATCTTTCTTAAATTAATTATATGTTAAATTTTGGAAAATGATTAACATATATTTTATTTTTTGGTGTGAGTGGAAGACAAAATGATGGAGAAAAAATAAAAAAATATAATAAATGATATAATAAGAAAAGAAATGAAGAAAAACAAAAAGAAATAAATAGAAATGAAACTAAAGAGAATATACAAGTTTTGTAAAACTGGAAAGGATCTTTTCCGAGAACATATACATGTACGGTAATAATAATATTCAGATCGTCTGCAGTCCAATTTGCCTGCAGTCACTGCAGTTGGTAGAACCACGGCATCCTTGACACTGAAGGCTTTCCCCTTCCAATCATTTTCCACGAATTCGGTGAATGTTGGACGTTCCTATATGGCTTTGCAACCACGGTAAAGGAAGCCACGGTCCTATATTGCTTGAGGATGAGTGTAACGGTAGAGAGTTTCTCATTTGCAGGAACTGCAGGCAACTGTAGGAAAAAATTAGATACAGTTCTATACTTGCTGTTGGTACTATTTTATAATTAGAATTAGAATTTTACTTTGATAATTTATGTAAAATTTTTTATTATGCAAATTATTGAGGTAAAATTTTAATTTTAATTAAAGAACAATATTAATAGTATATATAAAACTACATCTAAATTTTATCTTAAACTATACCGTCAACTTAGTACTTTTTATTATAATAATTATTAAAAAATAATTTATCCAGATACTCATCCTTCAAAAATATTTACTCAAATACTTATCTTTTTATATACTTTGAGAAATCGGCATTTGAAAACACGAAATCTAAACGATAATAATTTTTTTTTATGTTTTGGTCGCACTAAAGTTAGAACTTATGACTTCATGTATACTATTCCAACTTCTCTACTACTAGATTGACCTTAATGAGTTCTCAATGTCAAAATTTTTTTTAATTTAAATAGTTAATTTAGTTTAGGTTTATATTTGTACCAAAAAAGTTTAGGTCCATTTAAAAAATTAATTTAAATAAATAAATTAATTTTATTTAAATAATTTTAAATCATAAAATAATTAATTATTTAAATAAAAATTAATTATAACACATTTCATTATTTAACATATTTCGTGTTTTCAAATATCAATTTCTCAAAGTATATAATGTTAGAAAATAATTCAAATTTTAAATTTTTAGGATATTGTTCAAATTTAAAGATATTATTTTTATTTTAAGAATCTGTTTCTTTTTTTAATATTAGAATGTGAGCTGCATAAATAAGAGGTTCTTGAAATAAGAATAACCACCTGACTTATAGAGGAGGTTACTTTAGTCTAGAGAAGAGGTCATGTGAAGGAAGAATTCACAAGTTTGTCTAAAAAACTTGTAATGAAATGTAATGTGATTTGAAATGATGAATAAATATTGAGATATTTTTATAAATATAAACAAGAGACATCAAACCATATTAAATTGTGTTCCATCTTTGATCCTCATTGTATGTAAAAAAGGATTTGTTTCTCTAACACATAAAAATATATGTATACATGTACAATATTTTATATAATAATTTGTATAACAATATTTTTATATTTATTTCTTTTTATTATTATGAAATATAATAAATAATGTATAAAAAGAAATAAAAATCTTGTTGTACAAATTATTATAAGAATTATTATATAAATAACATTGCTCTTTACTATTTAAGTATACATTTAAGAGGAATAAGTTTTGAGTAAATATTTTTTTTTTATAGTTATTAATTATAATAATAATAAAAAAAGTCCATCAACGTACTCCTTTGTTTTTTTTTTTTTTTGATAAAGTCAACTTACTCCCCTATATGATTCAACCTTTTCACATACACACTCCACCCTAACAAATTTTCTTCTTCCTTCAATTCTCACTCACTCGCCAACAATGTGCAGGTTCTCCATCTTCATCCTCACACTCACACTCTTCCTCCTCTTTGCACCACTTCTCCCCCTAACAACTTCCACACCTACCAACAACAGAAAGATCCTCCACCAACCCGACACCAACGACTTCACACCCTTCTTCTTCACATACCCATCAGCCTCCGCCAGCCTCCTCGCCGCCGCCTGCGCCGCCGTCGCATGCGCCCTCTTCCTCGCCGCCGTCTCCGCCTTCGTCTGCTGCCTCCGCAGACGCAAGAGCTGCTCCGCCGACAGCGCTGTCCGCTCGTTCCCCTGCGAAGCCAGAAACACCTCCAACCCGCCGGAGCTCGAGCCGCTGCTGCCGCGACAAGCCTCGTCGCCGCGGGCTGACGACCAAGAAGAAAAGTTCGGCTCGCCGAAAGGGTCCTTATAATTTATAATTTCTTTTTTTATGTGTCTCAAATATTTTAAAAACCCTTCCCCCTCTACTCTCTTTTTAATAAAGGTTAAATTATCTTCTTTTTTTCTTTTTATTTAAATTATTTAATTTTGATTCTTTTATTTTTTTAAATATTCAATTTATTCTTCTAATTTTTAAAAAACAATTTGACACTACGTACTACGTCAGTTTTTTTTAATATTTAGACGGAAGGATAATATTTTTTTAAAAAAAAATAGAGAATTTAATTAAATATTTTAAAAATAAAAAATTCAAATTAAATAATTTAAATAAAAAGAAAAATTTAACCTTTCATAAAATATCTTATAACGAGGTAAAATTAATTATAAACTTAAAATATATATTTATATCTACAAAATGTGCTGACCAAAACTTAAAAAGATTAAAAAATATGCATTATAAAAAGTTTTACACTATAAATTAATAAAAAAAAATACTATTGATATAATTTTTAAGATAATTATTATAAAATTTAACAAATTTATTACATATATGATTTGTAATTGAATAACAGTATAAAATTATTTTACACTATTAATTTATAATTTATTTTCTCAAACTTAGAACATCAAGTTTTTAAATAAAGAGAAAGAGACCAAAATTTTAAAGTAATGCATATATGTATTATAGAGAACAACTGAATAAATTAATCTTTATATAAAAGGGAGCAAATAACATTGACACTTTGAAGTTTTTGAAATTATAAATAATATTTTTTTAATGTTTATAACAATTCTCAAGTGTTACATAGCCTAATGTGTTTTTTTGGTAACAGGAAATGTCACTAGTGTTTATATGATTTATTTCAAATAACTAAAGTAGAGTTAGAGTGGAGGTTAAAAAAAAGAAAAGAGATATTAGATAAAATTGTTAAAATATCATAAAATATCAGTGTAATTTATTTTATAAGGTAGTTTTATTGTTAATTTTTAAACTATTCCTGTCTTTTATTAGTGTAATTTACATATGCAAACATATATTTTTATTCTTATTTTATATTTATTAAATAGTTTAGTAGTTAATTTTTTCTAATCTAATAAACTAGTTTAACAATTTTTAATTAAAAATTACTCTTTTTAACTTTTAATTAATTTGTCATATATACTTGCCAAATGCAACCTCAGCGTTACAAACTAATTTATAACTCATTTATCTCATTTATACGAGTGCGTGATTGATGGCTCCATATTAATTTAGGGTTAATTTATTTTATTTCACCATGCGTCTCCCTTTTAAATAAATATTGTATTTAATTTAGTTATTGACAAAGGTTTCCAACCAAAAAAATAAAAGGTTATTGACAAAGGTATGATTCGATAAATTTTTCATAAACACTTAAAAATTATAGAAATTATAAGAACAGAAAATAAAAAAGTAAAATAATTTGATCTTTTTTTATAAGTTAAAATTAATTTTAGAAGTTAAATGAGAGAGCCTTCATAAAAGTTAATTTTAACTTATGCCAGAAGTTCAAGTCATTTTTCTTTTTATTTTCATCTCATATAAGTATTTGTATGGAAAAACTAAAGTAAGTTGTATTAATTAATATTTATCGTAGTAGCATTTATTTTGAAATTTTTTTTGTAAGTTATGTCAAAATTAAACTCTTATTCTTATTGCTCATAATGCTTGACAAACCATAAAAAGAGTGTTTCTAGAATGGCTTTCAGCTCCATAAAAACTGGGTCAAGTATCCATTTGTGTATATGTGATTGGGAAACAGATTGCTCATTAGTGCATTTTGTTATTAGTTTCCTTTGTTAAAGACATGCTATTCAGGTGCTAATCAATTTTTTTTTTGGTTTTTGCCATTTCTTTATTTTCCAGATTCCGTTCTAGCACGTTATACAAACGTTTTTAGCCATTACCACCTTGGAACTTCTTGGCTCTTTGTAAATGAAAATACCTGATCAGAAAAACAACATCATTTGTTCTCTTTCCTTAATATGTTTAAATAATCATATGGCTAAAAGTATAAATGTTGAAGGGGCATCCTGTTTCTTCTATAATTTTGTAATTCTCCTTTTATGTATAACAGGTTAATTTTAGAATCTGAATCTATACGTGAATCAGAGGAATCAAATTCTGTAGATGATGTTGGAGTGTCTGATGATGAGGCTGAAACAGAGATTTTACTACATTTTCTAATTTCACTCAGAGAAGAAAAGAAGAAACAGGCAGCCAAGGTGGAAGAAGAGCTAAATTTCTTGAATGAAGATATTAAGGAGGTAGAAAGCAGTTATTCATTTGAGACAGATGCAGAGTTTCCTTTGGCACAAAAGAACAATACTGAGGTGAGAGGAAACAGTATACAATTTCAAGATTCTTCCAGTTCAGACACTAGTAGATCTATTCGAAGGTCATTTGTTGATGAAGAAAGATTTATGAGTACTATAAATCAGCTGGAGAATGCGTACTTTTCCGCAAGATTCCAAGTCCTGCCAAAAGAGGCTTCATCTGTTTCAATCAATGATAAAAATGTGATGGAAAGTAGATTGAGGTTGCCTTATGTAGAGGTTGTTAATAAGGAGCCTAGAAGAATTCAGAGTTCTGTTGGTTGTCTAGCATCCTTCTGTGAAGGTTTATGCAAGTTTGCTAGTTGCAGCAAGTTTGAAGAGTGTGGCAGATTAAGAAATGGAGATCCACTTACTTCTGCCAATATAATTAGTGCTTTAAGTTTTGACCGCGACGAGGATTACATTGCAGCAGCAGGAGTTTCAAGGAAAATCAAGATTTTTGACCTCAATGCTATTTCAAGCGATTCTACTGACATCCAGGACCCAGTAGTTGAGATGTCAAATAGTTCAAAGCTTAGTTGTGTGTGCTGGAACACTTACATAAAAAATCATCTGGCATCTGCTGACTATGATGGTGTGGTTCAGGTGGGTAATCCTTGCAACATTAAAACGATAATTGATGATAACCAATTCTAGTCTTGTCCTTTCATTCATACCGACCGGGCTATCATTGCTTTTGCTATTGACTATTTCTTAGGTTTCATTGACATTTGACATTACTAACATAACATATATGGATGAATTCAGATGTGGGATGCAGGCACTGGTCAGCCATTGTCTCAATATATGGAGCACAAAAAGAGAGCTTGGTCTGTTCATTTTTCTCTGTCAGACCCAAAAATGTTTGCCAGTGGAAGTGATGACTGCTCTGTCAAACTTTGGAATATCAGCGAGGCATGCTTTCTTTTATGCATTTTAATAACAAATCATTACTAGTACAATATATTGGTATTCATTATATAATTTAAAGTAATATAGTAGAATATTTTTCATGTTCTGTTGCCCTATGAAAAGAAACATAACTTTGTGATAGAAAAGACACAGTTGAACGTGTTTGCTTCACAGCACGTAATAATTGTCTCAAATGCTGTTGATTTTGCAGAGAAATTCTCTGGGAACCATCAGGAACCGTGCCAATATATGCTGTGTTCAGTTCTCTCCTTCATCAACAAATCTTTTATTTTTTGGATCAGCTGATCACAAGATTTATGGTTATGATCTTCGTCACACAAGAATCCCTTGGTGCACATTAGCTGGTCATGGCAAAGCTGTTAGCTATGTAAAATTTATAGATGCTGAGGCAGTTGTCTCTGCTTCCACTGACAACTCTTTGAAGCTTTGGGACCTGAAGAAAACCAGCTCTTCTGGTTTGTCATCTGATGCTTGTGTCTTAACCTTTCAAGGTCATAGAAATAAAAAGGTTGGTTTGTCTATACATTTTGCCTCACTTTTGTTCTTCTTTTGTTTTGTTCTAATTTGTTTGTTGTTGTTCTTCTTCATCTCCAGAATTTCGTGGGATTATCTGTTTTGGATGGATACATTGCATGTGGTTCAGAATCTAATGAGGTATAGTTTTCATTTTTATCATAACATTGACTTTGTATTATGGAATATTAGTTTGAGTTCTGCCTCCCCTGGATGCTGATTGTCATGAGGCCTGCAAAATATTTCACATTCCGCACTACATGTGGGCAAAGAAATTAGTTCTTTAATATTTTGGGAATTTTCTCTTTTGGGTTACTCTATACTTATTTTGGAGCCTGATCATGGAATGGAGTTACGTATAGACTAATCTCACCTAGCATTGTTATTGCTTTCATCATGCATATGATTAGATGCACTTTTGTTCAAATAAATGGTCTTACTAATCTCACATAACATCGATCTTTGTTATTGCAATCCTAATGGATTTCATTTTGTAAATACAGTATAAAATTTTGTCTGGTAATTAGTTCATAGGGTTAACTTCAAAGCGAAGGTTTATACATATCGAATGTAGCAGCTATAATTTTATCTGTTCTGGAACAAAGTCTATATACCACATGGAAGATGCTTGGAGGTCATATATATGTCCTGTACCTAATTTAATGTGTACAATTAGAGAATATTAGTATCCTCCGTTCTTACAATTAATACATGAGGTGAGGTGATTCATATTTACATCATGCTAATGATATTTATGGGAGCTTGCTTCTCTTAATTAAATTTGCCAGTAAATGTGGGATAACAAGATACAGCTTCTAATTCATTTTAAACATTTCAGGTGTACTGTTATCACAAATCACTGCCAGTGCCAATTGCTACTCATAAATTTGAGTCAATTGATCCCATTTCTGGTCATCTTAATAGTGATGATAATAATGGGCAGTTTGTTACTAGTGTTTGCTGGAGAAAGAAATCTAACATGCTTGCTGCTGCGAACTCAGTTGGAATTGTGAAACTATTGCAGATGGTCTGACAGAAAAGAGAAAATATTTTGTTTAACACTGAAACTTGAAAAGCAGTTCAGTTCTTGATTCGATAACTTATTTTCCATGCTTAGGAAATCCTTTCAGGAGCTCATTTTCTACAATATGACATGAGGAGCACTTTTTTCTAAAAATCTCAACCAAAATAAACTGAACAAGAAATGTATATAGCATGTACAAATGTAGGCTTTTGAACTGAAGCACTGGTGAAGCTGGAGCATGCAAGTCTCTTTCAAATATCAGTATCTCACGTGACCAGAGGCTTCCTCTGATCCATTACTTCTGGATATAGCACACCCTCCAAAGTGCTATGGGATGTATGACAATTCACGAATCAACAACCTTGGGGGAGCAGACAGACCTGAAAGTTTGATTGAACTTGAAACAAAGACAACTTCGTTGTTTTACAGCGTAACTTCTTGCTGCTTTACATCATCCGTGCTCCTGAGACTGCAGTCTGTTAAGCAAGTGAGGGACGTATTACTAAAGCAGATTTGGATGTAGCGCAGAGATACATACTAATTACCTTTAACTTCCAAATCACTTTTAGTTTATCAGAAAAGTACAGGATATGATCTATGCTCTGAGTTTACTTGTAAATATTAACTGTGGTTGGTATAATGGTTCCAATCTTAAGTTTACATCTTCATTTACATTTATGTAAAAGTTGCATGTTTATTCTTATTGGCTGCCAACTCTATCTCTATGTCGCAGAACTTTGTTATGCGATCTTAGGTAGAACAACTGAAACCTTTTCTATTGTTTGCTTTTCGTTTTCTGTTTGAAAGATTTTTCCAGTGCCATAGTGTTGGATTTGGTACTCCTTGTTCTATTTCCACCCTGCTACTAAGGATAAGGAAATGGTGGAATAAAAGTTTTCATGCATTAATGAGACTTTTCGCTGTGGCATGAATACAAGGAATCAGTCACAGTACGTTTTGCTGTTCCTATCCTTTTTCACAAACTACTCATGTCAAGAATACCTTTAAACTACTTAAAGTTAATTCTGTGAATCCATCGTTGCAAATGAGGAGTCTTGAGTTTGTAAGCTATCCGCTTGTTGTCTGAAGTCAGACTAAAAAGTCAGGTTTTATCTTAAAAATCTGGTGAGGGTGTTCTGTGATCTAAGAAAGCTCAGAGTCTGAGACATGACCAGAAGATACTCTTCTTATTGTCCTTGGACTTGATATTTCGTGGTTCTCTGAAGTAATCCTCAGACTTCGTGCACGAGGGTACATTTGTGGAGGTCTGGCTGATCTCCCTTTCGGTGTACCTGCATTAAAAAACACATGAAGATGTCAACAAACAATTAGCAATTATATAAAAGTGTAGGTCCTCTCCTTAAACCACCCCCCCTCCTTTTCCTGGTGAAGGCAGGTTTATATTGAGAAATGAGAATAATACACTTATAATTTAGTGAGTGGAGTTCCAGAAGAGGAAGTAGGGTTCACATCATTGGGGCCTGTTTGATTACCTTCCCAGTTTTTGGTTTTGAAAGCTGTTTTGTAAAACAATTTCACACCACTCAACATTCAATTTCTTGTTCAAAATCTATTAAGTTTTGAAAATTGTTTCCAAAATAAGTGTTTTAAAAACAAAAATAGAAATAGTTGGCAGATGTTTTTTCATCTTTTTTTGTTCTTATCTTGTTCAACCTCTCAATTTTACACACAGCTATGTGTACACACAGCTAGTGTCTCAGTCTTGCACTACCCTCCACCAGCTGTATAAGCAACCTTGTTTAGTTGCATTTTAAAAACAAAAACCAGTTTTTGAAAATAGAAATCAAACTCAACCTTAATATAATCCACTTGTATATCATCCTATTAATAAATTTTATTGAAAAGCGTGCATTGGTACTATTCCTCTTTCACAAATTTCACTTTTTGTATGTATTACCTTGTTCAATGGTGTTGATATAAAAAAAATTGGTAAAATGATGACATAGTGTATAGTCAAGTAATGCAATTCGTGTGGAAGTACTCTTTTTGGGTTTGCTAAGTTCCGTGTAAACCTATATGCCAATTCAGATACCACAAGTCGTACTTGTTCTGACTTGAAAATTCTCTCAAACAATGTCCACACGCTGTTAGAAATAATAGTCTATTATGTGACATTTTCAGTTAACTTTTTGAGACATAATAGTTGTCTACCTTTTTCATTAATCAATGATGTTAGCATGGAATGCGAAAAAAATTGATGGCTAAAATACTTTTGTAATTCAATTAGTTTCTTCCTAGCAGGCAATTTTGTATTCCTTAGAGCGCAGGATTTTGCACCTAGAGATTTTGATTAATGAAAAAGAATCAAACTTGCCATAATAGCAGAAAACCACAGAAAATATTTTGATAGAGAAAAAGAAACTCACAGACTTGCCATAACTTGCATTTCTATAATTCAAACATTAGCTTCTTAAGAATCATTAATTGCTGTATTTTAGAATTGCATGAATACTAACAACAAGAGCAAAAAGTTCAGAAGGTAACCTGGTTGTTTGGTGTGCTTCAAATCAAGAGATTTCCTGGTCAATGTAATCCTTCTGTTCATAATATCATGTCCAAGCAAAGACTTCCTTTCAGCTGAGGATGGAAATGGTTCATCCCCAGAAGTAACAAGTTCATCGCCACAGGCTGAAGCATCACTTCCAGACTCAGAGTTCTCCTTAAAGCATGTACTCATTTTTTCTCGCTCTATAACTTGATAGGCAAACATTTGAAATGGAATTATTGATACCGGTGATGATTCAGAACTTCCCCAAGAAGGAAACTTCCTCAGAAGCACTGACTCTATATCACAGTAATCTACAGGTGGCACTGGTGGTTCTGGCTGACTACTGTAACCAGGATTCATTGCAAGAAATCTTTTTATATAACGAAGAACTCTACATATGGTAGAGAAGCTTGGACGTTGATTTGGGTCAATATGCCAACATCTCTTTGTCAAGTTAATAACATATTTGGGAGAATTGAGTGGGAAAAGTGGCCTCTCTCCTGCCCTTATGTTTCTGCTCATTTTCTCCCCTTGAAGATGACTATCTTCAAAAGGGACTTTGCCAGTTAGAAGCTCAAAGCAAACCATTCCAAAACTGTACACATCAGATTTCTCGGTGTGCTTGGAATTTGCTGCACCTCTTGATTGCTCTTGCACTTCAAGCACTTCAGGAGAGTACCAGATGAATGGGAGAGTTCCATTCTGATTTGTGTTTGTGTTCCCTTTCTGGTTCAAGTCCTTGACAGAAGATAGGCCAAACCCCGTTACCTTGGCATGCAAGTAACCTTCTGGGGAGGTACCTCTAGGCTTAACAAGAATGTTTGAAGGGTTTAGTTCTCCATGATATACTTTCTTTGAATGCATATACTCCATTCCCCTGGCAATCTGGAGCATAATATCAACTGCCACATGAAGCAAGAACGGTATTCGCTTCCGTGGACCATGAATCTCTTTGATGTGGGTGGAAAGGGTTTTGCTCATCAGTTCCATTAACAAAAAGCATTCCTTCTTCTCCTCATCAGTAAAACCACAAAGGAAGTCCATTATATTTGGATGGGAAAGAGATAAAAGTTCTCTGATCTCAGGTTTCAAAGCTTCAATGTCCCCAGAAAAATGTCTTATGACAAAGCTTTCACCTAACCATGAAATCTCCTTGTACTGACTCCCATTCCCCATTCTTCTTCTCACCTGGTAGTCCTTAGATCCAACCAATATTGAGCTTGGCAGGAGCCTCCTTTCCAGTAATTCTGATCTTTCCAAATTGCTCAAAAGCAAATCTATCAATTTCTTCTCATACTTTGTTATACCTGCCACTTTCTTTTCATGGATTTTGTTGTAAAGGAACCATCTGTCTTCCTTCCAAACCATTTCATACCGGTTGCAGAAGCCCTGAGTAATGAGGTACTGCTTCCCAAATTTCCACTGGAAAAGTTTCATGTCTCTATATTCTTTCCTGTACTTGTTGGAGTTGATGAGCCTCTTCCTTTGCATCTCATCCTGATCCCACCCTGATGTTTCTCCTGCAGACTCAATAGCTTCAATTACAACAGGCATGCAACAAAGCAAGTTGTGTATATGAAACTCAACACAGTCTGTGTTGTGGCACAAGGTAATGGCCTTAGCCCACCAGTCCTTTGTTTCCATGCAATGCCTAATGTAAGCTTCTCCTTCTCTGAAAATCCTATGGATCTCTCTCAAGGGCTGTTCTAGAACCTTCCACTTCCCATTCTTCTCTTCAAATTTCAGGTTCTGTATAATCTCATCTGCAATACACTCATATGCAAAGCTGAACACATCAAGAAGCAAACAACATTGCCTCTGATTGATTTGAATGCTCTCCCGGAATACCATCACAGATTTCAAACCCCCAAGTGCCTCCCCAATCTGTCTAAATTGTTCCATAACTCTTGTTTTGATCTAAAACAATGATTGTTAAAAGAACGAGGGGGGATGAATAAGTATGAATATAATTCATTCACAATGGAAACCAATGTAATTATTCAATGAGTTTAGATGCAAACCAGATAAGAATGGTGGTGACCAATCATAAAATAAAAGCAAAGAAGGAGATTGAGATCAAACTCCTTCTTGTGTAAGCTGATTCAGATTGAAGCACTTTCAATGTGGTACAAAACTAACTCAGAATTCCCTCCTTCCAAGTTGTGATGAAAAAAAGAATAGGAAGAAAAAAATGAGTTCTGTGATTCCTATGCAAGATGTGATGCCACCAATTTTCCAAGAGAACCAACTAATCTTGGCATAGGAATGAAAAATGTAAGGAACCAAAAAAATAAAAATAAAAATGAAATACAAAAATGGACCTTTGGTAAAATGTTTAACTTTGTAATATTAACAAAGATCAACAACAAATTTTACGGGAAGATGTGTGTGAGTTTTGTTACAAGATTAGAATGTTGGTGAGCTTGAGCTTGACCACCCAAACATTCATTGTGAACGGTTCTGTGGTGGGAGTATTCCCGCGAGTTTTATGGGTCTGTCTGCTTTGTTTGAAATGACCAATTCTTTCTACCTACTCCACAGTTCATACATGTCCAAGTAAGTAATCCTTTAATTCCCCAGCTAGTGCTTCTTGCCATGCCAACGTCCAAATGACAATTTCATCTAAGCTGGGATCTTAAGTAGTAGACCTATTTAGGGTGGCTCAACACATTTGGTGGCCTAAAATAAAAAATATGTAAGATCATCATCTTACATTTTGATTTTTACAATCAAACTAGAATAACTCAATTCAGAAAGTAAGTGCTTCATTTGAGAATCGTTCCTAATGATATGAAGTAATATTTAACTAATGAAAAAGAAGGAAAGAAAATAACAAAGGAGCTTAGCTAGACTTTTTTTTTTGGCCTGAACTTGATTAAATATTGAGTTAAGAAAGTGAGGAAGTATATAAAATATTTTTAAATTATATTGTCCATTATTATAAGTAAGTTTATATATAAATTACACGTTTACGGTTTAAAAATATTTTTAAAATAATATAACATTTAATTAGTGGCCTACACCTTGAATAAAAATTTATCAATATTAGGTGATTGGTACGTTAGTCAAGGTGATAGAGACGACTTGTCCATTTAAGAATGAATAACAATGTTATTGCGGCAAAAATTCTGAGAATATAATATTTTTCCGATTTCCTTGACCAGAATTAGGCACAGTCAGAGGCCACAATTCCATTTCAATTTGCATGGCATATTACGAAGATTCACTAGCGGGCCCACAATTCGGACAAAGCAACATAACTAAAATTTGAAAAGATGGTTTGCAATCAATGAGAATTGTTACGTAGTATATCCTTTGCAAAATTCAAAGAAAAGAGCGAATTGCCCGCACTGTTAAGATGTCTTTTCTAAATGCCTGCGTGCATGTATCAGAGTGTCGTTGTCTCTCACAAAGGAAGGGTGGACTGACATATATGACATAGCAATTTTAAAATAAATAAATAAATATATATATACACACACACACGCAGATAAAAAGAAAAGAGAGACAAATGAAAGAAGTGATAAATAATATATTGTGATAGGAAAAGAGATATAAAAAAGTAAAGATATTGTGTAAGTAAATGAACATGAACTTAATTTTTATATATTATTAGTGTAAAAAAAATTTATACTGTCAATTAATAATTAGAAATTATTGTTAATATAATTTTTAAATAGTTATTATAAAAATTAACAAACTTAACATATATAATAATTTGTGATTGGATGACAGCAGAGACGAATTTACTCTATTACTTGCCCCCTAACTTTTTCTATTCTTATATCTTTAATATATATGATAAATTGATAATATGATATTTTAATATACAATGGCATGCAACGCACTTCAGTCTAAGTATGGCATTGGGGTCTTATGATTGGTACGATGTCATGGAATTATTTTTTTGAGCTCCAATTAATATTATGTTATTGGACGATTTTTTAGAGGTGGTTTTGAAATCTGGCTTTTTAATTGTTACATGAGAAGGGAGATATGTTCTTTTCACTTGTCTTATGTCTGATATAATATATTAATAAAATCTTTTTGATTTATAAAAAAATATCAAGCTAATTATTTTTATTTGATGGGGTCTAACTTTGGAAATAATAATATTTATGTGTCATTTATTTCTTTATTATTTTTGATAAAATATTTTATTCTCTTTTTACAGTTTTTATTGTAAAGATAATAATATTTGTTTCTGTTTTTAGACAAATATTTTATTTCTTTTTTCATAGTCTTCTTTGTGAATATAATTACATTTTTTTCTCTTTTTAGACAAAATATTTAAGTATTATGTTTTTATATAATATTTTCCTTTTTTAATTCATTATTAATATTTTAAAGGCTATAAATGATTACTACATCTACAATCAAATGATTTTATTAGTCTTCTATTTAAATTGATTTGATTATAATTGACTTGAAAATTAATGGTTATTTATTAACTTTTGCCAATTGAACAAGTTTAAGAATACTATATACGAATTGACAACTTCTTGAGATACACCAACAAATATTCTCCCATCCTATCACAAATTTTTATATATTCTTTTGTTTTTCTTCTCGTCTCTGTTCTTTTGGACATTATTTGTGAGGTTCCAATGTATTTCTAGTCTCAAGAGTATGAACCTAAGCATGTTGATGAGTAAACCTTAGGAAAGCCAATTGAATATTTAAATATGCTAAAAATATTAGTATAGATATAGATATAGATAATTTTTGTGACATGCAAGAGATGTTTTGATAGATTCTTAATATAATTAACGTTTTGAAATATATAATTATAAAATTTTGTATGAATTTAATGTATATATATTTATTGGGTGGAATGTAATTTTTATATTTGCCCCCCCTCTCATCTATAGCTGGCTCCATCCTGGATGGCAGTATAAAAATCTTTTTGGTATACACTATTTACTTTATGAATTGTTGATATATTTTTTTTTCTCTTTTTTTCTTCGTCTCGGTACTCTCCCCCCGTTCTCACGATTTTATTTTAATTTTTTGGTCTATCTGTTCTCACGAATATTGAAGGTGTCACTCCCTGCAAGCTATGAATTTTACAGCTGCCTCTTAGCGCATAATATTGAGTTTTGTGGCTGTGGCCCACACTGTCACTTTTGATAGTGAGTAGGGATTTATGCGCTTGTTTAAATTGTATTTATTTATTTATTTATTGTTTTCAGAGCATACTAATAACGAAATCAAATAATTGTCTATCTTTTTTGTGTGAAAGTATGGAAGACTACATTAAACTTAACTAATTTGCATTAAGTTTGGTGGACTAGCGTAAGGGAAGAAAGTCTTACTATTTACAAGACTCAAATTTGATACTTATTCAAAGAAAACGAAATTCCATACCAATTTACGCCAATTAGATGTCACATGTCTTAAAGAACAGGAATCATGTATCAGATTGACGTGTGGGATGGGTTTCAAGTCCTGTGTTTTGTTTGTACAGTGATCAATCAACTTCACATTCAAAACCCACATGAGACAATAATCAATAATGTTAGAGCAGTTGGTGTTACTAAACTGCAATCTAATCAATTGCTCTTTCACATCAGCAACTTCCAAGTGATTCAAGAATTAATAAGCTTTATAAGATATAGGCATCAAATACTTAAAAAATTTCATTTTCACAATAAGCTGTGAGTGAGGCAATAGTCAATCCTTGAAACTTAGGAAAGTTGTAACATCAACAAAGTAATCAGCATGTTGTATGTTAGAGAACTTAGATGTTGACAAAGATAAATGGTCAATTTTCCAAGTGTCTACCACAAAGATGATGTAAGCCGAAGTTCAAATGGGGCGTGTGATTAACTATTATTTCAAACATATTCCATGACAACTATATTTGCTGTAATAACACGATATTCTTCATCACTGGACTGGCTGGTTATTATCTGTTTCAAATTTGGAATCCTTGTTATTAACGTACAGTTCAAAATTCATTTCCCATATTACGGAAACTCTTGGTGAACCATAAAGTGAATTTGTTTCTAAAGTGAGTAAGCCACTGCAGATGGCTTCAAGAGGAATCTGAATTCCTTTTTAATTGAATTGAAATATATTGACAGTGTACATTGTGATCTTTTTATATATATATATATAAGACATTGTGATCTAATTATAAATTGTCATATAATTAAAAATTATTAATTTTTGTAATCATTATTTAAAAATCATATTTAAGGTGATTTTCTATATAAAAAAAATTATATTAACAGTGTCATTGTCTTCCGTCTAAAAAGAAAGAATCTCGAGCACTTCCAGAAAACCTTTTAATAGTAGAAGGTTATTTTAAACAAAGAAGTAGATGGTTATTTTCATCTTTGGCTAATTTAGTGCACAATAATCTTTCACACGCTAAAATTCAATGACACTTTTACTCAATTTAGAAACAAATACTTAATTTTTTTGACAAAAAAGAAACAAATTCACTTGAAGAGAATATTTTAAAAGAAAATAATATATGCATTGACAATGAAAAGAGTTTTTACATTACCATCCAATCACAAATTAATATGTATAATAAGTTTATTAATTTTTATAATAATTATATTAAAAGTCATACTTACCCTAATTTTTTATTAGTCAACAGTATAAATTTTTTTATACTGTAAGTATATAAAAATTAAACTCATTTTAACTATGATATAGAATTGTAGTATTGAGAATTGACTTGAGACTAGAGGTGACTATTTTTCTCATCACTCAAGGATCATTCGTGAGGATAACTTTATTCGGGTTTGATTTTGATTATTTTTTTTCCTACAAAGATAGGGATGGAAAAAAAAATCTGAAATAATTTAGGGACAAGGACAGAGATGATCATCTTCTGCCTCCGCCGCCCCCCCAAAAAAAGAAGAAAAGACTTCCGCATGATGAAAATTGCAAAATTATACCTTTAATAAATGACTTGTTTTTTTGGTAAAAAAACCAAAATTAGTATTTAAAAAAAAACAATTTACCAAAATAATGTAGAAAAAAAATATTTTATCAAAATAGGTTATTTGTAGATGTCTAGAAGGTGCCAGTGCATGCGAAAAAAAGGAAGGACCAGCGCCACTAATTCAATCACTGTAGTAAAAGGCGCTGGTCAGACCAGCGCCTTCTGTGTAGTCAGTCAGACTGGTGCCTCCTGTACTGATAATTCTACTTTCAAAAAAATGCATACTCCGTACCCGCGCACATGTATTGTAATATCAAATATAGGCTTTTTGACCAAATTAGTAATAAAAAAGGAGGAAGCCTGTTTGGTGAAATCATAGAGGTAAGCCTGACTTGGTGAAATTTACGTTTTTAATTTTAATACAGTATTTATTGTGTTGTCCCTTAAAAATTCCATTAAGTTGTTATATTGTTTTGGGTTAATTTATGATGTGTGTATAGATGTATATTTTTCATATTGATAATGATTTAAGACTGTTAAGTGTTGATTTGAGACTTGTTTATTGTTTTGTGGATTAAAAATTTCAGATAGGATTTTCCAAGGGCTGTAGGTTAGGTTGAGACTAGTAAAACACTTTAGCCAATTGAATTTCATTTACAAATGATTAGTTTTTAGTATAATGCGATGTGTTCAATTGTTTTTAATTTTATCAACAAATTACGTCTTTTTTCTTTGTTTAAAATTATGTTTAAACCAAAAATAATAATTTTCACAAATGAAAAAATAGTTGTACTACGTTTTTAAGGTCAAAAATAATTTTAATATATTTATACGTTTTTAAGTTATGTATATATATTAAAAATATATAATTTTTAATATATATATTTTACGTTATGTATATATATATATATATATATATATATATATAATATGTTTTAAACTTACATAAATGTGTAGTTATAATTTAAATCATAATTTGAAATTAAAAAAAATTGTTGTGAATTTATTTCATATTACAATGCATGCGCGTGAATACGAAGCATGCGTTTTTTCAAAAGTAAAAATTATCATGGACTAACAGTACAAGGGACGTCAGTTTGACTCCACAGAAGGTACTAGTCTGACCAGCACTTTTTACTACAATGATTGAATAAGTGGCGTTGGTTTGACCAGCACCTTTCTTTTTTTCGCATGGCACCGGTATCACCAGCACCTTTTATACATATGCAAATAACTCATTTTGGTAAAATATTTTTTTTCTGCATTATTTTGATAAAATGTTTTTTCCTACATTATTTTGGTATTTTTTTTAAATACTAATTTGGTTTTTTACCCTGTTTATATATATATATATATATATATATATATATATATATATATATATATATATATATATATTTAATATATAACTTGTTAATGCATGTTTAAATTTGCATTTTCAAATAATCAATTTGCGTCTCGCCAGACGCTACTCTCAATAACTATTGCATCTTTTTTGGATTTGATGTGAATAATATATATATATATATATATATATATACACACACACACACACACGCAGATAAAAAGAAAAGAGAGACAAATGAAAGAAGTGATAAATAATATATTGTGATAGGAAAAGAGATATAAAAAAGTAAAGATATTGTATAAGTATATGAATATGAACTTAATTTTTATGTATTATTAGTGTAAAAAAAAATTATAATGTCAATTAATAATTAGAAATTATTGTTAATATAATTTTTAAAATAGTTATTATAAAAATTAACAAACTTAACATATATAATAATTTGTGATTGAATGAGACGAATTTACTCTATTACTTGCCCCCTAACTTTTTCTATTCTTATATCTTTAATATATATGATAAATTGATAATATGATATTTTAATATACAATGGCATGCAACGCACTTCAGTCTATGTATGGCATTGGGGTCTTTTGATTGGTACGATGTCATGGAATTATTTTTTTGAGCTCCAATTAATATTATGTTATTGGACGATTTTTTAGAGGTGGTTTTGAAATCTGGCTTTTTAATTGTTACATGAGAAGGGAGATATGTTCTTTTCACTTGTCTTATGTCTGATATAATATATTAATAAAATCTTTTTGATTTATAAAAAAATATCAAGCTAATTATTTTTATTTGATGGGGTCTAACTTTGGAAATAATAATATTTATGTGTCATTTATTTCTTTATTATTTTTGATAAAATATTTTATTCTCTTTTTACAGTTTTTATTGTAAAGATAATAATATTTGTTTCTGTTTTTAGACAAATATTTTATTTCTTTTTTCATAGTCTTCTTTGTGAATATAATTACATTTTTTTTCTCTTTTTAGACAAAATATTTAAGTATTATGTTTTTATATAATATTTTCCTTTTTTAATTCATTATTAATATTTTAAAGGCTATAAATGATTACTACATCTACAATCAAATGATTTTATTAGTCTTCTATTTAAATTGATTTGATTATAATTGACTTGAAAATTAATGGTTATTTATTAACTTTTGCCAATTGAACAAGTTTAAGAATACTATATACGAATTGACAACTTCTTGAGATACACCAACAAATATTCTCCCATCCTATCACAAATTTTTATATATTCTTTTTGTTTTTCTTCTCGTCTCTGTTCTTTTGGACATTATTTGTGAGGTTCCAATGTATTTCTAGTCTCAAGAGCATGAACCTAAGCATGTTGATGAGTAAACCTTAGGAAAGCCAATTGAATATTTAAATATGCTAAAAATATTAGTATAGATATAGATATAGATAATTTTTGTGACATGCAAGAGAGATGTTTTGATAGATTCTTAATATAATTAAAGTTTTGAAATATATAATTATAAAATTTTGTATGAATTTGATGTATATATATTTATTGGATGGAATGTAATTTTTATATTTGGCCCCCTCTCATCTATAGCTGGCTCTATCCTGGATGGCAGTATAAAAATCTTTTTGGTATACACTATTTACTTTATGAATTGTTGATATATATTTTTTTTCTCTTTTTTTCTTCGTCTCGGTACCCTCCCCCTGTTCTCACGATTTTATTTTATTTTTTTGGTCTATCTGTTCTCACGAATATTGAAGGTGTCACTCCCTGCAAGCTATGAATTTTACAGATGCCTCTTAGCGCATAATATTGAGTTTTGTGGCTGTGGCCCACACTGTCACTTTTGATAGTGAGTAGGGATTTATGCGCTTGTTTAAATTGTATTTATTTATTTATTTATTGTTTTCAGAGCATACTAATAACGAAATCAAATAATTGTCTATCTTTTTTGTGTGAAAGTATGGAAGACTACATTAAACTTAACTAATTTGCATTAAGTTTGGTGGACTAGCGTAAGGGAAGAAAGTCTTACTATTTACAAGACTCAAATTTGATACTTATTCAAAGAAAACGAAATTCCATACCAATTTACGCCAATTAGATGTCACATGTCTTAAAGAACAGGAATCATGTATCAGATTGACGTGTGGGATGGGTTTCAAGTCCTGTGTTTTGTTTGTACAGTGATCAATCAACTTCACATTCAAAACCCACATGAGACAATAATCAATAATGTTAGAGCAGTTGGTGTTACTAAACTGCAATCTAATCAATTGCTCTTTCGCATCAGCAACTTCCAAGTGATTCAAGAATTAATAAGCTTTATAAGATATAGGCATCAAATACTTAAAAAATTTCATTTTCACAATAAGCTGTGAGTGAGGCAATAGTCAATCCTTGAAACTTAGGAAAGTTGTGCCATCAACAAAGTAATCAGCATGTTGTATGTTAGAGAACTTAGATGTTGACAAAGATAAATGGTCAATTTTCCAAGTGTCTACCACAAAGATGATGTAAGCCGAAGTTCAAATGGGGCGTGTGATTAACTACTATTTCAAACATATTCCATGACAACTATATTTGCTGTAATAACACGATATTCTTCATCACTGGACTGGCTGGTTATTATCTGTTTCAAATTTGGAATCCTTGTTATTAACGTACAGTTCAAAATTCAATTCCCATATTACGGAAACTCTTGGTGAACCATAAAGTGAATTTGTTTCTAAAGTGAGTAAGCCACTGCAGATGGCTTCAAGAGGAACCTGAATTCCTTTTTAATTGAATTGAAATATATTGACAGTGTCCATTGTGATCTTTTTTTTTATATATATAAGACATTGTGATCTAATTATAAATTGTCATAAAATTAAAAATTATTAATTTTTGTAACCATTATTTAAAAGTCATATTTAAGGTGATTTTCCATATAAAAAAAATTATATTAACAGTGTCATTGTCTTCCGTCTAAAAAGAAAGAATCTCGAGCACTTCCGGAAACCCTTTTAATAGTAGGTTATTTTAAACCAAGAAGTAGAAGGTTATTTTCATCTTTGGCTAATTTAGTGCACAATAATCTTTCACACGCTAAAATTCAATGACACTTTTACTCAATTTAGAAACAAATACTTAATTTTTTTGACAAAAAAGAAACAAATTCACTTGAAGAGAATATTTTAAAAGAAAATAATATATGCATTGACAATGAAAAAAGTTTTTACATTGTCATCCAATCACAAATTAATATGTATAATAAGTTTATTAATTTTTATAATAATTATATTAAAAGTCATAATTACCCTAATTTTTTATTTTTACACTGTAAGTATATAAAAATTAAACTCATATTTTAATTATGATATAGAATTGTAGTATTGAGAATTGACTTGAGACTAGAGACTCAAGGATCATTCGTGAGGACAACTTTATTCGGGTTTGATTTTGATTATTTTTTTTCCTACAAAGATAGGGATGGAAAAAAAAATCTGAAATAATTTGGGGACAAGGGCACAGATTATCCTCTTCTGCCTCCGCCGGCGCGCCCCCCCCCGCCCCCCCTCAAAAAGAAGAAAAGACTTCCGTATGATGAAAATTGCAAAATTATACCTTTAATAAATAACTTGTTTTTCTGGTAAAAAAACCAAATTAGTATTTAAAAAAAAATTACCAAAATAATGTAGAAAAAAAATATTTTACCAAAATAGGTTGTTTGTAGATGTATAGAAGGCGCCAGTAGAACTGGCGCCATGTGAAAAAAAGGAAGGCGCTGATCAAACTAGTGCCACTTATTCAATCACTATAGTAGAAGACACTAGTCAGACCAATGCCTTCTGTGCAGTCAGTCAGACTGGTGCCTCCTGTACTGATAATTCTACTTTCAAAAAAACGCATACTCCGTACCTGCGTGCATGCATTGTAATATCAAATATAGGCTTTTTGACCAAATTAGTAATAAAAAAGGAGGAAGCCTGTTTGGTGAAATCATAGAGGTAAGCCTGACTTGGTGAAATTTACGTTTTTAATTTTAATACAGTATTTATTGTGTTGTCCCTTAAAAATTCCATTAAGTTGTTATATTGTTTTGGGTTAATTTATGATGTGTGTATAGATGTATATTTTGCATATTGATAATGATTTAAGACTGTTAAGTGTTGATTTGAGACTTGTTTATTGTTTTGTGGATTAAAAATTTCAGATAGGATTTTCCAAGGGCTGTAGGTTAGGTTGAGACTAGTAAAACACTTTAGCCAATTGAATTTCATTTACAAATGATTAGTTTTTAGTATAATGCGGTGTATTCAATTGTTTTTAATTTTATCAGCAAATTACGTCTTTTTTCTTTGTTTAAAATTATGTTTAAACCAAAAATAATAATAAGATAAAAAATTTTCACAGATGAAAAAATAGTTGTATTACGTTTTTAAGGTTAAAAATAATTTTGATATATTTATACGTTTTTAAGTTATGTATATATATTAAAAATATATAATTTTTAATATATATATTTTATGTTATGTAAATATATATATATATATATATATATATATATATATATGTGTGTGTGTGTGTGTGTGTGTGTGTGTATGTGTTTTAAACTTACATAAATGTGTAGCTATAATTTAGATCATAATTTGAAATTAAAAAAAAAAATTGTGAATTTATTTCATATTACAATGCATGGCTGCGGATACGAAACATGTGTTTTTTCGAAAGTAAAAAATTATCATGTGCCAACAGCATAGGAAGCGCCAGTCTGACTGCACAGAAGGCACTGGTCTGACCAGTGCCTTCTACTACAATGATTGAATAAGTGACGCTAGTTTGACCAGCACCTTCCTTTTTTTACCAGCGCCTTCTATACATCTGCAAACAACTCATTTTGGTAAAATGTTTTTTTTCTACATTATTTTGATAAAATGTTTTTTTCCTGCATTATTATGGTAAATTGTTTTTTTTTAAATACTAATTTGGTTTTTTACCCTGTTTTTTTATATATATATTTAATAAATAACTTGTTAATGCATGTTTAAATTTGCGTTTTCAAATAATCAATTTGCGTCTCGCTAGACGCTACTCTCAATAACTATTGCATCTTTTTTGGATTTGATGTGAATAATAAAGGACATGAGCATGTGTCCAAATACTAAGTCAGTGTTTTTTAAGGACAAAACGTACATACAATATTGTTAGTGTTGTTTTTTAATTAGAATTTGAGTTTCATATCGATAATTCGCATAATAAAGACATACATTAAAGAATTACATATATTATTGAAGTAAAACTCCATTTCTGACCCAAAAACAACATCAACAACACTTAAGGTACTGTATCTAAGTTTTATTCATTTTTTTACTAGGTTAAATATGATTTTAATTCTTGTGAGATAAACAAATTTGGGTTTTAGTTTTTGTAAAATTTTTTCTTTCTTTTTTGGTTTTCATCTCTCTAAAATTTAAAATCAATACTATTGGTCTCTATTGTCATAGGACGTGGTCAAGTTCTTATATATGTCTAACAGCAAGTCATGTAGTCATTCTGGTGGTACCCAAAATTATATGGAAACGGATGCTCTCCCACAAGAATTGTCTCCAACTCTCTCCAGCCCTGTTTTGGACTGTTGGATACATCCAACGGAAAAAGAACATTACTTACATTTTCCCCTGCTCACACTACACGTTATACTATATTTGTGAACCTGCTTTGTATTTTTATTGTCAGTTGACTTTTTCTTTCAACCACTTTTCACTCTTTGAATTTGATCATGGAAGCAAATGTCATGTTATTCACTTTTCATTTTGTTTTAAAGGATCTCTTTTAAGCATTAATATTCACTTCAATTATCAAATAAAGACTAAATTAAAATTAAGTAAATTTTTTTTCAAATTTTTAAAAGACTTGATAAAACTATTCATTTAATATTTAATTTTTTTTTATCTTTTTTAACCCAGTCAAAATTAAGTACTTACACTTTTTTATGAGCACTTCGACCATAATGTTAAGAATGTAATCAATAGGGGAGAGTGATGGCCAGTAATATATATTCAATGGTGCTTTCAAAGCATCCAATTTTTCTCATCCAACTAGATTTGTTCCAAAGCCCTGTATAAACCGATGAGGATCATAAGATTAGACTTCTCATTTCTTCCATTTTACTGTTGAATAACGATGTACAAAACAAATCCAGTAGTAGAGTATATAATGACAGCAAGTGGGTGCACAAAACTGCGATACCATTAATTGTCTTACTCTTAGATCTCTTAAACATGATTCTCAAGTGTGTCACTTGAAAGCACAAATAATAATGCTTAGCAATCTTGTCCTAGTTTCCCTCCTTTTGTCCAATAAATTCTTGGATGGGGAAAACGTACATCTTCCTACATACCAATTAGTATGTCCACTATATCGATCAATATCTAAATTTTAGAATATTAATTATTCACTGTAAATACATAAATGTTTTCTAGTTAGTGAAGACATTATTTAGTTTTGTTATCATGCTTACGGTGGATGACATAGTAATATAACTGTGCACCCACCATTATTTGTCTATAAAGTTAGAACAATGACTTTAGTTGGTCTTATCATCGACACTATGCTTCCATCATTAGTGGCCAAAGACTCCATATGTCTAATTGCCCAATCTGCACACATTCACAGGAGATAATGGAAATGAATACAAGCAAACCAAGTGAAATTAAAATTTGAGAGCCATAGCCTACCCAACAGAATCTAACAACACAGAAATGCACATCCCGTTTGAAATTCCAAGAAGTGGAAGGTGCGGATTAAACCAGCTTAAGTTGCTCTCAACATCACATTATTTTGACACAAACTGAAGCATACTATTCCATATTAAAGCTAAGTAAGTCAAATCCAGTGGACAACATCTAAAATACTATCATCAGATCATTTTTAACAGTAAATCACATGCATACAATCATTCAACTGGTTAAATGAGTAACACTATGATCCAAACCATAAATTAGATTCACCTTTGCTTCAATAAATGTATATACACGGACACACACAAGATGACATTGCAAACAATAGGAGAAAAAAAAAAAAGAAATCCTTGAAGTCATCTAGACAAACATGATTCATAAGGGAAAATATCCTGACCATTGGTTTGCTAGGAACTTATACGACTCTATTTAATCTACCCACAAAAACCAAAAACTATGTCGATAATCAAGTGCCAAAATTAACAAGTGAACCAGGCCAAAGAACCAAAATCTATCCATCGCAACTGGGTTTCGTTCAAAAATCCCAATTTTCGAAGAGGTGGATAGCTCTGATTCAGATGGTGGTTTCGGTGAATGGTGTTAAGCTCACCAATGGAGGCTCCAACCATTTGAAACTCGATTTCACCTCACCCATGCAATTGCAACTATCCAGCTCCTCTGTTATCATCAACAACACCATTTTGTTCTCCTCCACTGCTTCCGGCTCCTACTTCTGCAATGGCTTGCCGGTGTCGTCGCCGCCATTTTCTTCAGGTTGGAGTGACAAAATCTGATGAGCCTGGGAGAATGAGTGTAGATAATCACCAGTCGCCTCTGTTGTGGCTTGCTCACCGGTGACGACAATTTCTTCATCAATTTACTTTGGCCATGTTGCTCACGCAAAAGAGTGGGGACGAGCCAAAATGTGTTCTTTGAATTGCACCAATTGTATCAGATTAATCCAAGGGTTAGTAATTTTTTTGAGTCTTATATTTTTTAATTTTAATTAACTTTTAATTCCATCCGTTAGATACATCCAAAGGCCCAAAATAAGGCTGGAGAGAGCTGGAAACAATTCTTGCGAGAAAGATCCGCTTCCAAATAGGTGTGGTGTCGTGCTAATATGTAACTCTCAAATTATTTAAACTTAAAATAAATGTTATTTATCTATTCTAAATTGAATGTTAGGGACTAAAAATAATGTTTTCAAAATTTGAAAGAATGAAAATTAAAGAAACACCAAGCGCGTAGATTAACTGACAGGAGATTGTTCCAACTTAATTAGTGGTTTTGAATTCGAGTTTTGAATATGCAATTATGTTAAATGCTCGGAGGAGGATCTTTGCCACTTATAGTGATCTTATCTAACTCAAACAGGATTCCCTCTCATAAATGTGGCCTTGTACCCAAAAAAAAGTCAGAATTTTTTTACATAAACCAAAATGAAAATTCAGTTATTTTACCAAAAAGAAAAATAGAGGAATACTGAAGCCGGTACGGAACGGAATTCGCGACATAAGCTTGCGTTGTAAGTTTTGTTGGGCCGGTAATTCTTCAACCTATTTATGATGTTTTCCAGAATAAAATTTTCTACTTGATTGGCTGAACATTTACACATTTGGTAGAACATTTACTTTTTTATCCTACTTGGTTGACTTGAATGCTTCATTGTCAATATTTCCAACGGATAGCAGGCACAACTGGTGCTTAGATAACTTGTTTGTGGTCCTGTTTTCAATTGGAACCAGCTCAGGTCATAGACAACGAAGACCAATGTCTGGCTTGAATTTTATCTACCTCCTAACTTGCTTTGGTGTTATTCACATGTTTTCTGTATACACATGCTATTGCTCACATCATAGAGAGAGAACAAGAGATGCTGCTCTATTTTGCCCTTTACTTCCCTAATCTGTCAACTAAACTAGACTTTTCTCAGTCCATGACATCACGTGCTGGCAATTGTGCATGGAATATGCCTTCAATTGAATAAGTAACAAAACTGGCGGAAAAATACAAATCCTTTCCCCGTTGATAACATGCTTGGTTGGTGTTGGTCTCACAATTTTAGTAAACTTAGTTTCCCTTGTATAAAATAAAACACACATGCAAGTTAAATTAAAAACTATTTTATTTATTTCCACTGTATGGAACTATTTGTATGATCATTTTTATACAATTATTTAATAAAACAATACAATTGGTCGGTACATATTTAATAAAACAATACAATTGGTCGGTACATGCTTTTATACTCCCTAGTTATATGGGAAAAGAATAAAAGATACCTTCAATTTATAGGTTTTCATTAATATCACAAATGGTGTATTTATTTGTCAAATACATCATAATTGTATATTCTTTCATATTTCTGGCGCAACCCAATTTATTTTTTTTAATTTCTAATATTTTATCCCTTCTTTTGGAATTTTTGAATCGAATATCTAATTTAAATAATAAAAATTTTACTCTAAACCTTGATAATGATATATGTTATATATGTAAATTTACGTAAAAACGAGTAAAATTTTCCTTGAAAAGAGATAATTAGGTAAAAAAAAATAGTAGATAGATGAAATAGGAAAGCCAATGAAATAGAGAAAATGAATTGTAGATGAAATTTCCCTTTGAATTCCATAAACAATATATATGGTATTGTTTATAATGATAGACAAATGAAAGACTTTCAAAAGATTTGATCCAATTGAAATTTATAAAGTGATTTGGGCGAACTTGAAAATTAAATAAGTAAATAATTAGATTAGTTTCGGGTGACCATCTTGCTTTGTTATCAATTTTTTTTTTATTTCAAAAATTAAATAAACAAATATTTTTATATAAAAATAAAGTATACTACTTTTTGATCTTCATGTTCTGTCCTTGAAAAAAGAAAAAGATTATAAAAATATGAAAATGAAAGATATGTATCACCTTAACGTTTGATATTTTGTACTTACTTAATTGTCTTAACTAATAATTCTTATGCCATAAGCATCTGTTAAAGTGACATATACTGGTCCTCTGCTAATATGACAAGTTAGGTTTCAGCAAAGTGATGCAACGCTATTTTAAAAAGTAGAATGAGCTCTGAAACTAGTCTTGGATAGCAAGTCTCACATTAATGAATTATAAACACGGTAAAGAATAAAAAAAAATTAATTACATTTTTTATCCTTATAGTTGTGTAAATTTTCTCTTTTGGTCCCTATGGTTATAAATAATCTATTTTAGTTTCTATACATGCACTTTCAATATCGGTTTAGTTCCTGCCGTCAAGTATGTCTTAACTCTGTAAAATAAAACTGTTACAAAATAAAAATTAGTGGTATAAAATGACTACAAATTTACATTTTCTGACATTTTTTATTCAATTTGTAATTGTTTAAAGCGACAGGAACTAAATTGATATCGAAAGTACATGTATAAGAATTAAAACGGATTATTTTTTATTATAAGAACCAAAAAGAAAAATCTATGCAACTATAGGAACAAAAAAAATAATTAAACCATAAAAAAAATACTAATGACATTTTTTAATACATTCTTTTAAAACTCAATTATTAATTAAAATTTATTAAAAATCACAATTATATAAATCTCATTTCTTATTTAATAAACTTTCACTCATAATTTTCTAACCAATAACAAAAAGAATGATACTAACACTCCTCAAAAATATATTAGCAGAGGACTGAGTCTAAAATAGTTGGATTCTTTTAGACAAGTAACTCTTGCTAAAAACCTACTAACTCTCCCACACCCTCTGCACATAAATTCTAATATCTGGCTCTGGAATTATATTTTGGCTCCGCAAATTAGAGTCTTCTATATAGAGCATTTTGCAACAATTGAATAGCTTTGTACATAACAAACTTAGTTAAAATACATATCCTATTCATATAAGGCAAAGCTTATTTTCCCCATAGAAAATCTTCTACTCTATATATAATCTATAATATATATAACTCAAATCTTTTACAAGGATTTTTACAATTTAACAAGAGGAAAAAAAAAAAAATGGGCCAGTCCATACATGCACCCCCAGACCCGTCAAAATCACCTGGTTTCAGGTTGTTCCTAACAGAAGATACAGCCAAAAGATGTCACACTGACATGAGTGATACACAGCTAAGGAGATGGACTATCATCATCTGAGGAATTGTATTGTCTCTTTCCAATAAGTCCAGGAAGGGGTTGTGGAAGCATAGGGTTCACAGGGACAGGGAATCTATGTGCAGAACTAACCATGGTTCTCTCATTTATCATACCAACTTCTTTGCACACCCTATCAAGAACTGTTAAGAAGTCTCTCACCACCATGAAGATTCTAAATGGATGAGCTTCTTCCTTTGACAAGTTCCCATGGAAATACTCTGTGATCTCCTTCACAAGGGACAAAGCAACACTTTCTTGTGCTTGAACTTTTAGAATCTCCTCCTCAGCCATTCTCATGAACTTGTTCATTGACTCTCGGAACTTCTGGCTGCTTTCATCTGACCCTGATGTTTCAGTCAATTGCACAACCTCTGTAATGTGTGCAATTCCTTTGGAGAGTTTAGCAACCTCACTGCTGAGGACTTCAGAATCCATCGCGGCGGCCTTCTTCACATTCGCTAGCTCTGAACTTAGACTAGAGACGACTTGCAGGCCAAGCCTTCTACACTTAGCATCGTCGTTCAAGTTTGTGTTTGGAGTTTGATTGGTACTTGAGAGACGAGCGCCTTCGGTTCTGATTATTTCTTGTACGACGAAGTGAAGAAGAGTGGTTTTGCCATCTGCACCTTTGACATCAACCAGTTTGAGAAGCGTATCAAGCTTGAATGCATGTGCATCCCCACGGTTTGTCCCCACGTTCATGCGGTTCCCAGTTTTGAGCACAGCCTCTAGAAGCTTCAAGAACATTCTACTGTTTCGCAGCTCTTCACAGGCAGCCTGCAAATGCAAGGACACTAGAACTCATGACATGTACAAAGAGAAACCTCCTGAGAACCATGTATGGACATCAGTACCAGATTCTGCTTGGCCTCCACTACAAGAGAATATATGAGGGAAAAAGGGAAGAGAGAGACATAGAGGAATAATGGGAGAGGGAATAAATAAATCAGTGGAAAAGAATGATGATTGATGATTGCCTCTAAAGTTTGAAAGGATTTCCTAAGATACTCCACTTCCGACTCAAAATTGGCTATGTAAAGCATTGCTTCCACCCTTTTAAATGCGAAAGGAACATCAATTACTGCCTTCAAAAATTTCTCAGCAGGACCAAGCTTGGTTGGAGAATCATCTTTATGTTCCTTCAATTTGCGTTCTTCCTCCTTGCTTGGTGCCATTTTTAACAAGCTTTCAAGTAGTTCAGTTCCAAGTGTATCGGTAATACCTGTCAAAAGATAAATTGATTCTAGTTACATAATGAGAACATAAATTAGTAAAAATTAGAAATTGGTGGACAGATTTAGCCATTGAAAGCACATTCTTATGAACAAGGGCTACATGCAAGCTTTTACAAAATAAAGCTGTAACTAAAAGTTAATTTTTTTCACCAAAGAATGAACATAGAGAAACAACACCACAAGCAAGAGACAAGATGAAACCTCTTTCATTTGGTACTTGGTAAACCTTGAGAACCACATAACAGATCGATAGACTTACCAAAGCATAGATTTATAGTGCACATGTATATTGTTTCAGTCACCAGACTACTGGAGGACAGAAATAACTCAGCTAAAAGAAATTCTCCAGAAAGAAAGCAATAACATAGCAGAACAAAACAGCCCACTAACGTCATTCAAGTGACAAGTAATAATCACAACTAGTCATTTGGACAATATTATTTATACCTACATGTAGGCAACAAACTCATCTTCCTCTCAATGAAGACCTACACCTAACTTCTACAATTATACCAAAGCAAAAGATGTTGCCAAATTAGTGTCTGACATATCTCTGTTCTTTTTCCTTTAAAAACTTCCCACCGTCTCCAGCAACTGTTTTAACACATGCAACTAAAATTGATGTGTCATAAGTGGGTAAGGAATTTATTCCAAATGACTATTATCAAGAGGCCAAGCTTTACATAGGTGTCAATATTACCACAACTGCCAACAATTAAACAGAATTTGTTCTATGCAAGGGACAATCAATAATTACGACAAAAGTAGAGAAATTAAAAGTTATGACCTCAAGCCTTTGACCAAGGGAAAAATACCTTCTAACAGTGATTCACACACTTCTTCTATGGTCACATTAAGTGCTCTTAACAATATAGCAATGTTTTGGGACTTTTTAGGATCCAGCACCCTATCCTCCTGATTTTGCGGGGCAAGAACTGAGCGAGGAGTAGTATCCTTGGGTTTTGGGTTTGGTGTGTTCACTACAAACAAAGTTTCAATCATCTCCTCATTCAACCTGCAGCCATCCCAATTCAAAGTACTTAATCCATGAACATCAATCACAACACGCGCACACATGAATCATCAACTACTAAAACTGCAATTCCCTAAGTATAGCAACCATCACAGAAATCCAAAAACCAAAAAGCAATAACAACATAACAAGACAGTTACATAGTGAGTGACAGTTGAAGATCTTACTTAAAAGAGCTAGACCTCAACTGATCCCACACCATCTCACGATCAGAACTGGCCCTAACTTTGTCCCAATGCAAAGGCTTCAACTTAGGTTTAGATGTCTCCTCAGAACTCTCCTCAAAATTCTGAGAACTAGCAGGTGGCAACTCAACGGGAGAAACCTTTGTATTTGGGGTTTGCAACACAAAAGGCCTAGAAGGAGGCGTCAGCGCCGGCGGCCTCGAAACCGGTTGACCCACCGGCGTCACCGGAGACGGCACTTCCCACTGCTTCCGCTGCCGCAGCACTGGTGGAGGCGGCGGCGGCGGAGGTGGAGGCGGCGGAGGAGGGGCTAAAACACTACTAGATGGACCAATTGGTGCTGAAATAACCGGAATTTCCCACTGTTTCCTCTGTGGAGCTGAAAAATTCGGTGATTCACCGATTGGCGTCAACAAGTCAGGAATCTCCCAGTGCTTCCGAGAAGGTGGTGGTGGCTGAGGGTTCAACTCTCTCTCCGGCGACGAAAGCAGTGTCGGCGATAAATGCAGTGATGAAAGAGGAGAATGCCGGTACCGATCTGAGACGTCGGATATGGTCGGAGACTGATCCAACCCATGTTGCAAGTTCATCCCTTCTTCCGGCGACGGCAGAGAAAACGCCGAGGACTTCCCAACGGAAGAAGCGTTCGACAATCTCGGTGACCCACCTTCGTTTTTCTCCTTCGATGAACCAAAAGACTGCGCCTTTTCAAGTTTAACAAGTCCTGGGACTGATTCCCCATCTGGGTTCTTCTTCGGCGACAGAGAGAGCGGCGACAGCGACGGCGACTGGCACTCCCTCCGCTCCGGCGTCGACGACATTGACGACGAAGGCACGTTCTGGCCGAAAACCGGCGACGGCGACGAGAGCGTGGACGAGGACGGGGACGCCTCCACCGCCGACGCCGGCGGCGGCGGAGAATGGTGGGTTATAGTATTTTCCGGAGACTTGGGTTGCGATCTTCTGGGGCTTACGCTCACCGGCGGCGAGAGGCTAATGGAATGAGAGCGATCCGGGGAGGCAGAAGAGGAAGAAGAGAAAGAAGAAGTGGTGGATTCGCTGTTGCTACGGCCAACCAAATTTTCTCCGGCAATGGCCGAGAAAACTCGCCGGGAACCCGATCCAGTTCCCGCGGAGCCTTCTCTTCCGTTCAACGACCCTCTCGGCGAGTAGAACTCTTCCTCATCGTCCTCCGCCGCCCCCGCCGTGGCATCCTCGCGAAGCCTCGAGGCCTGTCTCGCCAGCGGCGGCAGGGGCTGGAGCTCGGGCGAGTCCATTTTCCGGGGGTTCATCGCGGAGGCGCGTGGGTCGGAGAGCTCGTCGACGCCGCCGCGGGAGTCGACAATGGTGCCGAGGTAGAGAAACTCGGAGCTGGTGGAGGAAGTGTTTCTGGCTTTCCGGGCGGCGCCGGCGGCCGGTTCACGGGGGAAGAGGCGGATGCTGCTGTCGGATCTGAGGGTTTTATCGTCGGCGGAGTAGTGTTTGCGTCGGCGGCGGCAGTAGACGAAGGCGGAGAGGGCGACGACAGCGGCGGCGCAGGCGACGGCGGCGATGGCGACGGCGAGGAGTTTTTTGGAGGAAGACTTAGACTTGGGGGACTGTGGGAGGATGAGGGAGGAGATGTTGGCGGGGAAGGAGGCAAAGGCTGAGGGGGAAGGTGGAGGTGGAGGGGAGGGGTATGTGGGGAAGAAGGGTGTGGAGGCATTGGTGTTGGGTGTGGTGGAAAATGGGTACTTTGGGTTTGGGGATGATGGAGAGGGTGGAGAGGGAGAGGGAGAGGGAGAGGGTTTGGGTGGTTGGGAGGGAGGTGGGGAGCCTCCCTGGGAGAGGAAGGGTTGGTGGAGGATTCTTCTGTGGGTGGGTTTGGGAGAGGTGGAGGGGAGGAGTGGGGCAATGAGGAGGAAGAGTGTGAGTGTGAGGGGGGAGATGCAGCTGGAGCACATTGTGCTGTGCTGCTTGCTCTCTCTCATGTGCTGTGTCTGTGTTGGGTGTGAGTGTTGTTTCTCTCTCTTTCTAAATGTGGGGGAGAGAGAGTTGGAGGGAGAAGGGGATTTGTTGGAGTGAGAGACTGTATATGTGTGGGAAAAGGAAAAGGTTGAATTGAATCAGATGGACAAAAGGACAGAAAGTTGTTAGTAAAATTTAGGTAGTGGTGGATCCAGCTAAGATTCTGCTGTTGCATATGTTTTGCTACTTCCACTACCCTGCTCTCCTTCTCCAGTTCTCACTCTCAACTACTGTTTTTTTTTTTTTTTTTCACTTCTTGTTATGAAATCTTTTTGATCTTCTCATTAATTTCTATGGTGGATTGATGAATTCTTCTTTTAATTCTTAAGAAGTTGAATGGTGTTAATTTAATTTCTGAGAAATGAATGACATAGCGTTCATTTAATCTTTTGAAAGATTTATGTCAATTTAATAGCTGAACAAAGCATATTCATTTAAATTTTAATAATAAAAAGTAACGTTAATTTAATCTCACGGTTTATACATGAAAATTGATTTTCAACATTTTGCATTGTGATTAAAATATTAAATTGATTTTTTTTATTTTTCATATATCAACGTGATGTCAACTTTTAAAAAAACAAAATGGATATTTACTTTAATTTATATAAGCATTTAAAAATTTTGTTGATTTTTTAAATAGAAACGAAAGAATTAAATATATTTTTAGTTTTTTCAAATAAAAAATGTCCAACTCTAAGGGGTTGATCAAATGGAGCAAAATAGGATTTCAAATTTGATAGGTCACAAGTTTGAATCCCCATTTGTCTTTTGCCTTTTTAGGTTAAGATAAATGAAAGTACCTCTAAACATTTTTGAGCCTGGAAGATTTTCTTATCTTGGACTGGGACGTTATTCCCTCTTCTTAAATTTTGCAAACCAAAAAAAAAAAAAGAAATGTCCATTTTTAGTTTTTACTTTTTAAAAAATATCATTTTTTTATTTCTCATTTATTGAAATCTGTCATAGTGTCGATGATAATAATCATACTTGAACTTGATACATTTTTATAAATAAGAGAATAAAAAGATATGATTCTTTTACGAATTAAAAATAAAAAAATTATTTATAGGAATTAAAAACATATTTAACTCTTCAAAATTTTACTTGAGCTTTTTATTTTATTTTTTTCAGTTTTCATAACATTCCATTAATTTTAGGGGGGAAGATATTTTACAGAATAAAAAATAATTAACCTTTTAACTGAAATGTAATCTAGTTTCCAAGTTATAAAAAAATGTATAGTTTTATTTTATACATCTATTTATTTATGTTAAATTTTATTGCAATAAAATAAAATGAAATAAACATAAAAGCCAAAAGGCGAAAACATGAACTACAAATAGTCTTTTTTGTTGGAAGGCTTTGCAATGCTGCAAAAGGCTGTCAAATAATTAGTTTCATATTATTGCTATAGGTAATTAATGTTCAATGAACAGACTGGTAGATTGTACAATTATTTTATATTTTTTTAATATTATCCAATTTTTATTTATTTTTTTTATACAGTAGCAATAATAAAGTTTGAACATAAAATCTCATAAGTTAAAACACAAATTTTCATATAAATTATTCAAATTTTCCACCACTATATTTAGATTTTTTTTGTGCATGTTCTGTATTTTTATATTTTTAAACAGTATATTGTCTTTTTATATTTGATTAGATATCCATGCAAATATTGTTGTGAGATTAATCATTGGCTGAGAATAATGAATTTGATGATTAGGTTTTTTTTTGTTAACACTAAGGTTATCTCCCAACCGATAGTCAAAAACTAATTTTTTTCGAGACATAAAGCTCACTGAAGTGGGTTTTGTTTCTTCCAACAAAGTCTTTTCCATACACACAGCTAGGAAATCGAACCCCTGTTAGTATATTTAAGAAACTTAGCTGTCTACTAACTGTGCTGAACCTTATTAGTGTATTTGATTATTAAGTGAAGTCATCTTTAGAGTGACATTCCTAAAAGTTAAATTTCTAATATTGTAGGTAAAGCCATAACTGAATCATGGATTATTTTACTGCAACCAACTGATGTAGTGAAGTAATATAACTTAAGACTAACTAAAATTTGGGGTAGAAAACAAAATTAAATTAGATTGAAATTTATTATATTTAGTATAATAGATTAAATGGATTATCTCATCAAACTCAACTTATTTTGATAAAAAAAAATTATAAGTTTTATTTTGATAATTTTAGTTTTTATCTTATAAATTTGTTCTATTTTATGTATACATGCATATAAAAAAGGTATTTTTTAAGAAGAATCTTTATGTTTAGTATGAGATATTATATTAATAAATTAGTCTATCATTTATTGGATGAGATTGTTCTGGTAAATAAAAATATCTAATACTAACATTCATTTTTTAAATATGCAAAAACTACACCTAACACTACTAATTTAATTATTGGTGTCAAAATTATAATTATACATATTTATAATATGTGGGATTTTAAATATTTGTTAGTATTTGATATGATCAAACATCTGTAATATTTTAACCCATTCACAATCCCAACTGAACAATGTGGAAAAATTTATTTAATTAGGATCATGTTAGGAAATTAAGGGTTCAATTTCTCTGCACTGAAGAGGTATGTTTTAAAGGAGAAAATATCCTTACTATCATTAATTAAGATATTAATAATTGAGAATTGTAATAAAATTAAATATATGTATGAAAAAATTTCAAGTTAGTTACAATTTTAATAGCTGATTTTTTAGTCAACAGTTATTAATATAGTTTATCCTCTATGTTACATTCCTCTCACTTTAAAAGAGTTAAATTCAAAAATAGTTTTAAAATTTATTATACATATATTTGATTTTATCACAACTCTTTATTTTTTTCAACAAATGCAGTTTATCTATTAAAGTACACTCTTCTTATTTTAGAAGAGTCAGATTAAAAAAATATGCTATTTAATTTGAGAAAATATTTTTTTAATTTTAATTATAAAAATAACTTTTTATTATTTTTAATGCTTTATATAGAAGTTTTTAAAAATAAAATAAAAATGTGGCATTTTATAATGAACATAAAATATTTTTTCAAATTAAATATCCTAAATGTTGAAGTCCCATAGAATAACTTGTGATAGGCTTTTACTTTTCTAAAAAAAAAAAAAAAAAAAACTATCGGTTTTAATTCCAAATATCCGCTACAATGAAATGCTATGTAGCACTTTAGTTTGACAATTGACAAGGGAAAAAAAAAACATTTTAATGCCTAAAAGTTTGGGGGAAAGATTCAACAAGGGAAATTACCCATAAAGAATAAAGAAAAGATGGAGAAAGAAAACAAACAAGCTTGTCTTTTAAGACGCATTTCCCATTATTCATTGGTATTTTTTTTTCATCCTTCAAACTTGTTGGCCAAGTGATGGAAAATGTGGAAGCTGATAGTAGAAACAGAAGAAGGGGGAATTGATGAGTGGAAGTAGCTAAAAAATGGGAGAGGAAACGAGACTTGGACAAAGGGTCTCAATTGGTGTCTACGGACCCTTATATGCGGATGTCGGTCACGGAAAACGGTGCGTCTCACTCAGTCGAACACCAGTGCACGCGCCCCGATACACCGTCTTCTAAGCTTTTACCAAGCATCCTAGATCCTGCTCATGCTAATCTTACGAGAATACGGCACATGTTGCATAGCATAGCACTTGTGTTCACGTCTACGTCTTTTTGTTAATATATTATTATTGTATAGGCATGATAACGAAGCGGGACGGGGACGGATTTTTCGTTCCTCGTCAGTGCTCCCAACTTCCTAATATACCCCTGATTGCGTTCTCAATGTCCTATAGGAATCAATTTTGATACCTTATCCTTGTTCTGGATGGGGTTTGGATTTTTCCGCTCCACCCCCATCCTCAATGTCTCTTTAAAAAAAAATATTTTTGGTAAATTGCATTAAAAATATAATTTTAGATGAAATATTTTAATTCTAAAAATAAATTTTATCTAAAATATTTTAGATATTTTTGCAAAAATAACTAATTTTTTCACATATAATATTTTAGTTCTATAAAATATTATTTTTTGGGGGATGGATTCGAGAGTTGGCCCCGTCCCCGACTTTGATACCTGAGGAAACCTAATCTTGACCCCAGTTAAAGTAGGAAATACCCATCAAAGTTGGAACAGATTCGGGCAAGTACCCATAGGCCAAATATATTTGCCATATATATATATATATAACTATTATAATTAGAGTTTTTGGCTCCTTGGTAGTACCATGAGACATCTTCACAAGTTTCTTCTACGATTTAGTTGTACTTATACCTTGTTTTGGATTAGGAGTGAAATAGATAAAATAAAAAGAAGAAGATAAAAATAAAGTAGAAAAGATATGTCATTTGGATAAATAGAAATAAGAAGAAAAGATGTGTAATTTGCAAATAAAAGAATTTCTCTCTTTTTATTTAGATGAGTGAAAAATAGAATGGAAAAAATAAATATATTATACAAAAAAATTTATATTAATTAAAAAATTAAATTTAACTTTAAAAATATGAACTTTTTACTATATTAGTTTCACAAATTTATTTTCCCTCCTCATATCCATTCATCCAAATAATAAAAAATTATTTCATTCTCTCCATTTCCTTCTCTTCTATTTCCTTATTTCCTTCCTTGTTCCTAAATACACACATCCAAGTGAAGGATTAAAGTTATCTATCCCTCTCTAAAAATGTATTCTGTAAGTATCAAATCCTAATTCTTCTTCACAAACCTAGCTTGTGTGTTGCTAATTGAGTCACACCTATTGAATAAAATATCTATCTATTGATTATTAATCATGTTTGTCAATTATATATTCTATTTATGATATTAATATATAAAATTTTGACGGACTTTCAATAGGCTTGACAATCCCATTACGACTCACATTTATTTCGAATATATTTAATTAATTATTTTAGTTAATTTACAATTTATTAAATTCAAAAAGAAGTATTTTATAAATAATTTTATTTAACCAAATTATAATATTTTTTACATATTATTTGAAATGATATTTATTCTCATAATTTATTTTTTATGTTTGTTGTCAATATTTTAAAAAACATTCATCTTTAATTTTCTCTCTTTTTTAATAAAATATTTGTTTCAAAAAAATGATAACAATTTAAATTAATTATAAACTAAAAAACATAATTACTTTAAAACATATTTTTATCTACTAAATAAAAATAAAATTTATATAAAAAGTCGCACAAGTAAACATATGGCATATAAATCTGAACCCACAGATACCCGTCTGACCTCGTCCCAACTTTGATGGAAAAAACCTGCTTTGGTTGGGTTCGAAGTTGGGTATGTGACTCCCAACCCTATCCCTGTACTTGCCCCATTGTATTTTTTTTACAATTATATATATATATATATATATTAGAGTTAAGATTTTTTTTATACTTTTATTTTTATAATTATTAAAGATATAAAATAATTATTTTAATAGTTAAATAATTTAAATTATAATAATAATTAAATAACTAACTTATAATTATCTATTTAATTAAAAATGCAATATAATTCTTAAATTTTTTATTTTTAAGTTATTTGTTATTTATTAATTTTTATATATTATTTGAATTAAAATATAATCAAAACTTAATATATCATTTATTTAAAAATATATAACTAAATTAAAATTGTTAAAAAAATGTGACAGGTTTTCGCGAGTTAACCCTGAACCTGATAAAACCCGATAGGGATGGGGATGGGTTTCAAAAATATAAACCTGCCTCTTTTAAATCCGAACCCGTCCTATTGCCATGCCTAAACATATCCTTTTATTTTTATTTTATATTTATTAAATAGTTTAACAGTTAATTTTATTAAATACTTCTAATTTAACACTATGAAAAAAATACTTCAAATTTAATAAACTAGTTTAACAATTTTTACTTAATAAATTTTAATTTTTTGGTGAATAATTAATAAATTTTAATTAAAAATTATTTTTTTTACTTTTAATCGACTTATCATATATATTTGCCAAATGCAACCTCAGTGTTACAAACTAATTTATAAGTCATTTATCTCTTTTATATGAGTATGTGATCTACGGATGCATATTAAATTTGGGTTTTTTTTTTTTTACCATGTGTATCTCCCATTTAAAAAAACATTGTATTCAATTTAGTTATTGACAAAGTAAGTTGTATTGATCAAGTTATCTAAAATAAAATATAGTTTAAAATCTTAACTAATTATTATATAAATTTAGGGTTAAATATGTTTTTGGTCCTCCAAATATTGACCCATTTTGTTTTTAGCCCTCTGAAAAAAATTCATTGAATTTGAACCCCAAAATTTTTAAAATACCCATATTCAGTCCTTTTATTAACTTTGTTAACCATTGTTGTTAAAAAGGCCTCATTAGCACCCCCAATAAGCTTTTTCCTTCTAATGTGGCCATAAAGTCACTTTTTTTATCTCCAAGTCAAATTAGTAAATAAAATTGTTACTAAAAATTAAAATTAATAAAAAGGAAATAAAAACTTTTTTGGCTCCATTTTGTTCGATCATCTGAGTGTGTTACCCTTAATCCCTAAAACACATTTCTTCCCCTCCTTAACCATCTTCCCTGTAAAGACCAAAACACAAGCGTTAATCATTTCCCCCTTCCCTTTCATGTTTCCCTTCCTCTATCCCTTTCTCAAACTCATGTGTGTTCTTGTTTTTGTTTCCCATTTTGTACCATAAACACAATGTAGTCGTCGAGATCAAGGCATCCAAATCCGCCGAAGAAGGACGAGATCCAAAAGTTGAGGAAAGAGATTAACTCATTAAGGTGCGATGGAGGCACCGACACTATGCTGGTAAAGGTAGAGACAAGGGCCATTAAGAAGCGAGATAGGAGGTGGTAGCGCTAGGGAAGGCTCTTGAAGATAGAGAAAATGCGGTTATATTTATAGAGAGAGAAGCAAAGATTCTAATGCACGCGATTGCAAAGAGCGAGATGAAGATTCGAGATCTGGAGCGCAAAATTCGCGTTCTGGAAGTGAGGGAGAGCGAGGAGCATAGCAAGAGGGGCTCGAGTGGAAGAAGAGATGAAAGAGAAGGTTGGTGAGAAAGAAAGAGAGATTGAAGTGTTGAAGCAAAGAATTGAGGATTTAGAGAAAGTGAGGGTTTTGGAAAAGGTGGGTGGTGGGTTGAGGGGAAAGGAGAGAGGGTGAATGGTGAAAGAAAGAAATTGATTAAGTATTTTTTAATTAAAAAAATAAAATTCCACGTCATATTATATAATTCTCTCACTTGGATGAGGATTGGAGAGCATTTAACGGTAATGATTGACAAAGTTAATAAAAGGACTAAAAATGGGTGTTTTGAAAATTTTGGGGTTCAAATTCAATGAATTTTTTTTGGAGGACTAAAAACAAATGGGTCAATATTTGGAAGACTAAAAACATATTTAAACCATAAATTTAAATGAGTTTTGTTAACATCAATTTTTATGAGTGGTATTTAAAAAGATAAACATAAAAAATTGTTTAAAAACATTTATTACATCAAAAATATAAAAATTATTTATTCCCTTTTTTCTTAATAGTTTTTTTTTTCATTTTTTTCTCTTTAACTTGAAAGGTTAATTTTATTTTATTTTTTGAATTCACCACAAACAATGAGAGGTTAATGTTAATAAAACCTAATTTTAATTAAAAATATTTGAAAATTTCATTTTATACGTGAATTTAGAAGGTAAATAGAGATTAATTTCATACACTTTCCCTACATATTAGACTTATATAAGAAATAATTGTTTCATTGAGTAATACCTACTTTGCACTCTTATATGGATTAATTTAGATAATCATTGTTTCTTACTTTGATTTCCTAAAAATATTATAATTTAATTGGCATAAAAAGCACCTAATAAGGGAGAAGAAAAAGCATGATGAAAATTAATTGTGCACATGCAACATGCCCACACAAAAAAGGTTATTGTGCTTGAATCGTCCAATCTTTACATGTCAACCTTTATAAGCATTTACGCCTTTAAGGCTCAATGCTTAAGAGACTATGAATCGCCCGATCTCTACAAGTCAACCTCTACAAGTGCTTACTCCTTTTAGGCTTAGTGCTTAAGAGACTATGAACTGTCCAATCTCTACAAGTCGACCTCTACAAGCACTTTGCCTTTTGAAGGGTTGTGAACCATTCGACCTCTACAAGTGCTTCTGCCTTTTAGGCTTAGCGCTTGAGGGGTTATGAAATGTTTAGCCTCTACAAACTGACCTTTGCAAGTGCTTGCGACTCACACCAACACTTGAGAGGTTGTGAACCATCCGACCAACCTTAACGAGCTTGAGGCCCATCATAGCCAATCAATAAGATCAGTTGAACATCCTTCCTACCAGACCTCCAAAATGAGAGCAACTTAGGAAAATAGAGAAGGCAACCATTACCTTGAATGGATTACCCAAACCCATGGGCCCAAAGGGGTTTAAGCCCAATGAAAGAAACCTTCAACCCCTCTAAAGCCTTCCAACATACCGACACATACAGTAGTGGTAAAGGATGCTCCACCTTCTGATATATTAGAGACACAAGTCCCACAGTAGACATGCACAACAGCAAGACGATAAGGTGCCATCTCCTAACATGTTAGATGACAGTTGCCACCACCATATCAAGAAATTGCTAGAGGACATTGTATTAAAATAGGTGTGGTATCCTCTTCATCACTCCAAGGTTCATGCATTGGTGTAAGAGCTCGCTGAGGTTTCTTGAGTCCTTCTTTGGTTTGAGGACTCTTCAATGGTGGTGTTTTCTAGTGTAAACGGTGCCCATGATGAACTTATTTTTAAGGAATTTATTTCTACTTTCTACCACAGTAGAGTGTACATGTTTACTTTTCATTGTGACCACACCAAAACATGTGTTAGGAGATCTAAATATCATCTCAGTAGCATGTACACAACCAAATATTAATGATTATATGCTTGGAGTCTACAAATAAGTATTCCAATCAAAATTTTGGATCTTTTGCCTTTTTTAAATGGGAAATTGAGAGAGTTTTGGATATTTTATTCTAATCTTAAAAAGTCTTAACAAAAATAAATAAATAAGAGATTGCATATTCAATTTTATGACGACTTGTATGTCTAACTTCTCTTTTTTTTTCTTTTTCTTTTTTCCTAACAAAGGGAAAGTTTCCCTATTCAAACCTGTGTAAGTTGATTTTTACAGCCTCAATTTGTCATTTTTTATGTCAAGTTTGGTCGAGCGCTTCACTTTTTGATGTCTATGATTCAATCACTCATGGAGTGAGTTTAAAATTGTTCTTAAATTTAAAAAATTGATTCATAGTTCAAATATGAAGTAAATACGATGATTTATTGCCTAGGAATAAGATTTGATTATTGTATGATCTCTTAAACAATTAAACCTAATGTACATCTTAATTGATTCAGTCACGAAATTAAAGCTTTTCATTGAAGGATAGGGTTTAATTATTAAGGAATTGCAGTTGACCTGATTAATTTTGTAAATTTAATCATCAATTGAATATTAAAACCTAAATTAAGTGAAATCAATTGCATAAAGAGAAGATTATGATGAAGTAGACATTAATTATTCATAAATAATTTTTGTTTGGATAAGTTTTCGTAAGTATTTATAGAAGAAGAAAATTAAAAAAAAAATGAAATAAGCTTATCACATAAGCTAAAAATAACTTATACATAGGTTAAACTATTTTTAACTTATGCATAAACAATTTTTAACTTATCATAAAAACTTATTTCATTTTTCTTATTTTATTCTTTTATAAGCACTTAGGGGAAAGCTTATCTAAACAGGACCATAATGAATCTCTACATGTTATACTTTCTCTTTTTGTACTAATTTCACTACTGTTTGTTGTTAATTTTGCTTGAGATTGATTTGATGAATCACTAAGTCATGTAGCTCAAGTGGCAATAATACGACTTTAAAAATAACTATTGAACTTATAATCCTGGAGGAACAATACTCACTTATCCTATGTTATTTATTGTGAATACGTAGACTTATCAAACACACCAATATTTATATGTATGTTTGGAGTAAAAAGATATGAATTTTTCTAGAGAGAAAAATTTTGGTTAATTTGTGAGAGTAGTGTGTGAAATTCACACCTAAAAGAAATAAGAAAAATAATATTGAGAATGTCTAATTGAAAGAGTGAGAGATTTATTTACCAAGTTAGATATTCTAATTTATAATATAGAAGTAAACGTGACACCTATCTAAGTTATAATTAGATTAAATATAAAGGTCACTTATTTATTCCATAGATCATATAAATTGAAAACTAATCGTAAAATAAGTTTAAAGACAAAAGCAAATATTTAAAATGTCATTATATACTATTCGTGCATATACCGTGAATCCGTGATAATAATGGCATTTTTTATGATTAATTTTCGAATACGTCGTACGACTTTAATTTTAATTTTAAGTTACCACTATTGTATTAGTTTTTTATAGAATTGTTAATTAAAATTTAAGTAGGTATATAAATGTCAATAATCTATTGCAGAAGGGTATTTTTGAAAAATAAAAATTTAAAAAGTGTAACAGTAAAACAAATAGGGGCGTGAATAAATGATTCCTTAAATCATTATAACCTTACAAAATTATTAACGTTAATGTGTTTCCTTTTGTTCTACATAGTACATTAAATTGCTTTTTCTGATGATCTTTCCTCAACCAAGAATATTTTTAAGTTAAGTCAAGTTCTGATCCATATTAATGCAATTCTTTTACTTATTAAAAAGAATTAATTTCTGTAGTTAATAGCTTGAGATTAAATTAAGTCCAAATAGTCCAAATAAGAAGAATACTTTTATAACAACTAGAAAAACTCCCTGAACTTTATCAACGTTAAGCTAACGGTTAAAATTACCGTTTTAATTCATAACATCTATCTTTAAGAGGGAGGGGGAGCAGATCTGGGTAACATGCAATGCAATTCTCCAACGGCTATTGGATAGTATCGTACGTGCCAGGTTTCAGTTAAACAAGATCTGAGATTTCGAGTTTTGTGTAACAAAAAAAAAAAAAAACCTTTTATTTGGTAACAAAAGTTAAAGTATTTTAGTTTAGGAAAGAAAATAAAGCAAACAAAAAAAAATGAATAGAAAATAAAATGATATTTTAGTTGTTTAGTAAAAAAAACAAAAAGAAAGAAAGTTAAAATTTTTCTTTCTTTTTATTTAGTTTTATAAAAAGTAAAAAGAAAAAAAACATGCGTAAAATCATAAATCTATATCCATAATAAAAAAAAATGAACAAATAAGAATAAATTCGTCTTTATATATAAAAAAAACTATTTTTCTTCTCATTTATATATTTGTGTGGGTCTCAAACTTAATTCTTCTACTCTTTGTCTTTACCAATAAATCAAGAGAAAAAAATATATATATTGATAGTGTAAAGTTTTTTTTATATTGTTATTTAATCATAGTCCATTATGTGTGATAAGTTTATTCTCTTAGATAATAACAACTCTAAAAATCACACCAAAACTGATTTCTAATTGATTAATACAATAAAATCTCTTTTACACTACAATATATATCCATTAAATTTGTAAATCAAATAGACGGACAAATGGTAAAGGGGACGTATTCCATGCATACTCATTCCTTCCTCTCATAATCTACTAAAACAATTTAACCCATTCCTACCTCTCATAATCTACTAAAACAATTTAAGTCTTGTTTGGATAAAATTTTCAATAAATAATTAGAAGAGAAAAAAATAAAAAAGCAAAATGAATTAAATCTTTTTTGTAAATTAAAACCAACTTATACATCTAAGTTTTTAGAGAAGTTAAACGTAAAGGTTTTCATAAAAGTTTAAATGCACAAGTTAATTTTAACTTATAAGATAAATTTAATTTATTTTGCTTTTTTGTTTTCTTCTCTAATAAGTATTTATTTAAAAGTCTATCCAAACATAGCCTTATTGTGTTATATAATATGACTTGGCAAGAACATTGATTAAAGAATTATTAAATTTTTATAAACAAAAAATAATTAACCTTTATTTACCGATATTTCTGAATCAAATAAAATTATTTTTATGTACCAACATGTTATTGATCTGAGTGATACTAGGCTCACATTCTTTAAACAAGGTTTCCAATTTAAATCTTGTAAATGAAAAAAATGTAATTAAAAAAAAGACCTTATTAAAAGTGATCAGCTAAATTTTTTAACAGAAATTAGTTATTGAAAAAATTAATAGATATTTTACACCTATAATATAATTTAAAAAAAAATCACTACTACGTAGATATTTCTGATGTAAACCAAAAGTAACATGCAATAAAAGCGGTGAGCACTGCATAACGCTACGTACGTACGAACTTGAAAACGGGGTATACTATAACGAGTTAAAAACTTTAGAGGCCGTCCGGACAGTATATGTACACACAGTACAGTACATTTACCCACTGCTGCTTGCGTAATGCGTAATGGTAAAAATCTGAGGAAAATCCATCGCCATACAAAGTTTCTCGTCTACGTGTATGGTCAATTGCCATTTGCCAGAAATTATTCTGCAACCTAACTTTATCTTTTGTTTTTTTCTTCGGGTACAAAATAAACATTTCATCTCAAAACCCAAAAATAAAACGCGTGAAGGCAATGTAAGTTCAAATTCAATAAGCATTTTAATGCCTAGAGCCCCGGATTCAGAAATCTTGCAGAGCAAGGTACATGTTAGGCATGCACACGAACAAAGTTGGATCAGATTTTGTGAAGAGAGTTGTCGGAATTAATATATTAAGTTAAATAAGTTAAACTCGTGTCTGAATTAGGACCATGTTTTAACAAAATTTATTTTTACATGAATAGTATATTACTTTATACCTTTTTTTTTCAAAATTAATAGAAACAAGTTATTATTACTTTAAAATAAACCGAACCATACATATATGGAGTTTGATAAAATATTTCTCGAATCAACTTGATCAAATTTAGGTTAATTTTGATGGTTAAATCAAATATATGTCTTTAATTAGTTTCAAAATAACATGTATAAAAATTTTAAAAAAAGAGAAAATTTTAGATTATTTACATATTATAATTTTTTTTTATAAACAATATCAAAAATATAAAATGAAATTGAAAGAATAATATTTTCTTTTTTAAAAAAAAAAGTTGAGTCAAGTTCAATTAACTTAAAAGTATGGATGTTTACCAACATGTCATTGGTACAAGCGAAATTAGGCTTAGATCTCTTAAGCAAGATATCGAGTTCGAGTTTTGTAAATAAAAAAAAATGATTGGGTGGAGAGACTCTACTAAAGATGAGCAACTAGGGTCTTCGACAAAGATTGGTCATTTAAAAAGCTAATAAATACTTCGCACCAATAATATGGTGACTCAAAAAAAATGGATGGTTTTAGGATGGATTTAACTTGATTTTGATCTACCAAAATTTTAATAAGGTCATTTGTTTGAAGTGGAATCTAAACTTAACCAAAACTTGATAATATATGGAATATAATTATATTAATCTAATTTGTTGATATAATATATAAATTTTAATATTATACATAGTTAAATAATATAATTAAAAATATATAAAACCAAAATTATGACATATTTTACAATATAAATTTAAACAAGCAATATCAATCTATATTATTGTATTTTGTAAAATATTATCAATTGAGTTAATAAGTCTCATCATTAATATATACATAATTGTTAAAAAATATAAATATTAAAAAAAAACAGACATCAAATCACATGGGATAACATAGGCAAAAAAACCAAAGTAGTATTAAAAAAAAAACGATTTATTATAATAATGTAAAAAAAAACATTTTACCAAAATGGGTTGCTTTAAGATGTATAGAAGGCGCTAATTGGAGTGGCGCCTCGCAAAAAAAGCAAGGCGCTGGTTCCATTAGCGCCACTTGCAGTTCAACTTGACGCGATGTTTTTTGTCTTGTAGTAGAAGGTGCTGGTCAGAGCAACGCCTTCCGTACATGACGTAATTTTTGTCTTTTCTAAAACAATATTTGTCATGTAGCTTCTGACTGACGCGACACGTTTTGGCTTTTAGTAGAAGGCGTTGGTCAGACCAATGCCTTCAGTCTGGTCAAAGGCGTTGGTCAAACCAGCACCACTTATACTGCAATTACTAGGGGTTGCAAAACGGGTTCAACCCGTCGGGTCGACCCGCCATTTTTGGCGGGGCGAGTAAGCCAGTAAAACCCGCCAACCCGCCAACCCGCAGGTTAGGCGGGTCAACCCACGACCCGCCATTTTTTTTTTCTCCTTCCTTAGTTATTGTACCAAAGACATTAATTAAGAAAAAAGAAGTAAAAGATGCTCTACACACACTACTCTACATTCGCAATGCTATCCTAAAAAATATAATGATAACAATAACACATGCGTTTGGGGTTAATTCTACTTGTAATTAAATACAATTCAATGCTATACTAAAAAATATAATCCCTCATACTTTTGAATGAGATGTGTTATTTATTTTCAAGTAAATTATTTTTATAACTTTTGAATGAAAAAATATAATTTTTCTTTCATATATTTAATGTATAATAAAATAATAATAAAATTATAAGTCAAACAATCAAAGATTCAAAGTGATATAACGTGTATTAAAATAAAAATTATTTAATCCAATTCAATTAGATGATAACAAAAAAATTAAAGTTAATTGAGTTTTTTTTATAAAAAAAAAGTGGGGTGGGTCAACCCACCAACCCGCATTTTTCAACCCGCCAACCTATTTTTAGCGGGTCAACCTATCAACCCGTCCTTTGTACAACCCAGTCATTATTCTTTGGCGGGCCAACCCGCCAACCTGCCACTAGGCGGGGAGGGTTTAACTTTTCAACCCACTTCTTGTCGGCGGGTCAACCCGCCTCGCCTCGCTTTTGGCGGGTTGATGGCGGGGCGGGTTGGCCCGCTTTGCCACCCCTAGCAATTACGCACAAACTTCGCGAGTGCCACTTGAATATTTTCGTGCCGGCAAGCCCCATGCCCGTATCCATTGCGCATGCATGTAATATCTATATTTCATAATTGTCGCCCGTCCATATGCGTTGCAGTATAATATTCTGATTTTGATTTTGATTTTGATTTTGATTCTTATTCTGATTTTGAGATGACATTTAATATTTTATAATTGGGTTACTAAGTTTATAAATACAAACTTGATATGCAGTAGAAGTATACTTCTTTGTGTTTTATAATCTTGCTCTCTTGCTTTCATGCTTCTATTTGTTCTCCTGTCATTCCACGTTTAAGTTATTTTTTGCTTGTGTGCTCTTAGTATTTTTCTTTCGTCTCTCATTTTTTGCATCTTCTTTTGGTTTTCAAAGATGACTTCTATTATTACTTTTATTTATTTGAATGGTAGAAAATTTAATGGTCCATGAAATGTTTATTATGTGCCGTATATGCTACATGTACTATCTGCTTTCAATGTAAATACTAAGTACAAAGGCCATTTTAATTTAACGTAATTAAAAAATTATTAATATTAAATATAAATGTAATGATAATAAGCAGAACGTGCTAATAAGTTTAATAATGATATGACCAATAATACATACATCATACGTAGACAAAAGACAATTACATACAACTACTGGTTTTGACCATTTTGATTATCACCATCGAGAACATAGTTTTACACAATGCGGGGACACAAACTTCGATTGTGGCCTTCCTGCTTACAATAACCACAACGTTGTCTACGTTGTGATTCCCTCCAATCCATTTCATTCCTTAAACGCGTTGACTTCGGCCGCCCTTTATTGCGAATCATGGACTCATTTGGAACAATCCTGGGACCACTCCTACCACCAATGTTGGAGTCATTGCTGATGGGCCACCACTACCCAGAGTACGCATTAATGACATTTTCAATTGAGTACACAGGGTCCACATACTGATAATAATCAATACTGACTTTGGCACATGCAGCTATGACATGCAAACACGGATATTTCTATGATTGGAATGCACCACACTCACATTGTCGTGCATTTAAAACAATGGCCCATTCTAACCACCCTTTTGTGTAACTGGATTGAAAGGTTCTTCAACTTCAAACCTAGTGGACTGAATGTTGTATGAACGAACGTGTTGCGTGCAAGCGTCCTCTATATTTTTCTGTAAGGCATCTAGTAACCTTTTGCAATACCTTTGACCATAACTAAACTCTGTTCTTGCCTGGGTTCCTCTCTGAACAACATACTCCACTAGTCTCATGTAAGTGCTCCTCACTAAAGCAGTAATTGGCAAATTGCATGCACCTTTTAATATCTTGTTAACAGCCTTAGACAAGTTTGTTGTCATATGGCCATATCTACCTCCTTCTTCATCATGTGCTATGCTCCATTTTGTTACTGAGATGCTGTCAATCCACCTACGTATTTCAGGGTTAGTCTCACGGAATGCTTCCAAACGCCTTTCAAACTGGTGTTTACATGTTGTGTATCCTGTACCAATGAGAACGTAACCAAAGTATCTAAGCAAACATTAGCAATCACAATAAAATGTAAAACAAAACAAAATTAAATTTACCCATGCTTATCAACTCCTGCTTCAATTTTGCATTCTTAAATCAATGGTTAAAATTGCTTGCAATGTGACAGATGCAATACACGTGGTACGCACTTGGTGGCTGCCAACCGAGGTTTGCATTTGAAACAGTTGATTTAATGCTCTGATGACGATCAGAAATCAAACATAAAGCTTGCTTTTGGGTCACATGGCGTCTTATATTTTGCAAGAACCAAGACCAGTCATTTAATGTCTTGCCTTCAACAATAGCAAACGCAAGTGGCAATACACATGCATTCCCATCTTGTGTTGTGGCGATGAGTAATGTTCCTCAATACTTGTCGTATAAAAATGCGCCATCTATTTGTATAATCGGTTTGCAAAATTTGAATGCATCACATACTGGTTTGAACGTCCAGAATATGCGACGGAACTTGCGAAATCGACCGTCAACTTTGTTGTTGAAGACAAAATCAGTTGTCTCCAATTTATATATTAATCCCGGACAACACTCGACCATTCTGTCTAACCACCGCGGCAATAAGTCATATGATTCGTCCCAGTCACCAAAGACCCTTGCAATTGCCTTTTGCTTAGCCTTCCAAGCTTTTGTGTATATGATTTTATAATTATATTGACCACTTATTTGTTCTTGTATCAGTGAGATAGAAACCGACGGGTCTTCATTCATTATACCTAACCACAAAATGATAATGAAACATACAAAGTCACATATAGCTCAAAAAATGCAATATTGACTTAAAAAGTCATACAATGTATAAAATAGAATCAACAATTTTCTACCTATTATGCATGAACAGATAAACTCTGAGTCTAATTTTTGGTGGTCTTAAGATAGCATCACGTTCATACACGAGTGTCCACCTCCCCATTAAGTAATGGTTCATTTATTAGTCTTCTTGGACAATATTGCTCTCATTTTCCATGGACACCCGTCTGCACTATTCGGATATGTCATCAACAAAACTGTCGATTTGGATTCCACAACATGATATGACTAGTGCGTCTTCATTAAATAAAGCTTTACAGCCATCTGCACATCACGTTTGCTGTCAAACTGTAAACCAGTGTAAAGCTCATCACCAACACTCCAGTTTACAAGCTCATCCGACCCATGAAAAGGAAACTCTTGGTCAGGGTGATCCCAATTGATATATTTGTAGTGGGGTGACATATTCCAAAACGGAGCTTGTCTTTTGCCTAAATATCATTAAACAAAATGCATCAAACAAGTGGTATTAGATTCAGAAAAAAAAATACAAAATAAACATTCGAAATTACTTGCATATTGTGGCTGTTGTTCATCAATTGGTAATGATGAACTGATAGGGGATGCAGTAAAAAAATTAGGTGCCAAGCTATTAGGCTCAAGATTGGCATCAAAGTTGCCATCTACATCTGTATCTAAAGAACTCCCATATGAAATTTGACCCTCATTTTCATCATCGTCACTTTCATGTCCATCGCCACTTAAATGCGTGGTAACATGAAGATCAACGTCAACATTCAACTCTGCCTGTTCAGCAACATAGTTAAACTCTTGCTAAGATGTACCTCCTCTTGAATCAATAGACATGTGAGGTTGAGTATAATCTATCTCAGCTGGTAATAAGGAACAACTAGCAGTCTCAAATGTCAACATATATCTCAAGGATTGTCATGACAAATTGTTGTTCAAATGCATTAATCATACACTCAATATATTCATCGTCACATATTAGAACACTTGAATATGTGATCGGGTTTTGGCATGTCAAAAATCTACAAGTCAAGTTACAAATAGATTGATATCTTGAAAGTTTCAATTTATCAGAAATCTTTTTTGTTAACACATCATAAGTGACACCACGTTTAATTTGAATTGTTCTTTTATCACCTTCAAAAGTCATGCCTTGGGGCCCATTGAATTTTCTACCAATCGAATAAATAAAAGTAATAATAGAAGTCATCTTTAAAAACCAAAAGAAGATGCAAAATATGAGAAATGAAAGAAAAATACTAAGAGCACACAAGCAAAAAACAACTTCAACGTGGAATGACAAGAGGCAAACAAAAGCACAAAAGCAAGAGAGAAAAATTATCAAACACAAAGGCGTATAAGCTTAGCAAACACATATCAAGTTCGTATTTATAAGCTTAGCAACTCAATTAAAAAAATTAAATGTCATCTCAAAATCAGAATAAGAATTAGAATAAGAATATTATACTACAACGCATACGGACAGGAACCAATTATCAAATACAGATATATTACATGCATGCGCGGCGTCGGAACGGAAATATTCAAGTAGGGCTGGTCAAATTCGCGCCTCGTAGCAGTACAGGTGACACTGGTCTGACCAACACCTTTGACTGTACAGAAAGCACTGGTCTGACCAGCGCCTTTGACCAGACTGAAGGCACTGGTCTAACCAACGCCTTCTACTATAGGACAAAAAATATTGCGTCAAGTTGAACTGCAAGTGGCACTGATGGAACCAGCAGCTTGCTTTTGTTACATGGCGCCACTCCAATTAGCGCCTTCTATACATCTCAAAACCACCCATTTTGGTAAAATGTTTTTTTTTACATTATTATGATAAATTGTTTTTTTTTAATACTACTGTAGTTTTTTTCCCGATAACATGTAGTGTAATTTGAACTTATGCCCAAACATATCAATTAATAATTTCTAAAATTTAAATACTTCAAACTTAACTGGGTTAGTGGGATGGAAGTCTTGAACACCCTTACTTAAAAATGTATGATCTCATACTCATTTTGACAATCATCTAGAGTTACATTTTTTTTTTATCCAAACTAACTCAAATGCACGAATATCAACTCTTTGTTTTTTCTTAAAATAAAGAATATAAAACATGTATAAATAAATACGGAAAAATTGAAAGAAAAATGAATAATCTTTAAATTTATCTAAAAAGACGCAATAATTTTTTAGGAGCAGAAATGATCTATCTAATAGTTAAGACTTAGGGTCTATTTGGATAAACTTCTCAAAAAACACTTATAAGAAAGGAACATAAGAAGAAAAAATAAAAATAAAAAACTCCTCCATAAATTAAAATTAGCTTATAATTTGTAGAAGTTATCTCATATTAGCTTATCCAAAAACTAATTTTTAAATTATGCATAAGTTAATTTTAGCTCATGAAGAAGCTTTTTTCATTTTTTTCTTTTCTTTTTTCTTTTATAAGTGCTTATGGAAAAGTTTATCCAAACAAACCCTTAATTATATCTCAAGTCACATTTAGTTTCATTAGGATCATACTCAAGTCACATTATTTTTTTTTAAAAAAATCCAAATGTGTTCTATATACCAATAACTTATCACTACTACAAAAAATACTTTTTAAATTGGTTAAAAAAGGCTTTTTAAATCAGTTTTACAACCTAATTTAGATACAGGCGATATAGAAAATATTATCATTTTAAATCGTAAGTTGAACCAATTTAAAAAGTTACACTTTTATGTCAAAAAAGTGGAACATCTCAGCAGTGGATCCAAATCAATTTTTCACAACTCGAAGCATATGATGGGAAGAGTACTTCTCACCCTGAGCATTAAAACAAGCAATTAGCACAGAAAAGATGCAGTGATTTCAAAATGCCAACTATAAGCACCATGAACAATATATGTAAGGTGTTAATGTGTTACATACAAAACTTCTAGATCTAAACAAAGCCTGTAACTTGTAGCAAGTCCTTCACTCTTGAAATATACAAAGGACAGTGTTAGTAGTTGTACACTGTAATGTTGTGTTCCTACAATTCATAGTTTGGGCTCTTACCATTTCTTCATCCCAAATCTGCAGAGTGTATAAATAATTCATAGGAGAATTCATTTGTAACTAATAACTATGTCCATACACTTGCTCCAAGGGTAGAATCATATTGTTATGTCAAAAAAAATCACAATAGATACAATCCAAAGTAAACCATAATGAACCAAATCAAAAATCACTAACCCACGAGTGTGCTTCGAGTTGCTCACAAAGTACACAAAGTTAGCTTCCCTTTCCACGAGTGGGCAAGCTCCAACAATGGCAATGGCTACCTTCTTGTGCGAGTTATGAGCTTAGAAAGAGTTTGAGAGCTACAAACAAGGCAAGGAATATGGATGAGGAAGGACGATCTTTGACTTACGAGCTTCGAACAACCAAATGAAGGATAAGCATGCGTGAGGAGCTTCGAATGGGGTAGAAAATAGTGGAGGTGGTTTGAAAATAGGGTAGAAAATAGTAGAGGTACTTTGAAAATAGCCAAGGGATATGGGTGAGGAAGGATGATTTCAAGTAAAAGATGTTTGAAAAGGCAAAAATGAAGGCGTTTATGCACGCAAAACATATAAGAAGCTACTTTTTAAATCGGTTCAGTTAGGAATCGATTTACAAAGTGAGGAACCGATTTAAAAAGTGGCCTGTATTGTCTTTTTAAAATTTAAAATATTGTTTTTAAATTGGTTAAACCTAAATTGAGTTAAAAAAGTTTGATCAAATTTCAAAAATGCCATCGCGTTCTTATTCTAAACCAGTTCATTTTGAACCGAGTTAAATTCATGCTTTAAAAAGTGTTTTTTGCAGTAGTGTATATTGGATACGAATACGTTTAACAAAATAAAGTAGTCATACCTACTAGGTTTGGCCTAATAGTGGAGGATTTAAGTAGTATGCATAAAGTTATAAATTTTAACCTTAATACCATCATCATTGTACATTAAAAAAAAAAGTAGCCATTAAATTTAAATTAGTTAAGCAATTGTTTGTGTAAAAAATTATAAAACAAAGACATTTTATTGGCTATAGAAAAGTTAGTTTATATGATTGTGAAATTGGGCTCCACAAATTTGACCAAAGTCCAAACCGAAAACACACAATCATAGATCAAATGAATAGTCCCCCAACTTAACCCACAAGAGAGGTGAATATTGGTCACCAGACATACTCCAAATGTTGTGAAAGTGTACTTTCATATCATCGCCAAGTCAGTTTCGTAGCTACTTGAATTGAACAAGCTAAGCTGAATGATGCACATTGGCTTGATGCTTCAAACTTGAGATCAGTGTTTTAAAAAATGGTTCAGACTAGCCAGTTGGATCTTGAGCTAAAAATTGGTGGTGCAACTAATCCGAGTTGGTGATATTGGATCAAATAAATCATCAACTCGGTATGAACTAGTATGACTCCATGGGTTTTGCTATTAAACCGATGATCCGACGAGTTGACCCGAACCGGTTCAAAGAATTTTTTTTTTGTTGAAACGTGAATCGACATCAGCTATAAAAAAAATAAAAATAAAAACAATTTATAATATAATTTACGTATTTAAAAATAGGCTTAATTGCACTTTTGGTCCCTCAAATATTGTAATTGTGCAATTTTGGTATTCTAAGTTTCAATTGGGCAAAGTAGGTCTTCCAAGTATCGTAATTGTGTGATTTTGGTCCATCCGTTGGTTTCTTGCTGAATATTTAATGAATTTTTGCTAATGTGGCATCGACGGGTAACACGACAGATGATGTGACCATGATGGATGACAAAGCAGCTGACATGACGATGACATGGTAGTTGATGTAAGTTTTGACATATCAATGACGTGGCATGATGATGTGACATGCAAAAATTAATTTTTTTTTATTAAATTAGCCTTAGTGGGATTTGAACTACCTTAAGTTCCAATAATAATCTTTAACCATTACACTAACAAGTTTCTTTGGTATATTAATGAAAAATATAATATACGTAACTTAAATGGAGACTAAAGCTGCATATATATTTACTACTACTAAATAAACAAAATTTATACTTATTATATATATTATTATTAATAAATTAAACTAATATTTTTATTAATAATATTTTTATATATTATAGTATATTAATAGATAAATTAATAATTTAATAAATATAATTTTTTTAAAATATGATATAAACGGTGAATAAATATATTAGTAAAATAATAATCTTATAAAAATATATTAATATTAAAAGTATTATTATTTTATTAACATATTTATGTAGAAGTATAAATTAATATTAATAAATATTATTAGTATTAATGTTGAGGCGATTGAGATCCATGATAATGTTGAGCATCTAATTTGCATATTTTAATAACTAAAATTTATATTTATATCTTATATTTTAAATTAACCTAATAATTTATATCAAATATTCATATATTTATATCATATTTTAAATAATTTATATTTATTAAATTATTATTTTATCTATTAATATACTAATAGTGTATAATATTTGTATTAATTTATTAATAATAATATTAATACAAATAATAAATATAATAAATATAAATTTATTTATTTATTTGTAGTAAATATAAGGACAATTTTGGTCTCCATTTAAGTTACATATATTATATTTTACATTAATATATATAAAAAAAATTCTTTAGTTTAGTGGTTAAAGGTTGTTATTGAAAACTAAGGTTGGGAATTCAAATCCTATTAGGGCCATTTTGATAATTTTGTCTATCATTTTCGCATGCCACATCATTATACCACATCATCGACACATATAACTATCATGTCATTCACCAAGGGTCATATCATTTGTCATGTCATCCATCAACGCTACATTAGCAAAATTCATTAAATATTGAACGAAAAATTGACGGAAGGACCAAAATTGCACAATTTTGATACTTGGGAACTTAATTTGCGCAATTGAAACTTGAGGAACTAAAATCACACAATTGGGATACTAGGAGGACCAAAAGTGCAATTAAGCCTTAAAAATATTTATTTACTATGAATTTGAATTATAAAAAAATAAAAATTCATATGCGAAATGATAATAATCAACTGAAACCGTAAATCCAAGATTCAAATGCACGTATGCGTACGACATAAATATCTCTCATGTCGATCGCAACGATACTTGCTTTTCCACTTGCTCTTATTTGTTTGACTTGAATACGTAACTTTCAGTCCTTTCTTCTTTTACCCTCATGTCAAATACCATTGTTTATTTTTTATTTATTTTTAGGTTACACATCACCATTGAAATTTAATTTAATAAATTTTATAGGCATGAAATTTATATGTCATGAATATTTTCAAAATTTTTAATAGAAACCGGTGACCTAACCAAATCGATGACATGTCCGAATTTTAAAAACGTCGCTTGAGATAAAGACTATTTAATATGAATCACACAAAATGTTTTTTTTTTCTAGTTTAATTTGATTTGACTATTTTGTTATAATAACAAAACTACTTAGTTATAAAAATTGTGATAAAACGTGACTTTTAATAAAATTTTATATAAAAATTGTTATTTTCCTTTTATTCTTTGACACACACAGGGTGTGTCAATGATCAAGTCATCTCAATTTAGGATTTATTTGTTTTAAAATTGAGTAAATTTAATTTTAATAAAATAAAATAAAAACTATTAGATATAATTAAAATGTATATTGTATGGTAAAGAACGGAGCATGTCAAGAGTGGTTGAGATGATTTTGACCGACTCCACTCATGGTGACAGAAGGATCACTAAAGGTGATAGTCACCTATAAACACTCTGATACTCAAATCAATTTGAATTCCAACAAAGTTGGAATGGAAAGAACATACTTACGGGAGGCGTTTGCATGTTGTATTTATAAAAAATAGAGGTGGTGTAAGTGGGAGGTTGATAGGATGTTGTCAGTTCATTAATTACTTTCAAGCAACTTCTTAAGCAAAGGGAAATTGCTCAAGAAATGGATTTCTTGCATCCACACATTCATGCATTCATGAATTAGAACTGCTGGATAAGATCGAATGGTTCACATCTCAAATACATATTTTTAAGTTAGATTTATCGAGATAAAATATAAATAATCTGATTTTCATTTACTGGTTGTGATTAACTGAATGCGTGAGTGAGAGAATATCCTAACTGTAGGAAATCCTGATCCAATTGCTCATACCATTATCAGGAAATAGTTTCATAATTTGCTACGTGGGATCCATTTATGGGGAGGGTGAGTTTCAAGGTTTGTTTTGCATGTTTATGACTAGCATGTGTTACGTGAGATATATATCTTGGTGGTGGCGGCTTAGGTGCCGAATTGAAAAACTTAACATACCTTCTCATGAATTGGGTTGAAACATTGAGCCCCTGTTGGACCTAATACAAGTCTGAAATATATATTTAAATTAATTTTAATAACAAAATTTATATTAAAACATGTATACTGTCTAAAAAATTAATTTATTTACAAATCAAATAAACTTAAAGGGTTATATTATTATTAATATACACACATTTTTTCTTCCATCTCTTTTCACTTTTTCCCCCTTATCATAACACTTATCAGTTATTATATTTATCACTTTTTTTCCCTATCTTTTCCTTTCTTTCGTTCTTATACACCCCGATTGGATGTAGGTTTCCCCATTTATCCTATCCAGCCATGTATGAATCGCACAGTTATTATTGTCGGGTTAATGTTGACTGTTTAGTTTGGTGAGTGAGGGTCACAAGTCCCATCATGTGATCTACAAAAAGAGAAAAGGTGCAGCAAAATACAAACGTTCAAACAGAATTACGTAGCCCCAAGCCCCCAAAAAAAAACCATGAGAAAAAAAGGGAAAAATAAATGATAAAATGAATAAAATCTATACCAGAAAAAAAAATTGTGTGTCGGTATCATCATCTTTCAAATCAGGCTATTCAACAAAAAAAAAAAAAACTTTCACAACAGACTCGTCTTACTTATACTTTCACTTGTAGGTTTTTATAAAATGTTTCATCTTGACAAAGGCATAGATAAAAAAATAAAAATAAAAATTCAATTAATAAATGTAAAAGTAAAAAAAAAAGTGAGGCTAATTAAATAATCATAATTCATCTTTCGAGAGTTCGTAACAACACTTGGCAACAAAGCTAATGCTCCGTTTGGTTGTGCAAAAGTAGTGAAGAAGGGAAGCGACGTGCGAGGAAAAGGACGGAAGTCATAAATTTTTGTTGGTTTGGTTGTGTGGAAGTAGGTGAGAAGTTTTTAAATTTTCTGTGGATCCCACGTCAATATTGGCCCCTCCAAATAAGCGAAAAAATTCGAAAAAGTGTGTAAATTTTCTTTAACTGCCCTTACAATTTGGTAGTTTTTTTTTTCATTGTCGAAGTAGCACACTAGGACACAATAATCGAATATGTAAAACACATATTTGAATATGTGTTTTACATATGAAACTTGAAATTCAATTTTTAAAATAAAATAAATATGTAAATAATTACTAATATATATATATATTTGAATAACAGGGCACAGGGCATATATGTATATTCGAGTATATGTATATGAATAACATGGCCATATTTGAATATATGTATATTTTAATAATATGGTAAAAAAAAGAGGATATAACTGTCATTTTATTCTTTTATTCAAAATATCCAAAAGTCAAAAAAGTACACTTCTACTCCATTTTCTCTTTAATTCTCTCAAATGAAACAACCTTTATTTCTTTTCTATTTCGTACCTACTTTTCTTCTTTTCTACCTATTTCCCCTTCCTCTATTTCTTTCCTCTCTACCAAACAAACCCTAAAAAGACAAAGCACAAGCCACGTTCTTGTTGAAACTGAAAAGAGATACAGAGATTGACAAAAAATGAAGGCAAATGCCCCAAAAGCAAAAAAGTAAAATACCCAATGGTATGTTTGGATGGAGAATTTTAAAAAAGAAATTTAATTTTTAAGTGAATTTAAAATATCATACATTGAAAAATTTTAAATGACTTATTTAGATACCAAATTCAAAGAATTTTTAAAATGATGAGAATTTTATAAAGTAAAATTCTAACAAAATGAAAGAATTTTAAATAACACTTAAATTAATGAAGAAATTTCAAATAATACATAAAATAATATTTGCATATAACAAAAATTAAATTATTTTATCTAATAAAAAATTTGAAACACAAGAAATTTGAATAACTTTATTCAAATAAAAAATTAATTAAATTATTTATATTTTAAATTCATTTAAATTTTAAAATCCTTTATTCAAATACTATCTAACTAGTTCAAGATAATTCCTCCAATAACGTTGTGTATCTCTCAAGATGCTTCCCCTTAGACCTGTTTATATAGTTAGATGACGAGTGATAGCGAAATTAGGTCCCAATTTACAAAGAGAGACAGTGGAAAAGTTGAAGCAGTTAATGGTACTAAAACACCCCATTACTAAGTGGGGTTAACTATAGCTACTTTGACTTGAGTTAAGCTTAAACTCAAATTTTAAAATGATATCAGAGTCTATTTAAACAATTGTTGTTGGACTTATTAGGTCGTTATTGGACTACCAGCAAATGTCCAATCTTGTAAACATCATGCTCGAGATGTCCAGTTCTCGGTGTGAAGAAGGTCTGTTGGAAATCTCACAACGACTAGTGATATGACCAAAATAAAAAATATAAGTGGGAGACAACCCTCACCTCTTAAACTAGCTTTTGGGATTAAGTTAAGTTCGAACCGAAATTCTAAGAATTGCATGCTTTAGAAAATAGAGAATGATATTATAAATCTATCACTTCATTCCCAATATTTAATCAACTCTAGAATGGTAGAAATTGAAGAGGATGTTGCATGAGTCAAACATCATTGATGAATGCCTTATCTCGCTTGCAAGATCGATCATGGTTGGGTGTTTGTGGTGTACTTTGATTTAATTTTTTGGCAAAAAAATTATTCGAATCAAATATAACAATAATATGTGGTTTAGTTTTATTTGATTTAGTTTGAATGCAATATTAGCTTTGAATTAAATCATTACAAGAAAATCGTGGATTAATGTCGGCCAAAGGTCAACACCAACTAACTGAAATCGATATTAAATAGGGCTTAGAGTTGGCTTCGAGGCGAACACTAAAACGCTTGAAGCTAATCAATAGTGACAACTTTTTTGGGCAATGCTAACTTAGCATGGACCAAGTGAACTCTAAAGTGGAAGCATTGAAATAGACAAAGTGCACAAGAAGGGGGGGGTTGAATTGTGCGTTTAAAACCTTTTTCTTTTTCGATGCAAGTAAAACAATTTGAAAACGTTTTCAAGCTTAGGGATAGAGAGAAGAAGAACACAGAAAGTTTTTATATTGGTTCACTCAACCTGAGCTACGTCAAGTCCCTTCACCCAAAAGGTGTTTACTAACCAACCTTGGTTACAAGTTTGTTTGTGGCCTCTTCAGGCTTTATACAGCAATCACCCCAGATTGCTTAACCCAAGTATTCTTTTACACTAAGCCTCTCTAGGCTTTTACAACACAAACAACTGTTTTTCTTTTACAAAGATATCAACTCACGTAGTGAGGATTTGAAAGATAAGGCTCAAGCATACTCTGAAAATATTTACAAGATTTTTGCTATCGTCCACTGGATGCTTCTATCAATTGTTCAGAAGTTTTTTGTTAACTTAGAATTTTTACACCAGGCACGTATATGTATTCGTTCTTCCTTGGTGCATATATATATTCTTATGGGAAAAGATCCGTTGTGAAGACTTGACTTCGTTATGCAAGGAAGGGCGTGCAAACTCTCCTTTCAGAGTGATCAGGCGCGACAGCTTTTAGACTTGCACTAAAGAGGAAAGCGCAGGACTGTGCTGACGAACTGCTTTTCTGAACATTCTTCATTCGACATGACAACTTGATAAGTTGACTTGCTTTATCTGTTTTTGCTGCGCTCTTGCACTAGAATGATTCTGATACAATTAAATGCTTCAAACAATTTGAACGTTAGATCATAAGATAGGTAATATGTTAGTTTCAAGAAAAACTAGCATAAATAAATTGGACGTTCAAAATAGAACTTAGCCGTTTGAATATTTGTCGTTGGAAGCTTGCATCAGATATTTAAATTTGTTCTTTAGACGATCATCTTAAGTTTGTTGGAACCAAAGACGTAGAAGCGTCTAAACCCTCAATGTTTTGAAGATAACAAAGCTTATTAATGTTTATATTAGTGTGTATAAACTAACCTTATCACAGCGAAAGACGAAGACTCGCCAAGAAGGACCGTCTAGTTGATGCAACAATGACCGTCCAGTGGACACTTTGAAGACCGTCCAGTAAGACGCGATCAAAGATCATCCAGATGAACAGACCGAAGGCGATCATCTAAATCTCTAGTATTCATATATTCAAACGACTAAGTTTTTCATTATGAACATCAATCACGTCTATCCGCCTTGAAACCTACACAGTACCACTCAAATGAGCTAACGTTCAAAACGGTCTGAAACATCAACATCAAGTCAGTACAAAAGCACAGCAGAATGGGTAAAGCAAGTCAACTTATCAAGCCGACAAGACAGATGAAGAAAGTTCAGAAGAATAGACTGTCAGCGCAGCCCTGAAACTTTTATTGTAGTGCAAGTTTTCAACTGCCACGCCTGACTTTTCTGAAAAGATAGTCTGCACGCGCCTCATCACGTGAAGAGACAAGATATCTGTAACGGATCTCTTTCCTGAAGATCGTATATATACGCGCATCAACAAAAAGCAAAATAGAGAACTGAGATAGGTGGATTCTTGTTTAAAACAACAACATATACTTTCTTATGTGATATTCTGTCAAGAGCGTCCAGTGGACAATAGTCATTTTGTTTGTAAAAATTCTCAAAGTGATCCTGAGTCTAAGTTTTAAAATCCTCACTACGTGAGTCGATCTTTCCTCAAAAAATTTTTGAGCGTTGTGAAAGCCTGGAGAGGCTTAGTGTAAAAAGAATATTTAGGTTAAGCAATCTGGGTAAATTGCGTTGTAAAGCCTGAAGAGGCCACGAACAATACTTGTAACCAAAGATCGGTTAGTAGAAACCTTCTAAGTGAAGGGACTGGACGTAGTTAAGGTTGAGTGAACCAGTATAAAGCTTTCTATGTTTTCTTCTCTTTATCCCTTCTCTTAAAAACGCTTTGTTTAGACTGATCTACCTTTTTCGAAAAGTTTTTTAAACGCACAATTCAACCCCCCCTTCTTGTGCGCTTTTTCTTATTTCAAAGCTGTTCACTGGATGATCTTCTTTAAGCACGTCTATTGGACAGTCTTCCTTAATATGTCTATTGGACGGTCTTCTTTGACACGTCTACTGGACAGTCTTCAAAGGGAAGCTTGTATGCTGTAAAGAGTTCAGTTCTTTGGCAAAAACTTGAACATTAATAAGTTTGTTATCTTCAAAACTTTGAAGGTCTAGAAGCTTCTATGTCTTTGGTTCCAACAATCTCCTCCTTTTTTATGATGACAAACCTTATTAATTTTTAAGTTTTTGCTAGAATATAAAAGGACTCATAAAGGAGTTTTCGAAAGACTTACTATGCTCCCCCTGAGTCTGATATTCAAGTTTTGTATTCTTTGAGACATAAGATATATTAGTTTAAATCCGTATCGAATAACGTTCAAAGTATCAAGCATATTATATCTAACAGTTATAGGATTTTAATATAGGCAGAGTAACATTTGAAGTATGTCAAAACAAAGCATGTATTTTATTGTACTAGAAGATCATACAAAACAGGAAAAAAAAAACATAGTTTTCCAGTTCTCCCCCTTTTGTCATTAGCAAAAAGTAGACAGAGAGAGAAGGGAGACGTCATCATAGTCACTGTTGCGGTGGCAGAGGAGGAGGTGGGGAAGGTTGAGAAGGGTATAAGAGAGCTTGTTGGTTCTGGAGAATTTGGTGAATATGGGTTGTAGCTGGTTTGCAACGTATTGTTGAACGACGGGGTCAACAAGGGATATGGGGAAAGGGACAGAAGAAGAGATAGGAAGGCTTACGGAGGCTTAAGAGCCAGGAGTGGGCAATGGTGGATGTAACATCCCGGGCGCTGACGAGGGCGGGGAGTGATCGCCGGTGCAAAAGAGATGAGGCACGGACAATGAGCGGCTCCTGGCAGGCTTCCAGCGGGAGGGGTACATGAATGAATCGAATACACACCCGAACGAGAGGGATCCAGAGGCTGTGCGGGTATGGGACTGTACAGTTGAGGATAGCTTAAAGGAATTAATAAGTGCTACCTATACCAACAAGATGCATCTACTTTTCGGTAGCCTATCACTTAAGAACTCCATAGTTAAGTGTGCTTGACTTGGAGCGATTTAGGGATGGGTGACCTCCTGGGAAGTTTCCCGGGAAGCGTGTGAGTGAGGACAAAGCACGCTGAAAAGTCTTGTGTTGGTTTGTGGGGACAGCCACTCATCCTGCAAGCGGCCGGGCGTTACAGTGGAGGTGTAGGTGACGGTGGTTGGGAAGGAGTGGGTGGAAGAGCTTTAGAGGGGGGAGGAGGTGCTTCGAGAAGCTTCAAGTCTTGTACTTCTAGTTGGTATGGACGTGGAGTGGTCCAAGGGTAAGGTGGTTGAAAATTTGTGTGGTGAGTAAGAGCGGCAATCATAGTGTAAAGGATAGAAGTTTCTGTACTAAGGAGTAGATGCTCGTTTGTTGGACGGACAAAGGCAGTTGAAGAGTTCGAAAAGTGAAATACACGAGCTGGACGCGGCGTGACTTCACAATTCGTAGCAGTTGGGATATCGGCTTTATCGTCTGCTGAAACTCCACTACTGGACGCTTCTTGTTTGCATAGGAACATATGTTGATGCCAGAAGCGTTTAGCATCGACCTCATCCAAGTCTGTATGAAGACACTGAGCTAGGAACCATTCACGGGAATGAGTTGAATGTTGTTGAAAATAAGCTCTGGACGGCAAAGGCAGGGACAGTGCCTTGGTCAGAATCTTCTTCTATCTATGATTGGCAATCTTGGGCAGACGCGATCTGGTTGGATGCAGATGGATGTTGAAGGTCGGATGTGTTGTGATGGGGGAATGAAGAGTTGAAACTTCAAAGTGGCGGAACCTTTGATAGTGTTGCAAAACATATGCTCAAAGGTAGATGGAAAGAATCCATCTTCTACTGGGTTTAGAGACCAAAACTTCAAAGTTGCAAGCCTTATGTGAACAGTTCGCTCGCCCCCAGGTTTCCTTTGTTGCAGAGCTTGCTCGATGTGTTCTACTGGAGGTACTCTGTGTTGAAGTACTCCAGGAGGATGTGCATTGATGCGCCAAGCTCGTACAACTCTAGGGTACCTCCGTCTGATAAACTGCTTGAGCGGTAAATGTTCAATAGCTCTAGGAGGCAGTGCTAGATAAGCTTCCGAAGGTTTATGGACATAGTCGTCCATGTACTTGTCCAGATCAAGTGGAGAGTAATCAAAACCAAAAACAGGTTCAGGGAGCTCTGGACGCAAAATGATAGCATTGTCGTCCATGAGGTTTTGAGTGTTGCCTTCAACAAAAAGTAAAGGCCATTTCTGTTTGGTTCTAGCCAAGGTTTCTGAGGGGGTGGAAGATGTAGGTATAGATATGATGGTTGAGGAGGAAGGTGATTTAGTAAGCTTGATGGATAGATGTGTCTTAGATATGCTAGGGGTGTGGATGGTACAGGTATAACCTTCATCACCAGGCAGTAGCATGTCTGGTTCAGGTGTGGCTTGTGCGTCGGCTTGTGTTTGGGTAAGAAGTTCAGAAGGTTCAATAATGATTAAATCAATAAAGTCGCTGATAGGTTCATTAGCAGCAGAAGAAGAAGGCTTACTTCTCTTAGATTGTGTTTCCCCTAGAGGTGTTTCTGCTGGTTGTTTGGATGGGACGGAAATGGTTGATTGTTGGACAGGTGGAGGTTGTGGTTCAGCAAGAATGGTAACCATAGTAGTTTTCTACTTCTTGATAAGCTCACCAATGGGCTCATCATCTTTGTCATCAGAAGCGACAATCAAGCGTCTCTTAGTAGGAGCTTGTGCCGGAGCAGGTGAAGGAGCAGAGGCAGTGATAGGAGCAGCGGCAAGAGGAGTAGACAGAGCTAAAGGTCATTAGGTCTTGGATCTTGTAACCCTGGTCACTTGTGTCTTGGACGACCTCCTCTTGGTGGACGGTCTAGCAACAACTGGATTCACAAACAGTGCCTCGTCGTCCATCGGCTCAACAAGCTGGACGATTGGCTCAATTGTCTATAGAGGTGCCATCTCAACAATTTCCTTTTTAGCGTCCACTAGTTTGGACGTGGTTTCCAAAGGCTTCAGTACGAATCCAGCCTTCATCTGTGCAACATTGTTGCGTCCAAATGGCAGTTGAGTGAAACGATGGCCACCACCTAGAATCCTAATCTGATTTTGCTCTCCAAGAGATAGAGCAAAGAAAGCATGATACACATGCTGTTGCTGGAAAAGTCTGTTGAGGAAAGCGGCATAGGTGATCTGGTCGCGCTCTCCACATCCTTTCATGGTCCTGAAGATGTTGCTCAGGATGAGGTGCGGCAGGTTAAACTGTTGGCCTGTGATCATGTGGAACAGCGCAAACCTGTGCAAGAAGGTAACGCTGTCCTTCGATCTAGCCTTGTGAAGAATTCCCTTGTTCAGAAATTGCTAGAAAATCTTCCCTTCTTTTGTTAGCTTGTTGTATTACATTAGCCCTTCGCCTTCTGGACCCATCAGTGCAGCGTCTACCGTGTCATGTCCTCCAAAATTGTTTTCCCAGCCATTCTTGATGTAGGACCCAGCCTGCTCACAGCCAATGGCTTGGGCAACAGAGTCGAGGTCCAATGTGACCTTAACTCCCAGAGCAGTTCCAGTGATGTCCGTATTTGAGAAAACAGCAGAGTTCTAGAACTGTCGGATGAGTTTTGGGTATATAATCTCGTTCAAGTGGAAGTAGTTGAGAATTCCACATCTGAGCAAGTTGTCCTTTACATTCACACCCATGTCCTCTAGAGCTTGGATATCGAAACAGCTTTGATAAGAAAACAGCCTTGTCTAGGCTCTCCACACGAGCCACGGCCTTTGCAACAAGACCAACCTTTTCAGTTGCTATATCTGAGAGCTTGAAAGATTGTTAGGGTTTAAGAGGTTTCGAGAGACTGAGAGAGTTCAAGTGGATTTGAGAATAGGTGAGTGTTTGGTTTAGGTTTAACTATATATGAAGAAACCAAAGAGTTTTGCTTTTGGCGGTTCTTTCAATTTCGAAGAGAGAGGTGATGTGTAATAAATGCTGGTCAGGTGCTTACACTTTTCGAGGTTGGTTATACGGCGCTTCAGTGACTCAGATAGGAATAAAGCATTTATTTTCAAATCATTATCAAAGAAAACATGATTAAGTACGGATAGAGATTTTTATGTATACATAAATGTAAGCTGTTATGGAATGCGAAAAGCTATGCAAGTGATCGATGAAATATTGGACACTACAAAACATTGGACGCTATAAGTCCTTGGATGGTCAAAGCATGTTGAATAAAACTATTCATTTATAAATTCATACTAAGAAGATCTCGAATATGTATGAGTTTATCTTCAGGAAGGGGTTTTGTAAATATATCGGCCAATTAATCTTCAGTGTTGACAAACTGAATATCAACAATTCCCTTCTAAACATAGTCTCTTATAAAATGATGTTTTATTTCAATGTGTTTTTCCCGAGAATGCAAAATAGGATTTTTAGACAGATTTATAGTAGCAGTGTTATCACAAAAGATCGGAATGTTACTCTCATAGATACTGTAGTCTTCTAACTGATGCTTGATCCATAAAAGTTGTGAGCAACAAGACGCAGCTGAGGCATACTTTGCTTTCGCTGTAGATAGGGCAATCGTCCTTGTCTTTTGCTCGTCCAAGAGACTAGATTCCCACCAATGAGGTGACATCCTTCATTGGTGCTTTTGCATTCTATTCTATCTCCCGCATAGTCAGCATCGCAGTAACCAACTAACATGTCTTCTTTGTTTGACTTAAAACACAAACCAAGGTTAGTGGTCCTTTTTAAGTAGCTAAAAATTCTCTTAACTGCTGTTAGATGAGTTTCTCTAGGGTCAGACTGAAAACGGGCACATAAGCATACACTGAACATAATGTCAGGTCTGGATGCTGTGAGATATAAAAGAGACCTAATCATACCTCGGTATGTAGTTTGGTCTACCTTTTAGAAGAGTCATCCAGGCTGAGTATTGACGATGGATGAATAGGTGTACTCATTTCCTTGGCATTGTCCATCTTGTACTTCTTGAGAAGTTCGTTAACATATTTTGTTTGATGTATGAATATGCCATTTGCAGTCTGCTTTACTTGCAATCCCAGGAAGAATTTTAATTCTCCCATTATACTCATCTCGAATTCTGTTGTCATGATCTTAGAAAAATCCTTACATAAAGCGTCATTAGTAACACCGAATATAATATCGTCTACATATATTTGCGCAATAATAAAGTGTGATTTAACGTCTTTGCAAAAGAGAGTAGTGTCTACTTTTCCTCTAGTAAAACCAATTTCTAAAAGAAAAGAACTTAGCTTTTCATACCAAGCTCTTGGAGCTTGTTTAAGTCCATACAAAGCCTTTTTCAGTTTGTAAACATGTTTTGGAAAAGTATCATCCTCAAAACCAGGAGTTGTTTCACATAGACTTCCTCACTTATTATGTCATTCAAGAATGCACTTTTTACGTCCATTTGATAGAGCTTCATATTACTATGAGCACCAAATGAAAGTAAGATGTGGATGGCTTCTAATCTAGCTACTAGTGCAAAGGTTTCGGTAAAGTCTATGCCTTCTTGTTGAGAGTAGCCTTGAGCTACAAGTCTTGCTTTATTTCTTACCACTTTGCCAGCTTCATCTAGCTTGTTGCGGAACACCTACTTTGTTCCAATGATAGACTTGTCCTTAGGTGTAGGAACTAGCATCCAGACATCATTCTTTTCGAATTGACTAAGTTCGTCCTTTATGGCGCTGATCCAACCATCGTTCAGGAGAGCTTTGTCCACTGACTTTGGTTTCAGTTGAGAAATCAAAGCAGTTTGAGCTTGCTCCTTGAAGGTCGATCTTGTCCTGACGTGATCTTGAACGTTTCCAAAAATTTGATTATCTGGATGATAGGTCTTCATTTTCCAAGAGCGTCCAGTTGGTTCCTTTTCTTCTTCTTTTGGATCGTCCATCTGATCTCTAGACGCTGAAGGTCTGGCATCTTCTAGCTTCATTTCTACAAATGAATCATCTAACTCTGATATTTCTTTATTAGGCTTATTGTCATTGAATTTAACATGGATGGCCTCTTCAACTGTTAAGGTTCTAAAGTTGTAAACTCTATAGGCCTTGGATGTTTCGGAATAGCTAACAATATTCCATCATCACACTTAGAATCAAACTTTCCAAGATTGTCCTTAGTGTTTAAAATGAAACATTAACATCCAAAGGGATGAAGATATGATATGTTGGGCATTCAAATTTTCGACAATTCATAAGGAGTCTTTTTCAAAATAGGTCTTATATAAATTCTATTTTGTAAATAACATGCAGTGTTTACTGCTTCAGCCGAGAAGTGCTTAGGAGTGGAATTATCATTTAGCATGGTTCTAGCCATTTCTTGCAATGACCTGTTCTTTCTCTCTACCACACCATTTTGTTGTGGTGTTCATGGTACAGAGAAGTTGTGGAGAATTCCATTCTCCTCACAGAACCCTGAAAACTTTGGTTTTCGAACTCCCCTCCGTGATCACTTCTGATTAAAGCTATGCAAACGCCTTTTTCATTTTGAATTCTTTTGTAAAAGATTGAAAAGATCTTGTAAAACTCATCCTTGTGTTTTAAGAACATAACCTATGTCCATCTAGAGTAGTCGTCCACTACAACTAATCCATATCGTTTTCCACTAAGGGAGGCTAGTTCTGGTTGGACCAAACAAATCAATATGTAGTAGCTGAAGAGGTCTAGTTGTGGAAACAATATTTTTTGATTCAAAAGAGCTTTTTACTTGTTTCCTTTTTTGACATGCATCATAGAGAACATCAGACTTGTAAACAAGATTTGGAAGTCCTCTTACGAGGTTATGCTTATTTAGCTTTAAGATTAGTCTCAAGCTTGTATGTCCAAGCTTCTTGTGCCTAGTCCATTGATTCTCTTTAATGGATACTAGACATGATATATTTTGATTTGTGAGGTCATTGAGATCAATCTTATAAAGATTGTTTTGCCTCTTAGCAGAGAATAGTATAGGATCATCTAGATTCCTGACAATACATTTTTCTTTGTCAAAGGAGACATTGTGTCCACTGTCACATAATTGACTTATGCTCAGTAGATTGTGTCTGAGTTCTTCAACACATAAAACATTTTTAATGGAAGGGAAGAAGTGCTTACCGATTGTTCCTATACCTGTGATCTTTCCCTTCTAGTTTCCTCCAAAGGTGACCCATCCACCATTCTTGGGTTGTAGGCTTTGGAACATACACCTTTCTTCCATCATGTGTCGTGAGCAACCACTGTTCAGGTACCATGACTGGGGTCTTCTTTCGGTTGTCAAGCAAATCTGCAATAGGTATTATCATAGACTCAGGTACCCAAATGGACTTGGGTCCTTTTCTGTTAGTTCTAAAGGCATTGGACGCCTTCTTTGTTAGACGATATCTACATTTTGTTGATTCATGCTCATTCTTTCCACATATTTTACAAAAGGTTATGTTTTTACTAGGTTTAAAATTTTCTTCCTTAATGAAACCAAGTCAAGATTTGTCATGAGGATTTCTTCTATAAGATAGAATTTTATTTAGGTTCTCAATTCCACTAACAAATTTGGACAAACTTTCTTTCAGATGAGTGACTTTTTTTTGAAGTTCTAAAACTTCATAAGAATATATCTCTTCTGAAATGTTCTTTGTTTTTAAAGAGTCATTTTCTTTTAAAACCTTTTTATGCTCTTCGTTGAGCAAATTGAATTATTTTGTTATTTTTGAAAATTTCTTTTTTAGTTCTTTATATCCTATTGAGAGAGTTGAGGAGTTAGCAAGCAAATCATTATAAGCTTCTTGTAAAGAGATTAAGTTATCGAAGTTTACCTCTTCGTCTTGCTTATTATCTAAGCTATCAGAGCTGGTCTCCGCCATAAGACACAGGTTGGCTTCTTCCTCTCTTTCTTCATCTAATGAAGATAGGTCCATGTCTTCCCAGGTAGCTATGAGACCTTTTTTCTTGAAGAACATCTTCTTTTTGTCCTTCTGCAAACTAAGACATTCAGCTTTGAAATGTCCAGGCTTCTTGCATTCATAACAGACTGAAGGACTCTTTTCTTTTGGTGCCTTGTTGAACTTCTTTGTGAAGTTTTTGGCTTTGGATCCTCCTTTCTTCTTCCACATAGCCTGTATTTTTCTGGAGATGAAGGATATTTCATCTTCATCAAAGTCATTCTCTTCGTACTCTTCCTCAAAGGATTCTTCCACGTTTAGGGCTTTGGACGATGATCCTCTGGGTGGACGCTGGACACTTAGAGTGATGGACTTCTTCTTCTGTCCTTCGTCTTGCTTCAGCTCCAGTTCATGGACTTAAAGAGTTCCAAGTAACTCTTCCATTGAAAGAGTTGTTAAATCCTTGGAAGCTCTTAAGGCTGTAACCTGTGGTCTCCATTGCCTAGGCAAACTTCTTAAGATTTTGTCAATGTGATCATAATTGTCATAGGTTTTGCCTAAGGATCTCAGGTTATTTATTATAGTTTGAAACCTACCAAACATGAGTTCAATAGTTTCATTTTCTTCCATAGTAAAGAGTTCGTATTGTCTTACGAGTAAGCTTAACTTGGACCTCTTTACTTGTGAAGTGCCTTCGTAGGCAAGAGCGAGGGTGTCTCACATTTTCTTAACACATTTTAAGCTATGTACCTTTTCATATTCAGATTCAGATAAGACACACATCATAGCATTTCTAGCTTTTGAGTTTAGAAGATACCTTTGTTTGTGAGATTTTGTCCATTGACTTATTGGAAGCTCTACTCCATCATGGTCAAGGGGCAGGTAGTCGCCGGTTTCTACTACGTCCCACATGTCTATGTGACATGCATCAAAGAATGCTATCATTCTTTGTTTCCAATAATCGTAGTTTTGACCTTTAAAGAGAGATGGTCTGTTAACGATTTGTCTCTCGTTTTCCATGAGTGATTAGGATCGTTTTACCCCTGTAGTGTTAAATGCTTAACCCCAAGAGGCCGAGCTCTGATACCAATTGAAATAGACAAAGCACATAAGAAGGGGGGTTGAATTGTGCATTTAAAACCTTTTTCTTTTTCGATGCAAATAAAATAGTTTGAAAATGTTTTCAAGCTTAGGGATAGAGAGAAGAAGAATACAGAAAGTTTTTATACTGGTTCACTCAACCTGAGCTACGTCTAGTCCCTCCACCCAAAAGGTGTTTACTAACCAACATTGGTTACAAGTTTGTTCGTGGCCTCTTCAGGCTTTACACAGCAATCACCCCAGATTACTTAATCCAAGTATTCTTTTACACTAAGCCTCCCCAGGCTTTTACAACACAAACAACTGTTTTTCTTTACAAAGATATCAACTCACGTAGTGAGGATTTGAAAGATAAGGCTCAGGCACACTCTGAAAATATTTACAAGATTTTTGCTATCGTCCACTGGATGCTTCCATCAATTGTTCAGAAGTTTTTTGTTAACTTAGAATTTTTACACCAGGCACGTATATGTATCGTTCTTCCTTGGTGCATATATATATTCTTATGGGAAAAGATCCGTTGTGAAGACTTGACTTCGTTATGCAAGGAAGGGCGTGCAAACTCTCCTTTCAGAGTGATCAGGCGCGGCAGCTTTTAGACTTGCACTAAAGAGGAAAGCGCAAGACTGTGCTGACGAACTGTTTTTCTGAACATTCTTCATTCGGCATGACAACTTGATAAGTTGACTTGCTTTATTTGTTTTTGCTGCGCTCTTGCACTAGAATGATTCTGATACAATTAAATGCTTTAGACAATTTAAACGTTAGATCATAAGATAGGTAATATGTTAGTTTCAAGAAAAACTAGCATAAATAAATTGGACGTTCAAAATAAAACTTAGCCGTTTGAATATTTGTCGTTGAAAGCTTGCATCAGATATTTGAATTTGTTCTTTAGACGATCATCTTAAGTTGTTCACTGGACGATCTTCTTTAAGCACGTCTATTAGACGGTCTTCCTTAATACGTCTACTGGACGGTCTTCTTTAACACGTCTACTGGACGATCTTCAAAGGGAAGCTTGTATGCTGTAAAGAGTTCAGTTCTTTGGCAGAAACTTGAACATTAATAAGTTTGTTATCTTCAAAACTTTGAGGGTCTAGACGCTTCTACGTCTTTGGTTCCAATAGTTGTGTCAAATTAAAAAGAACCAACGCTAACTTTAGCATTAGTAGAGTGGATGTTAACTTAAATAAAAGGTGAATGCTATTTGTGTCCACCAATAGAAGTCAATGCTAAATAGTAGCAACTTGGTTGATGTTAAAGTCGACGCTAAGAAGAGATGATAAAATAAAAAGACTATTGTTGCCAATGCTAGATAGCAACAACTTGGCTAACATTAAAGCTAATGCCAAGAAGGGATGAAAAAATAAAAAACTATTGTTATTGGTAGTTTGGCTCTGTCGTTATCATTGTGTCGTCGTCGTTCCTTTCCTTCTCCCTTGCTTCCCCTCTTATCTCAATCATCATGCCCTATCGTTGCCGCCATGCTTTTCTTCTTCTTTTTCTTGAGTTGAAGAACCTGCAATTGTTGTTGCCATAATCGTTGTCATCATTATCACCATTGTTGTCACTATCGTCATCACCGTTACACTACTACCACCCAAAACCTACAATAAGTATAAAGAGAATGAGATGAGAGATTAGGGAAAAGAAAGCATTAGGAAAAATAGAGGAATAATGAGAGATTGGGGAGATGAAGAAAAAGAGATGAATGATTGGGAGAGGTAAAGAAGGACATAAGAGATTAGGGAGAAGAGAAAAGGTTTTTATGAAGACGAAGAAGAGACAGGGGAAGTTTTGTTTTCACGATGATATTAAAAACTAGTATCGACCAATAATAAAAAAAATGTTTTTTTCAAAATTTAAATTTAGCGTGGGCCATGACTGCCACTAGGTCGCCGCGAACTTTTTTTGTTTTTTGGCTCAAATTAAGAATTTAGTATCAACTTGGCCGCCGCTAATTGTAAAAAAAAATATTAATTAGCGTGGGCCATGGTCATCGCTAGGCCACTACTAACTCTCTTTTTTTCGCTCAAATTAAGAATTTGGCGTTAGTTTGGCTATTGCTAATTATAAAATATTTTTTTAAAAAAATATTATTTAGCATGGGCCATTGTTGCCGATAGGCCGCTGCTAATTTTTTGTTTTCTCTTTAAATTAAGTGGTGCCGACTTGATTGACGCTAATTATATATATTTTTTAAAATTATTATTTAGCATGGGTCATGGCCATCACTAAGTCACCTCTACTTTCTACTTTAGCATCAGCTAGGCCGATACTATTTAAGTTAATATTTTTATTCACGTTATTTAATTTGATATTAAAATAAATAAAATAAAATAAAATTCGGAAGGGGGCCTCCAGCTAGTGTCAACCAAGCCAACATTAGTAGTGTTGATGACGTGACTAACACTAACGTTTCAATTCTAAAACACACATTTCTTGTAGTGAATTAAACTAATTTTTTGTAGTTTGACTTGGCCAGTTGATTTAATATTTTTTACTTTTTATCTATATTATATAAATTTTAGAATTATTTTTAATTTGATAATTAACAAAATAAATTGACATGATTTAAAATTTAATAATTAATTAAGTCATGGTCAATCCGTTAAAAAGATATTTACATAATTATAAATAATAAAGTAACAAAAATGACACATGATAATAACTACACAACAAACGTCTTATAAAAAGAAATAAATTACAAATCATTCATATTCTATTAGTCGTGTGCTACCAATGTCATAAATTCATAATTTAGTAAAATTAAAAAAATGTCCAACATATAAATTCACATACTACCATTATTAAAGCTAAGTCATGATTTTTTTTTTGGTGAATTAAACTAAGTCATGATATAAGTTAACATAACGAGATTTATATGGAGGTATAATAGTAAAATTAATATAAATATAATGTACAGTTTAGTTTGATTTTCACAATATAAGTATAATGTGATGTTTAATAATGAAAGTTTTATAACAAAATAACATGACGCTAAAATCAAATACTTAAATCTATCAACCAATGTTTTCAATTATTATCACCATTTTGAAAACTGAACTGAATTGACCAGTTGGCCCGAAAAGCTAGTGAACTAGTGAAGTGTCCAATACTACTAAACCAATATGTAGAAAAACTAGTCACAGAACCGAAAAATTAGTCGAAATCGAAAAAAAAATCAGTAAAAATTGGTACAAAAAAGGGGCAAAAAAAATCAGTTTGCAATGAATCAATGAAAAATACTTAATATAATGTCATTTGATTTTTTTTAAAAATGAAAAAACCAACCTAAAGTATTTATTCATTTTCTTTTTTTATTTTAGATTTAAACTTGTTATTGATAATGAACATTGTTGTATATTGTTGAAACTTAGACTAAGTATTATGATATAAAATTATGTTTTCTTTTTAGTTTTTAATGTTATAGAATTGTGATATTATGTTTCTTTAATATTATTTTATGTATTATTATTATTATTATTAATATCAGTTCGACTATGATTGAACCATTGAATCTTGAACTACTACTTCGACTGATTCAATGACTAATCCGATTTTAAAAACATCGATTATTATAAATACCCAACGAAAACATTCAAAAATATAATAATTAACACAACCTTTGTTTTAATTGATGAAATGGAAAAAGATAATTAAACATCTATTTGAATCAACTTATTTTTTTTATTAAAAAAAAAAACTTTTGAATATCTTTAGAAAAAAAATTCTAAAAAAAATTAGTACTGAACATGTTTTAATTATTTATTTTTTACTAAATATTACTAAAAATGATTAATAATTAATGAAGTTAGGAAAAACAAATTAATGATCCTAACATTAAGAATTGAAATCACCGGTGATTGTCAAATTCAATAACTCAATTTATTTTTTACAATTTTAAGAATTAAAATAATCAACAATTATAATTTTAAAGACTAATTTGATGTTTCATTCAAAAAATTTGAAGAGTTATTTTTAAACATTTTGCTTAAATACTATTTATTATTTTGTACTTTGTGGACATCTTTACAGTTTAATACATTATAACTTTGTTAAATAAAACATCAATTATATTGTATCTAAATTATCCTTATTTTTAAGTAATTCGTTGAATAGAAGCGATTGTTTTATATAATCCAAATAAAATACCTTATATTAGTTAAAATTAATTTTTAATTAACTTATTACACATATAATTAATTTTATTATATTTAATATTTAGGAATCAATTACATATAATTAATTGTTAAGTATTTTAAACATATTAATTCAATCGCCCTCTAAATGTACATTTCTATCATAAGTAGATGGTTAGAAAAAATGAATTACACGAAAAAGTAAGCCGTTTCAATCTAGTTTTTCTTTTACAAAGAATAATGAAAATTTTCAAATTAGAACATTCATACATTGGTTCATAAAATAAGAGTATACATATCTTTAATCGTTTGCATATTAGCATGTCATCACAGTAATCTTTTACGTATTTTTTATGCCATATTACTATTTTAATCTTCTATAAAAAAATGTGAAGACGTTTTGAATCTTTGAAGAATTAATTTAATAGCAAAAATATGCTAAAAAATCAATATATTGACACCAAAATTTAAATCACTAATTTATATGCAAATATTATTTTCCTTTAAAATAATGTAAAGTTTTGACTTTTGACTTGTTATCGGAATATTTCCAACAGAAAAAAAAATTAGAAAGCTAGTGAGAGCAATTAATGTTATTATAATTGATTATACTAGTACTTTTTATATTTTTTATGATTACTTTTGTAAAATTTTAAGGATAAAATACCCTTCATTCAATTGAAATTGTGTTTTAAATGACTATTTTTTATATTTGAAATCAAGTTTTAATGAAGAACGGTTTAGAAAAAAATATATTTTAAATAAAAATTAAATTAAATAATGTTAATTAACTTTTTCGATCAATGTGAGTTAGGTTTTTTTTATATTTAAAGAGTTTAATAATTATGTACTGTCAGTATAAAAAATTTTATATTGTTAATTAATAAAAAATTATTATTAGTATGACTTTTAAGATAATTATCATAAAAGTCAATAAATATATCATAAATAATAATTAATAATTGGATAAGAATATAAAATATTTTACACTTTTCAATATATAACCTATTTTCTCATATTTAAAATGGGAGGAAATAAATACATGTAGCATTCTTTTTATATAAACACATAAAATACAGTTTGGGTTTCCCTTTGTCTGTGTTTCACAAATCACAAATGATAATAGTATGGACTATAATGGCATTATTATTATATCAGCAACCAAAGGTTAAAAAATAATAGAACGAGTATCCACGAAGAAAAATGATAACATACATTATTGAGAAATTGTGCACAATATAGCCTAATTATTGAAAATGATTACAAGGACAACGGTCTTCCCTGGTAATTATGATTCTACATTGAATAATAGTAATTTCATTGTGACGATGAGTAGGCAGTTGGAACATCATATCAATGTTACGTGAAATCATGAGTAGGCAGATGTTTTTCACACTGCACCTGATCCATTTCCATAGATAAACGAGCGGTAGAAAAGTTGCTTTTTCAGGCGTGTTCTTCTGTGCGCTAATGATTTTATCGTTTTATTTATTTACTAGTGACTTCTTAACGTACACCCCGTGGATTTTATGTTTTTTTAGTAAATTTTATTCTCTTCCTTTGAAAATTATTCAAATTATACTTTTTATTTTAAAATATATACTCTTCTCTTTTAAGAAATAAATATGAGTTACTTCTATTTTTTTAATATAAACAAACCTCTTAAGACTAATGAATACTTATGAAAATGTCTTTCACGACCTGTTTGGTAGATAAAAAGGGGAGGAGTGGAGAAGAAATTTTTAAATTTTTAAAAATTTCATTGGTTTGGTTCAATGGAAAAGAGGAAAGAGATTTTCAAAAATTTTGTAGGTCTTATTATTTATTTTTATTCTATTTTTCACTTACTTTCATTCACTTGTCTCTCTCTCTTACTTCTCATCTATTTCTCTCAAAGTAAATAACTTAAAATTTTAAATTATTTTCTATCTATGTCTCACCTCTTAACTTATTTCTTACTTATTTCTTTTCTATCTATTTCTCTTCTTTCCACCAACAAAGCCCCAAACAAAGGCTTAGGCTTTGTTTGGTTGTAGAAAAATTGGGGAGAGGAGAAGAGAAGAGAGTGGAATATAGCAAATTCTCTGTGTTTGGTTAAGTGAAAGAGGAGGGTTTTTTCACAAAAAAGAAATGTGGGTCCCACACACAATTTTCGTCGATGAAATGAAGAGATTGGAGTGGAAATCGTACAGGACATTGTTTACTTGCCCAAAATAACCATTCTCTTTCTTGTAGCAGACGAGGCTCCTCCACAAAACCAATTTTATTGTGCAAAAGGCTCATCGAAATCAATTTCATGTGACTGAAAATTGATTTTAGCTTTATTTTTATGTGAAACAGATTTCTTATAAAGGAAAAATCAATTTCAATGTCAAACAAAAATTCAAAAATTCAAAATAAATGCAATATACGTCAGGGGCATAATTGTAAAATGCCAATTTCACTTTTTTCTTTTCTTTTCTATCAAACAACTTTACACATCTACTTTCTCTTTATTTCTACTATATTTCTCGTAAACCAAACAACTATTAATTTCTCTCTATTTCTCATCCATTTCTCTTCACTTCTTTTTTCACCTCTTCCCTCTTTTTCTTCTCCTCTGACCAAACAAGGCCTTAATGATATCTTAGGTTTTTCTATAATTTTTAAGGTTATGAATAACTAATTTTGAATGTCTTATTATTGATTTTAATATTTTAAAAGATAAAATAAAGGTTTAAATATTTTTATTATTGGTTTTGAAATTTTATCTAAATTTTTTTATTTTATTTTCTAAGGCTACAGAATTGATAAGAAATATTTAAAATTAACTATTATTCATGTTTAGAATCATGGTGCAAGAAAAAAAATCTTTAAAACGTTCATTTACTTTAAAATGGATTTAAATGTAATACATGGATTTTTAAAGGGAATGAAGTGTATAATTTAAAATAAGAGGAGAGGAAGTGTAATTTTAGCATTTTTCAAAAAAGAAGAATGAAATTTATCCTTTCCTTCTTTTTTATTGTATGTTATTATCGAAATGGAACGGTTAATTAGTTTTATTTTTATGTTAATTTTATGTCATTAGAGCATTCAATTTATTTCTTAAGAGAAATGTAGTCACATATTTTTTACATTCTTTTTAAATATATTCTTTACTAATATAAGGTAAATTATAATTATTCTTATAAAATAATATAAATCTTACTCATAATTTTATAATTTTTAATAATTTTAATTAATAATAAAAACATGTTAATAATATTTTTTTTAAAATTGTTACTAACATGTAATTAGAAGTGCTGTGCTGAATATTTCATGCCCTTCTTTGTTCCAAACAAGTGTTAAAAAAGGGTAAATAAACATTTTACAACTATTTTGAAAGTACCATTTTTAAAATTAATATAATTTTTTGTCTATATGTCACTTGTTCTTACAAATATTCCATTAGAGTCGCCTGACCATGCCAGGAAAGATCAACGAGCAAAAATCGGGTGGTGGAGCACCTGAAGGAGTTATAGGCCTAAAAAAATGAGTAGGGAAGAATATACCTTAGGTACCCTTTGGTGTGTGTTAATATAAGGAGAAAGTGTGCATTGCGAGGGAATAGCTCATTTGATTAAGGTGTGATTTGGATTACTTTTATGAGGATTGACTTGATTGAGATATTGATTAAGGGATTTTATAATCAATCATTGACCTTATGTATTTAATATCTCATTATGGTCAAGATTCTCTCTAACAATAAGTGGTGTGATTTGAAAGATTGCCAAGTCTTTTGCCATGTGATTGATCGTGGGACATTTGACCTTATGACATGCTGGTTTTGTTAATAATGATAGAAGGGTGAGCTTGCAAGATTTCCAAGGATAAATTATCACTCAATTTTTAAGGACATTTTGAGTTTGATGTGGACTTAAGGCTTGTACTAAACTTTAAGAGGTCAATCAACTCAATCTTTAAATGTTGGGAGATTTGTGTTCATTATCCTGAGGCCAGTCATCTCAAAGGTTTATACTCAATTTTTTGGTATTTGATGTGGATGAATGACTTGAAGGTATGAACTCGGTCATCTAATGCTTATTGATTTAAGGATTAGCATAGTTAAAAAGACAAAAGGCTTGTATTCGGTTGACTTTTGCCCATTGATTTAAGACTTGGTGTGGTTGAACAGCTCAAGGTTTGTGCTTATTATTCAGGGTTTTGTGACTCTACTAGGGAAACTTGAGAACTTGGACTTAGTTGTCTTATGTTTGTTATCTAAAGCTTTATGGCTTAGCGTAAAGCAACTCAAGGACTTGCAATCAGTCGACTTTTTCTCATTGACTCAAGACTTGGTGATTAATCATTTGTTGCTCAGTTGTACAAGGATTTTAATTCAAGGACTTGTGCTCAGCTTTTGGTGCCTTTTATGCAAGGCTTGATTATAAGCTGGGGATTTATGTTAGGTTTTTCGGTGTTTGCTTATGTAGAGGGTTTGTTTGGTACTTGAAGACTTGTATTCAATCTTCTGGTTCCTACATGTGTAAGGCTTGTTTGTAACCCAATGGTTTATGTTGGGTCTCTAGTGCCTACTCATGAAGGCTTGTTGGTTACTTGAAGACTTATGCTTAGTCTTCTAGTTTTTGCTTGTGTAAGGCTTGTTTGTAACTTGAGGATTTGTGCAAGGTCTTTTGGTACTCACTTATTCAAGGTTATGCTTAGTTTTTTAGTGCTAATTTATATGGGACTTTTAATTTGAGGATTATGCTCAGTTTTATGGTTCTTGCTTGTATAGGTTTGCTATTAATTATTTGAGGGCTTATGTTCAATCTTTTAGTACTTAGTTGTATAGGAATTTTACTTGTTTCCTAAAGACTGCTCAGTCTTCTAGTGCTTGTTTATACAGGGCTTTTAATTCGATGACTTATGCTTGGCCTTCTATTGCCTACTTGTATAGGGCTTATTTGTTACCCAAGGACTCGTGCTCAGTCTTCCAATGCTTGTTTGGATGAGCATTTATTTGTTTATTAATAGTTTAGCTTACAAGATCTTGAGGTTGGTCAATTTAGTTATCTTGAGGTTGGTCAACTCATTGTCCAAAGGTTGATCAGCTTGTTATTGCGTGGTTGGTCGTTCTGTTATCTTGAGGTTGGTCATTAATTAGAGGTTGTGGGCTTGCTTTCCAAAGATTGGTTAGACCATTAACTAAAGGTCAATTAGGTTGGTCTTTTGAGACTTTATAAATTAATCAAATTGTTTAGTACTAATAATCTTTTTCATGAAATTTGAGTTTCTTTGTGACTTGTGTATTTAATGCCTCATTCTGGTCAAGATTCTCTCTAATAATAAGTGGCGTGATTTAAGGGGTTATCAAGACTTTTGCCATGTGACTGGTTGTGGGACATTTGACCTATGACATGTTGGCTCAATTAGTAATGGTAGAAATATGAGCTTGCGAGATTATCAAGGAGGAAGAATGTTGACCGAGCAAAGTGGATTCAACAAGATACACAACTCTGCAAGTCGCGAGTGCTATAGGTTAAAAATACTTAGTGAGATTAATTGTGGACCTTGGGACCAGGAGGATACATTTTATTTTTTGTTATTAGACTTTGCTAAAAAAGTTATAAATTTATCATTTTTTTATGCAGATAGGTAGATTTATCATTTGGTTTAAGCTTCATATATCTAAAGCTTTTTGATAAGTTTCTTCTCTATATTTGCAAAAATTTGGCTTTGTATTTTGGACTGTATAATCGTTTTTTATTGTTACTGTTTGTATCAAAGCTATGAAAAGGTTCTTTTCACATGGGGAGGAAAAAGACCAACCGGCCAGGACACATTTTGCATTATGCGAAAAAACCAAGTGTTTCCAATAATTTTTTTTGTGCATATTTTTGTCATTGTTTGAATAGTAAGAGTTGGAGTACATGGCATGCTTCCTATAAAGGAGACAATTCTCAATTAAACAAAGTAGTTGTATGATTCGAGTATACAATCCATTAGGAACTACAAGTGGCAAGGTAGATCACGGATCAAATGCATTCTGCTTTGTAATTCAATTTAGTCAGTTATTGCTGCTGGTAAACCACATCAGAATGGGCATGAGTTGAATATTTAGGGTATATATGATCCGAAAAAGGTTATATGCCATATACGACTACAATGTAATAAAAAATCACAGAGAATTGATTAGTTAATAATGTATTCAGAATTAGGTTATCTAAATTATTGTTTATTTTGAAATTCCAGTCTTCAAATATCGGTCTTTATTATTTATAGTTGATTGTAATTTTATTTTTTTAAAAAGGTAAACATTAATTTTGGAGTTTAATGGTCATGCACTGTCAGTATAAAAAGTTTTACACTGTCATCTAATCAGAAATCACCATTAATATGACTTTTCAAAGTATTTATTATAAAAGTCAACAAACTTATAATAAACGGTGGTTTGTGATTGGATAACAGTATAAAACTACTTTACACTGTCGTACCATTAAACTCTTAATTTTTATCTATCTCTAATTAGTCGGACTTTTGCAGTCATGTTAGTTTTCGTTCCTATTCCGGTCTTAATCGGTCCAATTTTACTCCACTGTTGGAGTTTTTAATAATTTGAAATAATTTTTCATATTACTTTATGAATACTAATTCTATAAGGGCAGTAAGAAAAATTTTGACGAAATCAAGCTAAAATTTTTAAAATTCTAAGTATTTTCTAAATGAGTTAAAACACTTGAAACAACACGCTTTATAAAAAAATTATTCGACAGAAATGTTAAAGTTATATAATTATTTCTATCTGTATAGTATTTATCAAACGGAAATTAAACTATTAATTAGTTAATGTGCCTAAATTGTTAGTATATATTGATAGCATATATCAATTTCCTATATCAATCAAATTGTGTGATAGTATCCACAATTGTCTATACTAATAGTTTATTTATTTTTAGACAAATCATATAACAGATACTAATCCTATATCAAATTGTTAATATTTGCCATTTTTTTTTTTTTGTAGCCTTATTTATCTAAAAAATTAATATCAACGCAACTCATTCTTACAAAAATTCTGGTGAAAATATTTTTCTTACTTTAGTATTCGTCTAGGAAATCTTCCATAAACAAATTTATAGATCATTAGTTGTTCAGAAGAGACTACTGGGATTTTTTTTTTTATTGAAGTTAGATTATATTTAAGCCAACTTCACTTTTTTAAGGTCAAAGACAAGTAATTTATACTCAGATTGAGAGATTTATAAAATTATTTATTATAGCTTGATGTAAATAATTAATGTAGCTAGAATTAAAAGTGTGATTTGTGTGCCTACTCACACTTTAATGTTCATCCACTACTAAACCGATACATTAATTTAGTTTGAAACTTTATATTCGGGATTCCAACTATAATTAAAAGCGAATGAGGTAAACTTTTCTTCTTGCTGTTTCCATATTTTGACTCAGAATCTTTCTTTACTTTTGAAATTTTTTTATTTATTTTTTGTTAACCTTTACTTTTGAATTTGGGGTCAAGGAGTACGTCGAATCCCATATATATGTTTCAGTTTAAGCTGTATTATTGTTAGTATTAGTCATTGAACTGATGTCACTATCGGACACAACTTTTTTGAGATTCAGCGTAATTAATGGGATGTGCTAAATTGTCGATTGAGATATCACCATCTTTTCACTTCGTACGTCATTTTTTTATTTTTTGAGGCTTGTCAAATATCACGACTCTACGATACTCTACAACCACCTCTTGATTGGCATCAACACTATATTTATCATGTATAACAGGTTATGGGCCACAGTCAATTGATTTTCTACCTTTTTATCTTAAGATTCTAATTGTAATTACAAATATAACTGAATCAATAAAAAATAAATAAACAAGAATGAAACATTTCTTATTGATCGTATGGACGGTCCAATTTGGGTCATTCAGATGCTTTGCCGCTTTGGTGCATGGAAATAGGGAATCTATATTAGCTTTCTCGGCTCCTGCAAAAACCAACTTTCTAGGATGTCCCAAAAGTGCAAAAAGAAAAGAAACCAAGAAAAAAAAGAAGAAAAAAAAAGAGGAAAAAAGAAAGAAAAGGTTGAAAATAATTATTGGTCCCAATTGCAAATCTTCTGACGTAGAAGGTACGAAATGAATGGTGCAATATAAGTTGGGACGATATGACTCATCTAAAAGTGAATTTAAATTCCAAGAAATTTCATGATTCATCAATTTTCAAGTAGGATTATTTGATCATTTTTTACGTGGGTGTTAATTTTCTTAAAAAATTCATGTTAAGCGCACCAATAAATAGTATTATTATTTGTATTAATTATTAATTTGAATAGTCAATTGTCCACCGTCATCAACCAACAAAAGCAGAATTTTTTTTTTCCCCTGTGGTGCGACGAGCGACTTTTCATTGTGCAGCTAGGAGATAATGGTCCCTTCCCCTCTAAAATTCCACATTTTTTTTTATTATTTTATGATATATAATTGTTCTTTGTCAAAATAAAAAATAAAAAAAAACTACTTTTCTCAACAGCTGGCCCTTGTATCTATATAATTTGTCCTATACTTCTATACCCAGTAGAGCATTACTCTTCTGAGGGAAATATCACATGGAAAGAGATGGCCAACAATGCCTTATTATTTTGCATTATGCAACAAAAGACTATTATTTCCAATGATTCCATACACTTTATTTTGTCATTACGTGCACCATTAGATTTAGATATAATTTCTGCTTCCTATAACTTAAATAAGTATAAAACCAATTTAGAAAACGAAGTGCAAGGTAGCTAAAGGGTCAAACTAATTTATATTCTGTTTTATATTCAACTAATGCTGACACACCATTGACATAAACTTTGAGAAATAGGTTTGAAATATACTACATATTATTTGTGTATTTTAATTTTTACCATTATCAATAAATAAGAAAATGTCATATCACTTTAGTAAATAAAGATTAAAATTAAAATGTACATAACTGACCAAATTAACTTATTTTTGAGAACAAAATACATTAAATCACTGGAAATCACGCTTATAACGGGCAAAGAAATGGGGCAGAAAACTTATTCAATGTTATCAAAACTTTTTGGTAAAGGGGGAGAAAAGCAAAGGTTGTAGTTGTGTGGAGGCCTCAAACATCCAAAAGCACATAATCGACCGAATATTCTATAACCAAAAATCATCCAGTGGCCACATGCATAGGCAAGTGCCAACACCACTCAAAAGGGTAGCTTTAACAATAGGACCGTGGGTAAGGAAAAAAAAAAAAAAAGGAGCGTGGATGATAGAGTGGTTGGAGTGAATTTACAAGAGTGTAAGTTGGTGACAAAAGATGTCAAAATATAATCTGTATTTAAAATTAATAATACATTTACAATTAAATACAGACACAATAAGTACCTACTTCTTCTAAAAATAGAGTTACGTCTTAGATCACAAAAAAGGAGTTACTTCTACATTTGTATAAAATCGAAAACTCTTTTCATATTCATTAAGGATTCAAACTCATCATAAGTTCTCAACTACCAATTCTTTACATGTTGTGCAAAATCTTCACGTTACTTGCTAAGCAATTCAATATTGAAATCATTTGGATAATGGTGAACATTACTAACCTATGAAATTATGATGCCTAATATACCAGCCAAAAAATTATGATGCCTAGCCTAGTGCTAATGGGACGAGCGATGTTTTTGTAGCTTTGGGACTTTCCCAATCAAGTCTTGTGGAATTTACAAACAAATTGTAACTATGTCTCACAGCCAATGCTCCCGTTGTACCTTCACATTTCTAAAACCAATAAAGTAGGTTTCGTGCACCAATCAGTCAAATGTTTTTGACAAAACACCAGTTTAGGATTTCATAGTTTATTAGGTAACTCCGATAAAAGTTACGTTAAGAGTACTGCGGTAACAGCGTATAAGCTTTTGATATATATATATATATATATATATATATTGTGATCATAGACTTTAAAGCAATGAAATTATAAGAACAATCCAGTCACAATTTTACACCATTACCACACAGACTCTCACAGCTCAAAAATCAAGTAAAACATCAATGTAATCACTGAAAATCAATTAAAGCTTTGACATTATGAACAAACAAATTTAATCTTTAATGTTGACAACTCGGTTAATTTAATTATTGACGTTATGAAAAAATACTTTAGTTCTTGATTTTAATAACTATAAGTTAATTTGATCTTAACTCTTTTATCATTTAATTTGATCCCTATATTAAAGATCAAATTGACCGATTTGATAATGTTAGAGACCAAATTAATTAATGTGCAAGTTTAAAAGACCAAATTAATTAACGTTTATCGAAGTCAAGAACTAAATTCGCTCTTTTCGTAATATTAAAGGTTAAATTAACCAACGGTACCGATTTCATTAACCAATGTTTGACTCGAGAAAAACCCTAAATTTTTGGTAGGGTCAACAATTGTTGGTACTTGGTAGGGGGTAGGCGTAGCCTCACGATTTGAGTACCAGGCAACTATGGTAGGGAGAAATTCTCAGTTAGGGTTAGTTTGTGGGCCATTGTAAGGCTGAGCCCATAGGCCTGTACTAACCATAAAGGCTTGAAGAAAGACGATTGTTATGTATTAGGGGCTTCTTTTGGCACCCTTCTTTTTCTCTTCGCACTGTTCGCTTGTTTTTGTGTAATTTTTTTGACAAAAATACTTTTTTAACGGAACCAAGTTTTCGTAATGCGGTTATATTTTAATACATTATAAAAAGTAGTTTTCTTAATGTAATTATTTTTTAATACATTACGAAAACTAATTTCCATATTGTATAAAAAAACTATATTACGAAAACTAGTTTCCGCAGGATCTACAAAAAGCGGGAAAAAAAAATGAAAGCTCAAGATGGCATTGGAGAGAGGAGAGAAAAATGAGAAAGGGTGCAAAACGGGCAGAGTGCATATGGTAAAAGGAGGAGGGGTGAAGGTGAGAGAAAGAAGGAGGGCCATGGGGGGGGGGGGGTGCGGGTTACAGGGAGCGGAGGAGGGTGAAAAGGAAGAGAGACATTTTGAAAATATGAAAAAAACCAAACAAAAAAGACGTGGGAGGTGTGAAAATAAAAAATGGGGATGCAGAAAGAAACTCCCTATGTATTACTCGGCCTCACACTCCAACTTGTACTCCCTATACAGATTTTGTAGAGGACTCTTTCCAATTAAATATTCTTTCGGATCACCCTTTCTGCTGTTCGCCCTACTCACCAAAATTTTGTAAAATTTTTTTTATACAAAAATACCTTTCACAAAAACTAGTTTCCATTATGTAGTTATATACAATGGAAACTAGTTTTCGTCAAATTAGTGACACAAAAAAATAAAGGAATGCCTACTGGAAAAGAAGCAATGGAGGTGTGAAAACTCACATAAAAATAGCAATAGAAGACAAGGAAGAGCAATGTTTGTAGTAGAGAAAGTCAGATGAAAGAGTGAATATTTGAAAATAAGGAGGTGGGGGTGAGGGGGTGAAAATGGGAGGGAGAGGGAAGAGAACGGGTGAGGGTAGTTTATATATTTTAAAATTTCCTAAGTACTTGGTGGGTGCGACGAGTTAAAAAAAGGATGCAAACAGCAGCCCCCTATTCTTGGTGATAATTGGGCTCCCCTTGCTTCAAGTGCTATTAGTGAAGACCAAAGAAGAGCTAGATGTCGGCTCTGAATCTTTGGTATTCTCAGCGCTATGGAATTTTATAATAATGTAGTGGTGTAGTTAGCTCTATTTAAATGTTATGACATACTACGGAAATTAACTTAATATAGATACACTAATACAAAAATATATGTATCCCCCCCATGGTTAATAGTCAAATATTAATTTACTTAGATATTTATCTTCCACTTTACGCAGGCAAATCTTCACAATCTTCATTATAAAAGAAACACTATTTCCACAACAATCATAGGAATAGGTTGAGTATAGCCCGGTAGAGCACACCATTAGCAGTTTGATTCACCAAATCGTTTGTTGAATAAAACTAGCATTTTTCGACCACAAAGGTAAAATAAAACTGGCATTCCCTGTACACATTTTGTGCAAGTTGCATTCTTGTTTTAAGGATCACTCTGGCATTTAGCTTGGCTAAACTTGTTCGTAGTTGAGAAATAGTTTGAAAATCAGCTCATCTCAGTACAGGGCTAACCCAGGAATATGTCAAGACATTAAGCAAAATTTACATTACGACCTTTCAATAATATAAAATATATATTTTTAAAAAACATTTTTATGGTACAAAATCAGTAATTAAATTTGTAAAATCAAATCTAGAAATGAAATCTTTTCCAATTAATAAAACAGCTAATTTATTCCTAACATTCCCTTTATTTTGAAAAAATAAATAATATATCTATAGACTATATTACATAATTATAGCTATTATAAAGAAGTTATTTTTTGATGGAAAAACAATACTCATTAAATCCAATAGTTAACCATTAATTATTACCCTAAATTGTAATTAGGAATAAATAATTTTCTAATATATATTTTTTTAAATAATATAACTTCAAAAAAAAGTCTTTAACACAGTATTATTTTTATAACAAATATTAATTTTATCAACATATATATACATATATTATTAAAATATTTGACACGTCTACAAAAGTGGCACATGCCCCAGTGGCCTATGCCTAGTCCTAGAGCTGCCTATTAGTCCTGTTATGGGTATAGGATGTTTTGCAGTACAAAATGTTACTTTGGCATAAAACACTAACGAGTGTAGAGACACACAGCTTAAGAGACCATAGGAGTGAGTTAACAGTAGCCATTCGTTGGAGAGGCACATCCCATCTCATTCAAAGGTAATTGATGAATGTGATTGTAGTGTAACCAAACTGATCAACATACACAATAGTTGATATGCTTGAGGTTAAGGCATACATTCAATGGGTGGGGCATTCAACTGTTAGATACATGATATGGGGGAACGCAATCAATGTACATAGCCCCCATAGTTAATTAAGTTATCCTAAACAAGAAGCAGTTAGCTCTAATTTAAACTATTAATCAATTTAGAACACTACAAAATATTTTTAAAGATCAAAACAATGCATACATGTTGAGATATCCAGTGCGCCAAAAGACTGGGAAAAGGAAGACCAAAGTGTTGCAAATTACTGGCAATTGTATAAGGTAATTGTTATTGTACAAAAAAAAAAAAAGGTTTATCTTCACAAATTTTACCTGCATCCTTTTCCTTCATCAGGTGAATTCACCATCATGATAATCTTTAGTCAGATCACTAACTACCCTGCAAGAAAATAGAAGACATCATCATCATATGTTACTAAGCCGTCAAAAATGCCTGAAGATAAATTAAAGATTGTGGCAAATGTAATGAAGTACCTCAAGAAATTTGATAATGTCTCCAAATTTTAACAAATGACAACAACCAATTGAGGAAAAGAAGTGAACTACAGTACGGAACCATTTTAGCCTGCAACCTTAATTGCTCCCAACTCATCAATTTTTGAGCTCTTATGCTGCAATGAAATTAAGAAATTGGATAGAGAAGTTCATTAAAGATTGGGCATGATCAACCACAAATAAGAGATAGACATTTCAGAAATATATAGAAAATAAAGAGATAGAAAGAAATGGTTGAAAGCTTATTCTGAGATAAAGCTTCTATCCTTTATTACCTTACTCTTTTTGTGTTTGTGCGCATCATTAACATCATCATCTCCATCATGCTTCCTTTTCTGAAATATAGTGAGTTAAAAAAGATTAATAAATAGAACTAAATGTCTGCAACATGTCCAAATAGTATGTGAAGCAAAGCCCCTTTTAAAATGCTAACATCAAATGAAACAGATGTCCATCATCGAATATTAAATCACAAAACAATTGAGGGTTAACATCAGCAGCAGCACAACACAAATGAAAATTTCATAAAGCCAATTTATTGAGTTAATTCGCAATGTTATGGCATAAAAGAACTTTTAGAACACTTTTTACTCTCAATGTAGATGCAGCCATCTAAAATTTCTCAACCTTTTCATGGTGTTTCTTCGAGTGATCAGCACTGGAATCACGATGCCCGCTTTTATCTTTCTTTTTGTCCTTGTCTTTGTCCTTGTCCTTGTCCTTGCTTCGGTCTTTATGACGATGCTTGTGCTTCTTATGCTCCTTGTCCTTGTCCTTGTCCTTATCCTTTTCCCTGTCTTTGTGCTTTTTATGCTTCTTCTCCTTGTCTTTATTCTCACTTTTTGATTTTCCTGCAATAGTTGGAATCCCTTTCTCTGCCTATTAGGGGAAAAAAACACAAGGAATAAGCGCGTGTAGTAGCCATGTATATATGTCAAAAAAGAACACATTCAACTATTTTTTTTAGAAGAAAAAAGCAATAGCATATCAATTTCAGCAAGAAAAGCAAAATAAGTATGATCAAAATCACAGAATTTCTTACAGCAGGCAAATCAATAGGAGCCGTTTCCCTTAGTTGGAAAGCCTCTTTGAGAACATCTAGGTCAAAAGGTTGTATACGAGCATTTGTATCTCTGAAGGATGAAGTATTCTGAATAAGTTGATCCAATTGCATCCCATCTCCTTTTCTTATTTCTGTGTCTCCTACAACATTGTGAAGGTAGTGTGTGTCCGCAATTGACACAGGGAGAGGCCTCTTGCAGAAAAACTCATAGTGGGGTAGTAACTTGAAATGACTTATAAGATCCACAGCACCTGTCAATTCCCTTGGTCCTAAAGGTTCAAAAAAACACAGTATTAATATCAAACAAAAATAAACACATGAAAACCTACTGTAAATTTTAAAAAGGGATGCTTGCAGGATAATTTTTATGTATGACTCAAAATCCTGAACAGATGCTTAAAGCATTTTATATCAACACTTTCCAATTTCTTTTCATCCAATAAATTCAGCCATAGTAGCAGGAAATAATCAAATTTAAGCACTTAAAAAAAATTACTAGCAAATTATGAGTTCCTGTAAACATAACATGTTTTGCTATGTGGGTTCACACATAAAGCTATTACATACCAAAGTTGAAAATTAGAGTAAAAGAGTTTATCTTCCTTGTACAAAGTTATAAAATCAACGTACATGTTGATATCAATTTTTATGTTTCAAGACAAAAATTTGTGACAAATGTATGTCCATGCCAATAGTATATGCCAAAAAGAAAAGGAAACACCAATTTCACAAAAATTGAAGCTGAAAATAATTTATCCTCATGCTATCCTTCAGCTGAACAACAAATCTGCCATCTCATCAACCCAGATTATTAGTATAATAGGAGTACAAAGTTAGTATTTTATATCATCAGTCTAACAAAAATTCAGTCGTATTACTTAATATATTCTCCCTTTTCTCTTTCCCAATTTGAAAATTTTCAACAGGCACTAACTGAAAAAGTTAAATTCTGCTAAAAGGGCAAATGAAGATACTATTCAAGTTAAAAATACTAACTGATTGAAATTTTAACTAAGTATCATCAATTGGATAACTCGTACAGTCAATGCCACGCAAATAGGAATATATATATATATATATAATACAATATTAGACAACAAACAAAGATTTGTATAAAATACCAAAATGTAGAGCACTAATGTAACAAACTTTTTACCTCCTCCAAACTTTTTGCCTTCAGGATCCATTAGTCAATCTTTCATGAGTTGTTGAATCATTAGCAACTGCAATTTATTATATGACATAAGGTATCTTATCCATGAATGTCAAATGAAGTTTCAATTACAAGATATCAAAATGAATATAGGTTCTGCATATAAGGGTAGAGATCTTTTGTTAAAAATGTGGAAATTATATTAGCCAGAATTCTAGAAAATCTGCCAGCGAATCCATATTGCACACGAATCTCACCAGGCTTTCTGAATCTCAAAGAGAAGAAATCCCAACTTTGCTCCTACACCCCCACCCCCCCCCAAAAATGTCATTCCATGGCAAACAAGTTTTTGAACACCACTCTAGTGTCTACACCACAACTGCGGCCTCTACACCACTATTGAAAAGAGCTATCAACTTGCAGTCCAACCACTATTCCACATGGGTATATTATCTAAAACCAAACTGTATGACCAGAGGTAACTTGTGTATTTCAGAGGACATATTCATTTGGATATTATGGCTCATTTACAATCCAATTCTAAAATGAAGAAAAAAACCAAAGATTCTCAAAACTAAAAGCTTTATGGTTTCCTGGAAGGCTGTGCTTGAGTTGCCAAATGAGCAGCTGATATTTTCAAAGATAATAAGCAGATATCCCTTTTGCTCATTTCACGGAAATAAATAACCTTAAAACCATAGTTATCAATCTTTGCTAGCAACACATAGCGGCTAACTTTGAAAACGCTATAGCAGGATAGCAAAAAGCACGATGGCGGGAAGTGGGATGATCACTATTTTAAATATTATGATACAAAGTAAATAATTTATACTACACGTACAAATACTCAAAAACAAAAACCCAAAATTAAAGAAATTCATGATAATCACCATCCATCTAGGAGCAATAAGAACATAGTAAAGAAGTCAAACAATGAAAGATGATGGTTGATGGTGAAATTAATAGAAAAATAACATAACAAATTAGATAAAAATATTAGGAAAATGTAGAAGAAATAACGGAATGAAACAGAAGATAAAAAATAGTCCTATAAAGTGTGAAGGAATAGAGGTCAAAATGGAGGTAACTTTTGTGGAATATTTTACCCAAAAAAACCCCAAATAATGATGTTTCAGGGGTAAAAATGGGTTTTTGAAGTCTATATCTTGGTAGCGCTGCTATAGCGCATGAAAAGCCGTTATTTTGGCCGTTGTTGAAAACTGCTCTGCTATGTGAATTCTGTAGTGGCCTAAGGCTGCTGTGCTATGCTATACTCCTATAGTGCGCAAAAAGCCGTTATTTTGGCCGTTATGGCGGTTATTGCAAACCGCTTCGCTATTTGAATCCCATAGCAGCCTAGGGCTACTCCACTTCGTTATAGCACCACTATAGTGCGCTATAGACTACTATGTTTAAAACTTAGATGATTAGTTGTAATTACTTCCATTTCGCTTATACTAATAACTCAAATTCATGTTTTTCCCTTTTATTTTCAATAGGGTGACAGGAACTTGATTGGTTAGGCTTTGAAAAGATAAAAGTTTTTGCTTTCGAAAAAGGGAAAAATCCAGAGTGACCGGCAGCAGAAGTGGCCTGTAACCCTACACAAATTTCACCAGAAACGTCAATAATTCAAACCCTAGAGTCACAAATCTTAACAGGGATTTACCTAACCACCACCTTGACACCAGGTTAGTCCTCAAAGAGCACAAAAGGAAATGGGGAAAAATCCAAGAAAGAAATTAGTAGAACTCGCACAAACCCATATGAATTTCCGAATACTGATACTAATCTCAAACCGTTTTCATAATTTGCATGGTTTTCAGCGAAAAATCGTTTTCTAATTCCCATTCTTTCTCAGTTTTCAGCTTTCAAATTATTAAATATTCAAACATAACGTTCAAAAACACACACACAACAACAACAACAACAACAAATTCAACAGCTTCTCAAAAAGTGTCCTTGAGCATAATTCTCTAAGTCTCCGCCATACACACACCCCAAAAGACACCAAACTTTACGTAAGTCAGTAAAAAAAAAAAAAAAAACTCGTGCAGGAATCGAAACAGTGAAGAAAGCTTACATGAAGTGTGGTAAATTGTGGGTTTGGAAGCAAACAAAAAAACCCTTCCGAATTCTTCTGAGCCAAAGCCACGCCAATCTGGAACCTTCTCGAACTTCCACCACCCAACAAATATTTCCGCGAAAGCTGCGCAAAATTGAAATTGTTTAAGCGAAAAAGGCCAAAATCCGCAAAAGGGTACTCGAGATTGTGAAGAAAAGAGGAACCTTTTTCGTGCGGGGAAACCAACGCGAAAATTGGAATTAACCCGTGAGAGAGTTCGCGTAGGAGAATGAAAAAAGCGCAGATCCAAACACTGGAAGAGGACGAAGAAGATTTGGGTCCTCACATGAGCACACGTAAAGAGAAGATCTTCGGGTTCAGTTCTGGAACAAAGTATTTTTCCTTCGCTGCTCGCTCGTGTTGTTGTATAATTTCTCCCTGTTTTTCTTTTTCTCTTCTTTCAGTGTTTAAAAAACAGCAAAAACGCAAAATTCTCTTCTAATGCCAATGCCAGTTGCCACCTCTGAATTTATATTTAGCCCTAAGTTTAGGTAAAATTTCTGTTTTACCCTTGGCTAATGTGAGTACTATTGGATCAGGTGTCAATTTATGGCAAATAGCCAACCTTGGACTATTTCAGACAGCAGAGTGGAATCAATGCATAGGAGATTTTCTGTTTTTGTTTTTGATAGTAGACAGGTGAAAATTGGGGCATTATCCACCCAAGTTTTAAATCAAATAATTAAGTACAATAAACACCCCATCTTGTTAAGGTAGCGATTATTTCACACAAAGGTACTTGAGCATTATGACAAGAAGTTGTGAAATAGTCCACGTGCGTTTAAGTTTTCTATTTAACTTTTTAAATTTATTTTTGCATGAATTTTTCTTTTTTTGACATAGCATGAATTTTTCTTTTGCAAACTTGATTTTGCTATATAAATATATGAGTAAATTACACTGACACTCCTTAAATTTTTTTGAGATTACACAAACCACCCTTGCTTTTTTAATATTTACGACAACTACCCTTATAGAAGTACACAGTGTAATATTTTTCAAATAATCAAAGAGATTAATGTAATATATAAGGGGTGTCAGTGTAATATTTTTCAAACAATTAAGAGAGGTTAGTGTAGGGGCAAAAAAAAGAGGGGTATCAGGTGAAATTTGACAAACCATTAACATTGTAGTACATTAATAATTGTTTATTATAAATTTAAAATATAATCTATATGTTCAAAAATATTTATTTATTACAAATTTTAATTATAATATAATTTATATATTCAAAAATATTTATTTATTATAAATTAAAGTTATATAAAATAAATATTTATTTTGTACAATGCACAAATTAAAATACTAGTTAGTATTTTATTTATCAAAAAATATATCTTATCCCAGCTTGTTACTATTGTCAGAGATTAAGAAAATATATCTCATCACAAGTTGTTACTATTGTTAGAAATCACAAGTTGTTACTACTGTTAGAGATCTCCTTGTTATTAATATCATTATTATTGTTAAAGATCTCATCGTCATTAAGGGACAAGACAAGTCATAATTGTGTATTAAAATAAACGATTATAATTTAATAAAAAAATATAGTTTATGGTAAATTGTAATGATATTTCTTTAGAAGTCTTATATCTATATCTAGCTTAAGGGTTATACCAATGACAAGTGTTATGAATTGAGATGTTAAGTCCATCAAGTACAAGAGTAATGTTGACCAAACAAAACCAACAAAGTGGGATGGGAACAAAAACATGTACAAAGGTTATGGGTGAAATAAACAAACCAAAATTACACAAGTTTAATGTAAGATAGACGGATTCTACAGTGGACCAACATGATAGATGGTCCACCACGCACCACATTTTTTATCCTTTGGATTAATCTCATCCTCACTATATTGCAGGTGCACTTTCCACACTATTTTTTTTCTCTCTTTCCAAATTTGAGCTACCCTCGCCGTTGACCATTATGCCCTGTCGTTTGAGGCAATTTCTTGCAACAACTGATTTCCAACAACGGTGTTTCATTTTTTTTTCTTCTCCTTTTGTCGCCATAACACATCTCTAACAAATCATCCATTGCCATTTCGGTGATTCGCCACTTCAATCCTTCTATCGTGCCTTCATTTTCTCAGATCCATTGTCATTCGTGCTGAACCTTCTAAACCTTCTTTCTTTATATTATATTTTTTATACTCTTGTGTTCAAGAAGATATAGCTTACAAACCAAATATGCATTCCGTCTTACTAATACTTGATAGCAAGTCTTTCCCACGTCTTAAACCTTTAGAACCTGCATTTTTAATGTGTGGTATAAGTTCATCACTTATGCTGTTTGGTGAGCAATATTCAAAGGCAACGTGGTCAAACGATTTAGGAAGTCAATCTACAAGGATCATCGAATAAGGCTCCAATCACATATCCATATCCTTGTTAGATATTTGTGATAAAATTTACTTCTTAAGCACATTAATTGGACAAGAAGAAAATGATTTTGGAAACATGTTTGAAACTTCATCCTTTGGAAGTTTTGCCCCTAGATTCCTTGGTTATTTTGTAACATGATGTTTGTCCTAAAAGGCTAGAACTTTGCCCCACCCAGTTTATTCATTTATTGTGGTGTTTGTTTTCGAACTTTGGTGCTTTCCTTGTAAAAGAACTACATAAAAAAAACATAGTATGTTTGGAAATGATCAAAATGGTGTTGACGAACATTTTTTGGTGCCTCCCACCAATGTTGCACAAGAAAACATTTGATCTGCCATCGAAAATTGCCTCCGACAGCGGCGCATAGTGGTTGGTGGTGAAGGGTGCCTTAGAGGAGAAAAAAAATTGGTGTGGAGGGTGCACCACAATATAGTAAGGATGAGATTAATCCAAGAGTTAAAAATTATGGTGTGTGGTGGACCACCTAGCATGTTGGTCCACCGTAGAATTCATCTGCATGATAAAGCAAATTAAGGTTAAACAAAGTGTATGCATCATTGTAAGACGAAGCAAAACCTTTGCAATTTAAGGAAGCAAAATAAGATGGGAAAAAAAGGCACTTTGCATGGTTTTTTCTTTTGCAAACTTTATTTTGTTTTAAAAATTATGAGAGGTAGGTTGGTTTAATATAGAACGGGAAAAAAATATTTGAACCAATCATAATTAATAGGTTCTACTTCATTTTTATTTTTTTTGTCAACTTTAAAACAATTTGACTAGACAAGAGTATGGTTTAGTTTAGACCACTAGTTTATCATTTTTCTATATTTTACTTACAAAAGTCATTAGATAATGTGATGTTGTCATCACTTATCAAATATAAATATTCAATTTATCATAATACAAATCTTATAATGACTTATTACTATTGTTAGAGATCTTTTTGTTGCTAATATCATTATTATTATTATCATCAAAGATCTCATTGTTGTCAAGCGACTGAACAAATCATAATTATATATGGAATCAAGCACTTATTATTTGGTAAAAAATAAAATTAATGGTAAATTGTAATTTTATTTCTTTAGAAAGTCTTATAACCATATCTAGCTAAAGGGTGGGGATAGTAGTGGATAGGGTATTATAGTACATGTCCATATACGTGTGTTTAAAAAAAAACCAGTACAAGATCTCATATCCGTGTGGGTAACAACTTTAATCCTTGTACTTGTTGAGTATTTATATATTCACTACCCACACTTTACTTAAGTATAAAATCAATAAATCAATAAAAATATTAATTAAAAAATTGTTACAACTAGATCAAAAAATCATTCTTAAATCATTCAAACATCACTATACAACATAAGCGACATAGTTCCAATAGGCAACCAATGACGATGATGACAAGGGTTGTGTCGTTGTGTCATTGCAATGCTCTTATCAAGAGACACTATAACATTGAACGAGGATGAGGACAAGGACTGATGAAGTTTTTCGACAACTGCAACGAATAATGAGAAGTCGACAGCAATTGGAGAAAAGAACAATGGTAGCCAACACAATGACTTTAAAGGCAAAATTAGTTCGTAAGTGGAGTAAGGGACTAAGGATTCAAGACTATATTTTAATAACCAAAATAATAATTAATAATATATAATTATAATATATGTAAGACATTTAATTAAATAAAACTTTATATTTATATGTGTGTGTAGGGAGGTATGGGGCGGGAGTACTATAGTACTCATACCATACACGTATCCATCCTCATTAAAATTTATGAGTAAATTCCTGATTTTGGACTCATTGCCATTGAGCATGTATTTATCCTACTCATTGTGGGTACCCATTAAGTGTGAGTATAATTGTCATCCCTACTTAAGAGTTGCACCAATGACAAGTGTTGTGGATTGAAATGTTGAGCCCAACAAAGTGGGATGGAAACAAAAAGGCAAACATAAAGATTACATATGAACTAAACAAACTAAAATTCTCACACATTCAATGTTAAGATTAAACAAAAATTAAACAAAGAGTCTCATTATAAGATGAATTAAGAAATTCACTTTCAATGAAAATAAATAAGATGGAAAAAAATCACTTAGGGTAAGGACTAAGTTTCAGGCAATCAATTCAAAAGGATAAATGAAATGAACACTTACCTTAATTCATTTCAACAATAAAGACATTATTATCTGGAACATATAATATAATAAAAGTTTGAAACAACATAACAATGTTAGATTCCAAAACAATAAACTAAGGATTAGAACCAATGGTGATTGAATTTCACTTGTTTGATTCAATTCGATTTATTAAAACTTAATCTTTTACCCTGACCTAATAAACACCTATAACTTTCAATATGTTTTAAAGTTTTATATCTTTTTATAATTCTTTTAGCTTGGGTTATTAAGTATCTTACATACGTTAGTTAAGTTTTGAGTATCATTTTACCATATATTTATTAACCATTTTAATTAAATGTATAAAATAGGATTAAGATATATACTATGTACAACCAATGTAGAAAATACTATAAATAAAAAATTAAAAATGTTTTAAAGTTATATTTTTGACATAAATTATATTAACATGTGTTCAACATCAGCATGAGGTGAGGAATATTTGAAGTAGATTTAGGAATCTTTGATGATCTTTTGCAAGTCAAGCCCTAATAAGGTACTTGCAAGGACTCTGACACTTGAGTTAGTGTCTATAAAAGAAGATGAAGTGTGCACATACCTGAGGCGTGTCACGCTTACTTATAAGGCTCGTATTGAGCTAAGAATGGTATCTCTTGTGTAATGATGTGTGGAGGTGCTTATAAGTTGAATCCCTTGGTTTAAGATGTTAATTTATTATTGACGAATTACATTCGTGATTACAGGTGACAAAATGAGTTTGGCTAGACAAACCAACCCATTTAACCCATTTTCTTAGGCAGGGTGGGCCAGGGTTATTCAATCCATCCATTCATTTGGCTTGCCCTGTTTTGACCCACAAAAAAAGGCTTTTAGTAGGCTAGCTTGTTAGGATAATAATTTTTTATTTTTTTAAATTAGGTAAAAAAACAATAAAAAAATTAGTGGAGGATTTCAAATTTGTATTTCATTTTAATATGTAAGTGGTGTTGTAATTATTGCCTAATATTTTAACTTGGAAGATGATAATTGAAGGTAGATGTGTGTCTTTGACAAATTTTTGTTGTTGTTAGTATTGTAAACAAAATAGTTAGAAAAATTATATGCAACAAATGTAGTTAAAAACTATTAAGTGGATGAGTGAAAGTGATAATAGCTACTAAGTGATAATCATTTTTTTAATTTTCCTTATTTTAATTGTTTCTTTTTTTTTTAAAGGTGGGTCAGCCTGCCAACCTACCCTTAAACAAGGCAGGTTACGATTTTCAACCTATATTGTTGAAACCAAAGACATATGAAACGTCTAACTCCTCAAAGTTTTGATATTACCAAAATTATTAAAATGTGAGAACAGTCCATTTTTGTCTAACATGCTTGTGGTATTAGATCATATGACTTTTATCCTTATTTGTAATATGCTTTTGTATGAATAAGACACGCCTTTGTGAACTTAAATGTTTTTTGAAACAAGCCTTATGAGCGTCTGATGAGTCTTATGTATCTGAGTCTAACATGTTTCTTCTATAAGTTTCCCCGTGCTTTTAAAGTTTTTCATCAGACAATCTTATTCAAGAACATCTGCAGACTTTGTTCTTAAAAGCCCTTTTCAATCACTAAGTTTACTATATGTTGCTTTTTAAATATTTGTTTAAGATATACCAAACTTGTTTTAATTTGTGGAAAAATCAAAGCATTTATTTCACAAGGACAAAAGTACAAATCACAATATGTATTGAGCTCATTAAAAAGTAAGTCAACTTATCTTCAATGATACGTTAAAGCTATTTTAAGTTGTATGAAGAAATAAAAAGCATCAGAACTTTCACAAGTGTTAGACATTATCAAATATCCTTTGGATAATAACAACGGGTTATTTTCACAAACATGACTCAACAGGACTAACATTAAATGCAATATCAAAATGAAAATATTTCTTACTGTTGATAAAGGATTGTGTGAAGAAAGATTCAAGGCATCAAAAATCTCTATAAAGATTGAAGACTTTATGAAGATATATGAAGTAATGTGTGTACTGATCTCTTTGATTATCCTTCCACTCTTAAGAGTTATTCTAAGCAAGCTTATCGTTTTCATATTCTCTTGAAAAATAGTTGATTTTCGTGTATGACTTTCATCTCTTTATCGACGTGAGTTGTTGTAAACTTGGTTGTTTGTAGAAAGCATAGAGGGGCTTTGCTAAAAAATAATACTTTGTCGTTTGTAAAATCCTAAAAAGACTTTGCTAAAAAAAATACTTGGTTGTTTGTAAAAAGCCTAGAGATGATTTGCTAAAAAAAATACTTGGTTATTGTAGGCCTAGAGTGAAAAAGAATATTTGGTAGGTTGTAACTTGACTGTACTAGGTTACTGAATGAATAGCCTAGAGAAACAAAAAAAGAATACTTGTATCTCCATTGAGTTCTAATAAAAAATCCTGCAAGAGTAAAGGGACTAGATGTAACTCTCAAGTTAAAAGTAAACAAGGATAAATCTTTGGTGTTATTTTCTTATCCTTTTCTTTCGTGTTTTATGATTATATATCTAACTCTTAAGGGATAGAAATTGGTTTATTTTCTTGACATTTGTTTCCAATAATTCATTTTAAAATTTTACTTATATATCTTGTCATATCCATATCTTATATATGCTTTTATCAAGATTTTTCAAAATGTTTTCATCTAGTTACTTTCACAAATATCAAAAGTGGGTTTGCCCACCCTGTCTTATTTTTGGCAGGCTAATGGTGGGGTGGGCCAAAATGGATAGGGTTGGCTCGTTTTTGCTATCTCTATTCATGATCCAATGCTTCGTGCCTACATGAGCTTAGATGCGTAAGGGGAAGGTTCTTGAGTCATGAGGAGCACTAGGCTATGATCAAGTGACAAATAATTGAGCTTGGTAGGATTGACCAATGTGTTTGCTTTGTTCTCTTACACGGATCAAAGTAAGCTTAAAAGGCCCTAAAATAGTTGCCCCTAGGCTAATACATTGACTGAATGGTATTTGCGGTTCTTAGGTATCGAACAGGTAGGCCCAACCATTCAAAAGTCCTGTGACATATATATGAGTGGCTTTTAACTTTCGACGATTACTTTCTTGTTTGTAAAGCTTCAGCCTTTTAAGGACATTTGATTCTCTCTTTTTTCTTTATGCTTGTTTTTCTCTTGAGAACTCTAAAGTTTCTTCACTTGCTTCCTCGAGTTTCCTTAGGTATTACTCCTTGTGTTATTTTCTCTTTTAATTTTTTGAAATGGGTAGGAGGTTTTTTAGTGTTTAGTAGGTGGGTAAAGTTATTAATGACGATGACCTTCTTGCTTCACCCAAGAGGGGATCAGTTCCTCATTGGTGCAGGTGGTTCAAATGTCTTCTTCTTGCCCCGTTACAGTCATTCCATTATGATTTGTGTCCCCCTATTTTTCCTTACAAGTTATTACTGTTGACAAAGCTCTTTTTTTTTTGTTGACCGTCTTTTTTAATACAAGCTTTTGATAAGTTTTTTTTTTAATCTTTTTGGATAGATCTCAATAGGTTATAAGAAAACATAAGATGCTCTCTGAAATTTTTCCTATTCGAAGTGATTTAACTAGATTGACCTTGACATCTTATTCACCCATTCTCAGTGGGTCTTTGAGGCAGACTTGACTTGTCTCCCTACTTATATTGAGATAACACCTTCTTATGAAGAAAGTGTCAATTGACTTTTGAATTGTTTAGTCCTAGTGGTAACATTAACATATAATTTAACCATAACTACGTTAATATAATTTGCACCAAAAAAAAAAAGCACTGACATATAATTTATTGTATATGCATATCATAATTATGTGTTTTTAAGAATCATAACTACTTTGTTAACAATTATCATTTAAATATTTTATTAAAAGTATAGTATTTTTTTTTGTAGAGACCACAGCTATCCTCTACTGGAGACAATCCTGCTCGAGCTGAGTAGGACTACTATGAGTAGCAAAGCTCTCCTTCCGAATATTTAACGTAATTGTATACCTAGGACTCGAACTTGAGACCACTGATTAAGTTAGAACATTAAAAATATAGTATTTAATTTTATAAATAATAATAATAATTTTAAATAAAAATATTTATCCATTTATTTTTAATCACAGACGACAAACCTTATATATGGATGATCATGAGCTGAGTAAATCGGACTAAATTATGAAATTAAAATGACTTGGTTTGACCAAACCTATACTGAATTCGAATTGCAAAATGAACAACCCGAACAAATCAAGCCGGGTAACAGACTTAAGATCCGTCAATCCGATACCCGACCCGAGTAATATAATTAAATATTTGTTTTATTTCACATGTGACTTACTCTAATGAATAATTTCTGATTTCATGAGTTTTGTTGCTCCCAATTTGTATTTTGTGGCCTAAGCAAGCAAATCCTAAACCCCTAAGGTATTTCCGCCGCACAGCACCTTCTTCGCCACTGCGCATTGCGAGGTTGGAGGGTTTCGGTGTTCCAATGGCGGCCTTCGACCACTTCGGGAACATGTACGACGTCGCTTTCAAACCCCGCTTGCTTCTCACCCTCATCAAAGACCACCTTCCGGACGAGACCCGCCCCTTTTCCGACCCCTCCGAACTCTCGAAGGTCGTGTCGCTGATCAAAACGCACTCTCTCCTCACCGAGTCTTTCGCGGAATCCACGCGCCCCAAACAAATCGAAGCATGGAAATCCGCACTCGCTTCCTGGCTCAACCGCATTTTCTCCCTCCTCTCTACCACCATGGTAAAAATAAATAAATAAATAAATAACTATTACATTTGCATATTTTTCTTCTTCTTGTTTTTAATGATATATTTGATTAAGTTGAGGAGGATGCGTTTTTCTTTTGTAGCCAGATAAATGCTGGGCGGGGATATCTTTGTTGGGGGTTACTTGTGAAGAGTGCAGCTCTGAGCGTTTCCTAGAATCTTACTCTCTGTGGTTCCAGAAGTTGCTTTCTTTTCTACAGGTACCAAGCGGTTTTGTTTTGCCATGCATGCAGGTGGTTCTTTTGCAAGCTTTCTAGAATTTTCTGTTTATGGAATATAAAGTGCAGTAGATGAATTTTAACACACAAGTCAATGATGGTACTCTGAAGAGAACTTAATGTTATTGACGCCGTTTTAAATTTAATGATATGGTATGTACTACTCAATTTGTTGTTTATGGAAATCTGTATATTCGCCTTTACAGATTAAAGGTATTCCTCCAGTAGTTTGTAAATTTTGGCTGATGCCTTTGGAATTACTAAATGTGCTTATTCTTTCTGTAAGCCTTTCTAGAGTTTGTGGAGCATCCTTTCTTGTATTGGATAGGGACCCTATTTTTTCTAAGTGATATGTTACTGATTAATGTTAACTGTTAAACATCATTTATCTGATACAATGTCTTTATCTTTCTTCTTGGACTTCGCATTTGAATCTTTTAAAGTACATGTGTGTGCACTCAAACATGGATGCCCTTCTTTACACTCATCTTTGTTCAAATGTCCGAATTTTTTTTTTTGGCTTTTGCTATGCTCAATTGTGATGTGTTCCTTGATCTTTATTTAAAACAGTCACCAGCAGATTCTCATTTAGTGAAGGTAGCTGCTTGTGCTTCAATGTCTGATTTATTTGTAAGGTTAGATATTTCTTTTCCTACCAAAAGAGTTTCCTATTAATTGGTACAATTATTGGTGTGCAATGTAGAATACTCATGCTTGATGCTGCCTAATTGAATCCCTTACTTGAAATTTCTCTCTATGTTTGTCTGCAAGCTGTTGTGTGGTTGCCACGTACATTGCCAGTAATTATTTACTCATCTCTGTGTATGCATTATACTTATAGGATGAGGCAAGGTTGTCAAACATGAGTCTGCCTAAACTCACGGAGGGTTCATAAACTTGCAACAGTTTACTTAATTCAAAAATAATATTAAAAAAATTAATCATAGTATCTAAATTAAATATAATACCATAAGTTAATAAAAAAATCAACATCCCATGCCCCGCTTTTCAACCCAATATCAGTCTTATTTTTTAGCGGTATTCCTCCTAGTTTTAAAATTGGGCTTAGCAACTGTATTGTTCAAGCACCATGACCCTCCAATGTCAATACATTTTGTAAATTACAAACTAAACAAATTGGGGATATCAATTATCACAATTCACACTTTCACAGTGATCTTAGTTCTCAATTCTCAACTAATACTGCAAGTTCAGAAAGAAAAAAGGGAACAGAGGCACCTTGTTCATGTAGGGGCCAGAGGGTACCTTGTTCACAATTGCAGTCAAGCAACCAGGTAGAGGCCAGAGGTAGTTGCAACCTTTTTGCTGCCAAGCAAGTGAGCAAACAAGCAGTTGCTTGTCACATTCATAGATCACAAGTATTGCAGCTCTTATGCAGATTTGCATGGGTTGCTGATTCGCAGGTGGGCAACCAAGCAAGTGCTTGTTGCAAATTTGCAGATTAGAAGGGGTTGGGTTCGTTATAGATTCGAAGGGGCTGCAGTTTGCTGGTCATTATCATAGCTACGTCTTGTCTCACAAGTGATCATCGCTTAACTTGGAGTTTCACCGGACGAACAATTGGTGTCAATGGAGGCTGGTCAAAAGCAAACTAGGTGATGGAAATATGGTCATCGTGAAAGAGGCAAATGAGATGTGTTATGAATAGGGAGGCAAATGCATAATAGAACCAAAAAAAGGGAGGAACCCAAACTAAATGGTCCCATTTTGGGCATTTTTGGGCTTTTTCGGCACCTCTAGCTAACTCGACTGTGGAATTGCTATTTTGACTGAGTTTATCTGATCCTAACTGAGTCTAGCCGAGTTTGGTCAAGTCCGAGTGTGGTAGCATGGTGGCATGATTTGTGAACCTAAACTCGTCCAAGTTTACAAGTTGCATGTTTGACAACAATGGATGGTCCTATTAGGTTGCTTAAATTTAACATTCCATTTACTTAACTGCTTACTAAATTTCTGAACTACATATAGGTCCCAGGATCTCTATAGAAACAAAATTACTGTAAACATGGATTTAGTCTTAATGTTTAAAATTAAATATTTCCAATATTTATTTTGTGGAATTTTCTGTCACTTATTGCTGTTCTCATTCTGAATCAAATTAGTACAATCTTGGAGCCGTTGTCTTAGTCCTGTTGCTGGTGAGATCTGTCTTCATTAAAATAGCTGGCAGCTACCTGTACTAACTCTCTGTTGCAAAATAGGTTAAGTGGATATCCTAAGATCAAGAAAGATTCATCTTCCTGTGCTGTGAAAGTTGTTCAGCCTACTTTGAAGATGTTGAATGATGAAAACTCAGAGGCAGTATGGGTAAGTGCTTAATAATAATTGAGGGAGAAATTCTTGGGTTGAAGTTGGTTTGGGCAGTTCGTAGAATTGCATTTGATATCATTATATGCGAGGCATTTTATATGTACAATATATGTTGATGGACGGAATCATTTAGTTCATCACATAATGCATAAATAATGTGATCAGAAAGAATAACTAAACTATTGTAAGCATGCAGCAGTTTCCTCAGGACCTCTCTCAGGTACCCGTGCATAAGTATATGCTAAGATTAAAATGTCTTGTGTTAAACTTAGCAAATGTGGAAGATAAAAAGTTTTTGCTGAATGCAGACAAATGTTGAAATATTTATAAGAGATTCTTTGTGTGCTCTTGACATTAGACCCGACTTTTATTTGACAATTCTCATATATCTGCTATTTCTTTGGACAGAAATTATCTGCTTTATTAGCTTACAACTTTTTTATTGTTTGAATTGTGGTGAACGCAGGATGCTGCAGTTCATTTGTTATGTACCATAATAACTTCATTCCCATTTTCTATTCGTAATCATTATGATAATGTAAGCTTCTCCTTCCCTTTTTGCAAGTCCTTAATTCCTGTATGCATGATTAGAACTTTGTTTCTTAGATAAAGTCCACTACCTCCTTTAATACTTGTTTTACCAGAGCAAGAACTTCAAACTCAAATGGTAATTTTGATATGTTCCCTTTCTTTTAATTTCAGCATCATCTTTCATTTTTTGACTTCATTACTATGTTCCTATTGCTCCTAGATTGATGGTGATTGTGTGTGTGAGAGTGTGTTTGGTCTAGCTTATTTTTGGCTTTTCTTCTCCTTAAAAGGAGAAGCTGGGCCAAACACACTTTGTATAAAAGTACTTAAAAATATAAGTAGCTTATTTATATACAGCTTGTGCAGAGCTTTTGGTAGAGAGAACTGGTCTTTGAACCCTGTATGTGTTAGTATATATGTTTTTAGCTTTATAAAATATTATTTTTTTATAGCTATCTAGTTGCTCGGCTAATGTGATCTCACATGTCCACACTCTAAGCATAGGCACGACAGGCTGATGTCTGCTGCAATAGATGAAACAATTTTTCTAAAACAAATTGAACTAAACCCAATAAATTCAAAATTCTTTTAAGCTTATAATTTCATATTCATCTTTTTGAATGCTTGAAAATTGTGAGAAAAATTGAGCAATAGATGAAACACCTTATTAATTTTTGTATTCATCGTTTTCAAACACTTTATTGATTTTATGTAAATTAAATTAATTTTATATAATATTTTTTAATTTATAAATATATTTTCATTACACGAAATAATTAGTTTTAAATAAAACTTAAATTTCTTAAAAAAATTTACCAAACAACTTTTAACTTGAAAGGAGCTTTTTAGCTAAAAAAATGAAAGCTAACAAACAGCTTTTACTTTTTTTTATTTTTAAGTTCTTATTTTTAACTTAAACTTACAAGCAACTTTTAAGTAAGAAATAAGCTGGGTCAAACACACCTTATTATTTATCAATAGTTTGGCAGATATTGACATGCTGTTGATATGTTCAGAGAGATTGGCATGCTGTGTTCTTTTCTCTTTTTGCATTTTTTAGCTGTAGAGGGTTTTTTATCGTCATCCCTTTGTATTTCTCCTCTCTTTCTCAATTAAATTCTTCTTTTTTTATAAAAGAATAATACTTAGGATATAATTATGTTTATTAAATGGTTCTAATCAGGTTTTATTTTCCTAATATATTATTTATATTTACTTTAATAATCTTAAAAATGAATCATAAAACATACAAGGATGCGCATATGTTCTAGGATTTGCATAATTGGGATGTTGATGCTTTTGCAGTTTGTATCTGCATATGCACTTGTATTGACACTGATTTTCTTATTCTAGTTGATACTCTTTGGTGTGTCTCTATCTCTTCATGATTGAAAGATAATGAGCTTGACATGTTTGCATGTGATTAGTACCAGTTACAGTTTTGTTTGTTGTTTTTATGAGGGAAAATGTAGAGGAGACCATTCAAGTTCTCTTGGTGGTGTATTGATGTATTCACATTTTGAGGAATGTTTTGAATTCGTGCAGGTTGAATCTGCTATTGCTTTAAAACTTTTGTCTGGTGGATGCAGTCTTGATATGTTGAAGGTAATGTGTTCATCAAATTTCAAAGAGCCTCTCTCTAGGGTATGCTTGGATTGTTGGTATAAGAAGGGATGGAAGGGGACTGTTTGTCTGCCTCTGTATGTCTGCAGCAGCCACATTTTGCTTAAAAAATAATTTCACTATTTTACTTTTTATTTTGTTTTATACATTTTATCAGAAGGGATCACTTTGTAATTGTAAATTTATATTCTACCAGTTCCATTCCATTTTTAATACAACTTCCAAACTAGGAAAAACAATTCTACCAGCAGCCACATTTTGCTCAGTCAATATCCAACATGCTGGGAGCATCATTTATGATTTTTTTATTCTATTTTTTTTTTCTAGTTTAGAAGAATGCCTTGTCCTTAATGTTGAATTCTCAGTTTTGTATGGAAGTGTTTTCTGATAAATAAATTAAAAAAAAAAAAAATACCCACTTGGTCTTAATCTGATGTGTTCTGTTGTCTGCTTGGGTACGTCTAGAAACTTGCACATTGCCTCGCACTGCTTCCAAAATCAAAAGGAGATGAAGAAAGCTGGTCTGTGATGATGCAGAAAATTTTGGTGTTAATAAATGATCAATTAAATTTAGCCTTTCATGGTCTGGAAGAAGGTAGATATTGGTATTATCTGTTTCATGACAGCCACTATTAAAGCAGTTTGTGATAATCTTTTTCCATGTGTTGCAGAAACCATGCGTAATGAGGTTACTAGGTTGTTGGTTTTGCCTGGAAAACATCCTCCACCACCATTAGGAGGCTATATATTGGCAGAAGAAGTTAGTAACAAGGCATCAAAAACGTCTGAGCAATCACTGATGTCTAATGTCTCTACACTTATGTTTGGCTGTTGTGTGATGCTTACAAATTCATATCCTGTTAAGGTATTGTTTAGTTTATCCAATTTGTGTTCCTACAATTGATTGTCAGTTCTGTGTATTCTTCTTAGTTTGGGAGAGCAATGACAAAATGCAATGTGACATTGTTAGGTAAATGTGCCTGTTCGCCTGTTATTGGCCCTTGTCGAGAGAATTCTGATGGTAAATGGCTCTTTGCCACAAATGTCATTGCCATTCATGACTGCCAAGCAGCAAGAGAACATTTGTTCAGAACTTCCAGTTTTGCACTTGAGTAGCCTGGAATTGCTTACGGCTATCATAAAGGCCATGGGCAGGTATGACTTCATGATAGCCTTTCTCTCTCCCTTCCAAAGAAAAATAGGCTAAACAGAAAAAGAAATGAGATTGGGAGCTTTGTAAATTAAATGTAAAATTCTTGAAACCTTGACATTTTAGAATAATGTGTTTGTCTTTTATTTTAATGCCATTATTAATGATCTCCATTATAATGTGTCTTCTGTCATCTAAGAGCTTACCTTGCACTGTTATGGTATTCTGATCCTGTTTCTATGCATGGCTTTCAAGTTCTTTCCTCTTATATATCTTTCATGTATTAATTTCTTGCAAGAGTGCATAATTCTACTTATTGCCAATATTTGTATTGCAGTCAACTATTACCATATGCTGCCTCTATTGTACGTATCGTTACAAAGTACTTCAAGACATGTGAGCTGCCAGAATTAAGGATTAATGTCTATTCAGTCACAAGGAATTTGCTCATAACCATGGGTGTTGGTACATAAAATTTCTCATTTGAATTACTTTTCCACTTACAATGGTATTATCTTGTAGCAAAGAAGTTTGTGGATTGGAATGTCTTCCTTTATATTATTCTTTTCCTACTCTTTGCTACAATTATTTTTTTTTTAAATTTTTTGGGAAGATATATTATACTCTCCTAGAGGAAGATCCTTTAGCGCAATGGCAAGGTTTGTTGCCTTCTGAGGTCACTGATTCAAATCTTGTCTGCTTGTGGGGGTAAAACTGTGTACATTTACCTTCTTTCATACCCTACCAAGCGAGAGCCTTGTGCATTGGGTCACCTTATTTTCTTTTATATATTTTACATCCCACAATTCTCATCTATCAATGGTTACTCATTAACCACTTTGAACATGATTAATAGCTTACTTGGGAAATGGTGGGGGACTCCAGAGTTAGATTTGAAGTAAGAAAGCATGACTCTGGGGAAAAATTGATGTTTGGTTGTTTTTAAATAAAATTGCTTTTGCTCCTAAAAGCATGTTTGAGTAAAAGCAAAAAAATGTAGCTTTTGAATAGGGTTGAAGATTTTATACTAAGGTAGTGATTGACCCAACTTTTGTGGGCTTTCTCTTCTTAAAAGGAGAATCTCCTCTGATTAGCTTTTGTAGGGGCTCATTCTTTTTTTTTTGTGGCTTTTCCAAAGGCTACTTTAATGTTTTAGAGTTTTTTGGAAATTTTGTTTGGCCTAACTTCTTTTAAGGAGGGAAGCCCAAAAGAAGTTGAGCCAAACACTACCAAAATTTTATTGCAAGCTTGCTTTAGAGATAAAAGTTTCCAAACATAAATCACTTCAAACTTAATTTTAATCAAAATCAATTTCGCAAAATCGAGATCATCGAAAATCAGGTTTGCAAACACTTACCGAACCACACATTTACTAAGAATTCCTTTGTACAATTTTTCCCATTAAGTAAACAAAAGTACAGGTAGAGAAGGGGATAGGAACAGAGAAAAGGAAAGGAGGAAAGAGAAATGCCTGTGGTTAAATGTATTTAGTCTTAGTTTCATATCCTCTCTGCTGTCATCATCCTACATCTGATTTGTTGGAGATTCCACATCGACTAGTGATATGACCAAACAAGTGTATATAAGTGGGGGGCAACTCTCACCTTACAAGTTGGTTTTGTAAAGTTGAGTTAGGCCCAAACCCATATTCTAAGATGGTATTAGAGCGTATCCCAGCAATTGTTGTTGGGCCTATCGGGTCACCTGCTATCAGGCCATTATCGGACCACCCGCAGATGTCCAGTCCTGCAAACTTTACGCTTGAGATGTCCAGTCCTTGGCGTGAGGGAGGTGTGTTAGAGATTCCACATCGACTAGTGATATGGCCAAACAAGTGTATATAAGTGGGGGGTAACCCTCACCTTACAAGCTGGTTTTGTAAGGTTGAGTTAGGCCTAAACCCATATTCTAAGATGATTTTATATAATACTTTTATTTATGTATTTTTTCCATAGGTTATTTCAACAACTTTACGTGTAGGCTGCATTGGCAGTTCTTTCTTTTTTCAGCTTATCTTTCTTGAAGCGTGAATGCATCTGTTTCCCTTTTCTTGCTGTTTGATTAAGCTGTATTTAATTTGACCATACATAATGGCCTTTACTAATTAGTCATCTTGAACAGGAATGGCTTTATACCTGGCACAGGAAGTTATCAACAATGCGTTTACTGATTTAAGTAGTATTGAGCATAAGAATGGTGGCATGTTAAATGGTTCAAATTCAAATGCCTCTTCTGGAGCACTGCTACTGCCAAATCATAGAAAAAGGAAGCACAGCAGGACAAATGGTTCTCTTCAGGAGCTTGATGAAGGTGGTGGTTTGGGTGTGGAAGTTCCCAAGAATCGTCCATTGACTCCAATTTCTCTGAGGATAGCTGCACTTGAGACATTAGAGGCTCTTGTTACTGTGGTATGTATGTATCTAAGTATCTTTAATATAAAATAACTAAAGGTGTTTCCGTGTTTGTTTCTTCATCAACCTTTTGCTACCTTCAATGGCTATTCTTGTTCGTAGTTTGTGTTGTAATTGTAGGGTTGTATGGAAAGGGATAAAGAAAATATAAGTAATGTGACTCAATAATTGTGATACAAACAATGACCTGTTACTCTTATTTGCATAGATATTTTAGGTAAAATACAAGTGTAATATAACTAGTATAAGCCCAGCACAGTTACTCCAAACATAATAAGAATCCTAACACAATGGCTATCCTAATATTCTCACAGAACGCAATGTTGGTAATTGCAAGTGCTTGCCTATGTTCTTATGCAAAGTGTCATGTAACTCACAGCCTTTATAATAAATTCGTAATGTCATCAACTCATCATATTCTCTCTGTGGGAGGATATGTTGGGACACTTTTATCTTGGTGGGCCACAGTTATGGAATGTTGTTTCTATAACATGATACACTTTTATCTGTCCAAACAGTCAGATATTTGTTATTTTTTAATCAAAAAGAAAAAGGAATTTTATTGGAGAGAAAGTAGGGGAACTACAAGTTGGAGAAGGACAAGATATCCTCCAAACAAGAAACTATACACAGAAGCCAGCCGGAAAAAGAGCTAAAAGTACAGTGAGCCTGCCCTATAAACTGCATATCCAAGATAGCAACTCCCTTGAAACATCCATAAGCAGAATACCAAAGAGAAGCTAAAAATGTAACACTATCCCTCAACAAGTAATTTCAGGTATTTAATATTGTTAAAACTTGTATAAACTATAAAGTAATCTGGCATGATTGACAATATGCCACTGTTATGTAATTCTATGGCCACCTTTATCTAGTTTACATATGTTAAACAAAATGACATACCAAAAATCCAAAATGAGGAAAAGATGTTCTGTTTTAAATGGGGCAAAATATTGTAGTGGTTACAGCAGTCTTTTGTTTTGTACCTGCGGAATAAGTTCGAAATCTCCCTTAATATTGACCTGAAACATTTAGGGATGAAGTTTTCACCTAAAATCCATCCCTGAAATTGTCTTCTCAAGTTTAAGGGGACACCAAAATGACACTTGAGATCTCAATTTTCTTCTCAATTTTAAGGGAACTGCTTGAAATTTATATAATTTTTCACAGGCTGGTTCTTTAAAATCGGAACCATGGAGATCAAAAGTTGATGGCCTTTTGATAGTCATAGCAATGGATTCTTTTAAGGAAGGATCAGTTAGTGAAGAAACAAGTGTGTTTCAACAAAAGGAACCTGCTGCAACTGCCACAGATTTGCAGCTTGCTGCATTGCGTGCTTTATTGGTATCTTTTCTTTCATTTGCTCGGGTACGACCTCCATATTTAGCCCAGGGTCTTGAACTTTTCCGTAGAGGTACTTCTCTACATATCAATTTTAATTTCTTTTGTTCTTATTATTTTGGTATCACTATTGGTATTTTAGCAGATTGTAAAATATTGGGCTTTATGTGTCTAAATAAGAACTTATGTGAAATCTGGTGATTATTGTTACAAGATGCTTAGGATTTTATAACTTACACAGTTGGTGCTGATATTGTTGGGAAGTATCTCCTATTAGGCTGTATATTCGATGTTAATAATTAGAATTTGATTTGTATATTTCGATTTATTCCTTTTTTTCTGGACTTAAAACAGGGATTTCCGAATTGCTTGAGAAAATCCTTAGCATGGTATGTGTTTGTGTATATGTGTAACATGACTCACAATCTTTAATTTAAAGAAAGGAGAACTGCAACATAATTATATACAAATCAAATTCTTATTATTAACAGCAAATATACTGTCCTTTAATAGGAGATACTTTCCAACACTCCACCTAAAGCTGAAGCTTACAAATCAAATGCCCAAACTTTTTACATATAAGGTGGCTATGAGCCTATGACAACCGCAAAGAGACTTTGTAATGCTGTAATCACTAAAGTTAACAAGCTCAAGTAATATCCTTGGAAAAATCTTTTTTCTTGGATAAAGTGACAATCAATTTCTATGTGCTTGGTCTTGTAATGAAAGACCTGATTTGAGTCAATATGTAAAGCTGCTTGATTACCTCAATATGGCTTTGTATAATCTAAATTTCCAAACTGTAACTCACAAAGTAACTGTTTTCCTCATATAAGTGGCCATTGGTAAAGCTTGATATTTAGCTTATGCATTAGATCTAGCTACCACATTCTTACTTTTCCAGGATACAAGGTTATCATCAACAAAAACACTATCATGAAGTTTGTTTACAATTGTCTTCTAGGAGTTGGCCTCACCATGACCTTAATGAGTGGTCCAGTTTTCAAATTTTTGGGTTTGACTTTGGACAATGAAGTCTCTAATTTCAGAACAGGAATGGGGTCAGATTTGATTATGCAATTTGGAAAAATGGATAGGATGTGGTAGACTGAAGTAGTGTTTGATAATGAGAAGTTTAGGGATGGTTATACAGCAGCTAGGTATGTTTGTGACTTGAAGAGTTGTAAATCGTGCAACTTGAAGCAATGCCCACATTTTGACTAACATACCGTTAGATGTTCATTTGTATATATATCTGAAAGGATTCAGTAATAGGGAGGATCTTTTACATAATAGCTATTAGCTAAGATATATTTATAATATCGTGTGTTTTAAATAATATAAATTCCTGTCAATATAAATATCCGCTTCCCATTTATTTTTAGTTTTATTATTGAATATAGAATGATCAAATAAAAAAAGAAGCATTTTTAGGTTCCTGATATGACTGTCTGATAACCATGTAGACCTTCCTTGTACCTACAATTTCATGAAATGTTATTTTAATCTTTCTTCCTGTTTGCTTGAACAACATGGTTTGCAGGGAAGCAACGAACTGGAACAAAACTGGCCGATTTCTGTGCCCATGCTCTGTTAACCTTGGAAGTGCTTATACATCCTCGGGCACTTCCATTGGTAGATTACGCCTATGCAAATATCAATTCTTTTGGTGAAGCTCCCAGTAATCTCCAACATGAATATTTTGGCCGGAGCTACCGTTCCCCAAATGGTTTACAAGTTCCTCCGGACTATGATGATGATCTGTGTGCTAGATGGCTTGAAAATGGCAATGAAGCTGATGTGTCATTGGATAAAAATACAAAACACACCCAAGAGCCTTCTGAAGCTTGCAGAGCTAATGACTCCGAAGTGCATGTATCTTCTGGCACCAATATACAGGAGAGGACTGAGATGGTGTCTGAGACTGCCACTTGTGCAGATGTTGAAATGAAAACTGTTGAGGATGAAATCAATTTCAAGCTGGATCAACCGGGAGAATCTGTGGTGCAATTTCAGGAACCCATCTCTTGCACCACAAACATCCCCATGGCTGAAACTCACAGTGATGTAGCTGATGATATAGTATCTGAGAAGATTGTTTCAGACAGCACTGTTCCTCATAATGAAGCCAGTCATATGGAATCAGGACAAGGAAGCTCGGTTAAAAAAGACTTTGAATTAGCTTCTCAGAGTAATAGTTTATTGCAAAGAACCTCAGGCTCTAATATTTTTCAGGAATTTGCTTTTAAATTGGATTATGACAATTCACTGGCTGATGAAGATGATTTTCCTGATATTATGGATGGAGACCCAGATTCTGATTCCGAATAAAGGGAAGATTTTTTAATTTATTTTCATCCATAGAGGCATAAGTAACATTTAGAGTAGTTCAATTTCATTCTCTTTTTCTATCTGATTTAACAAGGTAATGCGGTATGTAACTCTTGGATAATAAAAAATATTATATATATATATATTTTTGCGCTGTGAAGTATCTATAGTTTTTGATACAAGGGAAACGGTTCTGAGGAAAAACTATGGTATGACGAACTCTTATTTGAGAGTGATATGTAGCCAGTGTAGCGACCTAGTGCACAAATCTAGCAAGTAATGCATTTGGCAGTTGAATAGTAATGTGACAAAATCATATCAAGTTCCCCTATTTTGATATTGGAAAATTGTATATGGTTGGGGATTGATATTTGCACCCTCCTTTTTACTCTTCACCTCCCGCTCCCCCAATTTTTGTTGAAAATTTACATAATACTTAAATTACCCTTACCTTCGCACTCCATCCCTTTCCCCTCCCCCCAGTCTCTCCCTACCTCCCCTCTCACCCCCGCCCCTTTATCTTCATTTTCATCCCCTCGTTTTCTCTCCCATTCCTTTTCTGTGAGTTCTCGCATTTCTTACTCTTCTCCATTCTTTCCTTTTTGGCTCTGTTTTGTAGGTTTTTTTTGTGTCGCTGATTTGTTGGAAATTAGTTTTCATTGTGTATAACCACATAATGAAAACTAGATGATAGTGTAAAAGACCTATACATTGTCTATGTATGTATTATTTATTCATTTTTTATTGTCTCATTTTTTAAATAATAATATATTATATAATATATTAAAAAAAAATATTTGATTATTATTGATTTAACCATGATTCTATTAGATCAATAAATCGTGAAGCAATGTCTTTAGTGATTTAATGATCATTCTAGTTTTAAGAACACTAAATTTTAATGTCAAATTTTTATAACTTGAATTTGACTTATTTGTATAAGCAAACTTAAAGTCACTTATTTAATAAATCAACCAAGGTTAGTAAAATATTTTACAAGTTAAATTTGAGTAATTTATAAGTAAAAAAAATAAAATACAATGCAATGAAAGGAAATTAAATTCTGGTATTATTATATAAATATTTGCTTTCTAATAAAAATTAGTGGAATGAAATAATTGAAAATTTGTATATTATTGTATATGGGATAGGATCAATTGATATTATATGTCATATTTTTATACTACACTACTTAATAACTTTCTATATAATACAAAATTAATCAATGCAATTGTTTTATCATTTGATATTATCTTTATGATTATATATACAAATTTCTCATAAATTGGACATATGCTTGTATATTATATAACAATAAAAATTATTTATATTTTAAATAGTATATTATTTGTCAAAATAAAGTGCGATGAAGTAACAATTAATTTTTGATTTACATAAAATTTTATAAATTCTATTTTATAAGAACTTTCAATTCGTTGAATTTAATGGCTAAATTAGTTAATTTTATATTCTATATAAAGTTATTAAGTAATGTAAGTATAAAAGTTTGACACAAGATATCAACTGATGCTATCCTATTATTATTATTATTATTATTATTATTAGGCTTAATTATCTTTTTGGTCCCTCAAATTTAAAAGTAATTTTTTTAGTCTCCTAATTTGAAAATAACCCACTTTTGGTCCTTACTAGGGACTAAAAATATCACAAACAAGAGACTAAAAGTAGGTTATTTTCAAATTAGAAGACTAAAAAAAATCACTTTTAAATTTGAGGGACCAAAAATAAACTTGGTCTAAATTTGAGAGACCAAAAAGATATGTGAATCTTATTATTATTATAACCTTTTTATCTGAAAACACATTAAACTTTAAGATTAAAGATAAAAATTTATACTAATTTTTGGCTTAAATAATATTTTTATCCCTATAATATATACCTTTTTGGGTTTTAGTCCTTAATTTTTTTTTGTTAGTTTTAATTTTTAATACATGAAATTTATTTTTTTGTTTTGATCCTTATTGTTTGGCTTTTCTTCCTGTAATATTTGGTCCACCTTAAATTAGTCTTCATAATATGTTAATTATATTAATTTTGATCTTTGTAATATATTGTCTATATTCATATTTTAGGAATCAAAATGAATGGTCAACATATTATAAGTATTAATTCAACAAGAGACCAAATGGAGATAAAGTTAAACAATGAGGATTAAAAGAAAAAATTTCTATTTTTTAGAAATTAAAATGGACAAGATTTTTGTTTTTTTGGTAAAGACTAAGATCGTAAAAACTGTATATTACACGAATTAAAATATTACTCCTTTAAGCCTATTTTTTTAATTGCTTTTATTCTATATCCGTTAAATTTAGAGGGAAAAAAATGAGGATAAGTTGTATAGAGTTGATTATATTTCATTCCTTTCTATGTCTTAATCATGTGATCTTTCATCATCCCATTTCATTTCCATTATTCATTCCCTTTACCATCAATCGACTACCCCTTTCAGCATGACCCAACTGGAATTGGAAACGGTTGATGTCGTATAAGATCGTCCCTAGTATAGCATAAAACAACGTTAACATACAGAATATCAGGTACTGTTTTTAAATTAAAGCACAAGAAATTTGGCCAATATGAATAAGATATGTCCCTAGTCAATAGAATAAGAGTTTGTTAAGACAAAGGACGGAACCTTCATTTATTTTGATAATAACAAATAGTCCAAAACATTTTTTCAAGCAATCGTCTGGTCACTCGAGAATTGCATGTTCGCTATCGTTTGAGCACCTGTTTATGTACTGTCTTTAACTTTCTTTAAAAGTTTCAGTAACTAACTGTTTTCAGATGATGTTCTAATAATCTACAGACTGGTTAGTTGTAAAAGTGTAAACAACCTCGAAATAAATAAACTTTACATACCTACTCTTGAGGAAAGTTCACTTTACACGTAAAAGAAGGAATATGCGTGCGGATGTCAGAATGGAAATGCAGATACGTCTACTGCTATAAGATTGAGTATGAGAATGGTAAAGATAAGCAAACTGCTTTATCTTATCAAAGTGACAAGTTGGTGAAAGGTATTAAATGCTGCATTTAATACTTCAATGACTCTTTTCAACAGACAAAGGTTGTCTCCTACAAGAACTCACAACGGACACTTTTCTAGAGAAGCCTATAAATAGAAGAAGAGACCTCTCAAAAGTTAGTTAGTTGGCTGATTAAAAATCTCTACCTGTTGAAAAGCTCTCATCTTGTTATATTTATATACGTTGCTTGTAAAAAGATTTATTTGTACTTCATTGTATATTCGTCTGATAGGACGTTAAACTGAGTGAGATAACTCACGTTCAACCTTTTTCTGTAAGAAATCGGTAGAAGCCTGAAGAGGCATTGATTCAAAGAATACGTTAGTTTTTGCTTGGAGAGACAAGTTAAAGACTACTTGGGTTGAGCCTGAAGAGGCTTGGTTAAAAGAATACTTGTAACTTGTTTTAAGCTAGTAGGACTTGGTTGTTGCCAAGAACTGGACGTAGTCTCTAGGGTGAGACGAACTAGTATAATTCCTTTGTGCTTCTCTGATCTTTTTTCAACATTTGTCTTTCTCTCAATAACGTTTTAAAAAATCTTTTGATTAATCCTTCAGACGATACGTCTTTAAAAAAGTTTTGCGAAATGCTATAATACAATTCAACCCCTAATTCTTGTGTTATCTTTGTGTTTCACAGAGTTTAATAGTCATACACTGACATTGTAAAGTAATTTTACATTATCATTCAATCACAAACCATTATTTATTATAAGTTTGTTGATTTTTATAATAAATATTTTAAAAGTCATATTAATAGTGATTTTTGATTAGATGACAGTGTAAAACTTTTTACACTGACAGTGCATGACCATTAAACTCATAGAATAAATAATAGAATAAAAATGTAAAGCTCTTTTTTACTATTATCTAAGTGCAAATTATGATATATAGTAATTTTGTTAACTTTTTTAATAATTATCTTAAAAATCATATTAAATAGAGTTGTGTTATTCATACAATGACTTATACACCATTATTTTTTCTTTTCTCTATTTCTTTCTATCACATCATTAATTATATATCATATTTCTCTCTCTTCTTTTTCTTTCTTTGTTATAAAATGTATTGTATCATCTGTAACATCTTTACTTTTGTCTATTAAATTGTTTTTTTAATTATTCTGTATGTTACGGTAAAATTTCTACCATATATATGAAAGTGATTTTAGAACAAATTACCTCACTCTATTATTTTTCTTCCATATATGTTTGATCACGATTATTAAAGAAGATGGAAACGTCCAGTGATGTTGAGGATGAGTTAGAGGACACCTTACGGACGAGGATCTTTGGACTTAGTTTATAGTTTTTTTTTTTTGTAGAAGGGATAGGGTAGATAAACACTATTTTGTATAGGATCTTTTTGATGTATATATTGGGTTAGGTAGTGTTTATCTTTTAATACATTTTTAGTCTTTCTATATTTTATATCTGTCGTTAGGGGTGGAAATAGACTAGGCCAGGCCAGGCTTTGGTATGCCTGAGCCTGGCCTTCATTAAAAATATAAAGCCTGAGCTTGGCCTATTTATCTATTATAGGCCTTTTTTGAAGGCTTAGGTTTGGCCTACAGAAAAGCCTGACCTAGCTTATAAGTCTGCTTAAAAGCCTATTTTCTTATAAGGCTTATAAAAAGGTTGATAAGCCTATTGTCCTAAGTAGGTCTATTGGTCTAAAAAGGCCTATTGAACTAAAAAAGTCAATTAGAAATTGCGTATTTTTTTATATTATTATATGCAATATATGTATTATATATAATTATGTATACCCAATATAATATAATATAATAATATTTTATTATATATAAATAGCCGGCTTGTTAGGCTTAATAGGTTTTTTTTAAGGCCTAAGGCCTGACCTTTTTATCTAAATAGGCTTTTTACAAAGCCTAAGCCTGACCTTTTTAATAAACAAGTCTGGTTAGGCCAGGTCTTATGTAGGCTAAGCCATAGGCCCCTGACAGGCGGCCTGGCCTATTTCCACCCTTGTTTGTCATGTATTATCAAATCATGATGTACAATTTTACAACATATATGTATATATAGCATTTCTCTTTCATCTTTTATTACTATTTTCAAATTCTGTTTAATTTTAGAACTTTTCTATTGTAAGAATTGGAAAAATTTTACTCATAATAATTAAATAACTAAATTAATACGGACTATGATTAATAAGAATGAGTGTTACATCCTCGCTGAAAGAGGTGCCTACATATTTAGTGTCTGACATTGCCTCGAACAGGATTGCCTCTGAAAGAAGACACTTGTGGGAAACCAAATAAACAAATAAATGTGTTGTACAAATAACATTTCTCTATTAAATATGATTTCTGTTTTATTGAAAGTGTAAAATATTTTAAATTGAAAGTGTATGTCTATTAAATTCTTATCAATAAAATGGTGCACACAATCTAGAGGGTGGGGCAAAGAATGCATAGGCGCACATGGTTTATATGGTCATACTATAAAAATGATCAGTGAAGAAACAAGATCAGACTAGCGAATGATTAAGTTTTTAGTCGTTTCAGTACATAAAATTATACCGGCAAACAATGGGTGGTGGACAAATTAATTTGGAGCATATACAATTGCTAGTGGAAAGAGGAGTTAATATTATTTATATTAGATTTTTTTGGGTTATCATGTTATTGATGCAAAGTATCTATTAGCTTTGTTGATGACTAATCTCTGCAGGAGAACTTGGCTAACCACATTTAGTGATATTATTTTATTTACTTTTTATCTTGATCATTCATTAGTTCTACTACTAAATTTTGTAAATTTTTTTGCAGTTTTTCTTGCGATTTTTTTTGTAAGAATTTCTTGCGACTTTTACTATAACTTTGTAAAGTTTTGATTATTTTCCACAGATATAAATGTGTTGGAAAATTCAAAGTTTTCTGCTAATTTGTTAAGGGTTTATATATATCTGCAACAGGAAAATTCACATAAAAATCAATTAACTTAGAAAATTATAGGAATTTCTGCGGGTATTTCTTGTAGACTTTTTTTTTTTGCAATTTTATTTACTTGGTATTTATCTTGGATTTTTTTTTTTGCAGATTCTTTAACAAAATATTGCATGGAAATTCGCATGAAATATTTATTTATATTAATTTATTTAATTATATTTTATTACAATTCAATTTATTTTTAAGTATTTTAATCAAAACCAAATTAAATTTTTGTTGAAACAAATAATAAATTTTAATTAAATTTAAATATATTTCTTAATTTACGTATTCCTAATTTTACTTGAAAATATTTAATAATGAATTGAAAAAGAAAAAATTAAATACAATAAAAATTAAAAATTATTTTGTTAAATTAAAAATAGTATAACATGTGACTTTATTTAAAAATTAAAACAATTACAATTAAATTCAAAAATAAGAATATAATTAAAATCAAATTAAAAGGTTAAAAATAAATTATATTTCAATTAATTTTTTTTTACGCGCTCCTATTTGTTCAAGCATTCGTCTAAATTAAAGATAAATTCTAGCTTTGAACTCGTCTATATATCTTCTCCATTCCTTAAACATACAACCAGTCAAGTGCATTTGTCTTTGTTTTATAATATAAACCCTAGGCTACCTTATTATGAATAAGAAAGGAAAAGAAAAAAAAGGACTCAAACTAACCACCACATTCATATACATTTGATTAGTCACTATTTTTTCACAAATAATTGAGATGTCTGCCACTTCTGTTGGTTTTGCATCTTGGACTGACTGTTACTGTTACAATTGCCATTGTTGGTTTATATATATGTAGTTGTAGCTATGTTTGCAGATGAAATATTGCAAAGCTAGGTAAGCTGCAAGATCAACCTGCCATTATAGATAGCATTTTGAGAGTGATTTGTTGTTAAAAGAAACTATATGTGTGTGTGATTCTAAATGCTTCCAGAAATATATTTTATGATTAACCTAATATTTCTTTCTTTTGCTTTTCTCACAGGGATATATATCCAGAGGTTACTTGATGCGTGTGTGTAATTCGGAAGACCGAAAGATTAATTGTACCTAGGAGCAAAAACTGGGTGGTGTTTTTGCACAAGGAGTCAAAACTAATGATAAGCAATAAATGTAATTATTTAATGGTTGTTTAATGGAGAAAATTATACATTGCTAGCCCAAAGGAAAACGAGTTTTAAGTGATCCGAAATGGTGATTTTATTTTTTGGGAAAATTCTCTTGTTCTAACGTGTTGTTGAAGTTTTTAAAGTATATTTGAATGTTTTCGCTTTAATGTATGTCTATACTTTCCTTTGGCCATGTTAAAGAAATGAAACAAGCGGAGGGCATTGGCAGAAAAACAAAACCATGGGTTTTTATTTTTATTTTTAAAAACATGTTTTCAAAATCATTTTTATAAAAAAATTTTAAAAACAAAAATTTAAATTGTTTCAAAAAAATCCTCTGTTTAGTACATATTAAAACAATGAATGACTATGATTACACACACATATTAAAACTTTAATGTTTTTCACTTCTTTTTTTTTTTGGGTTCATGGATAAGTTCAATTTTGCGTTGAGTTTCACTTTTTTATTTCTACTTTGCAGTATCTCAGTTGTATTATCTATTACTTCTCCTGCAAGAAAGTACCCATTGCTGTGCTTTCACTCTAGCTTCATCCAAGTTCTGCTTTTTTATTTCAAAGTTTTGATTTCTTTCTTTAGAGATTGTTAATATATATATATATATAGGGCTAGGATTAGTTGACACCAAGTGTCAAAATTTGTCAAATTATACCTTCAATAACTTTTTATAAAATACAAATTTAATTGATCCAACTGTTAAATTTGATGTTCTTATTAATTAGATTAAATATACAAAATTTCATATAATTCCAAAATCATTTAGTAATTCATTGCATCACTTTATTTTAATGTATAATAAAAATTAAAATATATGTAAATATTTAATGGTAGATGACATATCTATAAAAGTCCAAATTATGTAAAATTTCATGTACATGATCATGAAGATAATATTACATAATTTCACGGTTGGATTGGTTAAATTTACATTTTACAAAAAATTATTAAAAGTGTAATTTGTTTAACTTTAACATCTGATGTCAACAAATCCTGACCCATATATATATATATACATATATATATATATACACACACACACACACATATATATATTTTAGATGTCTTGTTGCTTTCAAGTTTCACTAAATAAGTATGGTCGCTCAAAACACTAATTGCATTTTTTTTTAATTTGAAAAGTTTGGTTACGTGCAATTGGAATGTTGTAGCGATTGGTGGGGAGGTGGGAAGTCAATACTTATTCTTCATATACTCATTTGTTTATATCAATTTTTTAATATATAATATCCATAAATTATTTGAATGAATTTAATATATGCTAATTTTTTTGAGGAATAATATATACTAAATTATTATTATATTTATAAGTTATTTTGATACATACGAGAATGCGAGCCATGCAAGTTATATGTACTAGTTCTCCACTAATTTAGAGGGGGGAAAAATGAGGATAAGTTGGCATAAATTTCTCTGGTTTCATTCCTTTTTAACTCTTTTTCATGACATCTTTTATCATTCCATTTCATTTTCCTTGTGCTTTCCTTCCCCAAATTTCATTGTGCCTACATATTTCAAAAGGTATCAGTGTCTTTTTGAGTAAACCAAAACATTATAAATATATATACTTGTATCATTCATCTTATGGGTATATATGGAATTGATAATATGACTTATTATTTAAGATTTTGTTATTTTTTTAATTATTAAATGACTCCTAACTAAGATTACTTTTGTTGTCCATTTCATTTAGAGGACATTTAGTATACAAAATCTTTTTTTAAACCTATAAATTATGTCTCTTATGAATTATATTTTTTGAGAATCACTGTTTTTTAGGAATGTCAAAAATATATTTGGTATGACTAAAATATTTTTGAGAATGAGAATCATAATTATTAAAAAAAATTTCTCCCTTCTTGAAAATTTTGGATTCGCACCCCCACCCGTGTGAAAATTTAGTAGGAAACTTAATTAAAAAATGATCCTTGTTAATGTTAGGTCCTGTTTATTTTGTTTTTATTTCCTCTTTTCATTTTCTGTTTTCACTTTTTAATTACAAAACTATCATATTGTTTTCAACTTGTTTTCTATTTTCAAATATTTGTACAAGAAATAGTGAAAACAATTTTTTTTTTGTTTTCTTCCAAATCTTTGAAAATAAAAAATAAATTGAAAAGAAGGTGACAATTTTGTAATCAAAAAGTTAAAATAGAAAATAAAAACAGAAGTAAACGGACCCGCAAAATCCTAAAAATGATTTTTAAAATTTTCATACTAAACATAGAAATTTAACATTTTTAACTTAAGATTTCTGAAAAACTTAAAAAATTTCACTATCAAACACTCCCTTACACTTAGCTGTTTTTCATGTTTAATATTGAATTTTCAAAAAATTAAAATAAATCTCAATGAAATTTTTTACAATTATAAAATTTAAAATAATATTAAATTAAATTCTAATTCATTTATAATGTAATTTTAATATAGATATAATTGTTTTTTTTTTTTATCAATACAATGAAAAAGTATCACTACCCTCTTAAATTTTAAGGCAGTGAAGTAATAACCTTTTTTTTTTTTTTTCCAATTAGCACCAATGGACAATCTCCTCGAGGACAGCCAACTGAAACTGAAAACGCTTGCGCACACTGAAAATTTGTTCCCGTGGTTTCCCTAGTGGAGCATAAAACTGTAAATTCAAGCCCAAGAATGTTGTCCAATATGAGATGCAGCCTCTACTAAACCGCACAGAATCTGGAGGGTGGGTGGGGCAAAGTGTGCATTGGGGCGCATGATTGTATGGTTTAGATGGCTACGTGAGTGAGACACTTATACAATATGGTCCTACTATAAAAACGATTAATGAAGAAACTATAATAAATTAGTTGACTTCAGTACATAAAATTATACCAGCAAACAATTGGTAAGGAGCCACAAAATTAGCGGGGTACAAATTAATTTGGAGCATATATTACAGGAGACACGCTCAAAAAAGTTTGCTATAAAAGAATTTAATGGTTAATATTTATTTTTTTCATTCTTATCTAAATAACTCTCTCTCTTATACCAAAAAAAAAAAACTCTCTCTCTCTCTCTCTCTCACACACACACATATTAAATTTAATTAAAATGTATTGATAGTAAAAAAGTTTTTTATACTATTAAACAATAACAAATTTACCCTATATATTAAATTACACTTTATATAAGAATTGATCAACAAAATTTAAAACTAAAATATTAGGATTAACTTTTAAAAACTAAAATGATAGAAAAATTAAAGTTTATTGAGAACTTTATTAAATTATAAATTTTTATTGTTTTTAAAAATTATTGTAATGAACTAATTTTTATTAATCTTATGTGACAAAGAAAGAACGGCTAAAATATAATTAGCGTAAAAGTATCATAGAAAGAGAGAAGAGGTACAAGTTAATTTGTTGAGTGATGTATCTTGAGGCATGAAGCAAAATTGGTGAAGGGAGTGTGTGTCTAATTCGATTCAGAAAGTTCAGGCAATTAGGGAAAATCATTGATGGAAAAAAAACTCCTTCAGAATTTGTTACCCTCCAAATATGACTTCTCTCAAAATTTGCTTCATGTACATGATTTATATAAGCTGTTGTAATCAATGTTTTAAAACCGACCGTCTGACCGGTCAAGGTATTGGTTCAAGATTCAATGGTTTAACCGAGGTTGAATCGTGGTCGAATTGGTATTAATAAAATAATAATAATAATAATAATAATTAAATAATACATAAAATAATATTAAAAAAGCATAATATCATAATTTTGTAATACTAAAAATTAAAAATAAAACATAATTTTATAGGTTCTTTACATTTACAATACCTATAAGTGCAAATCAAATATGTTATGATACTTAAGTATAAGTTTTAATTATACACATCAACATTTATTAATAAAAACAAGTTTATATTTAAAATTACAAAGAAAATGATAAATACTTTAGGTTGGTTTTTATTTTTTTAAGAAAAAAAATCAAAATAATGTTGTATTAAACATTTTTCTTTGACCTGCTGTGAATCGGTTTTTGACCGGTTTTACTGGTTTTTGACCAGTTTTTCGATTCTTTGACTGTTTTTCTTTAGGCCGGTTCTGTGGTTTATTTGAACTAGGTCAGGTGACCAGTTCACCAGTTTTTCGGTCCAACTGGCCAGTTTGGTTCGGTTTTCAAAACAGTGGTTGTAATTTTTATTTTGGCTTATTTTTTTTTTCTAGTTTGCAATATTAGATATGGGATTGAGATCAGATTATTAAATGGTTTCTTTCCATAAATCCTAACAATATTTTTTTTGTTTGCAATCTCTTCATTTGAGAATCAAGTGATTTTTCTTTATTTATTACTCCTTATATTCCTCCAAATCAAATCTATATTTTTTTGTTTATCCCTAATTTTTTTTAAAGATTTCATTATAAATACAAATTCTAAATGGATCATATACTAGCATATGAACTTGAATAAAAGAATTTATGCTTGTTTTTTTTCATTGTTTTTTTCTTTGATTTTGTGTTCTTTATAATTGTTTTAGTATGAGTGTGCTTTGTATTTCTAATATTTTTACAAATGCTACAATGTAGTATATGTTGAGAGCTTAAAAGCTGCTATTGAAGCTAAGGGTAAGCCAAAATGAGGAAGCATAGGCCTTATTGGTGTTAGTCACTATAAAAATTGACTAAAAGACACTCAATGTTTTGGTAAAAAAGTGGAAGCTCAAATGGTTCCATGATCACCAAAAACAACCCTTCACTGTCTTAAAATGTAACTTGTGGATGACGTGCAAACATGTAAGATGGATATTATTAGTAGTATGAAGTTTAATGTTTTTAATTGTCAAGCCTCCGCAAAAAATATAGTATAATTATGATCATTATTTGATCCTTAGAATTACTATGCATATTGTACTCAGTAAAAGATCAATTACAAAAATGTGTGTGAAAATCAATGCTAGCTATGCAATCGCACATGTATTATGCTATTAGTTGTTGAAATACGACACATTGGTTATGTAGCAAAGAGTTGTGTGTTTTCTTTCAATTTTTCCTTATTTTATTTATGGATCAGGTTTTATGTTGTTACTTAATATTTTAATTTTAAATTTTTAGTTGCACCTATGTGAAAGGGTTAGATTTTCTACCCATGGTGTTTTTTTTTCCACAAAAATAAAAACAAAATTGAGTGTGTTAGGATAGATTTTGTTATTTTTTTATTTGAAAATGTATGTCGATTTTAAAATATGTATATATGATTTCTCTCTCTTAAAATTAGCTAACAAACAATAAAAAAAAAGATTAAAAAGATAAAATAAAACGAGTAAAGATAAAAAAAGTTAAATAGAAAACATTTTCTTGCTTTTTTTTGTTTTCAATTTTTAAATTATATTTTTTACTAACAATTATTTTATTTTAGATGCTTCATTTGTTCAATAAGATTGTTAAGTAAAATTATTTTTTACAATAAAAGGATTGAGTGTGATTGTTATATTATAAATTTTTTTACCATACATGATTTTTAATATAACCTATTTTATTTATATTTTTAGCTTATTTTAATTTTTTATAATTTATTTTAATTTCTTGTTTAATATATTATATAATATTAACATATATCTAATTTAATTAATTCAATCCTTTACATACATAAATTAGAATAGTTATCTTGTATGAGAGCGTTTTTAGCTGTCATTCTTCGACGAGAGTGTTTTTAGCCGACATTCTTCAACGAAAACATTTTTAAGGATTTTTTTAACCTCTCGTGTCTTTTAATCTATCATTTTCAATATCTTTAATTCTAAATTATAAATTTCAATATTTTTTAAAATAAATTATTAATAATTAAAATGACATTGTATCACAATATAATTATATATTATAAATTTAAAATATAATCTATATGGTTAAAATGTTTATTTATTATGAATTTTAATTATAATATAATTTATATTATATATTCAGAAGTATTTATTTATTATAAATTTATGTTATATAAAATAATATTTATTCTATACAATGCACTAGGTTAAAATACTAGTTACTATTAAATCTTTTATAACAATAATTATGATCATAAAATTTACATAATACACCAGCTATTATGCACGATAAATTTATTTATTTTACAACAACTACTTTAAAACTTATATTTAAAATAATTTCTAATTATTTGTTATTATAAATATTTTTATATTGACAGTATACAAAAGTTAAACCCAAATTTTTTAATCGTTATCTCAATCCAATCTTTATCATTCACTATAAAAAAAGTAGACATATAAAGAGGTACACGTCAAATGAACTAGTACCGTATCCCCGGCCAGATTCATGGATAGCCCCAAACGTCATTACAGCCACTGGTCGAGAAAAGTCAGTGAAACACATCACTTTGCTACGAGAAAAGACAATTGCCAATAAAACTGAGAAAGAATATGAATAAATTAAAAAAAGAGAATAATTTTTTGCTTTAATATTTACTATGAGAAAAAAATAAAAAAATAAAAAATGCATGTCTTTCTTTTTTATGTAAGTGGATAGTAAATTAAAAAAAAATACAATCTAATCAGTAATATTTATTTTTAATTTTCATGTCAAAAATTCTCTCATTTAATACGTTATATATACAGTATAATTTTTTTGGGGTATAATATGTTATACTCCTTTAGAACTTAAATATAAGCAAAATTAACTAACTTTTGTGCTAATTAAGAATTTTAGTTAATATCATTAATGCTACTAATTACGTTTAAAAAATATTTTTTTCTTAAAGTGTCCTTCATTTGAACTTGATATTAAAAATAAAAAAGAATTATTAAAAATAAAATCTCAATTAATTAAAATGTATTTTTGGAATGATATCATTAATTAAGGTAAAAGTAGTTAAAATTTGTTTATATTTGAGTTTATTAAACTTTTTTTGTTGTTGTTTATAATTGAGTCCAGATGAAGTATCTATAATCTATAATTATAATAAAGAGATACTATTTTTTGGTTTTTATTTTTTATTAGACTATTACACCCTTTAATTATTTTTTAAATTATCTATTATTTTATCCTTTAACTACTTTTTAAATTACTCGCTGCACTCTCTTTTTTTTTATTTCTTTATTTTAAAAAAAATGAAGAGAGGCATAGAATGTCTCTTTTATCCCTAGTATATTATAAGAGAAATGCTAATAACACTTTTTCAAATGTTCTCTTTTTAACACTTTTTCTATTATTGTCTAAAATTTATTAAAAATCACTAATTTTAGTAGGTTTTACTTTTAAATTAAGAAAGAGACTCATTAAATAAAAAAGTAAAACTTCTAAAATTTGTAAGTTTTAATAAATTATAGCTAATAATAATAAAAATATTAAAAAAAAATATTTGAGAGCATTTCTCATATTATAATTATAATTAACTTACGAATGAGACATTGCATTATATTGTGCACGCGTAAGATATATAAATGACAGCGGAGAGACTGCATTGCATATCAGAGCGAAAGAACAAGTAGTGAATTGTGTTTGCTTTGGAAATGTCGTAAAGGCAACTAGTTTTTCTTCTAAGATCACACTGTCCCTGTGACACACTTATTTCTCATGAGTCTAATACACCAAAGCCTCATGAGTCCCTGTGAGACACACAAAAACACAAACTCAGTGTCCAACACCAAAGCCATCACCTGCCACCACCGCAAATCACCGAGCCATGCCGACCGGGTACGTATCGGCGAACTCCTCCGGCGAAGAGGAGGCGTGGCTGTGGGCGCAGATCAAGGCGGAGGCGCGCCGCGACGCCGAGTCGGAGCCGGCGCTGGCGAGCTACCTCTACTCCACGATCCTCTCACACTCCTCTCTGGAACGATCCTTGTCTTTCCACCTCGGGAACAAGCTCTGTTCCTCGACGCTCCTCTCGACGCTCCTCTACGACCTCTTCCTCAACGCGTTCTCCTCCGACCCCTCCCTCCGCTCCGCCGCCGTCGCCGACCTCCGCGCCGCCCGCGAACGCGACCCCGCCTGCGTCTCCTACTCCCACTGCCTCCTCAATTACAAAGGCTTCCTTGCTTGCCAGGTCCAATTCCTCAATCCTAGGATTTTTGTTTAATTAATTCAGTTTATTTTCTATATAGCGTGAATTAATAATTAAAAATCGCCGTCAGTATAATTTTTAAGATTTTTATTATGAAAATTAACAGATCATACATGATAAATAATTTAATACATGACAATTTCTGATTAAATGACCGTGTATTTAAGTTAACAGAGTTATCGTGTATGACAATTGTTGATTGAATAACGGTGAAAAGATTAGTGTATCGACTATTTATTCTAATTAATTAATGAATCTTAGGGTTAGTTGCGTGTGATTGTGATTTGCAGGCGCACCGTGTGGCGCACCTGTTGTGGGGGCAATCACGGCGGCCGTTGGCTTTGGCGCTGCATTCTCGGATCGCAGATGTGTTCGCGGTGGACATTCACCCGGCGGCGAGGATTGGGAAGGGGATTCTGTTTGACCACGCCACCGGGGTGGTGGTGGGGGAGACGGCGGTAATTGGGAACAACGTGTCGATTCTGCACCATGTTACGCTGGGTGGGACGGGTAAGGTTGGTGGGGACCGGCATCCCAAGATTGGGGATGGGGTGCTTATTGGTGCTGGGGCCACCATTCTGGGGAATATTAAGATTGGGGATGGTGCCAAGGTTGGTGCTGGCTCGGTGGTTTTGATTGATGTGCCGCCACAGACGACGGCGGTTGGGAACCCGGCGAGGTTGGTTGGTGGGAAGGAGAGGCCCTCCAAGCATGAGGATGTGCCTGGGGAGTCCATGGACCATACTTCCTTTATTGCTGAGTGGTCAGACTATATCATCTGAGTTTCCAAGGTGAATCAATGGATGTTTCAAAACAAATGCTAGTTGATGGAAGGACAGAACTTAAATACAGTTTTATCGGTGTTTTGGGTTCTTTTTTTCTGATCAGAATTAAATTTTATCTTGGTAATCTATATTGACCTTTAATGAAAACTTTTCTTATGTGGATTATCAAAGTAAAATTTTAATTCTGATTGGAGAATAACATTGAAAGTACTTATGGAATTGCATGGATCTCCTATGTGTTCTGCTGTTCTAAAATTTTGTAAGTTTATGTTTGAATTGAGATTTTGTAGAGACTAGACTCTGTGAAAAGTGAACGTGTAATTGAGTTAAATAAGGGTATGATAAGACGTGGTGCAGATTATATAAGCTGGTTGTTACCAGGATTTGGTTTTAAGCTCTCTAAGTTTTTAACATTGCGTTGCATGTCATTGGATTATAATCTAGGTGTCGTCTTTATAGAATATGGCATTTTACTATCAGAAGTAAAAATAGGAAAAGACAGAGAAGGTGAAAGTAATGAAAAGGATGATTCGAAAATGAAAAGTAGACTATCTTGACCTGGGTCTGCAGAACTGCTTGCTTCTGATGTTCCAGGATTAGGAAAATTGAACGGAATCTAAAGGGAAGTTGGTCAAGTGATTCGATTTTGAAAATTTTATGGTGGTATTTGTGCAATATACTAAAAGTTATTAATACTTACTATTACTGTAGTTTCACCACAGAGGATACTGGTATGAATATCTCTTCTGAGTAGTGTCTTCACGCTCAACTTGCATATGTGCTCTCTATTGTCTCTCTGTCTCTCTCATTCACTCACTTTGGCTTTCTCTTTTTCGTAAGGCAGTCTCGATTTGGTGATCAATCGAACGAGGTTGGTCATCTCAATTTTATATCACATGATGCAGTCCGACTACGACACAAAATTCTCTGTTTGGAGGGTTAGATTTTAGTGAAGTCGATTGTACAAGAATTTGAAAGAGTTGATTTTTAAGAAAACCATAAAATCTTACGTTTCTCGCATCAATTTTTGGATGAGAGAGAAAGAGGAGAAAGTGAGTTTGGTTTGATTTTTCTTTCCCACTCAAAATTATAGGTGCAAGGGAGCGGGTGGATGAATTTCAGAAATGTTATTATTGTTGACTTTAAATAAATTGATGTTAAACAAATTATTTGTATTTGGAAATGATATTGTATAATTTAGTTAAAAAAACTTGATTTTGACTAGTAAGGTATAATCACTTGGAATCTGCTTATGTGTTCGAAAATCTTATGGGTGTATTGCTTAGAAACAATTTCATTCACTAAGTAAGTAAGCTCATAAAATTAGTATTACCACATACAATCAATTTTATTTGGAAGCTAACATATTTTAAAAAATTTGCTAAAACACAGTTTAGAATCCATTATTTTGAAAGCAAACGTGATTTTTGTAGACAAACCAAACAAGCACGTTGTTTCGTGTAAGTAGCCATAGTTTCTGTCTAGGTTAGTCTGTCTCTAGCGAGCTATATTGGTTAATTTGAAAGCAAGCGTGATTTTTGTTGACAAACCAAACAAGTAAAGTACAGATGACGCTAATCAACCAAGAAAAAAATAAGATGAAGTTCAGTCTTGCCATGAACAACATCTTATTTATTTATTACAGGCCAAACACCCAGTTTTAATTTGTGTATTCGAAGTTACAAACCAGGCTATCCAACATGGCAACTTTCCTAATAGCAATTAGACTACATTTCCAACATTTCCTACATTTGGAACGGGGTCAGATCTCAGATTACTTTAAACCTCAACGCTATTATTATTTTTATCATGTAGCAGAACATATTCAGTCACATGCCACTGAATACAAAGACGAAAGAGTAGTTTTGGATTTTATTCTTTTCAGGAGTTGGAATGGAAGGTGGCAAGCATGATATACTCATTATCGATAAAACATGGTGCACAGCAGGCTATACTGGCCAGAGTAGAGTAGCCATGGTTGAAAGGCAATCTTCTTACCATATAAAGAGCCAGAAAGTTATACTCACAATGGGTTGTGTTAATTCAACTTGTAACAATTTCTCAGCAATCAGCATTCTATTTACTTACATTCTCCAACTTTTGCTACACGTGCGGTGACGCCCTCAAAATAGCGAATCAAATTGGCTATCTCCAGAATATAGCATTTTCGGCATAAGTAATAGCACAGCATCCCGAATAAAACACTGCAAAAATAGCATGCGGTCTGCATGCACGCACGCACGCACACCCCCCCTCAATTCTTGATATCATTCAATCCCTTGCGCAGCCATAGATATAATTGCACTAAATTCTCTCCATATTCTTCTCCCATCCCACGTAACCCGAACAAGATAAAATAGAAAAATATATCAACCCCAACAACCATGACCAAGGATATTGTTATCCCATAACTGCATGAAACATGAGCACTCAGTCACAACAACAAGGCCAGCGCAACAAACGAGAATTCAAGGGAGAAGAAGAGGAAGGAGAAGAAAACCGTTTGCTACAATCAGAATGCGAGACAATACCATTGTCCTCACCTCGCTCATCACCCTCAAAGTGGGAACATGGAAACAAAGAAGAAGAAGAAGAAGAAGAGAAAGACACGGTGTATGCAGCCAAGGACAAGGTGCAGATATTCGATCGACTTGGAGTCCGCCGGCAGCGGCGTGGGGTCCACGGCGGTGCCGCCGTTTTCGTGGAGGAAGCTGTGGCTGTTCACGGGGCCAGGGTTGTTGATGAGCGTGGCGTTTTTGGACCCGGGGAACCTTGAAGGGGACCTTCAAGCTGGAGCCATTGCAGGGTACTCTTTGCTTTGGTTGTTGATGTGGTCCACCATCATGGGGTTGGTCATACAGCTTCTGTCGGCGAGGCTCGGAGTGGCCACCGGGCGCCACCTGGCGGAGCTGTGCAGGGAGGAGTACTCCAATTGGGCCAGGCTGGTGCTGTGGATCTTGGCTGAGCTGGCTCTCATTGCTGCTGATATTCAAGAGGTTATTGGCAGTGCTATTGCTTTGAAGATTCTTAGCCATGGGGTTCTCCCCATTTGGGCTGGTGTGGTTATCACAGCCATGGATTGGTAAGCTTAACAAATTTTATTAATGTCATGTCCTCAGTACAAATCCTCCACCAAATCTCTCTACTACTAAGTAGTAAATGAAGAAGTAAATGCATTTAAGGCATGTTTGGATAACCGTTCTAAATGTACTTTTTTGGGTGCTGAATGTACTTTTGGAGAATGATACTATGTGTATTTTTTATTTTGAAAGTACTTTTGAAAGGGGGTGTAAGGTTATCCAAACATACACTTAATGCTTTGGAAATATAAAACTCATTCAATACCTACTGTGCAAAGAAAACAAAAGGATTAGTAAGAAGATGTATGAGGATTTAGAATTACTCAAACAAATTTTATTTAAGATTTGTATCAAGTTTTTTGTATTATTATCCTGGCTGTTAAATTCTCAAATCATACAATAACATAGGAATTCTTTTCTAAAATTCCAAAACATATTCTTAATGGAGGTTATTTAAAAGGTTGCCAAGTACACACAAGGCTCCCATCTAGTAGGATACGGAGAGGGTAGTTGCATGTAGTCTTACCTTCACAAGCAGAGAAACATTTTTTAGGATTTGAACCTATAACCTGCATGTCACAAGAGCAACCTTATATTGTGCTGAGGCTCATCCTCCACAACGAAGGTCATTTAATGTTTGACAAGAAAATCCACGTGTCACTATTTAATTTAAGAATTTGATAGCAAAAGTATAAGGAACTTGATCCAAGTTTTGTCCTTATGTGTCATTCAATTCGAGTTATGGATAGAAAAGAAATGTAGTTTACCATGTTTATATGATGAAAAGTATGGTAAAATAAATGAATAAATGTTGTGGTTCACCATTTTTAATCCTGCTTTTCTGTCTCTGGTTGAACAGTTTCTTCTTTCTATTTCTCGAGAACTATGGAGTGAGGAAGTTGGAAGGTGTTTTCGCAGTTTTCATTGGAACTATGGGCTTTTCTTTTGCATGGATGTTCTTTGATACAAATCCCAGTGAAGAAGAACTAATGATGGGTAGAAATTTATCTAATGACTTAGTTTGACCACATTCGTTTGATTGTATGATGTAAAAATATACTAGTGATTTTTTTAATTATTATTATTCATTCCCATTTCCAATGTCGAAAAAGATGTTACTAATTATCATATTTCTTTTCATATTGGTGCTTCTTGCAGGTCTTTTGATCCCAAAAGTTAGTTCAAAAACACTTCGTCAGGCTGTGGAAATTGTGGGGTGTGTCATAACCCCACATAATGTATTCCTCCATTCTGCATTAGTACAATCAAGGGACATTGATATCCGTAACAAAGGCCAGGTTCAAGAGGCTCTCAACTACTACTCAATTGAGTCCTCAGTTGCACTTTTAATCACATTGGTGATCAATCTATTTGTGATAACTGTTTTCGCTAGGGTGTTCTACGGTACAGAACAGGCCAATGGCATAGGATTGGTCAATGCAGGGCAATACCTTCAGGAGAGGTACGGAGGAGGGTTCTTTCCAATTCTCTATATATGGGGTATTGGTCTATTAGCAGCTGGCCAAAGTAGTACCATCACTGGCACATATGCGGGGCAGTTTATAACAGAGGGTTTTCTTAAGCTCAATATAAAGAAGTGGTTGAGGGCATTGATCACTCGAAGTTGTGCAATTGTTCCAACTATGATTTGTGCCATTGTTTTTAATACATCAGAAGGTTCATTGGATACCTTGAATGAATGGCTTAATGTGGTCCAAGCAATACAGATTCCTTTTGCACTTATCCCCCTTCTGACTTTGGTGTCCAAAGAGGAAGTGATGGGTACCTTCAGAATAGGGACTATAGTGGAGGTAAGCTATCCATCTAACCTTTCAGTTATTTTTTATCCAAAATTATTAATACTTTTATCAACTAAGTGATCCATGATTAACTTAAATGCTCATAAAGAATTTGTTTATTGGGTAATTTTGATTATGATGCTATATGTTCCAAATACCAAGAGTTTGATAACCAAGCGAGGCAAAGTGTAAGACTCTCCACATTTAGCTGTGACATTATTAGTTCAAATTTTATTCTTCTAAAGCAAATTATATAAGTTCTCTATTGATTAGACTTGGTATAAAGGATTTTAGGCCAACTTTTGCCAAACAATTTTGTGCATGTAATTATTTTCCACTGCCAAGGAGTGAAATGGTAGATAAATGATGCCCCTATTGGCTATTTCCCAAAATTTTAAGATACTTTTTTTTTCCTGCTTCATTCTCCCTCATTATCTTAATCCAAAGTTGGTGTTGAACTCTGATTTTACTTATTTAATAAAGGACTCTTACATTTCACTTATATTAAGGATTTTCTGAGGTGGTGGCACCAGGTCATGTATGCAAAATCTGAATTGGACATTTCTCCGGACATGACTGGATGATAATGTGTTCTTGTGTGTAACTGGAATATAAACAATACAACGTAAGATGAATATAAACCTCTAAGATGATTTGTATGTTTAATTTCATATGTATCACTAGTAACAAACTTGCTAAGATGAATTTTTTTATTTAGTACATCCTACTGTTTTAGTCATGAAGTTTTTGAAATGTATAGGTAAAATTAGATGGAAAAGTTATTATTATAAAGTATTTTAAGCAGACTAACATATAAATAATTTCTAATGATTTTGTATTGGTTTATCAGTTTCAATGACAAAAAAACTATGTGATACTCATCTATAACTTTGTCCATTTTATGATGTAGAGAGTGGCTTGGATTGTGGCTATGCTGGTAATAATGGTTTATGGATATATGCTATTAGATTTCTTCCTCGTTGAAGTGGATGGACTGTTGTTTGGTTTTCTAGTCTTCCTTGGCGCTGCAGCATGGATTTCATTTATTATATATCTGGTTCAACATAGTGGTGCCATTCCTTCAATCCTAGTGAGGTCCCCTAATTCCAAAGGCTTTTTCTCTCTTGCTGAGAACTAAGCTTGCAAATCCATATCATTTTTGGGGGCTAAAATGAAATGAATGAATTATGTTGCCAATTTTGCAAGAGGGTTGTTGATACCGTTTTCCAAAGGGAAGCATTGGTTCAACAGAATCGTCTCTAAACTTGGAAAAGGAATGCAAGTCCATGTAGTTGAAAGAAATTATACGTTGGCATTGTCTTCTTTGGCAACCGAGTTACTCTTCATGCACAAGATGAAGGTATCATTATGGTGATAGAAGAAACTTCTACTAATTAAGCTCTGCAGATTCTTTTGTATAAAAATTAGAATAAACTACTTGATTATAAGTTAAAACACCATAGGATGTATTGTATAGTCAATTATATTTATTTTTTCGGTATCATTGGATGATCACCTTCCAGTTGCACTAGTGATAACCTAAGAAATACATTTGTGCCATACACCGAAACTTTAATTTAGCCAATAAACTGTTATCCTCTCATTTCACCTTTGTTGTTAGTTATTATTTATTGATTTTATCTCAACGATCTATACCATATTTTTTTAATGTATTTTCAGATCTACTTTTGCGTTAATTGGGAATGAAGTCATTTTTGGATTATTTAAGGGCATAGGTGTTTAGTAGCATTAATTCTTGGGGGGCAAAATGCATAAACACTCCCTAAACTTCATTTTGAAATAGCTAGCTACCTTTAACTTACAAATTATAGTAAAGGTCCACAACTTTCAAAGACTTGCAAATAGGTCCACAACTTATAGATTCCACGTCAAACAATCCATGCCTAATAACAGAATAGCTAATTTGTCGCCTAATATTGTGGCCCTCATCTCTCAAATTATAAGCTGAATCACCTGAAGATAATTCGGGTAACACTAACCGCAAAAATTACTATAATGTTATTATAATATAAATATAAAAATTAATAAATTAAAATAGACCCATCTTTATTGTGTTCCCGTCAACTCCCTCCCTCCTATACAATTAATTAATTATATTGTTATAATAATAAAAAAATTAAAAATATAGTATTGTTACACAATTTAAAAGCAATATTTTTATATTATAATACAATTTATTATAATAAAAATTATTATAATAAACTATTATTTGTATAAAATATTTTTATTGATTTATTATCTCAACTACAACTAACGTGTTATTATTATTTTTATTATACGTTAACATTAATTTAGAAAATGAATTATGAATAATCTTTTGAGCACAAATAATTACAATTTTTAATTTATATATTTAATATTTTTCATTCTTATTTAAAAGTTATTACATTATAAGAAAATATAACATATACAACAAATTTTATAACTTTATATTATTTTTGTCTTCTAAATTTTTTGATGTGAAAGAAACCTCTCGAATATTAAAATAATATATTAATATTGTAAATATTTGAAAGGTAAACTTGAAATTAAGTAAATATTTTGGGTAACTAAATTACTAGTTTAGTCATTTCCACTACTAAAATTATCAAATAATATTAAAACTTATTATATAAAAAATTACTTTTCATAATTTTATTAAATATTATTCAAAATATCAAGAAAAAAATTATACTAGCGAAAAATATCATGAAAAAAAATAATATTAGAGAAAAAATAATATTATAAAAGTAATATCCAAAATTGTAGTCCTTAAAAAATCGTCTCTTTTATATCCTTTAATTTTTGAAATGTGTTATGTGCAATCCTTATTTTCAAAAATTGGTAAAAAAAAAGACAATTTTTTGTGAAGGGTAATGACTATACCTAACACCTTTCAAAAAATGAGACAAAAAAGAAATAGTTTTTTTTTTTTAATTAGGGATTAAAAACGAACATTTTTCTATTTGCAAGGACAATAAACATATGAGAGCTACTATAGTACTGAAAAAAAAACTAAAGATTTTAGTATAATTATTTTTGGGCCAATAATTGAATGAATTTACTTTTAATGGAACCATATCATTTGATTTACTATTTAATAGTGAAACTTTCACTTATTGCAATTTAATCCTTGACAATAAAATATTTTTTACTCTTGTTAATCTATAACAATATATGAAACGTGAGTCAGACAAATAGTTTTGGTCTCCACTTTTTGTTTACATTTTTGTCCCTTAAAACCATACGAATATTTGGTTTATGCATCTTTTATAGGGATATATACAAGAACAAGGGATATTGTGAGTGAAAATTTGGTTTCTATCATCATTAATTGCCAACTTCTTTTCAATTGCAGCAACTTTTAATTTATACTTATCCTACTTTCCTATTTTTTACTCTTCTCTCTCTTGCTTTTTTTTTTGAACTTCCTTTTTTATTTATCTTAGACCCTCCGTTTTCCTCTCTTCCCTCACAAGTAAGTTGGCAAATAGGCACGACAGTACAATTCATCTCTCAGGTAGTTAATTTTGCAATACAATGCATATGGCTTTCTCTCCATTCCTTGCATCAAGTTGCTATGTGAAAATCCTCAAACATAGATATTCAAAGGTGAAAGCACATAGGTAATTCTTTATATAAACGGGATACAACTTTTATCAACTACCTTTTGGTCTTCACTTTTCTAAGACCATTATACCCTTTATTAATAACTACTACGCATGTAACTACTCACACCATTATACCCTTTCGTTTTTTGGTGTACACATTTTTTGGGTCGATTTGCCCTTTAATTTCCCTACGTAAACTACTCCCACTTTCCCATTTTTATTCATCCTCTATTCTCCCTCTTCTTCTTCCTTTTAGTTCATCCTACACCTCATACCACCTTCTTCCTAAAATCTTTATTTTACTCTCACCCTCTCTAAAACACATTCATGCAAGGCTTTTGAAGGAAAAAGATATGTTCATAACATACACAGCAAAATAAAAAGATCTATTTTATGTTCAAAATATACTACAACCATAATATGTATAGGAAAATTTAAAATTGTGTGCCCGGATAATAGTTCTTGAATTATCAAAATTGTTTTCAATTGTGTGAAGACTCTATGCATATCTACACCAAGACCAATCTTTACTTTTAACTCTTTCATCAGTGGAGCCACATAAAACAAAGCTATCCCTCTATAATATTTTAGTATTTGTGAGCAAGGAGAAGAAGGAGAAAAACTGATGGTTTCATTAGTGTATCAAGATGCTATTTTATAGGTAGTAATTAAAGATACATTTTTTGATCTTATCTAATAAAATCAAACAGATTTGATTTTGTTATAAGTCAAAAGTTCTGCCTTTTAATTTCCGTAAAGCTCACTCAAAAAATATTATGATAATTACAATAACTAATCACATAATAGTATTAGATATGTAGTAATTACAGTAACTAATCACATGACTAATTTTAGTAACTAATCACATATGTAATAATTACATTAACTAATCACATAACTAATTACAGTAGTTATTATTTATTTGATTTAAAATTAAATTCTCTAATTTAATTTATCAAATAAAATAATTTCTTTAGCAAATATTAGCACACTCGTTTGTGTGTGACCCCGTTGGTTCAATATTAAGCTAGGTAGTAAATTAATCAAATTAATTTACTAATCTAGGTAGGCATCTAGCAACATTCTTTAACATCCAGATAGTATGAAGTAATTTCTTTTACTTTCAAGAACCAATAGAAGAATAACGTAATATTTTCTTCCATCATTTACAACTCTAGATTAACTCTAGAGCATGGTATTAATGTCAAACTCTAATAAATTAATTCATATGTTTATTCAGTGAATGACTTAAGAAACTTTTTTCTTCATTCATTCAATTGCCTTGGCCAAGCTTTTAATTTTATCATGGAGCTCAAACTCATTACCAAGAGTTGATGGATTCCTTCTTGATTAACCATTAATTCTGCAAGTGTTTAATTATATCCAATGTCCATTCAACTAGTACCCTAAGGCATTAGGTGTATGGAATTAAAATATAATAAATATCTTGTTAATTACTATGATAATCTCAGGTCAAAGGAAACTATTACTGTTTCTTCTTGAGAATTTCCTATTGACAATTTAAGGTAACGTTAACCATTAGAAATTCTTAATTAAGTCAGTTCAATGATCACATCCACATGTGCATCATCTATATATGTAAATTAATAAATGAGATATATTAATCTTTATCCCATAAAGACCATCACATATATATTGATCTATTCGGATTATTGATGTCCTATTCATAATAACCCTATGATAAAGAACAATTTAGATTAAAATTATACAAAAGACTTGTTTCTCATTATCATAATCTCTATCATGATAGCAAGTCTTAAATTTTAATCAAGGACCTTGTCGAATTAACTATTTAATCAAACAATAAACATGATAAAGAAATAAAGGACAATACTTTATTAAAAATTGATCAAATGATAGATTGAGTCTTGGGCATACATATTTATCCCCAACAACTTTCACACACTTAACCTCATCTTGATTTTTATTTATCTCACAATTCCTTGATCAGGCAAAGGCTTTCATACAATGCTTATTATTTGCATAGCGGTTTCCTCACTACTAATTATCTTGGACAGGGAAGATATAAATAATCTCGCATAACTGATTGTTATGAAAAGGGAACACACATGTATTCTAATATTTCTTTCACTTCAATCATTGTTTTGAAATACTAACAGTATTCAGTGTAATCTTGTTTTTACTTCTTTTTACATATTGTGTTTTAGTTTTCTAAACAATTTTTTAGAATTTTTTTTATTTCTCAAATGGAGTTTAATATATACACTGAATTTTTTTTCAATATATGTAGGTATTCTAATATTTCCAATACAACCTTCTTTTTACTTTTTGTTTTCTTTTATTGAAATTTTTAAATTTTTAAACAAATTTTTATAATCCTTTTTTTTATTTATTTCTCAAATAGAGTTTCTTTTCAATCATTGTTTTGATCGATACGTATAGTTATATTATTTCTACATATACCTTTTATACCTTTGTTTTATTGAACTCCATTAGTTTTTTTTTAAGGAAAAACTCTATCACTTTAGAAATAAGTATTTTGATTTCATTATGTAATTATTGTGATTTATTTTTTATGTTACAATTTATTCTATCATCCAGTGAATGACTCTTATAATTGTTTTCAACTTTTTTCAGTTTTTTAAACAACTTTTTTTAATTATTGGTCCCCCTTTAAAAAAATAAAGGAGTTTATTTTTTTAAACAACTTCTTTCAATTATTTGTCTCCATTTTAAAAAAAGGAAAGTAATAAAGATAGCTAATTTCAACTTTACTTCTTTTTAATCACTTATTGTTTTCATTTACTGAAATTTAAAACTACTCATTATTTTAATTTAAAAAATCTATCAATTTGTTAATTACAATTGCCTATTTTTTTAATTTTAGAACTCTACTAATTTGTTAATTAAAATTGTCTATGTTTTTGAGTTTTAAGAATCTACTAATTTATTAATTAAAACTGCTCATTTTTTTAATTTTAAAAATCAACCAATTTGTTGATTAAAACTACCTATTTTTAAAATTTTAAAAATATATCAATTTGTTGATTAAGTTTCCAATGTTTCTTATCTTTTTTTTACTCTTTTTAACTATCTTTTTATTTTAAACTTTTGTGCCTGTGTGTGTCCACTTAATTTTTTTTCAGTTTTTAAACAACTTTTTTTTTAATTATTTGTCTCACTTAAAAAATAAAGGAGTTCACTTTTTAAACAACTTTTTTTCAATTATTTGTCTCTATTTTAAAAAAAAGGAGAGTAATAAAATAACTAATTGCAACTTTACTTCTTTTTAATTACTTATTGTTTTTATTTACTGAAATTTAATATTGCCCTTTTTTGAATTTTAAAAATATACTAATTTGTTAATTAAAATTATCTTTTTTTTTGAATTTTAAAAATCTACTAATTTGTTAATTAAAATTTGTCCATTTTTTTGAATTTAAAGAATCTACCAATTTGTTAATTAAAACTACTCATTTTCTTTTTGAATTTTAAAAATCAACCAATTTGTTGGTTAAAAGTGCCCATTTTTAAAATTTTAAAAATCTACTAATTTTTTAATAAAGTTTTCAATGTTTCATAATTTTTTTCCTCTTTTTTACTATCTTTTTATTTTAAACTTTTGTGCCAGTGTGTGTTAGCTTAATTTTTTTTTAGTTTTTTAAACAACTTTTTTAATTAGTTGTCTCCCTTTAAAAAAAAGGAAAGTAACAAAGATAACTAATTCCAACTTTACTTCTTTTTAATTACTTATTATTTTCATTTACTAAAATTTAAAATTGCCCCCCTTTTTTTTAATTCTAAAAATCTACCATTTGGTTGATTAAAATTGTCCATTTTTTGACTTTTAAAAATTTAATAATTTGTTAATTAAAATTGTTCTTTTTTTTAGTTTTAAGAATCTAACATTTTGTTAATTAAAACTATTCTTTTTTTAATTTAAAAATCAGCCACTTTGTTGATTAAAACTACCCATTTTAAAATTTTAAAAATATGCCAATTTGTTAGTTAAGTTTCCAATGTATGATTAAATATAAAATTAAAAAAGAATATAAAACTACAATTAAGATACATTTTAAAATGTATATAATATCTTTAGTTGTAGATAAATAATATCTTGTCTTTGACTTTTATATACAGTGTAATTTTTTTTACATATTTTTTATGTTTGTGTATATAATAATCAAAGTTCTTTATACTACAATAGTACAATTCCATGCAATGCAAAAAAAAAAAGAAGATATATGAAATTACTACATTACCATAAACAGCAGAGACATAAGAAGTAAAAAAATGTGTATAAATAGACATGTATCCCGAAAAATAAAACTTAAACTAAAATTAATATATACGTCAATGTATAATAAGATGAATTGTTATAGTTATCAAATTTAGCACAATAAAAAATACATTACCGTAATAGAAAAGCGGATACATAGGCACGACAGTGTCTGTGTTTCTGCTAGTTTAAAATAAAAAAAATAAGTTATGTACTGATAGTGTAAAACAATTTTACACTATCATTTAATTACAATCAACCATGTATAGTAAATTTATTGACTTTCATAATAATCATCCTAAAAGTTATACTAAAGCTGATTTTCGATTGGCTAACGGTGTAAAATTTTTTATACTGACAGTGCATAACAATTAAATCCTTTAAAATAATGATTATTTAAAATTGAAAATTTTGATTTTTCTTAAATTTTAAATAATATGGTTATATCAAGTTTGAAATATTTTGAAACCAAATTGTTCTTTTAGAAAACTTTGAAACCAAATATTTTTTTGTCCTTTTCGTTACACAGACCTATACATACTGTTTCCCGTCGGAGAGTTGATAACATTGATCGACATTAATTGGTGTCGGGGGACCTTCCGAAATTGTACATGAGCGTCAGCCTACCATGATTTCTATGTTATGGCGCTCAAACCAAACCTTTACCTATGTTAAGGGACAGAAGGTGAGTTTCAGCGACAATTAGGAAAGTGTTCATAAAGTGGCGTATCTATTTTAATACTTTTGGTGAAGAAAATAGACATTTAATGGTTCTTCAAGATCACATGTTCAATTCAATGCAATGCAACCATATTTAGAAAACCAACCAAACCAAGTGGTAGATTCTCTGGCCAAATTCAGTCTCTACCTTAGTTTCCAGTCATGTCTTTGAAGTTGCTCCGGTCCTCATTGTATTGATTATTAGCCTTGTTTGTCCCACCAGAACAAATTAGGAAAGTGTCGAGGGGTCGAACCTATTATAATACTTTTCCTTTTGCTATTGAGGTGAACTTTAAACTGGATGGGTTAAATAAATTAGTAGTTATTTTCACGCACAGCTTCGTTTTGAACCACAGAAATAATTACTATTTGAAGTTATATTCGTTATACAGTTATAGTAATATATAATTAATGTGTCATGTTGTATACATTTGTTTCACAAAAGAATTAGTTATCACTTAAATACACGATGAGACAGGTGATCTCTATATATACCCCGTGAGCGATATTCTTTGTACACATGAAAAACAAAATGGAAATGAATACAATGAATCCAAACCCTCAAAGGGACGCACCAAGGATCATAAAACCTCTAGACCCTGAAGAGTTCAAGAGGCAAGGCTACATGATGATTGATTTCCTTGCTGATTATATTGGGAATGTTGGCAACTATCCGGTTTTAAGTAAAGCAGAACCTGGTTATCTTAGAAAAAGATTACCAGCTTCTGCCCCATGTGGTCCAGATCCCATTGAATCCATACTTAAAGATGTGCAAGAGCATATCATCCCTGGCCTCACACATTGGCTGAGTCCTAATTATTATGGCTACTTCCCAAGCAGTGGTAGCATAGCAGGGTTCATGGGTGAGATGCTAAGCACTGGATTCAATGTGGTAGGATTCAATTGGGTGTCATCCCCATCTGCCACTGAGCTTGAAACCATAGTGATGGATTGGCTTGGACAAATGCTAAAGCTCCCCAAAACCTTCCTTTTCTCTGGTGATGGTGGTGGGGTGCTGTTGGGGACTACTTGTGAGGCCATTTTGTGCACTTTCGTGGCTGCAAGAGAGAAAAAGCTTTCCCAAGTTGGGAAGGAAAACATAGGAAAACTTGTTGTGTATGGCTCTGATCAAACACACAGTGCCCTTCAGAAGGCAGCTCAAATTGCTGGGATCCATCCAGCAAATTTCCGGGCCAACAAAACCGAGAGGTCAAATTCGTTTGCTTTGTCTCCTGATTCTCTCCTCTCCACCATTCTTTTGGATATGGAGAATGGCTTGATTCCTTGTTTCCTATGTGCCACTGTTGGCACTACTGCAATAGCAACCATTGATCCTATAGGGCCATTGTGTAATGTGGCCAAGGACTATGGTATTTGGGTCCATGTTGATGCTGCTTATGCAGGTTCAGCTTGCATTTGCCCTGAGTTTCGATATTGCATTGATGGGGTTCAAGAGGCAAACTCCTTTAGCCTCAATGCTCATAAATGGTTTTTAACTAATTTAACATGTTGTTGCCTTTGGGTGAAAGATCACACTGCCCTCACAAAAGCCTTGACACTGCCAATGTGTGAGGCCAGGGATGATATGCTCTTGCACATCTTTAAGTATGAATTCAATGGGTTCTGGACCATATGGAGCAGAAGCTGGTAATCTTTTCCTAAGATAACCAGGTTCTACTTTACATAACACCGTATAGTTGCTAACATTCCCAATATAATCATCAAGGAAATCAATCATCATGTAGCCTTGCCTCTTGAATTCTTCAGGGTCTAGAGGTTTTATGATCCTTGGTGCGTCACTTTGAGGGTTTGGATTCACTGTATTCATTTCCATTTTGTTTTTGATTGACTACAAGGATTGGCAGATACCCTTGAGCAGGAAATTTAATGCCCTCAGACTATGGCTTGTTCTTAGAAGCTATGGTGTTGAGAACCTTAGAAACTTCCTGAGAAATCATGTGCAAATGGCCAAAACTTTTGAAGGGCTAGTGAGGTTGGATAAGAGGTTTGAGATTGTTGTGCCCCCAAAATTCTCTTTGGTTTGCCTTAGGATTGCACCATCAGTAATTGTTAATGGGCTGTCCAATGGTACTGAAGCATGCTATAATGGGAAACTAATGAATGATGAATATAGGGTGAATGAAGTCAATAGTAAATTGCTTGATTTAATTAATAGTTCTGGCAGTGCATTCATGACTCATGGTGAGGTTGAAGGAGCTTTTGTGATTAGATGTGCTATTGATGCAACCTTAACGGAGGAACACCATGTGATAATGGCATGGAAGATGGTGCAGGAGCATGCAATTCTCTGTTAGGTAACTTCTAAAACAATGTACTTCCATATTTTTATCTCTTTTTTGATATCAAAATTGTTTTGTTCAAGTATTGAAATATATTTTATTTTTACAGGACTTTGATCGAAAGGAAGATTTGAGGATAAAAAGACACAAGACACAGAAGTCATTATAGATGGAGAATAAGGATCATAAAGTAATTATTGTTGGAAATTATTACGAGTAAGAGAAGTATTAGTAACATACTTTTTAATATATTTTTTTAATATAATCTCTATTATTGGTTAAAATTTATTAAAAACTATAAAATCATAAATGAAACTTATTAAATAAAAAGTGAGATCTACAAATTTTTACAATTTTCAATAAATTTTAATTAATAATAAAGAATATATTCAAAAGAGTATATTAGAAAAACATTTTTATTAGGAGTAATTATTATACGTTATTTGTAATTAGAATATTTTATCTATAAATAATAAATTAGGAATTCTATCATTGAAACTTGTATAAAACTTTACATATCCACCACTCATAAAAACATTAGACAAGATTCAAATAATTTCTCAATCACTTTGCTTTCATTTACCATTTCAATTTTGTTTTATTTATTTATTTATTTATTCTTTATACTTTGTTTTCTTAATCATTCATTAAGATTAGGGATGACAGAAAAATCTATACTTGTGGATATTCATAGGTAAAATGCGTTACAAATTAAAAATAGATAGTTTAATGAGTATTGTGGGTAAAATAAATGGATTCTTTCTCTACCTGCTTATTAAATGGGGCAGGGAACAGGTAATAAAGTACCTGTACTCACGAGTGCTGTAATTTGAAATTATTTAAATGATCTTACTTATATATAAATTTAGTTGCTCTAATTTATTTAATATAAATATATATTTTAAATATATATTTTTAAGTTTATTTTATTATTTTATTATTTGTTTTAAATTTTAAAATTAAAAAAATATCCATAAATATGTGTGGATATCCATAAATATTCATAAAATTTGTGGATACTTGCTTAACAGATACCTGCCACGTATGGGACGTATTTTCATCCAACGAGACAAGTGATAAGAGGCTATTACCCATGCCTACTCTGTCCCCATTGTCATCCCTAATCAAGATTGATATATATTTTTTTAAAATCAGAATTATTTAATTATTGAAGAATATTCAGAAAAAGTGATTCTCTTTCACAAATTGAGATAAAAAAAAGGTTATAATTTTTTTTTGTAAACACACACACACACACACACACACGCATATGTGTGTGTGTGTGTGTGTGTGTATGTACAAGAGACGTACTAAGTTAGAACTTTTTATTTGGATCATACATAAATGGTCACATGACCACTTAAAAATATCATATGCATTTTTATTTTAATATTAATCATTCAAATATAATCTACAATTTACATTTGTAATTCTCATTTAATATATTTTTCTATATGTGTGTGTGTAATAAATTAAGAAATAAAATTTATGAAAACCTTATAGAGCTTTATCCTTATTTCTTTTTCTATCACACTCAAGATTCAACTCTTTGTGACTACATGAGTTGTAAGTTACTAAGTTGTGACTAAACCAACATAGCAAGCTTTACGAACTGTCACATGGAGGTACACTACACATTGAGTTTATAAGTTTATAAATTTGTTATTGTGAAAATTTATTCTTATGTTTTATAATTATGTTTAGAATGTTTTATAGAAGATCTTTTCATAATATTTTAATTAAATTATAGTTGTATTTTTAATCAATATTTTTTACATTAGTTTTTTATAATTAATTAAAGTGCAATTAATAGGTATAGATACAAATATTTAGATACACGAATACTAATATTAAAATTATTACCCACACAAATATAAATTCAGGTATGAATATTTTTCTAAAATGTGACTATACAAATAAATATTATAGACCCTACTCATTATTATCCCTACTCACTAAGATATGACACATCACAAGCAATTGGTGAATGAATACCTGTAATCGATAGAGATTTAGCAAGGGGTCGAAGCCAAAACTTTTCTAACCAAATCAATGCAGTATTTTGCATATATAAGTTCACAATTACAGATATGCATGAACAAAAGGGAGAATAAGACAGCTACCCAACTAGTGCAAACAAGCATTGTTCAATAGTATTGCGCCAAGTAACATCCACATAATGATACTGCTCAACTATTTTTCTTTTTACATTTAATGCATCTATACCACGAAACAATAATGTATGTCAATAAGTCTGAAAATGCATCGTTTTTTTGTTAGAGCACAAGGTATTTGAGGCTTATTTTTTGTTTTCACATCGACGAGTTCATACGAAAATTTCATATTTATTTCTTTTATAATAGACATTAAATTTCTTGTTACAATCAAGCAACAATTCATTGGTTTTCCCAAGAAAAGGATCACAAAACATAAAGTTAATATTAATTTCATACTACATCAACAAGCACCTACCGACGTTCCAAAAATATTTCTTTACATAAAGCAATATTGTGTCATAATTACTATACATGGCACATGTATATTTTCTTCAATTCATTAAATTTAGATAATAGCTAAAACAAAAATATACAAAATGCATAATGCATAGGTACTTAAAGAAAGTTCAAATAGGCAAATAGTACACAATAAGTTCAATATACTACACAATTTTTCAACAAGGAAGACCTTAAGAGAAAAGACATAGCCACTTGTAAGTACACTAAACGTATTAATTTATAGATCAGCTCCTCCATAAAACAGAATTTTTGTATCCCATGTAACTTAGTACTTCATTACGTACAGTCAACACATGCTTCATATGCAAAAGCTATACAACACCAACCTCGCATTTACGTTGACTTCCTCCCCTAAATTCAGACCCCATTTTCTCCACCAGTGTATCCACCAGTACTTTGAATTGAAAAATATCACTACTATACTTCCAAATTCAGCACTGCAATAGAAAAGATAAATAATTATTTCAGATATTTATTGAACTCAATAATGAAGCAGTATCATGCATCCTCTGACAAAATGCATTTAATAATCTGTCATAAGGAATGCTATATATACAAAATTGCTTCACAGAAAGGAGTGTCATATTTGAATGAGACCAACCATATACTTACAGCTGAAAACAAGTGCAAAGGGCAACAAGTGATTAATATACCTCTAGGTTTATGTCAATAGCAATCCCATCAAGAGCCTGCTTCACTAGTTCTTCTGTTTCTTATTCTTCCTCATCCCATTCCAAAGCATCATCTATTGCATGTCCCGTTATCTCTGTCACCAATTCCATCTTTTCGTTCTGTCTCTCAAATTCTTGCAACATTTTCTGCAAACATGACAAGTTCAAAGTCTAAGCAATTATAATACGTTACAAACCATCTTTTATCACTTACATTTGGTAAAGGTATGAGTCTTGATCAATTTTTGCAACAATTTAATGATATTCATTCAATCAATTTCAAAGGAAAACGAAATGCCATGAGCTTTAGCTGAACTAATCCTACAATGATCATATGCTATTACTACTACAAACCAACAGATACAGTTATATTATCATGCACGTACTTGAATTCTCAACAACACAAATAACAATGCGCAACAGCTATATATATGCTTCCTAGCCTTGACTTCCACAAACTCTGTCACCACCATCTTTGATCTCATCGCCTCTCGACTAGGGTTTCTAACTGAGCAAATGTGTTCAATATTGTTTTGCAAATTTTTAAAATGATTTTTTTAATTATTATCATTTATAAAACATATTTTAAAGTTCAGTTAAAAAAAAAACATTTTAAAGTATCCATTTGTAAAACAAAAAATAGAACACATATAGTTGGTATGACGTTTAAGATAGTTATTAATAAAAGTGAAAAAACTTATCATATGACAGTGTAAAATTATTTTATATCATTAGTGTATAGTCTATTTTCTTACATATATATATATATATATATGTTAATGCATATTCACTTGTTTTTTTTTTATTAAAATACTTTAACAAGCTACATTATTAATTTATTTTAAGATAATTCTAATTATAACGTGCTAATGTATTCTAACTAAAAATTAAGTGAGTGTATGTTATAGCAAACCTTACAAGTATTTTCACTCACATGTTTTTTAATTAGAATACGTTAACAAATTACACATGAGTGTATTTTAAAATAATTCTTAATTATAATTTATTAATGTAATGTAACTAAAAATCACACCCACACCCACCCCTGCAGGTGTACGGATCCTCTCCAGTGGGATCTTCTCTCCTGCTCTCTCCTGCCAAACTTTAAACTGTCAGATTAAATGAAAGGCTCAGATATTAAAAGGAAAAAAAAAAAAGACACAGAAGGCAATTAAACCAAAGCTTTAAGACTTGTTTCACGTTCGGATTTAAAAGTTAAAACTATATTTAAAATAATATTTTTATGTGTTTCATGTTTGACGGTTTGTATTAAATTTTTATTAATTACAATCATCATCAAATAATAATAGATAAAAATATTTATAAATTTATAAATTATATTATAATTAAAATTTATAATAAATAAATATTTTTGAATTATAAATTATATTATAATTAAAATTCATAATAAATAAATATTTTTGAACATATAAATTATATTTTGAATTTACAACAAACAATTTATATTGTGATACAAGATTATTTTTAATTATTGATAACTAGTATTATAGCCTATACAATGCACAAAATAAATATTTAATTTTATATAATTGAAATTTTTAATAAATAAATATTGTTGAATGTATAAACTATATTATAATTAAAACTCGTAATAAATAAATATATTTTAGATTTATCATAAATAATTGATATTATTTGTGATGCAAGGTTATTTTTAAAAATCTCTTAATAAAAAATAACTCCTATGAACACTTTCATTCAAGATAAGAATTCAGATTTACAGAATAGGAACAAATATCATTTTTATATTAAAAAATGTTTTATTTATTATGAATATTAATTATTCAAAAAATATTTATCATGTCCAACGTACGGGCTAAAATAATAGTAAAAATATTTTAAAGACAATGAAATTTGTTAGAACTTAAAATTAAATAGGATTTGATTTATATTTAAAGAAAATAGCATATTAATAATAATTAATAATAATAACTAAAACAATTTAATTTAAATTTAAAAATAGTAGTAATTTTTATAATTTAAATACAATATGATTTAATTTAAATTCAAATTTGAATATAATAACATACTCATAATATATAACAATAATTTAAATTTTAAAAAATTATAAAATCTTAAAAAAACCAACCGACTCTCATTAGTTGCATGTGGAGATTACTATTTAATTAGAGGAGAGAAAGAATATAAAAATAATAAGTTAGTTGAGTTCAAAATAAATTAGCATAATAATTTGAGAAAAAAGGTCATGCACTGACAGTGTAAAGTAGTTTTACACCGTTATCCAATTATAATCCATCATTTATTGTAAGTTTGTTGACTTTTATAATAAATACTTTAAAAGTCATATCAATGGTAATTTCTAATTAGTTGACAGTGTAAATTTTTTTACACTGATAGTGCATAATTATTAAACTTTAATAATTTTAGTATATAAATATACATTTATATACACACACACATAATTTTTTTCAGTTTTTTTTAACTCTTTGATATTTTTTTATAAATATTTTTATCTATTATTATTTGATGATGATTGTAATTAATAAAAAAAATAAGAAAATAGACTATCTACTGATAGTGTAAAATAGTTTTACATTATTATCTAATCATAACCTACCATGTATGGTAAGTTTGTTGAGTTTTATAATAATCACTTTAAAAGTCACACTAAAATTGATTTTCGATTAGTTCATAGTGTAAATTTTTTTATACTGATAGTATATAGCAATTAAACTTATAAAAAATTAATACAAACTTTCAAACGTGAAACACATAAAAATATCATTTTAAATATAGTTTTAACTTTTAAATCCGAACGTGAAACTAATCTTAAAGCTTTGATTTAATTGCTTCCTGTTCTTTTTTTTTTTTCTTTTAAAATCTGAACTTTTCATATAATCTCACGGTTCAAAGTTTGGCAAGAGAGAGGAGGAGACAGGATCATGCTGGAGAGGATCCGGATCCCCCCTTCACACACACGCTAACCCTAATGGTGGCCCTACGATTTAACCCTCGTACAATTGTTGATTAACGATTGAGAAATTCTTTAGTACAAAGTAATAAATTTTATAGTACGAACTACGAAATGTCAAACACCTGATTATGAATGACAAATGTTTGTATTGATCACCATGCAAATGCGATGACGTGAATTTCAATTTTTTTTTTTTTTTTCAAGATATAAGAAGTATATTCTTAACTCAAAAGACTATTTAATATCACATCTTCATTCTCCCAAGTTCAATTTGTGGCTTCAAATATAAACATGAATTTGGGACCACAAGTTTTAAAGAAATATGTTTTTCAAAAAAAAAAATATGTATACTATATAAGTAAAATTGATTTAAATACAAGTATTAAATAATATTTAATAGTTTTAATGTAATTTTTATATAAATATAAAAATAAATTTTTTTGCTTTAGACAGTATTCATTATTGTAGTTATTAAATAATAATATATAATAAACTTTTATTAATATTATAAAATATTTTATTTATTAAATACATAATATTTATTAAACATATAATTTATGTTTAATAAAAGGGTTATTTTCTTTTTTTTTTGGAACGTAAAAAAATAAGAAAATCACACTTTTATTAAACATAAATCAAACTTACATGAATTTATATGTTGAAAATATATTAATAAATAAAAAATAATTTATTACAAAATTTATTATATGTGTGTGTGTGTGTGTGGATTTTCTAATGTACACTCGTTTTTTAATTTGAGTATGTTAGCAACTATACCATTTGTGTATTTTAAGAAAATCTTATGTATAACTTGTTAATGTACTCCAATTAAAAAATAAGTGAGTGTGTGTTAGCAAATCGCACAAGCATTTGCTAATGTACAGTTGTACACCCACTTGTATTTTAGTTGAAGTACATTAGTAAGCTACATCGTGAGTTTATTTTAAGATAATTCATAATTATAATTTGTTAGCGTATTTCAACTAAAAATCAAGTAGGTGTACGTTAGCAAATTTCATATATATATATATATATATATATATATATATATATATATACATCTTAAATCTTATTCTTGATTATTATTTTGAATAATTTTTTGTAAATTATTTTTAATTTAATTATATATTTTAAAATACTTGTTTTTAATTATTATCATTTATAAAACATATTTTAAAGTTCGATAAACGAACAAAAAACATATTTTAAAGTATCCAATTTTAAAACAAAAAATAGAACAGACACACACACATGGATGTATTTTTATATGCGGATAAATCCTACTACTTCTAGTCTTGAGGTTTTTGCGCTTGAAAAAAAAAATCTAGGACGTATCGCCCAAATAATTGGTCTGGTACTAGATGTAGTTTTTCTCTCAAGGAAGATGCCTAATATTTACAATGCTCTGGTAGTTAAGGGTCAAGATACTGTTGGTCAACAAAGTAACGTTTCTTGTGAAGTACCATAATTATTAGGAAATAATTGAGTTAGACTTGTAGCTATGATTGCTACAAATGATCTAATGACAGGAATAGAAGTGATTGATACAAGAGCTCCCCTAAGTGTTCTAGTAGGCAAAGCAACTCTTGAATGAATTTTCAACGTGCTTGGAGAGCATATATATATATATATATATATATATATATATATATCTTAAATTTTTAATATTATTTTTAATTTAATTATATATTTTAAAATATTTATTTTCATTATTATCATTTATAAAACATATTTTAAAGTTCAGTAAAAAAAAATTCTAAAGTATCCAATTTTTTTTTGAAAATAGAACACACATATTTAATGGCTATGCACTTTTAATGTAAAACTTTTTACACTATCAACTAACTAAAAAGAATTGTTGGTATGACTTTTAAGATAGTTATTAGTAAAAGTGAACAAACTTACCATATGACAGTGTAAAATTGTTATATATATATATATATATGGAGAAGTACATTACACACTTTCCAAAAGAAAATTCTACTTTTGATTCCCACTTGTTAGCATTTTCCATAATATTTGTTAATATATATTCACTTGTTTTTTTGTTAAAATACGTTAACAAGGCACATCATTGATTTATTTTAAGATAATTCTAATTCTAACATACTAATGTATTCTAACTAAAAAATAATGTGTGTATGTTATAACAAACCTTACAAGCATTTTCACTCACATGTTTTTTTTAATTAAAATACGTTATCAAATTACACATGGGTATATTTTAAAATAATTCTTAATTATAATTTGTTAATGTACTGTAACTAAAAATCACACCCTGTGGATGTTCATGTACACGACCCAAAGCACGATTATGGAAAGGACAAATTTGGCTCACACGAAGACGAAGGTACGTTGGTTGGATCGAAGTTACAGAGGAACCCAAATAGCTGTGTTAAAATTCATGATTCAGCCCTAAGAGAAGAGAGAATAGGGGAAAATGTAATGAATTCAAAATAGGATATACTGATAATGCGAAAAGGTTCAGCCCACCCATGCATTGACGCACCCAGCTCCACATACACGCTAACCTTAAGGGTGTATTTGGTAGAGAGAAAAGAAATAAAGAGAAAAGAAATAAAGAGAAGACAAGAGAAATAGGTGAGAAATAGAGCGAAAGTAAGGTTTGGTTGAAGAGAAATCGGTGAGAAATAGAGTGCAAGTTAAAATTATTTTAATTATTAATTTACTTTTATCATTAATATTATTTATTGTTATTATAATATTTATTTTTATTATTAATATTATTTTATATTATTAATAATATTTATTTTTATTATTAATATTATTTTTATTTTATTATTTTTTATTTTTTTATTAGTACAAAGTAATAAATTTTATAGTACGAACTACGAAATGTCAGACAACTAAATATGAATGACAGATGTTTGTATGGATCACCATGTAAATGCGATGACGTAAATTCCAATTTTTTTTTTTTTTTAAGATATAAGAAGTATATTCTTAACTCAAAAGACTATTTAATATCACATCTTCATTCTCCCAAGAATCAATTTGTGGCTTCAAATATAAACATGAATTTGGGACCACAAGTTTTAAAGAAATATGTTTTTCAAAAAAAATAAAATATGTATACTATATAAGCAAAATTGATTTAAATACAAGTATTAAATAATATTTAATAGTTTTAATGTAATTTTTATATAAATATAAAAATAAACAAGTTTTTTTTAGACAGTATTCATTATTGTAGTTATTAAATAATAATATATAATAAAATTTTATTAATATTATAAACTATGTCATTTATTAAATACATAATATTTAATAAATTAAATAAACATATAATTTATGTCTAATAAAAGTGTGATTTTCTTATATGAATCTATACATTTCAAATATATTATTAGTAAATAAGAAATAATTTATTACAAAATTTAATATATATATATATATATAAGCATTCATTAAAAGTTTAATTACTTTTATTATGTTTTAAAAATTAATTTTTGAAACATATTTTAAAATAGAAAAATTCTATTGCATATTAATATTTTAAAATCCTTATTTTTTATTATTATCATTTATAAAACATATTTTAAAGTAACCAAAGTTAAAACATAAAATAGAATATATATATATATATATATATATATATAGAGAGAGAGAGAGAGAGAGAGAGAGAGAGAGAGAGAGAGAGAGAGAGAGAGAAGTAAAATAGACTTGAATATAAATATAAATACATAAATAAACATATTATTTTCATAAATGATATTAATGATTGTATTTATTAAATATAATCTGTTTATTAAATTTAATAAATACTATAAGTGTATCGCACAAGTATTTTATGTGTGAGGAGTAATTGTGCTAACCAATAGTATCCTTGTTTGCACTTGTGTTTGTAGTATTATAGATAGATTAATCTTCTTTTGTGTGTGTAGGAATGTTTAGGTGAGATAGATGTTGAGGTTCAAAAAACACTTATAAAGGTACTTACAAATTATTCATCAACAAGGTCATCACATTAATAACGGATTTGAACTCATGTTTTTGTGGGACATGGGTCTGATCCTTACCAACTGCACCAACCTTTGTTAGCTATAGTGAATATATTGGCAAACATTTGCAATGTTTTTTGACTACTTATTAACTTTGAAAAATCTTTTTTTTTTTTTTTTTGGGTTCTTTAATGAACACATGGAAGGGCAATATTAAGGGATTGTTTGGTAAGGAGATTTTTTTTTTTAAGTTTCTAAAAAATTTTAGGTTAGAAATATTAAATTTCTACGTTTGGTATGATAGTTTTAAAATTCATTCTCAGAAATCATTTTTTGACTATGTTTCTCACTAAAAATTTCTATGGGAGAGGATGGAATTCCAAAATTCCCATAAAGGGTGAAAGTTTGTAATAATATAAAAATACAATTATGTTCCTCATTTCCATAAATTTTTTAAATATACCAAACATATTTATGACATTTACAGGAAACATGATTCTTAAGAAATATGATTTTCAAGAAACATGGATTTCAAGAATGAAAAAGATTTCATATACCAAACACACTCCCAACAGTAGATTCTCCATGTGAAATTGCTACCCATTTTCCTATAGTCGTTCATGACTCAGAAATTACACTACAACAAATGTAACTTACTCATCTCAAGTTTGGTCTAGTGGAAAGGGTTAGTCCTCTACAACATGATGAACTAATTAGAATTAGTTTCTGACCATGCTTCAAATAGGATTGTTTTCCAAAAAAGATACTTGTGGGAAAAAGCATATGATTTTTCATATGAATCCATCTATCTATTATTTTAAATAAATTATTATAAGTTATTTTAAATTTAATTATACATTTTAACATATTTATTTTTAATTATTATCATTCATAAAATATTTTTTAAATATATACATAATAATTTATCTCTTAATCTCTATCTCTAATTATTATTTTAAATAAATTATTATAATTTATTTTTAATTTAATTATACATTTTAAAATCTTTATTTTTAATTATTATCATTCATAAAATATATTTTAAAGTAACCGAATAGATTATGTGCTTGTGTATGGTATAAATATATAAACGGTTTAATTGTACTTTTTACCCCAAAATTACACAATTTCGTAAATTTTTGTCTCAAAAAAAAATTTCGTGAATTTTGTCCCCTAATTTATAAAATATTGTGAATTTCGCTCTGACATTATGTCTCTGTTAAATCTCAAACAACATGAACACTTTTTGGCAATTTTAAATAGCTAATAAACACACGTATTTAAAATAATAGCTTTAAACATAGCAACATTTTTAATCGCCACTATTGATAAATTTTAACTGCCCCCTCCCCCAAAAGAAAATAAAACTTATCAATAGTGGCGATTAAGAATTACCTCTACATTAAAAAGCTATTCTAAACAGCCAAAAAGTGTTCACGCCGTTTGAGATTTAACAAAAATTTAAAGTTAGGGCATAATTTGGGACATTTTATAAATCGGAGGGCAAAATTCTCAAATTTGTATAATTTTGGGGACAAAAGGCACAATTAAGTCTATATAAACAAATAAATTTTTCTTAAATGATATTAAAGATTTATTTGTCAAATAATATATAATTAACTTTAATAATATAATTAAATGTATTTATTAAATATAAGAAGTTTATTAAATTTGTCCCTTATATTTTATCTCTCTTTATTATTATTATAAATAAAATATTATAAATTATTTAAAATTTGCATCTTTATTTAATGAATTCATATTTTTAATTATTATTGATCATAAAACATATTTTGAAGGAATTAAATTAAATAATTAAAATATACTTGAATATAATATTAATGTAGCTTTTACATAAATATAAAATAAATCTTTTTTTGATATAGTATTTAATATTAAATTTATTAAATATTAAGCTTAATTATATTTTTGATCCTTATAGTTTATCAAATGGGTTATTTTAGTTTTTGTAATTACAATTGTTCAAATCAAATCCCCATATTTTTAAAATTAATAAAATCTAGTCCACCACTTAATTTACTGTCAAATATATGACATGTTAGATGACATGAATTTCATTTAATGTTGTAGAATAACAAAAACAAGCGGAGTATAAAATTCTTTTGAAAAAATGTTTAATTCCACTTTTCATTCATAAAGTAATTCTACTCATCGGGTCCCACAATGACATGACATTGAAATCAACACATTGACATAGGCTACTAATGTAGAGCTCGAAAATGAGATTTGTAAATTGAGAAAAACGTTTTTGGTAAAGTTTGAACTCATTCCTATGCTTTAATATCATGTATAAAAACTACTAAAACACTTAACATATTTAATATGTATGAAAAATATATTATTTATAACTTAAATGTGTGGGAGACCAAAAATACACATTTATTTACTACTACAATATAATACTATAAAAAAACAAATCATAACTTATATATTTTAGGTTTAAATATGTTTTTGGTCCTTATAAAATATTTTTTTTTTGGTTCTTGAAAAATTATTTTTTTTAAAATATGGTCCTTGTAATTTTTTTTTTGGTTTGGTCCTTTTATTTTGTTTTAATCCTTTTAATATATCTATTTTTTCGTTTTAGTCCCTTTAATATTTTATTCATTTTGAATTAGTCCCCTTGAAAAAAATTTGATAGGGACTAAAAGCAAATAATTTACATATTACAATGACAAAAAAAAATATATTACAAGTACTAATTCAATTTTTTTTGTCCTTGTAATATTTTTTTTTTTGTTTTTGTCCTTGTAATATGTAAATAATTTGCTTTTAGTTCCCATCAATTTTTTTAAAGGGACTAATTCAAAATGAATAAAATATTATAGGAACTAAAACTAAAAATAGATATATTAAAAGGATTAAAAGAAAATAAAAGGACTAAACATACAAAAAATTTACAAGGACCATTCTAAAAAAAAAGTGATATTTTATAAGGACCAAAAACATATTTAAACTTTCTTTTTAATACTATATATCTTAATTATAACTTAATTGTTTTGTATTAAATAATTTCTTTTTATATAAAATTGTGTTATTTTAATTTTTTTTTTACTTTGGATACTTTAGTAAGTGAAATAAGATATTATTGTTGATGTAATAAATTCTATTTTATATTTTACTAAAAAAATTTGATAAATAAATTTATACTTCTGTAATAAATTTTCTACAATAATATTTTTAATTTAATATTAAAATAGTTATATAATACTAAAATTAAAAAGGTTATTTGATTGACTAAAATAAGATATTATTATTCATGTAATAATTTTTTTTATTGAAATGCAAAAAAATTAAAATTTTTATTATTAATTATTAATAAACTATTAAAAAGGTTATTTTAATTTAAATTATAGTATTGAAATGAAAAATAAATTTTTATGATATTAATAAAAGAATTTTTATTATTAAAAAATTAATTTTATGAGAAAAATTGAAATGCAAAATAAATTTCAAGATATTATTAAAAAGGTTATTTTATTTTTAATTTTTTAGTGAAATACATAAAACACTATTACATAAATAATAATATTTTATTCAATCACTAAATTATCAAAATAAAAAATTAAAATTAAAACAATGTAATTTTATAAAAGAAAAATAATTTGATATGGAGTGATTAAGTTGTAATTAAGATATACAGTATTAAAAAGCATAAGTTATTGTTTGTTTTATTTTATAATATTATATTATTTATTTACTAGTAGTAAATATATATGTATTTTTGGTCCTCCATATATTTAAGTTATATATAATATATTTTTCATACATATACCAATCTAAGTGTCCATGTGGTTCTTATGCATGGTGTTAAAGCATGGTTAATGGGTTCAAACCTCACCTTGAACATTTTTCTCAAATTGCAAAAACCATTTTCAGTGCCACATCAGTTCCATATCATTGTTTGCATCATACAATCACGTTAGCATGCTAATGCCATGTCATTCTTAAGTGGAAGGATCTCGATATATACATTTAGGGCTTAGTTATTGGTTTTGGTCATTGGGCCAGAACATTGGCTTAATTTACCAAATTGGCCAAATTCTTCAGAAAGGAGTCCAGAATAACTGCCTCCCAAGCCAACAGTGTTACCTAAATAGTCAAACAAACTCAAGAGTGAGGTAAATTGAGTTTGTAAAAATCTTTTTCAGAAATTAATTTTTCCAAAACTTATTAAAATTTAAATATTAGAAGAAGAGGAGAAAACCTTAGAATAATTTAATTGAAGATAAACATTGGAAACCCAATTTAAAACAAACGCAATAAAACAATTGAAAAATAAAAGCTTAGGGAGAGAGAAGATTGCACAAGAGATTTATATTAGTTCAGCCACCTCGACTGTGACCTACATCTAGTCCTCTAGTCTCACTTGAGAGTTTTCACTATCAAATCATAGTATTATACCATAGAGACGGGAGGTTCAAACTAATCACCATGAAACTTGTACCCGTAGTGCTCGTTGCTGACTTGGAGGAGTATGAAAAAGGCCCTATTCCCAGTTCGATCAGTGATTGTATGGAATAGATTGGACTGCTTCCTCGTTTGAGGTTGCCTGCTCCATAGCCTATTGTTGAATCATTCCAATCTACCCTAGAGATCACACACCTTAGAGAACCATAGGGATCATACACCTTGAAACACTAAGGAATTTGTTGGAACTAAAGACATAGAAGTGTCTAAACCCTCAATGTTTTGAAGATAACAAGCTTATTAATGTTCAAGTTTGTGCTTAAAGACTAACCATGTCATAGCTAAGAAGACCGTCTAGTAGACGTGTTAAAGAAGATTGTCCAGTAGACGCGTCAAAGATCGTCTAGTAGACGCGTTAAAGACCATCTAGTAGACGTGTCAAAGATCGTCCGGTAGACATGTTAAAGACCGTCTAAAAGACCGTCCAGAAGACTCGCTAAAGAGGACTGCCCAGTTGAACAAACTCAAGGTGACCGTCTGATGAACAAACTCATACAAGCCTCCAAGATCATATATTCAAACGGCTAAGTTTTTATTTTGAACGTCAATTTGATTTATGCTAGTATTTCTCGAAACTAACATATTACTACTTCTGTGATCTAACGTTCAAATTGTTTGAAGCATTAAATAGGATCAACATCATTCCAATGCAAAAGTGCAGCAGAATAGATAAAGCAAGTCAACTTATCAAGCTGCCGAGACAAATGAAGAATGATCAGAAAAGCAGACCATCAGCGCAGTCCTGCACCTTCCATTTTAGTGCAAGTCTAAAAGCTGCCGTGCATGACCTCTTTGAAAAGATAGTTTGCACGCTTCTCATTGCATAACGAAGTCAAAGTCTTCTACAACGGATCTTTTCCCTGAAGACTATATATACATGCACCGACGAAAAAGCAAAAAACGGATACAAGAACGAAGTAGACGTAGAAAAAGAACAAGAACAAAAAGACATTAGCTATATTCTAATTTAAGCGTCCAGTGGACGATAGCAAAAATCTTGTAAAGATTTTCAAAGCATTCTTGAGCTTAATCTTTCAAATCCTTACTACGTGAGTTGATATCTTCTGTATAAACACTTGTTGTGTTGTGAAAGCCTGGAGAGGCTTAGTGTAAAAGAATACTTGGGTTAAGCAATCTAGGGTGATTGCGTTGTACAGCCTGAAGAGGCTGCGAACAATATTTGTAACCTAAGGTTGGTTAGTGAATACCTTCTAGGTGAAAGGACTGGACGTGCTCAGGTTGAGTGAACCAGTATAAAACTTTCTGTGTTCTTCTTCTCTCTATCCCTACGCTTGCAAATGTTTTTCATAGTGATTTACTTGTTTCAAAAAGTTTTTTAAACGCATAATTCAACCCCCCTTTCCTGTGCGCTTTTTCTTATTTTAATTGGTATCAGAGCTTGGCCTCTTGGGGTTGAGCATCTAATACTGTGGGGGTAAAAACGATCCTGACTACTCATGGAAAACGAAGGACAAGCTGTTAACAGACTGCCTCTTTTTAAAGGTCAGAACTACGATTATTGGAAGCAAAGAATGATAGCATTCTTTGATGCATGTCACATCGACATATGGGACGTAGTAGAAACTGGCGACTACCTACCCCTTGACCATGATGGAGTAGAGCTTCCAAGAAGTCAATGGACAGAATCTCACAAACAGAGGTATCTTCTAAACTCAAAGGCCAAAAATGCTATGATGTGTGCCTTATTTAAATCTGAATATGAAAAGGTACATAGTCTAAAAAGTGCCAAGAAAATGTGGGACACCCTTACTCTTGCCTACGAGGGCATCTCACAAGTAAAGAGGTCCAAATTGAGTTTACTCGTAAGACAATACGAACTCTTTATTATGGAAGAAAATGAAACTATCGAACTTATGTTTGGTAGATTTCAAACCATAATAAACAACCTGAGGTCATGAGACAAAACCTATGATAATTATGATCACATTGACAAAATCTTGAGAAGTTTGCCTAGGCAATGGAGACGTGCAGGTTATAGCCTTAAGAGCTTCCAAGGATCTAACAGCACTCTCAATGGAAGAGTTACTTGGAACTCTTAAAGTCCACGAACTGGAGCAGAAGGAAGACGAAGGACAGAAGAAGAAGTCCATCGCTCTAAGCGTCCAGCGTCCACCCAGAGGATCATCATCCAAAGCACTAAACGTGGAAGAATCCTCTAAGGAAGAATCTGAAATGGACGACTCTGATGAGGATGAGATATCCTTCATCTCAAGGAAAATACAGGCTATGTGGAGGAAAAAAGGAGGATCAAGAGCCAAAAACTTCACAAAGAAGTTTAACAAGACTCCAAAAGAAAAGAGTCCTTTAGTATGCTACGAATGTAAGAAGCCTGGACATTTCAGAGTTGAATGTCCCAGTCTTCAGAAGGACAAAAAGAAGACCTTTTTCAAGAAAAATGGTCTTATGGCTACTTGGGAAGACATGGACCTATCTTCATCAAATGAAGAAGGAGAGAAAGAAGCCAACTTGTGTCTCATGGCAGGAACCAGCTTTAATAGCTTAGACAATAAGCAAGACGAAGAGGTAAACTTTGACAACTTAATCTCTTTACAAGAAGCCTATAATGACTTGCTTGCTAACTCCTCAACTCTTTCAGTAGGATATAGAGAACTGAAAAAGAAATTTTCAAAAATGACAAAATAACTTTTTTTGCTCAATGAAGAGCATAAAAAGGTTTTGAAAGAAAGTGAGTTTTTGAAAACAAAGAACATTTCAGAAGAGATATCTTCTCATGAAGTCTTAGAACTTCAAAAAAAGTTACTCACCTGAAAGAAACTTTATCTAAATTTGTTAGTGGAACTAAGAATCTAGGTAAAATTCTATCGTATAGAAGAAGTCCTCATGACAAATTTGGACTTGGTTATGTTAAGGAAGAAAACCACAAACCCAGTAAAAACATAACCTTCTGTAAAATATGTGGAAAGAATGGGCATGAATCAATAAAATATAGATATCGTCCAACAAAGAAGGCATCCAATGCCTTTAGAACTAACACAAAAGGACCCAAGTCCATTTGGGTACTTAAGTCTATGATAATACCTGTTGCAGATTTGCTTGACAACCAAAAGAAGACCCTAGTCATGGTACTTGGACAGTGGTTGCTCACGACACATGACGGGAGAAAGGTGTATGTTCCAAAACCTGCAACCAAAGAATGGTGGATGGGTCACCTTTGGAGGAAACCAGAAGGGAAAGATCATAGGTATAGGAACAATCAGTAAGCATTCCTTCCCTCCTATTGAAAATGTTATATGTTGAAGGTTTCAGACATAATATACTGAGCATAAGTCAATTATGTAACAGTGGACACAATGTCTCCTTTGACAAAGACAAATGTATTGTCAAAAATCTAGATGGATCCATATTATTCTTTGCTAAGAGGCAAAGCAATCTTTATAAGATTGATCTAGTTGATCTCACAAGTCAAAATGTATCGTGTCTAGTATCCATCAAAGAGAATCAATGGACTTGGCATAAGAAGCTTGAGATTAATCTCAAAGCTAAATAAGCATAACCTCGTAAGAGGACTTCCAAATCTTGCTTACAAGTTTGATGTTCTCTGTGATGTATGTCAAAAAGGGAAACAAGTAAAAAGCTCTTTTAAATCAAAAAATATTGTTTCCACAACTAGACCTCTTGAGCTATTACATATTGACTTGTTTGATCCAACTAGAACAGCTTCCCTGAGCGGAAAACGATATGGACTAGTCGTAGTGGACGACTACTCTAGATGGACATGGGTGATGTTCTTAAAACACAAGGATGAGTCTTATAAAATCTTTTCTATCTTTTGCAAAAGGATACAAAATGAAAAAGGTGTTTGCATAGCTTCAATTAGAAGTGATCACAGAGGGGAGTTTGAAAACGAAAGTTTTCAAGGGTTCTGTAAGGAGAAGGGAATTCTCCACAAATTCTCTGTACCACGAACACCACAACAAAATGGTGTGGTAGAGAGAAAGAACAGGTCATTTCAAGAAATGGCTAGAACCATGCTAAATGATAACTCAACTCCTAAGCACTTCTGGGCTGAAGCCGTAAACACTGCATGTTATTTACAAAATAGAATTTATATAAGACCTATTTTGAAAAAGACTCCCTATGAATTGTGGAAAGGACGAAAGCCTAACATATCATATCTTCATCCCTTTGGATGTCAATGTTTCATTCTAAACACTAAGGACAATCTTGGTAAGTTTGACTCGAAGTGTGATGATGGAATACTGTTAAGCTACTCTGAAATATCCAAGGCTTATAGAGTTTACAACTCTAGAACCTTAACAGTTGAAGAAGCCATCCACGTTAAGTTCAATGACAAAAAGCCTAATAATGAAATATCAGAGCTAGACGATTCATTTGCAGATATGAAGCTGGACGATGCCAGACCTTCAGCATCCAGAGATTAGATGGATGATTTAAAAGCAGAAGAAAAGGAACCAACTGGACGTTCTTGGCAAATGAAGACCTATCATCCAAATAATCAAATTCTTGGAAATGTTCAAGATCACGTCAGGACAAGATCGACCTTCAAGGAGCAAGCTCAAACTGCCTTGATTTCTCAACAGGAACCAAAGACAGTGGACAAAGCTCTCCTGGACGATGGCTGGATCAGTGCCATAAAGGACGAATTAAATCAGTTTGAACGAAATAATGTCTGGATGCTAGTTCTTGCACCCAAGGACAAGTCTATCATTGGAACAAAGTGAGTATTCTGCAACAAGCTTGACGAAGCTAGCAAAATGGTAAGAAATAAAGCGAGACTTGTAGCTTAAGGCTACTCTCAGCAAGAAGGTATAGACTTTACTGAAACCTTTGCACTATAGTTAGATTAGAAGCCATTCACATCTTACTTTCATTTGCTGCTCATAGTAATATGAAGCTCTATCAAATGGATGTAAAAAGTGCATTCTTAAATGGCACAATAAATGAGGAAGTCTATGTGAACAACCTCCTGGTTTTGAGTGTGATACTTTTTCCAAACATGTTTTCAAACTTAAAAAGGCTTTGTATGGACTTAAACAAGCTCCAAGAGCTTGGTATGAAAAGCTAAGTTCCTTCTTTTTAGAAAATGGTTTTACCAGAGGAAAAGTAGACACCATTCTTTTTCGCAAAGACGTCAAATCACATTTTATTATTGTACAAATATATGTAGATGATATTATATTTGGTGCTACTAATGACGCTTTATGCAAGGATTTTTCTAAGATTATGACAGCAGAGTTCGAGATAAGTATGATGGGGGAACTAAAATTCTTCTTGGGATTACAAGTAAAGCAAACTGGAAATGGCATATTCATACATCAGACAAAGTATGTCAACGAACTTCTCAGAAAGTATAAGATGGACGATGAAAAAGAAATGAGTACATCCATGCATCCATCATCAATACTTAGCCTAGACGACACTTCTAAAAAGGTAGATCAATCTATATACCGAGGTATGATTGGATCTTTTTTATATCTCACAGCGTCCAGACCTGACATTATGTTCAGTGTATGTCTATGTGCTCGCTTTTAGTCTGATCCTAGAGAAACTCATCTAACAACAGTTAAGAGAATCTTTAGATACTTAAAAAGAACCACTAATCTTGGTTTATGCTTTAAGTCAAATAAAGAATACAGGTTAGTTGGATATTGCGATGTTGACTATGCGGGAGACAGAGTAGAACGCAAAAGCACCAGTGGAGGATGTCACCTCATTGGTAGGAATCTAGTCTCCTGGACAAGCAAAAGACAAGGGACGATTGCCCTGTCCACAGCAGAAGCAGAGTATGTCTTAGCTGCGTCCTACTACTTACAACTCTTATGGATCAAGCATCAGTTAGAAGATTACAGTATCTACAAGAGTAACATTCCTATCTTTTGTGGTAACACTGCTGCTATAAATTTGTCAAAAAATCCTATCTTGCATTCTAAGGCAAAGCACATTGAAATAAAACATCATTTTATAAGAGATTATGTTCAAAAGGGAGTTGTCGATATTCAGTTTATTAACACTGAAAATCAATTGGCAGATATATTTACAAAACCCCTTCTTGAAGATAAACTCATCCATATTCGAGATCTTCTTGGTATGGAATTTATAAGTGAATAGTTTTATTCAACATGCCTTGACCGTCCAAGGTCTTGTAGCGTCCAATGCTTTTCATAGCGTCCAATGCTTTCATAGTGTCCAATGTTTCATCGTCCACTTGCATAGATTTTCGCATTCCATAAAAACCCATTTGTGTGTGTGCATAAAAAACTTTATCCGTACCTAATTATGTTTTCTTTGAAAATGATTTGAAATAAATGCTTTTTTTTTGTCTGAGTCACTCATGCGCCGTATAACCAACCTCGAGAAATGTAAGCGCCTGACCCATCATTTACTACACATCACCTATCTCTTCAAAAGTGAAAGAACCGCCAAAAGCAAAACTCTTCAGTTTCTTCATATACACTCAAACCTAAACCAAACACTCACCTTTACTCAAATCCACCTGAACCCTCTCAACATCTCAAACCCTAACCATCTTTCAAGCTCTCAGATATGACAACTGAAAAGGCTGGTCCCGTTGCAAAGGCTGTGGCTCGTGTGGAGAGCCTAGACAAGGTTATTGTTCTCATCGAAAGTCGTTTCGATATCCAAACTCTCGACGACATGGGGGTGAATGTAAAGGATAACTTGCTCAGATGTGGAATTCTTAACTACTTCCACCTGAATAGAACTCTGCCGTTTTCTCAAAGACGGACATCACTAGAATTGTTCTGAGAGTTAAGGTCATACTGGACCTAGGCCTTGTAGCCTAAGCCATTGGCTGTGAGCGAGGTGGGTCCTGCATCAAAAATGGCTGGGAAAACAGTTTTAGAGGACATGACACAGTTGATGCTGCACTAATGGGTCCCGAAGGACAAGGCCCAATCGAGTACAGCAAACTGACAAAAGAAAGGAAGATATTCCAGTAGTTTCTGAACAAAGGAATTCTTCAGAAGGTTGGATCTAAGGATAGCGTTACCTTCTTGCACCGGTTCGCGCTGTTCCACATGATCACTGGTTAGCAGTTCAACCTGTCGCACTTCATCCTGAGCAACATCTTTAGGACCATGAGAGGATGACCAGATCACCTACGCCGCTCTTCTTAACAGAATCTTCTGGCAGCAGCAAGTATTTCATGCTTTCTTTGCTCTTTCTCTTGGAGAGCAAAACCAGATTCGGATTCTGGGTGGTGGCCATAGATTCACACAATTGCCATTTAGACGCAACAATATTGCATAGATGAAGATTAGGTTCGTGCTGAAGCCTTTAAATACCACGTCCAAACTAGTGGACATCAAAGAAGAAGCTGTTGAGATGACACCTCTACAAACAGTAGTGCCAATTGTCCAAGCATGCTGCACCGATGGACGACGAAGTACTGTTTGAGAATCCAATTGCTGCCAGACCGTCCACCAGAAGGAGGTCATCCAAGGAGCAAACGACCAGAGCTACAAGGTCCAAGACTAAACAACCTTCAGCTCCGCCTGCTCCACTTGCAGCTGCTCCTATCGCTGCATCTGCTCCTTCTCTTGCACAACCTTAGTCCCTGCTAAGAGACGGTTGATCGTTGCCTTTAATGATGAAGACGATGAGCCAATTGGTAAGCTTGTCAAGAAGCAGAAAGTTGCCATGGTTGCTGTTCCTACTCAACCACAACCTCCAGCTCAACCACAATCACAACCATATGCCTCACCCAAACGATCAACAAACACACTGCCAGGGGAAGCACAGTCCAAGAAAAGTAAGCTTTCCTCTCCTACTGCTACTAATGAACCTGTTATTGACTTTGTTGAATCTATCCTCATTGAACCCTCTAAACCTCTTACCCAAACACAAACCGAAACACAAGCCACACCTAAACTAGAAATGTTGCTGCCTGGTGATGAAGGTTATACCTGCACCATCCCTACCCCCGGTATTTTAAAACCTTATCTTTCCATTAAACCTACTAAATCGCCTTCCTCCTTAACCATCATTCCCTTCCCTACCCTTCCTCAGAAACCTTGGAGCAAACCAAACAGAAATGGCCTCTACTTTTTGTTGAAGGCAATTCTCAAAACCTCCTAAACGACAATGCCATCATTCTGCGTCCAGAGCTCCCTGAACCAAACTTCGGTTTTGACTACTCTCCGATCGATATGGAGAAGTATATGGACGACTATGTCCATCAACCCTCGGAAGAATATCTGGCACTACCTCTTGGAGCCATTGAACACTTGCTGCTCAAGCTGGTTTATTAGACGGAGGTATCTAGAGTTGTACAAGCTTGGCGCATCAATGCTCATCCTCCTAGAGTACTTCAACACAAAGTACCTCCAATCGAAGACACCAAGAAAGCTCTACAACAAAGAAGACCAGAGGCCGAGTGGATCATTCATCTAAGGCCTGCAGATTTAAAGTTTCGGCCTATAGATCGAAAGAAGATGGATTATTTCCATCTACCTTTGAGCACATGTTTTGCAACACTCTCAACGGTTCGACGACTCTGAAGTATCAACTGTTCATTCCCCTATCCCAACACATCCGACCTTCCACATCCATCCGCATCTAACTAGATCGCATCTGCCCAAGACTGCCAATCATAGATGAAAACCACAAAAAGAAGAAAATTCTGACCAAGGCACCCTCGTTGCCCTTACTGTCCCGAGTTGTGTTTCAACAACATCCAACCCATTCTCGTGAATGGTTTCTAGCTCAGCATCTTCATATAGACATGGACGAGGCCGATGCTGAATGTTTCTGGCATCAACATATGTTCCTATGCAAACAAGAAGCGTCTAGCAGTGGCGTTTCAACAGATGATAAGGCCGATATCCCAACTGCAACGAACTGTGAATTCACGCAGCGTCTGGCTCGTGTCTTTCACTTTTCAGACACTTCAGCTGCCTTTGTCTGTCCACCAATTGAGCGTTCACTCCTTGGTACAGAAACTTCTATCCTATACACTATGATTGCTGCTCTTACTCACACCAACAACTTCCAACCGCCCTATCCTTGGACCCCTCCTCGCCCTTACCAACTAGCAACACAAAACTTAAAGTTTCTGAAAGCGCCTCCTCCCTCCTCTAAAGCTCTTCCATCTTCTCAACCACCCTCACCTACACCTCCACCACTGCCTACTCCTAGCTCCCAAACCTCCGCAAGCCTTCCTATCTTTACTTTCGCCCTCTTCACCCGTTCCCCTTGTTGACCCCACTGTTCAACAATATGTTGCCACCCAACTTCAACCTATCTTCACTCTTCTTCACCAAATTCTCCAAAACTAACAAGCCCTCCTACATCCTTCTCAACCTTCTCCTCCTTCGCCGCCGCCACAGTGACTGTGATGACGACTCCCTTTTCATTTTGTTTGCTTTTTGCTAATGACAAAAGGGGAGCAAGCTTTATGTTTTTGTTTATGTTTTTACCTTTGTCACATTTTTTCCTTTGCATCTGTTCTTGTCAAAATTCATGCTCTGAACAATTTAATAAAATACATAGTTGATCTGTTTTTACTTCAAGTATTGCTCTGCTTATATTAAATCCTTTTTCTGTTATATATAATATGCTTGATACCTGGTATGTCATTCGATATGGATTTAAGCTGATATCTTGTGTCTCAAGTATACAAAACTTGGAATATCCAACTTAGGGGGAGCATAGTAAGTCTTTCGAAAACTCATTTATGCGTTCCTTTATTTTCTAGCAAAACTTAAAAATTAATAAGGTTTGTCATCATCAAAAAGGGAGAAATTGTTGGAACCAAAGACGTAGAAGTGTCTAAACCCTCAATGTTTTGAAGATAACAAGCTTATTAATGTTCAAGTTTGTGCTTAAAGACTAACCATGTCACAGCTAAGAAGACTATCCAGTAGACGTGTTAAAGAAGATCATCTAGTAGACGCGTCAAAGATTGTCTAGTAGACGTGTTAAAGATCGTCCAGTAGACGTGTCAAAGATCGTCTGGTAGACGTGTTAAAGACCGTCCAGAAGACTCGCTAAAGAGGACCATCTAGTTGAACAAACTGAAGGCAACCGTCTGATGAACAAACTCATACAAGCCTCCAAGATCATATATTCAAACAGCTAAGTTTTTATTTTGAATGTCAATTTGATTTATGCTAGTCTTCCTCGAAACTAACATATTACTACTTCTGTGATCTAACGTTCAAATTGTTTGAAGCATTAAATAGGATCAACATCATTCCAGTGCAAAAGCGTAGTAGAATAGATAAAGCAAGTCAACTTATCAAGCTGCTGAGACAAATGAAGAATGATTAGAAAAGCAGACCGCTAGCGTAGTCCTGCACCTTCCATTTTAGTGCCAGTCTAAAAGTTGTTGTGCCTGACCTCTCTAAAAAGATAGTTTGCACGCTTCTCATTGCATAATGAAGTCAAAGTCTTCTACAACAGATCTTTTTCCTGAAGACTATATATACATGCACCAACGAAGAAGCAAAAAACAGATACAAGAACGAAGTAGACGTAGAAAAAGAACAAGAACAAAAAGACATTAGCTATATTTTGATTTAAGCGTCCAGTGGACGATAGCAAAAATCTTGTAAAGATTTTCAAAGCATTCTTGAGCTCAATCTTTCAAATCCTCACTACGTGAGTTGATATCTTTTGTATAAACACTTGTTGTGTTGTGAAAGCCTGGAGAGGCTTAGTGTAAAAGAATACTTGGGTTAAGCAATCTAGGGTGATTGCGTTGTAAAGCCTGAAGAGGCCGCGAACAATACTTGTAACTTAAGGTTGGTTAGTGAATACTTTCTAGGTAAAGGGACTGGACGTAGTTCAGGTTGAGTGAACCAGTATAAAACTTTCTGTGTTCTTCTTCTCTCTATCCCTACGCTTGCAAATGTTTTTCATACTGATTTACTTGTTTCAAAAAGTTTTTTAAATGCACAATTCAATCCCCCCCTTCTTGTGCGCTTTTTCTTATTTCAGAATCCTTTCCCTAAAAACACAAAAGGAATATCACCCTTTCTCCCAAAATAAGAAAATAAAAGCTATGTATCACTCTAAACATTAAATTCTAGACTTAGGATAAAGTGTTTTCAAAAAAGGCTTAAATATATTTTTGGTCTCTCTAATATATTGTATTTTTTGTTTTGGTCCTTATAAAATTATTTTTTTAAATGGTCCTTGTAAAATTTTTTTTTTTGTTTGGTCCTTGTTATTTTGTTATAGTCCTTATAAAATACTTATTTTTGTTTTTTGTTTTTGACCTTGTAATATGTGAATAATTTTCTTTTAGTCTTTATCATTTTTTTCCAAAGGGACTAACTCAAAATGAACAAAATATTATAGGAACTAAAAAGAAAAAAATAAATATATTACAAGAACTAAAACAAAATAACAAGAACCAAAATAAATAAAATAAATTTTCAGGGACCATTTTAAAAAAAATAATTTTACAAAGACCAAAACTAAAAAGTGGTATATTATATGGACCAAAAATATATTTAAACTTTTAAAAAAATATAAAAAGAGTATAAGATAATTCCCAACTATTGTGCTTCAATTTGTGATTTCTAAAAACACTTTTATCCTCAAGCCTAGAATTCATTCGAAAATTGTTTTGGCTAAAGTTAGTTTAATTCCATATTTATTTTGGTAAGCTAATTTATTAGAAACCTTGGATTAAGGGCCCATTTGGGGTGGTTGCAAGTTTTTAATTTTTGGTTTTCAAATGCAATTTTCAAAATAAAATGTGTTTGGCTAAAATGGAGTTTAAATGATTTTTAACTCAATTTCAAAATACTTTTACATTCATTTCCAAAACCAAGAAAAAAGGTTTTGTGAATTTGATTTTTAGTTTTTAAAAAAAAAAACTCTCATTACATTTGACAATGACCCTTTCTGTCGCCACCACCATCATTGCATTGTCACTACCACCACCATCACTATCACCGCACTGCCACCACTACCACCGGACACCACCATCACTACCACTAACACTACACCACCAGCACCATTACCACCATCACTAGCACCTTTGTTGTCAGCAACATTAGCACTGCCATCATCACTGGCACTGCTACCATTGTTATCGCCACCATCACTGTCGTTGTCATCACCTCCATCACCACCACACAAACACACCCTTAAACTACTTTTAACAAGATAAAGAATTTTCAGAGTGAGTTTTAAAACTAAAAAATAGAAAAAAAAAAACTAAAAACTAATTGTAGTTTTTGAAATTTTTGAAACCTACAACTAAAAACCACCTAGAACGGGTCTTAATCTATTGGTAGATGTAAAGCCTTTGATCTTTAGAAAATCACTTGTGATTTTATCTTTAAGAAAACTTTGGTTTAATTTTATGTTTTACAATTTATCTTAATGAGCTAATTCTAGATGAATTTAAAAGCCTTACAATTATTTCTAATCATGGGTAGAAATTTTTTTCTTTGGGTTCTCTTCATCAAAATTTTTATATTTCAACAATAAGAGGTCATGTTCTTCAAATGGGATGACTTCATTCTTTGGTGCCAACCTTGGGTCAAAATGACCGTATTCTCTTGGGCTTTAGCCCTTATAATGTTGTATGTTTGTTTTTCTCTTTTGATTTGGGCTTTGTTTTGATATATTGCTTCCCTAGTTCTTGTTGAGTTTTGATATAATGTTGTATGTTTGTTTTATCGCTCTGCATCTATTTTGCTCTAGGAAGACTTAAACCAAGTGAGGACTCAAATCTTCCTTTGCCATTTCCAAATTAACCTGCTATTTGAAATTGCAAAAGCTTTTGTCAGGTCACTTGCTCGCTTTTCTCTTGGCAAGTCTTTGGGGAGACACTTCCGGCTTCCTCTTCGCACTGTTGTGGGTTTGTCTTTGGCGGTGGTGCTTCTCTCGACTCATCAACGTCTTCTGTAGCCTTACACTGGTCGGTCTCCATCGCATCTCCTTGCTCTTGTGTTTTATCGCCTCTACAGCGGCAATTTAAGGTTTGGGTGCTTATGGTATATATTGGATTCTCTTTTCAGAGGCTAGGTCATTTTGTCCTTTATTTTCAATAGTGTTAGATTACTTTGACCTTTTTTTCTGTTAGGATGGGCGCACTTGATTATAGTGCTAGATCCTTCTGTATTGTTGGGCCACTCCTTAGGGTCTTTTGGGCTTGTTGGCCTTTGATTTGTATTGTCGACCAAACCATAAACTTATTTCAAAATTTTGGTAGCGTTTTTTAATTATTTATTTGGTCTGTGACAGGACAACGAAAAACTCAAAACAATGAGTTTTGAAAAATAACAAAGTCGCCAAAAGAAAATAAACTTCGAAAATCAAATTTAGATTTAGGAGTTGATTTCGTGTATGGAATATATTAGCACCCTACGACATTTATTTAACAATGGTCATCTCTGATTAATTAAGTAAATTATTAATAGCTTTTAAAATATTTATCTCACCTTAAAACACAATTAAAAATTAATTACAACAAGAATAAGAATTTTATTTATTCAACTATTTACATTTATTTTATTTTGATAATGATTAAATTTTATTTTTTGAGTAAATTACACTCAGATCCTTTGTATTTTCACAAAATTGTACCCATTACCCCTACTAATTTTACACCTACATAAAATCCCTTAATTATTGACTTTGCTTGATACTGTGTATCCTTCCCCTAAAAATGTTGTTTAAATTGTTGACAGAACGGTCGTGTGAATTCTGCATGACCTTTTAATGATATTTCTTTCCCATTTTAGCCCATCTTCTTTCTTTAATCTTGATGTGTCTGTGCTACAATAGGGAGGGGCGAAAAAATTGGAGGGGAGAAGCAGTGGAGGGCGAGGTGGTCGTCAACAAAGAGATAGGCATTAGGGACGATGAGGACAGAAAGGGAGGAGTGCTTTGAGATATCCGTGACGAGGGGCGTGGCGGCAACGAGGAGGACGATGAATTGGGAGAGGTTCGACACAGTGAAAAGGAGGGCGATGAAGTTGACAGCTAGTGATGCGTATGGCAGAGCACGACAAGCTTGTGCCCCCTCAAAATGCTGTCGTGGGAGAGTCCCCCTTTCTAGTCACACTCCCAAAAGTTCACCAACCCGTCAGAGGAGCTGCAATAAACCACCGTGGCCAAATGGTTCACCGCTAGCATCGTAATGGCGTTCTCCTGCTTCAACAAAACCCACTCGAACACATGCTTTGGTTTCTTCCCCCTTTTCTCGATCCCCTCCTCCACACCTTCACTATCCTGTCTACAAACCTCATCAACACATAACCGTGGAATGTCGCCACCACCGAGCCTACACGAACCAAAAAACCACTTCTTTAGTCATTAACCCTTATCGTCTGTCTCCTTCGCATAGCGGAGTTAGTGGCCTGTTATTATTCCCCCCTTTGCGACTGCTACTGTCCCCCTTTTTTTAATAATATTAACCTCGTGATTATTTTTTTTTTGCTCCGATAATAAAGGTGGTAATTTTGTATGATGGAAATATTTGTTTTGGAAGATGCATTTAAGAAAAATATGGGTAGAAAGGATTTTCATGGGGACATGGTGTAGGGATAGGCATTGTTACTACTTGTGGTGCTGCTATCAGCATAGTTTCTAGGTCTGGCATTGTTATGGAAGTTTGTGTGTTCAATGAGAAGTATGGGTGTTAAGTGACAAGGGTATTTTTGTCTTTCAAATATAACCCTAACAATAACTTCATACCATTTAATTAAGGTGGTCAAAGTAACGTCATAAACCGGAAGGGTATCGAGTGCAATTTCGTAAAAATACAGGGAGTCTGAATATGATTAATTATTTTTTTAAAATTTTGGGAGCTCGAAAGAGGTGGTCCCCTATTCTTACATATCTCTTGGTACAATGAAGAATCAAAATTTATGTAATTCACAATTAAGAATTAATTACAACAAGAATAAGAATTTTATTTATTCAACTATTTACATTTATTTTATTTTGATAATGATTAAATTTTATTTTTTAATTTTGGGGGACTCGACAGGAATCATATCCTACTTTTACATATCTTTCGATGTAATGAAGAATTGGAATTTATGTAGTTCTTGTGGTATTGTGTGTCAGTTAATTCTATTGTTATTTTAAGATTTCTAAATTGTCACAACTCATATGTCATAAAAATAATAAACTCAATAGAGATGTCACACTCAAGTCAATTCTTTAAAAGAAGTTAATGTTTATGTTAAAACATTTTTGTTTTAAAGAAAAATCTTAAGACATCAAGTTGTCATAACTTGTGTCCCAAAACTTTTAGGATTAAATGAATGCCATATCCAATTAACCCATTCTCTATTGAAGATTTTATTTTTATTATCATTAATTTTAATTGAATTACAAAAACTTGATTTTAATTATTAAATATTTATTTAAGATTGTATTGCGAGTATTATTATCATTAAAGAATTTACTATGGAATCATTATTGATAATAATTAATATTAATTTAGGAAGAGATTTGAGCTCATCAAGTTATTACAACTTGTGTCTTCTAGGAGTGTTCACGGGTACGGGTAACCCGTTGACCTAAACCGACCCAATTAGTTATGGTCAGTTTTTTTAAGCGTTCAGGTCGCACCTGACCCAACCCGACTAAACCCATTCAAGTAGGGGTCGAGTAACAGGTTTTAATTTACGAACTCGTGTACCCATTACCCGACCCGTTAAGTGACATTTTAATTAATTTATTATTTTTTATATATTTTATATACTAATAATTATTAATTAGTGAATTACTAATACTAAATAAGACAAAGAGTAAAGACACCCCACATACCCGTGAAGTCGTAAACCCATGTTAATTTTGGATCACTACATATTCCATACATGTTGTTGCTATTCTTTTTCTCTCGACTCTCGTTCTAAGTTTCTTGTAAGCTTTATGTTAATTTTAGAAACAAGAATGATGAGAAACAAAGTTCAAAACTAAATACAATATTTTTATAAGAAAGTTCAAAACAAAGTTCAAAGTTCAAAATTTATAAGAAAAAAAATACAATTTTTAAAAAAAATTTAAATACACGGACCAAATTACTGACCCAAACCAACCCATTAATGACCGGGTTGGTTTGGGTCGGGTCTGACACAAAAAAAGTATGAACTTGACCCAGCCCAACCCATACTATTTTAATTAGGTTGGGTAACGGGTTTGGCCAAACCCAACCCATGTACACTCCTAGCTGTCTTCAAACTTTTTAATGATTAAGATGTCACATCTAGAGATGGCAAAAAAATTCGTACCTGTAGGTAAAACCCATTACGAATTAGAAATGGATAACTTAATGGGTATCACTTATTAATGGGGTGGGGATGAGTAGTAAGGTCCTACAATATGAAATTATTTAAAATGTCTTTAATTATATATAAAGTAAGGTTATCTATTTTTTTAATATAAATATATTTTTCAAAATAATTTATTTTTATTATAAATATATGTTTTAAAATAATTTATTTTTAATATAAATATATGTTTCAATTTATTATTTATTATTATTGTTTAAAATTTTAAATTTTAATACCCCCCCCATGATACTGTGAATATTTATAAAATTCAAGAATTCTTGCTTAACGAATAGTTGTGTGATACAAGGTAGGTGATGGGGGGCTACTACCCGTATTCACCCCACCCTATTGTCATCTCTAGTCACATTTAATTATTTTTTTCTCTTTTAAAGATTTTATCATTGTTATTAATCATTTTAAGAGAAAACAGGTCATGCACTGACAGTGTAAAGTAGTTTTACACTGTCATTCAACCACAAATCACCATTTATTGTAAGTTTGTTGACTTTTATAATAAATACTTTAAAAGTCATATATTGGTAATTTCTGATTGGTTGACAGTGTAAATTTTTTACATTGACAGTACATGACTATTAAACTCTTATTTTAATTAAATTATGAAAACTTGATTTTACTTAATGATATAATTATGAATGATTATTATTTTTATTTTTTAATTAAATCATAAAATTTAATTTTAATGATTTTAAAATATTTTATTTTTAAGAATTCTAAGACTATCAAACTATCACAATTTAAGTCCATAAAATTTTAAAGATCAAGAAAATATCGCATCTAATTAACTCCTTTTTTTAGTTTCTTTTTATTTTCATCTTTAATTAAATTAACCTTTTTTAATTATGTTCAATAACAATAGAGAAAAGGCCACGTGAGCTTTAAAATTGAAATGATAATAGAAAGTGGAAATAACCTTCATCCTGTACAACTAGCCATTGATTATTGTGTAAGATTCGCAACTCCATGAGGTTTGCGGGATTCCTTTTGGTTATTGGTAATGCCCCGGTTAGCAAATATGCCGAGAATGGGTGACATCCAACTTGCTTCTTGTGCAACTTCTAGAACAAAATTTGGGGAGTGGATTATTTCTCGCAAAAATTAACCTGTGGCTATTTGCCATCTTTATACTGGCTAGTTTTGCCAGAATATCTATCGGGGAGTTCTGTTCTCTTGGAACATGGTGCACCTCTACTTTGTTGACCTGCTTTATTAATGTCTTCACCTTGGCCAGGTATTTTTGTAGTAACGACTCTTTCACTTGACAAAGTCCTTTCACCTGGGATGTGATTAACTGTGAGTCGCTAAATATTTGTGCTTTCCATGGCACCATGGTAAAAGACTACTTGGAGTCCGGCTATATGTTGAGTATCAGAGTGACAGAATAATATCATACAGCTAAAATAAGAGATGAGAAAAATAAGAATTAACACACATTAATTTTAACGTGAAAAACCCTTAACTAATAAGGAAAAAATCACAGGCAAAACCAAAGAAATAATTTTATTAAGTAGAAGAAAAATTACAACTTTTCTCTAAATATAAGGAGAAAATAATTATACTCTCTCTTATAATAGAGAATACCCCCTCTTTTTATAAAATAGGAGAAACACTTAGAGAATAGTCTTATGTTTTTACTCTCTTCGATGGGATGTTAAAACTGATGGAATGAGGTGCTATTTATAGGAGAAATACCTCCTACAGCTTCTAACACCCAACTAAGTTATATAAATGCACCGATTTTTTTTTTTTTTGACTTATAAGCCATAAAAGTGGCTTTACGCCATTTTCACAATCTCCCACTTAAAGCTACTTTTGTGAGTTTTCAAAAAGAATTTCTCTTCTTGCCAATTCCTTGTTACTTATGTTTCCGATAGGCCACAAGAGGATCAACACCATATGAACTTGTCAGTATTGACCGGCTTTGTCATAACATCTGCTAGGTTGTCTTTGGTATGAATCTTCTGCATATCCATATTCCATTCCTCTACTACTTCTCGAACAAAGTCGTATTGAACGCTTATGTGCTTTGTCCTAGAATGAAAGGATGGATTCCTAGCAATGTGCAAGGCACTCTGACTATTACAATACACGGAAATCTTCTACTGCTTGTGCCTAAGTTCTTCCATCAGCCTTTGAATCCAAATAGCCTCCTTGCATGCTTGAGTAGCTGCCATATATTCAGCTTTCGTAGTAGATAAAGCTACAACAGTCTGTAATTTGGATAACCAGCTTACCACCTTTCTTGCAAGTGTAAACACATAGTCAGTAGTAGATTTTTTTTTTTTTATCAAGATCACCTGCAAAATTCGAATCGACATAGCCTCTGACAATAAATTCTGATCCTCCAAAACATAACGTAACACTTGAGGTTCCTTTAATATATCTAAGGATCTCTTAACAGCATTCCAATGCTCTCTACCAAGATCTGCCATAAATCTGCTAACTGCTCCCTACTGCTTGTGCAATGTCTGGTCTTGTACAAATCATGGCATACGTAAGGTTTCCCACTTGCTGATGCATACAGTACTCGATATATTTCCATCCTCTCTGCTTCATTGCTTGGACTCATACTTGAGGATAATTTATAGTTGACAAAAAGCAGGGTTGAAATTGGCTTACAATCTTACATGTTGAAGCGCCGCAAGACCTTTTCTAAGTAATTCTTTTAAGAAAGCCAAATCTTCCTATCTTTTTTGTCTCGGTGAATTTGCATCCCTAAAATCTTGTTTGCTAGTCCCAAGTCCTTCATATCAAACTCTCTAGCCAACTGTGCCTTCAATTCTTGGATGCGATCTTTGTTGGGGCCTACCACCAACATGTCATCCACATATAACAACAAAATGATGAAATCATTATCATCAAACCTATTGTAGTATGTACAATGGTCTGAGCTCAATCTGTTGTAACCAAGACTTATAATGAAGGAATCAAATCTCTTGTACCAACACCTTGGCACCTGCTTTAGACCGTATAGAGATTTGGTTAACCTGCAAATCAAGTTTTCTTTTCCTTGTTCTTTAAAGCCTTCCAGTTGGAGTATATATATTTCCTCTTCAAGTTCTCCATGGAGAAAAGCAGTCTTTACATTTAACTGTTCAAGATGTAAATCAAATGCAGCACTCATAACCTAAACAATTCTGATAGTGGTCAATTTAACAATCGGCGAGAATATCTCATTAAAATCAACACCCTCTTTCTGAGCATCTATTTTGACCACTAATCTTGCATAATATCGCTCCACTTGATCATTGCCATCTCATTTGATCTTGTATACCTATTTGTTTCCGATGGCTTTTTAACCCTTTGGAAGTTCAACAAGTTCCCATGTTTTATTTCTATGTAAAGCTTCCGTTTCTTCATGCATTGCTGCCATCCATTGAAATGCATCTAAACTCCTCAAAGCCTCTTGAAAGGTTGATGGTTCTCCTTCTTCAGTTAGAAGACAATACGCATCATGGCTTGTCATAACATAGTCTGAATGCCAAGATGGTTTCTTTATCTGACGTGTTGTTCGTCGAACATCTCCTCCATCATTGACCTCATTTGGTTCTTGTTCTCTGTGCTTTGGTTCTGCTTCAGAAAAATCATATTGTTTAGACTTTCCTTCTATCTGCATTGAAGTAGTCTCTGAGGAAGTGCTGTCATTTTTCTCCTCATTTTGCAATTCATTTTCTACAAAAAACTACATCCCTGCTAACAACAACCTTGTGGGCAGTGGGATCTCACAAGCAATACCCCTTAACATTGTCAGCATAACCCAGGAATATACATTTTCTAGATTTTGGATCTAGCTTTGTTCTTTCTTGGGAGTTGTACATCACAGTACACAGGACATCTAAACACATGTAAGGAAGAATAATCAGCTGGTTTGCCTTTCCACATCTCCATCAGTGGCTTTAAACCTATTGCTGTCAATGGTGATCGATTTATCATGTAACAGGCGATTTTAATTGCTTCTACCCAGAAAGATTTAACCATTCCCGCTGTTTTCAGCATAGTTCTTGTTCTTTCTAGGAGAGTTTAATTTATCTGCTCTGCCACACCATTTTGCTGAGGTGTATGTGGAATTGGAAATTGTCTTGAAATACCTTCTTGCTTGCAAAATGTCAAAAAATCACCATCTACATATTCTCCTTCATTATCTGTCCTCAAGCACTTAATTCTTTTGCCAGTTTCAAGCTCCACTTATGCTTTGAATTCATTGAATACTAAAAACACATCTGACTTCTTTTTGATTAGGTACACCCATGATCTCCTGGAGTAATCATCAATGAATGATATGAAATACTTTGCTCCTCCCATGAATATTTCTGGTGATTCCCAGACATCAAAATCGATCAAGTCGAGTATGTGTTTGCTCTTAGTAGTTACTCTAGCAAACTTCAATCTATGCTGCTTGCTTTTCACACAGTGCTCACAAAAAGCTAAATTCACCAGTTTTGAGCTTAGGCAGGAGATTACGTTTTGCAAGGACTTTTAGGCCTCGCTTTGACATATGTCCAAGTTTACGATGCCACATCATTTTTGCTTCTTCTTGGCTTGTTGCTACAACTAATGCATCTACTTCTTTCAACGTATCTCCAAAAGCATGTATAGATTAGCTGTAATCTTCTCTGCTTTCATCACTATAAGATTGCCTTTTACTACTTTTAAAATCCCACCTTTAGTATGGATCTTGCACTCGAGGTCATCTAATTGCCCAATGGACAATAAGTTTCTTCAAGCCTTTCACATGTCATATCCCTTGAATTGTGCGAACAGTACCATCATACATTTTCAATTTGACAGTACCAACTCCAGCAATTTGTAAGACATGATCATTTCCCATGAACACGGATCCTTCCGAGATAGGCTCATAAGTGTAAAACCAATCTTGGTATGGAGTCATGTGCCAAGTTGCACCTAAATCCACTATCCAAACATCATGTAGTTGTTTTTGACCTTTAGAACTGATTGCTGCTTCTTTATATAGGACTTCTCCATCATTTGAGGTACTTGCAGCACAACCTCGAGAGGTTGATACTTTAGAGTTCTTTCCTCCATTCTTCTTGCTATGCCAACAATCTTTCTTCAAGTGCCCTTTCATGCCACAATTGTAGCATTTAAGATTCTTCCTTCTTCGAGATTTTGATCTACCATGATTTTGACTCCTATTAGAGCCACGTTTGGTTGATCTGCCTCTCGTCATTGTTAAAGCCTCTACATGCTTTGAATTCTCCAACCTATCTTCCTTATTCTTTCACCTGGATTTTTCTTCAAGAATAGCTCTGGCAACTTCATCAAAGGATAGATGACCGATGTAACATCTTGTTTTTCCTAATGCATGATTAAGTGTTTTAATAACTAAAAAGTGGAAATTTGATATGTAATCTAGGTGATTCAAAGAAATAAATGAACTATTGTTATGTATGGTTTGTTGTATATGTTGTTGGTTGTGTGTTGTTTGTTTGAAATTCTAATTTAAATTTAGGAAATTTGAGATATGTGCTTGAGCCTATTTGGATATGTTGTGAGAGTGATTTTGGGGTTTTGAGAGAAAAACAGTTAAGTTAGACCAGTTTTGAGATAAGGAAAGTGGCTTAGTGAGGTTTGGGCCTCAGTTAGCCAAAAGTCCGTGTGAGAGCTCCGAGGAAGTCGAATATAAATAGGAAGGGGAGGGATTTCCCCTCATTCTCTCACTTTCTTTCTCTCTCTTCAATTCTCTCTCTAAAAATTTGAGGTTACTAAGAGTATTAAGAAGAGTCCCAAGCCCAGTCCAGTATTGTTGCGAGAGGAAGATCATCTATGGAAGGTTTTGACTCAAGACACAAGTTTCTCAAAGAACCAAAATTCAAATTCGGAGACTTTTAGAGGTAAGGAAAGCTTACAAATTGGTTATCTGTGTTAGAAATTGTTAGTATGCTGATTTCTTGCTTTGTAAACGATTGAATCTCTGTGGATGTTGCCATTTTCGTTGGTTTTGGATGAAAATGGGTTTTGGGGGAAATTTTTGAAATTTGGATGAGAAATTGATGATTATGTGATGAAATGTTGAATTGATTGTATAATTTGATGTGTATTAACTTGGTTAAGATGGATTGATGTTGTTGGAACACCATTGATTCAAAAATCTATGTTATTTGGTTGAAAAGCTTGAGTTTTTCTATAGAAAACTGGGTTCTTTCGAAAAATCGCCGCAGATAATCGATTATGGGGATCACGTAATTGATTATCTAGAGTTCTAGAAGTTGTTTTCATGATTTTGTTTCGGGAATAATCGATTATGGATTTTGATAATCGATTATCTGGGTTTCAAAAAAATTTCTTCTAGTTTTGGTTCGAAAATAATAGATTATGGAAACCCATAATCGATTATCTCTGTTGAAAAATGAAATCTGATGCATTTTGGTTCGGAAATAATCGATTAAGGAAACCCATAATCGATTATCTCTGCTAAAAAATGAAATCTAATGCATTTTTACTAAATGGATATAATCTGTTACTACAGTACATAATTTGTTATTTCAGAACTGAATGTACTATTTCAAATCTTAAAGTTTTCATCTCAAAATGTGAAATTTTATGAATTTCAAGGTTTGTCAATCCTCCAAATGGTTTTCATAAAAGGTTTTGGTTTTCAAATTGTAATTGATTGTTGAATTGATTGTGAAGTGGAAGGATGCTTAGATAGGACCTCCACTTGTTGTGTATGATATTGTTGTATAAGGTTTCTCATGAGGTGGGCTGCTTGGATAGGGCCTGACCTGTTAACTATGCTAGAGGTTGGAATGGGCCTGCATGGTATTGATAATAGTTGTTGGACCACAGGTGGTGCTGAGTAAACCACGTGGTGTTATGATGTTGTTGTTGTGTTGCTACACACACACACACACACACACACACACACACACACACACACACACACACACATATATATATATATATATATATATATATATATATATATTGTTTTGTTGTGGTATTGTGGCTCATGTATACATGCATATGTTGTTGGCCGAGGTAGTATGGGCCTTATGCCGTATGCGGGTAGGCATGGAAATTGGGGGTGAACGGAGTTGCAGCTCAGACGGGCCTCCAACCTAGTGCCTAGATGAGAAGTGGGGTTTGAAAGATGGGCCTAGGGGATGAGTGAATGGGTAAATTTCGCAGGGGGCCAAGGCAGTGCAGGCCTTATGTCGCAGTATACCACCACCCATATTCACTTATCTTGACAACCAACTTATCTAATTGATTAGAGTTTTGCCAATCCCTGAATGGTGTATGGCGATGGTAGGGGATAAGACCTGGCTGATCGTCCAAAATGTAGAAATCTCTCAAGAATCATGTCATTCATACATTGACATATGGGGTTGACAGCATGATTGTTGTTATGTTGTATGATATGTAGACCCATTTCTTCGATGATTTGGATTTTTATCTTGGTATATTAATGGTGTGACAATATGAATTGTATATATTATGTGGTTTCATAACGTAAGCTTACCCTTGCCTTGTTGTTTTGTTTTAGTATGATTGTTGTGGTTACTGTTGTTGTTGTATGTTGCTGTGACTGTGATGATCGCATCATTTTGGCGTGGGAGCAAAGGAGAGACTCCAGTGGATCCTACATCTCACAGTTGATAGTGGATGTCTCAGCAAGAGAAGTTGAAGGCCCTTCTTGGGTAGAGCTTTTCTAGAAGCTCATTCCTCTTTGAGTTTTGGATGTATATATTATATAGTTGACCAGCTGTAGGAAGTTTTGTTTTTGTATCTCCCGTCTTTTAATTTTGATTTTGGGACTGTATATCATATTATATTATGAACTTATATGTATATTTTATATAGCATGTTGGTTACTTATTATTAAACATTTTAATAATGTATGGGGTTGTATGTAGTATTGTGGCAACAGAGGGTCGTTACAAACGACAACATTATTATTTGTTATGTTGATGATGAGTTGATCATATGAATCTGGTAAACTTTGAAGTAGAAGTTCCGCACATTCATTTTCTACTATATTGAAATCTGACACTGTAAGCTGAGCAAATAGCATATTCAGATTGTTGATGTGATCCATTACTGATGTGGACTCACTCATTTGAAGAGTATAGAGCTTCCTCTTTAAGAATATTCTGGTGTGAAGTGACTTGACCTCGTACAATTTGATAAGAGCATCCCAAATTTCCTGTGCAATATTCTTTTCTGCAACACTGGACAAAAATGAATTTGCCATTACTAAGTGCAAATTGGCAACAACATTGTCATCCATCTCTTTCCACTTTTCATCAATGATATCTATGGGTCCTCCTTCATTTGCATCTAGACAGTTGTCTTTTCTCCAAATTGCCTTTATCTTCAATTTCCACAAGGAGAAATTACTCCCCTTAAACTTCTCTATCTCATATTTTGCTGCCATGGTTTTACACCAAATAATTTTTTTAGTTGAACTGGGTTGCACAATTTCCACCGTAAATAGTACCGTATACTGGAATAGTGATTGTAGTCCGTGAACAAGTATACCAGGTAAGTTTCTAGGAAAAAGAGGTGGGTCACCAATGGACACACTTAAATACCAAGTCTTTCTAGCCAGAACTTTCCTAGAAATGTACTTCCACACTACCACACTATATTACCAATAGCAAGAAAAAAATTCTTTTCTGATGTGGAAGATCAAACTAAGTTGCAACCATAGAGCATACGAAGAATTTTCTTATGAATCTAGCACCGTACCAGCATGTCGCAGTGGAATAATATTAGCAGCCTATTGGCTCTGATACCACTGTTGGATACCAAAGTGACAGAATAATATCACACAACTAAAATAAGAGATGAGAAAAATTGGAATTGACACACAATATTTTTAACGTGAAAAACCCTCAACTAATAAGGAAAAAACTACAGGCAAAACCATAGAAATAATTATATTAAGTGGAAGAAAAATTACAACCTCTCTCTAAATATAAGGAAAGAACAATTACACTCTCTCTTATAATAGGAGAATACCCCTCTTTCTATAAAATAGGAGAAACAATTAGAGAACACTCTTATGTTTTTACTCTCTTTGGTGGGATGCTAAAACTGATGAATGAGGTGCTATTTATAGGAGAAAAACCTCCTACAGCTTCAAACACTTAACTAAGTTATATAAATGCATCGAAAATCTCTTTTGACGCCGTTTTCACACTATAAAAGTTATGTACTCTGCCTATTTGTTAGAGGTTTGAAACATGAATGTTAGTGATTGTTCAATCGTTATGCCTTCCTTTTTTATCTCGAAAGGCATGACTTTGTCGCAATAATTTTCACTTTCTGTCATGAATGTTGTTTTCTCTTCATCATCCGGATGCATTTTGATTTGATTATATATAACCAGAGTATGTGTCCATGAATAATAGTAGTCGATGTCCTGACAAACCATCTACCAATTTGTCAATATAAGGGAGAGGGTAAGCTTCTTTAGGACATGCCTTGTTAAGATCATTGTAATCAACACATATGCGTCATTTTCCATTAGTTTTCTTAACTAATACAACATTTGATAATCATGTTGCGTACTTAATCTCCTTAATGTATCCCGCCCTTTCATCAACTTTGTTTTTTTTTTTAATTTGCGCTCTAGACCTATCTTTTGACGCCTTTGGGCAATCGGTTTGACCTTCGGGTCAATGTCTAGCTTGTGGCAGATGAAATGTGGGTCGATTCCTAGCATATCGCCCACTTTCCACGCAAACACATCAACATTATTTTTTAAGAAATTGATCAATTTCTCTTGTATTTTGGGGGGTAATCCAAGTCTGACTTGAGTCATCTGTGTGGGTTTAGGATCAACTTGCACCTTCACAAATTCGCCCTGTGCTTTCTGGATACTTTTCTGTGACATTTATTTTAGTTAGTAATATATTTATGTATTTTTCTGGCTCCCCATCGTCTCTTTATTTGCGCGCTATCTTTAATGATTCTTTGTAGTAATTTGGTGTCGTGACTCGAGAGTTGGTACTCCCCCTCAATGGTTACGGCAACTCCAGCATCATTATAATACTTCATTGCCAAAGGTACTGTGAATGGGATTGCTTAGAGAGCATCGAGAGCTAGTATCCCGAGGATAGGATGGTGTTATAAGTCAACGGACAATCAACTACCAAAAATTATGTAACTATAAGTTGTCTATTGCATCGCTGAAAGATATCTTTCTTAATTTTTCTTTTGATTAAAATTTAATAATTACAAAGTAAAATAAATATCAATTGTTGAATAAAGAAAATCCTCAATAGATGCTTTTATTGTAATTAATTCTCAATTATTTTTGGGTGAGATAAATATTTTAAAAGTCATTAATAATTTGTTTAATTAATTAGATGTAACTATTTTTAATAAGAGTTTAATGGTTATGTATTGTCAGTGCAAAACGTTTTACATCGCCAACCAAGCAGAAATCACTATTTTTATGACTTTTAAAGTAATTATTGTAAAAATCAACAAATTTACCATACATAGTGAGTTGTGATTAGATGACAGTGTAAAATTACTTTACACCGTCAGTGCATAGCTTATTTGTTCTTTTTAATAGACATCATAGGTGATACACTTTCAATATGCCTAATTGACTCTCGACTTCACAATTTGGTTTCCGAAATCATTTTTTTAAATGAGTTTTTTTTTTTTTTAATGTTTTCGCAATAAAAACTTTTGGCGAGAACTCTTTCTTTCTTTCTTCCAAATTTATTATTTTATTTTTATTTTTTTCAATTACACCTCTCATCGCGATTCGATTGTGACAGTTGCATTGAAATGAGGCAATGAAAACTTGTGTTAATTAGATATTTGTGGTAAATGTTTACAAATATATAGCTAGTACTGCTAATACAACGGATTACATTAGAAATTACAAATGATTTTGGATTCAAACTAAATATGTTAATAAGCTAACTCCATGGATCGAGGAAATGATGAGGTTTCTTTGGACCGAGTCTCTTTTCTTGCAATGATCCGCATTCTTATCTCCAAAATGACAACGATAATGACTAAGACGGCAATAGTAACTCCATAAGCCAGAAACCACTTAGATCCTTCCCCTCCTAAATGGAGTCCATAGAAGGTGTTAAACACTGCGAAGATAATCAAAATCCTCCCCACGTTATGATGGTACCAATTCCAATACTTCCGTATCTTCGATTCCTTTCCTGGTCGTAATATAATGGCTAATACCTATGATATCAAATCATAAATATGAGTGAAAATTAAAATGATTATTCTTTATACAAAAATTGACGTATGAATTAAAAATTGCATGTGGACCACTTAACCAGCATACTAACATAAATTATTAAATTACAAACTCTAAGGGCCAAAATAATAGTGACTTGTCAATTATGGATTAATGTAAAGTAGCAAAATAAGAGACAAATTAACCTGGAGGAATCCAAGGACGATAATGACGATTGCTATGTTTTTGTGATGAGTCACTTTAGTGTTGAGTTTCTTAGACAAGACCAATCCGCATAAAATTCCAATTACGCCGGCCACAAAGCCCAATGTTTGAATGGAAGCATGGAAATAAAACCAAATGGGGTCCCATTGCTTGAAGTAGCGGGCAATTAAGGATCCTATTATCATTAGAATGCTCCATCCCAGAATGTTCAGAACGCCATGACTTCTTTGAAGATTTAGGTTAGAATTTTCACCAGTAGAACCTGTTGCAAGGGACCCAAAGTTACAAGATAAAGATTGAATCACGGTAATAAATCGATGAAATAAACTTACATGAGTTTTTTTTTTTTTTTTTTTTAATTCAGCAACATATTTTTAACGGAAACTATTTAATATTAAAAACTAATTATATGAGCCATAATTTGATTCGTCAATCTGATGAAAAGAATTGGAAAGAAAAATGATGCATGTTTTGTCCAAAACAGATATAGAGAGATAATAGTAGACATATACGGCCGATCGTTCTTATTGTAATTAACAATTCTGACTTTTCAATTGCACGAACTCCATGAGTGCTACCTATATAATGTAGGCACTTCGTGTTGCAAGAATTTTTCTCATGAACTTACTCAAATTAATTAACTTATAGGTTACTTTTATTTTTTTTAATTTAATTGAAATTTATTAACAGTACAATCAACTAATTTTGAATTATCGTCTCATTAAAAATCGCTTTTTATGACAATTACTTTGATGCTTTTTCTAAATTAGGAGTGAAATAGAGATGAAAGAAATATGAAGGAAAGAGATAAAGGATAGAAATAGAAGAGATAGAGTAAAAAAGATGTGTTATTTGGGATGGATAGAAATAAAAAAGAAAGAAGTGGATAGATTTTTTATTGTTTGTTTAGATGAGTAGGAATAAATAAATAAATTACATTAAAAAATTATATTAATTAAAAATTTTAATTTTTTTACTCCATTGTTTTTTCTTTACATAATAATATTTATTATATTTTACAAAATTAATGTTATAAAAAAATTATTTAATTTAAAAAAATAAAAAAGAGAGAGATCATTTTCCCCATTTATGCCAATTTGGAGTGGGAAAGAAGTGTTTTTTGGGTGAGTTTCACGGAAATAATTTTGTTCCCTTTTATTTTTCCTATCAAACAAACAGTAAAAATTTAATATTTCTATTTTATTTCCTTCATTTCTATTTTCTTTCACTATATTTAACGCAAACAAATAGTGGGTAAAAGTCATACCTAGAGTGTTATCTAATTAGTTGAGAATGTAATAATTTTTACACTAATAGCATATTAAATAAAACTTTTAATTTCTTTAGAATTTTCAGTATTTTCTTATATATATCTCAAAAAGACAAAAACTATAAATGAGTACCTTTTTAAATCCTAACTGAAAAAATATATCCTCACTGAATCCATATATTGTTTTTAAATTTTAAAGAACCATTTAATTTTTTTTAAATATATAAAGACACGTATATTAATTTAGGATTTGACTCTTGAAGATAAAATAAGTAATTTCAATAATTGATGAAAAAAAAAATTAACAATTGATAGTCTAACACAATCATTATTTATTATGCATGTGCATGAACTATATTAATTGACTCATATTGCTTATCTCTCCTTCTAAAATAAGTTATTCAGTTTAGAGAAGTCATATATATTAATTTAAAATTTCTACACTGTAAAGCTTATTGATCATGAAACCAAAAACTTCACTAACCTTTTGAATAATCTATGGTGATGGATGTCTCATCGCTATGTACGGCCAAGGTATAGCGTGGATAATCAGGAAATTGACCATTGGGTCCGATGGCAAATAAGAGATTTGCAGAAGGTTGGGTGGTTTTCAGTTGGAAGATCATGTAGACTAACGAAGTACTTGCTGGGACTAAGGATGCGTTCATAACAATAAGATCACCTTTGTCATGGATCACCTGGTCTTGTGATTTTCCACCCAGATAGTACGATTTCATCCCCCCAGCACCCGGTGATGGCATCCACCCCACAATTGCTGTAGAACCCACCATGCTCCCATCTTTGGAGAACCCTATAGCCGCATAAGCTTTTATGTCTAAAGGGAATGAGAATATGAAGCTCCACACATCTGATGAAGCCTTAGCATACTGTTCAATTTTCGCATAATAATAATCATAATCAGAAAAAAATAAAATTAGCTAATTAATTTTTAATTGCCACACTCAAATTCAACTTAAATCTTAAATAGTCAAATTCATTAAAGTGTTCTTCACATAATAAAGTTGTGAATAGAGAATCAATACTTTAGAAAACTTTATTAATCTAGTTTATTATAGGTGCTAAATCCAAATTTTATCAAGACAAGGAAATACACAAGACACACACACATACTCTAAGTATGAAGTTGTGAGGAGCCCAAACAGGAGTGCACAGAAGCGAACTTGTATCAAAAGGGATAGGTTGCTGAAGTTGCACCAAATTAGAGGAGCATGAATCTTGACAGGTCACAATTGATGAACTATAGAGGATAATGAACAAGACTATTTGGCAAAGGTGTGTCAGCTTCATTTTTGCGTGGAGGGCGATAAGAACCAAAGACAATGGAAGTAGCTAATTAGGATGTACCATTAATTATGTTCAGTTTTATAGTGAAAAATAAGAAACGTTCTATTATCCTTGGAAATATAACGAGTTGTTTTTGACACTTGGCATTGCCAGCTGGAACGGGACAAGCAGACACAGCTATGGTTTCGTTCAAATGTACGGTAAGGCCAACCCAGCAAACCAACTACGTACGATGTTAATTTCCTGCTAGAAAATTAATCACATTAAATCAAAATGATAGTACATTTATGAGTTGAACGAAAGTTACTTGTTGGAAGTACTGTCTTGTAGCAATGCTTCTCATGGTAATGTTAATATACTTTTCATAAGGGAAAATATTAAGGAAGCTTAAGACAGAAAGATACCTGGACGTGACTTGTAACTTCTGCTAAGATAAGAGTTTTGACTTTTGTATATCACTTTTTCTAATAATATTTTTATATCATTTTAATTATCTTTATGAAAAATAATGTCACTCATTCTTGCGTGGAAGACCCTTAGCTATGTGAATCTTGGATAGGAATTAATTATTGTGCAGAAATTATGACGTATAAATAAATATTGGAACAATACTGAAGACATTTTCCAAAGTATGTTAATTGGTAATAATTGGTCTAATATGTTAACATTTAACTACTTCAACAAAAAGATCGCGGGAGTAATTTTTATATACTTGACAAAATTCTTTGTTGGTAAGTGATTTATAAATTAAAGGTCAGTGAAAATTTTAGCTTAAACTTATGACATTAATTAAAAATAATATTATTTTTAATTCATATTCTCGCAATTTTTTTTCATAACTTTAAAAATTGTTGGTTTTCATCCCTACATTTCTTAAATATCTTAACTTTATTCTCTAAATTTAACTCTGTTAACTTAAGTGCTTATCTGTTTAATAGAAGTACATGTTTGCATTGTAGTTGTGGACATCTTAAATGATGACAGTCACGTAGCAATTTGTGTGACATGAGTGATATATGACAAAGTGTTATATGTGTCATTTTAACAATGTTTTTTAGCCCTAAAAAACTTTCAAATTTTAATTTTAGTCTTCATAAAATGATTAATTTTAATTTTTTAGTTCTCATAAAATTTAAATTTAAATTTTAGTCCTTAATTGATTTTTTTTATCTTGTTTTAGTCATTTTTTAAATCTTTAATATTTTCTTCATTCTTTTTCATCTTTACTTTTCCAACAACATCACCCAATATTATTCAAACCATTATTAGAGATTAACAACATCAAAACCTTCAAGATACATTGCCCGACACCCTTTCATACCTAACAAATTTCCAATATTTTGTTAATGTCAAAGTTTGGCTTAAATATATTTTCGGTCTCTTAAATTTGAAATAAATCTGTTTTTGGTCCCCAAATTTAAAAGTAATTTTTTAGTCTCTCTAATTTGAAAAAAGTTTATTTTAGTCCTTCAGGACTTCTTACAGTATCATTGACAGAGCAGATTGAGTCAATTGTGCAGCATCAGTTGAGTTCGGTATGATGTTTTCACTGACAAAAACATTACTGGATTGGTTTTGTATGACAAATTCACTAACTGCATTTGGACAGAAGGACTAAAACATGCTTTTTTAAAATTATAGGAACTAAAAATATTACTTTTAAATTTGGAGACCAAAAATGAATTTATCCCAAATTTGAAGGATGAAAAACATATTTAAGCTATCAAAGTTTTTTAATAGTGAATATCTTTGGAAACCAAAAAAAATATTGAATTGAATACAACTTCTCCCATTACAAAGAGTGCTTATATTTGGATACCCACAAATTTCAAACACTCCATCAACACCTCTCATTTCTCTCTATCTCTCTCATCTTATCACATCACATCATCAATTATATCAATCACTTATCTCTCCTCTCTTCCTATCTCTCTTAAGGTGTAAACACCCCACAAGGTGTCTAAAAATTATTTTCCTATTACAAAAAAAGTACACACAAATCTATAACTTTACATCTAAGTCAGGGCTAGAAGACACCTTTTTACTGTTCATTATATAGTGTAGTCTCGGTTATGCCCTTCTTGCGTTATGGGCTTTTTTGTTAGCAGGATCGCAGACTTGAGTTTTTGTTTTTATTTTGGCCCATTAAAGTTAAACATTTTGCCTTACAATCGTACACCCACATCTTATTTTGATTTTCAGCCGAGAAACCTAAACGGTGCGGATAGAAGAAAGTCGTAGAAGAAATTTCATCAAGGTTGGAGTTGTAAAGCTAAATTCTAAAGTTGAATTTGTAAATTCTGAGGACTCAGATTCAGTGCAAGATCGAAGTACTACTGTCATGTTAAGACAGTTAGGTATAATATTATCTAATTCCCAATTCAATTATTAAATGCTTGATTTAGTTGGTTTAATTTCTAGGTTCCATTGTGAACCTAGACATGTTCTCTAGTTTTGATCCAATTTTAATTAAATGGGTGGTGTTGTTAACAAAAGGAATACATTTAATTCGTGGTCGTAACTTAGTTAGGAATATGATGCATGTAGATTAGGCTATCTGTTCCCCAATGTAGAAACTGTTAAGACGTCACTATTACTGAAATGGTTTTGAAATTTGAATGTTGGAGGTAAAATTTTCTCATGAAAAGTTTGAGTTTCCATTCTATAAAAGGCATCATTGTGGTGTAAATGTCCATGTCCATGTTGCCCACACCCTTTGAATCCATCCTTCGCTTCTTTGCTTCTCAAGCTTAAAGGCGTGATGCGTAGGTAACTAATTATAATAAATAAATATAGAAAAAAGTTGGAGTTGCAATAGCTATAGATGGTTTGTTATATTAAATCTTTGTGGTGTCATCCTTTGGTTTTCTGTTCTCCGAAAATTTGGTTTTGGCTTGAGTTAAATGTGATTTCCCTTTTGATGTAAATGACCACTTCAGTGAATACTTATTAGATTTAACTTTAACCCACTATATGCATTAATGTTGTATAAGATGTATATGCGAGAATAAGAACTTGGATGTATATGCAAGAATAAGGATTGCATTGAATGAATTTTAAATATAGGTGTTGCAAGGAAGCAATCAATTTTGTGCAGTATATATATTGGTTTCTGAGATCCTAGCTTCTCTGTTAGCATTCATCACTTAATAATGTCAACATGCCTTGAATCTTTTCCAGGTAGATTTTCTTTTGAGCTTTGAATCTTGTCTTTGATTTTATTGCATAGGTGGTCAAGCAAAGATAGTCATGTTTGTCTAAATTAATTTAGACGTAAGTTTATTTTTTTGCAACTTTGAGCACTTTAAAGTTTGCTGATAGGGTTTCTAGAGTTGAATTGAGAGCTGTATGAAGTAGCAAAGAGGGCAAATATGTCAGAGCATTAATGGAACAGGTACTTTACCTTTTGTTTACGAAATTGATTTTGTTGGCATAATTGTATTACTCACTTTTCAGCTTTGTGAATGCACCAAAATGTCTTTCAATTGATCTTATATCTATTTCCTTTCCTTTCATTTTATACTTTGAAATTAGTTGATTACCAAATAGCTAATTATCCTCTTCCTTGCTTGACTTTCCAGGTGGCTTATGTGAAGAACACTATTTTGGCAAAAGATGAGGAGATTTAGAGGCTTCAATTACTCAAAGGTTTAGTTGGTAGTCTTCTTAACCATTTGTGTTAAATATGGTAAAAGATAACACAATAAGAACAAACATTTTAGTAGATTTCAAGTTCGTATGAATGTCAAAATGAATTAAATACTTTGGAAAGTTAAATATTTACAAGTTGTGAATAGTATTCATTTTAAATAGTAATCAGTCTCCTCTTTTTGTCAAGAATGAATGTGGTTCAATGTTTTTATCATCAATTCAATATTTTATTATAGTTAATAAGCATATGATGAACCACTCTTGAAAGAAATTCTTAATCATTTTCCTGTTTGCTTTGTTTTGTGTTTAACTATGAGAGCAAGATTACTAGAAGAAGCAAATAGTACACCTATAAGTCCTTGTGATAAGGTAATAGCGGAACCACATTGATTCTTTTTTATGCACATGAAAATTTTATTTCTATTCACCTCGATGAAATAAATCAAACATCTATTTTTAATTAGTTTCTCCTTTAGCCTGAGTTGAGGATGTGCTTTTCAATGGTTAGGATGTGCTTTTCAATGGTTACTGTGTCATATTTATAATATTTGCATTTAAAATATCATTTTTCCACTAATCATTACATTGACATGGACTAGAAAACTACAAAATATTGATTTTCCTTGATAGCATCAAGGAGAAAACATTGAATTTGGATTTTAGCAATCTAACCGATACTATTGCTAATGCAATGAGAATAAGTATTTGGGATTATCTAATTTCATCTATTATTTTTAATGCTGATGCACATGCAAAATACTGTTATTCCTTTTCAGATTGTAAAATAGCCCTTCTGTTAAATTTAGGAGAAATAAAATGTTTGCTTTCTTGAGTTGAGGATTTTTGCTAGCAAGAAAGGAAACAAACCAATCAAGAAAATGTAGAATGAATTATTAACTGGTTGCTCATCATAAAAGTTAAATATAAGAATGAGACATTGTGTTTCAAGAAAATGGTGATTAGTCCATTTATACATGCTTACTTTTAATAGATACAAATATAGATATTGATTAACAGAATAATATTTATTTCATTTTTTATGCTCTTTCAACCGACTTATGGGAAGAAGGCCCTCGAGCTTTGTATAAAGGCTAACTACCTTCAAAATCATAGGAGTTGAAAGTAAACAACTTTTGATTCTTGAAAAGATTGATATTTGTTATTAACACTTGATTCAAAAACCTCAAGTTGATGTTTTCTACTTTTTTGAGATATATAATTTCATTTTTTCATGAAAATATTATGTTGTCTATAGATATTGAATGTGGGTCTTAATTTTCTTGTGTATGAATCTATCCCAAAAACTGGTTGATTCGATCTAACCATTTGGTATAGCTCAAGACTCCATGCTAAGTGAGATCACAAGGCTTGCATGTGGAGTTGTTGCTTGAATAAATATATAATTAATTTAGTTAGTCATATATCATTTACAACTCTAATTGTAGTTGATGTTTACGTATGATTTTTTTTATATTATAGACTAATGACTATATTAGATAGTTATTATAGTTTTTCTCTTATTATTCATAGATATATGAAATGTGACGCTTTATTATTCATAGCTATTCTCTTATGCTGCTTACTCTCAGACTTTTCCAACCAATTCATATGTCAAACATAGATTCTGAGATATGTAACTAGCAACACCATGTAAATGACATATGTGCATTTTGTGAATAAAACAATTTTTTAATATGTACTGCATCAGAGGTTGCTTGGGTAATAATAATATAATAGCAAAATGAATAATTGCGTGTTACTTCATTGTATGGAAGACTGTTAATTTGTTATATGGAAGCCTGTTACCGAAGAGAAATTGAATTTGTTTGACTCTAGAAAGTAAATCACATATTTAAGCTTAATAAGTTGAAAAGTTTATCACCTTAGGATTACAAAGAGAATGGCCCATGTTTGAGAAACAGTCATCACAAATAATGGGTGCACAAGCTTATAATTGTTGACTATCCTTCGTTTTGTAGTGCACATCTTTAATTATCCCCCTTTCTTCAAGTTGGAAAGTAATTGTTCCTTGCTCCAATCGTACATTATTAAATAAAAATTATGTGTGAACAAGAAAATACATTCAGTTCAAGTTTAGAATGGTGATGTCTATTTTTCAATTGTTAAATATCATTTCTAAATTCTATTGACTAACAATAGTGAGCACTTATAACATATGGCTGTCTATATTATCAAATATAGGGAGACAATTTATATAATAATTTGAAGCAGATTGGACATTAAATTGGTGACATTGTCAGTTCACAATTTGAATGAAAAACGAAAAAAAAAGAAAAAAAGTGAAAATTGAATGCAAAGTACAAAGTTGCCCAGTAGAACTAAATAAAAAAAAAATCAACAACATTAAGCTATTTTTAAGCTTGTAAATTTATAATGTTCAAGATGAAATGTACATATAAAATATGATTACTTTAATAATGGCAATTTTGCATATCATATGATCAAAATTACATTAATAATCTATTGAAGTGTATAAATAAATATTATTAACGTAATGTACATATAAAAGATGATTACGTCAATGAGTTTATAATTAAGTTTGGTTTCAAAGGATATAATTTATTATAAATGAAATCATTCATAATTCCCCCAATAATAAATATTAGTTAATCATTCTTGAATAGATTTTGGATATAGTAAATTAGTAACCATTAATTACCTTATGCATTCAAATATTTAATTAATATGTTTTCCCCATTAATTTGTGATTTCTTTTTCATTTTTTTAATTTTTGATATTTTTTGTATTTTTTAATTGTTACTTATTCATTATTTGAATCCTTTTTGCAGTATATATATATATATATATATATATATAACCATTAATTAGCTTATGCTCTAGAATGTGTCACCTTACATTATATATTGAGACCATGAGTTTTAGTTGCTTTATAGTATTTATTTAAATAACAGAAAATTTATTATAATTTTAAAAATAAGCCAATTTGAGCACTCCATCTATAATTCAAATAAAATTAAATAAGAAATACAAGAGTAACCACATTAGATTTTGTTGAGTTGTAGGTGTATGATACTTAAAGGAGAAATACAGAGGAAAAGAAATGAGAAACAATCAAATATGACGAACAATAAAATATATTTTAATCAATTGAATGGATTTTTGGAATCAAAATTTTTTAATGTGTATATTGTTTTAATTTACTTTATATTGTTATTAAAATAATAATAAATAATTTCTTATAATTAAATTAATATTTGGTTAAATAGTTTAATATTTTATTTATATTTTAATTTACTTGAGTAATAATATTTCTTATATTATTTTTATGCATACGAATGAATTATGCAAGATAAAATTTATGAGATCATTCATAAAATAATATAAATGAACAAATAAATTGATTGCTTATTTATCAAGCTTTTATTATTTGAAAGTTTATATTATCTAAAATGGAAAATGCATTTAGCTCACATGCAATACTGCAATTAGATACATATTATTATTATCATTAGGGGTCAAAGGGCATTTCATCACACAATCCACCCTTCAAAACAAAGCATAAAGTTGTTTTAAATTGAGTTTATTTGAAAAGTACAAAAGCAATTCACCTTTATTTTAATTTAAAAGACACATAGTAATATGAAATCATCAAAATTTAAAGGTTTACAAAAAAAATAAAGATGTATATAACTTATTGTTCTTTTCTTTTTAGATAATCTAACTTTATGGATTTTTTTTCCAAAAAAAAATAATCTAAACCCCATTAAATAGTGTTTGTTTGTGTTAAGCGCCATAATTGCTAAATAGATCTCAACCCAAGTAGAGAATAGTGTAACTTTTCTAACATGCAAAGAAATAAGCTAAACAATTAATGTGAGTTAGCTATATGTTACAGTTTCACAAGTGAAAAGCAAATCAAGGGCACCTATTTTGATTTGTGATGGAAAAATTAAAGGAATTTAACTATTAGAAATTTTGCATCTAAAAAACTGTACCAAAGATATAAAATATATTTACTCTTTTAAATTTAATTTCATTTTTTTATGTATTTATTTATATTTTAAAATTAGAGACAAAAATGGCCCGGGCATCGCGGGGGATGGTCACTAGTATCTATCAATCACCGGCTCTTATTTTGGAATTTGAACTTCGGAACATACTAATCAAATTTAAATAAATGATAAAGCTCCAATTGTGCTACGCATGGAAAACTTGCAAATTTTATTCAGAAAGAGTCCGATTGGGGTCATGGTTTGTCCATCAAAATCTTCAAAAATGGACCTCCAATCTCACCTTTTTTGGCATATGACTGTTTGCGTTTTGTTATGTCAAAGCATCCCAAGCTAGGCTTATTGAAGACGTGTTGGATCTTTTCTAAATAGCTTCCGGGTTGAAAGTTAATATCGACGAATCAATATTTTCAGCCTCTAAAAATGTTCCAAGGTCCAATCGTGACAGATTCGCCAATATTTCCTCTACCCATTGCAAGAACAATCTGGGGAAATATCTTGACTTTCCTTTGTTATCTAGCAAGGTTAAAAATGCTGATTTCAAATAAAGTAAATTCTAGACTTGTAGGCTAGAAAAACAAACTCCTTATTCCTCTATTATCTCTACACTCCCTATTTATTATATATGTAACCATAGTATTCGCTCGCATTTTTATCACTTGTACGTAAACATTTCACAAGGATTTCACAATTAAATCCCTATTAAATTTGATAATGATTGTTTTCATTCTTTTTAGTTTTGGCACTTATATATGGCTCGAAATAGCTTTTTTTCTTCTTTTGCTTTTGTTGAAGCCTTGCCATCAAGAGGAAGAGGTATAACTGTAATACATGTCTAACATAAAATTAATTCATTACCAATCCTCTTCGCACAAAAATAAGTTTACAAATGGAATTGAAGAGCTTCCAAATGGTGAAACAAAACAAAATCTATAAAGTAAATAATTTAGTCTCTACTGCACAGTTGTGTCTCAAAAGTAACTGCCATAGTGAGCAATATGGCAAGTGCAATTCCATAACCGATATTCCATCCACTTCCCTCCTTACCTAATTGGATTCCGTAGAAAATGTTAGCTATGGCTAGTATAATCAAAATTCTCCCGATGTTATGATGGTATAAATTCCAATACTTTCTCACTTTTGATTCCTTCTTCGGCCGACCAAGCAAAGCCATTATCTACAAAAGCAAATACACTAAATTGGTGAGCATTCTAACTCTGAGGTAAAGACATATTTGAAAGAGACATTTAGCAGGTCAATTTGGATAAACTTTTCATAAGTACTTCTAGGAAAAAGAAATAAGAAGAAAAATAAAATAAGTTTCTTCACAAGCTAAAATTAGCTTATGCATAAGTTAAAAATTAGTTTTGAAAAAACTAATATGAGAGAACTTATACAAATTAGCTTATGCATAAGCTAATTTTAGCTTATAAAAAAGTTTATTTTATTTTTTCTTTTTATTTTCTTCTCCTGAAAGTGATTATGTAAAAAGTTTATGACAAACTAAGTTACTCTCAATCAAGTATGCTCAAAATTATTATATAGAGGTTGGTTTATTTCTACCCATAATATTCAAAATGTTATACTCAAAGGGCATGTGAAAATTAATTAGTAAATTAAAGATTTAAGCTGAATAATAAAGAACTCTTAAATTATACTTAGAATTAGCTAGGACGGGTTTCAACTAATAATTTTGTGGTTCCTTTTCGGTGATGGTAAAGGTTTAATTTGCAGTCGTGGATAATATGGATAATAATGATGATGACTATACATGAAGCCTTTTTCTTGTTGTGTCACTAGCTACTTTTCATGTTGTTATTGGTCACTAGAAGTGGACACACACACAAATAATATAAATTTGAAAAATAATTTGTATTATTCGTAAAGTTAAGGAAATAATTAAATAATTAGCCCTTAAAGAAATTTTGAAAATAATTAAATAAATGAAAGAGAAATGTTATTTGTACAATGTATTCTACAGCAAATTTTACAACAAAGAAAGAGAAAGAGAGAAAAGAAAGAGAAGTTTGAGGTGTAATAAATAATGTGATGAAAAGAGATAGATACAGAAAATGATGTTATATAAACTATTGTATCACTATCACATCTCTAATGAAATTTCATAATCGATAAAAGTTAAGGAAAAGAAATCTGATAAATATTTCAATTTTTTTTTGTAATTTATATTTAGTCACACACACATCAATTCCTTATAATTAAGACCATCAGTTAGTTTATTTCATGATATTACAAAAAAATAAATTTAATCCCTAATTTTAACATTGTCTTCATAACATTTAGAAAAAGAATTAAATAAAGTGATGAGAAATTTTAAAGATCAAAATGATATTCTTTATAATGTTAAGGACTAAATCAAATAATGGTACTAATTTTAGAAATCAAATTAATGTTTTTTTTAATACTATCAACATACATGATAAGTTAACAAGTTTTGGATAAAGTGCAAAATTATCAAAATGTTAAAATAAATAAATAAATACCTGGAGGCACCCTAGAACGAGAATGATGATTCCAAGAGCCTTGTGAAGACTAACGTCAATATGGAGTTGATTATTCAATACAAGACCACTAATTACACCAATTACTCCCAGAACAAAACCCAAGGATTGAACTGTAGCGTGGAAATAAAACCAAAATGGATCCCATTCCCTGAAGTAGCGAGCAACTATTGCTCCCATTATAATTAGGATGCCCCATCCCAAGATATTCAACACTCCATGGCTTCTTTTCAGGTTCATATATGGGCTTCCTGATGCACTTGAGCCTGTTTCAAATAAAATCATGAAGAATTAACCTTTTGAGTGCCATCCCTGATCATTCAAATATGACTACTAATCATGAACTTTTTGAGTGAAAATCAAAAGCATTTTTCTAGTTTCAATTTACATGAATATCCACAAGGCATAACAAAATGTTCTGCGTTAGGCCAAGCTCGATATTACACAGGAAACAACTAACACTGTATCAGACATTCCAATATTTCTAGAAAAAAACCAGTATTGAATATAGAGATAATTTTTGTAGCAATTCTAAAATCATTATCAACTTAGAAAATGACTATGATATAATGATTTTAATTAACAAATATAGTACAGAATTTCTTATAATCACATAATTTTTAATCACTGTAAAATTTAATTATGATTAACACGTAAGTAGACCTAAACTGCCATAACTATATATATATATATAGTTATTTTTCAGGTTGATAGTTGAATGAGTTTAAGTACGTCAAAACAAAAAGGGAGAGGCGTAGAGGGAGAGAGAGTTTACCATAGAATTTCTCTTGCTGCAATTAACACGTGTCATGCAAAAGAAATTAACGCGCCAACTTTACTAGATAGAACTAAAACATAAGGTTTCTACCAAAAAAAATAAAAAAGAACTAGAACATGTGGGTTAGGTTTGGTAGAGGGTCGAGTCAGATTTACATTTCAACTACAGATTATTCTTAACATCAAGATGACAAACGAATGTCCTCTCAACAACCACAAACCACTGCCAAGGTATAGTTTTGACAGTGAGACTGGGCCATGTATTGGTCCAATCATTTGTCAACACCAACTCAACCAAAAGGTCAACATCTAGAATAATCCTCATTGGTCCAATTCATTTTCCCCTAGTTAGCTAGTTGCACTGAATTAATTTGCTCACAGAAAAGCGAAAAACACGTGCATGGCTTCTTTTGACTAACCTGTGGCGTAATTCAACGTAATGGAAACTTTGTCTTGGTGCTGAGTTAATGCAAAACTTGGTGCCGAAGGGAAGACACCGTTTGGTCCAAATGCATAAATCAGCCGGGACAGTGGTTGGTTGGTATCTAACTGGAAGGCCATGTACAAACGTGAGGACTGTGATGTAATGAAGGTTGAGTTGGTGAGAACTTTTAAGTTGCCTCTATCTGGCACCACCTGGTTTGGTGTAGGTCCTGTTAGATAATACTGCTTCATGCCTCCACCAGCCCCACTGGATGAGATCCACCCCACAATGGCACTTGAACCCATCATGCCTCCATTGGGAGAGAACCCCATTGCTATGTAAGAATTTGGATTTGGTGCTGAGAGAATGAAGCTCCATATGTTTGGAGAAGTCTGATAATACTGCACAGTTTATGCATATATAAGATTAGTTGGTTTGCTGTTGATGTTAATTTATGATAGGTCACAATTAATTAAACTTTTGCTGAACTTATAGTTGAGCTTACAAAAGTGACTCAACCATCTTTTAAGCTCTTTAACTTATTTCAATAAATTTGACAGAAAAGCTTATCAAAATAAAATAGTTCTTTTCAGCTTCTTAAACTTCACAGTCAAGCTTATGAATATATAAGTTTTCATTTGATAAGAATTCATTGAATTAGTATTTAATTAAACTGTTTGTCCAAACACACTTTTGATCTTGAATGGGATCCACAATCACAATATAGAATGACAATAATGTAATTTATACGATTATTTTTATCACATTAAGTCATGATGTAATCTTGCAAGAGTTGGTATTAAAAATGTTAATGGATCGATTAAAACTGGTTATAAGTTCAAGAATAATGCACTTACTCTAAGGATGTATCCTTGAGCATTCCAAACAGGAAGACAATTGAGCTTGGTTGTGTCGAAGAGGAGAGGAACACTGAGGTTTAGATTGGAGCCACAGGAATCTGCTTGTGAACTACTTCCATCTACTTGTGAAGAATTTCCATCCCCTTGTGAACTTCCAACGTTGGCTGAAGCATAGAAACAAATGGTGAAGATGAGGAATGCTACAGATGCCTTCATTTCTCTCTATTGTTTATGCTTGTGTGTTTGCAAACGTATTCGTGAGATTGTTGAAGTAAGAAAGACGTATTGCTATATGATTAGTTAAAGGAAAGCGAATGATTGTTACAATTAAACAATGGAATTGGTAGCAGTGTATCAATAATTATGGCCTTATTCGTTAAGTAGATTAGGTGAAAGGAAGGCTAACTTAAACCATTAAGCATCCTTTTATTCATAATAAAAGATTGATTTCAATTATGGTGAAAAACATTATAAAAATATTATATAGATCAAACTTTTCAATTAGTGTTCCCCCCTGCTTTTCATGCAGACTCAGTACGTAGTATCACTTTTAACATACAGAAAATCTTTTTTAATGAGAATAAAAGTAATTTCTACCGAGATTTCATAAACAATATTTGCTTATTTGGGGGGAGGGGGGTATAATAACATTTTTCTTTATAGCCACCATTCGCCAAAGGAATACATTTACCATCTTTTAGATAATTTAATTTGAGACTTCAAATTTAGAATGCATATTATAGTGGGTGGAAGTGGAATTTGCTGTATTTTCTATTTAAAAGAGATATGTTTGTTAACTTTAACTTTTGAGTCTCGTCTACGGATGATTTTGAAAAAAAATTAAAAAATCACAGTAGAGTACTTCCCAATAAAAGCTTTGATTCGGAATTTCAATATTATTAAATAAAATTATATTATTTAAGTGAATAACATGGTAATTTCAACTTTAACAATTATATTCATATACTTATATAGTATTTTTACTTCTTTTCTATATTATTTTTCTCTATCATTTTCTATCATATACTTTATTTCTGTCTCTTCTCTTCGTATCTCTTAGTGTATATCTATCATTTTTATTTCATCTCAGATCCCCCACAGTAGTCAACTCTTAATCACTAATTGTTCGCTTGTTTTTTTGTTCTTTCTCTTGGGTCAGTATACCTTCAGTGCACCCAAAAGTTTAAAATTTCTTATTATAAATAAGTAAGTGTTTTAGTTCGAGAACAATCTTAATTAAATTTGTATAGCCACTGCGTTTTACGTATAATGTATGTGTATCATGCTCTGAAGTCTAAACTAAAGATAAACAAAAATAAATAAATAAATCTTACTCTATTCCTCATGCGTTAAAGTGGCCAAAGATGATGGCAATGACCAGTGTGATTTTGTGAAAATAAGTATAACAGAGTAATGATACGACTTTTTTTAAAGTAAACTACATGGTGATAAGTGATTCAAGAATGTTATCATTACCCTCATTTAAAATTTCTTCTAAATTATTGGGAAGTAAATATGTTATATGAGCCTTTTCTTTTTGTATTATAAGAAGGTCTATAACATGGCTTGAGGAGGAAAAAAGGAATAATAGATCTCACTGAAATTTGATTTAAAAACAGAATCGGTTCAAGGATGTTTGAAGTCTTTGCCAAAAATTTACATTAGGATCCTTTAATAATGTAAAATACAGTACTTTAAAAAAATATTTGAAAATTATTTTTTATTTTTTATAATTTAAAACCAGCTATTAAATTTATATAATTAAATTTAAAAATTAAATTTTTCAATAAATAAAACAGTTAAATTATTTAGTTTTTCTTGAAAAAAATTTAAACACATAAGATTTTATTAATTTTTATTTTGAATTTTTTTTACTAAAATTATTTGTAATAGCAATAGCTAATAATAAGTTAAAAGATTTTGAAAAAAACTCGTCTTTTATAAATTTTAATTGTTTTAATTTTTACTTTATAATATCTTGTACAATTTCTAACTCTCAAAATAAACTATGAAATTAAAAAAAAATTATTTTATAAATATCTATGTACACGCTATATTATTAAAAAAATTGAGACCCGTAAAAGTGGGCCCCTAAGCTCTAGTCAATCAGATTGCTTCAAATGAACTCGATCCGGTTGTTATTCCATAACTTCCAAGCTAGAAAACATTACAATAAAGTGTGAATCTAACTAAGAATAAAGGTATTATTACCCAAACCGGTTGTGTCGGCTGTTTTTTCTCTCTCACTCTGTGTCTCCAAAAGACGACTCAATTTTCAAGAAATGGAACTGTGTTGGTTGTGAACTTCCACTTTTACTCTCCTCTGCTTGTTGTTTTGGCTTTTACTAGTATTAGTTTTTGATAAAACACCTCACCCACTCTATCATGCCCAACCAAAAGAATTCTCTAGGTGAATGAATGAATTCTGAATAGTAAGCCGTCAATATTCAACCAAAGACATAATGATACATAATGACGCGTACTTGACAATTAGCCACAAATCATATTTATGTTTACCTTCCATTATAGAGAATTGAAAGCAAGAAAATAAAAACAGATATTATGTACTGGTTAACTTCGGCTATGGTTGGTTTTCAGTTGGGAGGCCTCAACGTCCATTTAAAAAGTAAAACACTGAAAAAATTTCTTGTTTTATTTTCAGTTAAATCTGATTGTAAATTGAGTTTTACTTCAATTTTACCTTGAAACTCAGTTTAAGATAGAAAAAAAAGAGAAAGAATTACTTTTGCAAACTTGATTTACAAAATAAAATTTATTTGAATTTAAGTTTGCAAACTTCAATCCAAATATGTATTTCGTCACCCAAGCAACACTTTTTTGGATTTTGGTTTACAGAAAACCAAACCACAGCTTAGTTATTACCTAATTATGATAAATAAATAAAAAATAGTCATTATTCTTTCTTTTTGCTTCATTATACAATTAATTATCCAATTGATTGTCCTTTAAAAAATAAATAATTTGTTGAAAGAAAAGAATAACAACCATTTACGAGAGTATTTCGAAGGAGTTAAACTTACACTAACCTGTTGAGTAGTCTATTCTTGTGGAAACCTTGTCTAGGTGTTTTGTTAGTGTATAATTTGGTGCTGCAGGGAATAAACCGGTGGATCCAGTGGCAAATATCAGCGAGGACAAAGGTTCGGTAGTTTCCAACTGAAACACCATGTACAGACGAGAGGACTGTAAAGTGATGAAGGATGAATTGGCTATAACCTGTAGGTTGCCTTTATCTGGAACCACCTGATTTGGTGTGACCCCACCAAGATAATACTGCTTTATCCCTCCACTGGCTCCTCTGGATGCCACCCACCCCACCATGGCACTTGAACCCACCATGCCACCGCTGACCGAGAACCCAATAGCTATGTAAGAGTTTGTATCTGGGGTTGAGAGAACGAAGCTCCAAATGTTTGCAGAGGTCTGAACATACTGCACAGTTTAGGCATAATGATTAGTATATATGGTTCTATTGGAATAAGGATATATACATGTGATGAAATTCAAACATGGTGCACCTACTCTGAGGATGAAACTTTGAGCATCCCATACAGTAAGGCAGTGAAGGTTGGTTGTATCAAAAGGGATAGAAACATTGAGGCTTAGATTGCTGGTACACGAGTCGGCTTCTGGACTTGCAAGGAAGAATGAAGCAAGAAAAGAAATTATGAAGAGAAGTCTTAGAGATGCCTTCATTTGTCTCTCTATCATTATTGGTGCGAATGTGTGTTAGTTTGAAAAATGCGAACAGCATGAGTAAGTCTTACTAATATTATTGAAACTGGACTCACTATTTTTACTGAAGAAGCTGAAAAGGGGAAAAACATAAACGATGTAATGATTGTCATATTGTAACTAACATGGTGCAGGGCCATTCTCAATTATGATCATAAATTAAAAACGAAAATTAAAGTACATGAAAGATTAAAAACCGAAAAAAAAGGGTAAATTGAATAACACAAATGCCAGGTTTTTATTAATGACTCAAGTCCTCGTAGTGGTTTCACGCGCCTAATTATAGACAACACTAACTCGTGCTTGAACTCATTCGTAATACAAATGTATGTAAAAAAAATGGAGATGTAGGGCAAAGTAGATATGACGATATTAAGGAATATATATGTTCAGAATTCCGTATGATACAACAACATATTCCATTATACAGTTGTACATTCTTTCAATAATAAAGAAAATGATAAAACACGGAGTCCAAATACATGGCAGCGGGCTTGAGACAGCTCCCAAATAATACTTTCAGTCATCATTTTTCAGGGCTAAACTTTAGCAGGTCTAGATCCCAATCAAATGTCCAGCTCTTCATTCTATTCATTTGTCTCCAAATTGATAAATGGTACAACATCCAAATAAATTTATTCATGTTGCTTTGTTCATTCGCAAGGTACAGAAATTTACAAATAGAAGCACAGTACCATCATAACCTTAAAGAGCTGCATCATCAGAGACCCAACTTTGAAGTCCATTGCGCCCTACAAATGCAGAGATAATTATAAAATTGATAAATTGCAATGGATTCTTCTAATCCAACGTAAAGATTATTGTTTCACACAATTTTGGGCCAAAATCACCTGATAAAAAAAATTATCATATTAAAAACTATGTTCAAACCAAAGATAAATTTCATCAACTGAGTAAAAGCTAAACAATAGGCAGTAAAGTAGACAGCCATAAAATAGCAGCAGATTACAATTACAGACTACCTAGTACCTAGACTGAAGCCAAGACAAAAACAGCTCCTCCTTCTAAAAGGAAAGATCCCCTTTCCAATCACCTATTATTTAATCTATTTTCCACAATATGATTTCGAATTTAAGGTAAATTTATGTAGCAATTAAGTTAAACACTATCTTAGAATCCCAGGCGTCTATAAGATTAAGATGCATGGATATTTAGGAATCTCTTCTTTGACATATCAATTGTTAGTCCCCTTACACTTCTGGGCATGTGTTATGCCCCTGTTTAGGTAAACTTAGCAATTTTAAAACATTCAACTTTGAATTTCTGGGATATACCCTTTCACATGTTCTGAAAAGTATCACTTGCCTACAAACAGGGACCAAACATTGGTGATGCCTGCGGAAATCCCATACCCATTTACCATAGGCATCTTCTTCAGCACTGGGATTGAGCTAGCATTGACGGATTTGAGTAGTTTGCAGACTAACCACCATAATTGCTATAATACCAATCAAAATAATTCCAACTCTAGTAGTTATTTTCAGCCAGGTGATCTACGTGAGAGGGTAAGGAACCCGGGGCAGCTTGAGAGGGACACAACTGTTTTAAAGTGATTTCTTAGCCCCCAAAACAGTTTCTTGGCTTTCCTGTTGTTTTATGCCCAGGACTGCTTCAAGGGTGTCCAATCTTGGATTTGCAAGGATTGTGAAGCCTTGCTTCGTACTTAGTTCAACCCACAACCACTTTCTGCGTTTTTTCTGTTGTTGGTGTGTTGAGCCTTATTTGGAGGACTTCTTATCACACCCCTAGTTGTACTTCTTGGTTTCTCTTTAATGAAATCTCTTCCATCAGAAAAAGGGAAAAAAATTGCTTTCTTTCTCAGTAGTACAGGTATCTAGAATGTTGCTGGAAAAGTGATACCAAGTTTCTTGCTCAGATGTTCCAAAATGGCAAAGGAGCCATATGTATAAATCAAATCACAATCAGCATGTTGAAGTGTACATGTTGTTACTGGCAATTAAATCAATCAAAAAGCAAAAAATCCATATAAATAAATCAATCTGTGGCCACCTACCATTGACCAAGTGTCAATACTCAATAGTTCAGTTGATATTAAATTAATCTGACCAACCCCTCAGGGCAACCAGTTTCAGATTTACCCACAAAGTTCAAGAAAATTTTAACCAGTTTCCAAACATAATCTTAATTACATTCTAACTAGAATGAACTACAGACAAGTTCCTTCATCCTTAATCCATCAGTCACTAATATGTAACTTTTAGCAAACTAGTTTGGTGGTTAAGAGCAACTGAAGCACTATAGATATAAGGGTATAAAGATGAAACAATAATGAACTTACTTACTGATACCGGCTCCGGCAGGCTAACATATTTGGGACAAGATCCTTTTGAAGTAACCATGTCAATTTTAATGTCAGATCCAATAACACAATCTCGTGGCTGCAAAAACAACAGACAATATTCTAGAATAATAATGGCCAAATTATTGTGTTTGAATAGGATACCGTGAAATCATAGAATTAATAAACCATTTTAAAGTACAACGTCATGGGGATTCACTCATAATGCCCATGAAAGTTTGTTTACCAGTAGGATATTTCTTCATTTTCTACAAATAAACCAAATTCTGAAATTCCCATAGTATTTATAAATTGAGTCAAATGTCTCTGTCATACGGGTCTATATTCTGTAACATCTCAGTGATCTCACAACTACTACATATGGGTCTTTTGCAGTATTACTTCAAATCTCACCAGAGAATACAATAGTGATATCAATAGTTGAAAATACCAGCTACCGCATACTGAACTAATTAGCTCTTACCACATCGATTGATATCTAAATATGTCAATCTCCTACAGTAAATAAGGCACATATTTGCACATATTTTAGTTTCTTATGTGCTAAATATATTACAGAGTTGAGCAGATTTCAAACCTTGAAGTCCTTATAAAAGCATAGGCGAAGTTCCTCAATGGAATCTTTTGAGCAAACTATTAAAGGAGATGCATGAAAAGCATTCTCAATGGCAGAGATAATGCCTCCAAGGGGATACATTTCAGTATTAGAGGGAACATATCCAGCATCATTTAGAACACTCTGGAAAAATGTTGAAAAACACAATAGTCAGAGTATGTCCCAATGTATATGCAGGCAAGCATCAAATCTTCACAAATACAATGGGTAGTCAGTCTGAAAACAGAATAAGCTCCAAACCAATTCAGCATTTTTCAACAATTGAAAACCTGTGACCAATATTTTTAAGTCCCCAATGCCAATACATAAGATGGCAGGCCAAGTTGCCAACAAAACTTTGGTATAATTTAGACGTCATGCATGTATTTGGACCATACTACAGCAGCAAGCTGATTGGAGTGGTTCAGCAGATATGAAAAGGAAAAAAGAAAATGTAATAGATGCAGAACAAAGCAAAAAAATGACTTTATTCAGTGGAGCCAATTCATAAGAACTAAGAGGCAGGATTGAAAAGAATAAAATGACTCTCAGGGTACTTGAGAAACCCTGAACTCTCCTCACAAGACTTCCTAATCTAAAACCACTCTCTCCTGGCAGCTGCTACCCATATATAGCCACGGCCTCACTATCTCTTTCACTTGCATTCAGTAAGTTGGGAAGTTATTTCCAGCTATCCCTCTCTCTTTCTTCATAATATAAACTCTCTTAACTGCAGGCCAGCTATCACAGATTCACAGGCAAACCCTGAGTCCTAATAAACGTCCACTATCAAGCATATTCTCAAATACATCAAGGCCAAAGGGACCACTAATTGACTAATTCATTAATCAACAGACAAATTTTATCAACCGGAGGGAGGATACTGGTTAACTAATTCATTAATCAACATACAAATGTTATCAATTGAAGGAGGAGTCATGGGTTGACTAACTCATTAAACAGTATACAAATTTTATTAGTTTCTTTGGGTGATGGGAGGGGGCAAGATAAAAGTAAAAAATAACAGTTGCATGGAATGACCTTTAATTTTCTCACTACTTGTATTCAGTAAAACAAGTTTGATACTTTATCCGCAAGGAAAAATGAGAAATAGCATTGGACCAAAACAACGTTGTATTTTGATCATTATTTCATATGAGATCATTGCCTACAGAAACAAAGAAATTTCTGGTACAAAAAAATAAAAAAAATACACTCTAGGAACTTACCGTAACATTATATTTGAAATAGACATTCAGAGTTGTCAGAAAATAATCATATTCATTTCGAATCACAGGATAAGAGCATGTGCCATGTTTCTCTGCAAGTGAAATTGCAATAATAGAAAATCGGAATATTACTACAAGAAAACCATATCATTTTGCCTCAAACAAAATAGCAAAAAAATAAAAATAAAATAAACGTGACAGTGAAGAAATTCTGTAACTAACAAAGATATATTTGAAACTTTGAACACTTTGTTCAGTACCAATTTAATACTGAATAGAACCAGCTCTATCCACAAGTAGCAGATTTTAGGAAAACAGCTGGACTATTACTCAAGAAAAACAATGAATAAACTCGTTAAATCATGTAAGCAAGCAAAAGCTACAAAAGATTATTACCCCACTGCCAATCCAAGCAAGACGTGGTAGCCCCAGAAGCACAATTGGAAAAAGAAAAATTAGATTCCACAATAATTTAAGGTTGAATAAGAAACAAATTAATTCCAACAACCACCTCATGTGCCCAAAATGAACCTTTCCCACCATGGCATGTTGATGACGAGCTACAACTCAATGATGGCCAATATTGCTCTAAAGCATTAGTCAATGTCGATATCTACACAGAAGATGAAACAGTAGTGGAAATGGAGAGTCAATGCAACTAAGAGAAGACACTAAGTTCTAATGGTATATAAAAGTAACACTAAACCAACATACAGACAATTAACCACTGAAAAAGTTTAAAATATCGCAGTTTCAACAGCAAAAAAAAAAATAGTGAATATTTTATCATTAATTACCAAGTAAAACTAAAAGGAATTGCTAGAATTGTTCAGTATAACCCTGAAAGGTAGTTCAGTTTCATTCTTTGCAAAATTTCTATCAGTCAAAGAATGAAAACCAGCAAATGTGATTTGTGATCAAATAGTTTGCAAATTAAGGTTGTGGAACTATACCTCTTTTGGATCGAAAATAGATCTAGAGCAACAGGCTGGCCAGGTTCCATCATTATAGTCAGGCCAGAGTCCATCTATCATGCATGTAGATATAACCTGTTAAGCTATTTGTTGCAGGAATCTCCATACTCAACAGAGACATACCCAAAAGCATCAATCTATTGTTTACCTCCCAAAACAAATTTTATATTTTAAAAGCAAAGTAATCTAATAATAATAATAATAATAAAAAGCCTTACCAGGAAGAAATGAGAGACACAAGGGTTGACAAAAGGAAAGAAAAATTAAAAGGTCACACTAAAAGTTAATTTCTCAATGAGCTTAAAACATTAGTAGAATTTTACAATTTTTTTTTTCTAGACCCGATAAGGGATATTCACTATTTACACCTCAGAAGGAGAAATTAACTCAGAACATAGTCAATGCAAGTAGTGAAATTCAAGATAAACAAACAATAAGTATTCCACGCTGTCTAAATTTACAATCGTAACAACAACAACGCATTTGAAACCTCATACTTACGTATGGTGAATACTGTCGGAGAATTGGAGCTGAAATCAGAAACGTAAACATGTCAGCCTCTCATCAAGCGCTTCACATAAGTTGCATAATAAAAATCCATTTCACATGGCAAAAATCAGTTCGAAGTTTTCGAATCCTTCATTTACACAATTCGACGAAAATACGCACAATACAAACAGATTAATCACTCCAATTTTAGGTTTAAGGTACGAGTCAACTGATTGACCAACATAAGAATTGAATTGATAACGATGACTAGCACGGTCAAATTAAGTTGATAATGTTGAACAATGGAATACTAGATTGAGAATCGAAAAAAGGAAGGGAGGTGCTATTTGCTAATTACTATAATACCCTCTGCAGCAACCATTGGAGGGACAGCAATGGCGGGTGCGTTTGCAGTAAGTGCCGGGCCATTGCAACGCCAAAGCGAAATAATCAAACTCTCGCTGACCGTCCAACGACGCGACCAGCGTGGCACGTGCTGGAGGCGTTGCAGCCGCCAACACGAGAATAGCCAGCACCAGCCACGAAGTTGAAGGAGGCATCGTTGGTTCCCGTTCCCGATTGTTGTGTCTGCAAACGCAATAAATAGAACAGGATGGACAAGATTGGGGGGAGTTAGCTAAACATGTACATTTTTAAATTAAAGGCACCAATCTCGAGTTTCCCACGGCGTTCCAATCATAATAATTGCTGGCAAACCAATCTATAAAAGGCATATGCCAAAACATATTCAAAGAATCAAAAGTCAGACAAAATATCATCCAATCAAATCTTGAAAAGAAAAAAAAAAAACACTCGTGATTCACTTTCAAAATAATATCGAACTAGTATTTTAATTTCACAGGATAAATGTTTATGTTTATATAATTAAAATTTATAATAAAAAAATATTTTAAATATATAAATTATATTTTGAATTTATCTATAATCTATAACTTCTATATAATAAAGAGGACATCTTTTGGGTACGCTTGATACGCACTACGGTACAATATAGGAGAACAGCATAGGACAAATGTGTAAGTTAAAGGATTTTTTTTTATCTTGTACATTATTTGGTGGATAATAGACAATACAAGTAAAATAGTGTGAGATTTACTGCAATACTTTTTTTAATATTAATTATCTTGATACGACTGACGATGGTGGTGGTGACAGAAGTGGCAACTATAGGGACAGTGGTGGTGGTGACAGCGACAATGGCAATGATGACAACGATGGTGGTGGTGGCAGTGATAATGGTTGTGGTGGCAATAGTGGTGGCAGCGACAATGGTGGTGAAGATTGTCACAACGGTGGTGTCAGCAACGATAGTGGTGGTGGCGATGACAACAACAGTGATGGCAGCATCAACGACAATGGTGGTGACAGTGACAGCGATGGTGGTGGTGATGGTAACGATGATGACGGGGTGTTTTTGTCTTTTAAATATTTTGTACTCAGGACAAAAGGTTGTCCCATAGTTTGTTGAGTAACAAAATTTTAGACTTTTGTCCAGTCCTGTTTTCCTTGTTTTGTGTTGTCTTCTAACCATTATTTTAAACAAATATAGGACAAATGCTTTTGTGCTGTCTAGTCTCCTACAATTTAGCAAAATAAATGGACCCTTTATGACTCTATTTTTCATTTACCTATTATACCTTTTAGTTACTCTTTAAGTTATCTACTATTTTACCCTTTAACTACTCTCTAAACTACCGACCACATCATTTTCTCTTTTATTTTATTTTTACTTTTAAAAATTGAAGAGCCTCTCTTTCCCTAGTAATAAATAATTTAAATTGTGTTATAAGGTTATTTTTAAATTGAAATAGATTGGCAATTAAGAAAATCAACTATATAGATAAAAATAAAAAGAATTTAGTTTGAGATAATTAAGAAAAATATTTTTTTTTTTATATAGACCATAAGTATCTTTCACATGAGACAATTTTGCTCAAACCAAATAAGATCACTATAAGTAAGAAGCTCTTCCCCCAAGACTCAGGACTCAATTTGAAGACCACTGGTTAAATTAAAACAACTCTGCTTCAGTTGATCCATGTGTTCAGTGGTAACTTTTTGACTAGTTACAAAGGTGTGTGAAATGCACTTCTTAGAAAAGAGAGAGAGAGAGAGAATATTGAGAATTTCTTATCTTATTGTTAATCAAGTGAAAGAGTGAGAGCTTCACTCTCCAAGGTAGAGATTATAATTTATAGTGTAAGATCAGTAGATATACATATCTTAAAAAAACTATTAACTGCACTACTTAATGATAAAATTTTTTAACTAAAATATCTTTATTAAAAGAATTAAAATATAATTATGATATATGAATTAATTAAATATATATGTAAAATATCAATAAATAAATATATTTTTAAAAATAATTTATACTTTCTCAACTATTTAGAGTAATAAATACTAATATTAATAATAATATAATAAAGTAAAAAAATAACATTTTTTATTAAAAAACTTAAAAATTTATTTTAAGATAAAAGTATGAATATATTTTCTTTAAAATCTTTAATAAATTAAAAACATATAATTCATCAAATTATGAATATATATACATTTTTATTCAATATATTAATAAAAATTTAGAAATAAAATTATAGTGAAATTTTAAAAATTTTAACTATTAACTACTTATTTTAATTATATAAAATTAATATTTGAATGTTTTAATTTTATTAAAGATAGCAATTTGAAATGATGAAGAGAGAAATGTTTTGGCTAGTTGTGGGAGTAGTTTGTGAAACGCACCTTTTAATGGAAAAAAAATATTAAAAATATCTAATTCAAATAGTATGAAAAGTTAAGGATGAAAAATGACCAACTTGGCCCTCGCCCTGCCATCAACCCACCAAAACACAAGCTAAGGCAGACTAACTCACTCAACACATATAGGTTGAAAAATGTAGACTGTTCGTTTATAGATGGGTTAGCAAGCTAGCCCACCAAAAAAATAATAAAAATAATAAAAAAGGAAAAATAAAAAATAAAAAATTATAAAACTAAAAACATCACCAAAAAAAAAAAAAATAGGCTCCTACTAATTAATATTTCTCTCACATGTCCACTTAATGATTTTTAACTACATTATTCCACCTAACTCTTTTATCTGCTTTGTCTCTAATACAAACAATAACAAAAAATTGTTCAAAATACACATGGACCTTCATTGATCATCTTTAAACTTAAATATTGGGTGCTAAACATAGCATTACATTTATACCAAAATGACATGGAAATCTAAAATCTTGCACTATTTTTTTACTCCCTCCAATCCTTAATATAAGACACCATCTAAAAAGTATTGAGGGTCCTTTTTATAAGGCATTTTACAATTCCTATGAAGCATTTAATTTTTTTTTTCCATTACTTGTCCTTATTAAAGACTTTGAGTATTTGTGCCTTTATTTGATAGTGGTGCATAATATATTTGGGCTTTAATGTTTTCACGTCACCCACAACAAGTTAATAATGATTAATAAGGGTAAAATTGGTATGTTATAATATTTTTTTAAAAAACCAATAAAACTAACTAATTTAACTATTTTTATTGGTACGTGTAATTCTATTATAAGTGCCTTATATTTAGGACCGGAGGGAGTATAATTTTTTACTTAATTTAAAAAACAAAACAAAAATTGTTGGCTAAACAGGTTAACCCACCTCTACTTATTGTAAGCCTTTTTTGGGTGAGTTAAAACAAACCAGTGGGTTGAATACCTTAACCCACCCTACCTAGGAAGATGGGCTAAATGGGTTGACCAGTTGGACAAAACTTGTTTTGTTAGAGCATCTCCAACGCGGTTCTTCGGAGGGTTGCTTACAATGTAGAATGCATTGCTTAACAAAAGTTGCCATTGGAGTATTTGATGTGGCGTTGCTTATACAAGCACCATTGCTTGTATAAGCGACGTTGCTTAACCATTATTTTTGAATAAAAAAACTGCTTTTCAGTCCAACAAACAACAGAGGAATGGAGGGAAAAAAAAGGGTTCATTCAACATCCTTGAACAATAGTTCGCACAATGAAAGAATGACATTCACAGGCAAAAAAAAAATAAAAATACAGACCACAAAAACAACATCTGAAAACAAAATAATGAAAAAGAAAGTACAAAAACACAAATACACTAGGCTTCCTCGATTAGCGTCGACCTCTGTCGATCTGCGTTGGAGTCCATCGATTTGTGCCGAAGTCCTTCGATTTGCGCCAAAGTCAGTTGATATGAGTCGGGCTCCATCGATCTGCTCCCAGGTTCATTGAAAGACCCTGATTTGTGACTTGGATCTACGTCGGCATAAAGAATCGGGGGTGACGGTGAAGTGGAAGAAGGCGGCGACGACAATAGCGAGCTGAAAGGAAGGTGAATGAGGGAAAATGTTACTAAAAGGGGAAGGCAGAAGTGTAGGGGACTAAATGGGAGGAAGGAAAAGGCGATGGTAGAAGGGAAGAGGCGGAACTGAGGCGGAATGGGAGGGAGAATGGAAGAGGCGGGAAGAGGCGGAATGGAAGGGGACTGTGAGGGAGAAGATGGAAGTGAAAAATAAAGAAGGTTCCAGAATGGGCTGGACCTTCATGCGTATGCTGAGTCTTTTTTTTTTTTTCAATTATCCCTTAATTTAGTAAAAAATTAACCGTTTAAAATCGCTAGCCGTTCTTATTTTTACATATTTATTATTTTAAAATTATAATACAAATAATATTTTAATTTAAAATAAAATATATAAATATAAGTATTAATATGCAGGGTTAATTGTAGGACCCATTAAAATAAGTGAAGAACTCACTTTAAATAATTTAGCATTGGAGTAAATTTTTGAGTAAAGTTCTTAAATTTAGGTGACATTGTAGGGCCCACAAATTTGATATAAGCAACTTGTATAAGCAACCCAGGTTGTAGATACTCTTACTCATAAAATAGTGAGACCTTCACTCTCCAAGTTGGAGGTTCTAATTTATAATATAAGAATAAATTATAATAAAATAAATATTTTTAAATATATAAATTATGTTTTAAATTTAAAATTAATAATTTAAATATGATATAAAATTATTTTTAACTATTAATAATTTTCAAAAAAAACTGTTCTTAATAAAAAAAAATATTAAAAGAGATAATTGATCAAAATATTAAAAGGAATACACAATTATTAGGATAAATTAAAAAGAATAAACAACTAAAGATAAATTGAAAGAGGTATATTAAAAAAAACTATTAAGAGGACAAAGGGATAAACGACAGACAAGAACAAATATGTAAAGATGTTTTTTGATGGTAACCCAGATGTATAAAAACCTCTAGGATATAAAGAAAAAACAACTACGACGAGGTGAATTGTGTAGGGTTAATTTTACCTCTCTTGCTCCACCCCCATCACACAGTCTTCGAGTTAGTGGTGACTCTGATTTGAGAAGAAGGAGAAGAAAGGATGTCGCGAAGTCGATTGTTATGGTTCACCTTTGGGTTCGCATCCACATATGCCGTACTTTCCCATTGCGTTTTGAAGGAGCTACTGGTTGAGCGTCACGCGCTGACCTCTCGAATGAACAACGGGTTTCGTGCTCTCGAAGCTCGACTCTCCAACATCGAATCCTCTTTACCGAATCGCTCTTCTTCTATACCCGCTCCCGCTTCCACTCCCAATCAGGTAATTAATTTTGTCCCTTTCTTCCGCCATAATTCCCTCACATTTTTGTAATTGCACGCTCAACATGCCTCGCCCTCTCCTTATAATTATTGTTTTTTAATTTGACGGAGAAATTTCACATTTTAGGGTTTGCAACTCGTCGTTGATAGATAATCATATTCTGGAACATACATATTCATGGTGGTGGAAATAAATTATGATCTGAGTAGCACAGTAATGGATTGCGTTGTACTTGTAACTAGACTGGTTACATCTGTCAATGAGGTTCTGGATTTTATGTGCTTAATGAAATTTAGGCCCAATTAGGATAAAATTTTTCAGTAAGTACTAATAGGTTTTTTTCATAAGAACATAAGAAGGTAAATTAAGCTTCTTCCATAAGTTAAAATTGGCTTTAGAGAACTTAAATGAAAGAGCTTCTATAAATTAGCTTATGCATCATAGATCTTGTGTGCACTTGCAAAGTGCTATGCTCCCACAATTGAATTGGTTGTAGGGGTATAGCACTTATAACATTGACTAAATTAGTCTATGTATGAGCTAATTTATAGAAACTCTCTTATTTTTTAATTTTATAAGTACTTATTGATAAGTTTATCCAAACAAGGTACTATTTTGTTATGCATCTGGTGAAAGATTACTCAATTTTTGTTTCATATAATGCATCTAGTACATGAGCTTTGGCTACATTATTTTCAATCCTGCTAATCCTTTATTTTATTTTATTTCAATATTACAATGAATACTTGAACTTCTGTCAGTGCTAATCTAGAATCTTAGTGTATAACACTTGAAAGATGCCAAACTAGATTCCATGCTATAGAAAGGTGCATACTGAGTTGGTATTTGTTCTTTCCTTCTAGACTCAGCCATGTTTTCTGCTGGTAATTTGAGTAGACAGAGAGAGAGAGATTTTTCAGTTGCAATTAGTTTTAATTCTTATTATCATGTTCATGATTGCTCACATTTAACTCTGTCTATTGAAAAAGCTTTTATTCTTTTTGGCAGGTTGAAGGCTAGATAACTTTTTCAGCTCCAGTGAAATGATTTCTACAAGGTTCTAAATTTAAGAGTTTTATTCTTGATTTAAAATGTTTGTAGAGGAAATGACCATAATAAAACAGACGCTGAGGCAACATTAAAATTCTTGCCTGCTGTTTTTGTTCCCCTGGGAGATTAACCAATTGTGAGGAAAAGAATGAAGCCAAGTTTACTCTGCCATGTTATTAAATATTATGCTTTAGTTGTACGGCTGCAGGAGCTTGAACTTTTAACTCTCTTTTATTATTGTTAGCAAATTTGGATGAAATTTGATCCGCCTACACTGAAAAATGAAGGAACCAAGATCCTCTAGGGTTCTGAAAGAAACTGCAGGGTGGTGCTGTTATTCATTCGATGGCTTATCTTTGTTACTTTACAGTTATAATTTTGATTTTAATACAAAATAAAACATTTTTTGTGGTTAAAATTTCGTACAGTTTGTTTTAAACTGCAGAGAACAAACAGAATTGGAATGTGATCTGCCAACACATGCTCTAGTATCTGTCTGGCTATCTGTGAATTAAGAAAATATAGTTTAAATGAGTGGGAGTACACTAGAATCAACACCACCGTTATCCAAATTCCTATATTCTACTCGAATTATATTTTCAAAGCATAATGTTGTGTAAGGAAAATAAATGAACATAGAGGTTTATCATCTGTGACTTTTTTCATTTTTACTTTGTATCTATATTTCTGCTTAACAATTTCAACGTTGTGAAAAGTGAAATGAAGAATATGCATTGGAAGTATAGTTACAATTTCGAACTGGTGATATATTCTGTCATTATGCATTTCCACCCTTTTATCGATGTGTATGCCTCAGCATCTGAGCTTAAAATCCTAAGGTCCTTAATCATTTTGATAGGACTAGGGATGGTCGGGAAATTACATAGTTACTGAGTAGTTATAAGAATTTAAATAGTTACAGAATTAGTTAAGGCAGTTATAATTGGAAGGCCAGATGCTTAGCTTAAATAGTAGGAGGATTCGAAGGGGAAAGACATTTTGATATGTTAAGCATTTGTGAACTGAGCATTTGCTAGTTTGTAGAAAAGGAGAAACCACTTGTGAAGGAGAAACTCTTGGAGGAGAATTGTCTCCTTTCCTTTGTTGTCATTCAATATTCCATGACAAAACCATTATATTCTCAGGCCTGTTTGGGGTGATTTTTAGTTATGAGTTTCAAAAATTTTAAAAACTGTAACCAGTTTTTAGTTTTTAAAAATTAATTAATTTTTTTTTGTAATTTTTTATTTCAAAATAAACTCACCTTACAATTTCTTATAATATTAAAATTAGTTTAAGAATATGTTTGTGTGGTGACAGTAGTGGTAGTGGTGATGACAATAGTAACAGTGGTAGCAGTACTGGTGCCAATGATAGTTATGGTGGTAATGATGACAATGGTGGTTGTGGTGGTGGTACTCGGTAAGGTCATTGTCAAATGTAGTGATATGTTTTAAAATTAAGTTAAAAATCATTTCAGTTTCATTTTAGCCAAATGCATTTTATTTTGAAAATTACATTTAAAAACCAAAAACTTGTAACTATCCCAAACAAACCCGTGTCTGGGTTTCTAACATTTACATATTTTGAAATATTTCCTAGGAAGTTTTTATCAACATATTTTTTATAGATACTCTTTTGTCTCACTTTGCTAAACATTTTAGCCAGAAAAAAGAAATCCACTTTGATTCTTATTTTACCATATCAATGAAGCATTAAATATATTTTTGCCTATCATATCCTAATTATTTATTGTATAGTGAGAAACTAAAAAAGTACAAATGAGAGAAAATCTAATTAATTTGAACGATAAAGAGAATATTAAGAAATTGAATAATAATTTTTATGAAATCTAAAATATTAATTACATTTCTTAATTTAAAAATTTAAATGTCAAACAAAATGGGACGAAGGGAGTAGCACAAACTGTGAACATATTCAACTTTGAGAATATGTTTTCTTGCACATATCCGGTTAGGCCATGGAAAATGTGAAATGAGATTTTAATAAAAAAAATGTCTTGATACCAAATGATCAAAAACCTGCGCATTGATCAACTAAATTTTCTATCATTAAAGAAATGTACAATGACACATTGATCGACACAATCACTACTGGTTTAGCATGAGGTTTCTTTGCTGGTGCAGCTTTTGGTGCTTCCTTTACCTCCTTCCTTGTTTCAGCTGTAGCTAAGAGCAGAAATTGCAATAACAGTTTCAATTAGACTAATCATAGTCAGCGTAACGCAAAATTTTTAACAAACAAACAAAACAAAACCAAAGTTTTAAAACCAAATACATTTCAAAATTAATTGCACCAATCTCGAGTTTCCCACGTAATTCCAATTATTATTGGCCTACGAATCTATACAGGGCAAATGCTAAAACATATTCGAGGGTGAGGCAAAGTATTATCTAATCAAATCATAAAATAAAAATAAAAATTGTGATTCACTTTCATAATAATATCAAATTTAAGCTAAACTAATGTGATCTTTTGCTATTTAAATGAGAATCGATTGTTTTATTTTTATATTATTTTTTATTTCTTTTAAGAGATAATATTTTGTTTTTTAATCAATCAATAAATAAAGTTTCATCCACTACCACCGAGCACGTGAATTAACTGACGCGAGATTGTTTCAGTCCAACCAATGATCTCAAATTCAAATCCTATATATGTAATTGTAGTCTATACTAAAAAAAATATCAACTAAAAAAAATATCAACTAAAATAAGAATAGACAAACTAATTCATAAATTCTTTTAGTCACCATTTCTTTTTCTAAAGGACAACACTTATTATTAAAAAGTCAAATACTTAATAAACATAAAAATTCTATTCAAAATATTTAATTTAAATTACAAATCACAAGTCAAAATAATTTTAATTATTTTATAGACAAAATAATCTCAATTTAAAAAAAAAACAAATATATGTTCTTAATTAGTATTTTAGTTTATGCATTGTACAAAACAAATGTTTATTTTTATATAGTTTAAACTTATAATAAGTAAAACTTTTTGAATATACAAATAGAAGGGATCAAATTACACTTGTATAACATTTACTAACTATTACACCATTCAACAACTTTTAGTTAGATAATGTTTTTTTAAAACCAACTGTTAGATTGAAAGTTCCTTTCACATAGATCATATATACAAAATTTTATATTAATCTAAAATTATTTGATATCTTATTCATACAGATCAAAATTGACGTAATATATACTTTTCAAAATATACTAAAATATAAATCATTTAATTACTTTTTTATTGTTCTTCAATTTTGACAAAATTTGACACAAACAATTATAATATTGTAAAGTTATAATTCAACTGTTGGATTAACAAAATTCACCTTTTATATAAAGTTATTAATGATATAATAGTTGGTAAGAGTTATGCTGGTATAATTTGATCTTTCCCCTAAATGAATTATATTATAATTAAAATTTATAATAAATAAATAAAATTAAATTTCTTTGAAATTATAATAAATAATTAAATTTTTATATATGGTTATTTTTAATTATTGATATTTAAAAAAATATTGAAATTTGTTCAACGTCGGTCCAAGGACTTATATAATGACTTGAACCTATAAATTTTGCTATATAATTTTGATAAAAAAAAATATGATTATTTCTTTAAATTTGTTGAAAAATTCATTATTTTTTTTTGTGTTCTCATACAAATTTTGTTTTCTATAAAAATTGATGTTACTTGCAAATTTTTTTATAAAAAAATTACAGATAAATTTTTCAGCCTTCTGATTCAGTGGCAGACGGAAATATAAAAGTTGTAAAAAAGGAAACTTGAAAAATGTTATTGATTAAATAAAAAAATATTTTAATATCATAAAATACAATCAATTAGGAAAATAAATAATATTATTAAATGCTTAAAATCACCCCATAAGAAATAAAACCATTACATCTAATTTATACATTATAATTTTCTTTATTTTGACTCTTTCAAATTATATTTTCAAGGTCTGCCACCAGCAACATTCCTTTTTTCTTTGGCTTTTGGGTGGCTGGTATTCTTTTGGGGAAACTTTGGTCATTTTGATTTGTGAGATTTTTTTGAGTGCTCATTTGTGCTCTATTTTTTATGAAATTTCAGAGTTTTATCCCGAGATTATGCATTTTTTATTAGGTAGTGATTTTTAGGGAATTATTGATTGTTACTTCAGGTGATTTTCACTCTTTTTTGGTAGTGAACAGGGGTAGTTTGTAATATTGTTGTTGACAGGAAACACTTTATTGTACTTCTTATTTTCAAAGTGAAATTTTTCTAAACGATGTCTCAGGGTTTTTACCCCTTATATTGAGGGGGTTTTCATCGTTAAAATTTGGTATCTTGATTTTTTTATCAATTTCTTATATATTTTTTTGTTTGAGTTGTTTGAATATTTTTTTGTTTATGTTTATTATGTTTCTTTATTTCAAACTATTTTTTTTTATCTTTATTTGCATATTTAATCTTTTAGACTATTTATCGTTATCAATCTATTTCTTTTTTATTTCCATTTTTAAATTAACATTTAATAATTTTTAAAAAATATTTATTTACTTATCTTTTAAGTCACTTATCCTCTTCGATCTATTATCTTTTATTTTTGTCTTTAGTTTTTAAAAGATATTATCTATAGATAAAAAAAAGCTTATATAAGGATGAGCTAGGACGTGGTAACTCGTACAGGGTTAATTTTACCTATCTTGCTCCATCTCCATCACGTAGGCTTCGAGTTAGTGGTGACTCTGATTTGAGAAGAAGAAGAAAGGATGTCGCGAAGTCAATTGCTATGGTTCCCCTTTGGGTTTGCATACACATATGCTGTGCCTGTGCATCACACGCGGACCTCTTACGTGGACCGCGACTTACGTATACTCGAAGCCAGACTCTCCAACATCCAATCCTCTTTACCAAATCGCCCTTCTATTTCCGCTCCCGCTCCCGCTCCCGATAAGGTAATTGTAATTATGTCCCTTTTTTCCACCATAATTCCCTTGCATTTTTGCAATCTCACGCCAAACAACAATTTGCAATTGCATCTTAATAAGATTTCGCATTTTTAATCCAATAAATTTTGATCTGAGTAGCACACTAAATTTATATGTATATATAGAGAGAGAGTTTAATGTCATGCATTATCAATATAAAAAGTTTTATACTGTTAATCAATCACAAATTATTATTGGTATGATTGTTATGATAGTTATTGTAAAAATCAACAAACTTACCATACACAGTAGTTTATAATTATTATTGAATGACAGTGTTTTTCTGCATACTTGTTTTTTGCATCTAGACTCACCATATTTTCTGCAGGTAATTCGAGTATAGAGAGAAACTGGGAGAGAGAGATTTCAGTTGCAATTATTTTTAATTTTTATTGTTAAGTTTTTGTTCTCTTTGGCAGGTTGAAGGCTAGATAACTTTTTCAGCTCCAGTTGAATGCTTTCTACTGGGTTCCAATGGATTTATGCTTGATTCAAAATATCTGCACAGGGAATGACCACAATAACAGAGACGCTGAAGCAATCTTAAAATTCTTACTTGCTTTTTTTTTTTTTTCCTCGTAGATTAACGTGTTAGATTATAAGCTTTTTAATGTCTTTTTTAAATTTTTACGATAGTTTAGTCTTCTTACTTGTTTGTTACCTTTTCTTTTTCTTTTTCTTTTTTTATTAAACCTTTATGTTTTCTATTTTCACCATTGTATTTTTAAATTTACATTATTGAATAACACTTTCTCTTTCCTTTTGTTCTCTCTTCTTCCTCATCTCCATTTTTGCACTCTCCCCACTCCCCTTCTATATTTGCATCGTGATTCTTAACATAACCAATTTGTTAGAAAAAAAAAATGAAAAGAACTAAGCAAAGTTTACTCTGCGACGTTATTAAATATTATGCTTTAGTTATCCAGCTCATTATAGGCCATCAAGGTTTTAAAACGTTAAGGTTTTTTAGTTCTACGACCACAATTGCAATTGCGCTATTTTCTTTTGTCTTTTCAAAAAAAAAATTGCAATTGCGTTAGCCACATTTGTCAACAATTTTGCTTAATACTATGAATTGTTATTTGGTTACAATTATCCTTAACATTAAGGATTCTTATGAAACTGCTGCTGTCGCAATTTAAAAACGTTATATGCGATATTAATTAAGAACTAACAGTTCCATCTGTTGCTTCACGTTTAGCGGCTTTAGCCTCGAGCAATTGGAATTGGTTCAGTACAGGAGCCTGAACTTTTAACTCTCTCTTATTTTATTATTATTAGCAAATTTGGATGAAATTTGATCCGCCTGCATTGAAGAGTGAAGATTTCAATTTTAGCTTTTATATAATGAGTACATTTTTTAACCCACTCTTTTGATTATATTCTTTATTATTGATTTAAATTGATTGAAAATCATAAAATTTTGTAGTTTTACTTTTTATTGAATAAATCTTATTTATGATTTTGTAGTTTTTAATAAATTTTAATAAATAAGTATGTTAGAAGAATAATTATAAACCTTTCTACCACATCTTCCTATTAATCATCTTATTTTTTTGTAAGATAAGTATTAAATTTGTTTTATATTTTCAAGAACTGATTTTTCCATTAGATCAAACTAGTTTGCAAAACATAAATTAAACGTGCCAATAGAAAAAAGTAAGAAGAATGTTTCTATGGACAATAATGTTGATATCACAAAGCCAATTAGTGAATTTTGTACGAATTTTTGAATGGAACCCTTTCTTTCCCACCAGATGGATGTACCCCATCCTTTTTCTTTTCACGTTGCCAGTATCGACAGAAACTATCAACTGTTTGTGTTGCCTGAGCTTGATACTAGCTTTTAGAGAAGCACGCCTCAGTTGTCACCAAAACAACAGAAACCATCTAAACCCGTATATACGATGTCTAGCGGGTATCTGATATTGGAGGCTAATAAAATCAGGCGAAGAACGCAACAAGAAACTAATCCAGAATAAAACAGAAAGCCACAGAGTCAGGTTGGTATGTTATCTGATGGCACGGCCGGCCAAGGATAAAACTATTAAAGCTCAAGCTTTAAGTCTATCAATAAAAAATTATTTGTTATTAGTTTTTATAAAGCAAAAAGGGTATCTATGTTGGCAAAAAGGCCAAATATATAATTTTCTCATTTAAAATAAAAAATCTTTTTTAAAGTTTGTTTTAAGCTTCACTTAACGTTGAATCAACCATGTCTTACGGTCTCAATGTTAGTCCATCCCATGGTTAAACACTTGTTCCAATTAGCAAGCGAAACTAAACAAAATATGTTTTCATTCTCATCCTAAATGCAGAGATCAGAACCAAGTTTGATAATATATATATATATATATATATATATTAAAAAAAATAAAGGTCTAACTTTATCAATTTAAAAATTAAAATCAAATTTGACTGAAAACTCAAGAATTAAAAACACATTTTTTCCAAAATAATAATTGAGAAAATAGGCTATGTACTGACAATGTAGAACAGTTTTACACTGTCATCTAATAACTTACTATAATGTATGGTAAGTTTACTAACTTTTATAACAACTATCTTAAAAGTCATATCAACAGTAATTTTTAATTAATTAAAATTGTAAAACATTTTATACGCATAGCCATTAAATTCATAGTAATTTCATATTTTGACGAAATGAAAATAAAAAAATTACACATTTTACATATTTAAATTACTTGTTTTACATATTTATATTATTAATCAATTAGAAATCATCGTTATTATGACTTTTAAGATAATTATTATTTATTATAAATGTCAACAAACTTATCATACTTGATAGTTTGTGATTGAATGATAGTATAAAACTATTTTACATTATCAATTCATAGTTTATTTTCTCTTTAAATTAAGAGAAGATAGGTTATGCACGAGTACAAATCCACTAAAGTAAAATGGTGCAGTATTTTAGTAAAGTAATTAAGTTATTGGTCACTATAACACTTAAATCATGCATCTGACCACACTAGATCCATTTTTTACATACCCATATTTACCACCCATTTAATTTACTTTATTGTTATTTTCTCTCTTTTTATTCCTTTCAACGTCTTTTCATATTTAACAATAGCAAATGAATATTTGATAATTGGATTGTAGGGATGATTAAGTATGTTCGAGTGTAATACTGTAATTTTCATATTCAACGATGGCAAGTGATTTATTAAAAAAATTGATCTAGTTATATGAAAAGATGCTAAAAGAAATATGAAAGGAGAAAAAATTAATAAAGTAAATTAAATGAGGGTAAATATGGATATGTAAAAAATGGATTTGGTATAGTCAGGTATATGATTTAAGTGTTATAATGACCAATAACTTAGTTACTTTACAAAATACTGTACCATTTTATTTTAGAGGATCTGCACTCGGTTATTTACTAACTATGTACAACAATTTTACATTATTATTCAATCACAAACCATTATATATAGTAAGTTTGTTAACTTTTATAATGACTATTTTAAAAGTCATATTAACTGTCATTTTTTATTAGTTAACGGTATAAATTTTGTTACATTGAGAGTGTCATTAAACTCTTAAATTAAATTTACTAAAAACATATTTAAATTTCGTTTTTACGAGTAAGGTAGAAAGTGGTTAGTTGTGTAGGGTTAATTTTACTTACCTATCTATCTTGCTCCATCTATCGCCATCACACAGGGTTGGAGTTGGTGGTGGTGACTCTGGTTTGAGGAGAAGAAGAAGGAAGGATGTTGTCGCCATGTCGATTGTTATGGTTCACCTTTGGATTCGCGTCCTCATATGCTGTGTTTTCCCATTGTGTTTTGAACGAACTGTTGGTTGAGCGTCACGCGCAAGCCTCTCTCCTCATCAATCACCAGTTTCGCGCTCTCCAAACTCAACTCTCCAACATAGAATCCTCTTTACAAAATCACTCTTCTGTTTCCACTCCCGATCAGGTAATTGTAATTATGTCCCTTTCTTCCACCGTACGCAATGCCCTCGCATTTTTGGAATTGCACGCTCAACGCGTCTCGCCATTTCCTTATAATAATTATTTTTATTTTTTTTATTTTCGATGGAGAAATTTCACATTGTAGGGTTTGCAACTCGGGGTTGATAGATAATCATATTCTGGTATATACATATTCATGATAGAAATAATTTGCATGTTAATATGATTTCACATATTTAATCCAATAAAGTATGATATGTGTAGCACACTAAGTTGATACTTTTTCTTTGTATTTAAACCATATTTTCTGCTGGTAATTTGAGTAGAGAGAGAGATTTCATTTGCAAGTTTTTTTAATTTTTTTATTATTATGTTCTTGATTGATCAGCAAAAGCTTTTGTTCTCTTTGGCAGGTTGAAGGTTAGATAACTTTTTCAGCTCCAGTTGCATGATTTCTACTAGGTTCTAAGGGAGTTATGCATCAAATTCAAAATGTTTGTACAGGAAATGACCATAATAACACATACGCTGAAGCAACCTTCAAATTCTTACCTGCTTTGTTTGTTCCCTTGGTAGATTAAGCAATTGTGAGGAAAAAATGAAAACAACGTAAAGCAAAGTTTACTCTGCCATGTGATTAAACCTTATGCTTTAGTTATTCAGCTCATTGTATGCAATCAACGTTTTGAGGTCTTCACAACGGTAATTGCAATTGCATCAGCGACATTTGTCTACAATTTTGCTTAATACCAATGATTGTGATGAAATTGCAGCTGTGACTGCAATTTAAAAACTTATATATGATGTTAAGAACCAACAGTTTCATCCGTTGCTTCACGTTTAGTGGCTTTACCCTCGAGCAATTGGAATTGATGCAGTACAGGAGCTTGAACTTTTAACTCTTTTATTATTATTATAGCAAGTTTGGATGAAATTTGATCAGCCTACACTGAAGAATGAAGGTGTCAATTTTAGCTTTTATATCATGAGAAACGTAGTACTATACTTTTTAAAACACTCTTTTAATCACACTCTCTATTGTTAGTTGAAATTGATTGAAAATTATAAAATTTTATAAGTCTCACTTTTTATTTATGAATTTCACTTATGATTTTATGGTTTTTAATAAATTTTAATCAATAAGTGTATTAGAATGAGTGTGTTAGAGAGTGTTTTGCTGACACTCCACTTCTATCATTGCTCTAATAATTGGGTGGAGCTAATCAGCTGAAATATTACGGTTTCAGAGGGACCAGGATCCTCTAGGGTTCTGAAAAAACTGCCGGGTGGTGTAGTTATTCATCTGATGGCTTAATTTTAATACAAAATTAGACATTTTTTGTGGTTAAGATTTCATCCAGTTTGTTTTTAAACTGCAGAGAGCCTGGATCCGGTTGTGGACTTGTCTATTTTCATCCAAGGTTGAACAAACAAAATTGGAATTTGATCGGCCAACACATGCTCTATATGACTATATCTGTCTGTGGCTATCTGTGAATTAAGAAAATATAGTTTAAATGAGTGAAAGTACACTAGAATCAACACCACCGTTATCCAAATTCTTATATTCTGCGGGAATTATATTTTCAAAGCATAATGTTTTTAGGAAAATAAGTGAAAACAGATTTACAATCGGTGACTTTTTCGTTTCTACTTTGTAGATACTATCTATATTTCTGCTTAGCAATTTCAACGTTGTGAAAAGTGAGATGCAGAAAATGCAGTGGAAATGTAGTTACAATTTCGAACTGGTGATATATTTTGTCATTTTGCTTTTCCTCCCTTCTATCTTTTTGTATGCCTGAACATCTGAGCTTAAAATTGTAAGCTCCTTAATAGTCTTTATAGGACTTGGGAGGTCAGAAAATTAAAGAGTTAGTTACTAAGTAGTTATAAGAGTTAAAGAGTTATAGAATTAGTTAAGGTAGTTGTAATTGGAAGGCCAGATGCTTAGCTTAAAAAGTAGGAGGGTTAGAAGGGGAAAGACATTCTGATTTGATAAGCATTTGTGAACTGAGCATTTGCTAGTTTGTGGAAAAGGAGAAACCCCTTGTGAAGGAGACACTCTTGGAGGAGAATTCTCTCCTGTTCTTTGTTGTCATTCAATATTCGATAACAAAACCATTATGTTCTCATAATCTGTTTCTGGGTTCCTAACATATTTTGCAATATTTCCAAGTTTCTATGTCGACACGTTCTTCATAGATAGCATAAAGAGAACATGTTGGATTAGGAATATGTTTTCTTGCACATATCCGGTTAGGTTAGGCGACAGAAAATGTGAAATGAGATTAAAAAAATGTCTTGATACCAAATGATCAAAATCTTGTGCATTGATCAACAAAATGTTCTATCATAAAAGACATGTACAATGACACATTGATCAACACAATCACTATATATACCATAGTCATTAATCAAAGGAACAAGAGGATATTGAATTGTATGCTACATCATTAGAAACCAAAGTATAACTTCACTTTTAAGAGATTAATCTTTCCATACAGGAATGATCCCCTGTGCTGCCAAACGTTTTTCAACCCAGAAGATAATGTGTTTAGCAGTAATCTTCTTTTCATCAACAAGAAACGGCTCAACAGTGCTTGCTTCTGCACTATACGATGACAGAGAAAATCCCTTTGGACCTGTTCAAGGGAAGCACAGAATGATGCCAACATTTGTTTACATGTGCATTTAACTCAATGTTAGGGCGGTACTACTTTCTCAAGCAAACCAAAAATGTACATACCAATAACGTTTCCTGTGGGAAAGAAGGCCCAAAATGCATAGGGGTTGCCTTTCTTCAAAAAGGAACCTTCCAACTGTCAATCATAACCCAATCAAATGTTATGAATTGCTCAATAATGTAAAGCTTTATAAGATGAAGAATTCTATCCCTCTTAAACATTTCTTACTAATCCTTCTAAAACATTTTCTTACTAATCCTTATTAAATGTTTTTAGTTTGTGATTTAGTACTTTATCAAATATTAGGGGGATTAACAGAAAGATACTTCTGAAGGATGATGTATCATTATTCTTATAAAATATGAGCAAGTGTATGAAGACACACTTCATTGAGCTTTCTAATTTGAGTCTGGCTTCACAAAACGGGCTGAAATTAGGGAGGGACCTAGTTATTCAGCCTAAACTGCAATCACTACAAAGACAGTAATATGAATGTGGCATGGGTACTTGGGTAGCATATATGCATTACTAACCTTATTGTCCTTAAAGACCAGCTCAATATTGGAGAAATCTTCTTGGGCTTCAAATATTGCTTTCAGTGAAGGGATCACATCCTCCTCCATCATCTGAGGCAGAGGCTTAGCTGGAGCTTTAGCAGGAGGTTTCTTTGCTGGTGCAGCTTTTGGGGCTTCTGGAGCTTCCTTTACCTCCTCCTTTGTTTCAGCAGTAGCTAAGACCAGAAATTGCAACAACATTTTCAATTAGACTAATCATAATTAGCCCAATGCAAAATTATTAAACAAACCAAAGTTTTAAAACTTTTTATTATGTTAGTGCAGAAACACACCTGCTGTGCTAGGAGATGATTCTTGAACAGCAGAGCAGGTGATTCTGTTTCTGCTGGCCGTTTTAAATTTACTTGCAATCTGCAGCACAAGAAGAAGAAATATTGAAAAGAAACTTGACATCATTTGGTTACCTTAACAAAAAAAAAAGTATTGCTATAATTGAAATATCCTAATATTTCAGTTGGGTGAGTTCATTACATTACAATTATCTCATCCAAAACTTATAAGTGAAAGCTGTAACTACAGGTTAGCTATTGAATTAAGCGAGAAATAAATAATATTGCACATAAAATTTTCTTAATGGATTAATTAATTTTCATAAACTATTTGAGTTGGAGCTGAATAATCAAAGGAGTGACATACCAAAGGTAGTATTGGTGATGATGATGAGGTGGGTATGGCAACATTCTGGGAGACATGCAAAGAAGAAGAAGTTGATGTTAATGAACACAAACGACAGCTAGAATCTCCAAGTGCTCCTCCTCTTAACAAAATTGCCATTTGCATTCTTCCTCTCTTAATGCTTTGATTGTGCTCTTTATTTTTATTTTTATTTCTATTTAGTCACCAACCATTTTTTTCTGTCACTGGTTTGTTAATGGTTTTTGTCAGAAATATGCGTGGGAGGAACAAAATGAAAGAACCCTCTGATCCACATGGTGCTTGAGATAATATGTACCACTGGTTTTGGTGCGTTTTCTTCTATCTATCTATTTAAGAAAAAATAAATAAATATACAAACTCGGAACACTAGAGTACAAAACTAGGAGTGGCAGAAGTAGTCACCACCAGTTACAATGAATCTGTGAACGAGTTTCAACCGTATATAATAAAATTGCTATCGACAAATCAAAAACAACTTCAACTCGTTGTTTTCTTACTATTTTTTCCTACACGCTTCTCAAATAAACTTCTCACCCCTTTCTAGTGTTCTATTTTCGCTAAAATGAAAAAGGGGGAAATGTGAGTTTTATAACTCCGTTATATGTATCACGAGGAAAATCCTACAATTTATTCTCGATTACACATGTTAAAGTTACTTTCAACTTAATTTAGGATACTTCCCTTTTGTGGTTTACTAGTGTGGAGAATCTTTAATGTAAATTTTAATCACAGATTACAAAAATTAAATTAAAAAAATAATGTACAATATAATGTTGAATATAACTTTGATAATAAAAATAAAAATTTGAAAATAAACATATTAAAATGCTTCTTTCTGGCACTTTTAAGTTAAATTTTATTATAATAAATTAATCTACATATATCCATTTAGATTATACTTATTTGTGAAACGTTTAGAATGAAATCATATTTTATTTAATAAATTTATATATGAAAAATAATGAGAAAAAACATAGAGGAAATGTGAAAATAAAAAAATGTTTTTCTTTTTTCGGCTAGTCAAATATTTTGATTAACACTTTTGTAAATGATTTTTGTTTAAGGCATTACACTACACTAGGATCAAGAAAAATATTAAATAAAATTAATAGGTAATATGACATAATATTACTTGACTAAATTGTGTCCTCATTAAAGAACTACTAGTATTGGTTAGCAATTATTATCTGAACTGTTAGTGTCAAAATGCTTAACGCCATAATTGAAAAAATATAATAAATATTTTTTTGATATTTTAAAAGGACAAAATAAATTCTCAAAGCCACTCTCATTTTAGAATATAGGAAGTATTATGAATTTTTAATTTATAGATAAAATAAATTAAATATAAAATGTAAATGTGTAAATAGGTTTTTTTTTTTTTTTTTGATAATCGTAAATAGGTTGGTTTAAGTAATAGAAATGGTTTGAATAATAATAAAAGAGACAAATTAAGGAAGAACAATGTAGGTAATTACGAAATAGTATTAATAGATAAATGAGTAATAAATTACAATAGTCTTGTACACAAAGTAGTATTTTAAGAGATTTTTTATGGAGAAGGGGATACCGGGATCCTCCTTTACACAGCTCTTAATTTTGAAACACAATACACTTACACACATACAAGTTTAAATTTAGTGTAAAAATCTATTTTAGTCATCCTGTCATTTTGAAATTACTAAAAAAAAGTTAAAAATAAATACATAATATTTTCACCGCCTTTTAATGTATATGCATAAAATAAACTATGCCATGTAGGTTTGTCCAATACAAAATTAAGATATATTGGTACCTTAAAATTACGCAGAAGCATACAGTATAGCAAAAATATTCAAGACCATACATATCACAGATTGCTATACATATCAAAAGGTAAAAGTACCTTAAACAATTAACAATGCAGTCTACTAAGAATAGAATGCAAGAAAAATATTACACTGTTTTTCGTTTAAGTACAGCAAATCAATAAGCACAATGTGGCAAATCTGATCCACTAGGCTAGTCTCTTGGTCGTTCTAGTTCTCTTTTTGGTTGGAACATGGTTAGAAGGAAGACTTTTCTGCTTAAAGTTTTGAACCATGTTGTACACCTGCAGCAGTATGACAAGTTTAAGATAACAAATTATAGTATCAAGGAATAAAGCAAGAAGAAGCATAAGACACTTCAAATTTTATCCTTAACTCCATAGAAGCTAAGCCTTTCGCTTGCATAATGAATTCTCTTACAAACAGCATAAAATAAACAGAATGATCAGTTGCTTTCTAACTTTTAATGCTAAGACACTTGCTGCAACATACTATTTTAATGGATTTAAATTATAGAGGTCAGTCAATGCAGACACACAACATTAGTCGTGCATATCAATTGTATTCCACAGGGCTATTTCAAAGCTGTTCAAGAGTGTAGAAAATTTGTTTGTTGTGAGGGTATGCTGCAAGCCAGCCAAGTTGAACTCCTATTTACCTGAAAATTCTATGAAAGGGCTATCAGCTATGCAATAAAAAAAATTTAGCTTAACAACTTTTAAGCATAGGATTGATTGGATTCACTATAGGACACTCTGGCAATCCAGTTTTCATGCCCCCTCCAGCAGTAGGGTCCTAAGAATGAAGAGACAACATGTAACCACAAAAATCCTTAACTGTTGTAGTTGAGAACTTGAGATAATTGGACCAAATCTAAGATGCTAACATATCCTTACGTGAAAATAATACCTCGCTTTAGGTTTTGAAATTATGAAATCCCCCTAAAAATTGGGAGATTTAAAAAGACCACCCTTGAAGAGGAAACTAAGGGAAATTTTGGAATATTAAAATCCTAAAATAAGGTGAATTTGTTGTATAAATTCATTTCCATTTTTTTTTCAAGGGAGGCCCTGTAAACATAGACGGAGGATATTTGTAATATTCCAAAATGAGGACAGCAATTAACGTCTCTCTGTCCACTTGTTCACAAGCACAAACATGATGCCAAAAAGTATAGTGGTTAAGGTCTCTTCTGTCCATCAAAATTGAGGAAAATGTTAAAAAACTCCTTACACAGAAGAGCTTTATAAAAGTCATACACACTTGCCTACGTATTTACAAATTTTAAGTCTGAAAAGGATTTAGTGTAAGGTTGCTAAGTGCAGCACACTACCTTTCTTACACTGGTCGTCAGTCCCATACTTGAAAGTGCATTGCTGTAAACACATTTCCAAGTTGTAGTTTTATTGTCCTGGCTTTTGAACAAATCATCTACTCCTCCTTCCAGAAGAAAAAATTAAGATTAGTACAAAAAAAGTAGCCTTAATGTGTACAATGTGATCATTGTATTCATTTTCATGCACATTAATCGATCCATAGGCTATAGCCCAGAATGCAGAACACTTTTTAAGTCTTCTTTAAACCACAGAATCTCACATACTAGACGAATTCAAGATATTAAAATACAAAAATAGAGGCCAGTCAAAAGGTAAATCCAGTTGCCAACTCAATCAAATTTCAGATGCAATAACTTTGTGTCACATTGACTGTGACCTGTATTATAAGTAACAAAAATTATCACTAGGAAGAGGAAGAGGAAGAAGAGAGAAATAATAAACAATAGAAGCATACTAGCATGTCCATTGTCACTCATTAAGAAAGTAAAGAACTTTGGCTATACCCTAGGATGCTCATGGTCCTTGTAGCGTTTCAGTACTTTCAATGAGCAGATAATGAAATTTAGTTAATTGTTGTTCAATAATGATAATATATTATAAATGCCCAGAATAACATATTTAAATGTGATATGGAGAAACCAAAAGACTTAATTCAACTCGCAAGTTGTAATGCCATAAAGAGGCGCACCTTTCAATTGTAACACTAGCAATTCAACATACAACTTGAGGCGTATGTGGCTGAAAATATGAACAAATTCCCCAATATCTTCCCTCAAAACTATATTACAAGTCTTTCTAATGTCAATTTTGAGATTTCTTTTCAAGAAGTGATCCATTGCTTCTCTTCTAGCCAATGGAACTGTTTCTCCATCCAGTGGGGCAGATGGAAACTCCCAGAGACCAGCAAGCAATCCTTCTTCTGGCCTTTTGACAAGAATAAACTTGCTGCCAGACTGGTTTTTATCTAACAATGTTTCAGCTCCAACTAATTCAACAACACATACAGCAGAAAAATCACATCTCTGTTTAACCTTCACACCCTTAACAGGATAATCTGTAACTGCTGCTGTACTATCACGTTTAGCCATTGATAGTGCATGACAAAATTCTGATGCTGGACATGAGGAACAGCTCGGGTTCAAAGGGGTGCATACAGTTGCCCCAAGTTCCATGAGAGCCTGATTGAAGTCCCCAGGACAAACAGGATCAACCAACTGAGCTGCTAATTTCCTTAATCTCCATTCCAAGCCACATCAATAAAAAAAAAAAAGTAAATAAAAAGAAATACAAGCTTCATTATAAAATAATTAGATTGTGTCAATAAGAAAGCAGTAAAATTATGGTGTGCTCACAGCCTATCATATGTACCTTAGGCACAACCAATGAAAAGAAGAAATCTTATTTAGAGGCACATGATGTCAGATAAGAAACTCAAAGCTCCCACTCTTTTCAATTATTCATGTCATGCATGTGTCTCCCCATTAGTTGTGCCTAAGGAAGGCAAGAAAGAATCAGAAATGCTTTTCTAACCAATATGATGGGCTCAAAAATGGTATTTGTTGCTACTTTCTTTGCTAGATACACTAATTTAATGCATAAAAAAGTTTCTTTCTTTCCCATTGTTTCTTAATCAGGTAAAACATTTAGTGAGAACTGAGATACCAAAATTCTTAAAAAAAAAAAAACCGAAGGATAAAAACAAGTTTCTCCATCAAAGTTTATCCATTTGGTGATGAATAATTTGTTCTAGAAGTTGACATAAACTCACCAAAATCTCTTAACGGTTGCTGAGTCTTTTGGATTTGCAGACACAGCCCTTAGTCTAGCAATCACCCTTACCACATTTCCATCAACAACAGGTACCACCTGACAATTTAATGCATGAGCAATAACCAATAGTTACATTTCTGGAACCAAAATCACAGAAACTGCTCACCTCTTTGAATGCAATAGAGGCAATTGCTCCCGATGTGTAGTCTCCAATTCCAGGAATCTTTCGTAGCATAGAAGCCACTTTAGGAATTTTGCCTCCTTCTGCAACTATTTTCTTTGCCCCCTGACAGCAGAAATGAAAAGAATCTGATCAGACCTTGCAGCATCTATTGATAAAAGTAAAGCTTAATTATCTCTTATTGATCTATGTCTTTACTTTCTTTAAGTAGAACTTACCTTACTCATTATTCATTACATAACACAAGATTGAGGATATTTTAACATATATCAAAAGCAGAAAAAAAGTTGTTCAATAAGACATTGAAGATCTTGACACGAAGAAGCTTCAGATACTCTATGTTTGGCAATATCCATTATGTGAATTATGAGATTTTGATGCATGCATTTTATGCCCTATTTTTTGCTGCTTTTACTAAGAAGGCAGAAAATATAAAGTGAAAAAGGTTTAACGCCATTATCAGCCATTTCAAACAGTCTCCAATTAGTCATTAGGGAGACTTGTAGGGTGTAGTAAAAGATAAACAACAGAGTAAGATGAAAACAATGTAGTCACAAGAGAACACCTCTAAAAGAAAACGAGCTCTTCGGTAGTAGCCCAAACCTGCCCACATCTCATTTACTTCCTGCACAAAAATGGTAACAATCACATGGTGAGGATACAATTAGTCTTACAAATTACAACAACTGCTTTTAAATACATGCACACAAAGAAAACAAAGGAATCAGAAGAAATAATCTGTTATTGCTATCTATACTAGCCCAAAGCACATAGGGTTACAGAGGTTCGTATATGGATGGGGAGGGGTGCCTTCAGAAACCTTCAACAGTCTTGCTTGCCACACTGTAATCCATAAACTCCCTTTTCTTCTTATGCAAAGCCCTAAAACCTAGGCTCCAATAATATAAAAAAAACCGAGCAACAATAATCGAAACAAAGGTCAACCATCCTGAACAGTGGTATCTCCATCACCATCTGCTTATTTTGTCAGATTCTGTTAAAAAGCAATAATCAAACCTCGCATACTATCAACCAAAATGTGAAATCATCACATGAAATCATCAGCCCTAAAGTTCTAACATCATAACATCAGAGTATAAATAATATTTTGTCAATTTTCATGACACCCCAAAAAAGGAACTTGATAACAGATTCACGGAACAGTTGCATTGATGTTCACGGGTTTCTTAACCACCCCTCAAAATATACATTAAAAAAAAAAGTTTTATAAGGAAGAATGAAAAGAGGGAGTGGGAAAGCAAAGGAAACCTCAAGAGAAGCTTGTGCAAGATGGTGAATGGTGGGCCATTTTTGCATCCAACGATTGTAATAGGCAATAACAGTCTGAACCCTGGTTTGCTGCAGCATCACCTCCGAAACCCACACACCATAAGCTCTTCTTTCAACTTCTTCTTCTTCTTTTTCTTCTTCTGTGGTTCTCCATGGAAGGTCCCTGCGATTGAGATCGTACCAATCCAATAGAGCCACTCTCAGTTTGTGAGTCTCGTCTTTGGAGAAGGACAGTGCGTCCTCTATGTCTTCCACTTCCGCCGAAGGATATGCCCTTTTGCGCACCCCAACAACGCTCCTTCTCGTGCACTTCTTCTTCTCTGACATGATGGAAACCAGTGGTGATGGTGATGGTAATGGTGATGGTAAACTCAATAGCATACAATGGTTTTGCAACTTAACTCCATCCAACGTTGTTAAGTTGGAATAGAAATAGTTCGATAAGAAATAGAGGAATGCAGAGCAGCAGTGTGGCCTCCAGCTCAAAATTTGAAAAGATGCAAACCCTGCTGATTTTTACGAGAAAACTGGAGAATCTATAATTTGTGATAATTTTCCGAAGTAATACAAACTATTTATGTGAAAAGTGAGTGGACCTTAATCACAATTTGATATCGGGTAAGGCCAGGGCCTTTAAACATGATATATGATTTTATGAATTGAGATTATATACTCCCCGGTTTGTATTTACAAGGGTTTTTTTTTTTTTTTTGTAGATAATTTATTTTGGTGTGGCAAATATTCTAGATTTTTTTACAATAATTTTAAATTTAAGAACAATTTTTTTAAAAACAAACCCTTTTCAAAATATAAAATAATTTTGTTTAAAAAAAATTTCTCCAATTATTTTATGCTTGAGTTATGCTAACTTCTAAAACACTTTGTTTATATATATTTGTTCCTATTGTTTACTATAATTTTGTTTATTATATTTTCATTATGTTTGTGTAACTTAGAGGTGGATACACAAGTTGTGATTCGTGAACTAGTTGTTTGTGTAACAACTTGCTTGGACTTAGTACTGTGACTCATTTAATTGTAGATTGATGCACAAAACTTTCAAGTTAAACAAATTTTGTCCAAATAAACTTTTAATTTCATACTTAAAGTATTACTTTTTCTCTTAAATGGTTCTAAAAGTAAAACAATTATATAAATAATATCTCAAGTAATATAAATTATAATAAATAGTCCTTTAAGTATTGAAAAATCTATCAAATTAGTCTCTAAATGTTAATAAGATATATCAACTTAGGAACTAAATTGATGGATATTTAATATTTGAAAGATTAATTATATATTTATTACTTTAAGGGCTATATAAGAAAGAAAGTAATACTTAAAGAACTAAATTGATGGTTTATTCAATTTGGTCTACGGGGTTTGCTGACCACTCTTTTTACCTAAATGAGTATGTATGATAACCACATCTTAAGATCGGATCATGACAAAAGTTAAATAAATCAAGTCATCAAATTTAGTCGTTAAGTCATGTAATTTTTAATGGGGGAAAAAAAATAAACATCTAAAACAACTATTGGGGGTTTTCAAACACCACTTACCAATAGGTAGTAGTGAATATGAGGTGTTGGACAAATAAGAGAAAACCATTTGTTAGAATGTCGATTAGGAAAAAACTAATTGCTCAAGAAATTGTCATTGTTGTAGAATGGTAAGAGCTAACAACATGAGACAGTGATTTTCAATAAAAGAGAACAATGACACCAAAATAAGTGAGATCGAGAATGGATTAATGCATTGAAACTATATGAAATTGAAATTGACTCTATTTGAAGTGACAAATAATAAAGGAAAAGAGGTCTACCTCGTCAATCTTTGAGCATGATTAAAGTTCTTTTATTGAAAAAAAAAATTGATATAATGTAGTCAAATCAAGTCAATCTTGATGAGTTTACAAAGGAGAAACCCAACCAAATATATTGGGTTTAATATATTTATATTTGTCTTACTCAAGTGGTTACATGGTTTTAGCCGAAGTTAGATGATGATAAAGGGATCGTTGTTGTCACGGTGCAAAGGTGGTGGTTACCTATAAAGACTTAATGCCCAAGTTAAAAACTAATGAGTAACGGTAAAGGAGTACTATGAGAACATATGAGAGAGAAAGAGGGATTGTGTATATATAGGAGTTCGAGAGGTAGTGTGTTAAGAGACTTATAGGCATTAATATGTTTAGGCATTAATATGTTTACTATCAAAAGAACCATGTCATGGACCGGACAATGGTGTATAGCTCACACTACGTTAGACACCAATTACATACAAGACTAGTACCTATGCTAGAGAAGTACTCAAGTAATTCAAGACTAGAATATGAAGGCTTTGTAGTTTGAGGTTTGAAGATCACGGCTGAGATGGTGGAAGATAAAGCTAAAAAATGGATAGTGATTAAACCAAGACCAATACAATAGGATGTAATTCATCTCAAGATTATCTAAATTAACTTAATTATCCAATTCAATGATTAGGTTAGTTGAAATAATGAATTGATTCAAACCCATAATTACAATTACTTAAGTATGTACTTAAATTTTTTTTATTTATTCCAGTCATTTAGAAACTGTTTTAACATATTAACATAAATAATATAATTAGAAGAAGGATAAATCAATTTTAAGAAAAAATATTATTGTTAAAATTAGATATATATGCAATTTGTTTTTTTTCCTATTTCAATAAAAAAGTCATTTCAACAAAAACAATCAAAACCAATTTGGACAAAAGTGATAAGAAAAATAATATTAACAAATATAAATAGCAAATTAGCTTAGAAAATTTCATAAAAACAATACTAAGTTGAAATTTGATCATTTTTTTTATTAACGCAATTTGATCATTATATGTCATACATAAGTTTTACAAAAATATACGCTATTATTCAGTGTAGTTCGGTTCAAAATTTAAAACCAAATCAAAATCCTATACCCAAAAAAAAAATAAAAATCAAAATGACCCAACTATTTTTTTTTTTAAATAAATACTCTTATTTAGTGATTGGACAGGAATCCCCATATCGTCAGGAAAAAAAAAAGGTGTAAACCGGAAAGTGACGTGGAAGCCTTCCTTCAATTTCCATAAATTAGAGGTGTTTGCAGATCGGTTCGAATCGATTTTGGACAAAAAGTCATCTGATCCAAAGATTAAAATAGTTTGCAATTCGGGTTCAATTTGGATTACCTTTTTAAAAAAATCTGATCTAATCCAATCCGATAAAATGCAGTTTGGATTGAATGATTCAGCTTTTACAAACACATCTTTACCAACATTTTAATTCCCTATTACTATCTAAATATTGAATATTATTTTTAAAATAAACATAAAAAATATCAATTAATTAATTAATTAATTAATATATAACATGGTTTCCTTTTTTAAAGAGATGTGAACATATATGTTCAAAATAAAGTCGAGAAGAATGAAGTATATATACTTCTATTATATTAGTTGGATACATGAAAAAAAAATCATAATGAAAATATTGGTGAAACACTAAAACACATAATAAAATGTATAGAAGTTACTTCCAGTAAAAAATACCTATGGTTTACACAAAAATAAAATGTATAAAAGTTATAAGTGAAACGCACAATAACGTGTATTAAAAAATATTGTTTTGGTTTGGATTGGTTCAATTTTTCCAACACCAACTAAAAACTGATTCAAACCAGTCGGTTACTCAAAAGCATGATCCAAAAAAATAAAATAAAAATTCAATTTTTATCGATTTTCAATTTTTTTGAATCAAATTGCAGTTTTTTTTTTGGTATTAGATTGGATGTGGACACCCCTCCCACCAATCAGAATTCCTCTACCGGTTGTGGCCAAGACAAAGACCCTAACACACTAAAAATGCAACAATAAACAAATAAAACAACAACGCCACAACCAAACAAATATTAACAGATATCTTAAGAATATTGGTTAAATAATAAAAATATTTTTTATTAAAAGATACTATTAATATATTTTCATCATAGCATATTTTTTAATTATATTTATTATATAAAACATAACCTTCTAAAGAACTCTATTAATCGTACACCTCATTTTGAACTGTATAAGTTGGAAGAAAAAAAAAAGATAAAAAAAATGTGAGAAATGCGATGAAAAAATGAAAAAAAAAGAGTCAGAAAGAAATGAAAAAAAAAGTGTATCTTAAACATTTTCTTATTTTAAAATATATAATACGTTAGTGTTAGGCTGCATTAATTGAAATTTTCAATACAAATTTATAAATTAATTTATTTTTAAGATTGTTATTATTGGCATTAATTAATTTATAGAATTTAATTAAAATATATTAGTAGTATATTTTGTTTACATTATTATTTAATTATAAATTATCATATTTGATAAAATTATTAATTTTTCTACTAATGACTTTAAAAATAATATCTAACATAGTTTTTAATTGATTGATAATATACAAATTTTTATACTAATTTTTCACTCTCGAAATGCCAAGGATTTATAAATTAAACTATAAGTCATTAAATTATTTAAAATTTTTTAATTAGATCTTCAAACTAAAAAAATTTGAAATTGAGTTCTTAATTTTGTAAAATTTTTATAATTAAATTTCTAAGATCTTTAAAATTATCATAAATTGTTAAATTTTTTAGCAGTTTTAAGCCGTTATAAACTAACACGAGAAATTCAATTACAAAAATTTTATAAGATTAAAGACCTAATTATAATTTTTTTAATTTAAAAATATAATTAAAAAATTCTAAATACTTCAAGTAGCCACCGATTAATTTAACCAAAATAATATCACGTGATTATTTTTGCTATTTTCTTACCCAAACAAGTCAGTACAAAATAACTATGTTACTGTCATGCTAAAGGAAAAGGAAGTGCCTTTCCTGTGGAGTCGAAAGGAAGAAGAGATTAGTGAGAGTGAGAGATCGGAAGCGAGAGATGGAGGTTGGGTTGTTGGGTTTGGGGATAATGGGCAAGGCCATGTCAATCAACCATGTCAATCAACCTGCTATGCTACGCCATGGCTTCAAGGTCACTGTTTGGAACAGAACCCTCTCCAAGGTATGCTACTCATTCTACTACTTGTCTTTGTTTTCACTATCACTCTCAATAACGGGATGGAGTCACCCTCTTCTGCTTTTGTGTGTGTGTCCTTGTGATGATCTCTTTCCATAATACTGGTTGTTTATTATGGTTAAGATAATTTTGTGCATTTTGTGTTATTTTAATTTGGGGTTCCGTGGCATATATAGTTTTCTCTCATGTGCCATTAATCATACTTCCAGGAAGGTAGCCAGAAAGTTAAGTGCTGAGCCATTGTTCCAAGCATTTTGTAAAGCAGCTTAACAAATTTATTAGATGATATCAGATAAGTGGGATGACAAAATTGTGTATTCTGTTAAGCACTTAATCCCAAATGGATTTGGCTTCTCTAAAATAATTAAGGATAAAGTTAGTAATTTAATCCTTGATGAGAAAATCAATAGTTGATATTATATCACATTCATGATTTATCATGCATGTACATGTAATTATTATCAAGTGTTGAAATTCTCGTCAACAACTGAGATTGCTTACTTTACCCTCTAAAGTGAGTTACTTACTTTAGAGGATCAAGATCCCTTGTCGGATCTTGTAGTCAGCATATTATAATTTTCTATTGTTTCTGTACTATGAAGCTCTCATTATAAGCATTGCCTTACTAACTTTTAATTTGAGTTCTCTGCCATTGGCCTGGTGCCCAGAACTCATATTTGTTGCAGCCTCTAATTGTAGTGTGGTGAACTCGTGGAACATGGTCCTTCAGTTGGAGAAACCACAGCAACTGTAGTCAAGAAATGCAAGTATACAATTGCAATGTTATCTGATCTTTCGGCTGCTTTATGGGTCAGTGGTTGTGAATATATTTTTGACGTGCAATTTCTTAGTTCTTATTTGAATTTCGTTAGTGGTGATCATATAGGTTGTATTTATTTGATAAAGATGGTGTTCTTCAGCATATGAGTGAAAAAGGTTATATTGACATGTCAATAGTTGACGCTGATACATCTTCCAAGTACCAAGATATCTGAGCTTGGTATATCCGGCTGATTTTCCCTTTATTCAAAATTTATTAAATTTTATTTTCTTTGTTTGAGAATTATTTTGCTGGTGATTTGTGTAAAATCTAGTCACGTCTGAAACTACTTTTCCAAAATTCTGTTATTGCTCCCCGTTGTTAAAGAGAAACATGTAAACGAAAAGAGACTGCAATTGCTAATGTTGCATGACATCGTTTTTCATATTGCTCGGGGTATTTTCTGTGAAAATTTAAATAATTTCTATTTGTATTTTATCCTCGAGCCCCCATATCTTTAATTTAAGTATTTCATAGCTGAGAAATGTTGCCAAAACCTTCCCTCTTCTCTCTTTTTCCTGGAATGAAATAAGAATAATGGAAATGTAGTTTGTAATTTACATTGTGGGGACATCTCTTTTTGTCATTATTTGGAATTGGCCATTAAAAATTTATTAGTTGTTATATAAGTTAGCTGGGAAGTCTATAGTACTGGGGATTTCTGTTTGGATGAGGAATACTTGATTTGAAGTTAAACTTTCCTAATCGCATAAATGTGAATGGGAATTCATTATGTTACATTATTTGCAGATTCTTGCTGTAGAATGTTTGAATATCCTCATTTTATACCCCCAATAAATAAATAAATAAATATATGCTAGTTCTCTTTATCCATGTGCTGTATGCATGGCTTAAAGGTTCACTGTAGTGTTCTATCTTTGCTTGTTCATGCTATATGCATAAGTTTGTGTTTTTCATTGTACCTAATCAACCTTTCAAATGGAAATGAAAATGGATTATGGAAAGAATTGACAGACCTGATTTCTACAGGCAATCAAAGCAAAATGTGGTTATTTCCTTGAAGCTCCTGTTTGGGGTAGCAAGAAGCCTGCAGAAGATGGCCAACTAGTAATACTACTTGCTGCTGGAGACAAGGTATTTCTAAATGTTTTTCAACAATTGTGGATAAATCTGGTCATCTTTCTTGCATGCTGCTCTTCTGCGCCTTTAACTATTTAAGGGAGTTGAAATATTCAAACGCCTCTTCTCTTCATTATATAACATGTTTGCATGGCTAGAAATTTTCAGAGTACAGCATGCATAAGATACATTAGCAGCTCATCAATATCTTCAGACCTTTCAATGAATGTATGTTTATGATCACCTAAAATATTAATTTTGAGTTCCTAGAACAGAATACATTGATGTCCATTCAAGATATTTAAGCAATAGTATTTAATTTTAGTTCTAGCTAGGAAAAAATATAGTAGCTAATAAATAGTTTTTTTTTTTAGGATGGCTAATAAATAGTTAATTAACTTGAAATTAACTACTAATTTTATTCTTAGCTAAAATTAATTGTAAAATATAAAAATGCTTGCAGTGTTTCGATTAAATTCTTACAGAAAAGAAAAGAAAATCGTACTAAATAGTATAGCTGTAAAGTAGTTGAGTTATTTGTAAACTATTCGAGCTTGACTTGTTAAAAGCTCAATCAAGCTCGATTGTTTAATTAAATAAACAAATTTGAGCTTGAGATTAAACTTGATTATTTAGATGAGTCAAATCCAAGTTTTAGAAGCTTGATATTAACCGTTCATGAATAGTTTGTTCGTTTAAATTGATGATGAGAATTTCACTAACTTTTGTTATTTATATATTTATTATAAAAATATGTAAAAATTTAATGAGGGTGTTAAAATTAATTTTGAAATTTCTTTTTTTGTAGTAGTCAATAAGTTATGAATTTTTATTTGCTGAATTATAAAAATGTAATAGTCTAGAATTTTTTAATTCCACATACCACACGAGCACATATTTCTATTTATAGACAATAATCTAATATTAAAATATTTATTAAATACAAAATTGATAAAGTGAAAGAATAATTTTAAAAGAAAATTTATAAAAGCAATAATTATTTAGTTATAAATGAGCTAAACAAGTCAAGTTCAGGTTTTATTTATTTTTTAACAAGTTAAATTCAAACTTTTAGTTAAGCTCATTTAAACAAATGAGTCAAGCTTGAGCAATCTATATATTTTTTTTTTCATAAACCAAACTTAAATTTCAAGTGCTTGATTTAGCTCAACTTGATTACATTCTTAGTAAATAGTAATCTTGTTTTAGTTAATAAGATTCAAATTCAAAGTTTCACTTAAAAAATTCAACTTTTTTTAATTTATTGTTTAGACCAACCGACAATGATTTTGTACTTAATAATGTATCTTTTTTTTAGAGTTTAATTTCTATGCATTATTAGTGTAAAAAAATTATATTATCAACTAATTAAAATTTATTATTGATATGACTTTTAAGATAGTTATTGTAAAAATTAACAAATTTATCATATTGATTAAATGATAATGTAAAGATCAGTACATACAATATATATATATATATATATATATATATATATATATATATAGGAATCAAATTACTCCAAGAATAATTCTTAGTAAAGTTAATCCACTTAATAACTTTTGTTATATATTAAATTTCAACGATTCAACTATTGAATTAAAAGATTATATTGAATAGATCAAGTCTACAAATTTTTATAAAATTTGAAAACTATTTGATATTTCATTAAATAGATTCAAATTGATGTCTAATATATTTTTCTAAATTATAAGTAAATGTCGGCTATAAGATTAATTAGTTAAAAATGTGTGATTTACCTAAAAACTTGGGGTGCATGATCAATGACATAATATTAAAATATTTAACAGTTGGATTGTTGAAATTTAATACAAATCAAGGGTTATTGAGTGAAGTAATTCTACCAAAAGTTACGCTTTGAGTAACTTGATCTCTACCCTATATATATATATATATATATTTGTTAATATAAAGAAAACTTCTATTTTGTGCATTACTTTATAAGCATTACTTTATAATATAAAGAAAATTATGCCTTTGTTGTAAATAGACTAATGTCTGGTTCGGCGTTGTTAACGTGCATAAGACCCACTTTTTCACATCAAATAATTGAAGAACGTAAAAGCTACTTTGTGTGGCGTTGAGCTTAACGTGAGTCCAATATATGTGAACGTGGAATCAAACATGTTATAAATTGATTTGCTTGGTTTCTTGTTTTTTTTTTTCTCTTTTCTACTTCTTTTTTATTTCTTCTCTATTTCTCTTAGACCAAACACACCTATTTTCACTCTATTTCTTACTTTTTTTTCTTTTTTTCTTTTTTCAGCTACCTACTTCTTTACCTCTATTTCTTTCCTTTCTATCAAACACACCTTTAATATTTTTAACAACCCATATATAACGATGGAATTTTGTGTGCTACAACATAATACTTTATTTTGTCTGTTACATGGGAAATAGTGTAACTTATTAGGGTTTGCCTAGTGGTAGAGTTTATTTCATATGCACAAAATTTTAAGTTCTATACCACTGAGCGTGTGAATTAATTAGGACAGGATTGTTCCAGCTTAACCAATGGTCTCAAATTCAAGTCCTGGGTATGCAACTGTATTAAATATTCAGGAAGAAAACTTTGTCACCTATAATGGTCCTACTTAGCTTGAGCAAGATTGAAATGTAATTTTTTATTCTTTTTTTCTGCTTTATATATATATTTTTCTATTTCACTTAAATCAAACACTTGTAAATCTACTCTATTTCTCATCTATTTCTATTGCTCTATCTCTCTTTCCTATTTTTATCTACTTTATTTTTTAAATATTTCTTTCTTTTTTACCAAATACACTCTTAAAATGATTGTCATAATATAAAAATACGCCTACTGCTCTAGCATCCAAACATGCGGGTGGTTCCCTCCTTGTCATTCGTCCCTCGACGGAAAAAAATTGAAAAGAACTAAAAGAAGGCAAGCAAGGTCATGTAGCGATACGAACATGTAGATGTAGTGGTTGCCTCCGGTAAATAAAATTATATAAAAGGAATAAAACTTTCTAATACACACGCACACATTCGCTATCATGATTTGAATCCAAAATCCCACTTAAAAACGAATCAATTTTTCTTATTACTTTAGACCAACGCATAATAACTAAGCACGTACCTTTTGAAAATAAACATATTAATAACATATTCTTTTTATATTTTTGATAGTTTTGGTTATAAATCAAACTTCTATGCATTACTCGTTAAAGAGTAAGCTTATATTTTTTTATTAAGATAAATATGAAATTTCTTAGTAAGAAGAAATATTTAAAAGAGTATATAATATTTTTGGCCAAATATTTGTCAAATTTTGAAGATGATAAGTTTGTTATGTACTATGTTACTACTCGATCTCTTAATATACGTTAAATAAGCTAACTCTTATGAACATTAATAAGACAAAGATAGGCATAAAATCATGCACGAGTGCATCCATTCTCACCCAATCAGTAGAAGGAATTTAAGGAAAATAAGAAAATCGAAACGAGCCAAAAGCACAGAATTATAATGAAGACTGTACTATTTATGACAAACACCTTGACAGGGTGACTGCCAAATGACAATGCCGACATCAGAACAAGACAGTAACAAAACCGAAATGTAACTATTATAAAGTACACCAAAAAAAAAAAAAAGGGGGCATAAAAGTAAAACGCAGGACGCGTCCCTCCAAATCCAGAAAGTACAGTATTATTTGACTCTAGCTAGCACCTCTTGCTTATGACAGCCTTCAGCCTTGGACCTTGAGTTACTCGGTACCGGCATCGTTCTTCTCGTTCTTGAACGTTATCCATAGCCAAAACCAATTAACGATCTTGTTCCACAGGGATTTGTCGCAGCTGGAGCTTTCACCTTCTCGTATCTCACGTGTGCTAACCCTAGATGTAGTAGCACGGCTTCCCTCCGCAACCCACGGCGGAAGCTGAAATAAATTTCATTCAAAATTGTCAGATGAAAACTTCCAGGGACAGTTGGACACACACAATAAGTATAAGCATAATTTTTTATAAACTTTGACTTTCTCCAACACAACAAAGGCATCAAAATGCAAATGCAAAAAAAATTAAGGGAAAGAGAAAAGAAACTCAGTGGCTGCGGTGGATATGATATAATATGAATCTGCCGGAGCGAATGAAATTAGAAACAGCTCATTTATTTTAATATATTAATTGAACTAATATAACAATAACATACTAAAATATATAAACACAAGAAGTACCTCATGATTTTCCTCATCACTGAGGTCAGGAGGGGGGAGTTCATTCAGGTCGGGCACGGGCAGACGCAGAGCGGGTTCGTTCTGGTCGGGCGGAGCGGGTTCGTTCAGGTCGGGCACAGTAGAAGAACTGTTCACCGACTCAGAATGGTGAGCACCTGCCATGTATGCTATATAAATTTAAAGCAAATGGAGAAAAGCAGAGAGGGGTTTGGATTGTGCATGTATAATGCTACGATCTATATAGTGCAACGATTCACATACGGCGAAAGAATATGGCCTTTTGCTTTTGGTTTACTTGGATTTAACTTTGGAAGAAGATCCTTGGTCTCAATGTAGACCATGGTCCGTTGGTCACATGCCATGGCGTGTGCTTAGATAGTGACCCGAGCGAGCGTCACCTTGATGCCATCGTGTGTGCTTTCTATTATTGTCTACGAGTTGCCGATAAGGTACTGCTTCACAGATAGTGACCCCGACCGACGTGTGTTCTTTATTATCTACGAGTTGGCGAGAAGGATACTGTTTCACAGACAGTGACCCCCGGGCGAGCACTTCTCGTTCTCGGGTGGAAACTTGAGGCATGTCTCCCACCGAGCGAGAGAATATTAGGCCGTTGGATATATCTATCAATATATTATCTTAAAAAAGTTGCTAACTGCACATGCACACTCTCATACACGTGTCTTCTGCTCTCCAACTTTTTTTCCCGCTTAAAATGCTCAGTCTCGGCGACAAAACTGTCAAAACATATCGTTTTGCTGGACTGAAAAAGGACACCATTTGTCAGGTAGAGGAAAAGCAAAAACCAAATGAACAAGCATAGCTACAATACAACATACGACATAAATTTATCAATGATATTTTTTTTGTAGTAAAATTTATTTTATATTTTATTTTAAATATTAATTTTGTTATAAAATTAAGGAAATTTATAATTTCATTTTAACTCTTTTAATAAAAGGAATTTTATCAAAGTGTATATTACATTAAAAAATAAATAATATAAAGTTAAGAAAAATAAAAGTTGTTTCTAACAATTACATTTTAATATTTTTATAAAAGTGTATATTACATTAAAGAATAAATAATATAAAATTAAGAAAATATAAAAAGTTATTTCTAACATGAACCTAAAATGAACCTGACACTTTTATTAAATTTATAAATTTTACATAAACTACATGTAAAATTTTTAACATGCTTGATTAACATCCTTAAATTTATTAAACTTAATATTATAATAAATAGTTAGATTAATAATTTTTTTATTAAATGTTAGTCCTTACAAACTTTAACGATTAATATCAATTGATCTTACTTAATAAAATATGCAATCTCATAATATTAATTAATAAAATTATATTTTATATGTTAAAATTTGTTTATGTTTATTCCTCTCATATTTTTTTTATCTTTCTAATTAACGCAACGAAAGTGATATTGTTGTTATTATTATTATACGAAATAGTTTATTTCTATCAGCATAAAACAATGGCTATGTTTGACAAAACTAATTGAAAAGGTAGCTGAAAGTTGAAAAGCTAGCTAGTAGCTAAAAGCTATTAAGCTAGCTTATTAAATTATAAGTATTTGGTAAAATTATATGTTAAAGTAGCTGATAAATATAAAATGACAAAAATGGACATGTTGTATGATAATTTATATATAAATATTAATTTATTTTATTTATAAAAATATATTTTGAGATATTTATAATTTTAGTTTTTTAATTAATTTTAAACTCTTGTAATTTTTTATATATAGATCAATTATTTTAATAAATCAATTAACAAAAAATTAAAAAGAATATTACCTGGAGCAACCAAAAAAGAGGATGAGCAAGAAGGGCAATGACTAGTGGTGGATTTTTGCTTTAGACATGTAAATTAGTGAAAGAAAAGAAACCAAATAAATAATAAAATCTTACCTTATTTATAAAGGATAAAAAGAAAAGTTAATAAATATTTTAAAGATAAAAATGGAATAAATATAAAAAGCTAGAAGCTAGTGTTTTAAAAAAAATTGCTACTTGAAGTAGCGTCTTAAAAAACACTACAAGCTACTAAACAAAGCTTGTTTACCAAACACTATTAATAAGGTCAAATAATCTTTTTAGCTAGTAAAAAAAGCTAGAAGCTAGCTGAAATGTCTTGCCAAACATAGCCAATATCATTTTTTTATTATTTAATCTATAAAGAATCTACTTTTTTCACGTCTATATAATTATATAAGTATATATGTATGCAATTTCAATTGTTTCACTTCTATTGTTTGAGTTAAATAATGTTATTATAGTAAAAACTCATAAATATAAACTTTATCAGTTTGTAAAAATTATTGACAATGGAAACATTAAAACTAAAAATTAAATTAATAACATGGAAATTGTATGTGTTGATGTTTACTATTACTTTTGCAATAGACACCCACATTAACAATTTTTGTTATAATTAAATAAAATTATTAATAATTTATGTTATATTTAATAGTATTCTTTTTGTAAACCACAGGAACAACACAAGAAGGGGGGTTGAATTGTGTCGTAAAAAAAAATTGCTAAACATTTTCGAAGATATATATCGTCTGTTAGACAGAGGATATATATTTTTAAAAGATATTTATGGAAACAGATAGAAGATGTAAAACAGAAGAACACAAATTTATACTGGTTTGTTTCACCCCAAAGACTACGTCTAGTTCTTGGTACACCACAAAGTCCCACTATAACTCAAATCAAAGTTACAAGTATTTTTTTTTATCTAAACCTCTTCAGGCTCAACCTAAGTAGTATTTCACTTGCCTCTCCAAGCAAACACCCAAGTATTCTTTAATACAAAGCCTCTTCAAATTTTCACCACTTTCATAGAGAAATGGTTAAAGGGTAAAATATCACACTAAGCTTGCGTCTTATCAGACGGATATACACTGAAGCTCAAGAATTTTACAATGATTTATCTAAGTACTCTTTTTCAAAAGGAATTCTTTTTGAGAACAAGAGAGAGGGCTTAAGCACTAAAGAGAATGAGAGTAGAAAATATTTGACAATAGTTAAGTGTCTTTATCATAGATATTCTCTTATATTTATAGTGCTCTTTTCAAAATGTCCATTGTGAGTGCTTTTAGAGACATCCTTCATTTGTTGTCGTGTAAAGAAGAAAGTATACATTAGAGCATTAAATGCTATTCACCAACCGGTTACACTGATAAGATAAAGTAGTCTGCTTATTTTGCCTTTCTCGTACTAAATCTTGTTGCAATAGACATATTTGTTTTTTAGTATTGACAAGTATACTATAGTTCTTTCTTTCCCACAGAAAGCTATATCTTTTCAAAGAAATGTATGTTGATGTCTTCTTTTTATATAAAAAGAGGGTGTGAACTTCAAGACAAGGATTGTTTACTATATAAGGACTTCGAAAACCATACTTGGTCCAACAATACTTGTTGTGAATCATCTATGAATGTTAAACATATTTCAAAAGTGTGCGATTAGACATTTAAATGTTAGACCGTTTGTTATAATCAAAATAAAATGAGGGTCTTAAAAACGTCTTTTTTGTTAACAATCTCTCCTTTTTGATGATGACAAACAACTATGGTCTTAGTCGAATTTTTTTTATATGATTTAAGCTTTTGATAGACAATATTTTTCAAATTAAAGCTTTTAGTTTTAGAAGATATATTAACAGATGTTTTTAAAAAGACTTTATAGAAAAAAAATCATAGATACACAAACTATATATTATGAGCATAATCAAGAACAAAGTATAGATTGATTTTGGCATAGACAAGAGCACAACATAAGCTGATTGTTTGTCAATAGAAAAGATAAGCAAAGTAATACTCCCTTTACTTCCATCCCCCTATGTATGTGCTCCCACTGTTCTCCCCATTTTGGCATCATCAAGTAGAAGAGTCAGAGTCAGAATCAGAAGTGGGGGATAAGCCTAGTTCTCCTTTGAAGCGTTTTGCCAATTTGGTGAGCAAGGCTTCTGCCCGTTTCTGCTTCCTACTTTCACAGATAAGTGCAGCCTCCAGACATTGAATAGTTTGCTTTAGCTTAGTGACTTCTTGGCGAACGTTTGGAAGGTTATGAGTAAAGGAGGAGTTGACTTCTTCTTCTTCACCTGGTTCTTCTACAAAACACAAATTAAACACATGGGGAGCAGGGGGTCCGCAGAACCAAAAATGACCAACAAATAGGAAAATTTCAAAAGTGGTTCCGTTGGTGGAAAAAAAAAACATAGGTTCTTGGGGAATTATGGATGAGTTGGTTTGAAGGAAGAGGATCAGATGAGGATGGGGCAGGAGAGACTTGCATCCAGTGGCCTTTGGGGTGAATAGCTGCTTGATGACTCAGAGTGTTTTTCTCTTCAGCAGAAAGACCAGAAAAATGTTTCAGAGCTTTAACGTGGTCCTAAAGCCTCTAACGGTCTAAGCTCCATAGGATTTCCTTCCATTTAAGTGCGACGAGCTATGCTGGGGAAATGGCTCTTTGTCTAATCATCAAGTGTCTTCTTGGGTCTTTTCTGTATTTTGGCTCTTTGCCCTTACCCATAAACAGATTTTTGCAATCACATTTCTTTTGGTAGCAAATTCTGAAGCTTGTCCATGGTTTGAGTAATAGTCTTACTCGTCCTCCCATAAAATTTGGAATCCCAACGCCATAATCAATGCACCTTTTCTGAAAGATAGCCCTGCGAAGTGTTATCTTCATCTTCTCATGGAGAAAGTTGTACATGATTCTGCCAAGTTCCCAGTCATCGTCTCCCAATCTCCATTCATCAAGGTCAAGGTTGTCTTCTAGTCGGATGGAAAAAGGATAAGTCTTTACCTAGCCATGATAAAACAGATAAATGATCTTTGGCTTGTAATTGTACATTTTGCACATAATTAAGTATTTTGAATAATTGCACTTGAGAAGGAATGGAGAAGTGTGACGGAGAACTTCTCGTTGTCTCCATACTTTATGACTTGGAGGGAATCTAGTTCTGGTGGAAGGTGGGTAGACAAATATAGATGCATCTGATTTAGTGTTGTACCCTGGTTCCCAGACATATAGCCTGATGTGTGGTTCATATGAAAGGGCAGGGGTTACTTCACTTGTTCCACCATCTTTGGCCATTCTTTTTCAATTATTGTCCTCCACATCTTCAGATTGTCCACTTCTCCCAATTCATAATCAATCAGAGCCTGAAGAATTTCTAGGTCAAATGGCTTAGGAGGTTGATATTCTTTAGATGCTCCAATGCTCCTTGATTCTTGTATTTCATAGGAAGAAGTATCTTGTCAGAGTCTTTCTGATAGAAGTGTCTCTGATCTAAATAGGTCAGGAGCAACTTCTTCAATCATTGGCTCCGCTATACCTCTAGACGATGAAGCTTCAGCATGATAATCAGCCTGTGCAGCATCAGATTGTGGCACAAGAAATGTAATAGTCCTTTCAGACTATACACTATTTGGTCTTACGATAAGATCAGTTGTTATTCATTGAAAGGCCTAAGAGACAGTGATAGTAGATGATACCTCCCACAAGAAGGATTTAGGAAGTCTGCCTTGCGATGTAGCAATAAATTCTTCCTAATTGTATGTCTTCTCTTCATCATGCTCTTCAGCTACAATTTACAAAGAATGTTCAATTATTGATTGGAGAACTGCTTTCCCAATTTGTTCTTCTTTTTCTGCTGCTAGTTTTTGTTCTTCTTCCTTTCTCTTCTTCTCAGCCCGTTTAGACTAGGCTTTAGGTGTCTTTAATTGCTTTGCCTTGTCCGCTTTTGTCTTTGGCTGACTAATTTTCTTTAATCTTTGTGATTTCCTAGTTTTTTCTGTTGGAGCCAATTCTTCTGCAGCATTAGGAGTGAGCACTTGTTTTTCTGCTATGGGCTTAGGGATGGTTGAGTCTTTTGGTGCAATGAGGTCTTTGATGAGGGTGACATTGTCTTAGTTAGGTTGAGGGATAGGTTTTTGTTTAAGACGAATGGTGAGGGGTTTTTGTTTTTTGTGTGGGGAAGAGAGTTGGTCTTATGTTTGAGGTTTGGGCTTAGGTTCTTGTTGGGATGTTCTTTTGATGGGTAGTTTGTGTTTGAGAAGTTTGGTCTGTTTGGCCTTTGGTTGACTTTGTTGGGGTTACGTCTATTGGGTGAATTCAGAATGGATAGACGGATCAGCAGACGATCCTACTTTGAACGCAATTCCCACTGAGTCATCAGCAGGTTCTTCTTTTATTACTGCCAGCTCTGAATGCTTGACAACATATCCAAGAAACAGATGTGCTATCCTCATTTTCTTGATGATCGACACATTAATCTCAGAACCGAATTTCTTCTTCTCCCAACCAAATTCGTTTGGGCCAGCTATTCTTAAAATCTCAGTAAAAAGCATAACGTAAGGGATGGGGTATCTTTGCTTTTCTTTGGAGCTTTTTTTGGATTTGACGAGGCAGGATCTCCTTTTATCTAGAATGAGTGCTGGGAGATTGACTTTCTGTCCAGTGAGCATTCTATATAACAGAAGCAGTCATGCAAAGATACATTGTCCTTCGATCTTTTTCTTGGTAAAATAATATGCAACAGTAGATTGTGTAGAAGTCTACAGTCTCTCTTCATGTTGGAGGCGTAGAGAAACTTCTTCAAGTTGTCCTTGTTGTCTCTTTAGGGTCTGGGTCTTCCATAAAGGGCCAGATCAACATTTTCTGGGGTTATAACCCTTTCGTAGTCTTCACTACATAGGTTTCTTTCTTCCTTGCAGCCAGATGTTGTTGTAATCGTGTCAATGGAGATGATGATGGTTTGGTTGTCAATGTCCCGGTGATGGTTCCATTTACATTAGACGTTGATGCCTAGAACTATGTGTAGGGGGCATGGTACCAGTGGGTCTTCTTCTGTATGAATGATTCCCACCCTACATTCCTGATGTAGAGTGTTAAGGGGAAGCCTTCATCTTTTAGCTTCTTTAGGTTTAACCATTTTCCAGGCACAAAATCACTATCAGGGAAACCTTTCCATAGGAGCGAGTTGCTTTTGAGTAGCCAAGGATGCAAGCTTTCTAGAACTCTGAGTGAGAGAGTAACACAGAGAATGTGAGGGGATAGGTGTTTCAGAAAAAGTAAAGAGAATAGGCGGTTATTTTGAATATTTGAAGGATTGGCAGTACTGAAAAGACATACATTTAATGTGCCTTGATGGAGCAGAGAAAAGCGGTGCACGTTTGGGGGTTATTCAATAAGTGATTTTTTAATGAACGGAAAAAGAGATCAAATAAATGAAAACCTTTTCACATTTTTTCATATAAAAGACATCGGTCAATAAGACAAAGTGAGTAGATAAAGTCAGAAGACGATGGTGCTTAAGACGATGTAATGAAATGTGCATAAGACGAAGTAATCATATGTAAAACGATACATATAAGACATTTTAGTCATGCAAGATTTTCACATGCAGGTTCTTTATTATGAAATTAAAACATCCTTCAGGCAAAGCCTTTGTAAAGATATCAGTTTATTGATGATCTGTATTAATAAACTTGATGCCAAAAGCATTTTTTTGTACATAATTACATATGAAATGATGTCTTATTTCTATATGTGTTGCCTTAGAATGCTGAATGGGATTTTTGGACAGATTGATTGCACCAATATTGTCACATAACACTAGAATGTTATGCTCAAAGCTAGAGTAACTTCAAAGTTGATATTTTACCCATAGTAGCTATGAACAACAACTGGCAGCTGACACGTATTCTGCTTAAGCAGTTCATAAAGCAATTGAGTTTTGCTGGTCCAGGATATAAGGCATGGTCCAATGAAGTGACATCCACCACTTGTACTTTTTCTTTCAATTATGTCACCAGCATAGTCTACATCACAATAGTCTACTAACTTGAAATCTTTATTTTTCTCATAAAATAAACTTAGGTTAGAGGTACCAACTAAATATCTAAAGATCTTTTTTACAAGTTTCAAATGTGATTCTCTAGAATCAGACTGAAATCTGGCACATAAATAGACAGTGTATTATATCTGGTCTACTTGCAGTTAAATAAAGGAGTGAATCAATCATACCTCTATAGACAGTCAGATCTACAAGTTTACCTGATTCATCCTTTGTCATAGCAACAGACGAATGGATAGGTGTACTCATAGGCTTAGATTCATTCATCTTATACTTTTTGAGTAGTTCTTTGGTATATTTTTGTTGGTAAATGTATATACCTTTGTGAAACACATGGATAACACAAGAAGGGGGGTTGAATTGTGTTATAAAATTTTCGCAAAACCTTTTTCAAAGGAGTCTCGTCTGAATGACAACTTCAAAAGATTTTGAAAGGAAACGTTATTAAAGGAAAGATGAAAGTTTTTTGTGAAACAAAAAAGAGCACACAACTTATACTGGTTCGTCTCACCCTAGAAACTAAGTCCAATTCTTGGCAACAACCAAGTTCCACTAACTTATCAAAGTTATAAGTATTCTTTCAGCAAGCCTCTTCAGGCTCAACCTAAGTAGTCTTTTACTTGTCTCTTCAAGCAAAAAACCCAAGTATTCTTTGAATCAAAGCCTCTTCAGGCTTCTACCAATTTCTTGAAGAAAAAGGTTGAACGTGAGTTACCTCACTGGGTTTAACGTCTTAACAGACGAATATACAATGAAGAACAAATAAAATTTTTACAATCAGAGTATTACAAGATGAAATTTTTTTCGATAGATGGAGATTTTAATCAATCAGCCAACTAACTTTTGAGACTAAGGTCTCTTCTTCTATTTATAGGTTTCTCCAAAAAGTATCTGTTGTGAGTACTTGTAGGAAACAGCCTCTTCTTGTTGGAAAGAGTCGTTGAAACATTAAATGCAGCATTTAATGCCTTTCACCAACTTGTCACTTGATAAGATAAAGCGGTCTACTTATCTTTACCATTCTTGTACTCAATCTCGTAACAGTGATCATATCTGCTTTTCCGTTCTGACATCCGCACACACATTTCTTCTTTTACGCGTAAAGTGATCTTTCCTCGAGAGTGGGTACGTAGACTTCATTTATTTCGAGATTGTTTACACTTTTACAACTAACTGGTGTGCAGATCGTTAGAACATTATCTGAAAGAAGTTAACTACTGAAACTTTGAAACAAGATCAAAGATGATACACGAGCAAAAGATCAGACGATAGCGAGCATAAGATATTCGAGTAACTAGACAGTTGTTTGAAAAGCTCTCTTTAATTGTTTGTTATTATCAAAACATTTGAGGGTTATAAAATCGTCCTTTGTCTTAACAATCTCCCCCTTTTTGATGATGACAAACATATGTGATTTTTATAGAACATTTTTTATATAAAAAGGCTTTTGTGGTGTAAAGCATTTTTCATACTATCATACTTTAGTTAAGCAGACACAATATCAAAGATAGATATAACTGAATGAAAACAGATAATATTCATATGTAAAGGAAAATTTAGAATTCATTGTAATAAACTTATACTCCCCCTACAACTGATCTTCCTTCTGTTCTCCCCTTTTTTATTTTTCTCTTTTCATATATCTCCCCTTTTTGGCATCATCATTCAGAAGATTCAGAGTTTGAAGGTGTAGACGATGAGTCGAGGTCACCCTTGAAGCATTTGGCTAACAGTGCTTCTGCGCGTTTGCGTTTCCTACGCTCCTTTACTAGATTAGCTTCAAGACGTTGGACTGTCTGTTTCAATTCATTGAATTCTTGTTTGACGTCTGAAGATTGTGGTGCAGGTGTAGAGTTGGTAGCTGCTTCATCATTGGGTTCCTCTACAAAACATAAATTGAAAACATATGGTACAAGGGGTCCACAAAACCAGAAGTGGCCGTAGGGGAGGAAAATTCCAGAGGTTTCTAAAGAGAAGAATATGTAGGTCTTGGGGTGGTTTATTGAAAGTTGATTGTCAGGAGTGAATGTACAAGGGGAAGGAGATAGAGAGATTTGCATCCAGTGGCCTGTCGGACAGATGGCAGCTTCACGGCTTAGAGTGTTTTTCTCTTCCGCAGTTAGAGCCGGAAAGTGGTTGAGAACTTCAACATATTCTTGTAGCCGCTTTCAGTCTAGGCTTCATAGAGTCTGTTTTCCTTTAAGAATAGCCAGTTGTGCAGGTGAAAGTGCTATCTTGCGAAGCATCAAGTGTTGTCTGGGGTCGTGTCTGAACTTCAGCTCTTTGCCCTTACCCATGGATAGATTCTGACACTTGATCGTCTTCTGACAGCAAATGCGGAAGGTGGTCCATGGCTTCATTAGAAGTGACATTTGAGTAGCCATAAGCCTAGGTGAGCCTAGCTCAAGGTCTGGACACCATCTCTCGTAAATTCCGTGCAGTGGAGAGATATGCATTTTCTCCCTCAAGAAGTTGTTCATCACCCTCCCCAACTCCCAATTGTCATCACCAATCTGCCAATCTTCAAATTCTAGACTATCTTCTAGACGGATGGCGATAGGGTATGTCTTAATCTTCTCGTGGCAGAATAGGTAAATGGTCTTAGGCTTGTAGTGATATGTTTTGCACATGATCAGATACTCAGAGTAGTTACATTTCAGCATAAAAGGGGATGTGTGGTGGAGAGTCCCTCGCTGTCTCCATACTTCACGTCCAAGTGGGAATTTGGTTCTGGTCAAAGTAAGGTAAACGAAAATGGGAGCGTTTGATAGCGTGCTGTACCCTTCCTTCCAGATGTACGGAGTGATGTGGGGTTCATATGAAAGAGCTTGGGTAGCTACATCTTCAACATCAGGAAACTTCTCAGCATACCCATGGCACACCAAGAGTGACCATTCCTCAGTAATAAGGGTTGTCCACATCCTCGGATTATTGACTTTGCTTAGTTCATAATTGATAAGAGCTTAAAGTATTTTTGGGTCGAAGGACTTTAGAGGTTGATGTTCTTTGTTTTTCCCGACACTGCGAAGCTTTTTCTCTATAAAGTATGTGACATTTGCTAGCGAAGTCGTTCACACGGAGGCGTCTCTAATCGATAGAGTTCTGGTGAAGCTGTGTCTGTCATTGGTTCAGCTCCTCCAAACGATTGTCCTTTTGCTTCAGGCAGATTGGAGGAAACAACCCTTATAGGTTGATCAATGTTGGGAGTAGCTGTTGTGTCTACAAAAGGACGGTGGAAGACTCGAGATAAAGAAATAGATTGCGAAACTTCCTAGAAGAGAGATCTAGGTAATCTACCTCTTGAGGTAGCAATGATGTCTTCTTGAGTAGACAGCTCTTGCTCGTCAGACGCTGCGGGGGCTTTTAGTAGCGAGTGCTCAATAACGGATTAAAGCACTATTTCCTCAATCTATTGTTGCTCTTCCTTAGCCAGCTTCTATTCTTCTTTCTTCTTTTTCTTATCAGCCCTTTTTGACTCAACTCTGGCTTTCCTGAGATGCTTTTCCACTTAAGCTCGAGTTTTAGTGCTGGAATCTTTTTGGATTTTAAGGGTGTTTGGGTTGGTTGAGAAGGTTTGTCAAAAGTGGTGGTTTTAGTGGCGGTAGGTGGTGAAGATGGTTGTGCTGGTGGAGGTTTAGGGATGGTGGTACTTGTTGTTGTAAGGAGTGTGTTGATAGGAAGGTCATCATTTAAGTCAGGTTAAAGGGTTGGTCTGGGCTTCAGACGAATGGTTAGTGGCCTTTGTTTTTTATGGAGGGAAGACGGTTGAGGTTGTGCTTGAGATTTTGGGTCTTGGGCAAATGGTCTCTTAATGGGTAATTTTGGTTTTTGTGGTTTGGTTTGTTTGGGCTGTGGTTGGGAAGGTTGAGGTTTTGTCTGTGGTGGTGAAGGGGAAAATGCTTTTTCAATAGAGGGGTCAGCAGACGATCCCACTCTGAACGCAGTTCCGACAGTTTTCTCACAAAGTTCTTCCTTGATCAAAGCCAACTCAGGATGTTGGGCTACATATCCAGAGAAGTGATGTGCAATCCTCATCTTCTTAATGATTGATACGTCGATCTCAGAACCTGGCTTCTTCTTTTCCTATCTAGCTTCGTTGACACCCACTAGACGAATAATTTTAGTGAAGAGCATGGCGTATGGAATAGGATGCTTCTATTTGCTCTTAGCACTCTCCTTAGACTTGGTGAGGCAAGATCACTAGTTATCCAAAATAAGCGCTAGTAGGTTTACCTTCTGACCAGTCAACATCTTGTAGATGCAGAATCTGTCCTTGGATGAAACATTATCCTTTGAGCCTTTCTTGGGCAGAATAATGTGCAAGAGAACGTTGTGAATGAGTCTGCATTCCGGCTTCATGTTCGAAGAGTACAGAAACCTCTTCAGAACATCTTTGTTATCGGTCTGTGGTCTTGATTTGCCATACAGAGCTTGGTCGACTATTTTTGGGGTGATGACCTTCTCCCATTCTTTAGTAAAAAGATCACCTTCTTCCTTGTAGCCAAATGTCGTAGCAATGGTGTCAGTGGAAATGATGATGGCCTGATTGTCAATGGTTTCGATGATGGTTCCTTTCACTTTAGACGCAAAAGCCTAGAAATAGGCATATGGTGCGTGATACTAGGCAGTGTGCTTTTGAACAAACGCTTCCCATCCAATATTTTTGATGCACATCCGCAGAAGGAATCCTTCCTCTTCAAGCTTCTTGAGATCAACCCATTTTCCAGCAATGAAATCACCCTCTGGGAATCTTTCCATAGGAGCAAGTTGTTTCTGTGTGGCTATGAGTGCAGGTTTGAAAAGGTTGAGAGTGAAAGCGAGAGAGAGGGTTTGAGAGTGTAGAGAGTATGAAGAGTTTTCAAAGTGTAAAGAGAAAGAAAGAGCAGTTATTTTGAATATATGAGAAGTTTGAAAGTATTGAAAGGGCGTGCATTTATGACGACTTGATGTGGTAGAGAAGATTGCGCACGTTTCGTGGGTGGTTATCGATAAATAATCATGAGGGGAAATAGTAGACAAATAGATTAAAAACTTGTCATATTCAGAGAAGAATGTGTCAATAAGACAAATATAATAAAATGTAAGACGATATAGAATAAGATGAAACTTAATATGCATAACAAGACGATACATGTAAGGCATTTTACTTTTGCAAAATTTTCATATGCAAATTTTCTAGTATAAAGTTAAAGCGTTCTTCAGGTAAAGCTTTTGTAAAGATATCAGCCCATTGATGGCCTGTATCAACAAATTTAATATCAAAAACACCTTTTTAAACATAATCACGAATAAAGTGATGTCTTATTTCTATATGTTTTGCTTTAGAATGTTGAATAGGATTTTTAGATAGATTGATTGCACTAGTATTATCACATAACACTGGAATGTTATGCTTAAAGCTAGAGTAATCTTCAAATTGATATTTTACCCATAGAAGCTGTGAACAACAGCTAGCAGCGGATACATATTTTGCTTCAGCAGTAGACAGTGCAATTGAGTTCTACTTTTTACTGGTCCAAGATATGAGACATGGTCCGATGAAGTGACATCCACCACTTGTGCTTTTTCTTTCAAGTCTGTCACCAACATAGTCTGCATCAAAGTATCTTACTAACCTGAATTCTTTATTTTTCTTATAGAATAAGCTTAGGTTAAAGGTACCAACAAGATATCTAAAAATCTTTTTAACATCTTTTAGATGAGACTCTCTAGGGTCAGATTGAAATATGGCACATAAGCAAACACTATGCATGATGTCTGGTCTACTAGCGGTGAAGTAGAGAAGTGAGTCAATCATACCTCTGTAGATAGTCTGGTCTACTGGTTTACCTGATTCGTCCTTTGTCATAACGGCAGATAGATGCATTGGTGTGCTCATAGGTTTTGACTCGTTCATCTTATACTTTTTGAGTAATTCTTTTGTGTATTTTTGCTGATGAATGTATGTAGTCTCCTTCTCTTGTTTAACTTGTAGGCCAAGAAAGAATTTTAACTCTCTCATCATGCTCATTTCAAATTCACTCTGCATTAAATCTGAGAAATCCTTATATAGAGTTTCATTAGTAGCTCCAAAAATTATGTCATCTACATAAATCTGAACTATTATGAAATCTTTGTTAGATTCCTTTCTAAAGAGAGTTGTGTCTACTTTGCCTCTCATAAAACCATTTGTAATGAGAAAACTACTCAGTCTGTCATACAAAGCACGAGGTGCTTGTTTAAGACCATACAGAGCCTTTTTGAGCTTAAATACATGGTCTAGGAGGATTGGATCCTCAAAACCAAGAGGTTGTCTAACATAGACTTCTTCTTCAATAAAACCATTTAAAAAGGCAATTTTGACATCCATTTGAAAAAGTTTAATGTTCTTATGAGCGACAAAGGCAAGAATAATTCTAATGGCTTCTAATATAGTAATAGGTGCAAAAGTTCCGGTGAAGTCTATACTTTCTTGTTGATTGCAACCTGGAGCTATTAACCTTGCTTTATTTCTAATTACCTTTCTTCTTTCATCAATTTTATTGCGAAATACCCATCTTGTTCTAATAATGCTTTTATGTTCTGGTTTAGGAACAAGGATCCATACATCATTTCTTGAAAATTGATGTAGTTCCTCTTGTATAGCTATCACTCAATCATCGTCTGTCTGTGACACCCCTTATCCCAAAGCTAATTATTAAATAAATATTGCGAAAATATAACGTACTTTTCATTTGTGAAATAAAATGATAATTTATAATCTCTTTCTTCACACGGTAAAGGACATCACATGCACAACTCATATTTACTAAAACTCTGTAAAACACTTTACTAATTAACCAAAAGATGGTGACCCACAGTTGACTATACAAGTATTTGCAAAATAAACCAATTTATTTTTGTCTGAGTCCATACATAATCATCTTTATCCATATATAATCATGTTTTTCACTGATAATGATTTGGAATAAATGTTTTATTCTTGTCTGAGTCACTTATGGGCCGAATAACCACCCTTGTAAAACGTGTGCGCCTGACCAGCATTCAATGCGTTTTTTTTTCTCTCTCTTCAAAATTGAAAAAAACTGCCAAAACAAAGACCCATCAGTTTCCTTCCTATACACTCAAACACCCGCACCTAAACACTTACCTTTACTATCTCAGAAACTCTCTTTCTCTCTCTCGAAAACTCTTGAACCCTAAACCCTCATCTCTCAACTTTTGTGATGGAGAAAATTGGTGCTGCCGTAAAGGCTGTGGCTCGTGTGGAAAGCCTGGACAAGGCTATTGTCTTGATAAAGAGCTGCTTTGACATACAAGCTCTTGACGACATGGGAGTGAAGGTCAAGGACAACTGACGCGATGTGGAATCCTTAACTATTTCAACCTTAACGAGATCATCTATCCATAGCTCATTGGACAATTCTGGAATTCTACAGAATTCTCCAAGACTGACATTGTTGGCACTGTTTTGGGAGTTAAGGTCACACTGGACCTTAGGACAGTTGCACAAGCTATTGGTTGTGAACGGGCTGGCTCCTACATTAAGAATGGCTGGAAAGATAGTTTCGGAGGCCATGAAACTGTAGACGCGGCCTTGATGGGACCAGAAGGCGAAGGCCCTGTCGAGTACATCCAGTTGATAAAAGAAAGCAAAGTATACCAACAGTTTCTGAACAAGGGTATATTGCACAAGGCTGGGTCCAAAGATAGCGTGACCTTTCTACATAGGTTCGCGTTGTTCCACATGATCATTGGACAACAGTTCAACCTGCCTCACCTCATCCTGAGCAATATCATGAGGACCATGAAGGGACAAGGAGAACATGACCAAATCACCTACGCCGCTCTTCTGAACAGGGTTTTCTGGATACAGAAAGTATATCACGCCTTCTTTGCTTTACCTATTGGTGAGCAAACTTATATCAGAATACTAGGTGGTGGCCACAGGTTCACCCAAGTGCCTTTTGGACAAAACAACATTGCCCATATGAGAGCCAGGTTTGTGTTGACACCACTGGAGAAGTTTGACAAACTGGTGGACGTCAAAGAAGAACCACTAGCAGAGGCATTTGTACAAGTTGAATAACCAGCTTTTCAACCAGTTGAGCCGATGGACAATGAGGCTCTATTTGTCCACCCTATCTTAACTGCCAGACCGTCCACTCAAAGGCAATCATCCAGAGTGAGGACGTTCAGAGCAACAAGGTCCAAGACATAACAACCTTCTGCTCTACCTCCTCCAATCGCTGCTCCTCCCTTACCTGAAACTGCTCTTCCTCCAAACGCATCTGCACTTGCACCGGCACCTGCAAAGAGAAGACTCCAACTGATTGTTGAATCTGACAATGAGGACGATGAGCCAATTGGAGTTCTTCTTAAGAAACAGAAGACGATTGTAGTTGTTGTTCCACCCCAACCACAACCACTAGTCGTCCAATCCTCTTAACCATCCAAACGTCTAGCTGTATATACAACCAACTGTAGCACAGCCAAAGAAAAGTAAGTTATCTACTCCTACTGTTGTTGAAACATATGTTGATTTTGTTGAAACTCTAATTGTTGAACCCCCTGAGCAACCCTCAGCCCAAACATAAACCCAAACAGCAACCACACCTGAACCAGATACGTTATTGCCTGGTGATTAAAGTTATACTTGGTGATGAAGGTTATACCTGTACCATACCCACACCTGGACTCACTAAACTATATCTTTCCATCAAACCCCCCAAACCCTCATCTTCATCTACTGCCATCCCCATAGCCCCATCATCCACCCACCAAAAAGACTTGGCGAAAATCAAACAATAGTGGCCCTTATTGTTTGTTGAAGGGAACCAGCAAAATCTGGTGGACGACAATGCTATCATCCTGCGTCCAGAGCCTCTTCCCGAGCCAGAGTTTGGCTTCAATTACTCGCCTATCTTCCCCGAAAAATACATGGATGACTATGTCCATCAGTCGTCTGCTAAATACTTGGCGCTACCTCCTAGTTCTATTGAACACATGCCACTCAAGCAGTTCATCCGTCGAAGGAATCCAAGACTTATGCGAGCCTGGCACCTCACTGCCCATCCCCCTGGAGTACTTCAACACCGCGTACCTCTAGTTGAAGAACTTGAATAGGGTTTGCACCAAAAGAGAAGCCGGGCGTCAGAGCGGACAGTCCAAACAAGGCCAGCGGATTTGAAGTTCAGGCCACTGGATTCAAAAGAAGCGAGATTCTTCCCCTTTCCTTTCGACCTGATGTTTTGAAACGCCGTGAAAATATCTACAACCTTGAAGCATCAACTCTTTATCCTGCCTTCTCAACACATCAATCCATCCACAACTGTCCACATCTAACTTGACCGCATATGCCCAAGGCTTCCAATCATCGATGTAAATAGCAAAAAAGAGAAGATTCTGACCAAGCCACCCTCTTTGCCACTATTGTCCAGAACTGAAATTCAACATCATCCAACCATTACTCCAGAATGGTACATAGCTCAGCGTCTTTCATAAGACATGGACAAGGACGACGCTGAACGTTTCTGGCACCAACATATCTTTACTTATGAACAAGAGGCGTCTAGCAGTGGCATTTTGCAAGATGACAAGGCCAACACTCCAACAACAAAGAAGTGTGAGTAGACGTAGCGTCTAGCTCGTGTCTTTCACTTTTCAAACTCTTCTGCCGCCTTTGTTTGTCCAGCGGATGAGTGTCCCCTTCTTGGTATAGAAACTTCTATCCTTTACACTCTGATTGCTGCCTTAACACACCCCAACTCTTTTCAACCTCCCTACCATTGGGAAACACTGCGTCCATATCAATTCCAAATTCCCAACCTTCTATTCTTAGAAGCACCCCCTCCACCCACCGAAGTTCACCCACCAACTCCTTCTCAACCATCCTCACCAACACCTCCACCGCCCCCTACGTCCGGATCTCAAACATCCACAAGCCTTCCCATCTCTACCACTACCCCTCCACCTATTTCAACTGTTGACCCTACCGTCTAACAGTACGTCACTAGCCAATTACAACCCATCTTCACCCTTCTCCAACAAATCCTTTATAACCAATAAGAACTCCTTCGCACACCATAACCTTCCCCCGCTCCTCCACCAGGTCCAAAGTGACTATGATGACACTCCCTTTCATTTTCCTTGTCTTTTTGATAATGACAAAGGGGGAGAAAGAAAGTTTTTTTTGTATATAGTCTTAAGTTTTGTTCAATAAAATAACTTTTCTGTATGATCTATGTTAAGTTTTTTTTACTCTGATTAATTGCTTTGATACGATTATCTTTGACTGCTCTGATATGTGTTCACTTTGATACATTTTGCATTACATGACACTTATACATAAACATTCTACACTCTAATAAGTATGTTTATCTAGACTAATATCCTGTATATCTTAAGCACGCGATATATGACATATCGGACTCAGAGGGAGCATAGTAAGTTTATCAAAACCATTTCATACAATGCTTTTTTCTTTTTAATAAATATTTGCAAAACTTAAAAATTAATAAGATTTGTCATCATCAAAAAGGGGGAGATTGTTGGAACCAAAGACGTTGAAGCGTCCAATCCCTGAAAGTTTTGAAGATAACAAACTTATTAAAGTTTAAGTCTTTGTGTGAATTAACGAGTTTACAGCGTCCAAACTCATAGTGTCCAACACGCCAGCCTCATCGAGTGTCCAAAGCTTATACATGATGACCTTGCAAGAGTAAAGTCTCATTGATGGACTATGTGTCTTAAGCATTAGACACTTATACTAAACGCGTCCAAACGATAGCTCTCAAACGGCTAAGTTCTTTTTAAATACTCAACCAATCTATACGTTTTTTTGAGACTAATGCCTTACCTTTTTAAGATATAACGTTCAAATATTTCAAGCATTAAATGATAGATAGAAACATTCTAGTGCAAAAGCACAGCATTTCAGAAAAAGAAAGTCAACTTCTCAAGCTGACAAGCTAAATGAAGAATGTTTAGAAAAGCAGACCATCAACACAGTCTTGCACCTTCCGTTTTGGTGCAAGTTCATAAGTTGCCTTTTCTGATCTGTCTGAAAGCTCGATACGTGCGTCTTTTTCTTGAAGACTGAAGCAAAGTCATCTTTAAAGGCTCTTTTTCGCTAAAGACTATATATTCACCAAGAAAGAAGAATGATATTAAGAGAACAACAAGAACGGATCAAGTGAAAAAGAATAGACGCTATTTGAAATTCTTTTGAAAAGAGCACTTTGTTTTCTTGCATCCATTGGACAATAGTGAAAACTCTCAGAAACAATTTTGTAGTGAGCTTAATCTTTTACATCCTAACTTTGTGAGACATCTTTCGCTGTAATCAACTGTATTTTGTTGTGAAAGCCTGGAGAGGCTTAGTGAAAAAGAATACTTGGGGTTGTTAAAGCAATCTGGGGTGATTGCATTGTAAAGCTTGAAGAGGCCATGAAGAATACTTGTAACCTAAGGTTGGTTAATAAATACCTTCTGGGCGAAGGGATTGGACGTAGCTCAAGGTTGAGTGAAGCAGTATAAATTCCTTGTGTTCTTGTTCTTCCCTATCCTTACTTAAAACGCTTTTGAACTTGCTTTTAAGTTATTAAGGTTTTTTTTAAAGCACAATTCAACCCCCCTTCTTGTACTATTCTTGCTCTTTCAAAGTTGTCATACTTTATTTAAGTAAATAGAAAAATAGGGATACCAGGGAAGAAAAATAGAAAAAAGCATATTATGTGTTAATGTGATCCGTCGTCGACTACCATGTTTCCGCCCACGGTTACTCCCCTCAGCTCCATTTACGGTTGGAGCGTGGCAGACCACGCCACAACATGTGTCATTAATAAACAAGAATTTACACATTTTCTTTGTTTTCTCATAACAATTAGAAAAAATGTTAATGACAAAACAATAGTTCTTACAAGCACCTTTTAGTAATTATCCAAAAGGGTGGGGAAATTGTGTGGCCCTTTATAATAAATGAGTAGCATATCATAATACCTAGATTAAGGGTAAAATGAAATATGGAAGAACTTATGATCATTGCTTAATGCATCTATTATTAAGACTACAATTTGACTATCAAATCGTGTTATTGAAACAAAGATCACATATGAAAAGAACATTAGAAATTTGACTTACGTTCCTCAAATGTCTATTCATCCCAATCACCATGACCTTTGAAACTTATAAGAAGACAATTTCTCATAATTATTTCATTTGGTATGACTATCAATAAGTATCAAGGTTAATCGACTAGCCAATGTTAGATTATATTTGACTAAACCAATATCCAATCACGATTAATTATATATGACACTTTTTAGAGTTAAAACCAAAAGGATTAAAAACCTTAATAATGATGAAGAAGGAAAAAACTTTAAACACCACCACTAATATTGTCTTCAAGAACTTATAATAAATAAGAGTCTCAAATTTCTCAATTTTTATATATTGTTAAGCAGAATCTAATTTAAATGTTACATTGTTGCTATCATTAGTCCAATTGATCTATTTTTGAGAAAAAAAAATATATTTGTATTTCAATACATGTGCAAACATTGTAAAGGTTTTCTACACACACACACACATATACTTTTTTAGTTAATGAAAAGTTTGTGCAAGTGCTTCACATCCTAATTAACTTCACTTGATAGAAAAGGCTTAAATATGTTTTAACCTTGCAAATATGGCTCTGTCTGGTTTTAGTCCTTACAAATTTTTTTGCTAGTTTTAGATCTTTGACATTTTCTTAATACTCTTTTTTAGTCCTTACTATTAACTCTAGTTAATCTAGTGTTGACATGCCTAATAAAATAAAGAATATTAATTAGGATAATTTAGGTAATGAGGAATATTTTAAATTAAAATAATTAGATTATTTTTAGGTGTGTAATTCAATTAAGTAATGTATTTTTTATTTATATAAATAAGGTAGCTACATATAATTTGTTTTTATAATATATTTTAATTTTTAATATATTGTAAACAGTTATTTTTATTGATTTTAATATTATTTTTAATTTTCAATTCACTAATTTAATTTTTACATTGTATTTTTTTCTAAAAAAATTATAATTTACTTAGACGCTTATAATTTATTTTTAATATATTACTTTTATCTTTAGAGACAAAATTATTGCTTGTGATATATTAAAAAATAAATTATATTACAATCAATCAAAATGAATCGAAATGTAAAAATAACATCAAAGTAATATATTAAACGTAAATTATAAGTGTTTAAGTAAATTATAATTTTTTTTTAAAATTATAGTGTTAAAAATAAATTAGTAAATTGAAAAGCAAGAACAATCTTAAAAGCAATAAAAATTACTATTTATAATATATTAAAATTAAAAATAAATTATTATACTTACCTTATTTATATAAAATAATAAATACATTACTTAATTGAATTACACACCTAGAAATAATCTAATTATCTTAATTTAAAATATTTTTCATTATCTTAATTAATATTCTTTATTATGTTAGCCATGTCAGTATTAAATTAACCATAGTTAATAGTAAGGACTAAAAAAAAACACTAAAAAAATGTTAGAGATCTAAAAATAACAAAATTTTTCACAAGAACTAAAACTAGACAAAATCATATTTGCAAGGACTTAAAACATGTTTAAACCGATAGAAAATGACTAAATTGTTATAAGAAAAATATTTATATAAATTAATAATTAAATAACCTCAAAAAAAATATTTGACAACCCCGTGCATCAGTACGTGTATGATACTAGTTATTATTATATAAAACATTGCACTGTTAAGACACATGGCATCACGTGATAAATTTGTGCTCCAAATTTTGGATAATTTTTTCTATAACTTTTCACGTAATATTAGTAACTTGAATCATGTTGCATAATGTTACCGATAACACTCTTTTTTTCATGTCTTTAGCAACATTTCAAAAAGTTATTAACTTTTTTTTTATAGGCTACATGTATCTTTTATTAGAGGCAATCTGCTCTAGTCGAGTAGGACCACTATTATTTTGTAACATTTTTAGTAAGTAATAATTTTTTTATAAAATTTAGCTACATGTTAAAAATGTTATCAAAATACTTTCAATAACATTTTCAAAAGTGTTACTAATTTAAAAAAAAAAATAGCCAAAATATATTATCAATAACATATTTTGAAAAATACATGTGATTATTAAAAAAAAATGTCATGAAAGGTAACCATATTTTAAAGTGTTACTTAATTTAGAAATTTACTAAATTTTACCAATCAAAATAAACACAAGAAATAACTTAATAAAAATATATTTAGAAACACCAAATCAAATAAATGTCATTGATCTGTAATTACATAGAAAATAAAACCAATATTTTTATATTCAATTATATATGGAATAAGTTTATGAATAGGAAAGATATATAGTCATATTTGCATTGTATTAAATTTTATTTTCATTATATTTATATTTATTTTAGTATATTTTTTAATATAAAATATTAATTTGTTTTTCTACTTATATATACATTTGTTGTATTTGATATTTAATTACTTTTTTTATTATTAACTTCATGTTTGTTTGAATAATCTTTATTTGATTTTATGTTTATTTTAAATATTTCATTACGGGGTAGGACGCTAACACTCATTTATCCATCCACACTCTTCCCTAACAACTTAGTAATAACCGACATAAATATAATAATTTAATTTGAATATATTAATAGTATAATTTTTTCTATATTATTGTTATCTAACCATAAATTGTTATATATAGTAAAATCTTTTACTTTTAAAATAACTAATTTATACATTATATTTATAATTTTTTTTAATTAGTTGTCAATGTCAAAATATCTATACTAACGATGTATGGAAATTATGTGTGTGTGTGTGAATAAATTTTTATTAATGACAGCACTCCAACGAAATATACCAGTTTTGTTTAGGGACTGTGGCTACGGTGGGACAGTTAGAGATATGTCGTCCCATGGTGGGAGAGGTGTTTGCGACCGTTAGAACTAGAGGGGAAAATTCGATGGTGGGGATTTTAACATACTAACCGGTTGTGGGAGGGTTTTTAAGACCTATTTTTTTAAAAAATTAAAAAGCCACGTTGGTGTGAAGACCACGTGGGTACTCTGACCACATTTCTCAAACTTGCTTCTTTAAACATCTCCAATAATGAATAATGAATGTCATATGAAGTTCTTTGACTCTTTTTTTAGGGATTCCTTATGTCACTTCAATTTTAAAATTTAGTAATTTTTTTTACTCTAATAGTATAATTGTTTAAAAACTTAAAATTATTTACATTTTAATTTTTTTTTAAAATGAATCTCACAAGTTACCCTTCAAATATTTTTTTTAAGGTTTAAATATATTTTTTATCTTTATAATTTTATTTTTTTTTAATTTTGATCCCTATAAAATTATTATTTTTAATAATTTTTGTAAAATTTATTTTTTTTATTTTGGTCCTTTTATTTTGTTCTAATCTTTTAATATATTTGTTTTTTCATTTTAGTCCGTATAATATTTTGTTTATTTTGAATTAGTCCCTTTTAAAAAAAATTGATAAAGACTAAAAATAAATTATTTATATATTACAAGAACAAAAATAAATATATTACAAGGACTAAAACAAAATAACAAAGACCAAAATAAAATAAAAATTACAAAGACTATTTAAAAAAAATAATTTTATAAGAACCAAATTCAAAAAATAATATATTACAAGAACTAAAAACATATTTAAAATTTGTTAATTAATAATTAAGACTCAACACGTCATCTTCTTCCAATAATGAATTCAATTAAAAACACTTAAAAACTGTTGCAGGAGATACTATAAGAAGCTAAAACACCGAAAACTTAATGGAGGGTTTTTTTTTTTTTTTTTACAATCCATAGCTAAACAAACGTAGCCTTAACAAACGGCGAAGACGAAAAGTAACGGCTGTAAGTGTGTTTGTATTGCAGTTCAACCATGTTGAATGTGCCTTGGAAAGTGAGGTTCATCAATCCCCTCAAACCAAGAGGGACAATGCCCTGCAGGACCCAACATTTAGGCAATGTAGTATATGAGTTTGAGTCCTACTCTAATATAATGAGTTTATATATATATATATATAACTTTTTTGAACTGTAAAATTATTAATTAAAATTCAACAATCTAGCAATTTCTACATCTTATATTATGATCATTTATTCAATCACTATCATGCAATATAGTGGATATTAAATTAAAACTAAATTTTAATTTTAAAAATTTCTTTTAACAATGACAACAATTGCAAGTATTAGTAATTATATTTTATAAATATTGCATATATTTAAAAGGAATCAGTTTTTTAATACAGTTTAATACTTTAATAGGGCGTTACTTTCTTTTGATGTCTTTTTTAGTACCTTCAATTTAGGGGTAAAAAAAAAATCAAGACCACTAATATCAAATTAATTCCCACTAAAACTTAAATTTGTTCTAATATACAATATATTTTTTTTCAATTCATTCTCCTTTAAAATTCTTAAATATTGGAATTCAAATAATAAAAAGTTCAAAATAATTTTATATTTTAAAATGTTTCAAATAAATTGTGAATAAAAGAAAATAAATTCATTTGATATATATACAAAATAATAAAACTAAAAGAATTAATCTTTAATTGCCTGAATCAAAGTGTTTTTTTAGTTCAGTGCATTGTATTCTAAATTTAAACCAAAATGGTTTAGAACTACTGAAATTGTTTTAACATATATCATAATTGACATAGATAATATAATTAGAAGAACGATAAATCAATTTTAAGAAAAAATATTATTGTTAAAATTAGAGATATATACAATTTTTTTTTATTTCAAGAAAAAAGTCAATTCAACAAAATAAATTAATTTTACATATTTTAAATATAAATTTGACTTCCAAGTTATATTTCCTTTCTATGAAACAATCAAAACAAATTTGGGCAAAAGTGATAAGAAAATATTATTTATAAATATAAATAGAAAATTAGCTTAGAAAATTTCATAAAAATAATACTAAGTTGAAATTTGATCATTTATATGTTATACATTTAAAAAAAAAAAACATAATTATTCAATTTAGTTTAGTTCAAAATTTACTTTTATATTATAAATCTGAATTCTCATATTGAACAAGAATGTTTTAAAAGTCATTTTTTAAAAAGAGCATTTTTAAGAATTTGTCCTAAAGGAAAGCTTTTTAAGAATTGTTATCACTCTCATTAAATCACATGTCTTATTCTAATTTCATATATTAAGTATTTAATTTAATTTTTTTAATTTTTTATTCCTTTTAAATATATTTTTAATTTTAATTTCAAATTTAATTTGATTTAATAATTAGTTCAAAAAATTTCTTTCTCGACTATCTCAAACCACTAGGCTAGTTTAACTACAGCAAATTAATAAGCAACAATACAGCAAATCTGATCCACTAGGCTAGTTTCTCTGGGTCGTTCTAGTTCTCTTTTTGGTTGGAACATGGTTAGAAGGAAAACTTTTCTGCTTAAAGTTTTGAACCATGTTGTACACCTGCAGCAGTATGACAAATTTAGTATCGAGGCATAAAGCAAGAAGAAGAATAAGGAACTTCATATTCTTAACTCCACAGAAGCTAAACCTTTCGCTTGCATAATGAATTCTCTTACAAACAGCATAAAATAAACAGAATGATCAGTTGCTTTCTAACTTTTAATGTTACGACGCATGCTGCAACATACTATTTTAATGGATTTAAATTATAGAGGTCAGTCAATGCAGACACACAACATTAGTCGTGCATATCAATTTTATTTCACAGGGCTATTTCAAAGCTGTTCAAGAGTGTAGAAAATTTGTTTATGTGAGGGTATGCTGCAAGCCAGCTAAGTTAAACTCCTATTTACCTGAAAATTCTATGAAAGGGCTATCAGCTATGCAATATAAAAATTTTAGTTTAACAATTTTTAAGCATAGGATTGATTGGATTCACTATAGGACACTCTGGCAATCCAGTTTTCATGCCCCCTCTCAGCAGTAGGGTCCTAAGAACGAAGAGATAACATGTAACAACAAAAATCCTTAACTGTTGTAGTTGAGATAATTGGACCAAATCTAAAACGCTAACATATCCTTAAGTGAAAATAATACCTCCCTTTGGGTTTTGAAATTATGAAATCCCCCTAAACTTGGGCAAGTTAAAAAGACCACCCTTGAAGAGGAAACTAAGTGAAATTTTGGAATATTAAAATCCTAAAATAAGGTGAATTTGTTGTATAAATTCATTTCCATTTTTTTTTTCAAGGGAGGCCCTGTAAACATATTTGGAGGATATTTGTAATAGTCCAAAATGAGGACAGTGATTAAGGTCTCTCTGTACACTTGTTGACAAACACAAACATGAAGCCAAAAAGTATAGTAGTTAGGGTCTCTTCTGTCCATCAAAATTGAGGAAAGTGTTAAAACTTAAACAATTCCTTACACAGAAGAGCTTCATAAAAGTCACACACACTTGCCTATGTATTTTCAAATCTTTTAAGTCTGAAAAGGATTAAGTGTGAGGTTTGTTGATTGCAGCATACTACCTTTCTTACACTGGTCGTCAGTCCCATACTTGAAAGTGCATTGCTGTTAACACATTTCCAAGTTGTAGTTTTATTGTCCTGGCTTTTGAACAATCATTGACTCCTCCTTCCAGAAGAAGAAAAAAATAACATTAGTACAAAAAAGTAGCCTTAATGTGTACAATGTGATCATTGTACTCATTTTCAGGCATATCAATTGATCTATAGGCTATAGCCCAGAATGCAGAACACTTTTTAAGTCTTCTTTAAACCACAGAATCTCACATACTAGATGAATTCAAGATATTAAATACAAAAATAGAGGTCAGTCAAAAGGTAAATTTCAGATGCAGTAACTTTGTGTCACATTGACTGTGACCTGTATTATGACTAACAAAAATTATCACTAGGAAGATGCAAGTAAGGAACTTTGGCTATACCCTTGGATGCTCATGGTCCTTGTAGCGTTTCATTACTTTCAATGAGTAGATAATGAAATTTAGTTCATTGTTGCTCAATAATGATAATATATTATAAATGCCCAGAATAACCTGTATAAGTAAAGTAAATGTGATATGGAGAAGCCAAAGACTTAATCCAACTTGCAAGTTGTAATGCCATAGAGAAAGAGGCTTGCACCTTTCAATTGTAACACTACCAATTCAACATACAAATTGAGGCGAATGTGGCTGAAAATATGAACAAATTCCCCTATATCTTCCCTCAAAACTATATTGCAAGTCTTTCTGATGTCAATTTCGAGATTTCCTTTCAAGAAGCGATCCATTGCTTCTCTTCTAGCCAATGGAACTGTTTCTCCATCCAGTGAGACAGATGGAAACTCCCAGAGACCAGCAAGCAATCCTTCTTCAGGCCTTTTTACAAGAATAAATTTGCTGCTAGACTGGTTTTTATCTAACAATGTTTCAGCTCCAAGTAATTCAACAACACATACAGCAGAAAAATCACATCTGTGTTTAACGTTCACACCCTTAACAGGATAATCTGTAACTGCTACTGTACTATCATGTTTAGCCATTGAAAGTGCATGACAAAATTCTGATGCTGGACATGAGGAACAGCTCGGGTTCAAAGGGGTGCATACAGTTGCCCCAAGCTCCATGAGAGCCTGATTGAAGTCCCCGGGACAAACAGGATCAACCAACTGAGCTGCTAATTTCCTTAATCTCCATTTCAACCCACATTAATAAAAAGAAAGTAAATAAAAAGGAACACAAGCTTGATTATAAAAGAATTAGATTGCACCAATAAGAAAGCAGTAAAATTATGGTGTACTCACAGCCTATCATATATGTACCTTAGGCACAACCAATAAAAAGAAGACACCTTATTTAGAGGCACATCAAGTCAGATAAGAAACTCAAAGCTCCCACTCTTTTCAATTATTCATGTCATGCACGTGTCTCCCCATTAGTTGTGCCTAAGGAAGGCAAGAAAGAATTAGAAATGATTTTCTAACCAATATGATAGGCTCAATATGGTATCTGCAGCTACTTTCTTAACTAGATGTGTTAATTTGATGCATAAAAAAGTTTCTTTCTTACCCATGGTTTCTTAATCAGGTAAAACAATCTGGTGAGAACTGATATACCAAAATTATAAAAAATGAAGGAAAAAAACAAATTTCTCCATCCAAGTTTATCCGTTTGGTGACGAATAGTTTGTTCCAGAAGTTGACATAAACTCACCAAAATCTCTTAACGGTTGCTGAGTCTTTTGGATTTGCAGAAACAGTCCTAGTCTAGCAATCACCCTTACCACATTTCCATCAACAACAGGTACCACCTGATAATTTAATGCATGAGTAATAGGCAATAGTTACTTTCTGGAACCAAAATCACAGAAACTGCCCACCCCTTTGAATGCAATAGAAGCAATTGCTCCAGATGTGTAGTCTCCAATTCCAGGAATCTTTCTTAGCATAGAAGCCACTTTAGGAATTTTGCCTCCTTCTGCAACTATTCTCTTTGCCCCCTGGCAGCAGAAATGGAAAGAATCTGGTCAGACCTTGCAGCATGGATTGGTAAAAGTAAAGCTTAATTATCTCTTATTGATCTATGTCTTTACTTTCTTTAAGTAGGACTTCCCATCTCATTATTCATTACATAACACAAGATTGAGGATCTTTTAACTTACATCAAAAGCAGAAACAAAGTCATTCAACAAAACATTGAAGATCATGACATGAAGAAGCTTCTGATACTCTATGTTTGGCAATATCCCTTATATGAATTATGAGATTTCGATGCATGCATTATATGCCGCGTTTTTTGTTGCTTTTATTAAGAAGGCAGCATAAAATATAAAGTGAAAAAGGTTTAACGCCATTCTCAGCCATTTCAAACAGTCTCCAATTAGTCATTAGGGAGACTGGTCGGGTGTAGTAAAGATTAAAAACAGAGGGAGATGAAGACAATATTGTCAATTGTCATAAGAGAACAACTCTAAAAGAAAACGAGCTCGTCGGTAGTAGCCCAAACCTGCCCACATCTCATTTACTTCCTGCACAAAAGTGGCAACAATCCCATGGTGAGGATACAATTAGTATACAAATTACAACAAGGCACACAAAGAAAACAAAGGAATCAGAAGAAACAATCTGTTATTGCTATCTATAGTTCTATACTAGTACAAAACAAAAAGAACATCAGGGTTCCATCGGTTCCTACATGTCCTGGAAAATTTTGCATGCCCAATCCTTTAGTTTAGCCCATTCTGCCTTAAGAAACCTTCAACAGCCTTGCTTGCAAATCTGTAATCCACAAATTCCCTATCCTTCTTATGCAAAGCCTTAAAACCTTGGCTCCAATCATAAAAAACCGAGCAACAATAATTAAAACAAAGATCAACCATCTTGAAGCAGTGGTTTCTCCACCACCATCTGCTTATTTTGTCAGATTTTTATAAAAAGCATTAACCAAACCTCACAAACTATTAACTAGACAGTGAGACCACGGCATCAAATCATCAGACCTAAAGTTCATAACTTGTTAACATCACAACATCAAAGTACAAATAATATTTTGTCAATTTTCATGACACCCCAAAAAGAGGAACTTGATACCAGATTCACAGAACAGTTGCATTGATGTTCATGGGTTTCTAAACTAGCCATCAAAATATACATAAAAAAAAAAAGATTTAATTACCTTTTGGTCCTTATAGTTGAAATAAACCTTTTTAATCCCTATACATGCACTTTCAATACCGGTTTGATCTTTGACATCAAGTGTGTCTTAACTTTGTGCAAGAAAACCGTCACAAAATGAAAATTGGCGGTTTTTTGCCGCCACAAATTGACATTTTTTGACTTTTTTATTCAATTTGTGACGATTTAAAACAATAGAGACCAAACCGATATCAAAAGTACATGTATAGAGACCAAAACGAATTATTTGTAATTATAAAAACCAAAAGGTAAAATTTGTACAAGTATACGGACTAAAAAAGTAATTAAACAATAAAAAAAAATAGTTTGTATAAGGAAGAATGAGAAGAGGGAGTGGAAAAACAAAGGAAACCTCAAGAGAAGCTTGTGCGAGATGATGAATGATTGGCCATTTTTGCATCCAACGGTTGTAATAGGCAATAACAGTCTGAACCCTGGTTTCTGAACCATAACCTCCTAGACCCACACACCATAAGCTCTTCTTTCAACTTCTTCTTCTTCATCTTCATCTTCATGGTCTTGTTTGAATGCGGTTCTCCAAGGAGGGTCCCTGCGGTTGAGGTCGTACCAGTCCAAGAGAGCCACTCTCAGTTTGTGAGTCTCGTCTTGGAGAAGGACAGTGCGTCCTCCATGTCTTCCACTTCCGCCGAAGGATGTGCCCTTTTGCTCACACCAACAACGCTCCTTCTCGTGTTCTTCTTCTTCTCCAACATGTTGGAAACCAGTGGGGACGGTTACGGTGATTGTGATGGTAAACTCAAAAGCATATAATGGTTTTGCAATTTTACCCCATCCAATGTTGTTGTCGTTCATTAAGAAATAGGAATGTAGAGCGGCAGTTTGCTCTCCAGCTCAATATTTAAAAAAAAAAAATTGATGAAAAAATTTAAGGAGAGAAAATGAAGTCTCTATACTCAAAAAATACTTATAAAAATACTTATATTTATTTTACTTTAAGGAAACAAGTAAAAACTTAAACTTACGACTTGTCAAATGTGAAATTTTGTCTTGCTCTACTCAACTAACTTTTTGGAATTAGCTCAATATCTTAAATGATGCGTAGCTACAAACCCCTGCTGATTTTTATGTTCAAACTGGAATAATGAAATTTGCAATTCCGAATTAATACCACAAACTATTTATGTGAGAAGTGATTGGACCTTAATCACAATTCGATATGGGGTAAGGCAAGGGCCTTTTAAACATAATATATGATTTTATGAATTGAGTTTATATATTCCCCCAATTTGTATTTACGTAGTTTTATATATATATATATATATATATATATATATATAGATAATTTCGTTTGATGTGGCAAACTTGGTGTTGGTTTGATGGTTGATGGTGTAGTACATGCAATCATGCATAAGTCCGCAATGGTGACTGCGTTATGAGCAAGCACGTAAAGTTAGTTGGTTGACAGGAGTTGAGACTCAGACGGACCTCCAGTCTAGTGTCGAAAAGGTCAATGAGGGTCATTACACCTAGGACCTGCGAGATAGATAGACGAACAATTCCACATGGAGTTAAGGTCGTTGCAAGCCTTGTGTCGTGGTGAGCTACTACCCACGTATAACTATCTTGATCAACCAATAGTAAAATCAACCACTTGATTCTATTCATAGATTAGAGCTATAGTATTCCCTAATAGTTGTGGATGGTGCTATGTTAAGGAGCATATCTGTGCTAATTGCTCAAAATTTTATAAATCTCTCAAGAGTAGTGTCTTCATACATTGACATAGTAGTTGGTGAAATTGATTTATAATGTGATCATGCATAATGGAATCGTTGGTGGAACCTTATATGGATGAATGTAAATGGCGATGTAAAATTGTGGTAATTGATGTGTATGTTAGCTTTTGATGAGTTAGTATGATATTATTGTCAATTGTCTCCTTTAATATCTATTATGTTGTTTTATTTAAGTAAAATTACCTTCTTGTTATCGTTGTTGTTGTTATTGTTGTTGTTGTTGTGTTGCTTTGGTTGACTGTGATAATCACCTCGTTGACGTGAGAGTAGATAGCGAGGCTTCAATGGATCTGGTTATCCACAGTTGATGGCGAAGTTGTTGGTGGGAAATGATGGAATGTGATGGATCACATCCCCTCCCCCCTTGGATGATTCTCTTTTGGATTAATGTTTTGCTTCATTTTACATGATGTATAGTGTTACCAGCGATAATGAGTGTGTTTTTGGTATTCTCTCTCCTTGTTGATGTAACCTTTGGTTTTGTACGTTCACACGCAATTTGTTGCAAAACTTTTGATTTGTATAATTGTACAGTCACAAAGTTGAGACGGATGGATCTCATAGTTGATGTATATATATGTACACAAATGGTGTTTTCTTTTGGTTGGGTGAGGATCGTTATAGTTTCCTCGGAAGATGAATAGTGAAAAACTAATGCATATTTTCAAAATACTTAATCCAAACATCTTTTATAAAGTGAACTTTTTCTAAGAGCAATATAGTAGAGTTGTCCTCTAGCAACAGCAAGTCATTACATGCTTGCTATTATTTTAATTAATATTTATTTTTATAATTATGTTGCAATTATATTTTAACTATGTTAAAAGATTATAATTTATTAGTTTTCAAAAATATTATGGATTTAGATAAATTACAAATGTGTATGTGAATCAAAATAAAATTTGTAAGCTTAAAGATTTAAAAGGTTGATTGCGAAACAAAAATTTTAAATAAAATTGTTATAATAGAATTTTAAAAGATTCTAATAAAAAAATGTAGAATATTTTAAGTTAGTAATATAAAGAGTATGAAATCTAATTAATAAAAGTAAGAATTTTTGTGTCAAAATAAGTAAATATACATACCATACTTTGTAATGGCATGTTATGATAATTGAAGGGTTGAATTTGGGTGTTTTCTCTTTCTCTTAATTAGTTCATATAATTGCATGTTCCTTGTTTTATTTTATTTTTCAATTAATAGATAAGTTTAAGCCATTTGATTAGGAACTCATTATATATAGTTATTGTCTAAGCACCACATGCCATGTCCCTAGATTTGGATTCAACCATATAGGAGTGTTTGTAGGATGGGTTGACCCATGTCTTTACCCGACCTAAAATTTTGATAGGGTCAATTTTTTAAACTTGAATCCAATCTGATTAAGACCCTACAAGTTATAGGACAAGACTGAGTCAACTCGGCTTATTGTCATAATATATTAATCTTAACATTATATATAGTTAAAATCGTAAAATTAAAGTAATATTCAATCACAATTAAGGTATATTTTATAATATATATTTTAAGATAAATAATATCAATATCAATATAATATTATGTTAGACAAAACATTATTTTGTTACGTGAAGAAATTGTGTTATTAATATATAATTGTTTAAAAATTAGACTTTTTTAAAAGAATATATACATTGGATCAGGTTGGGACAACCCAAAGTATAACTCGAATCCATTCTAAAAATACATCTAGTTTAACTTCTTAAACTTAAACCCATCAAAAGTCCTTTCGAACCAGACAGGTTATAAATACCCCTAGAACTACATACATTATAATAAGAATATTTATGATCCACATACATTGTAATAAGAATATTTATTATTAAGAATTGTTTTAGTGAGAGCCCATTTCACACCGACTGTTAAAACTTCATCCCACAGTCTGTAAGCTTTGGGAAATATCAGCCCATTGATTTTAAGAGGCACCTGAATGCAGCTGCCCTTTTTTTTGGGCACGAGTAAAGACACATAGTGACTTTCATAAAAAAGAATTAAAAAGAAAGAAAGACACACAGTGATTTCCATTTTTAAAACAAAAGTTTCATCTTCATTCTCTTGCTCATGCAAATGGATTCTACTTAACATAGTTTTGAAGATCAAACCAGATCGGTCGATTCAACCAGTCCAACCAGGAACTGGTTTGGTAACTAGTCCATTTATTCTAAAAAATTAGACTATTTTAAAATTGATACGAACAGGTTGAGAATCGGTCAAACAGGTCAAAAAACAGTAAAAATCAGTAAAAACTAGTTGAAAACCGATGTAAAAAATCGATTTAAATTGGTGCTTTTCAATTTTTTTAAATTTTTTAAATTTAATCTAAGATATTTTTAAGATAAATAAACACATAATTAATAAAGATTATAAATAAATATAAAATGATATTTTATTTTAATTTTTAGTGTTATAAAATTATAATATTATATTTATTTAATATTATTTTATATATTATTAATTTATTATTATTATTTTATTAATATTAGTTCGACTACCATTTAATTATGATTAAATCATTGAACTTTAAACCAGTAATTTGACCAAATTCAATTACAGTCCAATTTTAAAAACATTACTGCTTAACCTCTCCACTTCCCCAAAATCATATCCTAATTTCAATTTTTCAGCCTCACTCCCACGTGTGCAGTAACAGAGCAAATAGTGAATAGGCTGACCGTGGCTCATGGCAGTGCTCGGTGTGGTGTGTGCGAGGCGGAGAAAGAAAAATCGGGATTCCTAAAATTGAAAGGTGGGGACGAGTGGTAACTTTTATATGTTTTATTGTTGTTTGAAATTTTTGATTGCTGGAAAATCATTCCTTTGATGCATTGGTAAAAGACTGTTCTGTTTTTATGAGAAGTTGTTTCCAATTTGTATGATTGACTGAGGGTTATACTGTATTGTTGCTATGATAGAATAATTATATTATTTATTGGTCGGTGAGATAATTCTTTGATAGAGTGCTAAACTGGTGTTGGGTAACCATTCTTTTTTTTTTCCCTGCGTTTTTCCGAAATGGACTGTTTCTTGGGAAAAAATTTGAGTGTTTCATTTTTCTACTTCCGGGGAAGAGCTGCGGCTTGGGAGAAGATAGCATGTAGTGGAGTTTTGAGTCATGTGGTGTGGATTTTATCTTGCACCGAGATATTTGGGGAAGCAAATGTTGATGCTGTGAGATGGGGGCAGAACGTGGCTTGCTGTGGCTGAAGTTCTATCACGTAAGGAAGAAGTGAGTGCTCATGATTTGAGCTTTCGGTACGTTGGCCCATTACGATTGTAAAAAAATAGAAGTGTATCTATTGGGTTTAGTGATTGTGGGCCTAAAAATGTGAACTCATAATACTTGACAATCATTAAAAGGAAAATAATAATAATAATAATAATAATAATAACAATAAAATAAATTTAATGGTTATACGTCATCAATGTAAAATTTTTTACACTATTAAAATATCAGAAATTATCATTGATATGACTCTTAAAATAGTTATTATAAAAGTCAACAAACTTATCATATATAGTGGTTTGTGATTAAATGTCAGTGTAAAACTGTTTTACGTTGTTAGTGCATAGCCTATTTTTCTAATAATAATAATAAAAAGAACAACAACAACACTTAAATAAAATGCATATGGAACAAATAAGTAAATTAAATTTTTGGATAAAAGTCTAAGTGCATTAGATAACCAAGATAACCTTAACGTTGTGTTTGTTATGCGAGAAGTATCAAGGAAGTAGAGTGAAGATATTGAAGATAAGCCTTTAAAGATTATGAATCAATAAGGACTCTTAGTTGCCAAGAAATATACTAATCTTAGCCTACGAATGGCTCAAATATACTATGATCAATAACCTGCATATTTTTTGTTTAAGATATATGATAAGCTAAATCGTGGTTGAAAAAAGGAAAAAAAGAAAGAAAGAAAAAATTCATTTTTTTGTAATAATCAAACCTGAATAATTTATACTTTTATTCTTGATTGTTTCAAATGTTTATGTGCATGAAATACTTTTTTCAACAGGTTGAATACATTATTCTTAGCACTATTTTTGCAAACCTCTCTGTAGAGTTTATTAATTAGCACTTGAAACTTGCATGAACACTAAAGAAAGTTTATTGCTCATGTAAGTTATAGTGAACTAACATATTTATTTGAAGGCCAATGAAAATTAAGAAGAAAAACATGGTACATGTAAATAATGTTAAAGGAAGCTTACCATATTACTTTAAAAAACACACAAATATAAACAACTGTATCAAATTAACAAAAGAAATTTTAAAAATGACATTAAAAAAATGTAATGTATCAAAATAATGAAAAAAAAATACAATTTACAGATCAAACTCACAATGAGTATCAAGTTTAAATTCGATTACCAACATGATCACATAAGCTTCATTAAACATTGAACAATCAAATAAAATTATATACAATTAATAAACCATTAACCCACTTGTTACATGTTCTGATTTCTAAAATAGACATGACTGCCTTCACCTTTATTCCCAATTCACATACAAAAACACAGACATGATAAATAAATTTCTAACTCTGACTATCCTTCACTTTTTTTAGGTGAAAAGGTGATTGCAAAATAGGAAAAGACATTTATTTTAGAATAAAAAAATAAACATAAATATGCAACTCCAAAACAATTTTTAGAGAAGGATAAACAAAAAAATGGTGTATAGACAATGCTAATAATAAAAAAAATGGCTTATCTCACCTAACAAGGAAAGAGACAAATTGATTGTTGTGGAGGCAGAAGTCAAGATTCTCTTCTTTTTTGAGAAAGAAAGTGCAGAAGAGAGGTGGAAGAAAAAAGATATGCCTCCAGATTGTTGTTTTTCTTTTCATTTTAAAAGGGTGGGGATGGTGCATTCATTACTTATAAGTTGGAATTTCTAATTTTGCAATAAGTTAGCACCTTGGAAATGGTGCAAGCTTTTATTGCCTTAATGAATACCGAAGAGCCATTATTTGACTAATGAAAACATTTCAATTAATTATTTATTAATACAATTAAGGAATGAGTTAATTAGTATAATTACACTTTTAACCTTATTATGCTTAAATTGATGATCAATTTGAATGAAAGAATAACTAATTGAGATAATAAATTACAGAAAAACTTACTTCATTAACCTTATAATCTCTAAAATATTGAAATGATTGTAATACCCTGAAATTAGGCTGAAAAGTTAAAATTACTAAGTTATCCCAAACACATTACTTTTTATATAGATATAGATAGATAAATAGATATATTTTTAAAATAATATTTTTATCTCTATATATATTATAAATCAAATAATTACTATATTCATTGACGTTTTTTGCTATATCAACGCTAATTTATCTCTTTCTAAGATAAAGATAGTGAGAATTATTAAGGATAAAACTTAGATGCAATATCATAGATATTGTTAATACGACTTTTCAATTAGAATTGGAGTTTTACCTCCGTAATCTGCATAATAAAGAATTCTATTTAATGCCAACAAGTATTACTGAGGTACAACTCTAATCCTGATTAGAGAACAGTACCAATAGTACCTATGGTATTGCATCTAAGTTTTGTACAATTATTAATTAGTGCCTAATATATGATTGAAATCAGTTAATATTTGATTTAATGAGTACTATATCTATATTTAATTGATTTAATAGAAATCAGTTAATTATTTGATTTCAAATTATAATTTCAAATTTCAAATAATTATAAATAATAAATTGTTCAGATTTGAATATAAATGGTTTGAATATAAATGTTTAGAATTAGTCAATTATTAGTATATTAATCTATTATATATTATGAAAAAATATATAATTTATTTGTTTAATCTGTTATATATTATATTAAAAAACTAATTTATTATTTGTTTAAGAATATTCTTATTTATTTAAGAAAAAATACTTATTAATGCTTCAGAAACTCTACAAATTAATTTTTTAAAATTGAATTAGTTCTACTTAGCTAATAATATGGAATTTGTACTTAAATGTATTCATTATTGATTAGAATTAGCTAATTATTTGATTTCAAATAATTATAAAATAATAGATTGTTCGAATTTAAAATTATCTCTTTCTCAGTCATTTATGTTTTAATTAGCAGTATCTTATTTATTTATTTATTCAAGTTCAATTTTGATTCGAATTCATTTACTCAAATTCAAATTTGATTTGAATTCATTTAAATTTATTTATTCAATTCTAATTAGCTAATATTGTGGACGTTTACTTATTATATCATTCGACAATTTCAAATAATTATTATATCCATTTAAATTTATATATTCTACTTAGGGTTTAGTGATTACTATCAGTCAATTATTTGATTTTAAATTATAATTTCAAATTTCAAATCTTTATAAATAAAATCATTATGAAAATACTAATTAATGCACCAAAAACTGTAATGTCGCCTATTAATGCTTCACAAACCCAACAAAACCTTACTTATATATATATATATATATATATATATATATATATATATAAAGATTAGTTAATAATGTCAATGTTTATTTATTATATCATACAATAATTTCAAATAATTATTATATCTGTTTTAATTTACATATTCTACTTAGGATTTTTTTTATTAGAATCAGCCAATTATTCGATTTTAAATTATAATTTCAAATTTCAAATCTTTATACATAAAATGATTATGAAAATACAAATTAATGCACCAAAAACCCTAATGTCACTCATTAATGCTTTAGAAACCCTACAAAACCTTACTTATATATATATATATATAATAATGATAATAATAAAAGAAAATAGGCTATGCACTTACAGTGTAAAATAATTTTACACCGTCATCCAATCACAAATTATCGTGTATGATAAGTTTGTTGAATTTTATAAAAATCACCTTAAAAATCATACCAACAGTAATTTTTAATTGGTTGATAGTGTAAAAAATTTTACACTAACAATGCATAGTCATTAAACTCTAATAATAATAATAATAATACATGAGAGTTACAGTAAAACATGGAAAAAATTATATATAGTAAAGGTAAAAATTATTTTTATAATAATTTTTATTTATTTCTTTTTTAAAAAATCAAATAACATCAAAAAGTTGACTTTCATTCTATTTCTCTTCGACCAAATAACTTCTATTTCCACTTTATTTCTCTTCTTTTCACTTTTTTCTTTCCTACTTTCTCTCTATTTCTTTCTTTTTTACCAAACACACCATAAGAAAGGTTAGGGGTTGGGAAATTTTAAGAGTGCATCAAGTATTAGGAAAAATAAAAATTAAAGGAAGCAAATTATATTTACTGTAGCCTAAAATAAATTGAAAAAATAATTGAAAGCTATAATAATAATAATTATTAAAATGATAAAAATGTTAATAATAATAATTTTTTTATCACTCTATTTCTCTTTTTCCTATTTTTATCTGCTCTATTTTTCATTTATTTTTTTCTATCAAATATACCCTAAAAAAGTGTCATAATATATAAAAATGGTTAATTATGTTTTTGGTCCCTCATTTTTTGTTAATTTCTGGTTTTAGTCCCTCAAAAATATTTTGACCGATCATAATCCCTAATAAATTTTTCGTCTGTGTTTTTAGTCCCTATTATTACTTGAACCGTTAAGTGACGACGTGGCATCCACATTGACAACCACATGGACTACTAGTCTGACATGGCATCCACGTGACAAAAAATTATTTTTAAAAATTGATATAATTTTTCTAGCTGTTGTAACTGCCAAAAAATGTAAATTATGAAAATGGTCCCTCATTTTATCGCAATTTACTTTTTTAGTCCCTCAAAAAAAAAAATAGACTAGTTTTAGTCCCTCAAAATTTTTCGTTCGTATTTTTAGTCCTTCCATTAACTTAGACTGTTATGTTGGAACTAAAGATGTATGAAGCGTCTAGTCCCTCAAAATTTTAAAGATAACAAACTTATTAACGTTTAAGTTTCTGTTTAAGGTTAACAAACTTACAGCGTCCAAAACCGTGGCGTCCAATGTGCCAATCTTAAAAAGCGTCCAATGTACTCGTATATGACGACCGTCCAAAGAGTAAGTTTTTTTTTATGGACTAAGTGTCTTAAAGCTTAGACGTTTGTACTAGACTCATCCAGACGTAAGTTCTTTTAACGGCTAAGTATTTTAAATAGTCGTCCAATCTATACGTCTTTTATATATATCTCAAGACTAATGCCTTACCATTTTAATAGATCTAACTTTCAAATAATTCAAGCATTAAATGAAATACATACATTTCAGTGCATAAGCGTAGCATTTTAGAAAAAGGAAATTAACTTATTAAGCTGCCAAGCCAAATGAAGAATGTTCAGAAAAGCAGACTATCAACGCAGTCCTGCACCTTTCGTTTTGGTGCAAGGTCAAAACTTACCTTTTTTGACTTGTTTGAGAGCTCGATACATGCGCTTCTTTCTCAAAGACTGTAGTTGAATCATCTTCAATGACTCTTTTATTATGAAGACTATATATATCAAGGAAGTAGAATGAAGAAAAGAAATACATATAGAGACGCTGACTGTGAGATACTTTGAAAAAAAACAAACTACTCACTTACGTCCACTGGACGATCTTTGAATATTTTCTGAGGAAATTCTGTATAGTGCTTAAACTTTCAAATTCTCACATAGTGAGTTGTTATCATTGTATACAACTGTTTCGTTGTGAAATCCTGGAGAGGCTTAGTGAGAAAGAATACTTAGGAGTTTAAGCAATCTGGGTTGATTGCGTTGTGAGGCCTAAAGAGGCAGTGAAAGAATACTTGTGTAACCTAAGGTTGGTTAGTGAATACCTTCTGGGTGAAGGGACTGGACGTAGCTCAAGTTTGAGTGAACCAGTATAAATCCTTGTGTTCTTGTTCTCTCTTATCCTTTCACTCAAACCATTTTGAACTCACTTTTTTTTCAATTGAAAAGTTTTAAAAAAGCACAATTCAACCCCTCCTTCTTGTGCTATTTTCGATCTTTCAATTGGTATCAGAGCTCAACCTATTGGGGTTGAGCATCTAACAGTGCAGGGGTAAAAAGATCCTAAGCATACATGGATAACGAAGGACAAGCTGTAAACATACCACTTCTCTTCAAAGGTCAAAACTATGACTACCAGAAACAAAGAATGATAGCATTCTTTGATGCATGCCACATTGACATGTGGGACGTGGTGGAAATTGGTGACTATCTGTCCCTAGACCAAAACGGAACTGAGTTACCTAGAGGTCAGTGGACAAAAGCACACAAACAAAGGTACCTACTTAATTCTACAGCTCGAAATGCTATTATGTGTGCCTTATCCGAATCAGAATATGAAAAAGTGTATAGTTTGAAAAGTGCTAAAAAGATGTGGGATACCTTGACTCTTGCTTATGAGGGTACTTCGCAGGTAAAAAGGTCCAAACTAAGTTTGCTTGTTAGATAATATGAATTATTTTCTATGGAAGAAAATGAAACTATCGAACTTATGTTTGGAAGATTTCAAACTATTATAAACAACTTGAGATCACTAGGCAAAACTTATGATAACTATGATCACATTGAGAAAATTTTAAGAAGTTTGCCTAGACAGTGGAGACCATAGGTTACAGCGTTGAGAGCGTCCAAGGATCTAACAACACTTTCCATGGAAGAGTTACTTGGAACTCTCAAGGTTCATGAGTTGGAGCTAAAACAGGACGAAGGACAGAAAAGAAAGTCCATTGCCTTAAGCATCCAATGTCCAACAAAGGGATCATCATCTAAAGCCTTGAACGTGGAAGAATCTTCTGAGGAAGCGTTCGAAGGAGGTAACTCTAATGTGGACAAGATATCCTTTATATCAAGAAAAATACAAGCCATGTGGAGAAAGAAATGAGGGTCCAGAGCTAAAATCTTCACAAAGAAGTTTGGCAAGGAACCCAAGGAGAAGAGTCCACCAGTCTGCTTTGAATGTAAGAAGCCTAGACACTTCAAAGCTAAATGTCCAAGCCTGCAAAAGGATCCAAGCCTGCAAAAGGAGAAAAAGAAAACCTTCTTCAAAAAGAAAAAGAAAGGACTCATGGCTACTTGGGAGGACATAGACCTATCCTTGTCAGAAGAAGAAAGAGAAGAAGAAGCAAATCTGTGTCTCATGGCGGAGACCAGTTCAAAAACTCAGAAGATGAGCAAGACAAAGAGGTAAGTTTCAATGATATAATTTCCCTTCAAGAAGCATATAATGAGTTGCTCTCTAATTCTTTAACTTTCTCATAGGATACAAAGATTTAAAAAAGAAATTTTCTAAAATGACAAAAGATTACAATTTACTTAAAGAAAATTATGAAAATAAAGGCAAAAGAAGTTCTAGAAGTGATACCTCCAAATGAAGCTATGGAACTTCAGAAGAAAGTAAACTACCTAAAGGAAAGTCTATCTAAATTTGTCAATGGGACTGAAAATTTAAATAAAATTTTATCTTATAGACGAAGTCCACATGACAAGTCTGGACTTGGCTTTGTTAAAAGGAAGTCTCTGGAACATCTAAAGTTATTGCTCATTACAAATATTGTGGAAAAACTGGTCATGAATCATCACGATGCTTTCATCTTCCAATCATGAAGGCGTCCAATGCCTTCAAAACTAACAAGAAAGGACCCAAGTCCACTTGGTTACCTAAGTCTATGATCATTCTTGTTTCAGGTCTGCTTGACAACAGAAAGGAAACTCCAATCATGGTACCTAGACAGTGGCTACTCACAACACATGACAGGAGAAAAGTCTATGTTTCAAAGCCTCCAACCAAAGAATGGTGGATGGGTCACCTTTGGAGGAAATCAGAAGGGTAAGATTATGGGTATAGGTAAAATAGGTAAGCACCATTTTTCCTTCTATTGACACAATTTACTGAGCATAAGGCAATTATGTGACAATGGACACAGTGTCTCCTTTGACGAAGATAAATGTACAATCAGAAACTTGGATGGATCTATATTATTTTCTGCTAAAAGGCAAAGTAACTTATATAAGATTGACCTAAATGACCTTACAAATCAAAATGTATCATGTCTAGTATCCATCAACGAGAATCAATGGATTTGGAATAAGAAACTTGGACATGCAAGCTTGAGATTAATCTCAAAGCTAAACAAGCATAACCTTGTAAGAGGATTTCCAAATCTTGTATACAAATCTAATGTTCTTTGTGATGCATGTCAAAAAAGGAAACAAGTGAAAAGCTCTTTTGATTCAAAAAATGTTGTTTCCACTACTAGATCACTTGAACTTCTACATATTGATTTGTTTAGACCTACTAGAATAGTCTCTTAGTGGAAAACAATATGGGTTAGTTGTAGTAGATGACTATACTAGATGGACATGGGTTATGTTCCTAAAACACAAGGATGAGTCTTACAAAGTATTTTCTATATTTTGCAAAAGAATTCAAAATGAAAAATGTGTTTGCATAGCCTCAATCAAAAGTGATCATGGAAGAGAGTTCGAAAACGAAAGTTTTCAAGGGTTCTGTGAGGAGAACAGAATTATCCACAACTGTTCTATACCACATACACCTCAACAAAATGGTGTGGTATAGAGAAAGAATAGGTCATTACAAGAAATGGCTAGAACCATGCTTAATGATAACTCCACTCCTAAACACTTCTGAGCTGAAGCTGTAAACACAACATGCTATTTACAAAATAGAATATACATTAGACCTATTTTGAAAAAGATTCCCTATGAATTGTGGAAAGGATGAAAACCCAACATATCATATCTTCATCCTTTTGGGTGTCAATGTTTCATTTTAAACACTAATGACAATCTTGGAAAGTTTGATTCTAAGTGTGATGATGGAATATTATTAGGCTATTTTGAAACATCCAAGGCATATAGAGTTTACAACTCTAGAACCTTAACAGTTGAAGAAGTCATTCATGTAAAGTTTAATGGCAATAAGCCTAATAAAGAAGTATCAGAGCTAGATGAATCCTTTGCAGATATGAGGTTGGACAATTCCAAGCAACCAACGTTCAGAATCTAGTTGGACGATCCAAAGGAAGAACAAAAAGAACCAACTGGACGACAATGGCATATGAAGACATACCATCTAGAAGACCAAATTCTTAGACGTGTACGTGACCATGTCAGAACAAGATCAACCTTCAAGAAGCAAGCTCAAACTGCCTTGATTCCCCATATGGAACCAAAGACAATAGACGAAGCTTTCCTGAATGAAGGCTGGATCATTGCCATGAAGGAAGAACTAAGTCAGTTCGAAAGAAACGACGTGTGGAAGCTAGTTCCTATACCTAAAGATAAATCCATAATAGGAACAAAGTGGGTGTTTCGTAACAAGTTGGACGAAGCAAGTAAAGTGATAAGAAACAAAGCTAGACTTGTAGCTCAAGGTTGTTCCCAACAAGAAGGTATAGCCTTTACTGAAACTTTTGCACCAGTTGCTAGACTATAAGCCATTCGAATCTTACTCTCATTTGCTTCTCATAGTAATATAAAGCATTATCAAATGGATGTAAAAAGTGCATTCCTCAATGGTATAATAAATGAAGAAGTTTATGTGAAACAACCTCCTGGGTTTGAGTGTGACACTTTTCCTAAATATGTTTTCAAACTAAAAAAGGCCTTATATGGACTTAAGCAAGCTCCAAGAGCTTGGTATGAAAAATTAAGTTCTTTTCTTTTAGAAAATGATTTCACAAGAGGAAAAGTAGACACTATTCTATTTCGAAAAAATGTCCATTCACATTTTATTATTGCACAAATATATGTGGATGATATTATATTTGGTGCTACTAACGAAACTCTGTGGAAGGATTTTTCTAAACTTATGACAGCAGAATTTGAGATGAGCATGATAGAAGAATTAAAATTCTTCCTGAGATTACAAGTGAAATAGACTAACAATGGCATATACATACATCAAATAAAGTATGCAAAAGATCTACTCAAGAAGTACAAAATGGACGATGCAAAAGAAATGAGCACACCAATGCATCCATCTTCAGTACTTGGGCTGGACAACACATCCAAAAGGTAGACGAAACCACATACAGAGGTATGATATGATCTCTACTATATCTTATAGCATTCAGACTTGATATCATGTTTAGTGTATATCTATGTGCTCGTTTTCAATCTGATCCCAAAGAAACACATCTTACAACAGTAAAAAGAATATTTGGATACTTAAAAAGAACCACTAACCTTGGTTTATGCTTTAAGTCGAACAAAGAGTACAGGTTAGTTGGATTTTGTGATGCTGACTACGCTGGAGACAGAATAGAACGAAAAGGCACCAGTGGAGGATGTCACCTCATTAGTGGAAATCTTTTCTCCTAGACGAGCAAAAGACAAGGGACGATTGCTCTATCCACAGCAGAAGCAGAGTACATATCAGCAGCGTCATGTTGCTCACAAATTCTGTGGATTAAGCATCAGCTAGAGGACTATAGTATGTATAAGAGTAAAACTCCTATCCTCTGTGATAATACTGCTGCTATAAATTTATCTAAAAATCCTATATTGCATTCTAGAGCAAAGCATATTCAAATAAAACATCACTTTATAAGAGATTATGTTCAAAAAGGAGTTATTGATATTCAATTCATTAACACTAAAAATCAATTAACATACATATTTACAAAACCACCTCCTAAAGATAAACTCATCTATATTCGAGACCGTCTTGGTATGAAATTTATAAAGGAATAGTCTTTCTTTCATGTGCCTTGACTGTCCAATGTCAAGTAAGCGTCCAATGCCATATATCGTCCATTATCATTACACTGTCTGTTATACATGCGTCCATTAGCTTCACTGTTCGCATTTCATAACGATTCATATTTATGTGCATAAAAATCTTCATCCGTACATAATCATGTTTTCACTGATAATAATTTGAAATAAATGCTTTATTCTTGTCTGAGTCACTTATGCGTCGAAAACTACCTTTATGAAACGTGTGCGCCTGAACCAGCAATTAATACGCTCTTCAAAATTCCAAAAACTGCCAAGATAGGAAACCCATCAGTTGCTTCCTATACATTCTAACACGTGCAAACTAAACACTTACCTGACTTTTGTCTTTTATCTGAAACACTCTCTCCTTTTCCTGAAAGCTCTTGAACCCTAACTCTCACATCTTCAACCATGGTGATGGAGAAAACTGACGGTGCCATGAAGGTTGTGGCTCGTATGGAAAGCCTAGACAATGCTATTATCGTGATAGAAAACTGCTTTGACATTCAAGCTCTCGACGACATAGGTGTCAAGGTCAAGGACAACCTAATGAGATGTGGAATTCTCAACTACTTCCACCTAAATGAGATTATCTACTTAGAGTTTATCAGACGCTTCTAGAAATCTACAGAGTTCTCCAAGACAAACATAGTTGGTACTGTTCAAGGTGTAACAGTCACTCTGGACCTAGGGAGTGTCGCACAAGCCGTTAGATGTAAGCGTGCTGGCTCCTACATCAAGAACGGCTGGGAAGATAGCTTTGGAGGACATGAAACCGTGGATGCCGCCTTGATAGGACAAGAAGGTGAAGGACCCGTCGAGTACAGCAAGCTGAAGAAGGAAGGCAAAGTATACTAGTAGTTTTTGAATAAAGGTATACTGCACAAGGTTGGGTCCAAGGATAGCATAACCTTTCTACACAGGTTCGTGCTGTTCCATATGATAACTGGACAGCAATTCAACCTGTCTCATCTCATACTGAGCAACATCATGAGGACCATGAAGGGACGAGGAGAACATGACCATATTACCTATACTGCACTACTAAACAGAATTTTTTGGCTACAGAAGGTATATCATGCTTTCTTTACTCTGTCTGTTGGTGAACAAACTGAGATTAGAATACAGGGTGGTGGCCATAGGTTCACTCAGGTGCCTTTTGGTCGTAACAACATAGCCCAGATGAGAGCTAGGTTTGTGTTGGCACCTCTGGAAAAGTCTGATAAGATGGTGGACGTCAAGGAAGAACTAGTTGAGGAAGTACCTCAACCGGTTGAATAACAAGCTGCCCAGCAAGCTTTCCAACCAGCTGAGCTGATGGATGACGAAGCTCTATTCGTCCATTCTATCGCAACTACCAGACCGTCCACCAGGAGGCAACCATCCAGAGCAACAAGGTCCAAGATGCAACAACCTCCCACTCTGCCTGCTCCTCTAGTTGCTACTTCTCTTCCAACTGTACCTGCTCCTCCACCAATTGCAATTGCCACTGCAACTGCACCTGCTCCTACAAAGAGAAGACTCCAGCTAATAGTTGAATTTGATGATGAGGACAATGATCCCATCGGAGTCCTTCTAAAGAAACAAAAGACTTCTATTGTTGCAGTTTCGCCCCAACCGGAAGCTCTAGCTGTCCAACCTACTCCATCATCCAAACGACCAGCAGAATCATAACCAACAGCAGCAAAACCAAAGTAAGACATTTGCCTCTATTGTTGCCACTGATTCTAAAGATGTTTTTGTTGAATCATTAATCATTGAGCCTGTTGAGTAACCCATTCTCCCTGACCAAACACAAGCCCAAACATAAACACAAATTGCACCTGAACTAGACATGTTACTGCCTGGTGATGATGGTTATACCTTTCCCACTCCCAGACTTACCAAACCACACCTTTCCATCAAGCCCCCCAAACAACCTTCATCATCCTCTATCATTCTCATAGACATACCCTCCACCTGACAAGAAAACCTAGAAAAAACCAAGAAACTATGGCCTTTGCTGTTTGTTAAAGGTAATCAACAAAATCTGGTGGATGACAATGCAATTATTTTGCATCCAGAGCCTTTGCTTGAGCCAGACTTCGGCTTTGACTACTCACCGATTTTTCCTGAGAAATATATGGACGACTATGTCCATCAGTCATCGAAAGCTTACTTGGCTCTACCTCCTGGATCCATTGAACACCTGCCGCTCAAGCAGTTCATCCAAAGGAGATATCCAAGACTGGTGCGAGCTAGGCGCTTCAATGCACACCCTCCTGAAGTACTTCAACATAGAGTACCTTCGGTTGAGGAGACTGAACAAGCTGTGAAACAAAGGCGTAGTCGAGTGTCCAAGTGAACCGTCCACATCAAACCAGCAAACTTGAAGTTCAGGCTGTTGGACCTTGAAGAAGCTGGATTTTTCCCTTCACTATTCAAACATATGTTTTGCAACTCTGTGAAGAGCTCTACAACTTTAAAAAATCAGTTGTTTATCCCTCCTACTCAACAAATCAAACCGTCCACAACCATTCACATCCAACCTGACCGCATTTGCCCAAGGCTTCCAACCTTGGATGTGAACAGCAAAAAGGTGAAGATTTTAACCAAGACCCCCTCCTTGCCCCTACCCTCCAGAGTGGAGTTTCAACAGCACCCAAGCATTACTCCAAATTGGTACAGGGCTAACTGTCTAACGCAAGCAATGGATGAGGAGGATGTTGAACGCTTCTAGCACCAACACATGTTCACCTGTGAGCAAGAAGCGTCTGGCAGTGGACTCTCACCAGACGACAAGGCTGCAACTACAACAGTGGAGACTTGTAAGTACACCCAACGCCCAGCTCGTGTCTTTCATTTCTCTGATACATCTACCGCCTTCGTTCGTCTAGCTGACGAGCGTCCGCTTTTGAGTACAGAGACGTCCATTATCTACACTCTTATTGCTGCTCTCACACACCCAAAATCCTTCAAGCCGCCATACCCTTGGGAAACACCACGTCTATATCAACTCAAAATTCCTAACCTAAAGTTCTTAGAAGCACCACCTCCACCCACTACAGTTCAACCACTAACCCCTTCTTAACCACCCTTATAATCACCTCCACCACCACCAACTTCTGATTCCCAAAACTCTGCAAGCCTTCCTATCTCCATTACTGTCCCTTCTTCCATTTCAACTGTTGTCCCCACCGTCCAGCAATACGTCACAACCCAACTTCAACCCATTCTCACACTTCTCCAACAAATTCTCCATAACCAACAATAACTCCTTTGCACCCTGCAACCATTTCCACCTCCACCTCCCTTAGCGCCCAAGTGACAGTGATGATTTTTTTCTTCTTTTGTCTGTTTGTTTTTGATAATGACAAAGGGGGAGAAATAAAGTATAAGTTTTTTTTTCTGTATAATTTGTTCTTAAGTTTTTTTTGTTTGCTCTGATGCCTTGATATCTGTTAAATTATTTTTGCATTACATAATATTCATGCATAAACATTCTATACTCTGATACTTGGATGTTTTTATGGTCTAATATTTTGTAAGTCTCAAGAGTACGCAAAATTTGACATATCAGACTTAGGGGGAATACAGTAAGTCTATCAAAACTTGTTTATACATGCGCCTTCTTTTATATATATATATGCAAAACTTAAAAATTAATAAGATTTGTGATCATCAAAAAGGGGGAGATTGTTGGAACCAAAGACGTATGAAGCGTCTAGTCCCTCAAAATTTTTAAGATAACAAACTTATTAACGTTTAAGTTTCTATTTAAGGTTAACGAACTTACGGCGTCCAAAACAGTGGCGTCCAACGCACTAGTCTTAAAGAGCATCCAATATACTCGTATATGACGACCGTCCAAAGAGTAAGTTTTTCTTATGGACTAAGTGTCTTAAAGCTTAGACGCTTGTACTAGACTCGTCCAGACGTAAGTTCTTTTAACGGCTAAGTATTTTAAATACTCATCCAATCTATACGTCTTTTATATATATCTCGAGACTAATGCCTTACCATTTTAAAAGATCTAATGTTCAAATAATTCAAGCATTAAATGAAAGACAGATACATTTTAGTGCATAAGCGTAGCATTTCAAAAAAAGGAAGCCAACCTATCAAGCTGCTAAGCCATATGAAGAATGTTCAGAAAAGCAGACTGCCAACGCAGTTCTACACCTTCTGTTTTGGTGCAAGATCAAAAGTTACCTTTTCTGACTTGTCTAAGAGCTCGATACATGCGCTTCTTTCTCAAAGACTGAAACTGGATCATCTTCAACAGCTCTTTTATTATGAAGACTATATATATCAAGGAAGTAGAATGAAGAAAAGATACACATATAAAGACACTGACTGTGAGATACTTTGAAAAAAAACAAACTACTCACTTACGTCCACTGGACGATCTTTGAATATTTTTTGAGGAAATTCTGTATAGTGCTTAAACTTTCAAATTCTCACATAGTGACTTATTATCGTTGTATACAACTATTTCGTTGTGAAAGCCTGGATAGGCTTCGTGAGAAAGAATACTTGAGTATTTAAGCAATCTGAGTTGATTACGTTATGAGGCCTAAAGAAGCAGTGAAAGAATACTTATGTAACCTAAGGTTGGTTAATGAATACCTTTTGGGTGAAGAGACTGGACGTAGCTCAAGTTTGAGTGAATCAGTATAAATCCTTGTGCTCTTATTCTCTCTTATCCTTTCGCTCAAATCGTTTTGAACTCGCTTTTTGTTCAATTGAAAAGTTTTAAAAAAGCACAATTCAACCCCCTCTTCTTGTGCTATTTTCACTCTTTCACATTAAACTTTAATAATTAACTAACTATTATTTTCACATATTTTATATTATTATTTTACACCTTATCTCATAGCAAAAATGCAAAAAAAATAAAATTATATGCAAAGGATAATCAAAGAGGTTAGATTGCTAGTCTTTTCATAAGAGATTATGAATACCTTGAATTATTGAAGCATAGCGATGAAGAGGTAAGAAAAGTACTGTGATAAGCTTTTGAGTTATAATTAATTAATAAATTATTAGTTAAAATAAATTTTAAGGAAAAAACTTGTATGAGTGTAAAATAAAATCTCTAAAATATCATGTTTTTTTGTTGTTACAATCATCATAAAGATCACGGAGGAGAATGTCGATAATATCTGTAGCTGCAAAAGGAATTGCATTAGAAACGTGTCTGAGAATGGCTATCCGACAATGATTAAAAACACGGAAGTGTCTGCTCCACTAGATTAAAATGCAATTGACGAAGATAGGTATCAAATATCTTAAAACATTTATATTGATATGTAGCAATTTGCATTATAAATTCATGGACAATATATTATGCAGAGTTAGATACCGGAATGGTATTCATAAATTAAAAATCGTAACCATTTGATGTGCGAACAATATTTATACAAAATATATACTCATAGCAACCAAAACAGTGTGTGATGACGGAAAAGCATTAACAAAGGACGACATCTCTTAATGCCTTATTTTTAGGCATTATGTACTGATAGACTTTCCATAACCTAAACATGTTGTCCTTTTTAACCGTGTAAATGAATCTAAAAGTTTAAAGATTTAGAATCAATTTAATTTGTATTAAGTTTACCTCATTGTCAATCTATTTACCATTAGCACATTGATGAAGTTCTAGATAAGATCAACAATCTCATAATCAGATCTACAAATGCAAATACCACAAGTCCATAACTTATTCAACAATAAATCAAGCTTACAAAAAGCATATGAATATGTCAAGCATATATCATGCTTGCAAATAAAAAAAGAAAAACACTTTTTAGTACTTATTTGACTCTAACTTCAACTTCTCCGAACACCATCTCTCGCTTACTACAATTTAATCTAACAGTTTAGGTGTAAGACTTTCCTTTGTGACCTATATATGTTTAAAAAACATTTATTTGATGATATAATGGTATGATTCCTTTCCATATCAGATCATAGAATCATTTACAGTTAAAGTAAAGCAATATTTTTTTTGTCCTCTGCAACTGAGATTACCTATTTATTTTATGTATAAATTAAATCATGAATTTGTTATTATCTTCTTCATGCAAAATTTTTAAAAACAATTTTTAAGTAAATCATTATTCAATTTTTATTTATTATCTTCTCACTTAACTAAATTATTGAAGATTTTCTTTTATCTAAGCAAATTTAAATTCTTTTTTATACATTGATATCTATATGTAAATTTATTAATATAAAAATTATATATAGAATATGTAACACATGCAGATGATTTTTTTTTTTATGAAAGTAAGTAGGAAAATTTACACTCAACTCACATGGATGGACAAATTACTTGAAATTATACCTTTTTAATTTATTGTTATAATATTTTATTATAAATGTATTTTTTTTTCATGTTTACTCTCTTCTAACTTAATTAATTTATTGAATGTTTTATTTTATCTAACACAGATGTATGAAGAAAATATAAAATAAATTACACTGATATCCCTTGAAGTTTCGTTAAATTTTGTCCGATACCCCACTTTTTTACTCTTACATTAACCCCCTTAATTGTTTGATAAATATTACACTAACACCCTTTTACATTACATTCAGCACCTTGATTATTTGAAAAACATTATACCATGTACCTCTATATGGGAGGTTATTGTGAATATTAAAAAAATAGGAGAGTTATATGCAATCTCAAAAAATTTCAAGGGATGTCAATGTAATTTACTTTAAAATATAATAAATAGGGGTGATTATTTTCCATAAAAATATGGAGAGAAATTTACACTAAACTCATAAGATGAACAATTTACCTTAAATCATGTTAATATTTGAATTACTTGGAAGAAATTATGCTCTATTATAAGTTTAGTACTTTGTAATTATTGTTTTATTGTTATTAATATAAATATATTTTTCTGTTGCTTACTATCTTTTGTGATGTTACTTCTTTGTATACTACATACAATCTTGCTTTATCTTTTCTTTTGGTCAGCAATCTTGCATTAATACACATAAATGTTCTTTTAATAATTACAACATATTCAATTTATTCTCTTATTAATATTCACACAGTTGACCATTAATATAATTTATGTAATACTCATCAATAAGTTTTTTACATCCCATGCATTGCACCATACTGATATTAGAAGGAAAAAAAAAAACTACATGTAATTGAATAGTATAAAAAATATGCATATAACATAACACAAGAATGAGCATTTTTATGAAAGTACATTTGCATATGAACTATTCTAAAATTTATACTTTATTATAAGTATAATATTGTTCTACAATCCGTTGTTTTTATGGTTTTGGTATGAATTTTTTTTTTCTCACCCAACCTTTTCACTAAAGATTTTTGTCCAATCAAAATTAAAATTTCTTTTATTTAATTAATATATATTTAATTACATAACGAAAATCAAATTAAATTCATGGAATTAGTATTATCTTCTTCATGCAAAATTAATGTTTAAAATCATTTTTAGACAAATCATTATTCATTTTTTATTTATTATCTTCTCACTTAAATAAATTATTCAAAATTTTCTTTAACCTATAGACAAATTTTAATTTTCTTTTATACATTGATGTGTTTATGTGAATTTATTAAAATCAAATTTATATATAAAATATAATACATGGGAATGAACAATTTTTTTATGAAAGTAAGAAAATTTACACTTAATTCACAGGAATGACCAATTCACCTTAAATCACATTAAAGTTTAAATTATTATGATGAAATTATATTTTTTTTAATTCGTTGTTATAATAATTTTAATATAAATGTATTTTTTTATTGCTTTCTCTTTTTTGACTTAATTAATTTATTAAATGTTTTATTTTATCCAACACAGAAGTATGAATAAAAATATGACAAACAAAAATGAATATTTTTCATGAAAGTATGAAGAGAAATTTAGACTTAACTCATACAATGAACAATTTACCTTAAATCACCTTAATTATTGAATTACTTGGAAGAAATTATGTCCTATTATAATTTTAGTACTTTGTAATTATTGTTATAATGATATCAACATAAACTTATTTTTATCTTGCTTACTATATTTTGTCTTAACTAATTTATTTCAATTTCTTTTGATAAGCATTTCACCTTAATCAGTTCTTGCTTTTGTCATGCTACTTCTTTGTGAAATATCTTGCATTATCATGTGCATACACAATGAAGAAGTCTCTAATTTGTTATCCAATTGATTTTAACGAGAATTTTAATTTATTCTCTTATTAATATTCACATAGATATTTCATTAATACAATTTATGTAATATTCATCAATCAATTATTTACATCCCATCTGTGCATGGCACAGGTAGTCGGGTGCAGATATTAGAAAAAAAAAATCTATATGTAAATTGATTAGTACAAAAAAATATCCATATAACATAACACAAGAGGATGAATATTTTGTACAAAAGTACATTAGCATACAAATTATTATAAAATTTATATTTTATTATAAGATTGATATCTTTCTATAATTCATTGTTTTTACGGTTTTGATATAAATATATTTTCTTTTTTATTTTTTTCTCACCCAACCTTTTTACTAAAAATTTTTATCCAATCAAAATTAAAATTTCTTCTACCTAATTAATATATATTTAATTACCTAACAAAAATTAAATTAAATCCATGTAATCGTTATTATCTCATCAATAAAAAAAATAATGTCTAAAATCAATGCTTAGGCAAATCACTATTCATTTCTTATTTATTATATTGTCAATTTAATAAATTATTGTAGATTTTCTTTTACTTGAAAAAATTTTAATCTTATTTTACACAGACACAGACACAGACACACACACATATGTAAATTAATTTATTAAAATAAAAATGATATATAAAATATAGCACATGAAGATGAACATTTTTTTTATAAAAACAAGTAAGAAAATTTACATTTAATTCATAGGGGTGAATAATTTTTCTGAAATCATATTAACACCTAAATTATTATGGCGAAATTATATTTTTAATATAAATATATTTTTTCTTGCTTTTTTTTTACTTAAATAATTTATTGAATGTTTTATTTTATTTAACATAGAATTTATGAATAAAATATAATGGGGATGAATATTTTCCATAAAACTATGAAGAGAAATTTAAACTTAACTCATAGGTTGAATAATTTTTCTTACATCACCTTAAAATTTAAATTACTTGGAAGAAATAATCCTCTATTATAATTTTAGAACTTTTCAAATTTTTTTAAAATAATTTTAATATAAATTTATTTTTCTCTTGCTTATTATCTTTTGACTTGACTAATTTAATCAATATTTTCTTTTATCAAATCAAATTTTAATTTTTTTCTTAAATAATTAGTTTACATTTAATTAAATGATATATACAACTAAAATTGAATTTAAAAATTTATTTTAATTTTTTCACATGATCTTTAAAATTTTAAGTCTTAAAAAATTATAGATAAATCATTATTCTTTTCTTATTTTTACATGTTAAAATCTGTATATAAATTGATTAGGATAAAAAAATATGCATAAAACATAACACAAGAAGAGTAAATATTTTTCGGGCTTTTGCCTGTCCTTTGAATAAAAAAAAGAAGAGTAAATATTTTGTAAGAAAGTACGTTAGTGTATGAATTATTATAAAATTTATGTTTTAATATAATTTATATTCAAACTTATGTATTTAATTTTTAAAAACAGAAAAATCAAACATTATCTATATCATACACAATATAGAGATCTCCAATTTGACATCAATTAATAAAACTATATCATTAATATAATGCCTATTACACTCATCAATAAACTCTTTACATCCCGTGAGTTATTAATTTTTTTATTTATTATCTTCTAACTTAAATAAATTATTCAAGATTTTATTTTAGCTAGAAAAATTTTAATATTATTTTATACATTGATATGTATATATAAATTTATTAAAATAAAAATTATATATAAAATATAACATATCGAGATGAACATTTTTTTTATGTAAGCAAGTAGGGAAAATTACACTTTTTTCATGGGATGTACTTTATTACTAAACATTTTTGTCCAATCAAATTTTTTTTACCTAATTAATATATTTTAATTAAATAACAAAAATCAAATTAAATCCATGTAATTGTTATTATCTTCTTTGCGCAAAATTAATGTCTAAAGTCAATTTTTAGGCAAATCATTATTCATTTCTTATTTATTATCTTCACACTTAAATAAATTATTCAAGATTTTCTTTTAGCTAGACAAATTTTAATTTTTTTTATACATTGATATGTATATGTAAAACTATTAAAATGGAAATTATATATAAAATACAACACATGGGGATGAGTATGTTTTTATTAAAGTAAGTAAAGAAATTTATACTTAATTTACAGGAATGTACTTTTTTATTAAAGATTTTTGTCCAATCAAAATTAAATTTTCTTTTACCTAATTAATATATATTTATTCACATAAAAAAATCAAATTAAATCAATGTAATTGTTTATTATCTTCTCCAAGCAAAATTAATATCTAAAATCATTTTTAGGAAAATCATTATTCATTTTTTATTTATTATCTTCTCATTTAAATAATTTATTCAATATTTGTTTTTACTTAGACAAATTTTAATTTACTTTTATATATTGATATGAATATGTAAATTTATTAAAATAGAAATTATATATAAAGTATAATACATGGAGATGAATTTTTTTTTATTTATGAAAGTAAGTAGGGAAATTTATACTTAATTCATGGGGATGAACAATTTACTTGAATAGTGTATACACTAACAGTATAAAGAAATTTTACATTGTCATCCAATTACAAATAATCATGTATGATAATTTTGTTGACATTTACTATAATTATCTTGAAAATTATACTTATCAAGATTTCTAATTGGTTGTCAGTGCAAAAATTTTTACACTCATAACACATATAAATTAAACTCTAATTTTAAAATAAATTTATTTTGCTCTTGCTCACTATCTTCTCATTTTATTAATTTAATGAATGTTTTATTTTATCTAATCAAATTTTAATTTTCTCTTAAGTAATTAGTTTACATTTAATTAAATTATAGAAACTAATATTCAATTAAAAATTTTGTTTCAATTTTCTCGCATTATATTGAAAATTCAAATTCTTAAAAATTGTAAGTAAATTATTATTCTTTACTTATTTTTACAGGTTAAAATCTATATGTAAATTGATTAGTATAAAAAATATGAATAAAACATAACAACATAAGAGAACAAACATTTTGCACAAAGTACATTAGCGTATGAATTATAATTAAATTTATATTTTATTATAATTTATACTTCAAATTTATTTATTTTATTTTTAAATATAGCAAAATTAGACATTATATATTACATACACAATGTCGAGGTCTGCAATTGTTTTTTGATACATTACTGAGGTCTCCAGTTTGACATGAAATTATTTTTAATGGTAATTTTAATTTATTCTCTTATTAATATTTGACACAAAAATATATTATCAGTACACTATTTATAATACTAATCAATATTTGGTGATGTTTGGATTACCGTTTGCGTGGTCCAAAATTATTTTTATCCTACTGAACTCAATTCGTTATATGTTTGGATGTCCCTCAAAGTAATTTTGAAAATTCAGTTTGTCGCCAAACTAAGTTTGAGTTGGAAGCAAATAAGAATTGCTTTTAAAAACTCATTTTCTGTTGGCAGTATTTATACAAGTACAACATCAAATAAAAGTATTTTTGATTAATATTATTCAAACATATTTCACTTTATCAATGTACTTTTAAACAAAAAATATTCAAATGTAAATCATATTATAATAAACTCATTTTTTATCAAACTTGAGTTTATAACATACTTTTAATTCAAACTTATGTTTTTAACAAAATAACAAAATCGAAATAAAAGGGACATAAAATTTAATAATAAATGCAGCACGTGCCACTCCAGAACCAGAACAATACAGTAGTATTATTTGACTCTAGCTTACGATAGCCTTCAGCCTTGGACCTCGAGTTACTGACTACCGGCGGCTTTTAATCACAATAGTAAAAAAAAAAAAACTATTTGTTAAAATAATAATAATAAAAAAAATTATCAATATAGATTGTTTCAAACAAAGGAGAAAAGCATTTCAACATCAGTTGGTGCCTTGCGTTGAAAATAATTTTTTATTACTGCATTCAAATTTTTTTTCCTATAACAAGGTTGGCGTTTTGTGCTCATTTTTTTTATACATGTATAATAGGAGGCGGCAGCCAATTGAGTTGGCGCCTACTATTATATATATATATAAAAAAAATTAAACACGAGGTTTCAACTGAGTTGGTATCTCGTGTTCAAATTTTTTATATATATAAATTAACAAGAGGCGCCAAGTCAGTTGGCGCCTCGTATTCAAATTTTTTTTTACTATAACATTTAGTTCATGACTCGCATTAATTTTTCTTTTTTACTATAACATGATGTGTTATACCATTTCAAATTGATGCATAACACGGTCAAGGTGGTGATACTCTATAATATTAAAATTTATTAATGGGACTACAACTCTCCACATTGCAATTTCTTCCATGCAGATATTACATTAGCTGTCCACTGGTCCATCTGTTTGTCAACACATATATCAAGCAAATATTACAAGTAGTGTTTTATCTATTTATAATTTTACGTAATTGAATGCAAAACGCCAACTATTATATATTTTTAAAAAAATTTGAACGCGAGACGCCAACTCAATTGGCGCCTCCTGTTAATATATATATATATATATATATATATATATATATATATATATATATATATATATATATATATATATATATATATATATATATATATATATAAAATTTGAATACGAGGCGCCAACTGAGTTGGCGCTTCCTGTTATATATATATAAAAAAAAGTTTGAACACGAGGCGCCAACTCCTATTGTAAGAAAAAAAAAATTGAACGCAAGGCGCTAACTGAGTTGGTGCCTCCTGTTGTAGTAAAAAAAAATTATTTTCAATGCGAGGCAATTGGCGCCTCGTGTTAAAATGTTTTCGTTCTTTTTTTGAAACAACCTATATTGGTAAATTGTTTTTTTTTATTATTATTTTAGTAAATAGTTTTTTTTTTTTACTATTGTGGTTAAAAAGCCACTACCGGCATCGTTCTTCTTGTTCTTGATCGTTATCCATAGCCAAAGCCAATTAACGATCTTCTTCAACGGGGATTTGTCGCAGCTGGAGCTTTCACCTTCTTGTATCTCACGTGTGCCAATCCTAGATGTAGCAGCACGGCTTTCCTCAGCAACCCACGGCAGAAGCTGAAATAAATTTCATTCAACATTGTCAGATTAATTAAAACTTCCATGGACAGTTGGACACACACAAAAGTAATTACAAATTTGAAATTAAAATATTATTATAAATACATTTTTCTTTTATGTATTGCAGGGCAAATGCTAATTCACTAGGATCGACCTAGTGATAAGAGATTTAAATAATATGTATGAGATCATAAATTTTAATTTTAATGTGACCATTGTACATAAAAAAAGGGGAGGGGAGGGGAGGGGAGGGGCAAATATGAGAAAATACAATAGAGATTATGTCAGCTTGAACAGGAAAAGAAAGAAATGAAAGAACTACATCAAAAAATTATAAATACATTATATTAAAATAAAACTAAAGAACACCAGAGAAATCACATTAATTAAAACGTGTTGATTAAGAATATATAATTTGAAATTAAAATCAACAATTACAAATTTTAATTGTAGCACGGCCCGCATGGATCACAAAATTAATGCTATACTTCGTTTCGAGCTGGAAAAACGCTCGACGGCTCAGACGACCAACATTAAAATTCTGGCCAAAAAAGGACCAATTTGGCCCAGTTCGATGAATCAGGTCAGGTCTATAAAATATAAGCTCAAAAAGTGTTGAACCTATTTGATTTGGTATTATATTTTTTTTTTCTTTGTAAAATACATATAAGTTTTTTTTTAAATTATGGGTCAACAAAAATGCAACTCATAACAAATTTGACTCAGCCTGGCCTAGCCCGCTCTACGCTTTGTCCCGGTGGGTTGGCCGACAGCCCGTTTTGAGTGCCCTAGCTTCGTTGGGTGGTAAATGAGCCACAGTAAGTATAAGCATAATTTTTGACTTTTGACTTCCTCCAACACAGCAAAAGCATCAAAATGCAAATGCAAAAAATTTAAGGGAATTAGGGAAAGAGAAAAGAAACTCAGTGGCTGGCTGCGGACCTGCGGTGGATATGATATAATATGAATCTGCCGGGGGGAATGAAATTAGAAACAGCTCATTTATTTTAATATATTAATTGAGCTAATATAACAATAACATACTAAAATATATAAACACAAGAAGTACCTCATGATTTTCCTCATCACTGAGGTCAGGAGGGGGGAGTTCATTCAGGTCGGGCAGAGCGGGTTCGTTCAGGTTAGGCAGAGGCCTTCGTGGATTCGTCGAAGAACTGTTGGCCGACTCAGAATAGTGAGCACCTGCCATGTATGCTATATAAGTTTATAGCAAAGGGATCAGAAAGCAGAGAGGGGTTTCAGCTTTGGATTGTGCATGCATCGTGCTAGATACAGTCTATATATAGTTTCATGCTGTTTGCTATGGGGCTTGGTTTTTCCTACTTGGGAAAAGACGCGTGGGTCGTCCAACGCCAAGGGTTCTGTGACCGGTGCCACAGACAGTGACATATATATGCCTCTAAAACAATGATGAGTTGTCCGACCATTTGTGTCTAATATTATTATAATCCAATGAGTTACAAATAGTTTAGCCTGGTGTAATCCTTTGGTCTCGCCAAACTTTTCTGCATGTTAAGTTTTTTCTTTCTTTTCCTGAATTTTTTTTTTTTTACTTTTCTTTCCTTATGCACCAAAAACAGTCAAAGCGTTATGCCATGAGAACGACTTTTCTGCGTGTTTAGTTTTTTCCTTTTCTTCCCTTATGTACCTAAAACAGAAGAGAGTTAAACGGCGGTTGCCATGAAAACTACTTTTCTGTGACATGAGTACCAAAAGAAGAGCTGGTAGTAACATGAGTACCAGGAGAAGAGCTAGTAGTGACATAAGTACAAGCCCAAGAGCTAGGCCATTTCTTTCCACTTTCAGGGAGTCAAATTTAAAAATTAAAATTAAATTATAATTTTAAGATTAGTCTATTAAATTCAATCAATAATTAAAAGATCTATAACAATTAACCACATATTATAAAAAATACATTTATATAAATTAAAGAGATTATAATACTATAATGAGATAAAAGAGATTCAATTTTTAAAAATTAAGAATAAAATTCAAATGATAAGAAATCTTTATTATATTTAGACATCATATTTCAACTTTTAAAAACATAACTAATCCTCATTTTTTGTTAAAAACAAATTTTAATTATTAATTTGAGAATAATAAGAATAAAAATTTAAATTTTATGCATTATTAATGTAAAAAATTTTAGGCTTAAATATGATTTTCATCCCTGTATTTTAGTGCTTTTTCATTTTTCGTCCCTGTAAATTTATTTTTTTTCAAAATCGTCCTTGAACTTTAGCTTTCTTCCATTTTTAGTCCTTGCCGTCTAACTCTGTTACAAAAACGTTATATTGCTGACGTCAGCACGTGACACGTCAGCAAATGACGTCATCATATGACACGTCATCATCGCCATGTCTGTAAAAAGTGTTGTGTCAGCAATAGTGTCACGTCATCGTTACTGTAAAGGGACTAAAATTGAAAAAAAAAACATTTACAGGGACTAAAAATGAAAAAAAAAATGTATAAGGACAAAAAATGAAAAAAATTACATTGACTAAAAGAAAGAAAAAAAAGACATATTTGTAGGCATAAAAATAATTAAGCCTTAAATATAATGTATAAATTTAATTTATACTTAATATAAAATAAAAATCTTAATGATAACAACACTACAACCAAACAGTTAAGTACTCCAAGATAAAAACACTACCATATAATCAAAATTGCTTGGCCAATCCTATACTCATGTGCCAACCTGATCCAATGATATAACAAAAACATAACTACAGCACCGATTGACTCATCATCATCAATCCAAATATTCAATTAAATAAGAAAATGATACATATATATGAAATGTGTCTAACTAGACCCGTTGTTATGATTGACATAATTATCTAAATGGTTTGACAGCAGAGGATGACTACAGTGTATCAGGTGCACTTTTCGTTTTTGTGTGTTGTTGCTTGTGTTTGTATAGAGGGCTACCTTTGATTTTAAGGATTTAGTCTCGTCAACACACTCTTTTATAGTAAATTTTAGTTCTTATCATTATTTTTGTATGTTGAGGATGTTGTTGATCTTGCACTAGCGTAACACAGATGGCCAAATTTGGTTCAGCAATTCGTTTATCTCTTTCAAGTTTTTACTTATCTTAATCAATTTAGTTACTCTCAATTGTTTCATTTAGTTAATTCAGGTTGTTTCTTAGTTTTATGATTTATCATACAAAGATGTCTTATTATTATTCTTGCATATGTTCTTTTTAGTCTGACATGCAATGGTAATTACCATTCTTGCATATGTTCTTTCAAGTCTTCTCTGCTTCCCATTCTGCTTAAACTTTTGATTTTGATTTGTTTGGGTTTCTCCAAGTTTGAATGCCATAAATAATTGCTGTGCTAGTGCTTGTGTCTTTTTTTAAAACAAAATATGGGTTGTGGATACTATGAAATATAAGTACTCTTTTTGGCAGCTTCAGGTATGATGTGAAGGTTGCTAGAGTAAATGAAAATAGACAATAAATGGAACAATATGATTGGTTAATTTGTAGCAAAGAATTGTGGAAATTGTTATTGAATATTTGGAAGATGTAGTAAAAGATTGGTTAATTTTTTTCGTGCCTGCAAATATGTCTTATTTTCTTCTTCTAGTCAATGTATTTTTTTTTTCATTTTTCATCCCTGTACATTTTTTTTTCATTTTTAGTCCTTATAAATGTTTTTTTTTTCATTTTTAGTCCCTCTACAATAACGATGACATGACATTATTGTTGACATGGCAGCAATGACGTGTCGCTTGTGTTGACATGTCACACGATGATGTCATCATGACGTCATTTGCTGACGTATCACATGCTGACATTATCATGACGTCGACAATTTAACATTTTTGTAACAAAGTTGGAAGGCAGGGACTAAAAATGGAAGAAAGCTAAAGTTCAAGGACAATTTTGAAAAAAAAAAATTACAGGGACAAAAATGAAAAAGTGCTAAAATACAAGGACGAAAATCATATTTAAGCCAAAATTTTAATTATCAACTAATTAAAAATCATTCTAGATATAACTTTTAAAGTAATTATTATAAAAATTAACAATCTTAAATACTATAAGGAGCTGAAACACCGAAAATTGAACATGAGTACTAGGGAAAGAGCTAGATATTACCTCCCGATGATTGTGTGCGTAGTCCCGTTAATTGCGTAAGCAGCGCGGTACTATGTGACAAAGCCTTTTGGGACAATTGGACAAATATATAGCATGCATTTTTACTGAATGATATTTAATAATTAATAATTGCTTTGAGCATCATAGAAATTTAGCTTGGCCTGATAGGAAAAATAAATTTAATTTTAATTTTAAAATATAAAATAAAAAGAAAATATGTTTAAAATTAAAAAATATCTTAATGATAATTAAATTAAAATAATTAATATAAATTAATAATTAAAATAACATGTATTATTTTATAAGAGAATAAATAATAAGATATTAAATCACTCTCAAATAAATATATTTTAATGAAGTGAATAAGGATCATGTATTATTTATCTACTTTTTTTATAAAAAAATCTAAAATTTAAAAATTTTAAATATTTATTTATTTTAATTTAATTTAACTTTTTACTATTAGTACAATAATATTTTATTAATATTCTCAACACTAACCGTATATGCGCGTATAACTCAGTAGTTTTTATAATTTTTAAGTCAGAACTACAACAATTAAATATAAAAATATGATATTTAATACTATTAACATTTAATATTTTAAATTACTATTTCAAAATAAATAGAATAAAATATTTACCATTTTGTTAAAAATCAAGAAAAGAAGTAGCATAGGTATGAAAATTTTCACATATTTACCATTTTTTATTAATGATTTCTTTTAGTTCTTAAAACATTATCAAAAATTAACATGTAATATGATGAAACATACAATTTGTACAATATCAATTTCAATCAAAACAAAAATTTACACATTTTCTTTATTTGCTCATAACAATTATAAAAGATGTTACTAATAAAATAATAGCCCTCACAAGCTGTCGCAGTAATCTTCCAGAAGAATGAAGACATTGTGTGATCCTTTATAATGATTGAGTAGTATACAATAACACCTAGAAAACGGGTAAAATAAAATATGAACGAACTTTCTATCACTGTTTAATGCATCTATTAAGACTCAATTATTAGGAAGGGATGCAACTTTAATATTATTAAAATTTGGGAAGCTAGACAAAACTAATCAATTGTTGGGAAACAATTCAAATTTTTATTTTCAAATCTTTAAGATATGATTTACATTTAGAGATATTATTTTATTTTAGGAATTTGTTTCCTCTTTTAATATTGGGATACACGTTGTATAAATAGAAGTTCTTGAGATGAGAAGAATCATCCTACCTATAGAGGGGATCACCACCCTAAATGAGAGAAGAAGGTTATGTAAAGGGAGAGTTTCACAAGTTTGTCTAGAAAACTTGTGATGGAATGTAACCATTTGAGTGAATGAATAAGAACTGAGATGTTCTCATGAATGTAGATAAAAAGTGTTGAACCACGTTAAATAAATTTGTTCTTCTGCTATTTATATTTTGTGGTGTTGTGTGAGAAGGGGTTTGTTTTCCCCAATAATGGTATCAAAGCTGATGTTTGTGTGGCTTAGTAACCTATTAGAGGAGAAGTTTTGAAGCTTGATGAAGCTGATGGTTGATTAGTGTGGGATCCTTGTGTCGAAAGTCTTCTTAGCGATGAGAAGTCAAGCGACATGTCCTAATAGTTAACGACGGTACAAATTATTATGTCGAAAGTCTTGGCAATGGAAAAGTCAAGCGACATGATCTGATAGCTAACAGCGGTACAAATACAAGAAGTGTCATCATCCAATACTCGTAGAATGGAAGTAGGAACACACCAAAGTTTGCAGAGTAGAAGTGTGATTGGAGAAGATTGCGATGAGCATCCATGACAGCGAGAGTTGAAGAAGTTTGAAATTTTTAATTGAGGAAGGAATTGTTGAGAAATAATTCAAATTTTTATTTTCAAATCTTTAAGATATGATTTAAATTTAGAGATATTATTTTTATTTTTGGTATTTGTTTCCTCTCTTAATATTAGGATGCAAGTTGTATAAATAGGAATTCTTGATATAAGAAAAACCACCCTACCTGTAGAAGGGTCACCACCCTAAGTGAGAGAGGGAGGTTATGTGAAAGGAGAATTTCACAAGTTTGTCCAAAAAACTTATAATGGAGTGGAATCATTTGAGTGAATGAATAAGAATTGAGATGTTCTCGTGGACGTAAGTAGGATGAATTATGTTAGATAAATGTGTGTTCTTCCTTTGTTTTTATTTTATGGTGTTGTTTTGTGTGTCTGCCCAACATCAATTACTTAACTTATTTTCTTAGAGTTCAAGTAGTAGTATCTCATAAAATGGATCGATGTTGATAGTAAATCTCTAGATATAGTTTTGTATAAAGATTTAAAGCATTATTTATTTTGTACTTTCAAGCTTCCACTACATTGGTATATTTGTTTAATTAGAAGGGAAAGTATGTATTGGTGATTATTTTTCACTTTTTTCTGTTTCTTCTCTAATAATGTGAATAATGACCATGGTTGCTTTGCTCATAACAGATACCTAAGGATGGTGCATAGAATGATGTCAACTAAGGAGATTAATGACACCGAAGAAACAAGGATTGGTATGTTAAAAAACGTCCAAGGTTAGGATTCCTGAAAATGATTTTCATGGACAAAAGGGTAATGTTCTGTTTCTAATGTTGTACACTGTTTATGCTATGTTGTTACTCATGATTTGCATGGTTGACTCTCTTTTGTTTGTTTGTTCATGACCTAAAGAGAAAATACAAGGACAAGCGAAAGTTTTGGATACTAAAAAATGGAAAAGTCAGCTGAAAGAGGGTAGCTTGATGAAATTCGTAGACTTCCTCAACTCCACCTTATTGTTGGTTCATTACATTTTAACTATTTCAATTTTCAACAGCTTATATCGAAAATTAAATATTTGATTTATCTATCTCAGCATAGTTGTATATGTTACTTTTGTAATTTGTTTTGTCTAGGTCAAATAAGTTGATTCAAAGGACTTGTGAGAGAATTGTCTTGAAAAAATTTAGTGAGACCTTGCAAACATAATAAACTCTCCATCTTTTCCTTTCCTCTTGATTGGAGCAGTCCTAAAAAATTGTGTTCAGATGCAATTGTTATAACTAGGTTCCTTCCATGCAATTGCCAATGGAATAGTAGGAGTTAGTTTGGCCAAGAATGATGAACCATATTCCTATACACTGTCTAATGTGTCACCTTAGTTATTCATGGTTGTTGCAGTCATAATAAATAGGGATTTCAACAATAATGTTATATTGAGTGGACCGAAGTCACAATATTCATTGTTACGACTCTTCTAAAATTACTATTTCATCTACTTCGCTATAATGTTCGAAATGTTAGTGATATGACTTTTTCAAATATTAAATTGAATAAATGTTGTGTTGTGTTCTATCATTTTTATAACATGCTTCAAATGATTGTGACCCGTGCAAATGCACAATATCATTCTAGTTGATAACTTCTTATTTTCTTGGTAAAAATAAGAGAGAGATAGAAAAAAAAAAAAAGAGAAAAGATAGAAAGAGAATGTGATAAATGTGATAGATGATGAGATAAACAATAGAGAGATGAAAAAAAATGGAATAGAAGTGAGACAAAAGAAAAGGTGAATAAATAATGAGTATTTTCTATAGTAATAGTAATATAAAGGCAAGACCAAAAGTAGTAATAACAAAATAGAAAAAACAAGAGCAATGATATTTGAACACCTAAATATTACAAATACTCCAATGACACTCTTAATTTCTCTCCATCTCTCTCTTTTTATCATATCATAGTACTTATCATACTTATATTTTTTTTCTTTTCTTTTTTTCTCTTTCTCGCTCTCTTTGGGTGTCAATTAGTATTTCGGTGTCAAAATATCATTTTTGAATAAACAAATTTACAGAAAGTGATGTTTCGGACTATTGGGATTAAAAAAAGGGTTGAAACGGTTAAATTCGTTTTTTCACAGTATAGTGATGACGAAGATATTTACCAAGAGGATGATCTCTAGTTTGACTCTGCATGGATGACCTTCCCGTCTTTCTGAGGGAGAAGTTGAGAAGCTTGAAGGAGTGGTTCGCAAAATTTTTAGTCAGATTGGTGTTATCAAAGACAATGGCCTCTGCATGCTAGTTGATCTTGAAACTGATAAAACCCTAGGTTACTGCTTCACTGAGTACAATACCCCTCAGGTATACGTCTTCTTTTTTCAATGTGCCTGCTAACAGTGAACTCTAAAGGATCTCTTGACCTAAATCAGTTGTTGTTAGTTATTTTAATGACAAACGTCTTGTTAAAAACTGCTTTTAATGGATATTGTATTGAATGTTGTTCTTTAATTTGGTATGGTTAAAGTGGGTGTTTATTACTCACGGGTACAAATTGGACCGTCTTTTAGGAATTTTGATTATAATGATCAAATTAACCTGTATCTCCCTTTTTTATTATGATTAATTAACCTGTATAATATATTAATTTGACCGTCTTTTAGGAATTTTGATTATAATGATTAAATTAACCCCTCTGCATGTATATTGTGAATATATACATTTCATGCCAATGCTGTAAATGATAACCATCATTCAGTCGTATGTTTATTTTTAGCACTCTTACAAAATCAAAGATGGATTTGCCAGTGAGTATACTGATGTGTTCCCTCTCTGCAATTATCAAAAGGTGTTTTGGTGAGACCAATCAAAGCGAGTTGGCAGCATTCACATCATCTGCGTTGGCATTTCCTGATAGTTTTCTTGCCCTCATAGATACATATGATGTAAGTTTTTTCTTACGTTGTATTTCTTAAACAGCCATCTTTCATATATAATCTTAGCATCATTTTAACTAGAAATGTCCAATGATTGTGGGTAAATCTTGCTTATCCCTTATTAGAAACTTTTCTACTATGACTTCATTCAATCATTCATTCTCTCCTTCATTCATTCCTTCTTTCTACTATGTTTCCTTTATATATTGTGTATCTCAAACATTAAATTCTGGTTGCCTGGTATTTCTCCCTTTATATCAGTTATACTATTGACTTCAATTGTGTTGTTAGCGACCCATGAACAAACTTCTTGAGGCGTGTGATAACATTGTCCTAAAGGACTTATCCACGTAGTACGTGCAAGTCCTCTAAGATATAACAAGAACCTTCCGAAATGAATCCAAGGCACAAAACTAGCAGGAGAATAACTTTAGAGAAACAGAGGAAAAAGAGGAAGAAGGTTTTATGAAGAAGAAGAGTCTTCTAATATTTCTAGAAAATCAAATTATATAAAAACGAGAATTAACATTAATGATTAAAACGTTAATAAATAATAACGTTAATAATTAAAAAAATAACGTCAAAGAAGAAAACGTAAGAGAAGAAAATTCCTAATATGCAGTCCTAAAAAGGGAGATAAAATTCCAAGAATAAAAAAGCTAGTGTTTTTTCTGGATAAGCTCACTTAAAATTTAAATTTAATTTTCGAAAAGATAATTTAACGAATTCAAAGCTAAAAAAATTTTAAGGCCCATACTCAGACGCGTAGGTGAGGAATTGGCATATTTGCATTGGAACAGTGCCCATGAGACTCATTTTCATGGGTGCAAGCCTACACTTCTTTATTATCCACTTTGAAAGCTATTAACTCAATTTGATATATAAATACTTGATAGAAAACCACACCAAGCAATGTGAAATTTATGTCTTTTAAAATACCCCATTACATACAACAATGTGTTTGTCAAAAGCAACATGGGGTTAATATAATAAAATATGTCAAAGGAGGCCTGAATCCAAGTGGCAATCTGATGGTGCTGCAAGAGAGTTTTTTGAGAATGATGGAATTGAAGTGGACCTGGAGAAGAGAATCGTTCATCTAATTAGGATTTTCAAGTGATAATTAAGCCATTTGAACTTTTCTGGAGTGTTGTTTCTGATTTAATTAATTTTCTAGCTCCCTTATTATTCTGTTTCTTACTTTGGCAGGTTCAGTGGAGATAAAATAACTACTGATAAATGCGAATAAGCGCCCCTCCAGATTAAGCCATGCAGCAAGCTTAAAAATACTTGTGATTCTATAAAGTATCACAGTGGGGATAAAATAACCAAAGCCATCGCAGATTCACAGTGGGGGATAAAATAACCTTTGCTAAATTCCGTAAGTCCCTTATTTGGACTTGGTAATACTATAAGTTTAAATCACACCACAAAGAGGATTCTCTTTTTTTTTTTTTGACTCCTGAAGCTCTACCCTGTATACATCACTGAACATGTGGGGTGTCATGCAGCTGATTCTTGTGTATATTTAAGATGATGGGGACAAAATTATATTATAGGATGCTTAAGTTCAATTTAGAAAAAGAAAAAGAAGCAATTTCAGAAAAAAAATTAAAAACTAAATTTCAAAAGATTTTATCAACCAGGCCAGAAGATTTTAAATTTATAATTTACAATTAATTAAAATATCAATATAACTTGGTCAGCCATTAACCATTCAGTTTTTAGAAATTTAAAATTGAAAAAACAAAAAAAATGATGACAAGCTTAATCAGGTCCAGAAAAACAAAAAAAATTGGTCAGAAGTAATAAGACCAAAAAAAAAATAAGAATATACTGGTCGGGATATCGGCCCAACCCGTTTGAATCTACCTGCCCAACTCATGCCCCGTACAACCTGTGATCTGTCCAAAGCGATGGCCCATCCGGTAGAAAATGGCCTGGATTTTAGATATGGTTTGGTTTGGATTGGGCTTTTTGAGCCTAAATCCGACCAAATATGACCGATGCCCAACCCCACATAATGATAAATCATCTCCATTTGTGTTTAAAATGAACATCTCCATTCCAAATATGTGGCACTATAAAGAATGAAGGGCTGAGATAAGATCTGGACACAGTGAGGACTGCAGAGATAGAAAAGAGATGCAAAAGAAAACAACACAAAAGTGAACAACTTCTAAGGCCCGCTCATGTTCAGTTTAGCACAGAAAACTTAATTGAACAGAATTGAACTGGAAAACAATTTTCTTTAATTGAATTGAATTGGAAAATAGTTGGCTGAATCGAAGTGTTTTTTTAGTTCAGTGCACTGTAATCTAAAATTTGAACCAAAATGGTTGAGAACTACTGAAATTGTTTTAACATAAATGATAATTGACACAGATAATATAATTAGAAGAATGATAAATCAATTTTAAGAAAAAATATTATTGTTAAAATTAGAAATATATACAATTTTTTTTTATTTCAAGAAAAAATTCAATTAATTTTACATATTTTAAATATAAATTTGCCTTCCAAGTTATATTTCCTTTCTATAAAACAATCGAAACAAATTTGGACAAAAGTGATAAGAAAATATTATTTATAAATATAAATAGAAATTAGCATAGAGAACTTCATAAAAATAATACTTAGTTGAAATTTAATCATTTATATGTTATACTTTTTAAAAAAATATACATACAAAATTATTCAGTGTAGTTTGGTTCAAAATTTATTCTTATATTATAGATATGAATTCTCATATTGAATGAGTGTTTTTAAAAAATATTTTTTAAAGAGAGCATTTTTAGGAATTTGTCTTAAAGGAGAGCTTTTTAAGATTTGTTATCACTTTCATTAAGTCACATATTTTATCCTAATTTCATATATTAAGTATTTAATTTAATTTTTTAATTGTTTGTTTCTTTTAAATATATTTTTAATTTAATTTCAAATTTAATTTGATTTAATAATTAGTTCAAAAAATTTCTTTGTCAACTATCTCAAACCACTAGGCTAGTTCAAGTACAGCAAATTAATAAGCAAAATGTAGCAAATCTGATCCACTAGGCTAGTTTCTCTTGGTCATTCTAGTTCTCTTTTTGGTTGGAACATGATTAGAAGGAAGACTTTTCTGCATAAAGTTTTGAACCATGCTGTACACCTGCAGCAGTATGACAAGTTTAGTATCAAGGTATAAAGCAAGAAGAAGAATAAGAAACTTAAAATTTTATCCTTAACCCCACAGAAGCTAAACCTTTTGCTTGCATAATGAATTCTCTTACAAACAGCATAAAATAAACAGAATGATCAGTTGCTTTCTAACTTTTAATGTTAAGACACTTGGTGCAACATACTATTTTAATGGATTTAAATTATAAAGGTCAGTCAATGCAGACACACAACATTAGTCGTGCATATTAATTGTATTTCACAGGGCTACTTCAAAGCTGAAGAGTGTAGAAAATTTGTTTGTTGGGAGGGTATGCTGCAAGCCAGCCAAGTTGAACTCCTATTTACCTGAAAATTCTATGAAAGGGCTATCAACTATGCAATATAAAAATTTTAGCTTAACAATTTTTAAGCACAGGATTGATTGGATTCACTATAGGACACTCTGGCAATCCAGTTTTCATGCCCCCTCTCAGCAGTAGGGTCCTAAGAATGAAGAGATAACATGTAACCACAAACATCCTTAACTGTTGTAGTTGAGAACTTGAGATAATTGGACCAAATCTAAGATGCTAACATATCCTTATGTGAAAATAATACCTCGCTTTAGGTTTTGAAATTATGAAATCCCCCTAAAAATTGGGAAAGTTAAAAAGACCACCCTTGAAGAGGAAACTAAGGGAAATTTTGGAATATTAAAATCCTAAAATAAGGTGAATTTGTTGTATAAATTCATTTCCATTTTTTTTTCAGGGGAGGCCCTGTAAACATATTTGGAGGATATTTGTAATATTCCAAAATGAGGACAGCGATTAAGGTCTCTCTGTCCACTTGTTCACAAGCACAAACATGAGGCCAAAAAGTATAGTGGTTAAGGTCTCTTCTGTCCATCAAAATTGAGGAAAGTGTTAAACAATTCCTTACACAGAAGAGCTTTATAAAAGTCATATACACTTGGCTACATATTTACAAATTTTACGTCTGAAAAGGATTAAGTGTGAGGTCGCTAAGTGCAGCACACTACCTTTCTTACACTGGTCGTCAGTCCCATACTTGAAAGTGCATTGCTGTAAACACATTTCCAAGTTGTAGTTTTATTGTCCTGGCTTTTGAACAAATCATCTACTCCTCCTTCCAGAAGAAAAAATTAACATTAGTACCAAAAAAGTAGCCTTAATGTGTACACTGTGATCATTGTATTCATTTTCATGCACATTAATCGATCCATAGGCTATAGCCCAGAATGCAGAACAGATTGTAGAATCTTCTAACTTTAAACCACAGAATCTCACATACTAGATGAATTCAAGATATTAAAATACAAAAATAGCAGCCAGACTGAATCAATCAAATTTCAGAATCAATAACATTGTGTCACATTGACTGTGAGCTGTATTATGACTAACAAATATTATCACTAGGAAGAGGAAGAGAGAAATAATAAGTAGCATACTAGCAAATGAAATTTAGTTGTTATTTAATAATGATAATATATCATAAATGTCCACAATAACCTATGTAAGTAAATGTGATCTGGAGAAACCCAAAGACTTAATCCAACTTGCAAGTTGTAATGACATAGAGAAAGAGGCTTGCACCTTTCAATTGTAACACTAGCAATTCAACATACAACTTGAGGCGAATGTGGCTGAAAATATGAACAAATTCCCCAATATCTTCCCTCAAAACTATATTGCAAGTCTTTCTAATGTCAATTTTGAGATTTCTTTTCAAGAAGTGATCCATTGCTTCTCTTCTAGTCAATGGAACTGTTTCTCCATCCAGTGGGGCAGATGGAAACTCCCAGAGACCAGCAAGCAATCCTTCTTCAGGCCTTTTGACAAGAATAAACTTGCTGCTAGACTGGTTTTTATCTAACAATGTTTCAGCTCCAACTAATTCAACAACGCATACAGCAGAAAAATCACATCTTTGTTTAACCTTCACACCCTTAACAGGATAATCTGTAACTGCTACTGTACTATCACGTTTAGCCATTGATAGAGCATGACAAAATTCTGATGCTGGACATGAGGAACAGCTCGGGTTCAAAGGGGTGCATACAGTTGCCCCAAGTTCCATGAGAGCCTGATTGAAGTCCCCAGGACGAACAGGATCAATCAACTGAGCTGCTAATTTCCTTAATCTCCATTCCAACCCACATCAATAAAAAAAAAGGTAAATAAAAGAAATACAAGCTTAATTATAAAATAATTAGATTGTGTCAATAAGAAAGCAGTAAAATTATGGTGTACTCACAGCCTATCACATGCACCTTAGGCACAACCAATGAAAAGAAGAAATCTTATTTAGAGGCACATGATGTCAGATAAGAAACCCAAAGCTCCCATTCTTTTCAATTATTCATGTCATGCATGTGTCTCCCCATTAGTTGTGCCTAAGGAAGGCAAGAAAGAATCAGAAATGCTTTTCTAACCAATATGATGGGCCCAAAATGGTATCTGTAGCTACTTTCTTTGCTAGATGCACTAATTAATGCATAAAAAAGTTTCTTTCTTTCCCATTGTTTCTTAATCAGGTAAAACATTTGGTGAGAACTGAGATACCAAAATTATTATAAAAAAAAATGAAGGAATAAATCAAGTTTCTCCATCAAAGTTTATCCATTTGGTGATGAATAATTTGTTCTAGAAGTTGACATAAACTCACCAAAATCTCTTAACGGTTGCTGAGTCTTTTGGATTTGCGGACACAGCCCTTAGTCTAGCAATCACCCTTACCACATTTCCATCAACAACAGGTACCACCTGACAATTTAATGCATGAGCAATAACCAATAGTTACATTTCTGGAACCAAAATCACAGAAACTGCCCACCTCTTTGAATGCAATAGAAGCAATTGCTCCAGATGTGTAGTCTCCAATTCCAGGAATCTTTCGTAGCATAGAAGCCACTTTAGGAATTTTGCCTCCTTCTGCAACTATTTTCTTTGCCCCCTAACAGCAGAAATGGAAAGAATATGGTCAGACCTTGCAGCATGTATTGGTAAAAGTAAAGCTTAATTATCTCTTACTGATCTATGTCTTTACTTTCTTTAAGTAGGACTTACCTTCTCATTATTCATTACATAACACAAGATTGAGGATATTTTAACATATATCAAAAGCAGAAACACAGTTGTTCAATAAGACATTGAAGATCTTGACATGAAGAAGCTTCAGATACTCTATGTTTGGCCATATCCATTATATGAATTATGAGATTTGACACATGCATTTTATGCCCTATTTTTTGCTGCCTTTACTAAGAAGGCAGAAAATATAAAGTGAAGAAGGCTTAACACCATTCTTAGCCATTTCAAACAGTCTAGGGTGTAGTAAAAGATAAACAACAGAGCGAGATGAAAACATTGTCACGAGAGAACACCTCTAAAAGAAAACGAGCTCTTCGGTAGTAGCCCAAACCTGCCCACATCTCATTTACTTCCTGCACAAAAATGGTAACATTCACATGGTCAGGGTACAATTAGTCTTACAAATTACAACAACTGCTTTTAAATACATGCACACAAAGAAAACAAAGGAATCAGAAGAAATAATCTGTTATTGCTATCTACACTAGCCCAAAGCACATAGGGTTACAGAGGTTCCTATATGTATGGGGTGGGGTGCCTTCAGCCCATTCTGCCTTCAGAAACCTTCAACAGCCTTGCTTGCAAAAACTGCAATCCATAAATTCCCTTTTCTTCTTATGCAAAGCCCTAAAAGCTTGGCTCCAATAATAAAAAAAAAAACGAGCAACAATAATCAAAACAAAGATCAACCATCTTGAAGCAGTGGTATCTCCACCACCATCTGCTTATTTTGTCAGATTTTGTTAAAAAGCAATAATCAAACCTCGCATACTATCAACCAAAATGTGAAACCATCACATGAAATCATCAGTCCTAAGGTTCTAACATCATAACATCAGATTATAAATAATATTTTGTCAATTTTCATGACACCCCAAAAAAGGAACTTGATAGCAGATTCACAGAACAGTTGCATTGATGTTCACGAGTTTCTTAACCACCCCTCAAAATAGACATAAAAAAAATAAAAAATAAAAAGTTTTTATAAGGAAGAATGAAAAGAGGGAGTGGGAAAGCAAAGGAAACCTCGAGAGAAGCTTGTGCAAGAAGGTGAATGGTTGGCCATTTTTGCATCCAACGGTTGTAATAGGCAATAACAGTCTGAACCCTGGTTTGCTGCAGCATAACCTCCGAGACCCACACCCCATAAGCTCTTCTTTCAACTTCTTCTTCTTTTGTGGTTCTCCAAGGAAGGTCCCTGCGGTTGAGGTCGTACCAGTCCAATAGAGCCACTCTCAGTTTGTGAATCTCGTCTTTGGAGAAGGACAGTGTGTCCTCTATGTCTTCCACTTCAGCCGAAGGATGTGCCCTTTTGCGCACCACAACAACGCTCCTTCTCGTGCTCTTCTTCTCCTCTGACATGTTGGGAACCAGTGATGATGGTGAGGGTGAGGGTGATGGTGATGGTAAACTCAAAATCATACAATGGTTTTGCAACTTAACTCCATCCAACGTTGTCAAGTTGAAATAGAAATAGGTCGGTAAGAAATAGAGGAATGCAGAGCGGCAGTGTGGCCTCCTGCTCAAATTTTGAAAAGATGCAAAGCCCTGCTGATTTTGACGAGAAAACTGGAATGTGAAATTTGTAATAATTCCAAAGTAATACAAACTATTTTTGTGAAAAGTGAGTGGACCTTAGTCACAATTTGATATCGGGTAAGGCTAATAGGCTAGGGCCTTTAAACATGATATATAATTTTATGAATTGGGATTATATAATCCCCAATTTGTACTTTTTTGGTACATAATTTCTTTTGATGTGGCAAATATTCTAGATTGTTTAGAATAATTTTAAATTTGCGAACAAGTTTTTTAAAAACAAACCTTTTTCAAAATATAAAATAATTTTGTTAAACAATTTATTTCTCCAATTATTTTATGCTTGAGTTATGCTAACTTCTAAAACACTTTGTTTATATACATTTGTTCCTATTGTTTACTATAATAATGTTTTCATTTTGTGTAACTTAGAGGAGGATATACAAGTTGTGATTTGTGAACTAGTAGTTCGTATAACAACTTGTTTGGACTTTGACTATTACTGTGACTCATTTGATTGTAGGTAGGAGATTGATTTGCAAAACTTACAAGTTACACAAATTTTGTCTAAATAAACCTTCAATTTCACACTCTCTCTCTCTCTTAAATGGTTCTTAAAATAAGAAAAGTATATAAGTAATACTTCGAGTAATATAAATCATAATAAATAATCCTCTAAGTATTTAAAAATTCATTAAATTAGTCTCTAAATGTTAATAAGATATATCAACTTAGGAACTAAATTGATGGAATACTTGAGAGATTAATTATATAATTTTATTACTTTAAAGATTATATAAGAGAGTAATACTTAAAGAACTAAATTAATAGTTTATTCAATTTAGTCTATGGGTTTGATAACCACCTTTTTACCTGGATTAGTATGTATAATAACCATGTCTTAAGATCAGATCATGACAAAAGTTAAATGAATTGAGTATCAAATCCAGTCATTAAGTCATGTAACATTTAGTGAAAAAAAAAAAAAGAATTTAATGGCTACGTGTTGTTAGTGTAAAAAATTTTATACTCTCAACTAATCAAAAATTATCGTTGATATTACTTTTAAAATAATTATAATAAAAGTCAACAAACTTATTATATATGGTGGTTTGTGATTGAATGACAATGCAAAACTACTTTGTATTATTAGTGCATAACTTATTTCTCAAAAAAAATAAAATAAACATCTAAAACAACTTTTGGGGGTTCAAACACCACTTACCAATATGTAGTAGTGAATATGAAGTGTGGAACCAATAAGAGAAAACCATTTGTCAAAGTGTCAATTTGGAAAAATACTAATTGCTCAAGAAACTGTCATTATTGTAGAATGGTAAGAGTTAACAACATGATACAATGTTTTTCAATAAAAGAGAACAGAATAACACCAAAATAAATGAGATCGGGAATAGATTAATGCATTAAAATTAAATGAAATTGAAATTGACTCTATTTGAAGTGACAAGTAACGAAGGAAACGAGGTCTACCTCTTCAATCTTTGAGCATAATTATAGTTCTTTTATTGAAATTTTTTTTTGATATAATGTAGTCAAATCAAGTCAATCTTGATGGGTTTACAAAGGAGAAACCCAACCTAATATATTAGGTTTAACATATTTATATTTATCTTTCTCAAGTGGTTACATGGTTTTAGCCAAAGTTAGATGATGATGAAGGGATGGTTGTTGTCAAGATGCCAAGGTGATGGTTACCTATAAAGACTTTAATGCCCAAGTTAAAAATCGATGAGTAGCAATAAGGAAGTACGGAGAGAATATATGAGAGAGAAAGAGGGATTGTATGTATATAAAACTTTTCAGAGGTAGCGTGTTAAGAGGCTTATAGGCATTAATGTGTTTACTATGTAAAGAATCATGTAATGGACAGGACGATGGTGTGGAGTTCACACTATGTTAGACACCAATTACATACAAGATTCGTACCTATGTTAGACAAGAACTCAAGTAGTTTAAGACTAAAATGCGAAGGCAAAAGTCAGTTACGTTTGTGGTTTGAGGTTTGAAAATCGACACCGAGATAGTAGAAGATAAAGCCAAAAACTGGATAATGATTAGACTAAGACCAATACAACAAGATATAGTTCATCTCAATATTATCTAAATTAACTTAATTATCCAATTCAATGATTGGATTAGTTAAAATATTGAATTGATTCAAACCCATAATTACAATTACTAATTTATTTATTCTTGTCATTTAGAAACTGTTTTAACATATTAACATAGATAATATAATTAGAAGAAAGATAAATCAATTTTAAGAAAAAATATTATTGTTAAAATTAGAGACATTTATACATTTTTTTCCTATTTCAAGAAAAAGTTATTTCAACGAAAACAATCAAAACCAATTTGGACAAAAGTGATAAGAAAAATAATATTAACAAATATAAATAGCAAGTTAGCTTAGAAATTTTCATAAAACAATACTAAGTTGAAATTTGATCATTTATTTTTTTTATTAACGAAATTTGATCATTTATCTATTATACATAAAAATATGCGCTATTATTCAGTGTTGTTTGGTTCAAAATTAAAAACTAAATCAAAGTCCTACACCAAAAAAATAAAAATAAAAAAGGCCCAACTTTTTTTTTTTTTAAAATAAATACTCTTATTTAGTGACAGGACAGGAATCCCCATATTGTCGGAAAAAAAGGTAGAAACTGGAAAGTGACGTGGAAGCCTTCCTTCGATTCCCACCAATCAGAATTCCTCTGCCAGGTTTTGGCTAAAACAAAAACCCTAACACACTAAAAATATAACAATAAACAAAAAAAAAACAATAACGCCACAACCAAACAAAATATTAACAGATATCTTAAGAATATATATTAGATAATAAAAATATTTTTTATTAAAGATAATATTAATATATTTTCATCATAGCATATTTTTTTAATTATATTTATTATATAAAACACAACCTTCTAAGAACTTTATTAATCGTACACCTCATTTTGAATTGTATAAGTTGGAAGAAAAAAAAGATAAACAAAAAAAAAATGACAAATGAGATGAAAAAAAAATGAAAAAAAAAGAGTCAAAAAGAAATGGAAAAAAAAAGAATTAAATATACTTTTGGCCCTTTATCTTTTTAAGAAAATTTGTTTTAGTCCTTTATCTTTTAAAAGTATTAATTTGGTCTTTTATCTTTTTAAAATGTTCAATTTTGGTCCTTCCATCAAGTTAAAACTAACGTCGTTAGTACTTTATATTTAAAATACTTAATTTTAAACATAGTGACAATTTTTGACTGCCACTATTTGTAGAACCCTTAAGAATCACAAAGTTTTATGAATTCAATTACTCACAAGTGGAGCAACTTTTTAAAAAATTGATTGAAGGCTTTTTTGTGTCTCTTAGAGACAATCAAAAGCTCTTAAAGTTTGCAAAAAATCGTTTCTTGTATATAGAAAATTTTACAAGTATTGGTTGTGCGTTTTTAAAATTTAATAAATAAAACTAACATAGTGGAGGTTAAAAACTGCCACTATGTTATACTCATGTTCTTCTTCTTTGTTTTCTCCCTTTTTCTTTGACAAATCAATCTTAAAAATGAAAATGCCTAAAATCAATTTAATAAATCCAACGCCAAAATCAATCTCAAAAACAATTTCCCAAATAAAAAACGAGAACAAATCACAATGGTTGCTACATAAATCACATCCTTCCACCACTATTGACCCAACAACAAAAACCACTACGAAGCTGCCACCATGCGCGACCACCGTGAGGGGAACAGCTTGCCAGTGAATAATTTGGGAATAAAGGGAAGACGAAGAGAGGAAGAAGGAAGACGAAGAGAAAGAAAGGAAGAAGACAAAGAGAAAGAAGGGAGGAAGAGGAAAGAAAAAGAAAAAGAAAAAGAAAAAGAGAGAACGTTTTGTATTAAAGTCAACATTGTTTACGAAAAGGACCAAATTAATGCTTTTAAAAGATAAATGACCAAAACAAAATTTTAAAAAAAATAAAGAGCCAAAAATATATTTAAGCCAAAAAAAATAAGTGTATCTTAAACATTTTCTTATTTTAAAATATATAATGACGTTAGTGTCAGGTTGTCCCTGCATTAATTGAAAATTTCAATACAAATTTATAAATTAATTTATTTTTAAGATTGTTATTATTGGAATTAATTAATTTACAGAATTTAATTAAATATATTAGTAGTATAGTTTTTTTACATTATTATTTAATTATATATTATCATGCTTGATAAAATTATTAATTTTTCTACTAATTACTTTAAAATAATATCTAATATAATTTTTAATTGATTGGTAATATTCAAATTTTTATACTAATTTCTTACTCTCAAAATCCTTAGGATTTATAAATTAACAGCTTTTAAATATTTATAAAAAATAACAACACGTAATTATTTTTGCTATTTTCTTACCCAAACAGTCGGTACAAAAGAAGTATGTTACTGTTATGCTGAAGGAAGTGGCTTTCCGAAAAAAATCCTCTCCAATTATTTAAAAACTAGATGCAATCTTAAACCTGGACTTGAAAGGAAGAACAGAGTAGTGAGAGTGAGTGGTGAGAAGAGAGAGATGGAGGTTGGGTTTTTGGGTTTGGGCATGGTTCTAAATTGCGGTTTGCAACCGCAATTGCGGCAGCAACGTAAAGGTTTTTGGACACACCGCAACCGTATCGTGACCGCAATTCCAGCCGCATCAACTGTATTTTTCCGCAATTTTCCGCAATATCAGGAATTTCGATGAAACCACAACTGCGACCGCAACCGCAATTTAGAACCATGGGTTTGGGGATAATGGGCAAGGCTATTTCAATCAATCTGCTACGCCATGGCCTCAAGGTCCCAATTTGGAACAGAACCCTCTCCAAGGTATGCTACTCATTCTACTACTTGTCTTTGGTTTCCCTATCATTCTCAATAACGGGATGGAGCCACCCTCTTCTGCTTTTGTGTGTGTGTGTGTGTCCTTATGATGATCTCTTTCCATAATACTGGTTGTTTATTATGGTTAACATAATTTTGTGCATTTTGTGTTATTTTAATTTGGGGTTCCGTAGCATAGTTTTCTCTCATGTGCCATTAATCATACTTCAAGGAAGGTATCCAAAAAGTTAAGTGCTGAGCCATTGTTCCAAGCATTTTGTAAAGCAGCTTAGCAAATTTATTAGATGATATCAAACAAGTGGGATGACAAAATTGTGTATTTTGTTAAGCAATTAATCCCAAATGGATTTGGCTTCTCTAAAGTAATTAAGAATAAAGTAAGTAATTTTGATCGTTGATGAGAAAATTAATAGTTAATATTATATTACATCCATGATTTATCATGTATGTACATGTGTTTAATATCAAGTGTTGAATTTCTCGTCAACTACTAAGGTTGCTTACTTTATCCTCTAAAGTGAGTTAGTTACTTTAGAGGATCAAGATCCCTTGTCAGATGTACCTTGTAGTCAGCATATTATAATTTTCTATTGTTTCTGTACTCTGAAGCTCTCATTATAAGCATTGCCTTACTAACTTTTAATTTGCGTTCTCTACCATTGGCCTACTGCCCAGAACTCATATTTGTTGCAACCTCTAATTGTAGTGCGGTGAACTCGTGGAACATGGTGCTTCAGTTGGAGAAACCCCAACAGCTGTAGTGAAGAAATGCAAGTATACAATTGCAATGTTATCTGATCTTTCGGCTGCTTTATGGGTCTGTGGTTGTGAATATATTTTTGACATGCAACTTCTTAGTTCTTATTTGAATTTCGTTTGTGGTGATTGTATAGGTTGTATTGATAAAGATGGTGTTCTTGAGCATATTAATGAAAAAGGTTATATTGACATGTGAAGTTGATGCTGATACATCTTCCAAGAACCAAGATATCTGAGGTTGGTACAGCCGGCTGATGTTAAGATGTATTTTAACTTCATTCAAAATTCATTAAATTTTATTTTCTTTTTTGAGAATTATTTATTGTATATTTTGAGTGAGTATTTCAAAAGGTTAAAATTTCTATTTAATTAAATTTAAAAAATTATTTTAAATTAATTTAGTGACTTATCAAAATAGATATTTTGCTCTATATTGGTCTTATTGACCTGGTCTTTTAAACTGAGTTTAATCTTATCTTTTGACTTGATCTTAGGTAGTTTTAGAAATCTTATCTTTTCTTGATGAATATCTATATTTTAGAGGATTTGGAAATAGAGTTTTTTTTTCCCACATCATTACTTTCTTCTCCCATCTATTACTATTTGGGTTATTCTAAGAAAACTTGCTAGTTCAATTGCCTCAATCATTTTTTGGGAATGGTTGGGATGAGCCTGTTATATCCTGAGAGACTTGCGCATCACACAGATAAGTCTTTGAAGACAGTGTGAGATCACATTGTCAGGCTTAATATGTTCGTGACTATTCATGTTCGTAGATTCGTGTTTGATCATGGTTTCTGGTCATTACAAATTATGGGTTCGTGTTAATGGAGAGATTGTGATTACATACTGCAAGGACTACATTATTTTGCTGGTGATTTGTGTAAAATCTAGTCACGTCTGAAACTACTTTTCCAAAATTCTGTTATTGTTCCCCGTTGTTAAAGAGAAACTTGTAAACGAAAAGAGACTGCAATTGCTAATGTTGCATGACCTCGTTTTTCATATTGCTCGGGGTATTTTCTGTGAAAATTTAAATAATTTCTATTCTGTATTGTATCCTTGAGCTCCCATATCTTTAATTTAAGTATTTATAGCTGAGAAATGTTGCCAAAACCTTCCCTCTTCTCTCGTTTTCCTGGCATGAAATAGGAAAAATGGAAATGTAGTTTGTAATTTACATTGTGGGGACATCTCTTTTAGTCATTATTTGGAATTTGGCCATTAAAAATTATAAGTTGTTATATAATTTTGTGATTATAGTCATTATGTGGAATTGGTCCAATCAGAACTTCTGTTGAAAGGAAGTTAAGTTAGCTGGGAAGTCTACACCCTATAGAACTGGGGATTTCTGTTTGGATGAGGAATACCTGATTTGAAGTTAAACTTTACTAATGGGAATTCAATGTATTACATTATTTGCTGATTCTTGCTGTAGTATGTTTGAATATCTACAATTTTATACCCCCAATAAATAAATAAATATATGCTAGTTCTCTTTATCCATGTGCTGTATGCATGGCTTAAAGGTTCACTGTAGTTTACTATCTTTGCTTGTTCATGCTATATGCATAAGCTTGTGTTTTGCATTGTAACGAATCAACCTTTCAAATGAAAATGAAAATGGATTATGGAAAGAAGTCCGTAGACAAGTTGCCATTGACAGACCTGATTTCTACCGGCAATCAAAGCAAAAGGTGGTATTTCCTTGAAGCTTCTGTTTGGGGTAGCAAGAAGCCTGCAGAAGATGACCAACTAGTAATACTACTTGCTGCTGGGGACAAGGTATTTTATTTCTAAATGTTACTCAACAATTGTGGATAAATTCTTAGTCATCTTTCTTACATGCTGCTCTTCTGCGCCTTTAACTATTTGAGGGAGTTGAAATATTCAGAGTTCAGACGACTCTTCTCTTCGTTATATGACATGTTTGCATGGCTGGAAATTTTCAGAGTATAGCATGCACAAGATACATTAGCTGCTCATCAATATCTTTAGACCTTTCAATGAATGTATGTTTATGATCACCTAAAGTATTATGTTTAGTTCCCTGAACAGAATACATTGATGCCCATTCAAGATATTTAAGCAATAGTATTTAATTTTAGTTCTAGCTAGGAAAAATATAGTAGCTAATAAATAGATTTGTTTTCTTATGAAAGCTAATAACTAGTTAATTAACTTTTTTTGAAGAGAAAATAGTTAATTAACTTGAAATTAACTACTAATCTTATTCTTAGCTAAAATTAATAGTAAAATATAAAAATGCTTGTAGTGTTTCGTTTAAATTCTTACAAAAAAAATAAATCCATACTAAATATTAGATGTATAAATTAGTTTAGTTATTCGTAAAATATTCGATACAAGCTCAATCAAGTTCGTTTGTTTAATTAAATAAACAAATTTAAGTTTGTGATTGAACTTGATTATTTAAATAAGTCAAACCCAAGCTTTAGAAGCTTGATATTAATAGTTTGTGAATATTTCATTTGTTTAAATTAATGATGAGGATTTTACTAACTTTTGTTATTTATATATTCTTTATAGAAATATATAGAAATTTGTTAAGGGTGTTAAAATTAATTTTGAAATTTCTTTTTTGTAGTAGTTGGTAAGTTATCGATTTTTATTTACTGAATTCTAAGAATGTAATAGTCTAGAATTTTTTAGTTCCACCTACCACATGAGCACATATTTCTATTTATATTATAATCTAATATTAAAATGTTTATTAAATATTAAATTGATAAAGGTAAAGAATAATTTTAAGGAAAAAATTCATAAAAAGCAATAATAATTAAGTTATAAATGAACTAAACAAGTCAAGTTCATGTTTATTTTTTTTCAACAAGTCAAACTTAAGTTTTCAGTTAGGCTTGATTAAATAAATAAGTCAAATTTGAGCAATCTATTTTTTTTTCATAAACCAAACCTAAATTTTAAGTGTTTGATTTAGCTCGACTTGTTTACATTCATACTAGATAGTAATCTTGTTTTAGTTAATAAAATTCAAATTCAAAGTTTCACTTAAAAAATTTAACTTTTTTAATTATTATTCAGACCCACTAACAATGATTAAACGTGTACCTAATAACATAGTTTTTTTTTTAGAGTTTAATTTTTATGCATTGTTAGTATAAAATGATTATATTAATTTCTTTATATTAGTGTAAAAAATTTTAAACTATCAACTAATTAAAAATTATTTTTGATATGACTTTTAAAATGATTATCATAAAATTAACAAATTTATCATACATAATAGTTTGTGATTAAATGATAATATAAAGATCAATACATACACTATATATATATATATATATATATATATATATATATATATATATATATATATATATTTGTTAATATGAAGAAAACTTTTATTTTCTGCATTGCTTTTAAAAGATTGAGCGAATTTTTTTTAACAAGATAGATGAAAATTTTGTTTCAATAAAAATATAGAAATGATTATTTAAAAAAAGAGTATAAAAAATTTCTTGCCATGCAACATTTGTGAAATTTTGAATTATCTTAACAACCAATATATAACGATGGAATTTTGTGCGCCGCAACATAATACTTTAATACTCTGTTTGTTACAAGGAAAATAGTGTAAAAATTGAGAGTTGGGGGAGGAAATAAAGGGAATGTTTAAACAAGGTTGTTTGGTACAGATAAATGTGAAGGAAAGAAATTAAAAATTGGTGGTTCTTACAATTGAAATGGAAATTTAATTGATTAAAATGTAAGTTTAATTGATTAAAATGTATTTTTTTTCCTATTTCTCTTCTTCATATTTCTTTTCTATTTCACTTAAATTAAACACTTCTAAATCTAATTTATTTTTACCTATTTATATTATTCTATTTTTCTTCTTCCTATTTCTATTCACTTTAATTTCACATGTTTCTTCCCTTCTTTCAAAAACACCCAAAAAAATATTGTCATAATATAAAAATACGCCTACTGCTCTGGATTCGCATCCGAACATGCGCGTGGTTCTCCACTTGTCATTCGTCCCTATGTGGAAAAAAATTGAAATGAACAAAAAGAAGGCAAGCAAGGTCATGTCGCTTCTGATATCAACAAGTAGTGGTTGTCTCCGGTAAATAAAATTATATAAAAGGAATAAAACTTTCTAATACACACACATTCACTATCATGATTTGAATCCAAAATCTCACTTAAAAAATGATCAATTTTTCTTACTACTTTAGACCAACCCAAAATAACTAAGCACAAACCTTTTGAAAATAAACATTAATAACATATTCTTTTTATATATTTGATAGTTTTGGTTATAAATCAAACTTTTATGCATTACGCGTTAAAGAGTAAGCTTAATTATATTATTTATTGAGATAAATATGAAATTTTCTTAGTAACAAGAAATATTTAAAAAGAGTATAAAAGATTTTTTGCCAAATATTTGTCAAATTTTAAACATGATAAGTTCGTATGTATCCATGCTACTCTCTTAATATACGTTAAATAACTCTTAAAAACATCCATAAGAAAAAGATAGGTATAAAAAAGACCAATCCTGCACATGAGCGCACCCATTCTCCCCATACAGTAAAAGTTGACTTGGTATGTTATCAAAAAAAAAAAAAAAGTTGACTTGGTAGAGGGTATTTAAGGAAAATAAAAAAAATCCAAACCAGCCAAAAGCACAGAATTATAATGAACTGTTTTATTTATGACAGAAACCTTCACAGGGTGACAATCCCGACGACAGAACGAACAAACAATAACATATCCGGAATAAAAGGGACACAAAATTTAACACTACTAATAAAAACGCAGCACGTGCCACCTGGAAACCGGAAACCGGAAACCAGAACAACACAGTATCATTTGACTCTTGCTTACGACAGCCTTCAGCCTGAGTTACTCAGTGCCGGCATCCTTCTTCTTGTTCTTGAACGTCATCCACAGCCAAATAACGATCTTCTTCAACAGTGATTTGTCGCTGCTGGAGCCTTCACCTTCTCGTATCTCACGTGTGCTAATCCTAGATGTAGCAGCACGACTTTCCTCTGCAACCCATGGCGGAAGCTGAAATAAAAATTTAAGGGAAAAAAAGAGAGAGAGAGAGAGAGAAAAGAAACTCAGTGGCTGGTTTGGATATGATCTAATATAAATTTGCTGGAGGGAATGAAATTAGAAACAGCTCATTAATATAATATAACATACTAAAATAAACACAAGAAGTCACCTCATTCTCCTCATCACTCAGGTCAGGAGGGGGAAGTTCATTCAGGTCGGGCAGAGCGGGTTCGTTCAGGTCGGGCAGAGGCTTTCGTCGATTCGTAAGAACTGCAGCTGCTAGATTAGTAGAACTGTTCGCCGACTCAGAATAGTGAGCACCTGCCATGTATTGTATGCTATATAGTATATAACAAATGGAGAAAGCAAAGAGGGGTTTGGATTGGGGATTGGACATGCAGAGTGTTACGATGTATATACTGCAACGATTCACGTACGACAAAGGAACGTGTTATACTGCAACGATTCACGTACGACAAAGGAACGTGGATTTTTTCCACTTACTAGTTACTATTTAACTTTTTTTTTGTTTTATGTAACACTTACTATTTAACTTTGGTCTATGGATCATGGTCCTCTGTTTACAAACAGTACATGACACGAGATGTCACCTAGAATTTCCTTTTTTAAGCTATAGGCCACGTGGGTAAGATTATTTCGGATAATAAAATTTTTTTTTAAATATTTAGTATAATTATATATTCAGGATTCGAAAAAAAAACTATTGATTAAGTTAAAATAATTTCAGTTCCTTATCCAGTACAAAAAAAAGAGTGTGTTAAAGCAGAAAAAATATAAAAAAAATAGGTAAATGATTGAGAGAACAAGAAGAAAAATTAGAAAGAAATAAAGAGAATGAAGCGTTGATGGAGAGAAAAGTCATGGGGAAAGTGGATCCATTTCCATTACAGACAGCGACATATAGACTTTCAAGTTGGCGCTTTCTACGAAGAAGAACGTTTGAAGTGGTGAGGAAGTTAAAAAGTACTACAGTACTTTATTAATCTTTTAGAAATTTAATTGAAATTTTATTTAAAAGTACAAAATGACAAATAAGTCCCTTATACAACATTGATCCTAAAACCCACTGCAATGAGTCCCGTCATCATCGAAATACTTTCATAATACATTGCAAGGTTCGTCTCATAAAATAATAATATTAAATCAAATAAATTATATTCTTCATGACTTCTGAACAAATAATTTATCTTATAATTTAATTTAATATACTATACTTAGTTTTTGTATACTTCAAATACAAAAAAAAAATTAAATAAAATTAATCAAATCTTTAAATCATTTTTTCAAATACAAATATTATTAAAATAAAACATATCTCCTTGTCTTTATTTTATGACTAAATTGAATTGACTTGTAAATCCATAAAAACTAAAATTATAAAAAATAGTTTCGTTAAATAAACAATATTTACTAATATATTTTAAAAATTTTATTTCGAGAAATTGTTTTTATGTGCTACTTTTAAAACAGTTATATTTGATCATAAAAAATGAAACAAAACATTTACGTCAAAAATATTTCAACATATCTGACCTAACTAAATAAAGTAAAACAATATTTTTTGTAGCTTTTACATATTAAGAATTTGTACGTAGATTTTATTTACCTATAAAATTGTATTTTTTTGAGTTGTATGTTGGTCAAATAATATTAGCATAATTTAATTGACTTAAGTTAAACAAGTAACGTTACTTTCATCTATATAAATTATTTTTAAAAAAATTTGCTTAATTTAAAATGTTAAAGTTTTAAAGAAGTAATTGAAGTGATAATTTTATTTTAAAAAGCTAAGTTTTTGTTATTACATTAAATTCCTCTTCTCTTCAAATAAAATATAATTTTTACATATGCTATAAAATATTACTAACAAATCAAGCTATTGTACTGAGAATTTCACATAAAGGACCACTTGAATTTAATGCTTTGACCTAGGTAGTAAAAGGAAGAGAGAAAATGGAAGGAACTTTGCAGCAAATCAAGCTTCTAGCATAACTGACTGAATTGTCCAGCCACATTCATGACAAGCATATTCAGTCTTGTTGGTATTCCACTGTGAACAAGATTTAACACCTCCTTGGTGCATAAACTAGATGAACAAGATTTTTGTGTACCAATATTTTGACTTTTGGTATCTTTAATATGGTATCTTACTTCACCTGTGTTATAGTGGTGAATGGTGATTCTGTTATATTAATATATTAGAGTGGAAGCAATAATTTTTTTTTGTTTTCATCCCTTTCTTAAGCATGTTAATATGTGGCTGCACAATTTAGTCAGTTATGTTAGAAGCTTGATTTGCTGCAAATTAAGTTCCTTCCATTTTCTCTCTTCCCTCTACTACCTAGGTCAAAGCACTAAATTCAAGTGGTCTTTATGTGAAATTCTCAGTACAATAGCTTGATTTGTTAGTAATATTTTATAGCATATGTAAAAATTATATTTTATTTGAAGAGAAGAGGAATGTAACTGTAATAAGAAAAACTTAGCTTTTTAAAATAAAATTATCACTTTAATTACTTCTTTAAAACTTTAACATTTTTAATTGAGCAAATTTTTTTAAAAATAATTTATATAGATGAAAGTAACGTTACCTGTTTAACTTAAGTCAATTAAATTATACTAATATTATAGTTAAATAAAGTCTACGTACAAATTCTTAATATGTAAAAGGTACAAAAAATTTTGTTTTACTTTATTTAGTTAGGTCAAATATGTTGAAATATTTTTTACGTAAATGTTTTGTTTCATTTTTTATGATCAAATATAACTACTTTAAAAGTAGCATATAAAAACAATTTCTCGAAATAAAAATTTTAAAATATATTAATAAATATTGTTTATTTAACGAAAACTATTTTTTATAATTTTAGTTTTTATGGATTTACAAGTCAATTCAATTTAGTCATAAAATAAAGATAAGGAGATATGTTTTATTTTAATAATATTTGTATTTGAAAAAATGATTTAAAGATTTGATTAATTTTATTTAAAAAAATTATGTATTTGAAGTATACAAAAACTAAGTATAGTATATTAAATTAAATTATAAGATAAATTATTTGTTAAGTCATGAAGAATATAATTTATTTGATTTAATATTATTATTTTATGAGACGAACATGTAATACGGAAGCATTTCGAGACGACAGAACTCATATATGGCAGGTTTCAGGATCAGTGTTGCATAAGGGGGTTATTTGTCTTTTTATACTTTTAAATAAAATTTCAATTAAATTTTTGAAAAATTAATAAGGTACTATAGCACTTTTTTTACTTCCTCACCGATGGACCACTTCAAACGTTTTTGCACGGTAGAAAGCGCCTTTAAGTTTACAAAATAAGAGCATCTAGGAGGGTACTGTTTCAAGGCGCTTTCTAGCGTGAAGTAGCGAGACAAATGGCTCACCGATGAAGAAGTGAACAGTAGTGAAATAGTAATTTAAAAATATAATTCGAAATATATTTTAAAATGTAAAAAGACAAATAAGTCCTTCTTAAATATATTACAACTAACGATTGAATCCCCTTGTTCGAATATGAGACCTGTCGACGAGATACCTTCGCATCCCCATTCTGTTGAAGCAGAAGCTTTCGCACCTGCATACTTGTTGATCTTCATACAACGGTGTAGTATGTAGCAGCGAACCCACATACTGGAAATTGGAAAAAATTGCGAAATCGAAAACCCTAATAGAGCGCAATCGAAGGCGATGGCTTTTTGCAACGTAAATGACCAGTGAATGATCATTGGAAACGAAAATAGCTTTGTGAATGGGAGAGAAACCTCTTTTGTGAGTCATCACAAAGAAAGAAAACGATTTAGGAAATTGAAACCGTAGCAGAGGGCGATGGCGACCCAAGGCAGAAAGAAAATGAACAAAAAAGTAGAAGAGTCGAAGATGGCTGATTCCATTTTGTTTTGCTTTGCTTTGCTTTGCAAGGTTAGTTTATTTTTCAATCTTATTTTCATTTCCTACTATGGCACAATTTTGAAAGTGATTCAAATCAATGGTTTAAACAATAAGTTCGAAGTGTCTGTTATTTACTATCTCCCTGGCCATTTGCTCAGTTTTTATTATATTTGATTTTATAAAATTTTGTAACGCATTGAATGTATGTGTACGAGGACTCATAATGTGTAGGAAATTTTGGCCGTTTGGAAATTGGTTCAGGATATGAGTTTTAGAGGCTTTGACAATGGCAACAAATTCTTCTAATGGAGACCAAAAAGCAACGAAGCAACCTCCCATGCCATCTCCCTTACGTTTTTCCAAGTTCTTTCATCATGTTGCTCCTTTCATTACCCTTCACTCTACGTGAGAGCAGCAGTTGCCCTTCGATGGCGATGTGTATGAAGTGTGTGCGCTACTAATCGCTGCGAGCAAGGCTGCCATTACTGCTAGAGTTGCTTCTGTGAAAGTTGTTAAAGAACAGGATGGATAGAAAATTTTGCGATTTTTGATTGGAATTTGATTGTAAATTTTTACTTATTTTGAGTCCTTGGAAGATGTCACCCCGGTGAGCAAAAGCTTACTGGAGGTTGAATAGAGTATGTTTGTTTCACCACACTGTAACTTGTACAAAAACCATGTATATAAATGAAAGATGAATTTGCTCAAGTGTTTCTTGATGATCGGTTATTTTTATTTTACACGCCACTAATGAAAGAAAACATTGGTAGTAGGCACCTTTATAAAAACATTATATAAATCAATAGATAGACAGATAGAAATGGGGGAATTGTTCAATGAAGCACTATCATAAAAACTGCCAGTAGAATATGTTGCAGAAGGGTCTTCATAAGTAGTGGGTCTAACCATTGATAGATCAAACATTTTTCACAAATTTACCAAAATAACAAATGTTGCGGGGTTTATAATTTCTGCAGTCTAACATGATTCTACAAATTCTTTATGCGTTAACTCAAACCACAATCTAAGGAAAAGAACTTTACGGTTCCAAAAGTGAAAGTCATCAGAGCATTTATTCAGAAATATTCTACCATATGCTCAACTTTCTAGTGCCTTTAATTTTCTAGTGCCTTCAACCTATTTGCTTCCATATGAGCTCTTTACTCTTCTGTTATCTCAACTTTGCCAGACTGGCTGGATCCATTATTTTGGACTTCCTCTGATGTCTTTTCAATTGCATCTCTTTCTGAAGCCATGCTAGTGCCAATCACATTATGCATAAACTGAGAAGGTTCTTGTAATAAAAGGGGAAGGTGATACAGTCATTAAGACTTTGACATAAGCTCCTAGTTTACAATATCTCTATGACAATTTTGGTTTAATTGAAAAGTTACGTATAACTGACTACCTGCAACTATTGATTTACTAAACTTACAATGATATGAGATAATAGTATATGCCTTCATAACAAAGGCATAAATATGAATAAACTAGAGACATGAGAAGATAAAATAAATATAAACCAGGTGTTCGAGTAATCTTTGATTAAATCACACGATCACGGAGTTGTATATAGTGGGTGTTGCTAGTTTTGCATTCTTACATCACTCTTTTTTTTTTCCTTTTTTTTTTATTCATGGATAAGGATAACTAAACTTAGCGTAAACTTTTTTTCCCGATAATTCAGATTACTCACAATCTTCTCACAAATTTGTGAGAATCAGTATCCTTAAAAGATAATTTTACATATTTCCTCATGTTACTTTCACCAAGCAAAACATTCAAATGTGTTTTCACAAGTACATAAAACATTTTACATGATAATAAATGAATTTTGTTTAAAGTAAATTAAACTTACTTCAGTAGCTTTATCATATATATCATTAAGCATGTCTTCCTGGATGTCATTAACATTTTCAGATTTTGCAAACACATCTATCTCTTGAGTCTTGATGACTTGCTCCCCCATTTTCTGCAAATACAACAGATCCTAAAGTAAAGATTTAGAAAAGATGCATAAGGATGTAAATAAATAAAAGCTAATTAATTAATTCTAGTCAATCATCATAACAATGTTCCAGTGAATTATATTGAATCAAACGATCATAAGATCCTACCTCTTGTGCAATTTAACATTTAAGAAATATACATATACTTGAAGAAAGGAAACTTAAAAGAGAAGAATTCTTAGTAAAAATTATTTCTGAACAACTAAATACAGAGGTGGCTAAGTCAATATGCGGTACTTGTTAACCATATTTTGAACACCATCAACCATTTGAATTGATAATTGATCCTAACTGAAAATAACATGCAATAGTTAAAACGAACAAGGCTAAGGCATCTTGAGACCTTGGTAGTAAAGTGTAAAATGAATTTTGTCCAAATATTTTACCAAATCCATTACTGAACTGAGTATCATCATGCTCATAAAATGTTACAATAGAAAATACGACAACAACAACAACAACAACAGAAAATCCTTTTTCCTATTTCTGACACACGATAACAACAGAAAATACGACCAAAACCCCATTAACAAAAATCCTACTCTCTCACAAATGACAACCATTAACTCTACCTTTTGCAGGAATGACCATGGCTTCCTCGAATTCAATCGCCGCCAACAAACGCTTACCCAGCAAAATCAATTTGTTCTTCAAAGGCTAGGTTTCCCAGCGGCACCAACATCATATTCGCAGTGTAGGGTTCTCATCGACAACGAAAAAGGGCTCCCATCGGCAACGGACGCCTCTTATTTGTTTTGGGTCAAAATTGTCTAATGACTCTTTCAATTTATTTTTACTTTAATATTTTCACTTATTGGGTTTAATAGTTACCTATATAATCAAGACCGTTCGTTTATTTTAAATGATATCCAACGGTGTAAAATTTCAGACTCATCAGTGGATCACATCTAACTTATGTTAAAAGTTGTTGATTCACGGGTGAACCATATCATCCATAGGTTCACCGTAAAAATCGCCCTGTTTCAATTAGTTTGACAGCTACAAATATAAAGTGGGTTTTAGTTTTGGACAATTCTACGGTGAAGCACTTCAATGAGTGCCTCACCGGTGTACCACAAAAGTGACCTGCAATAGAAGGTTTTCAACCTGAAGAATTATTTTATAATAAATTTATAACTTTTTTCAATTTGCAAACCAGTCCTACAAATATTTTTGTTATAAGGGTACAAAACTTCAATTATTGCTAACAAGTACTCCTCTTACAATAACTATAAAAAACATAAAAATAACTATTATAATAAATAATAATACCAGATTAATGGTAACTGATATTAAAATATTAAAAAAAATATAGATAACATTTATATTTGTATTATTAGTATTACAGTCACATAACCAAACCTAGTTTGACTTTAAAAAAAATAATTTTCAACTCTTGGCTAGATATCGTTGGTACACACCATCAACAACCAAAAAAATCATTTCTGCTAATTTGCAAAGCTGTCGTACAATTAATTTCAACAAATAACAAAATGAAGTAGCTTTTTCCAAGGATGGATTGAAGATGTACTAATGTAACTAGAATGATAATATAACAAATGCATACAACCCTTCAGGATCAACCCAAATTCAAGCTAACAAGTCTTGTACACAAAAGCACAAGAGTAGCATAGGCATATGAGGGTACGCATAAAATCATCCTAAAACCATAGATGAATTATGATAATTGCTAGCTAGGTCGTGCCTTTGTTTCACCGCAACGTTCGCAGTTATCTATCTTGCGGTTGCTCCTAACACTGCATAAGCAATGACGTAAACGACAAGGGATATCAACACAACAATATTAATCATGGAGAGCTTCCTCCAACTTTTCTTGAGACCGGCTAGCACACCAGCTTGCAAGAGTCACAGTCATGGCAAAGCAAGTGTTGGTCATTGCTCCACCTAGTGCAATCTAGGTTGGCTCCCACCACTCCTCCTACTGGGCTCCACACTGTCACATTTTCATACATATACCCACACTTTGTTGGGGGCTTGCAACATCCATACTACAATTAAACACAAAATGGACAACATACATTTCTTCAATAAATCATATGTCAGCAATATATGATGTGGTTAGTCAAAAATCCATGAGCCAAAGAAAAGTAGAATATGGTTAGGGAGCTATGAGATCGAAGATGGCAGCAGCAACATATGATGTCGTGTGACAATGTTGCACCTTAAAGGACATGCGACTAGGCTCAATCTTCCAGATAAATCAGATACACTGTCACCTACAAAAAATAGTATGTTTAGTTGCAATAAAAATGTATATATCCCACAAGAACTCTGTTTTAAACATATCGTAAAAATTAACAATAATGAAAAAGACTAATTCATTGCTAGACAAATGTTAGCCTAATATCAAGCAAAATAGAAGGCACATAACAGCCGGAAAACCTAGTAACAACAATGGCATGATTAAAAGAACATCAAGCAATGTCAAATACCTATCAAGCACTATAAAGTAAATAGTTCAGCAGCTTGAGCAAGATATTTATCACACGGAGAGTCATCAATTGAATTTCCTTCTGCCTCCACTAGACCCAAGAGCTATCCTATAAAAGCCATCCTAAAGAAACAAAAATGCCAACATCAATAGTATCATTAAACAAAAACCAAGCAAATGGCAGCCTTTACCTTGCATTTGCAAGAGGCCAATTCCACGAATTGAACTTGTGACCTCCTAGTCACAAGGAGGCAACTCCAACTCATCAACACAAGATACTAGGGCAGGGTTCTCATTGTTTATGGTTGCAATTATGCTAGTATGGGGTTCTTCTCCATCCACATCAACAACAGTAAACTCAGGCCCAAAATCACCAACACAACAAAAAATGCCAAGCAATTTTTTGCAATGATATTAAGTGAGCTATTAAGAATCAGATTAACAAAAAAAGTGTTTAAAATTAGACATAATGACATTTGGTTTTCAGAAACTTTAACAATGCACAAAGGTACAAGCAACTTTCAAATAAATTCAAAATCAATATTGTAATGGGTCAAATACTCCATTTTTCCCCCTTTCACATACTGATGGGTCAAACGTTTTTCACAAATATTCCAAAAATTATGGACAAAATCATGTAAGCAATGACAAGGAGATGCAAACCTACCAAAACCATGAAAGAGTGTGTGATGGAAAAAAAGGCTTTGAGCGCATCCTTGATCGTGCACCGAGGTGATGACACATAGACGAGCACGTACACATCTCACGATTCACATCAACAACGACGCGGTACTCGTCGACAGAAGAGAGGAAGTTGGGGATGTGGTGACTGCAGATTGTACGACGGATGGGGAGGAGGTGGAGTTGTGGTGCGAGATCACGAGCGCAATCGCGTCGAGGACGTCACGTGTCGACATGAAAGACTCCTTGCGGTGATGGAGAGGTTGAGGAGTGTGGCTGCGGCATTCTCTTGGGAGGGGCGAGAAAAGGTGTAGAGGGTTTCAGGGTCTTGCTTCCACATGAGACGGAGTTGGCAGAGGGCGTCAAAGGTGCTGGCAGAGGGCGTCGAGGGTGCTGGCGTTGTCGCCATTCTCCTAGGGTTTGGAACTGAACCTAGATATTTTGCTAATACATCCAAACCAACCTTTTATACGAGGACTAATATGCAAAATTGGTTAAAATCAGTTGTAGGTAACCGGTTGAAAATCTCATCCATTCAATTTATTATTATTATATCTAACGGTTATAAATGGTGGTTCACCGGTGTACCACCAACTAACATACTTCACCGTAGACTTTCCCTTTAGTTTTATGACGGCGGCTAGCATGGGAAAGCTAGCCATATCTCCCATGGTGGGACACTTATTTGTTACCGTTAGATTATATCGGTGAAAATGAAAGGTTCAGATCTGATTTTCCGTTACCAGGTAATCAAGTAAGAGAGGTTTGCTGCTCCCTCTTTTTTTTACAAAAAAAAAATTCCACTTGAGTATGGACACAAGGTCAGCGTACGAACTGTGCTGAACAATCATATCATCCTTGCCACAATCATCTCGTGCTGAACAATTTTGCTTTGGTGCTGAACAATTGTGGTCTTGTCGCCATTGTAATGTTTTTTTTTTCCTAACATTACATTTTGATAGTAATTAAGATATATAATGCATGTATGTCATTAATTTCCTCTTTTATTTTCCTCTTAAAATTTTTATTACTGCTAACAAATTATAACATTCTTTAATTTGTCATAAAAGAATAAGAATTTACAAAGTTAATAAAGCGTAAAAATAGGTACTGTATTTTATCTAATTAATATTTGAGTTTAATAACTATACATTATCAGTGTAAAAAGTTTTATACTATAAACCAATCAAAAATCACTATTTGTATAACTTTTAAGATAATTATTACAAAAATTAACAAATTTATTAAATACGAAAATTTATGATTAGATGACAATGTAAAATTAATTTACACTGTCAATGCATAGTCTATTTTCTCTTAATATTTTTGCTTGTGTTTACAGTCACTTCACTTAGAATTTGTACAAAAAATTATCTTTATAGAAAACTTTAGACCTACACACACACAAAAAAATAAAAATAAAAATTTAGACAAACCGTAAATTTTCACCTCTTTCACATATTTTTAAAACTTTTCAACATCATTTTTGTTTTAATAAAGGAAAAATGTTGATTTTAATTTATTTAAAAAATTTTACTTTTATTTTATATCGATCATTTATTTATCAACCTCTGTAAGTGCTTTGATACTTGTTTCACTATTCATGGAAATAATTAAAGGTACTGTAATTTCAATAAAAAAATTAAAACAAATTTAAATTCTACTTTATTTTCAAATATAAATACACTAGCATGTGAACCTGTGCAATGCATAGAAAATTAGCATTTGATTATTATTCTAATTGATATGTAATATTAAAAATTTGTAAAGTAAATATTTTTTATTAATATGTAAATTTCTAAATATATTTATTTTAATACTTGCTATTAAAAAAAGAACTATAAGTTTTAATATTATTAGTGAAATTAAGCACAATGATGTTTATTTTCATGTTAATATTGTAGTGTTATTTGTATTTTAATACACTTGTATTTTTAATATATATGTATATATAAATAGATAGTTCAGATGATAATTCTTAAATGCAAATATTGTATAAAATGTTAATGATTTTTATAAATATGATTTGATATGATGACAATAGGATAGGTTGGGCTCGAGTAGTAGCCTTTCGTCACTATCCCATTGAATGAAAATATACCTCGTGCCCACCTTGTACTTGCACGAATATCCATTAAGCAAATATTAATAAATTTTACAAATATGTACGAGTATTTATTGGTATTTATGTAAGGTAGGGAGGAGAAGACGATGGGTTGGTGTAGATCTCTTTGACAAAACCACTTTCATAGTGGGGGCATCTTCATTTGAGAAAACAAAACCCAGATCTACAGGACGAAGGTGACAAGCAAAGAAGGCATAGGTTTGTGGTAGGACTTAGATCCTCTACAACCTCGCTACAGCCTTTCTATTTGTCTCTAGCTTTTCTTTATTTCTCTATCATTTTGCTTCATTTTCACTCCCTTTTCCTTTTGTTTTTTTTTTTTTGCTGTAGAGGCAACACTCCTACAAAAGATTTATTTTGGTTGTGGTGAGGGTAGGGAAAAGGTGAAGGGTTGCAGGTGCACTGCTTTTTTTTTTTTTTAATGAGTAACTTGTAATTTAAAAATATTGAATATCAATAGATTATTCGTAAAAAATATATATATGGTATGTTTATTATTTTATTATTATATCCAATGATAGAAAAAATGATGTATCACTTATGTATCATATGTTTTGATACTTCTGCTTCATGTGGTTGTGTGGAAATGAAAGGGGGAGAGAAAGGAGGAGCAAAGAAATAGAGAAGATAACAAATAATTTTGAAACATATATTTATACTACAAATATTTGGTGCTTTTGTTTATTCATTCAAGATTACCTTTATAAAGATATAATTGCCACTTTGAAAACATATTTGGTGCTTTTATTTATTCATTCAAGATAACCTTTATAATAATAATAATAATAATAATAATAATAATGATAATAATTATGATTTGAAATTGAAATCTCATAAAAGAAAATTAAGTTAAAAACCACCATTTCAAAATCATCTCTGCAATAATAATTATTACATTTTTAAATTGAAATTTGATAAAAAAAAAAAAAGAAAGGAAATTGTGTATATTACGTAACTTGTGCAAAAACAATTGTGTTATAAAAATTTACATTATATACTGTATAAAATTAGAATACATTCGTAAATCATGGTTAGTTAACTAAATGTGGACACATAATTGTCATTTAAATCTTGGACTGATGTCAATCAATAATTTAATAAAGATGAAAATATTATGGAGAAGATGATCTCGTTAAGATTTTTAGGCTGGAATATGCTACTAGGTTGACATGTGGCAGATGAGGACTCTAAGTGTGGATTTTTAGGCTGAAATGTGCTAATATGTTGACATGTGGCAAATGGGGACTCTAGGTGGGAATTGTTATATATATATATATATATATAATAGATTTCTAATAAACATAAGCAAAATATAAAAATTAAAGGTCTAAAAAGCAACAGAATAAAATAATTAATAAATATTTAAGCAATTAAAATAATTAGCTACTATGAGGAATTAAATTCAATAAAAATAAATAACATAATATCATATGTTTCTACTATATATAACATTTATTTTGATTCCTTAATTTTTGTGTCTTAATTGTCCATAAATTGTGTATCAAATGGGATGAGATTTTGTGTGAAATTACTGCACACGTGGAGTTTTTCTTTTTTATATTGTTTAACAATTATCCAAGACTAGTCTTTGTTCATTTATGCTATTGAATATCCATTTTTATATTATAAAATATTTTAGAGTTTGTAGTTTTTGTATTAAATATCTCACTTTGATTCATATTTTATTTTTCAAAACATTATCCCTAAATTTAGTTAATTCCGTCTATTTTTACATTATAAATCTAATATTTAATTTTGAAATACAACATTTTTATATTATAACCACGTGATATCTCTTGTATTAAATTAAATTGTGGACTTGTGTGGACTCGTGCGCCGCACGAGGGAATTAGCGTTTCATTATTATTCTGGTATACACAATATAAAGTATTTGTAACGTAAATACATCCTTCACTAATATGTAAATTTAAGGGTAGTTAGATTTCAAGTTTATTTTGAATTGCTTTTTTTACTATACATAACATTTATTCTGATTTTTTTTAATTTTTTGTGTCTTGATTGTTCATAAATTACGTGTCGTAATTATCCATAAACTAATTTGGATGCAAATGAATATGAGGTCGACACATAAGCAAAAAAAGGAGGAAACACTCTAATGTTGCCAAATGTGATGAGATTCCATGTGAAATTGCTCCAGGGGTTTATACATGAAACTTTTCTTTTTTAGATTATTTTTGCTTGTATAGATTATAGATTGTAGATTATAGATTTTACTCAACAAAAGGGTGTAAAATCTTAAAATTGACATAGATTATAAATTATACACCCTTTTGTTGGGTAAAATTTATAATCTGCAATCTATAATCTAAAAAAATCAGAATAAATGTTATGTATAGTAAAAAAAACAATTCAAAATAGACATGATATCTAACTACTCTTAAATTTACATATTAGTGAAGGATATATTTACGTTACAAATACTTTCTATTGTATATCAATCAAAATAATAACCAAACGCTGATTCCCCCATGCAACACACCGGTCCACAATCTAATTTAATAAAAGAGATATCATATGGTTATAATATAAGAATGTTTATATCTCAAAATTAAATATTAGATTTATAATGTAAAAAGATGGAATTAACTAAATTTAGGGAATAATGTTTTGAAAAATATAAATATAAATCAAAGTGAGATATTTAATACAAAAACTATAAACTCTAAAATATTTTATAATATAAAAGTGGATATTCAATAACAAAGATTGGTCCTGATAATTGTTAAATAATATAAAAAAGGAAAGCTCCGCGTGTGGAGTAATTTCACACAAAATCTCATCCCATTTGACACATAATTTATGGACAAGTAAGACACAAAAAATTAAGGAACCAAAATAAATGTTATATTTAGTAAAACATATGATATTATGTTATTTATTCTCATTGAATTTAATTCCTTATAGTGGCTAATTATTTTAATTGCTTGAATATTTATTAATTATTTTATTTTGTTGCTTTTAGACTTTAAATTTTTTATATTTTTGCTTTTGTTAATTAGAAATCTATAATATATATATATATACACACACACACACACAAAACAATTTCCACCTAGAGTCCTCATTTGCCACTTGCCAACATATTAGCATTTCAGCCTAAAAATCCACATCTAGAGTCCTCATCTGCCACATGTCAAACTATTAGCATATTCTAGCCTAAAAATCTTAACGTGTCATCTTCTCCATATTATTTGCATCTTTATTAAATTATTGATTGACATCAATCCAAGATTTAAACAACAATTATTTGTCCACATTTAGTTAACTAACCGTGATTTACGAATGTATTCTAATTTTAGAGTATATAATGTAAATTGTTATTACATAATTGTTTTTGCACAAGTTACATAATATACACAATTTCCTTTTTTTTTTTTATCAAATTTCAATTTCAAAATGTAATAATTATTATTATAGAGATGATTTTGGAACAGTGGTTTTTAACTTAATTTTCCTTTTATGAGATTTCAATTTCAAATCATAATGATGATGATGATGATGATGATAATAATAATAATAATAATAATAATAATTATTATTATTATTATTATATTTTTATAAAGGTAATCTTGAATGAATAAATAAAACACCAAATATTTTTAGTATAAATATATGTTTCAAAATTATTTGTTTTTAGTATAATAATATGTTTCAAAATTGTTTGCTTTTAATTTAGTTCATTTTTTTTGTTTTATATTTTATATTTTAACAAATATACATAAATACCAATAAATACTTGCAGATATTTATAAAATTTATTAATATTTGCTTAATGGATATTTGTGGGGGTACGAGGTGGGCACGAGGTATATTGTCATTCAATGGGACAATGATGAAAGGCTACTACTCAAGCCCAACCCGTCCTATTGTCATCCCTAATAGCAATTTAATCCACACAATATCAAATCATATTTATAAAAATCATTAACATTTTATGCAATATTCGCATTTAAGAATTATCATCTGAACTATCTATTTATATATTCATATACATTAAAAAAACAAGTGTATTAAAAATACAAATATCACTACAATATTAACATGACAATAGACATCATCGTGTGTAATTTCACTAATAATATTAAAACTTATAGTTCTTTTTTTAATAGCAAGTATTAAAATAAATATATTTAGAAATTTAAATATTAATAAAAATATTTACTTTACAAATTTTTAATATTACATATCAATTAGAATAATAATCAAATACTAATTTTCCGTGCATTGCACAAGTCCACATGCTAGTGTATTTATATTTGAAAATAAAGTAGAATTTAAATTTGTTTTAATTTTTTAATTGATATTTTATTGAAATTACAGTACCTTTAATTATTTCCATGAATAGTGAAACAAGTATCAAAGCACTTACAGAGGTTGATAAATAAATGATCGATATAAAATAAAAGTAAAATTTTAAAATAAATTAAAATCAACATTTTTCCTTAATTACAACACAAGTGATGTTGAAAAGTTTAAAAATATGTGAAAGAGGTGAAAATTTACGGTTTGTCTAAAGTGTTTTTTTGGTGTAGGTCTAAAGTTTTCTATAAAGATAATTTTTTGTACAAATTTTAAGTGAAGTGATTGTAAACACAAGCAAAAATATTAAGAGAAAATAGACTATGCACTGACAGTGTAAATTAATTTTACATTGTCATCCAATTACAAATTATCATGTATAATAAATTTGTTGACTTTTGTAATAATTATCTTAAAAGTCATACAAATAGTGATTTTTAATTGGTTGATAGTGTAAAACTTTTTACACGGATAATATATAGCTACCAAACTCAAATATTAATTAGATAAAATACAATATCTATTTTTACACTTTATTAACTTGTAAATTCTTATTCTTTTATGACAAATTAAAGAATGTTGTAATTTGTTGGCAGTAATAAAAGTTTAAAGAGGAAATAAAGAGGAAATTAACGACATACATACATTACAAATCTTAATTACTATCAAAATGTAATGTTAGGAAAAAAAGAAAGAAAAAAAACATTACGAAGGCGACAAGACCACAGTTCTTCAGCACCAAAGCAAAATTGTTCAGCATGATATGATCGTGGCAAGGATGACATGATTGTTCAGCACAGTTTGTACACTGACCCTGTTTTCATACTCAGGTGGATATTTTCTTGTTTTTTAAAAAAAGAGAGCAGGAAACCTCTCATACCCCGTAACGGAAAATCAGGTCTGAACCTTTCATTTTCACCCATATAATCTAACGGTGACAAAAACGTGTCCCACCGTGGGAGATATGGCTAGCTTTCCGACGCTAGCCTCCGTCTTAGTTTTACGGATACCGACGTATAGGCTTTCAAGTTTACAAAGTGAGTTTTAGTTTTACGGACAGCAGCCACATCTAGTCGACATCGCTCTCGCACACTTCACACATATTTGTCATAAACGTGGCACAAAAAGCAATGAATCATTAAAATAAGATCTGCACACGCCCACAGTATATTATTAATGTATTTTAACCAAGTGAGTAAACGTAAATAAATGTTTGTAGAGTTTATTAATTTATATTATTATTATTTTTGTTAAAGTATGTTAATAAGTTATAATTAGAATTATCTTAAAATATGTTAATAGTACAGTTTATTAAAGTACTGCAATTAAAAGACAAATATAAGTATATTAGCAAATTTCTCTTTCTCTGTTTATATATATAGGCAAGATCCGTCGACATTAAGTATTAAAATTAGTCAAATTATATCTTCAACAATTTTTGTAAAATGTAAATTTAATCAATCTAACCGTTGAATTTGATATTCTTGTCAATTGGATTAAGTATACAAAATTTTATACAATCCAAAAATTATTTAATATTTCATCACATCACTTTATTTTAACGTATAATATGATATTAAAATATATATAAATATTTATTGTTAGATAACATATTTAGAAATGTCTAAATTATGTGAGATTTGTTACACATGATCATGAAAATAATATCACATTATTTAATAGTTAGATTGGTTAAATTTATATTTTACAAAAAATTATTAAAGGTATAATTCGACTAATTTCAACACCTAATGTCAGCAGATCTTAACACACATACACACATATATATAATGTTAATATTATATTTTAAATTTTTATTTTTGAATAACATTACTGATACTTTTTATACATGACCTATTTTATTAATTAATTTCGCACCTTTTCATAATCTATAGTGCATATAAAATTAGTGCAACTTTTTTACTATAGTAATCTGTCAAATCCATCTACAGTAATACCATTTTAAGTAATATTATCACACCTTAATATAATAAATGATTATTATTATAATGATAAAAATTAATAAAATCCTACAGTACGGAGAAGTTTCTCGGATGGTTTATATCACAGCAATGTTTTGTTTATTTGATGTTCATTATAATGTTATAAGAAGTAAAAAAATATTAAAATAATATTATAATCATTCTTAACTTATCATACAAATGCTAAAATGTTTTTGTTCTCATTATGTAATAAAGTAGAAAAATAATAAAATACAACAACGAAAAATGATAATAGTAAAGTAATGTTATAATCGTTAAAAACTTATAAAATAAATCATCAAAATCAGACATCAGAATAAATGATAAAGATTTGATTAAAGAAAAGTAATAAGGTAATATTATATATAAAAATATCCATACTTAAATACTAATACTAAGTAATATTATATTAATACAAAAGTCATATTATAATTGCTAAAAGTTTTAAAATAAATTATCAATATTGACATAAAAACAAATTGTGAAAATACGAAAAAATGAAAAAAAAAAGTTAAATATCATTGTAATCATTAAAAAAATTATAAAGAATTTATCAAAATCAGACAAATAAATTATAATAAATAAAATTAATAATCGGAAAGTATAAATAAAACAATATTTTGAAATAAAAAGTTTACCAAAAAATAAAATAATATTTTAAAGTTTTGTAATATTAAATAAGTTTTTATAAACACAAAAATATTTTTTTAAAGGCTTATTTCATATATAATAAATCTTTAAAAGATAAAATTGATGTGAAATAAATGTTTAAAAATTAAGTGATTAATTTAGTCTTTTTCTAAATAAATTATAATGCTTATTCTTTTGTTTTTCTACGGTATTCATGCGTTACGGTGTTTCCTCTTTTTCCTTTTATTTTTTAAACTCTTCTTTTCTATTTTTCAGTATCTACACACACGCTTACTTATCTGTATTATTATTATTCAAAATTTGTATAATCACTTGCTCGTATATTAGACTTTGAAATTGATTTATTTTTATTTTTTGGTGTAACTTTCATTTATTTTTATTTTTATTGTTTTTTTTGCATTTTTATAAAATTATTTTTGTAATTTATTTCATGAGCCGCGGATTGGCCCGTTAGCCCGCGGGCTATGCGGGGCGGACGCGGGCCTCAAAATTCAGGACCGTATACCCAGCTCTAACTAACGCTACGGAATTTAAAAAAAAAAAAAATTTGTCTTATTAAGCGTTGACTTAGTCAACTCTATATTCATTTTTTTTTATCATTTCATTTTTAAGTGTTGGTTAAGCCGACGTTAAACACTTTTTTTTTTTACAATGTCAAGCAACAATCTCTAATAAGTGATCAAGGCTTCTCTTTGTGACTTGGGAAATCTATTGGTTTTAACCTCATCCTCGTTCCTTATTTTAATAGCTGCCTCATTTTTTGCCTTTAATTTTTCACATTGCTCTCAGGAACCAATCTTTGTCAACTTTCTAATCATATTTCCATAAAATTTCTCCTCCCTTCTATTATTCTCTTTCAGCTTTTCCTTCAAAGTCCTGTACTCCAATTTAACATCCTTGGTTCATGCATAAAGAAAAATTACATTGCAAGGCAAGATAAAAAATAAATCGCCCAAAATCAAAGCAACTGATCTCAATAAATCTCAAATAATCCATAAAGGTCAAAAACACTAGTTTATTCAGAGCATATACTTGTTTTCAAGGTCAATCTCAAGAGCTTTCTTAATGTCAAATCCAGCCATATCCAAGTTAGTTAACTATATATATGCTTGGACCTTCTATAGAGGGCTTTCATGTTTGTATTCTCAAGGCCCAGCACTTACCAATCCATGCCAAAAGTCATTAATTTTTATGTAAAAAGTTAGTGATTCCCAAAAGGATGGAAGACAATATAATACTACCTTAGTACACAATTTCTCTACTTCTTTGTAGTCTTTTAACTTCAACTTGTTAGCAACATTGTTCAGATTGTAGACAACCTTCAAGGTGTGCATCAATATATTCCTCAAATTATTTTACAGAACTTGCATTTGCATCAATATATTCCCTTCCCAACTTCCCCTTTATCATCTTCCAATCTCGAGCCAAAAGAATGAGAACCCCAACAGCTGCAAGTTGTAGCTACCGCCACTGCAACAAGAAGACAACTGAAGATGATTACAAATTGCAATTAAGAATGATTTGAAGTGAAAAGAAAATTGAAGAAAAAGAAAAACCACTGTCAAATCCCCCATCAAAAATATGTACAAAACCCCCAACCCCATCCAAAACCCAACCAATACCAACAATCACCATGCACCAGCTAGAACACCCAAATTCAGCTACTAGAACACTCCAAAGCCTTGAACCCCTAAACAAACATCAGCTCATAATCAAGGTCCCCTGTAATAAAAAAAGAACCTAATCAACCAACAAAGTAGAAGCAAGAACCAAATAGAGAAGGGGAAGCAATAAGAACGAATTAAAAAAATACCAAAAAAAAGACTATCGCTAGAAACGGCCGCAACGATTTTTGGTCACCATGTGCAGCAATGATCCTTCCCACTTTTTTTTCCCCTTCTTTCCCTTAGTCTCGCACATCCTCCTTCCCCACTCGCCATTTCACACTTTGCCTCCATGATGGGTTATGCAACCACAGTGCCACAACCTTCTTCCCCTCTTCTTTTCTCTTTTTATTACTCGCTTACTCTTTTGCCATCCCCATTCCTCGTCACGCCGCCGTACAATGGTGATGCCACCGCATGTTCCCCTCTCTCTCCTTGCTCACCTTCTTCCTCTTCTCCCTCATAGACCTCTCTCTCACACACTCACTTTCTTTCCCCTTTCTCCGTCGAAGCTCTGAACCTCCTCCACCCAGCTACGCCGCCACGTCTAGAGCCTCTCAATGTTGTAGCATCACGCTTCTCTACCCCTCATTTGTAATGTCGCGTATCCCAGCATAGGTGCTATAAGTGTTAGGGTTTAATTGGGCATGTGGAGCCATGGGGGTGCAGAGGAAAGTGAAGGTGAATTTGATGCAAAGTTGAGTTGTGTGAGGGTAAATGAGCTAAGTAGCGTGAGGTTTTGTGCAAACTAAGCATGTTTGTCAGCGAAACCGTCATTCAAATATAATTAAATAATTTTTTAAATGAAAATCATCACATAGAGTTGGTCATCATCGACAAAGTTTGAAATTTTCAAAATAAGATAAAAATTAAATTAAAAAAAATTACTGTTTAGTTAGAGTCGATTAGGCCGACTGTAATTGCATCGGCTTCATGGCTGACTCTGTGTCCGATGCTAATTTGCCATATTGTTGTAGTGACTATATTTTGATGAAAATGTTAGTGATGAGATCATACATTTAGCTAAAGATTCTTTTCATATTGAATATTTTCTATATATAGTAAATTAATCTATTTCTTCTATTAAGACTCAATTTTTACAATTTGAAACTATTTTTGGTTTTTTAATTTAATTTTAAAAATTTAAAACTTAAGCTGAGGGTGAATTAGAAGAATATTATATTAATCTTTAAAAAAATTTGGCTTAAATATGTTTTTCGTCCCTATAATTTAGTTTTTTTTAATTTTTCATCCCTATAAATATTTTTTTAAGAATCGCTCCTATAAGTTCTAAAACGTTAATTTGTTGATGTCATGATGACATCATCATGTGCCATGTCAGCAAATATGACATCATGATGATGCCATCGTGTGCCACGTCAGCACAGTCAACAAAAATTACCATGTCATCGCTATAGTAGAGGGACTAAAAATGAAAAAAAAATTATAGAGATTAAAAATGAAAAAAAAATACATGGATTAAAAAAAAGTAATATATTTGTAGGTACAAACAAATACTAAGCCTTAAACATAATGTATAAATTTAATTTAAATTAATATAAAATAAAAATCTTAAATAACAAAAAAATTATTTTTTAATAATCACACATTCTCTCAACATTTCTTCACCTTTTTTTTTCTGGTCCAATACTATAAGGCCACCCACACATTACATAAACACTGAAGGCTCTCTCACTCATCACATACACCATTCCTTCCCTATCTAACACATACACACACGGATAATCAAGTCCCACCTACAACACTCTAATGCACCAGCCACCATAACCATTAAACTAGTCGTGGTGCTACCATCAGCAAGTCCATCGTGCAAAACTAACATACACCAACCACCATGGTTGTTGTCATTACATTATGGAGTTTATTGTCATTACGTTATGGTATTTCATTTGGTTGATTTCTAACATGATGAATAAGTTAAAGGTTATGCACTTTAATTGTTTTCGCTAAGTATCTAAATTCGGAGTTTTCTATTCATTTAGAGGTTTACTGTGTGATAATGGTAGAAAGGCATCTTTATTTTGATTTTTATGCTTTTTTGATTGATGACTTAAGTGATAAGTTCTAATAAAAGTCTTAAGATTTGAGTTAGTATGTAGGGTGTTTGGACCAACAAAAACTAAAGTTAAGTGATATTAGTTTTAAGAAATTAAGATGCATTCTCTGTTTATGCAATGTGTGAATGACTTTATAGTGTTGAACGAGGAAAATAAAAGTGAAGAAAGATTGAGAGAATGCATCATTATTTAAAAATGATTTTTTTGTTATTTAAGATTTTTATTTTATATTATTTTAAATTAAATTTATACATTATATTATGTTTAAATATTTGTTTGTGCTTACAAATATGTCACTTTTTTCTTTTAGTCAACGTAATTTTTTTATTTTTCATCTCTGTAATTTTTTTTTATTTTAAGTTTTTGTAAATTCATTTTTAGTCTCTCTACTATAGTAATGACATGACAATTTTTGTTGACGTGACACTGATGACATGACATTGCGCTAACGTAGCATATGATGACGCCATCTTTGCTAACACGACACATCATGGTGTCAACAAATTAATATTTTTGTAATGGATGGAGTTAGACAGTAGGGACTAAAAATGAAAAGTTTGGAACTTATAAGGACAAATCTAAAAAAAAATTACAAAAACGAAAAATGAAAAAGTACTAAATTACAGGGATGAAATGACAACAATACCAGTGCAATGAATGTCACTAGAAAATGAAGATAGTAATTTAACACATTGCTTTTTTTTTCAAATATTGTATTATTCTTCAAGACTTTTTTATATGATAGGAAATACTTTTTTAATTAATAATTTTTTATACATTAAATATATACATCACTTTATTTCATATTACTTTTTTTTATTAATAATTTTTTTATACATTAAATATATACATCACTTTATTTCATATCATTTCTCTCTCTTTATTTTTATCACGTTCTGAACAAATAATTAACATTTTATTGATGAATTTCATGCAAAATAATTAAATTATTTAATAAAATAATTAAATTATTTAATAAAATAATTTAATTATTTTTAATATTTAATTAATTAATTTTATTAAATAAGTTTATTTTAAGCAATATGTATCCTTGTTTATAAAGAATTTTTATTTATAACTTAAATATGTTTCTAGTCACTATAAATAATATACTTGTTTTATACTTTTAATCCCTATGATTTTTTTCTTATGATTTTGGTTTCTATAAAATTTTATTTTATGGTTTTAATCCCTGCCAGTATTCACTGATGATGTGTCAACCATTAATTAGAGAAAAGGCCTAATGTTTCTTAAATAATAGAGACTAAAATGAATATCTTCTAATATAAGAGGGACTAATATCAAAAGTTTACAATTTTATAAGGACTAAAAAAATACCATTAAGGACTAAAATCGTAAAACAAAATTTATAAGGACCAAAACCATAAGAAAAACTTTATAGGGATTAAAAGCATAAACGAATAGATTATAGGAACTAGAAAGATATTTAAGCATTTATTTATTTAGGGTTAAATACGTTTTTGGTCCTCCAAAATATGAAAAAATTGGTTTTAGTCCTCAATTTTTTTCCTTGAATAAAGTCCCTCAAATATTAAAAATACCCTAATTAGATCTCTGTGCTAAACTCTATTTAACTTTTCTGTTAAATGATGGTCACATTAGCTTCCAAGGAAAGTATTTTATTACTTGAAGTGCCCAATAATAATTTTGAATAAAAAATTGTATAATTACTTTTGTTTTAGGGTTAAAAAAAATCTGTGGTTTAGGGTTAAAACATATAATAATTTTATTCAAAAAGTATGTTACTAATATGATCTGGACATAACAGTTGACATGGACGACCACATCAGTAAATTAATAGTGACTGTAATGCTGATGTAACCATCATTTAACAAAAAAATTAAACAAAGTTTAGCATAGGGATCTAATGAAGGTATTTTGAATATTTGAGAGACTTTATTTGAGGGAAAAAATTTCTAAGGACTAAAACCAATTTTTTCATATTTTGGAGGACCAAAAACATATTTAACCCATTTATTTATGTTAATTTTTTATTTAATCAAGTATTAAATAAGTTAATTTTATGCCAATCATGATATGTGTATCCTTATTTCAGTCATATGTGTATCCTTATTTATTAAAAATATCTATTTATTTATATTACATTCTTATTTACTCTCTATTAAATAAATTAATTCCGATTTTCAGATATTTTGTCATCCTTATTTATACAAAATCTCTATTACTTATATTAAATTTTTATTTATTCCTTATCAAATAAGTTTATTTCAAGAAAATTAATCAATATGTCTATCCTTATTTACAAAGAATCTCTATTTATGCTAAATTATTATTTATTCTCTTGCTCTTTTAGATTAATATTAAAACCATCTAAATCATAATATTAAAACCGCGTTATGGAACAAGTGTTAAGTTTATAATATACAAATTTATATATTTTTTTACCTAATAATTTATTGAGGATATATTATTCTATCTAAGCAAATTTATTATTTTACCTAATTAATTTAAATTTAATTAATATACTAGATTTTATTTTTTATCTATATATTTGAATTTCTTTCACCTAATAAATTTAGTATGCCTTTTTTTTGAGAATTTTAATCTCTTCTTTTGTACAATGAATATAAATCTAATCTAATTTTTTATATCTATAATGCCAATTTAAATTTACATTTAAACCATTTTAGATATTAGTTGTATTATAATGATTTTTTAAACAAAATAGATAACTTCATCCGATATGTACCTAACCCGTGTAGCATAATTATTAAATTTATATTTAAATTATTTTAGATAGTTATATTTTAATTATTTTTTAAATAAAATAAATAACTCCATGTACCATGTACCTAACCTGTGCAGAGCAATTATAAATTTATAGTATTTATAATATAAGAATCAAACTTTATCTCCCATCGATTTTATCTCTACAAATGTGATTTTTTCTTAACTTGTTTTTTAAGCTTCTTTATATCACTAAAATACTAAACTCCTAAAATTTGTGTTAAAAAAAACAATGATTAATTCCTTAACTTAGTTTAATTAGCTACAATTTTAAGTTTATTATTCATAATTAAAACTGTAAATATAACATTTTTTTTACTTTAACTCATTCAAGAGGGTTTAATAACATTAAAAAAACAAATAATTTGAAATAGTATAAAATTGAGGAGATAAAATATAATTTATCTTCTTTTTGTCAAAATTTAATTCATTCATCTTCCTTTTGTTGCGTACAAAGGGATTTTGTTTGATTGAAATTCTGTTCTATTCTTCTTCATAGTTTCTATACTTATATTTTTTTTGGCTTATGTTCTTTTGACCACCATGTAGATGCTCATATAGGTTGTGATCATTTACCAGTACTGTTTATCATGGCCATACATCACATTGCAATCTCAACAAGATCATTTTGCTTCTCCTGTTTTGTGAGCAAAAAATATCATTAAAACATGTGGTATTTGTCTAACTTGCCGATTATTCATGAAACCTTCTATTTTTCAGAGTCACAAATGTCTTAAAATATATATTTGCAGGGATGGTGCACTTTGTTTAGGCGATCTTCATCTAGATATGATTGTTGACCAGAAACATTTGATGTCTGAGAAGAGAGAATACTACTCACATTTATATAATTATCACAATTAGTAAAAGGAAAGGTGGTGTGTGTGTGTGACGGGTGCTTGTGGTTACATTGCTTCATGGATCGTTAAATTCCTTCTCCAACATCACACACACCACTCAAGGTCTGATCAATTCTTTCAACATTTTTGCATTTTATAATGTACCTAGTAAAAAAATAAACAAATCATCCTATCTGTACAATCACATATGGCCAAAATAATAGTCTATACAACAAATTCATATTCCAACACGTATGTAATAAAGGTGGCAGCATAAACCTTTGAAGAGGCATCCCATGGCTTTGGTTTAGTAACTTGAGTTGTAACACAAATAACAGGCTGGCTACTTGTTAAAAATGATGCCAATAATAGAACTTATCTAAACCACTGCATACTTAACACTCGAAATGACTTAATTTTGATTATATTATCAATGCTTTGTCACAACATTTCTACTAAACATTCAAGCACATATTTTCCTTCCTTGTAATTCTGGCTTTTTCATGGGCAATCTCCTAAAAAAGCACCACTTGAGTAACTAAAAACTACATAGAAACAGGCAAAAACCATGTTATTTGATGCACTACCTCATAATCTTACCAAGTCGCAACTGTCCTGCTCCTTCATGCTTCTACCCAAAACACGCTTATATCATGTTTGATAAGAAAATTAATTATTTTCCTTAGCATCAAATCCTTCAAGTCATCTTGCTTTGGCTTCCATGTTTCAAATGGGGGTAGGCTTAAAGAATTTTGTGGTAACACTCTTTTATGATCTTTAAAATCTGCACATTTATTCAGAGGATGTGCCACGTCAGCTCTATCGTCAAATGAACGACATGTAAACACGTTAACATTTCCTTCTCCAGTTTTCTACAACGTCTTGATATCACAAGTCGCAAACTGTATCATATGAGCAGACTCTACTTAAACACCATTTGTGGAAGTGTTTGTGCTTAAAATAGAATTTACTTCAAGAGAAAGTTCATCTTGGGGCATCACAGAAAGGAACTCAATAATGTTATTTTCCTCAAAATTAAAAGCCCTACAAGCAGGAACGAATCCAGGAGGCAAAAAAAATTAATAATAAATATTAAATCATAATAGTTAAATGCATTATACCATTTATTTAAACTATAAATATCTTTCTTTTAAATCATGAGTAAGCTAGGGTGGAAGACCTTCTCATGTCTCCCACCGTAAGAAAGTATTGTGATCCATTGAACATATTATTTTTAAATTGAATGACAGCAATTTTTCTTTTCTCTTTTTCCATTTCTCTTTCGCAATTTACCCCTATCCCTCCTTTTTGTTCCTTTCTTCATCGCCCCTGCATCCTAAGCGGCTCTCCGCCACCTACGACGGCCAAAAAAAAAAAAAAAGGATTGCAGACACAGCCCCAGTTGAATCCTCACCTAAACAACCAAATCCATGAAACCAATCAAACTCAACAACACAAAAAAACCACAGATCTGCACAAAAATCAAAGACACCCAGAGTTCCATTTGGAGGAATCGGAGCAAATATGACACAAAATCGCTGCTTGAACCGCACCACCACAAGTCGGAATCGCTGCCTGAACCTAGGACGGTCGTTCTCCCTTTGGTTCCAGCAGGAGACACCAACGAAGTTTCAGATGAAACCAACGGTTGTGTTGTCAAACCGCCACAATGAGAGCTTATTCCGAGGATCCTGTAGGGACTCTTTGATGCGCTTAAGACATCTCACGTTGTCTTCGACCTGCGACGAAGCGAAGAACAGGTGAAACCCCAACAAGTTGAGCACAAAGAGAGAAGGAGAAAATGTGTTCTTGCGATTCATGGAGGAGAAACGAGGTTACGAGGGTGGGAAAAGTTGGGTTTTTAAGGTGGGGTTTGGAGCTAACGATGGAAGGAGGAGCAAAAAGGGTAAACCGGAAAATTGAGGGAGAAAAAGATAAAAAAAAAAATAAAAAAATAAAAAATTATCCTGATTTAAAAATGAAAAGATCTAAAGGTTTAAAAAGAGTTTTTTACCGTAAGACATTTCATCGTGTTGTCCACCCTAGCTTGTGTCTTAAATTATAGAATTGAGCAACAATAAAATATATGTTAAATTTAATTATTCTTTCAATATAAATAATTAAACAATTAATTAAAATTTTATCTTTAAATAATTCATAATAATATATAATTTTCAAAAAGTCGAAAAGAAAGAAACAAGGCCCTTACATTACCCCCTTGATCCGTCCCTGCACACTAACCACTTGACACAATCTGAGTTAACCACATCACTACCTGCTATTTTAAGCATTCCCTCGTGTGTCACTGACAGCGTTTTCGGAAGAGACCACAATGTCAACCATCTCACAATTTGATTTAATCTCGTCATTTTCTGTCAAATTAGTCCCCTTTGCAACAGATGTCAAACTGCAATGCCTCACATTTTTGCCAGCATAAATCTTATTTCTAGCAACATATCTGGTGTGGCTTTGTTGAGATTTGAGTCAATTTGACAAATCATAATAATCATCATCACTATGCACTACAGTCCTTGAATCTGTAATGGAACTTGATAGTGGATCCACATGAGCGCTTGACAGTTGACTTTGCAATTCCAGCATGTTTCCATCCTCGACCCTTTCACTTTACTAAATACGAGAATCTTGCATTTAGCCATCAACTATTGGTTTGACAATCAAGTGTGTTTGTTTACATGTTTAAACTTCTGTTATCGGTTTTCAATGCACTTTTAATGTGAATTCATCTTTAGTGGCAATATTAAATAATAAAGAAATTATTAAATAAAAATAAATTCCTTAACACATTAAAAATATAAAATCATTAATTCTTCCTTTAATGTAACATAAATTATTAATTCTTATATTAATCTCCTACCTTTTACATCCGCAAAATCAATTATGAAAGTTTTATAATTAGTAATTTTAAGGTTTCACTAATGTAGTTGCTCACTCTTTAACAAAGGCTGCTACAGCTAAGCCTAGTCCCTATTTTTCTTATCCTATTCCAAGTTGTATTGATTTTGCTATTGCAATGAGAATGATATAAGTATGTTTCTATCAAAAAAAAAAAGGTTTCATTTATTTAATTTATCTCATAATACTATTGATCTTAGATAAGATTCAAACAATTTTAATTTTAAAAAACTTCTTTCAATGAGAGTAATCATCACGAGTATTATTAATAATATTCAATAAACAATGCATATATTTAGAAAAGAATCTAATTTGTTATATGGTTTAATATTTCCATAGAAGTATAAATTTGTTCTTTTAACGTTTCTCTCAATACTTTCAATTTTGAAAATAAATCAAGACCTTCAACATTAGAATGTTTAATAAATCTTAAAAACTTTCAAGAGTAATACAATATTTCTAGAATTTATCCTTATCTAAAGTTTTAAAAAAGGTAATATTCAAATTAAAAATAAAAAATGGTTTCATATTGCAAACATTGTTCAAATCAAATCTTAATAAAAAAAAATGAATTGATCTACTATTTATAGAAAACATTCAATATGTTTATATTTGAAAATAGTCATTGAAAAACCATTATGTGACTTTTCATCTCCAAACTAATGTTACATACTTTTGTATGTTTGGCAAGTCATTTCAGTTAGCTTCTAGTCTTTTTTACTAGCTGAAAAGCATGTTTGACTTTATTAATAGTGTTAGGTAAACAAGTTTTTTTTATAGCTTCTAGTATTTTTGAGATATTACTTCAAAAACCATTTTTTGAGATGCTAGTAGCATTTTTTGATATGCTAATAACATTTTTTTAAACGTTAGATTCTAGTTTCTTATGTTTTATTTCCTTTTTGTCTTTAAAATATTTATTAAATTTCTTTTTTACCTTTTTAACATAAGGAAAGATTTCATTATTATTATTTCTTTCTTGTCTTCCACTCATAAGGTAGGGTTTTGTTATTTTTATCCTTTTATTACATTGATAATGATAGATAGTAGGTTTATTTTATTTTATTTTTGTTATTATTTTTTGAATATTTTTGTATATTGCATTGTTTATTTTAACCATTATACTATTTACATTATTTATTCTATTATTTTAACATTATACTTCAAGATATTTTAACCATTATACTAATTAACATAATGAAAATATGACGTTTACTTAAGTGTATGTTATTTTTAATTTATTTTGATGGGTTTACAAATGACAAACCTAACCTAATATATTAGGTTTAATATATTTATATCTAGCTTGCTCAAGTGTTGACATGGTTTTAGCCAGAGTCAAATGATGACGGGGGCAATGGCGGATCCAAGACTTTGGGTTAATGGGGACAATCTATTTAAAAAATAAAAAATAATAATAATAATTATCATACATATAAACATAAATACATACATGTTAAAATCATAAAATTTTAATATATCTAATCAAATAAATTACATACCTTAAATTGTCCTCTACGCGATTTCATATTTTGAAATCGTTGAATGATCAACTCATTGTCAATAAAAAAAATAATAAATACATGAAAGGAGTAAAAAATTGAAAATAATGGATTCAAATATATAAAAATAAGGGAGGCAAAATATAAAAAATTTACATATTTATTTGTAATTTTATCAAATTAAGGGGGTGCATTTGCACACTCTTATCTAATTATAGGTCCACCCTTAGTAGTGGGTTCAAATATATTAAAATAAAGGGGGCAAAATATAAAAATTTAACATATTTATTTGTAATTTTATCAAATTGAGGGGGTGCATTTGCACACCCTTATCTAAGTTTGGGTCCGCCCCTGGACGGGGGGATGGTCATCGTCATCTTGCAAAGGTGGTGACCACCTGCGAAGACTCTAATATCCAAGTTAGAAACTAATAGAGTAATGATAAGTTAGTACAAAGAGAACATACATGAGAGGGGGAATAGTGTATATATAGGAGTGGGAGAGGTGGCATGTTAGGAGATCTACAGGCATCAACAATGTCTACTATTAGATGGACCATGTCATGGGCAGGGATGGTGAATAGCTTACACTACGTTAGGCACTAATTATATGTGAGACTCATACCTATGTTAGAAAAGTACTCGAGTAATTCAAGATTGGGGGGCGAAAGTCGATTATGTCTACAGACAAAGGTTTGAAGACCGATATTGAGGTGGTGGGAGAAAAAGTTAGAGACTAGATAGTAGTGATCAGACCAAAATCGATACAACCAGATATGGGACATGTCACGAACAATATCTAAATTAACTTAATCATCCTTTCTATGAAACAATCAAAACTAATTTGGGCAAATGTGATAAGAAAATATTATTAACAGATATAAATAGAAGATTAGCTTAGAAAATTTCATAAAAATAATACTAAGTTGAAATTTGATCATTTATATGTTATACATTTTTTTTTTAAATGTAATTGTTCGATTTAGTTTGGTTCAAAATTTACTCTTATGTTATAAATATGATTTCTCATATTCAATGAGAGTGTTTTTTGAGTTATTTTTCAACGAGAGTGTTTTTAGAAATTCCTCTTAAACGAGGGCTTTTTAGGAGTTGCTATCACTCTAAGCCAAATGTCTTATCCTAATTTCATATATTAAGTATTTAATTTTATGTTTTAATTTTAATTCCTTTCAAATATATTTCTTAATTTTAATTTTAAATTTAATTTGATTTAACATGAGAAAATAGACTAAGCACTTACATTGTCATTCAACACAAACCACCATGTATAATAAGTTTGTTGACTTTTATAATAATTATCTTAAAACCCATACCAACAGTGCTTTTTGATTGGTTGACAGTGTGAAACTTTTTACACTGACAGTGTATATCCATTAAACTCTTTAACAATTAGTTTAAAAAATTTCTTTTTTTACTATCTCAAACTACTATTCTTTAATTTTTTATATATATATATATATATATATATATATATTTAATTTTATTAACTACTTATTTTATTCAATCTATCATTTGCATCTTATTTTAAAATTAAATTTCAATATTATTTTTTTTAAATTATTAATAGTTAAAAATATCTTATATCTCAATATAAAATATTTATCATAAATTTAAAATATAATTTATATATTTATAAATATTTATTTATTATAAATTTAATTATATAAAATAAATATTTATTCGGACTAAAAATACTAGTTACAAATCAAAGCAAAATGACCCAAATATTTTTTTTTTAAATAAATATTCTTATTTAGTGATAGGGCAAGAATCTCTTTATCACCGGAAGGACAGAACACAGAAGCAAATGCTGAAAAGTGACGTGGAAGTCTTCCTTCGATTCCCACCAATCAGAATTCCCCCTGTCGGATTTGGCCAAAATAAAAACCCTAACGCACTAAAGATATAACAATAATAAATAAAACAATAACACGACAACCAAACAAATATTAACAGATATTTTAAAAATATTGGTTAAATAATAAAAATATTTTTCTTATTAAAAGATATTATTAATATAGTATTTTCATCATAACATTTTTTTTTTTATATAAAACACACATCAGCGATATTCTAAAATATATAATAACGCCAGTTTCAGGCTGTCCCCGCATTAGTCGAAATTTTCAATACAAATTTCCAAATTAATTTATTTTAAGATTGTTATTATTGACATTAATTAATTTTTAGAATTTAATTAAAAGATATTAATAGTATAACTTTTTTATATTATTATTTAATTATAAATTATCATGTTTGATAAATTATAAATTTTTATAAAATTACTTTAAAAAAATATCTAACATCATTTTGAATTAGTTTATAATGTAAAAAATTTATACTAATTCTTCATTCTCAAAATTCCTAGGATTTATAAGTTAACAGTTTTTAAATGTTTATAAAAATAATAATATGTGATTATTTTTGCCATTTTCTTACCCAAACAGACGGTCACTACAAAGTATGTTATTTCTCTATAAATACTGATGCTATGCTGATATTTGTTATGCTAAAGTAAAGGAAGTGCCTTTCCTGTGGAGTTGAGAGGAAGAAGAGAGCATTGAGTGAGAGAGATCAGAAGGGAGAGATGGAGGTTGGGTTTTTGGGTTTGGGGATAATGGGCAAGGCCATGTCAATCAACCTGCTACGCCATGGCTTCAAGGTCACTGTTTGGAACAGAACCCTCTCCAAGGTATGCTACTCATTGTACGTTTCCACTATCACTCTCAATAACGGGATGGAGCCACCCCCTTCTGCTTTTATGTGTGTGTGTGTCCTTGTGATGATTTTTTTCCATAATACTGGTTGTTTATTACGGTTAAGATAATTTACTGCATTTTTGTGTTATTTTAATTTGGGGTTCCATAGCATAGTTTCCTCTCATGTACCATTATCATACTTCATGGAAAGTATCCAGAAAGTTGTGTGCTGAGCCATTGTTCCAGGCATTTTGTAAAGCAGCTTTGCAAATTTATTTGCTTTTTAGATAAGTAGGATGACAAATTTGTGTTTTCTGTTGAACACTTATGGATTTGGCTCTTATAAAGTAATTAAGGGTAAAATAAATAATTTCAATCGTTGATGAGAAAATTGATGGTTGATATTATAGCACATCCATGATTAGTTATGTGTGTACATGTAATATCAACAGTTGATTTTTTCGTCAATGAGTGAGATTGCTTATTTTATCCTCTAAAATGAGTTACTCACTTTAAAGGATCCAAATCCTTGTTGGATATACCTTGTAGTCAGCATATTCTAATTTTCTATTATTTCTGTACTATGATATGAAGCTCTCAATATAAGCGTTGCCTTACCAACTTTTAATTTGAATACTCTTCCATTGGTCTAGTGCCCTGAACTCAGATAGTCCTAACTCATGTTTTGCAACCTCTAATTGTAGTGTGATGAACTTCTGCAACATGGTGCTTCAGTTGGAGAAAACCCAGCAGCTGTAGTCAAGAAATGCAAGTATACAATTGCAATGTTATCTGATCCTTTGGCTGCTTTATCGGTCAGTGGCTGTGAATATTATTTTTGACATACAACCTCTTTTTTTTGTTCTTATTTAGATTCTGTTTGTGGTGATTATCTAGGTTGTATTTGATAAAGATGGTGTTCTTGACCATATTAATGGAAAAAGTTATATTGACATGTCAACAGTTGATGCTGATACATCTTCCAAGATAGCTGAGGTTGGTATACCTGGCTGATGTTAAAATGTATTTTCCCTTCATTCAAAATTCATTACATTTTTTTTCTCTGTTTGATAATTATTTTGCTTGTCATTTGTGTTAAATCAAATCATGTCTGAAACTACTTTTCCAAAATTTTGCTATTGCTCCCCGTTGTTAAAGAGAAACTTGTAAATGGGAGAGGCTGCAACCGCTAATGTTGCATTGCATGACATCGTTTTTCATATTACTTGGGGTATTTTCTGTGAAAATTTAAATCATTTCTGTTCTGTATTTTATTTCATCCTCGTGCCCCTCATATATTTAATATAAATGTTTCGTAGCTGAGAAATGTTGCCAAAATCCTCTCTCTTCTCTCTTTTCCCTAGATTGAAATAAGAATTATATAAATGTCATTTGTAATTTACATTGTGGGGACATCTTTTTTGGTATCATGCATCACAAATTTTTATCTAATTATAAGTTTGTGATTATAGTAATTTTTTGGAATTTGGCCTTTAAAAATTTCTGTTCTAAGTTAGCTGGGAAGTCTATAGTACTGGGGATTTCTGTTTGGATGAGGAATACTTGATTATGTTAAACTTTCCTAATCTTGTAAGTCGTAAGTGTGACTGGGAATTCAGTGTACTACATTATTTGTAGATTATTGCTGTAAAATGTTTGAATATCTGCAATTTTAGAGCCCCCAATAAATAAATATCTGCTAGTTCTCTTTATCCATGTGCTGTATGCATGGTTGCTTGTTCATGCTATATGCATTCGCTGGTGCTTTGCATTTACCTAATCAGCCTTTCAAATAGAAATGAAAATGGAAAGAAGTCCATAGACAAGTTACCATTGACAGACCTGATTTCTACAGGCAATCAAAGCAAAAGGTGGTTACTTCCTTGAAGCTCCTGTTTCGGGTAGCAAGAAACCTGCAGAAGATGGCCAACTAATAATACTTGCTGCTGGGGACAAGGTATTTCTAAATGCTACTCAACAATTGTGGATAAATTTTTAGTCATCTTTCTTGCATGCTGCTCTCCTGTGCCTTTAACTATTTGAGGAAGTTGAATTATTCAGACGCCTTCTCTCTGTTATATGACATGTTTGCATGACTGGAAATTTTCAGAGTATAGCATGCGTAAGAGACATTAGCAGCCCGTCAATATTCTCAGAATTTTCAATGAATGTGATATGCCCAAAGAGTTGCAAAGGTGCATGTTGAGTCTGTGGGTCGGGTTCAACCTGGTGGCCCATGCCCAATGGCTTAATAGGGAAGGGCTCATGTCCGACATAGATATTATATGTCATGAGTTGTGCCTTTGCTAACAGCTTAAGCTTTTTAGCATGGTGTTAAGCGCTCTTGGTCGTATCATTATCATAATGTATGTTTATGATCACCTTTAAAAGTATTATGTTAAGTTCCCTGAACAAAATACATTGATGTCCATTGAAGATATTTAAGCAATATTTAGAGTTATAAAATGCAATCAGATGAAAAAAATGTGAAGGTAATATCTTTGAATTATGGAAACATCAATTGCTTATTATTATCCAGATTAGCTACTGACGGCAGCCAGAACTTTCCATTAGAAAGCTTGAAAATATTGTGACGTGGTCCTGCCAATCAATTTTAAAATGCATAAGAAATGGTAATTATCATGAACCAACTATCCCAAAAGTTTAAGTTGCAAAGGAAATTGTCGACTAATTTTAAAATGCATTATTGCAAAGGCTTTGAAACCATAATAAGAACCAGTTCTCCCAAAAGCTCAAATTGTTAAGTGAAGACATATAAATGTTTTATATTACATCTCTAACAGCAATGATAATCATGTCATCTTAAACAACACGACATTTGTTCAATATTTGTCATAAATATTAGTATAGCTTATGATTTGATACACTTGAATGAGCATCTGTGCATGCTTCACCTTAAAATGGGTAAAACATCCTTCTTCATTAAGGTTAGGCATGAGCGTAACTTAAAATAAAATGATCAGAGAGAGAAAATGAGAGAAGTAAGGAAAGTTGAGAGGGAATGTAGGATGCACTTATCTAAACTAATTATTTTTTGTTTAATTTTGGTTTTTTTATTACAATTTCAACCCTGTATCATTTATTAATTTATGTAACATATAAAGAGTGGCCCAGTGCATGAGGTTCCTATCTGGTGGGCTCCTGGGTAAGATGTGTGCAGTCTTACACCTCAAGAGGAGAGGTTGTTTCTAGGATTTCAACCCATGACTTCCAGGTCACAAGGCAGTGCCAAGATTCCTCCTCTTATGTAACATTTATACATTTAAAATAAGAATATTGTTTTGATAGGTTAAATTCCCCTGCAATTATTGCAGCAATTTAGTTGGAGAGTGAGAAATAAAACAAGTGGTCTCACCATTTAAAATTAGTGGGACATGGGACTCTCTTTTTTATTGTTATTTTTTCTTTTCCACTAGCCATTGGAAATAGCTATCTACTGAGAGAAATGTGTCTGTAGTATTGATACAAGTTCAGTGAAAGATGAAGTGAGAGGAGCAACCATCATACTTAACTTTTACTAAGTTGATTATGAAGGTTAGGCTGAGTATTTACTTGCTGGTAATGCCCTGATAGAATTGGTAAATTAAATGTTTCTGTTCTTCTGGATCATATGAGCCCTTCATAGAACTTGTGAATCACCAAGAAATCAGAGTTCAAGCTCATTGGACCATAAACTGAAAAATAAAGAGAAAAATATTGTCAATGAGGAAAGCATTACTATCATGGTTGTCAGTTGGGTGTGTAGTTATGAAGTTAGGTTTTATTGATATCTTGGGTGTTGCAACATGTGTAAAATAGGCAGTATGTGCATTAATTCTTTTTGTACAGATTTAATTAGATTTATTCTTTCATCAGGATTGATTGGTCAAGGTTTTCCTATTTGTAGTAATCAGGTCTGATTTGATGTCCATAATTCTGGCATAGTTCAAAGCTGTATAAATAATTTTCCTTGTTATATTCTTTGAATTATCAGAAAACAATATTCACTTTTACTCATATTCCAAGTATGTGTATATATAAGTGCTCTCGTTCAGATTCCTTGTTATGTACTATCCATCTTGAGGATAATATGAAACTAAAAATATGCATTGTGCATCTTTCTGTATATTAAATTTCAGTGGTTGATTTTTTTGATATGTAGGCATTGTATGATGAAGCACTTCCGGCATTTGATGTACTGGGGAAGAAGTCTTTCTTCTGGGTGAAGTTGGAAATGGTGCAAGAATGAAACTTGTTGTTAACATGATAATGGGCAGGTAATCTTTTCCTGCCCCCCTTTCTTGGCTCTATCATTTTTTATTTGGGAGTGGGTAGGGGGGTTGCCCACAGCTTCAGATCAGAGCATTTTATGAATCAGCAAGCAAGAAAAATTCATCCAGATTGCAGTATTAGTATTCCTTATTTGGTTGGAAGCCAAATGGATTGCATGTCCATATTTTCTTTCATGTTCTGTAAATTAGTTATTCTGTTATCTCTCTTACAGTATGATGAATGCTTTCTCTGAGGGACTCACACTAGCTGAAAGAAGTGGTTTGAACCCTGGAACTCTTCTTGATGTGCTGGTAAGTGATTTCAACCAATAAGATTCTTATTGCTACCTTCTATTATCATTCTAAAGCATAATTTGGTAATTTTTGTGTGCAGGATCTTGGTGCCATGAGTAACGGCATGTTTAGATTGAAAGGACCTACAATGCTCCAAAACAGTTACTCCCCAGCTTTTCCGCTGAAACACCAGCAGAAGGACATGAGATTAGCTCTTGCCCTTGGAGATGAAAATGCTGTATCAATGCCTGTTGCAGCTGCAGCAAATGAGGTAAAACTATTTTTCTCATGTTTTCTTTCCATGGCAAAAAATGAGACAATTAGAAACTGCTTCTTTAGTTCAGGTGACTGCAATCCCAGTGAACAACTATAAGTGGTGCTCAAATTACTTTAGTGGCTGCATCTAAATAAGTAACCCCACTTAAATGCCTTTTTCCCCTCTATCAAACTTAGATGCAGTTACATCTGCAGTTTGTGAAGTAAGTTTGTGTAAGTAATACTATTCTGCTTGCCAAGGAAGAACAAAACCCATTTAATCTAAGAATCAAATCACTGCTCTTTCGGATTTATTTCAAGTTTGGTGTTCAGATTATGCTTGTCAGTTGGCTTGGATCCTAACATTCTCATTTTAATAAACAAATCATAACATGTAACCTTTTGAGTTTGAAGTATCTGTTATAGACACAATTTAAATTCAGTATGATCATATGATATCACTCAAACATATAACTAGTAGTATTCATCAACTGCTGAGCAGCAACTCACATTTTTTAGTACTGAAACCAAAATGATTACTAAACTTACCAAACCAAGCTCTAGGAAACTGTTTGTTGTTAGCTACTATTGAGCTAGTATCTTCCACTTGAAAAGTAACTGTACCTCCCCTTTATGACAAACCCTGGAAACCGTTGATTGCATGTTGCTTCAATGCTTCACATGATCAACATGCTTCATTTGTTTCTTTATAAAAAAAATGATGGAACCCTTTTTATCTTATGCTTTATGTTTAATGACTCTTGTCATATAGAGGTTTCTTAAGTTACGAAACTTTGTTTGTAGGCTTTCAAGAAAGCCAGAAGCATGGGGTTGGGAGACCTTGATTTTTCAGCAGTTCATGAGACTTTGAAAGCACCTGATCATTCATCTTAACAGGATAACTTTCTGAGTTGATTAAACCACTGTCTGGTCAACAGTGTGACGCGAACCATCTATTTATGAAATAGCTGTTTGAGCACAGGTTATTATTGTGGAATCTTATCAAAATGAATGAACCTTGTAAAATTTTGCCACCTTCATTGCAAAATTACGCTATAATATGCAATAACATGGGTTTAGTTCAACTTGTTGCAGTGGACGGTCTTGGCCATTTGTTCACTGACATTAATGTTTCAGTTTATGTGATTGGTTTGAATAGGTTGAATGTGTATTTTATGAAGCTTTTATCTGGTATTCATCTTATTTCTGGCTGGCATTAAACGTTTTCTGGTATTTTTATGATTTTGAAATTGACCGTGCGACTGCATTTGATTATCGTTCTTGCAAGGAACTAGGTTGACAACAACATAGACCCAGTATTGTGAAATATATCTTCCTACTCATAAACAGCCTAATATGCGTCAGAGAAACCATGTACCTCGCAATCATACTATTGTTAGGGTGGACTTAAATGGACCTTTCCATCAAGGAAGTACCTGTAGTCTGAAATACATGAGGTAGCAGTGAGCAGGCAGAACCTTAACCTAAGAAGCTATAACTCGATTATGCTTGGGTTTTTAGCTCATGAAAATGTAGGGGAGAATTCTGATGTAGATCTTGATTTTAAAGCGCAATCAAAACGACTTTCTATTGTTTGCTGTTGCTATACTTTGTATTTACCATAACAAAATAAAATATATATATTATATATATAAACCTCCCCAGATCGTCAAAAATAAAATCTACACATTCATGCAACCATAAGGTGTCTTGTAGGATTGTTCGGTAATAGACGTTAAAAAATAGTTAAATTAGAAAATTTTACCCTACACCCAACACTTCATTTTAATCCCAACGTAAGAAAATTATATTAATTCCTACTAAAAAAGTCTTTATAAATTAATCTTTATTATTTATTTCATCTCTACAATATAAAAGGTTTATAAATTAATATTTACTATTTGTTATTATAACAATAGTTCTTTTACCTGTCACAATTTTCATCTCAGGAGACACTTTATTTTAAAGTATAATATTACATTTTCAACAATTACATTTTTAAAAATAGTGTTTATAGAAATATTATATCCATGAACCTTGAAATTAAATAATTTTAAAATAAAATTAAATTTATTTAATTAAAATATTGAAAAAATAAAAATAAAAATGTGCAAAAATAAAGTAAAAATAAGTAATTATTGTGAAAAAATAACTTCCATTTCAGTGTAAATATAATACATATACCTTTTACCATAAAAACAAGTAACACTGAATATTTTATATATCAGAAAATCAAGAATGCCTAGAAATGTTGTTTTCAAAACTTACACCAAAATAGGAATGTAATATTCCAGAATTCACTTCCTCAAAAACAATTTATGAAACAAACACAACCCTAGTATTGCGGTAAAAGTATAACTAATATCTTAATCCATGCATTACACAATAAATATTCATTTTATATATTTATAATCATATTTCAGAATAAATAAATGTTTTAAAGTATACACATTACATTTTATAATAAATAATATTATAACAATTATTTTTAAATTAAAGTAAATAAAACGGTTAAAAAAATAATAAGCCCGCCTGCGTATATACTCGTACGTGTTGCTTTGAATTCTTAAAATATAAATAATGCACGAATTCTTAAATCATCACAACTCACTGACACAGGCTGATTTTATGGTAACGAAGATATCTTATGTGAACCATTAAAATAAGGAAAAATAAATCAATCCAATCTAACACGAAATTGACCAAAAATAAGGCATACTCAACTCCAAAAAAGTATCCAAAATTTTCGACCTACAAATGAACAGTAAAGGCAAATAAATTTTCAAGAAAATGATTCTCTAGATGCAAAATAAGACCAGTTTCTACTTGTGCAGCAGTGACACCTCTGCAATGAACTTTCACTCATCATCTTCGTCATCAGCAGCAGAGTTGAGAGCCTGCAAGCGTGCAATCAACTTGGCCTTCCTCTCCTCATAAGTAAGTTTCTTCAAGTTGTACCTGCAGAAAGATGCAGATACTCTCAGAACATGCTCCAATCAGTAAATACTACGGCTAAGTTACCAAATCAAAAGTTCTAAATGTCAAAACAAAAATACACGTGCACATCCAAGATAAATAGCACATAAATAAATAGCAAAAAATACAGCCAGCAAGCAACAGGTCCAAATCAATTTGCCAAAAATCAATAGACAAAACCAATACTCGCATTACACTATTTCTAGAATATAGTATTCTAGTTCAAGTCGCAAATCAACTTTACCTCTTGTGCTCCTTCAGCGGCTGCTTCTCAGATTTCTTAAGAGAAGGATCTGCACGGATGGCAGCATGCACCTTCTTGTACAGCGCCTCAATACCATCAGGTTCAATTCCACACTTGATATATTCACTGAAGTGTGACTGGTATTTCTCTGGTTCATCTTCTATCAACATCTGCAGAAAATATAAAACAGGTTGTCTAACAAATAACTGAAAACTCCAAATATTACATTAAACAAGACAACAGAATGGTGCTAAATAAAATCTTCGCTCATGCCTTCATATAGGCAGCAACATGTCCACCAAAGATATATTTGCGATGAACCTCTGGATCAAGCTCCTTCTTCTCCTTGTCAAACCCAGCAAACCTCTTGTCACTATGCGGAATATCCAAACCCCCATCCAGAGCTCCCTGTAAACAATCACAATTATTCAATTTCACCATTGTTAAAACAAAATCACACCAATTAACACTGCAGTATAACAGATTACCTTAAGGGCACCAAAGACACGGTTGCCAGTTGTAGTCTTAATAAGACCAACATCAAGGAGAGCGCGGAATGGCCTCCTGCTCTCAGCAGGTTCCACTGAAAAATCCTCTCCGGTAGCCTAATAAAAGGAAACAACCAATTAACTTACAAAGATAAGAAACAAAGATGAGAGAACGACACATACACACGGGTATGCTCACACACACCCACACAGAGCATAGCAAATCCATAGATACCTCAACATTTCCCTCGTACTCCTCGTCCATTTCAAGCATTTTGAGGACTCTTCGGGCCAACAGGAGCCCAGTGCAATAAGCTGGACACATTTTAAGATATTCAAACAAGAGACAAAAAATAACCACAAAAAAAAAAAATTGAGCGAGAGAAGGGTTGGGGAGGAAGGACTTCCTCATGAACGAAGTACCTGCAGCATAATTTGTAAGGCCTACTTCAAGACCATAGCGCGGTAGCTCACGTGCATACGCCGCAGCAAGAACAATATCACCAGTAATGCTAGCAGATATTATTTGTGCAATGATGTCCTTGTTGGTCTAATAACCAGGTTAAGGTTTACACTCACGGAAAAAACATCAGCAGATAAATTTGACAAAAACAACTTCAATCGTTCACATGCTATGCTCAAATCATAAATAAAAACGATAAACACGTTTTAATCACAAAAATCCATCTCTTCATGGAAGAATTGACATTCGATAACAAAAGGATACAAATCGAACCACAAAGCGGTATTTCGGGGTGTTGTATTTGTTCTTGTCCTGATTAATCAACCGAATCCTGGCTCGATAATCGGTTTTTCCCTCTGCAGATAATAAAATCGCCATTATAAACAAAGTACGCAACATTGAACACGACGAAACGAAATAAACGACTATGAATACCTCGTCTTCTCTTGAACTTGACTTGATATCTCTTGAAGTAGGCTTTCGATTTCTGAGCCTTAACATACACCTTTCATACGCATAAAAAATGTGGAAAAAAAAATGTGAATAGCGGCATAGCTTGCAGAATTTATGTTAAAACTCATCCGATAGAAAAAACCTAACACGTGAAAAAAGATAAAACACAAATGAGGACTGATAGATAGAAGTAGCGCACTCACCATTGCTGAAGCCGAAGCTCTTGGATCGAAGCACGCAGCAGCGGCTGAGTCTCACAGTGAGGGTTTAGGGAAAACGTTGTGCTGAATTGCAAGCGCCTTATAAGGGAGATCTTCAAACTACGATCGACGGCTGTGATTGCGTTAGGCTTTTCTATTGGGCTTCGGGTGCATGTTTCATTGGGCTTTATGACCCGTTTTCTAGGGCCCTACCATTCCCATTCTCTTTTTTTTTTGGCTAAATTATATTTTTTGTCTCCTTATTTTTTTAATCCGTAATTTTGGTTCTCTTATTTTTTTTAGAGACATTTAGTTTTCTTATTTTAAAAAATCTGCAATTTTGCTCCCCTTATTTTTTTTAGAGATATTTAGTTTCCCTATTTTTAAAAATTCATAATTTTGGTCCCTCTGTCAAATTTCTTGCATTGATTATTAGTAGTTTAACGTTGACTTTAACGTGTAAATGATGACTCTAATGTTAATTTGACTTTAACATGTTATTTAAGTATTGATACATTAGAAATGTTAAATTACAAACGATCAACACAAGAAATTTGACAAAAGGATCAAAATTGCTAATTTTTAAAAATAAGGGAACTAAAAATGTAATTTAGCCTTTTTTTATTTTCACCTCTAACTTTTCAAAAAAAGAAGTGAAGAGACTATTTTGTCCTCACTCTTCTTTCATTCTCTCTCTTCTTCTCACCTCACCCCCTCTTTATTAACATAAACATATTTTTGTTGTATATCCCAACAAAATCTTGTAGAGAAACACAATAGAAACGTGATTCCGTTGTGTACCTTGACAAGATCTTGTCCAAATACACAACAAAAACCCGTTTCCATTGTGTATCTCGACAAAATCTTGTTAAGTTACACAATGAAAATGTATTTTTGTTGTATAACTTGATAAGATTTTGTCTTGTATATCTCAACAAAATCTTGTCGAAATACATAACGAAAACGCATTTCTGTTAAGGGATATTTTTGTTTTGGTTGTTTTCGTTTTGGTTCTCTTAATTTTTTGGTTCCTATAATTTCTGCATTTTCTCTTTTAGTCCTCTCGTTAGAGTCAATGGTCAACCCTAACAACAAGGACCAAAATGAAACAAAAAAATACTATAGGAATGAAAGTGAAAAAAAAATTATAAAAGACGAAAAACAAAAACCCTTATAGGGACGAAAAAGTTATTTAAGCCTTATTTTTTTAATTTTGGAGGAGTATTTTTAGGATGTGTGCATGCGAAAAAGATAAAAAAAAATTGAAAATTTAAAGTAATTGTATACAACGTCAAATTCGATATCAATTAATTAATGTTAAAAATAGTTTAACAACCCATACTTTGTACAGTTGTTAAGTTTACAATTTATAAATTTTATATATTATTATATTCTTTAATATGTTTCAAAATGATTTTTTAATTTTACAAAAATATATTTTAGTAGATATTTATATATATATATATATATATAGGGAACGTATCTAGTGAGAAGGCTTTTTTTATATGAGAATGAGAAGAATGAGTATTGACTATTAGATCTTACCATGAATGGTCGAGATTAAAATATTTAAAGTCATGTGAGTTTTTAAAAAGTCACACAACTTTTTAAGTGGTCACATAATATTAAATCATGACTATCCATGTATGGTTGTACAGCCCATATTTACTCCTCTCACTCTCATATAAATATAACCCTCTCACTAGATATATCTCCTATATATATATATATATATAATAAATACTAATATATATTCAAGTAATTGTTTATTCACACATGTTTTATGTCGTTTTAATTTACAAAAATATATGTTGGTAGAGCATTTTATTATGACCTGTGACATTTGTTTTATGAGTTTTGGTCCTATATCAAACCTTTCCATTAAATTAAATGACACTAATATTTAATTCTAAATAAATATATAAATATATAATAGACAACAATGGCCTTGATTTTTGTGTTATATTAAAGCAAACACTTAGGCATTTATTTTATAATATTAAATACAAATTGTTATTTATACTACTTGTGATATTAATTACATTTCAAAAAAAAGGAAGTTTTCTAAAATTTAATTTTAAATAAAATATTGATTCATATTTGCACAGGTGATTCAATTCTTTCATTTTTTGAATAAGTTTTGCATCTTGAGTTATAAGATAACTAGTATTTTACCTCATGCATTATATAGAATAAATATTTGTTTTATATAACTAAAATTTATAATAAATAAATACTTCTAAATATATAAATTATGTTATACCTAAATTTGTAAGAAATAAATATTTTAGAATAAATAAATTATATTTTAAATTTATGATAAATACTTTATAATTCATATTGTGATACAATATTATTTTTAACTAAGGAAAAGAGAGGCATGGAGTACCTCTCTTAATTTTTCAAAAAATCAAAATATAAAAGAGAGAATGTGTATTAAGTAGTTTAGAGAGTAGTTAAAAAATAAAGTAACAGATAATTCAAAGAATAGTTAAAGGGTATAGTAGTCCAATAAAAAATAGAGATTAAAAGAAAGTATTCTCTTTATTATAGTTATAGATTATTAATAATTTTTAAAAAAAATTAAATTCAAGTTAAAACTAAAGATATTGAAAATAATAAATTAAAAGAGATAAGATGTTAAAATGCTCTTGTTGAAAAATGACAGCTAAAAATACTCTTGAAAGGACATCATATGCATGTTAGGAGCCTATTTGAATTTTGAAGATAAAATATATATATTCAAAATTAGTTTCTGATATTTAGCTACAACCTGTTAAACTGTTCAATTAATATTAAAAGCATAAGAGGATATAGTAGATGCATATTAGAAGCATATTTGAATTTTTAAGATTATATACATATGTATACATATACATATGTGTGTGTGTGTGTGTGTGTGTGTGTGTATTTGAAATTGGTTTTTGATATGTAGTTATAAGTTGATATTAAAAGCATAAGAGGACATATCAGATGCATGTTAGTAGAGTGAAGTCCACCTCTTCATGAAAGGAGATTATTCAAATAAAAGTGAATGTGAGGGAGAGTAAGGAAAGTGGAGGTCGGAGAAAGCAAATAGTTTTACACATTTATATATAAAGAGAGATATAAATGGATAAATTATGGACTAAAATCAAACCTTGAATTTTATGAATATTAAAATCAAACTTTGGGACTGTTTGATTTATTAAAAAGTATGGTACTGAACAGCATAAAAATATTTGTTTTACGTTTGATTTGAAAAAGAATAATGAGACAACACAAATCAAGTGATGATGGACAAAATAACAACTCAATTTTTTGTCACTCAACAAATCATGGGACAACTTTTTGTCCAAGTACAAAATATCCAAAAGACAAAAATACCCCACCATTATTGTTTCCATCGCCACTACTGTAGTTGCCATTGCCACCATTGTCGTTAGTGCCATCACCATAGTTGCTAGCACTGCCACCACCACCACCACTGTCACCGTTGCCACCATTACCATTACCATTATCGCCATCACTATTGTTGCTACCTTCAGCAGCACCACTATCATTGTTGTCACCACCATTGTCGCCACCGCTGCCACTACCACTGTTGTCACTGCCACCACCATCGTCGTTTCCTCCACTACCAATGTTGTCATTGTTGCCACCGTCATCACTGCCACTACAACTACAACTCTCGTCGCGACTACCACTGTCGTCGTATTAAGATAATTAATATTAAAAAGGATATTGTAGTAAATTTCCCACTATTTTGCTTCTTCTGTCCATTGTCCACTAAACAATGTATAGGATAAAAAGTTGTCATGTAACTTAAATGTTTGTCTTGTGTTATTCTCCTTATGTTGTACTTTAATGTGTATCAAATGCATCCTTTAAATTTTATGGGGACTAAAATCAAAGTTATGAATTTTACGGGGACTAAAATCATACTTTAAATTTTATAAGGACTAAAATCAAGTTTCAAAATTTATAAGGACTAAAACCAAACTTTGAAAATTTCTTAGGGATAAAAAACACTCATGTCACATGGCAACCACGTGGCAACAACACAGATGCCATGTCACTCAAAATATCCACATGTACAATGCTAACGTAACATCACCATTAGTTGCATTGATGAAGTTAGTAACTGGGATTTAATGTGACACATTTTTTTAAAATGGAGAACTAGAAGTCAACAATTTTGAAATGAAGGACTAAAAGTGAACATTTACATATTTATAGGGATCGACCAAAAAGATGCTTAACCCTAATCTTAATTGCCTAATTAAAATAAGACAATATGCTTATTTTTATTTATAAAGAAATTCTATTATTTATGTTAAATTCTTATTTATTTTCTAATAAATAAGTTTATTTTGGGTAAAATTTTAAATTACATATTTATATATTTTAATTCTTATTTCTAATCATGTTTTGTATATTTCAATAATAATGATAAAATTATCCTCATGTTTTAAGTATTTTAAAGAAGGCTTAATTACATTTTGTGCTACCCAAGTTTCATTATTTTGCAGATATTGTCATAGTATTTTTTTCTCTCACATTTTGCCACCTTATTTTTGAAATATTGCAAATTTTTCCCAATTTTGCAAATTCTTATTTAATAAACAATTGACGATTGGACAAAATTTACAAGATTTCTAAAATAGGATGGCAAAATGCATGAGAAAAAAAATACAGCGACAAAATCCACAAAATGATAAAACTTGGGTGGTATAAAGTGTAATTAAGTCTTTAAATAATTACTATTGATAAAGAAATCATACATGTTAGATTACATTTTTATTTTAAATATATTTATTTATTTATAGGAAAACAAATTCGTAACATTAAATTATAAATACTAAAATCGTGATACATTTATTTTGGAGATATTAAAATCATGATATTGAATTATGAAATTAAAATCATAAGTCTAAATAATATAATTAGACCTATATCATGATATTAAAATTGCGTTGTGACAAATTGATAGAATCTCTCCATCTTTTTTGTCACTATGATACTAAATTACTCATCATAATAAATTGCATTTCTTACAATAAAAATAATTATCTTGCTCTGATATTTGAACATAAAGAATTATAAATTTTCAATATAAATTAAAAGTTAAATTTGAAATGATTTATGTTTAGCACATAAAATTTAGTGAGTAAATTATGTATAATAAAAATAATTATTTTTAAAAAAATTGAATGTTTCAATTATGAACATCGCTAATGGAATCACAATCATTCTTAAATGAAAAATGCTATTTGGTATGAAATCCTTTTTCATCAAATTTACACAATGTGATTTCTCTCAAAATCTATTTTATATATTTTGATATTTTTTAAAATTAATATTTATTTAAAAAGGTGAGTCAAGTCACATTTGTGGTTTGTGCATTTCATACATACGATTTTCGTTCTAAATAACAAGGTTGTTCTCAAATCAACATGCATCATTCGATTACTTTAATAATATTTAATGATGGTGATACTTACTTTAATTACCTTAATAGAAATAATAAGGGTTACCGTGTGACATTTGCGTACGTGACAAAATCTTTACACATATGTATGTATATAAGTCTAAAACCCTATTATAAAAAAAAAGTCTAAAAACCTATACCAAATCTAAAGCCTTAATATATATGTCACGTCATCCATTAGTACCACATCGTCTGCCACTTCATTCGCTAATGTCATATAAGCAAAATCTGTTAAATTTAGAGACCAAAATCATACAATTATGATATTTCGAGGACCAAATACACTCAATTAGAAATTGGGGACCAAAATCACACAATTACGATACTTAAGATACCAAGAATGCAATTAAGCCTATTAAAAAAGATGGTTTGTCCTGTATGCAAATGCCATGTGGTAACACCACATAGATTCTTTTCTTGTCGAAATGCTGCTGAATTATTTTATTTTATTTTTTAATTCATAAAATACATAATTAAAGTAATTAAGGTGATTATTTAATCATTAAATATTTAATTACGGTAATCAATTATAATTGAAACATTCTAATTAATAATACAATTATATATTCTTATTCAAATTAATTGATAACACTAATAGATATATATTGATTTAAATTTATTACAAATTTAAATTTAAATTAAGAAATCTTGTTTTTCAAAAAAAAATTATTCCTAAAATACAAATATTGTTTTCCATTTTTAATTGATTAATTTATAACACTAATATATATCTTGATTCAAATTTATAGAAAATTTAAATTTCAATTAATAAGTCTCACGAGATTTATTTTAAGCAAATTAAGGTGATTATTCAATTATTAAGTATTTAATTATTTAATTATTAAATATTTAATTATGGTAATCAATTATGATTTAAACATTCTAATTAATAATACAATTATATATTCCAATTGAAATTAATTGATAACACTAATATATATCTTGATTCAAATTTATACAAATGTAAATTTGCATTTAGAAATCTCACGAAATTTATGACATAAAGATGATAATGTTACATGAAAGACTAAAGCAACCTGAAATTACAAGAGAAAAATTTATTCGTCTCTTAGTTATTAGTCAAAATAAAATAAGATCAATGATATTATTATATAAACATTACCTTTTCTTTGTATTTATTATTTTTTTTATTAATCTAAATATTCAAATACACACAAATTTCTTTTCTTTCTTTTTATGTTAGTCTTTTTTTTTCCTTTATGAAGGAAACATATTTTTTTAAATAAAAACTAATAATTATAAAATGTAATATAAAATATTTTATATTATTAATATTTCTTATTAAAAATAAGTATATATATAATATATAATTATATGCAAATGCATATATATTATAAAGATAATATTTTTTAAAACAAACATTTGTATAAATGGAAATAATAGGCTTAAATATATTTTTAATCCCTATAAATGAGCGAGTTTTGATTTTAGTCCTTATAAAAAATTTTATTTGGTTTTCATCCTTAAAAATATGAAATTATTGTTTATGATCCCTACTATTATGTGACACTCATTCACTACTTACGTGTTTAACAAAAGGTCAAATGACCATCATAGGTGACATTCACTAGTGTTTGTAGTATTGTTAAGACAAAGGACGAATTTATATTCCTCAAATATTTTGATAATAACAAATAGTTAAAAGAGTTTTTCAAGCAATTGTCTGGTCACTCGTAATCTGCGTATTCACTATTGTTTGATAACTTGAGCTTATAATGTCTTTATCTTTCTTTTAAAAGATTCAGTAACTAATGGCTTTCAGACGAATGTACAAATGATTTGCACACCGGTTTGTTATAAAAGCATAAACTATCTCGAAACAAATGAAGTCTACGTACCTACTCTCGAGGAAGCTTACTTTATGTGTAAAAAAAGAAATGTGCGTGCGGATGTCAGAACAGAAAAGTAGATATGTTCACTGCTACAAGATTGAGTATGAGAATGGTAAAAATAAGCATACTGCTTTATCTTGTGAAAGTGACAAATTGGTGAAAGGCATTAAATGTTGCATTTAATGCTTCAACAACTCTTTTCAACAAGACAAAGGTTGTCTCCTGAAAGCACTCACAACGGATACTTTTTTGGAGAAGCCTATAATAAAATAGGAGATCCCAGTCTCAAGAGTTAGTTAGTTGGCTGGTTGATTAAAATCTCTATCTATCGAAAAAGCTCTGATATTGTAATAATCATATACACTGCTTTTGAAAAGTTTTATTTGTACTTCATTGTATATTCGTCTGTTAAGACGTTAAACTCAGTGAGATAACTCATATTCAACCTTTTTCTTCAAGAAATCGGTAGAAGCTTGAAGAGGCTTTGATTCAAAGAATACTTGGGTTTTTGCTTACAGAGGCAAGTTAAAGACTACTTGGGTTGAGCCTAAAGAGGCTTGGTTGAAAAAATACTTGTAACTTATTTTAAGTTAATGAGACTTGGTTATTGCCAAAAATTGGACATAGTCTCTAGGGTGAGACAAACCAATATAACTCTTGTGTGCTTTTCTACTTTTCTTGCAGCATTCGTCTTTCTCTCTATATCGTTTTTAAAATCTTTTGTATAATCTGTCAAACGATACGTCTTTGAAAGGGTTTTGCAAAAATTTACTATAACACGATTCAACTCTTCTTCTTGTGTTATCTTTGTGTTCTACAAGTATGATACTAACATGTGACACTTCTAAAATATTTTCTAGATCCTTAATATAAATGTTATTTATCTGCCTTAAAATGAATGTTAGGGACCAAAAGTAATGACTCATATTGTAGAAGGAAGAAAATCAAAGAAAAATATTTTACAGGGACCAAAAACAAAATTTGTTCATTTTACAAGGACCAAAAACAATAATTTCAAAATTTAGAGGGATGAAAAACAAAGAAAAAAAATTGTAGGGACCAAAATCAAAATTCGCTCATTATATAAGAACTAAAAACATATTTAAGCCAAAATAATATAAGATATATGTGGATATAAAATTATTTTAATACATGCCAGTATTCATAAATATCTTATATTGTTAGCATATTTTTGAAATATATATATATATATATGGAATTTGCTAATGCACATCTATTTTATTTCAGTTAGAGTAGGTTAACAAGTTATAACTAAGAATCATCTTAAAATATGTACATGTAAAGCTGTCAATATGAGCTGTGGCTCATATGCCAACCTGGCTCACCACTGATTCGAGCCGAGTTAGGTTGAAAAAAGCTAGCTCGCTACAATTATCACTTAAAATTGGCCCTACTCATTTAGCTTGCAGCTTACTCGGATTGAACCTGAGGTAGGCCAAGTTGGCTTGCAGGTTAGGTATATGTTTAAAAAATTAAAAAAACACAGCAACTCTCACTCACTTAAACTTACAACCCAATACGAGACTCACGCACGTGATGAAGCAATACAAAACAAATATGAGGTTTGTGCTCATTTGTACCGGACTGGAAAGGGAAACAATTATTATACTAAATTAATTATTCAAATAGTCTGAATTGAAACTTCGGTGAGTGGCTTTAGTAGAAATTGTCACAAAGCTAAAATTGAAGGTAACTTTTCATGGTTACCAACTAAGCATCATTTCATGATGGGAATTCTACAATGAAAAAGATTATATGTTTGAGCAGTATTGGCATATTTGTTTGATATATAGCATGTTTGAAAGGCCCCAAACCATGGTATATAGCTATTTTATATATTTTTTAAATTATTTTTAATATTAGGTGAGCCAACTCGTATAACCTACCAACCTGTGGGAGGTTGAGTCAAGTTGATCATTTTTTGGCCCACCAAAAAATGAGTTGGGTTGGGGCTGGTTTACTTTTTCATTACTCAGGTTAACTCACTTTCACAGCTCTAAGCACACGTATGTTAACAAATGTTTGTAGGGTTTGTTAACGTACACCTACTTAGTTTTTAGTTTAGTAAGTTATGACTAGGATTATCTTAAAATATCCCAATGGTGTAACTTGTTAATGTACTCCAACTATATATATGTATATATGTAAATATATATATCGTTAGAGTACGTTAGTAAATTATGACTAGGATTATCTTAACATACTTTAATGGTGTAACTTGCTAATGTACACCTACTTATTTTTTAGTTAGAGCACGTTAGCAAGTTACACCACTGAGGTATTTTAAGATATATTGTAGTTATAGCTTGTTAACATACTCTAACAAAGGAACACGTGTGTACGTTAACAAACTCCACAAGTATTTACTAACATACACATACTTATTTTTTAGTTAGAGTACGTTAGCAAACTACACCATAGTGTATTTTAAGATACATTGTAGTTATAACTTTTATATATATATACATATATATATATAATCTAAAAGTAATTGAAAAATATATTAAAAAATTATAAATTGTAAACTCAACACTTGTGCAAGGCAAGAGTTATTATACTAGGAAAGATGGAAAGGATAAATCGAAAGAAATAAGAGGTTAAGAAAAATTCTCAAAAATACTTTTGTTGGAAAAAAAACTCCTAAAAATACTTTCGTTAAAGAATAACTTCTAGAAATACTCTTATTAAAGATAACTATTTTAATTTATATAGAAAGAGGATAGAATATTTGGTTTAAATTTTAAATGTTAAGACACCATATTAAATTGAAGATAATTTTTGTAAATAAACTAATTTTTTAATATTATTGTATTTTTGATCAATTTTAATTTACATTTAATGTTTAAATTTTAAAATTTGACATTTCATATCAAGATTACCATAAAATCTTTAGGATTAATTAATATTGTAAAAATCTTCCCTCTATATAAATTAGAATAACTATTTTGAATGAGAATATTTTTAGTTGCTATTCTTCAACAAGAGCGTTTTTAGCTCTCATTCTTCAACGAGACCGTTTTTAGAAATTTTTCAATCTCTTATTTCTTTTTAATTTATCCTTTTTAATATCTTTAGTTCTAAATTAAATTTTAATATCTTTTGAAAAGAAAGTGTCAATAATTAAAAATTAACATTATATTACAATAATTGTTTATTATAAATTTAAAATATAATTTATATGTTCATAAGTATTTATTTATTATAAATTTAAGTTATGTAAAGTAAATATTCATTATGTGCAATGCACATGTTAAAATACTACTCTTAAGATTTATTTATCTAAAAGAGAAAGGTATCTTTAAATATGAAGATTCAAAATTTTAATCAACTTAAAATTGAAAATCAATTCCAAAATAGAGTTTGAAAGAGGTATAAAAAAATTATAAATAAAAAATAATTAATATCTAAAAGGACGTTATGCGTGGACAGAATTAGAAATGATATCCAAGATATTCTAAACAATCTTTTAATTTCAAAATACAAATAATTTGTAATACACTAATGTCTCGTTTTAGATATAATTTTAAATTTAAATATTTTATCCCTTAATGATTATCCTTATTTATATTTTTGTTTGCACTATCAGTATAGTCGTTCTATCGTTCATCCATTAGCAAAGCTATTTGAAGACAATGGCCACTCTCCCTGTGACCCTGCCTGCCAAGATGATAAAAGAAATTCTGCTGAGGTTGCCCGTGAGATCTCTATTGCGTTTCAAATGCGTGCGTAAGTCTTGGCTTTCTCTCGTTTCGATCCCCAATTCGCTAAATCCCACTTTGATCTAGCCGCCGCACCCACCCACCGACTTCTCCAGAAATTCTATCACGATTTCAAAGCTAAATGTGTATGTCGCGGGTTCTTGCAGAGGATTTCTACTCATAACCACTCCGTCTGCATACTTCGACTTCATTTATTTCGTCATATGGAATCCGTCAACCGGTTTGCACAAACGGTTTAACAAAGCGTGGTATTGTGCATGTGACATTGGGTTCAGACAATATCTATGTGGCATTGGGCATGACTCATCAACTGACGACTACGTGTTAGTGATTGTAACATCTAGTGCATCGTTAGGCGTGTGTGGAGGTTCACTGTTTCTCCTTGAGGACTAATTCATGAAGCTGCATCAAGGATAATGCTCCTTATAGACGAGATAACTGGCATATAGTAAGAGTAGGACACGGGTCATTCTTGAATGGAGCTCTTCATTGGTTGGTTAGATCCTACGATGATCTTCCCGTGATTATTGCATTTGATGTGATGGAAAGGAGACTATCAGAGATTCCACTGCCATGTGATTTGGTCGTTAGAATGCAAAATAATGTATGTTATTTGAAGGTAATGGGAGGATGTCTGTATGCCTGTATCCCGTCTTACCGACCTGCAGGTGAAGTGTGGACGATGAAGGAATACAAAGTACAATCATCTTGGACCAAGTCATTAGTTGAGGACATATATGATATACCAGATTGTGTTATGTATAGAGAGAGTTTGCTATCACTCCCCGGGGACTTTGAGAAACCAAGTGAAGATGAACGACAGTAACTAGAAGAATTAATTTATGTAATGTTCTCTAACTCTTTTCACCGTTTTATTATGCAGAAGGCATGATACATGATTTGATTCCTTAGCCTATCTTGCATTCTCCCCTTCTTGGGCCATAAATAGTTTTTCCTTTTGTGTGAAAAAGTGATGCAAGAAATTCACTTAACTGTTTTTGGGAAAAATATTAGATGTCTCACTTGCTTAGGATAATAAAAGGTAAATTGAGTGGAAAGCTATGTAAGAAAAACAACTAAAGTTTTGAATGAATATTCCAATTAGGATTTCCTGTGAGATTTTACAGTATCACAATTACTAAAATTTTAATTGTGATCAGAGACTTTTGAATTTAATTATGTTTCAAAGTACAAGTTAGCAAATCTTACATGATTGGAGTTAGTATGTGCTATTGAGCATTTTTGTCTTTTTACCTCTTAATATCGGTGCTGTGTTTGCGGTTTAATTTGTCTGTCTTACAGACTTTTATGTCATTCTCGGGTTCAGGTCCTACTAATGGGTTATTGTGTTGTTACTCATTTTGATTTGAAGTTATAGAGATATTGTGATATCAAATTCAATCACAACTTATCAAGTTGTCAAGTTGTGATTGAATTTGTCTTGCATGGGGTCAATCGACAAAATGCTTTGTTCTATGTTTTCCTTTATCACTTTTTTATAGTTCAGTTTGTCGTTTGCTTAAAAGTACATATTGTTTTCTTTTCTTCTGGTTGCTTATTTGATACTCCTTAAGCTACTACGCTGTAACTTTAGTTTTCTATTTTATTTCCATTTAGTTTTATTTTGCTACCCACCGCTTGTTTGATAGAATGCCGATTCGTTCTTATTAAGGATGTACGTATTGATTGAAGATGTTTGTGTTGTTAAAACTAAGCATCTTTCAGTCATGTGAAGTGCTATAAGGGAACTTGTGGACTTTAGTTGTTTGTCTATTTGGGCAAAGGAAGTCCTTGTTTCTAGCTTGTATCGAGCTAATAGTCCATTTGTGCAAAAGAAGTCCCTATTTTGTTGTGTACGTGAATTCATATGTTTTGGTGTCTTGTGTTGTCGACATTCATGCATGGATTAATCAAACAATGCTATCTCTTCATGTTCATGTTATTCCTTCTCCTATTGAACCCGAGCATAGTCAGTATTATGCTGTGCTTCATTGGAATAGTGGGATTTTGTCTACTAAGTGATGAATTCAACTTTGAGAGCACTTGGCTTGATAGGAAATTGCTTTAGCTCCTGCATCTTGGCAAATTTTAAAAGGAAATTATGATTTTTTTACAGAACATAAAAATTTGCAAATATGAGATGAAGTATATTGAACGGTAATTTTATTTATTTTTTTATGAAGTTGGGCTTTATGGCACAAGTGCTCTCAAGGAAAATATTTCTCGTATACTTAAAAGTGTGACAACTTTTATTTTATATTTTTAATTTTTGGAGGAGTGTTTTTAGGATGTGTGCGTACGAAAACGATAAAAAAAAATTAAAATTAAAAGTAATTGTATACAATATCAAATCCGATATCAATTAATTGATGTTCAAATATTAGACGTGGTGCCCTGAAGCATAAGTATGCATTGTACCTCATATGTATATGAAAATGCGGTGGTTGATTGTTTTTGACATGCGTGTTTTATTTGAATTGTTTTGAAAATATAATTTTTTTTTTAAAATAAACAATTATTTCCTTATATTTAAGTTGAACCAAACATGTTATTGTTGTTAGGCATCATAGGAGTATTCATGACCCATATCGTTTCATTAACTCAGCTCTATCTAAAGTTATTTTTAATGAATTTAGGGTTTAGAAATTAGATCTAGTGTATTTTCTGAAGACATAAATAGGTTATAATTCAAGTTGTCTCAATCTGGTCCAATATTCTATATTTTTTAAAAGGTATATTTTTTTAAAATAATTATATATAAATAATAAAATTTCTTGATTTAATAAATAATATTTTGTATAACAAGATATTATATTTATATTGACATTATTCATCTTGATATATATATTGTAAAATATACTTTAATCTTAATTTTATAATTCTTTAATTTTACAATTTAATTACGTATATTGTTATGGTTGATATATTATATATATCAACAAATCAAGTTAACCCATCTTGTTTTATATGTTATCATATCTTAATTAAGTCTGAGTCAAATTTAGATAAATAACCCTTTCAATTCTGGGTCGGGTTGAGATCAAGGTAAACTTGTCCCAACCCCAAACCCCAACTTCTAACATTTGATGTGCTTTGGAAAAGGGGTACGGTTAGCAATGGAACAAAAGTGAAACTTCTTGTTAACATCATAATGGGCAGTTAATCATAACCCACAGCATCAGTTTGGAGATTATGAATCAGCAAACAAGAAAAATCCACTCAGGTTGCAGTATTTAGCATTGCTTATTGGGTTGCATGCCGAACGGATTGCATGCCCATGTGTGATGAATGTTTTCTTTGGGGCGCTCGTGCTAGCTGGAAGAAGTGATTTGATACCTGCAACTCTTCAGCTATGTTTGGATTAAAGTTAGGAAAATATTTTTACAAATTTCAATACACAAAAATGAATTTCAATGGACAAAATAAAAAAGAAAAAAATTGTTACTTTAAGAATAAAAGCACTTTTAAACTTTTCTAATTGAAATTCAATCATGCACAAATTCTGCTGATAAGTAATTGTAACCAGAAAGATTCTTGGTACTTTTATAGAGTTGTACTAATGGCGATCAACACGCCTCATTTGTTTCTTTATAAAACAGCCAAAAAAAATAATTATGGAACCTTTTCATTTCCCTTCTATTTGATACTTCTATGCTTAATGACCCCATCATAGAAGATTCACAAGGTACCAAAGTTCGAACTCTGTAAGCTTTCAAAAAAGCCTAAAGGTTTGATCTTCTAAGACCTTGACTTTTCAGCAGCCCATGAGACTCTGAAAGCTCATCTTGACAGGATAACTTTCTGAATTGATTGAACCATTGTTAATTTGTTATGGGAAACAAAAGGGTGATGTTAAGTCTAAAAAAAGTGTGAACTATTTATTTATAAATTAGCTGTTTTGGCCGCCTTCATCTTAAAATGAAATTAGTGTGCAAGAACGTAGGATAGGACATAATACTACAGTTATTATGATTCTCATTTCTCAACAACTAGGCTTACCCAACACGATGTACACGTTACATTAGATATAATACATTATCCAAGTCTAAAACTACAAGACTAAAATTAGAAGTGTCCTTCAGGTAAAATAATTCTATTCGAATAAAAAACATCTGTAATGAGTGCAACTTGCCCAACAATGTTTTTTGCACGTGGGAAGAAAAATCAGACGAGTTCCACCCACACAATTGTTCAAAAAATGTTCAAAAAATAACTCACCAGATCATTGTATAAAATTTCGCAAAAAAAATATATATCAAAGTATAAAATTCACTTAAATCATCAATAATAACGCCGTCAGTACTTCTAGACAAATAATTTGGTGACTTAATAGACTTCTGGGTTTGAACATTAACGAAGGAACGATTAAAAGGTTTAATTCAATCAAGAGATACCAACTCGCACTGAAATTCGACATACGCATACGTGTTCGTCTAAAATATAATGCACATATTTTTTTTACCATTTCAAAATCCATACTGATAAGGACAACAAATGCAGGTTACAAGGACGATCATAATTTGGGGTAACACACGTTAACAAAGGCTGATTTTATGGTAACAGACATATCTTGTGTAAACCATGGAAATAAAGTATAAAACATCAATCCAGGCTAAAGACGAAATTGAGCAAAGTAAGGCTAACTCAACCCCAAAAAGTATCCAAAATTTGCGATCTAGAAAATAAACAGTACAAGCAAATAAATTCTCATAATGATTCTCTAAATGCAAGTTAAGACAGCTCCTATTAATGCAACAACCATACTGCATCCATGATGAACTTTCACTCATCATCATCATGACCGTCAGCAGCAGAGTTGAGAGCCTCCAAGTGAGCAATCAACTTAGCCTTTCTCTCCTCATAAGTAAGCTTCTTGAGGTTGTACCTGCAGAAAGATGCAAATACTCTCAGAAACATGCTCCAATCAGTAAATACTAAGCCCAAATTACCAAACGTCCAAACCAAATGTTCTAAATGTCAAACCAAAATAATATGAGCACAAACTAAATAAACAGAACATGAACAGCTAAATATACTGCCAATCCAGCAACAGGTCCAAATCAATTTGCCAGAAATCAAATGACAAAATAGATATATATATTTCATTATTTATAGAATCTATATGCATTCACAAAAATATCAGTGATTTACCTCTTATGCTCCTTAGGCAGCTGTTTCTCAGATTTCTTGACAGTAGGATCTGCACGGATGGCAGCATGAACCTTCTTGTACAGCTCCTCCAGACCATCAGGCTCTACTCCACGCTTGATATATTCACTGAAGTGTGACTGGTACTTCTCTGGTTCATCTTCCATCAACATCTGCAGAAAATATAAAATAGGTTGTCTAACATTTATTTGAAAACTTATACTATTGCACTAAAACATTCCAATAGGATGGTAGTAATTAAAATCTTTGCCCATGCCTTCATATAGGAAGCGACATGTCCACCAAAGATATACTTGCGATGAACCTCAGGATCAAGCTCCTTTTTCTCCTTTTCAAAGCCAGAAAACCTCTTGTCACTGTGAGGAATATCCAAACCTCCATCCAGAGCTCCCTGTAAACCATCACAATTATTCATTTTGACCACTATTGAAACAAAATCACACCAATTAGCATCACAGTTAATAGATTACCTTAAGGGCACCAAAGACACGATTGCCAGTTGTAGTCCTAATAAGACCTACATCAAGGAGAGCACGGAATGGCCTTCTGCTCTCAGCAGGTTCCACTGAAAAATCCTCTCCAGTAGCCTAGAAAGAAACAACCAATTAACTTACAAAGATTTGAGAAACACACAGCATAGCATAGCAAATCCATACATACCTCAACATTTCCCTCATACTCCTCATCCATTTCAAGCATTTTAAGCACTCGACGGGCCAACAAGAGTCCAGTGCAATAAGCTGGTCACAGAGAGAAAGAGTGAAAAGATAGACACAAAAACCTTAAGTGAGAAAAGGGTCAGGGAGTTAGGACTTTCTCACAAAGTACCTGCAGCATAGTTTGTAAGGCCTACTTCAAGACCATAACGTGGAAGCTCATGGGCATATGATGCTGCAAGAACAATATCACCAGCAATGCTAGCAGATATTATTTGGGCAGTGATGTCCTTGTTGCTCTAATAACAAGGTTAAGTTTTATACTAACAGAAAAACATCAACTGATAAAATAACTTAGTTATTCACATTATATGCTCAAGTATTTTTCACTCTCAATAAATAAAAATGACAAATACATTATAAGCATATAACCATCTCTTCATGAAAGGAAAATACAGAAACCTAAATACTAACGTAACAGTAGGATACAAATCGAACCACAAAGCGGTACTTTGGTGTGTTGTACTTGTTTTTATCCTGATTAATTAACCGAATCCTGGCTCGGTAATCGGTTTTCCCCTCTGCAGTAAATAAAATCACAATTATAATCAAAGTTTGAAAGAAACACGATAGACATTAAACACAATGAAACTAAATAAACAAATAAAACACCTCTTCTTCTCTTGAACTTCACTTGATATCTCTTGAAGTAGGCTTTTGTTTTGTGAGCCTTGACAAACACCTTTAATATGCACCCAAAAAAATGTTGATACAAATTATGTCAGAAAAAAAGCATAGGCATAGCCACATACCATGCATAGCTTTGTTTAGAGCTAATCCATTACAAGCTACCAAACACATATAAACTCAACAGAAAAAACAGAATGGGTAACAAAAATGGGCAATCATGGAAGAGACAGCACGAAACAAAACCCCACCATAACTCAAAACTTTGCCTTCCACTAAAATTACCCCAAAACCTTAACGCTCACAAACTATAAATGCAAAACATGGGAACATCGCTGAAATGAAACACGGAAAACTAAAATTCAGATTCTGCAAAATAACGAAACATGATACAGAGAAGACAGAAAAGCGATCCGATACACACCATTGCTGTGAAGCTCGATCTCTTCCCCGACAGTGACGGAAAAATAGTGAGAGCGAACTAGGGTTAGCCAATGTTTTGGTTATAAGACATTGCTTTGGGTGGGTCGGGTCTCAATGGGCTTGGGGTTTTATGGGTCCCAATAGGTTTAGGGCTTTGGGCTATGTTGGGCTCATCTGCTTGGCTTTACTATTAATTATTAAACCCTAACATGTTTTGGCTATTCTTAACTTTGATGGTCAAAATTTCCGCATTGGTTGCTATGCAGAGAATTACTTTTGAATTATTACTTGTGTTGATTTTTTTATTGATCTCACAAAATTTTTAGAATTTAATTTATATGTATTGTCAATATAAAATTTTTTATATACACATCTAGAAATTCATTCTATTATTGTAACATTGTGTTTTCTTAATGTATGATTTAGTGTTTTGATAACTAAAAAGTGAAAATTAGATATGTGATCTAGGTGATTAAAAGAAATAAATGAATTGGTGTGTATGATTTGTTGTGCACGGTGATGGTTTGGTATTGTTTATTTGAAATTCCGGTTTGAATTTAGGGAATTTGAGAGATGTGCTTAAGTCAATTGGGTGTGTCGTTGGTGTAATTTTGGACTGTTGAGGGAAAACAGTTGAGTTGGATCAGTTGTGAGCCATGGGGAGTGGTTAGATGAGCTATGAGTCTTAGTTGACCCAAAGTCCGTATGAGAGTTTCGGAGGGTTTAAAATATAAAAGGGGGTAGAGAGAAAGCTTCTTCTCTCATTTCTCTCATTTCCCTTCTCTCTCTTCTCTCATCTCTCCCAATCTCTCTAAATCTCTTTAGTCACCAAGAGTATAAGAAGATACCAAGCCTAATCACGTGTTCTTGTGTTAAGGAGGGCGAATTTCTTGGAGGATTGACTTAGGAATCTCTTTCTCTCACATTCTCATCTTCCTAAATTTCAAATTTGGAAGCTTTTAGAGGTAAGGGAAGCTTACTATTGGTTGATTTTGTGTTTGTGGCTGCTGATATGTTGATTTAATGCTTTGGAATCAATTGATTTTTGTGAATATTTTGCGTATGTAGGTTTTGACAAGAAAATGGGTTTTGAGAGGGGGTGTTGAAATTTGTTGATGATTTGTGGAAGAAATCATTATGTAATCAGTTAGAAAGGTATTAAAAGTAACTAAAATTGTTTTGTGATGCTTGGTGTTGATTGATTTGCGAAAAAAAAAATTGCACTCGTGCTCAGCAATGGATTCTGTTGTTTAGCGACGGATGCTAATGACTCTCTGGAAGTTGCTCGCTTAGCAATGGAAATTGTCGCTTAGCGACAATCCTGAAAATTCATTGGAAGTTTGTTACTCGCTTAGCGACGAAAAATCTCACCTAGCGACGGATTCTGAAAAATTCCCTGAAAGCATGTTGCTTAGCGACGGATGTTGCAAGCCCTCTGTAAATCTGTCGCTTAGCGACGGATGCTGAAATGGAGTATATCACTTAGCGATGGATCTCGCGCTCATTGACGGAATTCGCACTCAGCGAGAGAATGACAGGATTTTGTTTGCTTTATAATTATTATTGTAGTTGGTTGATGACTTTATTGACTTCTATGAATGTCAAATGTATATTTTAAGATAATTGATGTTCAAATGATTTTCCAAACTGACTCTTGGCTTTCCTTTATTATTGTTGTTGATTTGTTGATAAATTGTTGCAAAGTGGTAGTTGGGTAGAAGGTTGCTTGGATAAAATTCCCACTGGTTATATTGTATTGTTGTGGTGAGATGTCTCACAGGGATGTAGGTCCTAGTGTTGTGTGAGAATTCTCATAAGGTATGTGCTGCTTAGATAGAGCCTTACCTATTGACCATGCATAGGGCTGGATTGGGCCTCCATGGAGTTGGTAGTGCTTGTTGAACCCCAAGTGATGCTAAGTAGGCCACGTGGTGTTATGTTGATATACACATATATATGGATATGATGATTTGTTGTGGTTGAGTTGATGTTGTGGTGATACATGCATTTGCATGCATATGTTGTTGGCTGAGGTTGTGTAGGCCTCAAGCCGTGTGCGGGTAAGCATGTAAGTTGGTTGGTGGACAGGAGCTGCGGCTCAAACGAGCTTCCAACCTAGTGCTTGGATAAGATGTGCGGTCATAAAGATGGGCTTTTGGGGATGAGTGGATGGGCAATTCCATAGGGGGGCTAAGTCAGTGCAGGCCTTGAGTCGCGATGAGCCACCACCCACATACATTTATCCTAACAAACCACTAAGCTTATCCGTAGATCAGAGTTTTGGCAATCCCTGAATGACGCTTGGAAGGCCATGGTAGGGGATAACACCTGACTGATCGCCCAAAAAGTTGTAAATCTCTCGAGAGTCGTGTCATTCATGCATTGACATGTTGGTGCTAAAAGCATGGTGTATTGTTTAGAAATGTTGAAGAAACTCATTCTTTTGTGGATTGGAACCCATACTCGTATGTTGATGATGATATGATTGGATGATTGTCTTTTATGCTATATGTACGTTTCTGATTTCATAAGCTTACCCTTGCCTTACTGTTTGTTTTGTTGTGGTTGTCATTGTTGGTGATTGTTGTTGTATGTGACTATGATGATCACGTCGTTTGGCGTGGGAGCAAAGGGTGAAGCTTCCACAAATCTAGCTTCCCACAGTTGATGATGGAGGTCTCAGTTGGAGATGATAGAAGGCCCTTTTATGGGTGGATCTTTTTGAAAGTTCTTTTGATTCCTTTTATGGTTAATGTATAGTTTAACTAGCTTTAGGGAGTTCATGCTTGTATTTTTCTCCCTTGAGTAGTATTTTGGTGGCGTGTTGCCATTTATATTTATGGATATATAATTGTATATACTGTAAATGAAGAAAATAAAGATGGTAAATGTTGTAGTTGACATATTGTTATTAATGATATACTAAGAATGAAATATAGAAAGTTGTAATGTAGTTCTGCAGCAATAGTGGGTCGTTACAATTATCACATTATTTTATTTATTAATATAATGTGACAATAAGCCCCGCCATCGACCCACCAAAAGCGGGGCGGGGCGGGACAGGTTGACCCGCCGTCAAGAAGTGGGTTGGAGTATTTAACCCTCCCTGCTTAGCAGCTAATTGGCGGGTTGGCCCGCAAAGGAATAATGAGTAGGTTGGCGAGTTATTAAAAAAAACGGGTTGGCGAGTCAACTCGCTAAAATGGGTTGACGGGTTTAAAAAGATGGGTTGACGGGTTGACACGCCCTACTTGCAACCCACCCAATTTTTTTTTTAAAAAAAACTGAATTAAATTTGAATTTTTTTTTATCATCTAATTGAATTTGATTAAATAAATTTTATTTTAATACACATTATATCACTTTGATTATTTGACATATAATTTTACTCTTTTATTGGCTCATTTTTTTTTTTTTAAGAAAAAAAAACTTTTATGATTAGTTGATTTAAAATGTTGAAAATGATATAAAAAAACATCAAAATAAAATAAAGAAAATAAGGGAAAATTTATTTTATTTTACAAAATAAAGAAAACATCAATACATGCAGTGTAGATTTTCTAAGCTACTTTGTATACTACTATACCATAACGGGGTACCAAAAAACTTTGTAAAACACTGCAGATTGCGAAGCATGTGCGTGTTTTACTTTCTTTTTTTTTATTAAATATTAATGTTTGATATAGTAACTAAAGAAGGGAAATTTTTTTTTTTAAAAAAGTGGTTGGCCACGAGTTGGCCCGCCGAGTTCACGGGCGGGGCAGATTTTACTAGTTTATCCACCCTGTCAAAAATGGCGGATTAGGTGGGTCAATCCGGTTTTGCCACCCTTATCTAGGGATGAAAAAAGATTCTATATACTAAACACCCCCTTAGAGTTTTTGCTTTTCTTAGCATATATTCAGTTTCACGTTAGAACCATGTAACAAGCATAAAAAATTTGAGAAAGTTAAAGTTATACGAAGTTGCTTCGTTATTAATGTAGAAGAGTAAATCGAGTTTTCTAAAAGCACCACAAAACCAAACATACTGTTACTGTGTAAAAAAACCTTAAATGTCAATCAATTTGAAATGGAGGGAGTAGCTTAGCAAGGGTTGATCATCTTTGAAAATTGCGTAACTTTTCTTTTTATACACTTTTTATCCGTAAATAATAAACTTAAAGGGAATGTAAAGTGCACCATTCAAAGGGGATGAATCACGCTGCTGCCATGGTGGATGGAGTCATGCCAATGCAAATAAATAAAAATTTAAAGAGACAGCAACCCCCCAAGGGTACATCTTTAGCATAATGAGTAAATGTCAATACAAGTGACCTCGACCCAATCCAATACGAGGAGTAAATGCATAATGAATATTTATGACATAATTACATCTTAGCATCCAAATAATGTATAAGACGAAGCAACCAGAGGTTCTGAAATATTTATACAAATAAATATCTATGCAAACAACTGATTAAAGTTCAGCTGTACGCAGATTCTTCTCTTGAAAGAGAATATATGTAATAATGTCTAGATAAATAAATCTCTATCAGCCAGTATCATCTGAATTCCCAGTAAGGCTTTATACACACTATCTCTATTTCCTTTATGCAAACACTAGCTCTGTGACACTTGAACAACTCTAATGCAACAGACGTCAAGCGAACACAGCCATTCAAGTACAGAATGGAGAGATTTTTGCACCCATCCCGCAAAGCTTGCAAGCCATTATCAGAGAGATTGCGGCAACGATTAACATGCAGTCTCTGCAAATTCTGGCAGTATAACCCGACTGCCTGCCATCCACGTAACCCCACCTCGTGACATAAGGCTAAGTTCCATTCTTCCAGTAGTGGACATCCCTTGGCAATTGCCACAATAGAAGTATCAGAAACAGTTCTACACAGCCGAAAGTTAAGGATTTTGAGGCGTGAAGAAAAGCCTATTCCAGGCAAGGGATCTCCCAAGAGAGACCAACTTAAACAAGAAACATTTAGATACTCTATTCCTCCACCACTAACAATTCCCATGACTCCTTCTGGCTTAAGCTTACAAGACTCAGCCTCTACGTAAGCTAGAGTTTTTGAACACCCTTGAAAGCCAACACCACTTATACACTCACAGTGTGATATGTTAATAGCCTTAAGCTGGCACCACCGGTGTGTAAGAGCTTTTAACCCTTTGTCAGATACTTGTGAGCAGTATGAGAGGTTTACATATTTCATAGATAAGCAAGCACCGGCTAAAGTTTCTAGTCCTTTATCAGTAATACCGAGGCACCGATATAGACTAATTGAGATCAGTGAAGGACAACCAGAAGCAACCAGAGATAACCCATAATCAGTGACTTTCAAACAACAGTCCATATTAAGTTTTTGCAAATTTGAACCATAGCTTAGCAAACGCGTCAATCCTGAATCATTCAGATCTCTGCAATTAGATAGGGATAAAGATTCTAAATGTTGAAATCGCCTCAACAACCTATGGAGATGGATTGTGTGAATGTCAACACCCTTGGTTGATAAAGATGAAGGATGTAATATAGTGCTTGAACACTCAAATTGCAGTGACCGATGGTTGAAATCTTGAACATGGAGCCATCTGCGGCAAGTCAGGCCAAATGAATCGCGATCAATGCGACTATCTAAACCATGGAAAATAATAGCAAGGCAATCATCTGGGAGGTGCATGATGGAGGTACCATCATTTCTAGAAAGATCTCCCATGTCAACCTTTTCAAGACTCTTCTGAAGAAGGCTGTAATGAGCGAATCTTTATGGTGAATTTCCTCTGAGAGCTAGATGAAGTGGGAGACTCAAATCCACAAAGAGCGTGTGATTCACCACCATAACCATAACCAATATGAACCCCACATTTACGGCAAAGCAATTTAGTTTTTGAACGATAAAACCATGAGACAGGAAAACAATTTATTTCATCAATCTGCGTAAATCGGCTGAGATCAACTGAAGCAAAAGAGATTGATCCTTTCTTAACAGACTTTTGATATTCAGATGCAATGTTAGATGTGATTCTATTTGATGATGTCAAGTTCAGGGGGTATCCACAAGAGCCACAACTGCAGTCAACACCAAACTTTCAAAACACAGACAATACAAATTATAGCATAAAACATCTGAAATTGCCAAGCATTTTACAAAAATAAACATGAAAGAACACCGTTCACGCAAGAAAAATTCAGCATGTTGAGTTATGCTCTGTACATTTGTCAACACAGTTTTCCTTCATTTCATTCTATAAACCTGCAGTCTTGCAGAACCAAATGTAAATTATTTCATTAATAGAAAATGTGAGACAAAACATTATCATATAATGCCTAAGTAGAAGGTTATCTTGTCTTCCAAACCCACACTTTACCATCATCATCTCCAACTAGCCATTTGGTGGTGAGGTTGTCTATTTCTAGCATCAAACTAACTACAAAACTTTCCTATAACCCTCCTACAATTAAGAACATTGATAGGGATTTGGGTATTATGGGGTGTCTAAGTCCCACATCGAGTAGTATAGGATGCTCAATGGAGTATTTAAGTAGCTTGGTTCTCCCTCCTTAACAACTAGCTTTTAAGAGTGGGTTCTCCAAGTGCTTAGATGCTTATCAAACATCTACTTTTCTACTGCTTCATAAATAACAAAATTGATTCCTTCCCCTGAAATTGAGCAGTGTGAGGTGGCTCTTGTTAGTCTTTTCGAGTTTTCCATTCTATATACGAAACATTTTTTTGCAACTCCAATTAAGACATGCCTTAAAGAGTTTAAAGGTCAAACCATCAGCATTTCCAGGAAAATCGTTCAGTTATTGATTTTATGATGAGGTACCAGTTCACTGATGTGCACTAATCCTTATGACTAAAAACATAAGTAAAAAGGAACCAATGCAAAATTTTGATCAGGTCTTTCTCATCACTCATAATTATCCATTTCTTCCTCCTGCAGGGCACAACCCTTTTTCTACCAAAATTAAAGTCCTTAACCCTCAAAACAATTTTACCCTTTACATCCATAAAAGTGCTAGCCTCTACTTCTACAAATTTGTCCACTTTTTGCCTTCTGAAACCCAATCTTTTCATACCAAGAATGAATTCTTCAACCCATAAGCAAGATTTTGATTGTCAAAGCTTCAGATCCGTAACATGAAATAGGGAGTAGAAAAACATATATATTCACACGAGAACCAAAAACAACAAAGAGAAGAAAAAAAAATTAAGCTTCACGTCCCAACTACCCTCAGACAAATAAGACTAAGGGTGTGTTGAATTGGCGTCAAGTTCCGTTGAACACCAATCCTTTGTGAGAGTGTCATTGCGTTAAATGTGCATCGGAACGTGTGATTTTAGTAAAACAAACACACACTAAAGCAGTAACCAAAGAGAACATAACATGCACTTTAAATAATACCAGTGACACCAGGCAGTTAAAATGCACGTTAATATAAGCCAGCACCATGCTGTAGAAAACCAAAAGGCAACACAAATCACCTCACTCATTGACACGTACCAAATCCACAAACCCATGATAATAAAACACGCGACCATATGCACCACTTGACAAGCCCACAAGAAGAAATTCAGATAAAACATTCACATTTATTGACAACAGATCAGAAAATCTAACACGGGAGTTACACTGATCGAGTGAAAAATTTTACAAACTTGAACGTCAACCAACACACAAATATAACATTCACATATACAAAATTACACAATCAGGCAACGGAGAACAACGAAATAGCCAGCAAGAATCAAAACCCAGAAAAAAAATTACAAATTTCGGACACCACCATACACAGCATTAGCAGAGGAGAATAAAAGATCAAGTGGGTATGAATTGGTGTTAGGAAATAAAGAAGAAGAAAAAAAGGGAGAATTACCAGTAAGAGACGTCAGGTTGTGACATCGTGATGATCAGCAATAAGAATTGTCATGGTGGAGATCCTTCATTCTCTGATTTGTGGAACGGGAGAGTAGTTGAAAACGTTCCTTGAATTCAACTACCTTCACTTGTGAAATTTGATCTCTAATTCTCTACCCTCTTTTTCTCTCTCTTGTCTCTCTATTGCTTCTCTCCTAAGTCCACCTTTTGTGCCCAAAATAAATAAATGTGGTGGCTTTTAAAACACCCGAAAGAAACAACAAAAGTGGGTGGGGTGTTTACGAGATTGACTTTAATTTCGAACAATGATAAACAAAAAATAGATCCACCTGTTTGTTCAATCAGTCAATGAATAAGGGGACACTATAACAGTAATTATGAACGAAAATTAAAAAAATGTCTATATGTTATTTTTTATTTCTTGATGACGTTTTTGAAAATTTATTCTAATTGGAAACTTTTTAATTAAATGACATCACAATATATAATGTCTTTACGGTGAGATATCTTGAATTTTTTTTATGAACCGCCCAATTTGTAATTTGATTTGATATATTATAATTAAATATTGAAAAAGAAGAAATGGGAGTGTCTCACATTGGATAGGTTTGAACCCCTATTCGTTTAAGACTTTTTTTTTTTTTTTTGTAGTTCTTTGAAATTTGAACTAGTTTATTGGGTTACAAATTGTGTTTTATAGAATATTGTAAAAAGTTTATTTCTCATATTGGTTCGTTTTATTTTCTTTAAGTGATTATATATTAGTATGTTTTAGGAAGTTTTAAACCAGCAAGTAATAAACGTAGGTTGGTGCGCATGAGATTGGGGCAAGTGAGTTTGATGTAGAGGTGTCAAAGTGAGCCAACCCGGCTCACACAGGCTGGCTCACCATGGTTGAGTTAAAAAACGAGCTAGCCCAACCCGGCTCGGCCTACCATGGGTTGGTGGGTTAAGTGGATTGGCTCACCAATTTTTATTTTTTTTTAAAAAAAAAGCAGCGGCAAGCAACGACCAACAACGACCACCGTTGAGCAGGCAAGTAGCAGATCAGCAGAGAGAACCAACGAGCGACGGTGGTGAAGGTGGAAGAAGGCACGGCGAATAGTGCATGCGAGCTGAGGATGTCGTCAGGGTTGGTCGGTTGGGGTTACAAGTTACCGACGAATCCACGATTGAACGGAAGAAGGGGCCAGGGAGGGTTCAATCACATTATTCAAATCTCATATCTGTGTGTTTTAAGTGTTTTCGTTTGTGACGAGAAGGAGGAGACTTCACAATTCACACTTACTTACAAAGATGAAGTTAACGAAGGAGGGGGCTGTGTTGCGATTGTGAGCTTGCAGGGGGCACTGTGTCTTATTATTTTATTTTTTTTAATCTTTTTTAAAGTTTAAACGAGTCACGGGTCAGCTCGGCTCAAACTCGTTTGGCCCGTGGGTTAAGTGAGTCGGGTTACTAATGAGCCAAAATCGCAAAAAAATGAATTTTCTCAACCCGGCCCGACTCAAACCCGTGGTGAGTTGGCTTGGCTCACTGGGTTTCGACTCACTTTGACACCATGATGCAATACAAATTGTCCTATTTGTTCCCAGTGCTCCCAATAATTGGTCATATGAAATTTGTTTTTTCCTTTAATTAATTACTTTTAAATTTTAATTTTGAGTTTGAAGCTTATCTAAAAATGTGTGTTTAAGTGACCATTTTTGACTTGATATTCCATTGAAAAAAAGCGTGGCCTTGAAATGTGGGTTAGTGGGTTATCTAATGTTCACATCTTTTATTTGCATATATATATATATATATATATATATATATCTTATCACTATTTTTTTGAATATTTCTTCCTCTCTTTCCCTTTTTCAAAAAATTTAAAACATCTCGGTTACTATACTGTAAACGCAATTTCTTGTTCTGATACCTCAACTTATATTGAAAAGAACCTATTATATCTTGAGAAACACCTATTATATTTTCTAGAGCCAATCTTGTTCGTGATGTCTTCATACAAATTTGATATTGATAAATTCAATGAATTGAATGACTTCACTGTGTTGAAATTGAAGATAAAGGTATATCTCATTCATTAGGATTGGGTGGTGATGTTTGACAGAGAGGATAAATTACCTACACATTTAAAGCTAAAGGAGAAGAGGAGATTCTAGATGAGACATGTAGCCTCCTTTTTCAAAACCTAGCTTTGCCCGTTGGGCCAACCGGGCCGAGCCAAATATGCTCTTTTTTTTCTTTCAAATCTGTGATTTATGAGTTTAGTTCGTCTTAAATTTCAGGCAAAACAGGTCAGCCCCTCAAGCATGACTCAAATTGCCAACGCTAATTATTAGTGTAAAAGATTTACACTATCAACAAATAAAAAATCACCATTGGTATAACTTTTAAGATAATTTTATAAAAGTTAACAAATTTACTATATATGAAAAGTTTGTGAGTGGATGACAGTGTAAAAGTCCTTTACACTATCAATACGGATATTATTTTTTCTATCTCTTTATACATAATATAGTGAAATTTTGAAGAAAAAAAGTGCGTTAAAATAGGGTTTTAGAATTAATAAAATAAATAAAACAAAATGATTAATTGATCAATGTAAGATATGTGTATAATTTCATTTTGTATTTATTATGTTATATTATATAAATAAATAAAAATCATTTAATAATATAAGAATAATTTTAGCTTAGATAGAATAGTTACTTCTCAACATAAATAATTCTAAAGTGATATGAATTGTATAATTAAAACAATTTTAAAAATTGTTTTAATTATATGATAAAAAAATAAGTTATTTACACTCATATTTTTTAAACTTTAGCAATATTGCATCCAAGGTTTTTCTTTATTTTAACCTTTTTCAATTTTTTTTTCATTTTATATAATAATATCATATCTTCTTATAATATTTTTTTTCAATTTTCTTAATACTTTATACAAAAATATTATATAAAAAATTAAGTATCTCTAATATCTTAAAAATATAAAAAGTATTCCATATAAGACAAGTCATGCCCTGATTTATAAATTGAAATTTCAATAACTTTATCAGTTTTATCTAATTTTTACCCATAATAAAAATGAATTGAAAGGAAATGCTAACCTAATTCGTGATTAAAAAAAACATAAATAGTCATTAATGTGTGTTGCTTGACATGTGATAAGAAATAAAAATATTTATTAAATATTTTAATAAAACATAAGTTATGCACTGACAGTGTAAAGTAGTTTTACACTGTCATCCAATCACAAATCACCATGTATGGTAAGTTTGTTGAGTTTTATAATAATTATCTTAAAAGTTATACCAACGATGATTTGTGATTAGTTGATAGAGTAAAATTCTTACACTGACAGTACATAGTAATTAAACTCATATTTTAATTACTTTAAAATATTTTTATGTAATATATTTTACTTTTAAAATTTTTAAAATTTTAACATGTGTCTATGAACACATTAAAATAATTGTCTCTCTTGATACTAACTAAATATCCCTACTTGTATAAAGATTATAAATGTCAATTAAAATAATTTGTTTGCTATTTGCAATATCAATGTCACGCACGTTAATAAGGGTAAAAGACTTAGGGGGTGTTTGGTAGGGAGATTCTTTTAAGTTTCCCAGGAATCTTAGGTTGGGAATGTTAAATTCATATGTTTGGTATAAGGATTTTAAAAATCATTTCCAGGAATCTAACATTCCCAGAAATTGTTTTTTAATTAACTATTTTATTAAAACTTTCCCATGGGAAGGGGTGGGAATTCAAGATTCCCATGAAGGGGGAAAGTTTGTTTATAATTATGTCTCTCATTTCCAAGCATATTTCAAACATACCAAACATATTTGTGACATTCCAAGAAAACATGATTCACAAGAAATATAATTCTTAGGAAACATGATTCTCATGAATGAAAAAAACTCTGTATACCAAGCACTCCTTTAAAGGTAAAGAGAGAAAGGTATCTAAAGACACATAAGAAAGATTATTGCGCCTGTTTCCAATGTGCACAAAACCATCACATCATTAATAATAATAAATTCAAAAAAAAACTGCAAAATTAAAGTGATGAGACACATAATTGAGGGCTTTCCTTTCAACACACAACCGTTAGCTTCAGCATGAGAAATTCAACTCATGGTATTCAAATGTTAGATTTCAACCTGTCTTCAAATATTCAACACTTTCAATTGTTGTTGTGGACTAACCCACCTTCAACCATGGCCATGACCTCCTTGTTTAGGGAGCTGGATGGGTTTGGAGCTTTTTAAGCCCCTTTATTGAGTGAGTTGTAAAAATAGGGGCTTAATATAAGGGACAGATGGGTTGGCCCTAGGGTCTGGGATGCTTTGTATAGTTGAAGAGAAAGCTCATTGGTGCCCGTGAAGATGATGTAGATGTTGATTGTTAATAAGGGGAAGGAATATGGGTATTTCACACCCTAATTCGCGTTCTAATTCCAAATTAAAGACTACCGTACTAAGATTTTTTTTGTTGTGAAGAGGCACATAAGGGGAAACTATCCACAACCAAGAAAGGAGAATTAGAGAAAAGAATCAATTAGAAATAATAATCCAGTTGTTGGACAAAGCAATGCAGTTGTTGCATTAAGATGATTGTGCTTTGGCCGCTGATACTTTTGGTTCTACTGATACTTGGGTCATGGACACTAGTTCTTCTTATCGCATGACTTTCAAGAAGGAGTTGTTTACTTCATTTAAGGAGTGAAATGGTTGAGTAAAATCGGGAGGAGGAACTTAGTGTGTAAAGGTAGTTGTTATAGTCAATTAAGATGTACAAGGTATAGTTTCTCTATTTAAGATCGATAGGTCAAGGTTTCTAAAGGTGCTTTGGCAATGGTGAAGGGAAAACTATAGAATGGAATTTATTTGTATTTTGTTAGGTAGTTCGATTGAAGGAATGATGCATGTATCTCATTCCTTACAACAACACGATGATAGTACAAATGCAAATTGGGCATATAAGTGAGTGGAAATTTGAAGTGACTAAAAAATTGAAGTTTTATGAGTCTTGTGTTATGAAGCATACAATGCACAATCAAATTCATTTCTACCAAGCACACCTCTACATGAATATGTGATTTTGAGTATGGTATGGGGTTTTTCCTTAGTTGAGTCTCATGGTGGGTGCAAGTACTTTGTTGCATTTATTGACAACTACTCTATAAAAGTTTGGGTGTTCTCTTAAATCAAAGGATGAAGTGTTTGCGCTATCCAGGGAGTGAAAGACTATAGTGGAAAAATGGACTGAGAGTCTCAACAAAATGCATATTTTCTTCAGTATACTACAAGAGTTTAAAAGGTATAGGTTGTGTTGTACTAAAAAGAATAAAACTAAAAAAAATATTATTAACAAAGATACTACACTTGATAGTTTATTATGTTTGGCCAAAAATAAGAGCTTGATAATTATTGTTGGAAACAAAGATCAGGATTAGGTTGTTAACTAAAAGGTGGAATTTGAAGTTGATACTTTAAATAAGAAAAATATTGAATTTTGTAAAACAAACCGATGAAGTGTGGGATGAGTCACAAAGTATAGCAACAATAAGGGAAATCAGAAAATCAAAGAGGTATGTTGATTGTGCTAATATTGTTAATACTAACTTTGTTGCTTATGCCTTGGAAGTATGTGAAAATCTTAATTTTGATGAACATAAATAAGGAGGTAGTATGAAATAAAGAAGCATGTTAACCATTGCGAATGAAGAGATGTAGTTACTTAAGAAAAAACAAACATGGGATTTAGTGCCATTACCTAGGGGTGTAAACTAGTGAGATGCAAATGGGTGTTCAACAAGAAAGAAGCATGGAGTTGAACTAGTTAGGTATAAGATAAGGCTTATGGCAATTGTTTTTTTCATAGAAAAAGTGAATTGACTATCACGAAGTGTTCTCACCTGTTGTGATTTATAAGACCATTTGCTCTCTTCTAGCTTTGGTAAGCATTTTCAATATAAAGCTATATCAACTTGATATTAAAATTGCATTTTTCATGGAAATCTAGGAGAGCATATTTATACATCACAACTATAGGGATCCCTTGAGTTGAGGAAAAAGGACCAAGTGTGTTGAATAAAGAAATCATGGAATTGTTTGAAATAGTCCCCAAGGTAGTTGTATAAGATATTTGATGCTTCTATGGTTTCCCATGATTTTTATGCATAATCAAATGTGTTTATAAGGCTAACCCAACATTTTCTAGACCTAAAACAAACTTTGAGGGGAGGCATCTTTAAAGCTAATAATAATATTTTATTAAAACTATCATATTTTTGTTTAAAGTTTATCTTTTGAGCCTTTTAGGATTCAAAATTATTTATTAAATTATTGTAATTGATTTCACTTAACATTTCTTTTGATAAAATCAATCCATTTAATCTTTGTTAATACATTGTTGACCTTACATAAGATTTTATTAATTTTATTCTTGAACAACTTCTTTTTGCTAAAACAACAATTACGATAATCATTAACATTATTCTACAAGTAATATATAAATACAAATCTCTTAATTATATCAATCAAATTTGTCCTGATCATGAATATTTTTCAAGGATGATGTTTGATATAGTTAATTTGGTGAGAATTGAGATGATTGAAATTAATGGCTATTTTATTTTTAAGTGCGGAAGAGTAATAGAAAAATTAGGGACCTTAAATGTAACTTTTGCTCAAGTAAAGATAGAACCTCATTCTTCAAGGGAAAAAAAAAACACAGATTGATTATCATTAAACTAAGCCTAGTAATAATAAAACTTTTATAAATATTAATGGTAAATAAGTTTTTTCCTTGTGTGCCTAAGTAAGAACTTGAGTTGACCTTATGTTTTTTATACTACAAAGTTGTCATTTCGTTCCTTCACATATTTGTTGCTATAGTGAATAAAGGTGTAAAGACTTTTACTAGTTTAATTAAGGCTCGCACAAATGAATTGTGTGAGGATACAATGACAAAAACTATTAGGAGATAACTTGATAGGTAAAAGAACTTTTTGATGGAAAGAGGGTTCTAATTTGTTGGATTTTGAAGGTATAATGTGAGATGGTGACCTTTGGAAAAGTTGTTTAATTTTCACTTTAGCATCAAAGTATTTTCAATAAGTTTGGTTGCTTTTATTATGCCAAGTTGTGAATGAGTTCTTAAAGAGTTAAGAAAAAAAAAATGAAAAGATTTCATCAGAACCTTGGAATTCAAAGACACACACATAGAGAGAGATAAGCCATGGTCATCACACATATATAAGTCATGTCATGATCATTTAGTGTTCTTATTAATAATTGGACAAACATTAAAATTAGTGATTTAATTTTAACAACAAGAAATTATGTGAAATAAATGTCAATAATCAAAACTAAAAAAAATCAAAATTACATGAAAACTAAAGTAAGAGGAAGTAAACACACATACACACACTTAAACTATAAGGAAGTAAACACACACATGATTAAAGCATAAGAAAAACACAATTAAAGAATGAAGTAAACGCACACACACAATTAAAGTGTGTTTTTCTAGGTGTGAAAAAGGGCATACTGTAAATTCATTTCAAACTTTAGGCTAACACTTTTTTTTTTTTTTTAAATGATAGTAACTAAACATACCAATAACAAAATTTTCTTTTACCCAACATCTTTGGAAAGAAGATTAATAGGGCTTTTTATTTAGGTTAAAATATACTTTTGGTCCTTTATCTTTTTATTAAAATTTGTTTTGGTCCTTTGTTTTTTAAAAGATTTATTTTGGTCTTTCAACTTTCAAATTTGAGTTAATTTTGTCCTTCCGAAATAGTGATCGTTTTCGATTTTGGGATAGGATTTTGAACCATTTTTTGACTGATTCAAGACTAGAGACTTGTCCCATTAAATTCACTTACACGAAAACTATAAAACCCAACTACTATTGAACCAAAAAAAGGCCATAAACATGGTGAAAATCACGTGAAAAGTAAGTCCCACAAGCAATTAGAAAACTTCAAAAATTTAATATCATATTCTTTTTCAGTTGCTCATGAAACTTAATTTTCACGCGATTTACATCGTGTTTAGGGGCCTTTTTGGTTCAAACATTAGTTAGGTTCCATAATTTTCATATAGGTGAATTTAATGGAACAAGTTTCACATCTTGAATACGTTAAAAAAAGGGTTTTAAATCGTGTCTCAAAATAAAAAATGATCACTATTTCGGAAGAACAAAATTAACTCAAATTTAAGAGTTAAAGGACCAAAATGAATCTATTAAAAGATAAAGGATCAAAACAAATTATACTAAAAAGATAAGAGACCAAAATTATATTTTAGCCTTTTATTTATCAAAAACGATTATTTGAAGTTTTTAGTTCCTAATATTATAATCATATTTGAATATTCAATGATGAATAAAATAAAAGAGAATTGAATGTGATAAAAAGGGGATGGAACAAAATGATGTTGGATATTCTTTTTATGTAGGATTAGGGAAAAAGAAGCACTTTGTGACTCTCTATATGTAATTTTTTTGAATAAGGTTAAATAGGAAATGAGAGGTATATTTATTTCAAAATTTGACTTTATATGCAGTGAGGAAAATATTTTCTAGTGGTATAATTCATAATGTTAGTTAAGGGGTAAAATAGTTCAAAAAATATGAAGACGAAAAATGAGTATTGTTATTGTAACAGTTATAGATTATAAATATATTAGGGAAAAAAAGACATATGAGAAGAAAAATATAACTATTAAGTCCCACAGATAAATACACTAGTTGTTTTCTTGTGTCTTTTTCTTTCTAACATAATTATATCTTATTGAGTTTAATTTTTATGTATTGTTAGTGTAAAAAAAATTATACTGTCAACCAATGAAAAATCATGGTAGGTATGATTTTTAAGATAATTATTATAAAGATCAACTAACTTGTCGTACATGTTAATTTTTTATTGAATAACATTATAAAATATTTTTGCACTGTCAATACATATACTATTTACTCTATTTATCTAAATGCAGAGTGAAAAGAAACAAATCAAAGTAATAATTCCATTGTTTGAATATTTTAAGGTGGAATAAATCAGATCATCCATACTCTAAAAAAAATAAAGAATAAATTACATTGACACCCCCTGAAGTTTCTTGAGATTGCATATAACTCTTTGCTTTTTTAATGTTTACAGCAACGTCTCTTATAGAGATACACAGTGTAATGTTTTGCAAACAATTAAGGAAAATTAATGTAGGGGCATAAAAAAGGAGAGGTATTGAAAGAAATTTGATAACACTTCAGAAAATGTCAATGTAATTTACTCAAAAATAAATTAAATAAAACAAAATGGAATACATTACAACTAATTCCATATTATCTATTTTAATTAATTCAAATACAACTTATGAACTAAAAAAAGTTCATTTGTAATAACTTCATCACAATTAGATCCTAACCATAACAATTACTTTCTAATAATATGCTGGTAACTAAATTTTATAAAAATTTTAAATTTTTTCGTTTACACAACATACTGATAAAGCAATAAATAGTTAGATTCTTCAAGTATTTTAATCAGAAATTGATTCTTAATTTTGTGCATAAAAAAGACTTGGTTAAACTAATTATTTAGTCCTATAAGTAATACTCATTTAGGAATCAATCTCTTTATGAGAAAAACTTAAGTTATAATCCCTATAGGAGTGTATAAGGACTACAACTTAAAAAACACAATATTAACTAAGATCAATGTGTATTAGTAACAATATGTATAAACTAAATCTTTAGTTTTTTTTTCATGCAAAGGACTAATTTCTAAATAAATATCACTTATAGAACCAAATAATTAATTCATTAAAAGAGATAAAGTTCTCTTTAATAATTTTTAGGCCTCAATAAAATTATTAGTTTTGGATTCGAGTTTAATGAATACTCAAAACAACTCAGGCCTTGCTATTCTCACCTATTTTTTTTGTTATTTTCACCTATTGCTTTTCCAAAAAATGGTGAAATTACTATTTTACCCTCACTTATTTTTTATTCTTTTCTCACCATCTTTCTCACCACAGTTCAAACTACATGTTCCACTCTTCGTCTATTCCTCTCACACGTCCATTTCTTCGATCTAACCACCATTACTGTTCCCAGAGTCCCCACTTGCCGCTTTGTCACCACCATACTTCACCAGTGTCCCTACACTTCGCTATTTTAGTCTTCGTCCTCGTAGATAAGCTTTTCTCCCTTTTTTTTCACCTCAAGATTTGACGAAATCACGATTATGCTATATATTGCTATATAATAGAATCGCGATTCCGTTATGTATGTAGGAAAGATACATAACGGAATAACGATTATGTTATGTATCTAAATTTTTAATTTTTTTCTTTCTTTATTTAATATATTTATTAGTTATTGACTGACGGCAGGATTTACGTGATGGAACAAAGTTGGAATACATTTTTTCTAATGGAGTTAACATGCCAAGTGTTTGGGAAACATAAATGAAGCATACAATAATGCTTTTGAGCATCTGTTTCAAACAAGTGATAGTGCTTTGGAAAATCCTATAGAAGTAAATGAGGAGTATGTGATAGAAAGGTTGGATATGAACCCACAAGATATGTTTCATATCAATTGATATTGATTTTGGTCCCCATTTTCTGTCTGGTTGTCTTTGATATATAATCAATCTAATATGCAATCTTTAATTTGTCAACTTACACAACGAAAATGCCTTTTCGTTATGTTAGTGGGGGGTGCATCCTAAAAGCATAACAGAAACGCATTACCGTTATGTGTTGAATTGCAATACATAATGAAAATGCATTTCCGTTATATGTTTAGGGCGCACCCCCTACTTACACAATAGAAACACATTTCTGTTGTGTAATATACACAACGAAAATGCAATTCGGTCAAATAGTTTTTTTACCAAAATCGTGTTGGAGTGAAAAAGGCAAAAAGTGGCGTAGGAATAGCAGCCCCCAAACAACTCCTGCTCCTGTATACTAAGGACCTGAAATCATAACGGGCTCGAGCCCACTGGACAGGCTACGATGATGGTTTCAGTATTGGGCCCAGTCGGGCCCAAAACTTTACTCATCTTTCACGTCCATCAACAATGGCGGACGAAAAAGAAAGACTCTGTAAAACCTATCCTGAAACGTTTCGCAAAGCGCAGCAAAACCCTAAACCCCCAAATTGAGATCAATCCCTTACTCTCCGTCTTCGATGGCAATATCTCTGCTGAAAACCTCACCCAACGTGTTCAACAGACACCACAATCACCTCGCATTCTTCTCCAATGGCGCTAGTGCAAGGAGCAATGTCCCCATTTCGCAGAAGAGGAGATCGCGTTTGTTCCCCGTAGTGTCAATGGCAGCCACACCGGTTCAAACTTTTCTTGAAAAATCTGCGCCTTCGTCCCCAAACACTGGTCTTCCAATAATGGTGATTGACCATGATGAGTTCATTTTGTATTGCTTTGTTAAATTACTGATATTTCATTTTAAAACAAATGGGCACCGAATATTTTTTGTTGCATGCTAGTTTTGATGAATCTGAGTCATAACAATTAGTATTTCTGGTGTGCTTACTTCTTGTCCTGTTTTAGTTTTAAAACACTAAGGTTCAATTTGGATAAACTTCTCCGCATTTATAAGAGAAGAAAAGAAGAAGTAAAATGAATTGAGCTTCTCTCATAGTTAAAATCAACTTATGCATTTAACTTTTAAGTGAAACAACTTCTCCAAAGGCTAAGATGCATGATTTTAGCTTATGGAAAAAGCTTAATGTATTTTAACCTCTTATTTTCTTCTCTTATAATTGCTTATGAAAAAGTTTATCCAAACTTAATTGTAAAACACAGTGCAATTAGCTTACATGCATTTAATTTTATTTTGTTTAGGTTAATGCATGTACTGGAAAAATGGGAAAGGCTGTGATTAATGCGGCAGAAGCTGCTGGACTGCATGTTGTTCCTGTGTCATTTGGGTGTGAAGAGGAGTCTGGGCAGACTTTTCAGATCGCTGGAAAGGAGTTTCTCGTGCATGGTCCTTCTGACAGGGAGAGTGTTCTTGCATCTGTCCTTGATAAATATCCAAATTTGATTGTTGTGGACTACACAGTACCTAATGCAGTCAATGGTATGTAATGTAGTTTGAAGCATATTTTATTACCGTTGGAGTGAAGCCAGAACTTAAGCTTCATATTTTTTTCATCTTATTTATAATGTAAATCATCTCTAAAGATCTCGGCTTTAACTGAGCTGAATGATGTCTGGTGATCCATGTAACTGACTTCACCTAATGGGACAAGGTTTTATTGTTATTGTTGTTGTTGTGTTTATAATGTAAATTATGAAATCTCACTTGTGGGAGTGGCAAAGGAAAGGAAAAATCTTATGTTTCAAATTCGTATATCTTTCATGCTTTTGTTGTGATTTATCTTAAAATGAAACTCTTTATATTTTTTTTGGGTGCACAGATTTTTACATTTTAAACATAGGAATTGAGGATATTGTATTTGACAACATAGAATATGTAGTAATATAGGCCGTACACGGCCTTCTTATTGACCAGTGTACATTATGAATCTGCGATTCCAGACATGTGTCCTGCCTTTCATGGTAGAGACACAATTGGACTTTTGATTTTATAGTCTAGGATTAGGAGTATTTTATGATGTTTCTAATAGTATTGAAGCTATTTATGAATTCATGCTCATATGTAGGCAATGCAGAGTTATACTGTAAGGTTGGGGTGCCCTTTGTGATGGGGACCACTGGAGGAGATAGGGACTTGTTGCATAAGACTGTTGAAGACGCAAAGATATATGCTGTGATATCCCCACAGATGGGAAAGCAGGTATATCATAATATCAGAGAAACTTGATCAAAATTTCATGTCTGTTACAGTACTGTATTTTTTCATATCATTATGTTGCTATTTTTTTTTCCCTTTAGGTTGTTGCTTTTCTTGCAGCTATGGAAATTATGGCAGAGCAATTTCCTGGAGCCTTCTCTGGGTATTCCTTACAGGTAACTCTTTTGCTGCATTGACATTTTGGGGCTTGGAAAGGGTTTTGTTAGGAACACTTAGTTATCCTAGTACACCCTTTGAATTGTCTCTGCTTAGCCTAATGTGTAAGTAAAAAAATATATATTATTATTATTTTGTGGGGAGAGGGGGGTGGGGGAACTGAGTCATCCTTTTCCACCATGTAACTCTTTCTATTCTATTCCTACTGAAACTAAAACTGACTAAAATCACTGAAAGGCTCAAATAGACAGATTATACAAATAAAATGTCAATAGTTTTAAATTGTTTGAAACTTGAACTGATTGTGGTGCTAGTAAATCAGTTGCTTAAAGTGCTAATTTAGTGGGACTGGCAATGCTTGTTCTGGAGAATACTGTCCTGCTGTTTGCAATTGGAAAGAGGGTTGCAGTTATGCTGAAATTACTATTGTACTTATTGCCAAGCCAAAAGTATTACAACAGATTTATCTCTGAACAAGCAATAGTATACCATACCCATGTTGCTACTAGTTTGTGATTGGGATATTCTTAAGGGATCTTGTTTTGGAGAGCAAATTATATAATTGTTCAACAAAAAATGTTAGGTTACATGACCTAATCCTGAAGTAAAAATGTCATTGTGCTTCTTAAACTCTTAATTTTAATGCTTTTTTTCTTTTAATTAAGCTTATTTTTTATGCAATATTAAAATCTGATGCATTCGTCCAAGATTGTAGGTATTGGAGTCCCATCAAGCAAGCAAAGTTGATGCATCTGGAACTGCAAAGGCTGTAATTTCTTGCTTCAACAAACTGGGGGTGTCTTTCAATATGGATCAGGTGTGTTAGATCACATTGCATGGTTCATTGTGGTAGAGCCCAGTTGAACTCTCAATTTTACTAAGACGATTTATTGGTTCTTATGTTTTGGTGATGTTATCAAACTATATTCAGTTATTCATTAATTTTGCTTAGCTGTCAATTGTATATAAATACTTGAAATTCCTTTGTAAACAGTTTTTTTTTACAGAAAGATAATAAGAATTCTTTTTCTCTCTTTTCCTGTTCGCTCATTCTGAGTTCTATGGTTCAATGGTATCAGTTTTTCCTTCTTCCGCGCCATCACTCACTTCCTCGTGCATTTTCCATTGATCATGTGCTTGTTCTTGCTCGATTGGTTGTGGTTTTTTTCGATCCTGATCGATCTTGAAGCTTTTTCAGCAGTTGTTCATCTTTTCTTGGTGATTCCTTTGATTGAAATTCTTCAATTGCTTGCTGCCATGGAAGATCCGACTTCAAATCCCTTCTTCATTACCCAATCTGCTAATCCAGGGCTTGTTCTTGTATCTTACCATATCAAGACCAGATATAACTTTTGCTGTTAACCGATTGAGTCAGTTTATGTCAAGTCCTCGAACTCCTCAACTCAATGCTGCTCATCAGCTATTGCAATACTTGAAGGCTTCCCCTGGACAAGGAGTCCTCTTCCCTGCTCAGTCCTCGATGTGCATCTCTGCCTTTGTAGACGCAAATTGGGGAAGTTGCCAAGCCACTAGGAGGTCAACATCTGGTTTCTGCATATTTTTGGGGGATGCTCTTATGGCTTGGAAATCCAAAAAGCAGTCCACAGTAGCAAGAGCTTCAGCAGAGGCAGAATACCGTGCCCTTGCAGCCATTGTCTCTGAGTTGCTTTGGCTCAAACAAATTCTTCGAACATTTGAAGTTCCCGTTAAGGCCAGCAGAGTGTTTTGTGATAGCCTCTCTGCAATTGGCCAACAATCCAATGTCTCATGAGAGGTCAAAACATGTAGACATAGACTGCCATTTCATTAGGGAGCATGTTCAGTCAGACTTCATCAACTTAATTCCAGTCTCATCAACAGCTTGCTGATCCCTTAACTAAAGCTCTACCTCCCCCTCTTTTCCAATCCCTTATATCCAAGTTGGGTGTTCTAGATATATACCTCCCAACTTGAGGGGGAGTATCAAACTATATTCAGTTAGTCATTAATTTTGCTTAGCTGTCAATTGTATATAAATACTTGAAATTCCTTTGTGAACAGTTTTTTTTACAGAAAGATAATAAGAATTCTTTTTCTCTCTTTTCCTGTTCGCTCATTCTGAGTTCTACGGTTCAATAGATGTTAAGGCTAAAGTAACGAGTATAACTTTATGTTACCACCAAGTTGCCATTCTGTTCTTTGTACACATACTGTTGTGGCCTTCGTATAAGAAGAATTACGGATTCTTACTGTATTTTTTCCTTCCTTCTTTTCAATGTGTTTCTTTAGATAAAATTGATCAGGGATCCCAAGCAACAACTTGAAATGGTTGGAGTCCCAGCGGAGCATTTGTCTGGTCATGCATTTCACATGTATCATTTGACATCACCAGATGACACGTAAGGATTAACATTTTCATTTCATTATCATTTTCTTGTATATGTTTTGACATATTTCTCCTTGTCACTAACTATTTATCTTTCTTATATTCTGTTCTTTTAAAAAATTGTTGCAGAGTTACATTTGAATTTCAACATAATGTATGTGGTAGATCAATATATGCAGAGGGCACTGTTGATGCTGTAATTTTTCTTGCTAAGAAGGTGCTTATAATTCCTTTTAATTTACCTATCTTATCATCTGATTATCTATCTTGACCTATGATTAGGGATGCCCTTCATTTTTAAAAAAATATATAATTGTAACTACTAGGAGTTGTTCATCATCCTGAACTGGATGTTTCTTTGTTCAACCTATGTTCAATTTGTTTCAACAAGTAATACATTAGATCATACTGCAGCTATTAGCCCACAGAAAAAATGTCAAACCACAACACTATTGCCTTGCTAGGGAAGCTTTATAAGTTTATAAAATTATAATATTATCAACGAGTGACATTATTCCATGCTGTTCTATTGCATTAACCATTCACTGTATACAATCTTTGATTGAGAACTTGCTTGATGTATGCAGATTGAAACAAAGGATGACAAGAGAGTGTATAATATGATTGATGTCTTGAGAGAGGGTAATATGCGATGAAATTTTCTTTAGAATTGGATGCAGGATGTCAAACTGTAGAACTTGCAATAAACGAGATTTGACATCCTGATTTTTGAGAACTGAGCAATTTTCATCTTCTGTCTGTGTTCTTCTCTGTTTGAGGAAAGCTTAGTGTATGTATTATTATGAATCGACCAGAGCTATGTAAGCACTGTTTTACGGGATCAATTTCAACATTTTTGTTTAGTTTCATGAAACCTTTGTTAATCTTATCACTTCACAATTTTCTTTTATCATAATTTTTCTTCAACTTGTATCGTTATGGTTATTTCGTGATAATTTTTCTTCAACTTATCGTGCCCCCTACATTGCCTACATGGTTAAAAACTCACGGTCTAGTTCAATTTCAGATTGTAAGAAACTAATTATAAAATAATGTCAATGGAATTGATTGTGAGAAAATTGACGTCGAAAATATAAATTGCGAAATACGAATTTACTTAAATATTACAAATAATTATTGAAGCATAATTGTGTTTTTTCTTTTGAAGTAGATCATTTCTAATCCCGAAGGATTTGATAATATATCTGATGTAGCGAGCCAAGAGGAAAGTATAATTTTCTTTATTGGGAGCTAAGATATAATAATTAGAGAAATGTTAAAAGTTCAAGCGCCAGAGTGCATGATACAATTTACTGACTTTAGTGAGTCTCAACCCCATCACCCTTTTCATACCTTAGAAAATGTTAATGGTCTGTTTGGTAAAAGAAAATAATTAAATAACCAAAGTCCTAATAATAAGGCCACCAAACAAGAAAAGATTAGAAATCTAGAACGTTCCACGAAGGCTTTTCCCAATCATTCAACGACATTAACAATAGCCAAACGCGATATGTGATATCTAACAAGCAAACCTCGTCTAGGTGAAATGTGTATTTAGATAACATTATTTTAAAAACTAATTCAATAAACATGACTACTTATTGTTATAATCAATTATATAAAATAAATTCTATGTTTAATTATGTTAAAATGAAAATAATTTTAAGATAATCTATTTCTTTTGAATTATTTAAAATAATTATTTTTCATATGAAATTTATACTAAATAATTTTGTATTTAAATTCATTGTAGAAATAATTTATTAGCTTTTAATCATAATCTCCAAAATTATTTATTATAAAGAAACCCATTTCCTTTTGTGAAGATTATATAATCTTTGATTGTAATTCAATAACTATATACATTTATATATTAACACCAATTTTTTTATCATTTTATATTATAATCACTAAAATTAATTCAATCCAAATGCACACTAAGTAGTAACAAACACGTTAAAAGGAAATCACAGCCACAACACGAGGAATTTGCTTGCAGAAGTATACAAACCAAAACTAACAAGTCAGAATACCTTAAACTGAGATACCATTAGAAAGTTCATACCAATATAGTTAATACACAACCAATTATACAGCGGTTGACAACCCTCTTTAAGTCTAAACTAAATCCCTAATACTCTTCAATTTACAAACTTTTAAAGTTGTCATCCATTTCTGTGAAATCTAATAGAATACAGAGTTTATGTCCTAAGAAACTGAAAAGCAAAGAATTAGTTCTGGTCTATATAGATGGATTTAGATTGTAAAATTCAGCTGATCCATCCCTCTGAAAACTGTAAGCACCAAGCTGTAGTTTTGGGCTCGTAATATGCCAAAACTACATAATCAGCCAGTGCAATTACTGGTTTCAACCAGCTGCCACAGCATCAGCTCTAGGATTTGTATCCAGTAGTTGATGCAGCTTTGCACCAGAATTTGGTTTGTTCTCACAGAAATCATTCTCATTCTCTGCAGTTCTATCATTAGAACTGGAATTATTAACTCTTGATAGCAAGTTTTCTGTACTTACACGTAATGCCCTCTTGCTGTCAATGCTGGTCAAAATTATCTCTTCAGTTTGTCCCAGTTGAGTATTTCTGAGTTTTTCCTGAGTCAAAAACAATTAAGTACTCAATATTACAGAATACATATGAAATGTTACAGTATAAACTACAAAGGAATGTTATGAGAACAGTACCCTCAATGCAGAATTTTCCATCCTCAGCTGCTCAGAACTTTCAGCCAATTGAGTTATTTCTGACTTCAGTGACACATTCTCAGCGTTTAACATCTCAACTTTCCGTGCCAATTCTTCAGTCTCCGCCTAAACAGAGGAAATATGAATATTACTCATTAACTTTCCTCTTGTCAGAACAACCCTTTTTCCTTTTTAGTTTTTTAATTTTATTTTTGGAGGGCTACACTACATGCATATGCAACAAGTGAATAATAAGCATGCAGCAGTAAAGAAACTAACCAATTTATGTTTTTTATCAGACAACTAAAGAAACGATGGAAGGTTTCCAAGTCAACAAAAGAATAATTTATACCTGCTTCCTCAGCCTGGACCTTCTAGCAGATTCACGGTTAGATTGTTTCCTCCTCTCCCGTTTCAGCTCACGCTCATTCTAAGGAATTCAAACATACCCATGGGAGTTAATTTAACGTCAGTAAATGATGGAGGGTATTGCATAATTATTCTAATGTGTTTTCTCAAGCATCTCTAATGTACTAGATAAGATCTGAAACATTAGAATGAATCATTATCCGACCATACCTGTAACCAAGCTTCAGAAGGCACAACTGCACAAGGTTGTGGGGCACTTGTGGAATTTGCCTTAGAATGAACAGTAGAAGGGTTCCTAAGCTCCAGCACTGTGGTCATACCTGAAGAAACTACAGGTCCAACTAATTTCCCTGCAGCACCAGCTGCGCTAGCTGTCATAATCATTTTGGAAGATGAAGTCTCTTTAGAAACTGGCCCATCTTGTATCTTAATTTTTCCTTCTCCATCTGCTTGTACAGTTTGAAAATATTTAACCATCAAAACACATATTATGTTGACAACTTAACTACTAAAATTAATAGCTTAAGATACTTAAATATCAATTCTGGATGCAAGTATGACATTTTCTTGATAATTGCACACATTAGGACACCAAAAGCTTGGCTGTATTAAGTCTGAAAACCAGGTAAAAGCCCATCCAAGTATCGCATTTGTCAAACTAATAAGAAGGTTAAAACTTGGGTAATTTCACTATAATGTGCATATGCAACAGGATAGCATCAACATATCAAGACCACAATCCCATACTCAGTTGACATCATTGCACAGTTATGACAAAGTATAATTATGATCCAAGACAACTCTATTGTTCATCAAGATGCAACAGTGAATAAGAGTTATACCAGTGGTTGGCGTTCCCTCTCGGCTTCTTTTCCTTTTTGTTTGATTAGCCTGAGCATAAAATTAGCAAATAACATAATTTAATGCTTCAATTTGTCAGATCATTTTAAATAAAATAGATTGTTAGCGCACACAGACAAGAAATAAAATATGTTGATGGTGAGAAAGTTCTCACCCCTGCAGTGTTGCCATCACTTCCATCGCTGGAACCCTCAGTATCCACACTGTTCATATCATTATAAAATTATTCAGTTATTCATATCAACCTACTAGAATAACTCATGGACAAATCTTGTATATGGGGGAAGAGAGAAATAGAGTTCATTCTGGTAATAATAATCATATAGAAAGAAAATGGATCAACAAACCTCTGTGACAGCCTGTTTTCAGCTCCACGCTCAACACTCTCGGCATTGCAATTGCCTATCGACATCGCAAGCCCATCAAACCCTTTCAATTTTTTCATTAAACCCTGATCAGTATTTCCAGACAATTTGGTTGGTGATTCTACGCTTGAAGGAGTCCCAGCCTGCATCATTTTGCCAAGTCAATCCATCATAATTGATAGTATTCAGGGAATCAATCAGAAGATTTCGAAATAGGAACTAAGAAGACATCTAAGAGAAAATCAAAACATACAGCAGGTGAAGATGGAACTCCTTGACCATGTGAATGTGGCCCCTATATTTTACCAATATAATTCATGAGTACATGGGAAAATTTCCAATCACAAAGGTTTGTTACATTAAGAAGATCAAAGAATCAAGAGGTTAATAACAGCTGAAATGCACCCACATGAATAACTTCAAAAATACCAAGGAAAAAAGGAATCACATTTCAATACATTACTAACCTTTTAAAGTCCAGATTTATAAATTAAAAATTAACGTACACTTATAATCAACTACTTCATAGACCGAAAAATAATAAACATAAATTATTGCAAATACACACACTCAGAGTAGACTTACAATAGCAACTGCAGGGTGAGTATAAACCCCTCCATGCGGATAAAATGCAGCATAAGGTGGCCCATAAGGTGGCATCATAGGCTGGAAGAAAAATAAGTTGGCAAATTATTCATCCCTGTCATCTAGGAGGTATACCAGGAACATCCAAAAAACCACAGAAATGATAATGGTAAAACAAAATAAATGTTTCTTTGGGGCACTACCTGTGGCGGCCCCCACATGTATGGGTGTGGAGCATGACCAGAAGCCACAGCTGAGTTGAAGTACGGTGGAATGTTGACTCTTGGCCCATAATACTAATATACAGCAAAAATAGTTAGCCATTGACAAGAGGGAACAAAACAATAGGTTTCATTAGATCATTGGTTTAAGAATAGGGAAAAATGGAAATACATGGACTTAAGTGGTGATTGACTAAGTGAGAATAGTACGGTTTAAACTACTAAATTTTTTAGAGAAGTTATTTACATTAGTGTGAATTTAGCTAAAACAATAATTACGAAATGAAGAGTTAAGTCATTAAGGTACAGAGGAACTGAAGGCAAAAGGTAGGTAACCTGCATGGCAGCCCAATCAGTATAGACATGAATGTTAGGCTGGTTGGTCTGATCCTGTTAACAAGGAAAGAAATAATAGTATCTAGGCAAAGGCCTTATAAAATGTTTCCTCACACATGCATAAACTGTTCTCAGCTTACAGTTGTTGCAGGTGAAGAAGGACTTCCAGTCTTAATAGATTTCCCTTCCTCACTGTTTCCCATGAGGTAAGCACCAAAAGAAAAGCACCGAGTCAAATATGTCCCAACAAGTTATTCAACTGCATTCAAAGAAGCCATGTTGTCAGTTGTTATCAGCAAGAAAATGTTGCATGGAAGACTAAAATTTCATAAACCAGGGAAATTGTGAACAGGTTAAACCCTTTCTCCCCCCTCAAAAAACGAGCAATTCCAACATTTCAAAATTATTATTTCATAAATAAAACATTAAACTCGGATGCAGGAATGAAATACAGCACTACACCAAAGGTGTGAGAAGGCTCTAGGCTTCTAGCAACAGTACAATAACAGTGAGAAATTTGGTTTACTCTGTTAGCGACTAGTTAGCATTCAGACAACATATATTACAAAATTAACCACTGCAATTTGACATTATGACGGTGCAAGCTACTATAGAGATGGCATCATATAAATATTACACTTTGCTTGCATAAAAGACCACAAGCAAAACGAATCCTCAGTCAATGACAGAATGGAAGAGGGTCAACTATGTCTTTTTCTACCCCACAAGGAATAGAAAGCGATGAACACAAACTAACATACATAACATAACAAACCAAACCCAACAGAACAATCCGAAAACATAATGACAAAAAAGCCCTTCAAATCAAAAATTCTTTTCCACTCTCATGGTAGGAGAGGACTACCCAGTCTCCTAAATTTGCTACCTGAACCTCCATACTTTGCAATTTACAGGTTTACCCCTGATCCAAAATACCCCTTTCTCTTCCCTTATTATTTTTTTCAGCTATTTCATATGGGAAAACTAAATTTACCACAAAAAGAAGAAGCATAAAAAACAAAAGGAATCAAAACACAAAAAGCACGTAAATTCAAAGATCTTAACAGCATACAACACGAGATCCAGGGCACTCCCAACTCCAATCCCCTTGTTCCATTAGCTAAAACATAGAACCACCCAATATTTAAAAAAAAGAAAAAGAAAACAACTGAAAATTCAAAAAATAAAAATCGTTGTTTCCACAAACCAAAAATTCAAACTAAGATAACATCTTCTTCTATTCATAAATTTGTACCATGTTTTCCCCTTAATCATAAAACTTCAAAGTTCCTTGAACCCAAATCCAAAATCAAATATGTCTGCGGTAGAATCAACAAAGCACCGAAATTTCACGTACCTGAACTATTCGCGTCACGGGAAAAAAGAAAACGAAAACCAAAATCTTGAATTATAAAAAACAAAAAAGGAACAACAAATGGTCCTCGTAGCTTCGAAGTATCCTCAAATTAAGGTTTGGAAAGGCAATTATGAACTTCTCTCTCTACTTTCTCTCTCTTAAAAAACGAGGGAAAGAGCTTGGGTTTCAGAAAGAGAAGGAAGGGTGGTGAAAAAGGAGGAGCAGAGGAGAGAGAGAGAGAGGGGCCAAATTTCCACGTCACCATACACGTGTCGTATGTAGGAGCTGGCGTATGCGTACGCCGTATATACGGTGGATTGGGCGAGTGTGGTGGTTGTTGAGCTGGCCATTAATTTATTCCAGCGTCATCGCAACCGTACACGTGGTAATTTGTTAGGGGGTCCGGCCCAGTTTATCCGTCGTGTGGGCTTACGTGGTCTTTCTGATTTAACATTGTTTTATTCATTAATTACTTAATTCGGAGATATTTATTACCGCTAAAATTAATATATACTATAATGTTGTACAATTATCTTTCTTTGAGAAAATGTTAGTTAAAATGAATGCAGATGTAAATATACTGTTGAAATTTTGTGTGTTCAAACCTGTGCGGTATGTTTTCAGAAAGGAAAAAATTTCCGTAGTTATTTAAATGTTTTTTCTAAGTTATTCTCCAATTAAAAATTTATTTTGATAACCTGTGTAATAAACATCGCATTTAAAATTGATACTAGGTTTTAAAGTAATTGTCTAATTATATTTTGATATAGAGTATAAGTATTTTTCATAGGAAAAGTAATTTTGTTCAAATTAGATAAAATCATTTTAAATGATAATTTTTTTTTCTAAATATTTAACACAGTTACATACTCAAATTAAACTCGAAATCACTAACTAAAAAACAATAATCTCACACATCAATTCATCTACATGCTCTATAATATGCCTAATTGTGATTGAAAACGGTAACAAAGTTCATCCACACGCTCAGTAATATGTCTAAATATGATTGAAAACGGTAACAAAGTGTATGAATTGGAAAATCTGATTAAACTAAATTTAATGAGTCCTTTGGAATCCACGAATAGCTGTTTGATCTTTCACTCTTCTTCTGACTCGGCACGTTGAGAAATACTAACGTACTTTAAAGATTTATTTTTTTTTTTGAAGTGGAAAGATATTTCTTTTTGAATCTTACATTCTTAACATATTTGTTGGGTGACGGAATATTACTCAAACTCTTTATCATTAGAGTAACTATAGTAGATACTAACGTTCTTAAACATTGTAGTAGGGTTCACCCAACTTATATTTATTTACTTTTTTTGACTGAACCCAACTTATATTTATAGTTAAAGCAAATTTTAGGACGAATATTTGATTAAATTAATTAAAATGATTTATTAAAAGCATTGTAATTTTATTTAAAATTATTTTTTAAGTTTTTTAAGATGTGAAATTATTTACTAAATTATTATAATTAATTTTATTTAATATATAGTTTTTAATTAATAAAAAAAAACTTGTTTAATTTTTATTCAGATGTTATTGATCTTGATTAATAGTTTATTAATTTTATTTAAAAAACTTATTCATGCTAAAATAACATAAATTGATAAAATGTTTAATAGACATCATATGCATAACCGACAATTAACATTTATAATAGTCAATAATTTGATAACTTTAGTTTGTTCAACGTTTAAAATGCTACCTAAATAATAGAACATATATATTTTAATTAAAATTATCAAAGTATTAAAATTTAACTAATGAAACAAATAAAATAAGAGTTTAATACATATATATTGTCAATATAAAACTTTTTACATTGTTAACCAATAAAAAATATGAATAGTATAACTTTTGAAGTAGTTATTATAAAAATTAAAAAATTTATCCTATATAATAGTTTGTAATTGAATGACAATGTAAGTGCATATATTATTTATTCATAAAATAATTACTAATTAAGCAAGAAATGTGTCATAATAATAAAATGATCGACTTGTTTTTTAAGAAAAACATATTTGCTCTAAACATTATCTGTATGTATAGTAATTTTTTTATTTTTTTTTAAGTAAAAAATCTTAGTAACTAATAATAATTTTGGGGGTCAATTAACCTTACTTGTCTTATGCCGATTACATTATAGTTACAGTTATAAGTAAAAATACGTTTGGCACTTCATTAGAGCTTAGTCTAGTCTAGGTTAGGTATAAGTTAGAATAAATTCATTTATCAAATAAGTTAAGATATTTTTAAAATTTTTTTAAGTTAAAATGATTAGATTATAGGTAAATAAAAAAATTCTTTTAAGCTAACAAACTGACTTATTCAAATAATTATAAATGTATTATTAAGATATTATATATATATGTGTGTGTGTGTGTGTGTGTGTATGTATATATATATATATATACTTGATTTTTTAATTGTTTATTTCTTTAATTTATCATCTTTTATCTCTGTCTTTAAATTAAATTTTAATAATTTTTAAAAAAAATGTTGATAGTTGAAAATAATCTTATATCACAATCTAAGTTATTATTCATTGTAAATTCAAAATATAATTTATATATTCAAAGATTTTTTATAAATTTTAATTATAACATAGTTTATATATTTAAAAATATTTTTTATAAATTTTAGTTATGTAAAAATAAATATTTATCATTTACAAAGCAAAAACTAAAATGCTATTTACTTTCAAAATACTTAAAAAACTTCTTCGCAAGACTGTTTGAGTTTATTTTATTTCTTCCTTTTTGGAAGCATGGTAATGGTAATGGTAATATAATACATAATGCGTATGCAATATCTTTTCTTCTCTATTGTCTTTATCCTTTTTTGAAAGCTAAGCCTAACCTTTGATTTTGCTATGGTCGTGTATGGAATAGTTTTTCAAACTTTTTTGTTAAAGATCATATTTGAAAGATAGCAATCAGAGGTGATAAGATTATCATGGACGGAAAATTGCAACGTGTTGAATAATTTTTGTAAATATATTTGTTTATAAAGTGTATATGTCATTTTAAATTTTAATGAGTTAAAATTATAAAATATTTTAAATTAAAAATGGTAAATATATAATTTATTTGTCTATTTTGGGTTAAATTAATCTATAGGTCTTTAAAGTTTTATAGAGTTTTTAATTAAGTCCTTATAGTTAAAAATACTTTAAAAAAGTCCTTGTAATTAAAAAAAATTATAATTAATTACCTATACATTAACGCTGTTATAACTTTGTTAATTTATATTTAATTTAATTACATTTTTAAACCTTTAGGTATTGAAATTATGCGATTTTAGTCTTCAACCGTTAAAAGTGTTGAAGATGAGGATTGAACCCTCATCCTTGAAGTCTACTAATAATACTAAAATCACTAAGTTAATAACTTTATTTGATATATAAATAAAAATTATATTATATATAACTTAAACAGGAAATTAAAATTGCACATATATTTACTACTACTAAATTAAATAATATTAACATTATATAAACTAATAATAATAAACTTAATATTAATAAATATAAATTAATAATATATACTAAAGACCAAAATTATACATATATTTACTACTAGTAAATAAATAATATAATATTATAAAACAAAATAGACAATAACTTATACTTTTTAAAACTATATATCTTAATTATAAAACTTAATCACTCTATTTTAAATTTTTTTTTGTAACCAAAAATTTTTTTTTTATAAAATTGTATAGTTTTTATTTTTCCTCTACATATTTTAGTGATTGAAATAAGGCATTATTATTGATGAAATAAATTTTTATATATATCTCACTAAAAAAAGTATATTTATATAATATATTTTCAATTAACCTTCTTTTAATAAATCTATATCATATCTAATATATTTAATTTTTTCTCAAAGTTTATTAATATATATATATATATATATATATATATATATATATATATATATATATAAAATTTATGCTGACAAGTATATATTACTAATTTATATTTATTAATAGTAATTTTAATATCATTAGTTTATATGATGCTAATATTATTTAATTTAGTAGTGATAAATATATGTGCAATTTTGGTCTTCCTTTTACGTTATATATAATCTAAATTTTATTTTTTTAAGTGTTATTGGTGGACTTTAAAAGGTAAGGATTTGATTTTCCCCTTCAATACCTTTATTAATTCATTTTTATTTTTGCATACCATCTACATCCGAACTTTATTGTAAATAAGAGAAAACTTGATAGACCAAAAATGCTATTAAGTTAAATATAAATTAACAAAGTTATAACACTATTAGTGTGTAGGATTTAATTACAAACTTTTTAAACTATAAAGACCTTTTTTAAGTGTTTTTAACTGTTGGGACTTAATTAACAACTCTATAAAACTATAGGGACCTTCAGATTAATTTAACCTTTATTTTATGAATAATTATTTTAGAATCCTTTACTATTAAATTTAAATACTTATCTGTTCATTAAATTAACAAAGCATTGCAAACTTGTGTTGGTCTTAAATTTTCCATTTCAATAAATACAATAATATTCTTCATTATTATATAAATTTTAATGTAAGTAACTAAGCTAAATGATGTTGTATGATCTATCTAGCCGATCTCACTAAATGGGATAAATATTTGTTGCTGTTGTATCTGATTTTTATTTACAAAAGTTTAATTTCTTTGATAATTGTTGTTATTGGCAAAATCTCGTAATTATCTATTTCCTCTTTAACGAGTGAGTTCAATTACGTGGTAGAATTATCTCGTGTCTTCAAAACAGATTGTTTATCCATATTTTGAAGGGATTTGAGTTCAACGTCAGAAGTTGATCAGGAACTGAAACAGTTGCGAAAATTAAATTATTTCAATAATCAATTATATGTATAATTAATTATTGTTATAATCAATCATTATAATCAGAATCACTTATTAATTTCATTTGGATGTAAACAAAAACAGCTTTTACATAATAAATTACGAAAAAAGGTATGTAGTTACTTATTTGTATTAATAATATTTGTTAGTTTTTTTAACATTGGAACTTATTTAAATGTTTATTTCTTTCATATGTTATCATCAATTTTTTGTATTATAATGAATTAAATAAATATGAATAATAAAATTATAAGAGAAAAAAATAAAGAGGAGTTACTAAATAAAGAGAAGTTAAAGTTTAAATATAAATAAATGTTGTCACATTACCAAAATCCACAAATTAAAGAACAATAATGCATAAAATCTCAATTTTCTACAAAACCTTTAACAATTTCATTTCTAATTGAATCTTGAATATGATTCATGTACTGAGAAGATATATTATCCATGCGTTCAAGTAGGTCAGTGTCATCATTGGCAGTAGCGTCTGGTATGGTTTCTTCATTCTCATTATCAACAATGTTGTTAAGCTTAACATCTGTGATAATATTTTGTCTATTGAAGTTGTATATTGCCATTATTGCAATAACTATTTGAACCTAAGTGGAATATTCAAATTTGGGCATGTGATTCATAATAGCAAATATATTCTTCCATACGTTGAATGTCCTTTCTATGGTGCTCCTTAAGCTAGAGTGAAAATAGTTGAAAACTTCATTGTCACTATCAAAACCAATAGCTAGCTTGAAATTCAGAAGATGATATCGCTTATTTTATATGGCCTTAAGTAGCCAATTGGTGTTGGATAACTAGCATCAACCAAATAATATTTGCCTGACTAATAGTTAAAAAATTTGTAAGGAACAAATATATAAAAACATGCAAAAAATTTATAAAAAGACTAATTAAAATATCAAACCTGTGGGAGGATGTGGAAATTAAAGTTTGGATTATGTATTCTTGAAAATTTTTTGCATCGTGTGCTCTACCTTCCCAGCTTGCTAACGCAAATATAAAGTACATATCCCAATCATATACAGCCATAACATTTTGGCATGTATATCCCTTTTTGCCTATATATTTTGGTTGCTCACTTTGAGACACTACACAAGGAACATGAACTCCATCAATTGCTCTACATCTTAAAAGGCCCAATATCTTTGATCATGTTGAATCTTTGTATGAATATTCTTGAAAGATGGATCCTACGACTTGATTAATTTCATTGACAACTTCAAACAAGCCACTAAAATTTTGTGAAAACATCTACTAACATTTTCACCTAGGTGTTGGAATATTTCTTAAATCATTCTATTGCCAACCTCATGTCCAACAACATGCAAAAACATGGCAACCACCTCTAACACTCCAATATTTCTACTATGCTTCAATCCATGCTCAACTAGTTTGACACAAAAGGCATTAAAAAACCATTTTTTTTCATTCTAAGCATTTCATAACAATGAAATTTGTCACCACTTAAAATTTCTTGAACCCAATTATGTCATGTTAATAATTTATTGTTTAATTTGTTCTATATTTGAACTTATTTAATAAATTACTTTTAAATTATAAAAAAGCTAATATTACATGCATTGAAACTCTTATGATTGACCACCAAGTGTGTGAATCAACTGATATGAAATTGTTTACACTTAATCTATGGTCTTGAATTCAAACATTAGATATGGAGCTACATTAAATACTCATAGGGATAATTTTGTCACCGATAACATTTCTACTTGGCTCAAACGAATTGTCTCATATAGAGGATACATATGATATGAAAAAAAAAAAAACTCTTATGATTTTATTGTCATAATTCACAATTTTTGTAATTATTCAATGTTTTGATTTTAAAATTGAAAACTTTAACTTCTTACTTATAAAGTTTAATATCTTCGTCTTCGTAATTATGTTGTAATGTTATTGCAAAGTTATTTTTTGAGTTTATTGGTCCATAAGTATAGTTAATCGGCTAGCTAAATTTTTATCTTTATAATTAAGGTATGAATTAATACTTTTGTGGTTTAAATATGTTTTTAGCCCTTTAAATTTAAGGCAAATTTTTTTTGGTCTCCCAAATCTAAAATTGATCTTTTTAGTGCTGTAATTTAAAAAAAAAACTATTTTTGTCCATTTGTCCAAACATTGTTAGAGATTTCACTTATGTAGCTAATGAATTACAAGTCGTTTACATGGTAACTCACTTTAATTTTGCATTCTTATTATCAAACACCCTACCACATGTGTATTTTCCTTACAAAATATTTATTCTGAAGATGTTTGGACATAAGGTGTTTGGGTAAAGAGACTAAAACAAACTTTTTTCAAATTACAAGAACTAAAAGGTTAATTTTAAATTTAGGAGACCAAAAATAAACTTACTCCAAATTTAAAAGACTAAAAACATATTTAAGCCTACTTTTATTCAACATAAGTTTGGATAATAGGTTCAAATATGAAAATTTATGTTTATATATGATATAAAAATACAAACTAAAATTGTTACACGTGTGAGTACGTATCTGAAAATGAATATATTTTTTTTAAACCTAAACTTGAAAATAGATACTATAATAACTTATCAAAACTTGCGTGAATGTCATCCATCCCCAGTTTGATTGTAAAAGCCTAAAAGAACATAGGAAATGCTTATGCTTATCACAGGAACGTGATAAACACTATATACTTAGTGTCATCTTGCATCTCATGAGTTTGATATATGATATAAAAGCATCTAAATCATCTTAGTTTCTTTATTCAAATAGCAAAATAAAGAATTAAGAAGACCTTTGATGCATTGTAGATATTAATTTAGGATATCAGGCGTTCGGGTCTAAGATGCTAGCTTAAGAATAAAATATGTTATTATTTGGTATTTTCCTAGTACATCATCAATTTTTAGGGCCTTTTTTTTCTGCAATAGGAAATTTTATTTTAAAATTGTAATTCTCAATCACCACTCTAATTGATTTTTTTTTATTAATATGATATAAAAACTTTGGTATTAATTTAAGGAAAATACTAAACACACACCCAACGTCTTTTTTATCTCACTTATATTTCATTTTTCTCTCTAACTTTTTTTTTTCATTTTTTATCACATCATTTATCACATCCATTAGCTTCTCTCCTTTCCTTTATTTTTTTTCTTGCCATCTCTTTTTTTTTTTACCTATACACCCAAAAAAATGAGTGTACAAATATCATTACTCTAGTTTAAAGTGTCACAATGTGATTGGTATGATCATTTGTTATGTTCTTTATATTCATGATATGACATGCCTACAACTAAGTAATAACAAGTTCTAGTCCCTAGGGGTATTGATGGATATGGGTATCCACTAACCCAAAATGATTCAACCTAACCCAAACGCTTCGATTTGGTTTTTGGGGTTGTTCAGGCAAAACCCAACCTAACCCAAATAAACCCATTGTTGTTCAGGTCGAGTATTGGATTTTACTGTTGAACCCACCAACCCAACCCAATGACATGGCATTTTAATTTTTAATTTATTATTATATATATATATATATATATATATATATATATATATATATTTCACTCAAACTTAGGTAATATCTTGAAATAAAAAAACAAAAAATGAGAACACACACATATGAGCAATTGATATCTTGTTTTATTTAATGTATTCTTTTATTTGTTAGACATATTGCTTTATTTATGTGCTATGTTGATATTAATCAGGCATTTTTTAAAACCATAAGCAATACGAGATTGCTATGTCACACTGCTTGAATGAGTCATCCCTTAACAAATGGCTGAAGTGTATGATTCAAGTGTACAATGTTAATTTGTCTAGTTAAACAAATATCAAAATACACATGAAAAGAAATTGACTTGAAAAGAAAAAAGAAAAATCATATACAATTATTCAAATTTATGGACAACTATTTTATTGTAATTATATTCAGTGGAGTAACATTTCTTTTTCAATTTTATCCCCACAATTGTTTATTAAAATGATAAGAAAAAATTAAAATTTTTTAGAAAATTTAAAATAAATTTTAATTTTATGTACCAAAAACCCAACCCATTATTAACTGAGTTGTTGGTTTGGTTCTAACAGAAAAATTATACAAATCTAACCCAACCTATCCGAAATCATTTTAATCGGTTCAGGTAACAGGTTTAGAAAAACCCAACCCAAATGGACCCGTGAACACCCCTACTGATCCTTATATAAAAGAAAGGTGTTAAGTATAGACTAAAGTTTGATTATTTTAAAAAATGTAAAAACAAAAACTAATAATTTCAAAAATCAAGGACAAAAATTAAAATTTGGAAATTTTTCTGGGACTAAAAACACTATTAATCCTAAAAAAATTAATTATGATTCAAAGGATAGTTATGACTCCTAAAAGCTTTTTTAAAAAATAAAAATTAAAGCTATAGATAATAATAAGCATTTTTGTATTTTATTATTAAAAAATAAAGAGTTTAATAGACATATATTGTTAATGTAAAAAAATTTACATTGTCATTTGTCAACTAATAAAAAATATCCTTAATATGATTTTTAAGATAATGATTGTAAAAGTTAACAAACTTACCATACAGGATGATTTGTGATTGAATAATAGTATAAAAAACTTTTATATTGTTGTGTATAATTTTATATTCAAAAATAAAATGTAAAAGACTCATCGATTCTATCAACAACTTCATTTATTTTATTAATTCTATCTGTCATGCTTAATTTATATTAAAGGTTCAACATATATTTTGATCCTTGTATATGTAGCACATTCTTAATTTAGTCCCAATACTTAAAAAATTATTAAACCAATCCCTATAGGTGCAATCATTACCTATTTAGTTCCTATTGTCATGCCACGTTTGGACACCATCTCTAGCAGTTCTACATAGACTGTTACTCCTTACGTGGAGTTTCACCCTCACCATTGACCTCCACATGGTTTCATCCTCTCCAACCCTAAATAACTTCATTATTCTTCCATTTCAAATAAAGTTGTGCCAAAAAACCAAAACAAATCAAACCAAACCAAATCTAAAAAAATGAAACCTATTTATTGCTAATTTGAATTTGGATATGGCGCAACATTTCTTCTAACTAGTTTTGCAACGTCGCATCCTAAGAACCACGATGACCAAGACTTTCCCTTTAACCTCACCTAAACACTTGAATTAGATTTGATTCACAAACCAACTACATAGAGCCCAAACAACTTGAGACACTTTGTCATTACCCTAGCACCATGATGCATTCTAATGCACCCTTTGAGATTGTTTTCCTCCATCAAGTCATGATTCGAGCACCATCAAACTCTAGAGTCTTCTTCCTTTCACTACTTCAATGATGGTGGCTTATTTCGATTGAATTTTTTTAGTCATGTATTACGTGTTGTGTTTCTTACTTGCATTGGGTAAATTAATTTAATTTTCTTTTCTTTTTACATACAACAAAAATGTTATTTCAGATTCTCAAATGCAACATTCCTTAATCCCAATATTGCTATACCAAAATATAAGTTGCCTTTTTTTTTGTCTTCTTATAGTCTATAACATCCATTCATTTAATTATAGTTTGTATTAATTTAATTATTTAAATTACTGCGAGTAAAATTTTTCCAACTCTTTTAATAATTTTTTTTATCTTAACAGAATTTGGAAATAGTAGTAAATATGAAAGAGAAAGATCTTGTATACATATAAGTCATAAAATTGTCCACCATGATTTGATAATACATGACAGTCATAAAATACAAAAGACTAAAAATACATTAAAAGATAGGTACTACCTAATCCAATATATTCATCAATAAGATCTTATACAGAGCAGTGTCCATCTACCTTATTCCTCATAAAAAATACTATAAACTAAGTTTTCAGATTCTCATATGTAGGGTGTCCTTTAACTTATTCTCAGCATCCTTGAGCGTTATCGTCATCGTGATCAAACATATATGGAAGAAAAACAATGGAGTGAGATGATTTGTTCTAAAATTACTTTCACATGTATGATAAGAATTCTACCATAAAAAAAAGATAAAACACACCTGACAATAGAGGGAAACCTAAGGTTATTTTAATTTGTACTAGACTACCCTTAATTAGGTATGGATCCATTCTCCCCATTAATGAGTAATAGTTCTCAACAAAACCTGAGAAGTAACTAGGAGTACATATACCTCTCTCAACATCGTCACATGGTACGGTGTTCATCATCATTAAGGAATAAAATAATAGTTAGGACGTCCATTTACAGAGGTATACTCTCATACTAATCCTGGAATGCTGAGCAGTTGTCGAGATTATCGAGCTTGGTCAGGTGAATATCCCGGCTCACAGGCACTACCCTGGCCATTGAAACCTTCACCACTCGATGCCTACCCTAAGACCTCCGCAAGTGAGTCCCTGTCTTTCATTCTTCAGCGTACCAAATTGTAGCTTCTCTAGTATGGTGTCATGCCACTACACGCCCCTCGTTTTACATTACTCACTAATTAACATCTCATTATTCATCATTATCTTTAACCAAAGATTTTTCCTGGTCTTAACATATCTAAGTACTAGTACAATCAATATTCCTGCCTTATATTGCAAAAATTACACAATAATAATTTAGACAATCCGTAAATCACAATTCCATTACCAAAATTTTAGCAGAATAACCACTTAGTAATTATAATTTAATCATCTAAATTTGGGTAAAATAAAAATTTAATAAGTATAATTTAATTATCTAAATTTAAGTAGAGTAATAACTTAATAAGTATAATTTAATTATTTAAATTTGAACAGGATTACAACTTAGTAAGTATAATTTAATTATCTAAAATTTAGCAGCATGACTACTTAGTAAATATAATTTAATTATCTAAAATTTAGCAGCATGACTACTTAGTAAATATATTTTAATTACAAAATTGTAACAAATTAGTAAAAATTAAATTTTAGCATCAAAACATAATAAAGTTATGCATTGAAAGGTTTTGGAGAAAACCTATGTTAAGACAAAGGACGAATTTATAACCCTCAAATATTTTGATAATAACAAACAGTTAATTTATATATGTCCTTACATAATCGTCTAATCATTCGTTTGCAAGCAATCGTCTGATGTTTTTAAAATGAATATCGTCTTATCTTTTGATTAGGTAAATTTCGTAACTAACAAATCTTACAAACGATGACAACGTTCTAAAATGATCTGCACATTAATCAGAGCGTAAGCTACCTCAAAATGTATAAAGCCTACATACCTACTCTCGAGAAAAGTCAACGAAAAAGAAGGAATATGTGTGCGATGTCAAAACGGGAAAGCGGACATGACAATTGCTACAAGATTATGTACAAGAATAGAAAAGATAACAAAATGCTTTATCTTATCATATGACAAGTTGGTGAAAGGCATTAAATACTGCATTTAATGCTCCAACGACTATCTTCATCAGACGAAAACCATCTTCTGCAAAGCACTCAACGAATACTTTTGGAGAAGCCTATAAATAGAAGAAGAGACCTTCTTCGAGTTGTTGTTGTCCTAGTTGCTGCTAATTCTGAAAAATCATAATTGCTTTAAGAAAAGAAAAAATCTTGTAAACTTTGTTTGTAAAATTCTTTTTGTACTTCATTGTATATTCGTCTGTTAAGACGTTAAACCCAGTGAGATAACTCACACATAAACCTTTTTCTTAGCGAGATTGGTGAAAGCTTGAAGAGGCTTTAATTCAAAGAATACTTGGGTTTTTACTTGGAGAGGCAAGTAAAAGACTACTTGGGTTGAGCCTGAAAAAGCTTGTGGAAAGAATACTTGTAACTTGAAAAAGTTAGTGGAACTTGGTTGTTGCCAAGAACTAGACGTAGTCTCTGGGGTGAGACGAACCAGTATAAATCCTGTGAGCTTTACAATTTGTCTTTCAACTTTCGTCTGTCTTTTAAAATGTTTTTGAAAATCAGACGATATGTCTTTTATCAAGGTTTTGCGAAAATTTTATATAACACAATTCAACCCTTCCTTCTTATGTTATCTTTGTGTCTTACACCTATTTTACTAACATGCAAAGTGAAAATAATTTAGAAGCAACCCCACTCCCTAATTACCCCAAAAGTGGTTGGTAAAGAGGCTGAAATTGTTGGTGCAAAGCTTCTAGGAGAAGAAATTTTACTAGTTGAAAACTAGCCAAATTTAACATAAAAACAAAGTAAAAAAAAAAATCTAGAGAGAGAAAATATTCATGAAAATTTCAGTTGGTTTTTAGAAAGTGGGGATGGTGAAATTTTAATCCTTAGGTATTTACAAAAGAGGAAGGAGCTTAGATCGCAAAAAAATGAGATCATGCATGATGTAATAAGTCCCATTTTTAGTTTATTTTTAATTCAATTAAGGGACAAATATGAAAAACTAGGGACGTGACTCAGCCCCTAGGTTGGGATGTGTTCCATATGCTGTCCTAAAGTCTCCCTGTAAAATTTTTATCTGTAGTTAAATTAGCCGATACTAATAAAATCACTTAAACTTGAATAAATTAACTCTTAATATCAAAATAATGAATTTAATTATAAAACTGAAGGTTCTCACACTTATGACTCTCTTTTTTTTATGTATGTGTGTGTACAATGGTAGTGACAAAGTTAAAACTTAGGATCTTGTGCAAACTACCCAAGTCTCCCACCACTATGTTGATCTTAATGGGTTAACATTTAGGACTTTACTAGAAGTTGTAGGTCACAATCACAACTTTATTTTGGAAATTTATTCAAATTTTACACAATTTTAGTATCTTTGAAGTTAGGCATATAAGATGTTTTTGTTTGGTTGCAATTAATGGCATTTATGAAAGGATGCCCGTTTTATACAAATATATGCAATTAGGGACAAATTCAAAGGCGATAGGCATGGCAATGCCCCCTCTCTTGTGACTTCTACACACATTCACGCACCCACACATGGGGGGTAAAAGGATGAGAATATAACACATGTTTCTCTTGAAGTTATCTACTTTCAATTTTATCAGCACTTTGCAATAACATTTGAGTATAATCTGTTTCACCTTTGAAGCTAATTTTGTATACCTTGGATATAAAACTAATAAATATTGCACTGTAGAGTAAAAAATGTAGGCTAATGGTTGTTGATTTCAATTGATGATTGAAATTCTAATAAAATACATATAACATACAAGTCTCAACCATTTATTTTTCAATCACAATATCAAGTCACGTTTTATCCTTTAAGAGTACCCACAAAATCCAACAAGAAACCAATAATTGTTAGAGGTATGCTTTAGCATGAAAGAAAATTTTTAAAATAAATATATCTCAAGCATGAATGGATACAAAAGAATTAGCTATCTACTTATCAATATACTCTATTATTGCCCATTTCATAGTGGAACCAACATTTTCATTACCAACTATATATATGAAGTTAGATATTTTAATAAATGTAAATGAGGGAAAAAAAATCTTAACCCCTTTCGACAGATTTTTGGATTCCTCCTTATATGCAATAAGTTAGAGTGTAAAAGGTAAGAAAATACTAAAGAGTAAATTCTGACTATACAATTATATATAAATGAGTAATATTGTTTTATTTAAATTTAATCACGATTATCTATTTTTATTATACATATAATATTAATTTTTCTTACATTTTCACATAATACACTTCTTTTATAAGTGTGAGGAGAGTTAGTAGAGGTCTATCTAATGGGCGGCGATGAATTAATTTTTAAAAAAATAGGCTATGCACTGACAGTGTAACAATGGTGATTTTTATAATAATTATCTTAAAAGTCGTAACAATGGTGATTTCTGATTAGTTGACAATGTAAAAGTTTTTACATTTACAATGCATAGCCATTAAATTCTTAATTTTTATCATACAACTTATATAAATGACTAAGATTGTTTTATGTAAATTTAATTTTAATCATATATTTTGATTGTCTAATCAAAATTAATTCCGTTCACACTAGCACCTAATATGCTTTTATAGCCATAATGTTTTTTCATTTTTTATTTGAAAAAAATGCAACAAGAAACAGTTGTAAAATCATTAAAATACTCCAAAAAGTATTACTTGATATATACGCTTAAAAATGTAGAAATATGTTAATAGTCATGAATGCAATTTTTTTTTTGGAAAAGAAAATGTGGTAGAGTGAGAAGGCACTTTCAATATTGTTAAGGAGGGCGTCAATGACATGTTGAGGTTGCCAGGCGTGGTCCACCTATAGAATTGTTGTACAAGCTTAAACCACAAGTAGTTCCACCCAATTGGAGCTACTAAGCTAGCCTCTAGGCATTAAGATCTCTCTCAAGAGGGTTGCCCACTAAGTGAAGAAAGTGACATATCAAGGAGTTTGAACCCTCACCTATGGGAATTGGGAAGGTGAAAGTTCTTACCAGATCCTTAACGATTGTGCCAACCTGCGTTGTTTATTTTCATTTATTAAAAAAATGTTAGTAACTTGAATTTATTGAAATATTTATAAAGATATAACTTATTAACAAACTCATTTAAAATAATATGAATACATTAACATTATTATACACATAATAAATGATAATAGGTACTTTTAAGATATTAAAAAATAAAGTATTAAATAAAATGTAATTTTTTTAAAACTTAATATGTTAAAAAGTATCCTTTTTATTATGTTTTAAATTTTATTCTTTATTAAGTGTTTTAACAGGGCTTTTTATGTAAGTGCGTGTGTGATTTCATTGTCTTAGAAATTCCTAATTGAATCTTGGATTTGGTTTTCTATTTCATTCTTTTAGTTTTTTTTTTTTTTAGTTTTAGGGTCTGTTGATGGTTAAGATATAATAAAATAAAATAGGATATAAGAGTAGGATAAAAACATGATAAACTTCAATCTTATCCAATATTTGGTACACACTAGATAACGTTATTGTGTTATCTTGTCTTGTATTTAACACAGACTAAATAATGATAAACAATGGTGGTAGTGGTGTGGATGATGGTGATAGTGGTGGTAGATGCAACAATGATGGTGGTGGTGGCGATGTTGGCATGGGCAAGGGTGGTAGTGATAGTGGTGGAAACAATGGTAGTAGTGGCGGTGATAGTGACGATAATGGCAACGATGGTGATGGCAACAGTAATGGCAGTGGCGATAGTGGTAGTGACAGTGGCAACAATGGTGGTGGTGGTTGTTGTGATGACTATGATGGTTGCAACAACAATGATGGTGGTGAAAGTGGCGACGACAACGATGACGGTGGCGGTAGGGGTGGTGGTGGTGGCAATGATGGCGACAATGATGAATATAGTAGGGTGGCGGTAATGGTGTCAGGCATGGTGGCGGCAGCTGTGACAACAATGGTGGTAGCGATGGCAGTAGTAACAATGGTGACGTGGTAGTAGTATGGGTGGTAAGAGGGAAAGAGAAACTATCCTATCTTGTTACTTTCTAATCCAGCTCCTTTTTAAGGATGAGAAATACAGTACACCAACAAGATAAGATAGATAGTAGGAAAAGTAAATCATATCTTATTAGTGCACCAAATAATTAATTAGAGCAAGATATGATAGTTATCCTATCTTGTTTTGTCATATCCTGGTCACAAATTAGGCCTTAATAGGGGTGTAAGTAGGTTTGACACAACCTGTGAACCAAACTAACCTGACCTAACTCAATTACATTTTTGCGGGTTAGGTTGGGTTGGGTTCATTTCAACAAACCCAATTAAAATCGGGTTGGGTCATGGGTTGAGGCATTTCAAACTTGATGAACTTGACCCAACTTGACCTCTTATTTAATTAATAAAAAATTAAAATATTATATTACTTGACACATTTTTAACACATTTCACTCAAGTTATTCAAATTTTAATTTAATTTGAAGATGCATTGAATTAGTTGAACTAATCAACTAATTATGTATTTTATTTTTCCTATTTTCTCTATTTTTTCAAAAAAAAATTCAAAATTCAAATTTTTTATGCAATTCAATTATCTAACCCGACTTATATTTGGGTCGAGTTGGGTCGGGCTATTGCATGAAAAACTCAAACCTGACCCAACCTGATTAAATTTAATTGGGTTGGGTCTTAAATGAGGGTAAACCCAACCCAACTCGGACCATTTATACCAATAGCCCTAAAATCACTTTAACAGCATGTTATTCAATAAAATTTTAAATCGACCCTATTCATAGTGATTAGTGAATAATTAGATTATTTAATAGGTCTAACATAAACTTTTATTTAATAGTTAACTAATAAATAGACAAAATGTATTGACAACCTTTTTTTACAAAACATTAATGAAAAAAACAAGGTGATATTGACTAATTCGATCAAAAAATCAGTGAACTAGTAAGTTATTAATTTATTTTGGCTAAAAAATATTGACTAGTCAAAGAATCAATAAAAATTAGTATAAAATATCTAAAATGGGTGAAAATTAGACACAAAGAACAATTTTTTATTGGACAAAACTTATATGTAGTTTTATAAGTGTTTTTGATATTATTCTTCAATTAGAATTAGAGTTTTACTTTGATAATATGCATAATAAAAGTTTTCATTAAATGTCAATGTGAACTACTGAAATAAAACTCCAATTTTGATTGAAAAATAACACTAAAAGCACCTATATAACTGTATCTAATTTTTTTTCTTTTTTCTTTTGTAAATTTTAAATTAAAATATTTTATTTATTTAAATAAATGTAGAATTTAAAGTTATAAATATCTATATATGAAAGATTATCATTTAATCTCTTTTCTATTTTACAACACATATAATATGATTATTTTATATTACTTTTATTTAATATATCATTTAAATTTTCTAATAAGTTTAAATAATTTAATATTTAATATATTATTATTAAAAAAATTCAATTATTATCAAATTTGACTATTTAATTATAAATAAATTAGTAAATAATATAGTATAAACTAACACCTTTGCATAAAATTATTGATTTGATTATTAAAACATTGCTTAAAAAATACAAGAAAAAGGGCATGACATAATTTTTTTTTGAAAAACTTTAATTTTAAAAAATACTTCCTCCATTCCTAAACTTTAGTTCTTTACACATTGTTTGGTTCAAAGAAAACAAGGAGGAACGATTGAGAGTGGACGAAAATTGAGTCTGTGTAAACTATTCCATTGTTTGATTCCCTCTGACAAAGGAAGGAAAGATAAATTATATATGGATCCCACCTAAAATCGGGATCCATCAGATTTGGGAAGAAAGGTGAAAGAAAGAAGCTTGTTTTACACAAGTTACAAAAACACCTTTGTTAATGTTACATCTTCTTTTTATTTAGATTATTTATATCATTTTATACATATCCTTTTTTTTTTTCACTTTCTACACATTCAAACAAGAGAAGAAAAAATTTCTCTTTCTTTTCTCTCATTTTTCCCTTTACCAAACAATGTAAAAAATATCTCATTTTCTACCCCTTTTTCTTTCCTTTCTCTTTCTTTCATTTCATTTTTTTTTCCCCAAAACCTAATACACTCTTAGGATCTGTTTGGTTCAAAAGAAATGAAGGGAGAGATTTTGATTAAAATTCCTATTTGGTTAAGAGGATGACAGAGAGGGATTTTAATAAAGAGGATAAAAAATAACCATTTTTTTGTTTGGTTCACAAAAGGAGGGGAGAAATTTTAAAAATGTACTTTTATACCCTTATAATTTTGGATTTCAAAACATAAGTAGGAATATTTTAGTCAATACACTTTAAATGTTTTAAATTCTCTCTCTCCCTTCCAAATCCTCCCAATAGGCCAATATTACAAGAAGAGCAAAAATTGGATAAGGAGGAATTTTGATCCCATTCCCTTCTCAAAATTAAACCAAACAATAAATTTTTATCAAAATCCCTCTCTTCTCTTTCATTTTTCTCCAACCAAACACTATATTAAGGTTAATACAGACAAATTAAACAATAATTAATTTATATAAATTTAGACTAAAATATTATCATTTATTATTTTATAAATTTCTATACTATTTCTAACTACTCCCTTTATAACTTACTCCAATTTATTATAATTATTGAAAATTAACTGTGAATGATGCTTTTATGAATACCTTTGACAAGATAATGTTTCCATTCAATACAAATGCCACTAAAAGAAAATTAGTAGTACTTCACTATAAATACTTGATAAAAAATCAAAATTATTAATTTATGCTCTTAGTTACTTTACTATATATAAGTGTTCAATTGAAAAAAAAAAAAAAACAATTACACCTTAAAATTTAAGAAAAAAAAAACTAAAGTTTTAAAACAAAGATAAAATCTTAAATCAACAACATTTAAGAATGGATTGAGTAAATTTTTTTTAAAATTTTCTAAAAAATTAATTAAAAAATAAGTGTTTTTTTTTTTTAAATATATATACTAAAGTCAACGAAACAAGGTAAAAGGAGTGCGTGGCAGGCACCTCTCGCTTTCCGACGCGGAGAGCACTCCATGTCCTACGCAGCTGCAGCTTTCATCTTTCATCTTTCACAAACCAAATTCACCTTCCATTTCCCAAGTCACACATCCTTTATCTCCTCACGTGTCCTCCCTGCATCCCACTTCTTTATAATTATTATTATAATAATACTTTTATGATTAAAAATGTTTTTAATCTTTCAAAAATTGACCTGTTTTAATTTTAATATTTATTTTTTTAAAATAAAATCTTTCAAATATTAAAAATATCTTAATTAAATTTTTGTACTAAATTCTACTTAATTTTTCTGTTAAATGATAGTCATATTAATTTCTAAATAAAGTATTTTATTACCTAAAATGTCCAGTGATAATTTTTAATAAAAAATCATGAATTACTTTTGTTTTAGGATTAAAAAAAATCTATGGTTTAAGGTTAAACATATAATAATTTTATTCAAAAATTATATTACTAATTTGACATGGTCATAACAGTTGACAAGATGACTACATCAGTAAATTAATTGTGACTGTGATGTTGATGTGATCATCATTTAACCAAAAAGTTAAACAGAGTTTAATATAAAGATCTAATTAGGATATTTTTAATATTTAAGGAACTTTATTCAAGATTTTTTTTTTGAGGACTTAAAGCAAAATAGGTCAATTTTGAGAATACCAAAAACATATTTAACCCATACTTTTATTATAATAAAATAATTTCAAAACATATATGCGTTTTGTTGATACTTGGTAAAGAAAGCAAAAAGTTAAAACTAAAAATAAAAAAACCAACAAATATTTATTTCAATTATTCAACAATTATTTTAAGAATTTATTAACAACCAAATTCCATTTCAAAGTGATATGAAAGGTGGTGGGACTTACTCTGTTACCGGCACGTTGACACTTTGTCCTCGGTTTCTGTTGTAAGCTCATCCAACGATTCACAATAAAAAACAGATAATGAGCCACGCCGCACCGTATCTCTGCCAGCGAGGAATTCCTGGCGCAAAAAGAGAAAGGCAGGTGGCGACGGCAAGGACACGCACACGCCATATTAGGATATTATTATCCATAGGTTTTCTGCATTGACTAAGGTACGATGGTATATTTTCGAAGAATGAATTTTAAGTGCAGTGTTTTTATATTACTTTTAATGTTTAAATAACTTTTTTGTCCTTTGTTTTTAGTTTTTTTTTGTTCTTATTATATATATTTTTATTATAGTTTCTGCCATCAAGTTTGTCCCTCAACATTAACAAGAAAAATTATATGAATTAAAATAGAAAATATGGAAACCAAAAATTAAGTTTTTGTTTAGAGTGGTTGAGAGTTTTAAATTTTTGGTTTTCAAGTGTAATTTTTAAAATAAAACATGTTTAACTAAAATAGAGTTGAAATGATTTTTAACTCAATTTCAAAATACTTTTACATTTATTTTCAAACTAAGAAAAAAATATTTGTAAATTTGGTCTTTAGTTTTAAAAAAATATACTCTTATTACATTTGATAATGTCCCTTTTTGCTATCGGCACCACCACTATCACAACCACCGCCTATTGCCACTACCACTGTCACTGCAATCACCAACACTACTGATACTAGCACCACCACCATCACTATTATCGTTACCACCACCACCATCGTCACCACACATTGATAAAAAATTTTAAGAAGAGTTTATTTTGAAACCAAAAATTAGAAAAAGCACTAAAACTAATTTTTAAAAACTAAAAAATAGATGTAGTTTTTAGAATTTTCAAAACTCAATTAAAAACCACCCTAAATAGGCCTTAAGAGAACTAAAATGAAAACAACCAAAATTAAGAGGATCAAAACGAAAGCAATATTATATTATATGGACTAAACAATTATTTAAAACAATTTTATAAAAAACTAAACTTTTAAACACTGCCAAAGCATTGATGAGGAACAAAAAAAATTAAACCTACAATGAATGTACTATTGACCAACAAAAAAATTATTAAAATTAAACCTTAAACATATAACTTCGTGGAAGTCATGCAATGATGCAACTACCTTCAAATTGTAAAACAAATATAACAAATAGGGGCCAACAAAAGTGAAACATAAAACAAGACAAAGGTATCAAAATGAATGGTAGCATATGAGCATGAAATAACAAAGAAAGATGTGCAATGTTATTATTATGAACAAATTACAATAACACCCTGCATCCCTTAAAGTTTCTTAATGTTGCACATGACTACCATTCTTTTTTAATGTTTTACAACAATGCTCCTTATAAGAGTATCGATGTAATGTGTTTTTTAAGTAACACAGGGTGTTAGTATAATGTGTAAGAGGGGTGACAGCATAATGTATAAGGAGTGACAATGTAATGTTGTCAAACAATTAAGTGGGTTATAGTGTAAGAGTAAAAACATTAGAGAAATCGGGAGAAATTTGACGAAATCTTAGAGAATGTTACTTTAATTTACTATTATAATTTTTTTAAACCATCAAATCTATGGAGTTATATGTTTAAAGTTTAATTTTTATAATTTTTTTGGTCACTAGTGCATTCATTTTATGTTTTATTTTTCTACACCGCATCAATGTATTTGTGATGTTTGAAGGCTTAATTTTTACATATTGTGCAATTAATCCACTAAAAAATATGGACAAAATTGTAGGAAATTAAAATATTTTTGTATTTTAATGCTTTGAATTTAATCACTAAAAAAAGTCCAAATGAAATAATATATATAATTTATATTATAATATATAACTTTACTTTAATATATCCAAATAATTTTAAGGAAATGTAATATCATGAACCAACACAACCACATATAACATCATGTTTAAATAAAACAAGAAATGAAAACATTAAAAATTGAATTTATTTCCTTAATTGTCAAATAAGTAGTTTAATTTGTAAAGTGTCATATAGTTGCCTTCTGCATTGCTAAGGTCATGGTTTGGTGGAGGAGGTAGTTTAGGGCGTAGTTATGGCTCGATTATCTGCTCTTAAAGCTAAGGAATGACCTTGTTTCGGCTATGCCTTCGCAGGTCAGCTATAAAACTGGTGACGGGAGCTGAGACAAAGCTGGGTTGACATAGGGGTAGTAGGGTGTTGGGATGACAATTGTATCCAAAGCATCCATAAAAAATATTCACAACGGGGAAGGTAAATATCTGCTTAATTGAGATGGGTTCGGGGGCGAGTATTTACTTGCAAAATTTAATAGAGATGGGAGCGGGTAAATATACTATAGTACTCACCCCGCCCGATACCCGCACTATATATTATTTAATTATATATATATATATATATATATAATTATTTAATAAAAATTTTCTCACACATATATTTATTAATTATTAATTTAATTATTAACAAGTGAAATAATCAACACCTTTTTTGCCTTTTGTTTTGTCCTTATGTAATTGCAAGGGTGTCACTAGACATGAGTATCTTGTCTTTTTTTTTTTTTTAACAAAACCACACAATAGCTACGTGACCCATTAATATTCATTATTGTATACAGAGTCATAGAATGACTATCATCTATGTGTTAGGTCAGTTTAAATGGCCCTAATCTCTTAAATACATTAACACTTCTTATTGGAAATTTGTAATACTAGAATTAATTTGTACATTTTTCATTCAAATACGTGATACAAGTTACATCAATAACTATATGATTTTTTTATCTTTTAAAATTTTTGAGAATTTCTTTTATCTTACATTAGTTGTCATAGAATTTATTATAGGTGTGGTTGATTTAAGGTTATCTTTTATAAGTTTATTGTTAGATTTATATTAGGTTGATTTAAGATTATGTTTGTATGATTTAAAGTTGTGTTTTCAATGTTGTATGATTATGACTTATGTTTGCATGATTTAAGGTTATATTTGAGTGATTTAAGAATATGTTTAGATGAATTAAGAATGAGTTTTCAATTCAGTTGTAGAATTTTTTTTAATTAATTTTTTATTGATTTATTGACTTCACACCTAAGTAAAGTGTAGGTAACAGGAGCGGGTATGAGTATATAAGCACTAACAGATACAAGAATGGAGATTAAAGTTGCAACCCGTGTGTGGACAGGTACAAGTATTTTTTTCAAATACGGGTATAAAGACAAATACTATAGTTTCCTACCCAAATCTTACCCATTACCATTCCTAGTAAGGTGAGATCACTTCTTCCACATGAATGCTTGAGATTGCCTTGGCTTAAGTAGTTTGTCATATGGTGTTTACCATGCTAGAGGTGAGAATTGAATTGATCAGATCCACACAGATGACACCAATGTTATGTTAAGTTGACTTCGACTGAGCTCTGGTCGACTTTGACCGAGGTTCAACTATTATTGACTGAGGTTCAAGTTATATGGATGATGACTTTTTCTTTTAGTACAATTGAGATGCGTTAGAGATTGATTAAGTACCTATAAAAACACTTCAATGCTTAAGTTAAAAGTGATTTTGTCCAGTATCAATTTACTCCAGACTAACACAAGTTCGCTTATACTTTGATGTATGGTAGTATTCTTGTTCCTGAGATACAATGTTGACTTCGGTCAATATTAAACAATTTAGATCGACTTTTGTCTTGAGTGGAGGTGTTTAATTGATTGAATTAAGCCCCGAGTTCTGCATGCAAATAAAATATGAGTCATTGAAATAAAATTATATGTGTATTTAATTAATATTATTTCTAAATTTTTTATAAATATTATTTATATTTTATTTTAAAATTCTTAATGAGATAAAATGTTATGTTTTCATTTCATAAACTATCAGAATTAATTTTTCCTATCCTAACACACGATCTAATATAAAATGTGTGATTGAAATTAATTTAAATACGTATTTCAACCAGACCTAATCATTTTAAATTAATTTTATTAAAATTAATTTCATCAATTTTTAAATAAACGAAGTTAAGGCTTTGTTTGGTAGAAAGAAAAGATATAAGGTGGATTAAAATATGTAAGAAATAAGTTAAGAGATAAGAAATAAATCAAAAATAATTAAAAATCTTAAATTGTTTGGTTTGAGAAAATAAATAAAAAATAAGAGAAAGATAAATAAGTGAATAAAAATAAGTAAAAAATAGAATAAAAATAAATAGTGAAGTCTGTCAATTTTTTAAACTTTTCCACTATATTTCTTACATTACATATACCAAATAATGAAAGTTTTCAAAATTTTAAAAATTTATTTGCTTTTCATGCTATTTATCGACTACTAATATAAATAAATGCCAGATGCAACGTAGGATATTTGGATCGGTCCTTAGTCACAAGCAGCTTTCCTAGCTGATGTCGGTGAGTGTTGTCCGGAGCGCGGACGTGTCCCACGTCACTGTGTAAGTGCACTATGGATGATTGAGACCTGCAAGCTGATACAGATACAGGTTGTTGCGTACTCAACTCCACTCCACGCGTTTTTTCGATACACCCTACACCGAGTTATCTCCTTAACAAAAGTAAAATGCTTCCACGCACGTACGGTTACAATGCACATTCACCGGTGTTGCACACTTTTCACATGCATTTAGGTGATAAAAATAAGATTATAGATGTATTAAATAAACTCAAATAAAATTATTTATTATTAAATAATAAAAAATATATAATTACAATATACATATATATATATATAGATTTATTAACATACATATATTTATTTTTTAGTTAAAGTACGTTAACAAGTTATAATTACAATATATCTTAAAATATATTATGGTGTAACTTGCTAACCTACTCTAATTAAAAATAAATGTGTGTACGTTAACAAATGCTTGTGGAGTTTGTTAACGTACACACGCTTGTTTTTTAGTTGGAGTACATTAGCAAGTTATAACTACAATATATCTTAAAATATACCAATAATATAACTTATTAACATACTTCAACTAAAAAACAAGTGCGTATATGTTAACAAACCCCATATATATATAGGAGGGATTAAATGACACCGGTGTAATTTCTATCAACTATTACACTATTCAATAACTTGATATAGAATGTGATTTTTATCGATTCAATCGTTGAATTATAATTTCATATTACCAAGATTATTTATATCAAATTTTGTCCAAATTGAATAACAATAAGAAATTAATCAAATGACTCATGCTTTATTATATTTTGAAAAAAATATATTACGTCTATATTGATCTATATGAATAAGATATCAAATAATTTAAAATTAATATAAAATTTTGTACATATGATCTATGTTAAAGGAACTTTCAATCTAACGGTAAATTTTGAAGTAAAATTATCTAATTAAAAATTATTACATAGTATAATAGTTGGTATAAGTTATATCAATGTCATTTGATCCTCCTTTATATATATATATATATATATATAAACGGGACTAAAAACCGAAACTAACAACCACCTAAAAATACAATAGCTGAAACATCAGCCCGCAAATGAGTATGAAGCCACACTGGGACAGACTCTAAAATACAAAAATTGGACTGTTGGCTAAGACTTTTCTTAACAGGGACATCTGCAACTTGGTTGGACTCCTGAAATATATGAACAGAGTCTGAGACATTTCCTAGATCAGCAATACTCACGATACTATTCAGGAGAGCATAACATGGACGGGATGGAATGACTCCTCCGTGCAACAAATGAACAACCAACGCAGAATCCATTTCCACATGAACAACTGTTGACATGTCACAATCCATAATGATCTTCAACCCATAATAGATCCCCCATCACGCATAATATATATGTGTGTGTGTGTAAACATTTTTTAAAATAATATGTGTAATATATCATTTCATTAATTTGCAACAAACAAAATGCAAAAATGCAATTAACTTGAGTTTGTATTAATGTATATAGTACAACTAAGGCACATAATATGTATGCATTTTTGATAGATAGATGTTGGCTTCTCGATCGGCACACATGGTTGAGAGAAACAATCCAATCCCTTGATTAAAAAACAAATCACAAATGTTGAAAAAGTTGGCACTTGGCAGGATACTGTGCTAAGAAGAGATCAGGTAGGCTATCAATTAATTATTCCAAGCTACACACATATGACTCATAAGACATAAATCATGACAAGTCAAATTTGAATTGGTTAGTCATCCATGCCACATTGCCACCATATCCTATATCAAAATGATTTTACTATTTTTCCTCAACTCAAGTAGAGTAAATATACGGCAAGTTAGTCGATGATTTTACATTCGGGGCATATATCTATATATGGTGATGTGATATAAGGACTGTCCAACCATGTGACGTTTTAGATCAGAAATTCCTAAGACTGTGTTTGGTAGAGACGAAGGAAATAAAGAGAAAGGAAGAGAAGAGGTGAAAAAAGAAAATAAGAGAAATAAGTGGGAAATAGAGTAGAAATGAGGGTTGTTTGATTGAAGAAAAATAGAGGAGAAATAAGATGTAAATAAATTTGTAAGGTTGTTTGGTTTGAAAGAAAAAAAAGAAAAGAAGTGAAATTATTAAGAAAATACGAATTTAACCTTATAGTTATAACATGCCTATAATCATTAATATGTTAATTTCAGACAAAAATAAATAATGAACCACATGCCATAATACCATAGTTGATTATGGTAGCCACCCAAATCGGTTAACCACTTATTTGGAAGGCCGAATCAATTAACAGTGCAATCGATTTTAGTTCAAACATTGCAGCCCCACGGTTCCTAAAAACCTATTATATGAACATATGAAACATATTTTAGTACTCAAACACACAAGTGAGAAGACTGTAGACCACTTCTATGGGTTTTGCTACTCATGCCTCGTGGGTCCACCTTTCACAAAAACAAGGGCAAAATGGGACAACCAAAGTGAATAGTGATTATTTCTCCCCATATCTTCTCATTTCCGAAGAGAAATGCATTTGTGTGGGTCCCATAATAATTTTTAAAAATTTCTACCCACTTCTCTCCTTCCAAACAACAATAGCTCATTCTCTTCCACTCACTTCCATTCTCTTCTACTCTATTTCCCACTTACCAAACATAGTGTAAAAGAGACAAGAGAAGAAGGTAAATAATGAATTAAAGTTTAAAAAGTGAGGAATGCAGCAAAATCTAACGTAAAAGAGCCATAAGGAGGTATTATTTTTGTTAACTATTTATTTTATCGGAGAAACGTAACTATTTTTATTTTCTTTTATTTTCTTTGAGTTCCTTTAAAGTCTAGAATTTTAAAAAAAGTATAAAGATTTTTTAAAAAATTATACTTATGTAATATTTAAGTCATTAAAATTGAATTAATGATAAAGATTTGAATAATTTGTATGAAATCATATATTTTACAAATCTTATTGTCATGGTTGTAAAAAAATAAAAAAATAAAAAATAGAAAATAAAAAATAAAAATAGTTTTTTATTTTTTAGTTGAAGATAAAAGTAAAGATAAAAATACAATTATATTAAATGTTTTTAAAATCTCTTCAACACGATGATAAATAGATATATAATTTTCCCAATTACACTTTTGATCATTGATCTAATTTAGATTGTATGGGATTTTAGTCCTCCAATTTTTTTCATGCCAACCATTTTTTTCTATTTTAAAAATTAAATAAACCTAATTCTATTTATTTTTTTCTGCCAAAAACTGTCAAAATCTTATTTTCTATACAAATAGTTGGAGATTTTAATAAATTTAGAATATAAAATAATTTTAAAAGTTTATAAATAAAAAATTAGAAAAAAATGATAAAATTTAAAGAATTCCGTGTGTTTGTCATGTTAAAAAAAAAAAAAGACTAGCTTTTAACTCATTTAATTAATAAGTTGGTTTGACCAAATTAAAATATTTGGTAAATAAGTTTATTTCATTAACTTTTAGTAACTTATTTTTTTCTTCCATTTTATCTTTACTATTTTATTACATCTCATTTTTTCATCATTTTTTTAAAAATTGATCGTATATTACTTTTTTTAATTTTTATTCACTTTTGTACTACTTTTGGGACTTTTTTCATATAATATTATTTAATACAATTATTGCACTATTTATTTTTATTTTTAATAAAAATTTGATCTTTTAGAAAATTAATAAGAAATAAACAAAATAAAAATCTAAAAGTATAATTATCTAAAAAATTATTTTTGTCAACAAACTAAAAATAGAATGTATAGAAAAATTATATAAATATGTCCTTTTATATTTATCAACTATTTTAACAATTAATCTTATTAAATACGTTTAATTTAATAATTAGCTTATATATACCAAAAAATAAGTTAGTTTATAGGGTTTTAACTTTCAACTAACAACGTATAAGTTTTAAGTTGGTTAATAAGCTTTAAGCTAATTTATTAGTTTGTTTTGCTAAATATAGCCTTAGTAGAAATATAATATTAGATATTGAGGAGGATAAAAGTTTGACCTTTTTTTGTGAATTTTTATATTTTAATTGGTAAATTTTAAGTAAAAGAAAGTTTAAAATAATTTAATCAATTTAATTTGTATAATTTTTGTGTAAAAAAATGAAAATTTTAGAATTTTATGTGTGAAACAAAAACAATGGAAGGACTTAATTGTAATCATCAAAGAATTAAGAGAATAAGTTCATTCAAAAATTATTAAAGATCAAAATTACATATTAACTATATTAAAAGGATTAAGGATGTAATTAAACTTATAAAAATGGATAAATTTGTCATCTTGACAATTTTTTTTTTAATTTTTCATGTTTTCTTTAGTAAAGAAGTTAATTTTGTGTGAATCTTAAATTTTCTCTTTAACTGAATAAAATATGGGAACAAGATTAATTAATATTAGGTGTTAAAATTTTCCACTTACATTTCTTAATATCCTTTTGTAAAATAAAAAAATAATCAATCATCTGTTGAATTGAAATTTCTTATAAAATTGATTAAGTTTATAAAATTTATGTAAATGAAAAATTAATTAATACTTCATTGTACTGATTTATTTTGATGAATAATATATTATTTAAAATATTAGAAAATATCTATTGTTAGATTTATTTTTTGATTTATAAATATATATTGTTAGATATTTATTGATTCATAAATAAAGAATGTTATCTAATAATATCTATCGTTAGATAATATGTAAATAAATATTCAATTTGTGTGAAATCTGATATTTTTTTTGGGTGAATTTGGGGTTGAGAGCCAAAATTTGATTTCTTAAGATATTAAGATTCATTTAAGGAACTGATACTTCTCAGTAGAAGTTCATATATTTATAAAGATTTTAAGATTGAACCGCTAATCACATGTTTAAGGGATATGATTATATGACAATCATACTATATCATATTAGTTGTGAATTGTGGTATATATAATTAGAAAAATAATATCAAATAATTTAATGATTATAATAAATTAATTTCATATTTTACATAAAATTATTAGGTAGTATAAATATAAAAAATTGATATATAATATCAATTTATCATGTACCGTAAAATATACAACTTTTCATATTCTTTTTACCTATTTTCACTCCAATCAAACAAATAATTACTCTTTGCTTAATATTCTTACACTCAGGGCCGGAGCTTTTAAGGGATTGGGGGAGCTATGGCCTCCCCAAATATTTTTAAATATATATATATATATAAAGAGGCATATTTAGTGGGAGAGTTAATTTTATGAGAATGAGAAAAGTTTGAGTCACATAATAATTATTTTAAAAAATATTTTTTTTAAAGTCAGATAACTTGTGTATTTTTATCTTAACCATTTGTGAAAAGATCCAATAATTAATTTTTATTCTTCTCACCATGATTTGATTTTTTTCTTTTACCTTCTCTTGATTCTCAACTTTTTGCACAACAGGAGGTCTTTTGTGCAAAGCAATGTGGTGTGGCCTATGCTATTACAAAAACTATATTTGTGTGTATGTTTATTTTTTTTCCTCTAAATTTTGACATTATTATGTGGATATGTCATGTTTTATCATTTTTTTTGTGCAACTTTATTACAAGTCTTCTTTTAACTTTTTTTTTTATGGTTTGATTTTGGTATGATGGGAGTTCCATAGAAGAATTTGGCAGCATATTATTGCATGATGAGTTGTTTTAAGAATTTTTTTTTACATAAACTAGAAATAAAAAGGCAATAAAATTAGATGAAATTATGAAATACAAGCAAATAATATATGAATAGAATTTTTTTTTAAATTTTATTTTGGCCCTGTAATTTTTTTATTCAAGCTCCGCCACTACTTACACTCTCTTTGTATTTGAAACAAACCTGAATTGACCTTCAAAAAAAAAAAACCTGAATTGAACCAACGAGCTAACCATTTATACACTATGAACTCAAATTCTTATCAATAGTTATCATTATAAAATTACTTGCTGAACTTAATTTTGATCCGCAAGATGATGGTTGTGTAACTGTGTAGTGCAGGTTAGAAGTAGGGTTGGGCATGGACCCGCAACCCGAACCGGAACCGATTAATCCGAATAAAAAAACAAAATTGGACGGTTTTGGGTGGGTTTTTGCAGGTCACTTTTTCGGGTTTAGATGGATTTGTTCGGGCGGGTTCGGTTTAAGATTTATAAATCTATAGGAAACCGACCCAACCGAACACAACAAATTACATATGCTGAGAGTCCATGTTATAGGCAGCCCAATACGGCCCAATATTAGTAGTCCAATACTAATTTTGGATCATAAGAATTAAAAATTAAAAAATTAAGAGGTCCCAAAAAATGCATTGGGCCAGATTTAATATGAATTTTGTTATCTTTTAAATTTATAATTAATTAAAATATGGATTTAATATGAATCCATTTGATTTTGAATTTTTTAAAATTATGTCAAAATTAAAAAAAAACTAAGAAGCCCAAAAAAATGTTTTGGACCAAATATGAGTCCAAACCGCTTAAACCCATTCGACTTAACCGCGACTCGTACAATCTAACACCCGCATGACCCGAAGCATTAATTGGTCGGATATGGGTCTATATTTAAAATAGTCGGTTTGGTTTGGATTGAGTATTTTTGGTCCAAATCCGACCAAACCCGATCGAAGCCCAGCCCTAATTAGGAGCATGGGAATGAAATAAAATAAAATAAAATATAAAATCATGTTTGCATGTGACTGGGCCTAGTGGGGTGTGACGCCAGCATTAAAGGGGACACGTCAGAGACAAACTTTGACCGTTGATTAGCTGGCGAGGATGCGATTTTCGCGGTGGATTTGGGTTGTGACGTGGTGTCCTGTTTTTTCTTCCAATGCCTTCGTTTCTAGCTACCGACAAAATGACGTGTCCCCGCATTCACATGTTCTTTACTACGCTACAAAGAGTGGGCCTCAACCTACTTTTTCTACTGGACCATTTTGCCCCTACCCGCCGCTCTTTTTGCCTTCAGCCATGGCATTTTTTCGTCTGTTCACACTTGCGAATGTCCTCTCATTATTGTTAGACTATGTCATCTCAAGTAATAATCAATACTGTATAAACATTAGTCATCTTTGACCACTCATAAACATATAGTGTCCCTGACGTAATTTCGCATATGTAATTATGAAGAATCATGAACAGGCATACTTGGAATCGTTTATTTTAGCGTTAAAATATTAGTTTTGACAAAAATATTAGTTCTAATACAAGTTTATAGTTAAAATTATATATATATATATATATATATATATATATATATATCAATTATGTGTAATAATTTAAAAATTATTTCATGAAAATTATTTCTTCTTAATTTTAATATAAAAAAAATTCACACTCACACATATTCTCACAGTAGGTGTTACTATATGAATGTAATCCATAATTTCTAGCTTTTACGTATTAATAACTATCTGATATAATCGAGAATAGTACCCCTTTCAAGACTTATTTTATAATTGACCTTAGGAAAAATACATTCGTCTGACTAATTTATTAGACTCGCTAAAATATTAAATTTGAATATTAAATTTTAGGTCTAAATTAATTTTGACTTTTTTTAGCCTAACTCATTTAGACTTTTTTTTTAATCGAGTTTAGGTCAGTTAAATCACACTAATCGTTTTTTTTTTGACCTGACCTGATAGGTCTCGGAGCTCAAAATCGGATTAAGTAACTTATTTTTTCACCTTGATTTTATTAAAAATAAAATGAATCATTTGATATCATAAGAATGTATAGATTCTTGTTAGAAAGAGAAGAGTGAGAAAATAATAAATATATGTAGGAAAAATCAAGAAAATAATAAATATAATGAATAGTGTAATAAACAACAAAAATTTAGAGATAAGATTCAAAATTGGAGTGTAAAAATAATTACTATTACTCAATATATCAAGCAGTGGCGAAAGTTAATGGATATAGAGGGGCCAATTCTCCACTATCAATCGGTACCAACAAATTACCGTCTCGTGTTACGTATTAATTAAAAAAGGTGACCAGATCTCAACACTGGAGTTCTATGCATTGGGCTATTCATGGTAGGAGATGAAACTAATTTTGTCATGGTCCAGTTCTACTAAACAAGCCTATGCATATCATCAATTCATCTCCAAACTCCAAATATAAACTAAATTATGCAAAATTAGATATTTTCACGAATCGAGAAACGTAAAAGTACTTCAACCAAACAAACATATACTGGGGTTAAAATGTTTTTGTTTCATCTCTCGTAATAATTCCAGGTGAACTAAATGAAACAAATTCAAAACTACTGAGTACAAGATGCTTACACCAATGTCAACTGGCGAGCTCCGTACTTATTTTTAATGTGTTTAACTACACCCGTTTTACTATAATCTAATCTAATTATATTATTACTTATTACCACCTAAATCTTATTAGAGCTCAAATATTTCCCTACTCAAAATTTTCTATCAATTCACTGGATTAGGGATTGTCGGCCAAAATTGAAGATCATACAACCAAAAAAGTATAACTGGACAATTTTAAGCTAGGAAATGAATTGAACTCTCCAATTAAGCACAATTTATAAGTTACGAAGACTAGAGATATACCTATGATTTGGCAAAGCATATATTACATTCCAGCAAACCCATAGAAACAAAAAAGAAGAAGGACGAAGTCTACTATATAGCCTCTAATTTGTAGATGCTATAACAACCAGTCTCATGCTGTCATTATATTGAGCATTGATCACTTCCCCAGAAGAGAAGTAGGTTGAAGTATTGAACAATCCATGTGTATGCAGTAATATACCCAGAAGTTACACAATCTAGATTCTAAAGCATGTAGTGTGTTTGTTAATTTGTCAACGTTAGCATACTTAATTGAACGATTTAGCTTCCAATTTATAAATAGGAAATGACCCTATATTTTATATAATGTCATTCTCCTTGAGCTCCTTTAACAGAATTAGATTTTGCAAGAACTTTAGAGTTCTGAGTAAAAAATGAGTAATTTCTTGAATTATATGAATTTATATGTTGGAAGCTTTTTGCCCTTTATATGCTTTGTAGGTAGCTCATCTTCCATCCATTTGTTAATTAGTCAACTTTGGAATGACTGATTGAATGCTTGGCCTTATCTTCAGATATATGCAATTCATATAATATGGGTCTCCCATTGCTACCTTTAACAGCATGAGCCTTTGGAAGCACTTGATCAAGAGTGAAAAAAAATTAAAAATGGGTATCCTTAAGGTGTCCGCCAGTTTATATATATATGTTTTCGAAGTTCTTAGTAATTTGTATGGTGATATCTTCTTTGATTGACTCAAGTTATTCCGTTTGTGATTTTGAGGCAATCTTCAATTTTGGGGATTCAAATTCGGATTTGGGTGGGTTTCATACAGCCTTTCCTGCACAGCCTGGTCCCTAGGAATGACTTACTTCAAAAAACCAGTGGGGCGTGCTTCTGATGGAAGACTCATTGTGGATTTTCTCGGTAATGGACCAATTATTATAATATTTTGCATTACGTGTTTTTTATTTTTAACTTGTCTGTTGAACTTGAAATGTTATTAATTAGAGTTTAACAAACATTCACTGTTAATGTAAATTTTTTTATAATGTTAACTAATAAAAATTATTTTTGATATGATTTTTAAGATTATTATTTTAAAAGTCAATCAACTTACCATACATACATGACTGTTTGTAATTGGATGAAAGTGTAAATATCTTTTGCACTATATTGTTTATTAACTTTATTCTATTAAATATTTGATGTGTTATTTGGTGTTGAACATGCAGCTCAGGGTCTTGGATTGCCATTTTTGAGCCCATATCTGCAGTCAATTGGATCGGACTCTACACATGGGGCTAACTTTGCATCTTCATCCTCCACTGTGCTTGAGCCCATTACTTCCTTCTTTGTCAGTGGGCTCAGCCCATTTTCCCTTTCCATACAACTCAGGCAAATGGAGCAATTCAAAGCTAGAGTTGATGGATTTTATCGATCAGGTACACAAAAAATGTTGCTAGAAATTTGCATTGGTTTTTATTCAATAATAATATACTCACCTACAAGTCTTCCTTTCCATGCACGACACAGGAACAAGGATATCATCTGGTTGTTCCTCAGGAACGAAAATTCCTTCACCAGATATATTCGGAAAGGCCATTTACACGTTCTATATTGGCCAAACTGACTTCACTTCCAAAATAGCAGCCACTGGTAGCATTGATTGAGTGAGGGACAGCCTTCCTCAAATCGTTTTACAAATTGCTGCTGCAATCAAGGTTTGAATATATCATATTTTAGACGATTATATTCATTCAACCAGGTTGGCACATTTTTCTATTAATATATGAGAGGCCAAATCGTATATGACGTGTCAGACTATTTTAATGATGTATACTTAATACTAGTAAAAGAAAGTTTTACACTAATAATAATTCAAAAATAAATAGGTTAAATGCATAATTTAGTCTTTACATCTGTTGTAAATTCTCAATTTGGTCCCTATACATAAAAATTTCTTCAATTGGTCTCTATAGATGTGGCAGATTCTTAATTTGTTTCTTGTCGTTATGATATTGTTTACACATTCTTGATTTAGTTCTTATACATATAGTACATTTTTAATTTAGCCCTTATACTTGCAACACATTCATAATTTGGTCCCAGTACGTGCAACGCATTCTTAATTTGGTTCCTATTATAGGTAGTAGGGGTGTTCATAAATCGATCCAATTCAATGAAAACCGAAAAAACCGATCCAAAAAACCGAAAACCAAATAAACCGAAAACTGAAAAAATCAAAAATTGAAAAAACCGAAATTTTTTATTGGATTGGATTGGATTTCAGATTTGATTTTGAAAACCGATCCAATCCAATCCAAATCGAACTTATACATGCATATATATTTTCACTTGTAATTTTCTAATATCACTCATGTTTAAGTTTTTATTTCTTATATATTCGTAAAATTATCACATAAATTATACTTGTTTATAAAAAATATATTTGTTTAAAGATAGTTTTTTTAGTAACTATATGAGTAAAGATACACAAACATAATTATCAAGTTGTGTAAATTTATTTTTAATAATATATATTTGAAGAGTTATATTAATATTAGTCATATAATGACTCATTAATGAAATATTTAATATTTTAAATTATTTTTTAATACATTTATTATATATCATATTATTTATTAAATACTTTTTTTAAAAAAAATAGTAAGATTAAAACCAAAAACCGATCCAACCCAAATCGTTTTAAATTAGATCAGATCAGATTGGATTTAAATTTTAAATCAAACCGATTGGATAATAAATTAACAAAACCGATATAATTGGATCGGATGGTTTTTCTCTTCAAAACTAATCCAATCCAATCCGTGAACACCCCTAACAAGTAGGGATCAAATTAAGAATTTGTAAATAGCAATGACTAAATTGAGAATCTGTAACACTTGTAGGGACCAATCTAATAAGTTTTTTTGTATAAGAACTAAATTGAGAATCCATGACATGTGTGGAGACTAAATTATATCTTTAACCAAATAAATGTTATCGTTTTATTTATTTATTTCCAATTTTCCATATGGGCAATGTATTTAATTCGCATACACTTTTTCTCTCAAACTACTCTGTGGATATGTATCAATTGACTTCGTCGAAATTGAATTCAGGCAAGGCTAATCAAACTCAAACGCAGCCTCTTATTAGTTTAAGTAAAGTTTGTTAAAAAAAGCTTTTGTAAATAACACTACTCCTTCCACCCTCGCAGATGAAAAAGTCGCTACGCAAAACATAGCAGCACCAGCGCTTGCTAAATATTTTATAAAGCTTTTTTTAAATGCAATCTAATAAATAAAATATTAAATGACATTTTTGTTATTACTTCCAAGAAACAATGAAACAAAAGCGATTAAATTTTTTTACAATGGCATTCATCATCTAACAACCTTCACTTCAAAATCCTAGCTATTTGCAATGTTAGGAACAGAAGTAGGATAAATGGGTCGTTGGAGGGCCTATTCCTGCCCCACTCGCATTGAATTTGGTCGGACTTAAACTTATTTAATGACTTATTTAACTTAAACAGGATTTTTTAAAAAATTTATTTAGTTAAAAAAGTGACACTTGCAAAAAACTTTTGACTTAATTGCACTCTGTACTACCCAAATTTTATCATTTGGCGAATTTTAACACACTATATTTTTTCTTGCATTTTATTACCTTATTGTTGAAATCTCGCAAATTTTTTCTATTAATCAATTGTTCATTAAACAAAAATTTGAAAAAATTTGCAAAATTTCAAAAATAAGCTGACGAAATATGAGAGAAAAAAAACATGGTAATAAAATTTACAAAATAATGAAACTTGAGTGGTACAAAATACAATTAAGCCAAAACTTTTTTAAGTCTGATAAATGAGTTCATTTAAATAATGTTTTTCACAATATTATTTTTTTCTTTCTATTTCTTTCCATCACATCAATATGTTTTGTTGTATAACATGTTATATAAAATTTTTGTACTGATACAATTTCTCTTTTTAGGAGCTATATGCACAAGGGGGGCGTACATTTATGGCATTCAATCTTGGTCCGGTGGGATGCTATCCTGGATACTTGGTGGAGCTTCCTCATGCTACTTCTGACTTTGATGAGTTTGGATGCATGGTTTCTTACAACAATGCTGTAAATGATTATAACAAACTGTTGAAGGATACATTGACTCAAACCAGAGAAAGTTTATTAGATGCTTCCCTTATTTACGTGGACACCTACTCTGCTCTGTTGGAGCTCTTTCACCATCCCCCATATTATGGTACTAGCACCTTTCCTTGGCTTGTTTAGTTTAACAATGATCTTTTGAATGCTCCTTATGAATTATTATAGATACACATACACCCTTTAGCCATCATACACCAATAAATATTAGCACTCTTACTCTTACACATATTCTCTAAAGTGAATAAAGGTAAAGTAAGTGATCTTAATCCTTGATGAGAAAATCAATTAATCAACGGTTGATATTTCAATGCATCCATGATTTGTCATGTATGTTCATGTTACATTGATTGTTGATTTTCTCATAAATGATTGAAATTACTTATACATGATTATGATTATGAATGAAATCAATTATATTACCAAGTGCCATATGCTGTTAGTGCTATTATCAGTTTTTTACGAATTCAATATTTATAATCCAACCATACTGATTCCACATGTGTAGTGTTGATTTCTGGTTTCAATTTGCTTTTTTGGAGCAGGATTGAAGGATGGTACCAGAGCATGTTGTGGGCATGGAGGCGGTGACTACAACTTTGACCCTAAAATTTTGTGTGGCAATATAATTGCAAGTGCATGTGATGAACCCCAAAACTATGTGGGTTGGGATGGCATCCATTTCACAGAAGCAGCGAACAAGATTGTTGCACTGGCTATTCTCAACGGCTCTCCTTTTGACCCCCCTTTCCCTCTTCATAAACACTGTGAACTCCAGCCTATTGGTTGATCCAGTGCTTGCAGCTAGGGGTCTTGCTCATTTAACAATTAAACTATTTTAAAATACTTAGCTATCAGATTGTTAAATAATGTTTTGGTTTGTGGGGTGTCACTTTCATGCTTGTGAGTAATAGTTCGAACAAAAACATGGTACTTGTTGGTAGCATTACTGTTTGGTGATTTTTTTTTTTTTTATCATATACTAGTTTTGCTTTGGTTATATATGGTATGATAAATTTCTGAAACTGCTGAAATACCATGCTTCATGTTACGTAGAAAATAATTGACACTCAGAGTTGGTCTATCTTCCTGGAAAGAATGTTATAAGTATGTTGTAATGTTTTGGTTTGAGTTCCAATAAAAATTCCTTTAGATTTTAGTTCTAATGATTGTCACATTTGTCAATTTATGAACACTTAGGGTGTGAAAGACTATAACCAAGCTGCAAAAACTTTGGTACTTCGTGCGAATAGATGTGGCAATCTTGGTCGAAGAGACCTCTTGTAAAATTCATAATTCCTAGGAAATTCTTGTCTAAGTAAATTTAAACTTAATGGTTAGATGCAGTCCAGCGCAGCCAAGCAGGGACTTCCAATTTAGTTTAATAAAATAATTAAACAAATGTAAATGCTCAGAAGAGCCAAGTTTGCCGTCTTGCATAATGCAACAACCACTGTTTATATTTGTTTTTAATAACCAACCTGCACAGCTGGTGCACAGATATAGACGAGAGAAAAATACAAAGGAGGTGGGGTTACCTGGGAAAATAAATTGTTATCTGTTCGTATATTTCTAATAAAGAAATTTAAGTGAAAACAAAGCATGACATCAAAGTGCTATTGACACCTAAGAATAAAATGATGACTATTTAGGTATATAAATATACGCTAAATTTGTTTTTGGCTGTACTGAACAATTGTTTCGTTGATAAGAATCAAATTCAAAACAAACCAACATTTGTGTACTGATTCATTTGCATGAAGTAAATACTACAAAATAGAGAAAGGAGGAAAATTTAATCACCAACTATTAATGATTGGCATCTTCATTCTCAAGGATTGGTTGGGTTCTAATTGTTGAAGCTAATGGCAATTTAGTTTCTCCAATCCAAAATGTATCAAAAAGCTCACCTACTGATGAGTTTCTCTCCATTTTTCTTATTCTTCTCCTCTTGGCCTCCTTAACTAAAGCTAGCAAGATCAAAACCAATATGACCAACCCCACAAAACCTATTACAAATCCTAACACCCACCGTGTGTTAAATCTCTTGCTCTGAGGTTCTTTTGGAGAAGGAAATGATGGAACCACAAGAGTGTAGTGCCCTTGGCTATGTGCCTCACAGAAATATGGCCTAGTCATGTTTTTGAATTTCACCAATCCACCAGCACTAAACTTAGCACAAATTGGCGTGTCATTTTTCCGATTCTGCTCAACATGAGGAAACCGAATTATGATGGGGTCACCTTGGATGGTAAAGTTAATCTTCCTATCTATCAATGCTGATTTTGAAGATCTGTAAGCCATAACACCAAAAGCTGGAGCCACCATTGTGTAGTTAGGCACATTGTAATAATGAGAAGACCAATTGCCCAAGTTTTCAAATAAAATAGCTATTCTCTTCTCATTAGGCCGTGGTACAATCCTTGGTGGAAGACTGAAGAAACTATAATTCATTCCTCTTAACCATAAGGAGACACTGCGCAATCTAACAACTGAAATTTCCATGCCTGTGAAGTTACAAGGAAGGGAAACATTGTAGAAAACACCTGTTCTAGGACTTTTTATCTCTTTGTTTGCTTGCTTGCAAAGGAAGGCATCCAATGATTCATGATCATAATAAGTTTGTGAGCCATCAACCAAAGATGACAAAAACAAAGACACAATTACCAATGTAACTTGCCACCATCTGTGGAGCCCCATGAATGTCACCCCAGAAGCCTTCTTCTGTCTCTAATGCTGAACTCTTGAATGTTGGCTTTGATGGAAATCCATGGATGAACCAAACCCATTGAAGCTTTTATGATGCAGTAGTATTTTCACTACTCATCAGTGGAAGGACAAGTTTTCTTACCACAGGCACAAACTTGGCTTTCTTTTCTTCTGATTTGATTGTAGAGAGACAAATATTAATGAAATGAAACTCACAATCAGAATCCTTCCCTAACCAAGTGTTAGCAGCAAAATGATGTAAGGACGTACCATAACACAAATATTATGGCACACTTTGGTTGAGAAGGTTTAACAGATCAGAATCTCCTTAAAACACTTGGCTTTGTTTCTCTTCCTACATGAGTTTCTTATAACACAGATGAAGACTACTATGAGGTTCCTTCTTCAGCCAAGTCCTGGCAGAAGAATGATATAATGCAGTGGAGGCACTTTATGGATTTGGTTGGGAAGTTAAACCTGTACCACCTTATACAAATGATTAGGTTCCAAAAAGAAATGGGAACACAGGTCTGAATTCTTCAACTCTTGTTATGTATGTGGAGTTTCTTGTGCCTAGAAATGAGAGGTGTACGTGGAAGAATGTGGGTGTGGGGAAATTAATGAGGCGATGAAATATGAGTTAGAATGTTGTATTCTAATGACATTGGTCAGCACATGACAAGGGACATGGAACCTTTCAGAGTTGGTGATGCCTGATAGGGTGTTAATTTGTTATTGACTACTTGTCGTTATTAATTATTGGATTCTTCAACAACAAGGGTATTTATTTAGGTACGTATTTTTGGTCCTTCTTTAGAGTTATGGTCAAGGGATAAAGGGGAAAAAATGAATTGGTCATCACCTGTGCCAACGAGGACTTAGGTAGAGCAGTCCCATACAAGGGGCGGAAGCTATGCACCTCAAATGCCTATTTTAGGCAAATGATTCGTTGGGCCGGAATTGTTGTTTGTTAAGGTGTAAAGCAGTGTAGTGAAGTTAAACATATACTAAACTAGTTTTCAAATGTTTTTGCAAAATTCTCAAACTAAATTAAGTTAAAAATATTATCAATATTGGATCATGATAATATTTATGAGAATTTTTAGGTTAAAGACAAAAAAGGAAAACAACAAAGCATATGGAAAGAAATCCAAATTTTCTTTAATCCTTGGAGTACACAAATAAAAATAAAAAGAAAAGAAAAAATAACTTCAACATATTTGTTAGATTATTATATATGTTGTTAATTATTTTATAAAAAGATTAATTTTCATATATGTTAGTGTAAAATTTTAACAACATCAACCAATTAAAAATTGATTTCGACATAATTTTTAAAGTAATTATTATAAAAGTCAATAATATTATTATACATGTCAATATAATTGGATAACAATATAAAAATTTTTACGTTATTAGTATATTATAATTAAATTCAATTATAAATATTAATATGTTTACTGAATACAGAATACTCAAGAAACCTACACTTAAAACTTGTATGGTGGTTTGTTGGTTGGTAAAATAAAAACTTCCATAACTCATAATCATACAATAGGCAAGCTATGTATCACATAGAGGGTACTTGGTAAGTTGATATATGGGAAGCACGTATGTGTTACTTTTAGATGTATCGGGTACATCATACAGATAATAAGATGTCTCTGTAGTTGATATATATAAAAAAGGGTTAATATTTTTAAGAAAAAAAAGCGAATTTATGAAAGCATTTTATATAAAAATGTCTTTTTCGTACGAATTTAATTAGAATTAATTGTAAAATTTTTACTGTGTCATCCAATAGAACTAATATAATATCATCCAATCACAATTCATTATGAATAATAAGTTTGTTGACATTTATAACAATTACTTTAAAAATTATATATTGAAAATGATTTTGATCGGATGAGAGTAGTAAAATCTTTATTAAATTATTTTTGTGTTGCAATCATTTTGATTTACATGAAAACAAAAATCAAAAGAAAACGTTAGTCTTATGCTATTTCACATTTAAATTTGGGTCGTTAGAGATATGTGAAGAAAAACTTCACATGATTTTATAAAATGAGGAAAATTGAGAATATAAAAAATATGTATAAAAGCATGTGACGATGATAGATAGGTCTCGCCGTCAAAAAATAAAAAAAATAAAAAGATGATAGATAGTCCTCAGAAAAATGTTCATTAATACGAATTTGTCGTACGTACTTTTGGACAAAATTATATACAAAACAAATTACGCTTAATTTTGGCTAAATTTCTTGCTAAAAACCTCCAGGTTAACCCCATTCATTATATCGTGATTATTATTTTTTTTTATCACGAATAACATTATCTTTCTTAAAAAGATATTTGTAATCTTAAAAAATATAAATACGTAAATTCGTAATAAATTTGTAGGAGCCGTTTTCGTATTAAGAAGTAATTCTTAAAGCAAAAGCAACTAAAATCAAGCAATTTATATAGAGTTTTCTTTTCTTGGAGGTAGGGGTGTTTATAGGACGGGTTAGGATAGAATTACTTGTGTCTCTACCTAGCCCGAAATATTGATAGGTCATTTTAATGAACCTGATTTCAACTTGCTTAAGACTCTATAATACTTAGGACAAGATCATGTCAACTTGACTTGCTAGTATAATATATTAAACTTAACATTGTATATAATTAAATTATAGAATTAAAGAAGTATACAACTACAATTAAGGTATATTTTACAATATATATTCTAAGATAAATAATATCAACATAAATATAATATCTTGTTAGACAAAACATTATTTATTAAGTCAAGAAGCTGTATTTTTAATACATAATTATTTAAAAAAAAAAATTTCAAAAAATATATGACAATAGACCAAGTTGATTCAACTCGAAATATAACCTAAAACCATTCTCAAAATATATCGAGTTTAATTTCTTAAATCCAAACCTATCAAAAGTTCTTTTGGACTAAGTGAGGTTGGTGGGATGGAACAATCATGAACACCCCGAGGGGGTGATATAATAGTATCCTACCTTATTTGGATTCACACGTTAAAGAAAATCTAAAATTGTACTATTTGACGTGTTATTGTATTATTGGAAGAATTTCACTTTTTAAATAGTTACAATTATTTTTTGCAAAAGTATAATATATATTTAGATAATAATATAAATCCTAGATTTACAAATTATTTTAAATTGTAAATTACCCAATTTAGTTTATGCTTGTTGTGAAAATGCTAAATTAGCCCTTTGATGTTTTAATTTTAGCAAATTATCTGCTTTAGCAATACACTATAAATTATCATTTACATTGATAACATCAAACACGTCATTATGTTCGTTTTTTTTTTTTTTTTTTTGTTTTCAGCCAAAAGTTTCTTAACTTTAAGAAGTAAAGCAGTATAAAACTTGCGGTTACGATTATAAATAAACTTAAGAATAGTAATTTTTGCTAAAATCGATACTTAAAGATATAGTAGATTAGAAATGAAAAGTGGCAAATTGACATATGTTAATTTTTTTAATGAAATATTAACATAATGATAATAATAATAATAATTATCATTATGTTAATATTTCATTAAAAAAATTAACATATGTCAATTTGCCACTTTTTATTATTATTATTATTATGAAAAAGAGTATTTTATAAAAGATTGTACCGTTTCCATTGCCTATATTGCCCTGATAACAATTCTTTCTGCTTCAACTAAACAGTAAGTTCAAATCTTCACAAATTATCAATTTTTAACTTCTTTTGGATCAAATAATACAACATGCTAGTCCCAATTTAGAATGTTTGATTAAAGATATGCTTTACAAGGATAAGGATACGTACAAAGCCTGAATATTATTATTTACTTTTCGGTTTTTTAAAATTTTTTATTCTTATTTATTTGTCTTTTTCAAGGTTTAAGATAATATTAATTATTTTTTTGTCAATTATAGCCTTACTTTTCTCACCTAATTTTTAATTAATTTACGCATTTATAAAAACCTGTAAATATGACTTTGTTTAATTTTAGTCTTTACAAACTTTTTTTATTAATCTTAGATTCCTGACATTTTTCTTAGTACAATAAAAAACTTCAAAACTATCTTGTATAAAATAAAAAAATTTATTACATTTTTTAATTTACGTATAAAAATCTTAAATAATACTTAAAAAAAATGAAAAAAGTACTTCCTAGTTCGTACCTTAGGCCGCAGCTTTTGCTTCCAGCTAGGCAGCCAAGCATATACATAATTGTGTGATTAGGTAAGCATTTTAAAACTTAATTTTTAACGATCTTAATTTTATAAAATTGATTGATTTTGCAGTGGAGTGACTAAAGTTGAGAAACTATTATTTGAAAAGTAAATTTATATTAAAACTTAATATAAAATCTTTAACCCAACACAAATACTACATTTTTTTTTCCACTTCTATTCAAACATTTTTGGAGCTAAAACAATTTTGCACTCAGACAAACAAGCATGAAATTTTTGGCAAAATCCCATTTACCCTTGAAAAGCCGTGTCTAAGGATTGACAATGTCAATCCAAACATGTTACTAGGTGTTTAAAGAAAATGTTAGTCAAAGGGCTTCAGTTTTAAACTTAAAATTTTAACAGCAAAATAAGCCCATTTGCAGATTATGCTCTTTAAAGTATAAGGTCACAACAATCAATCTTGTCAATCCAAAGAGGAAGTCTACATTCTAATGATGACATAGTTCGTTCGAACTCCAAATCATATCCAACTCTCACGTATAAAAAAGCTTTGTTAGCGTGATATTAAAATAGTTTCACTTGTATGCAGCCACCAAATACTAATTGATGTTATTAAATAGAGTAAATTGTACTCTGTTCTCTTTATAAATACTTAAATTACAGTTTTTGCTTTTTATTTTAAGAAATTACACTCACCTTTACTGGGAGACGAAGGTAAATAAGATAATTTGTCCTTGTTACATTCAACATTATTGGTAGTTATTCTTAAACCCCTGCTATCAAATTTGAGAAGTTAGAAGATGAAATGAAAATTTTGGGTAAAATTTCAAAACTAACGATATGTGTTTTAAGACTTTATTTTCTTAAGTCCTAAAATCAATGACAATGTTCTAAATTTACTGTCGACGATATTCAAAGTTGTTATATTAAAATGGACTAAAGTATAACATGTTTCATCTCAAGATAAAGAAAGTGAAATTTTTAGAGTTAAAGAGGAGAACCCTGCAATTTAGTCATTTATCAAGGAGAAGAGTATACTTTAGCTTAAATTTTATAAAAAACAATTTAATAGTCAATTTACATGAGAGAATGCACAGGTCAGAACTAATCGGAATAACAAGGATGCCATTGTTCCGACATGTTATATTTCCGTGTTCTATACTCATAAATGACTTAAACTTCTTACATATGGAAGAGTGAAAAGATAATAGTTTCCATTCAGAGCCATATACATAAAATTTGCTACATTATTTCAACGATGAAATGGGTTCATTACAGGGGCAGTAGAGATTGAGAGGAATTCTATTCTACATTAAGTGATACATATGACTCTTATACAGGAGATAACAGTGAAACAAAAACAAATGGTGCTCACAGAAGATAAGCTTGACTTGGTACCTGCTAACACTATTCTATTCAGTTCCAGAAATTTTCTTCTTCAATGCCTCAATGTCTGTAGCTAGCTCCTTCCTGCTAGACTGTATAGAAGTACACATAAATTACTTATAAGATGGATGTACACTGTATAAGGCACGTGTTGCAGAAGCAGAATAGGGTAAGTAGATCCCATAGAAAAAAAAGCTCACAGACAGAAAGCTAACTGATCATTCCATCACTTTTGAACTTATTCAATGGCTCATCTACCCCAAAAACAAAAATCATAGCACCCAAAAGGAAAAATGAAAAAAACAAAACAAAACATCAATACAATAATATTGACACCAATGCAATCTCAAGGCCCGATATATGCAACCAACACTGATATCCATAAAACAAAACGCGTTAGATTCTAAAATCTAAAATAGTAAGGTATTCATGGTGTATTCTACTTACCTTAAACAGGAGGTATCGGTAGACAAACCACCCAGTGTACCCTAGCCCTACCAACTCCATAATCTTTGGAAGCTGAAACATAAATAGATTAATAGAATTACTTCAGACAGGTTCACCAAGCTTTATATTGTATAAAAACTCAAGCATATAACCAGAAGTGATAATACAATATAGTAAAAGTGAATTATATTGAACAAGAGTGATGGCTTACCAAGGGAACTGAGTTGATGGCACTCACAAGAATCGAAGATAGCCAAACAGCAACTATAGCCCCACCGCCATAAAGAAGTACTGTGGACTTGTTTTCAACAGCATCCCACTGATTATAATAAAGGGAGGATATTATTTCATTTGGTTAAAACTTAACATAATGTTGGGTTGGAGGGGAGGGGAACGGATAGAAAACAATGGGCAAGAATCCCTCCCTTCCACTGAACCAAACAATATGTAAAAGAAGGGGTGGCAAGAAGGATATTAGAATCGCAAGATCGTGGATTTGCTAAAAGGAAGTTCAGGATAAAACCAAATTGTTGAAATCAGCCAAGTAGTAAACTTCTTGCCTTTTCCTTCAAATCTGTGAACAACTCATTGGCATCTACTGGGGATGATTCATCTGAAGAAGCTCTGGTCTGAAGCAGAGAAGATTTTTGGGACACTGAATGGGAAAGAAGAAGAAAACAACGAATTATTGAAAGATGAATAAATAAATAAATAAAAACAAAGATATAAAAAAAAAATATCATTGAGCTCAATAACTAGAACATTGAAAACGAAACAAAACAGTAGAATTACTACTACTAAGGGTAGGGAGGGACTCACGCTAAAACTACAACATAGAAGGCTTAACCAAAAGTGTATAAGACTCTTAGACTAGTATTAATTTGTCGTGGGCATTAATAGCCCCATTCACATTGCAGAAACTAGCTTAATTTTCAGGATTAGACTTTGGATTTGGCCAAGTGTGTCCACTCAATATAAGATGTTTACCACCCTCATCAATTGCAAAATGCAGAAGTGTTTCGGTTACACAATGAGCATCACCTTGAACATAGTCAGCAGGGATGATCAAAACATGGAATAAGTTCAAACAAGGTACATGACAATCCTACCTCTCACTTAATCCTCTCATCCACATTAGAAATGTAAGAGTAAGAACTTTAAATATAAAAGGAAATGAGAAAGTGGGGTGTGGGAGGGAGAGAAAGAGACATACTATTCCATGAGGGAAACAAGATATAAGAGTTGGACAGCAGCTTATTAGTACTGACCAGGCCTCAAATTAAAAATATAACAATGTAAAAAAAAATCATACTATCTATGACAAATTTATAAAGCAGCATACTTTATGAGTTTATGTAACTGAAACCATTTTTTTTTCTTCTCTTTTCCATTTTCCTGAGGTGTTTTCTACTGAAAGCAATCTTAGACGGTCGGAAATGTCTCGCAACAAGAATTTGAATGTGGTTCGTCACTTCATTGAAGACTAACCCCTAGACTCAAGCCCATTAGTAAATCAAACCAAACCTAATTGAAACTTTTACCCCCCATTGTTTAGGAGTCACCAAAGTGTGCACCTTTTTATGGATTAATTAAATAGGAGAGAAGATTTGAAGATAAAGACTAATAAGAAAAATGAGATATAAAATAAAAAAATAAACAGAGAAAGAACAAAATGTATATTAATTTATATTTATAATGTCTTTAAAAGAACTTTATAAAAAATACATAATTATTCCTAATAATTAAAATTTTCAAACATGCAACTAAAAAACTATCAAGGAAAAAGAGAAACGAAACCTGAAAAGTTGTTGACGGAAGGTGAGAACAAAGTGGTGGTGGTGTTGGAGAAGCGTGGAGGGAGAGAAGGCAAAGCAGAGCAGCGGGTAACGTTGGTGGTGGTCGGAAGTCCTAGGTGAGAGTAGCACCGTCACTGCCGCCGCTGCCATTATTATTATTATTATTATTAATTATTAATTACCTTTAAGAAAAATGCGAAGAGTGTGATGCCTATCACCCTATCTATCCCCAAACCGAAAATCTGCACTTTGGTTGGTCTCACTTTGTTCCTATAGTCCCTTCCTTCAAATTCAATAGATATAGGAAATAATAAAAAAACAAGAGAAGCACATGTTGTTTGCATTGACTTGTTATCCACTACCATAAAACAATCTGGGACACCGATGCCAACCACTCGACACGTGGACGAACGTCGCTTCCTCATTGGCCACTTCCCTATCTTCAAAATCCACATCCCATCAGTGTGTGTATCTACGATACGTAATCCAAACATGCTCTTAGGTCTGTTTGGCATGAAAAAAAAAAAAGGTGAGAAATAAAATAAAAAAAATAAAATAGAAAGATAAATAAAAATAGGTAAAAAATAGAATAAAAATAAATGTGTTTGATTTAAGAAAAATAAATAAGAAATAAAAAAATAGAGTTACAGGACCAATAGTAGACCATTGTATGTTCATAGTTTTCAATAATTGATTATTGTATTTTGTGACCGTTTAAAACCACCACAAAATATTAAAAGTTGTTAAAAATTAATACTTTCTAGCAATTTTTAACTGCTAGAAAAAAACCATTACAAATTATTGCAATGCAACTCTCTCCTCTGTATTTTCACGCATTTTAGCATGATAAAAAAAAGTAATAAGACCCACATCAATTTTCTCATAATTTCTTTCCTCTCCTTCTTACCAAACAATTATACACAGTAATTTCTCACCTCTTTTACATTTTTCACTCATTTCCCTCCTATCCAACAAGGGCTTAATCTACGACCATGGTTTGAATCCTCTAACCTGCGTCTTATCCTGGGCCAGCCCATCGAATTTTTCTTTTGGGCCGGCCCATATCCCATCGTCCCTCTCCGCACGCTTTCCCTTGCCCTACCTCTGAAAACCACACTCACCTCACTTCAACGCGCCAACTTCGGACTCCGAAGAGCACAATCCGACACCGACCCATCACCGCAACCATGCTGCGCCTCGCAAAGCCGAACCCTTTTCCTTGCGGGCACCGCCTCATCCAACGCTGCTCCGTGAGCGGCACCGCGAAAGGGAAGGCAAAGATCAAAGCGGGCCAGGCCCTAAAACGCTCCCGCATCACCACGAAAAAGCCCGGATCCGAATCCAAATCCGGAGCCCCAGCGGGTTCCCGCGAGAGGCAGGAGCGCGAGCTCCTCTACGAGCAGTGCCTCCAGGCCCCCACCCCGCTCCGCCACCTCACCCCGAAGCAGCGCGAGCGCGAAGCGGAGCGCGAGAAGATGGGCCTCTTGAGCAAGGACCGACAGCGAGAAATCGAGATGATGAGGAGAAAGGACGACAAATTCAAGGTTTCGGAGAAGCCGACGATAATTGGAACTCCCGGTTTGGACTACGTGACGTTGGGTTTGGTGGACGCGGAGAAGGTGCCGAAGTACGAGTTAACGGTTGAGGATGGGAGGAGGTTGGCGAAGGAGTATAGCAGGGTTTTGATGAGGAAGCACAGGGCGAGACAGGCCGCGGAGTCCGCGCTTTTGAGGATGAAAAAGGAGGCCATTGAGGCTCTGCCTCAGGGTCTGAAGGAGGCTGCTTTGGTTCCTGATTTGGCGCCTTTTCCGGTTAACCGGTTTATGGCTACACTCACTCCTCCCATTCAGGGTTACATTGAGCAGGTTAGGGAAGCGGCTAATAAGATCAGCGGAATGGAGAAGATTAGGTGATTTTGTGTAAGGTTAGAATGGGTTTTGTTTATGGATTTTGTCCGCTGTTTGATGGGGAATAGTGGAGTGGACTGGGATGGAATGGAATAGCAAATAACATTGGTTGATGTTGGACTGGTTGAAATAGGATGTAATGTCATGAAAGTCGAATATATTTAGTCTGATGCTTTTATTGTTGTTTTTAGTTTAAGGGTTTATGGTATGGGGTGGAGCTAACTTGTTATTGTTTAGAGGTGCGGGATGAAATGATTGTTAGCCGATTTAGATTTTTTAAATTGGATAAGAAATAAAGCGCAATGTGATGATGGTTTTGTTTTTCTTTCTCTCGGGTAGTTTGGAGTGTTGGATGAAATTAACTAATTGTTTTCTAATTCCATTTGGGTTCAGTTTATTTTGTAAACAATGGAATGGAAATTATGGAATGAAATACCTAATAAATGATATGATGATTTTATTTTGTTTCATTACGTGTTGCTTGATTCCATTTCATGTCACCTTATTTTAGATGAAAAAAGTAATAAAGAGTAGGTTGAGGTGTATAAATGAATTAACCTTCGTGTCTGATGTTATCATGTTATGGTTGAGCTAATTTCTTTTTGAGAAATGAAACAGTGAAATTTTTTTTTAAAAAAGGAAAATTTAATGATTAGGAAAAATTATGTTTGACAACTGATGAAAATCTTTCAAGATGTTATACTCAAAGAAGCTTGTTATTACTTCTTGTTTGGAGCACACTGGAGTGGGGTTGCTCTTTGCTGTTTGCTTGTTTGGAGTGAACATATTAGATGACTAGTATTAGCATGCATATTTAACATCTAAGACAACAACTTCAAACTTAACCCATTATAATTGGATATTAGAGGAATTCCACAGCACGTCAAATTAGTGACTTGTGCAAGTGATTCAGTAGTCAGGTGCTAACTTTTGTGATGACAAATGTTTAGTGGAAGAGTGATCCTATATAAAATCCACTAGAACACCGTGTCAAGGCTGGGAAAATTCACAGAAGCCTTGGAGTTTGTTTTGGCTTTTTACAGTTTTAAAATTTCATGTTGGCATGCGTGATTCATTTTCAGGTTGATTCATACCATAATCACCTGTACTTGCTGTTCTGTTCCTATATCCAAAGATGCTGTTCTCACTTGTATGTATACATTCTATGCAAACAAATAAAAAACAGATGCAAACAGACTACATTAGTAGTACTGATATCAGTGTGATATCATTGATGTGTACAAGCTAGCTTGCAGCAGCCGAACAACTTGGGCAGAAAGGTAGGAGACAGAGAAGAAAAAAGGTCCCTGGTCTAACAGCTTCACTCTTTTTCCCGTTTTCTCATTGTATTATACTCCTCTCAGTTCTCTTCCACTCATAGTCATTCAGTTTACAGTTGGCTACTTCCCATGGAGCACCCCTCTTTGGCTGTCTAACAGAATGTGCTATGCCTCAGGAAGAGAAAGGACTTGGAAGGTGTATGTTAGCTGAAATAAAACCCAACTAGAGGAATTATGGCAGTTAGAAGGGGCTGTTAGGTTGTTAAGTGGGTGGTTAAAAGGACAAGGGTTATTGCATTGAGAAGGTGAGCAAAAATTACTAACGAGTCTTGGAACTATCTTGAGAAGGGGATCACTCATTGTAAAGGCAGTATTCTCCTTGTTCATTTGTTCTCTAATAACTGATACTCATTCTTTCCTCAATTCTCTATTCTTGTCTCTTAAAACTCTACTTCTATCACATTCTACTGTCTACTTAAGTCTCTAAACTTTGGGAACAATAACAGAATGGATCAGTCGCCAAGTGCTTATTCTCTCCAATTAATTTTGTTCTATTCTCTCTGCTGATCTAGCATTCCCTTTGCTCATTGCTCCCATCATTGTTCATCACCAACTTGGGCTCATATGTTGTAATAACATGAGAGTAAAATTAGCAGTATGCTTTGTACCAATAAATTGGCTAGAGATGCCTTCTATACTGTTTCCATTGAGTTTTGAAGCTTCCTCAACTTCATATGTTAAAGAAAATTAAGTCATTGACATTTTCCTTTTTTGATAAGATGGAATAGTATTGTTCTGTTCTCTCATCGTAGTAGCTATAATAGTCAGTTGTTTCTTTCCAAGCAAATCTTAACCATAGCTCAACCCACAAATTTGTTTGAACAGAAGGTTCTTTCCAGTGGCAGAAGCACTCTTTATTGTGATCAGCAATCCATGGACCTTCATATGGGATTTGTTAATGTGCATCTATTTAATTTTTAGTTAGATTATGTTAGTAAATTATAGTTAAGAATTATCTTAAAATAAACTAATAGTTTAGCTTATTAATGTACTCTAATTAAAAATAATTAGGTGTACGTTAAGAAATATTTGTGAGATTTGTTAATGTACACCAACTTGTTTTTTAGTTGGAGTACGATAACAACTGATAACTAAGAATTATCTTAAAATTGTGTCGAGCTTGTGGACACTAAAAATTGTGCTGCAGAATCGTAGCTTAGAGGAATAATTCATGACGGACGGCAAGTCTTTATGTATTTTCCATTTGATATTAATGATGTGAATGACTAAATCATGCTTTCCCTTTTTCTTATATAAACTCAATATTGTAATCCCGTTTGTATAATTATCAAGTGCTTGACCAATTTTAGTATTTATATCTTAAGCCTTGATATTTAATTAGTTTCTGTTTTATCCGTCTGCTAATTATATCCTTGGCAGCACCAATACATACTGATTCTCCAACTCTAACGGGCATTTTTGTTTCTGATTTATGCAACTGAGTGGACAATCTTGAACTGTTTTACAAGTCTTAGATCAAAAATAATGGCGTCTAGATCTCCTATTTATTTCAATGTAAGCGGCCTCAGTATTGTCTTCTGTTTCAGAATGAGGCACAATCGTAATATGAACATGATAAGCGGTCTAAGATATTTTGCGGCTGAGATTGTGTTTGGAACGGTGTTAGAAGTGCACATCTACCAGACCATTTGACGTCCCAAAAAAAAAAAAAAAAAAAAAAACACAGAAGCAATAAATATTTGCTTCTCCCTCAATACGTCAAGCAATAAATACTTGTAACTTACGTGTTAGTGGGTGCTTGGATCCGCGGTCACAGAAGAAGAATTGCGTCTTCCAATATGCTATGTGCGCGTTTGGAAACAAGTTTATAAGCTAGGAAATCGCGTCAAAGTAGTTCAAAATCAAAACACAGAAGCTACAACTGGTAGCTTTTGCGAAGATGTGAAAAATTACGTCAAATGTGGTTCCTAAGCAAAATCAAACACGCTATTCATATTGTAACTTCTGTGTACCCAGTAAAATGGACACATTTCCCAGACACGTTCAAAAGAAGCCAATTTATTATTATTTTTTTTAACAGTAAATACACTGGATGTTGGCTCAAAATAAAAACTCCGCGTTTCTAGTTACCCATGACGTGACATTAGAAATTATTTGGTTAAGTAAATTTAGAACCTGCCACTTAACACTTAACAATGCTTTACACCTACATCACCCTGTAGTTGCTAGTAATAAGCTGTATTAATGTGATGTATTCCTGCTTATAATCCTTGCTTATTATGAATGGCTTTCGTATATAGTTTGCGCAATCTGGTCTGGATTAAGCACGATATAATCTATATTCACTTATATTTATGATAATCATCATCATATGTCCAAAACAAGCAAGAGGAAGCTATAGAATCCCCACAAGTTTCATAATTTACACCCACACAATAAATACAAACCAAGCAGCAAATGCAGACACTGACAAAAATCAACCACTCCAACAGCAGCCCCATATCTAACAAGTAGAAATCAGAGCACTGCCCATTATATATTTACGCAAGACTATGCTTATAACAGATGGAATCGTGTTTATACAAACATAAGATCTGCTTAAATAGGCAAGACATATAAAATGTATGATCTGTAAAACATTATAATCGACCTGCCCTCATCCAAGAGCCTAAGTTGCCTGAATAACTGAAACATAACAATCAAATCCCTACGCTAACATTCTATATTGCTGAGCTCGTCAATCAAATCCCTATACTAGCCTTTGAACGGCTAGCTCCAAAGTCACGGAATAAAACATCAGCAACTATGAAAGACTGCAAGACCGAAGACTTCTATCACTAATTTCCCACGACAACAGATGATTCCACATATCAAGCTATAGCCATCAACGCAAACACAATTCCTCCAAAACCACCACAAGAATTACATTCAAACAAAACTTCTTGATGACCCTGTACGCTTCTTCTTCTGATGGAAACAAAGACAATGTCCAGGACAGGTCCAGACACCTTTGTCAATTCAATTCAACAATAAAAAGCAAAAAAGATGCACACATGAAACTAAATCAGATATTTTCATCCTCATTCAATACCCCAAAAGCAAAAACCAAGGTCTTAAAAAATGGTCTGTAACTGCAATTGTGGCCACAACATCAAGGTTTTCGGGGTCTCTGTGACCGCAATTGCAACCACGTCAAACTATATTCATTTGCAATTTTCTGTGCATGAAACCATAACCGTGACTGGAATTTAAAACCTTGGCCTAACCTACTACCAACAACTCAGGCTATATTTGAATAGAAGTTGGACTAATACTTTCACCAATTCCAATGTACATTTCTGAATTCCAATACATAAGATAAATTTCCCTAGACAAATGTAAAATCTTTCAAATAATTAAAAGAAATAATGTAATAAATAAAAAATGTCAGTATAATATTTTTTAAACAATTAAGAGAATTAAATAAAAATAAATAAAAAATTATAATTTTTTTTTAAAAAACCTTAAAAAGTTAGTATAATTTATTTTAAAATAAAAAAAATTATTACTTTAAAAATAAAAATACTTTTAAGCTCTCCCGTTACATGCACCAACTTATCATATCAACAACCAGAACAGCAAAACAGAACAACAGAATCCCCAACAGAAAACAGTCTAAATGTAACACCATATAACCGGCTCTTATTGCATTAAAATTCACCATCCATATGCCACAGTACACAGACAACACCTGAACAAAGCTTCCAACATCACATACACTCAATCCATCACCAGTACCACAATATCACAATCATAATCTCAACCAAAAATTAACAAAAAAAAGAAAAAAAAAAGGGGTGGGCGGCAAGGGCAACAGCGACTCAAACCCAAATCCTAACAGCTCAAATCTTATCAATATCCTCATCCTCAAACTCAATGTAATCATTGCCAGTGCCATCGTCCTCCTCGTCGAGGCCGCCGCCGCCGATGCCCTCGTTGAGCCTGGTGCTATCGGGAAGCTCCCCGTAGGCCTTGAGCAGCCGCGCCTCGTCGGGCATGTACTTGAGGATGACGTCGGCCTTGTCGTCCTGGTAGTCGCGGAGGCCGACGAGGATGATGTCGCCGGCGGCGATCCACACCTTCTTGTGCATCTTCCCGCGGATGTGGCACAGCCGCTTCGTGCCGTCGATGCACATGGCCTCGCAGCGGCCGTTCCCCAGCATGCGGAGGCACCTGCGCGTACTCCTGGCCGTCCTCCTTGAACACGAGCTCGCGCTTCTCGTCGTCCGCCTCGTTCTTGCCGCGCTTGCGGTTCTTTCCTCCCTTTCCCTTGTTCTTCGGCATCGTCGATCGGATCGGCGGGAGAAACCCTAGCTCTCGATTCTACGGGGGAGACAGGCGCTGCGAATGTGATTTTTCCTTCGGTTCTGCGACTTTGCGTTGCCTTCGCAGGGAAAGGGACGGGTTGGGTATGCGTGGGGAATACGAATTAGTTTGGGGGGTTTTGAATGGACCGTATTGCCCTTGCTATAACGTCGCTATCATCTCACGAGGAAAGGGTGAACATGAACTTTTCATTTTCCTTTTGGGTTCGCAATAATTCAACTATTCCAAGGTTAATGGGATGTAAAGAATTGTAAAAGAATTGAATAAACCACCAATTTAAAACTTGAAACATCACTTTTTTTTTTAAATAATCCTCAAACTAATGAAATTATATAAATAATATTTAAAATATTAGAAATTATGCTGCATAGTATCTCAAGTATTAATTTTTTTAAAATTAATCTCTTACCAAAGACTAAATTGATAAATATTTAATATTTTAAGAACTATTTATATAATTTCATTAATTCAAGGACTATTTAGGAGAAAGGGTGATACTTTAAAAACTAAATTGATAGTTTATTTGAAAAGAATTTGATAATTCTTTTCGCAGATTCCAATTACGAATCGATAATAATTTTTAGGGTTTAATATTTTGCACTCTCAAGTATAAAAATTTTTACACTAACAATTAATTAAAAATTATCGTTGGTATGACTTTTAAAATAATTATTGTAAAAATCAATAAATTTACTATATATGATTATTTATGAATGGATGACAGTATAAAATTGTTTTATATTGTCAGTGCATAGTTTTTTTTTTTCTTTCTAATTTTTATATATTTTACTTTTAATGTGAAATTATAATAATTGAACATAAAATCCTATTAAACATAAAATCATATTATATGTATGTATGTCATTATTAAACATAAAATCCTATTAAATATGATTTTAATCTTTGAAAATATAGCTATTTTTACAAAAATGGGATGCGGAAAAAGTTAAAAGGATAAAAATGAAAGTTTTACATATAATGTTATTTCTACTTCAATTTACCCACACCCCTTTTCTAGGAATAAAAGCTTAGGAATATGGAAGTTATTCTATTTTGGAGAATGTTTTATTTTAATCTTGTAAAAAACATGGAAGTACGCATTTCCTAGTCATATATTCCTAGAAATATGTTAAGATAACTTGAAACAAACTCTACAGAACTAGTTTTTCTGTTTTTAAATGTTGTTTAGTAGAGTAATTTGGAACCATGACCTTGGTTTTGAAAAACCATCTTTTGAGTGTAGTTGCACAATTTTTATGAGTTGTTTGTGATCATAAGCATAATTCAAAGTTGGTTGTATGTAGCAATGGTTATTTGAGAACTCCCATTATAGATGCAATTTTTCATATTGGATACACAACATTCAACAAGAAAATACATTTGCTTGTATTCTCACTAAATCAATTTTCCTCACTTAAATTCCATGGTTGAAAAATAAAGTGTTTTTCTGTCTTTTGGAGCATTGGTGTTTGTTGGTTTAGCTGCACATGATTAATTTGGTAGGTTTACGTATCAAAGAAGAGGAGTTCATCATATTCAAAGTACCAATGCAATGGGGGTACATATTTTCCCTCTAATGAATGCATTGCATGTTTGAACCCAGACTTCTCTCCACTCATTTTTAGTTTAATTTACTTTGTGGTTAATCATTTATTCTTTATTGCATTGTTTTTGCTGCTAATTTGTGTTGATGTTTGTTGCTATTGTTAGAATGTAGGGCCCACATGTCTGGAATAATATTTTGAATTGAAATTAAAATTTGTTTTGTCAATTATTATCCATTATCACATAATTATGATGTTAAGTAAATGCCCTTGATGGAAGGGAGCCGTAATGGCTAATTGACCAATCTGGTGCAAATTTAAAAACAAATTACCAAAATGGGGTCGTTTCGTAACATATTATCGACATGGGGTTGTTTTGACTTTTGATCAGTCAAAACTCGTCAGTCTGACTAGGAAAATGATCCATGTCAACTTTTTTTTTTTTATAAAATTACACGTAGGCGTCTGAGGTGGCATAAAAAATGCAATTGGCAGTAACAGAAATGGCCAGATCTTGACACGTGGCAAGATCTGGTGATTTCGCTACTCACAACAGTAGAAATCATAGGGTTTTGACACTTGTCAACACCTTGTGATTTTCGTTGTTGTGAGTAGCAGAAATCACCAGATCTTGCCATGCTGTCAAGATCTGGCAGCCACGCGTTCAAACTAATGGTGGAAGGCCACGTGTCGCCTCCCCATAATTTCGCAAGTGAGACTAGCGAGTTTCACCAAATCTTGACACGTGTTAAGATATGGTTAGCCACGTGTTCAAACGAATGGGGGAAGGTCACGTGTCGGCTCCCTACCATTCTCGCTATTGTGACTAGCGACATTTACCAAATCGCGCCACGTGGCAGAAGATCTGCTGTCACCATTGGCCCTACCAACGGAAGCGTGACACGTGTCAGCTCCCTTCATTCCTGCAAGTGGGAGTAACGGGATTGAGTAGATCGCGCCACGTGGCAAAACTGCCATGGTGCCGCCATCCCTAGCAACCGAATTTCGACATGTGGCGAACTCTCTTCCCTTTAAATACTCCCCCAACCCTACACAAAATCTAGGTGAAAGTAACAGCGAAAGGGATTGTAAAGCAGTGTTATTTTGCTTGTTGCATATCTACCATATTGAAATTATAGGTAATTATTTTTGTTATATAGTTTATGATAATTAGTTATTTATTTAAATAATAGTTGTGTAGTTTTTTGATTAAATAATAAAATAACATTAAAGATTGCTTATTTTTTTATTTTTCTTGTGATACAATTTATAATCTGTACGTATATTTCATGTTTTTACTTGGTATTGTGTTAATTTATACATTATGTAATATATTTTTAGCTATTTTATTAATTATTTGTTTTAGGTTATTTCATTTAATGAATGATTTAATTTATTTTAATTATAAAATTAATTATATATTTTATTTCATTTTGGTAATTGTCTATGTTTTATTTAATTTATTTTAATTTAATTTGTCTTTTGTATTAATTTTTATGATTGACTATCTTAATTTATGTTTTTGTTTATTTATTGCAGTGCTATTTTACTTTTTAAAGTGTATCTATCATAATCCAATTTTATCTATCATAATAGAAAATAATTATTTAATTACTTACGTATAAGAAATTTATTGATTAATGACATATTTTTTTGTTGATTATTTTACGCAGTGTTTTTTACGGATCTTCGTAAAATGGCGTCTTCTTCATCTTTCAGTACAACCAGTATTCATTCCGGACCAATTGATGATGATGTCTTATGGATGCAGAGTAGGCATGTCTCGCAACATGTGTGGGATGGTGAACCGGAACTCAAATTAATTGTTAGACGGGCTCTTCCGACACATAATGGAGTAGAAGGGGTTCCAGAGGCAATTATTGAATTCCTTACTCAATCTGGCTTCTACTGGGTTGCCAGAATAGGTTTCTTAAAGGTCAACGCCGGTTTGGTGAATGCGTTGGTGGAAAGGTGGAGGCCTGAAACACACACATTCCACATGAGATTTGGAGAGTGCACAATCACTCTTCAAGATGTCACAATTTTGTTAGGGCTTCTTGTTGATGGGTTGCCTCTTATTGGGGCAACACGCCTTGATTGTGGAGCTTTGTGTGAAGAGTTGTTGGGTATTCGACCAGCACACCTAGATGGTAGTTTTGTCAAACTAAGTTGGTTGGCTGAGCATTTTGATGACATTGGTCAACATGTCATCAATGAGGAACAGTTGCGAAGATATACTTGGGCATGGATCCTTAGATTCATCGGTGGTGCACTGTTAGTTGACAAATCAAGTAGTAAAGTCTCATTGCGATATCTTTAATTTTTACGAGACTTTAACGAGACAAGGTCCTATGCATGGGGAGCTGCTGTGCTTAGCTGCTTATATCGCGAGCTATGTTTAGCCACTAATTATAGGACGCAATCCATTGGTGGCATGTGCTTATTCTTGCAACTTTGGGCATGGGAAAGATTTCAACATATAGCTACAAAAAGAACGCTCGACGTCATTGTCGGTCAACCCCTAGGAATGAGGTAAAATGAATTTTATTAGTATACACTTGTTAAGATTTGCACAGTTGGCTTCAATTGTTCATGACTCCATATTTTTGTAGGTGGCTTCGACCTGGACATAGCCACATAGGGAACGACGACTTATCATCCCACCGACGAGCGTTCGACATTATGAGGAGGCATGATGTAAGCATTAATTTTGTACAGTGTGTATTTGTAATTATAATATGTTATATATGGTGCTAAGGTAATTTTTCTTTGTAGATTGTTTGGGAGCTATACATTGAGGCCATTTTGCATGTAATGCCTCTAGTATGCCGAGATGGACATATTGTCTAGAAATCAGTTGTGCCATTAATATGTGTTAATGTATGCGAGTGACATCAACCCGATAGAGTGATGAGACAATTTGGTCTTCGACAACCAATTCCACATCCTTCGCTTCAGCCACAAGAGTTGCATGCGTTGACTTTGCGTGGAAAGTACTGCAAAAATTGGCAAAATATATTGGCACCTTCTATCAACGCATGGAACCACAGGCATGAACAGTAAGTTCAAGACACCGGGCCACAAGTAGGAAGTTTGGGTCACAATTCCTGAGTACATGGTGTGGTACAGAGGAAAACAAATATGTTTGTCGAATCCAACAACGCTAGGGCAGCAACCTTAGTATGATAACTTACATAAATTGACTTGTACATATTTTTTTTGTTATTTAAGTTGCTCTGTGACTAATTTAATTCTCTTACAGGGAGAGGTAGGGAGACATTAACATACATGGTCTCTGAGGAAGGGAGAGGTACATGGGGAGTGGAAGATTTAGGTGCCTTACGTTGAAAAAATCATGATTTTAGCTGATGTAGAGGACAACGTGACTGAGGCTACTGTGCCAGCTCCACCTCCTCCGCCGGTATTTGAGGCACAGTAATTTCATATTCCTGAGCATCGTGTTGAATCGTAGGGGCTTCGAAGAAGAAGGGATGTTCAGGCCGAAACATACAATTTTCCCATAATGCCTCAACGTTAACCAGGAATGTACTATACACCTTCATAGTTTATACTTTATCCTCAATCACAGCCCATGTACTATTATCCTTCTCAACAACAGGCTTATGCTGGAACTTCGTAGCCAATCCCTCCTCATGTTCATCCTTCCACGCTGAATTTCACCGTGGATCAACTATTTGGGACTCCCTACTCAACACCGACACCAAACATCCCTTCGCCATATGGAACTCCAGGTGCCCCATTATATAACATACTTGGATCTCCATGGTTACAAGGGATGGATCACATGATTGGTGTAGATCTACGTGCCCAATTTTCGTTAGAGGTAGATAATGCTAGTCAATTATCTGTCACAAATGTTGCTACTACAATGGGTGATGTATGACCGACAAGAAGAAATCCTACAAGACTTGCTACAAATTGGTCACGTCCATGTGTTTTGACGCCTCCGAATAAGGCCACGAACACGCGGCAGATGATACTTGAATTTTTTTTTTCTTTTGTTCCATGGTCATTGTATCATGTATTGTACATAATAATTATATTTTATTTATTATAAGCACCATGCTGTCATCTATGTTGCTTCATTAGGTGTTTTTAATTTAGTTAATAATGAAATAAACACATTCATGAACAAGTCTAAAAAGGCTAACAAAAAATTAGCGTTAGAAAGAGACACTTTGACAATAATGTAAATAAACATTATGCAAATATAATTGAATTATATGTTTTCTTCATTACTTTGCTCGGAATTGTCTGCTTGCGCCTATAAGGGACAATTGTGCCTATTATGGCCTTCCGTCCACATCTACGACATCTCTGCCTGGGTTGTGATTCAACCCAGTCCATTTCATTTCTAATTCTTGTTGATTTTGGTCGTCCTTTTCCACGAACGGTTGTTGGGTCGAGTACAAGTACCCATTGCTCATTGTCAAGGTGGCATAACTTTTTCATTACCCAACGGCCACCACTGTCCTGAATATGCATGCAGTATATACTCGTTTGTGTATACTGGGTCGATGTATTGGTTGTAGTCAATGCTAACTACATCGCACGTAGCAATAACGTAGGAACATGGGTAATGAACTGTAGTAAACGTCCACATTGACAATAATGTTCGTTTAGGTTAACTATCCACTTTTGATCATTACGCTAAGTCAAAGGATTAAATGCCTCCTCAACCTCAAACCTTGTTGACTGGATGTCATATCTACGAACCTGGTGAGATGATGCTTTCTCTACATTTTTTCGCATTTCCTCAACTAACTTGGCACAATATATATTGCCAGATGACAAATCTGCCCTCACCTGAGACCCTCGTTGTACAAAGTATTCAAAACATCGACTGTATGTTGACTTTACCAAGGTAGTTATTGGAATGTTCCAACAATCCTTTAGTACCTTATTGACGCATTCAGACAGGTTTGTGGTCATGTGACCGAATTTACGCCCCTCCACATCATATGCTGTACTCCATTTGTCAAGAGAAATGACACTTATCCATCTATCGACATCTGCGCTACACTCCTGAAATGTTTGTAGTTTTCTGTCAAAAATGTGTTTGCATGGAGTATATCCTACAATAATAAAAAAACATAATTATTAGAAATATGATCATGTTTTAAAAAAATGCGCAATTAAAGGTTAAATACTTCGAAAATACCTAGATTGACCAACATTTTTTTTTGTTTTCCATTCTTGAAACAATGATTAAAATTGCTTGCAATTTGTCGAATACAATACATATGATAAGCATGTGAGGTTGCCATCCAAGGGCCTCATTTTGCATAATAGACTTTATGCTACGATGTCGATCAGAAATTAGACATATGCCCTGTTTATCCGTGACATGCATACATAAATGTGACAAGAACCACAACCACGCTTGTAAGGTCTCATCCTTAACCATAGCAAATGTAAAGGGAAGGACATTGCTGTTACCATCTTGTGTTGTGGTGATCAATAAGGTCCCACGGTACTTGCCATATAAATGTGCTCTATCGACTTGTATTAGTTGCTTACAGTAGTGGAAGGCATCACCACATTGCTTGAATGTCCAAAAGATTCAATGGAATTGCCGATAATCGCGAACGACTTGATTACCAATAATAAATTCATCGTGACAAAGTTGGTAATATGTGCCAGGCACATTCCCTTGCATGTACTTAAGCCACCTTGGAAGCATGGCATAGGACTCATCCCAGTCTCCAAATTCACAGACTATGGCTTTCTGTTTGGCCTTCTATGCCTTTCTGTAAGTCATCTTGTAACTCGTCATAGCTGTTATTCTCTCTGGAATCAAACTTATTTTTAAGGATGGATCTTTGGAGATCATTCCTACACCAAAAAAAAATTTAAGATATATATGTAATAATATTTTTATATTGATTCATGAGGTAAAATATTTAAACTTGCAATAAACCTTGTACGCAGGAACAAATAAATTCTGAATCTAACTTGTCATGATCTTGTGTTAGTGACAAGTTCAAGCATGTATATGGCCCACCCCATTGGGTGACAACCCAATTATCGATTTTTTTGGATAAAATAGCTCTCATATACCATGGACAACTGTTATTCTTATTTGGACATTTGCAAACCAACTTCGTGGGTTTCGATTCAACAACAACAAACGTTTGATGCAACTTCATTGCATAATGTTTTAATGCATTATGTACAGCCTCTTTGCTCTCAAATTGTAACCTAACGTATAATTCTTTCCCAACACTCCAACTAGCAGAAACATCTAATGATGACATCTCCTCCTGATCAGGGTGACTCCAATTAATGTTTGTATAGTGGGAAGAATCATTCCAAAATGGACGTTGAGTTGCACCTGCATAGCATTATTAATTACTCATTAATAATAAGAACAACATAAGAAAATAACAAAGAAAAAATATTAAAGTTATATAACATTAGAATAAAATAAGATATTAATAAATATAATTTGACATCAAATACAAAAAAAAAAATTAATTGTAATCTATAAATATAATAACCATTCAAAAAATGATAATATTACATAAAAAAATACAAAATGTCAAATAAGTAAAGAAGGTCCTTGGTTGGGATTTATATCCATCGTGATGAACATATACATATTACTATGAAAGTACTTAACGAATACTATAATTTATCGAATTATTATTACATTTATACAGTGTGTCGTTATTTATTTTTATTTTATTTAATACTTTTTTGTCAAATTTTATTTACTAATATTTGATTACATTCTAATTTTATATAAATATAAATTTTTTTGGTCTTTCTTATTTTTTAATATTTGATATTCAAAAATAGTGTCTTATTCCACGATAAAATACTAATTTTGAAAAAATATGTATGACTATTTAATGTAATAATTTTTTATTGTCTATTTATATTTAACCTCATGAACAAACAATAACTAATTATGCAATAATATAACAGTATTATGTAAGCTAAAAACATACCTTCCTCAGATTGATATATTGACAATGGTTCAATCATACGACTTACTTCAATGGACACTGTCTCACCATCTGTGTCAAATGATTCATCATCAGGAATATCATCATCAAATGATTCCTCAACATATGACAATGACACATAATAGTCGACATCATCATCATCATCATCTACTTCTACCTGTTTACACATCTCACATTGTGCCAACGACTGATTACAAGACAAATTCTAATCACCAGACATGCGAGAATTTATTCTACCACCTGCTAACGGAATCATAAAACTACCAACAACTTATACTTCAACATACATTTCTATGACTAACATTTCATTTTGTTGCTGAAATGCATTTATCATGCACTCTACGTCTTCATCATCACATATTTGCAATGCACTGTATTTACCTTCACTTTTTGAAATTAAAAACCTACATGTAATAGAAGATATAACTTGGTTTGCCTGCAGTTTAATTTGTCATGAATCTTTCTCTTCAAAACATTAAAACTAATGCCATGTCTAATTTGTATTGCTTTCTTTGTCCCTTCAAACGTTACTCCTTCGACACCTTCATACATTCTTCCATTTACATACATAAATGTTACAATTAAATTCATTATTCTGTTCAATGTACCTATAAAAAATAAGTAATATTAATTCAGTGATAAATAAAACATGAAATAAATACGAGTGAGGATATTTATTAGAAATATACAAATTTTTAAATAAATATTTCCTAAATTAAATACATAATAAATTCATATATAATAAAAAATTTATTTATATATTGCTGACTTATTAAAAACATATATAATGCATGGCAAATGCATATAAAATATAAATTTATATATTGTAACGCTAGTGTAAAAAAAACATACATGTTTATAAGTTTTTTGAATGTAATAATAAAAACATAAAAAAGATACATAAATAATTTCACTAAAAAAACATTTAAAAAAATACGTAACTTTGCAAAGTCGTGTTGTGAGCAGAAGCTCTGGGGGAGAATAAATAAGCATGAAAAATGCAATTTGCAATAGCGAAAATAGCACAATGCAGCCGCGTGGCAGTTGTCGCTAGTCCCAATTGCGGGAATGCTGGGGAGTTGACACGTGGCCTTCCCCTATTCGTTTGAATGCGTGGCTGACCAGATCTTGACACGTGTCAAGATCTAGTGAAGCTCACTAGTCTCACTTGCGGGAATTTTGGGGAGCCGACACGTGGCCTTCCACCATTAGTTTGAACGCGTGGCTGCCAAATCTTAACACGTGGCAAGATTTGGTGATTTCCGCTACTCACAACAGCAGAAATCACAGGGTGTTGACACATGTCAACACCCTGTGATTTCTGTTGTTGTGAGTAGCGGAAATCACTAGATCTTGCCACGTGTCAAGATCTGGCCATTTCCGCTACTGCCAATTGCATTTTTTATGCCACCTCAGACGCCTATGTGTAATTTAAAAAAAAAAAAAGCTGACGTGGATCATTTTCCCAGTCAGACTAACGAGTTTTGACTGGTCAAAAGTCAAAACAATCCCATACCAGTAATATGTTTCGAAATGACCCCATTTTGGTAATTTGTTTTTAAATTTACACCAGATTGGTCAATCAGCCGAGTCATAATAGAAAAATAATCAAGTAAAAGGGTCCCTAGTCTTCCTTATATAATAACATGTGATGCTCTATCGATACACACGCAATTTTTCAGAGACAAAGACTTGAAGACCCCATTCTTCTCTCATCTCTTTTCTTTTTTATTCTGAGTGTCTTTAGGAACATTATTGAGATCTTTGTTTGATAATAATGACTATTGAATCAATTGCTACTAGAGGTGCATTATTTCTTCCATACAAACTATTTTCTCTCAGCTATATTATGGCCTGTTTCTCTAATAAAAATATGCATTTTTCAAGAAATTAACCACCACTTTAAATTTATTGGTTGGTAGAGCACATACCTTTACCCTGCACGTAGTCCAAAGGGCAAGATGAATGGCCCTGTAAAATCTTTGTCCCACAATTTCTACTTCGAGAATAATGTTTAGGGGCATGTCCTGCCTCTTCGAAACGTTCGTATGCATTGATCACTCTTGGCCAGAAATGAGTTTGCATCCTTGAATGGTGTTGGCTGGTAACATCTTGATAGGATTACTTTCATTGCGATTCCTTCACCTCCATAATGTCCACCATATGGTGATGAATGACATTGTGTGAGAATGGTGTGGGTTTCTTCCATAGGAACACATTGTCTGAGTAATTGATTTGCATACTACTTAAACAAATTACAAAACTGATTCATTCCAAATGTAATAGGTAGCACCATGCCAAATTTTCATTCATCGATGGGGATTGAGGTCAGGAGGAATAACGCTAGCATACTACGGGCAAGTTTGTCTCACAACTCACAACAGTGAATAATTGCTCATCTGGGAATGTTTCCTTAACGAGCAAAGGTTCCTTTTAGTGCATTTGTTTTCAAGGCAAGACGCGTGTGAAGTTTCCAAATCAAATTCTTGGAGCAAAATAACCCAATTTCCAAATCATATGTGTGAAAATGGACATCCCACAGTTGCTGAAAAGTGACAGGTGCGGTGCAAAATCAGCCTACTTCTAATCGTATCGCAGGTAAGTTTGGTTAAGTACCATCTATACATAACCTCTTGTAACATTATCCTTGATTTATTCCTAAGGAGATTATATTACAACGACAATCCTAACTTTCTAAATTTAGATCGTGCGTTGATCAAGAATTGGATTCCACATCCTTATTCCAAATTCTTATCCTTTGTTCTTTAAATAGAATTAGAATAAGATTCCTGTCCAGCAACAAGTAGAACACCACATTACACACTGCGCAATTAACAAAACATGCTTCTGCACCACATCAGAAAAACATTTAAAGTAGACCTTGTCATGTTAAAATTTAAGAAAATATTTTGTGAACATCAAATAGAAATTTTTTATAAATTTTAGAATGTAATTTAAAAAATGTGTAAATATAAAAAATAAATAAAACCAAAAAGTTATATACAATATCAATTTTTTAATGCTAAAATAATAACGAAACTGTAAACTTTAATACCAAAGAATCCATTCTGCTGGGCATGTACACAGTGTTTATTATTGACAAGGCAAATCCTAGCCCAGTAAATAAATGTTTTTAAATTTTTCTAGGAATAATCACCCGAATTCAACCATGAAAATTTGTGGGATGATTAAATTGGATATTTAGGATGCGTTTGATTTTTATTTTTAAAAAATTGTTTTTAATTTTCAAAATATAACCAAACAGAATTGCACAGTTGGTGATGAGTGATGCAATGTGTAGAATAGAATATAGAATTGAAGAAAAGGTTGAACAAAATGAAATCAGAAAAAGAGAAAAAAAATATATTTCTCAACTGTTCCTATTTTTTAGTTTTTAAAACACTTGTTTTAAAAATAATTTTAAAAATTTAATAAATTTTAAATAAAAAATTGATTACTAAGTAATGTGAAATTATTTTAAAAAATAAATTAATTTTTTTTTAATAATCATACACTATCAATATAAACAAATTTTACACTGTCTATCAATTAAAAATCACTATTGATATAACTTTTAAAATATTTATTATAAAAATCAACAAACTTAAAATAAATTATGGTTTATGATTAAATAATAGTATAAAACTACTTTATACTGTTAATACATGACCAATTTTCTCAAAAAAAAAAAAAAAAGAAAAGAATCAAACAAACCCTTAATATTATTTTTAGACCCGGCTATAAGGCCATAGCGAAAACGACTCATGCCATGTTAGGTGTGATATCAAATCCGACACTTAGAAACTGATTTTGAGTGAATCCCGGAAATGGAAGGCAGGTTCACATAACCTAGATAATATATCACGGTCCTATTTATCTTCTCAATCACATGCAACACTAGCCACCTAGTGCACATACTGTACATTAAGCTTTTGAAAGATTACATGTTAACAGAAAATGAGAAATCGAGATCCACAAAAAGGTAAGGGCTACCAACTGGAATAGAAAGTTTACAATTAGAAATCGGGAGGGGGTCAGTGCCTGATGGTGAGCTCGGCTCTTAGGTGGAGGACACCATTGATGAAGTAAAGACTATCCTCAGCCATGAACGAAGTCCATGGAATAGCAAACAAGTTTCTATAGCCAACAGCCTTTCCCCCTGTGAATACATAGTTGCCTTTGTACTTGCTAACAAATTCCTCTGTTGGCCTAGACCTCGCAGCAAACTCATAGTCAACGGCAAAGCTCACTGAGCCCTTTTCCTGCATTCCCAAAAATAGCCCAAAGCAATGGAAAGAGCTCTGTTGGTCCATGTTGCAATGTGCTGATAGGAAAAAACCTTGTCCACCCAAATGGAATGCCTGAGAATAAACCCGGCCAGATGGGAACAAATTGGCACACTCCTCCCGCTTCAGATCCAAGTACACCACACACTGCTGCCGGGGAAGTTCAAATTCTACTACCTTCACGGGGCGATACTTGTATGCCCTCTCCACAAAACGACGGTTTGAAGAAGCAGAGTCTTCTGCTGCCAATGACCGTTGGCGATGCGGAGCCTCAGCCTTGAAAAATAGGCCCTCAAGTACAAGCTTGGAGGCAACATCATGGTCAAAGTCAGAACAGGTCAAGACCTTCTTAAGCTTTCGGCAGGTCATGTAAGGGAAGCGAATTAAACGTGCAAGCCGGGCACCCAGGACTTCTCGCCTTTCTTCCAGTTTAGGGTACTGCAGTCGAGACCACTTCAACACAAAATCATATACAGCATCTTCTGATGCAACCTGGAGATCATCGCTAGACAGTATTGCCTCTACTCCAGCTAGGGGCAAGGCCATAACCTCTTCATGGAACCTGGTCATATACAAGATTTATTAGCATTCAGAAATAAAAATGATACTAAGATGAAAACAACGAAAAATGGCAACAAAAGAAACAGGTATTTTCCAAAAGAATGGATCACTAGAATAAATTATTCCACATGAGAGAGAAAAAAGTGTTCTCCAAAAGACTTCCTCCATGGGATTCCATAATAGAAAAAGCCTCTCTAAAATATTTATAACCTATTAATAGCATGTTTGGACTCGTCTCTGAAATGGGTAAAATCATGTCCAATGTAAAAAATGCAGAAGCTACAACTGAGAGCTTCGGGGAGAGACATGCATAACAGGTCATTCAAATGCAGGACCAAGCACACTTTAAGTTGATAAACCAAAAGTAGCAGCCATCCACCAGAAGTATTATCTACAAGGGTACCCCAATTATTAGATGCAATACATACACACATTGGAGTCACTTCTATGAATATGTATTTTGTTCCCCAACTCTTCTCAGTCTCCAACAACAAGAGATGGAAAGAAATTCAAACAAAATAAAATAAAGCAGCTACAACTGAAATCAAAATTTTAATACCAGCAGCTAACAAGAGAGGCAGGATGAAGAGGGAGTATTAAATGCCACTTAGTACAAGTAAAAAACCAGATCAAGGCAAGGGTTTGTTTGTAACGCTTGAGTATCATATAATGTGACTGAAAATAAAATAAAAAGGCAAACACTTACTTGGTTATATCCTTGTATCGACCAGCCAGATACTGCTTTGCAGCATCAGTCAATGGTTGGACTGCATCAGCCATTAAGACACTTGAAGGAAGCTCCAGATAAAGCAATGCGGAGTCAGGCGTCATAGGCATAGTCCGCAGTAACCGGCTGCAGTATCTCATGCATGAAGCAACTTCAAATTTATCAGCAGCCATCAACACATCCAGCAAAGCCGGTGCCGTAGTAGTGCTCAACGTATTACTGTACATAAAATTCAGTAGCTCCATGAGAGCAGCTTCTTCTGCAACGCAAAAAGAAGTATGGCATTTGTAAGGTAACCATTTGAGGGAAAACAACAATTGCGCAAAGAATCTAAAAATCTTATCCCTATGTTTATACCAGAGGCATTAATTCTGAGGGTGACATGTCTCTGCTCAGACTCCCTCATCCCATTTGAGAAAAGCTGCAAGAAGTAAATAAACACAGCTAAGCAAACATAATTTTGGCAAAACTATTCAAATGTACCCTATAAAGAAGAAAGATCTTCATCAACCTTATAGAAGAAAGGACTTTTAGCAGCCAAGATAGGTGAACTGATATGCAGCGTTTTAACTCTAACAACTGCACCTGCAGAACAATCCATGCTCCAGTCTGAATCATTACTATTTGTAGCTTCATCACCTACATTAACCACACCAAACTCAAAAAGTATTCATAAAGCAGAACTGATGACTTCGTACTTAAAAAAAGGAATCAAAGAATATCCATATCTGTTTCCTTGTGACACACAAATGGAGAATGTCATACTTTCTGGTAGCACACAAATTTCACAATTAAATCACACTCATGCTTAAATCATATCGATTTACAGTTACATTGGAGCATTTCATAGAGAAAAATGTAGAGTTCTCAAAAAACAATATAATTGGGAAACTAAGTGTAAGATTTTTAATGTATTGAACTCAAATACCAGAATGCGGTTCTTCAACCATTGCAACAGCCTCTTCGTCTTGATTTTCACAGTCATCCACATCAGGTTGATTCCCGTTCAAAATTTGCTCGTCTGGTACCGAAGCTAGATCCGCACCTGCAACGAAAACAGCATATATACATATATTAGGCACAGCATGAAAACATACACGCTTCCACGCAAACAATACCTAACATGCCCTTTTAAGTAAAAAAACCTATCAGAAGAAGCACTTTCCAATTCCTAAAAATACACACAATTTATATTTCCCAATTCCCATTTTAACACTTTTATGGTCTTTTTTTTTTGGTCTAATTTTGCAAAGCACGTTGCACGTGCACAATCACCACCATTTCTGCTTCTACCAGTGAACAGGTCTAGAAACCCTAGAAGATTTTCCACAAAAAATAACAGGAACAGAGAGAGAGAGAGAGAAAGAGGACCGTTATCCTTTTTGATGTCCTCGCGACGGCGCTTGCGGTGGCGAGCCCAGTCGGCAATGGTGGTGCAGGCGTCGGACTCGGGTCGGGCGTCGACGGGGTCGGTAATGATCTCGATCCGGAGAACCCTGTCGGAGAAGTTGCTGTCGTTGAAGGCGAAGGCGAAATCGGCGTCGGAATTGGAACCGCCGCGGGACCACTCGGACTCCATCGCCACGACAGGGTCAAACAGATCCGAATTCAAATCCCTCATGTGTGTGTCACTCCCGACGCAGAATCGAACCTAAGGTAAGGTCAAAAAACGAGAAACGGAGAAAACGGTTTCGCTTTTGAAGGGTTTATTATTGCAGATTAGTGAAGCGGGGAGAGAGAAAGTGTTACAGACAAGCACTTAGAGCAATGACGAGATCAAAACCGTAACTCCATTATATGCATTTCTGAAGTTCGTTCCCAAGACAATTTAGTCTTTTCCTCTCTTTTTTCCTTCAAAATTTACTCTAATTTGTTTATGAGTTTAAGAAATATGCAACCTCCCCGTAATTTACATAGTAGTTTTGTTTACAGATACGGGTAACTCGTTGATCTAAACTAATCTGAACTGATTCAATTAGTTTGGGTCTTTTTTTTTTAGCGTTTGGGTTACACTTGACCCAACCTGTTCAAACCCGTTTAAGCACAGGTCAGGTAATGAGTTTTAATTTACGAACCCCTGTACCTGTTACCTGACCGTTAAGTGACATTTTATTTAATTTATTATTTTTTATATTTTTTATATACTAATAATTATTAATTAGTAAATTATTAATATTAAATAAGACAAAAAAGTAAAGACTGTTGAAGTCGTTAATTCCTGTTAATTTTGGATTACTACATATTTCATGCATGTTGTTGTTGTTCTTTTTCTCTTGACTCTCATTCTAAGTTTTTTGTAAGCTTTATATTGATTTTAGAAACAAGAATGATGAGAAACAAAGCCCAAAACTAAATACAATATTTTTATAATGTGTCAAAATTTATAAGAAAAAATACAATTTTTAGAAAATTTTAAAAAAATTTAAATACACGGATCCAATTACTTGACTCAAACCAACCTGTTAATGATTGGGTTATTTTGGGTCGAGTCTGACATAAAAAAAGTATGAACTCAACCCATACTATTTTGATCAGGTTGGTTAATGGGTTTAGCCAAACCCGACCCGTGTACATTCCTATTACATAGTCAACTAATTACAAATCATGTTTGGTATGAATTATAAAGTAATTATTTCAAAATCAATAAACTTAACATATATAATAATTTGTGATTATATGACAATGTAAAAATACTTTACACTGTTAACATATATCCTATTTTTTATTTTATTATTATTTATTATTTAGGAGTGAACATGAGTTTGGGTCAAATCGAAGAGAAAATTTCAATTTATTTGAACAATTAGTTCAATTCGAATTTTAAAATTACAAACTCAATAACATCGATTCAAATATTGAATCTAGACACGTGAAACCTTAACAAATGGAACTTATACCATTTTAATTTTATTTTTATTTTTTATATTGTATAATTCTATAATTTTAACTTTAGAAATTATTCATTAATTTTTCTTTTATTTTATTATAATTTTTATTTTATTTCTATATTTTCCATGTTTTTTATTATTTTAATAGTTGACAAGATGACCCGACCGATCCAATCCAAATGTTATTGGTTTAATTCGAGTTTTAAAAAAAAGTTTAAAATCTGATCTAATTCAAAACAATTAATAGGTTTAAATCTAATTTTCCCCAGACCGGAAACAATCTGACCCGGGTATACTATTATTTAGTATTCATTTTATAATCTTCACGTTTTTAAATTAGCTCTTTAATTAATTAAATAACGAGTATCCGTGTACGCGCCAGAGAAGAATGGATCCTGCTGAAAATTATTCTGAAGAGGTCAATCAAGGAGGGCCAGTCATCTTTGGACTAGAATTGAAAATATGGAAATTTTGGTACCAAAGGTTGATTCTTAACATGTGCTTGTAATTTTACGTTAATTTTATATGCTTTTGTTCCTACACTTTATATTTGTTTTTTTTTTAAATTTATTCATTATTAAAGTTTCTAATTTAATCTAAATACATATCAATTTTTTAATTTGATTCTTACCATCGGTTATTATTATTATGCAATAAAATATATAAACTAAAATTAAAATAAGTGTCATGTATATTTTTTTGTCTTTTACTTGATTTTTTAAGAAATTCACATAATTTATCTGTTTTAATTTTAATCATTAATGATAAAATTTATGGTTAATATTTATCTTTTTCACGTTCATATAAAAATGTCCTTCTCCTAAATACATCTTATATTATTTTAATAATTCTCTTTACTTTTGATAAAGACATTTAACAATAAAGTAAATATATTTATTATTTTGTTTATAATTAAGACTATAAGTATAAAGATTTAAAATTATTTAGCATTTAATGGACATTATATTGGTGTTTATCACTTTATTTTTCATAAATTATTTTAAAGAAATTAACATCTAGTACAAAATGTTTAAATTAAAATAAATTTATTATTTTTTCATTAAAAGTTAAGATGATAAGAATAAGGATTTAAGATTATTTAGATTTTAATGGACACTATATATGGTGTTTATTATTTTAATTTCCTAAATTATTTTAATAATTATAAATATTTAATTAAAAATATTTAACAAAAATTTAATTGCATTTATTATTATTCCATTAATAATCAAGAAGATAACTATAAAGATTTTAAATTATTTAGTCATTAAATGGTACCGTGTTTGGTATTTATTATTTTCTTACATTTAATGCTTTTAATTATGATTATATTTTTTAATCATAAAAGTATTAATTTGAATTTATTAATCTTCCCAATAATTTTTTCTAAATACATGCATTTTTCATTTAATATTTTTATGAAATATCTGAATAATGTTGTAAGGAGATATAGAAAAATTCAATTATTTTTAGATATTTTGCTTAATTTATCTTTCAAACTCTATTCTTGTATTGGTGCATTTATTTTGTTTCATTTATATTTTTCCACATTTATAATTTCATTGCCTTAAATATATGTTTTTAGTTCTTCAAATTGGGGACTAATTTATTTTTGTCTCCCAAATTTAAGATTAATCTTTTTAGTCCCTATAATTTGAAAAACAGCTCGTTTTAGTCCTTCATGACCACCGGAAGCATTATTGACAGGGGCAAATAGAATCAACTGTAGGTATAATGTTTTCATTAACAAGGATACTAGTAGGTGAGTTTTGTGTGGCAGATTCAGTAGTATGTGAGTTTTATGTGATAGATTCACTAATGACGTTTAGGCAGATGAGCTAAAACATATATATTTTTTTAAAATTATATAGACTAAAAAAATTAATTTTAAATTTGGAGACTAAAAATAAACTTATTCCAAATTTAAGAAACTAAAATTTTAAGCCATTTCAATTACTCAAGTGGTCAAGCCTCAAGGCATAAATGATAGCATATCATTGTGTCGTGTGACGCCCACTCATTCAAGATTTTTAAATATAATACAAAGATATGCAATATAGATAATTATTTATTGATTGCATTTACATGCTTAGATATTTAGAAAATTAATTTTTAGAGATTTGGATAATTTCCCCTTTATTTTTAGGTAGAGGTGGCAAAATGAGATATTTGGCTTAATGTGAATTACAGACTATAGTAGTTGAAAAAGTCCATATTTAATTTAGGTCTTTAAAATGAAAGCACAACCACCCCCCCCCCCCCCCCGGTTATTGTGGGTTAATATTTGATCAAGTTAAAATGTCTTATATTTAATTTGAGCTCAAAATTAGCAATTGCTAAATGCACCTTTTTACTTATACAACTTCCTCTCTCCTTTTTTTTCAAAAATACCTTCTTTTTTTTACCAGAATTTAGATTTTGAAAGATATTTTTAGTAGTTAATATAAGTTTCAAATATGTTCCAGAAACTAAATTTTGGAAGTGCTAAGTAAAATAAATTTGGAAAACAAAATTTTATGACTAGAATTCCATGAAGCACACCATCAATTAAGACTAGAGAACACTATCACAGTCACCTATCAGACGAATTTTTAACCAAAGTAGTAAAAAAAAAGTATTTACCAAAATAAAATAAAAAACAATTTACCGAACTGGGTTGTTTTAGACATGTTGGACATGAAGGCAGATTTACATATATATGAGGCGCACATTGAGATGTCGCCTTGCGTTGAAACAATTCTCCAACAAGAAGCGCCTACTTAGATAGCCCCACGTTACTTTTTTTTTTCTCGATTGAAGGAGGTGCACAATAGGTAGGCGCCTCTTGTTAAGTTTCCTATTCTCGTATTGTACTTGTCCAACAAATAGGCTTGTACTTGGTCGATGTTGTCTTGTATAGGAGGCACCAAGTGGGTAGGTGCCTCCCATTTGTGTAGTTCACTTAAGCACCATAATATTTTGTCTTGTATAGGAGGCACCAACTTGGTAGGTACCTCCCTTGTATTCTCTTTTTATTTTCATTCAGTAAGCACTTGCAGCAAAAAAAAATATTAATTGACATTTATATGTATATAGTCTACATTATTAATATTTACTATCTATATTTACTGACCGTAAAACCTCGTCTAATGCCTTCTACACCAATCTAGCATCTTGTGCGTTTTCTATACCACCGCATCTACTCTGAATTACTAAGTAAAATAAGGTCATCGATGGGAGGTTTGGTAATAACATGTGCATGACGATTGTTCCATTCATGGTAATGACACGCGCATGACTTCTTATGCCATGAATGGAACAATTGTCATGTGCATGTCATTACCAACCCTCCCACTGATGACCCTATTTTACCTAGTAATTTAGAATACATGCGGTGGTATAGAAAATGCACAAGATGCTGGACTGGTGTGGAAGGCGCTAAACGAGATTTTACAGTCAATAAATATAGATAGTAAATGTTAGTGGTGTAGACTGTATACCTATAAACGTCAATTAGTTTTGTTGTAGGTGCCTTTACTGGGTGGAAAAAAAAAAAGAATACAAGAGAAGCACCTACCGAGTTGGTGCCTCTTATACAAGACAAAAGATTGTGGTGCCCAAGTGCAAATGCATGGACTACACAAATGGGAGGCACGTACCCACTTAGTGCCTTTTATACAAGACAAAATAGTCACATCGTCCAAGTACAAGCCTATTCGTTGGACAAGTACAATACAAAAATAAATTAGGAAACTTAACAGGAGGCGCCTACTGGTTGTGTGCCTCTTTCAATGGAGAAAAAAAATAAAAAAGTAACACGAGGTGCCATCTAAGTAGGCACCTCCTGTTCGAGAATCAATTCAATGCACGGCACCATCTCAGTGTAATGCTATATATATATATATATATCCTTTGTGTCCAAAACGACCCATTTTGGTAAATTGTTTTTTTTAATTATTATTTTGGTAAATAGTTTTTTTTACTACTTTGGTTAAAAAGCCCCTATCAGGCACTTATTGCGTCCTGCGCTGTCGAAGGTGCAATTTGTTCGACCCCAAATGTGTCCTCTTGTCATGTTGTTCGTCACGTTGAGGCTCCATAATTCATTGGAGTGAAGCCTTACGCTGCCACCGGGTATGGCAACCGCCCACACCAAGTAGTTGCATTTGTTTGTGATGTTAAAATTTGTTGCCTGGGTTATGGCAATGTAGCTTATGGCAATGAAAAGGAAGATGGAGAGGCTTTTTGTGACAACCATTATAATTTATGTGTTGCGGTTTGTTGAAGAAAAAGGAGTAAGAGTTGGGTTTATGTAATTTATAGGGTGGGTTCGACATTGATATGTTAAGGAAGCAAAATGGTTCATTTTTGAAAATATCATCTGGTGTGTTTTGTATTACTCATTCATATTAAATACAATTCATATTAATTTAGTTATTAAGTTTAAGTAAATGAAAATGTGTGTAAAATTTTTCCACTTTTATAGAATTTTTTTCCAACTTAACAGAGGTTGAAAATGGTAGTAAAAGATGAAAGATAAGACTATACACACACACACACACACACACATATATCATAAAACTATACATCATAGTTTGATAATGTAGAAAACTAAAAAAAAATAACCAAAAGATAAACACTATCTAACCTAATATGTACATCAAAAAGATTCTATACAGAGCAGTGTTCATTTACCTTATCCCTCATACAAAAGAAAAATACTATAGGTCTTCAGGTCCTCCCCTGTTGAGATGTCCTCTAACTCATACTCAGCATCACAGGGCGTTAATGTCGTCTTCAATAATCACGATCAATCATACACAAAAAAAAATAATGGAGTGAGGTGTTTTGTTCTAAAATTACTTTTACATTTGTGGTAGGAAATCTACCATAAAACAAAGATAAAACACAACTGACAACAAAAGAGATCCTAAGGTTCATTTTAAGTTGTATCAGACTACCCTTGACTAGGTATGGATCCATATTTCCCATTAGTGGGTAATAATTCTCAACAGAACCTGCAAAGTGACTGGAGATACATACACCTCTCTCAACATCATCACATGGTACAATCCTCATTATTATTGAGGAAAATAACAGTCAAGATATCCATTTATAGAGGTATACTCTCAAACCAATCATAGAATGCTGAGCAGTTGTCGGGCTTATCGAGCTTGGTCAGGTGAATATCCCGGCTCAAGGGCGCTACCTTGTCCATTGGGACCTTCACCACTCAATGCCTACCCCCAAGACCTCCGCAAGTGGGTCCTTGCCTTTGATTCCTCAGTGTACCAAACTGTAGCTTTCCTAGCAGGGTGCCATGCCACTGCATGTCACTTGCTTTACATTACTCACTAAACTATCAATTCCTAACTTCTCAAACAGAGGTTTCCCTGGTCTCATTTAATTTGAGCACTAGTACAATCAACATTTTTGCCTCATATTGCAAAAATTGCGCAATACCAAAATTTTAACAGAATAACAATTTAGTAATCATATAAAATTTTAGCAGAATAACGACATAATAATTATAATTTAATTACTAAAATTTTGGCAGAATAACAACTAAATAAATACATTTTAATTTTCTAAATTTGAGTAGAGTACCAGCTTAGCAAATGTATTTTAATTTCCTAAAATTGAACAGAATAACAGCTTAGCAAGTATAATTTAATAATTTAAATTTAAGCAGAGTAATAATTTAGTAATTATGATTTAATAATCTAAATTTGGGCAGAGTAACAACTTTACAAAAATTAAAGTTTAACATTAAACAATAATAACAATAATAAAACTTAAGCCTAAACGGGTTTAGGGGAAAACCCTTTCTACCAACATGCAAAGTGACAAGAATTTAGAATCAACCCTACTCCCCCCATTATCTCTAAGGTGGTTGATGAAGAGGATGGAATTGTTGGTGCGAAGCTTCTAGGAGGAGAAATTCTACTAGTTGAAAACTAGAAAATTTTTAACATAAAAACTAGATAAAAATAGTTTAGAGAGAGAAAACTTTAGAAAGAGAAGCTCTCTAGCTTGGAGAGGAAGAGGAGATGATGAAATTTGAAGAAGGGAGGGGATATTTATAGAAGAGGAAGGGGTCTTAGGTGTCCACCAATGACCTAAGCAATGATACAATAAATCAAGTTTTAAATTTGTTTTTAATTTAAATTTAGGGACAATGTGCACACTTCGGGACACATACACCATTTAGGGTGTTGAATCACCCCTCCTAGGCTTGGGGACGTGCTATATGAGCTGTCCCCAAGCTCCTCAGTGTAAATTTCATGTGTAGGTGCATTAACCGATATCGATAAAATCGCTTAAACTTGAAAAATTAGCTTTTAATATCAAAATATTGCATTTTAATGCAAAACTGGACAAATACATTATTTTTCATCAAAAATAAATTTCTAATAATAAATTTTAATTTTATTAATTTATTTCAAATTATATGTATTTATTTTGTATTTTTAAGGTAGAAAATTCATAAAAAGTCTATTTTAATTCAATAAATACATTTTTAGGAAAATTTAAAAATTAAATATTTTACCCATAAATAAACTAAAATGATCATTTTCACCCTTTTTGAATGTCAAACCAGTACTGACTGGCTTATTAGACACGAAGGGGCATTTTGGTCATTTTACACAGAAATTCTAGAAAATTTCCAATTTTTTTCAAAATTATATTTTAATGTATATGACATAATTCCAAGCTCAAATTGACATTTTAATGTCAATTGAATCTTTTTCTCATGTCATCCCTTAATGTTGAGAAATAGGGACAAAATCATCATTTTCTAATTTCTCTGGGTTTCGGCTCGAAAAAATTATTAAAAATCATGATTAAATAGCTCTTGAAATTTTAAGCGAAATGGCAGGAGTTAGAATTTTGAAATTCCTTCCTAATTTTTCAAAATTGCATTGTCAAATATAAAAGAAAAACAGTTGAAGAATTTAAATAGAATTGCTATATTTTTCACTACTTTTTGATACTTAATATAAAATTTTCAAAATATTGAGGTCAAAAAGTCTCTAGTTGGTTCCTACAGTCAACCAGAAGTATTTTTGTCATTTTACAAAAATTATCTCGATAAATTTCAAAAAATTTCTGAAATTATTATTAATTGTTCTAAATACATTGATAAGTTAAAAAAAAAGTTTTAATATATAAAATAATTTAATATACAAAAATAGAGTGTTACATTCTTGATACTTTTTTGTGCGACAACATGTTAGGGCGACGACATGTTATAAATTGTGGACTTGAAGACAAGTCAAGCGTTTTGAAATCAAAATAACTGAATTTGTAGAAAAGTGTACTTGTTTGGCAAAATGGGTCACTGTGCTGAGATCAAGCGAGGGTTGCATAAAAATAAAGGGTTGTTTGAAAAAAATTACAAAAAATTGAAAAGGGGTGCATAAATAAAAAAAAGGGAGGTACATTTAACCTATGTATAGAAAATAGGATTGGACTGGCGATCTAACTAGAAAACTAATGAATCAATCTAGTATCTAGTTCAAATTTATCTATATATATAGTAAAGGAGACTTGAAGTTTTATAAACCATTGATGAAGACTAAAACTTTATATTAGCCGTTAGATCTAGTAAAATTTAACAGAATTAATTTTATTTAATGATAAATTAAATTGTTCACATTAATGATATTTATTACACAAGTATTGATATAACACTTAATATTTTAATGTGTGTTTTTATAAACATATAAATAATATTGTATTTATTAAATATAATATTTATTAAATTTAATAATTAAATACAAATTTATTAAATGTATGACCTTTTCATCAATATATATATATATATAATATTTTAAATAAAAAGTAATTATAATAAAATTTAATACCTATATATATATATATATATATATATATATATATATATATATATATATATATATATATATATATATTTAAAACCAAAAGATGTTAGAAAAAGTTAGGTATATAAATAATATAATAATAACATTAAATATATATTAATACTTATGCTCAATTTATTTTCTTAAATTAGTTTCTTTAAAATATGTTTCAAAACCTTTTTCTTAAACATAATAATAACATTAAATTAGATATATTTCAAAACTAAAGATTTGTTAATATGTAGTTAAATTTAAAATGATTCATAATATTTTATTTTAATTAACAATTAAGTATATAAATTAAAAAATAAATTATTATCTATATACATAAGTCTAGATTTAAATTTAAAATGTATGTATGTATGTATGTATATATATATACATACATGTATATACATACATGTATGTATATACATACATGTATATACATGTATGTATATACATGTATGTATATATATATATATATATATATATATATATCCTTATATTTTTATTTAATTATTGAAATATATTTCACCAACAATAATAATTAAAAGTAATAATTTTATAAATATATAGTTAAATTTTAAATAATCATATATTTATAAAAAATAGACTTGAACTAATGAAAGCCATTGAAGGATATTTGAATTTTACAATAGCTGTTGATCTGATCTAATTACAAATTTATTTTCTTGAATTAGTTTTTTAAAATATATTTCAAAACCTTTTTTTAAAAGATAATAATAACATTAAATATAAAGTTAGATATATTTCAAAACTAATGATTTTATAAATATGTAGTTAAATTTAAAATGATTCATAATATTTTCTTTTAATTAACAATAAAGTATATAAATTAAAAAATAAATTATTATCTATATACATAATTCTAGATTTTATGGATAAAAATTAGATATATAAATACTGTAATAATAACATTAAATATTATAAAAAATTTAGATATTTTTCAAATCTAATAACCTAATTTTATGTATATATATATATATATATATATATATATATATATATATATCCTTATATTTTTTATTTAATTATTGAAATATATTTCACCAACAATAATAATTAAAAGTAATAATTTTATAAATATGTAGTTAAATTTTAAATAATCATATATTTATAAAAAATTGACTTGAACTAATGAAAGCTGTTGAAGGATATTTGAATTTTACAATAGCTGTTGATCTGATCTAATTAAATTTAAATTACCTAATTATATTGAACAAATTTAATTATAATAAATTAGTATTTAATGATATTAAAATAAAGAATGAAACTGTTTTTAAATTCAGTGCTATTTATAGCTATAAATTAAAATTATATTATATTATTATTTTTGACTCGTGGCAATTAAACTGATATATTACATTCTCTATATAAGCTCAAGCAAAATGCTACAAGAATAAGCATTTTAATTCCTCTTATTCTAATTTTAGTGATTTCTAATGTATTTTTTTATTTCAGCGATTTACTTATCACTATGTCTTACTTAAGCTTGACAGGTACACATTTTTTGTTATATCATTGTACAGCTTTATTTTATGGATCAACCCTCTTTTTTTTTTTTTTCTAACAATTTTAAGTGATTTTCTTTGTATTGATTTTTTAGTCTTTTGCTCAATATATTCTTTTATGCTAATTTTTTATATTGTTTGTTTAAGAGCAATTATATGTATGTTATTATAGGGAGAAATATTGCACATGATTAAGAATTTTGTGATGTTAAATGATAACGACAAATGTTGGTAAGATGTATTTAACAAATTCTAATACACTTTGAGATTGTATATATGAAACATAACTTTTGTTTTTGTTACAATTTTTTTTCCAGGTTTCAATCAAATGGAGAAGAATCATGTGACAAGAAACAAAATGACTTTTTGAAGTGCTAGATGTATAAGAAAAAAAAATTAATTTTATAGCAACATTTTTTAGTGTTTGTTCAATTAATTGTTAGTGATAAACATATTTATGCTTGTGCAACCAAATACATTGTCTAATTAGTAAATTTTTTACCAATCAAATACAACTCAATTTACATGATTTTTACTTTATTTTACATACTATTTTTTGCACCTTTAACACTAATCATAAATTTAATTTGAATAAAATTAGAAAAATTATTTAATCAATTTTATATGTCAATTAAAAAATAAAAAATATTTTAGCAATAGCATAAATGATAATTGATATACGATCTACCAATTTTGACTTTTGCAATACCCTAATTTGATAAAATGTTAATTTTTTTGTAAATTTTTTCATTGAATATGAAATTGAATTTTGCAATAAGAGACTTTTGCAAAATTGTATTAAATTGAATTAATAATTGTATAAAATATGACATTAAAATTTGATATTAATCTATACAAGACTTTATAAAAAATATTTTAGAATTTAGTCGTCGAATAAAAATATCAAAACATCAAAATTAATTAAAAAATTCAAATATTTATAAAAAAATTAAAATGATAAAAAATCTGAAAAAATAAATATTACATTAACATGAATTAATATTACCAATAAGTGAATCACAAGAACTATTTACAAAACAAATAGTGATCAATTAATTAATATTAAAATACATAAATAATGAAATATATCTTTAGTTATTATTGTTTATAAAACATTTATTAAAGTAATAAAATTAAAAGAGTAAAATAAACTTTAAAACAATTAATGTAGTTTTTAATGTTATTAATGAAATATTTTTGTAAATATATAAATAAATAATTTTTCTCTTTGTATTATTGATTATTGTTTGTATTTATTAAGTATATTACATAATTAATTTAATTTTTTATTTTTGAATAAAAAATATATTTCTATAATAAGAATAAAAATATTCTATTATTGTATGTATCACTATCAATTTATATATTATTTTATGAGAAAATAGGTTATGCACTGACAATGTAAAGTAGTTTTACACTGTCATCCAATCACAAACTACCATTTATTATAAGTTTGTTTATTTTTATAATAAATACTTTAAAAGTCATATTAACGGTGATTTTTGATTGGTTGACAATGTAAAACTTTTTACATTGACAGTACATGACTATTAAACTCTTATTTTATATGTATTTTTCTCATGTTATCTATTATTTTTACAATAAATATAGTTAAAAAATTTTAATTTAAAAATAAAAATATATGTTAATATAATATCCACAATAAGAAAAATAAAAACTCAATGTTATATATTCTTGAAGTTTACTTTTAATAAATAATTAAATTGATTATGTTAGCGATAATTATTACACAATTTTGATGATTGAAAGTTAATAATAATATAATAATCATAAATAGAATCCTTTAAATTTTATAATGGTCAATAATATTATAATTTTTTTATTCTTATAAATTCAAACCTTATTATAAATTCAAACCTTAATAATAATAGTAATAGTAGTGCATTAAATTGATCAATTAAATAATATATAATCTACAACACTAATTAATTTTAATATAAAAATAATATACAAATAAAGCAACAACAAGAACAACAATAATAATAGAATTTTTTCATAACGGTCAATTGTAAGACATAATAATTTTTAATTCTCATAAATTAAGACATTAAAGAATAATAAATACATATTACATATCATAAATATAAAACGGTTGTAGAGTATGCAATAACAATGTACTTGTTATTATTATTAATAATGTTATCTTTTTAAATTCACATAGAATGAGAAATAAAAATAGAAACATATGAAAAATAGCATGTAATAATATTAAAAAAAATAGTAAAACATGTAAATAATAATTCTTATAGATAAATATCCTTATAATAGTTAAATTATCATATATAAAGTATGAAACATATAATAATCCTTATAGATAAATAACTTTAAAAAGTAACAAGTAATGACATTAGAATCAATAAATAATAATAATAATAATAATAATAATGACTTAAAAATCTCATTGCATTGATCAGGAGCATTCAAATTATGTCGCGATGTGGTTAACCAACTAAACTTCAACAATATCATATAAATATAATTAATATCTTCAAAATGATTAAAAATAAAATTTTAAAACAATTAACAATTATATCTATTTAACAAAAACCACAATATTCAACAAATTCATAATAAATTTTATTTTTACAACATTTAAAAATTATTAATTATAAACACATAAAAATCAAGTGCATGTTAATATAATATCCACAATAATAAAAATGAACACTCAAATTCAAATAATTATATATTATAGATTCACATTTATTATATATACATTCTTTTTGAATTTATACATTTCATGTAAGTATTGCATTACTTGCAGAAAGAATAAATCATAATAAATTTCAATAGACTTAATATTTTTGAAGACAAGATTCACTCAATTAAAAATATAATTAATTATCTTTCTCAATTTTAGTGTAATTATATTTAATATAATACTAAATATTCTAAAAAATAATACTTTTATTTATGTATATGTATTTAAAAAATACTAAATACAAATATAAAAAATATATAATATAAACAAACCCGTGCAAGGCACGGGTTTAAAGTCTAGTAAACTACTAAACCAATATTGAGAAAAACCAGTCAAAAATCAGAAAACTGGCCAAAAGTTGGTAAATTTGGCCAAAAGTTAATAAAACCAATCAAAAATTGATTCATCAATGAAAAATGCTTAATATCATGTCATTTTGACTTTTTTCTTCAATAAATGAAAAATCAACCTAAATTATTTATCATTTTCTTTTAATTTTATATGTAAACTTATTAGGCTGATTGAGCAAAGGGGCACATAGCTGCCACTGGGGAATTACACATGGCAGTTACCTGTTGCACAATTGGCAGTGTGGTAGACATGTGTGCAAAACGCTTGCTTTTAGTTTATTTGTTTTTTAAAAACAAAAAATGTTATTTTTTAAATATATATATATTTTTTAAAATTTGGAGTACTAGCATTTTCACTTTTTATATTTATTTTTTTAAAAAATGAAAAATGCTAGCTTTTAAATTTTTATTTATTTTTTAAATTTGGAAAATGCTAGTAGTACTAGTGTTTTCGCTTTTTATATTTATTTTTTAAAAAACAAAAAAATGTTGGTTTTAAAATTTGTATTTATTTTTTTTAAATTAGGAAAATGCTAGTAATATTTTAGTCATCAGTTTTTATATTTATTTTTAAAAAATAAAATAAAAAAAACAGGTTAATTTTTTTAAATTGTGAAAATGCTAATCATAATAGCGTTTTTGATTATTTTTATTTTTTAAAAAACTAAAAATGCAGGTTTTTTAAAATAACAAGATACGGATTAACTGCTAAAGTTTAAACTATGAACAAGTGTCCTGTGCAAATTACATAAAAAAGCATCCTGGTTTGTTTTTATGAAAACGCATTGTTTTATTTTATATTGCTTTGTTTTTTAAAAAATAAAAACGCAGGTGTTGAATTTTCTTTTAAATTGTGAAAACGTTAATCATAATAGCGTTTCCTATTTTAAAAATGTAAATAAATAAATAAAATAGTAAAAATACTACTAAGACTAGCATTTTCTATTTTAAAATAAATAAATAAATAAAATATTAAAAACGCTAATAATACTAGCGTTTTTAATTTTAAAAATAAAATAAAATTAAAAACTAGCATTTTTTGTTTTTAAAATAAATAAATAAGTGAAAATGCTAGTAGTATTAGCTTTTTCTAAAAACACTACTGCTATTAGGGTATTTCACATGGTAGCCACCTAGCCCTTTTCGTAGTTGAATTAAAAAAAAAAATATATACCGACGTGAAATTGAAAACGCTAGTTTAACTAGTGTTTTCTAGCGTTGACCGCCCCTATTTTGGTAATATGCTTCAAAGCAACCTTACTTTAGTAAATAGTTTGTAAAATTGATCCACTTTGGTCAATCAGCCAAACTTATTATTGTTAATGAATATTATTGTATATTATTAAAACTTTGACTTGAGTATTATGGGATATTTGATTTGGATATATTTTATATACTTTGAATGTTAAGAACCTATAAAATGGTGTTTTATTTTTGGTTTTTAGTGTTATAAAGTTATATTATGTTTTTTTAATAATTTTATGTATTAATTTAATTATTATCATTATTATTTTATTAATGTCAATTCAACCACGATTAAACTATTGAATCTTAATTTAGTGTCTCGACCGATTCAATTTTAAAAACATTGCATTTATCAATTATCTTTAAAATTTAAAGTTTAAACTTACATTTTATTGAGCCGGTTCAGACGGAATGAGGTAGGCCACTCATTTTGCTGCCTCTACTTTTAAGTCTTTCTACCTACATATAATACATATATTTAATTATTTAATTTATATTGTTCTGTATTAGAAATATTCTGGATTACACGAAAGTACAAAATGCTATGAAATTAATATTAATGCCATAAAACATTCTCTCATTCAAGTTTTTTAAAATAATATTGTACGGGCAAGTATATTTAGATTGCATTTGTATTTTTTACATAGTAAGAACATCAATTAATATTTTGGCCAATGTCATCTTTAATTTTTTTTTTGATAATTTCCTCTTTACTTTAATTTAAGGTCTATCTTGCACGTTTAATAAATGTCAATTATATCAATGCATGTATACTTCTATATATGTCTTAGGTATCTTTCATTGTAGGCAATCTTGTTCAAGACAAGTAAGATTACTATAGGCGACAAAGCTTTTTTCCTGAGTATTTAACATAGCTGCATATTCAAGACTCGAACTTAAGACCACTAGTTAAGCGGAAATAACCCTGTACTAGTTGATCCAAATATTTGATAGTAATATGCATGTTGTATAATAAGATTTCTTGTCGCTAAAGAAACTAAAGATAAAATAAATAATTTTAGTCATTAATAAAAAATTTTAATAATATTATAACACATTAACAATTTATTATATGTAATATTAACTATTAATTTTTTCTTAACAATTGAAATTATTTACTATATTCTTTGAAGTGAGTTACTTGCTTTAAAGAAATCAAATCACGTACAGCATTCACTTATTAGCTCAAGTTTTACTTTTACACTTGGTTTGTTGGTTATCACTTATGTTCTGGAAATCGAATCGGTCGATCGAACCGGAAAACTAGTCACTTGATTGGTTCAAATAAACCACAAAATCGGCTTGAAAAAAACTGGTCAAAGAGTAGGAAAATTGGTCAAAAATTGATAAAAACCGGTTCACAGCTGGTCAATAAAAAATATTTAATACAACATTATTTGATTTTTTTCTTAAAAAATAAAAACCAACCTAAAGTATTTATCATTTTCTTTTTTAATAAATGTTAATGTGTACAGTTAAAACTTATATTTAAGTATCATGATTTATTTGATTTGCACTTTTGTATGTATTCTAAATGTAAAGAACCTATAAAATTATGTTTTATTTTTACTTTTTAGTATTATAAAGTTATGATATTATGTTTTGTTAATATTATTTTATGTATTATTTAATTATCATTATTATTATTTTGTTAATACCTGTTCGACCGTGGTTCAATTACAGTGAACCATTGAACCTTAAACCAGTGCCTTAACCGGTTTAATAACCGGTCTAGTTTTAAAAACATTGATTATCACTATGGAAGCACGAAGAAAATAAGTAAATAGAGTTTTTTTTTTTTTTTTGAAATTCTAATGTAGTTTCTTTTGTTTAGAAATTAGAATTAGAATTAGAATAGATGAACAACAGTAAAGCGAGAGAGAGAGAGAGAGGAAAAAAAAAGAAGAAAGATGAACAACGGTAAAGAGAACAGTTGTCTACCGGGCCAATAACAAAATTTGTCTCTCTAATTTCAGGAAAATTTTGAGAGGGAAAAATAGTTTTATTAAAATGACAAAATATATCCTCATTTTTATTAATATTTTAAGGGTTTAAATATTATTAAATATAATTATATTTTATTTTTCTTTTTTATTTATCAAATAAGTGAAAAGAAAAATTAATTTTTCTTTCCTATTTTCTTCATTTAAATAATTTAAAATTTATTCCTTTTTACTCATTTTTTTCTTCCATATTTTTAGCCTGTTTCTTTCTTGCTCGCTTTTACACCCAAACAAAGTGTAACAAATATATTGTTTTGTATTCTAACATATCAAGAATATTAATTTTCAAGGGTTTAACTATTTTAATTTTACGTAATCTCTCTAACTTCAAGAAGGTTTTTAAATTAAAAATATTGATTTATTAAAATATTATGATTTTATTTAAAATTTATCTTTTAAATATTTCAGAATACAAAATTATTTAACAAATTATCACAATCAATTTCTTTTAATATTTCTTTTTTAATCCTAAACGACAAGGTTTAAGTTTTTCTTTTTATCTTGGAGAAGAAAAAATGACAAAAGATCAACTGTGTGATGATAATGGAGAAAACGAAATGATAAATAAGATATTTTTTTATGTAGAGAGAGAAAGTCATAATAAAATATTTTTTAGAAAAATATTTAATTATTCCTATATGACTAATATTATTTATTAAGAAATTATTATTTTTAATTTTTTTAAATTATTAGCAAATAAAAATATTTTTTAGAAATCTAAAATGATAACTTTATCTTAAAGGGGCGTTTGATACAAGAATAGTTTTTAGTTTCCTACGAATCTGAAGTTGAGAATGTTTGTTTTTCATATTTAGTTTATTACTTAAAAAGTAGCATTCCCAAAAAATATTATTTTTTGAAAATATTTTTACCTATGTTTCTCACAAAATTGTTCTCATGTAGGAGGTGGGAATCCAATTTTCTAAGTTGGGAGAAAAGCTTTATTGCTTGTAAAATGCCATGTTACCCTTTTTTTGTCGAAATGTCATGTTACCCTTATTAACTCATTTAATACAATTATATAAAGTCTTGAAATAATTTTTTATTAAATGTGATAAATAATTTCTTTAATTTTCAGGAAACATGTATAAACATTCCCAAGAATGTTTATGACCAACCAAACAGATTTTAGTCATTCTTAAAAATCATGATTTTTGGGGTTAATGATTCCTAAAAGTCATGATTCCCAAGCACGGAATTTTTCTTCTTCTACCAAATACCCTAAGGTTAACTTATGCACTACACAACATCTCCTGTCATTCAAGTTTGAAATATATTATATAGACCGTGTACGTTGATTACATTTATATTTTTACATATAAGGAATATTCACATACCTCTAGATATATCAATTCTTTTAGATACTGGTTGGGGTGATTTTAAGTTTTATGTTTTTAAGTTTTTAAAAATTTAAACTAGTTTTCAGTTTGTAATTTTAGATTTTTTTTTGGTTGTAAAAGAGTTGTCATTTTTTTAAAACATTCCCTAAAAAGATGTAAGATTTTTCACATGAGGTTGTGATGAAAGAATTTGGAGTGAAAGCAAAACATAACAGAATTTTTTTTTTTAAGTTTTTTATGAGCTTTTGCATGTCAAGCCTAGACCGAGTTATGATTAAGTCAAATTAAAAAGGCTCAAATTTAATTCGTGCTCAAATTTAAAGCTTAAGCCCTATATTTCATCAGTGCAAGTTTGAGTTGGGTCAATCATAGGCTTGATACAGGTCGTGGGCTATAGTGGGCTAGGTTAAAAGTCCAAATTCAATTTGAGTTTATAAAATGAGACTCAAGCATGATGAAAGCCCAATCTATATAAACTTTTTATAGGCTATGCCCAGATTAGACCACGATTAGATTGAGCTGAAAAAAACCTAAATTTAATTTGTGCTCAAAATTTAAAGAATAAGCCATACATTTTCCCTTTATCCTTTAAATAAAGGGCACAAATCAAAGTAAAAAAAAAATAGCCAATAAGAGAAATGCCTTCTCACCGAACGAGGTAAAAAAGTCACATCTTTAGAAATGTGCATGCAGACAAGAACCTACGCTCACAATAGTGTTCCTTTTTGTTTGTTGTGCTAGCCGCAATTAGAAGAAGGTGATTGCCAACCCTAATTTTTGGTTGTTATGTCTTCCACATCTCATGTAGTGTGTATATATAGCCAGAAATTAAGGTTTCAGGTAAGTTAATTATAATGGGTTCAGTTCTAATGAATTAAACCTTTTAAAATAATTGTGGTCTAAAACCACAATTTGTTATTCTTTGTAGGCTTGTCTTAAGTGTGTGACCTTATAGGTTTTCTTAATAATGGACTACAATATTAAATATAAACATGTTATATTTAATATTGAAAACAATGAGTGGTATTTAGTAATACTATTACCCAATATTGAGAATGTTAGTGATTTGACATAACCTTTTTATGATAATTATTTTAAATAGGTTTTCCTTTGTCTAAATATCTAATTAAACGCAAGGCATGGAGTATGTCATCTCTATTTAGTCTAATTGGTTTTCGTTGATACCCGAGTAATCTTTATAATACCCTTATTACAAATGATGTTTGATTACATTAAAAATATAGTGTTTCTCATGCAGAAATCGTAGTGACTTTAGGTCAAAGGATTCCATACAATTATCACCTTAAGAACAATTTATAATTCATGTAACAATCTATTTAATGTTCTCAAGGTTTTGCCCAGTACATGATTACTCCTAATGTGTACCTAGGGATTACAATTCTACTCGGATCCCATGGGTACCTGCAAAAACACCTGCAATGGGTAGGAAAAATACTTTGTCAATGGAGATGGGGTTGGGATTTACCTACATAATGGGGATGAGTGCAGGTATGGGTACTGTAGTATCCACCCTCACATACTTGCACACACACACACACATATATGTAATTATTTAATTAAAATATCTCATATATAGAAATATATTATTAATTATTAATTTAACTATTAAAATATAATTTTAGTTTAGTTACTTATTCCTACACATGTTAAGGACAATTGTAAGGTGATTACTTTCAAATTATGTAGAACTTTTCTACATAATTTGCAAAAAGCTATCTCCATACTTGACATTCTTAGACTTAATTGTAAGGTGATTACTTTCAAATTATGTAGAACTTTTCTACATAATTTACAAAAAGCTATCCCAATACTTGACATTGTTAGACTTAAGTTAATCTAATTAAGATATCATTAACTCACTAGATTGTACTTTTTGTGATAACTAGTATTAACCTTGATTAGACTAGTTAAATTTATTCTCATTTCACTTTAAGTTATATGTTTAAGTTGTATTATGCAACAACCTAAATTGTTATGCATAAAATTCTAATTCTATGCCTTTCAATGTGAATATATTCTTCCTATTTACTCTATAACTTGTAAGTGTTGCACTTTGGGCATGGTCTATCATTAAAATAAAATTCCTTAGATATAGTAGGTCTAATATCAATTCATAGACTTAATTGTGCAGTGGCTAATAATTTATAAAACAAAATTTGATATAGGTGCAATCAATTTATATATGATTTATAAATGTTTTTATATTTTATATTATATAGTTGTCCTTGAAGTTTATTATTAGATTTATATCAACTTTAAGAATTAGAATATTACATTTAAGAATGGTTATGCTAAATGATTATGTCCTTAATATTACTTATATGATTATTTTTGTATGATTTAAAAATGATTTTTTAATCTAGTTATACCAATTTTTTTAATTAATATATGTTTTTATTGATTTATTAATTTTACACTTAAGTAAAGTGTGGGTATAGACATAAGGTACCTAGTGGGTATGAGGATGAGAATTAAAGTTACTACCCACATGGGTATGAGAGCAGGTATGAGTATTTTTTTCAAATGCTGGTGTGGGGAAGGGTACTAGACACTAACCATTACCATCCATATGTGTAATTATGTGTGGACTTAATATCACATATCCTTAATCTAAGAGATATGATCATCAGTCCACTAACGTACTAATATTTTCCAAATATTAATGATTGATGAGGAATGCTGGTAACACTCTTTATTATCAACTAGAATTTAGTGAAAATCACAAATTTTAGTGGATCTCACTTCTCATCTAATGAGTCTCTTTCCTGATTTAGAAGTGAGACTTACCAAAAATTTGTGATTTCTTATAAATTCCTACCAATAGTAGAGAGAGTGTTGCTAGCATTCTTCATACTTGATTAGGGACAATTTAAGAATAGCCCTAAGTGGGATCTCACCATTAAGTCACCCACTTCATATCCTACAAAGTTTTACTTACTATTCTAATGACTTTATTACACACAAATGAATATAATACTAAAATTCCTTTATATACAACTGGATATAAATGATGTATGTTTGATGCATATAAGTTTCTGGTGCATACACCAACAACTTCACCCACCAAAAAAGTGTCACTAGCATATTGAAGGTGCGAGATGGTAAAGTCACCATCTCCAATTTTGAAACCTCTGAGCTTTTAACTCAAAACCGCATTACACACTAAACTTCCAAGCCTTTTTGCATCCAATAGGAACCAAAAGGGGCTAAAGGATTCCCTTGTTTCAGCCTTTTTGAATAGTCATTTCTTTTGAAAGGTTACCATTAACATGAATAGTTTCCCTAAAAATAAATTAATCTAGGCTCTCCATATTTCATCAAACCTAAACCTTCCCAACATGTTATTAAGATACCCCTAATTTACAGAGTCATATGCTTTCTCAATGACCACTTTGTCTATTAGCACCCCTTTCTCAGTTTCCTTGAATAATCTATTACTTCATTAATAATAATAATTCCATCAGTTATTTGTCTTTTGCATACAATTAAATGCATATTGGTTTTTTGCGATAGGAGAATCCATGACAAGACCCAACCTCTCTACCAACACCTTTGTGACAATCTCTTAATGACTACCCATGAGGGAGATGGGACGAAAATTCCTAAGTTGTTGGGGGCTTTTTATTTGTGGTAGGGTTGGGCAACAGTTGGTTACAATTATTTTCAAACTAGAAGGCCTTATTTGCTCAAAATTGAAAACCAAAAAATTAGGCCTACAACCAATCGTTTGGGTGTTCTATTTAGTTGGGCCTTGGGTAAGGCATTTGATGGGTGTTGTAATTGGGTTATATCGGTTTGAGCCTATAAATGGGCCTATTTAATTTTTTGGGATTGATTCAAATATTCATTTTTTTAGTCAATTCTTTTAACAAAATGGACCTTAATTATTCATTTATTTTTTAATTGAGATAGCCCAAATTAGCCTAATTTATTTTTAAATTTTAACACAATTAGCCAATAGAGAAATAAAACAAACATCCTAGAAAAATGCTAAATTATTAATTTGGTCCTTTAATTTATTTATTTTATTCAATTGGGTCTTTCTATTATTAAAATGTTCAATTAAGTTCCATAATTTTCAAAAACACTCCAATGTTATCCTTTTATCTAAAATGACGTCATTTTTTGTCTAATTTTACACTAAACAGCGTGAAAAATATAGTAAAAAATGTAATGAAAAATGACATTCCTTTAGACAAAAAGAGTAATATTGAAGTGTTTTTAAAAATTATGAGATCTAATTGAACTTTTTTGAAAATTATAAGACCTAATTGAACCTTTTATTAATAGAGGGACTCAATTGAATAAAATAAATAAATTAAGGGACTGAATTAGTAATTCATCCAAAAAGAAATAGACAGTAATCAATAAAATGATTAATACATTCATAGATAACCAATTAATAATCCCCATTACAACATCCTTTGGGACATCACCAAATAAGTGTTTAAAATAAAAAACATCCAAGATTGAACCGTTAATTTGAAAACATCTAATATAGGAATAGTAATCTGTAAAAGACTGAAGTTCCAAATTCCAAATAAAAAGGGCAAGCATTAATTTTTTTATTTTATATTCTTGCACCACAATTTCTAAATCTTGCAATTAGAATACTATAAATATAATCTGTAACATAAAATTGTTCCATGTTAAAATAACAATCAACAAATTGTTTAGCATTTCCAAATTTAAACATTCCATTAAGTTCTTAATTTGAGGATCTTAGATCTCCACATTGCCTAGCACCACATCTACATTACAACAAAATTTTAATTCTTTAATTTTAAAACAAAATGAAAACCCTAAAATAAAAAAGAACAACATAACTTTCAAACCTTAAATTTAAAGCATAGATGTGTAACCTTTAGTTTTAGTGCCATAAACAACGGGTAAGGTGATGGAGATGGTGTTATTAGATTAAAAGAGAAATAGAGTTAGGAAGACGAGAAAGAGAAAGAGAGAAAGGTCACAAAGATGGCTTAGTGTGGCATGTGACCTTTGTGTTGATGAGAATCTAAAAGAGATCAAAGAGGAAAGAAGAGGCGATGACATAGAGCTAGAGTTTTCAGAAAGGGGAAATAATGTTAGGGAGTGTTTGGTAAGGGAATTCTTTTAAGTTTCCCAAGAGTCTTAGGTTGGGAATGTTAAATTCCTATGTTTGGTATAAGGATTTTAAAAATCATTCCTAGAAATCTATCATTCCCAAGAGCTGTTTTTTAATTAAGTTTTCTACTAAAACTTTCCCATGGGAGGGGGTGAGAATCCAAGATTCCCATGAAGGGGGAAAATTTGTTTATAATTATATCTTTCATTCTCAAGAATATTTTAGACATATCAAATATATTTGTAACATTTCCAAGAAACATGATTCTTAGGAAGTATAATTCATAGAAAACATAATTCTTAGGGATTAAAAAATATTCCTTATACCAAATGCCCCTTAGGGTTTCACAAATTTAGAGAATGAGAGTTTCATTTGAGATTTGAGTGGTTGGTTATTGGGTTTTTGAGATTTCAGAAGAGGCGATGATACACACATCTTCTTATGTTGGGTCTTGGTGCTCACAGACATATTGGGTGTAGGTGGTTGGTTATTGCATACTTATTATCACAATATCAATATGGGCTTCTTATGTTGGGTCTTGGTGCTCACAGACATATTGGGTTTGGGTGGTTGATTGTTACATATTTATTATCATAATATCAATATGGGCTTCACTTTTGTTTGTTCAACTTCGGTTGTGTTCAGTATTTAAAAGTCCAAAATTGTACTAACCCACTACAATTCATGGAAAACAAAATCTTCAACCTTCCTTACCCAAAACTCACTCAAACCCATCCAAAAACACATTTTCTTTTCGAATTAGTCAGGTTTGGTTTGGATCACAATTCCATGCCCCAACTCTAATTTTTTGGATAAGGTCTAGAAAATATGAATTAAATCCTCTTGAAAAATGAGATTTTTCACGAAAATCCTCCATCGTTCCACATGCATCATCCTTCAATAAGTCCCAGAAAGACTACAAAGTTGAAAATAAAACTATCCAACTCAAAACTCTTATTTCTACTGCAACGTATAATGACTTCCCCAATTTCCTTCATGCTAAAAGGCTAATCTCATTATTAATAATTGATATATTTTTTCGCAAAATAAATTAAATGGTTAATCTCTCATTAATTATTTTACCACTCTTTTAATTGAAAATTAAGTTATTTTAATTAAATATTTTTTGTTAAACAATTTATGCCTAATTTTATTTTACTTTTTTTCTCAATTAAAAATAGAAATGATATTTTTAAAAGAATAATTTTTAAATATAATAAATATTTTAAATTTTCAGCATATAAGATAGCAAGACTCATTAGCAATTAATTAAAATTTAAGACAAAGTACTTAATGACTATTTGCCAATATAATATAAGATAATTATAGATGAAGAGTAAGTGACAATTGTTATATAAATACTTTTAATACATTGGTTTTCTTAATGAGTTAACCATGGTATATGACTATTTAATTTGTATGATTATCAAGTTGAAAAGGTAAAATTAATAGATACAATTGATCAAATTATAGAAACACCACATGTCAAACATCACTAGAAAAATTTCAATACAATTAGTTTCGAATGTTTTATATATGATATTGTTTTGTCTTATAAACATATACCAAAAGGGTTAGTGGGCACACAATGAAGACATCAAGGACTAGATAGAATATTGAGAGTGTTTCATTCTCATGTACATGCGAGAGAAAACAAAACATGTATACAAATGGAATATAGTCATCCTGAGAGATTTATCCATCTCTCTTGCTGCCATACATCATATCTTTACAGTTATCAATAGCAAAAGAACAGGGGAATCACACCAGGCCATATCAAAAGAATCAAACATACAAATCCATTAACAGGGGAGGAGGATACAAAACGCACTCCCTATGATTGGTCACACTATACAACCCCATCAAATGAAAGAAATGAAATACACAACAAAAGAAACAAAAGCTTGGCCTTGCAATATAAACATCTCCAACTCGTAGCTCTATCCTCAGCTTTGAGAAGCCGGGTCCATTAAGGCATCACCATCTGCTCTCACGCCATAAGTCGTGATCATCACAGGCATACCAGCATAACAACAATAGCAAGACATCCAATAACAATGAAACAAGGCAAGGGTAAGCTTACTAAAACAACAACATAACATATGAATTCTAAAACCATCAACAATTCTCAACATTTGTACTCATACACACACACACACACATATATATGTGTGTGTGTGTGTGTGTGTGTATATATAGCATTCATTCATATGGCAAGAGTTCTTAGTCTAGAGCTCCATATTACAACCAATCCGCCACGACTATGTCAATGCATGATGACACGACTCTCGAGAGATTCACAACAATTTGAGTGATTAGCCAGGTCTTATCCCTTACTATGAAGATCTAGCATTCATTCAGGGATTTCCAAAACTTTGATCCATGGATAAGCTTAGTAGTGTGTCAGGATAAGTATATGTGGGTGGCGGCTCACCGCAACACAAGGCTTGCACCGCCTTGGCCCTTTACGGAATTGCCATCCACTCATCCTCGAAGGCTCATCTTTACAATCCCACATCTTATCCAGGCACTAGGTTAGAGGCCTATCTGAGCCGCAACTCCTGTCAACCATTTAATTTACGTGCCTGCCTGCACAATAGCATGAGGCCCATCACACAGCCTCAGCCAACAACATATGCATGAAATGAATGTATCACAACACCACACTCACTCAACAACATCTAAACAACATATATATATATATGTGTGTGTGTGTGTGTGTGTGTGTGTGTGTGTGTGTGTGTGTGCAGCAACACAACACCACGTGGGCTCGACCATCACAACATGAGGTCCAACCACAATTACCAACATCATGCAGGCCCAATCCAGCCTCAAGCATAGTCAACAGGTAAGGTCTTATCTAAACAGCCCATACCTCGTGAGAAAATCTCATACAACAATATCATTCACAACCAGTGGAGGTCCTATCCAAGTAATCTGCCATTCTAAGGCCCTATCCAAGTAGTCCACACTCCATGGGTGAAACCCAAGTAATAACACTTACGACAAGTGGAGGTTCTATCCAAGCAACTGTCATTCCTCCCACATTCTCAACCTTAAACTCACATTAGGAGCCTCTCTCAACCATGCCTCACACAACTACACTTTTAACAATTATCCACATCAGAACACTACATTCGCTTAGTGACCCATTACTCGCTCAGTGAAGGTCTTCCTTACAGAGGACCAACTTCCCTTGTGAAGGTTTTTCACTCAGCGACCATGAGTTTCGCTCAGCGAATATACTTTCTCCAAAGTCTCTTGCTCAGCGACAACTAAAGTCACTCAGCGAATTTGTTCCAGGGACTTTCTCCAGATTTCTATCAATTACATTTTGCTCAGCGAGTCGTCTTCTCACTCAACGAATAGCCACTTTAGAGAGCAGCCAGAATCTACACACACTCTTTGCTCAACGAACTTGTTGTTCGCCCAACGAACTTCTTGCAACAAAGAGCATAACTTTCTAGGGCCCCAATTCGCTCAGCGAGCTTAGCATTCGCTCAGCGAATCGCTCCCAAGTATTCTCAAATACCCACACTCACTCAGCTAGCCATACACTCACTCAACGACCTCTCCTTTGGAAAATTTCTAGATTTCTATGAACACTCACTCAACGAATTCCTCTTACACTACAGCCACTTTTACCACTTAAGAACACGTGCTCAGCGACGCGATGGGTCACTTAGTGGCATTCTCGCTCAGTAAACGCCACAGTCGCTCAACGACTATTAGTCAACAACAATAGAACTTTCTTCGAAAACCCCAAAAATCCAAACTTTCTACTTACTCATACCTCAAATCAATTCCATAGAGGTCGAATACGACCACATATCAGCACACAACAACATACTCTACATAGTCAACAATCCATACAACATTTCAATACGAAATCAACCACATTTTTCAACACATTACCATAAAACTCATCCAAATCATGCGTTCTAACACAAACCAAAGCAACATACATACACTACCACACCCATACAGCGCATATTCAGCAAAAGTAAGCTTCCCTTACCTCTAAGAGTCCTGAATATGAAATTTAGGAGAAGAGAGGGATGTGGGAAAACAAGCTCTTGAGCCAACCCTTCCGAAAATCAGTCCTCCTCAACACACAAGTAGGGAATTAAGGCTTGGAATCTTGCTACACTCTTAGTGGTCTTGAGAGAATGAAAGAGTTTGAGAGTGTCTTGGGAGAGCTTATCACAAAATGGGAGGAAAGAGGGGTTTTGGGTGGTCTTAAGCCTCCTCGGGCCATATAATGGCTTTGGGCCCACTAAAGCCTATGGTCTGTCTCAACAACCCATGTGAACATAACCAACATTATTACTTTGGCTCAAGAACATCATTTTCCTCAGTTTCCACAAAAATCAGACAGGAATTCCAAAATAACCAACACAAAACAACAATCAACATCAACTCATTTATTCATTTTAAATCACCCATATCTCAATATTAATTTTTACTTTTTAATTACTAAAACATTAAATCACACATTAGGAAAATACGGTGTTACAAAGAGTCATTTTCAAAAGGCATACTCTAAGTAAAGACAACTTAGATAGCGTAAAACAAGACTTAACCTAAGTAAGGGTTTGGCCAATTGCCTTGGTCGTGTAGCAATTAAATTTGTACATAAAATAGGTACCCAATTGTTTTACACAAGTTACTTAAGGGAAACGAGTTAGAAAAATATGAATCTTGTGCTGCATGTCTTTCGGATAATTGATCCATAATCTTTATGACATTCACATAACTCCCTCAATAATTATTGCAACCATGGCTGAGCTCCAAATAGTCACATTCCTAACCATTTAAGCATTGCACATAATCCAACATAAAGTCACATAAAAACAAGGTGTGTGCAATATAACAAAATCAATGTACCATACATGAATGATAGACCTTCAAATCCAAATATGTAAACCAGCTAAAGTGATAAATAATGTGTAGCTAGAAAAATGAATGAAAAAGGTGGGGCAAACTTTATATTATACAAAATATTCAACATTAACTAAAATGGTCTTAAATTTGGTTTAAGCTCCTTTCACCACAAAATATAAAGGATCAAAATAGCCACATTTCAAATCACATACACACCTTAGAGAGTGCATAATGATGGCCTTTATGCTTACTCACATGGGGTATATGAGTTTTCAATTGTGGTGTATAATCACCTCCTTTCAATTTTCATGGTGAAGAGAGCTCAATGTTGATCAATTAAAGACCTGAGACATTTCTAATTAATATTAGTTTGAGATGGTTATGAGTGTGTGTGACTTGTGATATTATTGATTTAAACGTTAGTATTTCTTAGATTATATAGTTCTCAAAGTAATCTAAACATATTAATGCATCTCTCTATTAAATTAAATGTAAAAAAATGTAGTATTTAAAACATTATTTGATTATAGGATTCTTCAAGCCAAAATTTTCAATGAAACATTTAATATTTAGGTTATTAATGCTAAATTTCCCTTAAAAATAGGCTAAAGAATCATCTTATTTATTTCAAGAGGAAAAAAATTAACAAAAAGGAGATGTGTATTTAATAATTTTTTAATTTAATGAAAGAATATTTAATATTTTTGAGAATTTTATAACTTTCTTTCAAATTTCTTTAATGTAGTGAGAAGATTTGTATATGTTTGACAAGTACGTTTGAATTAATTAAATCTAACCTCTATTTTAGAGGCTCAAACTAGCACCAAAACAGACAATATCTTAGATACTATGACCCTAACAATGCAACAGATTGAGGTTGAAACATTAATGCTAGAAGAAAGGCCTAAGCCACACACGTGAGCTATAAGGCCCTCTAGTCCTTAGCCTCGACTAGGGGCTACTGTTCTAATACACAAAAAATGTCTCACATTACTTAGGACTTGAGACCAATAGTAGTAGTTTATAAACACCTAATTAAGATGCCTTTTAAGTATAAATTAAAATTGTGAGGCCCACATAAGAGCCAAAGTGAATAATACCTCAAATGCGGTGAGCCTAACAATACAATAGACTTAAAGGAGGTCACATTCCTTGAGAAGAGATGAAACACTTTTAAGTGTGACTAAACTCTGAATCGAGTATTAGTTCCATAACTAACCCAAAATACCAAAGCTTGTGAGAATACCTCGAGGTCTCAATGATAATTAAAAAAAAAAAAAGTTACAGTTTCTATTGTGCCCCATGCAAAGGAGTCGCAATTAATTCAAGCATTAGTTGCAAAATGCATAGAAAAAACAATCGTGATGAAGAGAGACATGTGAACAGGGCTGTGTGAACATTGTTCACTAAAATAGTAAAAACAATTAATCATTTAATTTTCTTTTATTTACTAATTAATAAATTGAAAAAATAATTAGAAAAAATAATATTTAAATAAAAATATTAATACAAATTTGCTTTAATATTAAATATTTATTTAATAAATTTTATAAAATAAAAATTTATATCCACAAACTTCACTTTAAAATTTATTCAAAATTAAAAAATATTTTGATAAAAATGTTCCTAAATTTTATGAAATAATTTAATATATATATATTAATCATATATAAAACATTTTTATCACTTCAAATAAATTCTTCTAAATTCAATGATCCTCTTTGATACAAGTCAATTAATTAATGAGTTAACAATAAAATAATAAAATACATATATATGTTAACAAGAATTGGAATTAGGACAAATTGTGATGAAGTAAAGTTAAAAGCACCTATTTGAAAAAGAGAGTGTATCAAGTGAAAATATTTGATTATTGGGAGAAATTAAAATATTTAATTGCAACCATTATATTAAGATTAATGATTTAGATTGTGTAGATAATTTAATTATAAATATCAAGTGATTTTCTTTCTTTTTAATTTAATATATTGGTCGTAATTAAATGTTTTCATCTTTTCATGATAATTAAGAATTTTTGTATGATACACTTGAGAGACACACACCACGTACACACACATATATATGATTAAAAGTTAGTAATTATATGACTACTTAAAACTTTATATGAATTTTTTTTAATATTAACCATTCAAATATGATATAACATTTTATATTTATTGTTTTTATTTCTTTTTAGTTTTTTTTTTGGCGATGACTTTGTTTTTATTTCTTATAATAAGAGTTTTAACCGTTATGTTCTCTCTCTTTATATATGACCCAATCGTTTTTTTTTTTTTGAAAGTTATATGACCCAATCGTTGCATTTGATTTTTATTTCCTATCTGGTGCGTAAAAGTTGACTCTAATTAGATGACGATAATTCTACCAAATATATGCAAACAAAATAATCTATTAATAAATCTACAAAATTATATAGACTATATATAATTTAGAGATCAACCAATCAAACTGTAAAGGGCCACGCAATCATGATCACGAGAATGATCCTTGAATAATGTGGACCTATAAAATTATATAGACATTGGGTCTATTTGAATAAACTTCTCCAAAAGTATTTATAGGAGAAAAAATGAAAAGAAAAAATAAAAAAAACTTTTTCAAAAGTTAAAATTAGTTTATGTACAAGTTAATTTGTAGAAGTTTTCTTAGCTTTTCCAAAAGTTGATTTTAACTTATGCATAGACTAATTTTAGTTTTTGGAAAAACTTATTTATTTATTTATTTATTTTTTCCCAAAAGTATTTATGAAAAATTTTATCCAAACAAAACCTTTATATAATTTAGATATCAAGCCATCAAATGGTAAACCGCCACGCAATCATGATCATGAGAATGATCCTTGAATAATGTGGACCATTTGGTTTCTCAGTTTTTTTTTTTTAATGTACAATAACGTTAACAATATTAAAACTTAAGATCGTATATAGACTACTCAAGCCTCACAACCAGGCCGACTCTACTAGATAGTAACCCCACTTAGCTGTACATGAATACACAACTTTAACCTGTATTTATAAAGTTAATATAACATTAAGAGATTCTTAATCAGCCTCGATTTTGCAATTAATATAATATACATGTCTTCACCAATCCTTGGGCATCGAGATCTGATTTTGAGATTTTCTAACATATTTGGTTCATCAATTTTAATGGTCCAGATTTCGTCGAACCTATTTCCCAGCCTATATAAATGGGGGTTTCTCGGGCCTGGATATTGCAATCAATACTTCTCTCTTCCTTATACATTAAAGCAGTGTTTAGGGTATTGGGTAGCAAACCCAATTTGGAGTTCCCTTCGCTCCAAGTCTGAAAGGATATGATGGTAAACCTTTGCTGCTAGTTCATGGATACCTCTGGTTTCGTAACAACATGCGTTCGAAGTCAAGGGTTTGCATGAATTGGGAGATGAGATTACCTTGATCTTTTGGTATTGGAGTGAAGGGAGCTCCAGAGGGTCTTCGCGAACCCTTATTTTGTACCGTGCTCACACAATTCTCCCTCTATTTTAGTTTATATACCTTATATATATAATTACGTACATTTGTCGATTTTTAGTTACATATGACCAATATATTGTTTTCACATTTGTGTGTGAAAAAGTCCCTAATGTCGTTGTTGGGTGTTTATTTTTCTTCTGTCAGTTAGAAATATGGAGGAACCCATCCCGTGTTGATGCTAAATTAATCCCCATATAACCTAGAGAAGAACCTTGCCCTTTTTCTTTTTGTTGTCATTGAAACAAGTTTTCTTTTCTGTTTTTGGTTGAACTTCATTGAAAGAAGTTATTATGGTTAACATAACCTATATATTTATTTATTATAAAATAATTCCTTTGAATAGGTGTACATTAATATTATATTCATTGTGCGCGGTATTTTTTTCAGCGTTGCAATTTTTTTTTCAAAGCGTTGCAGTTTTTTTTCATGATTAGAGAAACAATTCTTGTCAATTATTTTATCAGTGTAAATATTCATTATCAATAATCTTGAAGGATGCCCCACAATGGTAGCATATATCTAACAAGTGTTTTTACGGTAGTTAAGGAAACAAAAATAAAAAATAATTTTTGAAAAAAGTATGATATATGTAAAAAAATTGAAATATTTAATATTTATTTAATTAGAAGCATTCAAAAAGTTATGATAAATCCTCTTTAAGCATGTAGGCTTTGTTTGGTAGAGAGAAAAGAAATAGATAAGAAAGAAATAGGTGAGAAATAAGTTAGAAGTGAGAAATAGGTAAGAAATAATTTGAAATTTTATTTTGTTTAGTAGGAGAGAAATAGATGAGAAATAAGAGAGATAGAGAGATGAATAAAAGTAGGTGAGAAATAAAATATAAATAAGTAGTAGGACTCAATGGAATCACCAAAAAATTTAAAAATTTCCTCCTCATTTCTATTCAACCAAACTAGATAAATTTAAAAATTTCATTTTCTCTCCTCACCTCACTGTTGAAATAATTCTTTAAATACATGCTTTAATCTTTAATTTGAGAGATCTTTAGGCGGAAGCATATAATTACAAAAGCATGCATATATCAAGAACAACCCATTCTTGCTCACACAGGATCTACAACATGCTAGATTACTAAGGATATGATAAATACCTGGATCCATAATCGGTCCCTGATTTAAGCGTTCTTCACAAAATCTTCGAGACAATTTATCATGAACACGAACAAAGAGAACCGGTGGCTTTATGGTTCTTCTTCAACCGAATCTCTTGAGTTCCCGATGGAACCTTAGCCTCTTTTTAGATGGGGAGAAGAGAGTATGAGTTTTCTATGATTCGGTGTATTGGGGATCATAGCCTTCTTATAGTGTGTTAACTTAATAGGGTTCCCATTATCCTCTAATGGGCCAACACTAACATCTGCTCATTTAAACCCATATCATCTTATTTAAAAGTCTAATGGGCTTACTTAATTTGACCACATAAAATAAAGCCCACTAATGATAAATAGCTAATATAATTGTCTTATATTATTAGCCCATATTAATTATTGGAATATAAAATTATAACAATCTCCCACTTGGGCTACATATTGTAACAATTATATCACAATTCTTTAGGCGCGGGTCTATATGCTATTTATCTTTAAACTTTTACTTTAACAATCTGGTCCATCTTATGCATCAATAATGGAACCACCGCGGCTTTCGTCACTATTGTAAAATGTGACTAAACCCCAATGACCACCACATCAACATACTTAATGACATAGATCAATATGGATGAGCAGCATAGAAATTACATGTAATGTGATCTCAATCATGCCTATTTCCAATTGGTCCAACTTTAGTCTTTAGTGAGATCAATCCAAAGTCCTTAAGCACAAAATAATTTTGCACACGACAAGATACAAACAAGTTGATAAATTCATAATCTTTATTTATGCAAAAAAATAAAACAACATAAAGTTTATATCAAATAAACATAGAACATAAAGAAAGACTCCCACTAAACTAAGGCAACCTTAGTGACAACACCCATATGAGCAACATGTTCGTGAAAGACCTTAGGTGTCAAGCCCTTAGTTAATGGATCAGCTAGCATAGAATTCGTCTCTATATGTTCTATTGAAATATGTTTTTCTTGAATTCTTTCCTTAACTACAAGATACTTAATGTCGATAAATTTCGACTTCGTAGAACTCCTATTGTTGTTAGAGTAGAGCACTGCTGATTTATTGACAATAGATTTTGAGTGACCTCTCAACGGTGTCAATCACGTGTAGGCCCGTGACAAAATTTCGCAGCCATAACCCATGGTTTGATGCCTCATAACAAGCCACAAACTCCGCTGCCATGGTCGAAGAAGCTACAAGAGTCTGTTTGGTAGACTTCCAAGAAATAGCTCCTCCAGCCAACATGTAGATGTAGCCTGATGTGGAGCGTTTGCTATCGAGGCATCCCGCAAAATCGGAGTCAGAGTACCCAATGATCTCTAAACTGTCAGACTTCCGATAAGTAAGCATGTAGCTTCTTGTTCTTTTCAAATAGCGCATCACGCGCTTCACTGCTTTCCAGTGCTGCATACCAGGATTACTCATATATCTCCCCAAGACTCCCACTATAAATGCTATGTCAGGACGAGTGCAAATTTGAGCATACATAAGACTCCCTACAGCGGAAGCATAAGGAATCTTTTGCATCTCTCTCTTTTCAAGATCAGTAACGGGGCACTGTTTGAGACTAAACTTGTCTCCTTTAGTAACGGGTGTATCTCCTGGTTTACTATCTTTCATGCCGAATCTATCTAGAATTGTATCGATATAACTCTTTTGTGATAACCTAAGAATACCTTGAAAACGATCTCTAAGTATTTGGATTCCTAAGACAAAAGAGGCGTCCCCAAGATCTTTCATCTCAAAATTTTTTGTGAGAAATTTCTTGGTTTCGTACAATAGGCCTATATCATTGCTGGCTAGTAGGATGTCATCAACATATAATACCAGAAAGACAAATTTACTCCCACTAAACTTTTGATATACGCAAGCATCAACCAAATTTTCCTCAAAGCCATAGGAGGTAATAACTTGATGAAATGTGTAATACCATTGACGGGAAGCCTATTTAAGGCCATAGATGGATTTCTTTAGTTTGCACACCATGGACTTTGTATTGCTTGAAACAAAGTTTTCTGGTTGCATCATGTAGATTGTTTTGTCAATGTTGCCATTTAGAAACGCAGTTTTTACATCCATCTGATGTAGTTCTAAATCAAAATGAGCTACAAGTGCCATTATAGTCCTAAGAGAGTCTTTCGAAGAAACTGGAGAGAAAGTCTTTTTATAATCAATGCCTTCCTTTTGAGTAAAGCCTTTGGCAACAAGACGAGCTTTATATCTCTCAACATTACCCTTTGAATCCCTTTTGGTTTTAAATATCCATTTACAACCAATGGGTTTCGCACCTTCAGGCAATTTGACGAGATCCCAAACGTCATTGTCAGCTATCGATTTCATCTCGTCATTCATGGCATCAATCCATTTTTGAGAGTTAGAACTTCGCATAGCTTGACTAAAGTTTATTGGATCTTCCTCAATTAAGCCAATGCCATCCTCATGTTCTTGAAGAAATACAATATAATCATCTGAAATTGCACTTCTCCTTTCCCTAGTGGATCTCCTTAACGACACTTCTTGAGGTTGTTGAGTTTGAACTATAGGTGGTGGTGCTTGGGGAGGAATCTCAGTGTTGTCTTGTTCTTGAGTGATGTTAGGAATAACATCATTATTAAGTACTAGATCTGTTTCTTGAACAATGATAGGTGCAAAGACTTGTTCATTGCCAATGACAGGTTCTTCTTCAAAGACAACATTCCTTATGTTTCCTTCCCCTCCAAACTCAACTTCCTCAAGGAATCTTGCATTCCCCGTCTCAAAGAAGGATCTTGTAATGGGATTGTAAAACTTATACCCGCGAGAACGTTCAGCATAACCAACAAAGTAGCAACTAACTGTTCTTGAGTCTAGCTTACCTTCATGCAGCCTATAAGGCCTTGCTTCAGCTGGACATCCCCAAATTCGCATGTGCTTGATGCTAGGCTTTTTCCCAGTCCATAGCTTATAAAGGGTTTTAGCAACTACTTTACTTGGTACCCTGTTGAGGATATAAACTGCGGTCTTTAATGCCTCTCCCCAAAGCGACTCTGGTAGAGAAGAATGACTAATCATACTCCTTACCATATCCTTAAGAGTTCGGTTTCTTCGTTTTGCAACTTCGTTCATGCTGGGTTTGCCCGGCATAGTGTATTACGGAACGATTCCACATTCATTGAGGAAAAGTGCGAAGGGCCTTGGATGTTGTTCACTTGATCCGTCATATCTGCCATAGTATTCTCCACCACGGTTAGATTTGACGGCCTTAATTTTCTTTCCTAGTTGAAGTTCAACTTCAGCTTTGAAAGACTTGAAAACGTCTAAAGACTGAGACTTCTCATGTATTAAATAAAGGTAACTGTACCTTGAGTAATCGTTTATGAATGTAATAAAGTATCTTTGTCCATTCCATGAATCCATAGGGAAAGGACCACAGATATCCGTATGTATTAGTTCTAAGACATCCTTTGCTTTTTCGGCACCTAAATTTCTTTTGTTTGTTTGTTTACCCTTAATACACTCAACACAGACTTGGAAGTCTGACAAATTTAAGGGTCCAAGAATTTCCTCCGACACAAGCCTCTGAATTCTTTGTTTAGAGATGTGGCCTAAGCGCTTATGCCATAGGGTGGCGGAATTCTCATTTAATTTACGTTTCGTACCACGCGAATCTATTTGCAATATCTCGTTATAGGAATGCTTAATATCAAGCATATAAAGATTGTCAATTAAAGATTCGTAACCAACAATATTTGAATCATAAGAGAGACTAATTTTATTATTTCCAAATGAACAAGAATAACCAGATTTGTCCAAAATAGAAATAGAAATTAAATTCTGTCTTATAGACGGTGCAACATATGTCTCAACCAAATCCAAATAAAAACTAGTCTTTAAAAGTAATCTAAAAGTTCCTATAGCTTCAACTGCAACTTTATTGCCATCGCCCACATAGATGAATCTTTCAGCATCACTTGGCGGACGGCTCCACAGGTAACCTTGCATAGACATACTTATGTGAGTAGTAGCACCAAAATCTACCCACCAAGTGTCCTTGGGTATAGAAACTAAATTAACTTCAGAACAAACAAAAGTGAGAAGTTTACCCTTCTTTACACGCCAAGCGGTGTACTTGAAACAGTCCTTCTTCATGTGTCCTGTCTTCTTGCAGAAGAAACAAGTAAATTCCTCATCTTGTTTCTTCAGCTTCTTCTTTTGAGAAGAACTTTCCACAGTTTCCTTATGTTTCTTCCTCTTTTTATTTTGAAAGGTCGAAGCCAAATGAGCACTTTCAGTCTTATCCCTCTACAATCTCTCTTCCTCTTGCACACAGCGAGATATAAGCTCATTGAGGGACCATTTGTCCTTCTGAGTGTTATAACTCACTTTGAATTGCCCAAAGTGTGTAGGAAGTGAGATCAAAACCAAGTGCATGAGCAAATCCTCAAAAAGCTCTAACTTTAGTGCCTTGAGTTTTGATGCGAGATTAGACATCTCCATAATGTACTCCTTTATATTCCCTTTACCTTTATACCTTAAAGAGATGAGTTTAGCCAAATGACTACTTGTCTCATCTTTTTCATTCTTGGCAAAGAATTGCTCTATTGCCTCCAGGAACTTCTTGGCATTCTCGTTCTCAGCAATCGAGCCCCGAAATGCCTCCGGAATGGAGTGTTTGATGATCATGAGGCACATTCGATTGGACCGATCCCACCTCTCAATTTTTGCCTCATTAGAGTTCTCCAGAGTGGAAGCGGGTCGTTCCGTCCTCAGTGCCAAGTCCAAGTCCATACAGCTAAGAACAATTTCTACAGCCTCTTTCCATGACTTGAAGTTCGTCCCATTCAGCATTGGGATTCCATTAATTTGAGTAGTGAAGTTAGGAGCGGTAGCAACTAAAGAGAGAACAATAAACATACAATAACATTAGTGGGCATGTCAAAAGATAATTCATAAGACATGCACAATCAATATTTATGGCAAATTTAAAGACCCAAACAAGATACCTAGCGCACCATTAATCCCCAATCTTTGGATTGAATGAACTAACTACAAGTGGTACTCTCGACGCAATGATCAAACATTGGTGATAAGTTATGTCAAACAATGGTTGTCTTTGGACACTCCATTGTTCACATGGAAAATCTGTCTTTATAATCACCACACGTTTACCATCGTAGGCATGTAATTATCTGGCCAAGCTGTGTCTTCCTTTGGGCCGAGCACAGTTCGCATGAATAATTCCATGCAACATCTATGCAAATTGAATCGAATCAACCTACACAACAGAGGTTACTTTGGCAACATGTTGTTTCAATTAATCCAACCAAAATTACCAGACAATAATAAAATATGGGAAGGGTCTAAATATGTCGAAATCATGCATAAGCGTTGATGTCAATTTTAATTCCATATTTTCTAAATATATCAACATCATATTAGTAAATTGAACAATTTGGAAAATACAAATAAATCATATATATATAAATATATTTTTTCTGGATCCATATATACCAAAAATGGAATCTATACACTGACATGAATTTCAATTCTTTATATATATTAATATAAAAGGAAGTTAAAATATATTAACATATTAATATATTCGAAGAACCAAACTGTCTGACGTCTTCGCTTTCTTAAAAAAACAAACACAATCATATATTGTATTAATATATATCAATATAAAAAGAAGTTAACATATACTAATATATTAATATATTCGAAAAACCAAACCGTTTGATGTCTACACTTTCGAAAAAGCACAATCATATATGTTAATATAGGAGGAAGTTAACATATATTAATATATTAATATATTCGAAAAACCAAAAAAAAACAAAACAAAAGGTACTGAAGCCGTGGTATGACAAACAAGGCACTGATGCCGTTCCAAGAAAGCAATAAAACTTTACAACTACTAACAGTGAATCCGAAAAGGTTACAGCCGAATTGCGTGTTGCAGTTTAACTTTCATATCAACACAATTAGGGTTCATACAAAATTGGGAAAAAATTCATTCAAAAAAAAAAAAAAACCAAAAATTATTCAAATCATCAAAGATTAATCCTAATAATCCAACATAGAAGACCGCTCTGATATCACTTGTTGAAATAATTCTTTAAATACATGCTTTAATCTTTAATTTGAGAGATCTTTAGGCGGAAGCATATAATTACAAAAGCATGCATATATCAAGAACAACCCATTCTTGCTCACACAGGATCTACAACATGCTAGATTACTAAGGATATGATAAATACCTGGATCCATAATCGGTCCCTGATCTAAGCGTTCTTCACAGAATCTTTGAGACAATTTATCATGAACACGAACAAAGAGAACCGATGGCTTTATGGTTCTTCCTCAACCGAATCTCTTGAGTTCCCGATGGAACCTTAGCCTCTCTTTAGATGGGGAGAAGAGAGTATGAGTTTTCTATGATTCGGTGTATTGGGGATCATAGCCTTCTTATAGTGTGTTAACCTAATAGGGTTCCCATTATTTCCTAATGGGCCAACACTGACATCTGCTCATTTAAGCCCATATCATCTTATTTAAAAGTCTAATGGGCTCACTTAATTTGACCACATAAAATAAAGTCCACTAATAATAAATAGCTAATATAATTGTCTTATAATATTAGCCCATATTAATTATTGGAATATAAAATTCCAACACTCACCACTATAACAAACGCACCGGTACGCTTATGTCATCCTTATATTATACGTTATTATATAATTTGGTTGTTCTAAACTTTCCTTATCCAACCGAAGTGTAGGTTCTGATTACTGTCTAGTGAGAAAAGCATACTCAGCTGCTTTGCCTAACAGTGAAGGAGGGACGAGAGGAGCTTTGCAACTTCAGTGAAACTGCTACTGAAGTTGGAGTTTCAGCAATATTATACCATCATATACGTTGTTTATCTAGTTTGGAAGAGTTCTTGATCATCTGCAGTCTGTAGTTGCGCTTGATCTATGTTTGCCTTTTAAATCCTATTATTATTGCACGAACATGTCCGTTATACATCTTGAAAGAGAAAAAAGAGAAAGAAAACGATTATGCCACTCATTATACATGTATATATATATGCAACACTTTTTATTCCATTCGTATGTTGCTAAAGATGGTTTTGCGAAAGATCTTTTATGTAATTGTGTGGAAACGTTTCAATATGAACCACCATTGCAAAAATCAATAATGAAAATTGTATAATATGAGGGAAGAATGTTAGACTAAGTAACAATCATAATGGAGCTCCAGAAGGCATTAGCAACTTTGAAAGGTGTGGTGGGTGTGTTTGCTCCACTTAAAAGCAGAATCATTTTAGATATACTATTTCTCAACTTTGAAGTAATGTACTTTTAGGAGTGGTGCCTCAGTAGGAAAAACTTTTACTTATAGAAAAACTTTCATTTATTTCACCCTAAAGAAATGAGGGGGGGAAGTTTGAACTTGCAACCTGTTAAATGCAGAATTTTATTTTGTTTCACTCAACCAATCCTTTAAGATTGACATTGGATATATTTGAGAATGGCTAATGTACTTTCATATTGTAGCTTATATATATATATGTTGGAAACAATCGTTTCAATGCATAGTTTGGTGTAAAAAATTAATTCGTCCTTGATTTTTGTTCTATGTAAAGAGATGAGACCGAATAAAGTTTTTGATGTAGTTGATTTTAAAAAGGCATTTTGCACACGATGCAATATATTTAATGTAGTTGTTTATTTTTGCACATGCTATACATATGAATGTGACAATAGTCCAATTAAATACAACGGTAACCTCCCAATAGATTGAGCTTATATTGCACAATTAACCAATATTTGGTTCAAAGTTACCATAAATTTTAGGAAGATTTTATGGCTCCCCTTTTGAACTTAATACTTTTAAAATACGTGTATAACAAATTGAATAATATTAACAATACATGTTAATAAATTTCTCTTGTTAAAAAAAATTGCACAATATATTAACTTTGACATTAGGGTTTATTTGATGATTGAATAAAAAAACTAATATAAATTGCTTATACTTGTGTTTCGGTTTGGCTGAGTTCAATTTTGAATATAGCAACCAAAAATTGAATAAAAATAGGTCTTTTTAATTTTTATTTTTTTGTTAATGGCTTGTTTGGTTTTTCGTTCTTTCAAATTGATCTAATGGTTTAAAACAATTTGGATCAATTTTTGATTTTTTTTTGTTTTTCATGTTATAGATATAAAGTATTTACTGGTTTTGTTGATGATTAATTTTTGCCAAAAAATTTGATTAACTACCTTTAATGAGGTTTATTCTCCCAACTACGTGTTTTTTTCATCTACAAGACTTAAACTTGAGACTTTACTTAAGATCATTTGAACTCAATTTCACTTAGTTTTTGATTACTCCTAAATACTAGTTTTCCTTTTTTACAATGAGATCTTCTTAATTTCCTATATATTTTTTTGGTTAAGACTAATTTTTATGGGTAAGAGGCAAATTCATTAATAAATAACCCTTCTATGTTCAAATCAAATAATATACATAAAACTTGCAAGCTATTAATATGGAGTAAGATAGGAGTAAAGACAATCGAATATCACACAAAATGTCTTAGGTTGCTTACCATTGTTGGCAAACCAAAAAAATGGCTATCAAACGCTAGGTTTAACTTGAAGAAGCTAACTAAGTGAAAACAAAGAGCTCTATCAAAAGTCGGGAAGTTGGTACTAATTAAATCAATTAATGGCTCATGTAATTTCATGTTATGTCAAGATTGTTTCAAGTTAATTGTATTTGTTCAAATTTAACATTAATGGTTAGCAATGTCTAGTACCAGGGCAAAAGGATAGAGAAAGAACCATCCATTGTAAAAAGGGAAACCAACCAAGATACTCGTGTGGACAAATATTCAAAAAGCAAGATATGTGGTACAAAAACGAATCCAATGGAGTATATTTTTAGAGAAAAAGATATTTATCAAGCAATTGAAGTAGGAGTACAATTTGGTTTAGATGACTAACATAAACATCAAAGGGGACACACTAGACCTACCATTTTGTCACCCAAAATCTAATACTTAATTTGTATTGAGCTGCAATATGAGGACATTAGACTAAGCATTCTGTCGCAACTAGGGTTGTGTTGCGATGATGAAAAATATTTAGGAAAGCAAGAAGTCGTCACCAATATTATTTTGGGAAAAAAATTTGAAAAAACCTTTTTTATTTTAAAAAAAATGGTCTTCGAAATCAAATTTCAGGTTCAGGAGTTAATTGTGCATAAAGGTGTTACCACCCTACGATATCCGTCAAAAGATGTTATCTCAATATGCAACATAAAATAACTTTAAAAATATTTATTGACCTCTTTAAAAATAAAAAGAATTTAATTTAGAACTTAATAAAATATATTTGAAGGAGAAAAATAAATTATGAAAATTAATTTTGGCTTGACAGTTTGATTCCTACTCCTATGTATCCTCTAGTGCAATAAGCTCAAGGTCATGTAGTACTTTAGAAAATGTTTGTGTATTGATTGATTTTAATTAAGTATTATTGTTGTAAAAATTTGATAGTTATGAATGTTTATTATTATTATTTTTATTTTACAATATTTTAGAAAATATTTAATGTTTGATAAGGTCTTCACGATAACCGAACAAGGAGATACAAAATGGTTATCGCTGACAACCTTTGGGTCCGTTTAGGGTGGTTTTTAGTTGCAAGTTTCAAAAATTACAACTAGTTTTTTATTTTTTAAAAAATTAGTTTTATTTTTTTTCTTCTAATTTTTAGTTTCAAAATAAACTCACTTTAAAAGTTTCATATTATGTTAAAATTAGTTTAAGGTTGTGTTTTTGTGGCAACGACAATAGTGGTAGTAGTAGCGATGGCAACAAGGGTGATAGTGGTGGTGGTAATGGCGATAATAATGGTGGCGGTGTCGGTAATGGTGTCGGTGCTAATGGTGATAGCAGTGTCGGTGATAATGGTGCCAATGGTGGTGGTGAGAGTGTATTTTTTTAAATTTAAAAATTCTTTTTTCTTGATTTTGAAAATAAATGTAAAAGTATTTTGAAATTGAGTTAAAAACCATTTTAGTTCAACTTTAACCAAATGTGCTTTATTTTGAAAATTGTATTTGAAAACCAAAAACTCACAATTTAAATGAGCCCTTAATTTTCACAAGAATCGAATAAGAAGGAGATCCAAAATGATTATCACTAATAACCTTTTATTATTATTGTTGTTGTTGTTGTTATTATTATTATTTCATGTAGATATTTAACATTTGGTAAGAACTTTCTAATAACCAAAAAGAAGGAGATCCAAAATGGTTATCTCTAACAACCTTAGGTTGTTACAATAATCAAATAGAAAAAAGATTCAAAATGATCATTGCTAATAATCTTTATTATTAGAAAGATATTTGATTTTAACTCGATAATTAAAATATTTTATTCTTGAACAGATTATTAGTATGGAGAAATATTGAAGATATATTAAATTTAATTAGTCTCTCTAGTTCTAATTGTATCAATTTATTGACGTGAAAGAGATATATATTTTAATAAAATAATTATTAAGTTGAAATATTAAATAATAAATAGCCATATTAAGATCAATTAACGTAAATATATGGTGATAAAAGGAAAAGAATCACTTGCAATTACGACAGTAACATTATATATTAAGACCTATTTGCCACCAATCAGTATTTTGGATTAATGATTTAATGGTAATAAGAATAACTGAATAAGGTAAATGAATTGAAGCAAATATTTGAAACCAACTACTATTAAGAGGAGGTCAGTAAATGAACAAACAAAACAAAATATTGTGTCCGATCAGAATAAGAGAACAACAAGAAGAACAGGACACGCAAACCCAACTAAATGGAGTACTTCACATGCTTAGAAACCAACACATGTTTTAATTTATTATTAAAAAAAGTAAAGCATACACAAAAACAAAATAAACAAACACATAAAGGTAGTGAAAAAAAGAATAATAACGTGCGGCAAGCTCAACTAGTATTCAACAGCCCAGTACATTATAACCAAATAATAATAAACGAAAGAGAGAGAGAGAAAGCAAATAAACATGAACACAGCAGAATAAAGAATAGTAAAAAAGATACAGATTGAACAAGAGAAAGGGTAATGGCTTGTGGCGGTTGTGCGCGTGTTCGGAGCGGGGGCTTTGCTGGGTGTGGTGTGTGCAGTGTGCTGCTGTATGAGAGAGGTATGTGTTTGTGATGAATCTGTGTGCTTGTCAAGATGCTTTCATCATGCATGTTGATTAGTGCTTGTGTGTATTAGTGTGAGTGAGTGCTATTGTGAGAGAAACAATGAGAGGGAATCTGTGTTCGTGTGTGAGGAAGCGTGTTTAGGTGTGTGAAAAAGATGGAGAGTGATGAGTGTGTGTCTGTTGCAGTGCCTTTTTTTCAGTGAAAACAGAAAGTGTGGTGTGTGATCGTGAAGAGAACAAGAGGTGTGTGTCAATTCAGTTTTTTTTTTTTTTTTTGCATATATTCATCTGTAATTCTTCGATTTTTTTAAGACTTACTCTCTATTAATAACTTCAGAAATCCCATATATATTATAACTTGAATCAGATTAGTTCTTTTTTCCGAATTTTTATCTGTTTAATTTCCTCGACACCAGAGGATATGCTCTTATTATAGTTTTTTTGTATATACTTAATAAAATGAATTCGAATAGAAATAGAATAAAAAAAGAAAGACAAGATATAAATTGTATATATAAGATATATATGCGTCTAATAGGATTTGAACCTATACCTAAGGTTTAGAAGACATAGTGTGTGAGTTATAAGTGCTGTTAAAGAAATATGAGAGTGCCGATCGTGAATCAGAAAAACTTAGAGTGAGGTGAATGTTGTGCGTGAAGGAGGAAGAGTGGGGAGATGCTTCAGTGAGATAGAATGAGAGGAAAAAAGTGTTAGTGTGTGAGAGTGGTTACTGCATGCGTGGTGGTGTGGCTTGCTAGCTGGTATCGGCAGTTGCGTATGTGTCTTGGTTGGGTTGATGGGAGTGATCGTGTACTAATTATTGTGGTGGGATCATGGTTCTAAATTGCGGTTACGGTCGCTGTTGCAGTTTCATTGAAATCCCTAATATTGCGGGAAATTAGGGAAAAATGCGGTTGATGCGACCGTAATTGCAGTCATGATGCGGTTGCGGTGAGTCCAAAAACCTTTATGTTGCGGCCGCAATTGCGGTTGTGGACCGCAATTTAGAACCATGGGTGGGATGATATGGTGAGTGCAAAAAAAAATAAAATGGGATCTATGTGCTGCTTCTCCGTGTGTGCGTGAGGGAGAGTTTGAGTGTTGTAGGAATGAGAGTGTATTACGTAAAAAATGCAAAACTAGAGTGAGTGAGAAAGAGTTCTGAGTGTTGTGATCGTGCAAGTGAAATAGGGAGTGAAAAATGTAAAAGAGAATGGCCTCCTGTGTTGTTGTGACGCTGTGCCTGAGCCCTCTTAAAAGAGAGAATTATGTGAACCCCTCGCCTTTTAGATCATGGGATATGTGATATATAGAACTTACGAAGTGAATCCCTTTTGTTGTCCCAGGCAAAAAAATGATGGGATACTGATGGTGGCTCAATTTATGCAGCAGAAAACGCACAGTTGGAGTGAAAGTCTCTGGGTTAAGTTAAGCTGCAGCATTATCGGCTGATTAAATTTCGGAAGAAGCTAGATTTTCAAACTGATTTGATTGTATTTTGCCTTTTTTTTTATTTTTTTTTATAATATTTAATTTTCCTTTTACCTTGTTATTTTTATTTTAAATGAAATGAACAGGACAATGACTTTTCTCAAAATGGCTCATACGTTTTTTAGCTTTATTTTTTGTATTTGTTTATTTTCCTTTTTTTTATCTTTTATTTATTTTTTAAAAAATCAGACAAAATTGAGTCTTCACGATGACTAATATAAACTTCAAAAGGGACACACTGGACCTAGCATTTTGTCACCCAAAATCCAATACTTTGTATTGAGCTGCAATACTTCAATATGATGTAAAAAGAATGCAATCTGTTGTATCAAGAAGATTCAAGAGTGACTCATATAGGAAGATGAAGTAGATAACGATGAGTAGACTTGACTTAGTATCGTGAATCTACTTCCACGAATCATGTTCGCCAACAAAAAGTGTGTTGTTAATAAAAAAAATTTGCATAGACATCTTCCTTCCAAGAAAAAAAAAATATATAATACACCTCCAATTGAGCTTGTAAGACCACTCATCTTTTAACTATTCTAAAACTTTAGTGATTACACTGCATTTATTCTTGAATATAAGATACAATTTTTTTGCATAAAGTGAAGAGAATCAGAGAGCCATAAGAATAAGGGTTGAATTGTGATTCCTAATTACTTTGACCTAACCTGTACAACTTAAACTTCTTCTATGTTATTTGTTCAAGATGCTTCTTGGCTATTAGAAGATTGTTAGGAGTAAGGATAAACCTTTACTAACTTGAATAAGCTTAAAAAGGTAAATAGACAGTGTATAAATGTTTAGAAGTTGGTTTACAAATTTGTTTGCTTGAAAGGGTGTTTTTAGAAGTTATCAATTATGTTTTAAATAAAACTTTCCAGTTTTAATAAATAGCTTAATTAAAACTTGTTTCCATGATTAAAACTTTGTTTTTGCGGTAAAATGATTGAAACTAAAACTAGAAATTAGTTCAAAAGCTAAAGACAAATTTAGAAACTAAAAGGTGAAGGGAAAATGATATTGCATAAGAGATTTTTTTATTGGTTCACCTTCAAATTACTTGAGCCACATCCTGTCTTTTCCTCAGTAGAATTTTATGACTATTATCATTTTTAGATTACATAAGGTATTTCTTTTATGTCTCCTCAAGCTTTCCAACAACCAATATTTTTTTTCAAAGCCTCTGTAGGCTCAACCACAATTCACAATTGTTCCCCCAACATTGAATGACTCAATTATGTTAGTACAAACCCTCTAGTAACATTAATATTTCTTATTAACCTCTAGAGTACTTCAATCTTCTCACAAAAAACCGACTTTGACTCTTTTGCTCTAACACTCAAAGAGTGGATACATAGTATAACACAAAGCCTAAATACACTACATACAATATTACAAATAATAAAATATCGAACTGGAGTGTTTTCCTAGGAAGGAGTTTCTCTCAGAATCCAAAAGATCTCTCTTCAAAAGCAAAAATTCTGCAATTTGATGTGTAGATATGTTATTTTTCTTCCTTGCATTAAATTCTTTTATTGAATGGCTTTTATATAGATTTTTTTGACCTCAATATAGTTGTTTATAGTCATTTGAATCTTAGTAAAATCTATTTAGAAGTTGTATAATATGTCACAGTCATTGCAACTACATTTTGAATGTGTTTTTTGTTTGCTTTTTAGCTTCTGGAATATTTTTCTGAGTTTAAACATTCCTTTTAATTTGAAACCCTTCTTTTGAATTTGACAACTGTTTTGAGCTGGATTCTAATGGAATATTCTCTAACAATTTCTGCAATTTGTTAGGATTCTAACTCCTAGAAAACTAACTTTCTACAAAATGCTCATATTTTGCTTCTAAATGGTTATAATGATTGTTGATTAGTCTTTGACAATTATGTTGACTTGTTTGCATATGCAATTTTTCATTCAACATTTGTGTTACTTTTGGAACAATACAAATATGCTTTTAAGATCCTAATTGTATTTGCATCTTCTAATACAATTTTTGATCACATGTAACTTCTGTTCTTCTAATCATATGCTATTTCTAATGTTGTTACACTTTGATATTCTAAAAGTATGTTCAGTTTGGTATGTTTCTAAATGTTGTTCTTCTTATATTGCTACTTCTAGAAGGTAGATTTTCATAATTAAGCACATGGATAGTTGCATACATAAGAATGATGTTTCTCAATCTTGATTCACGCTCTTGGTGATGTGTTCCTTTGTATGACACAAGTCATGTTTCTTTAATCACATTCTCAAGGAAAACCATTAGTAGCAAATGTTCAAAACAATATGAATTTACTTCTAGATAATTTGTTATCATTAAAACTTTATCTTAAAAGGTACTTGATCTCAACATAAAGCACTTAGACGATCATCACTTGTCCCATTATCATGCAAAAAGAAAGTATCTTTACCATCCTTAACCATTTCTGTACACATATGCATTAAACAAATCCATCGAGTTGTACCATGATATCTATTTTTTTAATCTCTCCATCATATTTAGTCAAACATAGAAACTGCATTGCAATTGATTTCCACAAGTAAGCTACTAAATCTTCGCATTTAGAATAGAGGATCTTTAGCCACAATGAATTATTACCTTCTATATATAATCCTCAACTACCATTCCCCAACAATGCTAAATAATGGAGGTCAAATATTTAATGTTAAGTCCACCATTTGCTTTTGGTCGATGCACTTGTTTCTAATTTACCTACGTTATCTTCTTGGGTTCTACATACTCTAAGTAAAGAGAACTCAAATAGAGTGAAACAAGACTTAACCTAATTAATTAAGGGTTTGGTCAATTGGCCTTGGTCTTGTAGCAATCAAATTTGTACATAAAATGGGTACCCAATTATTTTACACAAGTCAATCAAGGGAAACAAGAATTAGAAAAATATGAATCTTGTGCAACATGTCTTTTGGATAATTGATCCATAATCTTTATGCCCTTCACGCAACTCCCTTAATAGCTATTGCAACCATGGATGAGTTCCAAGTAGTTAGATTCTCAACACCCTGTACATAATCCAACATATAGTCATATTAAAACAAGGTGCATGCAATATAACAAAATCAATGTACCACACATAAACAATAGACCTTCAAATTCAAATATGTAAACCAAATAAAGTGATATATAATGTGTAGTTAGAAAAATGAATGAAAAAGGCGGGAGGAAAACTTTATATTATACAAAATATTCCACATTAACTAAAATGGTCTTAAATTGGGTTTAAGCTCCCTTCACCACAAAATAGAAAAGATCAAAATAGCCACGTTTCAAAGCTCATGCACACCTTAGAGAGTACATAATGATGACCTTTGTGCTCATTCACATGGGGTATAGATGAGCTTTCAATCGTGGTCTATAATCGCCTCTTTTTAATTTTCTTGGTGAAAAGAGCTCAATGTTGATCAATTAAAGACCTAAGACATTTCTAATATTAGTTTGAGATGGTTGAGTGTGTGTGACTTGTAATATGATTGATTTGAACATCAGAAGTTCTTAGATTATATAGGTTTCAAAGTAATCTGAACCTATATATATTAATACATCAGCTCTTTGTTAAATTAAATGTCAAAGTTGTAGTATTTAAAACATTATTTGATTATGGAGTTCTTTAAGCCAAAATTTTCAATGAAACATTTAATATTTAGGTTATTAATACTAAATTCCCTTTAAAAACAAGCTAAATAATCATCTTTTTTATTTCAAGAGAAAAAAAATTAATAAAAAAGTTTAACTATACTTTTGGTTTCTCAGGTATTGCAATTGTGTGATTTTAGTCTCCCAAGTTCTAATTGAATGAATTCGGTCCTCCAAGTATCACAATTGTGCGATTTGGTCCATTCATCAGTCTTTCGTTAAAAATTTAACAGTGACGACATGGCTGTCCAACATGTATGCTGATGTGTTACTAACATAGTGGGTGACATGGCATGCTGACGTAGCATGTTAAAATTAGAGAAGAAATTTATAAAATATTGGTTGTGGGCGTTGAACCCCACCCCTTCACCCAACATTGCCACTATCACCACTAGGCCAAAGTGTTGGTTTAATAAATAAATGAACATTATATGATATATGAGACCATAATAGCACATATTTATTATTATTAAATAAATTATTTATACTATATATAATTTAGTTTATATTTATTAAGATTAATTTATTATTATGTACTAATAATATGAAATATTAATAAATTGAATATTAAATACTGATAAATTATAAATTAAAATTCATTAAATACCAATACATTAATAAATATATAATAATAATACTAATTATTAATGCATATAAATTAATAATTATAAATTAATTTAATTTATACTTTAATAACTTATGCTTTTATTAATTTAATACAATAATATTAAATATTAATACATATAAATTAATAATATATAATGATAATATTAATAAATATAAATTAATTTATATTGATACTTAATAATTTATGCTTTTATTAGTTTATATTTTTAATATTAAATTATTAATTTTAATTTTTATTTTATTAGTATATATTTATTAATTTACTAATATTTAATAAGATTTAATTTATAATTTATTAGTATTTAATCTTTAATTTATTAATATTTAATATTTTTAGTATATATTAATAAATTAATATTAATAAATATAAATTAAGTTATATACTTATATATAGTATAAAAAATTTATTTAGTAGTAATAAATATACGACAATTTTTGGTATCAAATTTAAGTTATAAATAATATAATTTTAATTCATATCTTGACTTAAAGCTTTAGCCTAGTGGTAATGATTGTGGTGTTGGGGTGAAGGGGTAGGGGTTCATTCCTACCACCATCATTTTGTAAATTTCTTCAATTTTTGCATTCCATGTCAGCATGCTCCATCACCCACCATGTTAGCATGTCAGTGACACATAAGCATATGTGTTGGATCATCATGTCAGCAATTCACGTGTCAGCATTACATCATCAAGCACGTTAGCAAAATTTGTCAAAATAAACATATTGTTGGGGACTAAAAGTACATTTAAGCCTAATAAAAAAGAGATGTATATTTAATAATTTTTAATGTAATAAAAGAGTATTTAATATTTTTGAGAATTCCATAACTTTCTTTCAAATTTCTTTAATGTAGTAAGAAGATTTGTATATATGTTTGACAAGATTCAAAGGGCATACTCTAAGTAAAGAAAACTCAAATAGCATGAAACAAGACTTAACCTAATTAAGGGTTTGGTCAATTGGCCCTAGTCTTGTAGCAATTAAATGTGTACATAAAATGGGTACCCATTTGTTTTACACAAGTCACGTAAGGGAAATAGGAGTTAGAAAAATATGAATCTTGTACAACATGTCTTTTGGATAATTGATCCATAATCTTTATGCCCTTCACGCAACTCCTCAATAGCTATTGCAACCATGGATGAGTTCCAAGTAGTCAGATTCCCAACACCCTGTACATAATCCAACATATAGTCATATTAAAACAAGGTGTATGCAATATAACAAAATCAATGTACCACACATGAACAATAGACCTTCAAATTCAAACATGTAAATCAAATAAAGTGAGATATAATGTGTAGTTAAAAAAATAAATAAAAAAGGCAGGGGGGGGGGGGGGGACTTTATATTATACAAAATATTCCACATTAACTAAAATGGTCTTAAATTTGGTTTAAGCTCCCTTCACCACAAAATAAAAAAGATCAAAATAGCCACGTTTCAAAGCTCATGCACACCCTAGAGAGTGCATAATGATGGCCTTTGTGCTCACTCACATGGGGTGTATATGAGTTTTCAATTGTGGTCTACAATCACCTCCTTTCAATTTTCATGGTGAAGAGAGCTCAATGTTGATCAATTAAAGACCTAAGACATTTCTAATATCAGTTTGTGATGGTTATGAGTGATATTGACTTGTAATATGATTGATTTGAACATTAGTATTTCTTAGATTATATAAGTCTCAAAGTAATCTGAACATATTAATATATCTTAGTTAAATTAAATGTCAAATATGTAGTATTTAAAACATTATCTGATTATGGGATTCTTCAAGTCAAAATTTTCAATGAAACATTTAATATTTAGGTTATATATTAATGGCAAATTCTCCTTAAAAACAAGCTAAATAATCATCTTATTTATTTCAAGAGAAACAAATTAATAAAAAGATATTTGTTTAACAATTTCTTAATTTAATGAAAGAGTATTTAATATTTGTGAGAATGCCATAACTTTGTGTCAAATTTGTTTAATGTAGTAAGAAGATTTGTATATGTTTGACAACTACATTTGAATTAATTAAATCCAGCCTCTATTTTTTAGGCCCAAATGAGGGTCAAAGTAGACAATATCTCAAATGTTATGACCCTAACAATGCAACAAATTTGAGGTTAAAACATTGACGCTAGAAGAAAAGCCTAAGTCACACATGCGGGTCGCAAGACCCTCTATAGCCCCTTAGCCTCAACTGAAGGATACTATTTCGGTACACTAAAAAAGTCTCACATTGCTTAGAAGTCAAGACCAAGTAGTTTATAAACACCTTTGTCCCTTAATTAACCCGCCGAGGTATCTTTTAAGGACAGAACTGTGAGACCTACACGAGAGCCAAAACGGATAATATCTCAAATGCGGTGAGCCTACGATGAACTTGAGGTTGGAACATAAAGTAAGTTTGTAGGCCACATCCTTGAGGAGGGGCAAAAAGCTTTAATTATATATGACTAAATCTCGAATTAATTATTAGTCTCAGCCGACCCAAAAGACTGAAATTTGTGGGGATATCTCAGAGTTCTATCAGAGAGCTAAAGGCCCTAATTATGATAGTTAAGAGAGAGAGAGAGAGAGAGGGAGGGAGAGAGAGAGAGAGAGTTACAGTTTATATTGTGCCCCACCCCAAGGAGTCATCATTAATTCAAGCATTTGTTGTGAATATGCACAGAAAAAACAAACTTGAAGAAGAGAGACATGTGAATAGCACTATGTGAACATTGCTCACTAAAATAGTATAACAATTATTTAATTTTCTTTTCTTTCTTTTTGCTAATTAATAAATTGAAATAATATGTAAGATAATAGAATATTTCAATAAAAAGTATTAATATGTATTTGCATTAATAATTAAATATTTATTTAAAAAGTTTTAGAAAATAAAAATTTATTCATAAACTTCACTGTAAAATTTATTAAAAATTTTAAAAAATGATAAACATGTTCCTAAAATTTATCAGACTATATATATATTATAAAACACTTTTATAACTTCAAATAAATTCTTCTAAGTTCAATAATGTCCTCTTCGATGTTAACGAGTTAATTGTAACTTATTAACCGTTAAAATAATAATAAAAGACATATATAAAAAGTTAAAAACACCTATTTTAAAAGAGAGTGTATCAAGTGAAAAATATTTGGTTATTGTGAGAAATTTAAATCTTCAATTACAATCCTTATATTAAATAGACACAACCTAAACCGTTAATTTTAATATAATGGTTGCCGTTAAATATTTTCATTTTTTCACGATAATTAAGGGTTTTTATGTGATACACTTGACACAATACACACACACCTATTTATTATTCTTATTTCTTATAGTAAGAGTTTTCAACCGTTATGTTATCTTTATATATGACCCAATCGCTGAATTTGATTTTTATTTGCTATCCGGTAACAGTTGACTCTAATCAGATGACGATAATTCCACCAAATATATGCAGACAAAATAATTTATTAATAAATCTATAAAACTATATAGACTTTATATAATGTAGAGATCAACAATTCAAACGGTAAAGGGCCACATAATCATGCTCATGAGAATGATCCTCGAATAATGTGGTACCCCCACTTAGCTGTACATGATGAATATTACACAATATTAACTCATATTTGTAAAGTTAATATAACATTAAGACATTCTTAATCAGCTACGATTTTGCAATTAATACAATATACATGTTTCTCCAATCCTTGGGTATCGTGATCCTATTCTGAGATTTTCTAACATATTTGGTTCATCAATTTTAATGGTCCAGATTTCATCGAAACTATTTCCCAGCCTATATAAGCTGGGGGTTTCTCAGGCCTGGATATTGCAATCAACACTTCTCTCTTCCTTATTCATCAAAGCAGTGTTTAGGGTATTGGGTATCAAACCCAAGTTGGAGTTCCCTTCACTCCAAGTCTGAAAGGATATGATGGTAAACCTCTGCTGCTAGTTCATGGATACCTCTGGTTTCGTAACTACATGCGTTCGCAGTCAAGGGTTTGCATGAATTGGGAGATGAGGTTACCTTGATCTTTTGGTATTGGAGTGAAGGGAGTTCCAGAGGGTCTTCTCAAGCCCTTATTTTGAACCATATATGCTCACACAACTCTCTCTCTAGTTCAGCTTATATACCTTATATATATATGTAACTACATTTGTCGATTTTTAGTTATATATAACCAATATCTTGTCTTCACATTTGTGTCTGAAAAGTTCTTGTTATCGTTGTTGGCTGTTGATTTTTCTTCTGTCAATTTAGAAATCTTAAGGAACCCATCTCGTGTTGATGCTAAATTAATCCTCATATAACCCAGAGAAAAACGGTACCCTTTTTCTTTTTGTTGTCATTTAAACAATCGCTTTTTTGGTTCAAAGAAGTTATTATGGTCAACATAACCTATATATTTATTTATTACAAAATAATTCCTTTGAATAGGTGTATATTAATATTATATTCACTGTGGGCGGCACTCTTTTTCAACGTTGCAGTTTTTTTTTTTTTTTCTTGATTAGAGCAGCAACTCTTGTCAATTATCTTATCAGTGTAAATAGTCATTATCAATAATCTTGAACGGTGCTCCACTATGGTAGCATATCTAACAAGTGTTTTACGGAAGTAGTTAAAGGGACAGAAATAAAAAATAATTTTTGAAAAAATATTTAATAAAAAACATGAAAATATTTCATATTTATTTAACTAAAAGTATTCAATAAGTTATGTTTTATCCTCTTTAAACATGGACCCTTTTGTCATCCTTATATTATTTGTTAGGCTAAAATATGTTCTTAGTTCTTGAAATATCACCATTTCTAGTTTTTGTCCTTATTAAAATTTTATTCATTTTTAGTCTCTAAAGTTTACAAATTTATATTTTTTGGTCCCTGAAAAGAGACTTTTGAAAGACTAAAAACACACTATTTTCAAAACATTGGGGAGAATAAAAATGAAGAACATGTTAATAATGACTAAAATTAGAAATAGTGATATTTTTAGGGACAAAAATATATTTAAGTCTATTTGTTATTATATAATTAGATTGTTCTAAACTTTCCTTTTCCAATAGGCCAAGTGTCTGTTCTAATTACTGTCTCTAGCGAGAAAAGCATACTCAGCTGCTTTGCCTAACCGTGAAGCAACGACAAGAGGAGCTTTGCAACTCTGGTGAAGCTATTGTCAAAGTTGGAGTTTCAGCAATATTAAACCATCGTATATTGTTTATCTAGTTTGGAAAAGTTCTTAATGATCTGTGTAACATTCCTTTAATTCTAAATATAATTCATATTAATTTAATTATTACATTAAGTTGATGAAAATGTAAGTAATTTTTTTTTTGATACTAGCAAAACAGAATTTAGAAATAGAAATGAAATGATAGAAACTGCTTATGTATATATATATATCCAACTGTATATCATGGTTTGGGTAGTACATAACAGTCATAAGTACATCAAAAGACATATACTACCTAACCCAATATATACATCCAAAAGGTTCCTATACAAAGCAGTACCATCTACCCTATCCCTTACTAAATACTAAAGTCTCTAATGGTCCTCATCTGAAGGGTCTCCTCTGATGCGTTCTTTACTGCATGGTATGCCTGTCCATTAGGTACCTCATGTGGTACCCCAAGTCCAGAAGAAGATGATGAAGATGTATGCCACCCATTAGCTATACCCACTTGGTACTCAATATCAGGGGAGGCCATAGGTGACTCAGCGAGTACTACCTCCATAGGAGATCCATCATTGGCAGGTATGGGTGCTGGCTCGTCTACAGCTAGAGCGTCCACAATAGGTAACTTGAGAGGAAGTGGAAGGGCATCTAAATAAGGAGCTATCACAGGGATGTTCGGATCTACTGGTGGTGGTGGCGGTGGTGGAACGTGAGGAGCGTAAATAAACTCTGGTGGGAGAGCAGTTGTATAGGAAATAGGTATCATATATGTCAGTGGAAACATCTCAACCCCAGGAATAGGGGATAGAAAAGTCACAGACATCAGACCTGTGTAGGTTAAGATGTTTGTGTCCTGATTGTAATCATATACTCCTCCATTTGGATATGATATATGCAGATTAAACAGAACCGGCATCTCCATCTTCAAAAATCATGATTAAACATGCATAACAAAAAATAATGGAGTGAGGTGATTTGTTCTAAATCACTTTCACATGTATGGTAGGAATTTAAATACAATTAATGAAGGGAACCTAGGGTTTATTCTAAGTTATACTACACTACCCTTGACTTGGTATGGATCCATACTTCCCATTAGTGAGTAATAGTTCTCAATAGAACCTGATAAGTGACCGAGAGTACATATACCTCATCAACATCATCACATGGTACAATCCTCATCATCAATGAGGAACAAATATCAGTCAGGACGTTCATTTATAGAGGTATACTCTCAAATCAATCCCGAAATGCTGAGCAGTTGTTGGGGTTATCGAGCTTGGTCAGGTGAATATCCCAGCTCACGGGTGCTACCCTAGCTATTAGGACTTTCACCACCCGATGCCTACCCCCGAGACCTCCCCAAATGGGTCCCCGCCTTTTATTCCTCAGCGTACCAAACTGTAGCTTCCCTAATAGGGTGTCATGCCACTGCATGTCCCTTGCTTTACATTACTCACTAATCCATTAATTTCTAAAAGTTCATTCTGGTCTCAAGTATTTGAGTACCAGTATAATTTCTACTAATATCTCTGTCTTATATTACAGAGATTTGATCCATACATATCATTCACATAATTCATAATTCAAATCAAAGCACATAAGCAATAATTCAATAAAAATAAAGATATACAAATTAAAATAAAGACGGATAATTAAGAAATAAATCATAGAATGGTCAAAAATTTTCATAAAAATAATTTTTAAACTTAGAAAAATAATTAGAATTTTATCATGAATTTTTAGAATTTTTTCGAAAATTTTTAAAATTTAGTATTTCTAAGAAAAATGTGTTCACAGGCACTTATAAAGCACAATTAAAAGTACTAAATAAGCTTTAAAATTTATGAAATTTTAACAAATGGTCTATTAGTGTGTCTAGACCTTACCTAAACGATAAGAACTTAAACTGAAATTTCTATAGTAGTTTTCTAAAAATAAATTCATAAATAGCTCATAAAATAATTTCTATCTTTAGTTTCATATTATAAGATTTATGGTTTATTTCTTCTACTATTTTTGCTAAACTAATTGAGTATTACTAAAATTTGATAATATAATACTTTAATTATCTATTATAACAGCTAAAAATATTTTTTCTAAATTTGGGCAATATAACTGCTTAGTAATTCTACTATAATTATTTGAATTTGAGCAGTATAACAACTTAATAATTATACTATAGTTGTTTAAATTTGAGCAGCACAACTACTTAATAAATGTATTTTAATGATCTAAAATTGAGTAGCATAACAACTTAGTAAAAGCTTGAATTTAATACTAAACATTATAATATTTATAAAACTTAATAAACTTAAACATTGAAAGGTTTAGGGGAAAACCTTTCCTATCAACATGAAAAGTAATTGAAAATTAGAACCAACTCCACTCCCCCCATTACCTCAAAGAGTTGGTGATGTTGTTGGTGCAGAGCTCTTACAAAGAGGATTTTCGTACTAGTTAATGAAAACTAGTAGAATTTTGGTGTAAAAAAAAGTATTTATGGAGGAAGGTGGCTATGGAGGAGATTTTGGCTATCTCAATGGAGGAGGAGGATGATGAATTCAGCTTCTATGGAGGGGTATTTATAGAGGAAGGGTGAGCTTAGGTGTCCATGGAGTTATGTTATCTATGATGTCAAAATTTTAATTTCCCTTTTTCTTTTTAGCTTAATTAGGGACAAATATTGAATTTAGGTGATGAATCACCTCCCCTCTAGAGTCTCAATGTGGGATAGCAGCTGTCCCAAAAATTTACAGTATAAATTTTGACTGTTAATTAATTAGCCGGTACCGATAAAATCGCCTAAACTTGAAAAAAAGAACTTTTAATACCAAAATAATTAATTTAGATATAAATATGAACAAATGTAATATTTTTCATCAAAAATAATTTCTAAAAATAGATTTTAATTTTTTTTTCGGATTATAAATATATATATATATATTTTAAGCTTAGAAAATTCATATTAAATTCATTTTAATTCAATAAATAATCAAATTTTTATGAAAATTCTACAATTACATATTTTACCTAGAAATGTATTAAAAATATCATTTTCATCACTTTTGGATGTCAAACCAATACTGAGTTGGTTATTTGACAAATAGGGGTATTTTGGTCATTTTATACAGGAATTTCAGAAAATTCCCATAAAATTTCCAAAATTATATTTTAATACATATGACATGATTTTAAACTCAATTTGACATTTTAATATCAATTGAATCTTTTTCTCATGTTAGCCCTTAATATTGACAAATAAGGACAAAATCGTCATTTTCTAATTTCTCCAGACTTCGGTTTGGAAAAATTATTAAAAATCACGATTAGATAGTTTTTGATATTCCGAGTTTAATCGTGGGAATTAGAATTTTTAGATTCCTTCCTGGTTTTTTTAGAATTAAAAATATATAGAATAAATAAATAAATAAAACAATTAAATAAAAGTGAGGGTGTTACAATCTGCACTCTGTAGTTATGCTTGATCTATGTTTCCTTTGCAAATGCTATTATTATTACACGGAAAACAAGTTTTCATGTCTATTATACATCTTGGAAGAGAAAAGAGAAAGAAAATGATTATGTCACTCATTATATATGTATATGGCACTTTTTGTTCCATTCTTATGTTACCAATGACGGTTTTGCTAAAGATCTTTGTGTAGTTGTAGGAAGGTTTCAATGAACCACCCCAGCAAAAACCAATAATGAAAATTGTCTAACGTAAGGGAATAATGCTAGACTAAACTCGCCATCTCTAGAAGGCATTATCAACTTTGTAGTGTGGTGGGAGTGTTAGACCCACATATAAAAGCACACTAATTTAATGCACTTTTAACAGATACTATTTCTCAACTTCTAAGTAGTTTTACTTTGACAATTTGAGCATTTTGGTAGGAATTGAGATTTAGTATTTCACACTGGATATATTTGAGAATGGTTAATGTAACTTCATTCTTGTAGTTTTTTTTTCTATTGAAAACAATTGTTTCAATGCATAGCATGGTGTAAAAAATTAATTGGCTCTTGATTTTTCTTATATGTAAAGAGATGAGACCGAATAAAGTTTTTGATGTAGTTGATTTTTAAAAGGCATTTTGCACATGATGCAATATATTTAGTACGTACTTGTTTACTTTTCACATAGCTTTGTTTGGATAAGCTTCTTCATAACTACTTATAGGAGAGAAAAAATAAGAAAGAAAAAGCTAGAAGAAAGGCCTAAGCCACACACGTGAGCTATAAGGCCCTCTAGTCCTTAGCCTCGACTAGGGGCTACTATTCTAATACACAAAAAATGTCTCACATTACTTAGGACTCGAGACCTATAGTAGTAGTTTATAAACACCTAATTAAGATGCCTTTTAAGTATAAATTAAAATTGTGAGGCCCACATAAGAGCCAAAGTGAATAATACCTCAAATGCGGTGAGCCTAACAATACAATAGACTTAAAGGAGGTCACATTCCTTGAGAAGAGACGAAACACTTTTAAGTGTGACTAAACTCTGAATCGAGTATTAGTTCCATAGCTAACCCAAAATACCAAAGCTTGCGAGAATACCTCGAGGTCTCATGATAATTAAAAAAAAAAAAAAGTTACAGTTTCTATTGTGCCCCATGCAAAGGAGTCGCGATTAATTCAAGCATTAGTTGCAAAATGCATAGAAAAAACAATCGTGATGAAGAGAGACATGTGAACATTGCTGTGTGAACACTGTTCACTAAAATAGTAAAAACAATTAATCATTTAATTTTCTTTTATTTACTAATTAATAAATTGAAAAAATAATTAGAAAAAATAATATTTAAATAAAATATTAGTACAAATTTGCTTTAATAATTAAATATTTATTTAATAAATTTTATAAAATAAAAATTTATATCCACAAACTTCACTTTAAAATTTATTCAAAATTAAAAAATATTTTGATAAAAATGTTCCTAAATTTTATGAAATAATTTAATATATATATATTAATCATATATAAAACATTTTTATCACTTCAAATAAATTCTTCTAAATTCAATGATCCTCTTTGATACAAGTCAATTAATTAATGAGTTAACAATAAAATAATAAAATACATATATATGTTAACAAGAATTGGAATTAGGACAAATTGTGATGAAGTAAAGTTAAAAGCACCTATTTGAAAAAGAGAGTGTATCAAGTGAAAATATTTGATTATTGGGAGAAATTAAAATATTTAATTGCAACCATTATATTAAGATTAATGATTTAGATTGTGTAGATAATTTAATTATAAATATCAAGTGATTTTCTTTCTTTATAATTTAATATATTCGTCGTAATTAAATGTTTTCATCTTTTCATGATAATTAAGAATTTTTGTATGATACACTTGAGAGAGACACACACACGCACATGTACACACACATATATATGATTAAAAGTTAGTAATTATATGACTACTTAAAACTTTATATGAATTTTTTTTAATATTAACCATTCAAATATGATATAACATTTTATATTTATTGTTTTTATTTCTTTTTAGTTTTTTTTTTTGGCGATGACTTTGTTTTTATTTCTTATAATAAGAGTTTTAACCGTTATGTTCTCTCTCTCTATATATGACCCAATCGTTTGTTTTTTTTTGAAAGTTATATGACCCAATCGTTGCATTTGATTTTTATTTCCTATCTGGTGGGTAAAAGTTGACTCTAATCAGATGACGATAATTCTACCAAATATATGCAAACAAAATAATCTATTAATAAATCTACAAAATTATATAGACTTTATATAATTTAGAGATCAACCAATCAAACTGTAAAGGGCCACGCAATCATGATCACGAGAATGATCCTTGAATAATGTGGACCTATAAAATTATATAGACATTGGTCTATTTGAATAAACTTCTCCAAAAATATTTATAGGAGAAAAAAGTGAAAAGAAAAAATAAAAAAAACTTTTTCAAAAGTTAAAATTAGTTTATGTACAAGTTAATTTGTAGAAGTTTTCTTAGCTTTTTCAAAAGTTGATTTTAACTTATGCATAGACTAATTTTAGTTTTTTGGAAAAACTTATTTATTTATTTATTTATTTTTTCTCAAAAGTATTTATGAAAATTTTTTTCCAAACAAAACCTTTATATAATTTAGATATCAACCCATCAAATGGTAAACCGCCACGCAATCATGATCATGAGAATGATCCTTGAATAATGTGGACCATTTGGTTTCTTCAGTTTTTTCTTTTTTAATGTACAATAACGTTAACAATATTAAAACTTAAGATCGTATATAGACTACTCAAGCCTCACAACCAGGCCGACTCTACTAGATAGTAACCCCACTTAGCTGTACATGAATACACAACTTTAACCTGTATTTATAAAGTTAATATAACATTAAGAGATTCTTAATCAGCCTCGATTTTGCAATTAATATAATATACATGTCTTCACCAATCCTTGGGCATCGAGATCTGATTTTGAGATTTTCTAACATATTTGGTTCATCAATTTTAATGGTCCCGATTTCGTCGAACCTATTTCCCAGCCTATATAAATGGGGGTTTCTCGGGCCTGGATATTGCAATCAACACTTCTCTCTTCCTTATACATTACAGCAGTGTTTAGGGTATTGGGTAGCCAACCCAATTTGGAGTTCCCTTCACTCCAAGTCTGAAAGGATATGATGGTAAACCTTTGCTGCTAGTTCATGGATACCTCTGGTTTCGTAACAACATGCGTTCGAAGTCAAGGGTTTGCATGAATTGGGAGATGAGATTACCTTGATCTTTTGGTATTGGAGTGAAGGGAGCTCCAGAGGGTCTTCGCGAACCCTTATTTTGTACCGTGCTCACACAATTCTCCCTCTATTTTAGTTTATATACCTTATATATATAACTACGTACTACGATTTTTAGTTACATATGACCAATATATTGTTTTCACATTTGTGTGTGAAAAAGTCCCTAATGTCGTTGTTGGGTGTTTATTTTTCTTCTGTCAGTTAGAAATATGGAGGAACCCATCCCGTGTTGATGCTAAATTAATCCCCATATAACCTAGAGAAGAACCTTGCCCTTTTTCTTTTTGTTGTCATTGAAACAAGTTTTCTTTTCTGTTTTTGGTTGAACTTCATTGAAAGAAGTTATTATGGTTAACATAACCTATATATTTATTTATTATAAAATAATTCCTTTGAATAGGTGTACATTAATATTATATTCATTGTGCGCGGTATTTTTTTCAGCGTTGCAATTTTTTTTTTCAAAGCGTTGCAGTTTTTTTTCATGATTAGAGAAACAATTCTTGTCAATTATTTTATCAGTGTAAATATTCATTATCAATAATCTTGAAGGATGCCCCACAATGGTAGCATATATCTAACAAGTGTTTTTACGGTAGTTAAGGAAACAAAAATAAAAAATATTTTTTGAAAAAAGTATGATATATGTAAAAAAATTGAAATATTTAATATTTATTTAATTAGAAGTATTCAAAAAGTTATGATAAATCCTCTTTAAACATGTAGGCTTTGTTTGGTAAAGAGAAAAGAAATAGATAAGAAAGAAATAGGTGATAAATAAGTTAGAAGGTGAGAAATAGGTAAGAAATATTTGCGACCTGTTAGATGCGAAACCTTATTTTGCTCCACTCGATCAACCCCTTGGAGTTGACATTAGATATATTTGAGAATGGTTAATATAATTTAATCCATTCTTGTAGTTTTTTCTATTGGAAACCATTGTTTCAATGCATAACATGGTGTAAAAAATTAATTGGCTTTTGATTTTTCTTATATGTAAAGAGATGAGATTGAATAAAGTTTTGATGTAGTTGATTCTAAAAAGGCATTTTGCACATAATGTGCACATGGGTGTGATAATAGTCTAATTAGAACCGTAACCTCCCAATAAACTAAGTTTATTGCACAATTAACCAATATTTTGTTCATAGTTACCATACATTTTAGGAAGATTTTATGGCTCCCCTTTTGAACATAATACTTTTAAAATATTATGGTAGCATACATGACCATCACGTTCTAAAATCCATTACAAAATATCATTTCAACAAAAGGACATAAATATTGATATGTGATTCAGTTTAAATCATTTTTGAGATATATAATAAAAAGAAAAAAAACTCACTGATCTATATTACAAATCACAAGTTAAAACAATTTCAAGTTTTCTGAAAATTAATACAAATATATGTGCATAACAAATTAAATAATATTAACAATACATGCTAATAAATTTCTTTTGCTAATAAAAAATTACAAAATATATTAACTTCTACATTAGGGTTTATTTGATGATTGAATAGAAAACTAATATAAATTGCTCATACTTGCGTTTCGGTTTGGTTGAGTTTGATTTTGAACACAGGAACCAAAAATCGAATAAAAATGTCTTTTAATTTTTATTTTTTTTTGTTAATAGTTTGTTGGGATTTTAGTTCTTTCAAATTGATTTAGTGGTTTAAAACAATTTAGGTCAATTTTTTTTTACCAAGTTATAGATATGAAGTATCCATTGGTTTTATCGATAATTAATTTTTGCTAGATAACCTGGTTGACCACTTTTAGTAGGTTTTCCCTTCCAACCATTTTTTTTCATCTATAAGACTCGGACTTGAGACCTTGGTTAAGGGATTCGAACCCAGTTTTACTCGATCCAATGTAATGTTGGTGGATCAATTTTTGATTACCCCTAATACTAGTTTTTCATTTTTACAATGAGATCTTCTTAATTTCCTATATTTTTTTAGGTTAAGACTAATTTTTATGGGTAAGAGGTAAATTCATTAATCAATCACCCATATATGTTCAAATCAAATAATTAATATACATTAAACTTGCAAGTTATTAATCTGGAGTAAGATACGAGTAAAACTAGTCGAATATCACACAAAATATCTTAGATTGCTTACCATTATTGGTAAACCAAAAAATGGCTATCAAATACTAGGTTTAATTAAAAGAAGCTAACTAAGTGAAAACAAAAGGCTTTATAAAAAATTAAGAAATTGGTGCTAATTAAATCAATTAATGGCTCACGCAATTTCATGTTATGTCAAGATTGTTTCAAATTTAACATTAATGATTAGTAATGTCTAGGGTAGGGCAAAAGGATAGAGAAAGAACCATACATTGTAAAAATGGTGTAGAAGGTAGTTTGTTCTATGTTATTTGATCAATATGCTTCTTGGCTATTAGAAGATTGTTAGGAGTAAGGATAAACCTTTTACTAACTTGAACAAGCTTAAAAAGGTAAACAAACAATGTATAAGTGTTCAAAAGTTGGTTTACAAATTTGTTTGTTTAAAGGATGTTTCTAAAAGTTATCAAAACCTAGTTTCCAAATTTAGAAAACTCTAAAGCAGCTTTTGAATTAGTAAATCAATTAGGTTTTAAATAAACCTTTCCTATTTTAATAAATAGCTCAATTAAAACTTGTTTTAATGATCAAAACTTTGTTTTGCTATAAAATGATTGAAAATAAAACTAGAAATCAATTCAAAAGCTAAAAATAAATTTAGAAGCTAAACGGAGAAGGGAAAAGCATATTGCACAAGAGATTTTTATAATGGTTCACCCTCAAATTACTTGGGCTTCATCCAATCCCTACCTTAGTAGGATTTTATCGATATAGTCATTTTCAGATTACATAAGGTATTTTTTCTAATGCTTCTTCCACAAGTTTTTTGATAACCAATATTCTTTTCCCAAGCCTTTGTAGGCTCAACCACATCTTAACATTTGTTCCCCCAACATTAAATGACTCAATTATGTTAGTTCATACCTTCTAGCAACACTAATATTTCTTGTAGCCTCTAGAGTACTTCAACCTTCCACAAAAGATTGAATTTAACTCTTTTACTCTAACACTCAAAGAGTCGATGCATAGTACTACATAAAGCCTAAAGGCACTACTTAAGATATTGCAAATGATAAAGTATATAATTGGAGTGTTTTTCTATGAAGGGGTTTCTCTTATAAGTTGAAAGATCTATATTCAGAAGAACAAATTCTACAATTTGATGTCTAGATAAGTTATTTTCCTTACTTACATCAAATTCTTTTATTGAGTGGCCTTTATATATAGATGTTTTGACCTCAATATAGTTTTTTATATTTTTTTGAATCTTAGTTAAATCTATTCAGAAGTTGTATGACATGTCATTGTCATTGCAACTACATTTTGAATGTGATTTTTGTCTACTTTTTAACTTCTGGAATATTTTTCTACGTTTAAATGTTCCTTTTAATTTGAAATCCTTCTTTTGAATTTGACAGTTATTGTGAGCTAAAATTTTCTAATGGAATATTCTCTAACAACTGTAATTTGTTAGGATTCTAGCTTTTAGAAAATTGACTTTATGCAAAATGCTCATATTTTGCTTCTAAATGGTTGTAATGATTGTGGATCAGTCTGCCATCAATAATTATGTTGCCTTGTTTGCATAAGCAATTTGTCATCCAAGTTGATCTATCGCTTCTGGAATAGTTAAAGTACAATTCTGAGCATGCTTCTTCTAATGTAGCATTCGTGTTACTTTTGGAACAATACAAATATGCACTTTAAGATAATTGTTCTATTTGCATCTTTTGATACAACTTCTGATCACATGTAACTTCTGACTTGCTACCTTTTTGATGACTTCTTGTTTAGATTTCATTTTTAGATCATATATAGTTTCTAATGTTGCACTTTAACCTTTCGAAAGCATGTTCATTCTCGTATGCATCTAGATGTTGTCCTTTTGATATTGTTACATCTGGAGGGCAGACTCTCTTATAATTAAGCTTATGGACAGTTGCATACATTGGAATGATGCTTCTCAAGCTTGATTCATGCTCTTGGTGATGTGTTCTTTTATATAATGACAAGTCATCTTTCTTTAATCACATTCTCAAGGAAAACTATTAGTAGCAAAGGTTTAGAACACTTAGAATTTACTTCTAGACTGTTTGTTATCATCAAAACTTCATCTCAGAAAGGACTTAACCTCAACATAAAGCACTTAGATGATCATATCATTCCAAAAGATGTATCCTTTATCATTCTTAACCTTTTTCTATACATATGCATTAAACAAACCCATTGGGAAGTACCATGATATCTATTTTTTTTAATCTCTCCATCATATTAAGTCAAACTCAGAAACTAAATTGCAATTGATTGCCAAGTGAGTTACTAAATCTCTATATTTAGAATATATGGTCTTTAGCCACAATGTATTATTAGTTGCTATATATAATCCTCAACTACCATTTCCCTAACAATGCTAAATTAAAGAAGTCAAATGTTTGACATTAAGTCCATAGTTTGCTTTTGATTGATGCACTTGTTTCTAATTTATCTATATATGTTATCTTTTTGCGTTCTTCATTGTCTCCTTGGGGAAATTTTCTTTGCAAAATTGTCAATATATTTCTTTAGAATAGTACTTGAAATTTTTAAGAAGGAAAAAAATATAGAAAGAAAGGTTAGACATTAAAAACAAAATCAAGCAAAACAATTTGTCTCTCAAAGGAAAATTTTTTATTCATCCAGAAGGAAAGCTTAGATCTCAATTTATTGATAACTAGTTCACAAGTTCTCAATTTGAAGTTTCCAAGATAAGACTTTGTGGACCACATATTATTCAAAATAAGTCCATACATTTATTAATTTGTATATGTAGATAGGATAAAACCTTGAATAGTGCTATCATTTTGTTGATCTAGGTACTTTACATAAACGGTCATATGTTTAGGGTAAGATGAATGTTATCATTTTGCATGATTTTAGTAAAAAATGCAATAACTTATTTTCATCTTTGTACTACATTGCTTGTAACATTGCATTATATTTGAAAGATATAAGAATCACAGCCAACATCGCATTCCATTTAACATGATTTATTATATTATTTATTTGAAATTATGTGAGTCTATGGATCATAAAATCAAGTGGATATATGTGCACCAAAAGGTTGAAAGATCCTCGACAATCTTTCATGCAACTACACTATCTAGTAAGAGATGGAAAAAGACATTGTTGGACAATGCAATAGCCTAAAGAGGATCCATATGTCTAATGATACACATGATAATATTAGAGTGCAAAATTCCTTATTGTTAATTATATGTATAAATATGTTAGAGTGCAATATTAGAATTGCATGGACATATTACAAACATGATATGATTTTTAGTTGTATCAATGGCTAATTTCCAACTTTCCACATGATATATTCAATAATAATATTTTCATACTATTTATATTTATTCGTTGCACACAAATGAATTATATATATTGAGACTCTAGATGCATAAACTTGAATGTTGTGTGTGTGTGTGTTATAATGTTTTTGGATATTAGTAGAAGTAATTTTTTTAGCAAATCATGAATGGTATGTTTGGAAAATTTAGAGACTAAAAATATATAATTTTTTATAGAAACTAAAACTAATATTTCAAAATATATAAGGGGCTAAAAATGTATTTTACCTTATTGTCAATTATGTGTATAAATAATCCTAGCACAACAATAGTTGTCAATGACTATAGTTAATAAAGTAAGTTAACAAATATAACAAATAATAAAATACAAATTTTATATTTGGTGTTTTACATTATAATTATTTTATAGTTTGCTAATATTGCACATGTCATTACATTACTTTTTTTTTTTTAAAGTTTGGTCACCAAATTATTTTTTCAAAGATTTAAAATATCATTATTTTGTCTTTTTAATTTTTTTTACCAAAATAATCTTTCAAAAATTTAAAATGTCACCATATTTATCATTATGTAAAATAAAACTGTGATAAAATAATTTTTAAAAAAATAATGTGGTAACAGATTAAATCTTTAAATGACAAATTTGGTATAATGAAATCTTTATAAGAGCCCTTAATATGGTAACAATTGAATGCTTGAGAGATTAATTTTATACTTAAAATTTATTAAAGACTAATATGATAATTCATATATCTTTAAAAGAATAAAAGATAAGGACTTCTTATAATTTTTTAGATTTAAGTTTTGAATTAAGGGCCTATTTATTACAAATTAAGAAAATGTGTCTAATGTAAAATAATCTAAGATTAATTTTTAATATTTTAAACTAAAGTAAAATTTTATTTATATTTGTTCACAATTAGAAAAATCATTTTAAAAACAGCTAATTTTATGAAAACTATTCAAAATAATTGTTGATTTTAATCAAATTTTATATTCTTTTCAGCATCTGATTATTTTGAAAAATGGAAAAACAAACGCATGAAAAACTTTAAAAAATAATTAATTTTAAGAAATATGACTTTTTTTTATAAAAATATTGTAACAAATGGGCCCTAAGAGTAACATATGTTAGATAGTTTTCAACTTTCTAAAATTATACTCAATTCATATTTTTGTAATAATACACCAAATAAAATAAATAAAATTAAACTTCTAATTCTGATGACAATCACTCAAGTCTAAGTCCAATATTATGTATTAATTATTGGATAAAGCTAAATTAATTTGAAAAAAAGAAGTTACAACTTTTTCTTTTACGTTAGTGACCTTAATTTAATTAGTATTAAATATATAGCAAAAAAAAAGTATAAATGCTTTAAAGAGAAAACGTTTATTACACAACTTAGAGGCTAGATTTAATTAATTCAAATGTAGTTGTCATACATATACAAGTCTTCTTACTACATTAAAAAAATTTGAAAGGAAGTTATGGAATTCTAAAAAATATTAAATACACTTTCATTAAATTAAAAAAATTATTAAATACACATATCTTTTAATTTGTTTTTTCTCTTGAAGTAAATAAGATGATTATTTAGCTTGTTTTTAAGGAGAATTGAGCATTAATAACCTAAATATTAATTGTTTCATTGAAAAATTTGGCTTGAAGAATCCCATAATTATATAATGTTTTGAATACCTTTTTTTTTTTTTTTTTACATTTAATTTAACATGAAGATATATTCATGTATTCAGATCCCTTTGAGACCTATAAAATTTAAGAAACATTCACGTTCAAATCAATCATATTACAAGTCATACACATTCATAACCATCTCAAACTGATATTTGAAATGTCTTAGATCTTCAATTGGTGAACAATGAGCTCCCTTCACCATGAAAATTGAAAGGAGGTGATTGTTGACCACGATTGAAAACTCACACATACCTATGAGAGTGAGCACAAAAGGCCAACATTATGCACTCTCTAGGTGTGCATGAGTTTTGAGACGTGGTTATTTTGATCTTTCTATTTTGTGGTGAAGGGAGCTTAAACCAAATTTAAGATCATTTTAGTTAATGCGAAATGATTTGTATAATATTAAATTTTCCCCGTCTTTTTCCTTCATTTTTCTAACTACACATTATATATCACTTTAATTGGTTTAGATATTTGAATTTGAAGGTCTATCATTCACGTATGGTACATTGATTTTGTTATATTGCATGCATCTTTTTTTTATGTGACTATATGTTGGATTATGTGTAGGATGTTTAAAATAGGAAGTTTGACTACTTGGAACTCATCAATGGTTGCAATAGCCATTGAGGGAGTTGTGTGAAGAGCATAAAGATTATATATGAAGCAATTACCCAAAAGACATGTTGCACAAGATTTATGTTTTTCTAACTCTTGTTTCCCTTAAGTGATTTGTGTAAAACAATTGAGTACCCATTTTATGTACAAATTGCTATAAGACCAGGGTCAATTGATCAAACCCTTAATTAGGTTGAGTCTTGTTTCACACTATTTGAGTTGTCTTTACTTGGAGTATGTCCTTCCATTACAAAGAATTAGCCATTTAGTGATAGCAAAAAGTCACGGGGTATAAGATGAAAAGCCATAGGTATAGCTTTATAAACTTATTGCTACATATATTTGTTTCCATTGTCTATAATTAGCTATACTTATAGTTTTATCTCTACTACTATGGATTTTAGTGATGATATTTAAGGTTGTTAGAAAAATACCTTAACATTTACTTATGCTTTACCTTCCATTAGTATAAGTTTTAGTGACAACTACAAATTTTCTATATCTACCATTATGACTCCATTGATATAGATTTTAGGAATATGATATGTTGAGATTATTAAGAGTTGTTGAGATACTATCCTAATGTTATCTTGATTTTATTTTGTTTCCTTGTTTCCCTATTTTATTCACTACTAGAAAAAATATCTTTTTTTAAACAAATTTTTGGATAGATTTCAAATGGATTTTGGAAAATATTCCCATGGATTTCAAATGAAAAATAAATTTTAGAAGAATTTCAAACAAAATATATTTTGATCAAAAAGACTTGTTGCAAATTAAAATATTTGGTCCCAAATTCTGTCTAAAATTTTTTTAAGACAAATTTGAGATGAATTTTACACAAGTAGATCAAGATTTATAATATTGTTTGAACGAATTTCCCACACAATAAAAAACTAACTTGTTTTGTTATTTTTCATATGAATTTAAGACAACAAATTTGAAAAGAATTTATGAGTAATTGAGACCAATAACAAAATTAAGAAGCTACAAAATCACATATTGATAATAATCTTTAAATTGTTCCCAACAGAAACAAGTAGACTTCTACAAGCCAATATTTCGATATTGTATATTACATTATTTGTTAAACAAATATAAAGAAGTGCTTATTAATAGCACTGCATCCTCTTTCAAGAAAGCTAATTTTAAAAAAAAGCATTGGCTTTATTTTGATTGTAGACACAATTATTTGGTTTTGTATTTCTCCTTGTAAGGGTAGCCCAACTAACACCATTTTGTACAACCTAAAACAATGATCCTATTTTTTCACTAATGAGTGTAGTTTATATTGTTAGTAGGTCAACAAATGCATCTACTTGTATGGAAAACGAGTGAATGTTTCATTAATAGACTTCACAATAAACTAGTATTTTAGCCTATGCATTAGATGGGTCAAATCCAATATGTAAAATTTATAATTTTTATTAATCATCATGTAATTAAAATAACTAAATATCAAATGACTTGAATAAAATTTAATAATTTTGTTTGTAGAGGAACATTTAATATATCTTAACATAACATATAACAAGTCTTTACATAATAAACCAACATAATACAAATTTAAGGATAAAAATTAGTTTCATAAAAATATTGAACAAAAATAAACAAATATATAATTTTTTTTGTTAAAATAGAATTGGGGGGGTCATTGTCTAGTAAGAAGAAATTATCAAAAATCAAATCAATAAAGTTATGGAAGGAATATTTGTCAAATCAATTATCATTATCATTATCATTATATATTATAAAAGAAGGTTTTACCACATAGGCAAATGCCACATGCCATCACCATATTCATTTTTTTCTTGCCTCAATTTTTTTATTTTTAATTAAAAACATATTATATTAAATTATAGTGATTATTATAGTAATTAAGGTATTTATAAGAATTTTATATTCTGATTAAATTAATCAATTAAATTATTAAATCTTAAATAGGTTTTGATTTTATATAATATGATAACCAATTTATTAAATTTTATGGGATTCTTTTTATAATTATGCTAACTTTTTGTTTATTATTATGATTTTATAATAATTTATAGTAAATATGTATTATAATGATAATAATCATAAAAAATTGTTATATTGCCTTAAATACTAACGTATTGAATAACAACAACAACAATAGAATTTGTTGTCATGTTTTATGTTTATTATCATTATTTCATTATTTTATAATAATTTACAGTGTCTTTGTATTATATTGATAATCATAATAATAAATTATGATACTACGTTAAATGCTAATACTAATTATCAATTATTAATTATATATTATAAAAGAAGATTTTGTCACATGGCATCTCCATGTTCATTTGTTTCTTGCCTGAATTTTTTTTTCAGTTTTTAATTCATAAAAACACATTATTATATTTAATTATAGTAATTACTATAGTAATTAAGGTATTTGTGACAAGCATATATTTTGATTAAATTAATTAATTAAATCATTAAATCTTAATTAAAATTTGATTTTATATAATATGATTATCAATTTATTAAATTTTATGTGATGTTTTTAACAATTATGGCAACTTTTTGTTTATTTTCAAGATTTTATAATAATTTACTGTAAATATGTATCATAATAATAATGACAATAAATTGTTATATTACCTTAAATACTAACGTAATGAATAATAATAATAATAATAATAATGATGATGATGATGATGGTAATAGAATTTGTAGTCATGCTTTATATTTATTATCATTATTTTATAATTATTTATATTATTTATGTATGATAATGATAATTATGATAATAAATTATTATATTACATTAAATGCTCATACTAATGTAATGAATAATAATGGATATTTTTATTCTATTATTGATTTATGTTTATAATTTACGTGTATAATTCATTTACATGTTATTCAGTCTATTGTTGTATTACATGTTAATAAATTATTATGTTTCCTTAAATATTAATTAATATTATTACCTTAAATACGTTAAACAAAAATTAATTCTATTATTGAGAAGGGTATGGATGTTTGTATGGTTGGTGGTTATGTGGTCAATTTGGATTTATAGAAATAATGTTATTTCTCAAAAAAAAATTTAGATGTTACTGATCTTTTGGATCTTATCAAGGTTTGATCTTTCATGGTTATTTTTAAAGCCAAGTTGATCTTTTTCTTTCTCTTCATGGTGCATTAATTGTTTACAATGCTTTAAAACTATTATCTAATGTAATGTACCTTAAGCTTTTTTGTAATGGGTTGGAAGACCTCTTCTGCTTCCTTATTAATACTTTTGTTTTTGTCTTCGCTGATAAAAAATGCACTAAGTCATTTACTAACATATTATACTAAAGTAACTTGGACAAAATGCTAGGTCTAGTGTGTTGCTTTTGATGTTTAGTAGTCATCTAAAGTTAATTGTACTCTTACTTCATTTGCTTGATAACTTTTTTTTGCTCTAAAAATAAACTCCATTAGTTCCTTTTTGTATCATATGTCTTGCTTTTAGAATATTTGTCCATGAGTATCTTGCTTGGTATCCCATTTTGACATTCATGAAAAAATTCCCGAAGAAATAACGTGCTTTGCGAACTTTGAAAAGAAATGGATGCTTCTTCATATATCAACTTCTAGCATTGCAATCATTGCTTTCCAAGTATGGAAATGTTAAAATATTTAATGTCTCTAAAACCCAAGCCACTTCTATGTTTTGGCTTGCTTAAAGACTTCTAGCTTAACCAACGTATTGTTCTTCTTTATCCTTTTGCCTTATCCCCTAGACATTACTAATAATTAATGTTAAACTTGAACAAATACAATTAGCTCTTGAAACAATAATGACGTAACATGGAATTGCTTGAGCCATTGATTTAATTAGCACCAACTACCAATTTTTGATAGACTTTTTTTCTTTTCACTTAGTTAATTAGCTTCTTCTAATTAAACATGGTATTGGATAACCATTTCTTTGGTTTGCCAATAATGGTTAGCAATCTAGGATAATTTGTGTTGGACTTGATCTTTACTCCCATATTACTCCAGATTAGTAACTTGCAACTTTTATGTATATTATTAGATTTGAACATAGATGGATGATTGATTAATGAATTTTCCTCTTGGCCATAAAAATTAGTCTTAACCTAAAACAAATATAGGAAAGAAGATCTTATTCTAAAAAGAGAAAACTAGTATTTAGGGGTATCCAAAAAATGATTTTAAACCATTAAATCAATGAGATTAATTTCTATACACTATTAATGTAAAAAAATTATACTATCAACCAATCAAAATTTATCGTTGGTATGACTTGTAGTTTGTGCATTTGGATGATAGTTTAAAAATTCTTTATATAGTCAATATATAAACTATTTATTCTAAATCAATTTAAAAGAACTAAAATCCAAACAGACCATTAACAAAAAATAAAAAATAAAAAAGCATATTTTTTATGCAGTTTTGGGTTTCTATATTTAAAATTGAGCTGAATCAAATTGAAATGCAAGTATAAGAAACTTATATTAGTTTTTCTATTCTATAATCAAATGATCCCTAATCTAAAAGTCAATGTATTGTTCATTTTTTTTATCAGCAAAAGAAATTCATTAACATGAATTGTTAATGTATTATTCAATATGTTATGAACATATATATGAATTCTTAGAAAACTTCAAATTATTTTAACTTATGATTTGTAATTTAGATTAATGAGTTCTTTTTCCTTTTTTCTTTTTATTTCAAAATTGATTCAAACTAGAGGTGTAGACAAGTTGAGCTAAGTTGAACACTTGAAAACTTGTGAATAAATGAGTTACTCAAGCTTGACTCGTTTATTTAAATGAGCCTAATTGATGAAAGCTTGAGTTTGACTTGTTTTTAAAAAATAAAACTTGAGCTTGACTTGTTTAGCTCATATATAACTTAATTAATATTATTTTTGTTTTTAATGAAAAAATTTCTTAAATTATTCTTTTTTATCATTGTAGTACTTACTAAACATTTTAATACTAGATGATAATCTACAAATAAAAATATGTGCTCAACATGTGGTGTGTGAAATTCTAACATTATAGACTATTACATTTTCATAATTTATTAAATAAAAAAAATTAATAACTTATTGACTAATGATAAAAAGAAAATTTAAAATTAATTTCAACCCTCTCCCAAAGGTTATACATATTTCCATAATGAATATAGAAATAACAAAGCTAATAAAATTCTCATCATCAATTTAAATAAATGAGTTATTCATGAGTCATTTAAATAATCGAGCTCAATCTCAAGCTTGAGTTGTTTATTTAATTAAACAAATGAGCTTGACCGAGCTTTAACAAGTTGAACTCAAATAATTTACTAGTAGTTCAACTCATTTATACTCCTAATTCAAACCGATCGAATTGCAAACCCCTATCAATATTTGTGTCTTTTTGTTGAAATGATATTTTGCAATGGATTTTAGAATGCGGTGGTCATGTATTATGCTGCCACAATATTTCAAAAGTATTAAGTTCAGGAGGCATACAATTTTCCTAAAATTTATGGTCATTGTGAACAAAATGTTGGTTAATTGTGCAATAAACTTAGTTTAGTGGGAGGTTATCGTTATGTTTGGACTATTGTAATATTCATGTGCACAATATGTGCAAAAATAAACAACATTAAATATATAGTATTGTGTGCAAAATGCCTTTCTAAAATCCACTACATAAATTTATTTTAAAAAAATCAACTACATCAAAAACCTTATCAGGTTATATATAAGAAAAAACAAGAATCAATTCATTTTACACCATGCCATGGATTGAAATGATTGATTCTAAAAAAAATAAAAATACAAGAATGAAAAGCTCCCATAAATGGAATTACATTAACCATTCTCAAATATATCAAATTTCAAATAATAAATCTCAAAGTAAAACTGCTTCAAAGTTGAGAAATAGTATCGACTAAAATTTCATTGAATGAGTATGCTTTTTTGTGGGGCTAACACTCTAGTCACACATTTCAATTCAAAGCTTTTAATGCCTTCTAGGGCTCCTTTATGATGGCGAGTTGTTACTTATTCTAGCATTCTTGCCTCATTTTAGACAAATTCTCTTTATTGGGTTTTGCTGTGGTGGTTCCATTGTAACCTTTCCATGCAATTACAGATTGCAAAACCATAATTAACATCGGAATGGAATACAAATAGTCATATACATGTATAATGAGTGACATTGTTTCTCTTTCACGATATATAACGGACATGAAAAACTCATTTTCCGTGCAATAATAATAGCATTTGCAGGGGAAAAATAGAACAAGCATAACTGCAGAGTGCAGATAATCAAGAGCACTTTTAAAACTAGGTGAATAGGATTCAAAATGATAATTTAATTTTGTTGAAACTCCAACTTCAGCAGCAGCTTCGCCAGAGTTGCAAAACTCCTCTTGTCCTGGCTTCGCTGTTAGGCAAAGCAACTGAGCATGCTTTTCTCACTAAACATAATCAGAACCGCAGCTAAACCTGTTGATAAGGAAGGTTTAATTAGAACAATCTAATTATATAATAACAAATAACATAAGGATGACATCGATTTAACATAACTTATTAAATACTTTTAAAATAAATATTAAATAATTTCATTTTTTATAGTATTTTTTTAAAAAAATAATTTTTATTTTTGTCTCATTAACTACTTCCCTGAAACACTTAATAAATTTGCTACCGTAGTGGGCCATTGTTCAAGATTATTTATAATGAATATTTATACTAATTAAATAATTGACAAGAGTTGTTGCTCTATAGAAAAAAAAAACTGCAATGCTGAAAAGAGTACGCACAATGAATATAATATTAATATACACCTATTCAAAGGAATCAATGTATAATAAATAAAAAAGTTATACAGGTGATTATAATAATTTCTTTCAATGAGGTTCAACATAAAAAAGAAAGGAAAGAAAACTTGTCTTAATGAGAGAACAAAGAGATTGAAAAAGGATACGGTTCTTTTCTGGGTTTTATGGGGACTAATTAAGAATCAACACGGGATGGGTTCCTCCAGATTTATAATTAAAAGAAGATAAATCAACCGCTAACAACGATAACGAGAACTTTTTTAGACACAAATATGAAGAAATTAAGATATTGGTTATATATAACTAAGACAAGACACAAATGTAGTTGTATATAAGGTATGTAAACTGAAATAAAGAGAGAGAGAGAGAGAGACGGTTGTATGAGCATGGTACAAAATAAGGGCTTCAGAGGACCCTCTGGAGTTCCCTTCACTCCAATACCAAAACATCAAGGTATCCTCATCTCCCACTTCATGCAAACCCTTGACTTCAAATGCAAGTTGTTACGAAACCAGAGGTATCCATGATCTAGCAGCAGAGGTTTACCATCATATCCTTTCAGGCTTGGAGTGCAGGGAACTCCAACTTGGGTTTGATACCTAATACCCTAAACACTGCTTTGATGTATAAGGAAGAGAGAAGGGTTGCTTGCAATATCTAGGCTTGAGAAACTCCCATTTTTATAGGCTGGGAAATAGGTTCGCGAAATCTGGAGCATTAAAATTTGATGAACCGAATATGTTAGAAGATCTCAAAATAGGATCTCGACACCCTAGGATTGGTGAAACAAATATATGGTATTAATTGCAAAATCGTAGCTGATTAAGAATATCTTAATTTTACATTAACTTTAGAAATATGAGTTAATATTGTGTATAATCCTGTACAGTTGAGTGGGGGTAGCACATTATTCAAGGATTATTCTCATCGGCATGATTGCGTGGCCCTTTACCATTTGATTGGTGGATCTCTATATCATATAAAGTCTAGGTTTAATTGCACTTTTTGTCTTTAAAGTTTTACAATTTTGCGAATTTTGCCATTCTAATTTTTTTTTTTTGCAAATTTTGCTCCCTAATTTACAAAATATCACAAATTTTGTCCCAAGTAGAAAAATTTCCATAATTAAAAAAAAACTGTCACAAAATTATCTTAATTGTGGACAGTTTAAAGGAAAAACCATCACAAAATGTTTTAATTGTGATAGTTTTTCTGTGTTAGGGCAAAATTTGTGATATTTTGTAATTCGAAGGCAAAATTTGTGAAAAAAATTTGGGGTGACAAAATTTGCAAAATTATAAAATTTCGGTGGTAAAAAGTGTAATTAAGCCTAAAGTCTTCACAAATATAGTGGATTTGATAGGAAACAAAAATCAAATTCAACGATTGGGTCATATATATATGTGTGTGTGTGTGTGTGTGTGGAGAGAGAGAGAGAGAGAGCATCGGTTATAATAACTCTTAATTATTGTAAGGAATAAAATATTTAGTTATAATTATTAGATTAAAACTAATTACATGCCAACGTGTCATTTGTTCGAGTAAAACTGGGCTTGGATCTTTTAAGTAAAGTATCGAGTTCGAGTCTTGTAGATGGAACAGTGTGGTTAGGAGGGAAGATCCTGTAACACTCCTTTAATTCATATTAATTTAATTATTATTTTAAGTTGATGAAAATGTGAGTAAATTTTTTTTTTCTTTGATACTAGCAATAGAAAAACAGAATTTAGAAATAGAAGTGAAATGATAAAAACTGCTTATGTATATATATATATATCCAACTGTACATCATGGTTTGAGTAATATATAATAGTCGAAGAGAAAACAAAAATACATCAAAAGACATATACTACCTAACCCAATATATACATAAAAAAAGATCCTATATAGAGCAGTATTTATCTACCCTATCCCTTAAGAAAATATTATAAACTAGGTCTTCAAATCTGGAGAAGTATCCTTTGGCTCTTCCTCAGTATCATCAGGCATTGTTATCATCTTCAATAATCACGATTCAACATGCATAACAAAAATAATGGAGTGAGGTGATTTGTTCTAAATCACTTTCACATGTATGGTAGGAATTTAAATACAATTAATGAAGGGAACCTAGGGTTTATTCTAAGTTATACTACACTACCCTTGACTTGGTATGGATCCATACTTCCCATCAGTGAGTAATAGTTCTTAACAGAACCTGGGAAGTGACTGGGAGTACATATACTTCATCAACATCATCACATGGTACAGTCCTCATCATCAATAAGGAACAAATATCAGTCAGGACGTCCATTTATAGAGGTATACTCTCAAACCAATCCTGGAATGCTGAGCAGTTGTCGGGGTTATCGAGCTTGGTCAGGTGAATATCCCAGCTCACGGGTGCTACCCTGGCTATTAGGACTTTCACCACTCGATGCCTACCCCCGAGACCTCCCAAATGGGTCCCTGCCTTTCATTCCTCAGCGTACCAAACTGTAGCTTCCCTAACAGGGTGTCATGCCACTGCATGTCCCTTGCTTTACATTACTCACTAATATATTAATTTCTAAAGGTTCATTCTGGTCTCAAGTATTTGAGCACCAGTATAATTTCTACTAATATCTTTGCCTTATATTACAGAGATTTGATCCATACATATCATTCACATAAGTCATAATTCAAATTAAAGCACATAAACAATAATTCAATAAAAATAAAGATATACAAATTAAAATAAAGACTGATAATTAAGAAATAAATCATAGAATGGTCAAAAAATTCCATAAAAATATTTTTTAAACTTAGAAAAATAATTAGAATTTTATCATGAATTTTTAGAATTTTTTCGAAAATTTTTGAAATTCAGTATTTCTAAGAAAAATGTGTCCACAGGCACTTATAGAGCACAATTAGAAGTACTAAATAAGCTTTAAAATTTATGAAATTTTTACAAATGGTCTATTAGTGTGTCTAGACCTTACCTGAACGATAAGAACTTAAACTGAAATTTCTATAGTTGTTTTCTAAAAATAAATTCATAAATAGCTCATAAATAATTTCTATCTTTAGTTTCATATTATGAGATTTATGGTTTATTTCTTCTACTATTTTTGCTAAACTAATTGAGTATTACTAAAATTTGATAATTTAATAATTTAATTATTTATCATAATAGCTAAAAAATATTTTTTCTAAATTTGGGCAGTATAACAGCTTAGTAATTCTACTGTAATTGTTTAAATTCGAGCAGTATAACAACTTAATAATTATACTATGGTTGTCTAAATTTGAGCAGCATAACTACTTAATAAGAGTATTTTAATTATCTAAAATTGAGCAGAGTAACATCTTAGTAAATGCATTTTAATTTTCTAACAATGAGCAGAGTAACAGCTTAGCAAGTGCATTTTAATTTTCTAAAATTGAGCAGAGTAACAGCTTGGTATAATTTAATAATTTAAATTTGAGCAAAATAATAACTTAGCAAAATTTAAAGTTTAACATCAAATAATATAACAATAATATTAATAGTAAAACTAAAGCCTAAACGGGTTTAGGGGAAAACCCTTCCTACCAACATGCAAAGTAATTGAAAATTAGAACCAACCCCACTCCCCCCATTACCTCAAAGAGTTGGTGAAATTGTTGGTGCAGAGCTCCTAGGAAGAGGATTTTTACTAGTTATTGAAAAACTAGTAAAATTTTAGCATAAAAACAAAGTAAAAGAAATTTTTCTAAAGAGAGAGAATTTATCTATGGAAACTCACGGCTGAGAAGAGGGATGAAAAACTCAATTCAAGGTCATAGCTATTTATAGGAAAAAAATTGGCTTAGGTGTCCATGTAGTTATGTCACCCATGATGTCAAATTTTCAATTTTTATTTTTTTTATTAGGGACACATATTCATATAGGGGATGAATCACCCCTTGGTAGATCAGAAACGTGGGATAGCAGCTGTCCCAAATATTTGCAGTATAAATTTTGACTGTTAATTAATTAGCCGGGTACCGATAAAATCGCCTAAACTTGAAAAAAATAACTTTTAATACCAAAATAATTAATTTAGATATAAATCTGAACAAATGTAATATTTTTCATCAAAAATAATTTCTAAAAATAAATTTTAATTTTTTTCGAATTATAAATATATATATTATATATTTTAAGCTTAGAAAATTCATATTAAATTCATTTTAATTCAATAAATGCTCAAATTTTTATGAAAATTCTAAAATTACATATTTTACCTAGAAATGTATTAAAAATATCATTTTTCATCATTTTTGGATGTCAAACCAATACTGAGTTGGTTATTTGACAACTAGGGGTATTTTGGTCATGTTGTACAGGAATTTCAGAAAATTCCCACAAAATTCCCAAAAATTATATTTTAATACATATGACATGATTTTAAACTCAATTTGACATTTTAATATCAATTGAATATTTTTCTCATGTCAGTCCTTAATATTGACAAATAAGGACAAAATCGTCATTTTCGAATTTCTCCGGGCTTCAACTTGGAAAAATTATTGAAAATCACGATTAGATAGTTTTCAATATTCTGAGTTTAACCGTGGGGATCAGAATTTTTTGATTCCTTCCCGACTTTTCAGAATTAAATATAGAATAAATAAATAAATAAAACAATTAATTAAATAAAAGTGAGGGTGTTACAGATCCCACTAAAGGTCTCGGCGAAGATGAGTCATTGGCATAGCCGATAGATACTTCGCACCAAAAAAAGATTAAAACTAATTGTTTATATTATTTATTTAATTACAAATCCTATATGTTCTTTTAAAAATATCAATTGATCCTTGATTAAAAAGGGAAGAAAATCAAGTGAGATATTTGTAATTAAATACATAATTTGAATTGTCAATTTTAATTTATAATTGTAATTAAATGTTCTCATTTCTCATAATAATAATAATAATAATAATAATACAGTTTTCACATGATACAATTATCTCTTCTCAAATAAGTGTTTTTAATTTTATTTCATCACAAATTAGTCTCTAATTCCAAATTTTATATTATTTAATTGTTAACTCATTAACACTTATAAGTTATAATTAACTTATCAACATCAAAGAGGACCATTGATCTTAGAGGAATAGAAGAGTTTATTTGAAGTTATAAAAATGATTTATGATTTGTTTTATAAATTTGTTAACTTATTTGATAAATTAATTTGAGGAATATGTTTACTAAAAATGTTTTATTTTAATAAATTTTAATTTCATAATACTTATTAAATAAATATTTAATTAAAGTATTAATCCAAATACATCTTCATACTTTTTTAAAAGGTAAATTATCTTACACACTAAAACAATTTATTAATTAATAAAAAGAAACAAAAGAAAATTAATGATCAATGTCTATTTTATGAAGAGGGTTCAAGCAATGCCATTCACATGTCTATCTTCTTCATGTTATTTTTTGTGCATTTTTTTAAAGTTTAAATTAACATGTAAGTTCCTACAGTTTTATTGAGTTTTTAATTAGGTTTCTATAATTAAAAATACTTTAAAAAATTCTTATAATTTAAAAATCTTGTAATTAAATCTTTACACATTAACACTGTTATAACTCCCACAACTTTCCCTCATAACAATCAAATCTCTCTGTCAATTTTCTTAACAATTTGGCTAAATTTCTAATTTGGTCTCTTAATTAATTTATTTTATTTAATTGTGTCCCTCTATTATTAAAATGTTCAATTAGGTTCCATAATTTTCAAATAGGTTCAATTAAGTCTCATAATTTTCTAAAACATTCCAATGTTACCTTTTTCATCCAAAAAGACATTGTTTTTCATCCAATTTTATATTAAACGACATGAAAAACATAGTGAAAAATGTGATAGAAAATGATGTTGTTTTGAACGAAAAAGTGTAACATCCAGGGCATTGATGAGGGCAGGGAGTGATTGCTAGTGTAAAAGAGATAAGACATGGACAAGGAGCGGCTCCTGGCATGCTTTTAGCAGGAGGGATACATGAATGAATCGAATACACAGCTGAATGAGAGGGATCTAAAGGTTGTGCAGGTATAAGACTGTACAGTTGAGAATAACTTAAAGGAATTAATAAGTGTTATCTATACCAACAAGATGCATCTACTTTTTGGTAGCCTATCACTTAAGAACTCCACAGTTAAGCGTACTTGACTTGGAACAATTTAGGGATGGATGACTTCCTGGGAAGTTTCTCAAGAAGCATGTGAGTGAAGACAAAGCATGTTAAAAAGTCTTGTGTTGGTTTGTGGAGACAGCTGTTGATCCTGAAAGCTGTCAGGCATTACAAAAAGAGGTGTGAATGTGTGTTAGTGTGTGTGTGGTGCTCACGGTGGTTTAAAATGAACCACCATCATTTTGATTAGGAAAGAATATGCAAAGGAAAGGAACTAGTGTGGTGCCTTTGGACCCCAAAAAGTAATCTAACAAAAACACTGATTAATAGTAGTTATTTGCGCAAGCAGAACAAAGGCTGTAATGGCACACACAGACATAGTACTTATTTTCATGAAAGCAAAGAGCATATGGCTGCAATATATCACACAATGGTAACGGATTTCATGAACGAGCAAGTATAATAAACTATGAGTATAGCAGAGAAAGAAAATAAAATAACAAGGAGAAAGTGTAGAATAGTACCACCGTAGCCTTCTTTGCAGCATATACTTGAGAGAAGACGGAGGAAATCAATATTAGATTAGCAAAACGAGAGTAACAAAGCGACAAAGTATTGTGAGACAAATAGAACAAGCAGCGTAATGACTTCCCAAAATTTTGGGGATAAAATGCATATGCAGACAAAAAAGGGCACCATGATTCATTAATTCTGGAAACTTCACCATATATCCCTTTTCTTTTTCTTGCTTTCCATGTTCTCTTTCAAATCTTTTATTTTCCTTTTTTTTTTTTGACAATTTTCCTTTTATGTTGGGTTATTGGTTATTTTTAACTCATATTTAAGGGGATAAAACAAAATAAAATAAGAAAAGAAGATAAAATATATTTTGAATTTTTATTGAATAAAACAAAAGATAAAACTTTTTTCTTTATTTTACTGTTATTATATGTACATAGTATTCATTCCGTATAGATTTTAGAAGTTGTTAGAGAATTAATATGCTCTTGGAAATCCAACTCACAGTCTCACACTAGTTATCAAGAATTCAAATTCAAATAGAGTTAAGATTTCAAAAAATGTAAAAGGAAAGTTCAAAGAAATTCTAGTAGCAATAGAAGAGCAAATAAACCAGTTAATGAACAACTGTATGAAAGAGACAACACATACAACTTCTGATGACTATTTGACTGAATTTGAATTTGTTTCTAATAGCCATAAATAGTTAGTTTGAAGCATGAGAACCTATAAATACATCCTCAATTTGAAGAACTCATTGTAAGGAAGGAAAACAAAATAGTTAGGGGTCATTTTAGAAATCTATGCTTCTAAAGAGAGAAAAAAAAGTTTTGGGAAGAAAGTTTGCATTTGTCAAACACTCTAGTTTCTGTGTCTATTAATTATTTGTAATATTCTAAAGAGTGTTTTTAAGTCCCACACTATATCCATTCATTGATTGATTAGAGAATGAAATAAGTTTGTCTAGTGAAGAGAAAAAGAAAGAGGAACTCAGAAAATGATCAGTTAAGTGGACTAGTGTTTTTGGAGTGAGTTTTTGTACACAACTGGGTTAGTTGTAGGTTAGGATAGCTAGCTGTTGAGTTGTGAGTAGAGCTTGTGTTGGAACCAAAGACGTATGAAGCGTCTAGTCCCTCAAATTTTGAAGATAACAAACTTATTAAGTTTTGTGTTTCTATTGTTAAAAATGTCTTTCTACAGCGTCCCATGCGTGTCTTATATCAAGGAGTCCATCGTGCCAGTTTTAACAAATGTCCAATAGACTCATATATGACGACTGTCCAAGTGTAAGTCTATCTCCAAACAACTAAGTATTTAAAGCTTGCCTATGTGTTTCTCACATGTATATCTCGAGACTAATGCTTTACCTATTAAAGTGATCTAACGTTCAAATATCTAAGCATTAATTGAAAGGCAGACACATCTTAGTGTATAAGCACAGCGTTGGAGAAAAAGAGAAGTCAACTTATCGAGCTGCCAAAGTGGATAAAGAATGATCAGAAAAGTAGACCTCCAACACAGTCCTGCACTTTCTGTTTTGGTGCAAGAACAAAAGCCACTTTCTGACTTCTCTGAAAGCTCGATACACGCACACTCTGTCTTTGAGCCCAGTCTAAAATTGAATCCTCAACGGCTATTTCGAAAAGGCTATTTATATCATCCCAGAAGAAGAACAAAAAGGAAGCGAATACGAAAAACAAAAAAAACTACATTCTTACGCCTATTGGACAACCTTGAAAACTCTTTGAAGAAAAAATTATCTTCTGTACTAAAACTTTCATACCCTCACATTGTGAGTTAATTTTCTTGTAAACATCTGTTTTCTGCTGTGAAAGCCTAGGGAGGCTTAGTAAGAAAGAATACTTAGGAGGTTATACAATTTGGTTTGATTGCTTTGTAAAGCTTGAAGAGGTCGTGAAGAATACTTGTGTAACCTAAGGTTGGTTAGTGAATACCTTCAGGTCGAAGGGACTGGATGTAGCTCAAGGTTGAGTGAACTAGTATAAAATTTTCGTGTTCTTGTTCTTCCATTATCCTTTCGTTAAACTGTTTTTCGAACTTGGTTTTGATTAAGTGAATTTTTTTTTTTTTAAAATGCACAATTCAAGCCCCTTGTGCGATTATTGCTCTTTCAGCTTGGAGAGGCTTAAGAAAGAATACTGGGGTGGTGTTAAAGCTTGAAGAGACATGTGAAAAGAATAGTGAACTTGTGGAGGTTAAGAGTACTAGTTAAGTGGGTAGTTTGTAAAAGATTGTAAAGAATAGAAAGCTTGTGTAATCTAGGGAGATTGTAGTGAAAAATCCTACATGAGATAGGGACTGAATGTAGACTAAGGTTAAAAGTGAAGTAGTATAAAAATCCATGCATGTAGTTTCCTCTCTTCTGTGCTTCTCATTCATTTTGCATTGATTTTGCTGTTTGATATTTATAATCTTTTTTTATTTAAAAATTAAGAAACCTCAAGCTAAACTAGGTTTTGATTTTAGAAACACATTTAATTAATTGATTTAATTAATCTGGAAAGTTTCAAATCAATTTAAATCAATTCATGCTTCAAAAGCAGTATTGTAATCTATTGCATCAAAAACCAAGCTTCTAATAACCACAAAAAGTTGTATTTTGCAAGTAGTTTTGAAAAACTAGCTTCTCAACACTTAGATTTTGATTTATTTCATATTTGTTATTCAAGTGTGAGAAACCATTTCCTTGCTCCTAACCAACTTCTGATTGCTAAGAAAAAATGTGAGTTATTCAAATCAAAAGGTGTTTTTGATTTGTGCAAAAAATGACCTTAGGTAATTTAGGGTCACTATTCAACCCCCCCTTTTAGTAACAATTGTTATATAAATGCTTTTAATACATTTATTTTCTTAATGAGGTAACCATGTTGTACAACTTGTTAATTCATATGATTATCATATTGCAAAGGAAAACTAAATACAATTGATTAAATTACTAAAATATCACATATCAAATATTACTAGGAAAAAAAAAGAGTAAATTACATTGATACTCCTTGAGATTTTTTCAGATTACACACAATACCCTTCTTTCTTTTATCCCTAAACTAACCTCCTTAATTATTGGAAAAAATTACACTAGCATTTCTTATACATTACATTAACTCCCCTTAATTGTTTAAAAATATTATATCATGTACCCTTATAACGATGGTTATTGTAAACGTTAAAAAAACATGGTGATTATGTGCAATCTGAAAAAAAATCTCAGGAGATATCAGTATAATTTACTCAAAAAAAATTCAATACAATTAGTTTTGAATGTTTTATGATATTGTTTTGTCTTATAAGCATATACCAAAAGGGCTAGTAGGCTTGAGAGCACACAATGAAGATATCAAAGACCACATAGAACATTGAGAGTCATACTTTCAAAAGGCATATTCTAATAAAGACAACTTAAATAGTGTAAAACAAGACTCAACCTAATTAAGGGTTTGTCCAATTGGCCCTAATCTTGTAACAATTTGTACATAAAATGGGTACTCAATTATTTTACACTAGTCACTTAAGGGAAACAAGAATTAAAAAAACATGAATCCTGTGCAACATGTCTTTTGGGTAATTAATCCATAATCTTTATGCCTTTCACACAACTCTCCCGATAGCTATTGCAACCATGGATAAATTCCAAGTAGTCAAATTCCCCAGTTTAAACATCTTGTACATTTTTTTGGTGCTACAACAGGGTTAAGAGCCTAAACTAAAAACTACCAAAAACTTGAATAGCTGACATATCAACAAGCATATGGAGTTGGATCCAGGTGAGAACTTTATAAAAAACATGCACTCCTTCCGTAAGCGAGAGGCCTTTCTTGGTGAAAGCGTTTGCAACTTGATTAGCCTAACGAAATACATGATAGCAAGACTCACATTGGAAGCGATCAGCTAATGCACAAATGCTATTCACACGTTTGCAGCAAGAGTGAGATATTCTAACACCATTAGTGAGCATTTACACCGCTAAGGTCGAGTCAGTTTCAATAAGAATAAGGCCTTTCAAGCCACAATCTAACAGTAACTTCAAACCATAAAATATAGCCTAAAGTTCTGACTGAATAATAGAACAAGTGCCAATATTTTACTTACAAATGCAAAAATAAATGATTGCAAGTGATCGCAAACTATCCCTCCACAAGCAGCAACATGGTTTGCCCACTAGTTTACACACCTTGTACATAATCCAACATATAGTTGCATAAAAACAAGCTGTGTGCAATATAACAAAATGAATGTACCATACATGAATGATAGACCCTCAAATTCAACTATGTAAACCAAATGAAGTGATATATAATGTGTAGTTAGAAAAATGAATGAACTTTGTTGGGGGGCTTTTATATTATATAAAATATTTCACATTATCAAAAATGGTCTTAACTTTGGTTTAAGCTCCCTTCACCACAAAATACAAAAGATCAAAATAACCATGTTTCAAAGATCATGCACACCCTAGAGAGTGCATAATGATGGCCTTTGTGCTTACTCACATAGGGTATATATGAGCTTTCAATCATGGTCAACAATCACCTTTCAATTTTCATCGTGAAGAGAACTTAATGTTGATCAATTAAAAATCTAAGACATTTCTAATATCTATTTGAGATGGTTATAAATGTGTGTGAATTATAATATGATTGATTTGAATGCCAGTATTTCTTAACTTATATAGGTCTCAAAGTAATTTGAACATATTAATACATCGCCATGTTAAATTAAAAGCCAAAGATGTAATATTTAAAACATTATCTGATTATGGGATTCTTCAAGCTCAATCAAGCATTTAATATTTAGGTTATTAATGTTAAATTCTCCTGAGAAAAAGCTAAATATTAATCTATTTACTTCAGGAGGAAAAAAATTCACAAAAAAGAGATGTGTATTTAATAATTTTTTTTAATTTTGATGAAAATGTGTTTAATATTTGAGAATTCCATAACTTTTTTCAAATTTCTTTAATGTAGTAAGAAGATTTTTTTTATCACCTTTCTTTAATAGTTAATATTTTTTAATGTAATAAGAAGATATGTATATGTATCACAACTATGCTTGAATTAATTAAATCCACCTCCAAGTTATGTAATAAATGTTTTTCTCTTTAAAGCATCTAATACTTATTAAATTAAGGTTAGTTACGTTAAGGAAAAAGTTATAACTTCTTTTTTCAAATCAATTTATCTTTATCCAATAATGAATGCATAAATTTGGATTTAGAGTTGAGTAATTGATATTAAAATTGGAATTTTAATTTTAATATTTTATTTGGTGTATTATTGAAATCTTAATTGAATTTTTTTTCGGTATATTATGAAAACTACAAGGGCGAAAAAGAAAGCTAAATAACAACAAAAGAGTCTTACAATAAAGGTTCCATGACATCCACAACCAGAAGGGTCCACTTTGTGACGACAAATTGTGGGGTAAGTACCAACCCTAGATTATCTGCAGTCATGTTGGCTTCACATCAATTCACATTAATTTTAATTTTAATTGAATCTAATTTTGTAGAATTGAAAACTATCTAACTTATATGTTACATTTAATTCATAACTTAAATCTAAAAAATTATAAGAATTCCTTATCTTTTAGTCTTTTAAAGTTATATGCATTATCATATAAGTCTTTAATAAATTTTAAGTACTAAATTAATCACTCAATAAATTCAAGTGTCACCATATTAAGGACTCTTTTGGAGATTTCATCATATCAAATTTGTCATTCAAATATTTAATCTGTTACCAAATTCTTTTATAAATTATTTTTATTACAATTTTAGTTTTACAATGAATATGGTGACATTTTAAATTTTTGAAGGGTCATTTTGCTAAAAAAAATTGAAAGCTAATATGAGGATATTTTAAATCATTTAGAAAATAATTTTGTGACCAAAACTGTTTTAAAAAAGTAATGTGACGACACATGTAATATTACTAGACTACAAAATAATAATTATTTGCCAAAAAAAAAAGACTACAAAATAATTATAATTTGAAACACCAAATCTAAAATCTATCTATTTCATTATTCATTATATTTGACACACACACACACACACACACACATATAGAAAGGGATTGACACTAGATATCAAACTTTTACACCTTGCACCACTTAAAAACATTTTGTAAAATATGGAATTAATTTAACAATCCAACCTTTAAATTTTTTGATATTATGTGAGATCATGTATATCATATTTCATATAATTTTGACATTCATTGATATGTTATCTAGCACTAGACATTTGCTTATATATTTTAAACAACATATTATCATTCAAAATAATGTAACATGATGAAGTATCAATTAGTTTCTAATTTGTATGAAATTTTATAAATTTAATATACTTTATAAAAACTTTTAACTCAATGGTTGATTTGTTAAATTTTGTATTATTGTTCAAAAAATTATTTAAGTGATGTAAGTGCAAAAGTTTAACATTTGGTATTAACTAATCTTGTCTCCCCCCCCCCCCCCCCCCCCCCATACATATATAATTATTGTTGTTGAAAACTATTGTTGTTCTAGCATTATTTACACATATAATTAACAATATTTGATTATTATTATTGTTCGTGTCTTCAAAAAATTTCAATGCAATTTAAAATTATAATATTATATTTTTATTTTTTAATACATGCACAAAAACTAAAGATCTTGATCAATTTTAATTTTATCACAATTATTGTAAATATTAAAATTCTAAATGTGACTTTAATCATTCATATGCTGAGTTAATTGTACAATGTTTTAATAATAAATATTATTAAGATTGGAAAGATCATATATATTGTCACAACTCATTTATGACAAAATGTTAGCAACATATTCTTTATTACATTATTTCAATCATATTTTTTATTATTGAAAGATATTTATAAGGAATCACAAAATTATGTGGATTACTCTTCTTTAATGAATCTTACTTATGATTTTGTTTGATTCTAAATCAATTCGAGTCAATGATAAAGAATATGTAAAATAGTTTGTTCCTAATAATCTTTTTTTTTTTTATAATTTGTGATGACTGAGATTATGAATAGATTTCTAATCTTGTTGGAGCCTTCAAATAATATTATCATCATAGTCAAGCATCTCTAAATCAATATACTCATAATTGTACCTTACTTAGGAAATAAGGAATTCTTCATTTTTAAAGATAATTATTTGTTTTTGGTAGAAAAAATAATTTTGTCTAAAATAATACAATTTTAAACATACTATTATCTTGCTTATATAATATTTCTAATTTTCACTCTCTTTATGCCTCAATAAAATCTATATACACATTATAACATGCCAACGGTATTTCATACGCAATATATAAATACAAAAGGTTCTTATGCATGTTTGCAAAAAATTATTTCACAAGTCATACAAAAAATTGTCCAAAATGAGCTATGGTGATTTGTGTTATATTTGTCTTGCCTCATTATCCTTCCCAAGCAATATTTAGACAAAGGAGAAAATTAATTTTAAAAAATTGCCTTAGTGTACTTTTATTAATTTATAGTAAAAATGAAACAACTTTAACATCGAGTCATGTAGACTATAGAATGATAAACATTAGAAGAGTATGATAAAGTCCTCAACATTACACATTTTCCTAACATACTATTCACGATTTGCTAAAAAAATCAAATTTGCTTGTACTTTTCTAATATATAAAAAGACAATTGTTGCTAATGAGACGAAAAGGCTTATTTGCTACTACTTATGCAATGCGAGTAAAATACATTATAACAAAATGCATATATGATTCATGTTTATGCAATTGGAGTGTCGATATATATGATTCATTTGTGTGCAAGGAATAAATATAAATAGTATAGATAGAATCATTGTTGAATATATCATGTGAAAAGTCAGAAATTAGCCATTGATACAATTAAAATCATATCATGTTTGTAATATATCCACATGAAATTCTAGTTCACATTTTATTACTACAATATGCCTTCGTGTTACGCATCATGGCAAAGCACTCTCCTTCCACCAAAGGAATGTGTATCATTAGACTAGGATCCTCTCTAGGCTATTGTATTTCAACAATTTTTCTTTTCCTATCTTACTAGATAGTGTAGTTGCATATGAATTTTGAGGATCTTTCAAGTGCATATATATCCACATTATTTTATAATCCATACACTTACACAATTTCAAATAATAATATAATAAAGAATGTTGAATGGAATGTGATATTGATCATTCTCATACCTTTCAAATATAATGCAATGTTATAAGCAACCTATATTTTAGTACAAACATAAAAATAAGTTCTTGTGTTTATTTATTAAAATCATGCAAAATAATAACATTAATCATACCTTAATATATGACCCTTTATGTAAAGTACCTAGATTGACAAAATGATAGCATTATTCAAGATTTAATCTTATCTTCATATACAAATCAATAAATGTATTGACTTATTTTGAATAATATGTGGTTCATAAAGTTAAACTTTGAATTTAAAACTTAGGAACTAGATATCAATAAATTAAGATTCAAGCTTTCTTCTTGGATGAACAAAAAATTGTTCTTTTAGAGACAAATTATTTTGCTTAATTTTGTTTAATCTAATGTTTCTTTCTATATTTTTTTCCTTTTTAAAATTTTCAAATAATGTTCTAGAGAAATTGACAAGTTTGTAAAGATTTTTTTCTTCTGGGAGACAATGAAGAATCTAAGATATCATAAATATATTAGAAGCAAGTGCTTCAACCAAAAGCAAAAGGTGGAGTTAATGTCAAATATTTAGACTTCCTTAACTTATAGCGTTGTTGGGAGAAATGGAAGTAGAGTATTATATATATAAGCTAATATTCATTGTGGCAGAAAATCCTATATTCTAAATTTGGAGATCAAGTATTACTTGAGGGAATTGATTGCAATTCAACTTCTAAGTTTGACTTAATATGATGGCTAGATATTAAAAAAGTAGATATCATGACACGTCCCAATGGGTTGGTTTAATGCAAGTGTACATAAAAAGCTTAGGGATGGTAAGGATACATCTTTTTAGCATGATAATCGGATAGATGATGATAATCTAAATGCTTTGTACAAAAATTTGTAACTTATATTCAAGAATAAATGCAGTGTAATCATTAAAGTTGTATAATAGTTAAATAATGGGTGGTCTTAAAAGCTCAATTGGAGGTGTATTTTTTTCTTGGCAAGAAGATATCTATGAAAATTTTATGTGATTAACAACACACTTTTGTTGATGAACATGATTAATGGAAGTGAATCTATCATTCTAAGTCAAGTTTACTCATCATTTTCTACTTCATCATCCTATAAGTCACTTAAATTTTCTTGATACAATATATTGCATTCTTTTTAAATCATATTAAAGTGTTGCAACTCAATACGAAGTATTGGCTTTTGGGTGGTTGGGATTCAAACTAAACTAAATCTTACTATCTTAGGGATTGTAACTCATTGTTTTGATCTCTATGCAATAGAGAACTAGAGTCTTTATCTCATCATAAAGTATCAAAAAATAGTGGTCTCTAATTTACTCTTGGTTGATTTTTTCCTTCAATGCTTTTATGAACATCAAATCACTTTACTCTCATCATTGTGGCCTAGTAAAAGGGAAGATATTAAGAAAGGTATGGATGTTAGTATGGTTGGTGGTTACGTGGTCAAATTGGATTTATAAAAATAAAGTTATTTCCTATATATTTTTTTTAGATATTACTAATCTTTTAGATCTTATCATAGTTCAATCTTACATGGTTATTCTCAAAGCCAGGTAGATCTTTTCCTTTCTTTCCATAGTGCATGAATCCTTTACAATGCTTTAAAAACTATTATCTAGTGTAATATAGTTGAAGCTTTTTTGTAACAAATTGGAATACCACTCTAATTCATTATTAATAATTTTTTTTGTCTTTGCTAATAAAAAATGTACCAACTCATTTACTGACATCATATGCTAAAGTAACTTAGATAAAATGCTTGTTCTAGGTGTTCCCCTTTGATGTTTAGTAGTAATCTAAAGCTTATTGTACTCCTACTTCAATTGCTTGATAAATTTCTTTTGCTCTAAATATAAATTCCACTTCCTTTTTGTATCACATGTCTTGCTTTTAGAATATTTGTCCATGATTATCTTGGTTGGTATTGCATTTTGACATTCATGAAAAAGCCCTAGAGAATTAACATGCTTTGCGACTTTGAATAACAATGATTCTTCTTCATATAACAATTTCTAGCATTGCAACCATTTCTTTCCAAGTATGGCAATGTGAAAATATTTAATGTCTCTAAAACCCAGGGCACTTCTATGCTTTGGCTTGCATAAAGACTTCTAGCATAACCAATATATGGTTTTTTCTTTATCCTTTTGCCTTGCCTCCTGGACATTACTAATCATTAATGTTAAACTTGAACAAATGCAATTAGCTTGAAACAATCATGACTTAAGATGGAATTGCTTGAGCCATTGGTTTAATTAGCACCAACTTCCAAACTTTTGATAGAGTTTTTTTTCTTTTCAAATAGTTAGATTCTTCTAATTAATCATGGTGTTGGATAACCATTTACTTGGTTTGCTAATAATGATAAGCAATCTAGGGTATTGTGTTAGACTGGACTATCTTAAACTCCTATCTCACTCTAGATTAATAACTTTCAACTTTTATGTATATTGTCTAGTTTTGAACATAGATGGGTAACTAATTAAATAATTTTCCTCTTTCTCTTAAGAATTAGTCTCAACCTAGCTAAAAAAATATAGGAAAGAAGATTTCTTTGTAAAAAAATAAAACTAGTATTTAGGGGTAATCAAAAAATGATTTTAAACCATTAAATTAATGAGTTTAATTTCTATGTACCATTAATGTAAAAAATTTTACATTATTAACCAATCAAAATTCATCGTTAGTATGCCTTTTAAGATGGTTATTATAAAAGTTAATAAACTTACCATAGATGGCAGCTGATTTGTGATCGAATGACAGTATAAAATTCTTTTACATTGCCAATGTATACACTATTTATTTTAAAAGAAAAAAACCATTACCAAAAAAAAATTATTCAGTTTTTGATTTTTATATTTCAAATCAAATTGAACAAAACTAAAACCCAAGTATAAGAAATTTATATTAGTTTTTCTATTCCATCATCATATAAACCCTAATCTAAAAGTCAATGTATTGTTCAACTTTTTTTTTATCACAACAAAAGAAATTGATTAACATGTAATTTTTTTGCTGAGAAAAAGTTTAGGTAAGTTGGGTCCCGAGGTCATGGGAGGCCTTCAAGACTCTGAATGTTTATCGAGGTATTTATAAATTACCCACTAATAAGGTCCTCACATCAGCAACAAGATTCAAATTCACTTCTTTATGAGATATGAGCCTGATTTTTATCAATTGGACCAACCTTTGTTGACTCATTAACATGTATGTTATATTCAATTTATTATGAACATATATTTGCATTTTTATAATTCTTAAAAGGAAAATGCTAATCAGTGCCCTAAGGGCAGTGGTTAAGGAATCAAAATAGAATTTTTTTATTAGAAAGTGTAATAGTGCAATTTCTCATGATTTTCAATACCACACTTTCAATAAAAACTTTCTATTTATTGATTCCTTAACCAATGTCCTAAGGGCATTGGTTAGCGAGACCCTTCTTGAAATTGTTTTAATTTATGATTTGCAATTTAGATCAATGATTATTTTTATTATCTCTAAACTGATTCAAACTGGATCACAAACAACCATATCAATATTTGTGTCTTTGAGTTGAAATAATATTTTGTAGTGAATTTTAGAACATGGTGGTCTTTGGTTGAGCTGTCAAAACAAGCTGTCCAGCCCAGGTTAGCCTGGCAGACCAAAGTGTGAAAAGCGAGCGGGAAAAATTGGCTCATAATTTTTTTTCTTAAATTTATATATGTTTTATAAAAGAAGAAATTTTAAAAAATAACGAACCAAATAGGCCCAGTACTTTTCAAGCCTACTTTTTGTGGGCCTAGTCTAGCTCATCAGGCTAGGCCATATTGGCCCATTTTTTCATACCAGAATTTTAATATCCCAACTTGGCCTAGCCAATTTTGCCAGCTATAATCATTGGTCATGCTCTATGCTGCCACAATCTTTTAAAGGTATTAAGTTCAAAAGGGAAGCCATAAAATCTTCCTGAGATTTATGGTAACTGTGAACAAAATATTGGTTAACTGTGTAATAAACTTAGTTTATTGGGAGGTTACCATTCTATTTGGACTATCGTCACATTCATGTGCATAGTATGCGCAAAATAAACAAGTACATTATATTGCATTGTGTGTAAATGCCTTCTTAAAATAAATTATAGAAAAAAATGGTAGCAACTACATGTATCCTCAATGAAAAGCAATCTTGTTTAAGTAGAATAGAACTATTATAGGCACTAAACACACAAATGGAATTACACTAATCGTTCTCAAATATGGTCCTATTTGGATAAACATTTTCATATATACTTGTAGGAGAAAAAAAAAAGGTAAAATGCATTAGTTTCTCCATAAGTTAAAATCAATTTATGCACCTTAGCTTTTAGAGAAGTTAAATAAAAAGCTTCTATAAAAGTTTAGTGTATAAGTTGATTTTAGCTTATGTGAGAAAATCAATTCATTTTACCTTCTTATTTTCTTCTTGTATAAATACTTACGGAAAATTTTATTCATACAAGGCTTTTATATGTCAAATTCTAAATCTCAATTCCTACTTAAATCCTTCAACTAGTAGAACTGCTTCAAAGTTGAGAAATAGTATAAGCTAAAAGTGCATTTAATAAGTTTGTTTTTGGAAAAACTATTAGGTAGTTTCAGACCACTAAGTGTCCATGGTCTCAGTCAATCTTTATGTAACATGTATTAAAGTTTTTCAATTTACAAAAATAATTAATAACACTCAATTACATATCATATAAAGAATAGTTAGGATCATGTATTTCTCCTATTTTTATGTGGAGCTAACACTCCCATCGCATCTTTCAAAGATTTTAATATCCCTTCTAGAGCTCCATTATGATGATGAGTTAATTGTTATTTAGTCTAGCATTCTTCCTTCATATTAGCCATTTTTTAATTATTGGTTTTTACTATGGTGGTTCCATTGAAACCTTCCCATACAATTTCATAAAAATCTTTTGAAAAACCATCATTGGTAACATAAGTATGGAATAAAAAGAGTCATATACATACGTAATGAGCGACATAGTCATTTTCATTCTCTTTTTTCTCTTTCAGATGTATAACAGTCATAAAAAACTCATTTTCTGTACAATAATAATAGCATTTGCAAGGGAAATGTAGAACAAGCTAGCATAACTGTAGAGCGCAAATCATCAAGAACTCTTTCAAAACAACATATACAATGGTTTAATTTTGTTGAAACTCCAATTTCGGCAACAGCTTCACCGAAGTTGCAAACCTCCTCTTGTCGTTGCTTCATGGTTAGACACTTAGACAAAGCAGTTGAGTATGCTTTTCTCTCTAGAGACAATAATCAGAACTGACACTTAACGACTTGTTGGATAAGGAAGGTTTAGAACAACCTAATTATGTAATAACAGATAATATAAGGATGACATAAAGGTACATGTTTAACATAACTAATGAAATCTACTCTATATATTAAAGGAGAACTTCTATTTATCACTAGAAAAGCTCACTCTCCTCGCTCTCCTGCACATTTATTTTCATTTGAATACTCTTCTATGGTAAAATGGTGTAATTCACTCTTTCACAAGTGCAATGCTTCTATTTTTATTTTTTTTCTCCTCTTAACCGCCCCCTTTCCCTCTTCCAACAAAATCAACAACAAAAAATCTCATATCATATTTTCTAATCATTTTTCACATTCTTGGCTTATCTTCTTTCATATATTACTTTATTTTTTTATTTTAAATCATGTCCTATAACATCATTTTTATACTTTGTCATTTATCCCTATTCATCTCTTCCTATTCTTATTTATCAACCCTTCTCCCAAGATCAAAACAAACCCTCAATTTTTAGTAAGGCGCTAAAAGACTTTCCTCACGTCTTTTTCTTCTTAGAATTGTTTTTCTTGCTCCTGTTGTCACCTTCTTATGGGTTTTAATTTTCTTTATTTCTTTAATTTTTTTTATCATCTTCAACTATTGCTTATAAAATTAAGATATCACTAAGTCCTAATTTGATTTGTGAAAAGTGCTGGGAGTGACTGATACAATGCTATATCCTCTCTCTATTTTTGGTTTTCTTTGAAATTTTATGATCATGTAATTTTGATATTTTTAAGAATTGCTATGTGCTAATTGTGCTACATGCGTTGTTATTTTTTATTCTTTTAAGATGATTGACCAGCTACACTTTTTTTTCTGGATTCAAGTAAATCAAATACCAAAAAAGAAATTAAACTTTTTGCTGCGAAATCTTCCTCTCAATCTCAAGCATATTTGTTGATCTTGTGAAATAAATCATTTCTATTCTTAGTAATCGTAGCTATTATGTTATAATACTCGAGGAAATATTGGCATACATAATAATTTAGTGTGTGTGTGTGTATATGGGTCAGGATCCGTTGACACCAGGTGTCAAAGTTAGTCAAATTATCCTTCAATAACTTTTTGTAGAATGCAAATTTAAATAATCCGACCATTGAGTTATGTGATATTATCTCCATGATCATGTATATCAAATTTCACATAATTTGGACTTTTCTACATGTGTCATCTAACAATGAATATTTATATATTATTTAATATCATATTATACGTTAAAATAAGGTGATGTGATGAACTACTAAATAATTTTGAAATTTTATGAAATTTTGTATACTTAATCTAATTAATAAGAACATCAAATTCAACGGTTAAATTGGTTAAATTTGTATTCTACAAAAAGTTATTAAAGGTGTAATTTGACTAACTTTGACACCTGGTATTAATGGAATAAGTGTTAGTTTAATTGTTATGTTAAGAAACCATTTGCTTAAATTTATATTTCAATTTGATTCCTTTTTAGATCAGTTGGACATATAAGTCATGGATGAATAAAATTTGTATTACTCCACGCTTTCTAAGCAAAGGAGGCACTTAACCACGTCAAAACACTTGGTTTTGCTATAAATCACAGTGTTATATAGTGTCGCAACCGAGGTCGTGGCGGGACGGCAAAAAAGAGTTTTAAAAACAGGGTATTGCCACCAATATTTATTAAGGGCAAACATTGGAAAAACCTAAAAAGAAAATGGTCTACAAAATTATATTTTGGGTTCAGAAGTTAATTACGTGTAGGGAGTGTGTTAGCACCCTATAACGTCCGTCATAAAGACAGTTACCTCTAATTGATTAAGCAAATTTTCAATTGACTTTTAAAATATTTAACTCATCCTAGAAATAATTGCAAAAAAGAATTTTACTTATTATAAAAAAAAATTATTTTGTCTTAAATTTTATTATTTTTGAAATCGACAGAAGTGGGCCCCTGCTCCTACGTATCTCTCGGTGCAATGGAGAATCAGACTCACGTAGTTCTTTTGTAGAAAATATTTGTGTGTTGTTATTTTTTAATTTTGTTTATTAAATTTTAGGATTTCTAAACCGTCACGGCTTATATGTCCTAAAAATAGAATCAACAGAGGTGTACACCCAAGTCAATTCGTTGAAGCAAATTAATTTTAGTTTAATATTTTTTAATTTTAGAGAGGAGTTTAAAGACATCAAGTTGTCACAACTTGTGCCTTAAAACCTTAGGATTAAAAAGATGTCACATCCAATTAATCATTTCTCTAAAAGGTTAATTAAATATAAAATATTTCTAATTTGAAAAGGACATACAAAGAATAAAATTTAACAAAATAACAATGACAAAAAAAGGAAATAAAACATATATATAAAAAAGATAAGATAGGCAAATTTACTTCAAGATATAATTTGTGATGAATACAAAACAATCTACCATAAGCTTCTAGTAAAAGCTCCAAGAGAGAAAAAATAAAAGAGATAATAAAAAAAATTAAACTTCATAGATTCCATGCTTTGCATTAAGCCCATAATTAATGGATTTTTTGGCCTCCCCCATTGCTTGGTAAGCACCACTTTATATAGAGGAAGGAGAAGATGCATGAGTGTGGATTGTCCAATGTGGGACTTTTAAGTGAAGGAAGGTGAAAGGAAAAGAATGTAGGACTTGAGTTTTGTTATGATTAAATGCCCTACCTTGGGGTTGATTTTCATCAAGATAGAAGTTGATTTTGGTTTTTGAGGTAGAGAAATGAGTTGTAGATTTTTCTACAAGCTTTCCAACAGTGCAAAGAACACCTCAAACGGACAAGTATAACTCAAGATACGACATTGTCTTTCCATAGGTATTCATCATAAAAAAAAGAGCTTTTTTCCTTCAAAAGTTCTCTTATTTCTTTTTCCTTTTCTTTTATATTTTATTTTCATTTACCTAGACAAAATTGGGTGTTCACATATAGGATGGGAATAATATCATTGATTATGATGAAAAAATGAGGCTTCTATCTTTTTTATTTTGGTATCATCTTACATCTATTTAATTTAATTAATACAACATGACAAGAATGTTTGGATGAATTGTATTTTATAAAATAATTAAAAAATCAATTAATTAAAAAAAATCAAATGTGCACTAATGTGACCATTTATTTATTTATGAGTTTAATTCATATATTGTTGGTAAAAAGTTTTTTTAAGTATTAGTAAATTAAAAATTATTTTAAATATGACTTCTAAATAATTATTATAAAAACAATGGTTATAAAAATAGGGTAGTGAAAGTTTTTCACTTCCTGAAATCTTTCTTGCATTTATCGTCACTTTGGTATGGCTTTTTTTTTTTTAATAATTCTGTTTGTTTTTTAAATAATGAAATTGCTATTTGAATGCTCAAGTGGTGTTCCTTTTTAAAGTGAAAATTATTAAAATATCTACTATTTTATCCTCTTTATATATAAATTATAATAGTTATCTAGCTTGTGAGAGTTTTATTTTTCAACTTCTTATATTCGATTTCATTTAAATTTTCTTCTCTCAAGCAAAGGTGAACTATACTGTTATCATTTAAATAGAATTACAAAAATTGAGATTATTATTGAATTTTAATTATTTTAATTTATTATGTTAATAATTATTATATTTATATATATTTAATATTTTTCTGTAAACAAATTTATTAAATGGTATGAATAATTTTTTACTTTTTTATGATAAAAACTTATCATCATAAAATTTATATATTAAATTTGACCCGTGCAATACACGGGCTAAAATACTAGTACTTTTAAAATAAATATTAAATAATTTAATGCTTTTTATATTATATTTTTCGAAAACTATCTTTAATTTCTGTTTCCCTAACTACTTCCGTAAAACACTTGTTAAATTTGCTACCATAGTGGGGCATCGTTCAAAAATCAAAATTATTGATAATGAATATTTAACTTATAAGATAATTGACAAGAATTGCTGTTCCTAATCAAGAAAAAAACAACTCCAACGCCGAAAAAGTGTACTGCGCACAATGAATATTATATTAATATACACCTATTCAAAGGAATTATTTTGTAATAAATAGATAAGTTAGACAAGGGACCAAAATAACTTCTTTCAATGAGGTTCAACCGAAGAAAAAGAAAAGAAAACTTGTTTCGATGAGAGAACAGAGAGAAAAAGGATAAGATTCTTCTCTGGGTTATTATGGGGAGTAATTTAGCACCAACATGAGATGGTTCCCCCAGAAATTTCTAATCAACAACCAACAAAGGCAACAAGGACTTTTTCAGACACAAATGTAAAGACAAGATAATGATTATATATAACTAAAATTACAAGAATTTAGTTATATATGTAAGGTATATAAATTGAAATAGAGAGGGAGGGTTGTGTGAGCACGGTACAAAATAAGGGCTTGAGAAGACCCCCTGAAGCTCCCTTCACTCCAATACCAAAAGATCAAGGTAACCCCTTCTCCCAGTTCATGCAAACCTTTGACTTAGAACGCATGTTGTTACTAAGCAAGAGGTATCCATGAACTGGCAGCAGAAGTTTACCATCATATCCTTTCAGACTTGGAGTGCAGGGAACTCCAACTTGGGTTTGATACCCAATACCCTAAACACTGCTTTAATGTATAAGGAAGAGAGAAGGCTAATTGCAATATCCATTCCTCAGAAACCCCCAATTTATATAGGCTGGAAAAGGGGTTCGACAAAATCTGGGCCATTAAAATTGATGAACTGAATATGTTAGGAAATCTCAAAGTAGGATCTCGATAGCCTAGGATTGGTGAAACATACGTATTGTATTAATTGCAAAATCGTAGCTGATTAAGAATCTCTTAATTTTATATTACCTTTACAAATAGGGGCTAATATTAATTGTGTATAATCATGTACAGCTAAGTGGGGGTAGCACATTATTCAAGGATCATTCTCATAAGCATATTGTGTGGCCCTTTTAGTTTATTTTTAAGAATCTAATTATTAAGAAAGACAAGGAATGTATTAGGAAATTGCATAAGGGGGCGTTTGGTATATAGAATCTAATCATGTTTTCTAGAAATTATATTTTTTGGAAATGTCACAAATATGTTTGATATGTTTAAAATATTCTTGGGAATAAGAGACACAATTATGAATAAATTTTTTTCCTTCATGAGAATTTTGGATTCCCAACCCCCTCCCATGAAAAAGTTTTAGTAAAAAACTTAATTAAAAAAAAATTATGAGAATATTAGATTACTAGGAATGATTTTTAAAATCCTTATACCAAATATAGGAATTTAACATTCCAACCTAAGATTCATGAGAAACTTAAAAGAATCACCTACCAAACAACCCTAATAGTTTTTATGAAATCTAGAATATTAATTGTATTTTTAAAGTCCTGTATCAAATCCTTAAATGTCAAATAAAATAAGATGGAAGAAGTGAAAGTTAAGAAAAATCCTTAATTTCCTTTTTTAATATTAAAAGGGAAATGTTTTTAAATATAAAAATGTTTAATTGTAATATATAATAGTGTAAAAATGTTTATACTATAAATTATTTTGCTATTGCCTTAAATATAGTTCTTAAAATAATTATTTTAAAAGTCAACAATCTTATCATATATGTTAATTTATTATTGGATGTTAGTATAAAAAATTTATATTATTTTTTGATGTGTTTTAATTAAATTTATGTAAAAATGGAAACAAAATGTTATTTCATTTAATTTTGAAAGTTTTTTTTTTGAGATGAATGTATTTAAAAAGATCAAAAAATTAATTGTATAAAATATCAATTACAGTATTAATTTTTAGACGTTTAAATAAAAATTATTTTTATTTTTTTAAAATATTTTTATCTTTCTTATTTATTAGTTTTATATTTTATATACTAATATTTTAGCTTGTACAATGCACATGATAAGTATTTATTTTATATGACTAAAATTTACAATAATAAATGTTTTTTAATATATAAAATATATTATAATTAAATTCATAATAAATATATATATATTTATCATATAAATGATATTTTAAATTTATGATAAACAATTTATATTATAATACAAAGTTATTTTTAATCATTGATAATTTTTTTTAAAATATTAAAATTCAGTTTAAAAGTAAAGATGAGAAAGATAGATTGAAAAAAAATAAGAAATTAAGAAAAACTCCTAAGTATAAAAATTAAATTATTAGCTATAACACTATGTGTGTATATTTTACTTTAAGAATATTGTCTCTTAGTTATTTTTATTTGCAACTATATATATCGCATCATTATGTCTCTTAAGATAAATATGCTTGGCTAAAGTGTTAACCAAGTGGCCTCAACAACTCAAGAAGGGAGTGAATTGAGTTATAATAAAAACTTTTTCGCAAAACAATCACCCCAAAACATGAAGAATATAATCGTGAAAAGAGACGAAGAGAGAAACCTTTATTTGATTTGATTAATAAGAATCATAGTAAAACCATAGCAAATCAAATATTCAAGCAAGTAAAATAGTAAAGAGAAAGGTTACAGAAGAGTGCACAAAGATTTATCCTGGTTTAGTCACCAACTACAAAATACATTTAGATTAGAGTTAACAGTGCAACAAACTTTTTACACTCAAAACAACCTACCTTGACAACCTAACTTGAGATACACCTCACCTTCTCATTCTAATCACCTACTAGAAAAACCTATCCTAGGGTACCACAAGGAAACTTACCCCACAAACCTGAGTGACAACTAACACTCAAAGCCTAGGAAAAAACTATTCCTAGACCAAAGGAAACCTATCATTGGATTTCTCAAACTAGCAAGTCAAAGTTAATACCACTTTCAAAGTGGAGATATCACAAATTGAAACATTATAACTCACAATTCTCTCTAAGCATTGGCTCAAGTAGAATAACCCTAATTCTCAATTAATCTCTTTGCTCTACACTTGATTATGGAAAAAAAATTCATTATATAAGGATTTACAAAGATAAACCCATTAATTTTCGTAATCCCTTTTGATAAGATCTAGTTAATAAGAGATACCAATTAACATGCAGCATAGTTGTTTATCATATTATGAAATTTAATGAATTATTAATAAGTAACAACCCACAAAAGGAAACCAAAAAATCATAGCTGTTTTAACTTTTTTAGTTAATTTTTTTGGTTTAATTATATATTTTTTCATATTTTTTTTTAATTTTTCATCCTTGGTTTCCTGGTTGGCTTGTTTAACTGTAAGCTATGTGAGGCGAGCACAAACTAATTTATTGTGGACCAGGCCAGCCCTGCTTATTTAATTTGTAGGAATCGACCTAACTTGTATACCTCTCTCTCTCTCTTTCTCTCCCTGTATATATATATATATATATAGTTTACATGGTAATTGAGATTGTTATAAGCCATGAGCATTACTTATCTAGAGTTGGGAAATGAGCTAGCTTAGTTTGTTTTAAGACTTGTCTACATTGGCTCACATTTTTAATGGGTCAAATTAGGTTGGCCTGTTAAGATAAAGGATGATTTTATGACCCTCATTTATTTTGATAATAACAAACAGTTTCAAAAAGTCTTTTTAAATCAAACGCCTAGTGACTCGTTTTGTATTGCCTTTATCGCTATCGTCTGTTCGCACTTTATTCATCGTCTCTCTATATCTTTATAGAATCAATAACTAACTTTATTCATACTATGTTTTAAACGTTTTGTGCTCTACAAGTTTGTAAAAGTGTAAACAACCTCGAAAGAAATGAAGTCTACGTACCTACTCTCGAAGAAAGTCCACTTTACGCATAAAAGAAGGAATGTGTGTGCGGATGTCAACACGAAAAAAGAAGATGTGTTCACTGCTACAAAGTTGAGTACAAGAAAGGCTAAGATAAGCAGACCGTTTTATCTTATCAAAGTGACAAGTTATTGAAAAGCATTAAATGTTGCATTTAATGCTTCAACGACTCTTTTTCAACAGACGAAGGATGTCTCCTGCAAGCACTCACAACGGACACTTTTCTGGAGAAGCCTATAAATAGAAGAAGAGATCTCAATCTCAAATGTTGGTCAATTGATAAATCTTGAACTATTGAAAAGCTCTCAACTTGTAATTTTTATATACGTTGCTTGTAAATGCTTTCTCTGATCTTCATTGTATATTCGTCTGATAGAGCGTTAAACTAAGTGAGATAACTCACGTTCAACCTTTTTCTCTCGATAGAAGCCTAAAAAGGCTTTGATTCAAAGAATACTTGAGTTTTTGCTTGGAAAGGCAAGATAAAGACTATTTGGGTTGAGCCTGAAGAGGCTTAGTCAAAAGAATACTTGTAACTTGATTAAGTTAGTGGGATTTGGTTGTTGCCAAGAACTAGACGTAGTATCAGGGGTGAGACGAACCAGTATAATCGCTTTGTGTTTCTCTGATTATCTTTTTGCATTCTTCTTTCCTTAAATAATGTTTTAAAAAATCTTTTAGTTAACCCTTCAGACAAAACGGTCTTTAACAAGGTTTTTGTGAAAATTTGTTATAATACAATTCAACCCCCCTTCTTGTGTTATTCCTATGTTTTACATGGCCCATGTAATAAATTGCTTTATTTTCTTGATTCACATTCTCCCTATGTGGGCCACGATTAAACGGGTTGGCTCATAGACTAAGGATAAAAAAAATTAAAATTCTAGAAAAATATAAAATTAATTATAAAACGAAAAAATTAACTAAGGATCTAAAAAATCTCAATGTTTATTTTTTTATTTTCTTTTTGTGAGTCGTTACATATTAATAATTGATTAAACTTAATAATATGATAAATTTTATGATAAAATACAAACTAAATAATTAATAAAATATCCCAATAACTAAAATGATACAACAAAAAATGAGGGAGAAAATGACATTACTATTTATCAATAACTATCATCATCAAATGCCTCTTGCACATCAAACCAAATATTAAAAGTTTTGCTAGGTTTAAGACAATTTAGCCATTTGTTTTAATGATAACAAACAAGGTATAAGACTGATTTTTCTAAGATAAAGTTTAATGATTTATCTATACTACATATTATCTTAACAATTTGTCCTATATAGAAGCAACTTGGTGCAATATAACAAGTTTCATTTGTCATCACTTTGTCTAAAAGCTTTGTCTGATAAGAAAACTGTGAAAAACTCAAGGAATTTCAAAGTTATATAAGCTAAATGGCGTATACCACAAACTTGAGTCTCTGTCTTAGTCAGAAGAAATAAAAAAAAAAGGAGAATTTACCAACTCATGTAATTAAAAAGATGTGATTGGCACACAAACAGAGTGACTAGACAGTGTTATAGAAAAAGTTAGCGTATAAAACCACAAAGTTGGAATTTCTACCTATTATGCAAATAACTTCAAAAAGGGGAGATAAGACAAAAATTTTATCAAAATATTCATGTCAGAATGAAAATAACACTTAATGCAATAATATTAATGTGTTCAAACTTTCATTTTCAATATAAAGGAATTCACAATGACTATATTCATGTTTATTTATAAAAGCCTTAAGAGTCAACAAGTTGTAGAGATCCATCCATTACAACTAGATTTACAAAGCCATATTTATTTGTAATCATTTTGAAAGAACAATCTTTCTAACCTTGTACTTTGTGAGCATTAGATTATCCTATATTTGAACCTAATCCTTATAGGAAGATAGTTCAGGGTCACATTTTTCTTATAGACTTGAGAAAGTTTTTTGAGCTTGAAGAAGCTAGCTAAAAGAATACTTAGATATTGTGACTAAAAAAATAAGTGTAAAGAATAATTGGGATTGAGCTTGAAGAAGCTTGTTGAAACCATATTTAAGTTTAAGCTTGAAGAACTTGTTGAAAGAATACTTGGTGATTGTGCCTGGAGAGGCAAGCGAAAGAATACTTGATTTGGCTTTTAAAACCTGCAACTCAGAGTCATTCCACCTATGTGCCCTCCAAACCTCATATTTTTCTTCCTCACAAACCTACTCTATAATCCTCACACTGTCTCTGTGCCCTCCAAACCTCGTCCTCTTCTTTCATGTCGACATTGCATCACACTCATGTCATCATGCTTGTGTTGTCATTATTGTTGTTGTTGTAGGTACGAATCTTCACACGTTTCTTCTCCTTCTTCCCCAACTCTTCTTCTTCTCTCACGCATTTTGCTTTTGCAACATGGTCTTGATTCTTGGTGGTTTTGTTTCTTTTTACCAGTTTGGTGGTGGTGATGCTAGGAATTGAAGGTTTGCAAAGGTGGGGTTCGTTCACTGATGTGGTTTGTTTCTCAAATATGGGTGTTTTGATGTTGGAGGCAAGCAGGCGATGTTGCACGTGCGTGATTTTCAAATCTATTTTTTTTTCTCAGATGTGGTTGTGTTTCTTATATCTAGTTTTCATGATGGAGAGATGGTTCTAGTAGCTGTTGAAGGAAGATGAAGGTGCAAGCCAAAGATGTTGAAGACACTTTCTACATTGGTTCAGCTAGTTCGATGTAAGAAGTTCCCACAATTTACAGTGACGGTATCTTCTTCGGTTGTAGAACCAATGTAAAACTGATGTTAAATGTCTCTGTTGCAGTGATGAAAGACTACTGAAGAAGAAAGGAAAATACAAGTTTCTCTCAACGAAAACAGAGAAGCCTAATAAGAAGCCCTCAAAAGAAGACGGGAACTAGATCGTTTGTTTTGAATGTAAAAATTAACCTTAAGAGGATCTAGATAGTAGAAGCTTAGAAGGGGAAGTGACAGTTGAAGAAACCAACAACTATCTCATAAATGACACAAACAATGAATCATCTAAGGTAAACTCTAACTTTGAAAGATATTGTTGCACAAATTCTCTTCCATTTCTCAACAAAAAAGAGAGGAAAGACAATTAAGTGGGGCCCACAATTTTTTTGCCTTTCTCCCTCTTATCTCCCTTCCATCAAATGGTGAAATTTGACATTTCACTAATCACTTTCTCCTATTTTTATCCCTCTTAAATCAACCTAACCAAGCATATCGTTAATGATGATTGATTTGATCAAGTGATAAAGAAGTTGTAATTAACAATGAGGGTAGGGTCTAGTGGAAAAGACTAATGGCACAGCGTGGTGAATCATAGTTCAAATCTCTACTAGAAGAGGTGTTCACATTTAATATTTGGCTGTACATTAAACCAAAATGCATCCAAAAAAGAATACTCATGAGAATAAAAAAAAAGTTGCAACATCGAGAAATAACTTGATCAAAATTAACAAGTGATAAAATAAATATTAGTACTATATGTGTAAGAATCATAGTTGTAAAAACCGGATCGGTCCGGCCAATTCAACTAGAAAACCGGTGAATCGGTCCTGTGTCCGGTCCAATTAAACCATAAAACCGGCCAGGTAAAAAACAGGTCTATGAACTAGTGAATCGGTCAAAAACCGGTAAAAAAATCAATGCGCAGCGGTTCAATAAAAAATGTCTAATAAAATATTATTTTGATGTTTTTTCTTTAAAAAAATAAAAATCAACCTAAAATATTTGTCATTTTCTTTTTTATTTTAAATATAAATTTGTTTTTATTAATAAATATTGATGTGTATTATTAAAACTTATACTTAAGTATTACGACATATTTAATTTAAACTTTTTTAGGTATTGTATATGTTAAGAACATATAAAATTATATTTTATTTTTAGTTTTTAATATTATAAAGTTATGATATTATATTTTTTTAATTTTTTATGTATTATTTAATTATTATTATTATGATTTTATTAATACCGATTCGACCATGATTCAACATCGATTGAATCATTGAACCTTGAATCAGTGCCTTGACCAGTTCAATGATTGGTCTGGTTTTAAAAACATTGGTAAGAATACATAAAAGAAAAAAAAAAAGTTAAGCATCTTTTTTTTTTTTTTTTCTCATTAGAGATATTTATGTCATTTTGCATCAATTTGGATCCACTTTACATTATATCATGTATGCCAAATTGTACCATCAATGTGCCATTTTATTTGTTACCCGGTAAAGAGGGAGGTGGAACTAACGAGGATTGGGTCTAAGAGGCTAATTCTCGTAACTTGGTGAACCAATATTTGAATTCACGTCGAACAAAATATTGTGTGTCAAATGGGATTTTGTTTTCAAAAAAAAAATTTAATTTGTGAGGAAAAAAAGAAGGGAGGTGGGACAAATTTTCACGGGAAACAGGATATCCTGCAGTATTATTCCGGTTCTCTCGTGGTGAATGAAAGAACCGTCGTATATCATAATAAGCACCCACATAATATTTATGTATAAAACGATTTCAATAACGGAAGTCGGTGTGGAAGTTTCTATGTTACGTACAAGCTAAGTTTGAGAAAACACGCCGTGTACTGACAGTGCAAAGTAATTTTACATTGTCATCCAATTACAAATCACTAGTTATTGTAAGTGTATTGATTTTTATAATAAACATTTTAAAAGTCATATCAATGGTGATTTTTGATTGGTTAATACTGTAAAACTTTTTTACACTGTATGATCATTAAACTCGTTTGAGAAAACAGGCCATGCACTGACAGTCCAAAGTAATTTTACACTGTTATTGAATCACAAATCACTATTTATTGTAAGTGTGTTGATTTTTATAATAAATATTTTAAAAGTCATATTTGGCAATTCAGTTTACCTTTTTTTTTACAATAAATTAAGTTTACCTTATTACAAGTAGGTTATCAAATATTGGTTATCTATTAATTTTATTAGAAAATATTAAATATAAATATATTCCTATATTATATCATAGAGATTAATAGACATTTATTATATTAGAATAAAAGTTTTCATAATATCAATCAATCAGAAATTATCTTTGATATAACTTTTAAGGTAGTTATTATAAAGAGTTTAATTTATATACATTGTTAATATAAAAAAAATTATACGTTAACCAACCGAAAATCATTATTGGTATAACTTTTAAGATAAAATTAACAAACTTGCCATGCATGGCAGTTTGTGATTAGATGTCAATATAAAAATCCTTTGCACTAATAGTACGTACACTATTTTCTCTATTATAAAAGTAAGCAAAGTTACCATACATGACGGTTTGCAATTGGATAACAATGTAAAAAACCTTTATATGATTAGAGTATGTATTATTTATTCTATAAAATATTAAATATAAATATACTCCTATCTACTCCTTTATTATAAATTAAAATACATAACTTAGAGAGTTTCACTCTTCTTACTCTCTCAATTAGATACTTTTAATATTCTCTCTCTTCTCTTTTTCATATGTGCATTTCACACACTACATCCACAATTAGCCAAAAAATTTCTCTCTCAATAATCTAAAACTACCTTCCTAATCTTTGTCTCTATAATTAATCTTCTTAATCACCAATCTCTTTCAATATACCTTTTTTTTATATCTATTTCTAAATTAAATTTCAATAGTTAAAAATAATCTTATATTACAATTTAAATTTTTCATTGTAAATTCAAAATATAATTTATATATTTAAAAAATATTTATTATTATAAATTTTAATTATAATACGATTTATATATTAAAAATTATTTATTTATTATAAATTTTAATCATATAAAAATAAATATTTATTTTTTACAACACACATGTTAAAATCGTAGTTAAGCAAAAATTGACAACTAATTTTATTTTTTAATAACTAGTATTAATTTTTGACATTGATGAAGAAAATGAGTGTATCCAAATTTTGAAAAGAAAACAGCAATTAATTAGTTTCTCTAGTCATCTTTTTTACGCCTCTCTAAATAAAGTACATTAATTATTGTTAAAATTAATATTTTAATCTGTGCATTTCAAACAAAAGATGAATATTTATTTTTATATAAATAAAATTTATAATAAATAAATATTTTTAAATATATAATTTATATTATAACTAAAATTTATAATAAATAAATGTTTTTAAATATCCATGTTGTAAATTCTAATTAAGTATTAATATAGGAGTAAATTTAACATCAGTACCACAATTCTAATTATTTGAAGGATCTCGTATTTTAATAACATTAAATACATCATATCAAATATTTTAATTATTTTAAAAAATAATTATTAAATAACTGATATTCTTATATAATAAATATTTTTATCAATAAAAACAATTTTCTTTAATTAGTATTTTAAAGATTGAATGTGTTTTACAAGTCATTTCTACTAATTTATTGCTTATTTGACCAATTTATAAATTTTTTGACCAAAAGTATTTGGTGAATGAATTTATCTCACTAAATTATAATCATTTTCCAAATGCTATTTAAAATACAATTTGGACTTATGAGTTAAATCTTATTATTATTTTTTTACTTTTTTTACTTTAATGAAATTTCTTAATATTTACCATTCCTTTAATATTAATTACATTATTTATTTTAATTTTTAATAATATATTTGTTTTTAAGGTTTTCTATCTTTGTATGCAAGAACACAAGAATGCAAAAGTATAGAGAATAATCAAATTAGAAAGTATTAGGATTAAAGTTCATTCTATCTACCCTATAATTCCTAATTTTAAGTTTTATTATTCAATTTGACTTCTTGCTTTGTCTACCTGGTTTTTTAATTTATTTAAGTCCTAATTTTTTAGACAATTAAACCTTTACTCCTAATTAACTACCCTAATTCTTTAGGTGAAATTATGAAAGAATAAGTATTTTTTTTATAAGAAAAGTGAATTTTATTGAATAATAAAATGTCCAATGATAGAAGGAATAAGTATTAAGTTTATAAATCTCTAATGATAGAGAACATCATTCCAAGCTAGCTTGAAGAATTACTAGGTTTGCATCTTAAAGCACTTCTAAGAGGTGAATTCTATAACACCCTAAGGGGCATTACCGTAACTAGGTCTATATTTCTAAGAATGAAAAGAAAAACAAACTTGAAAGGTAGACACAACATGCAAATACTACTCATAAATGTAATTAGATATTATATACGAACCATATAGCAATTAAAATACATGCCTAATACAACTCATATATCACCCAAAGGTGTCATATAAAATATAAAGAATACAAAAAATAAATAACGTAAACTAGGCTACGACTTCATGCATGTGAGTCCAAGCTTCATTTGCACATGTCTTCACCTGTATCCTGAAAAAGGGAAAACTTAAAGGAGTGAGACATAATGTCTCAGTGAGTGCTCTAAGGATTCTACAGCTAGGTTAAACTCTTCTACTTGGATAACCTTCATTACTTATCTCTCATGGCTTTAGCCTTATGGGTCTCTCATAATTATCCATACCTATGGTCGAGTCTACACCTTTCAATAGTCAATACTCCCTGTTAATTGCTCTCTCATTCTCACAACTATTATATTGATTTACTATCTCATTCTTAACCTAAGAACTCAACCTCATTATTTATACTTTCTTACCCAAAACCCTCTTTGGAATTTACTCTTCTTCCTTTTAATATTCAAAGATGTCCCCTAGGGTCAAGTCTAAGGTTACAGACATCCTAAAATACTCTTATTTCATTCTCTCTTACTTGTCTTATACCTTTCTATTACGCCATGAGGGAATTCACCCTTTCTCTATCTTATTCACAACTATTATTATCCAACTAGAACCCTCATAACACTATCCTAAGCTCTAGACTCCCACTTATCCTTAAGGTAGCAAACAAAATTCTAATTACAAGTATATAATTGTTTCACATTCTTTGTTTGGTAACTAGACATATACTTCGTTTTGTTTTATCAAACAAGAACGACACTCGTGTAAAATATGATCACATGTCCACAACTTTAACATTTTATCACAAGGCACAATTACATTCTTACATAGAATTCACATAAATAGGGTCACATAGAATTCACATAATTACAACATAGCACACTCTAACATATCACATTATAACAAGATACATATGCGTGCTATGTTCCTAAACCACTACTCATGCACATGTGGTACCAACCTAAACTTTTTGGAAAGTAGACTAGGAGTAAATGCATGCCATAAGAAGCGTCATCGATACTGATGCCTTCGGCTTTCGCACCCTCAACTAGCATGATATCCCCCGGTGACTAGTTAGGGTTATCTAGTTTTGCCAGTACGCCCCAGCTCCATGGGATCAGCATGGACCATTGGAGTTTTCCCAGCCGGATAACCCTAAGGCTAGAGTTAGACAACCCATCACGGCCTCTACCAGCCAAATTCCTACATACTTTCCTCATCACATAACTCAAATGTTATGATGCATGGTCACAAATAATGCTTACAACTTTTTATAGACTTTTATCATGAAACATTGACACAATTTCATATCACACTCAGTTTATTTTAAGGTAAATAATAATCATACAATATAAACTCAATAAGGTATAAGAAAACAAACAACAATTAGTTAAAAATTGCAAAAAGGAGTTCAAAAACACAAAGAACGGAATAGTAAAAGTCGTATCCGCCCAGCAGGACGGAAGTCTCGCCCAGCGGTCCAGGGACCTATCCAGCGGGTCCGCGTCGGAACCCAACCCGCCCAGTGGGTCCACGTGCCTAGCGTAAACGCGGAATCCAGTTTTTAAAGAAAATTCGCCCAGCGGCTATCTAATCCCGCCAGGTGGATCCGAGGTACTAATTTTAATTTATTTTTCCTATTGTCTTTAGGTTCTAAATGCTTCAAGATAAATAATTAGATTCTTAATCACTCTTCTACATTGATAATTGGTCAATCTAATCTATAATTTTCTTACTCCCTCACAATCCCCTCAAAACCCATCAAATCCTTAAATTTAGGTATAAGGAGGGAAAAGATAAATAGATGAACAAGAACAAGGAAGAACACGGGGGAGAGCACTCACCTTTATAGACATACAAAGCTGAGTTCTAGGGCTTGAATTCTCCGATTTCTATTCCTCCTTTTTCTTTTCCTCTTCTTCGTCTTTCTTTTCTCCTCATTCTCTCTACCTTCTTTCTTCTTCTATTTGTGACGGCTAAACCTAATTCTCCTTCTCTATTCCCTTCTTATAACATGTGGGTGGGTATGTGGCTTAGTGGGCTTTAATCCTCTATTGGGCCCTAGATGCTCTTTTGGGTTGTATGATAATATTTCTACTAATTTATAATACTAAGGTATTAATAAGAATAATAAGAATAAGAATAATAATAACAACAACACAACACAATAATAATAATAATAATAATAGGAAATATAATAACAATAATTCTTAAGACATCTTTTGTCTAATAACATATGAGAAGGGTTCTACTAAGAGCTACCTCATGGTTTATTTCTAGTACTTGAAATTTGAGGTGTTACAAATTCTTGTTTACAAAATAGATTTAAAATCTTCCTAAAAGATTACCAATTGTTGAGAAGCATTAAGTTTAGAGAGCACAAAACACAATTAGAAGAAAAATAAACTTTCAATAAAGGTCCAAATTTAGAAACCAATGAGTTACATAGAAATTCACCTAACTCCAACAAAGAGGAGTGTGGCCCAGTCATGGAAAAATAGAAAATAACAATAAATGAAGGAGAAGAAAATTAAAAGAGAACTCCATAGACACTTGAAAAGACGCAAGTTACTACCATAATCATCCTCCTTATGCCCGTAGAGCTCCTACAGAGAGAGAGAGAGCCAAAAAAACCCTAAACATCTAGCACCAAATTCGAGATTTGAAGAAAAGGTCTCTAATCCTCCCTTTCTTTAGTTTTTATTTATGGGTCAAATAGATAACATTAAAGAGAAAGACCTAAGACTTTCAAAAACTCCCTTTTAGTAAACTCTTTTGGCATTTTTCTTGATCCTTTGGAACTTTAATTCCCTTTCTTTATTACCTAAAAATATAAGAAACAAAAATATAAATAAAATAAACAAAAATCCTAATTAAAATGCAGAAAATAAAATAGATGACATCTTCTATTTTAATATTCTAAAATTCATTTATTTGAGAACAAAATGGCTTAAAATTTAAATAAGCGGCTTAAAATCTTTTAAAAATAATAGAAAAGAAATAGGTAATTCAAAAGATTCTCATCATGTCTAGAAATTTTGTAGCTTAAAGTAAATTTTTTAAAGAAATTTAATGTATATTATAAATCTTCCAGTTTTTAAATTATAAAATTATTTATCAATAATATTTTATAATCAATCAATAAGATAAGATTGCTAGCTAACTCAATTCAATCGATAAAATGACTAGCTAAACAATTTAATAAATAAGATGGCTAATCTATTTTTTTCTTTTGCTAAGCAAAAAGAGATATATATTATTAACAGAGGGCATACACAGCACAAGATGTGCCTGGTATACAAAAGACAGATGGCTAATCCATTTAATTTATCTTTTCAATTAGTAAGAAGATGCGCTCATTTGTACTCTTTTAACAGAATAGGAAGTTATTTTCATTTCAGATCCCAATAAACACAACTTGCACCCTCAATAAAACTAAGAGACGTAACTTCATGGCCTTCCCTCTCCATGACCTGCATAATGCCTCAAATAACTATTTTACATCTATCTGTTTTTTCTCCATTGTTTTGGAAAATTAAAATCAATTCGTTATCCTGGACTTTTTAATAGTGTTTCAAAAATAGTATTTATATCTATATATAAGATTAATATTCTTTAAAAAAATTGTTACATGAATTTTTTTTCTAGGTTTTCTATTTTTTTTAAAAAATAATTTCTATTTCATTTATTTTACTTTCATATGCTTTATTAATATCTTTTTGAAGTTTCACTTTCTAAACTTTTCATATTTTATAATTATTATAAAATGTCCAAAAAATATTAATAAAATATATTAACCTTTTAATAAACTAAATGATAAAAATATATTTTATTAGATATGTTAACCCCAAATATATTAAACAACGTGTTATCTTATACCTTTACTTTTCAAATTTTATTTTTTATGATTATTTTTAAAATTCTTAAAAATATATAAACCCTTTTATTTATATAATAATTTTCGTATTATAAAAAGAGTATAATATATATAAATAAACTTTACAAATTAGACTTTAATATTTTACTCTTTTTTAGACTAAATTATTAATATAGTCATTCAAAGATTCATTTAATATTAATTTAATTTTCCAAATATTTATGATATTAAATTTTTTAGAAGGCTAGGAGACCTTCATTTGGGGGGTGGATAATGCTCATCAACTCGGAATTGAACATGTCACTATTTTTTTTTTCTTTTTTATAAGGTGCCTAAGTGCGGATTAAAAAGCTAGTTGGGATTTAAAGAAAATTATTATCAAAATTTTGAGGAGCGATACAAATCATACTAAGTTAATATGGCCACAAATCATAAATCTCAAAAAATAAAGAAAGACTTTCATAGAAGTAACTCATTATATTGATTGAATAATAAAAGATACAATGAGACTGTGTTGATGCTTTATATATAGAGCTTATTAAAGTTAACAATTATGTCTAACAAACGAATAACAACTAACTAATTTTTCTAACAAACTAACTACTCTTAATATCCCAATCACCTTGAGTTACAAAAAAGAAGAAGGAAATACATGGCCTATTTTTTAACATATACTAATAAATCAGTGACCAAAACAAACGAAGCCCAAACCAACCAATAAGGCCTAGCCCAATAAGATATTAAGGCACCTCACCCAACAGTGCATTTTTGCACACATTGAAAGTGGAAAAAAAAAAAGGAAACCCTTTCTATCGAAAACGCTAACAATGGACAAGCTCAGGCGGGTAAAAAAACCAAATTAGTATTTAAAAAAACAATTTACCAAAATAATGTAGAAAAAAAACATTTACCAAAATGGGTTGTGTGCAGATGTATAGAAGGCGTCGATACCACCGGCGCCATGCGAAAAAAAGGAAGACCAGCGCCACTTATTCAATCACTGTAGTAGAAGGCACTGGTCAGTGCCTTTTGTGCAGTCAAAGGCGCTAGTCAGACCAGTGCCTTCTGTGTAGTCAGACGTGTCAGATTGGCACCTCTTGTATTGTTGGCACATGATAATTTTTTACTTTCGAAAAAACGCATGTTCCGTATTCGTGTGCATGCATTGTAATATGAAATAAATCCACAACAATTTTTTTTAATTTCAAATTATGATCTAAATTATAGCTACACATTTATGTAAGTTTAAAACATATATATATATATATATATATATATATATATATATATATATACATAACGTAAAATATATATATTAAAAATTATATATTTTTAATATATATACATAACTTAAAAACGTATAAATATATTAAAATTATTTTTAACCTTAAAAACGTAATACAACTATTTTTTCATCTGTGAAAATTTTTTATCTGATTATTAGTTTTGGTTTAAACATAATTTTAAACAAAGAAAAAAGACGTAATTTGTTGATAAAATTAAAAACAATTGAATGCACCACATTATACTAAAAACTAATCATTTGTAAATGAAATTCAATTCGCTAAAGCGTTTTACTAGTCTCAACCTAACCTATAGTCCTTGGAAAATCCTATCTGAAATTTTTAATCCACAAAATATAAACAAGTCTTAAATCAACACTTAACAATCTTAAATCATTATCAATATGAAAAATATACATCTATACACACATCATAAATTAACCCAAAACAATATAACAACTTAATGGAATTTTTAAGGGACAACACAATACTGTATTAAAATAAAAATGTAAATTTCAGCAAGTCAGGCTTACCTCTATGATTTCACCAAACAGGCTTCCTCCTTTTTTATTACTAATTTGGTCAAAAAGCTTATATTTGATATTACAATGCATGCGCGCGGATACGGAGTATGTGTTTTTTCGAAAGTAGAATTATCAGTACAAGAAGCACCAGTCTGACTGATTGCACAGAAGGTACTGGTCTGACTAGCGCCTTTTACTACAGTGATTGAATAAGTGATGTTGGTCTTCCTTTTTTTCACATGACGCCTTCTATACATTTGCAAACAACCCATTTTGGTAAAATATTTTTTTTCTATATTATTTTGGTAAAATGTTTTTTTCTACATTATTTTGGTAATTTTTTTTTTTTACATACTAATTTGGTTTTGTACCGCTCAAGTGAGTCTTCAGTTGTTTGGATGCCAACAACAACGATGACTTGGACAACATGCACCACACCCTCGGATTTGGCGTCTTGGCAGAGGAGCTATAATGCATCATGAACGACCACAACGGCTTTGTTAACCTTTCCAAGTTTGCCACCTTCTATGGCTCTGACATAGCATGTCATGAAACACCACAACACTTCCACACTCACCACACCACACCATTAAGCTTCTCTAGCAACAAGTCAGATCAGTCCAGTCCAGATTTGGAATATTTGGACTTGAAATTGGAGAGCGAGGGAGAGTAGAAGCTGAACTAGTCTTCATAGTGGCGTTGACCACCTTGGGGCAGTTATTTTGGAGCCTAAAACCAAAACTTTCCTCAGGGATCAAATATAGTGATACATATGCTTAGAATCAAACTGATATGAAATTGGACATTATTCTTGAAATCCTGTGCAATTTGTCTCACCAAACATTGAAATGGAAGCTTTCGGATCAACTGCTTTGTGCTCTTTTGGTTATTTCTGATCTCTCTACGAATCAACATCCTTGACCTAAATCGATGTGGCTTGTTCATGTCTCTGGCTGCTAGATGTGATTTTCTAGTTGCAAGCTGCTCCCTCAAATTCTTCCCTCCTATGGACTTGTGTGTTGCTGGAATGAGTGTTTGTTTCGTATAGCAAAACTGCTCGCAAAATTGTTTAATTGAATGCTTGTAACAGAGGGAGAAACTATTGTTTCAACAACGACAAATTTAGCTTCCATCTCTTTTTCTTCTTCTTTTGCAGTGAAATCATTGCTCTCTCTATTAGAGAGCTCTGATACCATATCAAAATTTTGAAGAGAGATGCAAATCACACCAAGTTGATGTGACCACACATCATAGATCTCAAAGAATAAAAGAGGATTTCCATAGAAGCAACTCATTATATTGATTAAATGATAAAAGATACAATAAAACTGTATAGATGCTCTATATATAAAGCTTATTAGAGCTAACAATTATCTCTAATAGACTAATAAAAACTAACTATTTCTTTTTTTAACAAACTAACTACTCTTAACAATTGTTGTGGGCTAGTTATGCAGACACCCTTAAGATTGCTTGGGTTAAATGGACAAATGTATGCCTTCCCAAGAAAATAGGAGGACTTGAAATTGTTTAATCTTAGCTTATCAAGTACATGGAAATTAAGGTCCTCAGTGAATGATAAAGCTATTTGGCATGACCTTTTATATCATAAAAATGACCCTATTTACTACTCTTCTTTTTCCCCTTCTAGGGTTGCTATAAAGGATCTGTTTGGTGGGGAGATCTTGCTTCCATTGAAGCCCAACCAAACTCCCCTCCACTTTGGTGTTTGAATTCCTCTTCTTTAAAACTTATAAGGTGGTGATAAGATTAGGTATTGGCGTGATGAGTGGAATGGTAATATGAGTCTTCAAAATGCCTTTCCAAGTCTATCTTAAAATAAGGAGGAAGATCTTTTAATTTGTAGAATTGAGGAGTCTTATTAGCTTTATTTTGTCTATAAAGGGGGAGAAAGACTTTTGGATTTTGAAAGAACATAGATATCATGCATACTCTGCCAATTTAGCTTATAGCTCCCTCATTGTTCACAGTGTGGAAGGTGCATATGATACCAGGTGTGGTGCTTGCCAAATTTTGGAAGTGTCTTGTTCCTTTAGAAGTTTTAACCTTTTTCTTGGAGGTTGATTCTGGTTAGGTCGCCAACAAAATTGGCACTGTTTAAGCGAGGGGTAAACTTAGACGGGTTGGGAGTGAAATGTGCTTTTTGCAGATCTACACAAGAGGAAACTAACCACTTGTTCCTATCTGGTATTTTTTTCCTCCAAAGTTTGGGTGAAAGTTTTTTGATTGGGTGGGTTTCTCCTTTGTAATACCTTTTTCCCACAAAGAACTCTTTATCCATTTTGGCTACTTGACAGTTGGGAAAAATGGAGGAAATTTTCTTTGTGGTTTGGCATGCAGTTGTTTGGTCTTTATGGTTGTTGAGGAATGATATAGCGCTTAATGAAAGGAAGTGTGATTTGATATATATCCATTTTAGACTTGATTAAAGTTAGATCATGACAATGGTTTAGGGGGTTCAAGGAGGGGACCATGTTTTTGTTTTTGGATTGGTGTATTGATCCCCTCTCTTGTATTGCTCAAGCCTCAAAGCGATGATGCTTTAATTTTGTAAAAAGATTGGAGTACCTCTTGTACTTTCTTTCATTAATATACTTCTTTTGCTTATATATATATATATATGTACATATATATATATATATATGTACATATATATATATATTGTAACTTGTCTTGTTTGATGCAACCTGAATCACAAACTTAAGATATTATCTAATTAGTTATTAATGTAATTTTTTATAATAAATAATATACTAAAATTAAACTCATACAAATACCTTAAAATTTTGAATTTTTATTTGATCAGCATGTTGAATTTTGAAGGATTTGCCTTCACTGGATGAGTTATTGGGATGATGATATACAAATTGTAATATATATATATATATATATATATATATATATATAAGAGGCAAGGAAAGCATTTTGTTTTTAGTTACGTTATTTTTAATTTAGGCAAAAAAAAAAGAAGCTGTTGTCAAGTGTCATCTATTTTTATTTTTTTTTGTCTTTTAATCATGGAAAAAATGATAATACAATTATGGACCTAGCTCCGCTAAAGTGAGGATAAAGTGAGTAATATGAGTTGTCATTGATGAGAAAATGATGTAACAATTAAAGCATACATGATTTATTTTTTTTGTGACAACACATATATGATTTATTATGCATATGTACATAATATCAATGATTAATTTTCTTACCAACAACCGAGATTATTCACTTTATTTTTTAAAGTTAGTTGCTCACTTTAGAGGAACCTCACCACAAATGTTACCTTTGATGAGAAAGAAACGATATTAAAAGTCCAATTTAACATAACAAATCATATATTATTCTTACATAAGTTAAATTTGTAATATCATGTGTGTGCCTTCGCTTAATAAAAATCTTTAAATTCATATTACTTTTATTTATTAACAAATTACATTACTAAATCATATTACTTCTAATTTACTTTGTTCTAACATTTTTAAAATTTTAAATTTGGTACATAATTTGTATAACTTTTCACGTACATATATCAAATTATTGGTGGCATACTATATCAGCAGTTAAATTGGTAAAATAATTCAACGAAAAAACACCTCATTGTCAAATATGGATATATATATATATATATATATATTTATAAAAGTCAAATATGGATATTTAAAAGCATGGTCAATTATGTTCTAATATAGTGGAATGTATATCACCAAGACTCCCACCGTAGCCTAATTGCTTTATTTTTTTTATATATAAAATAATATGTAAAGTAACCACTCAACTTGTAAAGTAACTAGAGTTTCAAATTGGAGTTCTTAATAATATAATTGTGTTAAAAATAGTTTTATCTGACTTAATTTAAATTAATTGAATGTTAATTAATGTGATATTTAAATATCAGTTAATTTTTAAAAAAAAGTAATTAGGTATTGATATAGCATATGCAAACCTATATAAAAACAAAAAAAAAAAGTAATATTTCAATCTGAAGGAACAAAAATAAAATGTGTTCCGCAATTCACAAAATATAGTACAACAAGCATCAATCTCCAGCTACTTAATTATACTTAATAGAACTTTCTGTGCCACTACCGCTGCTACCTTTTTTTTTTTTTTCTCAAGAATATTCTTACACAGGATGTGAAATTATTAATTGTTTCTTATACGCGCAATAAGATTTGGTCTGTCTAGCTAGAGTGGTGTTTTTATAAATCATTTGTTTTCTTCTGAAGTTCAATTCATTTATCATAGTGTCTAATTATGTATTTCATTATAATTTTAATTACCAATTTTTTTCTACCTTCAATTAATATTCTAATCACCTCTTTTTGTCTTGCCCATTGACAAACTGGATTTGGAACGCAGTGTATGCACGGTTAGGTTTCAAAGGGGTTTTGCTTAATGATGTCACCAATCATTTTATTCATTTTAGCTTGTTGCTCAGAAAGAAAAGGTTGTGCCGTGTTCGTCATCTTTTTCGGTATGCTACGGTATGGTCTATTTGGAAGATGCATAACAATATCATTTTTCAAGGAGTTTTGTTCGACTTCACTGTGTGTTGGATTTGATAAAAGTGAGGTCATGTATGTGGTACGAGGCCAAAAACATTTTTGTGTAGTGCTCTTTTTCTGATCAGTGCTCTGATACTGTAGCTTGTCTACACTTATGTAGTTAGTTTCCCTTATAATATCTTTGTTACATGAATTTGAGTATCTCTTATATCTGTTTTGACTGATAAAGATTTTGCTTTTCAAAAAATAAAAAAATTAATAAATACACTCGTCAAATCCTGTTGCCTATCCTATATAGAGAACATCTCTTATATTAGTTATTGTGAGGTTATTAACTTTAAGAATTGGTTGTTACTCAAGATCTTATAGTTAAAAAAGTATTTAGCAAAACAATATGTAAGACTTATTTTAAGTTCTTAAATGATTATACAATAAAAGTTAAAATCCTTAAATTTAATATGATATAATAGAACTTACTTCAAAATTAAAAACCTTCATTTTAAATGAATCCTTAGAGATGTTCTTAAAATTAGTGCGTTCATGGTTGGTTCTCACACATTTTAATTTAGATGATTAAAAACAATAGAAACTATATGGATCGAGTAGTCTTGTCACATTCATTACAACTTTACGTCAAAAGCAAATTCCCTTTTTCTTTTCAATAATAACAGTCACAACTCACTAATACGAAAATCTATTAGCTTGGAATTACTTGTTCCAACTTCTAAAAGCTTCCCCCGTGGTGGGAGGTGGGACAAGTTTCCCCTGGTAAGAAAATGCGGTTCAGGCTCCATCCATTGTGGTTGGTGGCGTCAAATATATAATATAAAATTATTTATCTACTTTTATTTAATAATCTAAGTTTTAAAATTGTTAATGTATGTAAATGGGGTGTGGTTGTTTTATGGATTAAAAATTTATTTTCGGAAATGTAAATTTGGAAATGTATTTTGTTTTTTTTTATTTTATTTTCACTTTTTAATTGCAAAACTGCCACTTTGTTTTTATTTTGTTCTCTGTTTTTAAATATTTGTACAGGAAACAGAAAAAATAAAAAATATATTTTCACTGTTTCCTTTACAAATATTTAAAAATATAAAATAGATCGAAAACAAGGTGACAATTTTGTAATTAAAAAGTAAAAATAGAAAATGAAAACATAAAATAAAAACAAAAGTAAAAGGCACCTAATATTTTCATGTTTGTTTCAAGTTTTGAAAAATTATTCTCAAATATTGTTGATTCTTGAAAAAGTAATAATATTCTATTTTATTTCATTTTTATTCTCATGATGAGAGGATAATAAAGTAATATTCCTACGAAATTGTGAAAAGTTATTTTCCAACACATTTATAACTTCTATTGCTTTTTATTTTTTATTCTAATTCTTTTGAATTTTAAAAAATATTCATAGAAATATTAAAATTTAGCCAAATACAATTTTAAATTTTCTCAATAATAAAATTCCCAATTATAATATTCCTAAAAATATCATATATCTCATAACAAATGCCACCTAAGTAATTTAGATTTTTATTTTATCTATGACTCAATATTTAGACATGACATCTGTTCTTAATTAAGTTGGATAAGACCATTCTAAAAAATTAGTAGAAAGATAGATACAACGCCGCATTTTTTATTTTTAAAATAAGATGTAAAATTTGATATTTTATAATATTTTTTATTACACATTGATGTGTGTTAATTTTAAATATCAATTTTTTTTTGTTTGATGCATATTATATTATATATTTTATAAGTATTTTATTTAAATATGATATTTTTTAATAATTTGTTTTCATCTAAATTTATCAAATAATTATAATGGATAATGGATTGTAAATGCTTAAAAGAGATGTTTGGGGTGGGTCCCTCTTAGTTCAAAGCAGACAACAAAGAAAAGAAAATAGGATATTCTCGAGAGAATATGTAATCACAATAATAGATGAAGGGTAAAATAAGTATTATAAAAAAAAGTGAAGACTAAAACTTGTTATCCTCTTTATTATTGTTATAATAATGATCTTTCTACTAAATTTTAACACAACCACATTGACTTGAACAGGATGGTAAATTAAGATAATCTAGATTGAGCGTTTCATAAGTACAAAGAGGCACATGGTAAAGTAATAATAGTGTGTTTGTTTCAAGTCTTATAAAATTATTTTCAAGAATGTGAGTTTGGAAATGCAATATTTTCTTGTTTGGTATAAGTTATAAAAAAATATTCCTAAGCATTATTTATTTTCAGGAATCTATAGATGTTTTCCCTTCTTTCTATTCCCATGTGAAGAGGTGGGAATCTTATATTTTTATGGGAATGAAAGTTATTTTCTAACATAACTTCCTCCTTTCACCTTATTCTTCCATTTTCTAATTTTTTTTGAATGTTTTTACTTTTGAATTTAAATAATTAATATTCCATAGAATGATAAATTTTTACCAAACATCTTTGATGGAAATAATATTCCCAGCAATAGTACTCCCAAGAATATCACTCCCGAAAATATAATAAAATCCACGAAACAAACACTTAGTGTTTGATATGCTTTTCATTGTAAGAAACAAACTAATGAATTTCGAAAACTTATACATGATTACATTAAAAAAAATTATATGTATAGGAATCAAATTGTAATTGGCTGATACGTACAAAGCTCCGTTGTTTATTTTTATTTTTTTTTAAAAAAACCTTACATATTTTAGCAAAAAAACGTGTAATTGTCACATCGTTAGATGTTAGTGAAAGGAGAGGGTGACATTATGACAGTGTTGCATTCCTCTTACCATAAATTCAAGACAAAACAGGCTATGCACTACTTTACACTCTCATCCAATCACAAACCACAATTTATTGTAAATTTATTGATTTTTATAATAAATATTTTAAAAGTCATATTAACGATAATTTTTGATTAGTTGACAATGTAAAACTTTTTATACGGACAGTACATAACCTATTAAACTCTAAATTTTAAACATTGGGTCTATTTTAAGAACTTTTATAAATATTTTGATTATATTAAAAAAAACCACTCGTTGATACTTTTTTATATGGACAAAACATACACATAGTTCTATAGGTACTGTTTGTGTTGTTTTCTAATTAGAATTGAAGTTTTATTTCGGTAATCTACAAAATAAAGGTTTGCATTAAATGATTGTATAGATTACTAATATGAAACTCCAATTCTGATCAGAAAACAGTACAAACAGCATCTATAGAACTGTATATAAGTTTTATCCTATATTGATGCTTTTTTAGCAAATTAGGGTTTCCGTAGCCGCTATATTCCATTTTAGAATGAGGATTTTGCTTTTCTAAATTGAGAAATTTTAGAGGATAAAATAAGTAATTTCAATCATTTATAAGAAAATAAATTGTTAATACTACATGTATTTGTATAATAAATTATGAATATGTTAAAATATTAGTTGTTAATTTTCTCATCAACGAATGATTTCACGTAGTTTACCTTTACTTATTTTTGAAGAGTTAAATTCTTACAACGAAATCACTTATTGACGCTTCCAAAGAGCCCTAATCTCTCATCCAGATAAAAAATAACAATATTTTTTTTACTCAACAATATAATGCCGGTGTTTCATTTGCCTATTTTAATCTCATGTCCACTATCCGACAAAGCAAAAGTTAATTTCATATAATATTGACGTAAGGTTATGCGTATCCAAAGTTGTGACATGTGATATAAAATTATAAATACTCTAACCGTAGCCCACATTAGTGACACCAGTTGTGTATCTAAATTCTAAAGTTATCACACATAATAGACAATAACTATAGTCTATAAACTATACAGTCTGCAATAAGGTACATTTTAATACTACGATAGAGGATATTTGTACAATTTAACTTCAGGTCAAACCTGTCCGCACATCGCACTTTTCAAAGGTTGATACTTGATAGCAACTTAATAACATTAAAGGGATTTAGTCGTTCTCAATTCTGGACAAGCAATAGTTTTGATGCATGTATATTGTATAATTAGATTAATTTTTATTAAGATAATTATTCTTAAGGAATAAAAAATTGTTAAAAACTTTTTTTTTTTTTTTAATGAAAGGGGCTACCAGCCCAAAACGGTTTAGTAAAGACCGCTTTAGTTAGTATTTTTTTTTTAATGAAAAGAATTAAATTGGGGAGAATTTTTTAAAATTCTAAATTCAGGACAAATTATTAAACTGAAAAATAATTTAAAATGCAATGGTATAATTAGTTTGGATAATTTGGATTGAAATCCGATTAAATGGTTCATGAACCATCTTTTATTAAAGATGTATTTAAAAGAGACTATTTACAATTCATTTGAACTTATAAAATACAAGTATTTGTATAAGTGTTTGTAAGAGTTAAACGAATAGTCTGTGATAAATTAATTATTTTCAACTTATTTTGATAATCATAATTTTTTTAATAATAGAAGTAACTTATTTATAAACCCTATTACATAATAAATGCTTTTTCAATAAAGATGTAATTAAATTGTTTAGCTAACAAATATTACATATATAAATCTGTTTACATTCAAAGCAGTACAGTTATTCCTGCCTAGCCCTCAATTTTTCTCTCTATTCGAAAATTAAAGTATTAAATTAAAACAATATAAAAATCACAAGATAGTAAAAACATTAAAAATAAAAATAATTGATTACAAGATTTGGTACAAAAACCACTTTGAACCGATTTTAGAAAAAAAAAAAAGTATTTTAAACATATGTAAAATATTAAAAATAAATTTAAAAATATTTTAGAAATTATTTAATTATTTTGTTAGTAATAAAAATATATTAGTATCAAAACATAAATGTTTAAATTTTAGTTTGAAAAATCTTAAAAAGCAAATTAATGAACAAAACATTATTTTGAATGATAATTTGTAATTACCTTATTATATTTAATACTGATTGGAAAAAAATAAATATCGCTTAAACTGATTAAAGATACTAAAAATTTTATTTAGTTGGATAATTAATTAAAGAAAAAAATGATTTGATTTGATATAAAAAAATTATAAGATACCTGTAGAAAATAAAAAAGATGTGTCACAAAAAAGGAATTGATTGATTTAATAAGATATTTTATCTTTATTGCCCCTTATTTTGTGATACATGCAAGCATTTCTTATGACTTTTTATATTAAATCAAATCAATTTTTTCTTTTTAATTAATTTTATAATTAAATAAAATTCTTAGTATCTTTAATCAGTTTAAAGCAATATTTAAATTTTTTCAATCAGTATTAAGTATAATAAGATATTTACATTTCATCATTCAAATAATATTGTGTTAATTAATTTTGTATTTCAAGAATTTTCAAAATAAAAATTAAAAATTTATGTTTTTATATAATAATATACTTTTATTACCAATAAAATAATTAAATAATTTTTAATTTCTACTTTTATTTTTAATATTTTACATATATTTATAACAGAAATGATTGATGGTACAAATTATTTTTTGACGAAAATCTTTACGAAGAATCACAGCCGTTAATAGAGGCAATAATTAGACGTTAGTTTCGTGTAAGCTAACTCAGGGGACGATGGTGATTTCATTACTTTTCAATTCTTATTGATTCGTTCATAAATTTTCGTACTAAATAGCAAAGCTGTATTTATAAAACCACAATGTGCAGGATTTTGGTTATTAGTTGCTACAATCTCTTTTATACATGTATTATTTTCTTAATCACCTTAATTTTTAAATATTTAGAGGGATAGTTTTGTCACCTATTATGGTTTTATCTAGCTCAAGTAGGATTGTCTCCTGTTGAGGAAACTAGTGGTTTCTAAAAACAAATAAACATAATTCTATTCTACCCACTATTCCATATGCAATCAAATTGGCCTTAAAAAAAAATCTCAAATTTAGTATAAATAATTATGCATGGCTTTACTGGAAGAGTGTGAAATACATACTCAATTTTTGTTTAAGATCAAGAACAAAATGAAAAGAAAAAAAAAAGGATAATGTGGCTTTCTGTACGAGAGATTTCACTTTTAAGAATAAGGAATAAAATATATATAATAAAGGTTGGTAAAAATTTGTATATAAGATATATTTATAGATTTATATTATATAATTATTTATCATAATTTTTATCTTGCTAAACACGTATCTTTTATATTAATTTAAATTTTACCTAACTTATTTTTTAATTTTATATTAATTTATTGTTTTAATATGTTATATAATATTAAAAATATATATTTGATTATTATTTGTTTGAACTCCATTTAATTATAATTAAACTAATAAAATCGTGAGACAATGTCTTTGTCAGTTCAATAATTGGTCTCTTTTTTAAAACATTAATCGAAACAGCTAAAAGAATTAGGAATTATTAGGTAATGTCCTGGGTTATATATTAACCCCTTGTAATATGTCTTCTTGTCTAAAAACTCTGCACTTCTTGTGCTGCTGTTTAGATTTAATAAATCTTCTTTGTCTTTTTATAAAAAGAAAGAGCCAAAAGAAATTCTAAAGTAGTGCAAACAAATCCAAATAACATGTAGGAAGAATTCTTATTAAATTGATGTTGAGCGTGAAAATAAGCTCTATCATTATCAGTAATTTTTATCAATTGGCATAAAAATATAAGATTCAGGAATATTCGACTGTGTTAAAAGTTTGACTTGAAATATTAAAGATCAGAAAGATTCCGATATCTTTTCCACCAAAAACTTCTCTGCGAAGATCATATTAACGTCAAAGAACTTCTGCATATATAGATCAAGCGGTTTCTTATATTTATTCTCAGTTGATTGATGGCTCGTGCTTTCCATTTCTTCACTTCACTTTGGATTTGGGTTGAGACGTGTTGCTGACATGCATGAGTCACAGATTCACTTCAAAAACAACCGGAAAACCAACTATTCTCGCCTCTTTGATTTCCTTCGGCAACCTGCCCATGCGATTAACAACATATGTATGTATATAGGAAAATAATCATTTCATACCAAGTGTATATACACTCATAAAAAAGAGAGAGGTAAGAGGATAAGCTAAAAAAAATAAAAATAAAAACTGACAAATGATGCAAGGAAAAAAAAGAAGAGGGAGAAATTAAGAAGTGGAAAGAGGGTGTGGAACATAGCACCTGAACCATATATATGAAAACATATATACATATATATAATATATAAAATGAGTATATAAAGCGAGTATTTAGTTAAGAAGACCGCGTATCGGAGCTCCCTTCACCCCAATACAAAAGGATCAAGGTAACCCCGTCTCCCAGTTCATGCAGACCCGTGACTTTCGCATATGCTTCCCAAGTATATTATGTGAAGCCAAAGGTGTCCATGAACTAGCAGCTAGGGTCTACTATCACATCCTTCAGAACTGGAGTGCAGAGAGCCCCAACTTGGGTTTATTCATACCCATAATCCAATATTGATTAAACTAAAAGGAAACTACACAAATATGTAATTCCTAAGAACTTGCGAGGGGATTGTGATCTGGTGCTTGCATTGGAAACCTCAACATTGGGTTTATATAGCCCAAGACCTATACTTGATGTGTAATCTGGGCCATTGAATTTGAGGATCAAATATTTTATTAGAAAATCTCAAAACAAGATTTTGATGTTTGAGGATTGGCGAAGCATTGCAGTAAATTTAATTTAAAGATTATTCCCGCTGATTGGGAATCTTTTTCTTTCAATCGTCTGATAGGATCTACAGATGATAAATGATGCATCATTTTGGTAACGCTAGCTTGTGTGGGAATATAAACTTATGATTAATTGGCAGATTTTGCATTAAGGTTTTTAATTATAGGGACTTAATTAAAAATTCAATAAAACTATAGGAATGCATCTTCTCTAATGACATTATCACTATATGAGATTTTAGGCCTTTAATAAATTTTATTAATATAATATATTTTTATTATTAAGTGGAAGTTTAAAAGAATTAATAACAAGATTTTAACACTTGTGAATTTCAAGTTTTTTTTTTTCACTTAAGAGGATCTCTTCCCGTTGTATAGGTCTCTACAAATTAATTTAATCTTATTTTTACACATTTTAAAGAATAAGTAAATAGTTTATGCATTGATAATGTAAAGAATTTTTACAGTCATATAACCACAAGTTATCATACATAGTAAGCTTGTTGACTTTTATAATAACTATCTTAAAAAACATATTAACGATGATTTTTTATTAATTGACAGTGTAAAAATTTTATATTAACAGTACATAGAAAATAAACTCAAAGAATTCTGTTATATATACTTATATTGACCAATTCAGTTTTTTTTGCTTTTAAATCTCATATAGTATTATCTTGTCCATTTATTTTTTTTTCCCTCAGTTTTTTTTACTTTGAAATCTCATATAGTATTATCGAACTTGTACATACCTAATGGTGGCAGATGAAAGAGTGTTCTTTTAACAGACCTTTTACATCAGCTGTAAAATAACCGATGTAAAAAGTACTTTTTACATCGGTTATTTTACAACCGATGTAAAAAGATTTCACTTATTTATAAAAATACTACCACGTTTTCTTTTATATCGATTATTAAACAATCGATGGAAAAAACTCGTTATAAAATCCCTTTTTTCACTAGTGAAATTGATTTTATGCACAAGTTTTGGTATTAAAAATCTGTGCATTAATCATTTCAGATTGTAAAATATTTAGCAATTAGGATCACCTAGTCAAAGTCAATCATTTTATGCAGGGAATTAAAGTTACTTGCATGCTTTTACTGGATTGTTTGATCTTTTCCTACTTTTCTAAATTTGGTTTTGCTATTTTTCAAAGTTATTACGGTTAACCTTTTATCACTTTTTCATTTATGTTTTGTATCATTGTATGAATGAGAAATGAAATAGAGTAAAGAACTAGAAAGAAAAAGATAAAAAGATAACTATAAAAATGAAATAAAATAAAAATGTATTTTTTAAAGAGATAGAAAATAAGAAAAAAAGAAGCGTCTTTTTACTTGTTTCAATTAGTGAAAAAGAAGTTAGAAATAAATAAAGTATATAAATTTTTTACACTAACTAAAAAAGTTAAATTTAACTCAAAATTTTAAACTTTTTATTATATTATTTTTTCTTAACATAAAATTATTTATTGTTTATATTATAAAAAACTATTTAATTTTTAAAAAGTAAAAGAAAACAGAAATAAATGTTGTACTTCTTATCCCCCAATTTCATGTCTTATTAGGGAGGAAATAATTTTATACATGGGACTCACAATATCATTTCCTTACATCATATTTTTCTTCTAAAACAAAAAATAGAAATTTGGTATTTCTACATTATCTCCCTTCTTTGCATTTCCTTTCCTCCTAAATATGCTTAAACCAACACACATCATTAGTCTTTTCTTCACTTCATAAGGAATTAGCAAATTAATTTTTTTTAATGCAAATCACATTAGAAATGTATTTGTAATATTGAATATTACCTTTTTAATAAAAAAAATTGACTCAAATATGTTTTTAATCCTTGTAATACACCTACTTTTTTGTTTTAGTCCTTTCAAATTTTTTTTTCAAATAGTTCCTATTATATTCATTTTTCCATGTTAGTCTCAATTGTTACCTATGTAGCTAGTTTTATTATTGACGTGGCTAACAGAAGGCCACCTCACCATGTTAGTTCTGTAATGGCTTAAGTGGACATGTAATACTACAAGAAAAATGTGAATTAGTGTTAGCCAAAAGGTGATGCTAACTAACAAAAATGATGCTAAATATGACTTAGCTTCGGCTTTGCGTATGCTTCATGGTCGATGCTAAAGCACACGAAGCTAATTAATAGCATCGACTTTTTTGGCCGATACTAAATTGGAAGCTATGTCAAATTTAAAATGGTCGATGCTAATGTTAGCATCCGCTTGATTGCATCGACTTGGTCAATGCTAAAGCTGACACTAAGAAGAGGAAACAAAAAAAAAATAAAAATACTATTGTTATTGATAGTATGTTTCCACCGTTGTTGCGGTTTCACCATTGCGACAATTTGGTAGCTTCTTTTCTGTTATTTTCTCTCCCCCTTTTTCCTTTTATCTCCACCATCGCACTTTGTCATCATCATCGCCCTTTTCTTCTTTGTTCACTAGTTGGAGGTGGTGGTGCTGTCGCTCTGCCATTGCCTTCACAATCTTCTTCATTCATTGGCTGGATATGGTGGTGCCATCATCAGCTTGCCATCAGGCTCTTCTTCTTCATCCACCATCGCAATCACTACCTCCACTGTCTCCGCAACCATCCTTGCCCATAACTTGCAACAAATAGAAATAGGAGAGAAAAACATTAAAAAAAATAGAGGAATATAATGAGATAAGAGATTGAGGAGAGGAAGATAGTGAGTTGGAGATAAGAGATTAGGAGAAAAAGAAAGGTTTTTAAAGAAGAAAAAGAAAAAGAGGCAAGGAAAATTTTTGTTATCGCACTAAAATTAAGAACTAGTGCCAGCTTGGTCGATGCTAATAATAAAAAAATAAAAAAATTATATTTAACATGGGTCATGGTCACCGCTAACTTTTTTCATTTTCTTGCTCAATTTAGGAATTAGGGTAGGCCAAGACGACGTTAATTAAAAAATATATATTTTAAAAAAATATTACTTAGCATGGGCCATGGCCACCGCTAACTTTTGTGGTTTTTTGCTCGAATTAAGAATTAGGATTGGCTTGGCCAAAGCTAATTACAAAAAAAAAAAAATCTTTTTAAAAAAAAATTATTTAGCATGGGTCATGGCCGCAGCTTGGTCGTCGCTAACTTTTTTATTATCTTGCTCAAATTAAGAATTAGCATCGACTTGGTTGACACTAATTACAAAAACTATTTTTAAAAAAATATTATTAAAGTCGACGATAGTAGCGTTAGTGTTGCGACTAATGCTAACGTTTCAACTTTAATACGTGTATTTCTTGTAGTGTAAGATATAAGACTTTTCCAAGCAAAAATTAAGATGTAGATACAAGGAGCAACTTGAATGAGATCTTAACAACATGGATTTCCTCGTCGTCAATGGCATAGTGAGATGTACATCCAAACATAGCTTGCCTTAGTGATGGGGAACTCCTCTTTGTGTTGGGAATTTAAGATTCAAGGAAGGTCTAATTATACATGATTCAAAATATCAATGATAGGGACTTATAATTAGATATGGGTAAATGGGTTAACTGAGTCTGTTTAGGTCCAGTTCGCATTTCCCTACAAATTTAATGAGCCAGGTTAATCTTGTTCACAATGAAAACATACTTCATTTTCTTGGACATTGTTTGCACTGCATAGCCTATGGTTAAATGAGCTAACCTACGAATGAAGGATAAAGAATAAAAAATTTACGAACTAAGCTTGATATTTTTTATGACCTAATTTTTTCAAGTAGCTACATTTGTCACATTAAAGAGCAACTAGAGAGAGACACAAAGCAAAACATATATACATGTTCTACATAGGGGGAGTAAATCAAAGATAAAACCAGTGAGCGAGATGAGATGGAGTGGCGAGTGGAGAGAGGTCAAAAGGAAGGTATGTTGTCCATCATCAAGGAATAGTCTACGTGAGGGATTGATTCCAGATATATTTGGAAAAAGGAGAATGACTCGACGTTTTGGAGATGGGCAAGTCTTATATTTCTTCACCAACATCCCATATAACTTCGAATCCAAAGAGATGTGGCAGGTGTTCCAAAAATATAATAATGCGACAGAGGTTTTCATCCCAAGTAAAAGGGATAAGAGGGGTGTTAGTAGTTATATTTTCAATAAATTTAGTGTTAGTCGTTACATTATGTTAGTGGTTTTCAATAAGCAGTTATAGATTTTAGTGGCTTATCACTTTACCTATTTTTAATGAGCATTTAGTGGTCAGTTTCTAATTAGTGGAGAGTGAATAATATTCTCAATGGTGTAATGTCATTTATAAACTATTTGTGATCAATATACAATGTGCTATTCAGTTTTTCTCTATCTTTCTTTTATGCAATCTGCATTAATAGTGGCATCTAGAGCCTTAAAAGTCCTGAGGCTTGTGAGTGAAATGCGTGAGGTAACCTTCATCCATTTTTTTCTAGTTTCCTAATTATCACACCTAATGGCCACCGATTCCAATTTTGTGCAAGCTGCAATTCCTCATTTTGATGGTCACTATGACCATTGGAGCATGCTTATGGAGAATTTTTTGTGGTAAAATGAGTATTGGCCAGTTGTTGAATCTGGAATTCAACAGTCACCAACAGGTGCAACAACGATAGATGCACAAAAAGTAGAATTTGAAGCTAGAAAACACAGATTTGAAAGCAAACAATTATCCTTTCCAGGCTATTGTTCATCTCATCTTGGAAACTATTCTTTGTTAAGATACTTCCAAGGACATGTGGGATTCAATGAAGAAAAAATATCAAGGCTCTTCTAAAGTGAAGTGTGCATGGCTTCAACCTTGAGAAGGGATTTTAAAGTTTTACAGATGAAGGATGGTGAATTTGTCATAAGCTTTTTGGGGAGGACTATGGAGATCACAAACAAAATGCAATGCCATAGAGAAAAAATTGAACATGTTACCATAGTAGAAAAAATTTTGTGTACTATGACGTGAGAATTCAACTATGTCTTTTGCTTAATTGAAGATTCAAAAGACATAGACAACCTCTCTCTTGATGAATTGCAAAGCTCTTTGTTGGTCCAGGAGCAGAAAATGAATCAAAGTTCAACAACAAATGAACAAGCTTTGAAAGCCTCTATCAATACTCATTCCAACAAATCAAGATGAAGAGGTAGAGGTAGAGGTCGAGGAAGAGGAAGGGGAGAACGAGGACATAGAGAAGGCAGCAAAGCCAAAGATGACAACAAAAATTTCAAAACTAATAATGATCAATTTCAAGGCATAGGCCGAGGTAGAGATCATGCTAAATCTAAGGTGGAGTGTTTTAAATGTCATAATGATGGTCATTATGCATCTGAATGTTACATTTGATTGCCTAATGATAAAGAAAAAAAGGAGAATTCAAATTTTATAGAAGACAAGAAGGAAACAAAAACTTTGTTGATGATTGTCCATGAACAACAAAAGACCAAGTCAGATATCTGGCATGTGGATATAGGCTGTAGCAACCACATGAATAGAAGTAAGTCTTCTTTCTCGAACCTAGATGAAAATTTTCACTCAACTATTAGTTTCATGACTCTTCTTCTATGAAAGTGATGAGAAGAGGTGATATTAAGATAAAGACTAAGAATGGTCTTGGGGAAACCATTTCTAACATGTTATATGTTCTTGATTTGAAAAATAATTTGTTGAGTGCTGGTCAATTAAGGGAAAAAGGGTATGTTATTCAAATTGAAAAAGGTGCTTATAGCATTTACGATCCTCTAAAAAGAGGTGAGGTTGTAATTGGTCAAATGAGTTCTACCAAATTGTTTCCAATGATGATTAAAAGCATTCAATCTTGTTTGGTGGTTGATGAAAAAGACTCCTTATGGTTGTGGCATTTTTGTTATGGTCACGTAAGTTTTGGTGGACAAAAGACTTTATAACAGAAGAACATGGTGATAGGACTTTTGAAAATTACTGTTCCTTCCCAAATTTGTGAAGAATGTGTTAGCAAACAACATTATTCTCAATTTTCCCAAAGGAAGTCATGGAGAGCAAAGGATATGTTGGAGTTGGTGCATTCAAACATTTATAGCCTTCTTCCAATAAAGGGAAAACATATTTAATTACCTTCACTGATGATTTTTCAAGAAAAATATGGATTTATTTTTTACAGGAAAAATCTGAAGCTTTTACCATATTAAAAAGCTTCAAGGTTCGTGTTAACAATGAAGCAGGCAAGACTATTAAGTCCCTTCGTACAAACCATGGTGGGGAGAATTGTTCAAAGGAATTTAAAGAATTCTGTATGCAGCATGGCATTCGAAGAGAGCTTTCAACTGCATATATACCATAACAAAATGATGTATCATAGCGAAAAAAAAAATCATTCTCAACATGGTGAGAAGTTTGCTAACAAGAGGACGGTTCCAAAGACATTTTGGCATAAAGTTGTAAATTGAAGTGTTCATTTTTTAAATAGAAGCCCAACCTTTGTTGTTCAAAATAGGACCCCTGAAGAGGCCTAGAGTGGAAGAAAACTTGTTGTAGACTACTTCAAAATCTTTGGCTGCATTACGTATGCTCATATACTAGATGAGAAAAGGAAGAAACTTGATGAAAAAGTTAAAAAGTGATTTCTTGGTGTTAGTGATGTGTCAAAAGCATATAATTATTTAATCCATTAACGAAGAAGATTGTGATAAGTAAGGATGTTATTTTTTACGAAGAAAGCACTTGGGAATGGAATGAGCAACAACCTAAATAGGTTTTTTATGATAATGATGCTGAATAAGAGCAAGTGTTAGCACCAGATATGCTTAGAAGTTCATCTAATATAGCCCAAACAACCACCAGAACTTCATCACTGGTTACTATAATAGATGGGGAAGAAGCTCAGACAATTAGTTGAGTTAGAAGAAGGCCTGCTTGGATGGAAGATTATAAGATAATTGGGTTAGGTAATCCAATTACTCATTTTGCTTTGTTTGTAGATTGTGACCCTACAACATTTGGAAATGCTATCAAAGAAGAAAAATAGAGAAATGTAATGGATGATGAAATTGATGCAATAATACTTGGGAGCTTTGTGATCCTTTGAATGGGCATAAAACCATTAGAGTAAAATGGGTCTTCAAAACAAAACTGAAAAAAAAAAAGGGTCAAGTGGATAAGTACAAGGCACGCTTGGTGGCTAAAGGTTACAAGTGGCATACGGGGTTAATTATGTAACACTCTTACTTTTATTTAATAAATTGTTTTATTTATTTATTTATTCTATATATTTAATTCTAAAAATCGGGACGGAATCTAAAAATTCTGATTCTCACGATTAAACTCAGAATATCAAAAACTATCTAATCGTGATTTTTAATAATTTTTCCTAACCGAAGTCCGGAAAAATTAGAAAATGACGATTTTGTCCTTATTTATCAATATTAAGGGCTGACATGAGAAAAAGATTCAATTGATATTAAAATGTCAAATTGAGTTTAAAATCATGTCATATGTATTAAAATATAATTTTGGAAATTTTCTGGGAATTTTCTGAAATTCCTATATAAAATGACCAAAATACCCCTAGTTGTCAAATAACCAACTCAGTATTGGTTTGACATCCAAAAATGATGAAAATGATATTTTTAGTACATTTCTAGGTAAAATATGTAATTTTATAATTTTCATAAAAATTTGAGCATTTATTGCATTAAAATGAATTTAATATGAATTTTCTAAGCTTAAAATATATAATATATATATATATATTTATAATTCGAAAAAAATTAAAATTTATTTTTAGAAATTATTTTGATGAAAAATATTACATTTTTTCAGGTTTATATTTAAATTAATTATTTTGATATTAAAAGTTCTTTTTTTCAAGTTTAGGCGATTTTATCGGTATCGGCTAATTAATTAACAGTCAAAATTTATACTGAGATTCTTTGGGACAGCTGCTATCCCATGTTGAAACTCTAGAGGGGAGGTGATTCACCACCTAATGGGATATGTGTCCCTAATTTTCAATTAAAATAAATTAAAATAGAAATTTTGACAAAATAACTTATGTCATTTAAGGACACCTAAGCTCAAAATTTTCCCTATAAATAGCCATCAAATTGAACTAATTTCTCATTCTTCTCCTCCTTTCACCACCGTAAGTCTCCATAGAGAAATTCTCTCCCTTTAGAAAAAATTTCTTTTACTTTGTTTTTATGCTAAAATTCTACTAGTTTTCCAATAACTAGTAAAAATCCTCTTCCTAGGAGCTTTGCACCAACAATTTCACCAACTCTTTGAGGTAATGGGGGGAGTGGGGTTGGTTCTAAATTTCAATTACTTTGGATGTTGGTAGGAAGGATTTTTCCCCTAAACCCGTTTAGGCTTTAGTTTTATTATTAATATTATTGTTATATTGTTTAATGTTAAACTTTAATTTTTTCTAAGCTATTATTTTGCTCAAATTTAAATTATTAAATTATACCAAGCTGTTACTCTGTTCAATTTTAGAAAATTAAAATGCACTTGCTAAGTTGTTACTCAGCTCATTTTTAGAAAATTAAAATGCATTTGCTAAGATGTTACTCTGCTCAATTTTAGATAATTAAAATACTCTTATTAAGTAGTTATGCTACTCAAATTTAGACAACTATAGCATAACTATTAAGTTGTTATACTGCTCGAATTCAAACAATTATAATAGAATTACTAAGTTGTTATACTGCCCAAATTTAGAAAAAATATTTTAGCTATTATAATAAATAATTAAATTATTAAATTATCAAATTTTGGTAATACTCAATTAGTTTAGCAAAAATAGTAGAAGAAATAAACCATAAATCTCATAATATAAAACTAAAGATAGAAATTATTTTATGAGCTATTTATGAATTTATTTTTAGAAAACTACTATAGAAATTTCAATTTAAGTTCTTATCATTCAGGTAAGGTCTAGACACACTAATAGGCCATTTGTAAAAATTTATAAATTTTAAAGCTTATTTAATACTTCTAATTGTGCTTTATAAGTGTCTGTGGATACATTTTTCTTAGAAATAGTAAATTTCAAAAATTTTCAAAAAAATTCTAAAAATTCATGATAAAATTCTAATTATTTTTCTAAGTTTAAAAATTATTTTTATGAAATTTTTTGACCAGTCTATGATTTATTTCTTAATTATCAGTCTTTATTTTAATTTGTATATCTTTATTTTTATTGAATTATTGCGTATGTGCTTTAATTTGAATTATGAATTATGTGAATGATATGTATGGATCAAATCTCTGTAATATAAGGCAGAGATATTAGTAGAAATTATACTGGTGCTCAAATACTTGAGACCAGAATGAACCTTTAGAAATTAATATATTAGTGAGTAATGTAAAGCAAGAGACATGCAGTGGCATGACACCCTGTTAGGGAAGCTACAGTTTGGTACGCTGAGGAATGAAAGGCATGGACCCATTTGGGGAGGTCTCGAGGGTAGGCATCAGGTGGTGAAAGTCCTAATAGCCAGTGTAGGCTCGTGAGCTGGGATATTCACCTAACCAAGCTCGATAACCCCGACAACTGCTCAACATTCCGGGATTGGTTCAAGAGTATACCTCTATAAATGGACGTCCTGATTGATATTTGTTCCTCATTGATGATGAGGACTGTACTATGTGATGATGTTGATGAGGTATATGTACTCCCAGTCACTTCCCAGGTTCTGTTAAGAACTATTACTCACTGATGGGAAGTATGGATCCATACCAAGTCAAAGGTAGTGTAGTATATCTTAGAATAAACCCTAGGTTCCCTTCATTAATTGTATTTAAATTCCTACCATACATATGAAAGTGATTTAGAACAAATCACCTCACTCCATTATTTTTGTTATGCATGTTGAATCGTGATTATTGAAGATGATAACAATGCCTAATGATGCTAAGGAAGAGCTAGAGGATACTTCTCTAGATTTGAAGACCTAGTTTATAATATTTTCTTAAGGGATAGGGTAGATAAATACTGCTCTGTATAGGATCCTTTTTTATGTATATATTGGGTTAGGTAGTATATGTCTTTTGATGTACTTTTGTTTTCTCTTTGACTATTATGTATTACTCAAACCATGATGTATAGTTGGATATATATATATATATATATACATAAGCAGTTTTTATCATTTCACTTCTATTTCTAAATTTTGTTTTTCTATTGTTAAAAAAAAATTGAAAAAAAATTTACTCACATTTTCATCAACTTAAAGTAATAATTAAATTAATATGAATTATATTTAAAATTAAAGGAGTGTTACAAATTATACCAAGGTATTTTCATAGTTGCAATACATGACACAATCAAGTTGGTAATTGCATTGGTAGCATAAAATTCTTGGCCTATTTTTCAACTAGATGTCAAATTAGCCTTTTTATATGGTTACTTGGAGGAACAGGTATTTGTTGATCAACCCCTTGGCTATGTGAAAATTAGAAATGAGCACAAAGTTTACAAATTGAAAATGGCACTTTACAGGTTGAAACAAGCTCCTTGGGCTTGGTATAGTTTTATTGAGTCTTATTTCCTAAAAGCTGGTTTTTCAAAATGTCCTTATGAACATACATTGTTTGTTAAATTTGGAGAAAAAAGAGAACTACTCATAATATGTTTGTATGTTACTAATCTTATATACACTGGAAATTGCGCTACCATGTTCGATGAGTTTAAGAAATCTATGATGGATGAATTTGAAATGATTGATCTTGGCATAATGCATTATTTTCTTGGTATAGAAGTAGTGCAATCAGATGATGGGATCTTTATCTATCAAAAGAATATATGGGAGAAACTTTGGACAGATTTCAAATGAAGGATTGTAATCCTATAAAAGTTCCCATTGAGTTTGGTTTGAAGTTACACAAAAATTCTAGAGGAAAAAAGGTTAATAGCACAGTTCATAAACAAATTGTTGGTTGTTTGATGTAGCTAACTGCAATAAGGCCTGATATAATATATCCTCTAAGTTTAATTATTAGGTACATGGAGAATCCGACTAAAATGCATCTGTTGGCTACCAAAATGATCCTTTGCTACATGAAAGGAACTAGAGATTTTGGACTGTTTTACAAGAAAGGTGAAAAGATCAATCTATTGGGCTTCACTGACAGTGATTGTGTAAGAGATTAAGATGATAGAAGGAGTACTTTAGGGTATGTTTTTATGCTAAGTACAAGAGTTGTTTCTTGGTTCTCTAAAAAACAATCTATTGTTACTTTATTAAGTATAGAAGCTGAATTCATTGCAGCAACTACTTGTGCCTGTCAAGCCATATGGCTAAGGAGAATTCTTGAAGATATGCATTTCAAGCAACCACGTGCTACTATGATTTTTTGTGACAACAACTCAACAATTAATTTATCCAAAATCTTGTGTTACATGGAAGAAGCAAGCATGTTGATGTGAGGTTTTATTTTTTAGGAGATCTTTACAAAGATAGGACAATTGTTGTGAATCACTACAAAACATAGGAGTAGGTGGCTGTTATCCTAACCAAACCACTCAAACAAGTGGTTTTTGTCAAGCTTCAGAGAATGCTTAGAATTTGTTCTTCAAAAGATGTTATGTCAAGCTTCAGAGAATGCTTATTTGTTCTTCAAAGATGTTACCAAAGTGTTGGTTTAATTAAAGTATTGAACTTTATTTTTCTCTAAACTAATTTTTGCATATATCATTTTAAGGGGGTGGGTGTTAGCAATTATATTTTTAATAAGTTTGGTGTTAGCCGTTACATTTTATTAGGGGTTTTGAGTCAACAGTTATAGGTTTCAATGGCTTATCACTTTACCTATTTTTAATAAGCATTTAGTGGTTAGTTTCTAATTAGTGGAGAGTGAATAATATTCTCAATGGTGTAATGTCTATTTGTAGACTATCTATGATCAATATATAGTGTGCCTTTCAGTTTTCCTCTATCTTTCTTTTATGCAATATGCATTAACAAGGGGAGCACGCTTTAGGTTCGTAAGATTTCAAGGCATTAAAGATCAAGGGTCTTTAGGGAAGATGCTAGATGAGATCCTTATTGGTGATCAGAAAATTTTTCTTAACACCCTTAGGTTCACTCATAGGGTGTGGAACACATCGCGCACAAATTTCGTACAATTCAAAATAAGAGAATCCAGAGTCACAACCCTATTCATGAGAAAATTTTCAAACTTCATGGCTTATCTTATGCAACTACAATAAAAAAATAAACACATAAAATGTTTTCTCAAACTAAATGATTCATAAATACTTTTATCATGATGTTGATCTCAATTTGCACATATATTATAGATGATTATCTTAGACATCATAAAAGTAAAATGTGGAATGAATATAGTAGTTATGCAATTTATCGTGTGCAGAAAACCACTAGGATTTAGAGAGGCAATGGATTCAAATAGGAAAGAAGAAAGTTCATGTATTGGTGATGATGTAAAAATGGATGAGGTTCCCAATGATTCCATGGCTCAAACTCAACAATATTCAGGGCATTATTCCACTCATATTGGTATTGATGCTTCAATTTACCAAAATTCTATCTCTAGTTTTAATAGAAAGAGGAAAAGATCTGAAAGGACTGAAATTATCATGGAGAAACATGTAAAGACTATGCAAAGGTTTGAAAAAAATGTGTAAGAGCACTAAACACAGCCATTTCAAGCATGAAAATTAAAGAATCACTACACCAAAAAAGGCAATAAATAACATTTATTTTTGACTAAAAACATTATCTATGATCCCTCTATCTAAACTCAGATAGCATTTCGAAAACGTTGTCTTAGTACAAGCACTCAGACAACACTCCCTCAAGGAAGCGTTGTTTGAGTGCTTGTACTCAAACAACACTTCCTCAAGAAAGTTTTGTCTTAGTATAAGCACTCAAACAACACTTCCTCAAGGAAGTGTTGTCTAAGTATTAAAAAAAAAAAAACAAATTTATCTGGTTCATTCATTATTTTAAACTTATTATAAGACTTTGGTGTCCCACAAGATGTGTCCATTAAACCAAAAAAGGCAATAAATAGTGCTTATTTTTCACTTAGTTAGTGCTAAAGTGCTATCTATGCTCCCATATCTAAACTCATAACAATTTCGATAATGCTTCAAAAACAGTGTCCGAGTACAAGCACTCCTACAACACTTTCTCAAGAAAGTGTTGTCTTAATATAAGCACTAAGATAGCACTTCCTCAAGGAAGCGTTGTCTTATTACAAGCACTTTGACAGCGCTTCCTCAATAAAGTATTGTCGTAGTACAAGCACTCAAACAACACTTCCTTAAAGAAGTGTTGCCTTAGTACTTGCACTCAAACAACACTCCCTTAAGAAGCATTGTTTGAGTAATTTTTTTAAACAAATGAACCAGAAAAATTCATTTAAAAAAAAATCTCAAACAACACTTCCTTGAGGGAGTGTTGTCTAAGTTCTTATACTAAGACAACGTTTCCTTAAGAAAGAGTTGTCTGAGTGCGTATACTAAGACTACTTTTTTGAGGAAGTGTTGTTTGAATGCAAGCACTCAAACAACGCTTTTGAAGCGCTATTTAAATTTAGATAGTGGGAATATAGAAAGCGATACCTAAGTGAAAAATAAGTGCTCTTTATTGACTTTTTTGGCATAGTGGACACATTTTGGGACACCATAGTCTTCATAACAAGTTTGCAAAAATATGAATGAACTAGATAAATTTGTTTAAAAAATTACTCAAACAATGCTTCCTTGAGGGAGTGTTGTCTAAGTACTTGTACTAAGAAAATGCTTCCTTGAGAAAGTGTTGTCTTAGCGCTTATACTAAGACAACATTTCTTTGAGAAAGTTTGTCAGAGTGCTTGCACAAGACAGTGCTTTTTTCAAAAAGTGTTCTCTGAGTCCATTATTCAAACAAAGCTTTCAAAGTGCTATCTAAGTTTAGATAGTAGGAGCATAGGTAGTGCTTTCTAAGCTCTATGTAAGTGAAAAATAAGTGTTATCTATTGCCTTTTTGGCACAATGGACTCTTGGGAAACCAAAGTTTTCATAATAGGTTTGAAAAAAAAATGAATGAACCAATAGCATTAACCTAGAGTAGAGTTTTGAATACCAAATTTGATTACAATTTTGGAGTAAAATAATGAATAAAGATAATTGAAAGATAAAGTGAAATAGAATTGACATAGGTCCTATCATAGATTAGGTTGCATCGAGCAAAGTTCCTATCTACTAATAACGCATTTAATAACGTTATTATTTAAGACATATACAATATATGTTCATTAATTAGAGATATAAAGTTTCATGCTCATTCATTATATTCCACATAATTAAAATTTAGTAAGACCAATATTAAAGATAATTCCAAAAGCTAGAAAGAAAAACACCTTTTGTATCAAAACCACATGAAAAAAATGCCCTAATGATGCATAACTATAAGCTATCAATAAGAGAAGGAACACCTGTAGCAATTTAGGAAGTGTGTCACATTAAGCATATTGTATAGAAACATAGTGTAACAGTCCCACATTCTTTGTTGGGCATGTTTTCATCAAAATGTGTTCCACAACTCAAAGTGTGTCACATCGTACCATATCGTATAGTAACTTCTTGGTTATGTGTCACATTCAGCACAATAAGTCAACATAGTCATGTTTGGATGCGTGGCAAATTAAAGAATGCTTATTGCAATGATACAATTCAAATGTAAGCACATCGAAAACATTACAACCTAAACACAAATCTTTGGGTAAATGTTTGCAAATGGTTAAAAAGCAACTTACAAATAACTCGCACTTTGAAAAAAGATCATCATGGTGGTCCTTCTTCCTTAATGAAGCAAAGACCCTTAAAATGTCTAAGCTTCACCCCATTTTTTTTTTGCTTCATTTTCTACCATCAAAGCTAATACCAAAAACACTGAGTTTACTAATCTGTAACATAGTCAATTAAATTCCCAAGTACCATATTTTTTCACCCTCATGTTTTCCTTATCTAGAACATGAATTGTAAAGTGTTAATAGTAAAATATATAAGTCCCCAGATCTGCAAACATAAGCCAAGATTTTTAAGATGAATAAATGGAATTAATACTTAGGTACCTATTCTAGCTACTTCCTTTAATGGATCTAAGAAAACAGATTCATTTAAGCATCTTCAGTCCAAGCCATCTTGCAAACGATAAATGCTTGACCTAGTTCCAAGCTTCAAGATTGTAAAATTAGGAAAAAAAAATACCATCAAAATTTAAGACACCCCTCTGCGTGAAAAAAAAAGGGTCTATTGATTTTAAACTAAAGATAAAAAATATGAAAAAAGATAAACAACATAAATAATCCTCAAGTTATGCATGGATGTGAGAAAAATAAAGGTGTGAGAAAAATTATAGCATAAACATGTTATCAGTATCCAAAGCTGTTGTTTTATTGCCATCTAGTCTACACTTCACTTCTAAAATAAAGGACATATCAAGCTTCTAAAATTAAGGTCAAAAGCTTTAGAACAAATCAAGCAATAAATAGATCCAAAATACTAATGCATGCTGTAGATTAAACATATAGGCTACTTGAAACAACTGATGATATATATGTATAATATATATATATATATATATATATATATATATATATATATATATAATTATATAGAGAGAGATAGAGAGATAGAGATATAGAGAGAGAGAGAGAGAGAACATTTCAAATGAGAAACTTTTACAATGCGAAAATGATAACTTTTGGATTATAATTAAAACAAATTTGTAGCTAAGATTAAAATCCAATTAATCACCTCTTATAAGACCACCATTGTCATTGCTTCCACTACTATCATTGTCACTTTCGTTGTTACCACTATCACCGACTACTCTAACGGTGGTGGTGGTGACAACAGCAATAGTGATGGCAGCTACAGCAATGATGGTGACAGGGGTGATGACAGTGGTGGTGGCGGAGGCAACTGTAGGGGTGGTGATGACATCAGTGTTGGTGGTAGCGATGGTGGCGACGATGATGGTGGTGACAATGATAGCGACGACAGCGGTGACAACAACGATGGTGGTAGTGGCGGTGATGGTGAAGGTGGCGACAATGGTGGTCTCATAAGATGTGTTTAATTGAGTTTTAATTTCAGCCGTTCATTGTTTTTAATTGTAATCTAATAGTTACTATTAATATTTTTCATTTTTCATTTTAAGAAGTTTCTCATTTGAAATGCCCCCTATATATATATATATATATATTCCTAGACTTCTCCTCTATACAATCTAGCTAGATTGACCCAAAATTTTTTGTTTAAAAGAAAATCAAAATCTCTTGGTAAAATCATAATTCTAAAGAAAATAGGTTACCATCCAAGAATAGGGGTTATACCTTCCTATCATCTTTTTATATTATCTATTATTGTTCTCCGACAACTGCATTTTCACAAAAAATACATAATTTAATAATAAAACAATAAAAAAAAATGGACATTACTAGAAATTTAATAAATAAAGAATATTTCTTTTCAGAGCTATTATGAAGGCAGCTGCAACCACGAACCTCATATTATTAAGAGCTTGAACTTTGATAAGATGGAGCAAAGGAAAAAAAAACCTTAATCGTTGGTCAGAAGAAAAAAAAATGAAAAAGAAAAAAATAAAATCACCACTGACTGCGTGTTTATCATACACCCCAGCGAAGGCGATTTCTGGTGACAACTCCTTCATTCCACAATACACCCTACTCCGATAAGGTTACCTCGTGAGGGTCGTTGTTAGGTCCACCAGTGAGCTCTTTTCCCTTCTTTTGCACCTTGGAATCTTTATTCTCTCTCTCGCTTTCCTTTCCTTTAGTCCACGTCATTGCACCTTGGTTGTCATGGCATCAATCATGCCCCTTGTCGCACCTCCTTGTTCTCTCTTCCCTCTTGCAAACCTGTCTCTCCCTCAATTTCTCTCTCAAAGCCCTAAATCAGAACATTAAATCAAAACGTTAAATTGAAAAGAGTTTAATTGAAAAACACTGTCATAATGACAGTAAAATCTTTTCAAAATTAGTAAGTGAATGGTAAAAGTTTTTTTATAAGAGATTGACACCTAGCAAACTTTCCCTCAAAAGGTTTTGAAATATATATATAATATAGATAAGTAGTTGTATAAGTGTTTGTAAGAGTTAAAGAATAGTTTATGATAAGTTAATTATTTTCAACTTATTTTAATAAACTCTCTTCATGATAGTTTATGAAAATAGTTTATAATTTATATAAAAAAGGTTTAACATATTTTTTCTTTGATTATAGAAACAACTTCCTTACATGATAAATACTTATTCAACAAGCACTAGCTAACAAATATAACATATATAAATCTGTTTACATTCAAGGCACTACAATTTCTTGCCTAGCTCTCAATTTTTCTCTCTATTCAAAAATTGAAGTATTAAATTAAAATAATATAAAAATCACAAGATTATAAAAATAGTAAGAAAAAAAGTAAAAATAACTGATTATAAGATTTGGTACTAAAAACCACTTTGAACCGATTCTAGAAAAAAATATGTTTTCGTTTCTTTAATTTTTTAAAAATATATTCTAAAATATTTTTAAAATAAACTAGTAAATATTTTACATACTGCACAGGTTTATAAACATATGTAAAATATTAAAAATAAAATTAAAAATATTTTAAGAAATTATTTAATTATTTTATTAGAAATAAATATATATTAGCATAAAAACATAAATGTTTAATTTTTATTTTGAAATATCTTAAAAGGTTAATTAATGAACAAAATAATATTTGAATGATAATTTGTAAATAACTTATTATACTTAGCATTGGTTGAAAAATAAATAAATATACCACCGAGCTCATAAATCAACTAGTACGGGATTATTCTAGCTTTATCAGTGATTTTGAGTTTGAACCCTGAATATACAGTTGCATTAAATATTTGGAGAAAGAGTTTTGTGACTTAGATAGTGGTCTTATTTGACTCAAGCATAATTGTTTCTCTGTAAAAAAAAAAAGTGATTTCTACCAAAATAAAATAAAATAAATATCGCTTAAACTGATTAAACATACTAAAAATTTTAGTTAATTGGACAATTAATTAAAAAGAAAAAATTAATAAAATTTGATTTGATATAAAAACTTAATTATAAGATACCTGTAGAAAAGTACAAAAGTATGTGTCACAAAAAAGGAATTGGTTGATTTAGTAAGATAGTCTATCTTTATTATCCCTTATTTTGTGATACATGCATGCATGTCTTATGAATTTTTATACTAAATCAAATGATTTTTTTTCCTTTTCAATTAATTTTATAATTATTTAGAATTTTTAGTATCTTTAATCAGTTTAAGCATTATTTAATTTTTTTAATCAGTGTTAAGAATAATGAGATATTTACATATCATCATTCAAATGATATTTTGTCAATTATTTATTTTTCAAGAATTTTTAAAATAAAAATTAAACATTTATGTTTTATATATTAATATATTTTTTATTACCAATAAAATAATTAATTTTTTAAATATTTCTACTTTTATTTTTAATATTTTACATATATTTATAAAATCACACAATGCGCAGATTCTTCTTATTATTTTTTACAATCTCTTTTATATATGTAGTATTTTCTTAGGCACCATAATTCTATTCTACCCACTAATCCATGCAATAATCTCAAATTGAGTATGATTAACTATGCATGGCTTTACTGTAAGAGCGTGAAATACATACTCAAATTTTTTTAAGAGCAAGAACAAAATGAAAAAAAGGATTATATGGCTTTCTGTACGAGATTTCACTTTTAAGAGTAAGGAATAAAAATATTTTGAAAAGTGCTAGCAATATTCTCTTTAACTTTCTCTTTCTAGTATTTTCTCTATTATTGGCTAGAATTTATTGGAAATCACAATCAAAATTTGTGATTTTCAATAAATTTTAACCAATAATAAATAAAGTGTTAGAAAGACAATATTAAAGGGAGTATTACTAGCACTCCTCAAATATATAATAAAGGTTGATAAAAAATTATATATAAGATCTATTTATAAATTGCTATTATATAATTATTTATCATAATTTTTATCTTGCAAAACACGTTTCTTTTATATTAATTTAAAATTTTTTCTAACTTATTTTTTAATCTTATATTAATTTATTATTTCAATGTATTATATATTGTTAAAAATATATATTTAATTATTATTAGTTTGAACTTCATTTAATTATAACTAAACTAATAAAATCGTGAGACAATGTCTTTGTCAGTTCAATAATTGATCTATTTTTTAAAACATTAATCGAAACAGCTAAAAGAATAAGGAATTATTACGTAATGTGGTATGGGTTATTAACCACTTGTGATCTGTCTTCTTGTCTAAACTCTGCACTTCTCGGGCTGCTGTTTAGATTTAGTAAATCTTCTTTGGCTTTTCAAACAAAAGGAAACAGCCAAAAGAAATTTTAAAGTGGTAGGAACAAATCTCAAATAGGAAGAATTCTTATTAAATTGATGTTGAGCGAGAAAATAAGCTCTATCAATACATATAACTTTTATCAATTGGCATAAAAAGTATGATTCAGGAATATTCGACTCTTTTAAAAGTTTGACTTGAAAATATTAAAGATCAGAAACATTTCAATATCTTTTCCACCAAAATCTTCTCTGTGAAGATCATATTAACGTCAAAGAACTTCTGCACAAAGTGGTTTCATTTCTCCTTTTAGTTGATGGCTCGTGCTTTCCATTTCTTCACTTCACTTCACAGATTCACTTCAAAAACAACCGGAAAAGCAGCTATTCTCGCCACTTTGATTTCCTTTGGTAACCTGCCACATGCCATTAACAATATATGTATGTGTGTAGAAAAATGATCATTTCATAAAAAGGAGAGAGATAAGAAGATAAGCTAAGAAAGAAATTATAAGTGATGTGCTAAAAATGAAAAAAATATATATAAAAAAAATGAGAAAGATGTGAAAAAAGGGTGTGAAACATAACACCTGCAACCAAGAGAGAGCATACATATATATATTATAATATAAAGTAAGTATTAATTTAGTTAAGAAGGACGAATTCGGAGCTCCCTTCACTCCAATACAAAAGGATCAGGGTAACCCCGTCTCCAAATTCATGCAGACCCGTGACTTTCGCATGCTTCCTTATGTGAAGCCAAAGGTGACCATGAATTAGCAGCTAGGGTCTACCATCACCTCCTTCAGCCTTGGAGTGCAGAGAGCTCCAACTTGGGTTTATTCATACCCAAAATCCTAGATTGTTTAAACTAAAAAGAAACTACACAAATATGTAAAATTCCTAAGAACTAGCGAGGGGATTGTGATGCTTGAAAACTTCAATATTGGGTTTATATAGGCCAAGACCTAGGCTTAATGTCTAATCTGGGCCATTAAATTATACCAAAAAATAAATAAAATCTGGGCCATTAAATTTGAGGATCAAATAGTTTATTAGAAAATCTCAAAACAAGATCTTGATGTTCGATGATTGGTGAAGCATTGCATTAAATTTAATTTAAAGATTATTCCAGCTGACTGGGGATCTTTTCCTCAGTCGTCTGATTGCGATCTACAGTGATAGTGTGTAATGATGCATTATTTTGGTAACGCTAACTTCTGTGGGAATATAAGCTTATGATTGGCAGATTTTGCATTAATATTTTTACATATTTAAAAGAATTCTGTCATACTTATATCGACCTTTGCAGTTTTTTTACTTTCAAATTATTTTTATTTCTCCCCTCAATTTTTATTTTTTTTTACGTTGAAATCTCACATTAAAAATCTGCGCATTAATAATTTTGGATTTTAAAATATTTAGCACAATTAGGTGCCCAATCAAAATCGACCTCTTCATACAGGGAATTAAAGTTACTTGCGCATGCTTTTACTCAATTATTTCAGTCTTTTCTTACTCTTCTAAATTTGGTTTTGGTATCTTCTCTAAATTATTACGGTTAACCTTTTCTTGCTTTTTCATTTATGTTTTGTATCATTGTATGAATGACAAATGAAACAGAGTAAAGAAATAGAAAGGAAAAAATAAAAAAAATATAGAAAAGAAAATAAGCAAAAAATTATTTCTTTATTTATTTGGTAACGGGAGACAAAAAGAAAAGGAAAGAAAAAAAACAAAATAAATTACATGCATAAGAAAGCTACTATGCTATATCAGCAGTCTAATATCCTGAGGAGGTAACTCATAATCTGTAAGATCTTCATTGCTCATAACACCCTTTTTAGGGAGAAGGTGTACACACTGGTTTCCTTCACAGTGGATGTGCTTAAGGGGGTATTTGGTATTGAAGAAATTTTTAGTTTTTTCAAAATTTAAAATTAGAAACGTTAGTTTTTCTTGTTTGGTATATTATTTAACAGAAAATTCTGAAAAACATTGTTTTTTGAGGATTTTTTTTACATATGTTTCTCACAAAATTGTTTGCATAGGAAGATGATAATCTAACTTTCTCGAATTGAAAGGAAAGTTTTAATAGTATAAAAAGACCACAATATCTTCATTAACTAATTTAATATAATTATTTAAAATTTTAAAATAATTTATTATTAAATGTGATAAATAATTAAATTTAAGAACAAGAAATACCCATAAATATTATTATTATAATTTTTTTTAATTTTTTTTTATAAAATATGTTGTTTTAATTTTTAATATATTAAACATTATACTTTTTAAATACTTTTTATTATTTAATTCTATAAAAATCGTCAAGATATTAATTAACAATTCATTTTTAAGAATATTATTGACATTCAGGAAATGTTATAGTAGAAATTGTAAAAAATATCTAAAGTAGAGAAAATGGAAATTTCTGTGATGTTAAAGTTAAATAAAAAATATTAAAAATCACACCAATATATTTATAATTTTAAAATTTATGAAAAATATTTTACAACAAGACTTATCTGTACCTATAATTTGATTAAATTTATTATTTTAAAATTTGTCTTAATTTATGTACAAGACAATGTTATAATAATTTTTTATAAATATTATTATCCGTATATTTTTTTCTTCACATATTATCCGTACGTATAAATTATTTAGATTGAACTAGTAATACTAAATAATTTACAATGCTAAATAACATACATAAGATATAGAAATAAAATTTACATAAATTTAATTATTCTTAAATTTAATTCTTATATAACAATTTAATTATTATCTTATTAAAATTAAATATTTTTTTAAAAATGAGTTTTTGGTGATAACTATTTTAGATTCACTTCTTATTTAATTATTGTGAAAACCTCATGTTTTAGGAAATATCTGAGTCATGGCAATATGAAAATCTCTAACTTTTTTAACTAATACAAAAAATATGTTGTTAGTAATAACTATTTTAAAATCACTTCTTTGGTTACTGTGAGAACCTTGCATTGGAACACTTGAATCATGACAACTTAATAATCTCTATCTTTTCAAAATAAAATAGACGATTTTCTTTTGTATTTTCATAAAAATAATATTTTAATTAAAATAATCAAGCCCAAAAATTTCCTAAAAATGTAACTCTAATATATCATTACACTCAAGGATATGTAGGGGTAAGGAAACACCTTGTCAAGTTAAAAAAGTATTTTCATAATTTTTTCTTATTCAAAAAATAATAAAATTTGCCTTAACAGTAAAGATTCTTGTATGGTAAATTAAAAAATATTTAAAAACTTTAAATAATAAAGTTTTACATAGGTGTATTTAATGAAGTTATTTCCCTAAAAGAATATTTTTTGATAAAACACTTATATATCCAAGAAAGTTCTATTGAAACCAAATATGAAAATCTTTGATACCTAAGAAACATGTGTAAACATTTTCAAGAATATCTATAACTAACCAAACAAATTTTACTCATTCCTAAGAATCATGATTTCCAAGATTCATGATTCTTAGTAATTAGATTTTCCAAGTATGAAAAAATTGCTCTTGTACCAAGTGCTCTCTTAGTAACATTCCATTAAGAAACCAACTGTCCACGGATGTTTAAAACCAAGGGAGCATATCAATGGAAAATCTATACAGGTCCAAGAAGTAACGAAATGGCTTGCATAGAATCTGTACAACAGGTGACTTATTTGATATCTCTAAGCCAAACTTGCTTAAGGCCATATCAATGGCTTGCCTCAAATTTAAAAATGATTTTTTTGTCCTTCTAATTTGAAATTTGCTCACTTTTTGTCCTTATTAGGGACTAAAAATATCACAAATTAGGGACCAAAAGTGGACAATTTTTAAATTAGAGGGACTAAAAAAATATCTTTTAAATTTGAGGGACTAAAAATAAACTTGACTCAAATTTGAAGGATCAAAAAGATATTTAAGTCTATTAAATATTGCCTTTATAATAAAAAATTGTCTTAAATATGTTTTTATTCCTTGTAATATATCTATATTTTCATTTTAGTCATTTTAGTCCATGTAATATACCTATATTTCATTTTAGTCATTTTAGTCTTATTATTACACAACTTGTTAATTGGTGAGGTAACTAACAAAAGGCTACCTCACCACACTAGTTGTGTATAATGCCTTGACTGGACATGAAAGAAAGAAGACTTCTCGAAGCAAAAATCAAGATGCAGAGGCAAGGAGCAATGTGACCAAGGTCTTAGAGCAATATGGCTCTCCTCGTCAGTAATGCCATGGAGGGAAACATCCAAGCCTACCATACCGTAGTGATGGAGAACTATTGTTGTCTAATGAGCAGTTGGGGATTTAGGATTCAAGGAAGGTTTGATTATGATTCAAAATCTCAATGATATGGACTCACACTTGGGGTATAAGGTAATCTAGTCCATTTTAAACTTGACCCATATTTGTCTACAAATTTAACGAGTTGGGTCAATCTTGTTTGGAATACAAATGAGATATATTTTCTTAGACAATGTTCGCCTCACATAACTCACAGTTAAACAGATTGATCGATGGACGAAGGATAAAAAATACAAAAGTTGACAAACTAAGCTACATATTTTGATGACTCGATCTGTTCAAGTTAGGGGCGAGTATCGGTCAATTACGGTCAAATTCGGCCCAAAAAATCAGAACTGACGCAAACCGATTGAGTATTATTGTAGATCGATGTCGTCCATTCGTGCTCTCAGTTAAGTCAGGTGGCAAGTCGAATAATTGATGGGTTGAATGGGTGGATGTGTGCGGGTCAATGAGAACCAAAGAGATGAAACCTTTTGTCTTTCATTTTTTTTTTCCAAATACACAAAATGAACCAAGAAATCACCAGAAAAAGAAAGCCTTCCATATCCAACCAACCCTTCCAAGTTTCAATAGCATGTAAAGCATTTCTTTGTCAACCTCGATGTGGTCGATATTGATGGCAGAGACGTCGAGGATGAAGCCCATGAGCTGTACACACTCTTCTTCATGAAGCTTGAGGGAGATATTGCGAATAAAACCCTTCTAAATCTACTTCAGAAAGTGGGTTGAGAAACCCACAATCTTGTTGTGGTTTTGCGGAGCCTTTTTTCTTCTACTACTTCTCTTCTCCCTTTATCTACAACAAGAAAACACAATAAAATTTAGGGGTTTAGGTGAGAAAGTGAGAAGAAAATGAGAAGAGCTCTCTACTCTAGCTGTAGACATTTAAGCACTCATGAGAGAAAAGGTTGTACCATGTACACATAATGGAAATAGGAAACTAGAAAGCCAATGTGACTTTTGAGATTCTAAAGGCATGACTTTTGAGAGCCTAGAACTTTTAGCATCTTGTAAATTGTAATTTTTGAGCGAAGCAATAATGTGTGAAACAGTTTTGCGTCCATCTACATTCGCCACATTTAAGAGCAACTGGGGAGAGATGGAAACCAAAAAAATATATCCGTCTGCTATGAAAGGAACCTTTCAATTGGATATTTACCAATGTTGATCATCTTTCAACTATGTTATTTTTTTTTAAAGTAAAATATCTCTTAGTTATTCTTGCTTGTGTTTCCTTCAAAGTATTTCTGGCCAAAATAAAGATGATTTTCCACTTGATTTTTTATATTTTTAATGATTTTCAACAATTTTGGATTCTTTTTTGTTTTGCAATTTTTTTAACATTTTTATTTAGGTCTATAGGTTAGCCTACCAACCTGGCATGGCAAACAAACCCGTGCTTGTGGGGATCCGCCAGCCTCTACCCTAATTTTGATGGGGAAACCCCGCCTTCACCAAGGTCGAGGTCGGGTTCGAGTTCGGGTTTGGATTTTACCTGACTGCCAAAGTCGGGGGCGGGCATGGGGATGTTACTACTCGCCCCACGCTGCCCTCGTCCCTGGTAACATAAAATTACTAATATAACCTTATATATATATATTTGACATCTGAATTCCTAATCAGAACCCTAGCTCCTAAATTGCCTACGTTGCCCACTCCCCTTGTGACCGTGAGTCTCATTTTTTCTCACTTCTCAGTTCTCAGCAATTGTGGCCTCTAGCCCTCTCCCTCTGCTCCACCAGTCTGCCTCAGTCATTCTCCCTCTCCCTCTCCCACAAAGTGACAAAGTAGTGAAGCACCTCTGTCTCCATCCAGGTGTCCACAGTTCTCAGCCAAAGTCTCATCCATAGACCGCAGTGAAGCGCCTCTGTCTCTGACGGTAGAGTTCTAACCGATTACATTGGTACGTTCCTTTTGTCTCTCTCTCTGATGCTGTCAATTAATTGGAACATTGAGAAAGTGCATGTTACGAACCTTACGAACTGCATCTTATGAACTACTTTAGCTTGAGAATGTCCTAAATGAATTGAGCAATCTCCCACAACAATAACTTCTGGATTTGTGTCAATCCCAACATTCGTCATATTTTAGAATACCATGGGGAGTGGGTTGCCAAGAGGTGTGAGCTCTAATACCATTCTTCAATATTTTAGGATTAGATTTACTGCTCTGGTTTATTTTGAAAAATAGTCACTTATATGAAATGGCTCTGCAAATGGAAAAATTAGGATTAGGAACTTGGCTTTGTAAGAGCACATCTTTCCTTCCAAATAACCCAGATTAGGTAACAAGTATGGCAAGAGAGTTGGTTGGAGCGTAAATGTGGTACTTAGTTTACACTTGTTTTTTTACCTTGGAGTATGTGAAAGAATTAGAATGGAACTTAGTTTATGCTTTTTTTTACAATAAAAATGTGGTGAGGTTGAAATGTGGTACTTCCTTTTCATTTATACTAGTTTTAACAAAATCTCTATATGAATGTTTAATAACATGAGAGAGTTAGAATTAAATTCAAATAAAATTTTATTCTTGTGAGCTAGTATTATATCAGTGAGAAACGAATCACTTTTAGGAGATCATGAAGGACTCATTTTGATATATATTTCAAGCTACCCATTGTTATTTGGTAAATAAAATATAAGAAATCAAAACTATACGCAGTTATCTTATTTGTCATTCAAGTATTTGATTTTGTTTCATGAAGGCCTTTAATTAATGGAAACACCTTGATTGTTTGTATTTTAATGTCAAAAGTACACGTGCTTTGATAGCCTTCTTCCCCTTAAGGTTTCTTTGAGAAATGTTGTATGCCACTTTTCAAATATTTGATTTTGTTTCATAAAGGCCTTTAAATAATGGAAGCACCTTATTTTTTATTAATATGGGAAGTGCACGTGCTTTGATGAAATACATGGCCTTTAAATTACACCAACTATATAATTAATATTTTAGTTTTAATAACCATGCACTGCTTCATTATATGTTGCTATATCCAGTTGTAGCTTTTCCAATTAATGCTTGTATATAAGCACAGAAATGACCACTAAGAACCTGCAAAGTGCAAACATGCAGCAACATTATAGTATTTCTTTAAATTATCTTCTTTATCATTGTTTCTATTTAAAATTATCCTAATGTGAAATGTATTTGTCATGTACAGGGACAATATGGCAGATCTTGGTATATCACAAGAAAGCGCACATCAACCAAATCTAAAAGGAAGTTGTGACCCTTCACCTACCGGTCCTACAGCAAATGAACCTACAGGTCCTACACCAACACCTAACTTTGAAACAGCTGACGATATGGAGGGGGCAACACAAACAGGAGGAAGTAGGCTTAAAAGTGAGGTTTGGCAGCATTTTACGAAGGTTAAAATTAATGAAGAAGACAAGGCCCAATGCAATTATTGTAAGAAATATTTGGGTGGAAAATCAAAAAATGGGACAAAGCATTTATAGCAACATATGGACAGTTGTGTTTAACATAGGATTACTATGAAAGGAAAAAAGGGGCAAACATTTCTTACACCTAAGGTCATGCAAGGCAAGCAAGAACTAGGTATAGGAACTTATGATGCAAAAAATGCAAGTAAATAGCTTGCAAATGCAATTATCATGCATGAATATCCACTCTCAATTGTGGATCATGTTGGATTTAACAGATACTCAGCTGCTCTCCAACCAATATTTCAAGTTCCTTCTAGAAACATAATAAAGAAAGAGATATTCAAAATCTATGGTTTTGAGAAATCAATAGCTATGAAGTTGTTGGATAGTCTTGAAGGAAGAGTGGCCATTACATCAGACATGTGGACGTCAAGCAATCAAAAAGGGGGTATATGGCTGTCACTGCTCAATACATTGATGGCTCTTGGAACTTACAAAGTCGCATTTTGAGGTAACAACTTTCCCAATCACACTTTATATTACATATTATGTTACTTTTTTGTATGATAAAATGATTGAATATGAATGTTATTATATGTAGGTTCATATATGTTCTTGCTCCTAACTCAAGTGATAGACTTTGCAATGCATTGGTTGAATGTTTAATGGATTGGAACATTGATACAAAGTTGTCCACTATCACTCTAGATAATTGTAGCACAAATGACGCTATGATTAAGAAAATTAAGGATAGGTTGCAATTAGGCACTTTGTTAAAGGATAGGTCTTTACTTCACATGTGTTGTTGTCCTCATATCTTAAATTTGATAGTAAAACATGGGTTGGAAGTGGTGAAAGATGGGGTAGAAAAAATTCGAGATAGTGTAGCATATTGGACTGCAATACCTAAAAGGAAGGAAAAATTTGACGAGGCAGCTAGGCAATTGAGGATCCCTTGCACCAAAAGTTTGGTTTTAGATTGTCCAACTAGATGGAATTCAACATTTAAAATGCTTGAGATTGCCTTATTGTATGTGAATGTGTTTAGTCGGTTAAAGCAATGAGAGTCCCAATATACTTGTTTGCCAACTAATTTACAGTGGCAATTTGCAAAAGATGTGTGTGGGAGATTGCAATTGTTCAATGAGGTCACTGAAATTTTTTTTGCTACTAAATATCCAACTGCTAATATGTTTTTTCCAAACATATATGAGATCAAGTTGGCATTAAATGAATGGATTGCCTCTTCTGATGAATTGATTCAAAAAGTGGCAAATAATATGTTCAGTAAATTTGAAAAATATTGAGGTGTAATTCATGATATAATGGGAGTTGCTACTGTTTTGGATCCTAGATACAAACTGGAGTTGCTTGAATATTATTATGAAAAATTATATGAACATGACTCTTTTGCTCAAGTTAGGATGATTCGACAGTTATGTTATGATTTGGTTTCTGATTATCAAATGGAAATGAATAAAGACTACTGGTGGTGGCTCTCCAACCATTGATGTTGATACTAGTAAGGTTGCTAGTCGTGTACATGCATTAACTGAGTATGATAGGTATATCATGAGGAAAAAAAAGGCCAGAAGTACTTCTATTAAAACAAAGTTAGATCATTATTTAGAGGAAGATGTTTTACCAAGAACTGATGATTTTGATATATTGATGTGGTGGAAGTTGAATAGGATCAAGTATCCAACACTTCAGGCAATTGCAAGAGATATATTAGCTATTCCTATATCCACCGTATCTTCTGAATTTGCATTTAGCACCAGTGGTCAAGTAAAAAGCCCTCATCGTAGTTGACTTCATTGGACTACTCTAGAGGCCTTAATGTGTGCTAGAAGTTGGTTATGGAGTGCTAAGAATGATGGTAATGTTTTAAATACTTCATTTAAATATCTTATTAAATTATATGTTTTTATTTTAACAACTAATTCTTTATGTTCTACTATATTTAATATTTATAGGTTGTGTGAATTGTAAAATAGTCTAAGAATATGCTACTTTAGTTAATGAAATAGATTCAAATGATGAAGGTATTACTTTTCAATCTTTATTTCTCTTTCCCTTTTAATCTGTAATAAAATTAAATTAATATGCTATTTTATTTTGGTTCATACAGGTGAAATATTGGGTAGTGGCATTACTTCCCAATTGGATGATGATTAGTAGATGATAACATATTTCATGGATTGACATTTGGAGCTTTTGTTTCTTTTTATTATATAATTTGATGGATTGGAATTTGGAACTTTTGTGTTTTTTTTTTTATGATGTAATTTGATGGATTAGAACATGTTTCTTCTTATTATGTAGTTTGATGAATTGAAACATTACTTTTTTCTTTATTATGTAATTTGGTGGATTGGAACATTAGTCCCTTTCGTTGTTTCTATCTTTATGTTAATATCTCTTAATTTATTCATTGATAAAAATTTACATGGAAATTATTTTTTTACATTTTAAAGTTGTCAAAGATTTTCTTAATAAAACAATTGTGAATTGTGTGAAGAGAAAGAGATAAAAATAAATTAACTTACATTGTTATTTTCTTTTTAATTCTAAATTTTGTGATATATTCATAATGACAAGGGGCGGGGGGGTGGGGATGGGTACCCACCTTTTAGCCCCGACAGGGATCGGGGTCGAGGGCGAGGGCGGGGACGGTTTATAGAGTCAGGGTCGGGGGAGGGGATGGGAAAACCCGCCCCTACCTCGCCCCATTGCCATGCCTAGGGCAAACACATACCATGACTTTCGTTTGCCCATTTATTTCATTACCTAACCTAGCCCGATTCATTTATTTGTGGTAGGGTGGACACGAGTTCGAATTGACCCAATGACCAAATTAATCCAAAATAATCTGAAAAGGAAAATTCAGGTTGGTTTAAATCATTAGTTTAGTCCGAATTTTAAAATGACAAATCTTATGAGATCGGGTCGGATGTCAGATTTAGATGTACAAAACTCAAACAACCCAACCTTGGAAAAGAAAAAGAGAGAACAAAAATCCAAGCTTTCACTCTATGTCGTCAATTGTAATGTTCAGAACCCTAAACCTAAGCTAAAAGGGTTATTTAAAGGTTTGGGCTAACAAGGGTTCAAACCCAATTACAAAACAAAAGCCAAAATTCACAAAAAAGAACTCTAGACGCGTTCACAACCCCGTGATGTAGACCATGGGCCCGTGATCTTCGTGTAGGTCTACTACTCAGCTCTTGATCACAAGGGCGTGATTAGGATCACACGTCCATGATCTTTTCTGGTAGGCTTAGCAAAAATTCTCCTATTTTAGCTCCCCTTTTAGCCCTTTTTTGTGCTCGAATTTTCCCACTTCAACCTTCCAAGCAAAGAATGGTTTAGCGAATCCGACACCTGAAATGAAAACAAAAGAAATGAGCAACAAGTCCTACAAATGGAAAATAATAGGAAACTGTTCCATCCTCAAGTCCGCTAGCATCGTTAGGGTCACCAAAGCCGAGGTATTGTTTGCTTTGGCACTCGGTGGGCCTCACGATTTTATCCTTAAAAGACGCCTCAGTGGGTTAAGGGAGAAGGGTGTTTATAAACTACCCTTGGACTCAACTACTAAGCGATGTGAGACTTTTTGGCGTACCGGAACAAGCCCCCCAATCGAGGCTAAGGGGCAAGAGTGGCCTAAGCCCTCCTTCTAAAGCCAATGTTTCGACCTCAAATCCGCTAGCATCATTAGGGTCACCGCATTCGAGGTATTGTTCACTTTGGTGCTCAATGGGCCTCACGATTTTTCCCTTAAAAGGCGCCTCAGTGGGTTAAGGGAGGAGGGTATTTATAAACTACCCTTGGCCTTTACTACTAAGCGATGTGGGACTTTTTGGCATACCGAAATAGAAACTAAATAAAATTTAACAAAAACTAAGAAAAGAATGTATGCAATCGTATCTAAAATGCTATGAAAATATGGTATGAAATGCAATACATCACCTATGCCTAACCCTATTTGTGGGTCTATGCAAATTGAGTTGACCTATTTATTTAACTTTACCAAGAACCAAACTTGTTAAACCCATAAGTTTTAGTGGATTGAGTTAAAGAAATTCTCATTTAATTAAGGTCATATACTTTTGGGGATGCAGCCCATGCAGCTCGTGGGCTAAATGGTTCGTTCACAAGCCATAACCTATGATATGTTTCATTAGTCTTTTTTCTGTCATTTAGTAACATTAGTGAAGGAGGGAATTTAACATCGGTCAAAACAAGCTTTCTACATCAGTTGTAGAATCGATGTTGATCCTGCCAATATAGAATGTTGAACTTTTTTACATCAAAAATTGAACCAATGTGAAAAAAACCTTTTTACACCGGTTGTATTTTTAACCCATGTAAAAAGTGTTACTTTTTACATCGGTTATAAACATAATCGATGTTAAAACACTACCAAAAAAAATCAATTTTGCATTTTCTAGCAGTTTTTAACTGCCAAAAAATGCATTCTTATTTTGTTTAACATTTTCTGGCGGTTAAAAATTGCCAAAAAATGTGTTCTTATTTTGTTTAGAAACAAGCCCACAACTAATCTTATATCAATAACAAGCAAAGATAAAAAAAAAAAAAAAAAAAAAAAAAAAAAAAAAAAAACCAAGAAAAGTAAAGGAACGTCAAGTACATAGTTGGATAAAAAGAAACTTGGAAATTTAGGAAAAACTCAACATACTTAAGACTTATAGGCAAGAAGTGTAAAAATTAAAATAGAATAAAGATAGCTTAATAATATGTAGTTAGAGCATCAGTTGTAGGGTTCAAAGTGAAGTATCAGTAAGTACAAATATTAGCTTTTACGTCAAATGTAAAATGGACATGATTTTTGAACGAGAATCATGTGGATCCAAACACGCAATTCAAATATTCAACTCTAGTAGAATATATTGCAAACTTTCATGAATTTACAAGACCTATTCATGAAATTTGAGGTGGGTAAAAACAAAATAAAATTTAGAAAGGAAAACCATACAAGTCCTTTGTCCTATCAAAGACAGGTTTTAATGAACTGACCTATCAGCAAGATGCAATAGAGAAGCAAAAAACCATCCTTGTGAGTATCCAAGCTTAGCATAAGTAGCTGACATGTAGATCAAAATCAAGACCACAATATCAAAAATTATGAATGATCTAGGCTTTCCATTCAAGAGTGAGAAAGTCAAACAAGTACTGTTATTAACCAATTGCACATTGTTTAAGCATTATTATAATACTGAAAAAATAATTGCATAGCTGATTAATCAACTGGTTTTTGAATTTTCAGGATTCTTCTTTCCGTTTAGCCCTTCACAAAATCAAACCAGGAATGCAATCATAACCTAGTCACTTATAGATTTATTTTATCCAATATCAGTTAATTATAACGACATTAGAGAATTGTAGCAAGGAAATGACATCCTAATCAAAATATCAACAAAGACACTTGAGGAACTGCATATAAGTTTTGTCCATTAAAATATTAAATAAGCTTCAAGTTAATGAAGCTTATGAACAAGCTTTCATATGATAATTCAAATGTAATCATAATAGATTGTTGTAAGAGAGCACATAAAGCACCTCCATATTAGGTGTTGTGAAGCAGCATATGAACCCCACAAAAGTGCAGATGCAAGGGACTGGGTTTCAACCATTAATCCAAAACCCATGTACAAGCCACAAAACCTTTAGCTTTCACAACTATATGAATAACATCAAAAGGCCCTCTACAACGAGTTGTCTCAAGAAGACCCTATACCATCAACCTCTGACAAATCTGAGAAAAAAAAAAACAAACATTAAACAGAACCATTCATAACAACACAAAAATAATCATAAAAAAAGTAACAGAAAAAAAACAAGAGACAGAAGTAGTGATCGATTTGTATTAACTATTAAGTACCACATCCAAGGGCACAAAGTAGACACAAGAAACCAAATTCAAAAGCATGTCAGCAACTCCATTGGCTAGGCCAACGCGTGAAGCTTCTGGAATGTTACTACCTTGCGTGAAGGCGAGGACCCTACCCGACATTGAACCAGTGGTGGAAGTGTTGAAACATCTAAAGATTCCAGGTATGCCATCGCTCCACAGAACGTGAGTGAACACCAAGATTCCTCGTATGCTCAAGCAAAAATCCTTTCTCGAGATGCTTGCAGATTGAAACCTCCTTTGGGAATCTTAGGAGAAAGTCCTGCAAGCAAACAAAACAACCTAAATATTTAGTTTCCTAATAATAAACACAAAAATGTGTATGAGGAAACCTAAAGAATGAGAGAAAGAACAAACGGGGTTTGCAGTGGTGCATTTGGTGGCGCAAGGTTCGCGTGTTATTGACCCCGTAGTCGATCTCGAACGGGTTTTCCTTCTTCACCTTCCTATTCTTCGTCTCCTCCATTGACGACATAGCACAGCAGTTGCCCATGTTGAAATTCGAAAACCATTCAGTGGGGTTACGAGGTTGGTTTCGTAGATTTGAAAATGCTTTCCCGAAAGAAGGGAGGGAGGACGAGAGTCACATTACAAAAGGAAAAATAAAAATAAAACTAAAAATATAGCAAGAAAGGTTTAGAATTGGGGATGAATGAAGGATGATGAATTAGCACATGTTTGGAAGCATTATTAGCAAAGGCTTGGCGCGGTGGTTTGTCACAGGCGTCAGGGTTCGTCGCGTAGGCATAATGGTAGAACTCGAGGGTTTGCAGTGGTGCGTTTGCAATGGCAAAACACAAGGGTTTCCATGACTTTGAACTTGCAATGGACTTTTTATATTGGTTGTAAAGATAACTTATGTAAGAAGTACTTTTTACATCTGTTAAACTTTTTAACCGATGTAGAGAAGTACTTTTTACATCAATTAGTTTACAACAAATGTAAAAAAGTTTTATTTATTTATAAAAATGTCACGACATTTTCTTGTACATTAATTATTAAGCAATTGATGTAAAAACTTGTTATCAAATCTAGTTTTTCCACTAATGTACTTTCCTTTTTAAATCCTCTATCATCCTTTATCCTTTCTTCGACAAATCGATTGCTTTGTGAACTTCCTTTATTCTCAAAGGAATAATAAGGGTTGTATTCTGGTTGGGGGATCACAAAGGTGTGCATTTGTGTTTGCTCTAGCTTTGGTGGCTTACTTTGCGTGTTGGGTGGTGGTAAATGGAGTTCTGGCTAGCAACTAAATTGCAACAAACATTGCTAGTTTGGTTGAATACGATAAATGGCATAAGTTATTTGGTTTGTAACAGTGATCGGAGTTTTGCTTTTGCTTGGTTTATGGTGGAGGAGATAAGCTCAATGATATGTTTCTGTGACAAGTTCTCACCAAGGTAGAGTATGATGTTAATGGCTTGTAACCTTAGTCTCCGAGTTTAGTTGCAAGGTCAGGGGTGGGGATCAACTTCCTTCTTCCCGAAAGGAACAAGCAAGGGAGAAGATAAGTTGAAGGACACTTTTTTGGAAAGGAAGGCATTAGCCTGCATTGAGTAGCCATAAGTGTTTTAAGATCGTCATCAAGGGGTGGAAGGAATTGGAGAGAAGGAAGGTGTATTTGACAATGGTGTATTTGAGGGTAAAGCTCACCAAGGAGATTGGTTTGATGATGGCATGGTAGTAAGGGGAAGTGGTTGCTCTAGTAGGATGTTGGTCTTATTGCCTAATTTTTTTCTTTTATATATAAATCCAACGTGTCTTTTCGCATGTTCATTTGATAACAACTGGCATGATAAAGTAGCCTTCCGTTAGCCACCTCAATAGTTTACAACAACTAGTAATAGTAAGGATTAATATGAAAAAAAATTGAATATAACACGCACGATTTAAAAATTAAAAAAAAACATTAAAAGGACTAAAATGAAAAATAGGCATAGGGAATAAAAATATTTTTAACCCTCTAAAATCTTTTACTTTTAACTCCTTAAATATTATCGTAAAAATAATAATTAACAAACCATTCTAAATTTTATTTATTCATGGTTGGCTGATTAGGATATTGATGAATCAATTTTCAGATACTTATTATAACTTTGTACTTGACTTTATTGGATGTTTATTATGATTAATATTAGTATTTTAACTGAGCTTCATGTTCTTAGATTTTATTGGGCTTTAATGCAAACTTGATTAGTTTTCAAATTTTAATGCAGCTTTCCTCCCTATTTAGGTCATAACTTAGGTCCTGGTAATGTGATTGAAGTGATCTTGGTATTTATAAAAAACTTAAAAAAATACCTACAACTTTTTTTTTTGAAGGCATCCTAAGTAGATTCATCATGGATCGTGCATAAATTTGGGCTTGAAGTTTAAATTGTTGTTTTGTCTTGACATTCAGACACATGTTCAATGTTTGGAACATATCTTACACGAGTTCAAAATGATATGAGACCGATATAAAAAAATTCAATGACCATTGCTGGTTTGGAGTTTTGGTGGTGCGTGGAGTTTTGGATAGCATCTGAAATTGTAGACAAAAACATTGCTGGTTTGGTTGAATAAGAGAATTCCTGCGCTTTTTATCCCCAAAACACTACTGCAGAGTTAGGTGACATCGTTTTTCAGTCGTTTTGTTTCCTTAGCTTTTTAAAAAGTCTTTTTACATCTATCTGTTTTATCCATTGTTTTGGAAAAATTAAAATCAATACGTTATCCTGGACTTTTAATAGTGTTTCAAAAATATTATTTATATCTATATATAATATTAATGTTCTTTCAATATATGTTACATGATTTTTCTCCTAAATTTTTAAAACTTTAAAAAAACTAATTTACTGTATTTCATTTATTTTACTTTCATTTGATTTATTAACATCTTTTCACTTTCACTTCTACACTTTCAAATTTTATAATTATTATAAAACATCTAAAGATATATCAATAAAATATATTAATTTTTTAATAAATCAAAAGATGAAAACATATTTATTAAATATATTAACCCCAAATATAGAAAAAAAAAAAAAGGTGTTATCTTATACCTTTACTTTTCAAATTTTATATTTATGGTTAATTTTTAAAATTTACAAATCATATAACAATTAAAAACATTAATTCTAACTAATATATTTTTCTTATAACAATTAAATATATTTAATATAAATAAAAATAAAAATGTATATTAAAATACAAATAATTTCTATTTTAACTTTTTTATAAATTTTGTTATCTTTTAATCATATATATCTTAAAATCTTTTAATGAAAAGAATATTTGAATAATATTTATTTAATTTAATTTTTAAACATTTAATTAATAATATATTTCAACAAATACAGATTTTTTTTTATACTTTTATCTTTTCAAATTCTATTTTTTGCTATAAATTTCTATAAATTTATTTTATTTTATTTTTCACAATTATTTATAGAAAATATTAGTACACTAATCATAAATAGAAAATATAAAACAATACATTAATATAACAAATAATTATAGTTTTAACTTTTTTTATAAACGTTGTTATGTTTTAACTTTGTTTTTATAAGTTTTGATGAAAAGAATATTTAAATATTTACGCAATAAAAATTTTGGATGTTTAACTAATAATATATTTCAATTTTATTTATAAACATGTAAAAGATAAGAAACTGCATAGAAACTTTATATTGTATATGATGAGATAAAGTTTTTTTTTAAAAAAAGCTATTAGATTTTTATTATTAAAAATTAAATAAATAATATATGCACTGACAAGATAAATATTTTTCACATTGTCATCCAATCATAAATCGTTATGTATGACAAGTTTATTAATTTTTATAATAACAATCTTAAAAATTATATCAAAGATAATTTCTAATTAATTGGCCGCATAAAAACTTTTGTATTGACAGTCAATGTTTATTAAACTCTTAAAAATTATCAGTATATACATATTATACTCTTTTCATATTATGATAACTGTTACATAAATATCATTATGTAGTTATTGTAATATGAAAAAAGTATAATATGTATAAATAAACTTTACAAATTAATTAGACTTCAATATTTTATATTTTTTGCACTAAATTATTAATGTAGTCATTCAAAGATTTATTTAATATTAATTTAATTTTCTAAATATTTATGATATTAAGTTTTTGTATTATAACTTGTTCGATGCAACCTGAATCACAAACTTAAAATGTTATCTATATTTAGTTATTAATCTGAAAATTTTTATAATAAATAATATATTAAAATTAAACTCTTATACAAATACCTTAAAATTTTGAATTTTTATTTGATCAGCCTGCTGAATTTTGAAGGATCTGCATTAATTGAATCACTTTTTTTATATATTTACGATACGTTATCATTAGGTTGAAAAAATGACTGTTAAGTGTTATCTTTGTTTTTGTCTTTTAATCACGGAAAAAAAAGATAATACAAGCATGACTTAGCTCCTCTAAATTAAGGATAAAGCAAGTAATTTCAGTTGTATAAGAAAATCAATTGTTGATATAATAACACATAATTTTTTGTGTACGTGTATATAATATTAATTGTTGATTTTCTTGTCAACAACTAAGATTACTCTCATTTTACTATCTAAAGCCAGAAAACTCACGTTAGACGAACCCCACTACAAATGTTATATTTGATGAGAAAAAACGATATATCAAAAGTCCAATTTAACATAAATCATATACTATATATTCTTACATCAGTTAAATTTGTAACATAATGTACGTGCCTTCGCTTAATAAAAATCGTTAAATTATATTGTTTTTATTTATTAATAAATCACATCACTAAATCATATTACTTCTAATTTACTTTGTTCTAACATTTTTAAAATTTTATGTAATTTTTTTTAAAAAGTTTAAATTTGGTACACGCAATGTCTAACTTTTTATGTATCAAATTATTGGTGACATACTACATCAACAATTAAATTGATAAGATAATTCAAAGAAGAAATACCTCATTCTCAAATCTGGATATTTGAAAGCATGATCAATTATGTTCAAATAAAGTGGAATGTTTATCACCAAGACTCCCACTGTAACCTAATTGCTTTATTTTATGAAAGGAAATGTAAAGTAACTACTCAACTCACGTAAAGTAACTACAAAAAATATTTTTGTTTAATTAGAAGTTTCAAATTGGAGTTCTTAATAATATAATTGCGTTAAAATAATTGTATCTGACTTAATTTAAATTAATTGAATGTTCAATATGATATTTAAATATCAGTTAATTTTTTAAAAAATAAAATTAATTATATACTGAACTAGCATATGAAAACCTATATATATATATAAAAAAAAGTAACATTTCAATCTGAAGGAACGAAAATAAAATAAAATGTGTTTCGCAATTCACAAAATATAACACAACAAACATCTTCAACTACTTAATTATACTTGATAGAACTTTCCGTGCCACTACTGCTATTACCTTTTTTTTTTCCTTTTTCAGAATATTACACAGGATGTGAAATGATTAATTGTTTCATATACGATATATGCGCAATAAGATTAGGTCGTTAATTAGCTAGGTATTTTTATAAATCAAACATTTGTTTGAAAATTCAATTTATTTATCATTATGTCTAATTATGTACTTCATTTTAATTTTAATTACAATTAATTTTTTTCAATAGATAACTCACTTATCAAATCCTGCTGCCTATGCCCTAATATATAAAGAACATCTCTCAAACTAGTTATTGTGAAGTTATTAACTTTAAGAATTGGTTATTACTCAGTACCATCATAAAAGGAAACTGACATGAATTCTAACTTTAAAAACAATCTATAATTAAAAAATATATATTTTGTGAAATAATGTGTAAGACCTATTTTAAACTTTTAAATAATTATGTCATCAAAGTAAAAAGTTGCTGAAATTCTTAAATCTAATGTGAAATAATAGAACCCATTAAGAATAATGTGAATAATATGAAAGCATTGTGCTTGATGAAGGAGGAGACAATTTGAGTAAGAAAAAATCTAAAGTGAAATTCTCAACCGATGCAAATGTGAGAGTTAACTAAAAAGAAGATAGTTTCTAGAGTTAAGGATGAGAAATAATTATAACAACTAATATTTGTAGTATTTTTAATATTTTTTTAATTTTTTACATATTTATTATTTTAAAATTATAATACAAATAAACTAATACTTTTAATTGAAATAAAAATAAATAAATATAAGTATTAATATGTAGGATTAACTGTAGGACTCACAAAATTAAGTTAAGAACTTACTTTAAAAACCTTTACATTGAAATGAATTTTTTTATAGAATTTTAAACTTATGTAGGTTCACAAATTTAAAATAAGAAACCCACTTAAGTAGTCCATAGTTGGAGATGCCCTAGTCTTAAAGTTAGTGTGTTCATGGTTGCTTCTCCTACATTTTATTTTAATTTAGATGATTAAAAACAATAGAAACTGTAGATCGAGTAGTCTTGTCGCATTCATTACAACTTTACGTCAAAAGCAAATTCTCTTTTGCTTTTCAATAATAACAGTCACAACTCACTAATACGAAAATCTATTAGCTTGGGATTACTTGTTCCAACTTCTAAAAGCTTCCCCGGTAGTGGGAGGTGGGACAAGTTTCACCTGGTAAGAAGATGCGGTTCAGGCTCCTTCCATAGTGGTTGGTGGCGTCAAATATATAATATAAAATTATTTATGTTTTTTTTTTCATAATTTAAGTTTTAAAATTTTTACAAAGTATGTACATGGTATAAAAGTTTTTTCCTAAGTAATTTAGAGTTTATTTTATCTATGACTCAATATTTAGACCATTCTAAAAAATAATGATTTTCTACTAAATTTTAACACAACTACATTGACTTGAACACGATAGTAAATTATGATAATCTAGGGTCAGTGTTTCATAAGAACAAAGAGTCACATGATAAAGTACTTATAAGGGTTTGATATACTTTTCATTGTAAGAATCAAACTAATGATTTTTGAAAACTTTTGCATGATTAAAGAATGCTAAAAAATTATATGTATAGGAATTAAGTTGAAATTACATGATATGTATAAGGAACAAATTGACATTATGTAACGCATATAAATACCTTACAAATATATATTAGCAAAAAAAAACATCACTTTATTAACTGTTGGTCACATGGATATAAGGAGGGTTATGTGCTTGGTGGGCTATGCAATGAGGAAGTCCAACAGAAAAGAGAATTATTAACATAATTTTGCAAAGTGTCCAAAAGTTGGATGATAAACCTTCAGTTGTTGTGATTGACATAGGAAATTTGAGTCTTTATTTGCTTCAGTTAGCTTACTTTCATAAACATTTTGACCCATTTTTTTCTATTTTTACGCAAGGTTGAAAGAAGCGGCATCTTGGAAGAAATGACTAAGTTTGGACAAAAGAATTGCTATTGTTGAAGATGCATGGTCGTGTTTCATTATGCACGCTTATGCTACAATTTTGGAGTTACGCTTACGAGAAGATGCACAGTCATGTTTCATTATGCATGGTTGTGCTCAGTTGACAAAACTCTGCTTGTGAGAAGAAGCACAGCCTAAGCACAGCCATGCTTTGGAAGTCATGCATGGCCATGCTTCACTATTCACAGTTGTGCTTCCATTAGGTCTATGGGCCCAACTGGCACTATAAATAGGAGGCCTGCGAAATTTGAAGACATCTTTTCTCATATCTTTTATACCTCGAACTTTTGGTAAGAGAAGAACTTTCCAAAGCCTTGGAAGACTCCCCTTGGACATGAACAGATAGAGATTGAAGACCCTCCTTGTTCTTAAGGTTTATCTTTCATTTCTATGTAACACATTGTAATGGTTTGTTCCTCTTTTGTAATGGAGAACTAATCACTGTGTTAATTAGGATTGTGGTATAGTCATGCTTGAGATGACCTGAAACCCCTTTTGCTTATTTGTTAATCTTATTTCTCTTTTCCTTTCAGTTGAATTGCCTTAGTGTTCTTTGAGTTCTTATTATTTGGAATTGATCACTCTTTGCAATGTCTAAATTAGTTAGCTAACTGGCGATCAAACCATAATTAATTGGTAGAGCCCTAGAGCAATTAGGTTTAGAACATTGAATGATCAAATTGCAAACTAAACTCTCAATTAAATTCGTTCACCTTCTCTATTCTTAACCCTTTACAACTCATGAACAAAAGTTATGAATAAATTTGATAGAGGGAAATTAACAATTAAGTTGAGGAGTAAGCTTATAATATAATTAGGGGCAAAAGGGAGTCGAAGGCATTGGTAAAACCATAATCCTAGGTTTTTATCTCACTGAAATCCAAATTTTATTTCATGCATTCAAAACCATCATAATTTGAACAACCTACACAACATAGAAATTTCTCTGAAAGATATTCCATATCAGTTTCTTGGGTACGATATCTAGACTCAAGTCTATTGTTACTACTGTGATAGGGTACACTTGCCCTTCTAGACTCATCAATGGAGATTGCAATACAAAATTCTTTCACTCAACTGTAAATTGGAGGAGAAAAAATAGTTTGATAAAGGGCCTCTCAAGGGATAGGTCTTGGGAAGAGGATCCGATAAAAGTGAAAATGGAGGTGAAACATTATGTCAAAAATAGGTTCAAAGAAAGTAAATGGGAAAGACAAATTCTAGATGTTGTGCCTTTTAAATGTATTGGGGAAGTAGAAAATAGGATGCTCACAACAAAATTGGAGGAGGCTGAAATCAAATGCGTAGTTTAGAACTATAAGGGCAATAAAAGTCATGGACCATATGGTTACAATTTCAAGTTTATCATCTCTTTTTAGGACACCCTTAAACAAGAGATCTTGAAAATGATGGAGGAGTTTCACATTAATGGGGTTATCCCTAAAGCAGGAAACCCTTCTTTTTTAGCCTTGATTCCTAAGAATGATAATCCATAAAACTTATAAAAGTATAGACCAATCTCTCTTATAGGATGCTTGTACAAGATAATTACAAAAATCCTGTCTAAGACGTTAAGGTTAGTTTTGAACAAAATTATTGATGAAAGGCAATTTACATTTCTAGGTTAGAGGAACATGCTAGATGTGGTGCTGATTGCTAATGAAATTGTGGATGAGGTTAAAGCCAAGAAAAACCTTGCACGGTTTTCAAGGGATATTATGAGAAAGCTTGTATATGATTCAATATGTTGGGAATTCCTATATTATATGATGAGCGAATGGGCTTCTGCAACAAATGGGTACATTGGATGAAAAACTACACTATGTCTACTACAACGTCAGTTGTGGTGAATGGAAGTCCGACAAATGAGTTCAAAGTTCAAAAGGGCTTGAGACAAGGTGACCCCATTGCTCCCTTTCATTTTCTAATGGTATCTTAAGGCTTAAGCGAGTTGATAAGGCAAGCTCAAAGCCACAATTTATTCTCTGATTTTAAAATGGAAGTGGAGGCTATGGACATTTCTTTACTACAGTTTACAAATGATATATTGTTCTTTGGTGAGACCTCAATGCAGAATGTGGTAACTATGAAGAGCATGCTAAGATGCTTTGAATTAGCTTTAGAACTAAAAGTTAATTTCTATAAGAGTATGCTGGTAGGGGTTGTAATGGAAGATAGTGAGATACAAACTACAGAGATTCGCTTCTCTATTAAAGTGTAGAACAATGGCTATCCCATTTATGTACTTGGGTATACTAGTTGAAGGGAACCCAAGGAAGGAAAGGACTTGGAAACTAATAGTGTAAAAATTAAAAGGAAAATTGTGTCTATGAAACACAAACAAATATCTTTTGGTGGTCGAGTTTGCCACATCAATTTAGTACTTTCTTCCATCCCTTTATTCTTTATTTTCTTCTTCAAAATACCCAAAGGCATTGCTCATAAGATCAAGTGTATTCAAAGGAATTTTCTATTGGGAGTGGGAGGAGGGGAAAAGGTTAGCTTATGTTAGTTAGGACAAGATATGCCGTTCGAAGTAGGCGAGCGGTCTTGGAATTAAAACATAAAGGACTTTAATAAGGCTCTTTTGGGAAAATGGAGGTGGAAGATGTTGAATGAACAAGAGAATATATGGTGCAAGATCTTAAAAGTAAAATATAAGGAAGTACATGGAAGAGAAGGGGAGGGAAAGTATAGAAAAAGGCTTGTGTGGTGGAGAGACTTAAGGAGGGTGTGTGGAAGATCAAGAAAGCTGGTTTGAGAAAAATATAGCATGGAACATTAGGAATGGGGAAAAGGTGATGTTCTGGGAGGATGTTTGGATAAGAGGAGAAAAATTAAGCACAAAATATAGTAGATTGTATGGGATGTCAAAACAACAACACAGTAAAGTGGGAAAGACGGGGGATTAGTTAGGGGGAGATTAGGAATGGAGCTTAAGGTGGAGGAAATATTGTTTCGAGTAGGGAAAGTCGATGTTGGACAACCTATTGGAGGATATTAATACGATAGAGTTAAAGCATGAGCAGAAGTATCACTATTTTATAAGGGAGATAACACGAGAAAATACTCAATAAAAATAGCATACACACCGTTACATGAACAAGGTGCTTCGATTGATATATCATTCTTCAATTACTTTTAGGACATACCTATACCTTCAAACGCATCAGCTTTTGCATAGAGGATGCAACTGGATAGAATGCAAACAAAAGCGAACTTGACAAGGAGAAATTTCATGCTAGAAAATAGAGATTCTTGCCTGTTTTGCTGCCAAGAGGATGAAACTACAAGCCATCTTATGTTTTCATGTTCCTTCTTTTCACACATATGGAAACTGTGCTACAATTGGCTTGGGTTCCTAATAGTGATGCCCAATGACAGTAGAAACCACTTTTTACAACATGCCTATGGTCTCACAAGGACAAAAAAAATTAAAAAAGACTTGGTGGGTAGTATGGTTGGCTTTAGTATGGACAATATGATTGCGTAGAAATAATATTATTTCAAAATTGAGGTTGCCAATGCTGAATCTGTGTTGGATCTGATCAAATTTATATCTTGGACCTAATTAAATACAAAAATGAAGGATTTCTCCTTTTCTTTCTTCCAATGGTCAATGAATCCGGTGTATTGCTTGAAAGCCATGCAGTAAGTATGATCTTTGTATAAGGGTGGAGGTACTTCTTGTACCTCATATCTAATATATGATTGTTTTTTTGCCGTAAAAAAAATGGTATGAGGGTGACATTATGATAATGTTGTATTCCTATTGCAACAAATTTAAACGCTAGGTCTATTTTAAATGATTTTATAGCTATATTTATTTTTTGGGTAAAATATGTTTTTGATCCCTCTAAAATTTGTTAAGTTCGGTTTTAGTCCCTTTAAAACTTTTTGTCCTATTTTGGTTCCTCTAATTTGAAAATATATCACTTTTGGTATTCAAAGTAGTTTAGATAGTGCTTTATAACTGCTATTAAATGTTATTTTGAGGACTAAAAATAGTATATTTTCAAATTAGATGGACCAAAATAGGACAAAAAATTTTAGAGGGAATAAAACCAAATTTGACAAATTTTAGAGGAACCAAAAACATAGTTTACCCTTATTTTTTTATAGATTTTAAAAATATATTGATTAAATTAAATTTTTTTACTCATAATGCTTTTTTATATTTTTTTTTAGCAAATCAAGGTTTCTGTAGTCATTATACTCCATTTTAGAACAAGGATTTTGCTTCCCGAAATTGAGCAATTAACTTTAGAAAATAAAGTAAGTTTTGTCATTTATAAAAAATAAATGAACGGTTAATATGATGTATATATACATAACAAATCATAAATATATTAAAATGCTAGTATAATAACCCATGTCCTGCACAGGTAGAGTTTACAATTTATGATTTTTTATATTATTATGATGTTTAATAATTTTTTAAAATTTTATGTAAATATATATTAGTATAGATGTACATAAATATCTGACAAATATATTAAAATTATTATGAATATTGATATATATTCAAATACTTTTATATTCTCTTATGTCTTATATCATCTTAATTTATATAAATATTTATTTTAAAAAATATTATCTTTATAAATATATTTGTATTTGTATATAACTTAAATATACACATAATTTTAATAAAAATATTAATAATAAATATTTTATATTACACTTGTAATTTTTAGTTTTTATTTAAAAAAATATGTCTCTACCATAAAGGAATAAAATAACAAACACTATTTATAAAAAAAATTGTGGGTATTTGAACTTATAGATTACAATAAAAAAATAGATTATGAATAAAAAGAGAAAATAATTATGAATACAAAGATAAATTATGAATAATATTGTTGATTTTAATAGAAAACAATTAAGTCTTTTAAGCATGTTAGTTAGGATTTAATTCTTGTTCATATGCATAAAAAGTGAAACTTGATATACTCATACTTCATGTTTTGTTATTGGACACAACCAATAATGAAATGGCACTCATTAAAAATTTTAAACATAAAGAAGAAAGGTAATTTCTTTGGTACATTATTTGTGTTGATACTCGTATCTCAACAAATACATTCTAAATATATGTGCAAATAAAATTCAATTAATCTCTGTTTTGGAAACAGTCATTTTTTATTGTTAGTATCTATTTTTATTTTTAATTATTAATTGAACATTCAAAAGGCAAAGTTAAAAAAGAAAAATTTTTAAATCAACTTTGTAGGAGCAAGGACAGAGGGCTCGAAAAATCAACATTGAAAAAGGACCATTTCATATCAGGGTGTGATTAAGTTGCCTTAACATCAATCTAAGTTGAGTTTTTACTTAATATATATCAATATGATGACAACAAAGTGGTAATGAAGGTGACTAGTGATTTTGATTCTCAATTTCTTAGTTTTGTCATTTTTATGTTAATTTTTGTATACTTTAATTGCTTTTATTTTTAAAATTGGTGTATGTGAGTTTATTGATCCCTAATTTATATAGTGGGTTAAATATATAAGAGTGCAAATTAAAATTTTCTGTAGATGAAGAGTGATATTGTTGATTGAAATCATGACAATATTCGAATCAACAAAAAGATTAATCAATTGAATTTGTAAGTAATGATTATAATTATTTTTAAATGTACATTTGAATGAATTAAAAGAATGTTTTTCTTTTAGTGGAAAGATTATATATATATATATATATATATATATATATATATAAACATTGGCCTTCAAAATTAATTTGTATTAAGAAGATTTTGTGTCATAATTTAAATGTTTAAAATATTTTAAAGAGGAAAAGAAAGCAAGAGAGCCTTTTTGATTGATAAAAAAAATTAACAAAATGATTTAATAATATTATAGGTATGTGAGTATTTATAAAGAAGTGATAAATTTGAATTAATTACATTTATAAATTATTTATTATGTATTCCATTACTGATCATAGTAATAATAATAATAATAATGATAATAATAATATATGTATACTTTAAAATAGTTAAGGTGGTTTAACTATTATAAATTACCATTTTTCTCACTAAATATGAATGGAATGTTAGTAGGTAATATGATAATACTCTATATTAATGAGTGTCTAGGCGGGCATATTAAGAAATCAAAAATTAAAACATATCTAATAAAAAGAAAACATAGTATTTAGTATATTAGAAACTTTAAAAAATATTTTCATTCAATATTTCCTATTCTTGAATCCTTAACAATTTGTTTCCTCTATTTTGACATTATTGTCATTTAAACTATTTTTATTTTAAAATATCGTAAAAATATTTATTAGTTTTTCTCACTTTATCCTTCTTTCTACACTTTCTTTAAAATATTATATTTTGATAGTCATAAAAATAGTTTATTTTATTTTTAAGAGATAAAATGTTACGAATTTCTACTCCCAATTCATAAAAAAATAATTTAGTCTTAATATATTTTTTAATTTTAGGAGAATTATTAATTTTGTAATCCTTATACACCATTTTAAAATGTAATTATTTCATAATAGAAGAAATATTTCATTTAACAATATCATTAATGTGATGAATTTTAATGAAATATAAGTAATTTTACATTGTAGACTAAAGCTTAATTAATTGAATGTTATAAAATGAATTGGTAGCCTCTCCGTTAAGTTAATTCAATCCATCAAGTTATAAGATGTACATTGTAAGTGTGCGAATTTAGAATTATGCAAGGTTTTTGTTCCATGAAACTTAAATCATGCAAGAATTTTTAATTTAAATCTGCTATAAATTTGAATTAGAACATATATTTATATTATTATAATTTGAATCAAAATATTTATTTTGTTATCAATGTGAATGTTCAAATCATATAAACCATATTGGTTATAATTGCCTTAATTAATATAATTATACATTTTTTATGAATTAAAAATAGAAAAATTGATCACTTGGCAATTAATTACCATAATTACAAAAAACTCAAAATATTTGATAAATTCATTACTGTATTATATAAAATCAAAATTTATACAAATTTAATAATTTAATTAATTGATTTAATAATCAAAATATATACTCGTTATAATTACAATAAATTGTGAGTTTGCAAATTCAAATTCTTATGGTATGTGTTTTTTTTCTTTGTTTTTTCTTATATCTTCTTTTACATCTTTCTTATAAAGCTTACTATGAGTCTCTCTTTAAATTAAAAGAAAAAGTACTTGGTATTTTACATTTGACTTGGTCTAATAAAGAAAAGGTTAACACAATTTAATATAATAGAACCTATCTACTTTTTGTCTTCAAGCCAAGTGAGATTTTACCTCGTTAATATCCAATACATCACCATCTATTTTCTTGTGATACATTTGATTTCCATCTATTTTCTTGCGATACATTTGATTTGACGTTGTAGTATCTTGAGTCTATGACTGTCATATATTGGAGAAAATATATTAAAAATAATAAAAAGAGATATAAATTTATCTTATAAAAAAGATAAATGAAATGAAAAATGGTGTAAAGACAAAATATTTGAAAAAAAAAAGCAATGAATGAAATATCTCTAGTAAAAAAAAGATATAAATAAAAATTATAAAAAAATAAAATAAAGACCAAACCTTATCTTGATAATATAGTACAACCCCTACTATCTTCTTCTGTAAAACCTTCCTATAAGTCTTTTATATTATTTTAATAGTTGAAAGTCAAGCAATTATAAAATTAATGTCAGTAAACGAACTTTTAATACTAAATATTAGATAAAATACGTAAAAAAAAACATTAAAATAATTGAAATATATAAAAATTTACCTTAAAGAAGGAATTAAAAAAATGGTAAATTTGTATTTCTTACTTGTATTTATCCCTCCATTGAAACTAAATAAAAGGAACCAAAAAAATGTTAGCAATTGATTATTTCAAAAGAAAGGCTAAAAATGAAAAACAACAATGTGTGCGTAGGTATTCATAAACGAGTTGATCATATGACTTTTTGTTTCAAGAAACTTAAATCATGAAAGATTTTTTTAATTTGAATCTACTACAAATTTGAATTAGAATATATATTCATATTATTAATCAATTTGAATTTGAATCAAAATATATATTTTTGTTACCAATTTGAATGTTCAAATCATGAAAATCATATTGGTTATAGTTACCTTAATTAATATAATTATGTATTTTTTATGAATTAAAAATGGAAAAGATCACTTGGTAATTGATTATCGTAATTACCAAAAAAAAATTCATAATATATTAAAAAATTTACTACCATATTATATACAACGCAAAATCTATATACTTGTATTATTAGTTTAAATGTTCAAATTATAAAAATCGTACTATAATAATTTCCTTAATTATGTATTAGAATATACATTAGTACTATCAATTAATTTGAATTAGAATATCTACTTATATTATTAGTTTGAATGTTCAAATCATAAAATTATATTGATCATAATTTCCTTAATTACTATAATTATATAATTTTATGAATTAAAGAATAAAATAAAATAATCAATGGCATTTTGGTGAGAAAAGAATGAACTATAGTGTTACCACGTGGCATCTGCCTATGTAACAAAACCTTTTTTTACAATATATAATATAATAGATTAACCATTAATTTTTTCATCAATTACTAATATATTTGTTTGGTAAAGACCACATGTATCTTCCATTGGAGGTAATTCTACTAAAGCCGGATAGGACTACTATAGGTGGCAAAAGTCTTCCAAAACCACTAGTTAAGCTAGAACAATTCCCACCCAATTGATATGTGCACTTGGTGGTCATTAATTACTAATATAACTTACTTTATCTGAGATGATTTACTTTATTTTTACTCATTTTTGAGAAGACAAATCCTTTAAATAAAGAGAAAACAGGTCATACACTGACTAGTGTAAAGTAGTTTTACAAAGTCATCCAATCACAAACTATCATTTATTGCAAGTTTGCTGACTTTTATAATAAATACTTTAAAAGTCTATCAATAGTGATTTCTGATTAGTTGACTAGTGTAAAACTTTTTACACTGACAGTGCATGACCATTAAACTCTTAAATAAAATCACTTGTTGATGCTTCCAAAGAGCCTAATCTCTCATCCAAATAAAAAATAAAAAAATTACCCGACCATATAAGATAGGTATTTCATTTTGTTTTCCTATTCTTATCTCATGTCCATTATCCGGACAAAGCAAAAGCTAATTTCATATAATATCTAGTGTGATGTAAGTATATGTGATTCCAAAGTTGTGACATGTAATATAAAATTATAAATACTCCAACCACAGCCCACATTAGTGACACCAGTTGTGTATCTAAGTTATCACACGTAATAGACAATAACTATAGTCTATAATAAACTATATAGTCTGCATCAGTGACTTCCGCGATAATGTCTTTTCAATACTACGATAGAGGATATTTGTGTAACCCTAACTTCAGGTCAAACCTGTCCGCAGATCGTACTTTCCAAAGGTTATACTTGATAGCAATTTGACAACATTAAAGGGATCGATTTACTCCTCCTCGAATTCTGGACAAGAAGCAATACTTTACATGCATGTATATTGTATACTTAGCTTAATTTTGATTAAAATTAATAATTATTCTTAAAGGAATAAAAAATTGTTAAAAACTAATTATTACCTTAAAATAAATCATTTACATTTGTTAATTATTAATAGTAAAGACCGTTTTAGTTAGTATTTTTTATGAAAATTGGGGAGAAATTTTTAAATTCTAAATTCGGGACAAATTATTAAACAGAAAAATAATTAAAAATGCAATGATGTAATTAGTTTTGATAATTTGGATTCAAATCCGATGACATGATTCATGAACCATCTATAATTAAAGATGTGTTTAGAAGAGTCTATTTACGATTCATTTGAGCTTATAATATATAAGTATTTGTATAAGTGTTTGTAAGGGTTAAGCATAGCTTATGATAAAAAAATTATAATCAAAATTATGAATATTAAAAGAGTATAAGGGAAATTCTAACTCTTATATACAAGTGCCAGTTAGAGAGAAGATATATATTTAATGGGATTGGTACTCCAATCCAAAAATAAACAATGGGAATTCCTACTTTTGTTGTGAACCATGACCAAGAGCAAAATTTTATAGAGTCCACTAACTAAAGAAAATTGAAAGATTCATTCTGAAAAATAATATTATTTCTTATTAGCCATATGGACCACATTATTGCATGCTAAAGAATCATCCAAGTGTTTTTAAACTTCTTCCTTTTAATCAAACCTTTATGGCTATGTTTGATAAGAACTTTCAACTCGTTTCTAACTTTTCACTAACTAAAAAACTTGTTTGACCTTAATAGTGTTTGAAAAACAAGCTTATTTCAGTTGCTTGTAGCGTTTTTTGAGATTTTATTTCAAGTAGCATTTTTTAAAAAGCTAGCTTCTAACTTTTATATTTTATTTCTTTTTTACCCTTAACTAAAATACTTGAAGATATTCTAATTATTACATTAATCAACATAATGAAAGTATGACATCTACTTAAGCATATGTTAATTAATTTATTTAATTTAATTTAAGCTTAGTTGGTAATATTTTAAGATATAAAATAAGATTAATAGTAGAATACATAATATTAAAAAATATAACAATTGAAACTAAAAATTGTAATAAAAATAATTGATATATAAATAAAAAATTACAAGACTTTAAATTTAATTAAAAAACTAAAATTATAGTCACCCTAAAATATATTTTATCAATAAATTAAAATTAAAATTTATATAAAAATATCATATAAACATGTTCAATTATGTCATTTTACACTTACCAACTATTCCAATAGATAATTTAATCAAATACTTACAATTTAATAAGTTAGCTTAACTTACTTCAACTTTCAGCTTTCAGCTACTAATTTTTAGCTACTAGTTAGCTTTTTAGCTTTTAGCAAACTTTTTAGCTACTTTTACCAAACATAGGCTATAATTGGCAAGCATTTTCAGCTAGCTTCTAGCTTTTTTTGCTAGCTAAAAAGCTTGTTTGACTTTATTAATAGTGTTTTGTAAACAAGTTTTTTTTTAGTTGTTTGTAGCTTTTTTTGAGATGTTACTTAAGTATCATTTTTTAAAATGTTGGTTTCTAGTTTCTAGATTTTTATATTTTATTCCTTTTTTACCCTTAAAATACTTCAAGATATTTTAACTATTACATTAATCAACACAATGGAAGTATGACATCTACTTAAGTGCATGTTAATTTATTTTATTTTAACCTTGGTTGATAATATTTTAAAATATAATATAAGATTAATAGTAGAATGCATAATATGGAAAAAAAAATTGAAACTAAAAATTGTAATTAAAATAATTGATTTATAAATAAAAAATTACATATGTTTAAAATTAATTAAAAAAACCAAAATCATAATCACCCAAAATATATTTTATCAATAAAATAAAGTTAAAATTTATATAAAAATATCATATAAACATGTCCAATTATATCATTTTATACTTATCAGCTACTTTAATAAATAATTTTACTAACCACTTATAATTTATAAGTTAGCTTAATAGCTTTCAGCTTCCAGCTACCAATTTTTAACTACCAGCTAACTTTTCAATTTCCTGCTAGTTTTCCAACTTTCAACTAGTTTTTTAGCTACTTTTATAACAAACATAACCATAACCTATGTTGCAAGTAATGCTCGCTAAGTTGAAGAAGGAAGGGCAATATTAAAACCCAGCCGACTAAGCATAAAAAGAAGACCAAACACGAGAGGTGCCAGGGCATGAGGTAAAGAAGTGATCATTGGAGTCCTCCTAATGAATGTTGCACAGGGCACAGAGGGTCTCTTTTGAATCAAGGATGATATTTCTTGTGTAAAGAGCGATCCAAGTTGGAAGTTTGTTAAGCACACGACACCAAGAAAAGGCCAACACCTTCAGAGGATCCGGACACCTCCAAATTTTTTGAAAATCTCATCACCAAGATTAGGTAGAAGGAATAGTTAACGCCTCTGAAAGCAAAAAAGAATAGGCTAGCTGATTGAACATAATAGTTTATGATAAATTAACTATTTTCAACTTATTCTAATAAGCTCTTCATAATAGTTTTTGAAAATAGTTTATAACATATGAAAAAAAATTTATATCATATTTTTTTCTTTAATGATAGAAACGACTTATACATAAATACTTACATAATAAATACTTATTCAATAAACACATAACTAAGTTGTTTAGCTAATAAATATGTTTTCATTCAAGCCAGTCCAGTTTCCTGCCTGGCTCTCAATCTTTTTCTCTATTCAAAATTTATAAGTATGAAATTAAAATAATATAAAAATCGCATTACAAAAATAGTAAAAAAATTAAAAAAAAATGATTATAAGATTTGGTACTAAAAACCACATTGAAGTGATTTTAAAAAAAAAATGATTTTCGTTTCTTTAATTTTTTTAAAAAATTATTCTAAAATATTTTTTAAAATAAACTTATAAATATCCTACATACTGCACAGGTGTATAAACATATGTAAAATATTAAAAATATTTAAGAAATTATTTAATTATTTTATTAGTAATAAAAATATATTAGTATAAAAACGTAAATGTTTAATTTTTATTTTGAAAATTCTTAAAAAGTAAATTAATAAACAAAATCTTATTTGAATGATAATTTGTAAATATATTATTATATTTAATATTAATTGGAAAAAAAATAATATCACTTAAAATGATTAAAGATACTAAAAATTTTATTTAATTGGATAATTAATTAAAAATAAAAAAGAAATATGATTTGATTTGATATAAAAACGTTATAAGATACGTGTAAAAAATTAATAAAAGACATGTGTCAAGAAAAGAAATTAATTGATTTAGTAAGATATTCTATCTTTATTACTCCTTATTTTGTGATACATGCATTTCTTATGAGCTTTTATATTAAATCAAATGAATTTTTTCCTTTTAATTAATTTTCTAATTAAATAAAATTCTTAGTATCTTTAATCATTTTAAGCAATATTTAAATTTTTTTTAATCAGCATTAAGTATAATAAGATATTTACAAATCATCATTTAAATTATATTTTGCTACTTAATTTATTTTTAAGGATTTTCAAAATAAAAATTAAACATTTATGTTTTTATATATTAATATATTTTTATTACAAGTAAAACAATTAAATAATTTTTTAAGTATTTATAATTTTATTTTTAACATTGTACATACATTTATATTTATAAAACCACGCAATGTGCGGGATTTTTGTTATTAGTTTCTACAATCTCTTTTACAGGTAGTCTTTTCTTAGACACTACTATTCTATTCTACACATAATTCTTGCAATAATCTCAATTTGGGTATGATTAATGATCTACGGCTTTACTGTGAGAGTGTGAAATACATATTCAAATTATATTAAGAGCGAGAACAAAATGAAAAAAAAAAAAAAAAACTAATGTGGCTTTCTGTATGAGAGATTTCACTTTTAAGAACAAAGAATAAAAAATATATAATAAAGGTTGATAAAAATTTGTATATAAGATCTATTTATAGATTGCTATCATATAATTATTTTTCATAAATTTTTTTATCTTGCAAAACATGTATCTTTTATATTAATTTACAATTTTACCTAACTTATTTTTTTAATTTTAAATTAATTTATTATTTTATAGAGCATATAATATAAAAATACATATTTAAGTATATATTATTAATTTAAACTCAATTTAATTATAATTAAACTAATAAAATCGTGAGACAATGTCTTTGTCCGTTCAATAATTGGTCTTTTTAAAATATTAATCGAAACAGCCAAAAGAATTAGCAATTATTATGTAGTGTGCTGGGTTATTAACCCGCTGTAATCTGTGCTCTTGTCTAAATTTTGCACTGCTCGTGCTGCTGTTTAGATTTAATAAATCTTCTTTGACTTTTCAACAACAACAAAAAATTAACAGCCAAAAGAAATTTTAAATTAGTGCAAACAAATCTCAAATGTTGAGCTAGTAAATAAGCTCTATCAATATCATTAATTTTTATCAATTGGCATAAAAAGTATGATTCAGGAATATTCGACTCTTTTAGAGTGTGTTTGGTAAGTTATTCTAGTAGCTTATAAGTTACTTTGACTAGTTTATAAGCTAGTTTGACCAAAATAAGCTTGTTTGATATACGAGCTTATTTGAGAAGATTTTATCTTATTTTCATAAGCTATTTTAAATAGTTTATAAAAATAAACTAGCTTATAAGCTACTAACTTTTTTTATTTTTTTTATTTTTATCCTCACTAATTTATTTGAATATCTGTTTACTTTTTTTTCAGTTTAGAAATCAAATAATTAAATATGTTCTTTTATGTCATTTTACATTTATCAACTAACTTACCAACTAATCTTATCAAACACTTTTAATTAAATCAGCTAACTTATAAGCTTTTAGCTTTTCAGTTCCTAGCTTATAGCTTATAAGTTTTTAACTAGCTTATAAGCTAGTTTTACCAAACACACCCTTAAAAGTTTGAGTTGAAATATTAAAGATCAGAAAGATTCCAATATCTTTTCCACCAAAAACTTACCTGTGAAGATCATGTTAACGTCAAAGAACTTCTGCACAAAGTGGTTTCATTTCTCCTTTAGTTGATGGCTCGTGCTTTCCATTCTTTCACTTCACTTTGGATTTAGGTTGAGACGTGTTGCTGACACGAGTCACAGATTCACTTCAACAACAACAAGAAAAGCAACTATTCTTTGTAAGCAAATTCTATTGTCAAGTGTAATTTTTAGGATTCAACATACAAGAAAATTACACTCTAGAAATCTTAAATAACATCTTTCTCACATTTATTATACTCTATAATTTTTATAATGGAGTTTAGGAAATTACCCAGATCCATAGATAAGCAGAACTCTCCTTGTGCACATTACCCTTAAGAGGTGTTTGGTACATAGGAAGTTTTTTCATACCTGAGAATGATATTTCTTGGGAATTACAAATCCTGGTAATAGTTAAATTTCATTTGGCTAGTTATACACACTTTTGGGAATATTTACAAATGTTTTTTGAGAATTAAATATTTTCACGTTTGGTTACAATAGAACTTTCCTGGGTGAATAAGTATTTTTTTACGAAAATACCCTTTATTAAAACAACTTCATTAAATTTTTTTTGTACTCAAATATTAATACAAATAGGAAATTTAATTAATTATTTTTTTAAAATAACGCAATTAGTTTTTGAAGACAACAAAAAATTTAATTAAATATAAATAGATTTTATATATGAAAACATTTGCATTTGATAAAATTTCAAAGCATATTAAAAGTTGTAGCTTATAGTTACTGAAGAATTATTTAAATAGATAGTTTAACAAAAAAAATTAATAATAAAGTAAAATATAAATAACAATAACAATAACAATTAAAAGTAATTTGCTAAATCTGAAATCTAATAGAAAAAAAAAAAAACTCCACTGAACGAAAAAACCATTTCTTTATAAAAGGGAGTAAACCATTTCTAATAAATCTGAAATTAAAAATCCCAAATATCCCACCCCTTTAGACATAAGCTATTACAATCAATATAAAACATTCAAAATGGAATAGTCATGTGTTGCATCCTCCACCAACCAGCAAATTGACGCAGTAACGATACGATGAAGCGATAAGATAGCAATATCAAAATAAATTTTCATATCACACAAAAGCACAAAGATAAAAAAAATAAAATAAAAATAAAAAGGAAAAAAGGACTCATATGAAGCATGTGAGAGATACAATGATGTTATTGTCTCCTTTTTATCATTATTTGAAAAATGACAATGGAGATAGGAAATTTCGGATGGCAATGAAACCTAGCCAATGATTCTGTATTTGAAAAAATGGATATTGTGGTCTTTTTATATAATTAAAACTTTCCTTCTTAGTCAAGAAAGTTAGATTTCCAACCCCACCTCCCTTAGCAATATTTTTGCAGAAAAGTGGGATAAAATAATTATTGAGAAACAATTAATATTTCCTGGGTATATATTTCTAAAAATAGATACCAAACATGAGAAACCAATATTCCCAATTTAAGATTCCCAAGAAACTAATAACTTCTCGCTTACCAAATGCCCCCTTAATTACTACCAACAACACATTCAACATTAAACAAGGATTTCCATAAACTTTACATTAAGATTGAAACAATACAAATGATTTGTTAAATTACCAGATCTAAAACAGGACATATTCCTTAAACAAAGAAAATATATTGTTTCCAATCTTGAAACTAAAACCTAATTCATCCAACTTTGCAACAGAAACTAAATTCCTAGCACATCTACGTATATAAAAACATCCTTCCAAATCTACATGACACTCAGTGTCCAAGATTAATCTGTATGTCCCAATGCCCTCTATTCTTTCCTTCATTTTGTTTCCCATGTAAAGAAACTTTTTAGTTCCTCTTATAGTTTGGATTGAAATCAATGCCTGCATAATATGTGACACATGAGTAATTGCTCCAGAATGAAGCCACTAGGTATTATTAGGTACCTCAATAAGATTTGATTCAACTTACATATATATATATATATATATATATATATATATATATATATATATATACTTTTCTTCTCAAACCATTTCTTTCTTTTCAGGCAATCCTTCTTGAAGTGACCACTCTATTTATAGAAGTAGCACTTCTTCTCTTTATAGACTCCTCCCTCATTAACATTCAATTGGACCTTGCCTCTATCCCTTATACCCAACTTGCTTTTACTTGAACTGGCTTCATTATGAGTTATGAGATGAATGGAGTTGCCTTCATTTTCTTTAATCTCCCTTCCTCTTGAATCAACAAGGCCTTACTTTTTTGAAAGTTCTATTTTTCTTTAAGGGTGTTATAATTCCCCTAGAACTAGCCAAATTCAGCAGAAAGTGAGTTAAAAATGAACTATATAAGGAAAGACACACTTACTTCCATTCCTATGGACTTCAACTTTGTTGCCAGATTTGACATTTCAGTCACATGATCATGAATTGGCTGAGACTAATCAAACTTCTTGTTTATCAGTTGACTTGTCAGGTTCCCCATAATCAACTTATCAATAATGTTAGATTGTGAGTAATACTTGACCAACTTCATGGATTCCCTAGCATCATTTGTTTTAGGCATAGATGGCTTAACATTTTCAATCATAGTTAATCTCATCAAGTTCAATGACAGCCTATTAGACTGATCCCAAGCATTAAAGAGAGACTTGTTAGCATCTGTACTGGTCTCTATAATGGTCGTGGGCCTTTCATCCATTACCAATGTCGGGTCTAAGTCCATTACACCTAGTTGAAATTGGATCATTTTAGGTCAATTGACATTGTTCAACCCATTGAACTTGATCATATAATTACCCAAAGCAAACATGTTATCGATAGCTATATACCTTTAAACAAATTCACATTAATGCTTTGAGTAAATCTAATGGATTCAAACTATATTAACTTCAATCATGCATCTAAGTTCAACTTTGGGTGATAAATAAAGACATTTTCATATCAATTAATAATGATTCTAAACAAACATACCTTAATGGTTAATAAACCATATTATTCTTGGCATGCATGTTATCTTTGGAAATACACACATTCAACAAGTATGAAAACAAAACCTTAATATCATCAAGGCTTAAATATACTTTTTGGTCCTTTATCTTTTTACTAAAATTCGTTTTGGTCCTTTATCTATTAAAATATTCATTTTGGTCATTTAACTCTCAAATTTGAGTCAATGTTGTCTTTTTGTTAACAGTGATCGTTTTCAATTTTGGGACACAATTTTGAACCTTTTTTTGATCAATTCAAGACTTGAAACTTGTCCTATTAGATTTACTTACATAAAAACTATGGAAGTCAACTAATGTTTGAACCCAAAAAGGCTATAAACATGGTGAAAAACGTGTGTAAAGTGAGTCTCACGAGCAACTGAAAAAGAATTTGATATTAAATTTTTCAGTTTTCCAGTTGCTCTTGGGATTCACTTTTCACACATTTTTCATCATTTTTATGGCTCTTTTTGGTTCCAACATTAGCTGGATTCCATAGTTTTCATGTAGATGAATCTAATGGAACAAGTTTCAGGTCTTGAATCGATCAAAAAAGGTTCAAAATCATGTTCCAAAATTGAAAACGATCACTTTTAACAAAAGGACAACATTGACTCAAATTTGAGAGTTAAAGGACCAAAATAAATCTTTTAAAGGATAAAGGACCAAAAGTATATTTAAACCTATGATTAATTATAAGCAATGGTTCACCTTTGGGTGATCCATATATGCCATATAATTAATAATTTCATTCAACCCAAACATATTAATCTCATAGCATCATTATCTCAAACAATCATATAATTTGGAATCATAAACTTCGAAGGTTTGATCACTTTGGTGATTAACAAATCTCAATTTAATGTATAATTCCAAATTAATTCCAATATGTAAAAACAATTGCTTCAACTGAAATTTTAAAATTATCAAAGAAACCACAAAATATGAAAGCCATAAGTACAGGTGTCAGAAACATAAAACAAAAGACTTGCAAGCTAATATATACACATATATATGTGGGGGGGCATGAATTGTTAATTACTTTCAATCTCTCTCTCTCTCTCTCTCTCTCTCTCTCTCTCTCTCTCTCACACACACACACACACACACACACACATATATATATATATTTCAAAGAACTTCGTGTGCACCAGCAAAGTTCAGCATAGCTAGGTAGATAATTGAGTTCATTAAGCATATTGCCAGGGGTTCAATTTTTGACCAGGTGTATGGAGATGACTTTGTTGGGAAAGACAACACCCACTTTAGTGATCTCTACATCTCGAAGAAATTAGTCTCTAACTGTCAGTTGGGAGATATCTTTAGTGTAAACCAAAAAAACAACTTCACGTGCAAGCCATCAAAAAAATTTCTATAATAATTGCCTTTTATAAAGAGTACTTACAAAGGTACTTACATTTATCTCAACCCCAAAAGAGACAAGTGGATGCTCGAACTTGTGACCTGTCAAATGCAAGATTCTGTTTTATTTCACTTGACCAACCCTTTGGGGTTAGAGTAAATATAATAATGAAGAAAAATAGTATCTATAACCTCACTCTTATACCAATTGTAAGCAAATTTTACTTTCATGTGTTATTTCCAGGGTTCAACATACAAGAAAATTACACTCTAGGAGATCATATTCTGTAATTTCTATAATGGAGTTTAGGAACTTACCTAGATCCATATTGTAATCTTCAATGATGTCCTTCTTGTCCCTCTTGAAATATTTTTCTCTTCTCTTACTTCCTTTAATGGTGTTTTTGATGGTATGAAACACTTTCATAGTCTAGCCTTCTATTTTTCTTTACATGAAGAAGTTTTTAGGTAGTGTGGAGAAGTTATATTTTCTAATAGTTTTCCATTGTGAAAACAACCTATTCTATAACTTCTTTGTAACACCATTCAAATTGAATTTTTCCTTAAATAACTAATTACCCTTAATAAATTGAGAGGAGAGGGAATTAATTTTAATAAATCCAAAATAACTCTTAATAACTTTAATAGAAGTTTAAGCCTAACCACCATTGCATCAAGCATCCCTTAATTTAAAGTTATCTCATAATTACACGAGCCATTATTAAATTAAAATAATATAACATTCTTGCCACTTTGATTTCCTTTGGCAACCTACCACATGCCATTAACAACATATGAATGTGTTTTGGAAAATAATAATTTCATACCAAATGGATATACACTCATAAAAAGGAGAGAGAAAAGAAGTTAAGCTAAAACAGAAGTTACAAGTGATGTGTTAAAAAAAAAATACAAGAAGAAAAATGTGAAAAAAGGGTGTGAAACATAACACTGGCAACCATGAGAGCATACATATATATAGTGAGTATTTAGTTAAGAAGGCCAAATTAGGAGCTCCCTTCACTCCAACACAAAAAGATCCAGGTAACCCCGTCTCCAAATTCATGCAGACCCGTGACATTCACATGCTTCCTTATGTGAAGCTAAAGGTGACCATGAATTAGCAGCTAGGGTCTACCATCAACTCCTTCAGCCTTGGAGTGCAGAGAGCTCCAACTTGGGTTATTCATACCCAAAATCCTAGATTGTTTAAACTAAAAGAAACTGCACAAGTATGTAAAATTCCTAAGAACTAGCGAGGGGATTGTGATGCTTGGAAACTTCAACATTGGGTTTTTATAGGCCAAGACATTGGCTTAATGTGTAATCTGGGCCATTAAATTTGAGGATCAAATATTTTATTGGAAAATCTCAAAACAAGATCTTGATGGTCGATGATTGGTGAAGCATTGCATTAAATTTAATTTAAAGCTTATTCTAGCTGATTGGGGATCTTTTCTTTACAATCGTCTGATTGGGATCTACAAGTGATAATGTGTAATTGTGCATCATTTTAGTAACGCTAATTTGTGTGGAAATATAAACTAATGATTGGCAGATTTCACATTAATTATTTTACATATTTAAAAGAATTCTGTTATAATTATATTGACCTTTTCAGTTTTTTTACTTTGAAATCTCATATAGTATTACCTTGTCCATTTTTTTTTCCCTCAATTTTTTTTACGTTGAAATCTCACAGACTAATTTTCTGCTTGATTTTTGGTATTAAAAATTTGTGCATAAATACTTTTGGATTTTAAAATATTTACCACAATTAGGACTGTCCAATCAAAATCAACCTTTTCATACACGGAATTAAAATTACTTGCATGCTTTTACTCAATTATTTCAGTCTTTTCTTACTTTTCTAAATTTGGTTTTTGTTGGTCCAAAATCAATTAGGAAGACACGAATTCCTACGCATAATTAAAATCAAACAGAACAACCGTATAGCAGTTCCAAGAATGAAAAAAAAAAAAAACTAGAAACATAAACATGCATAAGCCAAATTTTAGGAATTATGCCGAAAACGCAATTAACAAGAACCAAATAAAACAAAGCGGATAACTTCTTTAAAAAAGGATCAAGTTGGTGGAGAGACTTAGGAAAGATAGAAAAGAAAGATCCATGAGGAGAGGGCTGGTTAGGAAAGTCTATTGTTAGAAAGGTTGGAAATGAGGGAAGCACTCTAGTTTGGTTGGATACTTGGGTCGAAGGGGGAAACACTAAAAAATGCTTATAGAAGATTAATTATACCACATCTCAATAGATAAGGAAACTATGGTGATAGATATGGGATTATGGAGGGATGGAAAGTGGGAGTGGAAGTTGAGATGGAGAAGATAGTTATTTAAATGGGAAAAGTCACTATCTAACAACTTGCTTAGTCTCATCAACACTACAAGCATTAGTTGAAGACAATAATGATCTATGGACATGGAAGATGGAACCCACAGGCAAGTATTCAGTGAAATCAACCTATAAGCTAATTCAAAGTCATGAATGGAACCCAGATAGCAAACTATATAGCAATCTTTAGTGTAGTTTGTCTCCTCAAAAAGTCAAGGCATTTACATGGAAGGTAATAATTGATAGAATTCCATCAAAATCCAATATAAATAGAAGAGGGATTGTAGACCAAAGGGATCAACTTCTGTGTTTTTTGCAAATGTAATGTAGAATCAACAGAACATTTGTTTTCTCTTGTAATGTTTCATATAAACTTTGGTAGGAGTTGCTACTCATGGCTAGGTGTATACACCCCCATTACCATGCTCATGTAAAGCACTTTTTTGGTCACATTTAGGGATGGTAAACAAGAAGGAGGAGATAGAGTTCTAGAAACTTATTTGAATGTGTATTATCTGGTCAATATGGATTCATAGAAACGAAATATGCTTTAATTCTTCTCAATTGAACACAAATGAAGTAATGGAAATGATAAAAGTGAGAAGTTGGTTATGGATTAAAGCTAGGATGGAAAATACCATTATGTCATTTTATGAGTGGTGGTCTAACTCATTACTAAACTTTTCTTGTTTTATCATTTCTTAATACACAAAAATGTAATGGGCAGGGGTACCCGTTATACTTCATTATCTAATAAATTTGGTCTTATAAAAAAAAAAACAAAAAAGAAGAACAAAGCGAATAACCAAAATGCATATGACAGCAACAATGCGATTATGTAGAAATGTAAATACCTAAAAAACAGAAACATAATAGTGTAGAAATTTAACAAGAAGAAAGGAGAAGAAATTGCACTCACAAGATACATGATTAGGTCAATGCGACCTAGATCTACGAGAGAAAGCGACTTCAGTACGAATCAAAGAATCTAGATCAAGATACAGTAGAGACCCCTTGGTTCTGTCCCCTTTCACCTTCAAGAAGAATACACAACAATACCCAAGCCCTTCCCTCTAATGCGTCAAACCCTTGATCTCACCCTCTCTGATTCTCTCACGATTTTTTTTCTTAGTTCCCTGTCTATGTTCACTTGTAACAAATATAGAAGGGATAAAAAATTGAAAACAAAAAAAATTCCCTCACATTTATCCCACTAAGCCCAAGACAAAAAAAAGAAAAGAAAAGAATAAAAAGGCCCAAGTCAACAAAAGTAAAAAAACAAAAAGCATTTTCCCACAAATCTCCACCTTGACTCCAAATCAGAGAAGACAAACAAACCAAACACTAAAGAGTTGCTCTCCCTCTTATGGAATTACGCTTCAAAGAAATTAATCAATTCCAAGTAATTCTTGAACCTTGATTTAGGAAGTGACTTAGTGATCATATTCACCGGATTGTCTTGTGGAGCAATTTTCTCAATCTAAACATCTTTAGGTTGTACTTGGATGAAGAATTTTAAAATTTCAGTGAATTTGAATTGCTTTGATTTAAATTTTCTTTATTTTCTAAATATTTTGATTGGATAAATCAATACAAATTTCTTAAATTTCAAATTCTTAGTTTGGATAGGGCAATTCAATTTCTACCAAATGCAAAATTTCATTTTGAAATATATATTTAAAAAATGAAATTTCAATATTAAATGTTTATTGAAAAAAAAATTAGCCACTTTTTAAATATTTAATAATTCAAAAAAAATTAATATTAGACAATATTTAATAATTTAAAAATACAAATATTGATAATACGTCAATATTGATAGAGAAAGAAGAAAAAAGGAGAAAGAAGAGAGAGAAGAAAGAAATGAGACAGAGGGAGAGGAGAGAGGTGAGAGAAAAGAGAGAGAAAGAGAAGAAAATGAGAGAGGAGAAGGAGAGAAGAGAAAAAGGAGAGATATTGAACAGAGAAAGAGAAGGGTAGAGAGAGAAGAAAAGAGAGAGGAGAGAGAGGGAGAGAATAGAGAGAGAAAGTTAACATGAAGAATTCCAAATTCTTGTTTATTTATTTTTTTGTAGAATTTGAAATTTTACAATTGTAAATAATCAAAATACTTTCATAAATTACTAGAATTTCAAATTTTTTTAAATTTTTTTATCCAAACAACATATTTTATCATACAACATTTTAAATTCACTAAAAAAAATGAATCACTCTCTTAAAACTCCTCATCCAAACACACTCTTAGAGATTTGCCATCTTTTCTAAATTATTATGGTTAACAATTTATTGCTTTTTCATTTATGTTTTGTTTCATTGTATGAATGCCAAATGAAACAGAGAGTAAAGAAATAGAAAAGGAAAAAAAAAAGATAAATATAGAAAAAAATAAGTAAATTTTTTTATTTTTTTTTATAATGGGAGACAAAAAGAAAAGGAGAGGAAAAAACCAAATAAATTACATGCATAAGAAAGCTACTCTACTGTATCAGCATATAACAATAGTCTAATATCTTGAGAAGTAACTCATAAACAATAAGCTTTCATTATTCATAGCACCCTTTTTTGCCAGAAGGTGTGCACAATGATTTCCTTCATGGTGGGTGTGTTTAAAGGGTATTTGGTATAGGAGAAATTTTTAGTTTTCCAAAAATTTAAAGTTGAGAATGTTAATTTCTCATGTTTGATGTATTATTTAAAAAGAATTCTCAAAAAACATTGTTTCTCCAAATTGCTTTTTACATATATTTCTCAAAAATTGTTTGCATGGGGAGATAAGAATTTAACTTTCTGAATTAAGAGTAAAGGAACCACAATATCCTCATTAGCTCATTTAATACAATTTTTTCAAGTTTTAAAATAATCAATTATTAAATCTTAAAAAAAATTATTTTATATAATATGGTATTCAATTTATTAAATTTTATGAAAAAAATTTATAATTATGGTAACTTTTTGTTTATTATCACAATTTTATAATAATTTATCACAATTATAATGATAATAAATTGTTGTGTTACTTTAAATACTAACGTAATAAATAATAATAACAACAACAACAACAACAATAATAATAATAATAGAATTTATGGTCATGTTTGATATTTATTATCATTGTTTTATTATTTTATAATAATTTATAGTATTTATATATTATAATGATAATCATGATAATAAATTATTATATTACATCAATTGTATTATTATAAAAGAAGATTTTGCCACATACACAAATATCACGTGGTAGCACCACATTGATTCTTTTCCTATCAAAATGCCATTGAAATTTTCTTTTTATTTTTTAGATCATAAAAATATATAATATAGTAATTGAGGTGATTACAACCATTTTATATACTGATTAAATCATTAAATATTATATAAATTTTTATTTTATATAATACAGTAATCAATTTATTAAATATTATGAAAAAAATTTGTAATTACAATAATCAGTTACCTAGTGATCAAATTTTATCATTTTTAATTCATAAAAATACATAACTATATTAATTACGATAATTATAACCATTTTTATGATTTGAACATTCAAATTGACAACACAAATATATATTTTGATTGAAATTAATTGATTAATTGATAATACAAATATATATTCAAATTAAAAAATCTTGCATAATTTAAGTTTCAGGAAACAAAAGGTTACATAATCAACTCATCTATAAGTACTATGTATACATTGTTGTTTATTGTCATCGGTTCTTTATTTTTATTTCTCTTTTATAATTTTTATTTATATATCTTTTTATTTTTACTAGATGTATTTCTTTCTTTGCCTTTCTTCAAATATTTTATCTTTTCATCATTTTTTATTTAATGTGTCTTTTTCTCTAAAGTAAGCTTATATCTTTTATTTATTATTTTTGATATATTCTCTCCATATATGACATTCCTAAACTCAATGCACCACAAATGCATCACAGCAAGACAGATGGTGATGCATGGGACAATAACAAGGTCAAACCTCACTTGGCCTCAAGACATGAAGTGAATAGCTTCTATTATATGAAATTGTGTTATCCTTTCCTTTAGGCTTAATTATACTATTTGTCCCTAAAATTTTACAATCTTGCAATTTTTGCCTCCAAAATTTCTTTTTGCAAAGTTTGCCCCATGGTTTACAACATATCACCAATTTTGCCATAACATAGAAAAATTGCCACAATTAACACATTTTGTGGCAATTTTTCCTTTAAACACAATTAAGACAATTTTGTGGTAGTTTTTCTTTTAATTGTGGTAATTTTTTTTTAGTTAAGGACAAAATTCACAAAAAAATTTGAGGGATAAAATTCGCGAGATTGAAATTATGGGGGCAAAAAATACAATCAAGCCTTTTTTTTATTAGACCATTTCAAATGAAAAATACCAAATCATTTTTTGTTTGTTTTTTGTTTAATTTGAGGAGACTCATAATAAGTTTTATAAGAAAGATATGAGAAAGAAGATATAGGAAAATAAAAAAGGAAAAATAACATATTGTAGAAATTTAAACTCGCATTCTTACAATTTATGTCTTATAACTTAATGGATTGAATTAACTCAAGGGAGATTGAGGCTACCAATTCACTTTTACAACATTCAATAAATTAAACTTCAAGTCTACAACATAAAATCATTCATATTTCATTAAAATTGATCGATTCAATGATACTGTTAAATGAAATATATTTTTTTATTCTGAAATAATTATCATTTTAAAATGGTGCATAGGGATTAAAAATCAATAATTCACCTAAAATTAAAAATATTTTAAGACTAAATTATTAATTTATTAACCCGGACTAAGAATTTTTAATAGTTTATCACTTAAAAAAGAAAATAGATTACTTTTATGATTATCAAAACATAATATTTCAAAAAAGTGTAGAGAGAAGGATAAAGTTAGAAGAAATAACAAATATTCTTTTGATATTTTAAAATAAAAATTGTTAAAATGATAATTATTTTAAAATATAAGAAACAAATTCGTTAAGGATTCAAGAATTGGAAATATTGAATGAAAAGTTTTTAATGTACTAAATGTTCTGTTTTTTTTTTATTAGATAGAATTCAATTTTTGATTTTTTAATATGCCCTACCACTAACATTTCTTTCATATTTAGTGAAACAATAAATGGTTATTCATAATAATTAAACCACCCTGACTATTTCAAAGTATACATACATTATTATTGTTATTATTACTGGTCATGTAATTTATAACAAATATTTTACAAACGTAATTAATTCAAATTATTAAAAATCATACAAAAAATATCACTTATTTATAAATACCCACAAAATCTCGCTCAATTCTTTTATTTCATCATTGATCAAAAAGGCTGGTTGCTTTCTCTTCCTAGTTGAAAGATTTTGAAGATTTAAGTTAACACACAAAACTAGGCTAATACAAATCATTATATTATTATAAAAGGTTTTGTCATGTAGGTAAATGTCATGTGATAGCACCAAATTGATTCTTTTTTTGTCAAAATACCATTTTTTTTATATTGAATTCATAAAAATGCATAATTATAGTAATTAAGATTATTACAATGAGTACATCTTCTGATTAAATCAATCAATTAAATTATTTAATCTTATATGAATTTTGATTTTTTATAATACAATAATCAATTTGTTAAAATAATTTATGAATTTTTTTTTAATAATGGTAATTAATTACAAGTGATCAAAATGATGAATAAAATAACTTATTTAATTATGGCAATAAATCATTATTTAAACATTCTAATTAATGAAACAATTATATATTCCGATTGAGACCATTTACCAACAATTTTTAAAAATAACACTAATTAAAACTTGCCTCCCCCCTCCCTGCTCAAAAACAATCTTTGCTCAGGCTCTCACTAATTCCTTTGCTATCCCTTTGAGCCAACTCCCTCGCCCCTGTTTGAAGGGAGATTCGGTTTCCATCAAGATTTCAGAAGACAAATATAAGAAAGGTATCGATGGATGCAAAAACAATCTTCATGGTCGTATTCTTTTGGCGAAAGGAGAGAAACCCATCAAGTATAACGATCTCAGAGCACAGCTAGCAAAGTTATGGAAGCCCATTGCGCAATGGAAGATGATACCCCTGGGTAAAGGGTTTTACGAATTTGGTTTCTCCTCCCAAGAAGACCTCCACAGTGTATAGGTTGTGGGATCTTAGAACCTTCAGTCAGGACTTCTCAGGCTCTCCCAATGGATGCTAGATTTTATTCCCAACAACATGAAGCATACTCATGCTCAATGCTGGATCATGATTCATGACTTCCTTCAAGAATATTGGAGACCAAAAATCCTTTTGGAAATTTCTGCAGGGCTGGGTACTCCAATTGCCCTAGACGAAGCAACTAGAAGCTGGATTTTTGGATACTACGCCAAGGTGTTGGTAGATGTTGATTTAACAGCCAAATTGCATAGCAAAATTCTGGTAGAATGTGAAGATTTTGCTTTCTTTGTTGGCATTGAATATGAAAGATTACCCCTTTTTTGCAGCTTTTGCCACTTTATAGGCTATTCTGTTGATCAATGTAATAAAAAGGAAGGAATGAATCATCATAACAATCAGAAAGATAGATCTATGCCTCAAACAGACAGGTCCCTCAAAGACTAGACTTTTGTCCCCAAGCCAAAAATAGCAAACCTGTTGGTTATAGAAAGAATACATTCTGTTGATCTCAATAATCAAGAACAACATGATGTTGAAGGCCACACAGACACCATCATTAATCCTTGCCAACAACAAGTCCTTGAAGTAGTTAACCCCAACGCAGGAGTTCAGCCTACTGCTTTGATTGTCTAGGATCCCACACCTCAAAATAAAGGGACCGAGGTGGAGTGTCTAAATCAAAATATGCTTAATAGAACTGACACAGATTCAGTGTATGAGGATTCAATTCATCCGAAGTCTCCAACTCAGCACCCATTGGTGAGGACAGAAGTCATGATAGACTACCTCACGAGTTAGCCAATGTCTTTCCCGCATCTGTTCCTTTTAATGTTGTTGCCCAGCAAGATCTTCTCATCCTTTCCAAGTTTTGGGGAGATGAAGAGAATGAATGCAGTGATGAAAATCTGCAGGGTGTAAACTATGCCATCGAAACTAACAAAAACTTCACAGTTGCCCTGTCCAAGTCTCAGAAGAAGAAATTAAGAAAGGCTAATAAGAAGATCTTTACACTTACTATCCATCAAACCCATTCCAGGGCTGGTCCTAGGAACATTCCTTAATGAAGGTTCTATATTGGAATGCTAGGGGACTTGCCAACTAGGACTCCAGGTTGGTGTTGAAAAAGCTTTGTGCCTCTCACAAGCCAGATTTTCTTCTTCTCTCAGAACCTTGGATTGCCTTAGAGCGAATTCCTTCCACATTTTGGTCTCATCTACATTTAAAGCCTTTTGCTGTTAACACAAGAACAAATGTTATGCATAACATATGGTGTTTCTGTGCTACTCACCTTACTCCCAAAACACCTGGCTCCTCAAATCAGCATGTCTCCTTCTTGGTGGGCTGGGAACATCAGGAAATTTTTATTTCTACAATATATGCTTCTACCTCCTACATCTCAAGAATGGAGCCGTGGATGAAGTTGGCTTCGCTGCAACAGAACCATCAAGGGCCCTGGTGTTTCATTGGTGACTTCAATGCTATTCTAGGTGCTCATGAAAAAAGAGGAGGCGGCTTACCTTTAAAAATCTCTTGTGATGAGTTCAGAGCTTGGTCGGATAGTTGTAATCTTACACACTTGATGACTAGAGAGGCTGCTTACACTTGGTCAAATGGTGGAAGAGGTAACTCATTGACTGAGAAAAGGCTTGATCGTACTGTTTGCAATGATGACTAGATTAAATTTTGGAATGGCATTTCCTGCTGCACTTTAACCAGGAGCGAGTCTGATCATTATCCCATCTTGCTTTCTCTTAAGAAAGGTCATTCCACTCGCCCCTTATCTTTTAAATTTCTTAATATGTGGAATGACCATCCTGACTGCTGTAGGTTGATCACGGAAGTCTAGAACAAGCCTGTTATTGGATGTTTTATGTACATTCTGAATCAAAAGTTAAAGAACCTGAAAGCAGCCCTCAAAGCTTAGAACAAAGAAATATTTGGTGCTGTTCATCGAAATGTGAAATAGGCCATGGTGACTTTGTATCAGATTCAAGCCTAAACATATTTGGGAGGGGCTAATGAAGCTATTTTAAACAAAGAAAAAGAAGCTCAAGCTGTCTATCAGTAAGCCCTGAAGTTTCAGGAAGAATTTTGGCGAGAAAAATCCAGAATAAACACAACTTCTTTCCACAAAGTTACCAAAATCTGTCTAGTCACAAAGCAGATATCTATCCTCAAAAAAGGTGAACTTATTCTTGACATGGAGGAAGATATACAGTAACATGTTCTAAAGTACCATAAAACCCTCCTTGCTTCTGATAACAATTGTGTGGATAATAACCTCATTGAGAATACTATTCCTCCACTGGTATCATCTGAGGATAATGTTATGCTAACCAACCTACTTACTAAAGAAAAAGTGAAGAATATTGTCTTCTCTATGAATGCCAATGGTGCCCTAGGCCCTAACAGATTTGGAGGATGCTTCTACCATAAATATTGGGACATAATTACAGAAGATGTATTCAATGTAGTTTCTAAATTTTTCATACATGGCTGGATTCTCCCAAACTTGAACTCCAACTTAGTGGTTCAGATTCCGATGTTGCCTGGAGTAGATAAAATAGAACACTTCAAGACTATTGCTTTAGCTAATTTTTAGTTTAAAATCATCACCAAAGTGCTCACGGATAGATTGGCTATCGTGGCCCTTAGAATAATCTCTGAAAATCAAAGAGGGTGTATAAAGGGAGACAAATCACTGATTGTATTACTGTATTAGTTGACTTCTGAAGCTATCAACATGCTGGATAACAAGGCTTTCGGAGGCAACTTAGCTTTAAAAATTGATATTCAAAAAGCCTTTTACATAATGGACTGGAACTTCCTCCTCAAGGTGCTGCACACTTTTGACTTTGATAATAAATTTTGTACTTGGGTCAAGGTTATTCTTCATTCGGCCAAGCTCTCTTTTTCTGTTAACTGTCACTCGGTTGGATACTTCTCCTACAAACGAGGGGTTAGACAAGGTGATCCCCTGACTCTTCTTCTTTTTTGTCTTGCAAAAGAAGTCCTTAGCAGAGGGATTAATACTCTAGTGCAAAAGGGGCTTTTACAATCAATGGCAGGACCTCGTGGATTCTGCACTCCCAACCATGTCCTTTATGCAGACGACATAATGATTTTTTGCAGGGGAACAAAACAAAATCTAGCTAACCTTATGTCCCTTTTTACGTCATATGGTGCAACATCGGGCCAAATCATCACTCTTCACAAAAGTAAATATTATTCCAGCTCTATGTCCTCAGGCATGCCAATATAGCAAACATCCTTGGTTTCTCTACAGGTAGCTTACCTTTCACATACCTTGGTGTTCCAATCTTTAAGGGCAAGCCAAAACGCATCCATCTCCAGCCTATTGCAGATAGGATTAAAGCCAAGCTAGCAACTTGGAAAGGCTCCCTTTTATCCATTATAGGGCGAGTGCTACTTGTTAAATCTGTCATTCATGGCATGCTGATTTATAGTTTTCAAGTTTGTAAATGGCCAATCTCTTTACTAAAGGACGTAGACAAATGGAACAGGAACTTTATTTGGTCTGGGGATTTTCTTACTAAAAAATAGTAACTGTTGCTTGACATAAAATCTGTTCTCTGGCAGCAGAAGGGGGTCTTGGCATCAGGTCAATTAGAGCCATCAATGAAGCGGCGGCTCTCAAGATTAGTTGGGAAGTCTTATCCTCAAACAATCAATGTGCCTATCTTTTTAGGGGTAGATTGTTCAAAAAATCCACTATGTTAAATCCTCTGTTTGGCCTACAATCAGAAGCTGCATTCATCTGGTTCTAGAGAACACAAGTTGGCAGCTTGGAGACTGTCCGAAAATTAGTTTCTGGACAGACAAATGGCTAGCTCGTCCAATTGTGGATATTATCAACATTCTTCCACATACACATGCATCACTTTCTGCCACAGTTCAGGATTTTATTCATAATCAAGACTGGAACATTCCTTCTCTTCTGAGCTCTCGGTATCCAGCTCTTGCTGCTGAGATCAAGAAGACAATCATTCCTGGTTCTCCTGAGCAAGACCTCCTTGTCTAGAGTAATACAGACTTGCGTAGCCTCACATTTAAACATGCTTTTTCTTTTCTAAACCCAGCCACACAAACTCAGTCTTGGGCAAAGCTTATTTGGAGCCATTTTATCCCCTCATCTCGGTTTTTTTTATGTTGGAGATTGCTTCATAACAGGTTGCCAGCGGATGATAATTTATGGCACCGTGGCTACTACATGGTGTCTATGTGTAGCCTTTGCGGTACAGCCTATAAAACTTCTGAGCACCTTTTTCTTACCTGTAGCTTTGCGCAGAAGATTTTGGATTGGCTAAGCAGGATAATTAATTGCTCCATTGATCTTTCCTCCTTCAATTCTGTTTTATTTTCCTACAATAAAAACTGGAGCTCACAACTTAAAGACGTTTTGCTAGCTGCTATTTTGAATGTAACCTGGGTCATCTGGCTCTGTAGAAACAAACTGAGATTTGAGAGCTCTTTCGTGCCTTAAAGCCATGCCATTAGTCTAATTTGCGCTGGGATTTCTTTAATAGGCACTCTAACGTCTGGCTTTATGTCTTCCTCAATCTCTGAATTTTAGATCTTAAAAGCTTTCTCAATTCCTAGTCATGCCCCTCGTGCTGCTCCATCTATCAAGCAAGTCACTTGGCATCCTCCACACTGCAACTGGATCAAATGTAACACTGACGGTACTACAAGAGGATCTCCTGGTTGGTCATCCTATGGTGGTATTTTTCGGGACTACAGGGGCGCCACTCTTGGTTGTTCACTGCCAATCTTGGCATCTCTCTCTCCTCACATGCTGAGCTTACTGGTGCAAAGGCTATTGAATTAGCTCATAAGCATGGTTGGTGGAACTTATGGTTAGAGTGTGACTCCCAGCTTGTTGTTTCCATTTTTGTCTCAGACCAGATTGTCCCGTGGAAACTTAGAAATAGGTGGAAAACGTGTATAGCCCTCACAAAACATATGAACTTTTCTGTTTCTCGCATTTACAGGGAAGGCAACACTTGTGCAGATAGATTAGCCTCCCATGGTCTTATAGTACAGGACTTTTTCTTGGTGGGATCTAATCCCCAATTTTATTAGTCAGGATTTCATACGGAATAGCTTAGGGCTCCCTAACTATAGGTTTAGTTGATTGTCCTCTCTTTTCATGGGTTTGGTTTATGTCCTCCCATGTTTTATGTTATTCTTCTTCTTTTTTAATATAGTAGGGTGTGCAGTAGATGATTGATGGAAGTAGGGGTGCCAACCTTCTTAGGATGTCGGTTTCTATTGTGTAATGCCTTCGCATGCCTTTATATATATATATATATATATCAATTATATTATTATAAAAAAATTGCCACGTAAGTAGATGTCACATAACAATGTCTTGTTGATTCTTTTTTTTTGTCGAAATGTTGACAATTTTTATTTTATTTTTAATTCATAAAATACATAATTTTCGTAATTATAGTAATTAAGGTGATTACAACAAATATAGATTTTGATTAAATCAATCAATTAAATTATTAAATCTTATATGAAATTTGATTTTATATAATATGATAATTAATTTGTTAAATTTTACAATTTTTTATAACTAGAAATATTTTTTAAAATTAGATCATTTATTTATTCTAATTCATAAAAATGCATAATTATAGTAATTCAGGTAAATATGATTAACATGATTTTCATGATTTGAACATTCAAATTAATAACATAAGTATATATTTTGATTCAAATTAATTAATAACACAAATATATATTTTAATTAAAATTAAGAAATCTTGCAAGATTTATACTAATTTCATAACATAAATATATAATTGATAATTATACATACATACATACATACATACATACATACATACATACATACATATATATATATATATATATATATATATATATATATATATTACTGGACATATTTTTTCTAACCAAAGTCTTAAAGGTTATTGGTCATGAGTATTATATTTTATACAAGTTTTAAATTTAATATTAATTTTCATGAACATATATTAATTTTTGTAAACACTAATATAATATTTACTAACATATATTTTGTAAATTAAAAAATAATGGAGAAATATATTAAAATATTTACGAACGTATATAAAACTTGTATTATAAACTTCTAATTAAATGTGATAAATAACTAAATTTAGGAATAAAAAATACTAATAAATATTCTTAGTATACTTATTATAATATTTTTAAAAAATATATATAAAACATTTTATTTTAATTTTAATATATTAAACATTATTTTTTAAAATACTTTTTATTATTTAATTCTGTAAAAATCGTCAAAATATTAATTAACAATTCGTATTATTGTCGCAACATTCAAGAAATGTTCTAGTAGAAATTGTAAAAAAAAATCTAAAGTAGAGAAAATGGAAATTTCTATGATCTTAAAGTTAAATAAAAAATATTAAAAATCACACCAACATATTTGTAATTTTAAAATTTATGAAAAATATTTTTACAACAAACTTATCCAAGCCTATAACTTGATTAAATTTATTATTTTAAAAATTCACCTTATATATTAAATGAAAACAGCTATCTTGAATAAAAATGTTTTTAGTTATTATTCTTCAACGAGAGCATTTTTAGGAATTTTTTAACCTTTTATGTCTTTCAATCTATCATTTTCAATATATTTAGTTCTAAATTGAATTTCAATATTTTTTTTAAAAGAAATTATCAATAATTAAAAATTAACATTGTATTACAATAATTGTTTATTATAAATTTTAAATATAATCTATAAGTTCAAAAATATTTATTTATTACAAATTTTAATTATAATATAATTTATATAATCAGAAATATTTATTTATTACAATTTAACTTATATAAAATAAACATTTATTCTATGCAGTACACAGGTTAAGATACTAGTTATCTTTACATACAAGAAAATGTAATAATAATTTTTTTTTATAAATGTTATTATCCATATCATTTTTTGTACATATTTTTCGTATAAATTATTTATATTGAACTAGTATTATTATTCTTAAATTTAATTTTTATATAAAAATTTAATTATCATCTTATTAAATTTAAATATTTTTTCAACAATGGGTTGTTGGTGATAACCACTTTAAATTTATTTCTTATTTTATTATTGTGAAAACCTCGTGTTTTTGAAATATTTGAGTCATGACAATATGATAATCTCTAACTTTTCTAAATTATATATATATATATAATTGTTGGTGATAACTATTTTAAATTCACTTTTTTAGTTATTGTGAGAATCTTATGTTGGAAAGCTTAAAACATAACAACTTAGGATTATCTATCTTTTCAAAAATAAAATAAATGACTTTTTTTTCATATTTTCATAAAAATAATATTTTAATTAAAAATGATCAAGCACAAAAGTTTTCTAAAAAATTGTAACTCAGATATATCATTACACTCAAGGATATGTAGGGGGTAAGAAAACACCTTGTCAAGTTAAAAAAAAATATTTTCATATTTTTTCTTATTTAAAAAATAAGAAATTTTGTCTTAAACAATAAATATTCTTGTATGATAAATAAAAAATATTTAAAATATTTAAATAGAAAAGGTTTACACAAGTGTATTTAATGAAGTTATTTATCTAAAAGGATATTTTTGAATAAAACACTTATATATTTGTCACGACCATGGTCATGACAGGACAACAAAAGAAATATAAAAAACAAGAGAGTCGCTGTCATAGTTTATTAAGAAAAAATATATGAAAAAATCCTAGAGAAAGGTCTCTAACACAGATATGAATTCGAGAGTCGATTACATGTAGGAAAGGTGTTAGTACCCTATATCGTTCGTTTTTCAACTATTATCCCTTAACCTAATACGTAAAATAAAACAGTCTTTCTTCTTGTTTATTAAGTTATTAACATATTGTTTTTAATTACATTTATTAAAAAAATATCCTTTTTATTATTTTTTTATCATATTTTAATCCTTTATTGATGAATTTTGGGAAGGCAAATATTTATGAAAATATATTTTTTAGCCTGATAAGGTGTTATCCTTACTCCTACGTATTTTCAAGTGCAATGGAAAATCATGGTTACATAGTTACTTTGGTAGAAAAATGTTTTGTAGGTTAATGTTTTTTAGTTTTCAATTTTTAATTATTAAATTTGACATCACCAAGCTGTCACAGCTTAGATGTGTCAAATTTATCGGATAACCAAATAGGAATTACTTCCAAAGTGGTCACGTTTGAATTTTATGATCATTTTTATTTTATTTGTTATTATTAAAAAAAAGATTATTAATTTTAATTTGGAAATCAAGTTTTAGACTAATTTTTATGTTAGCTAAAAAACGAAAATAAAATAAAGGGTAAAAAGGAAAGGAAATTTTATTATTATTTTTTTGTAAAAGAAATATTTTTTTTGGAATCGATTTCATTGCAAATAAAAACATCAAAATGAAAAAAAAATGTGTTGATTTTATTCTTGCACCAATTTTTTTTAAGAATTAATTTTATTTAGCCTTTTGATTATTCCACGCTTCATGTAATTAACTATGGAATTATCTAATTAAAACAAAAGAATTGTGTTTTTCACGCTTCATGTAATATTCCAATGCATAATGAGCCCAAAGCAAATTTGAATAAAACAACAAAACTAGCGCAACCCAATATTTCCCCTGAACTCACCAGACATAACCAAAAGCAATGGAACAAAACTTGCCCAAAGCAATATATATTTCCAACAATAATACGCATAAAAAAAGAACATAAATGGTGAGGATAAGATGGTTTGAACCCAAACGCAGCACCAATCAACCGAGTCCAAGCATTGTAGTACAGATAATAATGATAAGAAAAGGAAACGTAACTTTACTTTGGCAGCAAATATTAGGAATTGATCTTATTTAACTTCTTATTTATTTAAACCATTTACCTCAAACAGACTCACATTTTATTATTAACAACCTAAACAGATACCTAGGCCCAAAATGAAAATCAATAGCAACAAGAATAATTGGGAATAGCTAGCATGGACTCATTCAGCAATCACACAAATAAGGGTACTGTTATTCCCACCCTCTTTTTTTTTAAGTTCACCCTTACTTTATAAAAAAATGTGAAAAGTCTATTTTACTATCTGTTTTTATACTTTCTTTATTTCTTTCTTCTTCTCACACCTTCCCCCACACATGTCCGTATCTCCTCACCCTTCGTATCTCCTCCCTCTCTGTTTTCTTCCTCTTGTTGCCACTGTTTTCTTCCACCAGAAAATCATTGCCACCTTTAACATTCACACCCTTCCATTGTTGCCATTATTGCTGCCATTGTAGATGGAATGACAGTCATGTCCTAACACCTTCGGTTCACACTATCACATCTTCACCGATGACTTTTTTTTATTATTTTAGATTCAACGGAAACACATTTTCGTTGTGTAACTTACAAAATGGAAATGTGTTTCCATTTTGTAATTTTTTAACTACAAAATAGAAACACGTTTCCATTTTATAACATTTTAAGTTATAATGTTGACTATAAAATGTGTCCTAGCACTCTCTTGCGATTGATTGTAGGATTTGTGTTATGAACATAAGTTGGAGTGCATATTTTTCTGATGAAGTGAGTATGCCAACTATTTAGGGGAATATGATTGAAGCAAACAAGAATGCTTTCGAGAATTCGATAGAAGCAAGCAATACTACTTTGGAGAATTTGATAGAAGCAAACAAGAAGTATACAATAAAGAGGTTGGATATAAACCCCCAATGTACGTTTCTCCATTATAGTGATTTTTCACTACTAGAGAGGTAAAGTGAATAATTAGATATTAAATGTTGAAATTTTTGTTGCTATTTATTATGTCGTTGTTGTCAAACTGGTAAATGATTATGTACTCAAATTTTTTAAGAACGTGATGATTTGTTGAAGTGGGTTCGACAAATTAGGAAAAAATTTAGATTTGTTATTGTCATAGAGAGGTCAAAGATAAGGCCAAAAAAGACATTTGTCTTATTATCTTGCGAAAGGGGTGGAAAGTATAAACAACATAAAGAGGTGTTAACTCATAAATCTATGGGAACCAAAAAATGTGATTGTCCTTTTAGATTGAAATGGAGGTTTGTGAAAACCATCGGATGGAAACATTTTTTCCTTTGTGGATTTCATAACCACAATGTAGCCCAAACATTGTTGGGTCATGCATATGCAGGTCGATTGAGTAGTGAAGAACACTCTTTACTAGGTGAAATGGTCAAAAAGATGGTGAAGTCAATTCAAATTTTACTAACTATCAAAAGTCAAGACCAAACAAATGACTATCAGAACCATATATAATGCATGCCAAAAATATCATCGACAGTAAAAAGGTCCAAGAACTGAAATGCAACATCTAATGAAGTTGTTGAACTGTAGTGAATATGTCTACTGGTATAGAAGGTTAGATAGTAAAGATGTTATTAGAGATATATTGTAGTCACATCTAGATTCCATCAAACTTTTAAATGAATTTCCCATTATGTTGATTGTTGATACTACCTACAAGACGAACAAATATCAGCTTCCATTGATGGAGATTGTTGGTATTACTTCAACTAAGATGACTTTTTCTGTGGCATTTACTTATTTGGAATTTGAGAGCGAACTAATAACTTCACATGGGCATTAACCAAGGTGAAAGAATTATTTGTAAAAGATTATGTCTTGCCTCAAGTCATTGTTACTAATAGAGACCTTGCTTTGATGAATGCATTGGAAATTGTCTTTCTAAGTTCAACCAACTTGTTATGTCAATTTCATATTGCTAAAAATGTTAGAGCAAAATGCAAGATGTACATGAGTCCCGTGGAAGAATGGGACAAAGTCTTAGATGCTTGGAATGGGTTGATGCAATCTCTTGATGAATTTGTGTATGACTAATGCTTGGCAAGATATGAGGAGCATTGTTCACACTTTCCTTTTTTCATTGACTATGTGAAAAATACATGGTTGATACCTCATAAGGAGAAGTTTATCACGACATGGATAGATCGAGTGATGCATCTCAAAAGTACAACAACAAATAGGTATTTGTAGTAAATACTATATTAATTTGACCGATATTATTTATAATAATATGCCTTTTTTTGACAATGCATATGTTTGTTAACGAGGTTGAGGACACACATGCAAGGTTGAAGAGGTTACTTCGAGATAGCATAAAAGATTTGTGTAGTTCTTGAGATGCAATGAATAATATGCTTATATTGTAAAACACTGAAATAAAGGTGTTATTTGGGGAAAAAACATTAATGTATTGGAACACAAGTTTAATAACAAATTCTACTAGAAGCTACAAGCCTTTGCATTAACCAAAGCACAAAACCTTATGTTTGTGCCTACACACTAAGAACTACTCACGGACTACCTTATGCATGTGAACTTGCTAGATATATCAATATGTTTGGCTACATCCCGTTGTGATTCATTCATATGCATCAGAAGAGGTTATCATTTGTTGTAGATGAAATGAATCACTGTCGGGGGGAGTTATCGCTTTCACATGAGGTTGATGTATTGTTCAAGTGATTTTCACAACTTGACGTGTCTAAAAAAATTACATTGAAGATTAAAGTTCATGAACTAGCATTTTCAGATACCACTTCAATGTATCATCCTCTAAAGAAAGTAAAAATGAAGGGAACACCAAAGTATGAGAAATCCACTAAATGTGTTCCTTCATTGTGGGAGCGAGTTGATGTAATGCAAACAATTGTAGATAGTTCGTCATCTCCTAGTGTGCATCGCAAAGTAGTCCATGACACTAAACTCAAAAGAGGTGTGTCATTTATAGAGGAATTTTCTAATGAGTTGCATGAGTATATTGTCCGTACTGTTGATGTCAAAAGCAAAAGGGAATTGCAGTTGTCGGGTGATTGTGGCATTACTAGGTAAGGGTGAGGAATCTTGGCTTCTAATTCGTGATGATTTGATTTGGGAATTTTAGCGATGGCACGTTGAATATGCTTAACTCTTTGGCACAGAACGGGTGGTTGAACTAAAGACTTCTTTGCTTGTTGACAAGGGCACAATAGTAAATTCTAATAAATGGATGACTATTCTCGACAAGGGTTGTGTTATTGTTACCCAGTATAATGTTGTGTTGGTCAACTTATCTAGGCTGTAACGCTGGACATTTTTTCAACTTAGGAGTTGACCCTTATCTCCTTCACATCACCAACTTAGTGTTATTGGATCTGTTCACAATTGTCACTTTGTGCAAGTATCCAATATTCAATTGTTCTATTATTTAGAATTTAAATGAATGTGTGGTCCACTAACTTTATTTAATTATGTTCTATTATAGGTTTATTTAAAAGATGAAGCTCCCCTACACCTATTGCACCACAATGGCATAAATATTGCAATGAAGACATTTGCTCATGGCAAATTCCATACTTAGACCACATACAACATTTTAATTCTTTATTTCTAACTATGGAAGATGAATATGTAGTAGATATTACTAGAGACTCATTATAATCATATATCATTTATACTTACCTTTTAATAACACTTTAATACGAACTAATTATTATCAGACTAATTCATTTTATGATGACACTGTATTGGTGTTGAATGTTATTTGATATTGTCGACATAGGTTTTTTGTTATATTATCTGATATGTTGTGTATTGTCTGTTGTCTATCTGATCTATAACATTGATATGTTAAAATACATAACGAAAATGTGTTTTCGTTGTGTTATAAGGGTGTGTCTACCCTATACAAACTCTGTTTTTGTTGTCAGATCTATTCCATACTTAGACCGTTGTGTATCAAAGCAACACCCTTTTAATACAATGAAAACATGTTTTCATTGTGTATTATGTATAATAGAAACGTATTTTTGTCAAATGTATTTTTGTCAAAAAAGAATTTCAAGCAAGGTAGGTGGTGAACTTAGCAGAAAGTGGGGTGAGAACCACAAATTCTCACAAATAAAAACCACAAGCAAAAAAAGGCAAGCATAGTAACCTTGTACAAACGGAACATGAATAGGACTGGTGAAAAAAAAAAAGAATAAAAAGGACTAAGAAAGAAATAGGCTAAGCCCAACATTTGCAGTCCAAAAAGAAGATTTAGGAATCTTCACACAGGTTAAGACTTAAGAAACAATGCCCCCTTAAGGGGCTTTCTCCCTCCATATGGGAGTCTTCTCTCCACTTCTAGTGGATTTTTCCTCTCCATAATGAGTATTTCTTTTTCTTCCAACTTCCTTTTTCCTCCCTTACTATCACAACCTCTCTTTCTCTGGCTACAACTTACTCTCACACCTTTCTTTCCTCCTTTTTTAGCCACCACCACCACCACCATTCCCTCCTTTTTTCCAACTTTTTAGTATTTTGTTGTATTTTGTATTTTGTCAATACCATTTTCTTCTTTGTTTTTTCTATTTTTTTCATCGCATTCTTCCTTCCAAATGAACCTATTAGAGTGATTATTTGCAATTGTACCTAAACCACTAGAGGTACTTATATAGCACTGCCTTACACAAATTTGTTGCTCTCTGTGAGCTCTTTTACACAACACTAGTCTACTCAAATTTGTTGTGGGTTGTTTTAGGTCGTTCCAATTTGTGTTGTTGTTGAGCTAGTGTCGTTCTAGAAAGAATAACAAAGAAAAAAGTGTAGAAAAGCTCACAAGGATCCTTTGTTATAAGAGGATGTGTTTGTAGCTTCAAGAGTGTTAATATATTTAGCTAAATAACTTTGAGTATGCATGCCTGTTTCGCTATTTATTTATTTGTTATGCACTATTGTAATGCTCTTTCTTTAGCATCTTGTGTTATTGTAAGTGCTGTTGGACAGTTTCAATTAATAATCTTTGACCAAAAAAAAAAGACTTAAGAAATAGCATACAATGAAAAAAAGAAAAAGAAAAGGAAACAAAGCAAATAAGGGAGAAAAGAAAGGACCGAAGAAAACCCTTGCAATAGCTATGGTGTCATGCGATGGTGGTGTCACTGGATGAGCAACCATGTCAATTATTGGTGAAATATGTGAAGTGAAGGCGCGTATGGGTGTATTGGTGTTGCTATTAGGTTAGGGAACGAATGAGAGAATTTTATTCTTGTGTGTGTGTTGAGACTTGAGAGTGCTTAAGAAAAAATGAAACATGAGTGTGATTGAAGGGATTAAGTCTTTTTACTTGTGTGATGATGAGAGAGCATGATAGGTTAATTTTGAGAATTTCAACTTTTCTTATAAAAAAAAAACTGTTTGCAAAATAAGTGAGTAACGTGCTTTGTACATGATATCCTTGTGCATAAGAAAAATTGCATTTTGTGAGTATCGTGTTGTTATTATCGGTGCTGAGAAGAGAATTGGGATGTGAAAATATGTTATTCTATGTGTGTGATGAAAATGTGGAGAGTAGGGCTAGCTCAACAGTAAATAAGGCCTAAAGCAAACTTTAATAGCCTATTTGGTGGAGTTAAAATGGATGAGAAATGGAAGGGAGAGGAAATGAATAATAAATATAAAAGTGAGGTTGTTTGGTGAAACAGAAATGGGAGAGAGAAGAAATAAAAAGGTGTGGGTCCACTAAAATGAATAGTAAATGACTGTAGTTTTAACATTTTGTGGTGGCTTATTTTGTGGTGATTAGAACCATCACTAATTGATGTATTGTGGTGATTTTTAAAATTTGTAGTTGATTATCAAAAACCACAATGAAACATTTCCATTTTGTTAGGTACAATAGTCGATTAAAATTTAATTTTTTATTTATTTTTCTATTTCTCTCTTTCTTATTTCTCTTAAACAAAACATTTCTATTTTCATTTACTATATTTCTCACATATTTTTTTTCTTCCTACCGAACACACTATACAAGTATCGTCTTTATTTTCCAATGAATAAAAAAAAACAATATAAGAGAATTTTTTTTACTTTAAATAAGAAAGTTATATGTTAAATTTTTTACCAATATATGTGATTTTTTTATTTTATAAAAATTAATAGTAAATAATTTTTTTGTTAATAGGCCTTAAACTTTAATAGTCTTACCATTGAGCCGGCCCGAGTGGAGAGAGATAGGGGAACTGAGTCTGCGATGTCGAGAGTGTTTGCAGTAATTGTGTGCAGAGGGAATGATTGAATTTGTGATGAGGTATGCGAAATTGCGGGAGTGAGAAAATATATGGTGTGTCTCCTCTTTTATTTTTATTTTTTCATTATGGATTCTTAAAGGAAAAGCCTATGTTTATTGGTCCAACCACTGAAAAACAAATACTAAAAATGAACCTCCTTTTTCTTTCTTTTTGATTTCACGTGTATTGTTATGTTATTATTTATTTTCTTTCTTTTTTTTAATTTTAAAATTTTCATTTTTTTTCAATTTTTTAATTATTCCAACAGAATTGGATGTTCACAATATCCGATAATGTTTTATTAAAACTAAACATGAAAATATTTGATTTTCAAAAAACATGTGTAAACATTTTTACAAATATCTATGACTAATTAAACAAACTTTAATCTTCTTAACTGTAAATCTCTTTCAATTTATCTTCTTTTATCTCTATTTTTAAATTGTATTTCGATAAAATTTTTGAAAAAATTATCAATAATTCTCTTTCTATATACAAATTAGAATAATTACTTTAAATAAAAGTATTTTTAAGAGTTATTCTTTAACGAAAGTATTTTTAAGAATTTTTCTTTAACGAGAGTGTTTTAAGAGATTTTTCTCAATTCTTTTTCTCTTTCAATTTATCTTTTTTATTTTTATTTCTAAATTAAATTTCAATATTTTTTAAAATAAATGATCGATAATTAAAAAAACCTTGTACAATATAAATTATTTATCATAAATTTAATATATAATGTACATGTTAAAAAATATTCATTTATTATAAATTTTAATTAGAATATAATTTATTTATTTAAAAGTGTTTATTGATTATAAATTTTAATTATATAAAATAAACATTTATCTTGTGTAATACATAAGCTAAAATACTAGTTAAAAATAATTTTATATTATAACTTAAATTATTTATTATAAATCTAGAATATAATTTATATATTTAAAAATATTATTTATTATAATTTTAATTATAATATAATTCACATATTAAAAAATATCCATTTACTATAAATTTTAAATATATAAAAAATAAAGTTGCTCATGAATTAGCCTAATTAGCTTTTAATTTCCATGAGAAATATTGGATTGAAGAAGTTCCCATCAAGTGGAACATCTCCTTTTTACTGATGTACATAGTTCTGTTTCTCGGTTGGAATAAATTCCAATTTTTGCTTCTAAAATACACACACACACACACACACACACACACACACACACACATATATATATACACATATACATACATACATATATATATATACACATATATAATAAACATTTATTCTGGCTAAAACACTATTATGCCCCTTAAAAAATAAATTGGTTGAACATATAATTTAGTCTCTACACATGTCCTAGATTCTTAATTTAGTTCTATATGAAAAAATTTATTAAATCGGTCCTTATACATGTTGCTGATTCTCAATTTGATCCCTACCATTTACAAACTTTCAATTTGGTCCATGTACGTGCAACGCATTCTTAATTTGGTCCCTATACGTGCAACACATTCTTAATTTGGTCCATATAGTACAGGGACCAAATTAAAAATGTGTTGCACGTATAGGAGCTGAATTAATAATGCACTACATGTATAGGAACTAAATTAAAAATGTATAAACAGCGTCATGACAGTAGGGACCAAATTGAGAATTTGCCACATGTATAGGAATCAATTTAATAAGTTTTTACATATATGGACCAAATTGAGAATTCGCAACACATATAGGGACTAAATCATACGTTTAACCAAATAAGTTTAATATATCAGTTAATCCCTAAACTTTTGGAGAATTTTTAATTAGGTCTCTGAACTAAAAAAAATGTAATTAGGTCCTTGATCTTTTACAATTTTTCTAATTAAGTTTTTGGAAGTAGTAAAATTGCTACAAATTATAAATTTTTTGGCAGTTTCAAACCATCACAGATTAATTTTAGAAATTCAATTACAAAAATTATAGAAAATCAAAGATCCAATTATAATTTTTTTTATTATTTAAAGACTTAATTAAAATTCTCCAAAAGTTTAGGAGAAGTGATGTATTAAACCTAAAAAAATACTAGCAATTACTCACGCTCTTGTGCCTTATGTTGTTGAAACCCGTCTTCGTCTTCCTCAGAGGCGTTAGGGCTTGTAGAGTTACACTTTTTGCGTTTCAGGCTTCATCTTCAAATATTGTGTCTTTCTGTGTCTTATGCAAACATAATAATAATAGAACATAGCAATTCAACCAATAGCTTTGTTTCTCTAAACCACGAAATCCATTTCGTTACGGTACGACATCTTGCTTCCTCCTTTGCTACCAATTTTCTGCTTTTATGTTTTCAAGCAATTCGAGTGACATAACACTGGACTGGATTACTCAATGCTTATTCTGTTATTTAACTCCAAAGTTTAGTTTAGTTTTTCTTTTTTTGCTGTGACATTATTATTTTGATTGAATTAGTTGCTATTTGATATAAAATGCAGAACCTTTTTATTCTTAATTGGGCCCTATGGATCAGAAAGTAGGGGATGGCAGCAGTGTGAAGAAAAGAATTTCATCATGTGATGTTGAGGCTTTAAAGAAGTGCTTGGAAGAGAACAAGGGAGACTATGTCAAATGTCAGGCACAGATTGAGGCTTTCAAATCATCATGCTCGCTTAAGAAACCAAACTCGTCTCTTGATTCTGCTTCACATTAAATTAGATGGTTTTGATTTTGAATTGTGATTTCTGGGTTTTCCATTTTTGTTAAAGGGTGAAATATGAAGGGAATTTTGGGTCTTTCTTATGATATTCTTAAGTTGTATTAATATTTAATAATAATTGTGAGAGAATAATATGTTCTCAAGTGTTGGCTTTGTACAATTATAGATTTCATGAGTTCTCATTGATAACAGTGATTGTTTAGGATGGGAATCAACACAGTCCTGAAGGATTCTGATGTTGCTGGCACATTTTTCTGGTATGGAAGTTTTCAACTGCTTTGTACCCCTGCAAACGAAATTATGATCTTTTCAATGGTTACAAGACTTGCAGTGTTGATCTGATTATTGACTTGGTTGAACATTATTTGCTCCTCTTCTCTTTTCTTTATAAACTTTGCGATTGACTTCTGCCCCAGAAGGTCAGTTAAGTCATGGACAACATTTCCTGAGCACACAATATCTTAGTGATGTTGTCAAAGGTAGATTTTTATTGTTACTTTGACTTTTGACAGGGGAAGTGAGAGTTAAAAATGAGCTAGAGGCTCAAGAAAGTAAAAAATTACAGAGGTTATTAGAGGCATTTTAATGCTATACCTTTGAAAAAGTTAGGATATTGTGTTCGTGTTAGGATCATTAGATATAGCCTATCATTAACTTTAGTTGAGGTAAATAACTACCATGACATCCTTTGATGAACATGCAAATTAAGCCACATTTAACTTCATTGGAATAAATTAACTGTGGACAAATTGAAAATTTGACATATAGAATTAGATGGTAAGTGCAAGCTGCTTCCCCCACTAAAAACCCAACAAAAAAGTGGTGCTTACTCCAGGGGAAAACCACTTTGTATCTGATTACTTTAGGTATGGCACATAACCAAAGTGCAATCAAATGCATAAAAAGTAGAAGCATTATCTATAGTTCATAATACTCTTGTTTCCTTTCCAAAGATTTGATTCAAGATGTAAAAATTATATATTTTTAATCATTAAATTACACCTCATGCAACATGCCTGCTTAATATTCACCATCTATTCACAGATGATCCTATTATAGATGTTTCTTTATCATTTATATTTATTCCTGCAGTAATTTTAATTGGTTGGTTTTAGCAGCCCTGTCCCAGTTATTAAATATAGTCTTCCTAAACACCGCAAAGGTTACCTCTGCATTTAGCATGGTGTGAACTAATCAACAACTTCAATAATTTATTATCTTTTTTTTATTTTAGTTATATGCCCGCACACATATTTCCTTTTAGTAGTTTTATACTTGTATAATGCAAGATTTGTATAACCGTATCAGTTACAGTTAATTAGTATATTGTAAAGCACAATATGTTAATAGACTAACTAGGATATGGATATATTTGCTGTGGATGGAAGGAACAGGAACAACTTATGTTGATTAGCAGAGTTGTTTGTTGGTTAGACACAAATCACATTGTGGTTTACATTCCACCTTTACCTTGTGATCCAAGTTTACAATCTTATACGATATACTAATCAACCTTTGAAGAACATAGACGACTATTTTAGCTTGTGGTCATCAGTCCTCCCAATTATAAGCTTTTAGGCTTGGTAGTTACTACAAGTTGGCAGTATGTTCTTAGAATGGTGCCCTCCATTCCATCTTATCCATCAATTCTTGCTGTTTACTTGAAATGCTATGTGATTGACATTCAAGGTTTGCTTCAAATAGCTCTTTAATATTCTTGTTCCAATGGTACAATGCTAATATGGCTTATTGTCTTCAAATATGCTGACCATTGTTTATAAGTCTTAATGATTTAAGAGCTGTTTCGGTCTTTTAATTCAAGTGTAAGACAGCTTATTCCTTGCTTTTCTTGTCTAGGAGGAATAAAAAGAATACTTTTTTTATCAAATCAAGTTGCAGATCACTGATCATATTCATTATTTTTTTTATCAAATCAGGTTGCAGATCACCTGCTATTTTTGTTTCAATGGGGTAGTAGAGAAGAACATTTGAATTAGTTTTGACATGCTTTCCTGTGCCTTGAAATTGAATTTAGTTTCTCAGCAAATGACAGGCAAGTCAAATTCTTCTTCACTAAAGCATAAAGTGGCTGGAGAGGTATGTTGCTTAATAAACTTGAATAAGTCAAATAAATTAGAAAAGGTTTGTATCTTGTCTTAATAGATCATGGATTCCATTGAAGAACTGATGTTTTTTATTTCTCTCAGCTAAATGGAAACATAATTTCTAGGTTTTCTCTTATTCTAGGACACCAAACCTTACTTGCATTTCTTTTGAAATTTCTGTATTCGTTGACCAGTTACTGGCTCCAAATTCAAAGCATGGTCTTATTGAATCAATTTCTGTTCTCTCCCTCCCTCGCAACTCAAAAGTCATATCAATGACACAAGTGATTGTTTGTTGACAGTTATACAACAAAACAGGTCTAAGAACTGTGGCATTCAATTTTGTTCATGATTATCTGCATTCATACTTTAATTGTAAAGTATTTGTGAATGGAGACTTGAGCTACTCATTGTGATGTCATATGCTTTCCCCGTATGTACAGGTTGACAGGAAACGTGGAGTACTTGTACAAGGCTAAAGCATTTGCTAGCTTCCCAGTTGATAAAGCTAAAAAATTGATCTGAGCCCTTAGTGGATAAAGCTAAAGTCTTGGAGGAATGAACTTTAACTTGAGTTGCTTGATACTATTGTTGGGGTTGGCAAGGACATGATGTATTATGACAATTTTTGAAAACGTGAGATATGAGTATATTCTATATTTTTATATTCTGTACTCACTATTCGAGTGTTATTATTTTGAAAATTGTTACATATTCCCTATTGTAAATGACTTAGGCACGTGTTTACATTAATAGTTGTTATATTCTATACGGTGTACTCAGTACTCAGTAGTTTAAAAGATTGAAAATGAATATAAATTACATTTTGTCCTTTGCCTTTGTACAGATCCATGGAATGATAATGATTTAGTTCTCTAATTACCCGTGCGCTGGAAAATTACTCCTTAATTTGTTTTCGACCATACTGAAATTGAATTGATATTGAATTCACTATAAATAAAATAAACAGATGAGAAAAACAGCGTAGAAAAACTCTTCATCAGAGAGGAAACGGAAGTCCAAGGAGAGCAAGCCAAAATTATAATTGTTTGTTAATAGAATGAGAGAAAGTAAGTAGCTGAAAAAAGAAGAAAACAGAAATATGTGAGAAATAAAACGAAAATTAAATGTGTTTGATTTAAAAAGAATAGATAAATAATAGAAGAGGAGTAGGAAAGAGAAAAATTAAGAAGAAAAAAACAAACAAACAACATAATCAATTATATTGCAACATAATCTTATATGTTGTAAAACATAACATAATAACATAACAGATTATGTTGCACATTTTTCGGCAACTTCTGCGCAAATTATCATTGTTTTGAGCAGAAATATTTATTTGAGGGCCCCATATATTTTTTTTAATATTTCATTGCAATTCTATGCTACCAAACAACCAGCATTCTCCTACTTTCACTCTCTTTCTTCCTCTCTCCCCTTCTTCCCCTCTATTTTATGGGTACCAAACAAAACATAAGTGAACTAGGTACATTGAGGACTAAAATCCTCGATGCAAAACAAAGAACTTTAGCAAAAGACTCCAAAAGCTTCTTCCAGATAAGTCTTGGAGCAAATTTATCACTCTCTACGCAGATTGGTCAAGGATAACAATTTAGGGCATAATTCACGTCTTCATAAATTTATATAAACAGTAAAAAATTACTATGAAAACTATGAACCTTTTCTGAAGTTTTAAATAATGTTATATACAGCTAACCTGAAAATATGTTAGTATGTGGTTTCCATTATGTGCTAAGTGAACAAGTTTGTTAACAATTTGAGTAATATGCTCAACGTTTCCACAATTTTGTGTACAGTTCTTGGTTGTGTTCGGATATTCAAGGTTATAGGGACAACTTTTATGCTGGGCGATTGTTCTAATTGAATAGTAGAAGTTGTATGAAATTGTTACATTGGAGGACTAATCTAGTAACTTTGTACTCTGGACATTGTCTTAATTTGACTGAAAACTGAACAGTTATAGCATAGCATCAAAACTTGAAAAGAGCTTGAAACTGAATTATCTCAGTTCTGAAATTGGAAGAATCGAGAAAAAAAAAGAATTTTTTTAATAAAATGATGAGTGGTATTACATGCCACCGGAAAATCCATTCTTGTGATCATACATTTTCATGAAACAAGCTCTCCCAACAGTCAACACCCCTGCTGAATTTCTAGTATTAGAAGGTGCAAAATTTGTTGACACACAAGTTGCCATTTTGATTTTTACGGTATCCAAACTTCGAAGTTGGGATATGTAGGTAAGTATATGGAGGAAATTTAGAGGCCTAAAAGATTCAAGCTTCCAATTCACACAAAATTCTTTCTTCCAATACCTGTTCCTTAAAAAAAGAAGCGCCTAGAAATGTTACTATCACGTCACTCATGACAATAAGAACGAAGGGGGAAACACAAAATGGGGACTTATTGAATTACCACATAGAAAAGCTAATTACTAGGAATCATAAAGACCGACAATGTGCAAGCTCAGTGAAATGATTTGATGAGAAGAATAAATGCAAAAAATTGTAATGAAGAAAAAAGTGGTATACAATACGGCAAAGGAAACAAAGCATAATTGATGAAAAACATTGTTAAGGGACAGAGAGACTTGGGAAAGTTGAAGAGAAAAATAGGGAATATGTGGGAAGCATTTGGGTGGTGGATTTCACTGATTTTAGTGTTAACCACTTGCCAGCAACCAACACCCTTCACAAATAATCACAGCTTCTCTTTGAGGATGGACTCAACAGCACAAGGCATGAGAGACGCAAAGAAAACATGCAGAACAGATGTTGCACAAGGAGGCGAAGGCAACGCACATGATTGATTGATTGAGCATGATTGAGTACCAACTCTTTTTAAAAAAAATAAAATCTTAAATTTAAAATACATTTTTTAATGAGCATGCTGACATGACTAAATAGTTAAATTCTATTGGAAGTCAATGTAAAGTTTTATACTAATAATACATATTTATTAAACTCTAAAAATAAGTAAACAAAAGTTATGATCTTTGATTTTCCACACATGGGATTGTGATTCAAGTTCATGATTCTGGGCTACATCTAGTGGAATTTTGGAAAATAAGGTCAATTCTACATGTCCCAAATCACTAGTACTATCCAGCGCTTGATAGGCCTAGTGAGATCAAACATCGTTTACATAATGGATACAACTCTAATTTTCATCCAACCATGTACATAGCTAAAAGATTCATGTGTACAAGATGGTTACTAGAATTTGATGAAAGATCCTAATGTAATACCCATTGCAACTATATTCCCATTATAAACTTCTCTGGTTGATCAAGAAGTGCTTTTGGTGGCTCTAGCGCGAGATTTCTGTGCCTCTAATCTTGCTTCAAGGAGTTTTGCCATCAATGTGTTTTCCTTTACTCCTTTGGGCAACTTGGTAGAAGACTCGGCCTTGTCAAAATTTGAATCAGTCAACTTTGATTTCCAGAGTTTTACAGGACTACCATTAGCTGTAACTGCAGACTGGGAGTCTTCCTTGCAAATACTCTCGGGATAAACCTTATCACCTTCTGATGACAAGGAACTATTTCCAACCAGGGTATCTGGCCTGTGGCTTGAGTTCATTCTCAGGATCCAGGTTCTATAACTTTCCTGTGGATCATATTTGGCCTCTTCATTTAGAACTGTGCCGTCTTCTCCCACTTCACTTGATTTCCTCTCCACAAAACAACTCTCATCATCATCATATGATGTGTTTCTGTCCATGTTTGCTTGCAATCTGGAGCTGAATTTGCGGAGTCCTTCACCAGCAGCCCTTTTTGGTTCAAAATAGTCAGTGTCAATGGAATCTTCCTGAGCCATATTCTGAGGTGCACTTCCAGCCTCTTTTAGTGGAAAGGAATCCAATGAATGCTGACAAGGGTGAATTTCCTTGAGCTCCTTTGGGGAGGAATAGCCATATTTTTTCAAATCAACAGATTGTCTGGCATGAAGAAATGTTTCAATATCAAAACCTAACTTGTCAACAATTGAATTTCTCTCTATAAGATCACTGTCAGATTGAGCTAGCTTCATCTGCACGCGCTCATCAAGCCAAGCTTCTGAAATATGAAGTATTAGCCTATCAAGGCTATTATTCCCTTTAACCTGACCCTGACCCTTCTCAGAACTCCGCCTAAGAGAATGTACCTCTTGTTCATAATCTCTTATTCCTTTGGCAAACTGATCACACAAATTCTCCAAAAGGATTCGTGCTTTTCTCTCTCTTTCAAGATTTCTCAAACAACCAGAGAAGGAAGACTTCACTTCAGAAAGCTCCCTAGCCAGCTTCCGGTGCAGGTTTTCTGAATGCTGCCATAGCCTCCTCTCATCTTCTAGCTCTTCCTTGATTGATTGAACAGCAGCTTTAATTCTACCATGTTCTTTGTTCTTCCTAATAAGTTTGTCCACTGTCATTTGCTTTATTAAGTTCTCCATTTCCTGCCTATTCATTTGCTTCTCTTGCAGTAACTCTTTCATCCGTGCCTGAGAGCAATCTAGTTCCGTTTTTAAGGTTTTCACTACGGATAAATTTGATGCCTGCTGTTCTTCAAGGCTCCAAATACGGTTGAGTACCTTAAGTAATTCTGTGGACGTTTTAAGGTTGTAACTAGACTCTCTAATCCTACCTTTGAAGTCTATGGAGCTTGTGGGGGTTGCTGCACATTTATATGGTGCCACCTGTTTTAATCAAACAGAATTCGCATCATTTTATTTTATACCATCTCTAAAGGATGAAAAAGTGTTTTAAACATTGTCAGGTCTACAGAATGTTTTTAAGAGATGCATTAATATACACATCATAACTAATAAATGAGGGTATGAAGTTCAGGCTAATCAACTTCAAAGCTTCAAATCAAAAACTAAGAAATCATTAGCAAAGCATTTATCTCTGCTCTTTTCAAATTAAACAGAGGTTGTTGTTGAAGATTATCTTGGTAGAAATCCATCATTTAATCCCATAAAATTTCAAGTTAAACAAGTTAAACAACTTAAACAAATGCTGGAAGAATGCTCAAAAATCAAGGTAGAAAAATTGAGGAATACATGTTCAACTACATAATGACCTAAAGAGAAAAAACAGACTGCTCTAATTATTAACTTTTTCCTTTAATGATGGATTATGAGAAACATTGCAATCATGCAGAATTAGCCTCAATTAAGTAATGACATACAACTACAACCAGAATATGTTTCCCAGCATACGAAGTATCATTTTCTGTCTTCTGCTTTGCTACTACTAGATTTTACAAAATTTGTTCTTAGGCAAAATGTTTCACATGACAATCAAAAAATAATGTTCCTGGAATTGAGCTAACACCCCAAGAATTAAGAAATAATGTTCCCTACAAAGAAAAGACCAATGACAAGAAAAGATGAAAAGCAAAATTGAAGAATCCAAAAGGGTAAAGTGTATCCCTATCATTTAAAAATTCATATTTATAGCAATATGTTAAAAGCTATAAAAATGCCAAACTCATATCATACCTAGCCAAATAATTAAATATTTATTAGAACAATGAAAATATGACATTGAACTGCTCAAGGTTCAAATGGATAAAAATATGCTTACTTCCACTGAGCTACTGTAACAAGCAGGGGATACAGGCTGTAGAGCACAGCCATTTCTTTCTACTGATCTACGGTGCTGAACAAGTGATGCTGCAACATGCCTTCTCGAGCTACTAGCTGATGATGCCGGCTGCAAATAAGGCACAGTGTGACTGTCAGCACTTCAATCAAAAACATATTAAAATATCATGTAAAAGAAAAAGACAGTAAGACACACTATACAGATACTTCTCCATTCAACAATAGCACCCAAAATGCTGACCACAAAATGTTAACTTCAGGAATTGAAATTGAGTATTTATAAATCTCTATTTTCTCACTTATTCAGTTGCATGATGCAAGCTAGCTACTTACTGTGCAACTAAAAACAGTAAAGATACTTCTTAAACTAATTGCAATATATGTAGAGTTTTAGTAACAACCCATGGGAACAATGACAACTATAGGTGTGGAAGGGATCTCAATGAAAGAAATTCCATAGATCATATTCTAGCCAAATTGAAGCACAGAGGAATGCAATTATATGCACAAAATCATCTGTCTTCATAAGAAGCTCCTAGCTAGTTTATAACCTATCCTAGCTTCACTTAGAAATTACACATTTAAGACAACAACGTGGGTTAAAAATTTAAGGGAAAAGATTTAGAAAAAGAATGGCTGCAGGAAGAAAATGTGCTTAAATAACCCAAAATGGAAAAAAAAAAAAAAAAAAGCTATTAAAAGAAAGTGGGAGTATACAGAATCAATCATAAATGAAAAAAATACAAAGAAACTCAACACATCTAAGCAGCAGTACACTTGGGAAACGAAATATAAAGTGAAGTAATGAAAACAACCAACAAGGATGAAAATTGATAACAAGCTAAGGAGAAAATGTAGCAGACTTTCAGCAAGAAATGAAGGAAACCAGTGGACAGCAAAGCAATGTTAAAATATGAGTAAAAATCCTCTAAGTAAGGAACAAAGGCAAGGTCAACAGCATAATTCTACAATAGGACGAGTTAAATTACAAATTTTTTAACACATCCAAACCACCTGCTTGAACATACACATTACACAAAATCACAATCCAAATCCATTACTAACTTTTAACTGAAATTTCCATTTCTAAGGCTTGAGAAAGGAACCTAACAAAATGATGGTGAGAAATTTAGCAAAAGAATACTTTAAAGAAAGAGTTAGGCACATATATGTGTGTGATGGAACTGAGTGGAACAGATGGGACACCCCGCCCACCAAATCAGATCCCAATGGAGTAAATCTTGTTCAACAACAAGAGGTGGTGAAGTTAAAGCCGCCAAGAAACAACAAAAGACAAGGGTAGAAAATTCCTCCAGACACTTCTTCCGAACTAACACAAAAGCAAACCAATAAGGGGGGAAAAAAAAACACAACTTTCCCCAAAAAAAAAAAAATAGTAGGTAGAGCTTAATAGTGCACAACAAGTAGTTAATTGGAAAGAAAGGACAATTTTTTTTTTCTTTTTTTGCAAGGAAAAAAAATGAAGATAATCAGCACATAAACTGAGACAAAACCTGATCAGAATCAGAAGGGGTGTCTGGAGGCTCAGCCAATTGGTTGTTCACTTGAGAACCTGTGTCCTTAGGGTGGTGGTGGAGGCTGCGGCGGTGGCGGCGGCGGCGGCGGCGGCGGAGGGTGGTGCCATGCTTGTTCATTTTGGGAAGAGGGGTGTGTTGGTGGGGCAGAACTTCCCAGATGTTGGAACAGAGCTTTCTAGCAGAAAGGGTTGAAGTGGGAAAGTTAAGAAACTCTTGAACCCTGTCACTACCATTGTGCTGAGATGGAAGCTCCAGTCTCCATGTGGGTGGTGGTGTACTAGGCCCTCCCTTTTTCCCCACCAAAACCCCTTGCCTCAACTTTTCCACCATTAATCCACCCCTTTTGTCCTCTCCCTCCAGAACTTTTCCTCTTCTTTCCATTTCACACTCTCTCTCTTAAATGTTCAAATTTCAAAACCCATTTTTCTTTTTCTTGATCTCTTTCTCTCTCTGCCTCCCCACTTAACAATTTGATTGAAGTGCTTCTTTTTTCTTCAAGAGTTGACAATGTCTCAATCTGTGTCTTCTCTGCAGGTTTCATGAACAAGTTACCTCAGTCAAGTGTTCCCAAAATTTTAGCCACCTCAGCAGTTCCTTCACTGTTGGGTCCACTGTCATTCAGTTCTTATCCCGAACATCCTTATTTTGGCTACCGTTGTCCCTCCCTGTGAAATTGTTTGTTACGTCTTTGTTTTGCTTTCTCTTCTATATATTTTTTAGATCCAGGACCAAAATCAATACTATATTATAATTTATAAGAGGATGGTCGGATGATGGAAATTGGAAAACAAATAAATGCAGAGGTTAGGTAAAAATTTATTGACTTAAATATATTCTTACTAAAATTCGTTTTAGTTTTTTATTTTTAAAAAAATTATTTTGATTTTTTAACTCTTAAATTTGAGTCAATGTTATTTTTCTATTAATATTGATAGTTTTCGATTTTGAGACATAATTTTGAATCTTTTTGATCAACTTAAGACATGAAACCTGTCCTATTAGATTTATTTACATAAAAGCTATAAAACCCAACTAATGTTCGAACCAAAAAGGATCATAAACATGATAAAAAAAGTGTATAAAATGAGTTTTATGAACAATTGAAAAACTGAAAATTTTAATATTAGATTCTTTTTTAATTGCTCGTGAAATCACTTTTCACACATTTTTCAGCATGTTATGGTCATTTTTGGTTTAAATATTAATTGGGTTCCATAGTTTTCATATAGGTGAATCTAATTGAACAAGTTTCAGGTTTGAATTTATCAAAAAAAGGGTTCAAAATGGTATTCCAAAATGAAAAACAATCACTGTTAAGGACAATATTGACTCAAATTTAAAAGTTAAATGACTAACATAAATCTTTTAAAAAATAAATGACTAAAATAAATTTTAATAAAAAGATAAAACATCAATACTATATTTCAGCCAAATTTATTTCAATTGAGAAGAATTATTAATTGAAAAATCTAAATAGGTACGTGAAAATTTATAAACGTGGTTGATTGTTTCGAGTCATTCCTAAATCCCTACTCCCTCATCCTCTTGTGCTAAACTTTATTGAAGCATTAAATCATTTTAAACTTTTAATAAATCTCTTTGTTTAAAGTTTCAAATTTTAAAATTCAAAATATCAAGAATTGTTTCAGCTTAATTAGTACTCTCAAATTTGAATCTTGAGTATGCAATTGTATTAAATGTTTAGAGGAAGAATTTTGTCGTCTATAGACTAATGGTCCTACTCAAGTAGAATTGCCTTCTGTAGAAGATACATGTGGTCTCAAACAAAAAAAGAAATAATTAGCAAGAAATAAAATGATTTTAACAACAAGACATGAATTTAATAGGCACGTATTGTCATTGTAAAATAAATTATATTGTTAATTAATTAAAAATTATTTTTAATATAACTTTTAAACTAGTTATTATAAAAATAACAAACATATCATGATAGTGATTTATAATTAAATGACAGTATGAAAAATATTTACATTATCAAAATATATATTATTTACTCATAAGATATTATGAATATTTACTCATTTGTTTTATAGTATAATGTAAAAAAAATTGTTAAGAATTTACTCATTTTTTTATATTATAATGTAATATTATTACTCATTTATTATGTATTTACACGTTTAGTTTGCTGAACTAAACTAAACATATTTAGAAGAGATTTGTTAAGAATTTAAAATCAAAATATGTAAATTAAAGTTATTTGTTAATAATAATTTTGTAAAATCATGATTAAAAGTTTGAGTTTTTATCAAAATTCTTAGCTCAAATTTATTTTCTATAGATATTAGTATTTTGTCTGGTATTTTTTTTTCAGAAAAAATTAAAAAATATATATATTAAAAATATTATATAAATTTATTATAATGTTTAAAAACAGGTATTGAAAAAATAATTAAAATATTGTGACTTTTATCAATCACTAGAAAAAAAGAAAAATTTAAAAAAGAAAAAAAATAATTTACATATCTACTTATTATCCATCAAAATTTATAAAAAGTCATTTTTTATCTACTTGTTTCTGAAATAAAATATAAAAAGATACTATCATATCATAAATAAATAAATAAATAATATGTTATATTGTGTTTTTCCTCCCACTCATTTTAGCTTTTAATATAGATTTTGTATAATTAAACACTTTTCATTAATTACGATTCAGTTTCTTTATATAACTAATAGTTTGATAATAAGTTAAAAGAATTAGTAAATGAAAGATTGTTGCAACTAAGAAATGACATTTTCCTTAAGTTTCTAATTTTATATGTTTTACAAAAACTATTTTGTATATTCAAAATTGAGAAAAATATATTAAAACAAGTACTTGATTTTAAAATCTACCAAAATAAATTTATGATATTAATATCATGATTTAAATTTTTATCATTTAATATCACAATTTCAGTTCACTAAACTAAACGTATTTAAAAGAGATTTGTTGAGAATTTAAAATCAAAATATGTAATTTAAAATCTATTAATCATTTGTCAATGATAATTATTTAAAATCATGATTTAGATGATTTTAAAATCATGATTTAAAATTATGAATTTTCATCAAATCTCTTAACTCAAATTTATTTTCTAAAGATATAATATTTTTGCATGGTGTTGGTTTTACAGTTTTTTTACAGAAAAAAAAATAGAAAATAATTTGTTGGAAAATATTATATAAATTTATTATAACATTTAAAACAATAAGGAGATGTTGGCCAAAAGTATAAAATATTGTGGTCTTGATCAATCACTAAAAGAAAAAAAAAGTAATTTATATATTTACTTATTACCCATCAAAATTTATAAAAAGTATTTTTTTATCTACCTTTTTCTTAAATAAATCACAATAAAGTATTTTTTATGAAAAAATATGAAAATGAAAGTAGTTTTCAAATGACAATTTTATTCTTTTTTATGAACATAAAACTATATTTTCACTAGAATATATAATAAATATTTTTATTGAAAAACTAAGATGTTGTACAAATTAAAACATTAAAATCTAAAAAAAAAATATTAGTTGTTTGATAAGAATATATATTCGTTATGTTGTCCATAAAAATATTTCTTAGCACTTCATTAAAAATACATTCATTTTTAATTTTAAAATTTTGATTTCTCTCATATTATTTTTGTATTTTAATTTAAATGTGAAGATTAAACAGTCTTTATTTGTTAAATATAATATTAAATCTTAAAAAGATTTAATTGTATTTTTTGTCTCTTTAATGTGTAACTTTTAGCCTTCAATATTTTTATCCTCGAATTTAATCTATTTACTTTTTGGTTATTACAATTAAAATAATTGAAAATACATTAAAAATCATAATAATATTAAACAAATTATATATTATAAATTAACATCCATACAAGACACGAATTATTACACTAGTATATATATATATAAATGAAAAACAAAAAGACTAATAAATACATAGGTTAGGTAAAAATTTACTTCAAATGAGAAGAATTATTAATTGAATATCTAAACATGTACATTAGAAACATAGTGTGTGTTTGGATGATCATTAGCAAAATTGATTTTGTAAAATTGATTTTAGTTAAAATTGATTTTGAAGTGATGTAATTTATGTTTGGATGTTTTTATTATAAAATAAACTTAGTAGTAAAATCTAGTATAAAATTTTTGATCCAATGCAAAAGCTACCTAAAGTTGCTACAACTCAAAATTGATTCTAAACCCAGAATCAATTATTTAACTTAGAATCAAATATGTGAAAATTTATCTAAAATCATGTTAACTAGTATTTTAACACAATTATGAAGAATTCAACGTGAAACTAAATACGCACTTAGTTGATCACATCAAGTCATTCTAAATCCCTTGCTCGCTCGGCCTCTTGTGCTAAACTTGATTGAAGTGCTAAATCATTTTAATAAATCTCTCTCTCTCTCTTTTAAGATTCATTTCTTTGATAGGCAAAAGCAATATCATTAAAAACATTCCCAACATAGCATAAGCTGTGCAAAATTTTGGATTTTAAGATTCGAACTTTAAAATTAAAAAAATAACATACTTTTTCTTGAAGTAATTTGAAGGAGATAAAATTATTTTAACAATAAGATATGAATTTAGTAGGTATGAAGTGTCAGAATGAAAATGTTTACATGGTCAATCAATTAAAAATTATCTTTGATAGTTTATGACTTTTAAAGTGGTTATTATAAAAGTCAACAAACATACATGACAGTTTATGATTAGGATGATAGTGTAAAAAATATTTACACTATTAATGCATATATTATTCATTCGTAAGATATTATGAATATTTACTCATTTGTTTTATATTATAATGTAATTTTTTTATTTTAGCGTTTCACACTTTTATCTCTTCTTTATTTATACATACGAGTTTTTATTAAAGGTAATTTTAACAACCGAATTAATAAACGTTTAAGTACGTAATTACTTACTCAAAATTAATTTATGTCATAGGATGCTAAGATAAAATTGAAGTGGACTGACATTTCAGTCTCATTATAATGATGGATACATTCCTCGTTTATTTCCGATTTATATGCCTTTTTTAAGGTGTTCGTCCTTCCGAACTTCTAACCTGTACTAGACGAGCATAAGATGTCTTGAGGCCAAGCAAGGAGTGGAAAGAGAAAGCGAGAATAAAAATAAAAAAAAAAAAAAGCCAAAAGTTATGATATATGAGATCCAATTTTGAATTTGTCAATTTGCTTTCTTTCATGCTAAGCTAATCTAGGCTTAAGCTACTATGGAATCTAGAAGATCATAGGGGTCTTAGATTTGTTCAAGACTGTTTATGCATGCAATTATGACTAAAATGTCTGACTTAGGGAAGATTGAAACTTTTTAGCATGCGGCTTCTGGAGTTATTGGAAGGTGTAGGTCTTTGGATTCATGTTGTGTTGTCCTGGTCAGTGCACCGATTTCGGGCTCAAGCTAGGCACACATGGTCCACAAATTTGGGTCCACAACGTTGCATATGGTCCTTATGATCCTCATAATCATGAAGACATGAACTAAAGGGAGTTTGTGGTCCACCTTCCCTATAATTTATACCTTTAGCGATTGCTTCAACTTCTGAAATTATTATTTTTTATATTTTCATCATGAAAAGCCCATGCACAAGAGTACTATTCATAGCGGGGTTCTGTGTCCTTGTGGGTAGACCTTGTATAAACTTAACCCCTTTTCTGTCTTCCAATCAGCATCAATAACAATATATGCTTACCAACGAAGACGGTTAATTGAACAGTAGCATTGCCACCCCACCACACCTATGTCCAGGGTATCTAATTGGATAATTGCATTTATTACGAACTTCCAACCTATTGTTCCCAAGTTAATTTCATCAGGGGACCACAATTATCATTATTGAATTGCTGCAGTAGTATCTTTTTCCTTCTTGAATAGATTGTGGTCTAAAACCTTGCTCTCAATTGACATTAACAACATGCCTTTTTATATATCCAACATAGGAAATGTTGTGTAGTAGACATTTACCCATTTTCCATATCCTGCAACGTCCCCCTTCCTCCAGACTGTTAAGCTTTATGTAGAAGTCATGAACATTATCATAATGTCACTTAATATTCTTTTCTTCTTTCTTTCAACAATAGGAGTATATTTCGTTAGAATGAAAGTACCACATATTAACTAGTAAATAATTAGCAAAAGCAAGTTAACCTGAACAAGTAAAGGCAAAAGGTAAAAGGGTTTATATCCTCTAAAATGAGGGGTGCAATATAAAGGATAAAGTGCAAATTATAAAAATTGATTAGAAAATCAACAATTAAAATTATAATAAAAATACATAAAAGAAATTATGAAATAATTATAAGAAAAAATAGAATATGTACTTAAAATGTAAAGTGTTTTTATACTGTCATCTGATCACAAACTATTATATATGATAAGTTTGTTGACTTTGATAATAATTACCTAACAAGTCATACCAAACATGATTTTTAATTAGTTAACAGTATAAAAACTTTTACACTGACAATGCATATCCATTAAACTCTAATTATAATCATAATTGTTAATTTTTCAATTAATGGTTTGTTAGTTATAATTTTGTAGAAGGAACTAAAAGCCATCATCTATGTCCAAAGATAAACTTCAACAAAAAGCTCAATACATAATGAAAGCCTAGGGTTTCTAACTAGCTAAGTGCCTTAATGCATCACATGCATGGTTAACTCTAGCCAAGCAAACATTCTCATCCTTCTAGTTTTGGGTTGGGCCTCTAAATAGGTCTAACCCAATGGACTTGACCCGAGATACCCCAATGGTTGAGGCACAATGCCTCGATAAGCCCCTTAAGGTCCATGAAAGAATATAAAACCTAACTAATAATTAGTTGAGATCAACATCTTCCCTTGAACCAATGGGTAAATCCAATCTGGCACGCATTATGAGGAAAGGTACTAATCGCATTTATAAAGGCAATGCCCTTTTAGAAAAGCCCACATGTTCTTCCTATCATGTCAATCATGCTTTATCACATCAAACCCTCTGAAAAAGACTACTAAGCAACCCCTGACTGTCAATCTTGACCAAAATAATAGACATCCAATAGTCCCCCACACTTCACACCAAGATGTGGCTGTAGGCAGCCACCAACCTACCAAAGTTGGTTATCTCCACATACTCTAAGATCAACCACCTTCACCAGGGGAGGACCTATAGTTAATTGAGGGTGTGCAAATGCACCCTTTCAATTTGATAAAATTACAAATAAATATGTCAAATTTTTAGATTTTGCCCCCCTTATTTTAATATAGTTGAATCCACTACTAAGAGTAAACCTATAATTAAATAAGAGTGTGCAATACACCTCCTTAATTTGATAAAATTACAAATAAACATGTAAAATTTTTATATTTTGCCTCCATTTTTTTTTATATATTTGAACCCACTATTTCTAATTTTTACTCCTTTCATATATTTATTATTTTTTATGTAGGCCATAGCAACCGTAGAAAGATCCTTTCTTGCTATGAAAATTGTGAAAAATTGGTTGCATAATCAAATGGGAGATGCATGGATGAATGATTATCTAGTGACTTATATTGAGAGAGATGGTGACAATGAGTTGATCATTCAATGATTTCAAAACATGAAATTACATAAAGGAAAACTATAAGATATGTAATTTATTTGATTAAATATATTAAAATTTTATGATTTTAACATTTGTTTCTTTCGCCATTGACCTTCACCTATGTTCCGATACACCACCAAAGTCCCACACTGCTTAGGAATCAAGATAAAAGATAGTTTATAAATATCCTCCTCTCTTAACCTACCGAGACGTCTTTTAAGACAAAACCGTAACAGCCTGCTAAGCATCAAAGCGAACAATATCTTGGGTGCAGTAACCCTAATAATGCGAGTGGAGTTGAGGTCAAAACAGCCTATAAATACGAGACTCTATCCCTCGCACATGTATGATCTAAGACTCCTCTTGTACTGTTCCTTGGCCAAAATCATTTCCTAACTTACACATCGAAACTCTTACAAGTACCACCATCATACCTATTGTGCTCCGCCTCGCTTCACTTACCCTTGGACCAACAACCACCTAAAGAAACACTAAATCTAAAAGTGAGCCCATTTCTCGCGGATCACCTCGGATACCTCAGATGAAGGAGAAATCTCAAGTCTTAACCATTAATTTTTCCCTCATTTTTTTCTCTCTCCTTGTCACCCTTTAATCCAATGACTGACATTCTCCAGAAGGAAGAAAAAGTCTTCCTAGTTAAATATCTCCAAGAGATAGACAGAATTGAATGTTTCACGGAAGGCACAAGAGAACCTTCCCATAGGACCTTGAATAAATCAACAAAATGTCAGACAAATTGAAGAGTGCTTACACATATAAATTTAAAACACCAAATGTTAATAAATTTTAAGGTCCTTTAGGATATATCCTTCAATATGCACTTTGAAGGACGCTGATTTGCAATATCGTTTAGTCAAAAGTTCTTTTGCACCCCAAGATTGAAAAGTCAAATGCTTTTCTTTGCAAGGCCATTCAATTTCGCCAAATTTGCTGCTCTCCAGATTGCTTTCATCTGTTCGGAACCGCCAGGTGACTGTAGATTAGATTCCTGTAACGGAGTCCATGTACAATAAGCATATTCAAAGGAGACCACATCATTGCATAATTATCAATGCATTACCTGCATAGAGGGACTGGACCAGCACAACATTTACCTGCAAAGAGAAGCATAAGTCTGCGGGTTGCACACTTGCACGCATTATTCCTTAGCTTTTCAACAGCTGTCTCTTTAGTATAGCTTAATATTCCACTATAAGATACATCATACATCCATCCCTTTCACAACACAAGGAAGGTTTATAAAATTGTAAATTTCTCTTTGCAATACGAAGGATAAGAAAATCATACAAGGCAAGTTGGGAAGGATTAAACTATAACAATATTCAATCAAGCACAAGGATGCATAACAAGACAAACTTCTGGATCATCAGGAAGGACAATAGGTATAACTTACATTTTATATAAAGCACAAACAATGCATAACAAAACATTTTTGTAGTCTTCACTTATTAAGTATAAGCTATGAACAGGGCAAAAAATTAATACAAATCGAATCCTAGAAAAATTGAAGGGTTGGAACTCCCAAAAAAAAAAGGCAAATAAAAAATGCCTAATTTGTTAGTTAAGTTACAAAATATCACTAGGTTTAATATCAAAAAGATACCTAAACTGAAAAGGACAACCTCATATTCAGTTTTCGTTACAAAAGGTAAAACCACTCACACCATCCTCACAACCCAGATCATGAAAAAGGGTATCCAGTGACAAAGCCACTCTCTCTCTTTATATGGTGGAGGATGAATGAAGAGAAATCATCTTTGTTAAAAAGCAGCCAATGACTGAACCAGAGTGATGATAGTATAAAAGAAGTGTTATCTAAAAGCATTTTATTTTGAGATTTGGATTAAATGAATGCCAAATTTTCTTTTCAGGTATTTGTTTCCAGTTTATGGATTATATAGTATTTGTGCACCATAAACTATAAAGTAGATACTACTGATGCACCCGCTCAACTTTTGTATCCAGGACTTGGATCATTAGAAAGTGTTAAAAGTAAAACCCTGACAAACAGGTCCAAGCAATTACCTACGGAAATGTCAATAGTCTCTCCAATGATTCAGTAACATCCCTCACTGTAAGCAATAACTTAGTGTTCCAACCACTGACATACAACATAGCAGGACCATCTGCACCAGTTACAATCCATCCCATCTCAATATGTGCCAACTGCCAACAATGTGCCTCTTCCAAAATTGTGAAAGTGTACCAACAACAACAGCCACTAGCAATGGAGATCCCATACTAGGACACTTGGTACAATAAAGGCAGGCAATCTTTTCTGGAGTGATTTGTATGGTTTCTGAAGCAGATTTGACAAGAAAATGAATGTGTCGGTGATGGTGCTAGGTTGTGTCTACAGGGAGAAAGTCTAGGCCAGAGGAGTGGGTTTGAAAGAGTTGTACACCATCTAAAGTCACAACCCCAACACCAACCTTACTAGCTGAACCTTCAAAACCAAAGGCTATCATCTCTTCATTTCTCTTCCACTTTGGGAGATGATTATTCTGTCTTCACTACTACAAAACAAGAGAAAAGTGAAAAGTGATTATTTAACCTATTTGGCTTACCACACACAAAATGATTAGGTTTTATCATGGAATTAGATTTCAGTAATGATAAACAATAAGCAGAAAACAAAGTGACGAGGAATTTACATGTGAATAATTTTTCTAGATAAGATAATCAAACTATTATTGTAGACATGGTTGAATTAGTTCTCAAGTCTTTACTATAATTAAAAACATAATACTTGGAATTAAAAATAGAATTCCTCATATTCTATGGTCATATAACTTTTTTAACAAAACCAATAGAACTAGACCATCTTCTATCAACTAAGAAGTTAGGAATAACAATCACACTATTAGAAGAAACTACAATTACCAATCACCAAAATAAGAGAATTGATATAATTAAAGGACTTTTAGGGGTTTCTTCTAATGGGCTTTGAAGTTTGAACTATATCTTGCGTATGTATGAATATCAAGTATAATAACAGAAAATTGCACAATATGTGGACTAAGTAAAAGAAAGCTGTAAAGTCGTGAAAAGCTAAAAACAGTAGACAGTAGACACAATTTTAAAAGACCAGGGACAATAATTTAATCTACTATTCAAACAACCAAAATCACTAGTCACGGCAAGCACTATTACAAGACTCAGAATGTCCATTGTAATATGCAAAAGAAACATTTTCAGCTAAAGATGAAACATGTATGATGAGGAATTGTAAATCTGAAGACTGCTTCGTGTGCAAATTTAGGGGTTACAAACTCAGTTATGAACCACCGTTTCATATCTTATAGGCACATGATTTGATTGTTCTGTTTACCCTAAATCATATAATGAAAGACAGAGATATTTAGCTTCTGCTTTTCGCATGTAACATGTTGATCAAACATCAAAACATACAGCAAGGTCAAAAGAAAAAGACAATAGCTCACAAGGCAATAAAGTTAAAATGAGCACATACTGTAACATTAATTGACCATAGCTTGACCTGTCTTTCAAAGTGTTTGGGACATCCAAAGTGCATGAAAGTAGCAGATCACATGTCCAAATGCACTTCATCCCAAAAGCCACGGTATCTAACAAAGAAACATCTAGCTAGAAAATAAGAATTTCCATTGGTTCCAAGTTTTGAACCTATTCAGTCACTATCAATGCTATTCACCATTTAGCCTTCAACTTCACAATCCAAACATTATAACAAATCCAACTTTCAAAGGGGAAAGATTTATTCAAATCACAGAAAACATGTGTAGCATAATTAAAGATCCCCGACAAGGACAGCAAAACTACTCAACAAAAGCCTGTTGTTCCCTTTAGCTCAATGTTCCATTTCTAAATGTCACAGCCAGCATTAGGTTTGGCCTACAAGTAACATGTGCAGTGTTTGAAGAACAGAACCAACTAAAAATTCAAGGCAAAACAGTCAAGAGAATCATACAACAGAGAATGAAAACAACCTCTAACTTTTCAAAATTTTAACAAGGCAAATGTTGCAGTGGTTTCCGAAATGAGAGACCCACCCAAGCCATAATTGAAATTCAAACAGCACACATCAGGATTGACAATAGACCTATTGAACATATGAAAAATCACGAGATTCTCTTCTGGCATATTATCAAACAGGGAAAATGCACCAATCACTTCAAAATAATGCCACAGGGCCCCATTGTAGTAAGCCACCGTCTCCACATATGTGAAAACGTTACTCCCAGTAAGGACTTATTTGTTATAAATTTCTCCCAAAGTGGCACACTTTCTTGTTTGGTGGACTTATCCCCTACCATGATGGATGGAAGGGATATTTTTTCACTTTTAGTGGACCCCTATTTTCTTTTCTTTTTTTTTTAAAAATTTTTGTCACGCCTCTATTTTCTATGTATTCAAAATTACAAATGGAGCCTTTATTGACAAGTAAAAAAAAAAAAAGAATGTAACTATCCTTATGTTTTATTAAGATTATAATACACTTTAAATTAAGTCAATGACAGATATATACTTGATTATTTAGTTCTAAATAAACTTACTTTACATAGCGTTTGGTTGAAATGAAATACTGAAGAAGGGATGAATTTTTATAATTTTATCTTATTTAGTGTAAAAATTTGGTGCAAAAAGAGAAGAAATAAAATGACTAAAATATTTTTCCTTTTATTTTTATTTTTCCTCCAATATTTGATGATTTAGAAGAGAGCAAATGTAGTACATAATTTGCAGATTGTACTGAGTAAATTTACCTCTTTCCCCTTTCATCAATATTTATAATAAAAATATAAGAGTATATTATTTATTTATTTTTCTCTCTCTTTATAAGGAGACATTATCTTTCCTTTTTCTTAAACCAAACCAAATAAAAAAAGATTCTCAACTTTGTTCCTCTCCTCCCCTCCTTTGTACTAAATCCTATCTCAAAAATCTTCGTAAGTCATAAAAGGCAAACAGGAACAGACAACATAAACGATACAGAAATGATGCCACGGAAAAGTGAATTGTAGGTCAGTATAACCAACTTGTGGACAGCAATAGATAAAAGAAAGAAAAAAAAAAAAGGAAATCCAGTGTAATTACATTCATTGCACAGAACCAAGCACAATTTTCTTAAAACCCGAAATCTCCATGAACATGAAGAAAACATAGACATAAGCAGAGAAATGGAATGAGAGTAGGAAGACCAATACCTGGGCCAAGCACGATGGGTGTCAATTGGAAAAAGGGCTTTTCTTGGACTTTATAGTAGTTGGCGCGGCTTTGATCATGAAAACTTGGGAAAAAAAAAAGGTTAAATTGCTAATTTGGTCTATTAATTTATATATTTTGTTTAATTGAGTCTCTATTATTAAAAGATTTAATTAGATCCCATAATTTTTAAAAACATTCCAATGTTACCTTTTCCATCTAAAACGACATCGTTTTTTATGCCGTTTAGTGTAATATTGAACGGAAAATAATGTCGTTTTGAATGAAAAGGGTAATATTGAGTATTTTTAAAAATTATGGAATCTAATTGAACCTTTTAATAATAGAGGGACCCAATTAAACAAAATAAATAAATTAAGAGACCAAATTAGCAATTTAGTCAAAAAAAAAAAGTATCTTCTATTATCCAATTATATATTATTAAACTATTAGAAAATTAGTTTAATTGTGTTTTTGTAATTTACACTATGTACAATTTAGTTCGAAAGTTTTTTTAACCATAAAAGTCCTTTTATTTTAAAATTAAACAAATTTAGTCTCTTCACTAACCTTTTTTCCACCGAAAACCCTCAAATTCTCATTTTTTATCCAAATATTTTAGGGTTTGTGATATATTTGAGATATAAATAATTTTAGAAGTTTAGAAGTAAGAAACTTAGTGAAATTTCGATAAAATTTGAAGTTTTTTTTTCTTTTTTTGATAAAATTTAATGTTATGATTGGTGAGTTTTGCATAAAAGGATTAAAATAATTTAATTAATTTAATTTGTAAATATTTTAAGTAAAAATGAAATGTTTAAGGTTTTAGATAGAATAAAATTGACAAAGATACCACATGTGCTTGATTTTAAAAATAGAGGAATTTAATTTGCTCGCTAAACAGATTCAGAATAAGACATAGAGTATAATTTTTATGCATTACTGTACAGATTTTTACACGAATAACTAATAAAAAATCATTTGAGGTATAATTTTTAAAATAATTATCATAAAAAAGTCAATAAATATGTAATTAAATAACAGTGTAAAAAACTTATATACTATAAATGCATTGTAATTAAATTCTAAGATATATGTCAAATTAAAGAGTTCAAAGTATAAGTAGGCCAAAAAAAATTATGACAAATATTTTATAAAAATGTCAGACCTTTTTAATAATATATCAACATATCATTGAAAGATACTATAAAAACACTTTACGGTTGCAATGCATTAAATTTCAAACATTATACCAAATAAATTTTTGGATAAATAAAATGAGACATGTACCTCATATAAGGTATAAGGACTCACTTGATCCATATACTATTGTGAATTTGAACGTTAATAATCTACTTCAAAGAAAAACACATTTATGAAATGACCCATACTATACAATCAATGATTCAAGATTGTTAGCCTAAAATGGCTAAAAATGGAGTTTTTAGTTTCTATTGATAAATTCATCATTAAGATTCACACAAATGAAAAGGAAATTAATGATCCAAGGGATCGAAAAGAAGCCGAATAGAAGGTCCAACAAGGAGTTGTTCCCTAAAGTTGTAGGACAAGATAAAATTGTAAAACAAGGGTCCTTTTCATCGTTTATCATTCACATGTTTAGGGTTTGAGGTTTGTTAATCTAGATAAATGTTTGTTTGTTGGTCGTTGAGACTTGAGACAGATAGTGATCATATGCACTTTTGTGTGCCAGATTTCATTATGGCTTAAGAAAAGACTATACACTATGTAGAGGCCTAGGTCCTTTCTATGATGATTTGATGATTCTATCAATACATTCTAGAAAGTGTTGTCCCTTATCCATGGTATGAAATTATATTAGATTTCAACTCTAAACTAAAAGCAAAACAAAAGGGCAAAACAAACATATTTGACTACAATGTGAGCCTTATATAACAAACATGACAAATAGGGATATACCATGTAATTAATAAATCTTTTCTTTGTTTTATGACCCAAAAGTCCTTTTTTTCAAATGATAGTTTAACCTTTTATGGATATAACCTAAAACCTACTAAACAATGTTATGTTATAATTGTTAAGAGGTTGAGAGTTACAACTGAGCATGGAACAAAATTGATGAAATGTTTTCATCACATGATTGCTTGGTTAGATTTCCTTAAAGATATTAAAAAAGAAAAACACATACCTACGTACTAATTAATAAATACAACCAATATTACATGAAATTCTTTTGTTGACATGTGGTTAGTATTATATCATGGGAAGGCTAAGTTGTTAAAAAATTGCATGCCAATGAAGTTAGCCTAATTCAAAGAGAAATGATTAATTAAAGTTGCATACCATTGGTGATAAACAGTACTTCACAACCTATGATATAAATCATGGAAAATGGTCGTCGATTCTCTAATTTCTTTTATGAGAAAGGGACTATGCGTTACATATACGTGAGTATCTTAAAAGGTCTAAGTCCCATATTATTTGGTTTCATTTTTTTTTTAAGTGTTTACATATGTCAACTTATCTTTTAAGCTTACAAATAAGTTAATAGAGGTATGGACTTGTGCACATAAGATCGAGGTTAATTGTGAGTGTCACATGTATATGCGATCATGTATACCAAACAATCCTCTTAAGCCTAAGGCAAACCTGATCAAAAAAGATGATGCTATTGTTGTAGTCTAAAAAGATCTTGGCCTTAAGTGATGTGTTGCCTGTGCCCAATATTAGAACTAATTTGATTTCTGTAGCATTAAGGTTAAAGTATCATTTGAATATGATAAGATTGTAATGACAAAGAACAATATATTTGTGGAAAAAGAGTATTGTGACCAAGGACTCTTTGTACTTAATGTTTTTGAAATTATAATGAATATGTATCGTCTTCTTCTATGTATTTGATTGACTTGTATAATATATGGCATGCTAGATTAGGATATATAATGTGCAACGTGAATCTAAACCCCTTAGTTTAATTCATACTAACCTAGGAGATTTAAAACAAACCATGATAAGAGGAGGTAAAAATTATTTCATAACCTTTAATTTATAGATTATTTTTCTAGATATACCAAGGTTTATCTAATTAGACATAAGCATGAGGCCATCGATATGTTTCTCTCGTATAAAGCATAATTATAAAATCTATTAAATAGGAAAATTAAGAGAATTAATTCTAATAGAGGTGGTGATTATATTCTGTTTAACAAGTATTGTGAAAAGGAAGGTGTGATACGTGAAGTGACTCTATCTTATTCATTTAAACCCAATGGAGTAGCTGAGAGAAAAAATAGAACTTGTAATGATGAATGTAATGCTAGTTAGTTCCTTTACACATGACAACCAAGTAAACCCTCAATTTCATCCCTAAAGTATTACACTCTCTCCTAATTGGTCTTTAAAGTAAAAAATTACGTAAATAGTTTCTCAAGTATTAGAAATCATAATAAGTGATTCTCCAAATATTGAAAAACTCATCAAATTGGTCCTTAACGTTAGTAAAAAAATACTAATTCAGGGACTAAATTGATAGATATTCAATACTTGAAGGACTATTTATATATTTTTATTACTTTAGGACTATATAAGAAAGAGGCTAATACTTGGGAACTAAATTGATGTTTTGTTCCATGACAACCTTTAGGGAGAAGCCATCTTGATTGCATGTTTTTTTTTTTTTTTTTTTTTTTTTTGCAAAATAGAATCTCACATAAGAAGACTAGTAAAACACTCTATGAGTTATGGAGAGGTCATCAATCTAGTTTAAAATATTTGACAGTATGGGAGTGTTTAGCTAGAGTAATATTACATAATCCTAAGAAAAGGAAAATAGGGCCTAAGACATCTGATTATATGTTTATTGGTTATGTTGAACATAGTGTTACCTATAATTTTCTTGTCCTAAGGACTAATGTAATTGATAGCAATACCATAGTAGAGATCTAATTACATGAATGTTGAATTATTTAAGGACATATTCCTTTTGAGATCTGAAAATAATTCTAGATAACCTATAAAATCCACTAGTAAAGCTATGTATAAGGATTTGAGGAGAAGTAAAAGATAAAAAAAACAAAAGACATCATTTGAGACAACTTTTACACTTACCTAGTTGAAGATGATCCTATGAGTTTTTCTCAAGCAATTACTGAAATAAGAAAAAGCGCACAAGAAGGGGGGGTTGAATTGTGCATTTAAAAAACTTTTCGAAAAAGATAGATCAGTCTAAACAAAATGTTTTTAAGCATAGGGATAGAGAGAAGAAAACACAGAAAGCTTTATACTGGTTCACTCAACCTGAGCTACGTCCAGTCCCTTCATCCAAAAGGTTTTTAGTAACCAATCTTTGGTTACAAGTATTGTTCGTGGCCTCTTCAGGCTTTACAACGTAATCTACCCAGATTGCTTAACCCAAGTATTCTTTTTACACTAAGCCTTTCCAGGCTTTCACAACGCTCAAAAATATTTTTTGAGGAAAGATCGATTCACGTAGTGAGGATTTTAAAACTTAGACTTAGGATCACTTTGAGAATTATTACAAACAAAATGACTATCATCCACTGGACGCTCTTAACAGAATATCACAGAAGAAAATATGTGTTGTTATTTTAAACAAAAATCCACCTATCTCAGTTCTCTCTTTTGCTTTTTGTTGATGCGCGTATATACGATCTTCAGGAAAGAGATCCGTTACAGATATCTTGTCTCTTCACGTGATGAGGCACGTGCAGACTATCTTTTCAGAAAAGTCAGGCGTGGCAGTTGAAAACTTGCACTACAATAGAAGTTTCAGGGCCGCGCTGACAGTCTGTTCTTCTGAACTTTCTTCATCTGTCTTGTCGGCTTGATAAGTTGACTTGCTTTACCTATTCTGTTGTGCTTTTGTACTGACTTGATGTTGATGTTTCAAACCGTTTTGAACGTTAGCTCATTGGAGTGGTACTGTGTAGGTTTCAAGGCGGATAGACATGATTGATGTTCATAATGAAAAACTCAGTCGTTTGAATATATGAATACTGGAGATTTAGATGATCGCCTTCGGTCTGTTCATCTGGATGGTCTTTGATCGCGTCTTACTGGACGGTCTTCAAAGTGTCCACTGGACGGTCATTGTTGCATCAGCTGGACGGTCCTTCTTGGCGAGTCTTCGTCTTTCGCTGTGATAGGGTTAGTTTATACACACAAATATAAACATTAATAAGCTTTGTTATCTTCAAAACATTGAGGGTTTAGACGCTTCTACGTCTTTGGTTCCAACAATCTCCCCCTTTTTGATGATGACAAACCTTATTAATTTTATTTTATTTTTTTAAGTAAGAAGCGTAAAACGAAGTTTTCGAAAGACTTACTATGCTCCCCCTGAGTCGGATATACCAAGTATTAAGCATATTATATAACAGATGGAGCAATATGTGAAGTAAATCATATCAACTTTTTATTTAACTATTCGGAGCATAAAATCTGACAAGAATATATGCACAAAAAAAAATAAAAACTATATATATAAAAAAAAGCTTCCATAATGCTTTCTCCCCCTTTGTTATTATCAAAAGAAGGAGTCGTCATCACAGTCACTGTGGCGGCGGTGGCGGAGGAGGAGGTTGAGAAGGATGGAGAAGGGCTTGTTGGTTCTGAAGAATTTGGTGCAAAAGAGTGAAGATGGGTTGAAGTTGAGTGGCGACATATTGTTGAACGGCAGGGTCAATAGGTGGGATGGATGAGGGGGCGATAGTAGAAACAGGGAGGCTGGCGGAGGTTTGGGAGCCAGGAGTAGGCAGTGGTGGAGGTGTGGGTGAAGCTGGTGGAGAAGGTGGAAGAGTTTTAGAGGGAGAAGGAGGTGCTTCTAGGAACTTGAGGTTTGGCACGTCAAGTTGATAGGGGCGAGGAGGGTTCCAAGGGTAGGGTGGTTGGAAGGTGTTGATATGCGTAAGAGTAGCAATCAATGTATATAAGATAGAAGTTTTCGTACCAAGGAGTGGACGCGCATCTGGTGAACGGACAAAAGCAGCAGAAGTGTCCGAAAAGTGAAAGACACGAGCTAGACGTTGCGTGACTACACAGTCTGTTGCAGTTGGGATATCGGCCTTGTCGTCTGTGGAGACGCCACTGTTGGACGCTTCTTATTCGCATTGGAACATATGTTGATGCCAGAAGCGTTCAGCATCCGTCTCGTCCATGTCTGTGTGAAGACGCTGAGCTAAAAACCATTCACGGGAATGGGTTGGGTTATGTTGAATTTCAACTCTGGACGGTAGAGGCAAAGACGGTGCCTTGGTCAGAATCTTCTCCTTCTTGCGATTTTCATCAATGATTGGCAATCTTGAGCATATTTGGTCGGGTTGGATGTGGACGGTTGTGGAAGGTGGATATGTTGGGATGGGGGAATGAATAGCTGATGTTTTAAAAAGGCCAAACCTTTGAGAAAATTGCAAAAAAGATGCTCAAAGGTGGATGGAAAGAATCCATCTTCTTCTGGATCCAAAGGCCGAAACTTCAAATCTGCAGGCCTTAGTTGGATAATCCGTTCGTCCGTTCGTCCCCGTTGTTGTAGAGCTTTTTTCGTGTTTTCAACTGAAGGTACTCTGTGTTGAAGTACTCCAGGAGGATGAGCATTTATGCACCAAGCGCGTACAACTTTCGGATGCCTCCGTCTAATAAACCGCTTGAGCGGCAAATGTTCAATGGCTCCAGGAGGTAGTGCTAGATATTCTTCCGACGGCTGATGGACATAGTCGTCCATGTACTTCTCCATGATGATCGGAGAGTAGTCAAAATCACAGTCTGGTTCGGGAACCTCTGGACGCAGAATCATGGCATTGTCGTCTAGGAGGTTTTGGGAATTTCCTTCAACAAACAGTAGGGGCCAATTCTTTTTGGTTTGTGCCAAGGTTTCTGAGAGAGGGGTAGGGAAAGGGATGATGGTTGAGGAAGGAGATGATTTAGGAGGTTTAATGGAAAGGTAAGTTTTTGGGATACCAGGAGTAGGAATGGTGCAGGTATAACCTTCATCACCAGGCAGCAACATTTCTGGTTCAGGTGTGGTTTGTGTTTCGGTATGTGGTTGGGTAAGAGGTTCATATGGTTCAATAATAATGGATTCTATAAAAACATCTTTAGGTTCATCAGCAACAGTAGGAGAAGAAAGCTTACTTTCTTAGACTATGCTTCCCCCGACGGCGTGTCTGCTAGTCGTTTGGGTGAGGTGGATGGACGGGATAGTGGTTGAGCAGGAGCAGCATCAGTGGCAGCTTTCTGTTTCTTGACAAGCTTGCCAATGGGCTCATCGTCTTCGTCATCAGAGGCGACGATCAGTTGTCTCTTTGCAGTAAGAATGGTTGGTGCAGCAGATGGAACAGATGCAGCAACAGGAGCAACTGCAAGTGGAGCAGGTGAAGCTGAAGGTTGTTGAGTTTTGGACCTTGTGGCTCTGGCCACCTGCGCCTTGGACGTCCTCTTTCTGGTGGACGGTCTGGCAGCAATTGCATTCTCAAACAGTACCTCGTCGTCCATAGGTGCAGCATGCTGGACGATTGGCGCTACTGTTTGTAGAGGTGTTATCTCAACGGCTTCTTCTTTGATGTCCACGAGTTTGGACGTGGTTTCTAAGGGCTTCAACACGAACCCAGCCTTCATCTGTGCAACGTTGTTGCGTCCGAACGGCAGTTGGGTGAATCTATGTCCACCACCCAGAATCCTTATTTTGTTTTGCTCCCCCAAAGATAAAGCAAAGAAGGCATGGAATACCTGCTGTTGCCAGAAGATTCTATTGAGAAGGGCAGCATAGGTGATCTGGTCGCGCTCTTCGCGTCCTCTCATGGTCTTGAAGATGTTGCTCAGGATGAGGTGTGGTAAGTTGAACTGTTGTCCGGTGATCATGTGGAACAACGCGAACCTATGCAAGAAGGTGACGCTGTCCTTGGATCCAGCTTTGTGAAGAATTCCTTTATTCAGAAACTGCTGGAATATCTTCCCTTCTTTCGTCAGCTTGCTGTACTCAACTGGGCTTTGTCCTTCGGGACCCATCAGTGCAGCGTTGACTGTGTCATGCCCTCCAAAGGTATCTTCCCAGCCATTTTTGATGCAAGACCCAGCTCGTTCACATCCAATGGCTTGGGCGACGGAGCCTAGGTCTATAGTGACCTTGACTCCTAGGGCGGTTCCAGTAATATCTGTCTTTGAAAATACAGCAGAGTTCCAGAACTTTCGGATGAGTTCTGGGTAAATGATTTCGTTCAGATGGACATAGTTGAGGATGCCACAACTGAGCAGATTGTCTTTTACAGACACCCCCATGTTGTCGAGAGCTTGTATATCGAAGCGGCTCTCGATGAGAACGACAGCTTTGTCTAGGCTCTCCACACGAGCCACAGCCTTTGCAGCGGGACCAACTTTTTCAGTTGCCATATCTGAGAGCTTGAAGAGAGGTTTAGGGTTTTTAGAAGATGATAAGTTCAGGTAGATTTTGAAAAGAAGTGAGTATACGGGTTGGGTTTGAGTGTATATGAAGAAACTGAAGGGTTTTTCTTTTTGGCGGTTCTTTTACTTTCGAAGAGAGAGGTGATGTGTAATAAATGCTGGTTCAAGCGCTTACGTATCTCGAGGTCGGTTATACGGCGCATGAGTGACTCAGACAAAAAAAACATTTATTTCAAATCTTTTTCAGAGAAAACATGATTGAGTACTAATAATAATGCACACACAATTTAAAGTTATTATGGAATGCGAAAATATATGCAAGTGGACTATGATGTATTGGACGCTATGAAAACATTTGACGTTATGAATTTATTGGACGCTAGTGATTCTTGGACGATCAAGGCATGTTGAGCAAAACTATTCATTTATAAATTCCATACCTAGAAGATCTTGAATATGGATGAGTTTATCTTCAGGAAGGGGTTTTGTAAATATATCTGCCAATTGATTTTCAGTATTAATAAACTGAATATCGACAACTCCCTTCTGAACATAATCTCTTATAAAATGATATTTTATTTCAATGTGCTTTGCCCTAGAGTGCAAGATAGGATTTTTTGACAGATTTATAGCAGTAGTATTGTAAGAGAAAATAGGAATTTTACTCTCGTAGATACTGTAGTCTTCTAACTGATGCTTGATCCATAAGAGTTGTGAGCAACAAGATGCAGCTGAGACATATTCTGTTTCTGTTGTTGATAAGGCAATTGTTTCTTGTCTTTTGCTCGTCTAGGAGACTAGATTTCCACCAATGAGATGACATCCTCCGCTAGTGCTCTTGCGTTCTACTCTGTCTCCCGCATAGTCAGCATCGCAGAAACCAACTAATCTGTATTCTTTGGTCGACTTAAAACATAAACCAAGATTAGTGGTTTTCTTTAAGTATCTAAAAATTCTTTTAATTGCTGTTAGATGAGTTTCTCTAGGGTCAGACTGAAAACGAGCACATAGACATACACTGAACATAATATCAGGTCTGGACGCTGTGAGATATAAAAGAGATCCAATCATACCTCGATATGTAGATTGATCTACCTTTTTAGAAGAGTCGTCCAGGCTAAGTATTGATGACGGATGCATGGGTGTACTCATTTCTTTTGCATCGTCCATCTTATACTTTTTCAGAAGTTCGTTGACATACTTTGTCTGATGTATGAATATTTCATTTCCAGTCTGTTTTACTTGCAGCCCTAGGAAGAACTTTAGTTCTCCCATCATACTCATTTCAAATTCTACTGTCATAATCTTAGAAAAATCTTTGCATAACTGGTCAATAGTAGCTCCAAAAATAATGTCATCTACATATATCTGTGCAATAATGAAATGTGTTTTGACGTCTTTGCGAAAAAGAGTGGTATCTACTTTTCCTCTAGAGAACCCATTTTCTAAAAGAAAAGAGTTTAGCTTTTCATACCAAGCTCTTGGGGCTTGTTTAAGACCATACAAAGCCTTTTTAAGTTTGAAAACATATTTGGGAAAAGTATCACACTCAAAACCAGGAGGTTGTTTCACATAGACTTCCTCGTTTATTATGCCATTTAAGAATGCATTTTTTACATCCATTTGATAGAGCTTCATATTTTTATGAGCAGCAAATGAAAGTAATATGCGAATAGCTTCTAATCTAGCTACTGGTGCAAAAGTTTCGGTAAAGTCTATACCTTCTTGTTGAGAGTAGCCTTGAGCTACAAGTCTTGCTTTATTTCTTACCACGTTGCCAGCTTCATCAAGCTTATTGCAGAATACCCACTTTGTTCCAATGATAGACTTGTCCTTAGGTGTAAGACCTAGCATCCAGACATCATTCTTTTCGAATTGACTAAGCTCGTCCTTCATGGCACTAATCCAGCCGTCGTCTAGGAGGGCTTCGTCTACTGTCTTTGGTTCCAGTTGAGAAATCAAGGCAGTTTGAGCTTGCTCCTTGAAGGTCGATCTTGTCCTAACATAATCTTGAACGTTTCCAAGAATTTGATTTTCTGGATGATAGGTCTTCATTTGCCAAGAGTGTCCAGTTGGTTCTTTTTCTTCTGTTTTTGGATCGTCCATTGGATCTCTGGACACTGAAGGTCTGGCATCGTCTAGTTTCATATCTGCAAAAGAGTCGTCTAGCTCTGATATTTCATTATCAGGCTTTTTGTCATTAAATTTAACGTGGATGGCTTCTTCAACTGCCAAGGTTTTGGAATTGTAAACTCTATAAGCCTTAGATGTTTCAGAATAGCCTAACAGTATTCCATCATCACACTTTGAATCAAACTTACCAAGGTTGTCCTTAGTGTTTAGAATGAAACATTGACATCCAAAGGGATGAAAATATGATATGTTGGGTTGTCGTCCTTTCCACAATTCATAGGGAGTCTTTTTTAGAAGAGGTATTATGTAAATTCTATTTTGTAAGTAACAAGCAGTGTTTACAGCTTCAGCCCAGAAATGCTTAGGAGTTGAGTTATCGTTTAGCATGGTTCTAGCCATTTTTTGCAATGACCTGTTCTTTCTCTCTACCACACCATTTTGTTGTGGTGTTCGTGGTACAGAGAAGTTGTAGAGAATTATGTTCTCCTCACAGAACCATTGAAAACTTTCGTTTTCAAACTCTCCTCCATGATCACTTCTTATTGAAGCTATACTAACACCCTTTTCGTTTTGTGTCCTTTTGCAGAAAGTAGAAAAGATTTTGTAAGACTCATCCTTGTGTTTTAAGAACATCACCCATGTCCATCTAGAGTAGTCATCTACTATGACTAGTCCATATTGTTTTCCGCTTAGGGAGGCTGTTTTAGTTGAACCAAACAAATCAATATGTAATAGTTCAAGAGGTCTAGTTATGGAAACAATATTTTTTGATTCAAAAGAACTTTTTACTTGTTTCCCTCTTTGACAAGCATTACAGAGAATATCAGACTTGTATGCAAGATTTGGAAGTCCTCTTACGAGGTTATGCTTATATAGCTTTGAGATTAATCTCAAGCTTGCATGTCCAAGCTTCTTGTGCCAAATCCATTGATTTTCTTTGATGGATACTAGACAAGATACATTTTGATTTGTGAGGTCAACTAGATCAATCTTATAAAGATTGCTTTGCCTCTTGGCAAAGAATAATATGGATCCATCTAGATTCTTGACAGTGCATTTGTCTTTGTCAAAGGAGACATTGTGTCCACTGTCACATAATTGACTTATGCTCAGTAGATTGTGTCTGAGACCTTCAACATATAAAACATTTTCAATAAAGGGAAAGGAATGCTTATTAATTGTTCCTATACCTGTGATCTTTCTCTTCTGGTTTCGTCCAAAGGTGACCCACCCACCATTCTTGGGTTGTAGGCTTTGGAACATACACCTTTCTCTCGTCATGTGCCGTGAGCAACCACTGTCCAGGTACCATGACTGGGGTCTTCTTTCTGTTGTCAAGCAAATCTGCAACAGGTATTATCATAGACTTAGGTACCCAAATGGACTTGGGTCCTTTTCTGTTAGTTCTGAAGGCATTGGACGCCTTCTTTGTTGGACGATATCTACAATGTGTTGATTCATGCCCATTCTTTCCACATATTTTACAAAAGGTTATATTTTTACCAAGATTGTGGTTTTCTTCTTTAACAAAACCAAGTCTAGATTTGTCATGAGGACTTTTTCTATATGATAGGATTTTATCTAGATTTTTAATACCATTGACAAATTTAGACAAACTTTCTTTTAGATGAGTGACTTCTTTTTGAAGTTCTAGGACTTCATGAGAAGATGTCTCCTCTGAACTATGTTTAGTTTTCAAAACTTCATTTTCTTTCAAAACATTTTATACTCTTCGTTGAGCAAATTGAAATCTTTTGTTATTTTTGAAAATTTCCTTTTCAGTTCTCTATATCCTACTGAAAGAGTTGAAGAGTTGGCAAGCAGATCATTATAGGCTTCTTGTAGGGAGATTAAGTTGTCGAAGTTTACCTCTTCGTCTTGCTCATTGTTTGAGCTATCAGAGCTTGTTCCTGCCATGAGACACAGGTTGGCTTCTTCTTCTCCTTCTTCATCTGATGAAGATAGGTCCATGTCTTCCCAGGTAACCATGAGACCCTTTTTTTTGGAGAATGTCCTCTTTTTGTTTTTCTGTAAACTGGGACATTCAGTTCTGAAATGTCTAGGCTTCTTGTATTCATAGTATACTGAAGGAATTTTTTCTTTTGGAGTTTTGTTAAATTTCTTTGTGAAGTTTTAGGCTCTTGATCCTTCTTTCTTCCTCCACATAGCCTGAATTTTCCTTGAGATAAGGATATCTCATCCTCATTAGAATCGTCTTTCTCAGAGGTTTCTTCTACGTTTAGCGCTTTGGACGCTGATCCTCTGGATGGTTGCTGGACGCTTAAAGCGATGGACTTATTCTTCTGTCCTTCGTCTTGCTTCAGCTCCAGTTCGTGTACTTTAAGAGTTCCAAGTAACTCTTCTATTGAGAGTATCGTTAGATCTTTGGAAGCTCTTAAAGCTGTAACCTGCGGTCTCCATTGCCTAGGCAAACTTCTCAAAATTTTGTCAATATGATCATAATTATCATAGGTTTTGCCTAAGGACCTTAGGTTGTTTGTTATGGTTTGAAATCTACCAAACATTAGTTCAATAGTTTCATTTTCCTCTATAGTAAATAGTTCATATTGTCTTACGAGTAAGCTTAATTTTACCTCTTTACTTGTGAGGTGCCCTCGTAAGCAAGAGACAGGGTGTCCCACATTTTCTTAGCACTTTTTAGACTATGTGCCTTTTCATATTCAGATTCAGATAAGGCACACATCATAGCATTTCTAGCTTTTGAGTTTAAAAGATACCTCTGTTTGTGAGATTCTGTCCATTGACTTATTGGGAGTTCCATTCCATCATGATCAAGGGGCAGGTAGTCGCCAGTTTCTACTACGTCCCACATGTCTATGTGACATGCATCAAAGAATGCTATCATTCTTTGCTTCCAGTAATCATAGTTCTGCCCTTTGAAAAGAGGTGGTCTGTTAATAGCTTGTCCTTCGTTTTCCATGAGAGATCAGGATCGTTTTTACCTCTGCAGTGTTAGATGCTCAACCCCAAGAGGCCGAGCTCTGATACCAATTGAGATAAGAAAAAACGCACAAGAAGGGAAGGGTTGAATTGTGTGTTTAAAAAACTTTTCGAAAAAGGTAGATAAGTCTAAACAAAACGTTTTTAAGCTTAAGGATAGAGAGAAGAAAACATAGAAAGCTTTATACTAGTTCACTCAACCTGAGCTACGTCCAGTCCCTTCACCCAGAAAGTTTCTACTAACCAATCTTTGGTTACAAGTATTGTTCGTGGCCTCTTCAAGCTTTACAACGCAATCTACCAGATTGCTTAACCTAAGTATTCTTTTACACTAAGCCTCTCCAGGCTTTCACAACGCTCAAAAATATTTTTGAGGAAAGATCGACTCACGTAGTGAGGATTTTAAAACTTAGACTCAGGATCACTTTGAGAATTATTACAAACAAAATGACTATCATCCACTGGACGCTCTTAACAGAATATCACAGAAGAAAGTATGTGTTGTTATTTTAAACAAAAATCCACCTATCTCAGTTCTCTCTTTTGCTTTTTGTTGATGCGCGTATATATACGATCTTCAGGAAAGAGATCCGTTACAGATATCTTGTCTCTTCACGTGATGAGGCACGTGCAGACTATCTTTTCAGAAAAGTCAGGCGTGGCAGTTGAAAACTTGCACTACAATAGAAGTTTCAGGGCCGCGCTGACAGTCTGTTCTTCTGAACTTTCTTCATCTGTCTTGTCGGCTTGATAAGTTGACTTGCTTTACCTATTCTGCTGTGCTTTTGTACTGACTTGATGTTGATGTTTCAAACCGTTTTGAACGTTAGCTCATTGGAGTGGTATTGTGTAGGTTTCAAGGCGGATAGACATGATTGATGTTCATAATGAAAAACTCAGTCGTTTGAATATATGAATACTGGAGATTTAGACGATCGCCTTCAGTCTGTTCATCTGGATGGTCTTTGATCGCATCTTACTAGACAATCTTCAAAGTGTCCACTGGACGGCCATTGTTGCATCAGCTGGACGGTCCTTCTTGGTGAGTCTTCGTCTTTTGCTATGATAGGGTTAGTTTATACACACAAATATAAACATTAATAAGCTTTATTATCTTCAAAACATTGAGGGTTTAGACGCTTCTACGTCTTTGGTTCCAACAATTACTTCTTTAGATGCACAATTTTGGGAATAGAATATTGGAACTAGAATTGATTCAATTAGGAAAAATAATATTTAGACCTTAATAGATTTACATCAAGGAGCAAAACCAATTGGCTATAAGGGGATCTTTAAGAAGAAATACAACCTTGATGGATCAATTGAAAAGTCAATCAAATGGATAAAAAGACTGCTTTTTTGAATGGTGATTTAGAAGAAGAGATATATATGACACAACCCAAATGGCGCATAGTTCTTGGTCAAGAAAACAAAGTGTGCTAACTCTTAAAATTACTATATGGTTTAAAACAAGCATCAAAACAAGGACATTAAAAATTTAATCAAATATTAATTGGTGATGGTTTTTCTTTGAATGAAGTTGATAAATGTGTGTATACCAAATCTATGAATGGTGTTTGTGTGATTTTCTACTTATATGTGGATGATATGTTTTTATTTGGTACTTATAATCATATAGTATTTAGAATCAAATCATTTATTGCATATAAATTTGCTATGAAAGGCACGAGTGAAGCAAGTGTAATTTTGAGAGTTAAAATTATAAGGAAGGGTGATATATTATTATTATCCTAAAAACATTATGTTGAGAAAATTCTTTGAAAGTTTGGTACTTCAAGTCAGTAAGTACCCCTTATGATGCTACCTCTCAATTAAAGAAAAATAGAAGATATATGATTGATCAATCTTAATGTGCACAAATTACTATGAGCTTACTACATTTGATGAATTTTTCTAGACCTAATATTGCTTATGCAGTAAGCATATTGAGTAGGTACACTCAAAGTCCTAATTAGGACCATTAAAATGCACTTATTAGACTCATGAGATATTTGAGAGTTCCATGAATTATGGTGTTGAGCACTGTGGATTTTCCATTGTATTGGAAGCGTACAATGATGCTTTTGATTCGAATGAGACAAAATCTACTAGTAATTATGTGTTTACACTTAGTGGTGGTGTAGTTAGTTGAAGATCAATCAAACAAACAATAATTGCTAGATCAATAATGGAATCATAGTTTATAACTCTGAAGATGGTTGGTAGTGAGGTTGAGTGGTCGAGAAACTTCTTAACAAACATTGTGATTGCCAATCGACAATATCCATAGCTAAGAACAAGACTTTCAATGTGAAAAATAGACACATATAATCGAGACATAGTATGGTAAAGTAGTTGCTAAAAGATGGAACAATATTTTGATTATGTAAAATCGGAGGGAAATTTGGCAAATCCTTTAACAAAAACCCCAAGAAGGGAATTGATTTATGAAATGTGATTGATAAACCACTAACATACTTGAAGTGTTTTTAGTTGTTATAGCTTGCTACAAACTACATTGTGTTTTATGTCTTATTGGTCTAGATCTAGTTCATATAGTTTGCTACATTAGGTTTGACACGTTACATTCAAGAAGACTACCCAGGAAATTTCATTTCTTTTCTTAAATATTTTCTTTAAGATTTTGATATATGTTGGGAGTTGTTGTATATATGTGAGCAGTGCTATAAAACCTAGCTTGACCTAGCTAGTTAGACTGATCTAACCAGAAACCAAGCTTTGTGAGCATATCAAATTAATGATGGGAACAAATATGCTATTAATATGGGGGTGATGTCATCAAATCAACTTCAAACTAGATTAAATCGATGAAATTTGGTTTTGAGTGGACCCATTATTGCTTTGGTGATTATCTTTGTGTTAGGCCTAAGGTGTTGATTTTCAAAGCTATTATACTGACATGTGCGCGACCCAATATCTCATAGCTGAAACTAGGGTACTGACATGCCAGACTCTATCACACAAGCCCAACTAGCTAGTTTGTTAGACTAGTTTAAGTAGAAAATGCAAAAACTTCACACATCAAGACTATAACATAAAACATATATAAACATATCTTTAATCAATATGTCACTTACACCGATTCATACGATTCAACAATGACTCACTGGTTCTAGCAGTGACTCATCAACCCAGTACCTCGACTAAGTCAATAATCGATTTAGTTCTAATAACACTGTATGTGAGTATTTCAAAAAGTCTAAGTCTCACATTGCTTGGTTTTACATGCTTTCAAATGTTTATATACCAACCTTTGTTTTGAGCTTATAAACAAGATAGTAGAGGCATGGACTTATGTGTATGAGATTGGGACAAATGGGCATGGTGCAGTGCAAATCCTCTAATTTGTCGCCCTACACTCACAATAATGGACCTCATGGATCTTTTAATTTTTACATTAATTATTTTCAAAAATTAATTTTAACTTCAAATTTATGCTTGTTTAAAAGTCACCATTTTTGCTATCATTTTCTTTACTTAGTATATCTATCTAAAAACGTGAGAATGAGGCTCTTGAATGTGGGTTAAAGGCTCTTGTAACGTTTAGAAATTTTTATCCTAAAAAAAACATTTATTTTATTTTTCAATTTTTATTTAAACATTTATCTAAGGTTTAATTATCTTCTTGGTCCCTATAGTTGCGTGACTTTATCTTTTGGTCCCTATAATTGAAAATAATCCCTTTTAGTTCCTATACATGCACTTTCAATACCGGTTTGGTCCTTGTCGTCGAGTGTGTCTTAACTCAGTGAAAGAAAACCATAACAAAACAAAAATTGGCAGTAAAAAAGGGTCACAAATTGACATTTCTTTGCGTTTTTTATTCAGTTTGTGGCGATTTAAAATAATAGGGACCAAACCGGTATTACAAGTGCATATATAAGGACTAAAAGATATTATTTTCAACTATAGGGACTAAAAAGTAAAGTTCGCGCAACTATAGGGACCAAAAAGGTAATTAAACTTTTATCTTAAAAAAAAAAAAACTTTTAAGCATGAACCCTAATTCATATGCTCCTTTTCTTCTTCCCATTCTCCTCCTCCTTTGAAATTTTGAGTTCTCGAGTTTCTGATCATTAAATCATGTTAACTCCATTGTCCTAATTATTAACATAAAGAGCATGTTAAATCCTAAAAGATTTGTGAACCACACAAATAAGTCTTTGAAAACGATATAACTGTTATACATCTCAGACCTAATTTGTAGTTTCAAAAATCAATTCGTGATTTTCATAAGCCACAAGAATATATTGGTAATTGAGGTTGGGTTTCTTAATTTTCCTATACGACCCCACAGGCACCGTTGCGTATTTACTATCAGATCCTGAAAAGCACATTTTCACTTCTTCGTTTTTAATGTTAAAAGCAAAGTCGGAGAAATGCTTAGACCCAACAAAACTAAAACAAAAGCAAAATCCAAAAGAAATAAAAGCTTTAGACCGATCAATCGGGATGAAAAATTACACTTGTCTCCTACCCTTTGGGAGGGATTTGCCATTTTGCACCCTCTAAAAATCGATTAGTGCATCAAATGTACTCTAAGATTATTATATAAGACAATTCTACATTTTCATATAATTCATAGTTGGACATCTTGCACTTAGGCACCCCCTCGCTAATTTGAAAACTTCAGGCATATTTCTCCTTCCCTTTGGAGAGACAGAACATTCCTCTTAAATTGTAAACATTATTATATAACGCAAAAGTAAATTACAAAAGCATAAAAAAAATAATGCAGTATTTGGTGCCTTAGATTTGATATTCTTTCCCCCCATCATTTGTCTCCATGTTTTAGAATCCATTACTTATCCTCGTATTTAAAAATTAATTCTTGCACTTTCTAATAATAATAAAAAAATACATTCCAATATAAATATGACCTCGATTAATAAGCATCTCAATTATTTGTTGATTAACCAGCACCGTTAATTTTATACACAACTATTTAGACTAAATTATTGGTTGATTAACCATCACCGTTAATTTTATATACAACTATTTTGGACTTCACATATAACTAATTCAAAAGCATTAACAAATATTTTTTCAAAAGACTTAATTATTTCACCACTGAACTCAACATGATGTGACTCCGTTGTTCTGGTGTGGACTGTACGAATCAATAGTCACACATATTTCACATCCAGTAGCAACAACTCCCATCCTGATCCCAGTCCCTAGGACCCTTTGAGAGGGCATTTGAATATTCTAATATTGTAGGGAAGTGATAGCCATTTTGAAAAGCAAGTTTGTATAACCTTTATTTGTCACATCACCACAAAGGAAAACCCACCTTAGCTATAGCAGGCATGGACCTCACTTCACCAACCATCACAGAGCAGGTTTCACCTTTCGAGTTGGCATAAGTAAAATAATGTGGTGTACGGACGACACACCCACCACACTCGTTCACACATGCACAACAGAGATTGTGTGATCTGAGCACACATGTGCTCATTGGCTCATCACTAAATCAAGGAGATTACATGAGTTAGGGAACTAGAAAAGGTTTCATAAAGTCCATTCAATATCATTAAAGATCCGTACAGCTAAAAAAAGATGTCTATATAAGAAATTTTTTTCCCCCTTTCTTCTAAAGTCCCAAAGATAGAGACTCGACATGTTGAGGAAACTAATAAAGACTGTTTGAACACCGAACAACTTTCCCTAACTATGCATTAGATTCCCAGCAATTAGGTAATAGCACATGACTTAATTATTTTGAATCCAATGCAAGTCAGTGCAGGACAGCCTAAATGTTACACACACACAATTCTAAAAGGACACTGCCACTGCCAAGCAGAAGAAAATTGGTCCATCCACAACCTTGGAATAGATGTTATACTAGTTAAAAAGGCGATAAAAGAAACGAAGAAAAACTTACAAATAAAAAAATCGTTACCCCAAATTTTAGAAAGCCTTTTTTGTTTTGGCAATCAATCAAATATAATGCATGATAACCCTCCATTTTTAGGGAAAACCAAGAAAAATGCATAGCTCTGTGATTATGAAATGGTCTGCTTTGAATAACAGGAGCAGCATAACATGTACCAGATAAGTAGATATATTACAAGCCTTATGAAAACACATCAGAATAAAGTAGATAGAATGGAAACTAAAAATATATGTAGCTATGTTGGATTTTCAGATGCTATATAATAATCCAGTATCCATGAATAACCAACTTTATCAGCAAGTACACTTTGTATAAACTGTTGAAACATAGGAATCATATTAAGCTTATAGAACAATGGAGTAAAAGCAGCTGCGGATTGTATGGACAACAACCTATGGAGCAATTTCAAGCCTAGGCTCAAAGCAAAAACCAGTGAAAAGCTGTAGAGGGAACTTCTTTGTTATTGGGCATTTCTGTGACCATTTCCATTGTTTAAGGTTCATGTCAAATGTGATAAGTGCTGGAGAGCCATAACTTTGAATATATATCAGATCATCTGTACCACAGCTAGCAAAAACATCATCAAACTCCCCAAAGCCTTGGAAGTATTTGTGGGGCATTCGAACAATCTCTTCCCACTTTCTATCATTAAGAACCCAGATACCAATTCCTCTTATTATGCCGTGTCGATCATGCTTACCAATTCCTCCCACCATTACAAGCTTCTCCTTCATATTCATCAGACGGCCACATGTTAGCGAACAAGGTACAGCAATAAAGCTCCTTCTCAAGGAAGCTAGCGAAGAACGATTGGAGATATTATATGCAATCAGTGCATGCCGACTTTCTGATGGAACACCCCCGGCTGAGTAAACTAAAAAGTATAGCACACCGTTGCATATCACACTCTCATTACCACCTCTCCACCCCATCAAAACCTCTGTTAAAGTTGTCATCCAGGTCTCTTTCTTTGAATCGTATATATGAATTGAGATATCCCACTGGAAAAAATCCTCAGGGATTTGCTTTGATTTCACAATTGCCATAGTGTAACTGCGGGATTTCCTGTTCACTGACATTGCCAATGCACTGTAATCAGAAAATTTCAAACCTGGAGGCTCCTCAAGCTCCCTGCAGCTTTTGGTAATAGGGTTGCACATGCATAATTTGCTTATGCTGTCATTTTCCATGAAGCAAACTAAACCATACGACGAAGCAATGAAACAATTAGAATTTTCAATAAAGGGAAGTTTAATGCCATACCATTTCCGAAGGATGGGATCATAAGCATAACCAGTTGGGTAATCTGAGTTGGTAAACATAAAGTACCAAGGTTTCTGTGGCAGTGAATGGGGAGGGTTCAATAAAAACCTTTCAGAAGTAACAATCTCATACCATCTCTTACACACACAACCTGCTCTGAAAATGCTTGCAATGGGGAGATAGGCTAGGATACGCTCCACCAATTCATCAGGCAAAAGTAAGTCCACAGAAACAGCAGTTCCTTCATTATCAACTTCCTCATCAAATTTCAAAAATGAATCGAACTCCCTGGTCTCCCTTGGTGCGCCATCATCATAGTGGTCGATCCACGATGTGTCTCCCGCCATGATAGAGTTGAAAGTAAAGGGCTATCGAGTATATTCAAAAGTACCCAGCTAACTGTTAAAACATCCTAACAAGAAATAAGAAACAAAACCAGAGATTTAATCACCAGATGATATAATAGATTGTGGACAATTAAACTTATACAAGATGAAGTACCTCAAGACAAAATGAAAAAGACATCTTAAAAAACGCAACTAATAATGCCACGGGAAGAACAAAAACAAGATGAAACACACACAAAACAGAAACTTTCTCGCACGTGATAAATAATCAAAGGATGAATTGGATAAAATATAGCAAGGGCACAATCATCAGATCTCACCAAAGATAACGAGACTCGTACAGAAAAATTCACCTCCTTTCAAGAAGAAAATTACATAAATTCTGAACCTGGCAAAAGGACCGGAACAAGGGAACTGAAAGCCATCACCTATCCTGCTTTTAAAGGTATTGTAGAAAATCTGGCCTCCAGTCCCCATTCCAAAAGGATAAGATTGTGAAAAGATTTGGATTAGCAATCAAAATCAAACCCCACCGAGGGAAAATTCCTAAAAATTGTTTGGTACTTTGAAACAAACATTGTTAGCAAATCCAACAGCACGTTAGTAACAAACATAGAAGCTAGTAGCGGATCGCCAGGTAAAACAATACACATACAATATTATATTTAGGTACAGTCATAAATAACACCACAAGAAGGCACGCTCAAAAACAACATGCTTCGAGATTAGCTCATAAATTTCATGTCAAAGTAAGCCATACAAGAAGGTAAAAATGAAAACCAAGCATAACCCAAAGGGAACATTTTTATCAAACAGAAGAGAGCAACAAAGTTCATACGTAGGAAATAAAAAAAAATATATATATATATATATATACTAAATGCCACATAAAGAGAACAAACACTGCAACCTGCTGGTTCCTCACAAGCATTTAAAATGGTACCAAAGCCAACATTTAAAAAAAAAAAAATCCCAGAAAGCTTGTTCATCTAAAAAAAAAAAAATTCTGCACAAAGGAGCAACATTTAAAAACAGAACAACTCTCCACAAGAGATTTGGCGAGATTCAAACAAACAAAACAGAAAGAAAGAAGGGCGGGGTGGGGGGAGAAGAGATATCAAATGGTTAAATACCCATCAAGCAAACACCGAACCTCCTTGAACCCCATATAGCTAATCAGTGAAAGAAGCAATCCCCAAGCAGAAATCAAATTCCAAAAACGGACACAGATTAACAACGAACACAGAAGGCCAACCACAAAAATTAGAAACAACCACCCTTTGAGAAACAAAAGGAAAGAAAACATTTTGAGGATTGGAAGATGAAACCCATTACACATAGAGATAGATACCTCGTTTGAAAGGCTCCACTAGTGTGAGTGTGGAAAAGGGTTGTAAGGTGATCGAACGGTTTTATAGCGAGAAAGAAAAAGGTGGGAGGAACGAAATTATTACGTAACGAAAATTGAGAGGAGCCACAAAAGTTACAGCCTCGCTAATCGGTACCGATTACCCCATGTGCTGAGAGGAAGCAAAAAAGTGCCACTTGTTTTCATGAGTTAATTGCGAGCGTTGCATGGGTTGCAAGTTCCAGCAGAACATGGTGGGAGCGGATTTGATAGCGAAACAACAATATGGTTGATATATATAAATTAGGTTTAATTATCTTTTTTGTCGAAATTTATCTTTTTGTCTTTATAGTTGAAAGTATTTTTTTTAGTTTTTATATATATATTTTTAATACCATTTTAGTCACTATTATTTTAAATCATTACAAATTAAATAAAAAAGATTAAAAAATGTCAATTTGTGACAATTTTTTAATGCCAATTTTTATTTTGTGATAATTTTTTCCATAGAATTAAGACACACTTGACAATAAAGACCAAACTAGTATTAAAAGTATATATATAGAAACTAACAAGAATTATTTTCAATTATAAAGACTAAAAATAAAGTTCACAAACTAAAAAGTTAATTAAGCCAATTAGGTTTAGACAAAATACAGGGACTATAAATTATCATCTCTTGGACGCATTTTTCGTTTGGACAAAATATCCGTGGGATAAGTGGGGGAGTTCCAATTCATGTGACTGGTAATTAATTGTATTAAAATAAAATAATAAACTAAGTAGATGCATATATCAAGGCATATCAGCAAATATTCAGTTTTGGTTGGAAAGACGTACCATGAAAGCGACCCATTACTAATGAATTGAGTGATATATATAAAGCACATAGGTATAATATAGCCGGTATAAATAATCGTGCACTAATCTATTACAACTGGAAATGGAGAATAAAAAGGTGGATCAATTGTACGTAAATTTATTCCAACAAATTAAAGTCATTCTAATGGGTTGGTTATATGATAAAAACAGCCCTTGTCACAGAATCAGAGAGAACATTTTCAGTGCTCCATATATAGTGAAAAACATGATGCTCCCAACTTTTATTCAAAGATTTAAAAAAAAAAAATTATGAAACTGATCGTGCTTTAACGAGAAACACGCCAATCAATCTCTTATCGTGACATATATTTTAATGTAAATTGTATAATTAAAATTAATTAAGCACATATCTTAATTATATTTAATTATTAAAAAATAATTGTTAAATTATTTATTTTGTCCATATAGTTGTTTTCGTTTTAAGTTTTAGTTCCTATACGAAAAAACCATAAATTTTAGTCCTTACACGCACATAATAATTAAGTTTTTGTGCTTGTCGTTAACATTGTTAGTGATGTGGCTGGCAGTGCTGTTGTTAATACTGTTACATAAACTTTTTAGCAGTGTGAAATCACTACAAAAACTTTTTGGCGGTGAGAAACTAGCACAAAATTTTCCATGTCCTCATTTACTAGCAATTTTACACTTGTCAAAAAATTTTGTAGTAATTTTACATTGTCAAAAAGTTTCTGTAGCAGTGTTAACAATAGCACAATTTAATGGTGTTCACAGTAAGAACTAAAACTTAACTTTTATGTATGTATAAGGACCAAAACTTAGAGTTTTTTTGTATAGAGACTAAAACTTAAAATAAATACAACTATAGGAACTAAGTGAATTGTTTAACCAAAAATAGTTCTACTTGTTCTGGCTAGCTTAACAAAGGTCGAGGCTTGTTAGGTCCAAATCGCCTAAAACTAGAACTGAGCAAGCTAAGGGTGAGGAATCCTCCTATGATCTCAAGGTAGCCTCAACCTCTCTTTATCCCCTCATTTGAGGATAATTTCTCCTACACATTACAAATAATTCTCATCTCCTATCAAAATCATTAGAAAGAAAGGTGAACCGCCAAATTTGTCCTTAAAAGTGTGAGGCAGTTGCAAGCTAGTCCTTGAAAGAAGGAAAATTGCAAAAAAAGTCCCCAAAATTGCATTATGTTGGTCAAGTTAGTCTAAATGTTAGTGCAATTTAGTGACGCTATTTTCAGATGATGAGATAGCACCTTAAATGCCTATGTCATGTCCTTACTGGCTTGCCACATGGCTTCCACATCAGCAAGAACCAAAATGATAATGACAAAAATGTTTTTTTAATTTTTTCTTCTTGCATCTGCATTAGTAGGGACTAAAGTGAAACATTCAGGGACTAAAATAAAACATTCAGGGACCAAAATGAAAAATTAAAAGAAAATTCTCTTTCTTTTTCTTGCGTCCATGTCAATAAGGACCAAAATGAAACATTTTGGGACGAAAATGAAAAATTAGAAATATCTTTTTTAAAATTTCCTTTCTTCGTCTTTTTTTTTTCTCTCTCTCACTTTCATTCATTCTCTCTCTTTTTCTCTTCTCTCTTAGATTTTGTAACATTTCGATTTTCACAATCTCTATTTCATAATTATTTAAAAATTTATATTTAAAAAATATAAAGGGAGTTTGATAATTCTGACATGCACCATTGGCTTCATATTGTTGAGAATTATCTAAATATGATTTTTACATATTTTTCTTGACTAGAGCCCACAAAATTACTAAAATGCCCCTAGTGTCATCAAACTAACCAAAATCTTGTTTTTATCCAAAATACGATTGCAAAAATTGTAGAAGCTTTATTTTACACTTAGAATATTATCTATAATATTAAAAATAATTTTTGAGAATTTTTCTACAATTGTCTAGATTTTTGTATAAAATTACAAAAATACCCCTAATTTATTTTTAGTGAGAAAATTGTCTTTATTTATTAAGAATATTATTTTGATGTTTAAATGTGAAATATATTCCATAAATAATATTTCAAGAATTTTCCAAAATTATGTTAAGCACTCATTACACTAAAGTTGAAAATATTACAAATTGACAGTATAAATTTAGTTAGTATTTTCTGATACTGACATTATCAAACTCTCTTTAAATTTTTAAATATGAGTCTCGAGAAATATTCTTAATAAATAAAGATAGTTTTCTCACTGAAAACTAAACTTAAACCGATTTATAAGAGTTAGGGGTATTTTGGTAATTTTATACAAAATCTAGACAATTGCAAAAAAAAAATATCAAAATTTATTTTAATATTATAGATAATATTCTAAGTGTACAGTAAAGCTTCTACAATTTTCACAATTGTACTTTGGCTAAAAAAAGGATTTTGGTTAGTTTGATGACACCAAGGGTATTTTGGTAATTTTTGGACTTCAGTCTAGAAAAATATTGAAAAATCATATTCAAATAGTACTCGATAATCTCGTGAAAATGGTGTATGTTAGGATTATCAAACTCTCTTTAGATTTTTTAAATACAAATTTATGAATAATTTAGAATTAGAAATTGGTGAAAATTGAGATATTACAAAGCCTAAGACAGAAGAGAAAAAGAGAGAGGAAGAACGAAAAAGAGAAAAACAAAGAAGATAAATTTATAAAAAAATCATTTCTTATTTTGGTCCTTAATTGTTTCAATTTGGTGTGGGCACAAGAAGAAGAAAACTTTTAATTTTTCATTTTGGTTCTTGAATGTTTCAATTTAGTCCTTGTTGACATGGACACAAGAAAAAAAATTAATTTTAACAATATCTTTGTCACTGTCTTTTTTGTCCTTGAAAGTTTCATTTTGGATTTTTGGCCCCTATTGGCGTGGACACCACGTGACGGGCCAACAGGGACATGACATGGTAGTTAATGTGCCACCTATTTATCCACTAACGATGTCACTAATGTCCATCTATATTTAGACTAACATGACCGATGAAATGCAAATTCGAGGACTCTTTTACAATTTTCCTTCATTTGGGAACTAACTTCCTAATGCCTTATACTTTTGGGAATGAATTTCGTGGTTTACTTTAGAAAGACCTATAAAGATCACCTAGTAGAAGGAAATAGATATGACTTCAACCCTCTTCACCTCTTGACTTTTGTCTTTATTAACTTAAACATAAGAGTCCTTGTAGATAATACTCTACCATTGGTAGCCTCGATATTAAGAGATTCTCATTACAAGACTACCATACACAACAAGACTACTTGATAGGCAATCAACACCCTCAGACGAGTACGAAACACTATTAAAATTTAAAATTAATTTATTCAACATCAAAATAAACAAGCCCATTATATAATTAATGAAAAAGCTAAAAGAAAAAAATATCAAATTATGTGTTTCCTTACATACGTTGCAATGAAAAACTGCATACGTTGCAATACCTGCCAGGCAAAATAAGCCTAATTAACTAAAACATTACTTTTGATTTGAAGACTGAACTAGCATTGGTGGAGATCGATTTTAAATCAACTAGTTGAAAGTCGAAACCCAAGGAGAGAGAAATTAATGAGCAGCTGTTAATGTAAGCCGAAGGGTAGGGTAGCATTATTTGCACCGTGACAGACGAGGCAACGCAAAGTCCCAGCGCCATTGCATCAGACATGAAATCACATTACATAGGTCCATGAAAGGGTACGCAACCTATGTCTTCATGTCTTCTTCTTATTGGATAAAAGCTTCAATTTAGATTTTCACATCATTTCAACCAATCACATGGTACTACGCGCTCGTATTAACCTTGGCAGGCTCAACCCTTGCCATTCATACACAACATCACCACTAAAATGCCAGCATGCAACTCTCATTCCCCCTCCCCCCACATTTTTAGAGTCATTTTCTTTTTCCCTGATTTCCATAATTTTTTGTCTTTATCATCACCTGGGATTTTAAATTTAGATTATATGAATTCTTAGTAACATATATTTTTTATTATTAACTAAATATTTGTAATTGATTTTATTGGATAAAAATAAACTCCGGTAAAATTCGTGTATTTTAAAAAAATTATATGAAAATTAAACAGTATATCAAATATCAAATACTAATACATTTTAGCAATTATCAATTTGATTTTATACAATCTTACATTTTACTTGTATCTACAATTTGTTATATGTAATGGAGTATTTCAAAAAGTACAAGTCCTACATTGTTTGGTTTGGTTTTCAATCAAATGTTCATATATCAAAATGTGTTAATGGATTTCAAAGTGACTAGTAAAGAGGAGGAGGCTCGTGCGCCTGAGAATGGGCCTTATAGGCCTGTTGCAGTGCAAATTTGTCAATTTTGCCCCCCTTCCCCCCATGCATGCAATCATGGGCCTCAGAATTTTTTAGCTTTGGATTTATTAAATTATTTTTTCAAAAAATTGAATTTAAATTTCAAGTAAGCTTATTCGAAAAACTCTTTTTTTTATGACCGTTTATTTGATTGGGTCCCATCCGAAAATCTTGATATTTTTATCTCTTTTTTTTACTAGATCTTTTCTAAAAAATAAGGGATTGCGTTATCTTTTATCAACGTTAATTCTCAATTTATATAATTTGATTTTCTAGAAATATTTGACACTTCTTCTTCAAAAAAAATTCTTTCTTCTCTTGGGTTCTTAAAACTTATCTACTGCTAGTTCTGTGCCTCAGATTTGTTTTGGGAGGTTCTTGTTGTATCTTGGGGGCCTTGCGTGTACTACGCGAATAAGTCTTTTAGGGAAGTGCTATCACACGCCTCAGGAAACTTTGCTTGTGATATCGTTGTCGTCATTAACAATCTAAAGCACTTAATGGCTAACGACATGAGCATTGACACAAATACAACCAACATTGTGCAACCTGTCATTTTCACCATGTCTGTCACCTATGCAAAGCTGATACCCGACGTCTCAAAGATCGAGGTATTTGCTAGGCAAAATTTTTGTTGATGGCATGAGCGTGTCTACACCATGCTGGACATGCATAGAGTCGCTTTTACACTCATTACCCCAAAACCTGACTCTAATGCAACTAATAAGTAAATCAAAGACTGGACACATGCGAATAAGGTATGTCGCCACACCTTAATTAGTACCTTAAATAACGAATTGTTCGATGTATATTGTTCCTACAAGCAAGCAATATAGGACTCAATGGTTTTGAAGTATACTGCCGAGGACGTGGTTAGACAAATGTTTATCATTGGTAATTACTATTGTTGGGAGATGGTTGAAGATAAAGACATCAAAGTTCAGATAAATGAGTACAACAAGATGCTTAAAGACTTGAAGGTGAAAAATAAAAAACTTCTCAATGAGTTTGTGTCAGAGCTACTAATTAAGAAGTTGCTTGAATCATGGACTGACTACAAGCAACAATTGAAGGACAGGCACAAACAGATGTCCCTATCAGACCTCATCACCCACATCATCATTAAAGACACCAATAGAAAAGAGTGTGCTGTTGTAAAGGCCAAAGCCTTGGCTGTAAAGGAAAATATGGTGCAAGACAAACAAACCCCAAAAAGGTACAATTAAAAGACCTAATCACAATAAGAAAAATAAAATTAAACATAAAATTAATAATTTCCCTTGTGCTTCTAACCCCACCTTCAAGAAAAGGTCAATTGTTATGTCTATAGAAACCTAGGTCATCATGCACCTCAATGCAGGCATCGAGTGAAGAGAAACGACAATCCTCCTAAGCCTAAGGCCAACCTAGCAAAAGGTGATGATGTAATTGTTGTGGTCGTTTCTCAAGTCAATATGATGACCAATGTGAGTAAATAGGTGGTAGACTCTGGGGCTACCTGACAAATCTATGCAAATAGAAATACTTTTACCTCCTGCATTGCTATGGGGAATGGAGAAGAATAAGTGTATTTGGGTGATTCTATAACTACTCCAGTTTTAGAAAAGGGGAAAGTTCTTCTAAATCTCACATCTGGAAAGACACTGGCTTCATGTGATGTGTTGCATGTGCCCTCAATTAGAGTTAATTTAATTTTTGTAGTACTGTTGGGAAAGGTTGGGGTTAAAGTGTCATTTGAGTTTGACAAGATTGTAATGACAAAAAATAATGTGTTTGTGGGAAAAGGGTATTGTGATGAAGGACTTTTTGTACTTAATGTTTTTGAAACTATGAATGAATCTGGATCATCTTCTGCTTATGTGATTAATTCATATAATATGTGACATGCTAGATTAGGACATACAAATTTCTTGTATGTTATTAATTGCAACGACTAGGCTTGATTAATTTGGATGATAAACATATTAAAAAATGTGAAATATGTGTTGAATCAAAACTAACTAAAACACTAGGTCCCCCTCTATGCAACGTAAAATTGAACCTCTTGGTTTAATTCATTTCGATCTTGCAAATTTAAAACAAACTATGTCTAGAGGTGGTAAAAGTTATTTTATAACTTTTATAGATGATTTTTCTAGATATACTAAATTTATCTAATCAAACATAAAGATGAAGCGTTTGACATGTTTTTATCATATACAGCGAAAGTAGAAAATCAATTAAATAAACGATTAAAAGAATAAGATTAGATAGGGGTGGTGAATACACTTTGTTTAATGACTTTTGTGAAAAGGAAGGTGTAATACATGAGGTAACCCCACCTTGTTCACCTAAATCCAATGGAGTAGCTGAGAGGAAAAATAGAACCCTTAAGGAGATGATGAATGCCTTGCTGATTAGTTCTTCTGCACCTAATAACCTTTGGGCAGAAGCCCTTCTAACTACATGTTTTCTACAAAATAGGATACCATATAAGAGAACTAGTAAGAGACCCTATGAGTTGCGGAAAGGATATCAACCTAACTTGAAGTATTTGAGAGTGTGGGGGTGCTTAGCTAAAGTGATGCTACCTGATCTTAAGAAAAGGAAGACAAGATCTAAATCTTTTGATTGCATATTTATAGGTTATGCTAAACATAGTGCTATTTATAGGTCTCTTGTCCTTAAGAGTGATATGATTGATTGCAATACCATAGTAAAGACTAAGAATGCTGAATTCTTTGAAGACATATTCCCTTTAAGGTCTAGTATTAGTTCTTTATAACCTTTAGAATCCCCTAGTGAAATTATGGTTGAGGATTTAAAGAGGAGTAAAAGACAAAGGAAAGAGACATCTTTTGGAGATGATTTTTACACCTATCTAGTTGAGAATGATCCTATGAGTTATTTGGAAGCTGTTAATTCTTCTGAAGCAAAACTAAGGGAATAAGCTATTAGGATTGAAATTGATTCAATTAAGAAAAACAATACTTGGACTTTAGTGGACTTACCTAAAGGAGCAAAACCAATTGGATGTAAGTGGATCTTTAAAAGAAAGTACAATCCTGATGGATCTATAAAGAAGTATAAGACAAGATTAGTAGCTAAAAGGTTTACCTAAAAGCAAGATGTAGATTACTTTGATACCTTTGCTCCTGTGGATAGGATTTCCTCTATTTGAGTGTTGATCACTTTAGCGTCTATCCATAAGCTTGTGATTCATCAGATGGATGTAAATACTACTTTATTGAATGGTGACTTAGAGGAAGAGATATATATGACTCAACCTAAAGGGTGTGTGGTTCCTGGTCAAGAGAACAAAGTGTGAAAACTTTTAAAGTCCCTATATGGTCTAAAACAAGCACCAAAACAATGACATAAGAAATTTGATCAGATTTTACTTGCTGATGGTTTTTCTTCTAGTAATGTTGATAGATGTGTGTACACCAAGTTCGTGAATGGTGATTATGTGATTATATGATTATATGTGGATGAAATGCTAATATTTGGTACATGTAATGATATAGTTTTTAAAACTAAATCTTTCCTTAGATCTAAATTTGATATGAAAGATATGGGTGAAGCAAGTGTAATTTTGGGAGTTAACGTCATAAGGAAAGGTGATAGTATATTACTATCCCAAGGGCATTATGTTGAAAAACTTCTTAGGAAGTTTGGCTATTATGACTCTAAGTCAGTGAATACCCCTTACAATGCTAACTCTCAACTAAAGAAAAATAGAAGAAATTTTATTGCTTAATCTCAGTATGCCTAGATCATTGGGAGCCTACTACATTTAATGAATTTTTCTAGACCTGATATTACTTATACAGTATGCAGATTGAGCAGATATACTTAAAGTCCTAATCAGGACCATTGGGATGTACTTGTGAGACTCATGAGATACTTGAGAGGCACCATGGTTTATGTTTTTGAGTATAGTGGATTTCCTACTGGACTAGAAGGGTACAATGTTGCTAACTAGATCTTTATTCAGATGAAACAAAATACACTAGTGGGTATGTGTTTACACTTGGTGGTGGTGTGGTTTCATGGAGATCAGTCAAGAAAGCAATTATTTCTAGATCAAATATATAGTCGGAGTTTAAAGCTCTGGAAATGGCTGGTAGTGAGGCTAAGTGGTTGAAAAACTTCTTGGCAAACATTCCTTTGGGAATGAAACCAACACCATCAGTGTCAATGTATTGTGATTGCCAATCACCAATAGCTATAGTTAAGAACAAAACTTACAATGGGAAAAATAAACATAGAATTGGGACATAATGTGGTAAAACAGTTGTTAAAAGATGAAATAATTTCCATTGATTATGTGAAGTCAGAAGGAAATTTCGCAGATCTTCTGATAAAACCCTTAGGGAGGAAAATGATATTTAAAACATTGAGGGGAATAAGACTTAAGCCACTTGAAAACAAACAAGTGATAGTAACCCAACCTTTGTGATTGGAAATCCATGAAGAAGGTTCAATAGGAAGAACAAGTCACTTGTTAGTTTTGCTAGCACTAAAATCAATTTTAGTTGATTTTTAACTTTAGTCCTTTCCTATGATGTGAGAAAGTGTTAGACACTGCATTAATTAGATGTTAAGCTTTATAGTAAAGCTTTGTGAGGTTAAGAAAGCTTTACAGTTTATAAAGCTTTTAAATGATTTTCATATCCCATTTACAGCATACACTTGGTGAAATTATTTATATGAATGTCAAGTGGACCTACTTGTATGGGATCCTAGTGAGATCTCTAGAGCACTCATGAATACTGAGTGCATGGCCTAATAGCACAAAATAACGATAATGACAAGGATTATAGGGGTATAATGTGATTGATAGACCGCTAATACACGTCAAGTGTATTTTGTTCAATAGCTTGCTATACCAACTATGTTGTGCGTTAAGTCGTATCAATCTAGGTTTGGTTCAATGGCTTACTACACCAAGTCCGAAGCATTACATCTTATAAGAGAACCCATAAAATTTCTTTTTCTTCTGTTTTAAAATGTTTTTAGCCTTTTGAAATATGTGGGGGATTGTTATATGTAATAGGGTATTTCAAAAGGCACAAGTCCCACATTGCTTGGTTTGGTTTTCAATCAAATGTTTATGTATGAAAATGTGTTAACGAATTTCAAAGTGGCTAGTAAAGAAAAGGAGGCTCGTGTGTATGAGAATGGGCCTTGTGGGCCTATTGTAGTGCAATTTGCTGATTTATTAAATTATCTTTTCAAAAATTGAATTTAAATTTCAAGTAAGCTTATTCAAAAAACTCTTTTTTTATGACTGTTTATTTGACTGGGTCCTATCCAAAAATCTTGATATTTTTATCTTCTTTTTTTGACTAGATCTTCTCCAGAAAATAAGGGATTGCATCATCTTTTATCAATGTTTTTTCTAAACGTTTTCCTATTAACATTAGTTTTTTTTAATGTTATTATTTGTTAACATTTTAATTATTAACTTTAATTCTCGATTTATATAATCTTATTTTCCAAAAATATTTGACATTTATTCTTTGAAAAATTCTCTTTTCTCCTCCTGGGTTCTCGAAACTTTTTTCCTACTAGTTCTGTGCCTTGGATTCTTTCCAAGAGGTTCCTGTTGTACCTTGGTGGACTTGCGCGTTCCACACAAATAAGTCCTTTAGGGTAGTGCTATCACATGCCTCAAGAAACTTTGCTCGTGATATCGTCGTCACTGCCAATATAACACCCTCATTTTTACTTATCATTTTCCTAATTATTTTAAGCACTTGAGTAGGAATTCAAAATTTTGAGTATGTAGTTACATTCAGAATAATGAACATACTTTAGTATAGTTTTTTTTTTATCAAAGCCCAAAAAATTATAAAATGCCCGTTACGTTCTTAAAAACTAATAAAACGCTAACAAGGTAGAAAATTAATATAAATAAATAGAAAGGTTTAAAATCCATTTTTTTAATTTAGGAATATGATTAAAATAATAAAACAAATTGTAAAAATTTTCTGGAAATTAATTGAATTTGTTTATGTGTAATGACCAAAATGTCCTTGATTGACTGCAAAAGGCCAATCAGAGACTTTTGACTCATAAAAATTTTGAAAAATTATAATATATCTATTTTAGTTCAAAAAATTTTATTTAACATTTTTTTTATTTTAAATTTATTTTATGTGATTTATTTTCGAAAATGGAAATTATTTGACATAAAATTGATTTATTAGGCAATTATTTAACATTTTTGCATAAAATAATTATAAATAATTATATAATAAATTAAAAATAATAAAAAGTTTTATAAAATTTGTTGGGCTGGACGTCTTATTCAAGACCAAGCCCAATATGACTTTTAAAAGTACAAAATCTATTTATTTTAATTACTATATAATTACATAATTATCCATATAATATTAAAAAAAATTTGAAAATTTCTGGATAAATACAAGCTGATATTTTCTGTCCAGATCAGCAAGCCTTGGCAGCCAAGGAAGTTATTGGATAATTACAAATAATTTATCTTTATTTTAATTAACATATTGTAATTTCTTTATTATAAATATTTACCTATTTGCTTAAAACAATTAGTTCCCAAAACACATCATCTTTCCCATTCTTTTTCCTGCTGCACGAACCAGTAGCAGTCCCCTTCTCTCTCATTTTTTTTTTTTTTTATTTCACTTAAACACCCAAAATCCATTAGCTTGGTGATGATTGGAAGCAAGAAAAGTGGTCCTTTGGTATAGATTTGAGTTCCTCTTGTTCAAATCTTCTCTCTCTCCATCAAAGCTTCCATTAAGGGAAGGGGGAGTGGAAATTAACCTCTTTATTTCATTGATCAAAAGTTTGTGAGAGAGATTTGGCCCCCAAATCTCATTTAGTTTCTATTTCTCCTTATTTGTATATGTTGTTTATGATAATTTCTATGGCTGCATATTTTATGAAATGATCTTGTGATAGTTTATTGTGTTGAGATTATTTTGTGATTTATTTAGTTCGGTTATTATATTTATTATTATTAATATTTTCTACTGTTTGTATAGCTACTGGTTTGATTTGAATGAATATTATAGTTACTGTTTTGATTTGATAATAATTTATTTAAATTTATATTTCATTTTATATTTTCGTTTGTTATTATTGTTACTGTTATTATTATGTTACGTTAACAGTAATATAATTAAAACCAGTATTATGTTATACTGTTTCCGATTTTAAGATATAAAATTTTATATGTATTACTATTAGAATAAAATAAGGAATATATATAAATGATTTTAACAGAAATAGAAAATAAAAATATTATTTTTATATGTATATGTATATATACTCGGTAATTCTAATAATAAAATTAATCTTTTATGTACGTTCAAAATCCGTAAACGCAAAGTTTATTTTAGAAAAAGTATTAAAATATATTTCTCTGATTTATATATAAGGTTTATATACGTATTCATATATTACGTTTTATATAATATTTGTAAACATATTATTTAGTATATATAAGGTTTATAATTCTGATTTATATGCAAATTTGTAAACATATTACTATTTATTTAATATAGTAAACGTAATCATATATTACGTTTTATATAATATTTAAGTATATAAACGTAATCATATATTTAAATATATTTATAAACAAATGTATGTTAAAGAATAATAATATTATATATTATTCTCAATATGACTGTTATAAAAATATGAAATTTTTTACAAAACGGTATTGAGTAAAGAAAGATTTAAGTTATATATATATATTTTGTCAGTATTTAAGAAAATTAATAGAATTTATTATAAATATTATTATGAAAAGAATTCTAATAATTTTTGACAAGTTATAGCCAAATTATAAATAATTAGATTTAGTTACATGAATTTAAAAATGTAAAATTGAAAAGAAATAAAATAAGTTATGTATTTTTAACTTATAAATTTTATAAAAAAGTTAAAAGATTTATATTAAATTATTTAAGAACAAATTAATTATATCATAGGTTTGTGATTGATGAGTTAAGATATTTGTGTTCTTGAGATTTGTGAAAATACCTACTCAAAAAAGTATTGGTAGTTGAGTACCAAATTGTAGAGAAAACTCTGTCGAGTATTCCAGAGATATATTATGTAAAGTATTGTGTCTTTACCAAATATTACGAAATGATATTGCATAAAATATTGCTGAGTTTCACATCATTGATGAAATATGATGAATCTGTTGAATTGATGCCCATGCTGTGAGAGCATGTGTGCCTGTGGAATGAGAAATTACAGTTTGGTACACTGTAGGATGAAGGCAGGGACCACTAATAAGGTCTGGAGGGTATTGGTATCGAGTTGTGAAAGTCCTATGGTCAGGGTAGCGCCCTGGATGTCGAGACAATCACGTAATCGACTTATAACCCTAACACTTGCTCAACATCACCAGGATTGGTGTAGTGTATACCCCTAAGGAGCTTGCGTGCTCGTTTCTCGAGAAAACTGATGATAATGATGATGTTGGTACCATGATGAAGAGATACGAGCTCCCAGTCACTTCCGAGGATGGATGATGATTGATGATAATCATTAGTGGGGTATGGATCCATACAAGTTATGATAGTTGGGTTGTTTCATGATAACTTAGGTCAGACCCTAGGTTCCCCATTGCATTTGTTTGCTAATAATTTGTTTGTTATTTAGGTTGTAGGTTAATCCTACAAATCTTTTGTGAAAATGATTTGAGGTTATATATATCATCACTCATTTGCTTTGTTTTTTTTTTTTTTTGTTTCTCTATTCTATATATGTGTTCGTGACATATTATGAAGACAGAGGATGTTGACGTCGAGGATGCTATGACTAAGAAGAATTCAAAGGAAGGTGATGCCATAGAAGAATTATCGCAACTGGAATATACACTTTATGTTCTGTTCTAGGATAAGGGTGGGATTATGTATAGTCATTGCTTTGACTTAGGTCCTTTTTGAAGGATAGTTATTTATTCCTTTGGTCATGTATTTATTCTACAATGAGGCTTAAAGTAATCATATTGATAATAGTTATGAACATTTATCATTGGATGTATGATGTTTACATTTACCGTGAACATATGTTGTTCCAAAATACATTGATTTCATATATATATAAAAAAATCTCTCACAATTTAACCAAAACAAATCTAATAAATTATGGGAATTAGTGTCATTGTGATTGGGTGTCACTGCCAACACAATTACTCCTTCTCGTAAATTTGCGTGAAATTCTTTGTGTTCTGAAAAGGTTTATTGTTTTGGTATTTGTGATTGCACTTAAGCAAACCCAAATGGGTATGTTTCACTCCCCAAAACCACAACATGCATGTTTTGTGGAATTCGAGCCATATTTGACAAAGTAGCTTGTGACATATGACCATAAAGTTCTCATTTTTGTCATGTTGAAAGCTACATCATTGCCACTTGCCATGTTACGAAATTCGAAGGGAATTCCTGTTAGTAATTGGTTTGCAAATGGAAATTTTTTTTGAGCAACTTTGGGGTAATTAATATTAAAGTAATAATAGATGAGCATTTATAATTTTTTTTAATAGTTTTCTTCTCATTACATGATATTAATTGTCATAGTTACACTTTTTTTCTTTTCTTTTTCTTTACCCTTCTAAAGTGTCAACTAGAATAAAGGTGTCTAAAAATCTTTACACTATGTTTGGTTTAGGAAAGAAAGTAAAAGGAAAGAAAGCAAAAAGGGAAGAAAGTGAAAGGAATGGTGAGTAGAAAGTGAGATAATTTTGTATGTTGTTTGGTTGTGTAAAAAGTGAAAGAAAAGAAAAAAGATATGTATATAAAATGATACAAATATCTTAAATAAAAAGGAGATGTATAAAAATAAGGATAGTTTTGTCTTTAACACCCTTATAAACTTTTCTCTCCCCTTTTCTTTCCAAAATGGAAAAAAAGAATAATTAAGTGGGACCCACATATTTTTTTATTTCCTTCCTTCTCAATATAATACCAGACAAGGGAAAGAACAAATTTTTACATCATTTCTTTCCTTCATTTTTCTTTTCTCTCCTTTTCCATTGTACCAAACAAAGTGTTATTTTTTATGATATTATTTTTTGGAGTAGGCTTTGAGGCTAGAGGAACCTCGAATTCTTGCCTAGTCTAAGGTTATGATATTGGGCTAAGAAAGACTTCATTGGGCCTTCAGTTTGGTCTAGCTACAATTGTTGTTATCATACAATGAGTAGCCTAGTTCAAAGTATCGACAGCTTGATAAAACCACAAAATAAAATTTGACAAATGAAGACTTTTACATAATTCAATGGGGGCTGCTATTCCCACCTTTTTTTTTTTTTGCTATTTTCACCTCCTGCTTTTTAAAAAAAGAGTGAAATTACTCTTTTAACCTTACCTATCTTTTACCCTTCCCTAGCCCTTCTTCCCACCACCCTTCTCAAGCAGTTCTCATTTCTTCCCCTGACATCCTTTTTCACTATGTTCACTCCACCACCATCACACCTCGCATCTCAATCCATTCCTTCCTTTTCCTAACTTGCATTTCACTCTCTTTGTTCTTAGAGTCCCCACCTGTTGCCTTATTGTCGCACAGTTCGCAAAAGTCCCCACGCTTCACTACTATAGTCTCCATCATCGTAGGTAAGCTTTTTCCTCTCTTTTTTTACTGCAAGATTTAATGGAATTGTGATTTCATTGTGTATTGATACACAATAGAATTGCATTTTTGTTGTGCATATAGGCAAGAAACACAACAAAATCGCAATTCTGTTATGTAATTTTTAAATTTTCTTTCTTTATTTAAATAATTTAAATAATATGTTTATTAGTTGTTGATTGACCGCAAGATTTGTGTGATGGAGCATAATTGGAATACATTTTTTTTCTAATGAAGTTAACATGCCAAGTATATGGGGGAATATAATTGAAGCAAGCGAGGATGCGTTTGAGCATTCCATACAAACAAGAAACAGTGCTTTAGAAAATCCTATAAAAGCCAATGAGAAGTATGTCATAGAAAGGTTGAATATGAACCCACAAGAAATGTTTCTAGATTATAGTGAATTTTTCACTATTACAAAGGTATATTGATTAATTAAACTGTTCAGGGTTGAAATATTGTTTGATATTTTTTATGTTGTTGAATTAATAAAGGATTATTGGATACAGATTTTTGCAAAACGTGATGATTTGTTGAAATGGGTTCGACGAATTGGGAGAAGGTACAGATTTGTTATTATCATAAAACGATCGCAGACAAGATCAAGGAAGATATTTGTCTTTTTGTCTTATGAGAGGGGAAGAAAGTATAACAATACAATGACGTGTTAACCTGCAAGTCCACGGAACCAAAAAATGTTATTGTCCTTTTAAACTAAAAGAAAAGTTTGTCAAAGGCATTGGATGGAGACTTTTTGTTATTTGTAGATATCATTACCACGATGTAACTGAGACATTGTTGGGCCATGCATATGCAGGTCAGTTGAGTAGTGAAAAAAAATCTCTGCTAAATAAAATGACCAAAAACATGGTGAAGCCTAGTCAAATTTCACTGACAATCAAAAGCCAAGATGAGACAAATGTTAGCACTATCAAAATTATATATAATGCATGTCAAAAATATTGTCGACATCGAAGGGGTTCAAGAATTGAAATGCAACATCTAATGAAGTTGATGGAACGTAATGAATATGTCTACTAGTACAAAAGGGTTGATATTGAAGATGTTGTCAGAGATATATTATAGTCACATCCAGATTCCATTAATCTTTTAAATGCATTTTCCACTGTGTTGATTATTGATTTCATTTACAAGACAAACAAATATCAGCTTCCATTATTGGAGATTGTCTGTATTACTTGTATTGAGATGACCTTTTTTGTGGCTTTTGCTTATCTGGAATCTGAGTTAACAAATGAGCATTAACTAAGGTAAAATGATTGTTTATAAAAGATGATGTCTTGCCTCAAGTTATTGTCAATGACAGGGACCTTTATTTGATGAATACATTGGAAGATTTTTTCCAAGTTCAACAAACTTGTTATGTCAATTTCATATAGCTAAATGTGTCAGAGCAAAATGCAAGATGTATGTGAGTCTCGCTGAGGAATGGGATAAGGTGTTAGATGCTTGGAATGGGTTAATGCTATCTCCTAATGAATATGTGTATAAACAACACCTAACAAGCTTTAAGGAGATGTGTTTCCTTTCTTTATTGATTACGTCCAAAATATATGGTTGATACCTCATAAGGATAAGTTTGTCTCAGCATGGTCAGATTGGGTGATACATCTGGGTACTACAACAACTAATAGGTATTTGTATTAACTTTTTTATTGACTTGATATATGTCATATGTTATTTGTAACAATGCACTTTTGTTTCCTAACAGGGTTGAAGGCACACATGCAAGATTGAAGGTTACTTCAAGATAGCACGAGAGATTTGTGTAGTTGTTGGAATACAATGAATAATATGCTCATATTGCAACATACTAAAATAAAGGCGTCATTGCAAAAGAGTATCAATGTAGTGGAACATAGGTTTAATAACAAATTCTACCAAAAGCTACGAGGCTTTGTATCAATAGAAGCGCAGAACCTAATGTTTGATGAGTATAAATGTGTTAACACTGTTGGTGCTGATAGTTGTGCTTGTGGTTGCACACTTAGAACTACTTATGGACTACCTTGTGCGTGCAAACTTGCTAGATATAGTAATATGTTCAGTTTCATTCTGCTGCAGTCCATTCATGTACATTGGAGAAGGTTATCACATTCTACAGATGACATGACTCATTCTTGGAGGGACTTATCACTTACATATAAGGGCGATGCATTGTTAAAGCAGTTTTCAGAACTTGACGTGTCTGGAAAATTCACATTGAAGACTAAAGTCTGTGAACTAGAATTTTCGGATACTACTTCAATGTGTCCTCCTATAGAAAAGGCGAAAACGAAGAGAGCACTAAAGTTTGAGAAATTCACTAAACGTCTTCCTTCGATGTGGGAGCGAGTTGATGCAATGTACACGATTGTAGATAGTTCATCACCTCCTAGCGTGCCTCATAAAGTTTCCCATTACATTAAACGAAAAAAAGGTGTGCCATTCTTCGATGAATTTCCAGATGAGTTACATGAATATATTGTCCGTATTGTTAACGTGAGATTAGACAAATATTATGGTTACCGAGCAATTATAGCTTTGTTAGGTAAGGGTGAGGAGTTTTGGCTCCTAATTCATGATGATTTGATTCGAGTGGAAAAGCTTAAAACCTCTTTGAATGTTGACCATCACACAATAGCAAGCCATGACAAATGGATGTCCATTCTCGACATGGGCTATGTTATTGCTAGTTGCTATAATGTTGTGTTGATCCATTTATCCAGGTTGCAAAGCTGGACATTTTTCTGCTTAGGAGTTGACTGTCACCTGTTGGACATCACTGACTTATTACTATTAGATTTGTTCACAGTTGTCACTTTGTGCAGGTATACATTTTCTAATTATTCTGTTATTTAGCGTTGTAAGTGTGTTAATATATTTACTAACTTTATAGAATTGTGTCTTTTTCTAGGTTTATTTAAAAGATATAAATCTCCTACCTCCTATCGCACTACAATGGCATAAATACTGTAATGATGACGCTTGCTCATGGCAAAATCCATACTTGCACTGCATAAAACATTTCAATTCTTTATTTGTATCTAGAGGAGATGAATATGTAGTAGATATTACCAGAGACTCATTGTAATCAAATTAATGTGTAGTAGATCAGTTACTTTGTTATACAAACGTATTTTATGATGATTAATGTTATGGAATTGATTTATATTTCATATCAATTGATACTGATTTTGGTCCTATTTTCTATTTGGTTGTTTCTAATATGTAATTTGCGATATGTGTCTAATATGCAATCTGCAATCGCTCAACATACATTCCGTTGTTTATTATGATTCAATATATAACGAAAATGCGTTTTCATTTCTCAATACACAACTGAAAATGCATTTTTGTTGTGTTAATGGGAGAGGTGCGCCCGTAACACATAACGAAAATGTGTTTCTATTATGTATTGCAAGGCGCACCCCCCACTAACATAACAAAAATATGTTTCCGTTGCATATAATACACAACGAAAACACGTTTTCGTCAAAACGTATTTTTAGGAAAAAAAATGGACAAACACAAGTTGGAGTGAAAAAAGCAAAAAGTGGGGTAATAGCAGGTCCCAATTTAATGGCTCAACATTAGGCCCAACACTTTTTGCTTCATACTTGACCTATGACCATGTTAAAATTTAAAGGTTCGATTCTAATGTTAAGCACAACATCGTTTACTATATATTTATATGGGATATGAATTTATGAAAGAAGCACAATACGGTATCGAAGTTCAAATGGTGTAATAGTTCGTACCAATCCAAAAAAAAAAAGTGAAAACAAAAAAAGGTAAAAAAAAATTGAGCCTTTGAGACTTAAGCAAAAAAAGTAGAGACCTAGAGCCTTTAAGATTAATTTAAGTACAAGCTTAGGAAGAAGTAGAAGTAACCCAAACAATAAAAAAGGAGACCTATGACCTACTAGATGATGGTATGCAATTCATAACTAGACCAATTCAAGGGTTTTGCCATTCCCACCTTTTTCTGCCTCCAATTTTTACAAAAAAAGTATAAAATGTCTATTTTGTCCTCACTCTCTTTTAGTCTTTCTCTCTTTTCTTCCCACCTCTATTTTATCATTGGAAACACATTTTTGTTGTGCACAATACACAATGGTAACACGTTTCCACTGTGTATCGAATTAATTGAAATACTAATTATAATATAATTTACCTTTTTTAATATTAATTGAATCAATTATGATATAAATTACCCTTTTTAATTGAAATTAAATTAATTACGATAAAATTTACCGTTTTTAATAGTAATTGAAATAATTATGATGCAAAATTTTCTTTTTAATAGTAATCAAATTAATTATGATACAATTTTAAAAAATATACGATACAAGTTACTATTTTTAATAATAATCGAATTGATTATGATGTAAATTATCCTTTTTAATAATAATCGAATTAATTATGATGCAAATTACCATTTTTAATAGTATCATAAATTGCATCATAATTAACTTAATTACTATTAAAAAGGATAATTTATATCATAATTAATTTAATTCTTATTAAAAATAGTAACTTGTATCGTATATTTTTTAAATTTGTTTCATAATTAATTTGATTACTATTAAAAAGAGAAATTTGCATCATAATTATTTCAATTATTATTAAAAATGGTAACTTATCGTAATTAATTAATATTTCAATTAATTTTTTCAAAAAAAATTAACACAACAAAAACACGTTTTTGTTGTGTATCGAATTCGATACACAACGGAAATGCGTTTTTGTTGTGTATGGGGGGCGCACCCCTTAACACAACGAAATATGTTTCCGTTGTGCACAATACACAACGAAAATGCATTTCTATTAAGAGGTATTTTTGAGAAAAAAGCTAACAAACAAATCTTGAGGTGAAAAAAAAAAAGAAAATTGGGGTGGGAATAGTAGCCGGCCCCCCCCCCCCCCCTCCCAATTCAATTGGACTTGAGGGTATTGGAGACTATAAAGTCTTACATCAGACAAATAAGGGCAAGCAAAAATCTATATAAGCATAGAGAATTTGAGTCGAATTGGTTCAAATCTTTTAGATAATACACCTCTTATACTTAGTGTAGATCCAACTGAGTTTATACTTTCTTATTGGACCTGCGCTTCACATTTCAACAATAAGGTTTAGGTGTAGATGAGTCATAATTATGTGGCCTAAGTTAGTTTCTATGACATCCAATTGCTAGAAAAATCATGAGAGAGCCATAATATTCCAAATTGAGCCCCTTATTTGAGTTAAGCCATGATTCAAATTAATTTAATTTGTCTAAAAGAAAAATTATATGTTCTTATCACTTTCATTAATTTGTTTATATTTTTTTAAAGTCATTATTTTGAAGATAATATATTTTGCCATCCAATCTTAGGGATAGGCTTCCCTAACTATCTTAACCTTTTAATATTAAATATTATGAATAGTCAAACTTTGTAATTTCTTAACCCTTTATTTGACTTTTTCACATGTATAAAACTACACAAAATCTACCATTTTTGCATAATAATTATAATAAACTGCAATTAAACACATTTTTTTTGTTATTAGCTTATTTTCTGTATTATGTTTATGATAATTCGTATTTTCTTTTCAAAAGATAAAAATTCAATGATTCACTATTGATTTAGTTAATTTAAAGTGAATTTGTGATATTTATCCACTAATTTTTATAAGTGGATGTGATTTTATTGTTCATTTTAAAGATAAGATATATCAATTTCTTTTAACTTATTCAATAATGTATTTCTACATCATTAAGTTTGATACCTACTGTAAATCTTAACTTTATCAAACGCATTATATGATATAGTAATTCGTTATTAAATAAAGCATAAAATATACACTTTTTTTTTTGATAGGCAAACAAATTTTATTGAAAAGCTTTCCAAACTTAGCACAAGATGTCCAAAAGATTAGAAGCAAGACGCAAGAGTACAAAGTCACAAAAAAGTAGCAACACCCCCTTTGTACAGCAAACTAAATATAAAAAATACACTATTAAATGACGATGATAAACCTTTTACATTAATAATGTATTAAAATTAAACTACACAATAATAATAATAATAATAATAATAATAAATGTTTAATGAAAATTATCCAGCTGTATAACGAGAAGAATCAAAGATGTTGGGGTCATGAGACAAGTTAAAAAAAAAAAGAAGACAAGTGTAATAACGAATGGAAAATTAAAAATGAATTTCTAATTAATTTTAGTTTGAAATGAAGGATAAAATTTATACTACATTTCCATTTTATATTTCTCTTTAAATTTATAAAAATTGATCGTCAATAATAGTTTTATTATAAAATATATTTATTACTTTGAAAATATCAGGGTTGACCCGAAAGTCCCCGAAGGTTCCCAGGCTACACAAGGGCAGCTAAGAACCGCTTTGACACGTGGCTAGAATATGTGGGCCATACCTTACCCGTTACGAAAAATCCAGAGAAGATTGGAATTAGCAATAGACGCCGCGCGAAACATCTCGAAGACAAAGATTTTTTGAGTCCAAACCATTTCTATTCTCAGACATGAGTGTCCTATATAAAATCAACACGTTCTCTTGCACATTCCCATCAATTAAGATTGTCACGATAGCAACAGTTTTGATCGCCTGCATCGCAACACACGCACACAGAACACCAATATCGTTATCCGTTTCAGGGTTGGTGGCTCGATTTTGTACCGATAGCTCTCTCACTTGGATAGTGCGGAACCGTTTGGCTGGAATTTTTATATCTTCTTTCCTTGGTTTGTTTGCTTGGAAAATCTAATGTAAGTCATTCCTCTCCTCTTCTATCTACTCGTTAATTCATTGTTTTTGGTGACTCACTAGATGAGATTATGAGTGATGATAGAATGGCAGAGTGGGGCTCTTTATTCGTTACGTAACATTTGGATTTTCATTATTAGTATTTGGCAAATGCTTAACATTGTGCGAGGATATTGATTAAGTACTTAAAAGTGGAAAAAGTGATTAAAAAATATAATTAACGTACTTTATACTTACGTACTTTCAATTAATGAACATTTTTTATTTTTTAATTTTATAATCAGCATCCAAGGGAACTGATTAACAAAATTCTCTATTTTCATGTGGGTATAGGAGCTTTGTTGGTAGTTCTGAGCTAATGACATTTTTCTAGGATGTCCATGTCGTAGTTGCGTGAAAATGGGACACTTATAAAACTGTCCAAAACAAAACCGTCCACTAACCTCCAACGTTCACATAGTGTATTTTTTCGGAGAGGACCAAGGAAAGGAGTTATTGACTCGTTCAAAATGCAACGGTTACAAAATCAGGGTTTTTTCAGATAAGCTCATTCAAAATTTTAAAAAATAAACCAAGGCTAAAAATATTTTGAGGCCTATGATCGTACGCGCAGGGGGGGGGGGATTGCACCACAACAGGCCCACGAGGCCCACCCTCATGCGCACGAGTCTCCTCCACTTTGCTAGCTACTTTGGGATCTAATATCACCTTTTGATATATAAACACTAGATGGAAACCCAAGCTAGGCAATGTGGGACATGAGACTTTTGAAATATCTATAACATACAACAGCGTCTTGGTGCTGCAAGAGAGAGATTTACATTAATGCATTTAGACTAGAATGATACGAGAGCATGTCATTTAATGGACATGGTGCATGTAAATTTTTGTCTTCATGATCAAGGAACTCTTTTGATGACTTTATTACCTCTACTTTTACCTGGGATATAATGGTGTTTTGGTGTTGAATATGAATTTTTGAAAGAGTTTATTTCAGGTATGGTTAAGAATCAGAATCTTCATCCTAAGATCTGTGTGATCATTGCTACCCTACAACAACCATATTTAGTTGTAATTTTGGTTATATTGATGAGTTTTTCTATTAAGTTCTAGCAATTGCTGCAATTACAACATAATTATTATCATTGGTGTAATTTATAATTCAGAATTATAGGGATCACATTATAGAAATATTAAAAAAATTGCAAAAATATGGCAGAGATATATTTTTTGAATATTAGGATTGCAAAGTTTGATTAAAAATGATACCGAGAAATATTAAAGAGAAAATAGTAGGAAATTTGGTGCTTATTTTGGCTGGAAGCTCTACCGATCTCCCCTGTTTTACTTCTACATTTAGAATGTTCTTAAAATGCTCCTGCTTGGAATTGTTTGAATTCGAGAAGATTGTGCTCTTGGTGTTATACCATATAGTTGTAGCACTGAGAAGATATAATATAGTTTTTTACGCAGAAAATTAATGGCTCTTTTGTACGACTTATGTTCAGAAGAAATTATTCTTAATTTATGTTCTATGACGTATGTTTTTCTTTTCTATTTTGCTAAGAAAATGTTGTTCTTTAATTCATTCTTGGTTCTATTTTTTATGATGAACATGATTCAGATGTGATTTTTCTGGCCCTTTGTTGAAAATCATTTTCTTAGCAAATAGTGTTGAAATTTGATACTAATCCTGTTCTTAATCTTGTGAAATGTAGAGTTTGCGATCTAGAGTTAAGGTCAGCTACTTACTCCATAAAAATCTTTCTTCGTGGTAGCCTTACCAAACATGATACCTGCATGCAGGAGCATGGACTCATACCCATATCAGAGAAACCACATACCGTTCCCTCATAATTATTATCCTCCAAGCATTGAGGCTATTTCCCCTCAAATGAAGGTTGATCCACCCAAACTTCCTTTTTCTTTTGAGCAACGTTGGCCCTATGCTGGCAGTTATGGGCACCCTATTCCCCCACATTTCTGCTGTGGCCACAACAACTTCCCTTGTTATTACAGCCACATGCCTTCATATCCTCATACTCCTTCTCCGATGTACTATTCTGGAGGTTGTCCTGCATATAGTGAACCATATTTTGTTCCTTATTCCCCACAACCACATTATACTATGGAGCTGCCTAGGTATGAATATGATAAATATATGCCCCGCGACCATCATTGTTGTGGGTGTCCTAATCATCCATGCAACCAAAAGGAGGGCGAAGGTGTGAAGATTGAAGAGCATGAACTTGATGGTGGAAAGAAAGTGAATGATGCTTTGGTCCCAATTCAGCTCAAGAATTATCCACATCCCTTTGTTTGATTCCACAGGAGTACACAAGTAACAAACAGGTGAAAAATCCTAATACAATGCAGGTGGGTGAACAAAACAAGGGATCCCATGATAGAGAGCCTCCTGGTGTTGAGAATTCTAATGCTGAAGCACAGCCAGCACTGGAGCCTAGAGTATGGAATGGATGGTTACCCTTCGATATAAAGGTGCCCCAAACTTGATTCATGATGGATATGGAACAAGAAACCAGAAACAGGAGTCTGAGAATAGTAGAAGGGAATCTGAAGATGGGAAAATGGACCAGAAACACCAAAATGAACACAAGACATTGGAATTCCCGTTCCCTATCTTCTGGCTGCCTTACTACAATAACCAGGAGGAAAGTGGAAAGACTAATAACCAGGAGAACACTTTTTCACCTAAAATTATTGAGGAGTTACCACATACATTCAAATCTGTTCCAGTAAAGTCTCACGTTGATGAAGGTGTAACGAACGGAACCGGATCAAATCAAACTGAATACAAAAATACAGGTGCTTCAGATGTTGTAGAGAAAGTGACTAATGCCAGAAGCATGCCTGTGAAGCAGATAGAATCGCATCAAGGAAAAAATGACTCAGAGGGAAATCAACTAAGAGAAGTGAATGTTTCTCTAAATCAAACGGAAGACAATGTGTCTAAAAAGGACTCCTGCACTGGTGACAAAAAGAGACAATCTATATCCTCACCAAAAGGATCCAAGTTACGTCCAGTTTGTCTGAGAGTTGATCGACTACCAAGGAAGAAAGATGGTGATGGGAGTTCGAGATCCCCAAGTCCACCTTCCTCAAAAGAATGTTCCCAAGCTACCGCTGGTGAAACATTCAAGACTCCTGTGGCTGTGAGTAGCACAAATGACAAGGCTCAACCAAATTCGAATCATCAGAATGCTCCAAACAACATCGAAAAAGTTGAACCAAAGGAGAAAACGATTCAGGTGTCTGAATATAAGGCTAATGAAAACAAGGGTGTTGACTGTAGGGATGGATGTCAGAGCCAGATAAATGTAAACATACCCAGTGAAGATCCGAAAGGGACAAAGGAAACCTGTGCAGATGTTGATGAATATAAGACTGAAGATAAAAAGGCAGAGAAAGGAGCAGAAAATATGATGGAGGAAACTGCAGAACTAAGGGAAGTGAAGAATTCAAGCACACCAACTGATGCAAATCGAAAAGAAGGAAGAGTTTTGTCAGATGCAGATGCTGCTCTTTTGATACAAGCTGCATATCGTGGTTATCAAGTTAGAAAATGGGAACCACTGAAGAAATTGAAGCAGATAGATGATGTCAGAAAGGAGGTGACTGATGTTCGAGGCCATGTTGAAGCTTTTGAGAGATCTTCTGATCTTCAAAATGATGACAAACAAAAAATTGCAATTGGAGAGACCATAATGAGACTCCTACTGAAGTTGGATACTATACAGGTACATGTCAGATAACCCTATTTCTTAAGATGAAATCAGTAATGCATTTTTTATATTCTTTGATTCATTGACAATAAACATTACATGGAATATGATATTGTTTTGCTTTCTCACTTTGCAATTAAAATTTCTCCGTATGTATTTATTAGCTAATCTTAAGTAATTGATATATCATGACATCAGTAATTTAGTTTTGATATTTCTTCATTCATGGATATGGATGATGAAATTTTAATTGCCTAATTACCTGTTACAAGCACTTAGCATTTGAATAAAGAGGATCACTTTGATCTGCACAGATATGAGTATTGGTTGTGGTTTGAGCTATTAATTTTTGTTCATCTTATTTATTAATGTTTAACATAGTTCTGCTTCCTTGTTCAATGTTATACTTACATATCGTTCAACATATATATCAGGGTTTGCATCCAAGTTTCAGGGAGATCAGAAAATCCTTGGCTAGAGAGCTCACAATCTTGCAAGAAAGGCTTGATTCTATAATGGCCAAGAAAACTCGGCAGCAGATACAGGATTTCGGTGTTCAGAAACATGTTGAAGTCACTCCAATGAATATGCAGAATGAAGAACATGTGCAAAAGGAGCAAGAAGAAGAAGTTTATTTACCAGGAGATTCATCTGAAGACATTACTGGTGATGTAAAAGGTCCTCGTGCTAATGATGGCGAAAGTGAATCTCGGTCACCAGTTGATCCTGCAGCAGATGAGGGACCAGAGCCCATTGTACTTCCAAATGGATTGGATAATGATGATAAAAGCCAAGTGTTTACTGCCCATGCGTTGAATTCTGCAAGCGATCTATCTGAGATTGACACAATGGCTGTGGAACCTGAAGCTAAGTCAAAAGCAAACGACATTCCCATTGAGGTTGATAATTTGGATATGACTGTTTGGGAAGAATTGCCTGTGGGAGTTATTGATGAAGACATCAACGATATTAGTACTGAGAAGAATGAACATGATGATATTTGTTCTGAAAGTCTGCCAGCTATGGTGGATAATTCTGCACATGATGAGTTAGACTCACATGTAATGATGGAATTACCAGTGGGATTGCTTGATGAGGATGAAAGGGACAATGAAATGAATATTTCTGAAGGAGAAGCACAAAATGAAAATGAGATATTTATTGAGGAACTTCCCCTTGGGACTACTTGATGAGGATACAGCAATATCTGAAGTTAAGAAGCATGATCGAGCTAAGCCTAAAACATATACAGAAGTTCTACTAGCACAAGAAGGGGAATGCGATGCAGATGAGAAACCAAGTTCTTCCACAGATGACACTGTGAAAGAAACTCAACTAGAGCAGCAGCAGCAGCTGGAAGATCAAGAAGAGGTGCAGTCTTCGGCGGAATCAGATGGCTGGGTAAAGATTGAGTTCCAAAATGAAGGTGAACTCAAAGGGGATGCACCAACGGATATAGGGGTTGAGTGTCAGTCAGGTGAGGAAGTTGGAACTGATCCTAAGTTGCCTCCTTTGACAACACAAGTCAATGGTCACGAACCAGGAAATGAAGATGTATGCATGGAAGCAAATGATGTAAATCACATCTCGCCCGAGCCAATGGAGTTTGTGCCTATCAATGACATACAGAAGGAAGAGGAACCAGAAGAAAAGATTGCACAGAGGGAGACACAAGAGATGGTTTCTGAACAAGCAATTAGTGCTGATGATAGAGACACAGATACTTTGGCTCAAGAGAAAACTGAACTGTCTGCAGCATCACCTGCATTACAAGAGCTTGAGCTACCTGCTGCCGAGCATGATGGAGGGTTAAACAGTGACGCAAAATTATTGGAAGAGAACGAGAAGTTAAGGAAGATGATGAAGAAGTTGCTTGAAGCCGGGAATGAACAGTTAAGCGTATCAGATTTGACTGGCAGAGTGAAGGACTTGGAGAAGAAATTAGCCAGGAGCAGGAGTAAGAGAGTGAAGACAAAACGGTATAGATCAGCAACTTCCAAAATGTCTTGCATGAAATCCTCTTATTAAGTCACTGCATGTGAGAGCCTTCGATGTTGCAATGTAATGTCTCCTTCTTATTTCCTGGAGTATATGTACGTTGTAATTGTGAGGAGTGGTATGAGTCCTGTTGTATTTGTAAACACTACAACAACTGTACTTTTGTACTTTAAAGATACTAAGTTGTCTTTCTCTTCAGAGTATATAATTTGGTTTCAATTGGTAGTTCTGCTAAAATTTTTAATGATTGGAAAATTTTTAGCAGTAGTTAACAGTGTATTAAGGCACATTTTTTTTTTCTCAGATTCAAATGCTATGCTTTTGTTCCTATTTTCGCTCTGTTCATGTTTCTTCTTTTAAATAAGATAGCTCGAAGCATTTCAAATACGATGCTCAACAACACAAAGGTATGCTGCTTCGTTATGTCGAACCTCTTTCCTCTGTAGCAAGGGGATTTTAATCATGTTATTATGAAACAGTAGAATAAATTAGTTTTGATTTAGAACGTTCGCAGCACGGGCAATTTACTTATGTAACCGAATACTTCTATTCCTTGCCAATATGATTGCGCATTTGTTATGTATGCGTGATGATTTACTTACACAGAAATATATCCTAGCGTTTGTTGTTGGACCTATCGGGCTATTATCAGATTACTCGCAAATGTCCAGTCTTACAAACTTTATGCTCAAAATGTCCAATCTTCGACGTGAGTGGAGATTTCTAATTCTCAATGTAAAGGGGTATGTATTTATACATACATACATACATACATACATACATATATATATATATATATATATATATATATACACACACACACACACACACACACATATATATTATCACCGTTGTATATAAGTTTTAATTAAGGTAATTAAGAATTTTTAATTCATAAAAATACATAAGAATTAGAAATATTTTAAATAAAGTTAATTAATATACTATTGATTATTCTTAAGAAAATTTGTATGTTTTAAAAAATTATATTTTCTTTGTACGTTTATAACTTTGTAATTATATTTTAAATAAAAATAATTTTGTACGTTTATAATTTATTTTTAAAATATTATGTACAAATTTTATCTCTGAAGAGAAATGTTATACTTTTATTTAAAAAAATTATAATTATTATACAAGTATATATTATGATTCAAATTTGTAGCACTTTTATTATTTTATTCTAAAATAGTCAACTACGAATATTTTTTTTTATTCCTCTTATCCCGTTTTAATGGAGGGATAAATACAAGCAAGAAACACAAATTCACTAAAATTTTTATTGTTTTTCTACCGTAAGGTTTTATCTTTTTCATTCCTCTTTTAATTTTTTAACATATTTGGTCAAATATTTTGTATTAAAAGTAGGGGTGGACATGGGTTCGAATCAATCCAATGACCTGATCAATTCAAACCAATTTGAAGAGAAAAATTCGAGTTAGTTTGGATTATCAGATCGATTCAAATTTTAAGATTCCAAATCCGATAACATCGGTTTTGATATTGGATTTGAGACGTAGAATCCGAACCAACCAAAACCTATCCAAACTTATACTATTTAAAAAAATAAATTTTTATTTTGTATAATTTTATAATTTTATGTTGTATAATTCTATAATTCTATTATGTTGTGTAATTTTATAACTTTGACTTTTGAGATTATTTATCAGTTTTCTTCATTTTATTATAATTTTTTATTTTTCATTTTTTAATCGAGTGATTCGTGACCAAACCTAAACCAACATGAATGTGATAGGGTTGGTTCGGTTTGGGTTGTAAAAGTTTTTTGAAAAATTCAAATCGATCCAAAACTGACAACAATTGATCATTTTGGATCAAAATACGCCGCAAATTCGATCCGAATTAACCCTTGCCCACCCCTAATTAAAAGTCTGTTTACAGACATTATTTTTCACTTTTAGTTATTAAAATGACACCTTCCTTCTTCAAGTATTGAAAGTTCTCTAATTAAGGAACAAGAAGAATTACTTCGTTGATTCTCCAAGCCCTCTATCCGTTGCCCTTACAAATTTGATTTTAAGATTTCTCTTTTCTAACTTTTAATATTGAATGATCAATCAACAATTAAAAATAAAATAAATCCTAACCATAAAAGTGGTATTTCTACGTCAGTGATTAAGTATAATTTATTTGTACATTTGTTTAAAATATATTTGTCGAGGTATCAATATCCATCCAAATTAACACCTATCAGAGATATTACCTTTTTTTTCTTTTTGATTACAAAATTTTAATGATGTGTCATTTCATTGTTGGTTGTGTCCAATAATGATATATTGAGTATATGTCTACAAAGTTTCACTTTCATACATATGATCACAAATTGAATCCTAACTAACTTCTTAAAGGACCTAATTATTTTCTATGCATAAGGATAAAAAAAAAAATGTTACATGAAAATAGAACTAAAAGTGAACTAAACCAACTAGAAATATCTACAGAAAAATTTATGAGTCTTTTAGTTATTAGCCTAAATAAAATATGATTAACAATATTATTATATAAGCATTATCTTATTTTCGTATTCATCGTTAATTTTTTATAAGTTCAAATATTCACAAATATTCACTACTCATCTAGAGCAGCAGCATCAGCAGCTGGAAGAGCAAGAAGAGGTGCAGTCTTCGACAGAATCAGATGGCTGGGTAAAGATTGAGTTCCAAACAAATATCGAAAGCCTAAGCCCTTATACACATTGTTATGGCACACAAAGCCCTAGCCCCATTGGCACTACTCAGCCTCCTGCTTAGTGTCCTGTTACACACCTCATATGCAGGCAATATTGCCGTTTACTGGGGTCAGAATAAAGACGAGGGTAGCTTGGCTGATGCTTGTAATTCAGGCAATTATAACTATGTGATTATAGGTTTCCTAGCCACATTTGGCAACAACCAAACACCACTTCTAAATTTAGCTGGCCATTGTGACCCAAACAACAATGAATGCACTTCTTTGAGTACTGACATTAACAATTGCCAGAGTAAAGGAATTAAGGTGATGCTCTCATTAGGTGGTGGAGCTGGTGGCTATTTCCTTTCCTCAGCTGATGATGCCAGGCAAGTATACAATTTATTTGTATAGTGCAATCATTAGAGTTCATGCATCAAGTCCCTAATATATATCCTTCTTAAGTCAAATTTATTTTTTTGGGTGTAATACGGACATCCAACTATATAAAACCTATTTGATGAGAAATTATTACATGGTCCAAGACTACCATGGTCCCGACCAATCTCCATGTGACATGTAACAAAATTTTATTAACTCCTTCTTGTAAATTGAAAATTCGATTATGTATCACTTAGAAATTGTTCACCATGGACACATAGTGGTCCTAGATTCTCCTATTTGACACATTCTGTACCTCTCTTTTCTTGTTACATCATATCACCAATCACCTTGTCACTTCTCTCTTCTATTTCTCGCTCTCAAGATAGAGACTAGCATTGCGTGTTTACAAAACATTACCCTTATGTTAAATGTGATGCAGGAATGTAGCACAATATTTATGGAACAACTTTCTTGGGGGCCAATCAAGCACTCGCCCATTAGGTGATGCAGTTTTGGATGGCATAGATTTTGATATTGAGGGAGGCACAACCCAGTACTGGGATGAGTTAGTCAAAGCATTATCAGGGTTTAGCCAACAGAGGAAAGTGTACTTAAGTGCTGCTCCACAATGTCCCTTCCCAGACGCGTGGCTAAAATCTGCTATAGAAACTGGCCTCTTTGATTTCGTTTGGGTACAGTTCTACAACAATTCTCCATGTCAATACTCCGGCAATGCTGACAACCTTAAAAATTATTGGACACAATGGACTTCAATTCAGGCTGGTCAAGTTTTCTTAGGCCTCCCGGCGTCCCAGGATGCAGCTGGGAGTGGCTATATTCCACCAGAAGTTCTTGTTTCTGATGTGCTACCAGCTATCAAGGCCTCTCCAAAATATGGGGGTGTTATGCTCTGGTCTAGGTTTTATGACCAAAGTTATAGCTCTGCTATTAGGTCCAATGTTTGAGTTATTCAGCTAATAAATCCTACTAAGCACTATGAGCTTAGATCAAATATTTACTATGAAACAATAAAATCTTTCTTCAAGACATAGAATATGTAAAATCACTCATAGGTTGTGATGTAACTATGATAGAATAAGATCTTAAATTTGAGTCGTATTATATGAAGGAGAAATTATGTTTACCATTTTCCAACAATATATTGTTTTATATATGATGCATGAATTATAAAAACCAGCTGGTTCGCGTAATCGCGTTGTTATGATGCCTCGTTTTGTATTAATAACTCTCTTTTCAGCATGCCGTTGACTCGCAAGAACCAGTGAGTCACATATACATGTTGACATCAATCTAATACTTTTTTAATATAATATAGACAAGACTTAGATGAAATAGTTTATATATATCATTATTAATTTTTCAAATCAAATAATAACATTTTTTTATCCAGAGTCTACGGTTATTCCATAACTATTTTTTTTCTTTAATTTATTGAAAAACCACTAAGAAAATTACACGCTTAAATCCGTCTCATTTCGAACGTAAAAGCTTGGGACCAAATAGCGCTGTTCTTTGGGTATTATAATGCAATCACATCTCCACGGAAAGAAACAATCTTCAACCACGACTATCAAATTGAAGACATTAATCTAGGCTTCTTTACATCCCAATTTCAATGAACAGAGGAAAGCACAGGGTATCAAGAAATTAGACTAGTCCTGTTTGACGTATCAGATCGAAATGGAATAGATTTGATATATTATATCATATTTGGTCTTATGCAATTAGATTCCAATAATGGATCAGGTAATATGTTTAATTAATTTTTTAGTTTATCATTTTTCTATAATATAAAATCAAGTAAACATCGTCACCCCACCATTATTTTATGTGTATACACCCTGTTTTGTCTTGGTTGACAAAAAATATTGAAATAGAAAAAAAAAAAAACAGATAATCTTTTTAATAAATAATAATAAATAATCGTTAAACCTGACCTGATTCCCAAATCGTGCTTTGTGGAGCAATTCTGATCAAATAACTCCTACTCTCCTAGGGGCTCATTCCGCAAAACTTAACCCATTTTAAAACCTTGATCCACCCAAATTACCCAAACCTGGTTGTATTCTTTACCAGTTCAACAGCATACAACTATATAAGGTACACAAGAGTTATATTTGTGTACAAAACACAAATTAAGTTCCCATCGTTGGATATATAGCTATTTTACTAAACAGCCACTCATTCATGACCTGGAAGGGTGTTAACAGGTTATAAATTGCTTATCAGTCCCTGCATAAATAAGGAGAGATGGGTGCTGTGACATCCCTTATTTCTTGTACTTAAGCGTTTAGATAGATCATCAAACCTAATTTTTAATTTTTTTTTGGGGTGAGTATAATTCAATGACTATAAATTCATAGGTTTTAGAACTCCCTGGATTCATACCATTTGAAAATAAGCTTATTCTACTTCCACTCCTAACAATGCCTTGTGGGCAGAGTCACGTATGTGATGATTAGATCATATTAAAAGTATGAAAGATATTCCGGTGTTCTTCTCAGAAATGAATGACTATTCTCCTTTTATTTTATTTACTATTCTCCTTTCCTTTGGCTAACCAATTGCACCTCATTCATCAGGACCATTGAAAAACAAACTTTTGTACATTTGGTGAAGCTCAAATTTCAACATATTCTCATTTTAGTCAAACGAGCAAATTGCCAGGAAACTGCTTGAAAATTGAAGACCTAAATGGAGACTACCAAGCATACTGTTCATGTAACGTAATTGCCCGAGTGCATAAACTTGTTGGAACCAGAAAATTGTTGAGTACAGTGAATTATTTTTCTCGTGCTAATTTTAGATGGCATGGACACATAAAAAATAAAAATGATAGATCCAATATTTTAACTCATGCAATGGATCATTGATGTTGATAATATTGAATATATAATTGTTATTTGCAAAAGAAAAAAGAAAAAAGCATTACTGATTCCGCCCAAAACTTGAATCAATTCATGAATTATTTCATCCATCTTATCACTCACGGCCAAAAAATTTGAGCCATCAATATCTGGTCCTGTAATATTCTAAAATAATTTTTTATATTTTAAAATATTTACAATTTTTATTCTTTAAATTTAATTTAGATGTCATATTCTAATAAAAAAAACTAATTTATAGTTAAGTTTTTGAATTTTAAATTACGACAATATATTTATTAAATATTTTTTTGATTATTTATAAATACTTTTTAATATATGTTGACATTATTGAATTTTGTTTAAATAAATTATTTTTTATCTTCTAAAAATATTATTAGACAATATTATAATTTTTTTTAATATTTTAACTTTTTTAATTACTTAAATCTATTTAATTAATATTATATATAATAAAATATTTGTAAATTATATTTAAAATAATTTTTGTTAATTCAATTAATTTAATACATGTTTAAAATTAAAAATTCTAAACATATTTATTACTTGAAATAAAAAAGTTACTAAAATGAGTAAATAATATAGTTAAATAAAAATTTTATATTTAAAAATATTTATAACGTTTATTTCTTAAATTTAATTTAGATTTCAGATTTTTTTTATTTTGAATTTGTAGTTAAGTTTTTTCATTTTAAATTACAACAATATATTTATCAAATATTTTTTAATTATTTGTTAAATACTATTTAATATATATTGACATTATTGAATTCTATTTAAATAAATTATTTTTTATCTTCTGAAAATATTATTGAACAATAATACAATTTTTTTAAAATATTTTATCTTTTGTAATTAATACTTTTGATAATTAGCATTATATATAATAAAATATTTATAAATCATATTTAAAATTAAATTTTATTAATTAAAATAGTTTTAACATTTTTAAAATTAAACATTTGAAATTTATATATTTTAATACTTTTATGTATTTTTTATTATTAAATAAATTTATGTTTATTAAATTAATTTTACATAATTGTAACTCAAAATTAACTTTACATAATTTTTATTTTATTTTATTAATATATATCTAACTTTAAAGTAATTTTTAAGCCAAAAATAAAATAAAATTAGGCCATACATAACATTAGTATTGAGCAAAAAAAAAAAACGGAATAAACTCTTTAAAAGTGTTATACTGTATTAAAGAATAATTCTAATATTATTTTCAGCACTCTCCTTTGTATCAGAAATGCAATTCTTTCAATTTATGGGACCCTATTTTCTTTTTCTATTTACATGAGATGAGACTCCCTATTTTAATACTATAATTCAATTCAATGTCATTATTATGGTTATACTCAATTTATGCCGATGTATTTTTCGGCACTCTAATATTTTTCAAATTTACTTACAATTTTCAATTTCTCCTCAATTTTATAGCCTTTTCTTTGCAAGTGATGCTGAAATAAAGCAATTAATTCCGTTATGAGTGAAGTGTAAATACAATCTCCTTCCGTGGGATTTCCTCTGCTAAATTTTCTTCAAGAACGCTTCTTCTTGACGACTAATTAGAAGGTAGTTCCAATGGGCTACCCCATACGAGGGATACGACCCTATTCTTGTACCAAAATCTTCGTCTATTAATTAACTTCTTAGATGGGCAAGAACTTTGAAACCTGAGAGGAAGACTATCTAATTTTACCCTTGTTCACACAAATCTTTTCAACCCTTTTTTCCTCGAAACATCAAGCCTCAATGACTCATTAATTACCTCATTGTTGATTTCTCCAAGCATATATAACACACCAATCTTGAACAAACATCTTATAGCCTCATTTATACGGTCCAGGCATTCCCACATAATAAGTAGGTTCAGATCAATTTCTTGTCCATGAAACCATTGACAAATTAACATGTGCCATCATAATTTTCTTCCACAAGACGTAAAGACTGGGAAATTTTTTCCCTATGCACTAATATAAATAGATGAACTCATGCTAGATTGAAGGCAAGCAACAAACCATTCTATTTGCACTATGGCACCTCAAGTACTAACCCCATTAGCCCTTGGTTTCCTTCTGTTCACAGCCGTGTTCGATGTCTCTATTGCGGGTGTCATTTCTGTTTACTGGGGACAGAATGGGGCAGAGGGTACTTTGGCTGATACATGTAATAGTGGCAACTATGCCATTGTGAACATAGCTTTCCTATCCACATTTGGCAATGGAAACACTCCAAAGCTCAATCTTGCTGGTCATTGTGATGCATCCAATAATGGGTGCAGTTTCCTTAGCAATCAGATTCAGACCTGCCAGAGTAAAGGTGTCAAGGTGATGCTTTCCATCGGAGGAAATGATGGGAACCATGACCTTTCTTCAGCTGATGAAGCCAGGCAAATATTTTTCCTCAATTATATCATCTCATATTATAGTAGCCTATTTTTCCTATGAATTGGGTTTTTGAAGTTGTTTGCCTTGCCGATCAAGATAAAAATGAGAATGTTTCTGTTTCATCAACTTTGGTGAGAAAAACAATGGAGATGAATTTGATACACTGTTAGTGTAATGATTTTTATATTATAAACCAATTAAAAATTATCATGATTTTTAAAGTAATTATTATAAAAGTCAAAACAATTTCACCATATGTGACAATGAATGATTAGATGATGGTGAAAGAATTATAGTGTCGGTATATTCTAATTAAATTTAAAATAATTGTATTTGCTTGATAAATTGCAGGACATTTGCAGAATACTTATGGAACAACTTTCTTGGGGGGCAATCAAACACACGCCCATTAGGCAATGCAATTTTGGATGGTATTGACTTTGCCATAGTGTCGGGCTCAACCCAACACTGGGATGAGCTTGCCAAGGCAATATCAGAGTTTGGCAAACAGAAGAAGATATATCTAAGTGCAGCTCCCCAGTGTCCCTTCCCTGACAAATGGCTAAGTAGTGCTATAGAAACTGGTCTATTTGACTACATTTGGGTCCAATTCTATAACAACCCACCGTGCCAATACAATGGGAATGCAGACAATCTCAAGAGCTCTTGGAATAACTGGATAGGAACCAAGGCTGGTCAAGTTTTCTTGGGTTTGCCAGCTGCACCAGAGGCGGCTGGGAGTGGGTATATTTCGCCTGATGTGCTTAATTCTCAAGTGCTACCACTTATTAAAGGTACTTCGAAGTATGGGGGTGTTATGCTTTGGTCTAAGTTCTATGATCAAGGGTATAGTACAGCTATTAAGGCCAACGTGTGATAAGGATTCATTCCATTTTGTCAGTTGCGTTTGCCTTGGGGATGCTTTCTGGACCAGTAACAATCATATCCCATGGAAAGATTAAAGAATAACTAGAATAATAATGTATTATGAATGTGAAAGGATAGTATCCTTAATCTTTTTACTCCTTCTAATAAAGTGCACGATCATCACGAGTAACAATAATTGAATCAAGTATGCCTTGATCAACATCAGATTTAATATTGAACTTTTGGATATTCTAATTATGTAGATGTATACCATTAAACTTGAAATTAAGGTAATAAGAATCAAATGGAAAATTAAATTAAATTACAGAACAGAAAACTAAGTAATTACCAATTAAACTATGGATTTTAATTCCAGAAAATTCTATCAAGTGCCTAGGATTAGAGTTTTACTACAACAATTACTTGTAACGGTTTTTTTTGCTTCCAGTGTACCCACAAAGAAGTAGAAGACAGCAAATCCCCACCCGTACCTTTCACTAACCAAAAAGTAAACACCTGCCAAAGACTCCTGCAATCCTTCTAAGCACAGCCTATGTGAACCTCACGGATGAGCTTTTTCCAGTAAAGTTTCCTCATCGTGTGGCTAGGGAGAGGGAGAGATTGTCAAAAGTGGGAAGGGGAAGGGGGAGAAAGGAAGGGAGAGATTGCAGAAAGTGGAAGTTGAAAAGGAGAAGAAGAAAGGATTAGAGCGAGTTAATTATATTCTTTTAAAATTAAGCAAATTGAAAATATAATTGGAGTAAATGAGTTTTTATAAAGTTTTTACATAAGTTGCTTATACAAGCAACTATAATCAATATTATTTAACCATTAATTTTTTTAAAAGTTAAAATGGAAGTTTTTGTATGAGTAAAGAGATAAAATAAGATTTATTAAAAATAAGTTAAGAACTCAAATTTTTCTACCATTAAAATGAATATTCTTAAATTTTATGAGGCAACAAAAGATTCATTAAAGAAAATTAAAAACCTAAATTAAATTGTGCTCTTAAAAGGACACTAAAATAGAAGTTAGGTATATTTAAATCAACTAAAATAAAAACTATATATTTAGATAAATTTAAAACAAAATATGTGTAAAGTAATATGTCATTGTTGGTATTCTTGTGACGGGTTGAGGTGAATTTCTTTCGACCACCTCAATACTTAACGACAAAAAGTTAATGTAAAAAAAATATTATAGGAACAAAATAAAAAATTCAAAATAACTAAATCTAAAAACCGAATATATTATATACACTAAAAGTATATTTAAGTTAAAAATATACATTTCAATTTAAATATGTGATTCACATTAAATTAGATATACATTTCAACCATATTTAATCGTTTTAAATTAATTTTACCGAACTTTAAATCAAAGTGATAATAAAGGGGTATGAGAAGAAGTGATTATAGTATAATGATTGGGAGAAGTTTATATATATTATGAATTCTCATTCTTATTTTCATGTATATAGTGAAATAATAAAAATTAATATATATGATTTTTTGGATTCATTAATATACTATTATTTTTAATATAAAATATATTATGTTGCCCAAAATTCTGTACAAAGGTTTCTATTTACAGTTTTGTTAACCATCATCCTGAAGGTGAGGGTAATGCTAAAAAATAATAATAATAAATTATAGTTGTGAATACCCAATTTTATCCGAACAATTTACAAGTTTTTAAAAAATAAAAAATACAAAAAAAGATGAAAATATTAAAAATAAAAATAAAAGAAAAAGAAAAAACTAAAAGGAAAATCAAAATTAAATAAATAAAATAAAAGGGAGAGAGAGAGAGAGAGAAAATTAATAAAAGTTTATTTGTCATTAAGTTAATTTGGCTTAATCTAAAATAAGAAAAAAATTATTTGTTCTTAAAAAGTATAACATAATACTATCCTATCCTATCATTATTTGGTCTATGTCAAATACTAGGTCAAGATAACATAATAATGTTATCTAGTGTGTACCAAACATTAGATAGGCTTAAAACTTATTATGCTCTTATCCTATCATGTTTTTATCCTACTTTTCATATCTTATCATATCTTGACGACCAAATCAATTCAAAAGATGTTTGATGTGACCTATCCTCCCAAATTTTTGGGACAAATGTTTTGTGGACATTCCAAATCTCATCTACACCTAAAGAGATATAAATAGATGAAAGAGATAAATGATAAATATAATATGTAATACAATGTGATAAGAAAAAAGAAATTGAAAATGTCAAATAAATGTTTACAATATTAAAGGCGTCCATATATTCATGATCACTTTTTGGTCCTAGAAAGTAAAGCATATACATGGTAGATAGTAGTAGAATGGGTTTAGGCACATCAAATGTGTGAGAGTAAAAGAAAAAATTATTAGATAGTTTAAAACTATTAAGTGTTTATGGTCTCAATCAATATTTATTTAATACATTTAAATTTTATGATTTTAAAAAAAAATTAATAACACTTTATTACATGTCATGTGAATATTAATAAAGACTTCAGAGGAAGAGAAAGAACTTCATTAAATAAAATGTCGTTTAATTTTTGATAAAAAAAAATAGCACGTAAATTTCTCGAGTTATCGTAGAATTTTTCTATTTACTCTATTGAGTTACAAAGATAGACCAGTTGGGCTAAGAAAAAAATTACCACAACAGATGCTAAATAGAAAAAAAGCAATGATTACAAATTTCAAGCTATATATCAACTAGACCCATGGATGAAGCAGTTAATTCAGATCCATTGAAACGGTTGGCAGCAGTGGGCGCATCACCCTCCTCAGATGTTGACGTAGCATCAATCTGATCATGGCGAGCACGTGAGTGATGAACCATAATATGTACATAATGAAACCGAATGGTTCCCAAGTGTCAGGCAGCAACATCAACACCAAGGAAATCAAGGAGAGTGAACCAAAGACGTGCATGAAGGTGTCAGAGTGATGAAGCCGTGTAGCAAACTTGAGCCTGCCCAAGAAGGCCAAGCAATAAACAAGAAAGCTAGCAATGGAGACCGAGGTGGTCTTTGGATGAAGTTGAAATGGGGTGTGACTTTCGGGATATCTTATTTGGAGAAAACCGAGAAGCGCAAAGAAGATAAAAGCAACAAGGGCATGCAGAGGATCGGGTTCTATCGCCATGCTACGTGCTTGGACATAGAGGATATTGAAGGTCACTTGAGTACCTCTCAAAGCAGGGTCAAATGAAGCGGCTCTTGACCTTACGAGATCAGCCATGAACTTGAAACTTGTGGTGCTTTTGAGGACAGCTCAAAGAAGCGAGAATTAAAGATCAACAAGAGACTAGAGAGTATCTATAATGGATGAATAAGGAATGGGGTTCTGAACGTTTTTATGCTAGCTAGACATATGTATAGCCAGCAATGCATGCATGTGTGTCAAGCTGTAAACTATCTGGCAAACACTCTCGTACTTGATCATATTCCGGGTTACTGTCGTAGCCACTGTCAGTCTTTTAGGTCTCTGAGAGTCAATATTGTACATTATTTATTTATTTATTTTGAGGTTGACTGAGAGAAATTCTAATGAGTTATATTTGTGAGGTTCTTAATCTTCAAGAACTAGTTCTTGAAGTGTATCATGATTAATTAGAGGAAGTTGAGTTGGCTGCCAGCTGTAATTAAGAAGGAGAAGTGAAGGGAAGCTGGATGGAAATCGGAGAGAGAGGGAACGTGAAGGTGAGTGAAATTGCTAGGAGAGTGAGTGAGGCTCGTGTTTCACTCACAGAGAACGTCCAGTATTGATTATCACATTTGGTTTCCATTGATCTTCCAATCAACAAATAAAAATAAAAAATGATTCAAAGAGAACACAATTCCTCGATTAATCTCCTTGCATTGAATCGAAACTTGGTTGGTCTGGAACCCCAGCAACCTTCCTTAAGAATCTGTAACCGTGGACACCACGTTGGGCTTGTTTGGTAGACGACGGGGTCGAAGGCGGTGGATAAACGATGTCGTTTGGAGAGTGCGGAATAAAAGCCCTCAAAACTTCATTTTTGGGCTGGGGTAGCTGTGGATGAATGAATGACGGGTCCCAGATGCTGGAGTTTGCGTTGCAGCTGGAAGAGGCTGCTGAGCTGAGCTGAGTAAAAGTCATCAAAACTTTATTTTATTTTTTTGGGTTTCTGTGCAAAGTGGTAAAATGCAATGGGTAATTTGTGACCTCTATTTTAAGTTCTTTTTTGACAGTTATTTTAAGTTCTTAAAAGAATTGTATTGAAAAGTTGTTAAATTTTTTAAAATTGATGTGATGTAATATAGTCGAAAAAGAATTAACAATTTCTGTTGGTACTCGTCATGGGAGATGTTTTCACTATCTCAAAATTATATATGAAATATAAATGATTGGAAATGTTATTTGTATAATAATTCATACAACAGTTTATATCATAATTTTTTTTTTTGCCTTTGTCTCTCTCCTGTATATTATATATTATATATTATAATTATAATAATAGAGAGAGATAGACACTAAAATATTATTGTATAAATTATTGTTTGAATTGTTATATGAATCATCAATTACATCATTTATTAACCTTTTATTCCTCTTAATATAAATTTTTCTTGATTTTAATTTCTATAAAATTCTTCTCAGTTTTTGTTAAATTTTATATTTAATTTTAATCTTTCTCTCTGTTCATAATGGCGTGCATCACTATGGAGTGCATGAATTAATTGGTACAGAATTTATTTCAAGTTCAAATCTTAGATATGCAACTACATTAAATACTTGAAAGAAAATTTTGTCCTCTATAATGATCTTACTTAACTTAAGCAAGATTGCTTCCCATACAAGATGCTTTTTTATCTCAAAAAAAAAAAAGATAATGACATGCCTCACAAATATTAAAAAATATATTTGATTCTTTCCTAAATAATAGAAATTAAAATGAAAACCTTCTAATATAAAAATAACCTCTATAAAAGTTTATAATTTTATAAGTATTAAAACAAGGACTAAAACTAGAAAAAATTCATAATAATGAAAAGTAATAATTTTTTTAAGAACTAAAATCAAAAGAAGCGTATCTTATGGAGATTAAATATAAGAATTAAAACAAGGACTAAAACCGAAAAAAATTAATAAGAATCGAATGTAATACTTTTTTAAAGAACTAAAAAAAAACTGTATATTATCGAGATTAAAAATGAATTAAGCCAATATAAATAATTTAAATAGTCAGGCAATATACCTATAATTAATAAATCATGTAATAAATTATAAAAGAAAATGTTAAAACCACGAACCATCTACTTAAACAATTTTTTCAATGGATCAATTAGAATTTATCAATAAAATAAGAGGGTTTTTTTTTTCTCAGAAGTCATTGTAAATAAATACTATAAAACATTCACTAATCTTTTTTTTGTTGTACAATGGTCATAGATTAAAACTTATGACAATATCTATACAACTCCAACTCATCTACTAGGCCAACCCTAATGATTTTTTCTTGTAATAATTATATTCAATCATTCAATTTTTCTTTCATATTTTTTTTTCATTAATTTTTTTTTATCTTTCTTTCTTTTTCTTCTTATTATATTACTTATCACATCTTTCATTTTGTCTCTCTTTTTCTTCTTTTTCTATCTCTCTTTCCTATACTTGTTTACCCCAAAATTAGGCATGTATAATCCCTATTCTAAAGTCCTTATCACATGTACAGTTCATCTTCAATCACTCAAATGACAAACACCTCATATTTGGGAAAAATTATTGTACAATTCAAGACAATTATGTAACCATAGTCCTAGTTAATCTTTACATGATATGAAGTGGGATTTTATTAACTCTTTCTTGTAAACTAAAAAACTTGACTATATGTCATGTGGAAATTAGTTGAGACCATAGACATGTGATATTCTGAGACCATGCAATAACTACTCCATATTTGGAGTGTGTTTAGTACACAAGATGTGCATATTTAATGTGAATTATAAACGTTACAAATCAATGTTTTTAAAATAAGGAGTGCTAGCAACACATTCTCTAACACACTATTTTGAACATTCTCTCTCTTATTGATTTAAATTTATTAAAAATCACAAAATCATGACAGAGAATAATTAAATAAGACGTGGGAGCCAAAAATTATGTGATTTTCAATAAATTTTAATTAATGAGAGAGGATGCATCCAAAAGAATGTTCTAAAGAGTATTGCTAGCATTTTTCTTTTAAAATTAACTAGACCAATCACTGAACATGTTAAGTCAATGTTTTAATGCTCAATTATTCAACCATGGTTAACCAGTAGTAATAAAACAGTAGTAGTATTAGTATTAGTAATAATAATAAATAATAATAATAATGTTAAAAAGAAACATAATATCATAACCTTATAACACTAAGAACTAAAATTCAAACACCATTTTATAGGTTCACTAACATGACATTGGTGATGTGACATACAAAACTTGGAGAAAAATTTACGTGTTAATAATGATGGGGTTTGAACCCCCACTTATTTACTCAAACAAAAACACCATTACCACTAAACAAATGTATTAATTTGTTATGTAAATGAAAATTATATTATATATAACTTAAATGGGTGACCAAAATTGCATAGATGTATGTATGTATGTATATTATAAAAGCAAAAAAAACAATAAATTATATTTTTTTAATACTATATATCTTAATGATAACTTAATTTGTATGTTTTAAATATTTATTTCCTTTATAAAATTGTATTGTTTTAATTTTCTTTGCATATTTTAGTCACTAAAATAAAACATTATTATCGATGTAATTTTTTTTGTATTAATATATTTATGTCATATATTTACAATTAAACTTCTTCTAATATATTTATATCATATTTATATTTCTGTAAAAGATTATTGATATATACCAATTGATATTTATTAATATTAAATTTTGAATACTAACTTTAATATTGTTAGTATATATATATATATATATATATATATATATATATATATGTATATGTGTGTGTGTGTGTGTGTGTGTGTGTGTGTGTGTGTGTGTGTATAAATTTATTATTGTCTAATAAGATTTAATTTATAAGTAATTAATATTTAATATTATTTGTATATATTAATAAATTAATATTAATAAATATTAATTAGTATATATTAATTATATTAATTTATTAATAGTATTATGTATTACTCCCTCTAGTCTTTTTTATATATGTCTCATTAATGTTAGGGTAATTTTAGAAACTTCACATAAATTTAAGATAAATTTAATGTTATTAACTAAAGATTAAAAGTATATTTTAGTCTCTATACATATCATGAATTCTTAATTTGGTCCCTATATATAAAAACTTATTAAATTGGTCCCATATGTATAGTGCATTCTTAATTTACTCCTTGCTATTATGATATCGTTTACGGATTCTTAATTTAGTCCCTATAGATGTAGCACATTCTTAATCCCTATAGGGACCAAATTAAGAATATGTTGCATGAATAGAGACCAAATTAAGAATACGCTATACATATAGAGACCAAATTAAGAATGCGCTACATCTACAGGGACCAAATTAAGAATTCATAAACGATATCATGAAAGTAGGGACCAAATTGGTAACGTTTGCACGTATAGGAACCGATTTAATAAGTTTTTGTGTATGGGACCAAATTAATAATCTGCAACATGTATAAGAACTAAATTATATATTTAACTTAACTAAATTAACTAATTTCTTTAGACTTGTGAATTAATTAATCAATGGGCTCTTATTAAAAGGACCAAAGCGAATTTATATTTATATTATTTATTCAGTAGTAATAAATATATTTGCAATTTTGGTCTTCCAATTAAGCTATATATAATATAATTTTAATTTATATATTAAACAAACACTCTAGTATAGTGGTATTGGTGTTATTAGAGTAAAGGGATAGGCGGTAAAAATCCCACCACGAACACTTTATAATTTTTTTTCCAATTTTCGCATGTCATGTCACTCACCACATACATGTCATGTCATAGTCAATATATGTGTTAGATTATCATGTCAATTGGCATGACACCCATCCATGCCATTTAATTAGTAAAATCTGTTAAATATTTAACATAAAACTAATAGAGTGGCCAAAATTGCATAATTGTGATACTTCAACAACCCAATTCGGGCAATTGAAATCCGATATACTAAAATCGCACAATTGCTATAGCTAGGGGACCAAGGGAAATTAAACGTAGTGTTTATTAACAATAATAGGTTTACATGCACAACAACAACAACAACAAAAAATGACAAATATTTTATGTTGATTTTAATTTTCATTTTTGTAAGAAAAAAAAATTCAAAATAACATTGTATTATGTATTTTTAATTGACCAGTTGTGAATCAATTTTTTTTCCAGTTTTTGGACCCTTTTTTTTTTATCAATTTTGATTGATTTTCTAATTTTTTGACTGATTTTTCTCGTATCCAGTTAAATGGTTTAATTGAAGTAGATACTAGACTAATTTACTAGAGAATGGATCCTAATGGGCTAGTTTGTTACAGAATAAAAAAAAATTGATTCTAATATAAACTTATTTAGTGATTACTTTTTAGAGATATTAAGAAAAGCACAAGCTAATTTATGTTTATTTACAATTATAAAAATCATTTAAAAAAGAAAAAGAAAAAGAAGTGACTAATTTTATGAGAAACTATTCAACATAGCTTCTGATTTTAATCAAACAATGTAAGTAACATCTCGCCAAAGCCAATGGAGTTTGTGCATCTCAATGACAGACAGAAGGAAGAGGAACCAGAAGAAAAGATTGCACAGAGGGAGACACAAGAGATGGTTGCTAAACAGGCAATTAGTGCCGATGATAAAGACCCACAAACTTTGGCTCGAGAGAAAACTAAACTATCTGCAGCATCACCTGCATCACAAGAGCTTGAGCTACATGCGGACGGGCATGATGGAGGGTTAAATGGTGTCGCGAAGTTATTGGAAGAGAATGAGAAGTTAAGGAAGATGACGAAGAAGTTGCTTGAAGCCGGGAATGAACAGTTAAGCGTAATATCAGATTTGCCTGGCAGAATGAAGGACTTGGAGAAGAAATTAGCCAGAAGCAGGAGTAAGAGAGTGAAAATAAAACGGTATAGACCAGCAACTTCCAAAATGTCTTGCATGAAATCCTCTTAATAATTCACTGCATGTGTGAGCATTTGATGTTGCAATGTAATATCTCCTTTTCTTTTCCTGGAGTATATGTATGTTGTAATTGTGTGGAGTGGTATAAGTCCTATTCTATTGTAAACACTACAGCAACTGTACTTTTGTGCTTTAAAGATATGAAGTTAATTTGTTTTTCTCTTCAGATTGGTAGTTCTGCTAAAATTTTTAATGGTTGGATCTAGTATTTTAGCAGTAGTCAACCGTGTACAAACGCACATTTTTTTTCTCTGATTCAAATGCTAAGCTTTAGTTCTTATTTTCGCTGTCTTCGTGTTTCTTCTTTTAAATAAGATGGCTCGAAGCATTTCAAATACGATGCTCAACAACACAAAGGTACGTTGCTTCGTTATGTCAAACCCCTTTCCACTGTAGCACGGGGATTTTAATCATGTTATTATGAAACAGTAGAATAAATTAGTTTTGATTCAGAACGTTCCCATCACGGGCAATTTACTTATGTAACCGAATACTTCTATTTCTTGCCAATATGATTGCGCATTTGTTATGTATACATCATAATTTACTTACACAAAAATATATACAACAGAAATTTTATATGCTACGAAAATGTTTCGTAGAATCAGGTACGGAAGAAATGAAGAGTCATTTATTTACAGCTTTTGTGCTTTTAGTGCAAAGTCCGTGTTGTACTGTTAACTTACGCAGTTACTTATACAACAACAATGGATTCAGATGCTTTGCAATCACTTCTCAACGCATTCATGCACTCAGTATCTCAATAATTCAGTCATTGTGGTACGTTTTCAGTTTCACTGTCGAAAATAACGTCTATACTTAAAAAGACAATTACACTGCATTCAATGTTCCTTATTTTTTACAATAATTTAATATGAATTTAATTAGAATACATTGATAGTATAATTATAAAGGCTAAATTACGAATTTGGTCCATTACTTTATTTATTTTACTCAATTGGGTCTCTCTATTATTAAAAGATTTAATTAAATCTCATAATTTTCCAAAAGATTCAATTATGTCTCATAATTTTTAAAAACGTTTCAAAGTTACCCTTTTCCATACAAGGACGTCGTTTTCCATTCAATTTTACACTAAACGGTGTAAAAAATGTAGTGGGAAATAAAATGGAAAACAAAGACATTTTGGATAAAAAGGGTAACATTGGAGCGTTTTTAAAAATTATGGTACCTAATTGAACCTTTTGAAAATTATAGGACCTAATTAGATCTTTTAATAATAGAATGAATCAATTGAATAAAATAAATAAAATAAGAGACCAAATTAGTAATTTAGCCAATTATAAATGTACTATACACTATTATCTAGTCATAATTTTAACATGTATGGTAAGATTATTAACTTTTGTTATAATTATTTTAACACTATTTTAGTCAATATCACTAGTTAATATGAGATTTTCAACAAACATCCCTCATGTCGAGAGCTAGATATCTCGAGCGTGAAGTATATAGGACTAAATATTTGTTAGTGATTTGATAATAGCCTAATAATGGGTGGAGGCCCAACAACAATTGCTAAGATATACTTTAATATCATTTTAGAATTTGGGTTTGTCATGAGGTGAGGGTTGCTCCATATTTATATAGATTATTATGGTCATTTTAGTATTCAATGTGGAATCTCCAACACTCACACTGAGGACTGAACATCTTGAATATGAACTTTGTAGGACTAGACATTTGCATTGCTATAACAACTTGATAACGGGTGACCTAATAAGCCCAACCTCTAGATATCTAGATTCTGATACCATATTTAAAATTAGGTTTAAGCTTAACTCAACCTCCAAAGCTATCTCATGAGGTAAGAGTTAATGAGTTACCCTCTACTTATATACATTATTTTAGATATATCACTAGTCAATGTGAGATTTTTAGCGCACCTCCTTCATGTTGAGGATTGAAAATCTCAAACGTGAAATTTGTAGGACTAGAAATTAGCAAGTGGTTTGATAATGACTTAATAACTACTGGGATAAACTTTGGTACTATCTTAGAATTTGGATTTTGGTCTAACAGAACTCCAAAAGCTAGCTCTTGGAGTGAGGGTTTCCCCTATTTATATAGACTATTTTGGCCATATCATAAGTCAATATGAGATTCTCCAACATATCCCCCACACATCAAGGATTAGACATCTGAAGCGTGAAGTTTGTAGGACTGGTCATTCAGGCAAATAATGGGTGACTCCATAAACCTAACAATTACCATGATAAGTTGTAATATGATCTTAGAATTTGAGTTCAAGCCTAACTCAACCCCAAAATCTAATTAGTTAATGTGGATCTCCAACACACTTTCCTCACATTGAGGATTAGGTATCTCGAACTTGAAGTTTGTAAGAATGGACATTTGCAGGTGGTCCAATAATGGGTGGCTCAATAGTCCTAATAGCAACCACTCGGATATGCTCTAATAATATCTTTAAAATTTGAGTTTGGGCCTAACTGAATTCAAAAACTAGCTCATGAGGTGATGGTTGCCCCTAATTATATCGACTATTTTGGCCATCTTACAAGTTAATGTGGAATTTTCAACACACCCCCTCACGTTAGGAATTGGATTTCTCTCCTCATGTTGAGGATTGGACATTTTAAGCATAAAGTTTGCAAGATTGGACATCTGCAAGTGATTCGATAATAGCTCGATAACAGGTAGCCCGATAGGCCTAACAACAAATTCTAGGATAGGTTGTGATACCATTTTAGAATTTGGGTTTAGGCCTAACTCAACTCCAAAAGCTAGCTCAAGAGTTGAGTGTTGCTCCCTTTTATATACATTTTCTTTTGGCTATATCACTAGTCAATGTAGAATTTCCAACAAAGGTCGAGTAGAGGGAAAAAAAAAAGTAAGAATTGTAATCCTTTTGTTGTTTAGTAGCTTTTTAAGAGAAAAGGAATGGTAAAAGATATATGCGAGACCACACTTTTTATAATCGATCCAGTTTTGGATAGGGGGAAGAAAAGTTACTTTTAAGTAATAAAAGGCTAAAAGTAAAATATCCTTATTTTAGCATTTTTTTAAAAATATTTATGTTATTTTATATACATACTTTTTCTTATCAACAACTTAGAAAATTATCTCACAAGCCAATGTTGATTTCTACAAATTGTTACTAATATATATCTAACTAGAATATCCGATAATCAAAGATGATCATGTTCATGGGTTTATAAGATAATGTGTATCAAATTTATTAGGGTTAATTATGTTTTTAGTCTTTCATTTTATATTAATTTTTGTAATTAGTCCCTCATAAAATTTTTGATCAGTCATAGTCTTTTATAAATTTTTCTATTTCATTTTGGTCCACACTGTTAACTTCTACCGTTAAACAGTGATGTGATGAAGGGATAATTTTGGTTTTAAAGTTTGTGGCGGTTAAAGAATGCGACAAATGTTTTGGAGGTTTAAAACTACCAAAAATGTTACAAAAAAAATGAAAATATTTATTTACAATTTTAAATTTATAATACTATTTTAAAAGGGATTCAAAGATTTAAAAGAAAAAGGAGAACACGTTGTCTATCATGGTCAATTATCGATTCACAATTTCTGGTGGTGTAAAACCTGCAGAAAATGTTATTGTCAATATAAAAAATGCTAGACCAGCATCACAACCCAAGATCAAAGTACATATCACAATTTCGAATCCAAATTAAAACACCAGATCCACCAATAAGATGAAATCTTTGCCTTTCAAGATGATAAAACAACACATAAGATGACAAATAAAACAAGAATAAGCAAAATCAAAGCCCCAAAGCACACCTAGACCTTTGCTCTATTCCTATTGATGTTCTTCCTCCCTCGCTCTTACCCTCTCTTTTCTCTCTCACAAGCACCGATACCACACCCAAGTACACCTAGACCACAAACTTAGTCACACACTAGCCAAAAAGTAACCAAGCAAAGTGAAAAAAAAATGGAAAAGAATAAAAAGGAAAAAGAAAAAAAAAAAGAGATAATAAATGTTGTTAGTAGTCCACTCTCTACCCCTGCCACTTTTCTCTTCACCCATTTCACTCTCGATCGTGGCTTCGTTGTCTTTGCATTTCCCTGCCGCTCGTGGTGGAGGCGTCGTTGCTAACCGCACGTCCTGTGCCATAGAGAACCCCCTATCCCCATTGTGCCGCATAGAAACCCCCTCCCCCACATTATTCATTTATTTGTGTTAACTTAACCTACGTTGCTAATTTATTCCTTAACATTAAATTAAAATTATTTCTTTTATCAAAAGAAAATATAATTTATCAAAATAAATATTTTTAAACATTCTTAGGCTGTAATTAAGAGAAAGAATTGGAGTCAGAAAAATGGGTGTAGTGTGCTATAGAGGAGGAAGCATGACAAGGAGAGAGGAAAATCTGGTGTTAGGGTTTTGATTTTGTTTTTTTATTTTTGTAACATTTATAGCGTTTGAAAAACAGCCAGAAATTTAGGCACAAAAATTTCTAACACAGTTTCTGCATGTGTCTATCAATGCAACTACCATGTCATCGTTTAACAATTTCAATTAATGGTAGGGATTAAAAATTAAACGGAAAAATTTATGAGGGACCAAAAGCAAAAATTGATATAAAATGAAGGACTAAAAACATAATTAACCCAATTTATTATTTGCTATATTTTTGTTTTGTTTTGTTTTTGGGGTGGGGGTGGGGAGTTTTCTATATGTGTTTTCTTTCTGAGGTAATAAATCTTATTCGTTTTACTATCAGATACTAAAAGTAAACCTTCTTCGAATGAAAATTTGAATATTGATTTATCACATTGTGAGAGACTAATCCCACTAGACTCAGCCTCTATTAATATTAACTATATTGTTTAATCAAGAGTGACATGTGCCCGTTATAGATGGAGAAATATATTCAAATTCTAACCTTTGGAAAACTGTAAAAAGACAAAATTACAGCAAAATTAAGAAAAAAAACAAATTTTTTATGAATTTAATTTATATACATTATCAATGTAAGATATTTTTACATCAACATTCAATAAGAATTTACCTTATTGTTATATTATATTAATGAATAGAATGAGGTCACAAAATAATTAATTTTTATTAAAGGTCCGTGTAAAAATATTTTACTCTTAAAGTGTTAAAGTCAATTTTATGTTTGTTATCAGATTCACAAATCCAACAATAATATGTAAGTTTTTGGTAACATTATATAATTTTTATTAAAAATACGTTAGTGAATTAAAAAAAATATATTTACATGTTGTTATTTAATTTAGAAATTTTTAAAAAAATATAAATAACGTGATTTAATTTTTGTCCCAAGAAAAACTTATTACTATGAACTGATATAACTGTACTGTTTGGAAAGTAGTTTTTTTACTAAAATCGTTTGATTACTATTAATTAAATATGTGTATGTGTTAAAAATAAAAACCAAGAGGACAAGAGAAGAGAGCAAAAACAAAACACACAGCTTGTATGTTGGAACTGCAGAATGTAATTTTCGTTCTGCATATTTCAGCATATATTCAATGACTTGTGTTTTGTGAAAATACTAAGATACAAACAAAAAAGTACAAGCAATGCTGACATAGCTTAACTACTCCCCAAAATCATGGATTATCACACAATTTCAGCTGCTACACATTGACTAAACAGATTACAAATCAGAAAATATAAAAGTAACATATCTAACAGATTGCATGAATCTGGAAAGCATACTTGCAGCAAACATTACGTCTGGTCGGGTTGCTGAAAGATACAACAAACTTCCAATTATACTTCTATAAACAGAAGCATTTGCTTTGTTATCACTATCATCCTTTGATAATTTTTCATTCACAACCAGTGGAGTAGCAACAGGCTTGCATTTCTCCATGTGAAACTTTCTCAAAATCTCCATAGCATTTTTTTTGATAAATGAAGATTCCATCATATGACTAAAAAATCTCCATTCCAAGAAAATATTTCATTTCTCCCAAGTCAATCATTTCAAATTCTTTTTCCATATCATTCTTGAATTGGTTTAGGGAATTTGATTCACTCCCTATCACCAATAAATCATCAACATATAAGGAAATAATGAGCTGCACTTCATTCTTTGACCACTTCACATACAAAGTGGCTTCATTTTCACTCCTTTTAAAGCCTTTTTGCAGAAAATAACTATCAATTCTGCTGTACCAAGCCCTTGGTGCCTGTTTCAAACCATACAAAGCTTTATGAAGCTTGTAAACTTTGTTTTCTGCAAATTGAAAACCTTCAAGTTGTTCAACATAGATGTCTTCCTCAAGCAAACCAATTAAGAATGTTGACTTAACATCAAAATGATATATTTTCCAGCCCAACTTGGCTACCAAGGCTGCAAGTAATCTAATAGTATCATGTCTTGCAACTGGAGCAAATGTATTCGAAAAATCAACACCATACTGCTGAAAATAACCTTTTACCACCAATCTTGCTTTGAGTTTGTTCACAAAACCATCAGGATTAAGTTTGATTAAGTTTGGTTCTGTAAACCCACTTAACACCAATTACCTCTTGATTATTTGGTCTGTCTATAAGCTGCCAAGTTTTATTTTTCTCTATCATCTTCATCTCCTCCTGCATGGTAGCTCTCCATCCTTTTATTTCAGCAGCTTCAGCATATCCTGCAGGCTCCAATGCAGCCACATTGCATCTAACATATACATCTTCTAAGGTCCTGGTGCCTCTTACTGGAAAATCAGTATCATTATCATAATTTTCTCCTTCATCATCAAAATCTTGCTCCTAAGAATTGTCTTCTCCAAGCTGCCCCTTGCTTGGACCTTCTGCTTGATATTTCTCCCAATTCCATTTTGACAGCTCATAAATTTCACATCTCTGCTGACAAGAATTTTTTTGGTCTCCAAGTTGTATATGCGGTATCCTTTGGAGTTACTACTGTACCCCAAAAAGATGCCAACTTCAGATTTATGATCAAGTTTGCCTCTCTTCACTTCAGGAATAAAAGCATAACATACACAACCAAAAACTTTTACATGCTCCATCGAAGGCTTCCTTTCATACGATGCTTCAAAAGGTGTTTTTCCCTTCAAAGCTTTGGTGGGCAGCATATTCAACAAGTATACTGAGGTATTAACAGCCTCAGCCCAAAAGGTTTTTGGAAGACCTTTCTCAAACAACAAACACCTAGCCATTTCCATAACTGTTCTATTCTTCCTTTCACTCACTCCATTTTGTTGGGGAGTGTAAGGAACAATCAATTGATGCTGAATTCCTGCTTGCTCACAAAATTTTTTAAATTCCCCTGCTGTATACTCAGTTCCATTATCAGACCTAAGCCTTTTTATTTGACATCCAACCTCATTTTCAACCATCAGCTTAAACTTCTGAAATGCAGCAAACACATCAGATTTTTGCCTTACAAAAAGCACCCAACTAATCCTTGTGAAATCATTTATAAATAGCAGAAAATACTTGCTGCCACTTAGAGAAATTATGCTCATTGGACCACACACATCAGTATGTATTAGCTGTAATTTTTCATTAGCTCTCCAACTTGCTATTGTAGGGATTGGCAGTCTACTTTGTCTTCCAAATTGACATACATCACACACATCAACATCATCATCAATGGAAGGTAAATTCTGAACTAAACCATTTGAGCTCATTTGCTTCAAAGTGGAGTAGCTAAAATGACCAAGTCTTTTGTGCCATAAAACAGAATCATTTACTGCACTTGGAAAGGCATGCATAGTAGTTTGTTTCCACTCTATTGAAAAACTTTTATCTCTCATTTTGATAGACATTAACTCACACCCAGATGGATCAAATATGGTGCATATCATGTCTTCAAAATGCAGGGTATAATTCTTTTCAAGCATTTGGTCCACACTCAAAAGACTTTCATTTATCTCAAGCACATATAAAACATCCAAAATATATTTAGTACCTAAAGGAGTTTTTACAGCAACAACTCCTTTGCCTTTGACATCAACACTTTCTCCATTGCCAATGGTGACTTTGGAGCAATAAGACTGATTCAACTCCTTGAAAATGCTAGCATCATGAGTCATATGATTTGTGCATCCATTGTCTATAAGCTACACCTCTTTGCTACTGCTTGCTGAATGCAACAAATAAATGCTCCTCATTTTGTTCTTCATGCTTAACAACTTGGGCTTGTTGTCCCTGCTGCTTTGCCTTGTTTTGCAAACTTTCTTCCTATGACCAAGCTGGTTGCAAGCTTTGCATTCGACTCCTAGTCTGAACCAATAGAAATTTTCTGTATGATTCTTCTTTTTACAGTGAGGGCAAGGTGGATACTTGTCTTTCTAGCCTCCTCCTTTGTTGCTTTCTTCTTCCTTTTTTCCTTTTCTTTTCTTCCCACCAAATGGCTTTTTTTCCAGAGCTATTGCTGCCCTGAGCTTTGCCTTTGGTACTAACCACAAAAGCACCTTCAACTTTTTCTGCCATCCTCAAGGATCTTCTTTGTTCAGTGGCTTGCAGAGCATTTACAAGCTCTGCAATTGATATTTGAGAAAAATCCTTGTTTTCTTCAAGAGAAAAAGTTTTGGACTCAAACCTCACATACCAAGATTTTCTCCACAACTCGTTGATCACTAAGTTCTTCACCTAGTAATCTGATTTGTGTAACCACCTTGGAGAGCCTATCTGCAAACTCCTTCACTGTTTCAGCTTCTTTCATTTTCATTGCTTCCAATTCTCTTCTCAAATTTAACACCTTCATCCTCTTTGTTCTTTCATTGCCTTGGAACTCCTCCTTGAGTTTGTCCCAAGCCTATTTTGCAGTCTCAAGATTCAATATCTTGATAAAAACATCATCATGTATAGCTGCTTGTATGATGGCAAGTGCTCTGCCATCCTTAGCCACTTCTTCATTGTGGAATCTTATCTGAGCCACTGTTGGGTTGTCTGGTAAAAGAGCTGGATTGCTTCCATTTTCCACCACTTCCCACAGACTTTGAGCTCTCAGATAAGTTCTCATCTTTGTAGCCCACAAATCATAATTTTCTCCTGCAAATACTAGAGGTGGAGGTAGGGAACTGTTGTTGGAAGCCATTGGTTGAAGGTTTTTTGTGTGGGTTTTCTTGCTTGTTTTCTCTCACTCTGTTTTTCAATTTTTTTTTATCACACTCACAGACCCTTAAAGATCAATGAAGCTCTTGATACCATGTTAAAAATAAAAACCAAGAGGAGAAAAGAAGAGAGCAAAAACAGAACACACGTCTTGTATGTTGGAACTGCATAATGTAATTTTCGTTCTTCATATTTCAGCATATATTGAATGACTTGTGTTTTGTGAAAATACAAAGATACAAGCAAAAAAGTACAAGCAATGCTGACTTAGCTTAACTACTCCCCAAAATCATGGATTATCACCCAATTTCAACTGCTACACATTGACTAAACAGATTACAAATCAGAAAATATAAAAGTAATATATCTAACAGATTTTACATTCAAAATATCAAGAAAAGTCTCAAATCTAGCAGTATGGCTTGGTTAATCGTTTTTTACTAAAATTGTCTGGTTAATCGTTTTTTTTATTAAAATCATTTGATTATTATTAATTAAATACTTGTACGGTTTGATTAATCGTTTTTTACTATTGTCTTTCAAATGGGACAGACGATGCTAGTTTGGCCTTCAAGTACCAAAGCCATGGAAAATCTTCTACACGCAAAATCCACGGTTTTGGTATTCTCATCCAAGTCAATGCATTATGGTTGCTTCCCTTAAATTGGGCACCATCAAAGACGCCAAGAGCATCAGATCCTTGTGGGTCAAAACTGAAAAAAATAAAAAAGATCATCAGATGTTGACTTAAAGTCTAGAAAGCAAACAAACCTTTCAAACCTAAAAATAATTTGTTCACACTACAGCTGCAACCCTTTTTCCGTTTTTCCAATATTCCCCAAACGTAAAGGCTGGGAAGCAATCCTTTGAGACTTTTCTCCTCCCAGTAAAGCTATAAATAGATATGCCTCCACAACTAAGAAACCAAACAAATATCGAAAGCCTAAGCCCTTATACACATTGTTATGGCACACAAAGCCCTAGCCCCATTGGCACTACTCAGCCTCCTGCTTAGTGTCCTGTTACACACCTCATATGCAGGCAATATTGCCGTTTACTGGGGTCAGAATAAAGACGAGGGTAGCTTGGCTGATGCTTGTAATTCAGGCAATTATAACTATGTGATTATAGGTTTCTTAGCCACATTTGGCAACAACCAAACACCACTTCTAAATTTAGCTGGCCATTGTGACCCAAACAACAATGAATGCACTTCTTTGAGTAGTGACATTAACAATTGCCAGAGTAAAGGAATTAAGGTGATTCTCTCATTAGGTGGTGGAGCTGGTGGCTATTTCCTTTCCTCAGCTGACGATGCCAGGCAAGTATACAATTTATTTGTATAGTGCAATCATTAGAGTTCATGCATCAAGTCCCTAATATATATCTTTCTTAAGTCAAATTTATTTTTTTGGGTGTAATACGGACATCCAACTGTATAAAACCTATTTGATGAGAAATTATTACATGGTCCCGACCAATTTTCATGTGACATGTAACAAAATTTTATTAACTCCTTCTCGTAAATTGAAAATTCGATTATATATCACTTGGAAATTGTTCACCGTGGACACATAGTGGTCCTAGATTCTCCTATTTGACACATTCTATACCTCTCTTTTCTTGTTACATCATATCACCAATCACCTTGTCACTTCTCTCTTCTATTTCTTGCTCTCAAGATAGAGACTAGCTTGCGTGTTTACAAAACATTACCCTTATGTTAAATGTGATGCAGGAATGTAGCACAATATTTATGGAACAACTTTCTTGGGGGCCAATCAAGCACTCGTCCATTAGGTGATGCAGTTTTGGATGGCATAGATTTTGATATTGAGGGAGGCACAACCCAGTACTGGGATGAGTTAGTCAAAGCATTATCAGGGTTTAGCCAACAGAGGAAAGTGTACTTAAGTGCTGCTCCACAATGTCCCTTCCCAGACGCGTGGCTAAAATCTGCTATTGAAACTGGCCTCTTTGATTTCGTTTGGGTACAGTTCTACAACAATTCTCCATGTCAATACTCTGGCAATGCTGACAACCTTAAGAATTATTGGACACAGTGGACTTCAATTCAGGCTGGTCAAGTTTTCTTAGGCCTCCCAGCGTCCCAGGATGCAGCTGGGAGTGGCTATATTCCACCAGAAGTTCTTGTTTCTGATGTGCTACCAGCTATTAAGGCCTCTCCAAAATATGGGGGTGTTATGCTCTGGTCTAGGTTCTATGACCAAAGTTATAGCTCTGCTATTAGGTCCAATGTTTGAGTTATTCAGCTAATAATTCCTATGAAGTCCTATGATCTTAGATCAAATATTTACTATGATACAATAAAATCTTTCTTCCAGATACAGAATATGTAAAATCACTCATAGGTTGTGATGTAACTCTGATAGAATAAGATCTTAAATTTGAGTCGTATTATATGAAGGAGAAATTATGTTTACCATTTTCCAGCAATATATTGTTTTATATATGATGCATGAATTGTAAAACCAGCTGGTTCGCGTAATCGCGTTGTTATGTTGCCTCTTTTTGTATTAATAACTCTCTTTTCTGCATGTCGTTGACTCGCAAGCATCAGTGAATCACATATACATGTTGACGCCAATCTAATACTTTTTAATGTAATATAGACAAGACTTAGATGAAATAGTTTATATATATCACTATTAATTTTTCAAATCAAATAATAACATTTTTTTATCCAGAGTCTACGGTTATTCCATAACTTTTTTTTTTCCTTTAATTTATTAAAAAACGACTAAGTACATTACACGCTTAAATCCGTCTCATTTCGAACGTAAAAGCTTGGGACCAAATAGCGCTGTTCTTTGGGAATTATAATGCAATCACATCTCCACGGAAAGAAACAATCTTCAACCACGACTATCAAATTGAAGAAATTAATCTAGGCTTCTTTACATCCCAATTTCAATGAACAGAACAAAGCACAGGATATCAAGAAGGTATCTGATAGAAATGGAATAGATTTGATATATTATATCATATTTGGTCTTATGCAATTAGATTCCAATAATGGATCAGGTAATATTTTTAATTAATTTTTTAGTTTAACTTTTTTCTATAATATAAAATCAAATAAACATCGTCACCCCACCATTACTTTATGTATATACACCCTGTTTTGTCTTGGCTGACAAAAAAATATTAAAATTAGAAAAATAAAACAAATAATCTTTTCAATAAATAATCGTTAAACCTGACCTTATTCCCAAATCGTGATTTGTGGAGCAATTCTGATCAAATAACTCCTACTCTCCTAGGGGCTCATTCAGCAAAACTTAACCCATTTTAAAACCTTGATCCACCCAAATTACCCAAACCTGGTTGTATTCTTTACCAGTTCAACAGCATACAACTATATAAGATACACGAGTGATATTTGTGCACAAAGCACAAATTAAGTTCCCACCGTTGGATATATAGCTATTCTCACATTCATGACCTGGAAGGGTGTCAACAGGTTATAAATTGCTTATCAGTCCCTGCATAAATAAGGAGAGATGGGTGCCGTGACATCCCTTATTTCTTGTACTTGAGCGTTTAGATAGATCATCAAACCTAATTTTTAATTTTTTTTTGGGGTAAGTATAATTCAACGACTATAAATTCATAGGATTTAGAACTCCCTGGATTCATACCATTTGAAAGTAATCTTATTCTACTTCCACTCCGAACAATGCCTTGTGGCAGAGTCACGTAGGTGGAGATTAGTTCATATTAAAAGTATGAAAGATCGATATTCCGCTGTTCTTCTCAGAAATGAATTACTATTCTCCTTTTATTTTATTTTATTTTATTTACTATTCTCCTTTCCTTTGGCTAACCAATTGCACCTCATTCATCAGGACTATTGAAAAACAAACTTTTGTACATTTGGTGAAGCTCAAATTTCAACATATCCTCATTTTAGTCAAACGAGCAAATTGCCAGGAAACTGCTTGAAAGTTGAAGACCTAAATGGAGACTACCAAGCATGCTGTTCACGTAACCTAATTGCCCGAGTGCATAAACTTGTTGGAACCAGAAAATTGTTGAGGGTAGTGAATTATTTTTCTCATGCTAATTTTAGATGACATGGACATATTAAAAAAAATTATTTGATAGAACCAATATTTTAACTCATGCAATGGATCAGTGATATTGGTAATATTGAATATATAATTGTTATTTGCAAAAAGAAAAAAATGCATTACAGATTCCGCCCAAAACTTGAATCAATTAATGAATTATTTCATCCATCGTATCACTCACGGCCAAAAAAATTTGAGCCATCAATTTCTGGTCCTGTAAAATTTCAGTGCTATAAGTGCTTGTTCACCTAACTTTTCCCTATTGGATAAAGTATAAAAACTGTATTAAGAGAAAAACAAAATCACGGAATAACCTCTTAAAAAGTGTTAAACTGTATTAAAGAATAATTATAATATTATTTTCAGCACTCTCCTTTGTATCAGAAATACAATTCTTTCAATTTATGGGACCTTATTTTCTTTTTCTATCAACATGAGACTCCCTATTTTAATACTATAATTTAATTCAATGTCATTATTGTGGTTATACTCAATTTATGCCGATGTATTTTTTGGCACTCTAATATTTTTCAAATTTACTTACAATTTTCAATTTCTCCTCGATTTCATAGCCTTTTCTTTGCAAGTGATGCTGAAATAAAGCAATTAATTCCGTTATGAGTGAAGTGTAAATATAATCTCCTTCCGTGGGATTTCCTCTGCCAAATTTTCTTCAAGCACGCTTCTTCTTGACGACTAATTAGGAAGTAGTTCCATTGGGCTACCCCATACGAGGGACATTACCCTATTCTTGTACCAAAATTAGTTAACTTCTTAGATGGGCAAGAACTTTGAAACCTGAGAGGAAGACTATCTAATTTTACCCTTGTTCACACAAATCTTTTCAACCCTTTTTTCCTCGAAACGTCAAGCCTCGTTGACTCATTAATTACCTCATTGTTAATTTCTCGAAGCATATATAACACACCAATCTTGAGCAAACATCTTATAGCCTCATTTATACGGTCCAGGCATTCCCACATAATGAAGTAGGTTCAGATCAATTTCTTGTCCACAAAACCATTGACAAATTAACATTTACCATCATAATTTTCTTCCACAAGACGTAAAGACTGGGAAATTTTTTCCCCATGCACTAATATAAATAGATGAAGTCATGCTAGATTGAAGGCAAGCAATAAACCATTCTATTTGCACTATGGCACCTCAAGAACTAACCCCATTAGCCCTTGTTTTCCTTCTGTTCACAGCCCTGTTCGATGCCTCTATTGCGGGTGTCATTTCTATTTACTGAGGACAGAATGGGGCAGAGGGTACTTTGACTGATACATGTAATAGTGGCAACTATGCCATTGTGAACATAGCTTTTCTATCCACATTTGGCAATGGAAACACTCCAAAGCTCAATCTAGCTGGTCATTGTGATGCATCCAATAATGGGTGCAGTTTCCTTAGCAATCAGATTCAGACCTGCCAGAGTAAAGGTGTCAAGGTGATGCTTTCCATCGGAGGAAATGATGGGAACCATGACCTTTCTTCAGCTGATGAAGCCAGGCAAATATTTTTCGTCAATTATATCATCTCATATTATAGTAGCCTATTTTTCCTATGAATTGGGTTTTTGAAGTTGTTTGCCTTGCCGATCAAGATAAAAATGAGAATGTTTCTGTTTCATCAGCTTTGGTGAGAAAAACAATGGAGTTTAATTTGATACACCGTTAGTGTAATGATTTTTATATTGTAAACCAATTAAAAATTATCATGATTTTTAAAGTAATTATTATAAAAGTCAAAACAATTTCACCATATGTGATAATGAATGATTAGATGATAGTGAAAGAATTTTATAGTGTCGGTATATTTTAATTAAATTTAAAATAATTGTATTTGCTTGATAAATTGCAGGACATTTGCAGAATACTTATGGAACAACTTTCTTGGGGGGCAATCAAACACACGCCCATTAGGCAATGCAATTTTGGATGGGATTGACTTTGCCATAGTGTCGGGCTCAACCCAACACTGGGATGAGCTTGCCAAGGCAATATCAGAGTTTGGCAAACAGAAGAAGATATATCTAAGTGCAGCTCCCCAGTGTCCCATCCCTGACAAATGGTTAAGTAGTGCTATAGAAACTGGTCTATTTGACTACATTTGGGTCCAATTCTATAACAACCCACCATGCCAATACAATGGGAATGCAGACAATCTCAAGAGCTCTTGGAATAACTGGATAGGAACCAAGGCTGGTCAAGTTTTCTTGGGTTTGCCAGCTGCACCAGAGGCGGCTGGGAGTGGGTATATTTCGCCTGGTGTTCTTAATTCTCAAGTGCTACCATTTATTAAAGGTTCTTCGAAGTATGGGGGTGTTATGCTTTGGTCTAAGTTCTATGATCAAGGGTATAGTACAGCTATTAAGGCCAATGTGTGAGGGATAAGGCTTCATTCCATTTTGTCAGTTGCGGTTTTTTCCTTGGGGATGCTTTCTGGAACAGTAACGATCATACCCCATGGAAAGATTAAAGAATAACTAGAATAATAATGTATTATAAATGGGAATGGATAGTATCCTTAATCTTTTTACTCCAACTAATAAAGTGCACGGTCATCACGAGTAACAAGTATTGAATCATGCATGCCTCCATCAACATCAGATTTAATATAGAAATTTTAGATATTCTAATAATGTAGACCTATAACTTTAAAGTGGAAATTAAGGTAATATGAATCAAATGGAAAATTAAACTAAATTAAAGAAGAGAAAACTAGGTAATTACCAATTAAACAATGGATTTTAATTCCAGAAAATCAATCTATCAAGTGCCTGGGATTATAGTTTTACTACATCAATGTAACGGTTTCTTTTCCATAAGGGTGTAAGCGGATTGCGATCGACCAGCGAACCAAACCCAAATGCATTTTAGCGAGGTTGGGTCAGGTCTATTTTTCTGACCTAATTAAGATTGGGTTGGGTCACGCTTTAATGCATTCCAACCCAACCTAACCCGATCTATTATTTTTTAATAAAAAATTAAAACATTATAATATTCACATATATTTTATTTTTCTTGAGTGTTAAATTTGTATAGTTAGACTTATATTTTAAATTGAACAAGCGTTGAATGAGTTGAACTAATTAAATATTTTTATTTTTATTTTTGAGTTTTTTTCAAATATAAAAATTATATTAAAATTTTAATTAGCCAACTCAATGACCTAACCCGACACAACCTGATTAAGGTTGGGTTCAGTTGGGTTGGGTTCGGTCCGGTCCAGTCACTTCAAAAAAAAAATGAACATCAGACCCAACTTAACTTAACTATTTTTAATTGAGTTAGGCCTTAAACATGCCTAAACCCAACTCAATCCGGACAATTTACACCCTACTTTTCCATAATAGTTGAGGTTGATCTTGTTGTTGAAGGTGAGTTCTGAGATGCTTTGTATTTGCAATTCAAGAAAATGTTATAATTAAAAGAGTTTAATGATTATGGACTATGAGTATAAAAATTGGTTTAATTACTTTTTTAGTTCTTATAGTTGCATAAATTTTTTCTTTTGGTTTCTATAGTTAGAAATAATTCATTTTAGTCTTTATACATACATTTTCGATATCAGTTGATCTTGTCGTCAAGTGTGTCTTAACCCCATAAAATAAAACCATCGCAAAATAAAAATTGACGGTATAAAACTATCACAAATTGACATTTTCTAATTTTTTTATTCAATTTGTGGTGGTTTAAAATGACAAAGACCAAACCGATATTAAAAGTATATATATAAAGCCTAAAATGAATTATTTCTAACTATATAGACCTAAAAAAAAAATCTGCACAACTATAAAAACTAAAAAAGTAATTAAATCATAAAAATTTTACATGATATTTCGTAATTTATTACTCTTCAAATGTTTTAGAGAGTAGATATTCATTTTAAATTTTGAGATTGTGATGTTAATTCACTTTACTCTCTCTTTTTTGTAACTTTTACCCTTTATTTGGATTGATAGAAAATGAGAAGAGAGAAGTGGATGAGAAAAAATAGTTTTATATTGTTTGTTTGAAGAGAGAAGTAGAGAGAAAATAAATTATTTGTGTGAGGCCATTAAAAAAAAAATATCTTCATTGTTAGAGAGAAAAGAGAAAAATAAAGATAAAAAATTGTGAAACTCACTCAAAATTACAATTCTAACTTTACTATTTCTTTCTATCTCACAATATTTATATATATTAAGGATAAATATGTCTTTACAAAAAAAATCCATTTTCTTTCTCTCCACTTTTTTATCAAATCAAACAAATAAAGAGAAAATTCAACTTTTTTTTTTCTTCTACTTCTCTCATACTTTTTTCAATGTAAACATTTTAAAAATCCATCCATTCTCTATTTATTTCCTCTTCTCTCCTATTTCTTTTTTCTCTACTTCTCTCTTTATTCAAACAAAGCATTAGTCCCTATCTCCCTAATCCTTTCTCTTCCACTTCTCGTTCTTGCATTCTCCCACTCCCTTTTCCCCTTCTCTTCCCTCCTTCCAGTATACACAACAAAGTAGAAGACAGCAAATCCCCACCCCAAATCAGTTATGATCGCACCTTTTAGGCTTTGGCTAGCCAAAAAGTAAACACCTTCTGCCAAAGTCGAGTGGAATCCTTCTAAATACAGCCTATGTAAACCCCACGCATGAGCTTTTTCCAGCCAAGTCTCCTCCTCATGTGGCTAACAACAGTTCCACAAAGTTTCCCATTCTGCTAGAAGTGAAAGAGGGAGAGGGAGAGATTGTCAAAAGTGGGAAGGGGAAAGGGACGAAGGAGAACACTGCAGAAAGTGGGAAGGAGAAGAGACGGAGAAAGAATTAGGAAGAGAGACACTAAACTTAAAATTTGATATATTAAGGCGGATTAAAATAAAATTTATATATATTTAAATAAATCAAAAGTTTAATTACACATTTTATTCTCAATTTCTCATGTTTTACTATTTTGAACATTTTTTTACTTAATTATTTTATTTACATATTTTATCACTTAATTTTTAAATTTCACATATTTTGTCACCAGTTTAACTTTGTTAATTAATTGTTATTGTGGTACGTTGATTGCTAACGTGACACATTAATTGTTAACTTGGCATGTTGATGGTGACATGACAATACTAACACGTTAGTAGTCATTGTGTCATGTTCATGATCAACATACCACATTAGCAGTCAACTAAGAGTTAAATTGGATGGCAAAAAATATGAAAATTTAAAAACTAAGTAACAAAATATGCAAATAAAATAGTTGAGTGACAAAAATATACAAAATCATAAAACATTGAGAACAAAATGTGTAATTAAACTTCAATTAAAATAAAATTTGTGTAAAGTGATATTCATGACTCATGGTTAGTGGTCATGTGGCGTGTGCAGCTGAGTTTTTTTGGGTCACTTCAATACTTGACCACAAAAAAACTAATGGATAAAAAAATTATTATAGAAATGAAATAAAAAAATAAAAAAGGATTAAATTAAAAAATTAAATATATTATATTAACCAAAAATATAATGAAGCTAAAATTACACATTTTAATTTAATATGTGGCTAACATTAAATTAAAAACACATCTCAATCATATTTAATAATTCAAATTAATTTTACTAAACTTTAAATCAAAGGGACATTAAATATAATGAAATAAAGGGGCATGAGAGGAAAACCCTCCGAATAAAAAAAAGGGGAAGGGGTGCAGAGAGGATGTGATGATAGTACAATATTACAATAATAGATTAACATTAACTAATAATTAAAATATTATTTAATGTTATTAAATGACAACTATGTATTATATTAATTATTATATGTCAGTTCTAGAATATTAGAAGACGGATTTTTTGTATTAAGAGTGATGACGAGTTGGGTCATTCTCGTTGAGAGGTCCCTATTTAGAATTTGAGAAAATAGGCCATGTACTGACAGTGTAAAGTAATTTTATACTGTCATTCAATCATAAATTACAATTTACTGTAAATTTGTTAACCTTTATAATAAATATTTTAAAAATCATATCAATGGTAATTTCTGATTGATTGATAGTATAAAACTTTTTACACTAACAGTGCATAACCATTAAACTCTTAGTATTTACTGTTATAAATTTCTTGATGAGGATACAACAATATCTGAAGTTAAGAAGCACGATCGAGCTAAGCCTAAAACATATAAAAAGGTTCTACTAGCTCAAGAAGGGGGATGCAATGCAGATGAGAAACCAAGTTCTTCCACAGATGACACTGCAAAAAAAACTCATCTAGAGCAGCAGCAACAGCAGCTGGCAGAGCAAGAAGAGGTGCAGTCTTCGGCGGAATCAGATGGCTGGGTAAAGATTGAGTTCCAAAATGAAGGTGAACTCAAAGGGGTCAGATTGAACCAAGTAACAAGTCTTGAACCAAGTATGCTTCAATCAGCATTAGATTTAATATTGAACTTTTAGATATTCTAATTATGTATACCTATACCATTAAATTGGAAATTAAGGTAATATGAATCAAACTGAAAATTAAATTAAAGAAAAGAAAACAAATTAATAACCAATTAAAAAATGGATTTTAATTCCAGAAAACCAATCTATCAAGTGCCTAGGATTAGAGTTTTACTACATCAATTATACTCGTAACGTTTTTTTTTTTTCCCCCATATTAGTTGAGGTTGATCTTGTTCAAGGTGAGTTGTTCCAAGATGGTTCATATCCGCAGTCCAAGAAAATGTTATAATTAAAATAGTATTTACTGTCGTGGGTACTATGTTAATCGAAAAATATTAAGATATTTGGTAATTCATTACTCTTCAAATTTTAGTGAATGTTTGGATTAAAGTTGAGAAAACTCAAAAGTACTTTTAGTTTTAAAATAACATTTTTTTCCTTCTCATTTTATGTATTGGAATGAACAATTTTAAATTGTAATTTGCAAAAATATTTATGTAACTTTAAACCAAACATAGACTTAGCCTATCTTTGGGAGTAGATATTCACTAGCTTGGTCAATAATTAATTTATACTAAAGAACCTAGCTTATCATCTTTAATAGAATCTTTCTTTTAAATTACGTTTTTTTTTTCCTAACATCTTGTGGCAAATCCAAGACCTTAAGTTAATGGAGGCAATTTATTTTAAAAAATAAAAAATAATAGTAATTATTATCATGAAATGCAAGATAGAATAAAATTTCCAATTGAATAAAGCACAAAGTATCCAAAAAGCCAAAAATAGAAAGTGTAAGAAATAAGCTAGCTAGACAAAATTTGACAACAAAGTAAAAAATTATGGAGAGTGAGTTCAAATATATAAAAATAAGGAGGGGAAATAGAAAAACTCTAAATATATATTTATAATTTTTCTTAAAGTGAGGAGATACATTTACATACCCTCACTTCAACATAGGTCCGTCCTTGCTAACATCAAGATTCAAACTCTAAAACTTCACTTAAAAAATACACCTTTCATTGCATATTGATTTATTTTTAAGATTTTTTCACACAGATTAAAAAACATAACTAATTTATTTAGCAAAATAATTTTACTAAAATATTCTTGTCCTCTTTTTCAAAAAATGACTGGTATAACACGCAAAAATCATTAGATACATGTATTTATTTAAAACAAATTTAAAATAAAAATATTAATATTTCATTAAAACTAATAACATCAATCAATATATTTATTTTTTTAAAATGTTAAACTATCAATCAATATAAATCCAAAAAAGTATGAGTCGCATTATCGACATGTTGGTAGATATTCACTTTAAAAACTAAGTTGCGACTGTTATTCACTTTATTCTTTTTTTTTTTTTTAAACTTTTGCTATTTCCGTACTCTTTTTTCTTTCACTTCTAGCATTCTCCACTTCGTATTTTCTTTTTCTAAAGACAGCAAACCCCCACCCCCAAATAGGGGTGTTCATTGGTTCGAATCAATTCGACGAACCTGACAATTTGAACCGAACCAATTAAATTGGTTAGGATTTTTTAAATCAGACAAATCCAAACCGAATTGAACCAAATAGACCCGATATAGATCGGTTTGGGTATCGAATTTGGATTTTCAAATCCGAACAAACTCAAACCGAACCAATTAAATAGCTAACTTGTTATTTTACTTAACTACCCTTCACTACAATGGAAATCTGAATTTTTGAGCCCTTTTCCCTCACTCAATCTACGTTAGCGTCACTCCCACAAACCCTAAGCAGTAAAGCAGCCCCTTTTCATCTCTCTTCTCGTCTTCCGCCTCCGCCCCAGCCCTGTGCCACCGTCGTGCCCGTCCTTCGGGCTCATCCGTCTTGCTAGCCCCAGCCCCGTCACGCTCCCGCCGTCTGCAATATGGCCAAGGCTTGTTTGTCGTCGCGCTCGTCCATTGTGCCAGCCCCAGCCTCATCGCACTTACGCCGTTTGCAACTCGGCCAAGGCCGATCCGTCATCGTGCTCGCTCCTCGTGCCAGCCCCAACCTTGGGTTCGTCCGTTGTGCCAGTGCTTGCATGAGGTCGTGGTTGTCTAGCTGTCCTGCGTCGCCCCATGAGTTCGTGAACAGTGCTTGCGTGTTGTCTCCGACCAAGCTTGTGCCTGTGCCCCGTGAGTTCCTTTGTTCTTCCATTTTGTTGTTCAATTATTTTTTGCTATTTGTGGAAACTGGAAATTTGATTGTAGGCTTTGCAGCTTAACTAATTTAATTTGTTGACTTGTTGCAATCGATTTTTTTTTAACCGTGTGTGTAATTGTATCTGGACCCGATAGAACCAAACCAAACCAACCCGTTCTTGATCAGGTTGATTTGGTTCGGATTGTGAGAAAAAATTTGACAAATTTGAACCAATTAAAAATGATTGGTTCGCATTTTTTTCCTCCCCAAATCCGAACCAAATCGACTCGTGAACACCCCTACCCCTAAACCAGTTATGACCACACCTTTCACTAATCGAAAAATGAATCCTTCTGCCACAGAATCCTTCTAAATACAACCTATGTGAACCCCACGCATGAGCTTTTTCCAGCAAAGTCTCCTTATCATGTGGCTGACAACAACACCACAGTCTCCTATTCTGCCTGAAAGTGAAATGGGAAGGGGAAAGGGAAGACTCCAGAGAGTGGGAGAAGAAGAGGATGAGAAAGGATTAGGGAAACAGACACACACACACACACAAAATGGAGATATTTAGTAGGACTAAAATAAAAATTAGATATTATAGTATATTCATGTGGCATATCGAGGTAAATTTCTTTCAACCACCTAGTACTTAATGATAAAAGAATAATGTATCAAGAAAATACTATAGACAAAATAAAAAAAATTAAAAACTAAATCAAAAAACTGAATGTATTGCATGAACCAAAAATGTATTTAAACTAAAAATATACATTTCAATTTAAATATGTGGTCCATATTAAATTAGGTATTCATCTCGATCATATTTAATAGTTTAAAATTAATTTTACTAAACTTTAAATCAAAGGAACATTTAATATAAAGAAATAAAGGGGTACGTAAGGGTGTTCACAAGTACAGGTACCCGCGAACCCAACCTAAACCAATCCAACCCAAATGCTTTGGCTTGACTTTTTAAGTTGTTCGGGTAGAACTTAACTCAACCCGATCAAATCTATTGTTGTTCTGGTCGGGTAACAAGTTTTATTGTTAAACTCGTGAACTCAACCCAACCCAATGAAGTAACATTTTAATTTCTTAATTTATTATTTATGTTTTTTTTTCACTCAAACTTAGATACTATCTTCAAATAAAAAAAATGATAACACATACACACATGAGTAGTTGATATCATGCTTTATTTATTGTATTCTTTTGTTTATTAGATATCTTGCTTTATTTATGTGCTATGTTGATACCAACCAATCATTTTTTTAAACCATAAGCACTATAAGATTGATATTTTACACTACTCAAATGAGTCATCTCTTATCAAATAGCCAAAGTGTACAATTTAAGTATATGATGTTGATTTGTCTAGTTGAAGAACAAATATCAAAATAAGTATTCTAAGAAAAAAATTGACTTGAAAAGAAAAAAGAAAAAAAAAAGTCATATACAATTAATTGAATTTATGGACAACCATATTTATTGCAATTATATTCAGTGGAGTAACATTTTTTCCAATTTTATTCCCACAATTGTTTGTTAAAATGGTAAGAAAAATTACAATTTTTTAAAAAATTTAAAATAATTTTTAATTTTATGTATCCCGAAGATCCAACCCAACCCAACACATTATTGATTGGGTTGGTTCGGTTCAGTTTTGATAACAAAATAAAATTACACAAATATGACCCATGCCAACCCAAACTATTTTAGCCAATTTCGGTAATGAATGTAGCAAAACCTAACCCAAACCGAGCCGTGAACACTCCTAGGGGTATGAGAGGATGTAATGATAGTACAATGATTTGGAAGAAGTTTATATATATTATGAATTCTTTTTTTCATGTATATAGTAAAATAATATATATATATATATATATATATATATATATATATATATATATATATTGAATTCATTAATATACTATTATTTTCAATATAAAAATATTGTGTTACCCAAAATTCTTTTGTTAACCATTGTAACACCCCTACTTTTGTATATTAAATTATTCTGTATGTTTAAAAATTGTTTTTAAGTCATCAATGTATTTATAACAATTAATAATAATTTTAGAAATTTTTCTAGAATTTATTGAGATAATTTTATAAAATGACAAAAATACCCCTGGTTGACTGTTGGAACCAATCGGAGACTTTTTGACCTCAAAATATTTTGAAATTTTTATATTAAGTATCTCTGGTTATAAAAACTTTATTTTGAGAAAAAAGTAGTGAAAAATATAATAATCCTATTTTAATTCTTCCACTGTTTTTTATATACAATTCTGAAAAATCGGAAATGAATTTTAAAATTCTGACTCCCACCATTTTGCTCAAAATCTCAAGAGCTATTTAATCGTGATTTTTAATAATTTTCCGAGCCGGAGTCTGGAGAAATTAGAAAATGACAATTTTATCCCTATTTCTCAACATTAAGAACTGACATGAGGAAAAGATTCAATTGACATTAAAATGTCAATTTGAGCTTGGAATTATGTCATATATATTAAATTATATTTTTGGAAATTTTTGGGAATTTTCTGGAATTTCTGTGTAAAATGACCAAAATGTCCTTACGTGTCTAATAAGACAGCCAATACTGGTTTGACATTCAAAAAGGGTGGAAATAGTAATTTTAGTTTAATTATGGGTAAAGTATTTAATTTTATAATTTTGATACAAATTTTGGTATTTATTGAATTAAAATGGATTTTCTATGAATTTTCTAGCTTAAAAATACAAAATAAAAACATATAATTTGAAATAAATTAATAAAAATTAAAATTTATTATTAGAAATTTATTTTTGATGAAAATTAATGTATTTATCCAGTTTTGCATTAAAATACATTATTTTGATATTAAAAGCTAAATTTTTCAAGTTTAAGCGTTTTTGTCGGTACCGGTTAATTCACCTACAGATAAAATTTGACACATAGAGGCTTGGGACAGCTGGTGGAGCACGTCCCCAACCCTAAAATAGGTGATTCACCACCTATTTGAGATATGTGTCCCTAAATTGGATTAAAAATAAATAAAAATTGGATTTATGACATAATGGTGACATAATGGATGATGTAAATATTTGGACACCTAACCCCCCCTCCTTCTTCTATAAATAGGCCTCAAATTTTTCATATTTTCACTCATCCTTTCCTCTCCCAAGCTAGAGAGCTTCTCTTTCTAAAGTTTTCTCTCTCTAAAATTTTTTTTGTCTAGTTTTTATGTTAAAATTTTGCTAGTTTTCAACTAGTAGAATTTCTCCTCCTAGAAGCTTTGCACCAACAATTCCATCCTCTTCATCAACTATCTTAGAGGTAATGGGGGGAGTGGGGTTGGTTCTAAATTACTGTCACTTTGCATGTTGGTAGGAAGAGTTTTCCCCTAAACCCGTTTAGGCTTAAATTTTAGTATTGTTATTATTGTTTAAAGTTAAATTTTAATTTTTACCAAGTTGTTACTCTGCCCAAATTTAGATTATTAAATCATAATTACTAAATTGTTACTCTGCTCAAATTTTAATTATTAAATTATACTTGCTAAGCTGTTACTCTGTTCAATTTTAGAAAATAAAAATGCGCTTGCTAAGCTGTTACTCTGCTCAATTTTAGAAAATTAAAATGTATTTATTTAGTTGTTATTCTGCCAAAATTTTAGTAATTATACTATAATTGCTATGTCGTTATTCTGTTAAAATTCTGGTATTGTGCAATTTCTGCAAAATAAGGCAGAAATGTTGATTGTACTGGTGCTCAAGTTAAATGAGACCAGGGAAACCTCTGCTTGAGAAGTTAGGAATTGATAGTTTAGTGAGTAATGTAAAGCAAGTGACATGTAGTGACATGGCATCCTGCTAGGGAAGCCACAGTTTGGTACGCTGAGGAATGAAAGGCAGGGACCCACTTGCGGAGGTCTTGGGGGTAGGCATCGAGTGGTGAAGGTCCCAATGGCCAGGGTAGCGCCCTTGAGCCGGGATATTCGCCTGACCAAACTCGATAACCCCAACAACTGCTCAGCATTTCAAGATTGGTTTGAGAGTATACTTCTATAAATGGATATCCTAAATTGTTATTTTGTTCCTCAATGATGACGAGGACTATACCATGTGATGGTGTTGAGAGAGGTATATGTACTCCCAGTCACTTCCCAGGTTCTGTTGAGAACTATTACCCACTAATGGAAGTATGGATCCATACCTAGTCAAGGGTAGTCGGATACAACTTAGAATGAATCTTAGGATCTCTTGTGTTGTCAGTTGTGTTTTGTCTTTGTTTTATGGTAGATTTCCTACCGCACATGTAAAAGTGATTTTAGAACAAAACACCTTACTCCATTATTTTCTTTTGTGTATGATTGATCGTGATTATTGAAGACAACATTAACGCTCCATGATGCTGAGTACGAGATAGAGAACATCTCAACGAGGGAGGACCTGAAGACCTATAGTATTTTCTTTTTGTATAAGGGATAGAGTAGATAAATACTGCTCTGTATAGGATATCTTTTGATGTATATAGTGGGCTAGGTAGTATATGTATTTCGATGTACTTTTGTTTCTGACTGTTATGTATTACTCAAACCATGATGTACAGTTTTATGAAATATATGTATATATATTTCATATTTTATTATCATTTCAAATTCTGTTAAGTTTGGAATTTCTTTTAAAACTGAAAAAATTTTATACACATTTTTATTTACTTAAACTTAATAACTAAATTAATATGAATTATATTTAAAATTAAATGGGTGTTACAACCATTATCCTAAAGGTGAGGGTAATGGTTCAAAACAACAAATTATAATAAAGCGTAATATTTCATATTATAAATACATTTTTACTCTTATTTTAAATAAAACTCTTTTATTTAATTTATTAACAGATTGGAAAGCCGTTTTATTTAATCAAAAATAAAGTGTGAATATAAGCCAAACTATGAAAATAGCAATTGCTGGCAAGATTAGTTTTTATCCAGTAAAGGTATCGGATGTTTAATGTGACCTGTCTTCCCAAATTTTTGTCCTAAACATGGCAGATACTACGGTATTATAGTTATTTTTTAGCCAAATAATTGAATAAGTCGGGGGGTACTTATATTTTGTTTGGATTAGAGTGAAATAAAAAAAAATAGAAAAGATAGAAATACAGGATAAATAAAGTAAAAAAGATGTTTGAATATCACTATAAGAAAATCATGTATTTGTGATGAATACATATTGATAACCTTGACTCCGTCGCAAACAGAAGTGTTATTAACAGATTCGTAATGAGGAATTCGAAGAATCGACCAAGTAAGCGTTTTTCCATTTGTAGTTATATTTGACACGAATTTGGGTGCAAAATTATCAATGGCTATGTCGTCGGTAAATTTGGTGTTTTTTTAAACAAAAATTTACTTGCGAAGTTACTGACTGGTTAGCTGGCGTTTTGACCATCGATAAGGGTATTTCCTAGAGTTGGGCATATGGACCAAGGCCCGTGGGCCACCTGTGTAGCCCGCAGCCCGTGCGGGCTACGGTCCTAAAAAATATGGTCCATTTAAGAGTGCGGGCTTTTTAGCCCAGACCGTTTAAACCGCGGTTTAGGCGAATTTATCTGCGGGCTTACGGACCTATCCGCGGACTTTTATGGATAGTTTGTTTTATGCTTGATACTTTGAATCTAAGATTTTTTATTTCATATTTTGTGTTGGATGGTTTATTTAACATGTAAGATCTTGAGTTTAGATGGTTTTTTAGCATATTAGACTTTGAAATTGATTTATTTTTATTTTTTGGTGTATTTGTCATTTATTTTTATTTTTATTGTTTTTTTTGCATTTTTATAAAATTATTTTTATCATTTATTTCACAGGCCGCGGATTGGCCCGTTAGCCCGCGGACTATGCGGGGCGGACGCGGGTCTCAAAATTCAAGACTGTTTATGTTGCGCGCGGGCTTGGTCCAGCCCATTTATTTTGCGGGCTTTGCGGCCAGACCTAAACGGACGGGCTGGCCTGTATACCTAGCTCTAGTATTTCCCCTTAGAGTTAATGAAGTTGTCGGTAAGTGACTGTGGAATTTTCGATGTCATTTTCCTTTATCAGTAGATTACAACCCCTTAGCTGCCCTACTGGAAATGACCTCCCGGTATTTAATTATGAATGTACAACCCCGCTTGCGGACCTCACGTGCCGAACCCAGTTGCCACGGGTAGTGCAACAAACTGGCACGGTTTTTCCCACTTGAACGAAGGCTATATAAGGGCTGGCTATACGCCCCCAAGTAACATTCAGACCTCTTTTTCATTCACTTCCTTCGTTCCCTTTTTGACTTGAGTGTTGAAATGATTGCAGGTGGCCACCACCATTGTGCTCCGCCTCCGCGAACTACCGATTAGAAATCACTGTCGCCTTGCTAGAAGCTCCTCAATGGTTTCTCTTAAAATAAGGATATTTTTCCCTTAGCAATAGTCAAGCTACTAGTAGGCGAGTTGAATTTTCAATCTTGTTTTCCCTTACTAGTGATTTTGTTGTCGATAAGTTATTACTAAATGAGCCACCATGACTCCTTTTCCACATTTTGCTTATCTTCTCGGTTTCGCTCTTCCGTTTTTTCTTTTATTCTCATGTCAACCTCGAGTCCATCAACCACCACTCGCCACCTTTCAACCACCTGCAAGCCACCCTCCGGCCACTGGACACCAAGATGAGGGTTCTTCTTCTTATGTCTGTTTTCTTTGTTTTTCTTCTTTACCTGTTTTCTTTTTGTCTGTGCCTATTTATTCTCCTCGTTAGGTTCTTCCTCTCTTTTGGTTGATGCTTCATATTTGTCACATTTTATTTTTTCTTCTATTTCATTTTTCTATGTCTGTAAGGATTTTGAACTAAAGATTGCATTTTTGAGATTTTTCTGGTGTTGGGTTCTCGCTTTTATCGGATTTGTTTTATAGAATCAGAGCACTACTATTATTGGTATGTGAATTGAATGTGTGAAACATCAACCTTAGTTTATTATTAAAATATTAAGTTATTATTGGACTTTACCTGGTTCTCGCTATTAAGTTGTGCCTGTATCTTATATCTTTTCTGAAGTGGTTTTGTCATTGTTAAGTTATTAAATAGTTAAGAGTCTATTTTGGATGGTTTTTAGTTGCAAGTTTTAAAATTTTCAAAAATTACAACCAATCTTTAGTTTTAAAAATTAGTTTTTAGGTAAGGGTGGTTTTTAATTTTAAAAAAATTAGTTTTTTCTCTTCTAATTTTTAGTTTCAAAATAAACTCAGTTTGAAAGTTTTCTATCCTAGTAAAATTAGTTTAAGGGTATGTTTTTGTGATGGTAATGGTGGTGGCAACAATAGTGGTAGTAATAAAGGTGGTGGTGGCAGTGGCAGTGTCGGTAGTAGTAGCAATGCTAATGGTCGTAGTGGTGGTAGTAGTAGCGACAACGATAACAATGTTGGTGGCAGCAATGTTAATGGTGGTGATGGTAGTAGCGGTAGTGGTAGTAGTAACAATGATGGTAGTGGTAGTGGCAGTGACGAAGGTGACAGTGGTAATGATGGTGTTGACGATGACAGGAAGGGCCATAGTCAAATGTAGCGAGATTATGTTTTTCTAAAATTAAAAACCAAATTCACAATTTTTTTTCTTGATTTTGAAAATGAATATAAAAGTGTTTTGAGATTGAATTAAAAACTATTTCAACTCCATTTTAATCCAACATGTTTTGCTTTGAAAAATGTATTTGAAAACCAAAAACTCACAATCACCCTAAACAGATCCTAAGTGATTATGTTCTTTGTTATTGAGTTGTGCATGTTATATCTTTGTTATAAATGGATTATATAGTTAAAATATATATATATATATATATATATATATATATATTAAGAAATAAATTGATTAAATATGTAAAATTTTAGTAAATTTGGCATAATAAAATAAAAAATTGATTAAATAATTAACTAATTTAAAAAGATTATTAAATTAAAAATTAAGACGTAATTATAACACTATGTATTAAGTCTCATAAAATTTAGATAGGTGTTAAGTTTCATAATTTAAAAAGAAATACTAAAATTTTAAATTTAATTAGCACTCAAAATTAAATAATTTTGGAATATTTAAATTAAAAGTTAAACAATAAAAATTAAATTACAAAACAATAATCATAGTTGCTTTATATATATAGAACATGAAATCAGGAGGAGATGACCTATTCCCACCCTAACCACCGAGTGGTGACAAAGAAAAGGGGAAGCATGTCAACGATAGTTCTTCTGGTCTTTGTTGTACCAGACCGCGACGATGCAATTGACATCTACTCTATCCTCGTTTGCTCCTGTACTACAACCATCAATTGTAGCACAATTGCAACACAATGCCCATGCCCATCCCCACCGTATTTGTGCCAATGCCGACTACATCTTCTCCAACCATTCCCAGACCTGTAGAAGTAGCAACCCAAAGTGCATGACCTGTAGCCTTAGCCTTACCAACACATTGGGGAGGAGGATGCAACAACCGATGATTTTTTGGAAGAGCATTATATTTTCTTAGTTTTTTTTTATGTTTTATATATTGTATTTACCATTAACCGTTTTATTATTTTTGAGAATTATTAGATTATCTTATGATTTGTTTTGTTTGGCTTGTTTTTAAGAATAATATTTAACTAATATTGATAGATAACTAATATTTAATAATTAATTTAATTAAAATTAATTATAATAATTAATATAATTATAATAGGTAATAATGTAATACTAAAATAATTTGAAAACATTCTAAAAATAATATTTTTAAAAAATATTTTCCTTTTCAAAAATGATTTGTTTAACTACTGTTGATCTTCGATAGAAATAAAAAGAAAAAAGTGGAAGAATTTTTCTTTGCTTGTTTATATAAGTGGGAAAGAAAGTGAAATAAATAAATAAATTATATAAAAATTATTTTTATATTATATTAAAAAAATGTAATTTTAATCTATTATTTTTTAACATAAAATTATTTATTTTTTAAAAAATTGTATTGTAAAAATATTCTAAAATTTAACCAAAAAAATTAAAAAAAAAGATAGTTTTTCTCCTATTTTATTCCAAGTTGGAAAGAAAGTGCTTTTTGATGGTTCTCACAAAAGTAACTTCTTTTCTTTTTATTTTTTACTCAAATAAATGGTAAAAATCTAATATTTTATTCTATTTCCGTCCTTCTTATTTCCTTTCACTATTTCTACCCAAACAAACAAAGGATAAGAGGAGAGTAGTGATGGAGAAAGAAGAATTGAGAACTTCATTAATTGGAAACCAATTTAATTATTAATTAAAAAAATGTTAACAATACACTTTCTACCACGGTCTTTTGAACAAACTTTTTATATTAGTTAAAATTTATTAAAAATCACAAAATTTGTAGTTCTTACATCTTGTTTAATAAATCTCTTTCATAATTTTTTAATTTTCAATAAATTCTATTTGATAATAAAAAATGTGTTAAAAAAATATATTTCTAGCACTCCTCTAAAAAAATATATGCCAAAATTGTAGTTAGGAGAAGCACTTCAAAGACTCACCAGTTGGATTAAGAAAAAAAATAAATTACGACAACATATGCTGAATTGAAAAAGAACAATGATTACAATTTTCAAGCTATATATCAACTAGACCCATGGATGAAGCAGTTAATTTGAATCCATTGAAGTAGTTGGCAACAGTGGACGCACCACCCTCTTCGTTTGTTGACGTTGCACTAGCACCCATATCTCCCCGAAACGGCTTCTGATCATGGTGAGCACATGAGTTACGAACCATAACGTGTACATAATGAATCCGAATGTTTCCCAAGTGTCAGGTAGCAACATCAAGACCAAGGAAATCAAGGAGAGTGGAGCAAAGAGGTGCATGAGGGTGTCAAAGTGATGAAGCCGTGTAGCAAACTTGAGCCTACCCAAGAAGGCCAAGCAATAAACAGGAAAGCTAGCAATGGAGACCGAGATGGTCTTTGGATGAAGTTGAAATGGGGTGGGATTTTCCGGGTATCTTATCTGGAGAAAACCGAGAAGCACAAAGAAGATGAAAGCAACAAGGGCATGCAGAAAATCGGCTTCTATTGCCATGCCCATGCTACCTACTTGGACGTAGATGATATTGAAGGTCACTTGAGTACCTCTCGAGGCAGTACGGTCAAAAGAAGCTTGTCTTGGCCTTACAAGATCAGCCATGGACTTTGAAACTCGTGGCGCTTTTGAGGACAGCTCAAAGAAGAGAAAAATTAAAGATAGAGAATATTTAAGACAGTATCTATAAATAAGGAATAAATGGGGTTCTGATTGTACGTTTTTATGCTAGCTAGGAAGACATATATATATATATATATATATATATAGCCTACATGCGTGTGTGCCAAATATCTGGCAAACACTCTCGTACACACCTACTTGTTTATATTCCGGGAGATTGTCGTAGTCACTGTCGGTCTTTTAGGGCTGTGCTTACATCTGGAAAGCAGTGTACAATTCAACGAGAGTTGCTTGTGAGGTTCTTTGTCTTTAAGAACTAGTTCTAATCTAATAGAAGAGTATCACAATTAGAGGAAGTTGACTTGACTGTCAGCTGTAAGAAGGAAAAGTGAAGATGGAAAGCGAAGAGAGGGAAAGTGAATGGTGTGTGTATCTTCTCAATAGTCCCGGTAAGAAAGAGACATACACAAAGGAGTTAAAAGGCAGGGATGGATCGATGAACGACGTCGTTTGGAGAGTGCGGAGTAAAAGCCATCAAAACTTCGTTTTTGCGCTGAACGGTGGATGAATGACGGGACCCAGATGCTGGAGTTTGCGCTGCAGCTGGAATGGGCTGCTGAGAAGAATTCATCAAAACTTTTTTTCTTTTTTGGTTTTTTAAGTGGTAAAAAATAATGAAAAGTTGTTAAATTTTTTAAGGGTCCTGATAAGCAGAAGGTTTTTATGGTAAAATTGCATTGTAAATCATAATAGAATGCACTGTTATATTTTTTTAAAAAAATTATTTTTGATTTTTTAACTAGTGTCCTAAAGACATTGATTAATATTTTTTATTTTTTAAAAGGCAATGATATTTAGATACCTTTTGATTATAAACATTCTATCAATATTCATCATTTTTTTTTTATTTTTTTCTTTCTATCACATTATATATCTTTCATACATATATTTTTTTTCTACTTTTTCTTTATCTCACTAGCTGTCCAATAGCATGTAAGGTGTTCACAAATCAATGTTGTTTTTTTAGAATAGATGTGATATAATAGAGTCAAAAAAGAATTAACAATTTCTGATGGTGCTCATCATGGGAGATGCTTTACTATCTCAAAATTATATATGAAATATAAATGATTTAATTAACCTTAATTTTATTACTCGTAATATAAATTTTTCTTGGTTAGTAAAATTCCTGTCAATTTTAGTTCTTGTTAATTTTTTTAATTCAGTTCTAACCTTTGTCTCTGATCATAATGACGTGCTTCACCACCGAGTGCATAGACTGTTCGGTTGTTTTAAATTAATTAGTAGCATTGAATTTGAACCTTAAGTTTACGTGTCAAAGAAAATAATGGTGAAGAAGTCAAAATTCTGTAAATAATGCTAAACTTTATATCCACTTAAGGGAACCGATGTTTGAGGTGGCTTGTCCTTCCAAATTTTTGGTCCTAATAATAGAAGCATATGCATGGCAGATTCTTGTGAGTTACCAGAAGTACTTTTCACCGTCTGGACTAAGAAAAATAATGCAACAGATGCTGAATCAGAAAAGGAACAAATACTATTTTCAAACGGTCAACTTAGATTCATGATGAAGTAGCTAATTCAAATCCATTGAAGTGGTTGGCAGCACTGGACCCGTGTCATTTGTTGACGTTGCACTTGCACCCATATCTCCCTGAAATGGGTTCTGATCATGGTGACTGGTGAGCACGTGAGTGATGAACCATAACTTGTACATAATGAAACCAAATGATTCCCAAGTATCAGGTAGTAACATCAAGACCAAGGAAATCAACGAGAGTGAACCAAACACGTGCATGAGGGTGTCAAAATGATGAACCCGTTTAGCGAACTTTAGCCTACCCAAGAAGGCCAAGCAATAAGCAAGAAAGCTAGCAATGGAAACCGAAATGGTCTTTGGATGAAGTTGAAATGGGGTGGGATTATCTGGATATTTTATTTGGAGAAAAGCGAGGGGTACACAGAAGATGCAAGCAACGAGGGCATGCAGATAGAGGATCGGTTTCTATTGCCATGTTACATACTTGGATATGTGCGATATTGAAGGTCACTTCAGTACCTCTGAGTCTGAAAGCACGGTCAGCCATGGAATTGAAAGCTTTGGTGCTTTTGGGGACAACTCAAAGAAGCGAGAAATTAAAGATAGAGATGAGATGAGAGTATCTATGGATGAACAGGGAATGGGGTTCTGAAGGTTTTTATGCTAGCCAGAGTCCATCACATTGGTACTTGGTAGGTCACCGTTAAAAATTGACACATCAATTAAATTTTCTATCCCTGTTCTTGTCTCCCAATTAAAAATTGACACATCAATTAAATTTTCCATGTCATTTTTCAATATTAAGTACAAAGTAATCTTTATCACTCACTTCCACCCCATTTTTCTTTCTATTTCTCTCTAAACTTTCTATTATATCAAATATTACATCTATCACTTTCTCTCACTATCTTTTCCTTTTTTTTCTCTATCTCTCTCCTCCCTCCACTCCAATCCACCTCAAAATGGGGTGGACGATGATCATTTTCCTTAAGTAAAATACATCTTTAACATTGTTTGTATTACGTCATTCCTTCTTCTCCCTCTCTTATCAGCGAATCAAAATCTAAAGCAAAGGAAGCTTCATGTTCCCTTTCACAGACATGCCATTTTGTTGGTGTGCAAATGTGCGTAGGAAATTCTACATTGGATAAAAATGGGTATGTTGACTAACATATAAGTGACAAAGACACATAAACTTAATGTCTTAAAGTTTTTGGTTGAATGTGGTGTCAAGTTCACTTGTGCGGTTTGCTCATGACTCATTGATGCAGTTCTCCTCGGTGTTATAACCTCCCTCGTGTTTTCCAACAATTGGTATCAAAGCCAATGGTTCAACCAGGTGACCGGCTCAAACAAGTGGATGGAATTGGTGGTGGATTCATGTATGAATTTATACATGAGGATCCCTCATATGAAAGCCTTCTTGGCAATGTGAAGGTCAGGCTACATATCCTATTGATGTGAGCCAAATGGCGGTGCAAGTATATGGAGCATATTAGTGGCAATAGCTAAAGCTCTAGCCATAACGGCGGTGGAACATATTAGCGACAACAGCTAAGCTCTAGGAAACACCATTGAATACTCATGAATGAGAAGAAAAAAAAAAGGAAAGGCTTTCGCTTAAGGAGAGCATAAACCTGATGTCTTAAGGTTTTGGGTTGGATGTGATGTCAAGTTCACTTATGTGATTGTGCTCATGGCACTACAAAAAAAAATTGTAATTTCAGGTAGTCAAAATTACAGTTTTTGGCAGTCAAAAACCACCACAAATGGCATTTTTTAAAATAATTGCCAGTCCCACATGTGCCAAAAACTGGTTTTGGCATAATCAATTTGACCGCTGGTATTGCCACTAAAAAAGTATAAACATTTATTGGCGGTTAAAAGCCGCCACAACTTGCATCCTCAATGTTTTTGTTTTACATTTACTGGGCGGTTTAAAACTACCACATCTTGTATGCTTAATCTTTTATCAATTACTAGTGGTTAAAAACTACCACAAATTGCATTCTCAATCTTTTTATTTAACATTTATTGGCGTTTAAAAGCCCCTCAAACTTGCAAACTATAACAAAAATATTCCACAAAAGAGATAACCAGAATGAACCATCCTTTCTCCCCATACAAGAAAAACCTAAAAAACATAGGGCATACTGATGCAAATTAGTAGGAAAATATGACACTCAATAGAGAGGGGGAGAAGGAAAAGGAGGAGCCACTACCAAGTAAGGCACACGTGACTAGCTAACAAGTAAAATATCTATGCAAATAAGAGTAACAGGCCATTATATCACAATTATTCAACCACATTAGTTAAAATATATTTTCTTTATCCCTTTCCATCCAACCCCACAACTACAACACAAATTATGAATAAGGATAGGCATTGAAGTTTGAAGGTAGAGAAAGGTTGATGAAGAAACACCTTTAGTTATTTTATATTAAAGATATTTAGATACATATATACCACAGTAACATGAGCATCTAATGTCTCAAGTGCAGCTATCCTCAGAGAAATTGGTGTCAATGGACAATTCTTGGGAACTTCCACACCCAAACCATCACCTTCATCGTGATCCTGAAAAGAACCATTTGTCCTACTATGCTTCCTTTTTCTATGACTTGGCAGTAGCAGTGCTCCAGCAGAGGCATTTTGAATTTGAACCATTTAACATGCCATCATTCTTATGCTCAATACTACTTAAATCAACAAACACATTCCTGTTCAAGATGACTAATTAGTAAAGGCCATTATGTATGGTCAGGTCAAATTAAATACAGCTTAATTAAACAACAAGAAAATGTCAAGTTTCAAGAATTTTACATTTAATTTAAGAAGTCCCAACCTCATTTTTTTTTTCTGTTTAGCCTATTTTTCTTTTGAAGGGAGAGAGAAAGGCTATCATGTATGGCAACCATTTAGAAGTTTTGAACAAATGTTCTCTTTTTGCTTGGCAGTCATGAATGGCAATGACATTTGTGGCAAAAAGCCAATTGCCATCAGAATTCTCTCAACAAGGGCCAATAACAGACAAGCAGGCACATTCACCTAACAATGTCATATTGCATTTTCTCATTGTTCTCCCGAACTAAGAAGAATACATAAAACTGACAATCAATTGTAGGAACACAAATTGGATAAACTAAACAATACCTTAATAGGATATGAATTTGTCAGCATCATGCAACAATCTAGTAATGCTTTTAATAATGGCTGTTATGAAACAGATAATACCAATATCGGCCTTCTGCCTCATCACAGACCAACTTTCTTCATGTCCTTTTGATTTTGGAAGCAGTGTGAGGCAACGTGCGAGTTTTTGGATGTACCCAGGCAGACAACATAACGCATTAGATTAAGACCATGTGGGTATTTCTTTTTATTTATTTATCAGAAAATACAAAACTGAGAATTCAACATTGAGGACAAGGCATTCTTCTAAACTAGAAAAAAAAAATAGAATAAAAATGTGGCTGCTATTAGAATTGTTTTTCCTTGTTTGGAAGTTGTATAAAAAATGGAATGAAACTGGTAGAATATAAATTTATCTAATAGTGAATAGGCACATAAATTACATTAGGAATGGCCATAAGGTGGCATTTGAACTTCTTAATGAAGAATTTGAGACCTGCAAACATGCACAAAACATCACAAACCATGTGATTGCACCATAAAAATTACAATAAAACAAATGAATACAGCTATAGTAGTTGATCAAGGCCAATTGCTAAAAATTATCAAGAATACCTCAGTTCACTGTGCATCTTCTCTATATCATACAGTCTCAGGTTGTAAGAGAGAAAAATGGTGTCCCTGAATTACAAGTTTTTTAGCATATTACAGCACCAAGCAAACAAAACCAACCTCATCAATATTATATATCTTGGCTTGGAAATGTACCTCTATAGGTATAGATGTGTCCACTCTATGCTGATAAAAGAGATCAATGTATTCAACATCAAGATGCTTCAAGCTAGCTTCAGGGCAGGAGTGCACATATTCAGGCGAACCATTGATGTGCATATTAGAAAAATCTCTTCTCTCAATACCAAATTTTGTGGCTATTTGGATCTTTTCTCTATATAGTTGTTTCAAAGCCTAGTCAACACTGCAGAATCAAAGAATGACAAACTCAATAACTGATATCATTGTTTTGAAAAAACGTAATAAACAAGTAGGAAAAAAATCGAACCTGCATGCGTAAAACTCTTCTCCTTTGAATCATTTTTGCAATCTACAAGTAGTGACTTGCGAATGAATGATTAATAGGATTCGAAGCAGAGAAGAAGTGAGGACTGGTTCAGAATTCTGAATGGTAGTATGTAATGGTAGTAATTGTCCAAAAATAACCTTCCTAATGTGGGATGGGGCGAACCTATGTGATGGAATGGAATGATTAATAGGGATTCCGGAATTCAAAATTTAATATAGAACCATCTTTGGTTCAGTCATTGATGAAACCTGCAATGACCTGATCCCTGAAAAAGGAATATTTTAAGCTAAAAAACTATGAATCTTACACTGGCAGGCTGGTCTTGCAATTCATTCTTCTCTTTTGAAGATTTGTCCTTCTTCTTCCTTTTAGCATTTTTGTTTTCCCCAGTAGCATTCTCCTTTTCCACAGCACCATTGTGATCCTCTTCTTTCTTCTTAGCACCTAAATTTATAAAGGCCAGATAAAAAATTCCAAGAAAGTTTCAGTTAGCTATATAGTTCAGTTGAGATAACTAATATATTTAAGGCAATTTTACATTTTACCCATGAATATGATTAAAAGCACTATATTACCAGCTCAGCCAAAACAACTTTAAGTTCTTCAAGCCTCTTTTTCTTTAATCCCTTCTTTGAAAGTTGCCTTTCAGTTTCTTTGGTAACTAGTGATGGTTCAGGAGGCTTGTTAAGAACGGGCTCAGCTTCTTCTGACACTTCTAAGTCATTTTCATGTTTATCCTCAGCATCATTATCTGCATCATGGAGACCTTCTAACTCACCCTCACTTTATTGGTTTCTAATATTCATCAAGTCTACTAGTTAGCGGAGATATAACTCCGAAGCCATCAAGAGAGATAGTGTATATACAAAGGGAGAGAATTATAGTGAAGACTGATCTATTGATTGATTTTAAACTAAAGAAAACATTCAGGTTTTTTTATCTTTGTGATTCTGAGCAGGGAATAGTAACATCTTCTACAAGTTAGATAATTTTATTCAATTTTTTATTTCCAGTAATAGGCAATGAATGGACTTTTTTTTTTATGAGAGCAAGTTTTCTAAAGAGTATGAAGTAATAACCACCTTGGCTTAAGCTCCATATTTAAGTTTGATTGTTGTTGGCATATAATGTACATCTTCATGCCTTCACCTTTTTTGTAGAAATTTAGTTCCTTTATTAGACATTAATACCATTTTGATATTGTTCTCTTCTCAAAAAAGCAAAATACAAGAACAGGTTGTTCCTATAGCTTGTGAGATGCTTGCTTAACAACTATGTTAGCCAACATCAGCTTGCCTAATACTGATTAACAAAGAACTATCTTAGAAACTCTAGACATTTACAAGAGCGATCCTATCATTCTTGGTAGAAAACAGAAGAACCTCTAATTATGCCATTTCTATTACTTCTATAATCAATGGTAAATGTACAAGGCCATTCCATAAAAATCACAAGCTACGTTACATCTTCTACATTAATTTGTTGATGGTACCAATATAATTACCGTTTAACTACACAAGATCACATGGAAAAGTATAAAAAATTGTTTGTTGATGGTAAGGATATAATTAATAGCAGTTTAACTACACATGTAAAAGCATAAAGAACCGTTGAACCGTTATAGTCAAACAAGCAAACCGACAAACACTAGGTCATTAATTGCAAGTAAACAAGAGGAACATGTTTCGAGTATAATTCAACACTGTTGGGTTTGCAACATGTGCAACCCTCATACAAATCCAACTCATACAGCCCATGAGTGGGCATCCACTATTAGAGTAAGAGCACACCTCGACTCTTCCAAATCCAAGCCTAAATTCCTTGAGGTGCTTGGAATGTAAGCTTCTGATGACCATCTACATCTATGAGGAGCTTGGTTCAATCAATTCCCCTCTCTCAACCAAAATTGGCTTCACAAACTAAGTTTCGAAATTTTAACACTTCTGATGATTAGTTTCCATAAAGAGGGTAATTTTGGAAAAGAAAAATATAAAAGGGAGTGTAGAAAGTAAGAAGGGGGAGTGCAAATAGCAATAGTCTGACCCAAATTGCTTAGGTTGCCTTTCCTTTCCTCTTCAGGTATAGGTTCCTAGCCCCATTTTTTTTTTACGCCAATTCTCTTATGCTAGATTAAGTTCCTAATTGTCTAAAAAAAGAAATATTTGTGCTAAATTAACAAATGTTTATTTTATGTTTGCTCTCTTTATTTTCTTAGAACTAATAATGAGACTAATTCTCGAAATCCATAAAAAGTGAAATTCATTTTTGCCCCTAATTTCTTTTAAAAATAATAATAATAATCAAAATAAAAAATCAACACACAATATTTTAAAATGACATTGTAGGATGCTAGTACTTTCCTTATGCATAACCGACTCCATAATCCATTTCTTGATTCGAGACCTTTCTTTTGGATTTTTCTATATATTTTCCCTTAATAAACTATAGTGATGACTTCTTTTTTTTTTTTTATCATTTCTTTTTCACCATCTCTCCTTGACCCTAGTTGCGACACATCGTATTCAATTCATGACATAATTTATTGAGATCTCTTTAATTTCAATGATTTTAGGTACTTAAGTTCTTTTGGAATTAAAATATTAATTATGTTAAAAGAATCTTTTGGAGTTGTTATATCCTCAATTTGGCCATTTTTCCTTTTAACTCTTTTTCATATTCGAGAATTTTTATCTTTGGAACCAACGGGTCTACTACGCTTCATGCGTGTTTGAGACTCATTTTACAATATTAGATTGTCCAATTAGGACATCAAATTTTCTTAGAGCATTAGCAATTAGTACATAAGATTGGCCACTCTCTTTGGCTAAGCTTTGTAAATGAATTATCTTTTGAACTTCCAATTCACATCGTTTTGTAAGAGATCAAGATAATGATATTTCATTTCAACAAATCTCCTTTTTTCAACTGCTTATTATCTCCCTCTAATGTTGAAAAAAGTGATTCAAAATGACAATTGGCAAATCGAGTTGTACATAAATTTCCTATTTTCAACATATTTTATTATGTATGGGGACTCATACGTAACATATATTTTCAACCTTATTTGAGAACCCATCTTAGTGTGTTGTGGTGAAACAATTGGAACATAGACAACACATTTAAAAAATTTTAAATGGAAAATATAAGATTGCTAACCAAAAATAATTTGTAAAATGGAGAACTAATTCTAATTTATTATTGGCGGGATGCAAATCAATATTGCTGCATGTAAGATAACATGTCCCCAAGCAAAAATTGGAAGTTTTAATCTTATGAGAAATGGTCTTGCAATCAATTTTAGGCACGTAAGAAATGATTTTGCAAATTCATTTTCTGTATATGAACATATACTATGTTGAATATCAATTCCAATAAGTATACAATATTTATTAAAAGCCTTATATGTAAATTCATCAACATTATGAATACATATTTTCTTAATTGGATAATCTGGAAAAATGAATTCTAAGTTGGATTAGTTGAGCAAGCAATAACAAATGCCTGGTTGTGAGTTGACAACAAACAAACATGTGACCATCTAGTTAATGCATCAATTAAAATCATAAAATATTTAAATGGTTCACATGGTGGGTATATTGATTCACAAATACTACCTTGAATACATTCTAAAAATGTAAGAGATTCATTTTCTATTTTTGTTAATGATTGTCAAACTATTAATTTTCCCTGGGAATAAACAAAAAATTTATTGGACTGAAGAATCTTCTAGCTTTTCAACAAGTGTTCACACGAATTTTCAATTATTTTTCACATTATGATAAACCTGGGATGGCCCAACTTGTCATGCCAAATAATAAACTTATTTAGATATGTAAAGTTCTAGCTTACAATAATACATGTTATATATAATTTTACTAATATATGTGTAGTATGAACTAGAAGAAAAGCAAACAGTTTTTCCAACACACATTTTTATCTCATTTAAGTTTTGTGATATAAAGATATTTAAAATCTCTCTCTTTTGATGTTTCAATATGATATCAATTTAGACAACTATCATTGAAACTTAATAAGTTTTTATAAGACTTAAAAGAATATAATACAATATCGATGTGTAACTTTATTCTTCCAAATAATAATAAATTAGCTCTTCTGGAGCCTTTAATTATCTTTGAAATACTAAGTGTCTATACATAGTACTAAAATTGACATAAGGAAAATATTTTTTATTCTGAACAATAGTTGCACTATTAGCAAGACATATATATTAATTCATTATTGATTTCAATGTCAATATTCCTTCTTTATAAAAACAAAGAGTATATATAAATAATCAATATGAGAAAATCTAATTAAATTGAAATGAATTTGAAAATTGAAATCGTTTACCATTCAATAGCTATTGAATTGTAATTTTAAATTAATTTGAAACATTTAAATCAAACATAATAAGTGTTAATTATATCTAATAAAAATTATAATGTAGTAATAATGATTAAAACTCATATATATATTAAAAATTAATTGTTCAAACAATTATTTTATAAAAATACATATGTCATTACATTCACTTTGGGCAATGAATTGCAGTGTCATTCGAATCAGCCTCATGATTTTTTACAAAAACTCATTATTTTGTTCAAACACGAGATAAAAAATTAACTCAAAATTTTTTGTAAATTATTTTTCTCAATATTGCTATTACAAGAGCACATTAGATTTATGAAAAACGGACAATATTTTTCTAACTTATTTTCATAAGTTATTTTTTTCCACACAATATCAATCGAGTAATGATTATGAATATGGTATAATTATACTCACTACAATTTTAAAATCATGTAAGCATAAATAATTCAATTATAACGACCTTTTAAGATAATCATAGTTTTCTAATAACAATAAGTATTTGGATAATGACAAAATTAAATATTTAGGAAATTAATAAAATTGATAAAATAATAAATTATAACGAAATGGATGAGAATTTGAAAAACATCAATGAATAAAGTCACTATTGCCGCTAAAATTTAAAAACCATTAAAACCTTTTATTTGGTATTTATAACTTGACAAATTTAAAAACCACTGAAATACCACGTAATTTTTTTTTCTTTAGGATTTATATGTTATTTAAAATGGAGAGATAACATATTACATTGATAGAAAACGTCTTGAAATGAAATTTAAAATCCATTTAAATGGCTATTAATTTTTACCTTTAATATATTATTGCATTGATCAAAAGAAAACATATTATAAACAATTAAACAAATCTAGATGCATATTACCAATTATAATGTAAACATTTTTTTTACATAATCAATATGAATTAATATTCATCCTAAAAAAAATTGAACAATTATAACATAACCAATCAATATTTAACTCAACCAATATGAACTTCAACAATTATTTAACTAAATCAATATGAATTAATATTTACATAACCAATTAACAATATTAATATTAACCACAATTGTAATGTAAAGTGTATATAACGTAAATAAATAAAAATATAACATAAGAATAGTAAACATAACAATAAATTAAGCAATAAATTGTAGAGAAAATAAACTATGCACTGACAGTGCTATTTTACATAGTCATCCAATTACAAACTACCATGTATGATAAGTTTATTAAATTTTATAATAATTACCTTAAAAATCATAACAACAGTTATTTGTGATTAATTGACAATGTAAAACTTTTTACACTGACAATATATAGTCATTAAACTCTAGATTGTAATGTAAAACATTTTTGATACAAATAAAATGCAATTTTTAACAGATAAAAATGTAATTTTTTTATCACAAATTTAAAATATAATTTATATGTTAAAAATATTTATTTATTACAATTTTAATTATAATATTATTTATATATTCAAAAGTATTTATTTATTATAAATTTCACTTCTGTAAAAGAAACATTTATTATATATATTGTACAAGCTAAAATACTAATATATATATATATATATATATTAAAATAGTTATTTTGAATTAGAACATTTTTTGGAGTTATTCTTCAATGAAAGCATTTTAAGGATTTTTCTTATAACATCTTATCTCTTTCTATCTATATTTTTCTTTTTTATTTCTAAATTAAATTTTAATACTTTTTTAAAAAAATTTCTTTATAAACAAATTAGAATAACTATATTTAATGTAGGGCATTTTTAGGAACTATTCTTCAATGAAGGTGTTTTAGGTGTTTTCCTTCAACAAGAGTGTTTCTTTTAAAAAAAAAAAAAAAAACCTCTTATTTCTCTCAATTTATCATTTTCATCATCATTTCTAAATTGAATTTCAATACTTTTTTAAAAAAATCATCAATAGTTAAAAAACAAAATATTTTTTAACTAGCCTTATATCATAATATAAATTATTTATCATAAATCTAAAATATGATTTATGTTTAAAATATTTATTTATTATAAATTTTAATTATAATATAATTTATATATTTAAATGTATTTATTTATCATATATTTTAATTATATATAATAAAAAATTATCTTGTGCATTGCAAAGGTTAAAATACTAGCTATCAATAGTTAAAAATAATCATGTATCACAATATAAATTGTTTATCATAAATCTAAAATATAATTTATATGATAAAAAATATTTATCTATTATTAAATTTAATTTTAATATAATTTACATTGAAAAGTATTTATTTATTATAAATTTTAATTATATAAAATAAACATTTATCCTATGTATTACACAAACTTAACATTTTGTTTGGTAAGATAGAAATAGAGAGGAGGAAGGAAGAGAGGGGAAATAGTAAAATAAGAGTTGTTTGTAGGATGAAATTGCAATGAAATTAAAAGAAAAAAGAAAAAGTGGGTCTCATAGGTAAAAATTTCCACCAAAAAATGAGAGGATTTGTGTGAAACTATTAAACGGTAATAAAGTTTCCAAAACTACTACATGTTTTCCTCGCACAAGTGTGGACTTCCAACTAAATGGATTTTGCTCTTTACCAAATCGATTATATGTGAATAAATTTGAATAGATGCTCTGTACCAACTAAACAAATTTTTCTCTCTACTAAATAGATTTTGCTCTCTAGATCTCCTATTAAACCAATTATGATGAGCAGCAAATCGATTATATGACCTGAATTTCTTCAACAAGTTAATCAATCAAGTTGATCCCAAAATCAATTATACATGCAAAAAAAAAAATGAAAAACATGTATTCACATTCTAAGGGTAAAAAGGTATTTTACTAATAATTTAATTTTCTTTCTTTTTTTTTTCTTTCAAACCAAACAACCCTTAAAAATTTATTTCCATTATATTTCTATTTTATTTCTCTTCGACCAAATAACCTTAACTTTTACTCTATTTCTATTATTTTCTTTTCTCATCTATCCACTCCCACTTCCTCTATTTCCTTTTTCTCTGTCAAACAAAGTGTAAGTGATATATATACATATAGATGGGGATCAAGTTACTCCAAGAACAAGTCTTGATAGAGTTACACCACTCAATAACTCTTTATATATATTGAATTTCAATAATCTAACCATTGAATATTTTGATATTATGTTAACTATTATGCATACCAAATTTTAGGTAAATTGGACATTTGTAGCTAGTTAATCTTACACGTGACATTTACTTATAATTTAAAAAAATATATTATATGTTAATTTGAATTTATCTAATGAAGTATCAAATAGTTTTTAAACTTTATAAAAATTTATATACTTGATTTACTCAATAGAATCCTTTAATTTAACGGTTAAATCATTAAAATTATATATATATATATATATATATATATATATATATATATATATATATATATATATATATATATAAAGTTATTGAAATACAACAACAGATGAATTATCTGTGTATTTAAAAATAATCAGAAAAAGAACAAATACAATTTTCAAAGGATCAACTAACTCGTGGTCATGGATGAAGCAGTTATTTCAGGTCAATTGAAATGATTGGCAACAGTGGATGCGTCACCCTCCTCATTTGTTGACGTCGGCTTCGGATGATGGTGAGCACATGAGTGATGAACCATAACGTGTACATAATGAAACCGAATGATTCCCAAGTGTCGGGTAACAACAGCACCACCAAGGAAAGCAAGGAGAGTGAACCCAACACGTGCATGAGGGTGTCAAATTGATGAAGCCGCGTAGCAAACTTGAGCCTACCCAAGAAGGCCAAGCAATAAACAAGAAAGCTAGCAATGGAAACCCAAATGGTCTTTGGATGAACTTGAAATGGGGTAGGATTTCCTGGATATCTTATTTGGAGAAAACCGAGGAGTACAAAGAAGATGAAAGCAATAAGGGCATGCAGAGGATTGGTTTCTATTGCCAAGTTACATACTTGGATATAGACGATATTGAAGGTCACTTCATTACCTCTGCTTCTGAAAGCACGACCAGCCATAGAATTGACCTTTTGAGGAGAACTCAAAGAATCGATAAATTAAAGATAGAGATATGAGAGTATCTACGGAGAATAAGGAAACGTTTTTAACTTTTTATGCTAGCCAGAGTCCATATTCCGGGTGGTCACTGTCGGTATTAGGGCGGTGTTTACTTTTGGAAAGCACACAGTCAATATTCATATTTCAATTTTTTTTACGTCGGTTTACGATCTCAAAACTATATATGAAATACAAATCATTTACATGTAGTTACGCAATAAACCTATAATACATCAATGCCTCCATGCCTCATATTTAATAAACGAAGATACGATTGGACGCAATGCCTCATAGTCAAAGACAGTGACAGATGCCTCAATGGCTCGATGCCTCATAGTCAAAGACTCAAAGACAGTGAAAGATGCCTCAATGCCTCACATTTGACTAATATTGGATGCAATGGCTCACAGTCAAAGACATATGCCTCATTGCCACAATGGCTCAATACCTCATATTTGCCTCAATGCCTCATATTTGACTAAGATTGGACGCAATGCCTCATATAACTCAATAGCTCAATGGTACAATGCCTCATATTCCACTAAGACTGGACGCAACAGCGAAACAAACAAGGAACCCTTGCTTAACTCTTCCAAACCGCGTTTGCAAACAAAACACGAAACTGTAAGACAAACATGACTCTTTTTTTTTTTTTTTTTTTTTTTTACGTGATTCACTCCCTTTTCTGTGACGAAAAGAATGACGAGTATATTGTTTCTCTTCTCATGAATTTATCCATGCACTCGGTGGTAACCAAACACTTCATCTAAAACGCTATCAAGAATTAGCTTTACAACAAAATGTTTTTTAAATTTTAAAATATTTTTTAATTATTTGGTTTAAATTAATTATTTAGTTAAAAAAAATTATTAACAATAATAGTCAAGGTTTTAATGTCGTCAACTCTTAGCTAAAAGATATTTTTGGTGAAAAAAATAAGTTTTCAATAAAATAATTGATAAATAAATAAATGAAATATTTATTTAGAAATTAATGATTCAACATAAATATAAAATTAAATTACCGTTTTAATTGGGTAATTTAACTGGGGAAAGAGAAAGGGAATGAAAGAGGAAACTTTAATGTAAACTCATGCACGTCTAGTACATTATTTTATTTATTTATTGGTTAACCTTTAGTACATCATCTAGAATTGGTCTTACAATTTGAAAAATAGTTTAATGTTTTTTTTTCACTCTGTCTCCTAGAATATGAAATGAATTAAAAGTAGAAAGAGATAAAAAGCAGTGTTGTGAAAACCAAACTAGACCGGCCGGTCGGACCAAAAAACCGATGAATCGATTACTTAACCAGTTCAAATAAACCACAGAATCGGCCTGAAAAAAAACCGGTCATAGAACTGGAAAACTGGTCAAAAACCGGTTCATAGCGGGTCAAAGAAAAATACTTAATACAACATTATTTTGATTTTTTTTCTTAAAAAAATAAAAACCAACCTAAAGTATGGTGAGAAAGGGAGATTGAACGGAATCAGCTCGTTTTCCTTGTCTGACTTCGTCGCTATGTGCGCATCGTGCATCTCCGACGCGAGCCTTAGAGCCGATGCAACAGTCTTCTCAGTATGGTCGTAAGTGTTCTTTGTGACCTTCCTACTATCTCTCTCCGCTCGGAGTTCAACAATGAGCTTCTCTGGCTCCTTCAGAGCATCTCTCTACTGTTGCAACAATGCAACGAGGTCTGTCATGGTGACTGACGGTGCAGGAACAACGTTCATGCTAGGAACCGCCTTAAGAGTGGCGGAAGCTGCCTCGCCATCCTTAGGCGATGGCAGTGGAAATGCCACAGTGGACTTGCAATTTCTTATGCTGACCATCACGTTCTTCAGAGAATGAAGAAAATGAAATGAAAAGAGGAGAATCAAAAGACGAAGCCCCACAGATAGTGCCAATGTTGTATGGTGAACACAAGGATATGACTCTAATGAGCTCCCACGGTGGTTGTTGGTGTCTCCGATGGTGGCACCTACAAAGACTCCGATGCTTAAGTCAATTTGGGTCTGAGTATAAGAGAGTACCAGAGATAATGTGTACGTACCTAATGACTGTGGAGTCCTTTATATAAGACGTTTTGGAGGGAAATTCTATTAGAGTTGGGCGCCACATGGCAGTATGCGTTTGGGTGCCCAACTACACTGTTCCTTGCCACTAGGTGTGTTCGTTGCCAGACCGGGGTTGAAGTAGAATTGATCTGGGATAGCAGGGAACCATGAGCCAGGATGCACTAGCAATGTTAAGACTGAAATAGGTGGTGTGGGACCGACTTAGAGCCATAGGTTCGAGTAACCTCCAAAACATATATATATATATATATATATATATGGTAATTTGTGATTAAATATTAGTATAAAAAAATTATACTATTAGTACATATATTATTTTTAATAGATCAATTATTATTTATTAAAAAATAATTAACGTTTTAAAGTTTTATTTTTGCATAAGCCCTTGTCAATTAATATGACTCTATAATTTACTCATTAGAAAAATCAATAATTGATATTGTAATTGATGTTAGATTTTTTTATACATGTATTTGATTTTATCACAATTTTACCGTTGAATTTTTTTATCAATAATTATAAATACATTCTATTCTCTAAAATGTACCCAAAAAAAAAAAAGAATCAAATCCACTTTATAACAAATTCACTAACGTCGAAAGTCTCTATCGTTATGTGTAATCCATGAGCCATCAAAAAAGACTCTATCATTATGCGTTGTCCGCTAGTCCTATGAACAATCTATCATTTCGTCACTACAAGGAAAAATGATGTCTCAAAAAGGTGGCCAAATGAGAAAATAATCCTAGTTAATTACGTTAATTGTGACCAATATGTCATTAGTTTGAATGAAACTGAACTCTTTTAAGTAAGATTTCAAGTTTGAACTAGATGAAAAAAAGTGTAGACAAAAAGAAAAACTCAACCAAGTTATTCATAAATTAATCTTCAACAAACTTTGTGCCTATATTATGATGATAAAGAAAAAATTGCGTTAACTGTTTACAATTGGCCTTCAAATCTTCAATCCCACAAACGATGTTTAGGCACAGTCAAAACGTTATACTATGTTTGGTGGTTAAGAAATAGCAAGGAAATAGTATGCAGAGCAAAGAAATACAGTGGAAGTTTAAAAAAATGGTGGATCTTACTAATTATTTTTACTCTATTTCTCATTTATTTTTATTTACCTATTTATCACTCTCTTATTTCTTATCTATTTTTCTTAAATCAAACACTTTTATTTCTATTCTATTTTTCACCTATTTTTATTCATCTTTTTTATTTTTATTTATCCTATTTTTTACCTATTTCTTTCCTTTTTTACCAAATGGAGTCTTAGCGTGTAATTGTCTTCAAAATGTGTCTATCACATTCACATGTACAATCGGCCTTCAATCCCACAAACAACGGACACCTCATACGTGGTGATTAACAGATTAAGTGTATATCTGAGGCAATAGAAAAACAGATGACGGGAATGGTTTTTTCTCACCACTATCATGAATTATTTTTCCTGCAGAGAATGGCCATTCTCATTGCCGTGCACAGGTTGTCTGTATAGGGAAAATACCGAAAAAAAAATTATAATATAAATATAATATTTCACCCAAAAACAATGATAAGAGTAAATTTTCCGTGCACTTTTCAGACATTTTTTAATTTAAGTAAATTTAAAAATAAAATATATAAGGGAAATGTAATTATTATTAAAAATAATAAAATCATGAATTTTAAAGAAAAATAAAGCATAACAAAAGATGTATTTATTATTAATAATAAATATTTTATTTTATTATACAGAACTAAATTAATTAAGACATAAGAATTTTAAAATACAAGAAAATTTATGAAAATAAATTATTTAAATTAAGAGGTACAATTTCTATGTTTAGTAATTTGATATATGTATTGAATTTAAAATTAATTCAAATTAATTTAAATTAAGATTAACTATATTTAAGTAAAAGTATTTGAGAAAATAAAATATGATACTCAATACATGATGTTGTGGACGAGTCTTACATCTGGACAATCCTTCTCAGATACAACTCCATCTGACAAATAAGCGATGATCGTCACCCAATAGCACAAAACCCCAACATCTCCATTGGCTTAAAGGACCTCAGTCTAGCCACTCAGTTAAATTGCTGACCCCATAAACACCAATCAAATAAGGATTCAACCCTCGTCTACTTACTTCACTTGGAATCCCAAATTTATTTGCCCAGAAACCTACCCACACTTATTCCTTGAGATCACTTCATTACCTCTAACACAGGTATGAGCCTTGCATGCAAGAAAAGCTTAAAGTGCACCACTCTCTCAGCCACTCCCTTAACAAAAACATGAGAAAATGACACCATTAAAGCAACAAACATGTTACCCCTACAATCCTATAAATACCATCATGATCTCGTTACTCAAGTACATTCCCTTCATATAAATTAGTCATTACTCTATCGAACACTGACTTGAGGGTTGAAGTCTCTACAAGTAGTGACCCCCTTCTCTAGTAATAGTGACGAAGCCCCAATACCAATCCCCTTCATCCTTGAAGCAGCCCATAGAGGTTGAACATTAGGGCTATTTGTGGAAAACACTTCTGAAGTTTTTTTCCACCACCATTCTTACCAAGTGAAATGGAGTATGTGTTGGAACCAAAGACATTGAAACGCCCAATCCCTCAAAGTTTTGATATTAACAAAATTATTAAAGCTCAAGTCTCTATGTGAATTAATGAATTTACAGCGTCCAAACTCATGAAGTCCAAAAATATCAATATCATTGAGTGTCCAAAGCTTATATATGATGACCGTCTAAGAGTAAGTTTTTTTTGGATAACATAACTTAAGCATTAGACTCTTATATTAGATGCGTCCAATCGTAAGATCTTACATGACTAAATTTTTATATATACGACTTTCATATATATATATATATATATATATATATATATATATATATATATATTGGGACTTATGCCTTACCATTTCAAGATCTAACGTTCAAATATTTCAAGCATTAAATGGTAGACAGAAACATTCTAGTGCAAACGTACAGCCTTATAGAGAAAGAAAGTCAACTTATCAAGTTGCTAAGCCAAATAAAGAATGTTCAGAAAAGCAGACCGCCAACACAGTCCTGCACTTTCCGTTTTAGTGCAAGTTCAGAAGTTGTCTTTTCTAACCTGTCTAAAAGCTCGATATGCGCACCTCTTTCTTGAAAGATGAAGCTAAATCAACCAAGTCATCCAACAGCTCTTTCTCTCTGAAGACCATATATATATATATATATATATATATATATATATATATACTAAAGAAGAAGAAATAAATGATGAATGAATCAAGCACGAACATAAAAAAAAAAAACACTGATTACTTTCTTACGCGTCCACTAGACGATAATTCATATATCTCTGATACATTACTGTATTGAGTTTAATCTTTTATATCCTCACATAGTGAGTTAATTTTATTATAATCAACTATACTTGTTATGAAAGCTTGGAGAGGCTTAGTGAAAAAGAATACTTGAGTTGGTAAAGCAATTTGGAGTGATTGGATTGTAAAGTTTGAAGAGATCGTGAAGAATGCTTGTAACTTAAGGTTGGTTAGTAGATATCTTCTGGATAAAAGGACTGGACGTAACTTAAATTTGACTGAACCAATATAAAACTTCTTGTGCTCTTGCCTTCTTTCCTTCTTGCTCAAAACGCTTTCTAACTTGTTTTTTTAAAATTGAAAAAGTTTTATACGCACAATTCAACCCCTCCCCTTCTTGTGCGAATCTTTCTCTTTCAATATGCACAAAAGACATAGAGCATGCAATGAAAGACATGAAGCACACAGCAAAAGACATTCCTAGCCAAATACCTATCTTGTTTGGCCTAATCTATCTTCACCTCCAGTAGAAAAGACGATATGAAATTATGAAAAAATGTAAAATATTATCAAATATATAATGTAACAACTATGTGAATTGCTTCACTGAAGATGTCCTAAGTTTCTAACAAGTTATTACAAAAAAATTCTTAGAAACTCAAATCATTAAACTAATACAATTTTTTCAAAGGATCAATTATAATTTACTAAAAAATCATTCAAATTCTGAAAATATTCTCTAACAGCCAAAGTTTCTATCATGAGTATCATCTATACATATATTAAAACCGTCGAGATGAGGACAGAGATGAAATTTTTTTTGTTCCAACCGTGGTATCCATTTTCCTTTTTATTTCTTTTCCTGTTGTATGATAATTGATTGTTTAATTTAGTAATTGTATCTTCACCATGCAGATCACCGACCCACTTTCTAGAATTCTAGTATGTGTAATCGACGATCCGTCAAACATGCTCTGTGTAATCCGCCATTCTTCAAAAAATGTCTATGAATAGTTATGCCAATATGCAATCTAGTCGGCGCGTCTTCAAAACAAGTCTCTATCACACGTACAATCCTCCTTCAATCCCACATACCACAAACGACAGACACCTCATACTTGATTTTGATTGCATTGTACACCCAAAAAAAAAAAAAAACATGATTTTGATTAAGATTATATCTGACACAAAACCGAAGAAGCAAGCAAAGTAAAGCATTTTTCTTAACGCATATTCAGTGACGAAAAAAATTAAATAAATTATCAATTTAATCTCTAAAATTGTAGCAGTTAATTAAATTAGTTCTTAAAATTAATAAAATGGTAAAATAGCTTCTAAAATTATAAATAATCAATCAATTCAGCTCCTGAAATTATAATAATTAGTCAAATTAGTTTCTAAAATTTAAAAATGGGAGAATGATCCTTAAAAGTGTAAATCATCAATTAATTTAGTCTCTTCATTATTAGTTGGTGTCGTATAACGTTAAAAAAGTTGAATTAACATATTAAGTGCCTAAATGACTGTTAATTAAGCACACAACGTAGTTGTTATGTTACAACGATGAAAATGACTGAACATTGATGAAATAATAATTTGTTTTTCCCTTCTCAACGTATTTGTTCTTTTTCTATCCATTAGTTTGGTATTAATGCTCTTAACTACCTGTTGAGAAAATCTCGTCACATTAATCCTTAAAATCAAGGTGTATAAAACAAACATAACTAAACGGACAGACTCGACCATTCTGAACAGAAGAATAAAGACGGGAAGAGACAAATCGATTATTATTCCACCAATGTTTCTGTGCCCTTCGAGCTCAGTTCCCGACCGTCGTGTCCAACCTGTTGGTCAGCCAGGCTCCAAGGTCCCACTGTCGCAACGATGTCTTATGGTACTTTGGATATGCCCGGTTGGGGTCTGTCTCTTCATGGGCCTCAGTTAGATCCATCCCAAGTATAAAGGTTAGAGGTGGCCCTCCACGTTTGAGGGGCCTTGAACCACCAAACAACTAGCCCCTTCGGAGATCATGGAAAACGGCTATACCCACGTCCCGTGAAAACCATCCCCACAATGCCGAAGGAGGTTCAAATCGTGATAGCAGAAACTAATAAAACTCCAAGGAAAGACCCTAACAAGAGATATACACACTTGAACGCTCAGGTTATAGGCTATCTCTGTACCTTTTCGGACACAACTTGTAATTGGAATAATTTCAGTCATTTTTATGACTACCATATATATGTACCCAATTGGCTGCTACTCCAGCACTTAACATGTTAATTCAACCTTTTTAACATCATTAGATGACAACTAACAATGGAAGAACTAAATTGATTGATGATTTACAATTTTAAAGATATTTTGCCATTTTTTTAAAAACTTTAGGAACCAATTTGATTGATGATTACAATTTTAAAAACTAAATTGATTGAGAATTACAACTTCAAGGACTATTATCCATTTTGTTAATTTTAAAGACTATTCACCGACTATTATAATTTCATGGAATAAATTGGTGATACCCTCAAAAATAAATTGACGGAAATGTTTCTTTCCCACACCACATATCATGATTTTTTTTATTTTTTTTTCCTGCAAAGAATGACCGTTCTCGTTGTCGTGCACCGGTTTGTTCGTGTAGGGTAAATACAGGGAAAAATTATACGATTAGGTAAACTTTTTTTATACTATCAATTAATAAAAACATATTTTTAGGTTAAATTTGAAAATAATTATTATAAAAATTAATAAATTTATTATACATAATGATTTATACTTAGATAATAGTATATATTTAAATTAAATTTTATAACTATAATAGTAAATTTTCCATGCATTATACTTTTAGTTTAACTAAAATTTAAAAATAAAATATATAAGAGAAATATAATTATTATTAATAATAACGAAATCATGAATTTTAAAGAAAAATAAATAATAATAATAATGATAATAATAATAAATAAAAAAAACATGTATTTATTATTAATAATAAATATCTATTTATTTATATAAAAAATAAATAGATAAGAATTTTAAAATTAAAAAAAATTACAAAAATAAATCATTTAAATTAAGAAATACAACTTTTATGTTTAGTAATTTGATATAGTGTATTAAAATTTAAAATTTAATTCAAATTTAAATTAAGATTAACTAAATTTAAACAATAGTATTTGAGATAAATAAAAAATATAAAAATAAAATAGAATATGATACTTAATACATGAAAATTTACGTGATTTAATGAAAAAGAATATCCCTGGAGGAAAGGATGAGAATGCAAGAGCTTTAAGAGAAGGAAAACTAATCAAAAAACTTAATTGCGACAATAAAAATTAAAAGATTTAATTGTAATAATCTATTTATCATACATAAATTCTGAAGGTCAAACTGCAGTGTTGCCATGTAAATAATATTTAATAACATAATTTTGTCAGGCTTGTCAGGCGGCCTACTTGGCCTGTTGGGCAGTTGCAAGTTGATGGCCACCCATCGGGCCACAGTTCGCAATAACTGTCCATGGCTGGCATGATTTTTCGTCTTTCATGAGCTCTACAGACCAAACTAGATCTCAGTATCTTCATGAAAGTTATAGATAATTTTGTCTTTCAAAACATGGCATTGGTCTCATGTTGATTCAAAGTCTACAACTTGAGATATGATCAAAACATTGCACCTATGTCAGGCTATCAAGATAACATATCCACTTTAACTTCAAAGCCAATTTTCTCTATGATCCACTTTGAATTGGATCAAACTCTCTTCACAAAAATGTGTATCCATGTTCAAGCTTTCCATAAAAATCAATATCACTTCAATCACATTCTTAGAGTCCGAGTTGTGACCCAAACAAGGAGGAAAGGTTGGAAGTCCAAGTCTGAAAAATGAAGATTCTCACTATTGCTCATTTTTTCCTACATTAAAAACCCAAAAAAATTAGTTTATTCATGCACTTTTTCCATTTAAACCAATCAAAACATAAATCACAAGAAACTATATATATATAGGTTATTTTCTCATAATATTCACTAAGTTAATGTATTAAAACATGTCAAAAAGGATCCATAAATCTACATATGTTGTAGATTTATCAAATACAATGACGGCAATGACAATGCAAGTTGTTTCCACGACAGGGGAGAAAAGGGAGTTTAGGGTTCAGGGCAATGGGGGTAAAGACGGGGCGTTTCTTAGGTTGCAGAACGTGGGGTTGTTTGGTGACGATGACGGTGAAAAGGAGATTTTGATGGATGGTAACCTAAATGACAAAGACAAAAAGTGGGCAGAGTAGGGACCTAAAGGAAAGGGAAGAGGATAAGAGTGTGGGGAATGGTTGAGTACGAGGTTAGAGTGAAGCAATTTGGGAAGAGAGTTCATAGTGACCCTCTCGACAAGCGCCTACTCTCTTCTAATCAAGTTAGAAATACTAATGTGTCCTTTGAAGGAATAACCTAGGTTATGTTTTATGCTACATTTAAATTGGAGAAGTTAGTTGCATTTTGCACATGATGTGATGCTCAGTTGTTTAAGACCCTATTTTGCACCTCATGCACTATTTTATTACCAGACGTGAAAGTGTGTTAGCATGGAATCCGTAGAGTTTATAGCCACTTGAATTCCCTTCTAAGTTTGCAAGTTTTCCTTGGTTGTTGTCTATCTAGGCCAAGCGTGCTCCTCCTTCGTTTCCACATAGTTTGTTAGGACCTCTATTTGTTCTTTATGTTCCCTAACTGGATGGATATCCAAACAAGTCAAAACACTAATTTTTCATTTTCCATTTTATCTTAACAATCACATCTGGGTCTTGGTTTATCACGTGCCTTCTATTTGCTTGGATTGGACAAGTAAAAGGCAACTCCCATTTCCAGTTTGATGTTTTCGCTTTTTTCTATTGTGACTTGTCCCTTTTCTATCAGGATTTCGTTGAAGACCCATCAAAGGGAAAGCAACAAATTTGTTTTGAGGATGTTCCTTTCAGGATAAGTAAAACACTCATTGTCAATGCTTCCAAATAGTAAATGCATATGGTGATCTTCTTCCTTTTGTGCTGGCTCCTTTAATGCACAGCAAGTGTGTTGCTACAACGGTTGTTCACTTAATTCATCCAAAAGACTCTTAAATTTGATATAGAAATTAGTCTCTCATGTTTGGCTCCTATTGCATCACGCAAATACTACCCAACTGATTTATGAGGTACATTGGTCTTTGCAAAATGCTCTTTCAAATCAAGCCATACAAGGGCACTGTGATATAGAGGGAAAGAAAAAGGCAAATGACCCATTTGTAGTTGTAACATGTATAGAAGCAGCTACTCTTGCCATGGTGGTGCTTGGAGCATATAGAGGAACATGGCATGGAATAAAATAATGAGATTATAGTTAATTTCATTTAGATTGACAAAGAGCTAAAAACATTACAATTTCCCACATCTCCCTCTAAAAGAATTTATTATCCTGAAAGAATATAGAATTACTGAATAAGTCAAAAAAGGAAAGATACTTTACACATTAGCTATTTATCAGCAGCATCAATGACGAGAACGATGCATATTCTACATACATGACCCTCAACAGAAATGTGCATCCGTTCTGAAACGAAAATCACAATTATGTTAAGCAAAATGAAATAAAAATTACAAAAGAAGAAAAGAATTTTATACGAGGATCTACTCAAAACCATGGCTTAAAATCATCATGGTGCTGTTACTGCAAGCATAGAAGAATTAGAGCTTTCCTCATCTGGTGGGGGCTTAATGTATTTCCCTATCACTTGTTGGCGATGACGCTTCCTCATTCTGTTTAGTTTTTCTATACTCTTTTGCTTCCTCTTTTCCTTCTCCTTGTGCCTTAAGCTTCTCTCTCTCTCATATACACCTTGCCAGAATACTTCACCCGTTGATGGCCACAACCAATGCCTGCCAGGATCCTCAGAATCCGATAACTCTGCCAAGTCCTCATCCATGCTCTTAAGTGTGCTGTATGAGAACCATTTGATCCACATTTGACCTTTGCGGCTCTTGAACTTGTGTTGTTCCTGCATTAGACCAGTCTCAGGGTCCACAAACACCATCCTCCTAGCACTGTGGTATGCCCACACATTTACAAGAAGCTCAAGAAGCCGTGAATAACAATGCTTATCCTGCAATTTGAATTTATTAATGCTCTGAGACAAGTGGAGCAAAAATAAGCAACAAGGATATATAGTGTACTTGAAAGTAAATCTATTTCTATATTATAAATTAGTATACACAACTTGCAGAGTGAGGCTATCACTCCTTACTCTTTCAGTTAAACATTCTCGACATTCTCTCTTTTCTCTGCTTTAGATGTGCATTTCATACACTATCCTTACAACTAGTCAAAAAATTTCCATTTCGATAATCTCAAACTACCTTTCTTTTATATTTATATACATTTTACTTGATCTTCTTAATTACCTATCCTTTCAATCTATCCTCTTTTATCTTTTATCTCTAAATTGACTTCTAATAATTTTTTAAAAGAAATTATTAATAGTTAAAACTAATCTTATATTATAATTTAAATTATTTATTATAAATCCAAAATATAATTTATATATTGAAAGATATTTATTTATTATGAATTTTAATTATAATATAATGTATATATTTAAAAATATTTATTTATTATGAATTTTAATAATATAAAATTAGATACTATGCACATGTTAAAATACTAGTTATATAGCATTTCACTCAACCCAACACTCCATCTGAAACACAAACTAGAATTATTTTAGGGAAACAATGTTTTTAACAACATATTTCAAGCTCCAGACTGTTGGAATTTAAACTATTCAATTAAAATGGGGTAAACACATCCAAATAACCATTAACTAACATTAACCATCCATTATTTTAATCACACCATGGAGTAAAAAGTCTTTTTTTAAGGTCCATGGTGTTAAAAGCTTCAAAAGGAAATATTAGCAATAAATAAGGAATTTATAAACCATCCAGTTATTAAGCTTGTGTTATTTATCTAAACGGTTTTGTTAACAGTAGGCCTTAGGGTCGATGTTAATAAACCAAAAGTGGAAAGTTTTTAAAGGAAAAATAAAATTTATTACACTGGAAATACAAAAGTCATTTATTGCCTTTTTTCACCCAATTAAAACTTTCCACTTTTGGTTTCTTAAATCAGCCCTAACCGTTATTTAAAAAGCCAATATTTTAAAGTAGGTTCCTTCAAAGAAGGATCAGTTAAAATCATTTCCCTCTAAGTGCTTCAATGTGAAATAAAAAAATTTGTCTTGAAAAAAGAGACTTTTATCTGAAAGATATGAAACCATGAGTAGAAAATGGCTAAAAACCAAACCAGCAAAGAAAACTAATTCTTTGAGGAAGCAAATTACTTTTGACAAACTCAAAGCACAGTGTCCTGTTGAATGGTGTTCATCATACATTTGCGCATCCAATGCATCCACAAACATTCTGCACAAATGGTAGTTTACATCAGTTATTTAACTCTCAAACAAGTTACAAGAGAACAATTTTCTTATTTGACGAAATGAACTTAGTTTACCTGGAGAACATTACAAACTCCATAAAGGATCTCGTAGGCAGAGCCCAACTCTGCATAACAGACCATGTGTCACCATCTACAGACATGGGAGGCAAAGAATCCACATCATCTTTTAACCCATACATTTTCCTCATGGCCTCTGAGAAAGCAAACCTTCACTCAAACACAAATGTAGGGAAAATCAAGCAATATCTTTAAAAATGTATAAGACAATGAAAAGCAAGGGTCAACACTCAACATTTCATGTACTCAAGAAAAAAACACATGGGTTAAAGAGATCATACTTGCAATTTCCCGCATTAATGGCATCACAAAATGACCAAAAGTCCTTTTGCAAAGGGTTTCGTGAATCCATATCCATGCGCACCCAAAAATATAGTGCATCCCCATACTTTTTGGATTGGATGGCATTTAATAATTCATTTTCAGCAGTTCTGGACAAAGATGCCTGTTATAACCCCACATTAGATGTCAAAAACCACAGAACAAGAGACAGACAAGAAATTTATTTATTGTTTCCGTTCAAGTCATCTACCTACATTTCAGCCTTATATACAATCAACACCACTAATCAAACGAAGGGAGAATAGAAACTAGTGAAGATCCAGTTCAACACACACAAGATCATTTTTCTTTTTTTCCTTTTTATATCCACAATTGTGAAACCTCTAATTAGACAAAGATCTCCAGCTGTAAACACCTTGTCATACCCACAATTAATACCTCTATATAAATAAGTTACAGGGAAAAAGGTAATATAAAATTAGCATCACAAGTCCACAACCTTCAAACCTAAAATGATTGCCAAGATTAAATTAATATTTATTAAAACGAATATACTCACAGACGGAAAAGAATATCAAGAGGTAAATATCCAAAGAAATGAGATATGAGAAACAGTCATATACCTTCCTTGCTGTTGCTCTCCAAGACTGAAATCCAATCCAAGCATTTTTGTGTAAACGGTCAATCTTGTTTGCAATTGCAAAGAAGGCCCCATATTCACCAAGTAAATCTCGATAGTAACCACTATTAAGCAGTGGAAGACGAGAAGGAGCATCAACATCGTCTCTCCCTGGTCTTCGACCTTTACCGGACTGCATACATCCAGTACATTCATCGCGTGAGATTGAAATCAGAAACCATTCATTATCACTTTGTTTGGTAGAGAGGAGAGAAATAAAAAAAATGAAAATAGGTAAGAAATAAGTTAAAAGACAAGAAATAGATAAGAAATAAGTTGAAATTTTAGGATGTTTGGTTTGAGAGAAATAGATGAGAAATAAGAGAGATAGATAAATGAATGAAAAGAGGTGAAAAATAGAGTGGAAATAAGCATAGGGCCTACAAAATTTTTAAAAATCTCCTTGCCATTTCCATTGAACCAAACCATGGAAATGTTTACAAATTTGAAAATTTCTTCTCTCCTCTCCTCTCCCATGTACCAAACAGGGCCTATATGTTGTGCACCAAGGGTATCCAAAGATCCTTTTCAAGGTGTAGAGATCACTGAAGTTAGCTTTGTCTCTCCCAACAAAGCCTTTTTCATACACAAGACCAGAAAATCTATTATTATTTGCACTAATAAACATGGATTAATATGAAAATACAAGCACACCCAACTTACCAGACCAACTCCTCGATAAAGAGATTTTTGATGTAGAAAAGGCCAGGATCCTTCCCCAAAATAAGGTTCATAAATGCATAATGGTTGTCCTGTCCGCTCAAGCTCTCCTTCGTCTCTTTCATGTAAATCATTCTTTGATCTATCAGCCCTCTTAGCAATTTTATATACATCCTCCCATGTTCCATGTGACTGCTCTGTTCTATCCTTCAACTGCATTGAAACTCAAAATGAGTTAAGGTTTACTCACAAGAAATAGAAGTCATGAAAGATCCAATACCGTAATTTTGTAAAGAATAATCCTAAATCCTTCTAACCATTCTTCCTAGTAATCCTCCTAATTGCTAAATGAAGAAAATATTGAACTTTCTATGTTTCCAAAATATTAAATGCATTTAGTTTTTCATTAATTCCTTTATAAAGTACTAGGAGAATTATTAGATGTTTTAGAAAGATATAGCATTACTCATTTATAAACCAGAAGATTCATTGATCTCACCTCTTCATCCTCCCTCCTTTTTTGGTAATAGCCAGTTGGGTATATTTTTCTTCTTCCCATATGCTATATACAAATATATCGCTAGCTGCAACTGTAGTAGTGGATCTATTTTTTTGAGAATGATTCCACTGGCCCTCGTATTTATCTAAAAACGTGTTACTTCTTAGTTCCCTATTTTGATATGTAATATTTGGAACAGCTTCAAACAAATGCCACTGCCATTGTTCTTTAACATTGGGAGGTATTTCTGAAACAGCCTTAGGTGGAGCAACCTCCGATGGAAGCCTGAGAATATTCTGAAGTAAAGATGCATATCCATCAATTGCTTCTGAAACCATAAGATTCTTTGCAGTACTTCTCCCTATTGAGGCAATGTTACGAGCCAAGGGTGATATTTTCCCTTTTGAGATCACTTCTAACAAAATTTGTCTCAAAACTCTTACATTATCCTTTGGGAAAAGGTAGCCATTTACCCTGTCATCAACCTAGTTAACGTCGACAAAACAGTCAGTGGTTTCCTCAGAAATACATGATATGAGAAACTTTAACTCTTTTTTTTTCAACTAAAATAGTAATAGGCAACATTTTAGATGGTGGGAAGTTATTTAAAGTGCTATAAAAAGCCAAAATCTGGATTATTCCAGGAGACTTCAAACTAAAGATTGTTAAAAATAACAAGCAATATAGACCCGTGATATGTGTAAAGTAAAAAATTAGAGCACAAACATACATATTTTCTGATCATGGGAACATTGGGAGCAATAATTGGTTTCTCAAACGACATAGCTTTGATCAAAATCTCTGGAAAAGACAGTTCTTCAAGAAATGATCCATAGATCACAACATCTGCGGTGCCAAGAACAGAATCGGCATTCAAAGCTCCAGCTATATGCTCTATAACACCTCTTGGATATTTCAAGCTATGCGCCATGGTCTAATGAAACAGAATACAAGATAAGAAACTTCAAATTATTTAGCCAAAAACAACGAGAAGTAGGATATATATACCTCAAGAGCCACACTGTAGTTATTTGTTAATTCCCCACTATGAACAATGATTCGTAGTTGTGCACTGGAATTATCTTTGGTTAAAAAGAAGTCTCCCAACAGTGGTTCTAAAGCCCGTAAAACAATGGCATGCCCCAACCACATGCCCTTGTACAAAAATTGACTGCCCACAATTGCAATAACCACATCTTCTGGGCCATAGCCCACATTGACGCGCAAATTATCTTTCTGTAAGGCCATAAATGCTTCTGCTTCTAATACTTCGGCAGGGGAACCAGGAATGACATAAAAATTTCCACCATCAAATGTGGAGTAAATCATCTGTGGAATTACATAAAAGCATTAGGTAATTATGTCCCAACACAGTGAGATTTAACTTTAAAGAGTCAGTAAACAAGTTATATACTAGTTAATAATTATAACCATAATGTTTATTTATCATAGAACTAAAACTCAGGATAATAGCATATTAGTATCCAATATGAAACTTATTTATATCTTCTAAATCAGATTTATTCCAAAATGAAGAAGCAGTTAACAATGAGATAACTGTTTGAATGTCAACATAGCAGATTATGAATCAATAGAGGAATGCATGACTACATGAATATGATAATGCATAACATGTCAGGTGGTTGAGCTAGTGAAATTTAAGTAGAGTCCCTAGTTATGATTTCAATGTATCAAACATTAAATAAATAATTTGTCCCATACATATTACCGGCAAGGCATAGTTTGAAAAGACAACAACCGTTGAACGATTGAAAACTCTTCCCCAATCATTCAAAAGTTCAATCTGCCCATTAGTAGTATATCGTCTTGATTGATAAGCAAGGGCATTTTCATGAACAACCCATATAAGAGGGATAGACTTGAAAGGTTCCTGCAAAAAACTGTAACAACTAAAATCATTCTTGTTACTTGAATAAGGATAATCATGCCAAAAACCTCAAACACAATTCATGGGTGCAAAGTCAGTAAAGGATTCAGGTAACAAAAACAATCAAGTATCATACCAAGAAAAGGCACCCTTGGCTTCAAGAGAGCTCGCAATTATACCATCATAGCTGCAAAAAAGGAAAGGGGAAAAAAAAATTCTTTATTAGTTGCAATCAGAATTTGTTAATCCGACCAAAACAGTAGGGTTTTCTCTGTCAGTAACACATTAAGAGACAAACCAAAGTTAATTCACATGAATTTATACTAAAGCAAACACAACTGCACCATACCATTTTCAATATTCAAATATTATAAGGATTAATAAAAATCAGTAAAGGACAAAAAACTGAAAGTGTTGATTAAGAGACTCAAGTAACATTCTTTTTCACAAACTGAAAATAAACATAACTAAGTAAAGGATAAAGAATTAATCAAGATTGTAATCTGGCCATATAAGATCAAGAAATTATTTAACTGTAATTTTCCAATGAGTTGACTTCAGTATACCTAAAACCAAAAGTGATACAAGGAGCATCAACCACAAGTAGAGCAGATATATAAATCTCAAAAAAGCTTAAACACACCGTCATTTTATCAGCTGAAGTTACCACTTGGTTCAGATTTCTAGACATTTCAATTATTAAAACTATGCAAAAAGCTTAGTCCAGAAGTAAAAATTAGATAAAAACCATACTTTAGCCAGTCTACAGTGTTGTTTCGCTTATCACAAGTTCTAATGACAGTTATGGGAACTCTTAAATTTCTCCACACATGATGCCCTGGTCCATCTAAAAGTGAAAAGACCTGCAAAACATAGAGAATATTTGAGCTAAAATAAACATAATAAAATTAATTAAAAATAAATATTACAAATGATGTGGAGGCGAACATCTTAATATTTTTTAGCCTCACTTTGATAAGCAACACATTCTTAAGGACATCAATCTACAGTTTTAAATCCATAAGCCTGCTTCAATTTTCGAAAACTCATCTAGCAAGATTCTATGTGGAAGTTGAATGAATATCTGGTAGAAGTACATTCACTTATCCAGTGAGGCATATAAAAGTTGAAACAAATAGTAAAGCAAGCGCTCGTGCCCACACACGCACACACGAGAGGAACGTTTGACTTATTATTCAACATCTCTATTTGTTTGTGTTCTCCATCTCTTCCGGAAATAAAGCACCAAATTCAATCCCACACCAGTGCACACCATAGAGAGACATTGACCATTTAGCCGGTTCCCTATTAATTTCCTTTCCCTAAATTCAAAAGTATTTTTTTTCCAGCATAAATATAGAGAACAAACCGTAAACAGAGTACCTGAATGTCATAGCCAATCTCTAGCAAAGCAGCTGCAACTGTTGCCATAAGCAATTGTTGTGAATCAACCAACAGCTCTCCAAACACCTTCAAAAGAAATCAAAATCACACAACCCTAAAATGTCAAAGAGAGAAACAAAACAAAATTCCACGAGTCAATAACAAGGAAAAACTCATAGAGCACTAAAACATCACTTAACAACAAACTTGACTCCAACTTAAACAGTTCCAAATTCACGCAAAACCTACGCCATTTTATCATAAAAAAAAAAAAAGGAAAAATAAAAACCATGTTGAAGTGAACCACATGCACAACCTACAAATCCAGCTTCTAGTTTAACTCTCCCCACAATAAACAACAAGAAACTCTCAAACAAACACCAATACGTAAAAAATAAGAAAGTGAAAAATTAGTTGAACTAACCAATGCCAACTGAGGCTTCCTGTACCCAAAATGCTGCACTGTGTGGTTAAGCAAATCCACATCCCCACCTTTCCTAAATTTCTCCGAAATCTTAGGCAAAAAGACAGCATCCTCCCCAATGTCCAACACAACCTTGTTAAAGTCTCCATAATGAAACAAACTCTCAGACCGCATTTTCACGGCTTTCAAGGACTCTTCCCCCTCGTTTTCCAGAACCGAACCTGGCAGGAACATTTGGAACACAACGACCAGGCACAGAAACACCACCACCGTGCAAATCCATTGCACGTAATCGAGCTTCTTGAAGAGTAACCTCGAGAAGCTCGATCTGAACCTGTGGGAAAAAGGGTTCTTCTCCTTTCTGCTGAGCTGAGGACCAAACAAGCTCGATTTCTTCAATGGGATCCCAGATTCCAAGGAACCCATTAGAGTCCCATCAATTGGGTCGCAGCAGAATGGGGAAAAGCTTCAAACTTAGGAAAAAATTCGCATGCACACGAACACCCAGATGCGAACCCTGCAATGGGGTTCAACCGAAGTTGAAAAAGACTCGAACTTTGGTGTTTAAATTCAAGAAAAGGGACAAGAAAGATTCTGGGTATGTGAAAATGGGGTTCTGGTGTGGATTTGGTGATTTGATTGCGGAACTGTTCAGTGATTTTTACTGAAGAAAAATGAAGAAAGAAAGAAAGAAGGACAGAAAGAAGAAGATTTGACGAATGAAAAGGGAAATACACACACACAGACAATGGCTTGGGAGCTGAAGACTCGGGAACGAAACGAATCTAATCTTAAAAGAAAAATTAAAATGTTAAATAAATGGACCAATTTTTTTGCTGTCTGAAAGGGTAAGTGTAAGTGTGCTTTTATATTTATTTATTTATTTATTTGGTAAAATGAAAAGTGTGCTATATCTGTGCTAAATAAATTTCAGCCAAATCTTATTATGCTACGGATTTGGAAATGTTAATATGTGTCACGCGCATTAAGTGAGAAGCGTAGGGTCACGCGTGCGGGAAAAAGTTGAGGAAAAAAAAATACGTGTTGTGGTGTGATGTGATTAACTCATTTTATTTGTTTCCTTTTTTTTCCAAGATAGGTAGAGTCGTGCAGATTTTTGTAATCTAAGGCCAGGAAAAATGCTGAAATGGACACTATAATTGTAAATGGAACATGTCAGTGACAATTATTAGTAGAAACCAAATCTGGACTAAGACTTGATGGAATTTCTAATAGAGTCAACGTAGTAATTTTATGATTATTTGTTTAAGGATGCAAATATGTTAAATATTTTGTTTTTAATTTTTTTTTGTTATAACATTTATAAGAATTATATATTACTTGTTTAGGGAGATGCCGTTCTTAGTTAATCAATTGCTCTTTTGAAAATATGGTCCATGTTTTTTCTCCAAATAAAGGATGTTATTATGTCACTAGTTTTTTTAAATAAAAACCTATTTTAACCTTCGGAATATTTTTAAGTAATTTAATTCTTAAAAAATATTTTTTATTAAGGTAATTCTTAAAACTAAATTGGCAGTGTCAATATCTGCTACGTACATTAAGTAAGATGAAGGTCACGCGTGCAGAAGAAAAGTCGAGAAAACAAAAAACAATAAATATGATAGTATTTTTTTTTTATGTGTACAATGGTGACAGTTAGAATCTATAACTTTATGCATATTATCCAATCCCACCATTAGGCGGCCGATTCTAATGAATTAAATATGATGTGATTAAGTCCTGTTGTTTTAAAAACTGATTTTTAATTAAAAAATGTTTGAATAAATTCTTTTTAAAAAGTTTTTTCTAAAAATCAAAATTATGTTTATTTTTAAAAAAATTTAAAACTGAAAAAATAAACATTTATAAATTATTTCTATTTTTAAGTTCGTCTTTTTTAATTCTGAAAATAAAAAAATGTGCAAATAAAAAGAATAGAAAATACATACTTTCGATTTAGTTCCCAATTATACAAAAATTTCCAAAACTCATTATCTTAGTTCTTATAATGAAAAAGTATCTGTGTTCTATCCCATATGGCACTTAGTATTTATAAAACACAAACTTTAAACTACTTCAATTTATAATTTGATAAAAATAAATAAACAGGCATTATTCATTATTCACAGCTAAAATTCTAGGTCCACCAACAATGATACAAAGTTATATCAAAAAAAAAAAAAAAAAAGCAATGATACAAAGTAGTCCATAAATTACGAAAACAAAAATATACATGGGAGTGAATAATAGAGATAATGATTAAAAGTAACAATATTTTTACTTTTACTAACTTAGTATTTTTACCTTGATCATGTTTCTACTAACATGTTGTGATTCTGAATTTTTAGTTTTATGTTGCATCTTCTCGTCTCCACCAGTTAGAGGATAAAACGTTGAGTTGTTGCAAATTTTGATATATTTTACCTATGTTGATAATATCTCTCATATATGTTATAAGTGTCTTACATCCTCAAAATAGTTGTATTTGTTTGATCTTATTCTTTCTTCCCTAAATTTCCAGATTTATCATTTGGCGGGATAAAATCTCCTTGTCATCATCACTCCGAAAAAAAAAAAAAAAAACCTTCTTCTACCTTCATGACACATAAAATCTCTCAAACCCTGACTTAAGTGTAACAATAAACCTATCAAATTCCAATTTACATGTGTTCTCTCTAACTATTCTAACTTGTAATAAAAAATTATCTTAATTAGCATATATCTATAACTATAATAAAGAGGGTACCCTCTTTTTGTCTCTACTTTTTTATTGGACTATTATATCTTCTAATTATTCTCTAAATTATCTACTACTTTTTTCTTTAATTATTCTCTAAATTATCTATTACTTTACCATTTAACTACTTTTTAAACTATCTATTATACTCTCTCTATCTCTCTTTAAAAGAAAAAAAAAAAAAAAAAAAGCCCTAGTATATATAAAGATTTTTACTTAACTTGTAATCCTATATATAGTTAACAAAAGTTTGATGCACCCTATGCTCACATTATTAGTATAAATAAAATTAAAACATATTATCAATTAAGCATATAAGATGTTAATTGAAAAATATTATTTAAATATTCTTTTGATTATAAGATTAAAAACTCAAATTTATAAATTAGTAAAAAAATAGTACTTAATGGATCATATTTAAGGATCAACATATGTAATCACATATGCATTTATATTAATACACATTTTATTCTTATTTGTCTTGAATAATTTTAAAATTAATTTAAAAAATTGAAACGTTAAAAATATGAAAAGGAAAAAAATATATATAAATGAAACTAGCAAAATATAAATGAACTAGTAAATTGAAATAAATTTTACTATATTATTTTACATATAGAATAATGGTGATGATATTATTATATTTAGTTAAACATATTGAACATTTAGATTTAAAAGGTTTTTTAGATTGTCTAATATTTAATTTTTTAATTAAATAGATTTTAAAAAATTGACCTAATTTATTTAATGATAAGATAAACTTAAGTCAACTAAGGTAATGTTTCACTCAACATTTTTAACTTATATTCTCTTTTTAAAAAAAATGGAACAAACACATTTTTTAAAGCTTTTTTAAAAATCAAACGTTGGTCTTTTGGTTGAAATACAAGGTCGATGAAGACATATTAGTGCACTATTACATAGTAGTGATTCTAATTTTTTACGAATTTTTCATTTATCACATAATGATAAAACTTTACTTAAAGTGCGTTTGTTTCACGGATTAAAAGTTAATTTTCAAGAATGAAAATAAGAGAATGTAATATACCCATATTTGTTACAAGTTTTAAAAAAATATTTCCGAATTTTATTGATTTTTGGAAAAGTTGCAACTTTTCTTTTTACCACGTTTTCCTACATTTCTATTTCCATGAGAAGAGGTGAGAAAGTAATATTTCTATAGGAATATAGGTAGTTCTTTTTTAACACACTTCTAATTTCTATTTTTATTTGTTGTTTATTTAAAAATATTTCTAGAAATATTAAAATGTAACTGAACACATTTTTCAATATACTTAAAAATAACATTTTTAGTTATAACATTATTGAGAATGTGATACTGAGAATATAATGCATCCTTATTTCATTTTTTGAAGATTGGCAACTCAAAAGCTTTTTTTTTTTTTTTGCCATAAGGGTTCATATTTTATTTTATTAGTCTCAATCGTCAAATATAATAAAAAAAAATTCAATTAACCGAATTTGTTCACAAATTAGAGCCTGAAACAAAGAGTGTGATCTTGTTACCAGTATTATATGTGTGGGGTTTTGAAACTACAATCCAGCCTAATTCGTTGGCCTTCTTAATTGGTCCATAGTTTCCTCTTATTCCCTCAAGATAACAAATAATTTCGATCATTATTTCTATTATCTTCAAAACTTGCTTGCCCCGTTAATGCTTCTGTATTATACCAATTCCTTTATTACCATAATGGGGCAATATGAATAATCATCACCATTATCCTCTCCGATCCTCATAATTATAGTGGCATCAATGCTCTTGTCTTTGGCCCCTAGAGAGTTCCAACTGACCCTTTACCAGAATTGATAATGTAGCTACTTCCTTTTTTGCTTTCTCCTTAACCATATCCTTCAATTTGCTTGCTGCTTCAGGTCTGCCACACATGCCACGTGTCTACTCTTCTGACCACACTCAAGTTTCAAATTAATGTTGATTTTGATGAAAAATGGTATCTATACATTAAGAATGTTTAAAATTTCTTACTATTCCGAAGAAATAAGAAGAGAAGAGCGTGTGAGAAGAATACTAATGTGATGGGAAAATTATAAAAAAAGAAATGAAGATTTAACCACTTTTCATTCTTACAAATATATCAATTTTTTATTTTTAGTTCCTGTGTTTTTTTTTTCATGATTTCTGAAATGTTTAAAGCTTTGTTTTTGGTCTTTCTCGTTAATTTATGTTACGAGAACGCTTTCCAGATTTTTTTTCTAATGTTACCACAGAAACATTTTTGGGTATGTTTGAAAATCCATTTGATGAATATTAAATGAAAGTTTTACATTTTCTAATACATAATGTATGAGTAACGTGAATGTTAGGTTGAATTGAGCTTAGATTTAATTGGACGAAATTGATATCTAAACACACTCTTTATAATTGGCCTTAGCATGTGACATTTGATAAAACCACATAAATATTTTTATAACGGAAGAATTAACAACAAATAATTTAGATTTTACAAGAATTATAAAATGAAAAAATTATAAGAACCGAAAGAAAAAAAAAGGTGATATATTTGTACAAATAAAATATTTAATGTAAAAAAATTTATACTATTAACTAATCAGAAATTATAATTAGTATGACTTTTAAGATAATAATTGTAAAAATAATAAACTTATTATACATAATAGTTTTTAATTAAAGATTGTGTAAATATTTTTATCCTGTTAATGTATAAATTATTTTCTCACAAAATTTATATTTAAACTAAAATATTATAAAATTTATTACAAGAATAAATGACTGTAGTTTTAAATAAGCAACTGCCATGGGTGTCGGTTTCGCAGGTCCTCTGTACATCTGAAACAAGTCCAGGTTGCTCAGCTCTGGTCAGCCATCTTAAGCTTGTGCCAGCCCTATTTTTGTTTTACGACACAATTTTACTTTTCAGCTCCATTAGATACTCTACAAAAATATCAGGATGCATCATGACACATTTTACCATTGCACTTATTGAATTCCACTTTTTAATGGGAAGCAGGATTGGAGTTAGAAATCATTATTTTTAAAGAAATGATAGCTTTTTATTAAAAAAAAATTATAAAATTAGAACAAAAAAAAAACACAAGCTCAAAATAAACAAATTCAAACACGGTTTTACTATTTAAATATTAAAAAGTTGATACATGCAGTATTTGATACAATGATATTAGTCATTACATATAATCATTTTTATCTTTCATTTGTTTTTTTATCTTTTTCTAACACACCTAAAAAGTATACATCAAAAGCAAATTAAAAAAGTTATTTTTGTGCAAAAAAAATTGCAATTTTTTTGTGATGTTATTTTGATGCTTAGAGAGCATTTTCCATTTCAAATACGCAGAATTGTAGATGAACTTGTCCATAACATAACTATCGCTTTTGACATGCTACATCTCTGAGACCCAATAAATTCGCACTTCCCCCCAAATAAACCCATGATTTTACGAGATTACCCTCATTCAGTATATACCTAACTTCCTTGCTGCCATGACAGAAACAAGGACCGACACTCAGCAATTTTAAAAAGATAATAAAAAGATAACATTATATTTATTTAACCATTATAACTACAACAGCGTTTGTAGTCCAACGGTTAGGATAATTGCCTTCCAAGCAATAGACCCGGGTTCGACTCCCGGCAAACGCAATTGAATTTTTCTTTTTTTACACATGAAAATTTAACAATGATTTTTTCTATTAACCCTAAGTAGCCAGATGTTCAATCATGCAAGCAACCAGCTAAAAGGTGTTGATCCGCAGATATCACGCATCACAGTATCCTCGTTAACCAATGTGACATGGACAGATCCAGATCTAAAGTTTTTCAAGGAAACTCAATAAAATCCCAAACTCTAAACCATAAAAATATTTCATTTTATCCTCTTTTTCTTCTTAATTACTATTTCTTCGCTTTTTTAGAATATTTTTATTTTTATTTGTTTGTTATTTTTTAAATTTAAGATAACATTAATTATTTTTTTTGTCAATTATACCTTTATTTTTATCTAATTTTTAATTAATTTATACATTTACAACTAATATACATTTATTGTGAAATAGAAATAAAAAAAGGTATAATAAAAAAATTCAAAATTATTTTATGGAAAACAAAAATATTTATTACATTTCTTAATTTTTGTATAAAAACATTAAACAATACTTAAAAAAAAAACGGAAATACCAAATTAGAAATTTTTACTGTTCCTTTATTTAAGTCATTTTATGAAAGATTAAATATTTTTAAATTTACTCTTAATTTTTTATTACATCATGTTTAATTACCTTATAATTTTTATAATTTATTCCATTTTAATTGAAAAAGCATTGAAAGGGAAATATTTTTCTAAAAAAGGTAAATTATTATTTAAACATAAGGATAAAAAATAATTAATGTAAAGAGAGAAATTAATGTCATATTCAAAAGTATAATTAAGTTGAGAAAAAATTAACAGAATTAATAGCTTTTAAAATAAGAATAATTTTAAAAAGTTCAGATATTTTTTATTAATTGAAAACTATAAACTAAATTTACCAACTTTAATTTTAATATCTGTAAATTCATTATAATAAGAAATAGTAAGAGTAAAAAAGAAAAATTAAAATACAATTCAATAAACCTGAATCGTTAGATTAGGTACTCCACAATTCGAAGTTCCAAGCCTTAAAAATATTTCCTTTTGTAATAAAGAAAAATTGAAAATACAATTCAATGAATATGAATCCTTAGATTTAATAATGCAATTCCTTTCTGATTACGCATAAAGTTGATTTTTTTTATGAATACTATTATTTTATAGATGTGTTTGTTATCTTGCTCCAATTACAATAGCACAAAGACAATTTAATTTCTTTATTATTTGTCACGTTACATCCTATTGTATAGAGATGATTATAATGCATTATTACTTGCCATGTCATATTTCATATATAAAGGCAATTTTTTTCATTGGCTAAAATTCAAATAATGGTTAAGTATTAAAGGGATCCTGAAATTATTATATGAAAATGTATATGGAATAACTATTTTCTTTATTGTTTAAAACTTAAATAAGTGCTTTAAGTATAAAAACACATTGGCTATATGAGTTTAAAAGAGTAATAACATGAAATATGCTAGCTATGAGTCTAGTAAATCATAACATGAGGGCATAATAATTATGAGTTTTAAAGAACCATAATTAACAACATATTTGTCAATATGAGTCCAACATAGTATTTATGAATCTAGATGATAATGGAAGTTAAAGATTAGTGTTCTACACACACTTTGGAGACTTATATTTTTTCTTTGTTATTTCTTTTTTCTTGCAGGATAATTACCATCAACAATTTCCTTTGTGATATTTCTTTATTGTTGCAGTGCCATCACCATCAATTTGCACCAACAATATTTTGGTTCAATCACTGATTAATAAAGATTGTACCAACAAATCATAGTAAAATGTTTCACAATTTCAATCTAAATAAATATGAAATAAGGATTTGGTTCCTATAAAGTAAGTAAGGGTAAAATAAATAATTTTAGTTATTGATGAGAAAATCAACAATTAATATTTCAACATATTCTGTTGTATGTTATAGATATTTCAAAAGTCTTATGTCCCACATTGCCTAGTTTGGGTTTCCGTCTAGTGTTTATATATCATAATGTGATATTGGATTTCAAAGTGGCTAGCAAAGTAGAGGAGGCTCGCGCGCATGAGAATGGGCCTCGTGGGCCTGTTGTAGTGCAAATCTGTCATTTCACCCCCCCTGCGCGTGTGGTCATGGGCCTCAAAATATTTTTTAGCCTTGGTTTTATTAATTTTATTTTCAAAATTAAATTGTTTTAAATTTTAAATAAGCTTATCCAGAAAACTTTTTTTGTAACTGTTGCATTTTGAATGGGCCAATATCTGTTTCCTTGATCCTCTCCGAAAAATTATGACCAGTATTCGTTTTGTGAACGTTTTCTTGTTAACATTATGATTTTCTTGTGAACGTTTTTTAATGTCTTTCTTTTTGTGTTGACGTGGGGACGATTTTATATCGTCCGCTTGCTTCGTGTTTTCAATGACTCTTCTTCTTCCTTTTGTTTTATTAAAAAAAGAGATATACAACTGTTCTGCCTTAGGGTTCCTTAGCTTGCCAGTTCTGTGCCTCAGATACGTTCTGGGAGGTTCTTGTTGTATCCTGGGGGACTTGCGCACACCACGCAGATAAGGCCTTTAGGACAGTGCTGTCACATGCCTCAGGAAAATTTTGCTCTCGTGCCTTCGTCAGAAAGGAGTGACTTCAATCTAAAAGACTTATGGCTGACGACATGCATATTGACTCCACCTATAACGCTGCGGTGCAACCTGCCTTTTTCGCCGTCTTGGTTGCTTATGCCAAACCGCTTCCCGACGTCTCAAAAATTGAGGTCTTTGCTGACCAGAATTTTCGTCGATGGCAGGAGCGTGTTTACACCATGCTCGACATGCATGGAGTCGTTTTTGCACTCACAACTCCGAAACCTGACTCTGCCGCAACAGATAAGCAAATAGAAGATTGGACCCATGCAAATAAGGTATGCCGCCACACCTTAATTAGTACATTATCTAATGAGTTGTTCGATGTGTATTGTTCTTACAAGCAAGCGAAGGAGATATGGGATTCTATGGTACTAAAGTATGCTGCCAAGGACGTGGTCAGACAACGGTTCATTATCGAAAATTACTACTGCTGGGAGATGGTCGAAGGAAAAGACATCAAAGTTCAAATAAATGAGTACCACAAACTGCTTGAAGACCTAAAGGCGGAAAACATAAAGCTTCCTGATGAGTTCGTGTCGGAAGTGCTTATTGAGAAGTTGCCTGAGTCATGGACCGAATACAAACAACAGCTGAAGCACAGGCACAAACAGATGTCCCTATCAGACTTAATCACTCACATAATCATTGAAGACACCAACAAAAAGGAGTGTGCTGCCGCAAGGGCCAAAGCCTTGGCTGCAAAGGCAAATATGGTACAAGACAAACAAAATCCAAAAAGGTATGAACAAAAGCCTGATCATAGTAAGAAAAATAAATTTAAAAATAAATTCCATTTCCCTCGTATTACTAACCCCACCTTCAAGAGGAAAGGCAATTGTTATGTGTGTGGAAATCCAGGTCATCATGCACCTCAATGCAGGCATCGAATGAAGAGAAACGACAATCCTCCTAAGGCTAAGGCCAACCTTGCTGAAGGAGATGATGTGATTGTTGCGGTCGTTTCTCAAGTTAATATGATGATCGATGTGAGCAAATGGGTGGTAGACTCTGGAGCTACCCGACATATATGTGCGAGCAGAAATGCTTTTTCCTCCTACACTGCTGTAGGGGATGGAGAAGAACAAGTGTATCTGGGTGATTCTAGGACTACTCCAGTTCTAGGGAAAGGAAAAGTTCTTCTGAAGCTCACATCTGGAAAGACACTGGCTTTGAGTGACGTGCTGCATGTGCCCTCTATTAAGGTTCATTTAATTTCTGTAGCACTGCTGGGAAAGGTTGGGATTAAAGTGTCATTTGAGTCTGACAAGATTGTAATGACAAAGAATAATGTGTTTGTGGGAAAGGGATATTGTGATCAAGGACTTTTTGTACTTAATATTTCTGAAACTATGAATAAATTTGGATCGTCTTTTGCTTATATGGTTGATTCATATGATATGTGGCATGCTAGGTTAGGACATACAAATTCCTCATATGTTATTAAATTACAATGACTTGGCATGATTAATTTGCATGATAAACAAATTAAGAAATGTGAAATATGTGTTGAATCAAAACTAACTAAAACACCTTGTCCTTCCGTGCAACGTGTAACTGAACCTCGTAGTTTAATTCATTCCGATCTTGCAGATTTAAAACAAATTGTATCTAGAGGTGGTAAAAGTTATTTTGTAACTTTATAGATGATTTTTCTAGATATACTAAAGTTTATCTAATTAGACATAAGGATGAAGCTTTTGACATGTTTTTATCATATAAAGCTGAAGTAGAAAATCAATTAAATAGAAAGATTAAAAGGATAAGATCAGATAGGGGCGGTGAGTACACTTTGTTTAATGATTTTTGTGAAAAGGAAGGTATTATACATGAGGTAACCCCACCTTATTCACCTGAATCCAATGGAGTAGCTGAGAGGAAAAATAGAACCCTTAAGGAAATGATGAATGCTTTGCTAATTAGTTCTTCAGCACCTAATAACCTTTGGGGAGAAGCCCTTCTAACTGCATGTTTTCTACAAAACAGGATACCACATAAGAAAACTGGTAAAACACCCTATGAGTTGTGGAAAGGATATCAACCTAATTTGAAGTATTTGAGAGTGTGGGGGTGCCTAGCTAAAGTGATGTTACCTGATCCTAAGAAAAGGAAGATAGGGTCTAAGACTTCTGATTACATGTTTATAGGTTATGCTGAACATAGTGCTGCCTATAGGTTTCTTGTTCTTAAGAGTGATATCATTGATTGCAATACCATAGTAGAGACTAAGAATACTGAGTTTTTTGAGGACATATTCCCTTTAAGGTCAACAACTAGTTCTTCACAACCTATAGAAGCCCCAAATGAAACTGTGGTTAATGGTTTAAGGAGGAGTAAAAGACAAAGGAAAGAAACATCTTTTGGAGATGATTTTTATACCTATCTAGTTGAGGATGATCCTATGAGTTATTTGGAAGTTATTAGTTCTTCTGATGCAAAACTATGGGAAGAAGCTATTAAGAATGAAATTGATTCTATTAAGAAAAATAATACTTGGACCTTAGTGGACCTACCTAAAGGAGCAAAACCAATTGGGTGTAAGTGGATCTTTATGAGGAAATACAACCCTGATGGATCAATAGAGAAATATAAGGCAAGGTTAGTAACTAAAGGTTTTAACCAAAAACAAGATATAGATTACTTTGATACCTTTGCTCCGATGACTAGGATTTCCTCTATTCGAGTATTGATAGCTTTAGCTTCCATCCATAAGCTTGTGATTCGCTAGATGGATGTAAAAACAGCTTTCTTGAATGGTGATCTAGAAGAAGAGATTTACATGTCTCAACCTGAAGGGTGTGTGATTCCTAGTCAAGAGAACAAAGTGTGCAAAGTGTTAAAATCCCTATATGGTCTAAAACAAGCACCAAAACAATGGCATGAGAAATTTGATCATATTTTACTTGGAGATGATTTTTCTTCTAGTAATGCTGATAAATATGTGTACACTAAAGTTGTGAATGGTGATTGTGTGATTATATGCTTATATGTGGATGACATGTTAATTTTTGGTACATGCATTGATATAGTTTTCAAAACTAAATCTTTTCTTGCATCTAAATTTGACATGAAAGACATGGGTGAAGCAAGTGTAATCTTGGCAGTTAGAATCGTAAGGAAGTGTGATAGTATATTACTATCCCAAGGACATTATATTGAGAAACTTCTTAGAAAGTTTGGTTATTTTGACTTTAAGTCAGTGAGTACCCCTTACGATGCTAACTCTCAACTAAAGAAAAATAGAGGAGATTCTATTGCTCAATCTCAGTATGCCCAAATTATTGGGAGCCTATTACATTTAATGAATTTTTCTAGACCTGATATTGCTTATGCAGTAGGCAGACTGAGTAGATACACTCAGAGTCCTAGTCAAGACCACTGGGATGCACTTGTGAGACTCATGAGATACTTGAAAGGTACCATGGATTATGGTATTGAATATAGTGGATTTCTTGCTGTACTAGACGGGTACAGTGATGCTAACTGGATCTATGATTCAGATGAGACAAAATCTACTAGTGGGTATGTGTTTACACTTGGTGGTGGTGCAGTTTCATGGAGATTAGCCAGGCAAACAATAATTGCTAGATCAACAATGGAGTCAGAGTTTATAGCTCTAGAAATGGCTGGTAGTGAGGCTGAGTGGTTAAGAAACTTCTTAGCAAATATTCCTTTGGGAATGAAACCAACACCATCAGTGTCAATGCATTGTGATTGCTAATCGGCAATAGCTATATCTAAGAACAAAACTTATAATGGGAAAAATAGACATATACAGTTAAGACATAATATGGTAAAGCAGTTGCTAAAGGATGGAACAGTTTCCATTGATTATGTGAAGTCAAAAGGAAACTTAGCAAATCCTCTGACAAAACCCCTAGGGAGGAAAATGATTTTTGAAACATCGAGGGGAATGGGACTTAAGCCATTTGAAAACAAACAAATGATGGTAACCCAACCTTTGTGATTGGAGATCCCATGAAGAAGGTTTAATGGGAAGAACAAGTCACTTGTTAGTTCTGCTAGCACTAAAATTAATCTTAATTGATTTTTGTCCCTTCCTATGTGTGAGAAAGTGCTAGATACTGCATTAGTGAGAGGTTAAGCCTTATAGTAAAGCTTTGTGCTGTTGAGGAAGCTTTACAGTTTATAAAGCTTTTAAATGATTTTCATATCCCTTGTGGGTGGTGTATGATTTGCAACATACACTTGATGAAATCACCTATATGAGTGTCAAGTGGGGCCGCTTGTATGAGATCTTGGCGAAATCTCTAGAGCACTCATGAATACCAGGCCCACGCATGGCCTAGTAGCACAAAACAGTGATAATGGCAAGGATTGTGGGGGTAAAATGTGATTGATAAACCACTAACACACATTAAATGTTTTTGGTTCAATAGCTTGCTATACCAACTACAGTGTGTGTCAAGTCTTATCAATCTAGGTTTGGTTCAATAGCTTGCTACACCAGGTTCGACGCATTACATCCTATTAAAGAACCCAATTTTTTTTTCTTTTCTTTTCTTACCCTTCTGTTTTAAAAAATTTTTTTTAGCCTTTTGAAATATGTGGGGAATTGTTGTATGTTATAGATATTTCAAAAGTCTCATGTCCCACATTGCCTAGTTTGGGTTTCCATCTAGTGTTTATATATCATAATGTGATATTTGATTTCAAAGTGGCTAGCAAAGTGGAGGAGGCTCGCGCGCATGAGAATGGGCCTTGTGGGCCTGTTGTAGTGCAAATTTGTCGTTTCACCCCCCCTGCGCGTGTGGTCATGGGCCTCAAAATATTTTTTAGCCTTGGTTTTATTAATTTTATTTTCAAAATTAAATTGTTTTAAATTTTAAATAAGCTTATTCGGAAAACCTTTTTTTGTAACTGTTGCATTTTGAATGGGCCAATATCTGTTTCCTTGATCCTCTCCGAAAAATTATGACCAGTATTCGTTTTGTGAACGTTTTCTTGTTAACATTATGATTTTCTTGTGAACGTTTTTTAACGTCTTTCTTTTTGTGTCGACGTGGGGATGATTTTATATCGTCCGCTTGCTTCGTGTTTTCAATGATTCTTCTTCTTCCTTTTGTTTTATTAAAAAAAGAGATATACAACTGTTCTGCCTTAGGGTTTCTTGGCTTGCCAGTTCTGTGTCTCAGATACGTTCTGGGAGGTTCCTGTTGTATCCTGGGGGACTTGCGCACACCACGTGGATAAGTCCTTTAAGACAATGCTATCACACGCCTCAGGAAAATTTTGCTCTCGTGCCTTCGTCAGAAAGGAGCAACTACATATTCATGATTTGTTATACATATGCACGTAATATTAATCGTTAATCTACTTGTCAATAATTAAGATTACTTACTTTGTCCTCTAAAGTGAGTTACTTACTTTAAAGGAGCCAAATCCATAAAATAATGATAAGCAAAAGACATCAATAGTCTATGATATAAAACAACCGTTATTTACATGGACATAAAACGATACACATAATATTAATTTTAATTGAATGAATATTCTTTATTGACTTTCTTTTTGTTGGAAAGAAATTCTTCATATATGTTATTCTTTCTTAAGTTTCTTTCGTATTGTTACACATGTTTTTTAGTTTATGAAAACCAAAATTGGAATTTTTATTAAAATATATAATTATGGTATAAGTTTATTAACTTTCATATTTACAATAATCACATATTTTTTGCATGGATATTTATTTATTTTCTTTTGCTTTGCTTTATGTTAACAATTAAGTTAATGTACAAGTTTTTATGGACTATATTTTTCCCATATCTTACGATAGTTTAAATTTGTTTGAGGACTTGAAAAGAATTAGTTATTTGGATCAGTAAAATGTGCAGTACATTATTGTTTTTATCAAGTTATAGAAATTTATTTAATTCCAAAATATACAGTGATTAAAATAGATAAATATCATATTATAAATTTTTTGATCAAATTATTATATTAAAAAATACCATATGTTTTATCTTGTGTTTATATTATATTATTGTGTGACTAAAACACATATTATAAACCAAAGTTGACTTTATTGTTATAATCTAGAAGTTTACTAGTTCAGATAATATATTATTTGGTGTATGATTGGTTAGACTATCTCATTATACCAATATTGATAATTTTTATGAATATTTATTAAAAATATAAGATTAATTCAGTACAAGAAATTTTCATATGTTAGGTTTTTAATGCAAATTGATATCATCACTAGTTATAGGTTTTTTTTTTTTTGGATTTTGAAAAAAAAAAGTATTGATCAAATATGATATTTGTGTATCTATTATTAATCTTGTAGATCATTATAATATTTTTTGTTTTAATTGATGTTTATTATATTATGAGAATAATCTTAAATTAAAGATACTTGTTAAAAAAATTGTCTGCATATTTCTTCATTTTATACTACATATATATTCGTACAATTGAATCATAGGATACTATAATTTAGAAGTTTACAAATCATAATATAAATGACAATGGGAAATATACGTAATTGGTACCCAAAAAATTACTCATAATAGATAGGGTAATCACTTACTTAATGAGTATGAGTAGAAGTAATTAATTACCCACATATTTTGATAGGGATGGGTGTGGATACAGGTACCTTACTACATGTCTCGCCTCACCCGCATATGTATATGTGTGTGTATAATATTAAATTTAAAATAATATTTAGTCAAAACCAGTAAGCCATTAAATTCATTACTTTTGTTACTTTTTTGAATTCTTTCTATTGCTTTCTAGCTCTTGAGCCACGCATAAATATTTGCCTTTATTCCATTTATGTCACTCCTAGAGTCCTAACTCCCTATGTGATTGAACTAGCATCCAACGAGCTTCATTGTATTACTGCATCGAATTATCACTTCTAGATGCATCACCATTACATCAAAGATTAGACTATTTGTTGTCTTGCACTCCTTTTGGTTCCCATTCCTCCTTACATGCAGTCATCCACGACATCAAACCCTAAGTATCTATTGCCTTTAACTTAAACACTTTGTTTTTTGTCCTTTTCGCCTTTGTTTCCCATAATTATAGCACCCCATTTATCTCATTTGTAAAAGTTTTGAACTAATAACTTATGGGTTTATTGATTCAGTTATGTTAATTTGGTTTTGAAATGTGGGTAATGAGTACAAGTACTTAGGTACTTAACAAATACGGTATGAGTATTAAAGTTGTTATCTACGTATGAGTTTGGATACATGTATTTTTTAAAATGCAGATATGAAAAAAAATACTATTGCACCTTACATAGACCCCATCCATTATCATTTTGAGATCATAATAAGGTTGTTGTTTGGTATAATCGGTTGGGTTATCCAAGATCAATTATGATGCAAAAAATAGGAATAAACCCTCATTTTAGTTCTTGAATTTTTGAGACATTGTCATAAGAGTCCTTGGAATTAGCAAAAATGTCAAATAAATCTCTGAAATTGAAATTGTTATCATTTTAGTCCTTGGAATGTAGCATTTATTGTCATTATAGTCTCTAAATTTTATAATTTACTATTATTATAATTCTTAACGAAGCTAATAGTAGAGACTAATATGACTAATGAATTTCAATTCCAAGAATTTATTTGACATTTTTCTAATTTCAGAAACTATTATGATAACACTTCCAAATTCAAGGACCAGCATACGAGTTTACTCAAAAAATAGATTTATCCATGGATTGATATGCTAGTTGTCATTTTTGATTAATTACTTTTTCCAACATTGGGGGAGAAAGTATGTAGTTGGAAAAGATATTAGCCAAAATGAATTATCTTTATACAAAATAACGTGAACAAAGAAATTCAAAGAATAATTCATTTGCAAACTTTAGCAAGCTAATTGTTAGTGTATTTACTGACACAAAGAGAACGACTAAATCATATGCATCAATTGTTAATCCTCAAATCATAAATGATGTCCCTATCAATCAATTCACTAAGTCTAAAACACACATGAAGCTTGGAGACACATTAGTTCTAAAGATAAAAGTCCAAAAAAGAAAAGGAAATTAAAAATCAAGATGACCTAGCCAAAGATGTAATAAATTCATAAAAGGACCCATAGGTAACTCTAAAAGAGTCTTTAGACATAATTAAATTCTTTGTTCTAAAAGAAACTGAAATACCTTAAAATTTTGAAAACTTGACAATTTTGTCATGGATGGGAAACGATGAAATTGAAATGAAGTCAAAGATGATGATATTTTTGTATATAATGTAGTGCATGGTATAAATAAATAAGATGAGGATCATAAACCAACATTTATTAAAGAATGTAAAAAGAAAATGATTGGCCAAAATAGAAAAAGTGCCATTGAGACAAAATTAATTAAACACACTTGCATAGTGAAGGTTTTTGAACTTGTAATCCATACACTTAAAGTGTAAAAACAGATAAATAAAAATGAGTTTTGATTGAAAACAAAACGATAATAATGAAAACCTGATATATAGCATTGCTTGCCACTCAAGGGTTTTTCCAAAAATCGAACATTTATTTTGAGTAAATATACTTATATGTTGTACATACTATTATTTTGATACCTAGTCAGTCTAGCAAAACGTAAAGGACTTGATTTGTGTCTAATAGATATTGTACGACTCACATGACAATGATATATATTTATATGAAGCTTGCTTAGAGCAAGCAAGTTAGGTTCTCTAGACTTTATCTATTTATGTATTTTCATGAAAAGACCTGCAAGTGAATTTATTATAGTTGCTGTTTTATGTTAATGGTTCAAATATCACTAGGACTCTTGGAAAGCTATCAAAAGTTGTGAATTATTTAAACAAAGGATTTAAAATGAAGGATCTGTAAAAAAAAAGAAAAAGTTTTGCTTTGATTTACAAATTGAATACTTGGACAATAGAAATTTTATACATCAAAAAGTATATATAAGAAAAATGTTAAAATTGTTCCATATGAACAAATCATATACATTATGCATCCTAATGGTTGTAAGGTCATTAAATGTGAATAATTTTTTATGCACCATAATGGTTGTAAGGTTATTAAATGTGAACATTTTTTAAAACTCAAGAAAATGAGGAAAAAACTACTTTGCCCTTTTAGTTTGTGTCAATCACAAATTTTGAGTCATGAAATATACTTTTAATTTTCACACTTTAATCTATGCATGATTTTAATTACTTGTATTTAGTTTTTATAATTTCTTAGTTGTTAAAATTAAATATCTCACCCCAAATTTCATCTAATAACCAATAATTTCATCTAATAACATGTGTAACAAGACATTAATTTGTATAAACCCAAGATCGGCTTAGTGGTAAGAGGGTTGAAATAGTATTCATAAAGTCATATGTTCTAACCTCAGTACGACTATTATATACAAAAAAAAGACATTAATTTGTATATATTGATAATAAAAAATGTATAAAATATTTAAATAAAAAAATAATTTCCACTACATTTTATACATGTTCATTTTTTAATTTAAATATTTAATATATTTTTCATTACTAATCCATATAGATCAATGTCACATCATACTTCTATTACATTCCCATTAACTATTAGAAGAACTTTTCCATAAGGACATTTTAATAATTAGGAAATTACATGGAATAGATGTGAACAATTAGAATTAGGGGATCAAAATCATAAATAGACTAAAGAGGAGTTCTAGTAAACACTCTCTCTTATTGATTGAAATTTATAAAAAATTACAAAATCATTAGTAAAATTCATTAAATAAGATGCGAGACCCAAAATTTTTTGTAAATTTTAATAAATTTTAACTAGTAAGAGAAAGTGTCATCAAAAGAGCGAGTATGAGGACGTGTTGTTAACATTTCTCATGGACTTAATTTCGGGAACTAAAAATACAAATACAAATTTTGACTTTTTTAATAAATGAGTATGCAAACCAGGCAGAAACTCTTTTAGGAAACCCATTCCCACCCTTAAAATTTAAAAGGAGAAAGAAGGGCTTAATGCTATCTTACTAGTAAAGATTAGACATCAGAATAAGACCCTCTATTGGAAATTTTCGTGATACATCAGAACTCCATGGACAAGAAAATTAATGAAACTTTTTTTGCATAGCATACCACAAATATACATTTTACAGGTGCCTGAACACCATAGATCACAATTCACAAGTGTAGCATAGAGCTAGGAGAAGAAGACCAAGATGCCGACCATTATCATTGCCGGGGAACCGGCTACTTACAGGGTCATTATTCAAAGGCTTGAATCAGAAACTAATTAATTCTGAGCATTTGCAAAAGGGGAGGGGGATGCCTTTAGAAGTATTCATGAGAAAGAACCGGCCCTCAACTTTGGTGTTTTCTGTTTGGCAAAGAAAGCTGATAGCACACTTTTGCTTCGAGTAGGGATTTGGACAGTCTCACGCCGATTTGGGTTGTCAAATGACCTGAATGCTGTCAATGGTTTGGAACCCTCCAATGCATCCTGCAGATAGCGACTCATCAGTAACTTTCTTATAGAAAATTTACGAAAACGCAAGGAACATTAATGAATACTCCTTCCAACTCTGGGTCTGAGACTCCTATATTCGAGCACAATGACCAGCTGGAAAATATTGTCCAGTTTCAAATATTTGATGCACTATTTGATAGATAATATTAACATTTCTTGTGTTTGGTGCAAGTCAAATAAAAAAATTGTTTTTCCAAGTAAGCTGGAAACAACCCTCCAAAGCTTAAGGCTATGTTTGGGAATCTCAGTAGTAAGTAAAGTGGAGTGGAATGGAATAGAACAGAACAGAATAAAGCAAAACCGAATGAAATGGAATAAAATTACCACTCCATTGTTTGGATAAGTTATTATGGAATGGAAACTTAATTTGGTTTCATCACGTATCCCTTAAATTAGGAGGGAATAAAAATCAGGGTTTTGGAAGGAATGGAATGAACATTATGTACCATTCCATTCCATTTTAATTAAACAAATCTAAACAATGGAACATATAAGCATTTCACTCCATTTCATTCCATCCCACTTCATTCCATCACTTCCCAACAATCCAAACATTTCATTCCATTTCCATGCCCTTTGATCAATCTCCCAGAAAAAAAAAAAAAAAAAAAACTCTCAACGAAACCACCAATTTGATAGGAACAGTTCTCCTATATCTATAAAGGAAGATAGTATTGATAGTGGAATTGAAGAATGATTATAAAGAAATATAAGAGCTAGCATACTCCCAACAAGGATATTTTCTGATGGCTCAAAACTAAAAGATGAAAACCGAACAGAATATACCCCCTCTTTCTATTTTTCCTATTTGTATCAGATATTGTATTTTTCTCTCTGTAACAAACATTACATTCCCTCTCCTAATTACAATTAAGCTTTAGTGGTTTTAGGCCTACGGGTATAGACTTGCGGGGCCTTTCCTTCTTGGGCCCATCCAAAACAGAGTTTGGATCTGCAGCTTTATTAGTCACCATTATATTGATTGTGCATTGAAATGAAGCTCAGGTACAAAGATTAAATTTAATTGCTATATTATTTTTCCATTTCATCTTAAATTTATAATTTATTTATTTAAATTTAACATAACCAAACCACATTCTGTTAACTACATCTCTCAATTTGACACTGTCTACAATTCTGTGTTGACTAAACATCTAAATAATATTTTTCTTTCAAACCCAAAATGTACTCCCCTTCAATCTGCTCATGGACCTATCAGACCACCAAACCTGCTGTTGCAAGTACACGATAAGTCCTTGATTACCACTCCATTACTTGCAAATTACTATGACTCCAGTGAGCCTTTTGTCCCCTAACTGCCTGAACTTAACACTAACCTTTTAAATCTAAATTCCAATGTCAACCAGCAACAGTTGGGCCCCACAGCATGATCATGCATTTTCCTATCTCATTTAGTGACAATGTAATCAAAGTAACAAATCAAATCTCAGTTGAAAGATCACATGATGCACATGGAATTGGAACACGACACGTCATCCCCAAACCAGAATTTATCAGCATGAAATAGTAAAAGTGATTGCATAGCAGACTAAGTGATCTCAAAAAAAAAAAAATTCCTCCCAATGAATAAACACCTTAAAGGAGAATACAGAGATGGACAGCACAATCAAAAACAATAAATACTCTGCTATATCACTGTGCAAGAACATCATATTGAAATAGTGGCTGCTTCTACCCAAGGACTAAAGTCAAACCCTTCTTAATCAATACACCATTCCATGACAAAATAACTAATTCCAGTCATCCAGTGAAAGAGATAGAGCACCAATGACAACAAATCTGGACTTAGAAGAATTAATTCTAAAGCCATGTGCTATAATTATCAATTGAAGCAGTCAAATGCCCCCAAGAAGTCATAGATATTGAACATTAATTCTTTGTCCTATCCCAGAAAAGTAAACTTCTCTCTGCACACATGTTCATACTCATGTCCATAATCCATACAGCTATACCAACGCTAGACTACAAAATACAGAGCTTATTGCCTAAATGAACTGTTGTACAAGTAGAGATCATTGAAACATTTCACACAAGATATTATTTGGTAACATTAATAACAATTTAACATCTTTTTTTCCTTTTTACTCGACTGCTAGCCAAACAACTTCACCTAAAGATTAACATTTAACAAACAGGTTTTAGAACATTTGCAAATATTTGGCAAAGAACAGGTAAATAAATCATAAGTTGACAATCAAACATGGTGCTACAAGGCACTTGCACTTTCGATGAATACGAAATTACCTTGCGTGTACCACCCAAAGTATGCATGGGTGTACTAGAAGCAGGAACTCCATTTGGAAAGTGAATTTGTGCTGGTGAGGATTTCATCCACGTGTTCTCTTCATTATCTACATGCACATAACAAAGGATTATAAGGATCTATGACTTCTACGTCAAGAAACAACCATAGTTTGGCCAATTGAACTGAATTATTATATAATAAAAGGGATACATCTATATCACAAACCTAAAAGATGGAAAACTCCAGAGGCCTTGGCAGAAAACTTTGGGTTCTCAATGCTGCAAAAGTAGATGTGATATGATAATGCCATCTGCTGAGAGTGAAAAACGCAAAAAGCAGCAGTCTAATACAATCTCAAACTTGAAACTATTGAATTCCTAAACTTACTTTGGGGAAGCATGCGCTGACCCTTTTAAGGTAGACTTTGTCTCTGATGCTAAATGCCATGAAAGAGTTTTTGCCGCAGGGGTACCTAGATATAGAAATATATATGTTAGGATACATAATATAATATTCACTTCCAAAAAAAATACAGAACATATGTCAAAAATAATGCCAAAAATTCTAGAAGGGACAAAACTTTCACCAGAACACACCTGTAGATTGAAAATGGGTTCTGGTTTGAAATGGATTCTGTCTTGCATCAATCTGTATGTGTGGACTGAAATGTACCTTTTTATTGACAGAATCTAGCTTGCATTGTTAAACAAACATACAGAACCATTAGTAAAAACTAATGCTATAGATCTTTAGTTCCAATAATTACTTCCAGATGAACATAAAAGCAGTGAGGCCTACTTGGCAAAATGTAGTGCTTATGATGTCTGGGAATGAAAGCCAACAATTGCTGCTGCCGTAGACCTTCTTTATCGGTGTAAATTTGGCATGTAAGCAGTTTCTGCTAGTAAGCAAAATATGTTACTTCAACTCCAATTGATTTGTTTATTATAAAACATAGGGTCCTGCTTAATACATTCTTTTAAATGCTTCCAATTACTTAAAAAGGGAAGCATTAAATAAATTGTGTTTTCATTGAAATAAATGTTTTCACTCTCATTAAATACTGGAATACTTTTGTTTCCTTAACCAATGTTCCAAGGGCACTCATTAACATTTCCCTAAAACACAATATCTCAAAAAAGTTTGTAATTACCTGATTCAGGGAAGCAACCTTCAAATCCATAGTTGAGACATCCAATGTTTGCTGCTCGAGAAGGTCAGTTAACTTGTATGCAACAGTTCCTAGATGATCAACAGCATTCACAAGAGCTCTTACAGCATAATCTTTCAGGTTGTCAAGTACCCTAATGCATAAACAATAATAATAACATAAGGAAAATTCCATGCAGTTCAAACACAATAATATGTGCATACATAGGAAATGTTGTTGACAGTGACACTCATTTATATCGGATAGAAAATATGGCATAAGCCTGTAATATTAAAAGACCCCCCCCCCCCCCAAATTGATGCTTTTGTATGTATGCACACGCTCACATACACACTAACACACACATGATTGGAATAGGGTTAAAATGATCAGGTTTTAGGAGCCAATGAAATTATTAAAAAAATATAGTTATGTTCCACTTTCCAGATCATCCAAAGTTTGTAATTAGAAATCATCATATTGAAATGAAAAGATACAGCCCAAATCTATTCATTCTTTTTATCCAAGTTTCATATCATTTTATCCACATATAGCAAAATATATGTAATATTTGATGATATACATGTGCTAGACACAAGCAATAATTGAAATGCCCAAGCACAACACAAAGAAAAAATTAATTCATAACATTTGTATCTCTGGAAAGAATCAACTAGAACAAAAGTCCACCACTAATTGTTTGTCCTGTTTGGGAGCTTTAGTCATATACATAGAAAATCAGCTAAAAAGAGGGTAAGAATGTCGTGAAAAACGATTAAAAGAAACTCATTAACAAAAAGAATCCTTACATTTGTTTCTGTTCACTATGGAGATAAGATTTTTCACAGTATTCTGCAGCAGAATAAAGTTGAGGCCTCAGGTTCTTAAGTTCCTGAAATGATCATAATATGAAGTTTAAATGACTGCTTGTGCATGTTATAAATCATAACCACAACAACCAAAGAGAAAATATTCAATTATAAAGAAGATCCACGGCTATGTTAATCTCTCAAAAAGTGATAAATATTATCTAGACATCGTCTTAATTAACTGCACATATTATTTTCATTTGGATCTACAACTAGCCACATCTAGAGTTGACCCCATTGACTTCAGTTCCAGCCATCTCATTTATTCAACATTTTAAGTTTAACACGTAAGAATATCATAGCTTTTCCTGTAAATCAGTAATGGGAAGAAACTAAATAATCTCTCCCCAACCCCCCCCCAAAAAAATAATTTATTTAGTTTAAGGGGGCAATGGCCCCCCAAAATTTATAATTTTCTTTATTATATATATTATATATAATATTTTTATAATGAATTACTTTTTAAAGCTGTCAAATGGGCCAGTCCGGCACAGCCTGGCAGGCCAAGCGACAAAAGCGGGCTAGCCCAACTCGAATTCTTAATGCGCCATGTTTTTTCTAGCCTAATTTGACGAGCTCATTGGGCTTGGCCAAAATGGCTCATGACTCTTTTTTTCTTAGTTTTATATATATTTTACAAAGAAAAAATATATATAGCACTGGGCCAAAATTTTTTGGACCTAGCCCGGTTTTTATTAGGCCAAAAAATTATGGCCCAGCCCACCTTGGCCTGTCGAGCCATCGGGCTGGCCCGCCAAGCCAGACCAATTTTGCCAGCTCTGCTTTTTATTCCTCTATTATGATTAATATGCAATTTTGGTCTCAAAATACTTTTTGTTCAAATTTAATCTCTTATGTTTCTAATTGCTACAATAAAATCCTTTCATCAGCTTCCCTCCTCTTGAAACTCTCAAATTCTAATTTTCTTTCATCACCATAAACTAAAATGATATTAAATTATTTTAATTAACTCACTTCCACTCAACTCTCCAATCAAAACATCCTATTTTATCCAAAATTAGAAATTCCTAATGTTTATCTTCTTTGAAAACTTAGCTTCACATCCTATAAAATCATTAAATTTTCACCAAATTTCTACCCCTGAAATATTTCAATTATTTACTATCTCAAATATGTCATAAACCCTCAATCATTTGAATAGAAAATAAGGATGTGAGGATTTTGTGTAGAGGGAAACTCCCGGGAAGACATAATTGTAATAATTAAAAAATTAGAGGACTAAATTCGAACAAAATATTATTAGGTAACAAGAATTGCACATTGGTCATTGTACAAGGGCTAATTTAATCCCTTCCGATGTTTTATCTATAGGACAAAACTTAGATGCAATTTTAGGTGCTTTTGGTACCATTTTTTAATCAGAATTGAAATTTCACCTTGGTAATTCACGTACTAAAGGTCAACAAAGATTACCAAAATGGAACATCAATTCTGATTGAAAAATAGTACCAAAAGCATCTATGGAATAATGGAATTGTATCTAACATTCGTCCCTATCCATTTGGCCACCCTAATTAAAACCATCTAGCTTCGCCATTGCCCCCAACAACACCTTTACTTTTGCCCAAAAGGCTAAAAGTAAAACAAATTTCAAGCCAACCAAATAGCTTCTCTGCAACAGCATCTTAAAAATTTAAATAACAGTTCCATACACTAGTTTTAACACAACTGCATCCTTATATCTTTCTGAACCATCACTGACTCGATACACGCTAATTCCCAACAAGTTTTGACAACTAGTAATCGACACGGGCGGCACAACCTTGTGCTTATGCAGAGAACGGTGACCAATCTTCCTCGCATTAGCTAAACCAGAATCACAAACACAAACCTAATTTAGAACACAACTAGTCAACCAGATGCCAGAAACAAAGTCAATCAACACAAATCTAAACAAACACAGATCTGAACATAAAAAAAATGACGGCAAAGAAAAAAAAACAAAAAACAGAGAGAACCTGCAGGGCGTTGACGAAGCTCTTGCTGCGCTCCATGGAGGCTTCGTCGAAGGTCATGGCGGAGTTGAGCGGCGTCGCGGTTGGGCGCTCCAACTCCATTGCTGTTAACGGAGCGTAACTAACGCACGCTGCCAACAAACGCAACCAATCGAATTGCGGAAAAGAGAGAGTAACTAGGAATGCAGCAGAACCGCCATTGATGGACGCCGTTATGATTAATGCATAATGAATGAATGGGAAATGGTTTCCGAAGAGAGAGAAAGGGAAAAAGGAGTTGTGAGGTGGTGTGTGTGATGTGTGAGTGGGAGCTTTTTGGAGTTAAGTGGAAGGGAATATTTAATGCTGTGCCACGTGGCAGGGTGGTTAGTTGACGCCAACTTCCACTTCACTCCATTCATCTTCGTCGGGGAAAAGACAAGACTACCCTCGCATCTTCAGTTGACCTTAGAGACTTACTATACTGATGGTCTTCCAAATAATTGACCGTGTAATGAATTAACGATTTTGATTTTTTTATATTTAGATTTAATTATTTATTTGATTCTTATGGTTACAATTTTTTTTTCTTTTAATCCTTACATTTGAAAACACTTCTTTTAAGTTCTTCTGCATACTATTTTTAATTTCTTCTAATCCTCGTGGTAGGAATTAAAAAAAATTAAAATAATATATGTAGAAATTAAAAATAATTAAAAATGATATGTGTGAGAACTAAAAAAAGATGTTTTTAAATATAGAAATTAAAAAAAAATTGTAATTATAAAGACCAAATAAATAATTAAACCTTATATTTATTTTATGAAGAGAGCTAATAACATACTCTTTATTCTCTAACATATTCTTTTAAATGCACATCTTCTTATTGGTTGAAATTTACTATTAAAAATTACAAAATTATGAAACAGATTTATTAAACAAGATGTAGGATCTATTAAATTTTGTGATTTTTAATAAATTTTAACTAATAAGAAAGAGTGTGTTTAAAAAAATATGTTAGAAAATGTGTTCCTAATATTTTTTATTATTTTATAGAAAAAATAAGTTATGCACTAATAGTTTAAAATAGTTTTACACCGTTATCTAATCACAAACTATTATGTATAGTAAGTTTATTAGCTTTTACAATAATTATCTTAAAAGTCATGTTAATGATAATTTGTGATTGATTGACAATATAAAATTTTTTATATTGATAATATGTAGCTATTAAATTCTATTTCATCCTTGTTTGTTTATTTTCTATCTATTTCCTCTATTTATTTTTTCCGCTTATTTCACACTTTAATAGAAGTGTCAAACAAGCATCGTCCATTAATTTAGTCGTACAGTGTGTATCGGTAGGTTACGAAATTAATTGTTGCAACTTGCGTAGTTGCATTCATCACCTAATAATACCTAACGAAGTTTGCTTCTTTTTTCTTTTTTCTTTTTTTTAACAATGGCAGTAAAAAAATTTAAATTTAATGCTTTATTTGACAACGACAAAGGTGGAGAGGATAAAAATGGATAAATGAGGATTAAGGCCATATTACAAATCACTCAATTCTCAAAAGAAGATGATTCGAATGAATTTAACAATTTTTTTTTTTATATACTTAACAAAGTGATTTCAAAAGGTGTCTCTGGAAACTGGGATGAATGAAAAGGGCAAAGAAAATAATTTCAAAAGCATTCCCACTTTTATCTCCGAAAGGCAAAGAGAAGTCATTTTAAGTCCCATATGTGAAAACTTCTCCCCCTTCCATATTATATAATTATCAAAGCATTGAAATGTGATACTTCTCTCCTAAAATCACTTTTGCTTAATTCTCTTTTTCCTAATTATTCTAGTTCAAATAAAGTATAAAGAAAGTTTTTATATTTTACCATTGTCTTCTCGTTATTAATTATAGATAGTGTTATATTCATATAAAATCTATTTTTACTACGCTGATGGGGTATGTTTAAGAATTATTATGTATCTGCATTCAAAAAGAAAAAAAGAATTATTATATATCTTAAAAGAAGAAATTTCTCGTTGTATTTCTGAATATGTACCACCCCCATTATGCAATTAAAAATATAGTTAATGTGTAATATAGTGATGATATTATAATTTAAGCAGTACAAATTCAATGATTTGAAACATTTTTTTTAAAACATTTAAGAATTTCTCCTTTCATTTAGTCAACCAAAAACAATCACCCTCAATACTTTTGATGGGATTCGTAATAATTAATTTCTATCTCATCCATGTATTTGGCAACAAATTAGATTATAAAAAAACTGTCGTCAGTACTAACGATTTGGATTAGCCCCTTATTAATAGTATTTTTTAACAAAAATCAATCTGTTAGTATATATCAGTTTATATTATTAATGTGATATATTATACTGAGAATTTCGCTACTTTAGAATATAGATTTATTCTCTATTAATATATCAAAATTAGTATAATACATCATACCACTAGCTAGTGCAGTAGAGCTTAAAAATCTATAATATTTTATTTCAAATACGATGCTTTTTTTTTTTTTTTGCAATAATGCGCGTATGAAAATTAGAAAATAAGCCCAAATTAATTAAGCCACAGATGATTGTTGATAGGAGTGAGAGATCTACGTGCAGGGATGGGGAAATTGCCCACATCTACGTTATACGCCTGCATGATTACTGAATATACACGCACTTTGTATTTATTTTATAAAAGGAAAACTTTTTAATTTCTCTACATAGATGGTAGAGGAAAAAGACAAAGATTTATTACCAACCAGGTCTGGATCTAGATTTAGGTCGTCCTTCTTTTTCATTTGGTACGGACACATACTTACCTAACTCATCATCCTCACCACGCAACGAAATCAAAAACTCAATATCGTGTACTGAAATAAAACCATGTTTCAACACTTGAAGGTCTGCGTGTAAGAAGGTTCTTTGCAATACTAATGCTATGTGTGATTTAAGAACGAAAGTGAAAGAAACGAAAATAAAAGGAAAGAAAGAAAAAAGAGTAAAAAATAAAGATGATTTTTTGAATTATTTGGTAAGAGAGAAAAAAAAAAAGTTTTCTTTCCTCTTATTTAGTTGTATATAAAGTGAAAGAAAAGGAAAAACTGTGTAAAATAACATAAATACTCTAAATGAAAAATAAGATGTGATATAAATAAAAAAATGTGTCTTTTACATTTTTAAAAGCTTTTTTTTTCTTCTCTTTTCTTTTCAATTTGGAAAAAAAAAACACTTTTTATGTAAGACTCACATAAATTTTTATTTTCCCCTTATACTTTGGCATTAACAAACATGAAAATATTTCAAAATCTGATCTTTTCTTTTTCTTGCAAAATTATTCCTGCTGTTTTCTCCTCAACCAAACTGACATTAAAAAAATCAGCAACACCGCCAATTGAAGAATGGTTAGTATCCTCGGTCAATATGTACAATTTTTATAATACTTTTTTTTAATCTATTTCTTTTCCTCTGTTTCTCCATCACAATTATTTATTTTATTTTATTTCTTATTTTTTCTCTTATCTTTTTACTTAATTGTACAAAATGTTGTGCGAATATATTATGGGTACGGAAAAATCTATGACTTGGTTTGTATTAGATTAAATAAGTTATGAAAATATTTTTTAAAAGAATTAGTTAGTTAAAGAAATATCAGATTACTAGAAAATCTGATATTAAAAAGTCTGAAATCTGATACTTAAAAATCTCGGATTTCAACTTATTTGAAAGATATACATACATATATACACACACACACACACACATATATATATATATGGAATTTGCTAACGTATACATACTTATTTTTTAGTTAGAGTACGTTAATAAGCTACACCATAAGTATATTTTAAGATACACTGTAGTTATAGCTTGCTAACATACTCCAAGTAAAAAACAAATGCGTGTATGTTACCAAATCCCATAAGCATTTACTAACGTACACGTACTTATTTTTTAGTTGAAGTACATTAGCAAGCTACATCGGGGTGTATTTTAAGATACATTATAGTTATAACTTGCTAACGTATTCCAACTACAAAATAAGTACGTGTACGTTAACAAATCCCTATATATATATATATGGATCAGAATTCGTTGATACTAAGTATCAAAACTATTCAAATTACACATTCAATAACCTTTTGTAGAATGCAAAATTATACAATTCAACCGTTGAATTATGTGATATTATCTTCATGATCATGTATATCAAATTTCATATCATTTGGACTTTTCTAGATATGTTATCTAACATTAAATATTTACATATATCTTAATATCATATTGTACATTGATTAAAATAAAGTGATGTGATAAACTATTAAATAATTTTGGAATTGTTTGGGGTTATGATCTGTTAACATCAGATGTCAAATTTAATCAAATTACACTTTTAATAACTTTTTGTAGAATGTAAATTTAACCAATCCAACTATTGAATTTAATGTTCTTATTAATTAGATTAATTATACAACATTTCAAACAATTCCAAAATTATTTAATAGCTTATCACATCACTTAATTTTAATTAATGTATAATATGATATTAAGATATATGTAAATATTCAATGTTAGATAACATATTTAGAAAAGTCCAAATGATATGAAATTTGATATACATGATCATGAAGATAATATCACATAATTCAACGGTTGAATTGTATAAATTTTGCATTTTACAAAAGGTTATTGAATGTGTAATTTGACTAACTTTGACACCTGGTGTCAACAGATCCTGACCCGTATATATTTGGATTTTGAAGGTTTTATATTAAAGACTAGACAGACATACAACAATTTATACAATAACATTTTTTATGTCTATTTCTCTCCATCATTATGAGTGTAATAAATGATATACAAGAGAGAGATAGACATACAAAAATATTATTGTACAAACTGTTATATAAATTACTGTACAAATAATATTTCTCTTTATATTATTATTAATTATAATAGAAATTTTTTAATTTGATAAAAGTCATATGTGTCACTACATTCATAATATAGTGAACTGTGATTTAATATTTTGTTGAGAAATGCATCTATATTTATCATCCGAACTTATCTTGAGTAAAATTGTCTTTTTCAAAGTATAAATGACTGGAAGCTGCCCAAAAGAAAAGTGTCACATTGGTTGTTAAAAATTTTGGTCACTAAATTAGTCTTACAAAAATTATTTTAGCCGCCAAGTTAATCATACAAAAATTAAATATGTTATTAAATTAACCTCTCAGATTTTTTTTTTGCCATTACTGTAATCTTTCTTAAAAACTAATTTAGTGACATTTTAGGTATTTGTGGAAAAAATATAGTGATGATTTAGATCTTCAAGAATAATTATATACCAAATTTTAAAAAACAAACTAATGTATATGTATAACTTTAAAAGACTTAACTAAAGGTTTCCTCTTATTATTATTGTTATTATTATTATTATTATTATTATTATTATTATTATTATTATTATTATTATTTCATAAAATAATATTATTTATTTAAAGATTTAGAGTGTTAGCTAGTTTAATGCCTTCAATTTATTAAAAGTATAAAATAAAGTGAAATTAAGATTATGTTCATTTCCACTTATGGCCAAGCCGTTAGCAAAGGAATTTCCAAGACAATAGATCCATGACAAAAAAATAGCTGGATGGAAAATCGAATATGTTGTAATCTAACGGAATTATTAATTTTTTTGATACATTAACGGATTATTAATTAGAATATATAATATTAAATAATTTCTTAATTCTATTTTAGAATATTTCAGAATATTTTTTAGGATTTTAGTTTTCTTATTTCTTCATTATCTCATAATCAATTAATTAGTATAAATAGAAGATAATGCTTTATTTTTTTTAGCATTGCATTATATCACAATTTTATTTTATTTTTTTGTGGGAGGGGCATAACAGCCTAACTAGAACCCATAAGGAAACTACACATAAGTAACATAGATTCAACTTTTTTCCAACTCATCATTTTCATGTTATTTTTCTTTTGAGTTTAATGATCATGCACTGTCAGTGTAAAAAATTTTACACTGTCAACAATCAGAAATCACCATTAATATGACTTTTAAAGTATTTATTATAAAGGTCAACAACTTTACAATAACAGTGCATGACCTTTTTTCTCTTTTCTTTTTATATCTTTCTTATTTTTCATTATATCATTTATTATATTTATCATTCTGTCTCTCTTTCTCTTTCTTTCTTCCATACACCTCAAAAAAGAAGTGTATGACTATCATTACTCTAAGTCATATTGGCTAGCAAAGAAAAAGAAATAAAATGAAATAAGAAATCATTTGAAATAGATAACTCAAACTTTACTTGGTCATCCGCTACTTGGTTAGCTTCTCAAAAGGCATGGACAAACTTTACTAAGACTTCCTTTTTGCTGAAATCCAAAATTTGACTAACTAAAGGATAAGCAGCATGAAATCAATCACAACCTTTGATATTGTCCTTTAGTTAAGAGGAGCATAGCTAGCCGAGGATCAGACTCAATTAGGATTTGCTTGCGACATTGACACCAAGCTAATTTCAATCCAATAAAGATCTCCCAAAGCTTAGCACATTAAGAACAAAATAGCTTCCTAAGTTGTGAGAAAAAGCAAAAACAAAATTACCGTGCTCATCCCGCATGACACATCCACAATCAGCTGAATTGGAAATTTGATGATCGCACCATTGGTGTTCAATTTTATCCAGTTGATCTGTGGGGGAGCCCATCTAATATCCAATCCAAGGTTGTTGCAGATTCGGATTTCTTGCAGCTAATAATCCACTCATTCACGAAGTCAGTAATTTGTAACCATTATCGGACAGTTCATATTTTATTTGGATAAACCACATTTGAAATAAGTAGTTAAGATTTAAGCCGTCTAATCTTTATCCAATGGTTGCAAAACACCAATTGCGTGAATGCGTGTATTTTCTGACTGTACCGAATCCATTTCTATGTTGTTGCCAAAAACCAAATGTAGAAAGGTCCCCCCCTTGATACAAGGTAGCGCTGCTAACCAAGAATTATTACATGTTCCAAAACTAGCATATTCTCAACTAATCTCTATGTGATACTATGAGACAAAAGATCGTCCTTCTAAAGAAATTCAATTTGGAGCTATGATATGTTCAAGGTCCAATATGGAAAGAATTTATAAACTCCTTTTTGTAAATTAAAAATTTTAATTATATGTCGCGTGAAAATTGGTCATGGACACATGCTGGTGAGGCACTATGTAATAATTTCATGCTAACAAGAGGGCATAATCAAGATTTCGGTTGGCAATATAGACTTGAGTGGCGTGAGCTTTATTACCAAAAGCAACAGCAACTGCATTCAGACTTCTTCCAAAGATATAGCTATTGTGCTGCCTCTAGCCTCCACAGTAACACCAAACAGAATGCTTCATTTTTTGGTGCTGCAATACATTATCAAGCAACCAATGGTCTTAAGGCATGGTAAAGAAATTTGAAGGAAAATTCGAGTTTAGTATAACAGACCACACGTCTTTAGCAGCTTAACAATCCCTCAGAGCACGCAAACAATTTTCAACCCAAGCATTGCATATAGGCCAATCCTGAATTTTCTTCCTAGCTACTAAAACAAAATTTTTTAGTAGGTAAATCTATCTTTAGCTATCCTCCACAGTAGGGTCCTAATGCGTTGGGGACCTTTCCAATGCCAAATAGCTTGATATAAATGTCTTCGATCCATTGGAGGTTTGGACACCCTCAATATAGTTTTAATTAATTGATAGTGATCTTACGTTAATTAGTTGATGGATCTATATGATAAACAGATCAAGGGATTTAGAAGACTAATCTAAATCCTTTCACTATCAATCAATTGTTAAATTAATAAGCTTATTGATTCTTTTTGCCCTTTTCAACTATTGTGTTGCTATGAATGTTGAGGGTAATAATTTAGTTCAAAAAATATTAGCATTGCATGATCATACTAATAGATTTAGCATAAGCAGTTGACAATTAAGAAGAAACGCGTACTATAAAAAAAAAAGGTAACTTAAATAATCGCATAGGTAAAATTAGATGTCCTAAGAACATTTGCAGCGGGGTTCTTTCTATGGTGCTTTCTTCTAAGATTGGTGGTTATTAGAAATTCACTGTTGAAGCTCAAGAATTTTCGGCACAGTTTAAGCACCTGGTGCTTATACAAGCACCGGTATGCTTGTACAAATATCAGTGCTAAATTGGATATGTGAGCCCATTAGTGTACTTTTATCAAACAATAATAATAAAATAGTTGATAGTAATTAATATTGATGAAAGATAAAAATATTTATGATTATTTGTGAGACTCATTTAGTAATTTTTTTAGAGGTGTTGAGTTGAAGAGATTGAGTGCTTAAGTTAAAAATAAAAAAGAACGATGTGTATTACTGAGACCCAGTTAAGAACTAAAGAAAAATTGGGTTGGAGATGCTCTAAGTTTTTTATATTGAATTAATACTTGTGAATTGTGATAACATTTGCTCTTTTGGAATTCTCTTTTTCTCTCTCTTTTTTCATCTTCCTTTATCTTACTCTGAATTTCACCCTTTTTTGTATAAATTAAGAATTCAACAATCTTAGTAATTATCAAATAATTTAGTAGGACTATATTTTGGAATATCTTATACTTTATTATTTATCGACAAATACAATTCTCCATTAAACATAATATATAGCCTATAAATATCTCTAAAAAAAATAGGGAGATAAATATAAGTTTAGAATTAACAGGAAAGATGCATGCATATTAAAATTAATTTTACTGCACTTTTATATTTATCTAAAATAATAAAACAATACAAAAAATTCACAACTCTATTCCCACCAAGAGTGATAGCAATCAATTCTCTAACATATTTTTTCTAACACACATTCTACTATTGGTTAAAATTATTTAAAAACTATAAAATTAGAAGAGAGACTCATTAAATAATAAGTAGGATCCACAAAAATTTGTGATTCCTAAAAAATTTCAGCTTAAAATAAAAAATATATTTAAAAGAGTGTGTTAGAAATTGGGTTGTTAATATTTCTCTTCCGACCAATATCATGACACTCCACCACATTGTGAGTTCAGAATCATGTTTATTTTATTTTTATAATTATTTTTTCTCATTACATGCACGTTTTAATATAAAATCTAATTATCAAGATTAATTTAGATAATACTTTAATTATGTTTAATAGTTTAAGACTAATTTTATTCAACTTTAAAAAAAATATATACTTACTATTATTACCGGATACTGTCACAGTCATGACTAGCATTTTTTAATCGTCTATCATCATCATTACTCATTCTATTCGTATTACCTTTGATATGTTATATATTTATGAGAAGAGTTTTCTTGCTTATACATCTTATTCAGTTTAAATAAAATTGTCTCTGATAAAAGATGCATATGACCTCTAAAAAATATTGATATATTACTTTGACTTTCACCACTATTGTCCCATTATAATTCGGACAGATAATGACAAAAATTGAGACAGTGGCCTTCCGACGATTTTTCTACCTTCTTATTAGATACAATGTGTCATGTAAAAAAACATAGTTTTTTTACACTAATTTTGTAATTATTATTAAAGTTTAATAACTATACATTGTCAATGTAAAATTTTTTATAACCAATCACAAATTATTGTTGGTATAACTTTTAAGGTAATTATTGTAAAGTCAATAAATTTACCATATAAGATAATTTGTGATTGGATGACGATGTAAAACTATTTTATACTATTAGTACATAGCCTATTTTATCTTTTTATTATATCTGAAAAATTAAAATAAAAAAGGGATCTACCATCCCATGGTAGGTCAACTTTAATGAACGTGTGCATATTTATTGTTCGATTATTAAATTTTTATTTAAACCTTTTAACTTTTATAATTAGACTCACAATGTTAAATCTGTCCATTTTTTTTTTCACAAAAGAAAAACAAAATTGAATCCATCCATTTTGTCATAATTTTTATGTGAGTCTGTACTCCTCCGCTTCTGTAATTGCTCCAATTAATATCATTTTACGTTATACAATAATTTGATAAACTATTTTACCATAAGGAGAAAATTGATCCCCCGACCCATCATTTAAATAATTATTCTTCTTAATTAATATATCATAGTAGTTTATTTTTTAATAATTTAATAATATATAATCTAATAATAACTTATATCGATAATAATAAAAAATTATTTTTGATATAGATGTAAACTCAAATACTCAATTAACATCATTTAACAATTAGAAAGAATTAAATAAAAATAAAATTCCAATCATAAGAAAATCACAATAACAATGAAACTTCACAAAATTAAGAAAATAAAATATTATTTAGAAAAAAAAGACTAAAAAATAAAACTAGAAGATAAGAAATATGCCATCAATTAATGTCAAGGATCCCAGTGATCATAGATCTTTTCTCACTTTCATTACGCTATTTCAGTGTCATCACTTCTCCTTTCTTTTTCTTCGTTTTGTTTTCTCTTCATCTTCATCCATTTTCTCTACTTTTTCCCTTCAAAAGTTCTATACGTTTTTTTGTTTTACTAAAAAAGGGCCCAAAAAACAGAAAGAAAATTCAACCAATCACATTTTTTTTCCTTCAGCTTAAAACTACTTCTGTTCTTTTTTAAGTGTCATTTAAGACTTTTATATACAAGTCAATAAATGTAATAAATTTTCTTATTTTTCATAAGATAGTTTTAAAGTTTCTTATTATATTCTTTCTCATTTTTACTGTACAATAAATACATACTAGTTATAAATGTGTAATTTAACTAGTTTGGTAACCCGTCCCATGCACAGACACATTGTTTTTGAAATTAGTATGAATTTGTTATTAAATATATTTGTAATTAATTGTTAGTAAATATATTAAATATATTTATATATTATATTTAATATTTAATAAATAATAAATTTAATATATTTTTAATTTAATATATTTAATTTGAAAATCTGAGATATTATATGCTTCAATGTTGTGTGGGTCTCACTTTTTTCCCCCCTTAAAAAGCGCCTCGGTAGGTTAAGGGAATTGCATTTATATATTTGAATTATTATAATATATTTACGTATTTATATATTATATATTATTATATTATTATATACTATATATTATATTTGAATTTCATTTAAATTTGAATTTAAATTTACTCCTTCAATATGAAATAAAAAAGAAATAGTATTTCAAAATTGTTGTCTTTGCAAAATATATAATATATAATATAATCTATATATATAATATAATATATAAATACAATATATAATATATATTATTGTTATTTGATTAGAGATTTAATCATAATCCCCCAAGAATCATTTACTTGATGTATATTATTGTTATATAACATAATAATATTATCTATTTATAACATATCTATTCAAAATTCAATTTTAAACATATTATTGTTATTTGATTAGAGAATTAATCCTTTTTTTTAATAGCAAAGAAAATATATTAATATATTAATCAAATAAAAGCTTCAAGTTTGCATGAAAGGAGCTCACTTCAAGCCAACCAAATGCTACACGTGAAAAAATAACCTACGATACAATATAGACAAAAGCTGGAGAGCCTCACAGTAAACATGTTGCAGACTCTCCTACCCCAACATAACCTCCAACCAAAAAAACTTGTCGATATCCCTATGATTAGAGAATTAATCATAATCCTTCTATAAACCTAGATTACACTGCAAGTGCTTGACAATCTGTTGTAAAGAAAGGATTGCCGCAAGGAATAAAGCAGCATTTTTAAGATAAAAAAATCCAATTGAAACTTGTAATGGTGAAAGTAGAAGTAAACACAAGCCATAAATTGTTCCAAAAATTTTTCTGCTGAAAATGAAAGTTAAAATAGAAAGCCATAAATTATAAACAGTATGAACCCAGCTAATCAAATAAAAGCATCAAATGTAGCATAACCTGCAACAACTGGATCTCCTCACTCATCATAAACAAAGGATTTTTGCTTTCAATTTCAGAGGACTTCTGCTGACAACATCAATTTGAATGGAGCTGGTTCTCTTCAATTTGTTAGCCAAACAAAACTTTTTCCATTCTGACTTCAGGTGAGTTTCTCCTGGTCTTCTTGCTCTTCTTATCCCACAAGTAAACTTTTTGCCCTCTTCATCCTCTATCTCCAAATTTGGAAGAGTGTTGTCATGTATATACTCAATGGCAAATTTTACAAGTACATTCTGTTGTGGAAAAATTGAATACAAAGTATATTAGAGCATTGGAATATCACAAATTGATATATAATCAAACAATTAAATAATTAAATTTAATTTCAAATATTTTTTGAATAAAAATAAACCCATGTTGTTTGTCCGTATTTGATTGTTGGATAAAGGATTTTGAAATGTCCTAGTAACAACTCCTATGTTAGGCACGACATGAGGTTGATGACTAGCCATTTGAAAGTCTTGGTTTAGGTGCTTAATCAAAAAGTCATATGCAGCTTGTAGGTAAATGACCTTGTTAAAATTCAAATCCATCACCTTTATTTTGAATTTTCCATTCCCCTTGTAAGACAAATAAACCCAAGCTCCATAACTCAATTTATAATGATTCAGGACATTTGAAATTCCATGAACAAACTATCCACTACTAACAAACTTTTGTAGTATTACTCCAATTTGAGTACCCACGGAATCAACAAACCACACCCTTGTAGGAACTTCATCCCTGTAGCTTTTATAAAAAGGACATGGAGCAATGGCTTGCACCTATTAAAAATGAATATGAATATGAATATAAATGGATATAAATGAATATATTAAAGAGTATATGAGGAAAATGAAATTAAGGTAAACATCAAATTAAGTTACATACATCTTCTGGGTTAATACAAAGTAAAATCGGTTGTACTTTTAAGCATTTGCTGATTGAGAAACAGTTTCGATGCATCCGTTTAAATCATAAAGAACAACCACTGTAAGTGATGAGTTGAACAACAAACAACAACAAATATTTAGAAGATGAATTTTGAAAGAAGGATTAAACAGGTTTTGCCTGAGAATGTGTGATAGAATTCTCATTTTCTTCTTGGTTATGCTTACAAAATCTCCAACATAAAATTTTTTCGAAGATCCCTTATAAACAACTTCAACAAAAACCAAGTCTAAAACACGCAATTTGAAAATGCCTTCACCTTGATAATTCAAAGACATATTTGTTAAGCACACATGCGAAGTCAAGATATCCAGTAATCCAAACACTCAGGTCATACAATTGATTTGTTAATTCAACTATTGTAACCCATATATTAGAAAATGCATCACATGTTAGATTTAACTGTTGCAATGTTTTGTGTCCTGTTTCAATGGACCATTGCCAATTCCTTTAGAAGGACAGAGTCTCCAGTTATAGCATGCATCACAAATTCTGGTTTCCTGCCATATGTAAGATATTTTACAAAATGTGTTGAAGGTCAATTAATTTCAACAGCCAACACGAGATAAATCATACTAAGTTAAGTGTTCTACCTTCTGAGCAGTGTTGAACAACAGTCTTGACTTTCTCTAAGGGTACATGTAATGAAAATTATGCCAGGATTCCATGTTTACTCCTAGGCCTTCCAGCTTATAGAGAAGGAAATACAGACAATACTTTGTAATATATTATTGAAAGTGTCTTGCACATTTATCCTTGTAATTGCATAAGAAACCTGATAGAAATTGCTTAGAATACATTATAAACAATAAAAAATTAAAACCGAATGGGGAAATGATGGCACAAAAAACTAGAGTAAGAAAAATAGTATTCAAACAGGTTCTTATTGTGCTTCTTTTTCAATTGACTCGCAATGAAAAACATTTGTTTAAATGTCAGTTATGATAACCATGAAAAGAATTTATTAATGCACCTCAAATGGTAAACAGATTCAATTATTTGTGTTAGTTAGTTAAATGAAGGACATAAATAAATTAATAGAAAATAGGTTTGAGTCTTTAATCAAACCTTGGCAAAAAAGGATTGTGCACACTATAAAAGCAATTGCCAATTTACAATGAAGAAAGCATTGGAATTTCCAGACTAGCTCGCAATATAATCAAAGACATAGTCATGACTTGGCATCAATTTTGGCAAATAGATTTTCTTCCCCTTCAGCAACATCCATCATTCACACACATTGTCTGTGTCAACTTATTTGCCAAATAATGTCAACTATTTTAGCTGCAAAATCAAAAAGGAGAAAGAAGAAATAAAGTATGTTACCAAAACAAAAAAGATTAGCTCATAATAAAATTTAAAATACGTTCAATCTGCACTCTTGCCTTACATCAATCTTATAAAGTAAGTAGGGAGGGGAAAGTAAGTAAAGGCCAAACACACGAACCAAATTTCAGTAATTTTGATATCTAAGGCAAGATAAAATAGCAATGAGTTTAAAATAACAAAAGTTTTTGACATTTTAAATTTTAAAAGCAAACGTGATGAGATATTTCTTTTAAAGGTTGTCAAATACTTCTTTGTAGACAACATTCTTGGTGATCATGGACACTTCTCTATCATCATCCAAAACAAAATTAGTATTTTCAATCCTTGTCTGGATTTAGCCCGTGACATAACTACATAGAGCTTACCATGGGTAAAAATAGTATGGGGAAGATACAACCCTACCTTTGAAAGTGATTGGCCCTTCTTGAACCACCCAAAGTCGCACGAATCTTACCTTAACAGTCCAATTTTCCCTAACAGTGAACACAAAATTAACTGAATCATATTTGACAAAAGAAGACATTGTCATTTGACAAAGAGCAGAAAAGAATAAAAAGAGAAAAGACTAGTATAGCCAAAACATAGTACCAACTCACCATTTAAAAGGATTATGAACCAATCTTTAACAGCATGCCTCATGCAATTTCGAGTTCCCATGCAAACAAAACAAATAACAAAGCAAAAATTAATTATCATATTCATAGAGGTTAGACGAAGAGACAAAAAGAAGGATTTATATTAGTAAAGCTTTGAACAGAGGTTAGGTGAAAAGGCAAAGCAATTAATACGTTAATTGAATTCAAAATGCATGGTTTTATCTTTGTAAAGTTTACATATTTGTGTTGGAAATCTGAAGAAATAAATATGGTAATTATTAAAGCAATTATATAGGGTTTGGTAAAGATTTGAAATTTAAATATTTAAATTTAAATTTTCAAGTATTTATTTATATTCGAATTTTCATTTTAGGAAAGGGATGAGAAGAGTGTTTTGGAAGCCATTACACCAGAAGATGACATATGGCAAGACTTTCCTTCAGAATGAGCTAAAAATGTATAATATATTGATATTGATATTGATTAAAAATTATGTGAGAAGTAAGAACACAATTAACAAAAAATAATTAATGTTATCTTGAAATTTAAAAATGATAGATAAATAGAAACAATTTTAAAAAAAAAAAAAACTGATAAGTATAAAGGAATGGAAGGATAACTCAATAACTCTAAGAGGAATGCTAGTAACTCTGTCTAATATTCTCTTTATTATTAACTATAATTTATTGAAAATTATAAATTTTGATAGGTCTCATTTTTAAATTAGAAGAGATTTATTAAATGAGAAATAAAATCCAACAAAATATATAATTTTCAATAAATTCCAAACACTAATAAAAGAAATGTTAAAAAAAAGTGTTGAAGAGAAATCATAATTCTAATTATCTACGTCACAATATCCTTTTCACTCCAAGAAATTTCCACGCTGGCATATTCCCGGAAAATGAAGTTTTTTCGTTAGATTTTCCCGAATCCACAGTTCCGTGGGACAAAAGAAATTATCCAAACATTTTCATGGCTCTTCTAATCCGCTCCCCAGAAATGTCCGTTGCTCCCCAAATTGTCCCAAACCCTAACCCTAAGCTGAGCAAACTCCACAGCTTCAAACCCTACACAAAGGGCAAAGCTATTGGGTCATCGCGCGGGGTGAGAATTTCTTGCAGAGTGAAAGATTGTGCGGTTTTGGATTTGGATTTGGATGAGAACGTGAAGTCGTACGGTCAATTTTCGGTTCCGGTGAAGCGAGGGTCGAAGCAGAGCAAAGAGGAGGAAGAAGAGAAGCAGAATTACTATGTTAATGTGGGATATGCTATCCGAACTTTGAGAGAGGAATTCCCTGATCTCTTCTACAGGGAACTTAGCTTTGACATCTACAGGTTCGGATTTTGCTGCCTGTGTTTCATGATTTTCCATTATGGTTACTGAGTATAGAAGGAGAGTGTGTAAAATTAGTGATGCTTTTGTGGAAGGTTCATGATTTTTCCCCCCAATCACATACGCTGTGATTATTGCACAATTATTAGAATCATGTACTATTGTTGTATTTCACTTTAGAATTTAATTAGAATGCACTAAAAAAAACATTTCATCTAATAATAGATCGTCACATATGGTAAGATTGTTGACTTTTGTAATTAATTTGAGAATTTAATTAGAATATACAGTTAGTGTAAAAGATTTTCTATGTTGTCATCTAAATTATCATGTATGGTAAGTTTATTCACTGTTATAATAATTTCTTTAAAAGTCATTCTTAGGATGATTTATGATTAGTTCACAGTGTAACTAAAGGTGTATGAAAATTAAACTTTGATTTTAAAAGTCATATTTAGGATGATTTCTAATTGGCCAGCAGTATAAAAACTTATCAAAAATTAAACTCTTTACTTTGAATGGCTCGACTGTTATCAAGTGAGAGGATTGTCTTTATGAAGTTGTATGATTTTTTGAAATGGTCATGTGACCTTTACCATTCATGCAAGATTGGATGATCAAGATTCACTGCTCCCATTTATCACAATAAGATAGTGCTCTTTCAGAGTATGCCCTTAGACTTCTCTACCTTAATCTTTAAGTTTAGATATCGTAGAGGGGGGACCAATTGCTTGTAATTTACATGATAACTTACTTATGAGTAAACCACAAGGAGGTACTAAAGTGGGTGTGAAAGTCAAGAAGATTGTGCCAGCGGAGCCTGTTCTGATATTGGTAGTTTTGAGCTTTTGATAACTACAATTTCCCTAACAATTAAAAGTGTAGTGCTACATGCCCTTTAATTATAGTTGTACTTCCCTTTCTTGGTTATCAAAATGGAAGGTGCTAAAGTGTCGTATTTTAGGTACATTTAGCTTGGTGTCTGGTTGAGTATGTTGGAGTTGTAAGTGGTTAATACTTACTACATCATGATTTATGTCACTTTATTTCATGCCAAAGGTAGTTGCGCTTGTTTAAGCAACTCTCAACTTGAGTCCTTAGCATTAATCTAATCAAGAAGATTATTTGACTAGTCAAAACAATAAGAGACACTGTTAATCTTTTAATTGAATCAATAAACTTAGAGAGAAGTTTCTATTGTGCATATTTTTTTCTTTTTAGTTTATTTTCACAAGGGTTGGCAACTTTATTCTATCCACCAGTAGAATTAAGCAGGGGTTTATTCTTCTTACAGTTTTGGGATTAGGGCCTATCTCAATCTCACAAAATCGGTTTGTAAGATAAGGATTGTCCCCTACTTATATACTATATTTTAACCATATCACTAGTTGATGTGGGATCTCCAACAATTCTCATCCATGAATAATGCCTATTATTTGTGTTTAATTTTTTGGCATAGACATTTGAATACAAACAGAATCAGTAAGGTGTTGTAACTCGCGTGGTCTCCTTGCCATGCCTAATGCTATAGCTCAAATGAGGGCCACACTTATTTTAGCATTCTATATTTGGAAGGTTGCATGGGGGCAAAAGGTACTTCTTGGGGGTCTTTGTCTTTGGACTAATTTTTTCTATTAATCTTTAAACATGTTAAACCCTAAACCTCTTTCCATCCCCTCCAATATATATGAAATCAAAGGCGCTTTTTAAGTAATGTGAACAACAAAGGGTCCTATGAAATAATTAAGTTCACACGAGTGTCTTCTTTGCTCTGTTATGCTAATTTTGCTGACTATGATGTCCCCTTTTGTCAGGGATGATATTGTGTTTAAGGATCCTATGAACACGTTCATTGGTATTGAGAATTACAAATCTATCTTCTGGGCACTACGATTTCACGGTAGAATGTTTTTCAAAGCGTTGTGGTTGGACTTAAGTAGTGTATGGCAGCCTGTTGAGAATGTCATTATGGTTCGCTGGACTGTTCATGGTATCCCACGAGTTCCATGGGAAAGTCGTGGCAGGTTTGATGGAACCTCTGAGTATAAACTTGACAAGGAAGGCAAGATTTTTGAGCACCGGGTTGACAATATTGCTCTGAATTCACCTCCTCGGTTCAAAGTGCTGGGTGTGGAAGAATTAATTCAATCTATTGGCTGCCCCTCGACCGCAAGACCGACGTATTTTGAAGTATCTTCGCGTCCTAAGAGAACGTAATGTTGCTCAGGTTCTTCTAAAAGTTTTGGTGTAAATTGTGCATATTATGGTGAATAAAACATGGAACTAGATGCCTTTTATCTTGCTTGTCATATAAAGATGTGAGAAAATGGTCTTTTGTCATAGACTTGGTTATATGGTGATTGACTCTATTCGCAGCACTTATAGAGTCATTGCTGTCTATTGTAACTAGTTGAGTTTTAAAAGCCCTGTATATAATGCAATTGCTACTTATGTCTTACGTCTTACTTTATCAATAGATTAAGCAATTTGTGTACTGATGCCATATTCATATACATTTTAATCCTTGTTTCTCGCATCTCTTCCCGTTTAACATTCAACTAAACATCAGAAATTGGATTTGAGCTCTTGCTCGAAACTATAAATAGCAAACGCTATGTGTGAGTGACTGTAAATAGTGTGATTTTCTGTGTTCAGTAATGTTGAACAAATGTGACTTTTAATCCTCTTTGTATCATTTGCGCAACGCCTGGATAGTAAGACCCTATCTTTTGCGTTACATAGCAAAACCTTATCATCTGCAATACAGCATTTCATTATTTCTACTGATTCTTATACAATCTTTTAGAGTAAAACATTTATTCCATGAAATTACAAATTAGTACTACTAGTTAATTTGGTCTTTGACCTTACAGAAAGGTAAATTCATTTTTTAAATTTAATTATTTGTCAATTTGAGCCCCGATATTTTATTTTTTTTTGACAACTATCATTCAATTTAGTCTCTACTTTTGATGCCTATTATTCAATTTTGTATTTAATAACAGAGATTAAATTGGATATTTTAATAATATTAAGGAATAAATTTACCTGTAGTGTCAATTTAAAAAATCAAATTGACTAATAAATCATTAAAGTGAAAGACTAATTTTTTTTTTCGTGACTTAAAGAACTAAGTGCATGTTTGGTTTAGTTTATTTTGAAGAAATAGTCACTTATTTTTTGTTAGCTTCCCGAGAGAGCTTTTAAGTAATTTATGAGTTATGACACACTGGATGACTTTTTTCACTCGTGTATGAAAATGAAAATCATATTGTTTATGGTGAGGTTCTAACACGATCAGAATCATTATATATGTTCCTAACCCCCAAAAACCAGCCACAAATCAAAAAGGGATAAGGTGAAGATATTAACTATATTATGTGCTAACAAGAAATGACTTTGTAAGTAAATTTAGGAAAGTTAGTTAGATCATCTAACCTCTCACAGCTCCATTTCCACTTATTTGTTAATGTCCATCACTATCTGATGTACTGCTAATTTACCCCACGCCAGTGAGTAGCTTTTCACCTATCCAATAAGGCGATAAGCCCATACCGCCCCATTTTTAACAGCTAACACCTGTTTGGTACACTGGCAGATACCAGCATAGATTTAAATTTTAGATTTGGTAGGAAAAAAAAAAGTGTCAAACTCGTGTTTTTAGTTAAAGTAATTATTGTTAGATACTTAGATAAACTTGGGTAAATATTAGGAAGGAAATTAGTGCCATTTATTGTGCGGAAAAAATTGAATGTTAAGCATATGCTAAAAGGGTAAATTTTGTAGACTTTGTACCATGGACATATGCCAATTATCTTCTTTTTGGCTTCTCTTTTCCCGAAAATGAATCAAGAAAAAAAATAGCTTCATGTTTATAATTGGTATTTACACAGAAAATTTGGTGCAGTTTGTTTCTTGGGCATTTACACTGCGAATGCAGAGTGTTGTTGTTGCAATATTATATTCTTAGTAGCTACATTCATCTCAGCATTTTTAACAGCAGTTTTGGACTTTCAATATTTTCGACGTGTAACTAGAACATCGAGAAAACATTCAATTTTGGTATTATTGACAGATTTGCAAATCTCAAAAGATTTCCTTATTGAATCTGCAATGGCAAAGAGTCAAAGACCATTCTTAGGCTCATAACAACTTGCCCTACCAGGAAACAAATCATGGCTAGAGCCTAAGGCACAACATATTTTTGGTAGACCCTAAGTACGCTCCGACATGGATTGTTAACCCAATTGAAGCAAATTTCAAGCTTTTTAAGAATAAATTTTCCTTGGGTCAACCATCTTTCTTTGTACGTATAAAACATACCATTATTCATGAGTGATCTGCCAACAACACCCGGCAAAAAACAGCACGAGCATAAAATTCCAAAATTTAGTTTCAATTCCACAAAGCAGTCCTTCTTCAAGAGCAACGTTCTTTTTGAAGATTTTTCAAACGGTGTTGCATTGTTAATGATTCAGCAAATAGAATAGCTAAGTTATTATTAACATGGACTAAACATAAATAAGCTTATCTTCACCGAAAAAAAGAAACATAAATAAGCTTATATTATTTAAGCATAGCAATAAGGTTGTGCTATTCATATTTTCAGTTGAATATGATATGAGACCTATGGTTCTTTTTATAGTTATTCACTTTTGGATTAGCATGTAAAAGATCGGTTCCTAGCCACCCTTTTGTTGCATCTGTCGAAATACTTGGATTCAAAAGACATGCTAGTGCTTGAATCCACGAAAGGTGATGCAAATAGACTTTGATTTCATAAATGCTCCTATTTCTTGTTACTCATGAATTCCACTGTTACATTTTAAACTAGCCCGTGCAACGCACAGACTTAAGCACTAGTATCAATTTCATATCTCTCAATATCTTATCTCTTTTAATCAAACTGTTTCATTTTCTCAAACTTCTTGAAGCCATTTTATTTTCTTAATGTCATAATTTTTTGTTCATTCTTTTATTCTAATTCCCTTTATATTATAATTATTTCTAATAAAAAACATTAAATAATTTTTTTTCAATTATAAGCAACCCGTGCAAAACACTGTACAAAATTTTTACACCCTCTACCAATTAAAAATCATTATGAATATGATTTTTATGGTTTGTTTGGAACACGTGAAATAGGGAGGATGGAACACCGAGTGATGAAAAAACACAAAATTGTCTCTTCTTTCTTTTGTTTGGAGTGTTTCAAAAAATGGAGGAACGAATAAAAAGTTGTGAAACTCACCTATTTTCACGTTCTGTCCAGTTTGAATGGAAAGAAGATGTAAAGTTGATTTAAGTAATTAAAAAGACTAAACTACCCTTATTTTTTCATACTCTTTTTATTAGGGATATTTATGTAATTTTATTACATATTTTCCTTTTATTTTCTATGCAATCAAACAAACAAAAAATTATAAAACAATCTCACTTTTTACTTATTTTCTTTTTTTGACTTTCTTTTCTAAATCAAACATAGTTATTACAAAAATAATCTTATCATACATGATTAGATGACAGTCCAAATCCAAGATAAAAAAGGAAATGCCTCACTAAAATGAAATGACAAAATGCAAAAGTGAACGGGCCGTTAACGAGCAAGGCCGAAATTCAGAAGTTCAGAATATATTTGGGCCAGGAAACAACCAAGCCACCAAAAAAGCCTACTAACAAATGAATGAATGAATGGTCCTCTCTCTTCTCTCTTTCTCTGGTTACAGTTGCAAACTTACAATAGCTGTAACTTACAACTTCAACCATGGCTACCAATTCCATTTCCTCATCCTCCTTCCGATTAGTCACAACCCGAATCCCTCTCTCCCTTTTCCGCCAAACCCCAACACTTCTCCCAACCCCCACAAGCCCCCTCTTCCCCTTCAAACCCATCACCTTCCAGAGACTTCCCCCAACCCCATCATCGTCATCATCACCATCACCATCCACATCCCTCCAACCCGTCGAAGACCTCCCTCCGAAGCTCCAAGAAATCGTGCACCTCTTCCAGTCCGTCCCGGAACCGAAGGCCAAGTACGAGCAGCTCCTCTTCTACGGCAAGAACCTCATACCCCTCGACTCCCGATTCAAGACCAACGACAACAAGGTCCAAGGCTGCGTCTCCCAGGTCTGGGTCCGAGCCTACCTCGACCCGAACCGCAACGTCGTCTACGAGGCCGACTCCGACTCCGTCCTCACCAAGGGCCTCGCCGCGCTGCTCGTTCAGGGCCTCTCGGGCCGGCCCGTTAACGAAATCATTCGGGTCACGCCCGATTTCGTCACGCTTTTAGGGCTGCAGCAGAGCTTAACCCCCTCGCGGAACAACGGGTTCTTGAACATGCTCAGGTTGATGCAGAGGAAGGCGCTTATGCTATACGTGGAAGCCGAAAAGGGCGGGGAAGGTGAATTGAACTCGCCTGAGCCGGAATGTGACAGAGTTGTTGAGAATGATAATTCAGGTGGCGGAAACGGTGATTCTGAGACAGCGTCACGTGGTGATTATGTGGAATTGGGGGGGAGGGGGAAGAGGATAAGGGAGAGGTTGGAGAGGGAGCTTGAGCCGGTGGAGTTGGAGGTTGAGGATGTGTCTTATCAGCACGCGGGGCATGCTGGGGTTAGAGGGGGTGATGGGGAGACGCATTTTAATGTGAAGGTGGTGTCTAGGGAGTTTGAAGGGAAGAGCTTGGTTAAGAGGCATAGGCTTGTTTATGGCTTGCTGCGAGAGGAGTTGGAGTCTGGACTGCATGCCTTGTCGATTGTGGCGAAGACGCCGGCCGAAGTTGGCGAAGGGTAAGAGACTGAGAGATGGCTAGGCTGGAATAGAGGTCCTGGTTTTCTCTCCTTTTGCCCTTTTGTGTTTGAGGATGCATGCATTTTGGTTGTTGAACCACAATGGTACTTTCTGTTTGTTAGAATACACTGATGAATTAATAGTGTGAATTTAGAGTTGTTCAAGCTGAGGCTTTCATTTCCAATACTGTAACGATTTTGTCATGTAAAAGCAGATGGATGGTGGTGTGACTTCTAGACACAATTTGGGTGAATGCTTTATTGTTTTGGTCATTTGATTTTGTGAGTGAGGCTGATTGTATCATTATGAGTAGCAGTCTTCATTTTGTTAGAAAAGAAGATGCTAGTTTGTCATAACATGTGATTTCCCACTAGTCTATTGTCATTTGCAACAAAAATGAAATCATCAAATTACTATTTTTTTTGGCATTTAGACCCTTTGTTACATATAAAAGAAGGAGGGGGGGATTGTGTATGATAAAGTAAGACTTTGTAATTTTCTTAGGATAAAATTTCATTTTTCCATCATGTTAGGTGCAGAATTACAAATCTTATAATTTGATATTCTCTTCTTAATTTCCTTTTCTTTCATATCCATGCATGAATGGGTTGTATGTAGAATTTAAGCCTCAGATAATTCCTTTTTTAACTTCGGGAAAGTGGAAATGCCTTTTAAATTTTAGAATGAGTTGTTAAGCTCTGGCTGATTGATATTGTTGTTATCTTGTGTTAGTGAGAAAAATAAATCGAATTGTTATGCTATTTGTAACTTTAACATGTAAGGTGTATCATGAACAATATAGTGGCAATTTGATATAGGATTTAGGTGGTAAAGAGAAAGAAACAGAAAGAAAGACGGGAGGAGGGAAGAAGAGAACAAACAGAATAGAGAGAGAGATCAGAAAACTGTACACTGCACTTCTATTATGATTATTCCAGTCTGTCTAAAATTCAATAACCATGTTTTATTTATAGGCAGCTACCCAACAGCTTACAGTTATAAAATCCTAACTAACAATTGCTGCCCAACTAACTAATTAACATTCTTTTCCTATTTGTATTTACATAACACAATTTTACTAGATAGTTGACAGCAGTGCGGGAATAATTTCTTGTATTTGTAGAAATTGACCAAGAGGGGAAAATTTTTCCTTGGGAGAGTAAGGATTCCACTATAATTCTAACAGAAGAAACTACGATCCTTTGGAGATTAAGGATTCAAATGTACTTCCAAAGTTGTTTTGAACATATTATGACATACTATCATGAAAATTACATTGACTCTCGGGAGGTTTATGAAACCTTAAAAAGCACACCCTCTCATTTTTTATATTGCACTGACCTCCCTAGATATTGTTATTTCAACGATGAGAAATGCTAGCAACATACTTTTTAACACTATTTCAAACACATTGTCTCCTATTTGTTCAAATTCATGCGAGTCTCACTAGTTTGGCAAATGGGATCCACATATTTAGTAGGACCCACATGAACTTCATCTAATAGGAGAAAATATGTTAGAAAGAAAGTGGTAGAGATTGTGTTGCTAGCATATAATTGTGTAAAAGTTTGTGCAGGGATTCTATCTGTTTATGCAAAAAAATTAAACGAGAGAAGTCTGTCTGATGAAATTAAAAATAGGGGAAGTAAGCGTAATTTGCTGTATTATCATCTATGCCTTTGGTGTATCTTTTATGTGTGAAAGTTTTCCATTAATATATTGTAGACTTTGTAGTAAATTACTGAATTTAGTCTTAGAGTTTCAGCCAGTAACCTCTATCTCTGCTTTGCTCCTTCCGTAGAGAAGTATTTGACTTTCATTGCTAGACCTTGCATTATGAAAAGTTTGACATTGTTAGTGCCTTTTATGCTTATGTTTATGCTGTTTAAATTAGCCATATTTTTAATTAGATAAAGATAGTTTAATAGTTTTGAAACTTGACGTTAAATGGAACCAACCCTGTAAAGAAGCATATGGCTCCGCTCCTGCCCATCCAAAGAAGAAATCTGCTCAAGGTAACCCGCCCCTCCCCCCAAAAAAGCAAACCTTTTATTGTGTTTACTTCATTGTTTTCTTTTTCATAATCAACAACAAAAACAATCAAGCCTTTTCTCATAAGGTGGGTTTGAGTGCATGGATCAAGCAATGTCGTAATTTCATAATCAAGTTAAATATGCATTTGACTTATCTACATACCCTCTTATGGGTGGTTTTTGGGGTCTCTTTGGACCAGCTCGCTGATGGCTGTTTGCTCAAGAATGAGGTTATTTTTTAAATGTTCGACATGGGATTACTTCACTTGTGGCCGACATCTTCTCTATGCTGTTGGCTTGCTACTATTTCTCTGTTTCATACAAGTGACATGAACTGCACAAGGCTTCAATTCATTAACTGTGTCTACCGTCTACAGTCCATCCATTGTGCTCATTTGCTGAGCTCTGCCAAAATTAATTTCCTTTCTCTGCACCGAGTCCCATGACTGTCAAGTCATTCCTTTTTCAAGATTGTTTTCTTTTACTAATCTCCTCGCTCTTTAGAAGACTTTTTTTACTGGAGCTTAGTTAATCGGCATAAGCTCGTCTATTGCAAGCATTTGGCCATGGCAGGCTTAGGTACCCTCTGTTTGGCCAGCGATTTTGGTTACTATTGACCTGTTGGGGATATGGAGACCCAATAAGAATATACCGAAGTTACCGGTCAGCGGTAGGCTTGCCCATATTGCACAGAGAAGCTGTTTTGCGCTAGAGGACTTTGGTCTTTGGTAATAGAAGAAATGTTTTAAGATATGATGGAGAGATCAGCCATGTGCAGCTATATGCTGTCCACAATTACTGATTAGAGAAAACTAGTCTTTAATGGTAGTGTGTCTTGCTTTCTAAATTAATTTCCTTTCTAAATTAAAAAGTAAGAAATAAATAAAAAATAATTTGAAATTTGAAATTATTTAATTTAAAAGAAATAAATGAAAATAAAAATTAAAAAATAGATAAATAAAAATAAGTAAAAAATAAAATAAAAACAAGTAATAAAGTTTACCAAAAAATGCAAAAATTTTCATATTATTTCTATTGTACCAAACAATAAAAGTTTTTAAGAATTTAATTTTTTTTTCTCCTCACCTCTCCTTTCCCACACATTCCAAACGGAGCATTATACTCAAATTATAGTTTAGGACCGAGGCTGGTAAATATGCCTGTAAATGCAACTTGTACTCTCCGATCCATAATTTAAGCCGTGGAAATATAAGCCAATCTAGCACCGAACGAGTTAAAATGATTTCTACGCGTATATCCAAAATCAAAATAAAAAAGTGACGTGATTTACAGAATAAAACATGCTTTAGGAAATATATAATATAGCCGAGGGTTCCAGATGCACCAAAAATCAAAGAAAAATCTGGGCATCTTACGATTCGGCAAATAACTCTGCGAAGGATACCGAATTTCATTGTTAGAGAGGCCTCAACAAGAAGAGTAACTCGCCCCCCTGCTGGGAACTTCGCATTACTAGTTGCATAGTAATAATTAAATAATAATAGTGTGAGAAAATCGTCATCAAAAGTAGATCCAAGCGAAATGCAGGAACACTTTCGGAGTTTAGATGAGATCTCGATTCAATCTCCGAAGGCAAACTTGAAGAAAAACGCACTGACTTAAAGCGCTTCCTCCATAGGAACCTTCGATTCGATTTTTTAAAAGAAAAAAAAAGCGACGAATTTTTGTTTTCTAAAAACAACATATATAGTTGTAATGATGCTCTGTGAATACGAACCATAAGAGTGGAAGGAATCATGTTGCAGAGTGATCCGCAATCGATGGTATTCCTTTGTTTTTCTTCATAGCATCGTGTTTGTTATAAGAACGAATTGAATAGATGACGGATGAATGAATGGCGGCAACAGCAACCCTAAAATTCACTCCGAGTAAGTAACAGTCACAGTCGCAGCTTCTTTTATAGAGAACGCTTTGGTTAAGATTAAGACCAAAAAGATATTGGGCCGTTTGCTATTTCACTTTTTTTTGGATAAGTGGCCTTTTTTTTTTCCAGATTAATACATGGCCGCTTTCTAATTTCTATTGATCCAGAAAAGTATTATTTCAAATTGAGCTAAAAATGTGCATAAAACGGGACCTACCCATTTAATGCTTGTTTATTTTTAACTAGTATTTTAATCACTATAATGTAGATGATAAATTTTTATTTTACATAATTAAAATTAAAATTTATAATAAATAAATATTTTTAAATATATAAAATTATATTATAATTAAAATTAAAATTAATAAATATTTTTATCATATAAATTATATTTTAAATTTATATTAAATAATATATATTATGATAGAATGTTATTTTTAATCATTGATAAGTTTTTAAATATTAAAATTTAATTTAAAAATAAAATTAAAAAAAAATTAACAATATTTTTATTTAAAAAAATAGTTAAAAATACTTTTGTTAAAAAATAATTCCTAAAAACACTTATTCAAAGTAATTATTTACTTTTATCATAAAAGTAAATTAATAATAAAATTCAATATAAATTTTTTAATTTAATATAAAAGCTACTTAAAATTGCTTTAACTCAAAATTAATTCTATAATATGAAATTAAATATGTAAAAATTTACCTAAAATTAAGTTAATTGTTATTTCAAGGTGATTCTAAAAATTTTCGTGAAACCAAACAAGCACGATTATTGATTTGTTTTCTTGTGCATTAAAAAGCAATGCAGCAGCTCTACACGTATCTCACAACGTGGCATAAAAATAAAATATTAAAATGAATGAGTAACTCTCTTACAAAATGAATTTAAATGAAAAATAAGTTTTCTTTTCTCCTCCCATCTGAGATCTACCAGGAATTGCACATTGTGCAGTGCCTACTTTCACATATTCAGTCCCTCTCATTTCCCCTAAAACCAAAAATTAAAAATTAAAAATAAAAAGCTTCGGCTACAACAATTGCATCTATATATATATCCATTCCTTCACTGCAATTTTCGGGGGATACGTTTGGGATTCGAATTATGTGGGGCACCATTGCCAATTTGAAGGAGAACCTGAACAAGATCGCTCTCGATGTTCACGACGAAGATGACGACGACGAAATTCTCCGCGTGTACGGCACCGGAAGCCCTGCCAACGGCGACATCTCCGCCGTCTCCGATCGCCGGAGTTCCCATGGCTCCGCCCATTCCAAATCGGGGATTAGGTCGCCGCTCGCAAACGGCGTCGAACATGCCTCTCTTTCTGAGGTCATTCTCTTTCTCTGTTTCTCTCGAAGTTGTGTAGAGTTGTCGATCTTGATTTGTTTATCGAGGGATGCGTTTAACTATTGACCTGTAGCTAGGAACGCGTGTGAATTTTTTATCAGCTTGGGAACCTAATTAGCAGGTATCTGGTTCTGCAATGAAGTAGGTTTTGGGTTTTAGTTTTATTACATCATGTTATCTCTGAGAAACATTAAAAGAAAAAATAAATATTAAGCAAATAGTATATGAGAAGTCAATCTCCATGTAACAAATAGTCGAGTTTAATTAATTTTTTCTCGTAAATTGAAAATTTAAACTTCATGTCACGTGAAAATTCGTCGGAATCATGGACATGAGGTGATTTCTCATAGTATATAGTGTCGGTAGTATTAGTTCCTGCAGGGAAATTACTCTTTAGGTACTTGAATATGAATTTCCTCAGTAGTCCACCATGTGATGAATCTCAATGACTAATTTGAGCCACAGAATATGCATTTAGGGACTAAGTTGATGACTACATGCACATTCAAGAACCACGGATGTAATTTTCATCTTTTAAGAACTAATATGTTGGACACTGTATTTTTAAGGACTAATTTCGACTATTTACTCAACAAATATTTTAAAAAATAAGTTAACTTAATGTCCAAGCTACTATGAAACTAACAGTGTTTAGATGGATGATGTCTGTTAAATTGTCTGTAGGTCAAAGATGTAATTAATCACTTATTTTAAAAGAAAATTTTATTGAAAATAAATAAAATACCTTTTTCGTCTTTCCAACTTTTTGGAAGGTACTGTAAGACTTTGTGATCTCTCCATGACATTGTCAACTTGCCATTCTTTCACATAGGCATAGGCACGGCAACTGAACGAGTCGGGAACAAATTTGACTCTTCCTGCCCCCTCTAAGAACAAGGCGGGTTTGGGTTTAGGAGAGACAAAGATGAAGTTGAAGTTGAGGTTGGGAAACCTTCCTCACCTTTTTTTAAAAATTTAATTTACTAGTATATATTTTTTTAAAAATCATATGTTAAGATATTAACTACATTTTAATTCTAATGATATATAAAATTAATAAACAACAAGAATCTTATAAATAAGAAACTTAGGAACTAAACTATACTTTTAGTAAATTGTGTAATTTCAATTTTAGTATTTAATTACTATTATAATTTAAATTATTTCTCTATTATGTGTGGGGCAAGTTCGGGGGTAGAGCTAGCGTTTATATCCCCAACCCTGACCCCGCTTTTGCAAAGGGGAGAAAAACCCAAACACAATCAAGGCAGTCAAAGTCATGTTGGAGGTTAGAAAAGTGGTGAAAGCTTGAACACAATCAAAGCGGGTTTTTCCAACCAAAGTCAGGTTGGAGTTAGATGGGTACTCACTGATTCAGATTTAATTGTTATGCATACTTTCACATAAAAATTAGTGGTAGGTTAATTAGTGAAAATTTCCAGTGCTTGAAATTGTAGTGTACTAAATGTCTAAATGTTTATAACTTGTTAAGAAAAAGATGTCATTTCAATATTTCTTTTACCTCTTGTAGATAGAACAATACAAAGCAGAAATCAAGAAACTTCAAGCTTCCGAGGCAGAAATTAAAGCATTGTCAGTTAATTATGCAGCTCTGTTAAAAGAAAAAGAGGTATGGCTGTTACTTTCCAGAATATATGTAATTAATGTTACATGTAATCTGTAGATTTTTGTTTCTCCAGTCACTTGTTGAAGCTACATAATTGTGCAATTATTTCAGATTCTGCTGAACCAATTTTTTAAAGCATAAACTTGTCTTTTCTGTTTATTTATTGAGTTTATTTCGTTTAACTGGGGTATCTTCTAGACCATTTGAAGAACTATTGTTGGTTTTAATGTTTTATGTAACTTTGTCTGTTGAAATTATCTGATACAAAACGATTAATGTGCTATCACCCAAAAGATTAACTTTTGGGCTATGAAGCCCAGATACATAATATGATACAGATATGGGAAATTTTAAAAAAATCAAGATACAACACTGTCAAGATACTTAACAATTTTTTTTGTATATATGTAACACAAGCACAATATTTGTCTAGAGATATTCACATTTCTAATTGCTTGTTAATACATAAACATATCAATAGTCAATAGATGATGATTACAATTTACCAAAAAAATACTTGTAGTCATAAATAATAAGTAAGCAACTGAGCATTGTTACATATCTTTCCCTCACCCGTATCAGAATATATTTTTTTACTATGAACATGTCACAAAAAATATACAATTTCCCTACCCAAGTTAGAATTTCATTAAAAACATCAACAGTCCTATCCAAAAGAAGTTTTGGCTCTATAGAATAATAACATCGTCAAGACAGAAGACAAGCCCTAGCTTGTCAATTAAAAGAGAGATGCTCCTTTTTAACAATAGACACTTTCGAGTGCCTTTTAAGTTTTCACAATAAAAAAATTGTAGTAGTTACAAAACTGTGTGTTGAGCTGTGTCCATGGAGTGTTGGATCTGTATCCATGGAATTTTTATAAAAAAATAGAAAAATTAACGGAAACTTTTTGGATATGTATTGGGACATATCAAATGCATATTGGTATTGAATACGTGTCAGACACCGATACTTTACATTTTTGGAGTATATTATGGACTTCATAGATTTTGGGATAGTTGGTTTGTGATATAGTATTAGAGCCTCTACAACCATTTGTTGTTAAATTTCTGCACAAGGGTGGCTTGTGCATTTTTTATACTTAAAGCTCCATGGCTGTGAGAGGGTGTGCTAAATGTAAAGTGATCTCAGCAACAATGGATTGTTTGAAAATAAATATCTATATATATTCTGGAATTTGTGTTTTTTAAAGTAAAGCTCTGATTTTTCCCCCTCCCCCAAAAAACAGGAGGTCTTTTAATTTTCTTGAATACATAATAGAATTTTATCTTCATTACATGATAGTTGCTTATCAATTTATCTTAAATATTAATTAATTTTTTTCATTAATGGCCTTTGATAAAATTAACCATGCAATCATTTCCTTTTCAGGATCAGATCGTTAATTAAATAAAAAAAATGGCTCACTAAAGCAGAATTTGGAGGCTACAAATGCTGCTCTGCATGTCTCCAGAATTGAAGCTTCTGGAGCATCTACAAATGGCACTTATACAGTCAAGGTATTCCCATATTCTAATTAAAACTTTATTATGGCATGTTTAATGTATGTCAACCTGTACTGGAGGTACTCCATTACATTTGGTTTCTGGTATTTATTATGTCCATGTGAAATTTAATTAGCAAGGAGGATGTTTGACTGGTAGTGCCATTTGCATTCTCATTTTGCAGTTTTGATTCAAGTTTGGTTTTTGGGCCTTGAGTCTAAGCAGGACAAATGGCCGATATTATAATATTCAATATGTTCAAAGAAAGGATCAATAGAATACCGCAAAACCTATTCTGAACATACTTCTTGTTTTATGGATAAGTTGTGGCTAGAACCTAGAATTATGAGTGGGCAACTGGGCATACAATAAAACATTAAAACCATATTAAAATGCTGTTATGTTGCTATAACACACTAGCATTAATTTCCTATCTGAGATAATTGGCTGCTTTGAGATAAGCTCTTTTGCTTATTTAATGGGGACCGAGCTTACCTTACAAGGTTTTGGTAGGGGAAGGTGGGAAAATGACTGTTGTCTTTATGATCTTTTGTGGTGCCTTAGTGTAAAGGTTGAGTCTCCATCTAGAGATTTAGACCTATAAATCTGAGGTCGGATTTTCATTTTGGCTTTCATGCTTTCATAGCCAACAGTTTCTTAGGGTTCTCTCTCTCTCTCTCTCTCTCTCTCTTTCTTTCTCTCTTTCAAAAGAAAACCAGGGTATTAGAAAGCTCTTTTGGACTGATGGTTTTTCCCTATTATGTTTGTAAGCTGTTTTATATATATGACTTATTTGTCCACTTTAATGTTTAGATCAATGCTAGTAATGAATAATTTGGGGAAAAAAACCTGGTCACACATTTATCATTCATGTGGAAGAATACCGATTTCCTTAATAATTCTTATAAATTTTTGGTTATCTAGTGTGGGTTGATGGGACTTGTAGATATATCTAGTGTTCCAGAGTGTGTCATTAAGCTTGTGATATGTGCTTTGTTCCTTCCCAAGTATGGGAATACTATGTATTATGTTGTGGTGTGACTAGTAGTATTTGGCTAAATGTCTTTGATCTTGATAGATAACTAAGAATTCATGTTCACTACTTTTAAATATTTGTGCAGGGAAGTAGTGAACAATCACCAATCGACAGCATAAGTCAACATGCAACGGAAAAAATCGGTATGCTGTAAACAATGGAACTGTGTCTTCTTTGGAATCTGATGCTATTCAAAGTGAGATGGAATTCAAACATTCAAATTTACAAGGAAATTATAAGGTAATGATACCTTAATTTCTGCTGGTTCTTAAATAGTGTACCTGCATAAGAAGATTGACTATTAGGTGTTTTTTGTTTATAATGTTCCTTGTTTATATTGGATATTTGATATATTAGTTTATTGATTGGCTTTGATTTTTCAAGGTGTCCTCAGCATGAAGTGCACCTTCCTTTTTTCCCCCTAATGGACATAGCTTATAATTTGGTTTCTCTGTCTTTTTTATAATGCAAAAAACTATAATTTTCCTGGTCGTTTTGATTTATCACATTTTCATAGGTTTATATTTTTATTTTTAGTGATGAGTGAATTTGACAACAGATGTATGAATGCCTTCTAGGAGCTTGCAGATTGGTTGATGGAAATACCACAGTAGCTGTACAGCATTCCCCAGATATACAAAAGTTGAAGTTAGAACTAGAGCAAGAACGTGATCGATTGGTGACCATTTCGACTAAAATTCCAAGGTATTTTTCTTTTGCTTTGGGATGTCTAAATTGTATCTTAACATGTAAATAGAAGTGGCCTAACATTCTGTTTCTTTCTTTAATGTCAGAGGAACAGAGAATGAATAAGTCTTTCCGGGAGGACCTTAATATATTAAAGTTGGAAAGAGACAAAGTGAGTTTCTATTAGGGTAGATATATAAATTTTCATGATCATGGTTGCAACATATTTCCTTGATCATACTTAAGATAGCATCATCTATATCAGAAGTTTGTTCGGATAACAAACTGATTATGTTTAATATTATCTGAAGAGCCATAATTTTGAACTTAAGAGAGCTATGGAAATGAAGCAAGAGATGTATATATGGAATGAATGTTACATTTCGTTGTTGTGTATTCTGGGACATCTTTTGTGTTTGATACTTATATCATTGTCTATTGCTATCAATTTTGTCCTTTCAGTGAAAAGATATGCTGTGATGTTAGAGAATTATTAATCAAAAGTACCTCAATAAATTTTTCAGCCTTTTAAAAATGCCCTTGCGTATTGTGGCCTTTATTCATTTTAACTGTTAAAATACTCATAATGCACTCACTAAATACTGAACTATATATATATTTTTCAAAAGAATTCTCTAGTATTTAAACATATTTTGATGGACACAAAATAATGAGATTTAGTATCAAACTATCAATAGATGGATCAAAGGCATATATAAATCTGCCTTCTACCAAAAAAGATTAGAGAAAAAAATGCCTTGCTGTTGTGAATTCAGATAGCAACCCAATTGAAATCCTTCTATTTTGGTCTTTGAATAGCAAATAAATTTACATAAACTAAAGAGAACATGGACCAACTTTTACCAATTCTTTAAATCTTTTCATTTTTTCTTTAGGTGATACTTTTTAAACTGATAATGATAATGTGATCATTTTATGGCCTACATTCTAATCTCTTCCCTGCATTATTGAGCAATAGCAGTATTTCAAGAATCTTACAATTTTGCAATGTCCATGTGCTGGATTATATAGTTTTTGGTTATCTAACTCATACACATATTATGTTATTGCTTTGAAGACATCGAAGGAGATGAACAAAATGCGTACTGAATTGAATGAGAAAGTATCAGAAATAAAGCATCTGCAATTTGAGTTAACAAGAAGGGAAAATGAAGCAGGGGAGGCTGCTGATACCTTAAAAAGACGTATCAAAAACTTAGAGAAGGAAAATACACTCTTATGTAGGTGAATTATATGCATTATCATATTTGACTGCACCATTAAGAGTTTCTACTATTTATTGTTCAAAAATTGATAATGATGCTATTGTATTATTTTGCTTCTGAGACGCACTCTAATATGGGTCCTATTCCCTTGTTTATTAGATGGAAAGAATGAGATTGAGGCTGCTCTCGAAAATAGCAGGAAGTCTTTCACTGATAAATGATGCCCTGATGCTTCACATATTCAGAAAAAGGATTCAAGCAGTGTCGGTGATGTGAGCCAAAACTTCATAGCAATAGGCACTCTACAGGTTTATGCATTCAGATCCTTGCTATAATAAAGTATTTCTTTCTTTTTTGGGGATTGGGCCATGGGCTTTTGTTAACAGATGCCAGATCACTCCAAAGTTTTCCAGGAAAGGAAGAAATGGAGAGATCCTTACAAAAGCTAAGTAAAGATTTGAAGGAACACAGCGGGACAGGGATAAAGCAGTACAAGAATTTGAACCGCCTCAAACAGCATTTACTGGAGAAGGTTTCATTCTTTTGACTTTAATGTCTTTATCTTTATTTCTAAAGTGGAACAATGATGAGTAAGCATGACATGCATACAGACAAACAATGACTCAATTGTTGTTCATTTTCCTTTGTGCATCTCATTAATTATATAATATATTTGTAAGATATATTTTTCTGTGTTAAATTTGACCTGGCTTGTACTCTTGCCAACTGACCAAAACGCAGTTGACATAGTTTATTATACAATGTTAGAAACTGAATCAAACACTCCTGGTTGGGGTAAATCTACGTACTATCCCCTTACAATGAACAATAAAGACTAAAATTATAAAAAGATAAACACGGGTATGTGAGAGACCAGCACTCTCCCTCACTGCCTCTTTTCCTGCCTCTTATCAGTGTTATCAATGGTGGATGGCAGAATATGGCAGAGGGCCAAAATTCCACCATATAAACATGCCATTGCGGCCTATGGTGCCACCATAGCGGGCCTCTCTTCACAAATTGCCTATTTCAGTTGGCAAAAAATCTGCCACGCCATTCTGCCATGGTGCCACCATTTAACAACACTGCCTCTTACAGCCATACACATCCACTTTCCCTCCCGACTCCCCCTTGATTGCCTTACTGGAAATGTTACACAAATCACTCGATTTCCCTTGCTTTCATGCAATCTGTTAAACTAATCATTCAATTCTCCCAATTGTAACTGAGACTCATTAATTGTATCTGTATTGAATTGGATTCTTGTTAATGATGTCTGATTGATCTTTCAACATTTTCTTTTCAGTAATATCATGCAGTATGAAGCATATTTTAAGTGGTCCTGTTGACATCTTAACAGTGCAAACACATGCATTGCAGTGATACTTTGTTTAACTACCTTTTAGTTTTCCTAATATAGAGCTTTGGTCATGATTTAGTTGCTTTCATTCTGTACTTTGGTTGCATTTGTTGACCTACTATTTGTGTTTTAATTTTGGCCGACTTTTTGAGTTTCATCTATTTTGTTATCCTATCTTCTGGACTGTTATCTTTTTTCTCCATAGTTGTGTATGAATTATTTCCACTTGCATTTGTCCTGGATAGATTTAGTATGTCTATCTTTCTGCAACATCAATGTTTCCTTACTGATTTATCTAGGAATCTGAAGAATCAGAAAAAATGGATGAAGACAGCAAAATCATCGAAGAGCTACGTGATAGCAATAATTATTTAAGCGCTCAAGTATCACATCTTGAGAGAACACTGAAGCAAGCACTTGCAAGTCAAGAGGAACTGAAGATGGCAAACAACAGTGAAATTCTCAAATCTAGAGAAACCATTACTGACCTGAACAAGAAGCTTACAAACTGTATGAGCACTATAGATGCTAAAATGTTGAGCTTGTAAATCTACAGACAGCTCTAGGACAGTACTATGCTGAAATTGAAGCCAAGGTACAAAAAACATGTCACTGTTTTTTCTTTATTATTCATAAATTAACGGACAATAGTTGGGTTGTTAACACCTGCTCTCTTTCATTTTTTTGTTACAGTTTCTTCTTACATTTTTATATCAATATTTTTGAAGTCTATGTGTGCTTGTGTCTATAGTTATGTTGAGTTAGCTTACATGCACTATATTTTTGTTCCTTAGGAGCATCTAGAAAGGGAGTTGGCTCATGCAAGAGAAGAAACAGCTAAGCTTTCTCAACTTTTGAAAGTAAGACTCTTTCTGTCTCTAAATACAATATATGGATCACCTGAATGTGCTCTTGTTACTACTTTATGCTAGTTAGGTTACCAGTACATTACACAGGGGCTTTAAATTTTTAATAAACAATATTTAGTACATACTTCAATCAGTAGCATTAAAAAAGACTTATAATCAAAATATTTAAAAGAGAACCATTAGTTAAAATTAATTTTATTGCAAAATAAATCGATATAGACATAAAATCTTATGAAGTATAACCTAAAGAGTAAAGGTGCAATTTCAAAGTTTAATAATTGTATAACTTAAGTTTGTGTTATTTATTTGTAATAACACTTAGGTATGCTTTTTAAATTTATATACACATAAGTTATTATATTTATTTTGACATGTCAATTGATTTATTTAAAGATATAGAAAGCATTTAGAATTGTTACTCTATCTTTTCCAGTATAGTTTTGACTTAATCATGTTTTGATAAATTTACTCTTAAATTTTCAAACAACATTATTTTGGCAAAAAACATGCATTCATCTTTTAATTTGTTTTAGTTTTCAAATTCGTTATTTAATTAATTTTATTCCAAATCAGTCATCTAAGTTGTTAGATTAATACAATATTTTCATGAAGGCTAACTCTATTAGTGTCATTCTTATGTGGCAAATTTTCATTGGCACAATGTAGGAACTAGGAATAATTAATCCCTTAGTGGTGTTGCAGAAGTAGCTTTTAGGAAAACACTGTTAATTTAATAACTTAGAGAATTATTTGAATGCAAAAAAGTTAAAAAGAATTTTCATTACTCAAGATCTTTATGCATTCAGTCTTACCTCACATTGTACCCAATTTTGCTCAAGTATGCTGGTCTACTAAGGACAAGATATTAACTTGTTGGCATTCATTCCTGATTTAGTAAGTTGTAGATTGAATGGTTATTGCTATTAACAGGAAGCAGATCACAGAGCAGATGTATCAAGGAACGAAAAAGAAGAAATTTTAGCCAAGCTTTCACAATCTGAGAAGGTACAAACTGAATGGAGAAGTAGGGTAAGCAAGCTTGAGGATGACAACGCCAAATTGAGGCGAGCTCTTGAGCAGAGTATGACACGGTTGAATAGAATGTCGGTGGATTCAGATTATCTTGTTGACAGGTTAGCCTGTTTGTGTTCTTTGTATGTTTTTCTTCCAATATCTGCTCGACCATGTGATTTCTAATAAACTGGTGAATTTCCTGGAAGGGGCATTTGTCTACTCTCTTTTTCTCTTTAATTTCCTATAAGGTTAATGTTGGAATCTCCTAAATAAGAATTTTGGCTGAATTTAGACTTGGGATAATTTCTGTTATTTTGTGAGATAGTAAATTATTATACTAATCTAAATTGAATTGGTTGCAGGCGCATTGTGATAAAACTACTTGTAACTTATTTTCGGAGAAATCACAGCGGAGAGGTATGAAAATCTTATAATTTTGGTTTCTTTAGATGCATTGTGCGGAATGAAACCCCATATCCTTAATTATAAACAAAATTGTCATAATTCATGTCACATGTGTATGGATGCCAGAGGGGGTGGCAGATAGCACATATTCATGTACTCAGATTTAGTACACCAAATTTCTGATATATGGTTAGCATTTTAAACCAGTCCCTTGTTTGGTTCAGCTGAAATCAGAGGAAATAATCACACCTTTTTCTTAAGTTCTCTCAGGGAGCAGTCGAAAAAAGCTTTTTTACCCTTGAAATAAATTAATCCAAACACGCACACATGAGGAGGTCTGTGGGAAAAATGATTAGACGCATTAATGCAATATTGGTTAATGTTTTAACCTGAGTATGAACTGGAAAGGTTATGAAATTATATTTTCCACTTGCATTTGTTGTCTTGCAGCTTGTTATCTTTGCTTTCCTTAACTTGTACTGCTTCTGTTGGCTGTGTTATTTTATCTGATTTGTGGGATATTTTGTTTAAATTGATCTTGTGCTTAGTGTTTGTTATATTGGGGACAGGTTTTGGATCTTATGGTTCGCATGCTAGGATTCTCCGATGAGGATAAGCAAAGGATAGGTGTTGCTCAACAAGGTGCAGGTAAAGGTGTTGTTCGTGGAGTTCTTGGTCTGCCAGGCCGCCTGGTTGGAGGCATCTTGGGAGGAAGTTCGACTGAAGCAGCTGCAAATGCAGGATCTGATAACCAGGTGATTTCTTCTCATCTGGTATAACTTTTTCTCCTTTAGCACATATGGCTGTTTTTCAACGGAACAGACAACCATTGATGAGAAAATTGAGGGTATAGAATTACATGATTCTATGGATAATTATCTAGTTGCGTACTTTATAAAATCAAGCCAATGGTTTTTTCCGACTGAATCATATGTAAACCACCTTGTGCTTTAGAAAATTGAGTTGATTTTTAGTCCTGTTGTGTCTTATCATGGAACATCTCCCATTTTTATGCCAGTGGATGTTTTTTGTGTTCTACTTACGTTTTTTCGTGCAGTCTTTTGCAGATCTGTGGGTTGATTTCTTCTCAAGGAAACAGAAGAAAGAGAGAAGAGAGAATCGTCAGGAAATAAAGGTAAAGTTGCGGAAGATTCTTCCGATAAAAGTCCAAATACTATGTCTGCTACTCAACCATTTTCAAATCGGAGGTTTGACGCTGGAACAACATCTGCTTTTCAAATTACTCCAACTAATCAAAATATCAGTCCTCCCTCTCGTGGTTATTTTCAGCATTCTGAACATTTTGATTCTGAGTTCTCAACAGTTCCTCTTACATCATCTGATGGTAAAGCTAGTTCAAACCTGCTTCCGAGATATTAAACATACATTGGAGTACGCAGTTAAACAAAAGTAATATCATTGTTTGTTAAATTATAGGCATGCGATCTTGTTCAATTAATTCTTTCACATTCAAATGAGTGTCTTTTTTCAATTGAGGGGGTACGGGGAACCTCTAAAGTTCTTTTTACTTTTCATTGCCTTCGGCATCTCGTTTGATTTCCCGTAATAGTTTTGGAATTTTGGAAAATTATCGTGATGTAGATGTCATATAATGTCGTTCCCATTTCTTTAATGTATATAGGACAGTTTTATACTTGAACCAGTTGGCAGCTATAATATATTCTCTATTTTGTGTTACTTATTTCTCTTCTCAGCGAAATGTTTACCTGTTCATGTATGATGTGATATGATCCTAAGTGACTTTAAAATTTTTTAATTCCACTATTTTATTTATTTTATACAATATAATGTGACTTAATTTATCTTATATATAAAATATCCTATAAATTGCATAA